>CM065311.1:13458318-18258318 GCA_033032175.1 Saturnia japonica | reverse complement strand
ACGACACGTGCGACCGTGTGAATAATGTTGCCAGGTTTACTGTTTTTTACCATTTTAACAGTGTAGTTGTTAAACTATCATCAAACAATTGCTTTTGTACTTGAAATGAAGGGCCCCAAGGATATTTACATACTATATTTCAACTAAACGTATATCTGCCATCTTGATTTTTTAAACTTACCATACCTATCACTAACGGTTCCGACATCTTAAGAGTTTGAAATTTTCGTCATAGTGTGTAACAAAATATACTAATGAAAACTACATAAATACGCCCTAAATCGGCTATCATTACAGTTTCCTCAAGGAATTCCAATCGCAATCTTGCGGCTCCATCTTCAGACCCTCCGTCATCATGTGCAATAAAATGTACTCATGGTAACGAAACAAACTAGCCAGAATTCAACTATCTTACCATTTACCGTTAAGGAGTTCCAGTCCCTACGCCACGACTCTATTATCAGATCAGCTCCATGGTACCATAATATTGCATTGCCATGGAACTTACATTCATATCAAAATTTCATATCAATCGGGTGAGAATAACTGCATTAAAATTCAGTTGCAAGATTTGAACCGAACATACATACGAACATTGCAAGTTAAATAAAAGCTTTTAAAAATAGCTTTTGCTTTTACACACGATTTGTTATCTTACTTTCTACAAAATAAAGCAGGTAATTGCGTTTATATTATAAAACATCAGAAACGGAAAGTCATGGTAGTAACTCCTTTTTAGACTTTTTCACATAAAGAGCCGAAGTCTCAGTAACAGATTCAAAAATGATTAACATTGTATCATATTATGAATATCATATATACATCAACAATAACTTTTACTGTATGTAAAAACTTACTGTCGCTTCTGTCAAATCAGCGTCATCTTCACAAGTCTTTTTATGTATCTAATTCTTCCTCCACGAAATATTATTACAGCCGGCCGGCCGGTGTCGCGGCTGGTTCGCTTTTTCTTAAATCACGATTCTATCTTAGCATGTCGCTTTTGGGTCCGTCGACGATCTGACTTGACCGACCGTGACCGGCGTTACCTAATCCTAGCGAATTTTTTTTATTTTTTTATTTTTGGCTATGCTTTTAACTAGTTTATACAATTTTGAATCTTTTTGTGATAGGCTAAACTAGACACTGAAGCGTGTTTTACAATCCCTCTTATTTTATTAGGTTTTTATTATTGCTAAAAGACGAATTTATCATGAGTACAAATGCTATGGATTGAAGACTTAAAATAATATTATTTAGGTACTTTAGGATTATCGTGGTTAGATCGGTAGCTAGATTTGTATTAATTAATGGGTATAAACATAACAATGGTATACTAATTACGTTTGATGAACAAGTTTAGTCGGTTTAGGAAGAATCGTCTCTGGGGTTTTAGTTTTTGTGGATCGTCGGTTGAGTATGTTCGGATTGATCACCTTATGATTTGTAGCTACCAAATAACAACTTGGCTTATTGGTTTACGGCTATAGTATTCGCTATTCCTTTACTTTATAATGCTTAACATAATACTTTGTATTAAATAAGGAAAGCCCTATTTTAATATTTCATGATACACGTCTGAACATCTTTATAAAAGTCTCTGTTATGCCCTTTATTGGAACATCTATCAATTATATTTAAAAAATAACGACATTAATCGTATACCTAACTGGTTTTTGTAATAATTTGTAAAATAAAATTATGCCACAAGAAAAATAGAGACAATAAATGGCTCACGTGTTAGATATGTATGTTGACCGCTATATGACCTTGGAAATGTGCAAGGCAACGTGATACTCATGGATGTGCATAATTTATCAGGTTCGTACTTACTTTGTAAGAATTTAAAGAACTTATTGCCTTGCGTATTATATATTTATACATACAAGATCATGCGTCTTTAAGATAAAAAAATATTTTCAGGGTAAATTCACCAGCACTCAGTCGCACGGCGGACGCGTTTTTTAAAGAAATATCACCTTTTCTTCTCCACTTGGGTATGTTTGTTCCCACTATAATGGGCCAATGTACTCCGGAACAACAGTCGCATTGGTTACCCAGAGCGCTGGATTTGCAAATTATTGGAACGTATGCACAGGTATTGAATATGATTCATGTAATTTTTTTATAGATAGAGAAGCCTTTATTATTATATTTATTATATTATTATTATAGACAGCTAAGATCTTCCGATTCTTTAATTCTCAGTATACCAAATCGCCATATCTATTAATTTCCACGACCAATCTTTCGCCGTAACAGCAGCACGACTGTGGAATTCGCTTCCTATCAACATCCAACTAGCCCACCCTCGGGATTCCTTCAATAATTCGCTACGTAGTAGGTTTTACTTGGAGCAGTTTAATATCGGCTAGATTTTTTTTACTAAATTGCACACCTTGCGTATACCTTTCTCTTGCTCCCCTAGAAGACTTGTAAAGAAAGCATTTTAGCAATAAGTCCTGAAATTGTACTTTTATACAGTAATAAAAAATAATGTTGGTACTTTTTACGCATTTAAGTAATGAAATACTTCTTTGGTGTAAGAAAACAAAAATAACAAAAAAAATTTACACCGCATGCCAACAACATGATGAAATAAGCCATCAATGATAATAATGTAAATTCATCTTCCTGACTTAATAATAGAGTAAAAATTATATAATTTAACATCATTTTAATCAAATTACAATGTCGCATTGCCGTTCCGCGCATCTTTAAATTTTGCCCTCTAATAAATCCGCAAAAAAAAAACCTAAAAAGAGCCGGCCAAAAGCGAGTCGGACTCGCGCACCGAGGGTTCCATTATTGTATAGCTACATTCACTAAAATAAAATAGGTAACATTACTGAAGCATGCACCGAACAATTCTAACGAAAAGATAAACTGGATTGAGAGAGAAACTTAACTTTACCGTTGGAAAATTGTTGTCCCTATACATCGATATAGGTCGCAGTCAGTTTATCAGATGCAAATAAGTTTTCAGTATATTATATAGTAACAACAAATTTACGGTTTTCGGATTTTTACCGAATATCATGGTTCTAGGTCAACGGGAAGTACCATATAGGCTTAGATTCCCTTGAGAGTGTAAGAAAAGCTGCGTAAACGGCTGCTGTATCTTTGGATTTGCGTTGACGTAGCTTGTTTTTTTACAGCTCTAAGCGATTACGTAACTGAGTATTTGATGTTAATTTTAATTTGATACCTCCATGCGTTCCTGAGAAAAAAGGTTTTGACAGACAGACAGACGGACAATGAAGTTATTCTATAATGGTTCCTTTTTCTTTTTGAGGTACGGAAACCTAAAAAAGATTAATTTTCAGCATTACAGAACTTTACTTGATCTTTCCAAAGGACAAAACTCTCTCGAAAGTATGATTGTATTGTAGAAGCACATACAGGATATTGCTCATCAGCTCTCAGGTACCACCATATACTCCACCGTGGATCTAGTCAAGGCCTACAACCAAATACCGATTTTTGTAGACGACATACCAAAAACCGCGATTACAACACCCTTCGGCCTGTATGAATTCCCATTCATGACGTTTGGACTTCGTAACGCCGCTCAAACTTTCCAGCGTTTTATGGATGAGGTTCTTCGTGGTTTGAACTTCTGCTACAACTATTTAGATGACATCCTGGTGTCTAGTGTGGACAGTAATCAGCACCAGATCCACCTCAAGCAGTTGTTCGAGCGACTGGAAAAGTACGGTGTGCTTATTAACACCAGCAAATGCATCTTTGGCCAGCCTGAAGTGAACTTCTTAGGTTACACCGTTTCGGCCAAAAGTATTCAACCGCTTGAAATGAAAGCACAAGCCATTAACGACTTCCCGATTCCAAAAACCATCAAGGAGCTTCGACGATTCTTGGGAATGATAAATTTTTATCGTCGATTCATTCCTCAAGCTGCTGCCTTACAGGCATCATTGAATGCGCTTCTCACTGGACCAAAAACGAAAGGTACACAGCCAGTCCAGATGACACCTGAACTTTTGGAAGCTTTCGAAGCATGTAAGCGTAGCCTGTCTGATGCCACACTTCTAACGCATCCAGACTCGCAAGCAGAGATAGCAATACAGACGGATGCTTCAGATTCGGCGATAGGAGCTGTATTACAACAGCGTAAAAAGAATGAGTGGCAACCCTTGGCGTTCTTCTCGAGGAAGCTTAGCCCATCGCAGAAGAAATACAGCCCATATGACCGGGAATTATTGGCCATTTACGAAGCCATACGACACTTCCGATTCATGGTGGAAGCACGACCCTTTGCGATTATAACGGACCACAAGCCGCTAACGTTTGCTTTCGCTGCGCATCGCGAGAAGTGTTCACCACGACAATTTCGATACCTTGACTTTATTAGTCAATTTACCACCGACCTAAGGTATATAGCGGGTAAACACAATATTGTCGCGGATACCCTTGCGCGCATCAATTCTTTAACTACGAGTACACCTTTAGATTACCAGTTGCTTTCAAGAGCGCAAGAAACTGACGAGGAGCTGCACGATTTGGTAAAGAATGGATCTGCTTTAAAGTTGGAAAAAGTAAGCGCGGCAGAATCAGGAATACCAATTTACTGTGACGTGACCACCAACAGTCCACGTCCATATATCACCTCGTTTTTTCGGAAAAAGTTGTTCGACATACTGCACAACCTAAGCCATCCTGGAGTAAAAGCTACAGTCAAACTCATTACCCAGAGATACGTTTGGCCAGGTATCCGAAAAGATTGTCGACAATGGGCTAAAGAATGTCAGGAATGTCAACGATGCAAAATTTCCAGACACACTGCGGCACCACTGGCAGTTTTTAAACCACCATCTGCTCGGTTTCGTCATATACACATTGACTTAACTGGACTCTTACCTCTTTGTTCTGGCTACAAGTACTGCCTCACGGTCGTCGACCGATTCACACGTTGGCCTGAGGCATATTCACTCCAGAACATAACTGCTGAAAGCTGCGCCTCTGCCCTTGTTTCCGGGTGGATTGCGCGTTTCGGATGTCCAGAGCACATTACCACAGACCGCGGTCGACAATTCGTGTCACATACGTTCAGGGAGCTTGCTGCGCTGGTTGGTGCAACTCACCACACAACCACGGCATACCACCCTGCAGCTAATGGTCAGGATACCCGTGGATGCTGGCTGGCTGTATGACTCGCTGCTCGAAAGCTTGTGGAAGTGTTGATGACGTCACGATGTAGCTGTGCGAAGAAGGTTGCGCTTACGATCACGTCGGGGTCACCAGTGTAGAAGAACTATTGCAAAGGGAGGATCTTCCGACCAGACGGGTGTTATGTCTGGCGGGCAGCTGCCCAACGGTTGTAGTCGGGTTCTTGTATATACACTCAACCGAAGAGTTAATTTCTAAAACGGGATGCAGGATGCGTCGTATGTGGCTCGATTGATGTCGCTGTGTGTCGCTATGTAGGTGTCGCTACAGTATAATTACAGTGTAATGTAGAATTAACAAGACAATTTTTAACGAATAAATGAAAACCAACTTCAATGATTTTGAGGAGTTTTCTGATGTATCTTTGAAATTTAAGGTCCAATGCCAATGATATTAAAATGGGACCACTCTTGAGATATCCACTAAATAAAAGAAAAAAGATTTATCCAAATCGGTTCATAAACAAAGAAGTTATGGCTGAACGAACATCCATGATAAAATAATAAATACATTCAAATTGAGAACATCTTCCTTGTTTTGAAATCGGTTAAAACAGACTTTAATGTCTCTGATGGTCTGATGATAACTATTTTATCTCCAAAATAAATTTTGTTACACGACGCGTAGGTTATCGTTAAGAGTAACGTTAATGACTAGAAATAACAAACAGTACGTCGATGAATATTCCAGACGGAGCTCGGTCACGGATCGTTCATCCGAGGCTTGGAGACCACGGCCACATATGATTCTGAAACTGAGGAGTTCGTATTACATAGTCCTACATTAACATCTTATAAGTGGTGGGCCGGTGGTTGTAAGTAACAAACTTTTTTTATAACAATACATAACTCTACTGTACTTGTGATGACCTATGCACATACTGATAACTACGTCACAGTGACTCTGTTTTGGTTTGTCGAGTTTGAGATTAGTTATTGTATATTCAATTGAGGAGAGGCTGGTCGACACGACATCGAGACTTTGGATAAATGTCCGAGTTCTCGGTGACTGTAGTTGTTTTTTGTTTGTACTTTGTTTACCAAGGCACAGTGTCTGTCACTTTACCGTGCTACTATAATAGTATTGTTATCACGACATAATATCCATGAAAGTAAACGGGGAAAGGTTTCTGGCAATATACCTATATGATTATTAAAAAAGATATCGAAGTGTGAAAATTTATGTACAATCAAATGATGGTCTGTAAATAGTAAAATAGTAGCTGTCAATTATAGTTGCATCTCTGTTTTTCTTATGTTTTTAATTAAACCGTTTAATTTTCCACACCGATTCATTTACTTTGGCCAGTTAGCTGAATTGTATCATTGAAAGCAATCAAGTATCGATCTATTATATTGTCGTTAATGATATATAAGACAATTTTTACCAAAAAGAAATCCAACTTATTGAAGTTGGATCAAAATAATTGGATTTTGAGGAACTCCCTACCGTATCTTTGTAGTCCAAGGTACCCAATGCCAATGAAATTAAAATGGGACCCCTTGATCCCTTAACCAACAAAAATGAAGTTATGGATGAACATCCATAAAAAAAATTACATCACAATTAACCTTTGTATTGTTTTGTAGTAGATTATAAAAGAGTTAACACTTATTTAACAGTAAATAGTGTTTGTATAATAGGTATGAATGTCGTCATAATAAACTGTACAGGCGAAATTTTATCTTTATTCGTCATATTCTATTGATTTATCTATAATAAAATGAATCATTATTTTATGTGCTTGAAATAATATCTTATCTGACGATTCTATGGAGAATAGGAAGTGAATAAATTTTTGCTACATAGATTATTATTGTATGTGAAGACTGGAATATGGAATAAGACTAAGATGAAAAAATTAACGAAGTTAAACAAGAACAAAAATTATCTGACGTAGTTCCCCTCTTGTCAATCAAAGAAATCAAAATTACCATTATGAAACTCTCTATTTTTTGGTGAGAATTTCATTGGTCATGCAGTGTTTATAATTCTAGTTCACATTTTACGTTATATGTAATATATCATTAGGTTATTGTGTGCAAATGAAATTATTTCAAATGTGAATATCGAATTGCCTTAAAATCATCTCATAAAGTTTAGTGGATTAATATTGGCACAAAGGATGATCTAGATTCTGTATATTCTTGCAAACTATATAGTATTATTAACTAGTTATATTGTATAATTTCAGTGGGCAAGACAGCAAATCACTGTATAGTAGTAGCTCAGTTGCACACAAAAGGAGAATGCCACGGAGTGCACCCGTTCATAGTTCAGATCAGGGATTTGGAGACTCACATGCCGCTTCCAGGCATTAAAGTGGGAGAAATAGGACCAAAGATGGGTTTTAATACTGCGGACAATGGTTTCCTTGGTTTCGACAATTTCAAAATACCGAGGATGAATCTGATGATGAAGAATGCTGAAGTTACAAAAGTAAGCGAACTTTTATATTATTTTACATCTCAATACAGATTCCTATTTTATAATAATAGCTTTCATAAAAGAAAAACAATACTTTATTCTCAATTTAAGATATGAAAAAGAAAATATGCCCCTTACATTATAAGCCATTGTTATAGCGATCGATTGAGAATTTGAGAATGGTATTAATGGAAGTCTATAGATAATTAACTTTGGGTAGAAAAAGGCTGAAGAAAAAAAAGAAAAAGTGGTTACTTATCAAATTCATAAATATCGTGAAGTAATAAATGTTTGATTTTGTGGTAATTGAAGTGGTGATAAAGTGAAAGCCAGTGTTAAAGCAGTTGCCCAGTAGAATAATATTTACATTATGGGGGAGTATTATAATGAAATTATGTATATAGTAATGACAACATTTTCACTTTCCTAGGACGGTACATATGTAAAAGTGGCTCGTCATGGTAAATTAACGTACGGCACAATGGTGTTTGTAAGAGTCATGCTTGTGAACGAAGTGGCTTTCAATCTGGCTAAAGCTGTCACCATAGCTGTAAGGTACTCAGCTGTTAGAAGACAGTCCGAGAAGAAGGCTGGGTAAGTGCATTAGTTAATGTATCAAATTATAACAAGTAAGCAAGTTTTGTAGTTGCAATCTATAGTTGATTAATTCTTAGAACACTGGATCCGTCTACATCAATTAATTCATTCCGGAAAAAATGGTAATCTGGAACAAGGTCCGGGGAGTACGGTGGATGTCACAGACATTCCAATTGTAGCTCATCTAACTTAGTGGTTGTTTGTTATGAAGTGTGTGGTCTTGCGTTGTCTTGAAGCAGCAGTGGCCTAGAGCGATTGACCAATCTCGGTTGTTTAGCAGCTAGTTCTTCCTTCATGGTTTACAGTTGCTTACAATAGATATCTGCCGTAATCGTTTGACCAGATTTTATAAAGCTGTAGTGAACGACACCGGCGTTAGTCCACCAAACACTCACAAGTAACTTTTTCTAAGTCAATTTTCGTTTAGGGCAGGATTTGGCTGGGTCTCCAGGATTCAGTCATTGCGGCGAGCGCTTCCCATTATCGTACAGTGTCCACTTTTCATCACAAGTAATGATTCGATTTAAAATCCCTTCATTATTGTATCGGTTGAGCAAAGTAACACAGCAGTCGACGCGTGTTTGCAAGTTCGATTCACTCAATTCATGAGGTACCCATCGTTTAAGTTTTTTTACTTTCCCGATTTGCTTCAACTGGATCAATATAGTTTTATCACTTACCCCTAAGCCTGCAGCCATCTCTGAAGTGCTTTGTGATGGATCCGCTTCCACAATAGCCTTCATTCATTTTCTTCATTATCCACTTTGGACTCCGGCTGTCCACGGGGTTGGGTCTGAAGGTTGAAATTTCCAGAACGAAAACGTTGAAACCAAAAACGTATCGTGCTTTCTTATGCGACACCAGCGCCGTACACATCATTAATACTTTGAGCTGTTTATGCAGCACTGGTGCCACGGTAGAACTCGTATTCGTAACTATACCGATATTTCATGTTTTCCATTGTGCGGTAATAAGCGACGCCAAAGAAAAAAATTATGAGGAAAAAACATATGAATGACTGTTTTCAGAATTCAAATGCACCAGCTAAATCAATTTATAAATTTGAATTTAGAATTCTTAACCAAAGAGGAGATATTTCAAATCAAAGTGGTCAGTACGACAAAATGCTAATTTCATATGTAAGGACCTATTATTCGATGCTATATGTAATTTGCGTTATTGGTATAAACACTGTTCCTTAATACCTTTTTGGTGAATAAATGGAGCGTTCTCTATCGCTTTACTCAGCTGAAAGACATCCACTGTTGGATATAGGCCTCCCCTAAAGATTACAGCAACAACAGGTCCTGCGCTGTTTGCATCCCACAGGTTCCCTTAACCTTCACCAGTTCATCGATTTACCTTATTTAGTGTATTATTGATTTTAGTTATAAAATTCCAGTGAGCCAGAGCCGCAGATCCTGGACTACGTGACTCAGCAGCACAAGCTGTTCATCTGCATAGCAACAGCGCACGCACTACAGCTGACCAGTGACTGGCTATGGCGTAGCTTTCGTGCCGTACTCGCTGACATGAGGGATGGGAATGTTGACACATTGCCAGAGGTAATCATCCGATTTGTTGTTCAGCGCTAGTGTTTAATCTAAATTAATAAATTTTAATTTGTCTGTCTGTTTGTATGTCCGGATTTAACTCAAAACGGATTTACCGATTCTTATGAAATTTTCTGCACGGAATGCTTATATCATTGGTAGATTGATAGGGTAAGAAATTTCAATATTACTTTTTAAAAATCGTTAAAAATTATCTAAATCAATTCATTTTCGTTATATCTTTGCCGATTCTGATAAAATTTTGTACACAGGATGTATAAGCCATTCCATTAATGATAAGTTATGAGAAATTTTAATGACACTTTTTGGAATCGTAAAAAAAAAAAATCTAATAATTTAAAAATTCATTGATTCTTAACCGATTTAGATGAAGTTTTGTACACGGAGAATAAATAATAATAAATAAATAATGTAGCTAAATAATAATTTGAAATCGGAAAGTATGACCGATTAACTTGATTGAGGTAATTTTTATGTTATATCAATTTTTACTTGATAACTTATCGTTAATTTACTCTGTTATCATAATTCGATATATTAAATAATAATATAATTTTCGTATCATTGTTATTATTTCTAGAAGGGCAAAATCAATGTAAATAAAAATGAAATGCTGTTTGTTGGCAAACGCTTCACTCGAGAACGGCTGGTCTGATTTGGCTAATACTTTTCTTATATTAATAATTAGTAATAGTCCGAATAAAGTCAGGGAAAGAAAAATTTGACAAGTTCACCGGAAAATTAGAAATTTCTGGAAAAACTGAAGTCTCTTTTTTGTATTGGATTTTTATCCGAATGCGAAAATGTTTTTCGCATGTATGCCTATTTCTTTGATACGCTCTGTAGCCTATTCACATCTTGATGGATTTTAGCATGCGAGATGTCGTTAAATCCATCTTATTGTTGAAGTGTGATATGCCCAACACATTTGGAATAAGTGACTTGACATAGCCGGCGCATTGGGTGACGTAGCACAGTCTAGCCGAAACACATCTATACGTGTTTGGCGAAAGATTTTCACCTTGAGGATAGTAACCGACTAACAACTAGCCAGGCGGGCGTTAGAAAATTCTCTACCACCTTGCTATATTGATTGTGATATTTTATTTCATCTAAACCTCAGGCCCGTTACAGGGATTTGAACTCTGGTCGATTGACGTGGTAATTACATACTAGCCTTGGTTTGTAAACTCAAATACCTATCAGCACGCCTCCGTAAACGCTATCGCTGAGCGTTCATTGCTTTTTTGTTTTAGTTTCATTCTCTGTCGAGTTGTCTGAAAGCGGTCAGCACATCGGACTCCGCCGTCTATATAGAACAGTGTCGGCTGGCATGTGGCGGTCACGGCTACATGATGTCTTCAAATCTACCAATGCTATATTCCTTTGTGACCGCGACAAGAACTTATGAAGGGGATTACACAGTATTGCTTTTGCAGACAGCGAGGTGGGTTTATATTTAGGAATTTAATGAAGTAGATTCATTTTCTAAATTTTTACCTAAATTTTTCACCAAATTCTTACCAACTACTTGCTATATTTCAGGTTTTTGATGAAAGCTTGGGAGCAAGCAGAGGCAGGCAAACAGTTGACGCCGACCGTAGCGTATATTTTTGATGCCGTGAAAGGGCGTAAGATGAGTTGGGCTGGCACTCCAGAAGGAATTATTAAAGCAGCTTACGCGGTGGCAGCTGGGTCTGAAATTTTACCGTTTTTTTTAAATTTAATCTATATAAAAGAGAATAGAATATATTAATTAATTTGAACATAATATAATACTGAACTTTAAGACTATCAAGCTCTGCATTGAGTAAAATTATGTTTAGAATTAAAATAACTAATTAAATTTGTAGTAATTAAATAGAAGAGAATATGTACAAATGTGTCGAATAACATTTAGGGGAAACAAATCAGTCCAACTAACGTACATTCATTATTGTTTAACAATAAATGAGGGATACTGAAAGCAAACAATTAGCTGTATGGTATCAGAATGGATGATGTTCACGAAACACATGCACATTTTGAACATTTTAAGACTATATTAAGACGTAGACTATTAGTGGATTCACGTTCCTTTATAGTAACCAATTTTTTATTGGATTGTATCAAACAAAGATCTCTAGTCGCGCACACCTACGATCAAGCATTCTTTGAATTTGAACCCGAAAGTTTTGTATGATATACGGCGTATTCTATACTTAGTTACCATTAGGGTGTAGCTCGTATTACATTATTATTTTTATAGAAGCACGGAAAATTGATTGTACTGTCCCATATGATAAGCCCAGTTTAATTCTAACATAACGGAAACCACCAAGAGATCATGAACCATCGACGGTAGCCGCTGTCATACCGACCTGCAAAAATTTAACTGGGTATGCACAGGCTGATCCCGAAACGCGACACGCAAAAGCGAGTAACTATGACGGGCTCTTCTCCACATGCATGGTGGTCGCGACGCAATCGGGCAAATCCACCCAACCATTACCTCGTTCGTTACTCAGCAGGGTGCACCACGTGCAGATGAGGTTGGCTTGCGTCTCGGTTCAATAGATATAATTCGACACCCACTGCATTAAAATAACATATTTCAACCTTTCTGGTATAAAGCGGACTTGAAACTTAAGCGCGAATAAACTGACCTATAAACTAATCTGAGGTTCTAATTTTCTTTACTCAACACAAGTTAAAAGGAGCCATAACCCACCTACATAAATTTATTTGTTGTACCTGCTTATTAATTAAATCACTAAATTAAATCCTGATATTGTGTTATCACTACCTTTTGCAAACTACATTCATTGTTTTTGTTCTTCATGCAATCTAGCTCTAAACCACAGTGATAAATAAGACAAGGAAAAGTTGAAAGGATTTTTCTTTTTGTAATGATGCCCTAGAAAAAAACTATTGAAGAAAAACCTTTTTATTTATTTAAATATGCTTTTTGGGTGTATAGAAAAGTTATTATTTAAGCAAATATTATATTGTTTATTATTATATTTCTTTTTAGAACAAATTTTATTTTGCAATTTTTTTCACAATTTTTTCTTGCCTTCTTAATTATTATTTAGTAAGAATTGGTGAAAATATGGATGGATAGATAGAATTAAATAATTTTACAAGTAATTTTTAGGTAATTGTTTATTCCAGAATGTGTGCATTATAGAGTATAGACATATTATGTTTTACGTACTTATATGAAAACACAATTATTATACACTAAAATTATTGCTTCAGTGAAGTATCAATTAAAGTTGTAAGCTACTTCGTGGTCGTAACTTATTTTATGTATAATTGCACAAGTTAACGAATTAGTGAAAGTGCTCCAATTGTTCGAGTGAGTAATGTTATTTTTCGGTGTATCAGTCACTATCTCCGATAGCCGTGATCGTCTAGTGGTTAGGACCCTACGTTGTGGCCGTAGTAACCCAGGTTCGAATCCTGGTCACGGCAGTGATTATTATCATCACTGTTACGGCGGAGTATTATTTTTTGTTGTTTTTTTTTTACTTACTAAGTTAGTTAACTATCTACTGTCAGAATAAGAAAAAAATATGTATGTACAATTTCTGTCCATTGTTCATAAGATTTAATAACGAACTTTATTAATTGAGACATTTATTAAAAATAATTAATAAATTAGTTACGAATTTTATTAATTATATAAAAAAACACAATACTATTGAATAAAAAAAGAAAGGGAATATAAATGAAATATTGGAAAACGACCCTAAACCACATAAAATATAGAAATAAGAAATAACTAAATACTACTTTATCTAGTCGATTGGATTTAATATCGATGTATGCCTTTTTTTTCTTTAATACGTATACAAATCTATCAATACTTATGTAATAGTAAAAATTTAAGTTTGTATTAATAAATAATTTCTGTTTCATTGAGTATATAATTTTTTAAATATTATCTATATTTTTAGGAAAGTGGCGTCCTCTATTAGCTGTGTTAGGAAACGAATGAAAACTGGTTTATGTTTCGAAGATGCCTGGGAACTCACCGGGGTACAGCTAGTTGCTGCAGCTGAGGTATTTAACAATATTGTTATGTTTTAATCAACTTACAGTCGAGATAATTATGTCGCATCTTTGTTACTTTCTAACTGAATTGCATTTTCATTTAAGTAACTATTTTAAAAAATTAAGGATTTTCAGTCACATTTTCATCCCTTTTTGCGGGGACATTAGGAGTTGAATTTCCAAAAATCCATCCTCAGTGCTCACCTACAGTGTAAGAAATAACTGCATGTAAACTTTCACGGTCCTAGGTCCATATGATTTAGTGGTGTTCGATAAAAATTGCATCTGTAATTCATATATATACTACTTTTGAGAGGATTTAATCTTCTGTAAAGATTTACACGAAGTAAAATATAACTTTCATTAAACCCTGTAGGGTTTATTGTCTGTAGACAACAAGGATATTTTTACAATATTTTAATTAATTTACAATTGATTCTAAACACTTAGGAGTCGGTATATACGGAGAATATGTTTTTGTTTGTCTTCATAATTCGATTGTTCAAAATTTATTCGGTGTTTCGAAGACTCAAACGAGATTCTATGTAATTTTTCTTTCTTAACGTTTAGGCTCAACCAGGGGACGGCAAACTTTAAACCGGTAAGAGTCAGCCTCAAAAATATTGAATTCATGAATTTCAAATAACCACGAAAATTAGTTTCTGATTTTATGTTGTAACTATTTCAAAAGATGGGATAAAGAAACAGAGAATCTGGAGCGCAATAGGCGCGGGCGGCTCACGAAGCCAAGGTTTGCCGACGCCTAGGCTAAACCAATATGATAATGAGTTAGAATTAATTGCTATTATTTTATCTAAATAAATAAAAAGTTGGCTGTACGCTGAGATAGATAATGAATTATCTACTTAACTTTCCAGAGATGATACAGGGGAATTAAAATGTATTTTCTTTTAATACAACGTTTTGGTTCTATAACTAATTAAAATACTTTTTCATAGGCCCATTGTCGAGCAGTGATCTGTGACATATATAGGAGAGAGACTTTACGACTGACGGAATCATCCAGTCAGACGGTTAAGACTGTTATGGACCAGTTAACAAGGTTATATTTAATGCATTGGGCTTTAGAAAGAACTGGAGAATTGTTGAGGGTAAGGATGTCTACTTTAAATATTTTATTTTTATCAAACCCATGTAATTTAATAAATAATGAAGGTACAAAATAATACACATTTGTTTTCCACTGCGGATTAACTATTTAACTGAATTTATTGAAATTTACAGTAAACGTGAAACTAAACGTTATGTATTTAATCATATGAAATCGTTCTTACTCGATCGATACGATGTCAATTTGTTTAATTTAAATTTTAAAACCTGAGGAATAATTATTTATTATCACGTCATCATTTATTTAATAATACATATGGAAAACGTAACTAACAGTGTATAAAAAACGAACAAAAAATAAAGAACCAACTTCAAACAAAGGAGGAGGTTTGATACGGGTTTTTTTAAAGTTTGTTACCACATAACTCCGTCATTTATAAACCGATTTAGAATATAATTTTTGTTGTTGGGAAAGGGATATTTTCAAGTGGGTCCCATTTTAATTTATTTGACATTGGACCTTGGATTTCGAAGATACACCTGAAAACTCTTCAAAATCGAATGGTAACTGTATAGTGATTGATATATTGGTAGGTATATGATAATCGAAGACTAGGTAGGTACCTAACTCGTCGTTCTGAACTAACTTGGACTGTGAAGACAACGGAACTGTTTAACAAAAAAACAGAACTAATGTGGAATGTTCATCCATTGCCTTTTTGTATATTATGTTTTACCGTTTGTTTACCGGGTTGTGTTCCGAGGAACTGTTCGGTGTAAGCGTCCATAAACTGTGGTGACTACTTATCATCAGGCGCACCGCATGCTTGTTTGCCACAATCTATACTTATATTCCTATAATTTAATAAAGAAGAAAAGTTTTTTATTTCGTTGTTTGTTTAAACACGCTAATCTCTGGAACTACCAGTCGGATTCGAAAAATACTTTTTGTATATGATATCCAAACTCTCGAGGAATAGTATAGGTTATTATGGATTAGACGTAATCTTTAATGAAAAAATGCGGAAATACAATGTTCTACAATACTATTAGTCCTTAGTATGTATATCTAAAAAAAGTCGACGATAGCATAAGTCTATCTTTTATAAATATGCCACTGTAAGGTATTTTGTGAGAAAGATTTGTTGATAATTAAAAAGTGATATATAAGCATTATTTTTAGGCATGGCATATTAATTTTTTAAAACAAAAGTTACTTCACCATAAAGATAATTTTATGAAGTTAAATTTTGCTTTTTAGAGTATGCTATTTAGATACATACTTTATGAGATAATGAATATTAAAATATTTGTAAATGCGGGAAACAATTATGGTAGACTATAATGGTGCGTGTAGGGTATGTTTAGATAAAAAAATAACTTGATTATATAAGAACTCTAAAAAGGAACTGGTCTGATTATATTGGTCAGGCTGATACTAAGCGCCCACTCCCGGCCGCTATCCCACTACTGCCCGATACGGAGACTTTTGGCTGCTGGGTTTCCCCCCTGGCCCGGTTCGCCTCTCCTTAGTATACCTGCATCCCCCAGACTCCTCCGGGGGATCCATATTAATACCAGGCTTAGTGCGGACGTCCAGTCAACATGGGCCACTCAGCACCAGTGAGTCCCGACCTCAAACCATCCTCAGTGCCCGACCTCCGAGTAGCCGGATTACAGGAGACGCCACGCTCCCAGTCGAGGGACAGTGTAAATTTATTGTACTGATCGAACCAACATTCCTAAGTTCGTATCTGACTATTAAATATTTAATTTTTATAGATAAATTAATATATTAGACTAATTTATTACGAAACTGCAATCCTATAGTGTACAACTTTATTATTATTACAATATTCTATTTCTTATACAACACTTTTTTTAATATAACACAGAAAAATACACGTAATGATTTTATATAAATATGTCTACGCTGCAACAGCGCCATCTGTAGTACACATGGCTTATCGCCAAAGTAGGTAACATAATACAGTACAACAGTTACGTGACTAAACTTGATAACGTTTCTATAAAAACAGGCAGAGACCGCTACAGTCTGAAATAACTTGGAATGCAAATATAATATTACTAGATTACTACTTCTCTATCTAAATATATAATATAAAACCTGTCTATCCGTTTATGTTTTCTGCACGAAAAATCCACTTATTTATCCGATATCCGATTATACGTTTATTTGTAATTAAGGTGTCTCGTTTGGCAATTGTGTTTATTTGCAAATTGGATTCATTGGGCTTACCCAATTAATTAATGTAGCAATAGCTACATTGTCGAATTAACTAGACTTTAAACATATCTTGTTAATTTTAGAAAGTTCTTTGAAATTTCTTTATAAAATAAGAATAATTTGTATATTGCTTAATAAAATATGTAACAGACGAATAGTTCGTAGGAATATCAAATTGAGTAAATAACATAACTATTTTTTATTTTTTATTGCTTTTTTTTTCAGACTAATAATATCCTGGAGTCAGGTTTGTTTTTGTGATAAAACCGTTTTTATAAGTATAGATTTACTGTCTCCGTAGGCGTTGTTCTGTTCTTTCCAGTAGCCAATAGTTCGACCAAAGCATCTCATATTGCGTTCATGGATACATTGAAAACAATAAACAAATATAAACTTTTGAATGAGAAACATCTCCTTTAACCGACTTCGAAAACATGATGAGGTTTAAATTCTAATATACTTACTTATATTTTTTTATGGATGTTCCGTCACAACTTCTTTGTTTATGAACCGTTTTCATTATTCTTTTTTCGTTAGGGTGGTCCCATTTTAATTTAATTGGTATTCTTCCTTCAACTTCGAAGATATGCCAAGGAGCTCCTCAAAATCATTGAAATCGTTTTTCTTTTTTGTTAAATATTGTCTTGTTTGAAGCCGGTTACAAATCTTGCATTAATTCTCTAACTCTCTTTTTTGTAAAATTTTACTATATGTATATGTTTTAGTATTGTTCAATCGCCGAAGAAGACATCGGAGGTCTGCAGTTGAAATACGAAGAGCTGTTGACTTTATTACGGCCTAATGCGGTTGGACTTGTAGATGCGTTTGACATTCGTGATGAGGTATAATAGACTATTATAATTATACTGTGGTTTATTATATTATTTTGTAACGTGAATAAGTTGTGCGGCATAGTGACGGTACTATGCCTGAGGGTAAGCACAGTATAATAATAAAAAAAAGGTGACCATTAGAACATAGGCAATCCGTTGATGATCGTCGCTGTTATGCTAGCTGCAAGCCCCGCACCAGTTGGATATACACTATCTTATACCTTAACTTTGTCCTCCCAATATATCCTTGATAACTTAATATATTCGGAAAAACTTAAACCAAGATCAGCACTATGTGATACTAATACTAGAAATAGAGATAAATTAGTCGTACCGTATTTTAGACTAAGTAGGTCCAATAACAGTTTTTTGGGTTATAGTGTCAGGTTTTATAATAAGATCCCGGAGCTTATTACTAATTTATCGGACAACAAGTTCAAGGACCATGTCAAGCAAGTTTTACTGTCAAAAGGTTATTATTATAGGGTGGATCATTATGTGAATGAAAGTGATGTCTGGAAATGACTCCATCTCTGTGCATCCACTAAATTATTATTAATGTTTTATATTAACACTATTGTGTAGTTGGAAAAAAAAACATAAAGTCGATCGAGTTTCTTACCGGTAATTCTCGATGTCTGTGATATTTTCCGAATCGGCAGTAGTGTTGTGACGTTCATAAGTGCCTTCTTAGGGGCTAAATTGAACAAAGATTTTCTTGAATTTGATTTTGATTTTTCAATGATATTTTTTAAGTAGATACGGCATTGGCGCTCTTCACATGACATCGTGAATGAGCGGAAATTGTCAACAGTTCACATTTGACTTGATTGCGCTGTGAGCGAAAATAAACTTTTATCTTTTTTTGACAATAGAGTTTCCGCCTTTATGCTGTGGTTTCCTATCCATTTTGTTACAGCATGCTGATAATTTTTTTTGTGCCTTTTAGTGATAGTATAACGCGTCTACATAAAACGTCATGGGTCTGATTCCGAAATTCGATAGACCAAAAGTTAATCACTGTGACGGGTTTATCATTATGTGTATGGTAGTCGCGACCCAATCGGGTAGAGATTCCTACCACGCCGCCGCTTCAATACTGGATGTATACCGACTGATCCCGGAACGCGACCTGCCTAAGCGTGACACTATGGAGGTGTTAAACCTGGTTATATGGTGGTCGCGATCCTAATAGTTATTTTCTGGGAGTTTTTGCGGATCCTTAAAATGACATGTTGTGGTTTTTATTTTTAATTCATTATCTAATTTTTTTTGACCCTGTGTTATGTAATGTTGGTGACATTTTGCGTGATATAGTTTGAATGTTGTGCATAAATGAAGTGGATTATAAGTATAAAGCGGAAAACATGCATTTTGGGATGTCACAAAACTCCCTAGAGAGTTCTGACAAGAAAGCCACCATCTTTTTAGAAAAATCCACTTTGCATATGGGAAAAATTTATGAAAACTTAAATACATTGACACTGAAAACCCCTCTTTGTATATTGGAAAATCCTACGAAGGTATAGAAACATTAACACTGGCAAGTGTTTCTTGTGGCACCAGAAAAAGAAGAAGTAGATATTCTCTGTACTACTTAAGATTTGTCGTAAGAGTTTTTGGCGGGATCTGGAAGTGACATATTGTGGTTTTTATTTTTAATGCATTTACATAGGTTTATGACCCTATATTATGTAATATTGGTGGCGTTTTGCGTGATATGGTTTGGTTTTTGTGCATAAGTGAAGTGGATTATAAATATAAGCTGAAAGCATTCATTATTAGATCCCACAAAAATTTCCTAGAAAGTTCTAACAAGGGAGCCACCGTCTTGTTAAGATACTGAATCGTCATAACACATGACACTATAATTTATTCGATAATGGCAATAATGGTTTTCATTAAAGAGGACCGGTTGCCAAGTTAGGAAGAAGAAGGAAAAGGAAGGAAAAAGATTTTTCGTACATTTTTTCAGTTTTATGTTTTGAGTTCATAAAATACTTAGGGCGACTTGTACCAAATAAGTTAAATTCAGTATAAGTACAGATATTTGTGTCTAAATATATGCAACTGTCAATGTTAAATGTGGTTTAACGATTTAAATATGATTTAAGGTTTTGGTTGAAGTCGCCCTTAAAGTTGTGTTATAAATGCGTTAAAGAAGCAAGAGACTTTGGCTACCTTGTTTGAATCGTTCAAACTGTATTGTATTTGCAATCAACTAATTATGTTTAATTTTTATGATGTAGGTATTAAATTCAACCCTCGGATCGTACGATGGCCGCGTTTACGAGCGCCTTATGGAGGAGGCAATGAAGAGTCCTCTCAACGCTGAACCAGTTAACCAAAGCTTCCACAAGTACATCAGACCTTTAATGCAAGGGAAACTGTGATATATATAACTGTGTTTTACTTTAAAGTTTTATTATACGATTTTGGTGTTAGCTTTTTTTAGATGATGGTATGTTTACGATTTTCTCAGAAACTACACGGTCGATTTTTATGATTCTTTTCCTAGGATAATCTATATACTTATGGGAAGGTTTTAGTATATATTATATAATGTAAATATATCCATTCTTATGTACAAAGTTTATTGTTATAATATTTGTGTTTATTGTTGATTTTTGATGAAGCCAGGTTGTCTTTTTTATAATACAATATTTCATAAAAAGTTTGAGAGATAACTTTTGTTTTATTAATCTAAAGAAATAAGCTCCAGGGAGTGTGAGCGGAGGTACGGCACAGACAAATTTTTTTTGGATATATCTCTCTATTTGGGGCAGATCGTCTGGTGGAATACTTCCATCCTACAGAAGTTCACAGCCAAATAACTTAGTCTTGTGTCAGTGAGTAAGGTTTCTAGGGCTCCTTGGGGTAGGAGGTTTTAGCTCGACAATGCGCTATTGATATCTATGTTATTACAAGCGTTCATAAGGTACGGTAGGCGCTTATCATCAAGCGGGCTATACGACATCTAAGTACTTCTATAGATTTTTGTAGATAAAAATAGCTGCCTATAAAAGCTTGAAGTCCCTAAAACTCCAGTTTTAATTATTGTATTATTAAAACTTTAAGTAAAACCCACACGTTAGTCTATTAAATATAAATAATTTTGTAGTTTTTTTAATGTTAAAGTGAGTTTGTTTGTTTCTTTGTTACCTAATCATGCGAAAACGTCTGAACGACTTTCGTTGAAATTTGGCACACAAATAGCTTATGAACCGGATTAAGACATAGGACTCTTATATCTTGGTTAAAAAAAAATTATTCACGCAAGCGGAGCTGCAGTAACAGCTAGTGTTTCATAAAAAGTCGAAATTACTAATAATTAACGGTTAGAAACGATGCCATAGTGATCGAGATTACATTTCTCTCGATCACATCGGCTGATAACTAAATCGAACTAACAGGAACTGACGGAGATAAAGGCGCGTTGTAGATAGCCCACATACAATAGCGTTGGTTATCATGATGTACTGTTAACAGAAATTATAACAGCGCAAAAAAGTTACTCATAACACTTATAATTAAACTCGTCGAAGCTAGTTCTTGTACCTTCACGTGGTTTTTATTATATGCAGTCTAAATAAATCGAGAATATTTAACAAGATGTGACACAAATTGGGGTTTCTATGTTGGAACTAATAAAAGAAACATCACATATTTTTTCTATATATTAATACGTGAAGCAATAGCTTTTTATCCCTTTTTAAGCGTATTTCGTGCACGGAAGAATGTGAGATTTGGCATGGTTAAAGTTTATATGGAGAAGGAGTACAGAAAGCAAAAATTTATCTATAATATCTGTTAATAATATATTAAATAAACAAATTAATACTGCGAATCCTAAACCGACAAGTGTCATTGAACTTAGACCCCCCAAAATATTGACATTGTCACTCAATGAAAAGTGACAGCAAGTGTTTAGGTTCATCCTGCAAATATCAAACAGAAAATAGTCTATGATCAAAAAGTCGCAGGTCGAATTTAGACCTTAGGGCCATCGCTAGTTATATAAATTGAGTTTACACGTAAACATACGGCCCGCCTTATGGTAAGCGGTTACCGTAGCTTATAAACGCTTATAACAAACACCAAAGGTATCACTAGCGCGTTGCCGACCTTGGAACCCTTTCGCCGAGGAGTTCCGGAAAATTTGTGCAAAATGAAGGCACTGTGCATGATAGTAAGCAGAGGTCGCATCCGTCGACGCCCTCATGCCGTCCTGCAAGCATCTTGTTAGCTGGATATATATTAGCTGATCCCGAAGCGTGACAAACCAAAAGAGTTCAAGTGCTTCTTACCTATTACCACGTACGTATGCACAATGCACTTACGTATTACCCCGTGCAAGGTGGTCGCGACCCAGTCAGGTACAAATCCCTAACCACTCGCTTTATAGTGGTTATATACAATGTCAAAAGTTTGTAATTTTGACCGATTCGAAAAGCGCTTTACAGCATGTGGCTCGGTGCACCTCGTCCATATGAGGTATTCCGATTGCTTATTCCATATTAAAATCAATTTTTAGATTCCAATATAGTGGTAAAACAATAATATTTCAATGGATTCCGTCTCACATTGAATTAGATGGTAATAAACTAGCTGATTTATTAGCTAACCAAGCTGCATATGACGGTATTCCTATACAGATCACTTCTATTCATAGTGAGTACTTGTCTGAAGTGAAATCTTATTGTAAAGATATGTGGAAAGTGTACTTTGATAAGAGATCACAAGAAAAAGGAATCTGGTATAAGATTATACAACCACAGCCTCATTTTGATTTTCCATGGATCGATCAAACAATGTTGAGTAGATCGGACTTTGTAGTAGCTCTCCGACTTCGCTCAGGACATATTCCATCAAATAAGTTTTTACATTTAATAAGAAAAGTAGCATCACCTAATTGCACGATATGTGGTGTGGTTGAAGATGTACATCACATTTTGGTGGAATGTGTTAAGTAAGAAAATTGTAGAAATTTACTTAAAATGACGCGATCCATGGAGGTGGGTATTTGTAATTCGATGCTGTCAAACCCTCTGTCTCAGATTGCGAAAATATTATACAGAATCGCAAAATTAGCTCATAAGAATTAATAATTATGTTTCAAATTTATTAGAAAATTTTATAATGTTTGTGAGGTATTTACGGGGTGTCATAGTCGCAATGCGACAAAGCCCATTATTAAAGAAAGAAAAAAAAAATCACGTGACTCGCAGAAAAAAAATATTAATTTTCCAAATGGAAAATTAAATAAATAAACATTTACTTTTTCCGATTTGAATTGTTTTAGGCTTTTTATTTAGTAGATCAATATTCCTCAGTAATTTATTTTAATTTTTAAACATACAGTCAACTCGTGGATTCAAATATTTTAATTATTATCACAGTTTTTAAGACTCTTTTAAAATTTTAATATAACATAACATATCATCACGGGTGTATTCCCCGAAGGGTTAGACAGAGGTGTACAACTATACAGTTCACCATGTAACATACATTTAGGTCCAATGAAATAGGGGGCGATTCTCGTGATCAATTTTGAGTTCATAAAATACTTAAAATTAGTTGATATAAGTTGATACAACAAGAAAAATGTTGATAGAGACTTTGGCCGGCTCAGTGTTTGATCCTTCAATTTGTACTGTATTTACAAACAAAATAAATTTATTTATAACAGCCACCGGATCCGGACAACACAGGACCGGCTGAATGATGATGATATTGGTGATGATGATCATGAATTGTTATGATGTAGGTATTAAATGTACATAACTATAGGCCGCGGCCGCAGATTATTTCAAATCAGGCCGAGTGTACGCGTGTTTTTTGTTTGATATCATAAAAAAATACCTATCAGTATTCTCTGAGGGCTGCATTTGTGTCTTAATATCGGGAATTTTAGTTTAGCGTGACCACTTTAAAGTAAGGGTTTAGTTTGCAGCAATAATGGTTGAGTTCGTTTTCGTATCTCTGCTTGAGCTTTAGGTGAACGAAAACGTGATGAAACTATAGCATGGTGGTAGAGTATTTTCTAATGCTCGCCTCGGTAGCTACCGCCCTCAAGTTTGAAATCTGTTGCCAAGCACCTTTAAGTGTATTTTGATAGCTGCATTTAGTGTGTCACCAAAAGGGTCTTGTTGTCTCTTAAATTCAACTGATATTGTGGTAATAACGTTAAAACTATAAACGATAAAAAATACGAACTTGCAAATAATAAAAAAAATACATCGGTCATTGCACTTACAACAAAAAAGGTTAAAATCGAAATAAATTATAAAACCACTCCAGTTGGACAACAAATTAATACTAATAAAATTACATAGTTAGATTTTATCGTTTCTACGGATTCCCACATTTCAATCTAAATGTTTATAGTCAACATTTTAGATTATGTAAGTTATAAAAATGTTATAATGTAGATTGGTAGGTATCTTGGTTATTGCATCGAAACTTGTACTTTAAGGTGTTTGAGATACAATCTTGTTTAGATTTATTTATTATGTCTGATTATTCAACCCAGTGGGAATAAAGACAAATGAAGATATTTTAATTAAAATACATTTTTCGAATAAACAGATGTAAAATAAATAAATATACGTAATAGAAATATTATAAATAAATCTAAACAAGGTATATATACCTACGGAATTATGGAGACTTTAATTGGTTTTTGGTAAATCTGTTTTTTTTTTTTAATATACCTGTAGAATATTTTTACATACATTGTAGACACTTTTTTCCTTTTTGTAATTTCGTAAATCGAAGTATAATATCGACTGTCTAATAATTTTTTTTGGACTTATGTAAATGATTTTCAATTATGCGTTTCAAATAAGAAGGTATTTAAA
This sequence comes from Saturnia japonica, assembly GCA_033032175.1. Classification (NCBI taxonomy): domain Eukaryota; kingdom Metazoa; phylum Arthropoda; class Insecta; order Lepidoptera; family Saturniidae; genus Saturnia; species Saturnia japonica. The sequence continues at coordinate 18,233,483 of CM065311.1, read as the reverse complement.
TTTGTTTGCAGGGTAATGAGGAGGCAGATAAATTAGCTAAATTAAGTATTGTAAGAGGCAAAATTATTAATGTACTGCCAAAATTTAAAGAAAGTTGTTACAGTGATTGGAAAACATATTTTGATGAAAGATCACGTGAAAAAGGTATCTGGTAGAAGACCTTACAGTGTGAACCTCCTCGTATACCGTGGTGTGCCACGACAAAGTTGGGAAGGAATTTGATATCTGTCGCACATTGGTTAAGATCCGGATATATTCCATCAAACAAATATAAACATATGATGAAATTGAGACAGTCACCTCTTTGTGATTTTTGTCAGAAAGTCGATGACGTTTATAATGTTCTGGTGGAGTGTGTCCGGTTTGAGTCAATTAGGCAGAACTTAATGAGTGCCTTTGGTTTGAACAGACTGGACGTTGGAATGTATAATAAAGTATTAGGTGATACATCCACTAATGTGGTGGCTACTCTGTTCCTATCAATTGCTTCTTATTATTAGATTTATAGTACTATATATGTTATGATGAAAGTATATTACGGTTATGTTACGATGAAGCTGACATATGCGGATTGCATAAAAGCCTCTAAAAATTTAAGAATTAAAAAATAAAGGTATTTAAAAATTAAAGCTGTTCCTAAAATTTAGCGAGTTACGGCAGTATCTAATAATTAACTTAATACAAAATTAAACTAAACTATGTTTTGATTTTGATTTAACAATAATATCGTTTACTTTTTAAGAAATTTTTTAACTTAACAAAAGGTAAACAACAAAAGAATGTAGAACAAAATAATAATTTCGAGGAACATGGCGACGCTACTTCAAAGTCAAGACTGTCTTTTTTATGTCCGCGTTTTGGCTTCTCTCGACGCTTCTGCGCTGTAGAATCTTCTTTTTTATTACTGAGGTTACAGAAGTTCGTATAATGTTGCTAGCTTACAAAATGATATCACCTAATATATACTATTCATAATAAAAAGTTCAAGAGATTGTTTGTTTGTTTGAATGTGCTAATCTCTGGAATCATTAGTTAAATCTGAAAAAATATTTTCATATTTTATAGCCTATATATTGAGGAAGGTTATAAGCTGCATAACTTCACGCTACGATCCTAAGGAGCGATGCAGTAACAATAAATTTGAAAGTCAAAAAATTTGGAAACAAATACCGGGACTTGAGAACGATAGGAACGGGTGCGCTGCGTGGCGGCGAGGAATAAATTAAACACGGTTGAAACTGCGGGACTACATTACATATAGTAAAATCCTTCTTCTCAAATCTGTGATTAAAATCTTAGTAATAAATTATAGATTACACGAAATAATTAAAATACTGTAGAATAGAAAAACTAATAGACGACTTATGTATGATACAATAAATATGATTGTCAAAATGTTTATGATAAATGTATCCATAATTGAATTTGTTAGAGATATGGCCGTGTCATATTTTAAACGAAAAGATTCTGCTGGTTTGCGATATTAATCTTTCTCGTTTAAAAACATCTTGAATTCTTAGTGAATGTTATACATTAACAAATTCATTTTATGTGTTCAATAAATTGTATTTTCGGAATTTATATATCCAGTTCTATTACTAAAGCTATTAGTAGTAAAATTTTCTATTTTCTAGTAAATTAGCGGCGATATGATTTATTGGCGCGCTATAGATAATGTTATAATGCCGTCTTTTTTTACATAGTGTTAATATTTACTTAAATTTAAATATTATTTTGAAACCACAGAGGCTAAAACAAAAACGATAAAAAAATAACATTTTTATAACAACTTCGGTCACCGCAAAAGTTATTTCTTGTAAATTAAATGACAGTTATAGTTTAGATAGTGTAAGTATTATAATAACATACCCTCGAATCACTCAACGTACATAAAACACACCCACCCTTGATATACGACCCTTGAAATCAATAATCGTTTAAGGCTGTCTCGTCATAATATTACATTTAAACCAAAAGTGTTAAAAATCAATGAAACTCAATGATTGATGCATTTGTATTCATTTGCCACGTTTATTTTAATTAATGTAATCCTAAAATAAATTGAAACTATACTATATAAACACGCGTACATTTAAATTACAGAGATTGTTGTACTTAGGGTTGCCTCCTTTTGCATTAAAAAAAAATTAAGTACACATTTGTTTTACAACTGCCCAAAAAAGAGTGTAATGTTTACAGGGTTCATGTATGTGAGTTTCTTTTTTCCACTAAAACTCATAGATGCCTGAACAAATAAAAAAATAATCCTCCACAGTTTTGTTGAATACATGCAAAAATCAGACGAAAAGATTCTGTGGTATGTGAGACGTGACGCAAAATATGACTGACAGAATGAAAATAAATTTCAATGATGATTTGCCATTCTGTTCAGTTTAACAAAATAATAAAAAAAGAGTGACAGTTGAATTAGCGATGAAAATATAGCATTTTTCGTACCATATTATTTTTCTATAATTTATAGTACAATTGACTAAAATATAGTACGACACTATATAATATAGTACAGGTGGCAACCCTAGTTGTACTTATTACTAAAATCAAATAACTTAACTAGCATTTTGCTCGTTGCGATGTTGATGTTGCAGAGTGCAATATCTTTTGCCGCGCAATTGCAAATATCAATTTCTTATGATGGCAGGACTTCTAAGTGTAGCATAGAATTAAGTAAGAACATCATAAATAAATAATATTATACAGTAGTTACGGTATAAAGATAGTAATATTATTCATTCAATTATTATTTAATTATGTCATTAACAGAAAAACATGATGAATATTATTTAAATATTTATTCGAATTTAGTATATTTAATATTTGTTACCCGTAATAAATTACGATGTCTAAAATAATCCGGTCATCATTTGTGGAACAGGTCCTAGAAATTTGGATGACATCAACTAATCTGTCGCGAGTTTTTTTTTAATGTATAAAAGAGGATTTTATGCTAGATTATACAACATCACAGATAATAATAGTGACGAGTCGATGAGTCATGAGGTTTTCGACCTTTGCTTGATTAGAAAAAAAGGTTTCTTAAATATGTTATTAAACGTCGTTTGCCTTACTTACATAGAGGTGTTAATTTCTTCATACCTGTGTAATCTTTAACAGGTTCTTGTATATTTTAATTTTATTTCTTTTGAGGACTATAAAATTAATGAAATTGCTTTTAACTTGAAATCTCACTTTTCGATTCTGTTTACTTATAATAGCAAAATCAATTTAAAAAATTGATGTTCTTTTATTTGTGTGATTTTAATACGTGTTAACTTATTAATATTTAGAAGTTCACTAAACTCACAATCACAATATGTAGATGTTAAGTAATTTATTTGAATAAATACATTACATTGGTATCAAGGAATAGATTATTTTAAATTCAAGAAAAAACAAAATGTGTCATATATTTAATATTTTCAAATAAATCTTGGTACAAATATAACATATCATGTTAAAGATACATAATAAAATAATAAAGCGGAAACGTTTTTTGTTTGTTTAAACACTCTAATCTCTGGAACTCTCAGTCGGATTTGAAAAATTGTTTTTGTGTATGATAGCCAAACTCTCGAGGAATAGTATTTAAGATTAAGCAACAATTCTCAGATAGCGCTAAATATTGATTTTTGTTACATAATTCGAAAGTCGAGGCCCTCCCGAACTGCTTTATCCGCGTGCGCTGGCATAATCATCGTTAATGATACAGAAATACAATGTTCTACAATAATATTGGTCCTTAGTACATAAAAAAAAAATTAGGTTTAGTATATGCCTATTTCTTATACATAAATAAGTCAAAATAAAGTATTTTGTGGTAAAGATTTGTTGAAAATAAAAAAGTGATGTGTAAGCATTATTTTTATACAAGGCATATTAATCCATACAGACAAAAGTTACTTCATTATCAAGACAATTTTATGAAGTTAAATTTTGCTCTTTAGGGTATGATATTTTAGGAGATAATGAAAAATTAAAATAATTTGTACTTGCGGGAAGACCAATAATGATAGACTGCATAATTGCGTTGGCGGGGCGGTGTTTTTCGGATAAAATTAACACTGGTGAACCCGTTTGGTACAGCCAGTATTCTAATATGAATACAGATGGAGCAAAGCATATAATATTTCTAGACACATTATTTCGATTATACCATTATTACCTATACGGAATTAACATCAAACTGTGGGTAAATTTAATTCTAAAAAAATAAGACTATAATATTGAATCAGTTCTGACAGAATAAGTAAGGCCAAAGTGTTTTTGTTATGAACGGAAAATCTTTAGCTATTACAAAAAAGGCTAAGTAATATTTTTACTTTAAATGGTCAATAGCTATGACCAACATACAAAAAATATATTGTTTAGCTTTATGACCACAATCTGATGTGACGATATGGTCCAAAAGGATGGAGCGCTAAGGCAAGTTAGTGGAAGCCTCTTCAAGCAATTTTTCTCTACTATATGAAATTTTCTAAATAAAAAATGGTGTGGACACAGAGTCCGCAGATAGGGCTTTATTAAAAAACAAGGATAGGAAGAAAAATTGACTGCTTTTTTCTTATTGGACATTTATTTCTTATTATTGTTCAGCCTAGAATGGCTCAGTGGTCTCGTGTTCGAACACCGCGTCGATCAACTCTGCTTCAAATACTTTTGTTCTTTCGTCTATAAATGAATGAAACTGTTTACGATGGTGAATACATTTATTTTATATAATTATTATACCTCACTAACTAATATTAATCTAAAAAAGTGTGGTGATGTGATTTACACAGGTTTTAGTAAAGCTTTTGACAAAGTCAACCACAATAATTTAAGTCAAAAAATGGCATCAATAGACATTAGGCAATAGGCATTACCGATAACCTTTGATTGATTTTAATCTTATCTATCTAATCGTAGATCTCAGGTCAATGTTAACGGTTATTCTCCAGAGTCGTTTAATATTCATTAAGGAGTTCCACAGGGTTCAAGTTTGGGTCATGTACTATTTAATATTTTCGAAATAAAAATCAAAAATGTCTTTATTCAGTTTAGGCCTCAAGAAACCACTTTTGAACGTCAAAACACTACCACCGATTCGGAAAACATCCCAGCCACCGAGAAGAATCGGCAAGAAACTCAATCGGGTTTATCTACTTTTCTTTTTTTTCAATAGTATTAATATATTACAATAATGCTAATGCTAATAATAATTATATAATTTAGTTGATGCACAGAGAGGGAGTCATTTCCAGACATCACTATCATTCACATAATGAATGATCCACCATATAATATCCTTTTGAAAGTAAAACCCGCTAGATATAGTCTTATTATAGGATCTTATTATAGAACCTAACACTATTACCTAAAAACTGTTATTAGTTGTACTAAGTCTAAAACACGGTACGACTAATATAAGTCTATTTCTAGTATTAAAACAGTGTTGTTTTTTTAACAAAATCTAACATATACTTAAAAATGTATTAGGAGGGCAAAGTTAAAATGTTAAAACCCTGGAACTTGTTCTTTAGTGATTCGCGAGGTCGCATGTTTTATATTGCACGAATTGCCCACTTTTGTGATATGAATATGATTCATTGTGATGTGATATGAATATCTATCTCAGCAGCTATACCACAAACCAAAATACCGTAAGAAATTAGCTATGGAAATAAGCGAAGTAGACTAACCTGGCAGTGACAATATCCGTTAATTAGCAAATCTTTCGTTATGCGAATGCAGCAGAACCTAATCATTCCGCCAAAGTTTTAATATGCAGACTCCACTGTAATTTTGAATCAAGCGTAATACCCAAGAAGAAAGTACTATCAAACTAAGCCTACTAAATTCCCTTCTATCTTGATACTCCTTGCAACACACCGAACATTGGGCAAGGCAAATCTCATACATTCGGTTTTGTTTGCATTTAGCAGTAAAATATTTAAAGCAAACTATTCACAGATTTTAACTACGGCATTGTTTAATTTCCTAAGCTCCGAATCTATTCTTTTCAATTCAACCCCTAAGGTGGTGAAAAAGGGGTTGAAATATTGTATGAATATGCGTCAATTTTGAAGATAGATCTATGAAATTTGGTATTTTGCAATTTAGTTAGAAATTAAAAATATGTGAAGAAAAGCGCTAGTATGATTATATTCCAAGTTCCCTTTAAAAAGTACATACAACTAACGTCTTTCAATATGTCCAGTAACAGATCGTTAATATGTAATTAATTAGCTGTGCCCGGGGCTCTGCTCACGTGGACTATATAGACCCCGCTTCCACCCATGGAGGTCACCTGCCGGCTATTTTATAGTTAAAGATGCTTTTAATGTTTTCCCGCGGAACACTAATTATTTTTCTAAAATAACAGGAGCGTAAGTTAATCCTTATAGCACCAGCTATCTGACAGTGAAAGCCCAGTCAAAATAGGTCCTATCGTTTCGGAGATTACCCGGAACAAACTGACAGACTGACAGATAGACAAAACATTTAAAAATTGTTTTTCTTTTGTTGTAGGTACCGTATATACTTTTATACGAATTTATTAAGAAGCTGTTATTTTGACATTACAAACAGACACTTCTATTTTATAAATTGTATAGATAATAGGCAGGAGCTTTTGTTGAAGGAAAACATCGTGATGAAACCATAGTATAGCATGGTGGTAACCCTCAAGTTAAAAACCAAGCATCTATGGGTGTATTCCTGAATGTGTACTTGAGAGCGAGTCCTCCCACTAGGTTTAGTGTGTTACCCTTTCTGGTCACATCATCTTTCATCAGACTTTGAGCTCTACATTATTAAAAACGATCATAATTGGTTCTGGTGCCTCGGTGGTCACCGTTGGTTTTGGGTTCAACTATGCATACCATCGAGTGCTAATAAGGTAAATATTCAGATTTAATAAACTCCCTGACACAAGTAGCCCATTCATTGAGACCATTCCAATGAGCCCAAATACGATATCTCTGCTGTGAGTTGGTGAGGATGTGCAGCATCAAGTCAAGGTTTTTCTAATATCATACAAGTCACAGAATACAAAATCTCGACTCAATCAGACCTATGGGAGATGCTCACATGTTTTTATAACTATAAAAGAACTGATAATGTTCAAACAGCAGAACAGACTTTCTTGAATCATAGCTAAGAACACTCTCAAGTCAATCAAGTCGCCTTTCAAACAGAAGAATATAGACCAAAATCGATTCAGCTGTTTGTGAGCTATAATGTCACAGACAGACAAATAGATACAAACGTTAAACTTATAACACCCCTCTTTTTGTGTCGGGGATAAATAATGGGTTTATTGTCCATATTTTACGATTTCTACCAACTAATTAAAAAAAAAAATTGTATCTATTTGTCGCAGAGGAAATTCAAAATAAAACAAGCCAATAAAGATATATTTTTATAGTGTGTTTATGTATCAAACAAATGAGACTATATCATTTTGCGGAGAACGAATGCTATAAAAATATCTATTTAACAAGTTGTAAAAATAATAAGTTACTGCCTCGTCTTGACATTTATGAATAGTCTCCACCTCCACAAGTTCATTGTTTCTTTTCTCGAAAAAAGATCTCGTTTTTTATTTGTATTTAAAACTAGCTGTGCAGGCGGCTTCGCTCACGTGGACTAACACAATACCCACGCGAATCTTGCTCCCCGCTCCCGGCTATTTTAAAGACAAAAATGCTTATTGTGGGTTTCTTTAGAAGATAGACGTATACTATCCTAAACTTTTTTGTAGGTCCTTTTAATGTCTACAGTTATATAGTACATTAATTTGTTTTATCACTTATGGTTTACTCAGAGTATTTATTAAGACTAGAGGTGTGCCCGCGGTTTCGCTCGCGTTTGTTACTAGGCAGTAGTTATTAAAATCCTGTAATTTTATTTTTACTCATATTGTTGACACTTCACATACCGTATCAATTGAAGAATGGTATGTATTGTGTAAAATTATCATTAAACTAGGTTGAAAATTATTATTTTATTCTACAATTTCTAAAGTATTATTAACGACTCTTATAGCCTCTCAATTATAGTATGATTTATGCTTCCCGTCTACAAAAATCGTTTGAGATTTGATGAACATAAAATTTTTTGAACTTATTTTTTAGTTCTAGAAGTATTATTTTAATTCATATAGCACATTAATTATGTAAATACTTAGCCTTCAGTTGTAAAAAAATATTATCAAAATTGATAAAGACGGACAAATTTTTTTTAATGGTATATTCGTGATCAGTGTCGTTCATATTGTATGTGTATCGGGAAATTTTGGAAAAATATTAAAAGTACAGACAGGACTACAGATTTATTAATATATATAAGAACAGTATAATCCAAAAACAAGGATGACCAGCGAGAGAACGACAATCCATCGCGAGCCCTCACTGTCTACCCGACCTGCAAGCCTGCTGCTGTATGTACACTGGGTTCTGAAACCAGACAAACCAAAAGAGAACCGCTGTGATGGTTTCTTCACCATGTGCATGTTGTTCGCAACCCAATAAGGTACGAATCCCTTGAAATTGAAAATGGGGTATATTCACGCCTAAGCGTGTCAGTTTGTCATATAGTCATATTATATTACAATTAATAAAAAATACTGATGTTTCTTATCGTTATAGGTTTAAAGTTGTGGCCACAATCTCACCTTATTTTAAGTGACGATGTGGCATTAGTTTGGTAGCACGCTAAGCCTAGTGGAAGACTGGCTCTCAAGTGCTGGAACACACCTGTGTTCGGCGACGGATTTTCAACTTGAGGGTGGTAGCTAGCGAGGCGGAGACTAGAAAAAGCTCTACCATCATGCTATGGTTCATCACGATGTTTTCCTTCACAGAAAGCTCAGACTCATTGCAGGGATTTGAACTCACCTCGATCGATGTTATTCCAATAAGTATTTTGCCTGGAAATTTTTTACTTGTTTCCATTTACCATAGGAAATGTATGTTACAAAAGCTTTGTTTACAATTTCGTTGCAGGTGAGTGCTTTGTTTACTTCTCCTCTGACATTTTTCTTTATATAAAAATAAGTTAAAAAAACGATTACCCCTTAATAAGTATAATCTTCGATTCTTTCATGTAATGATTTTATAAATACAATATCTGTTATAATAAGAATATTATATTTTTCCAGTTAGTTACCCACTTAAAAAAAATCCGGTTGGTAGTTACTTGTAAACAGAGATTTTGAAATTTTTAACTAATCGATTCTCGTAATACTTGCATTGACATATCGCTACAATAAAGTATAAGTAACAGTATTGTAGTGTAGTGTTTGTAGTTGTAGTGTAGTATAGTAGTAATATAGTAGTAGTATAGTGTACTGTAGTAGTGTAGTAATGTTAACACGGATTGTTAACAAGAAAAATATATATCATATAATATAAAATCCTGGTTAAGGTAACAAAAAAATCTCAGGTTAAATTACACTGGTTGATCCTATATTATAATTTGGTGTGTTTTGAGTTTGTTAATTGGATTTTTTTAACATTACTATCGCTTTGGGTATAATTTTGTATTTAGATTATGTTTTATTTCCAAGTTCCCGGTGAAATATTATTTTTAATAATTTTATTCATTCTAATGCTTAGTTGAACAAAAAAAGATAGGCTAAATGAGTAGAGTCACAAGTACTGTAGCGATGATCTTTTGACAGAATCTGCATATGAACTCGCTCGGAGTGATAAACATTGTTATTATCTAAATCAAAAATTCATTATATAAATGTACTGATAATTATACACATATTAAAATTAATATCTATTATCATTTAAATAACTGCATCGTTAGCCTAGTGGTCGTAAGCGCGACTGCTGTGAGCGAGGTCCTGTGTTCGAATCCCAGGTCGAGCAAAGTGTTATTGAGCTTTTCCTATGAAATTCTCAGTAGCAGCTCGGAGTATGGTTTCGTGCCTGATTAATGGCAATAGGCTCGCCCCCTATTACATGGGACCTAAAAACATACCCGGCTAACTGTGGGTGTACATTAGTACACCTCTGCCTAACCCTTCGGGGAATACAGGCGTGATTTTATGTTGTGCTATGTTATTTAAATAATAAAAAAATTATTGAAAACTCCGCACGTTTACAAATAATTAATTTTTTGTATTTCAATTGATAAAGTTATACATAAGTCTGATTTTTGCATTATTATTTAAATAATTTTTCAATTTTACTTTGAAACGTAAATGATGCCTTCTTCAACAAAAAAAAAAACAGTGGAGTGGTTAGATTGGCTGTGAGTAGGCTACTTAATTTATCGACTGTACTTGTATTTACTTACGTTTAACGGGCGATCCGTCTTCATGCCTTATTATACGTCTTGTCAAAAAATGAAATTAAGTGCATATACCTAGATAAAAAAAGTATGATAAAAAGCATACTGTACAGACAAACATCACTTTTTCGAACACACGATGACCTTAAGGTCTCACTCACACCTTACGGTTAGTTTTACCGATACGGGGTCAACATTCTAGATTCTGTAACAAAAAAGCGATGGTTAAATTTAGCACTGTCAGTACAGCTGTCGAGAGATATCGATCTGTAATAATAAAATAAAAACTGGTTTCGAACGTTGGACGATCGTGTTTAAAATGTACTAGAATTGGATTATAATAAAATAGAAAGTTATAGAACTAGGTGATAAGGTGATAAAGGGCGATAAAGGGGTGTCGAATAATATCTTCAGCACCTAGACGCCCAAGCCAACCTGACCAGCACGTGGTGCACCTTGCTGAGCAGCGAACGAGGAAATGACGACGGCTGTTATGCCCGACTGGGTGGCGACCACCACTATCTCTTATACATGAGCCACAATAAGGCACTTTGAAATTTCTTAAATATAATTTTAAAAATAAAATTTAAAATTAATTTATGAGCATTATTTTTAAGTATGGCATATTAATCCTTATGAACAAAAGTTACTTAATGAAAAAAAAATTATTATGAAGATAAACTTCGTCTATAACAGCATTGTTGTTTGGACGCATAGTTTGAGAGATAATACAAAATTAAAATAATTCAACACTCGGCTGGGGTCTAGTCTATAGTGGTTAGCGGTAAGAACAAGCCATGCGAAGCTGCGATGTGACCATCTGATCGCCCGATAAAAATATTGTCTTTATTGAAGTATTATAAATCATCAATCAGTGATTTCTTCTAAATTATATGCGGATGAAACCGTGGGGCTCAGCTAGTAATAAAATAAACGTCTTCACAGTTGACTTTCCCCGCCGTACACTTGCGGTCTTTTTCGACTTTGCCAAGGCCTTCGATAAGGTCTGGCACGAGGGATTGATCTACAAGTTGTATCACTTTGAAGTCCCCGATAGGCTAATTAAAATAATTCGCGACTATCTAACAGATCGCACCTTTCGCTATAGAGTGGAAGGTGAATTGTCCACGCCCCGTCCAATACGCTCAGGCGTTCCCCAAGGTTCGATCCTGGCTCCTAGCCTATTTAACCTGTACGTCAGTGACCTACCTCGACTCCCGGAGGTCGAGGTAGGGCTATACGCTGACGATACAGTCTTATATGCCTCAGATAGGAATAGATCCCACCTCAGACACAAAGTCCAACGCTCCGTGACCACTCTCGGGAAGTGGTTTAACGAGTGGCGTATAACCGTTAATCCCTCGAAGAGCGCCGCGATGCTCTTCGATGCGGATTCGTCACAGATACCGTGGAAGCTTAAACCTGTTAAGCTCTACGATAATCCGATTCCGTATGTAAGAGAGACCAAATATCTAGGGGTAACCCTAGATAGTAGGCTCTCTTTTAGACCCCACATCCGTAAGGTTAGGAACAGGGCCGCGTGGGTCCTGGGCCGGTTGCATCCTCTGTTGTGTTCGGTGAGTAAAATGTCCACGCGACATAAGCTCACGCTCTACAAGACGTGTATTCGACCAATTTTGACATACAGTTGCGCCGTGTTCGCACATATGTCCGAGTCGAGTTTCAAACGGTTACAATCGATACAGAATAGGTTCCTCTATCGTCTCACCGGGGCCCCGTGGTATGTTCGAAGCGTAGATCTCCATAGAGATATGGAGCTTCCTTCGATACATGCCTACGTTAAACAGCTCTCCCGTTCGTATTTCGACACCGCGTCGAACCACGCGAATCCGTTAATAAAAACAGCCGCCACTTATGTTCCGGCACCCACGGACATCCGGTGCAAACGCCGGCCGCGCAATATTTTTATTGATCCCGACGATCACATCGAAAATTCGAATAAATATTACACATCCGTCTCTCCAAACAGAGCGTGCCAGCGCCCACGCCCGCGTAACCACCGTTCTCTCCGCAGAGGGCGGGCGGTCAATTTCGCTCCAGCACACCCGTCACGTCCACCCTCTCTAGCGGTAACCCAAGCCTAGGTCCGTTCCTCGGTGTGAAACCCTTGGGTATGGCAACCGCCCGCGCGATACAAGTGACATTGTACGTGCATCACTTAGCTACCTACATACAACACTACACACGTATGAACATACACACGTGCACACCACACAGGTACATAGGTTCTGTGAGGGACCTTTTTTTTTCTTTTTTTACGCTAGTTAGTTAGCGCTAGTTAGTGTAGAAACATTCCGATTATTGAATACACATACGCACGGTTCCTTCCTTCCTCCCAGGAGGAAGGGAACGTGCCTATGTGTATATTTAGTTAGCTCGAATCGTAGGTGTAGGGATTCGAATAGATCGCGACCTATTTGCGAACGCGACGACCGCCCGAGCCGAGGTCCGGCCACTTTGGCACCCTCGTGCGAGTCGTCCACAAAACTTTCGCGGCTGAGTGCCCTCTGCGCTCGCCCCCAAGTCCGGTGAAGCTGTAAAAGCCGCAGCGGCTTTAGGGCCCCTAAGGCTAACAGTGTAGTCAGTTCTAAAAAAAAAAAAAAAGTTGACTTTCTTTTGGTTTGTCGTGTTTCGATCACCAGGTCGCGAAACCCTACCAACAGCTTTTAATCTATCCATTTTTTAACATGAAACTTTGATATAATTCAATATGTCAATTTAAAAAAAAAGAACTCGGCTCCACATCGCCAACGTTGGGACCAACAACCGGTCTGTCCCACCGCATTTAGATGTATCACATCAAAAAGCTGTATTTTTTATACATACGTACATACCATCACGCCTGTATCCCCAAAGGGTTAGGCAGAGGTGTACTATAATGTACACCCACAGTTCGCCGTGTATGTTTTTAGGTCCCATGTAATAGGAGGCAAGCCTATTGCTATTAATCGGGCACAAGTCTAAACTCCGAGCTGCTATTGAGAATTTCATAGGAAAACCCAATAACACTTTGCTCGACCTGGGAATCGAACCCAGGACCTCGATCATAGCAGTCGGGCTTACGACCACTAGGCTAATGAGGCAGTTAGGTATTTTTTATATCTAATGATTATTGATTCCGTGGCTGCAATTTGAATTTGTGGTGCTGATGAATCAATGGTTGCGTGTAAGGATACCGCGTTCGAATAAAGTGGAGTTCGAATCGTTATAATTAACCTGGGCTTTCGGTGAATAAAAATATCGTGATGAAATCATAGCACGGAGGGTACGGAATTTTCTAATAACATCTGGTCAACTACCGCCCTTAAGTTGAATATCTGCCACCAAGCATCTATATAGGTGTATTTCGGCAGCTGCACTTGAGAGCTAGCCCTCCTTTCTAGACTTAGCGCGGTACGATATTGGACCACATCGTCATTTAACATAAAGTGGTATTGTAGCCAAACGCTAAAACCTATAAATAGTTTTAAAAAATCCGACTGCTTTAATAACAGTAATAATGAAAATTAAAAATATAATAAATAAAAAATAATAGTATAATAACTAAAAATCTATAAATTCAAATAAATAAAACTATCTACAATTTCATAAGGTTGAAATTTTCCAAGTTTATAATTTATAAACCTCATGTTATTATAGAAAACTTTAATTTACAAAGAGGCACCCACGGGTTTAATATTAAGACAGATACTTTGAGGACACTGAGAATTTTTTGAAGTGAAACTTCTTAGGCGGCGATTTGAAAAATAATTCGATGATAATTGAGAGTGAAATTTAAAGAACACGTCACGTTTAGACACCTTTCGTTACATGAGAGAGAAGAAAGATATAAAATAGAGAGAAGGACAAAGATCTCTTTAGAAAGTTTCACTTCTTCGAAGTGCGTTTGCATTTTTTTATAATTTTGGAACCTAATTAAAACTTGAAATAAACTTGAATAACTGGTACACAATGAACGTTCACCAATATATTACTAGCGATTTTATAAAATAGCATAAGATTCTTTATTCATTCAATTCAAAAACGATACGGCTCTAACGATTTAGACGAAATTTTGCATTTATCTCTAATGTTTTATCCATTTTTTCAAAACATAGTGCAATGATCGGTCGCCTAAACATCTAATACTAAAGTCAGTGACAATTTTGTATGATATATTCATCATTGGACTGAATATACAGATAGCAGAAAGACTCCTCTCTCAATATGAGAACAAAATATAACAACTTAGTAGCTATTAAACTAGCTAAAATATGCAGGTATTGAATTCATATAAAATAATATAGCACAATAAATGCCCAGAAGATTATATTTTAGATCCTGATTTTAATCCGAGATATGCACGGTGTCTGTACGCTGTGCTTTTGACGCTTAGAAAGGATTGAAACGAAGTTTTAACATTACTACCATAAACCTTTCATCCTAGAAAAATTAACAAATAAAAACTAAAAATGCATGTTGTCACCAATTATGATAATAGGGACAGGGATAATTGTTAAATGAAAAGGTTGTTAAAATTAAAATTAATTTATTTCATTATTCAAATTATATGGCAATGTGGCTACAAGAATCATTTTGATAAATGCTTACAAGTGAACACAATAAATAAAATAAATTAAGAAAGCATTACACACTGGCAAATACATTAAGACAAGTTTACGGAGTTACCGGAAGTCGTCGTAATGTGGTTGCTCGTTTGCTATAAAACTGTTTAAGAGCTTAGGCACTCTGAGCCTTAGCGTTGGCAGAGCCGTAGCCGTGGCTGTTGGCGGAGGATTGGGCCACCCTGTAGGCAGTGGACAAACCTTGAGTATTTGCGGTTGATTTGGCATTGCCGAAACCACTTGTTTGTGCGTCGGCAGCGAGCCTTCCTCCGTAGAGAGATCCTTGAGTGTTGGCGGTAGATTTAGCAGAACCATAACCTGCACCAGTGTTGGCTGAAGAAACGACGGAACCGTTTCCATTGGTATTGGCGGTGGACCGAGCGTTGTTGTAACCGTTGGTGTTCACGTCAGCGTTGGCATTGGCAGAACCGTATTCAGCTCCGTTGGTGTTGGCGGAAGATTTAGCAGCGCCATAGCCGTTGGTATTGGCGGTGGACCGTGCGTTGTTGTAACCGTTGGTGTTTACGTCAGCGTTGGCGTTGGCAGAACCGTATCCAGCTCCGTTGGTGTTAGCAGACGATTTAGCAGCGCCATAGCCGTTGGTATTGGCGGTGAACCGAGCGTTGTTGTAACCATTGGTGTTCACGTCAGCGTTGGCATTGGCAGAACCGTATCCAGCGCCGTTGGTGTTGGCTGAAGATTTAGCAGCGCCATAGCCGTTGGTATTGGCAGTGAACCGAGCGTTGTTGTAACCGTTGGTGTTCACGTCAGCGTTGGCGTTGGCAGAACCGTATCCAGCTCCGTTGGTGTTGGCTGAAGATTTAGCAGCGCCATAGCCGTTGGTGTTAGCTGCAGACTTGGTAGAGCCATAGCCGGCTCCGTTGACTTTAGCGTCAGCATTTGCAGAACCGTAACCACCATTATTAACGGTAGACTTGGCGGCTCCATAGCTCGGGTTAATATTAGCCTGGTAGTGTGCGGTAGCTGGGCGATCGTAAAGAGTACCAAAACGCCAGCTCTTGTGGTAGTTTGTATTGGCGGAGGATGAGGCAGAGCTTTTTTGACCATTCACATTGGCGTTAGAAGAAGCTGATCCATAGCCGGGGTTTATATAACCAGTGTTAGAGCCTTGGAATTTAGCAGAGATTACAGTTGACTCGCGATCTTTGCTATCATCGACAGGTGTAAGGGAACCGCCAGTGCCTTTGGTTTCAGCTGCAGATGAGGCAGATCCATATCCGTTGGTCTTTGCAGATGTTACGGTAGAACCGAAGCCGTTCTTGGCATTGGAAGCGGCAGAGCCGAAACCATTTCCGTAGGCCTTGGTATTGGTGGAGGTAACTCCATAGCTACCAGCGCCTTTTTGTGTTTTAGCCGAAGATTCAGCTATACCGGCACCGTTTGTGGAGGCAGAGGAAATGGAAGAGTCGGAAGCGCCGTCAGAAGTAGCTGTAGACTTTGCAAATATCGCGTCTTGAGCGGGAATGACATAACCGGTCTCAGGTGATTCGAATTTCTGCTCATAGGTGATCACGGCCGCTGGAGCAGGGAAGCCGTAGTAAGCACCATTATTTTGAGCTTGGGCAATAGCTTTTGCAGTTCCGTATGCGGGATTTTCAACGTTGTCAAAGGCCTCAGCTTTAGCAGTATACTGGGTAGGGTAGTAGAAACCATCACGAGCTAGTTGAGCGCCGTTGGTGCTGCTACCGAAGGCTTGAGCATTACCTCCGTTGACGTTAGCAGATGCCTTTGCTAATTCACCATTGGAGTAAGCTTCACCGATTGAGAAACCCCGTTCTTCACGGTATGATGAAGGATTACCTGATAAAGAATACGAAAGGATTATTTATAAATAAATAAAATTGTAAAGGGTATTTAATCACTTGGATCACCAGTTATGATAAAATCAATTTTTTTCTCTCACGAATTTAGATTTATAAAGTAAAATAATTATTAGATTTATATAATCTTACCGTTTTCTTCGACGGGGTTAGCATGAGACAAAGCGATGAACGCCAAGGCTACAACTAATCTTACTGCCATCGTGTCCTTAGGAGATGTGATTGTTTAATGGATATAGTGAGAGCATTTCTCCGCGCTTATATACCCGAGAAGGCACCGAGTTACCACCACTCCGCGCACGATTGACCTATAAGCCGTGAACTTCACCTACAAGTATACTCATAAATTAACATGATATGTATACGGTAGATTAATGTAAGCAGTGATTTGCGAATCGAGACTCGATTTTTTAATGTTAATTGGCGTTTAATATTATACTAAGTTTTTCGCCGGCCGATAGTGCATTAACCTCTGGTTTCATAATATAAAAGATATTATTATAAAATTGCATTAAATTTAGATTCTTAAATGTGTGATCGTTTGAATTTTTCGATATATTATTGTTAGCTGCGACTTTTATCTGAATGAGTAATAATATTTCTATCCTAAGAAATGAAAATTGAACGCATTTATTAATATTAGTAACCTGAGAGAAACTTAAATACGAATATTGAGAATTTACGGTTTATATAAAAAATAGATGGTCAAACTCCAAAGCCGTTAGACTGATCACTATGAAAGTTGGTAGATCTAAGTTAAATGAATGGAGAAGGTTTTTACACTGTCCCATAACACGATAAGTAGCACTGTGGTTGAGTTGTTGACATATAGAAAGGGTAAAATAACGTCTGTGTAGTCAGCTATTTATATATAATTAGCGCTTTTCCATTATCTTTTTCAATCATTTTTTTATACTATACAGGTGGCACGCAAGCATACGGCCCGTCTGATGGTAAGCGGCTACCGTAGCCTATAGACGCTTGTAATACAATAGGCATAACTAACGCGTTGCCGTGTTAATTTTGTACGACAAACATCGCCAACGCACCCGTGTAGGCAATTTTTTATACTTTGTGTTAAACTATCGACATTTTTTTGAGGAATAAATTAATTTTTCAAATTCTAATATAGCCTATGCTGTATGTGCGTAGGTCCAGTCTTTTTTGAGTTTTTCTGTTTATGAAAAAAAAAAATTATTGTAAGTATTGTCAAAGCTGAAACAGTCTCTGTTAATTGAAAAGACAATTAATATACGGAAATTAGATATTTAGGTATGAAGCGTGCCGTGGTATTTATGACATTTTATATTATATCAAGGCATATTTTAATTCTTTGTTTTGGGACTTTAAGGTTTATTCCTATTAATAGATAAGTCCTCTCTTTATGTTAACCTTAGAGAACCTAAAGAATTCTGAAGAGAACGAAACAGGTGAAAATCTGAAGGTGCAAGGTCAGGACTATATGGTAGATGCACTAACACCTCCCAGCCAAACTCTCTTAATTTTTGCTGCGTGGCTAAAGATGTGTGTGGTCTAGATTTATCGAGATGAAAGACCACAACCTTCCTGTTTATCTTCAATCCAATGTTTATCCGCTTTCTTTCAACTGCTTCCTTTAATCTCATCAGTTGTTGGCAGTAGAGATCCGAATCGATGGTGTTGCCGGGCGGTAAAAGCTCATAATGAACAATGCCCTTCCAGTCCCACCATACACACAGTATCACCTTATTTCGAGTTATAGGTTTAACCACAGTCTGTGAAGCCTGACCGATCTTAAACCACGACCATTTTCGCACGTTCTTGTCGTACGTGTTCTACTTTTCATCGCCAGTTATCAATCTCTTCAAAAACGGCTCGGTTTGATTACGTATCAATAATTAATCGCAAATGAGTACACGGTTCATTAGGTTTCTTTCAGTGAACTCGTGTGGCACCCAAATATCGAGCTTTTTGGTATATCCAGCTTTCTTGAAATGGGTTAAAACTGTTTTATGGTCAATTTCCAGTTCTTCAGCTACATCATACAACCGACCTGAAAAAATACGGAGGGTATTCAATCCCAATCTAGTTTTTTTAATGAATGTTCAGCTATAACTTCTTTGGTTGTAAACCGAATTGAATGATTATTTTTTTGTTGATAGGGAATACCTCAAGAGTTGTCCTATTTTAATTTCATTGGTATTGAACCTTCAACTTCGAAGATACACCAGGGAAATCTTCAAAATTATTGAAGCGGATTTCTTTTTTTTTAACTGTTTTGAGTTAAAAAATGCCTAGTATGCGAAGATGAAAGAATGAGATGAAATTCTTATAATACCAGTGTTTATAAAAGTGAATACTGAGGAAGACTGAGCAATAAAAAAATCGTAAGAGAACAAAAAAATAAAATCTTGTGTTTAAATTACTTAATTATGTAAAAGGCATGAAAGAAACAAGGATAGACAAGACAGTTTTAACAAAAAAGAATGACAACTTCAATTATTTGAAAGTTGAAGGTTCAATGCGAAAAAAATTTAAATTTGTCTACCCTTTAGGTAACCTCTTTCCAACAAAAAAATAATCATCTAAATCGATTTATAAACAAAGAAGATATAGATGAACATTCATTTAAAAAAAATAAAAAAATATTCATTCGAATAGTGAACCTCCTTTTTTGTAGTCGATTAAAAATAATGAAACTTTACTGTCTCTACCTACCCAAGTAGCAATATGCACTAATAACGGATATTTAGATATATTTGGGGTCTTCAACACCCAGTATCATCAGGATTCTCCACAAATAAAAGAGCACACTAATCGATATACTTTCGAAATCCAACCAATGATTATTATTTATGGGCTATATTATTTAAATAATAATAAACTTCATCTCACATATCATTTTTATTTTCATGTTTATTTATAAGTAGTTGACCCCGCAGCTCCGCTTGCTTGAACTACAAATGTTGTCGGTCGAGCGCACACACGAATCGTGCTGCCCTCGTTCCCACCCGTCAGCCATGGCGGCAGCTCGCCGGTTATTTAAAAAATAAAAATTCTTATTGTGGGTGATCCTTAGAAGATATATTCTGCCGAAGACTTTTTTGTAGGTTTTCCTAAGTTCTAGAATTATAAAGTACACTAGCTGTGCCCCACGATTCACCCGTGTGAATTTTATCCGACAGCCTGTTGTAATTGTTCTTCCCGCGACTACAAGTTAATTTAATTTTTCATTATCTCCTTAACGATATGTCCAAATAAAAATGTGTAAAAGTCAAAGTTTATCTTTATTAAATTGTCTTTATGATGAAGTAACTTTTGTTTGTAAGGATTAATATAACATGCTAAAAAATAATGCTCATAAATTAATTTTTAATCTTAAAAAAAATATCAAAATACCTTATTGTGGCTTATTTATAAGATATAGATTTATACTATCACTGACTTTTTTTAGATATATTATGGGAAAATATTTTCGTAAAACATTATATTTACGTATCATTAACCATTAAGCCAGCGTACGCGGAGAAAGCAGTTCGAGAAGGCGTTGACTTTAATCAATATTTAAGGCTAGCTGAGAGTTATACCCTAATGTTATATAGCCTATACTATTCTTTGTGAGTCTGGCTATCATTTAAAAAAAGATTTTTCAAATTCGACGGGTAGTTTTAGAGATTAGTGTGTCTAAACAAACAAACAAAAAATCTTTTTCGCTTTATCATATTAACATTAATTCGTATAATTTATAACCAAAATGTTGTAGTCCTTACCATTTCAAATTTCGAACTGTAAGTCCCTATGAGGCCATGTCCTAAAAGTGCATAACCTCTTTAAGCTCAGAAACCTACAAATGGGTACTAATATAGTACGGTGACTTTCGAGACATTCCAATTTTAAAGTGTTTGCTTAAGTTTTTAATTGAATTCAACTTTTTTTGAATAAAATCGAACTGAGTTTTCAATCATGTGTCAAAATAAAATGTAATTTAAATCAAAAGCACTAAGGAGTATTGATATCAACTTCGAATCAAATCACCGCCAAAATAACTTTCTACCCCTTTTTAACCCCGTTAAGGGATGAATTTCAATCAAATACGAAATACGGCTTCAATCAATTCTGTTAAGAAAGGTTTATGCAAAATTTGAATTAGATTGGACCAAGGAATCACGTTGTCCCATACAAACTTTCCCCCCCTTTTTCCACCCCCTTAGGAATAGAATTTCGGAAAATTCTTTCTTATCGGATGTCTACGTCATACAAAGAACACGCCCTCCATGTTTCAGGTCTCTACGATCAGCGGTTTAGGCTGTGCGTTGATCCGTCAGTCAGTCACTCAGGACAAAGCATTTTATATGTATAAATAAACTTTTGTATCTGATGATTACTAACTCGGCGTAAACCAT
This sequence comes from Saturnia japonica, assembly GCA_033032175.1. NCBI lineage: Eukaryota > Metazoa > Arthropoda > Insecta > Lepidoptera > Saturniidae > Saturnia > Saturnia japonica. The sequence continues at coordinate 18,212,336 of CM065311.1, read as the reverse complement.
TTAAGCGCCCCAAAACACTTTTTTTTTTTCAAATTAATTAGACTCTATCGTCAATGCTTATTTCGTACGTTTCTATATGTTTGTCCTATAATAACCTTGTTATAAATCGGATAGGTGGTTCTTCTTACGTTAAAAGAACATAAATGGATAGACAGACAGATATACGTTGAGTTTTATAATATGAATATATAAATATTTTATGACAAAAACATTTCATTATAGTTCGAAGAAAGATTTTATTCACACGGTTTTCTTTTTACCGCCCACGCGATGTATTCTAGAAAAGGCTTCTAAGCCATAAATGGCTACGATTTTTTTTTCAATACATACGTTACATACAAACAATTACCTGTACATTTGTTTACTCCTTATCTTAGTTTTATACTACCATCTTATCTAATGCTAAGTGACGAAGTGACCCTAAATGACACGCGAAGATTTTTTTAACTGATCTTACTGTTAGCCTGAGGGGCCATATCCAAAAACAGAGCCGCTGATGACTTTTACACCTTTACCGGGCTTGGGGGGCGTGCGCATGAGGCACTCAGCTGCTATAGCGTGGGCAACAAGCGCGCAAGGGTGCCAAAGTGGCCGGACCTCGGCTTGGGCTGTTGCCGCGATTGCAAGGAAGTCGCGATCAGATTAATTCCCTATCCGGAAGATTCAAACTAAGCTAACATATACATATATTATGTCCCTACATTCTGGGAGGAAGGAAGGAACATGTGTATATGTATTTAGAGACCTGAAATATGGTCTACACTAACTAGCGTAAAAAAGGAAAAATGGTTGCTTACAGAACCTATGTACCTGTGTGGTTCTGACACGCTAAGCCTAGTAGGGGAACCGTCTATTAAGTGCAGCTGCCAGAACACACATATAGATGTTTGGTGAGAGATTTTCAACTTGAGGGTGGTTGATAGCTAAGCGGTCATTAGGAAATGTCCTATCAAAATACCCTGGTTTCAACAGGATGTTTTTCATCCCTACCAGCATGCTAAGGTTTCATCACGATATTTGTCTTCACCGAAAGCTTGGGGTCATTGTGGGATTCAAACTCAGGTTGATTGACGCGGTGTCTGAACTATTACGGAGCCATTATTGCTTCAGATGTGATCCGTTTATGATAAAAGAATACTTTAATAACTGTTATAAACATGCTTAGGTGAAGACAATTTGTTTGAAACAGAACAGTCATATTTAAATTCAAACATCACCATAGAGCAAAACAACCATAGACTATTTTATTGACTACAACAATCTGAAATAAAACTCGATCGGACAAAACGCACCGCGCCGGTGCAAATTTTCGAATTAGTTTTGATATAATCTTAAAACTAAAGCATTGAAAGAAATTAGCAAAAAAATCTTAATTAGTGTTCTAAAAAGCACAATAAAAATCCTATAATAAAATATTCGCCCTAATTACAATAATACAATTTATAGCACGTTCATAATGATTCGTTTTTCTAAATTCGTTTTTATAGATTTATTTAATAGCATAAAAATGTATATTATGATTAGTTGTTTTTTTTTGCTTATTTCTGATACGTATGATATAAAGTTGTTAGAACGAGTATCTAATTTAAAGCGAGATACAGCAGATGTCAACAGGATGTAACTTTCTTGTTCGTTAAAATTAATAACGAGTCCACAATGAACTACTTCGTTTCGTTATTGATCCATAAAATTGTTGCTAAGCCTACAATTTTTATGCGTAATTTCCCATTAATTTACATAAAGAATGTTAAATAAATTATAATCCGGGACTAGACAATTTTTGGAAAATTGTTTTGAACACTTTATATGTTGAAAATAATACCCATGAATTAATGTTCCTTCATTATTACACCTTTAAAAGTAATATAAAAATATTTTTAATATAAATAAAAAACAAGTAACAAAAAGGCGGTATGTCGTCATCATTCAATAAATAAAATAAAGGTATTATGGGCAAAGTTGACTTCAGTAGAGTTTCAGTTGTGAAATTTCTTCTGCACATATAATTTTAAAGCCACTTGTAACTACATACTCGTATATTGTCAGGTATCGTATATGCATTGAAAGATCCTGGCCAAACTCTAGCCAGAAAAACAGTAAAAAAATAAATCCAACTTTTTTACGAATCCGAATTTTTTGACTCAAATATTATTTTATAGCACTGGCACGCTATAAATTCAAGCAAATGAACCATACGTAACACATGGTAAAGCTACTGTTCGAAAAATAAACTACAAATTATTATAATACATACGAAATATTTTGCTACTTTGACTTGTAAGATATTAAAATGAAATCGTGTTTTATAAATGTCCATATGTTTTATTGATTCTATAAATCAGTGATTTCAATTAATTGCTGAAGATGATCGAGATAGGTCGATAATGAAATGTTAATAACCTTTTAATGTTCCATGAATAGGTGATGAGGCTTTATGTTTTATTATAAAGTTGATAAGAGAGATAATTTGACTGTAATTTTTAATAGAATCGGCAAATAACCTGCTGATGGTGTTGCTTGTCCACGTCGAGTTGAAACATAAAAAAATCCGATAACTCACGTGTAAAATTTCAAAGATTTTCCAGAATAACAAAAAATCAATACAAAATAAATGAAGTGTCTGTATGTAACGTCAAAATGACAGCTTTTTTCAATTCATGTGCGTACTTATACCGAAATCCCAATTTTTGTTCTGTCTGTTTATTCTGGTTAATATACGAAACAGCTAGACCGATTTTGCCGGGAATTTCACTGGTAAATTTGCTGATTTTATAAGGAGTAATTTTTATTTTCCAAAAATATGTAGGGTTCCGCGTAAATACAGGAATAAGCATTTTTATCTTTAAAATAACCGGCTGGTGACCGCCGTGGGTGGAAGCGGGGTCACCACTATACCAAAGGCACTTTGTAGTCCACGCAAGCAGAGTCCCGGGCACAGTTCATAAAAAATAGCATTGAGCTGTCGCGAATCGCCTAGTAGATGTGAAATATCTAAAATACTTTATAATTTTAAATTTGCATAAAATAATGGTTTAATAAAGAAAATAAATATGGCTAAATAAAAAAAATAGCATAATCAAAAAAAAAATTATTGGTTTATACACCGAGTGATCCCGAACCACGACAAATCAAAATAAAGACACCGTGAAGGGATTTATTTAATCACTATGTGTATTACGTTAGGGACCTCTACCATTCTCGAAAACTATGTGCACTTTATTGATTTTTAACTGGGAATAAAAACGATTACAATTATTATCTTTAATAATGATAATAATTTATTATTGACCATAGTATTTTACAAACAATTTAAATCAAAATACAGTTTAATTTGGGTTTTAGTAGACGATACTTAAGCATTTATACTGGCATGCAATATTATTTTATGTATATCGAAAGATAAATTAATAGTTTTGCGTTAGAAAAGTATTTAGATTTTGTTCGATAAATTCGATAAATATAGTTAAAGTTTATATCATAATGCTGCATTAGTTGTTAGAAAGCTGCGAGCATAGATCCTAATTGGTTTCAATAAACCATATTTTAAAATAGTTACTAAATATATCACACGGTATAGTAAATTACAATAACATGAATATTTGAAAAAATGAATAATTACATATAAAATATAATAATGCATACTGCCAGTTTGTGCAATAAATAGTCCTAAAGCGAACATTTTTGCACGAAGCTGAAACATTTGGGCATATTATTATTAAAACAAGCATTCTCGTTTGACATAAACCGGAAAGCTTTTTAATTTTTAATACAACTGATTAATAATTTTATTACGACATTTAGTTGAATTTATATAAAAAAATAATGTGTATTGGATTAATATACATCTAAAATTGATCTCTCTCAAATATTTAAATAAGTACAACAAAAAGTCTAGTACAAAATTAACAGTACCTAATCAATTAATACAATATAGAATGAAGACAGTTAAATAGATTTAAAAAAATGCTGAATTGTTTTGTTTTCCTCTATATTATGTTCAAATCCAAATTTCAATATTAATGGAACTCCGGTAGGTACCCGAAATAGGCAAAGAGCCTGTGACTCGGGTATAGGAACAGTAAGAGGTTGGTGTAACTTATGGGTTTGTGTAAGACTTGAACACGTAAATGTGAAATATGTGTGCGTATTATGTGTATGTATAGTTAGTGTGTAGGTATATAGATATGCATAGGGGTGAGTAATGATTGTGTGGCAGTCACTTAGTTAGTTATAACTTAGCATTGTGTATTTTTGGATATTAGTTTTTCAGTTTCTGTGTACTCTAAATAACTTGGCATTTTCTCCTTTACTTCATATATATTTAAGTTTACTATATGAATTGACTTATTTATTTTATTGTATAATTGTGAGCTTTTAATGTTGTAATGTCGAATGGCAAATGTGGTACGATGTCTTTACATGGCAAATCTTTTTAGCGCTTCGCGTAGTTGTATTATTTAAGAATGGAGTTTGGCTATGTTTTTTGAGTAAAACTTTGAGCACAAATAACTGTCTCACAGTGAACAGTCCTACAAGTGTATAAAGTATATCTATGAAGTAAGTTAATCATCACTTTTAATTTTACATCTTACTCAATCACGCAAAAACGGCTCAACGGTTTTGGATGAAATTTAGCACACAGATAGTCTGTAACCTAGATTAAGACACATGGTACTTTTTATACCCGTAAAAGTCATAGTTTAACCAGTACTATCCTACAAATATAATAAATGAGAAAGTTTGTATGTTTGTTACCAATCACGTAAAAATTACTGAAAGGTTTTGGATGAAATTTAGCACACAGATAGCCTATAACCTAGATTAACACTTAGGTTACATTTTGTTCCAGTTAACTTTTTACCACTGTTATCAATTCATATTTAAGCCTAAGCGTAAACCTAAAATTATTCCATTGTGGTAAAATTGGTTAGATTGTTTGAACTGTGATGAGCATAAGCCATGAGCCGATAAAACGAAGCGAGCGGGCCTTTGCAGCGGTCGGCGAGTGCTAGAAACAAATAATTATTCGTTGTAAATTCATATACAACTCTTAGACAGACATAACAAAAACATTGAAAAAAAATTTTTTTAAACAATTTGTTTCCACACATTTTTATTCATAGGGAAATTATCCCTCACTCTCCCCCATGCCTTCACATCATCAAATTCAGCGGCATGTTATCAAAAGTACTACCTTTTTTAGTGTTTGAACGATTATTGTATTGTTTACGTCAATTAAACCTAATTTAAAGCATAAACCCAAACCAAAACCCAAACCTAAACCCATACCCCGCATTAAAGTTATCACGAAATTGGCACGATTTTTATTTTTGGCACACTAGAGTACTTATATCTTCTGTAAGCACGTGTAATAATAATGTATGGTTGGGCTTGTTCGTTAAATAAATTTAAATATATTTTTTAGATTAATTCGTTCTATTTCGATCTAAATTTCTAGGATAATTTCGCTGCTTGGTTGATTTTTTTTCGCTAAGATTTCTATTAATTGTAGTAAACACATAGTATAATATGTCACTGAATATTAACGGTCAATAAAAATATTATAAATAAACTTAGATTTTTCATGCCTCAGTTTTGATTGCCTGAGTTTTCTATGAAAGAACATATCATGATGAAGGCATAGTAAGGTGGTAGGGTATTTACTAATGTCCACCTGTCTGCTATCAACGTCAAGTTTAAAATTTGTCACCAAGTACCAAGCATGGGTACGTTTTCAGAGAGGTGGAACATTCCGACTGGTGGAATGCCTCCACTGTACAGAAGATCGCAGCCAAATAACCTTGTTTCGAGCACCTGCGGTAAGTAGGGTTTCCAGAGCTACTTGGAGAAAAGAGGTTCAAAAGGCCGGCAATGCTCTAAGGATACCTATGGTGTTTCAAGCGTCCATTGGCTTACCATCAGTTGGGCCGTATGCTTGTTTGCCACCTTGCAGTTTTGCAGCACTTGAGAACCAGTGAGATTGTGGTTGGTAGAGTGTGGTTGGACTGAACCTATAAAGAATTTAAAAAATATTTTTTATTTTAAAGCTTTCTAAGAAGCATGTTTAAGTCACAGCTGAAGTCTACATCGTGTCTCCTTTATTGTTTCTGTTAAATAGGTGCCATAATCCTCAAAGCCAATAACCTCCCAAAATCTAAATAGATTGTTTAAATTCCGTTTGTTAATGTTAAGTTGATGGAATGCGATACTCATACATGTACTTAGTACTAGGTTAGTGACAAGTAGTTTTAGAGATTAAAGTGTTCAAACAAACAAACAAACAATCTCTCGAGCTCTATAATATTAGCAAAACAGGCCTGTCTCTGATATCGATAAGTAGCTCATGCAATGATGGCTCAGTTGGTACCGTGTACGGGCTCCACGTCGATCGACGTGAGTTGGAATCCCTGCAATAAGCCTGAGATTTCGGGTAAGGAAAACATCGTGATGAACCATAGCTTGGTGGTAGGGCATTTTGTAAGGTTCTCCTGGCTAGCTACTACCCTCAATTTGAAAGTTTGTCGCCAAGCACCAATAGGCGTGTTTCGGCAGCTGCACTTGAGGACTACTCTTCCACTAAGATTAGCGTGCTACGATCTAGGGCCACATCGTCACTTAAGATCCAGGCCACAATGCTAAGTTCGCTTATTTAACATGTACTAACATAGTTATATTTTAATTAGTACTTTCTCTGTCAACGTTCTTGATTAATCTAATTTTTTATTTTTAATATACTCTCCTTATTATCATGTACCTGCATTTATTGGTCACTAAATACATATTGGCTAAGTAGATGTCTCCTTAAATCTTTGTAGCTTTGTTGATTGGAATAAAAAAAAACATAGAGTAATAGAAAAACAGAGTTAGTGTACTTACATGTAGGGTTTCGCGTGCTTATCGATATCCACGACAACGGTTTATGCACCCAGTGAATACATGACCTTAGTTTGACATCACATTCATATAATACATGTCATATATACATAAATTTTACACATATTATGATGTATGAGTGATGTCAAATATTAGTTGTGTGTACACTGGGTATTTTTTGACACGTTTATTAGGGGATAAAATTGAGAACTGTGCGCGCATTATGTGACGGAAGTGCATCAGACTTTTATTTATACTCAATAAAACCGTTAAATTATTTTTCATACAAGTTCATCATGTCGCAATTGACTAGTTAACTCTTGTTTAAAGAATCAATTATTCTCCGATTAGAGGAAAAAAATTATCATATTTTTATAGGACCTAAAAAATCGTAAAGGTTTGTTTTAAAAGATTACTTTTCGTAAACTGGCGAAAACGCTGCCAGCCATATTAGTATATAATCTTTGTTGTGACGTCATACGGGTCTAAAACAAAAATTTGTCATTTAGCATACGTTTATCATTGTTGATACTTTATAAGTCCTATATGTCAATGTCACGGCTTAGAGGACATAGCAAATTTCACATCCGAGATCTGACATGAAACACGCTTAAAGTCCTATGACGTCACAACATAGCCGTCAGCGTTTTCAGAGATAACAAAAAAAAATGAAAATATAATATGTAGCCATTTTACATTTTTAATATCTGAAATAGATAAATATTGGTGTCTTAAGACATATACTACAGAAAATATTTATTTACTGAGCCAAATTTGATACGAGTCACAAGCTCTCAATGTTACTTTATTCTAGATGCACCAAAATAAGTATTAACTTCAATAATAAACCGCTACAGGAAATACCTAGATTCTACTAAAAATTTAGAAATAAAAATAAAATATTATTATTGAGAATATTTAACAAAAACTGTTTCATATAATCTGAAGTCTCTGTTTCTTGAATTTAACTTGTATAACATAATTTCGTATATAACTAGGCATCAATTAATTACAGAGTAAAAAATCGAGACTCGCCGTTGTCCGAGTCCTCTAATATTTATATTGATTAATTAACAACTGTTACACTCACTATTTTTAAAGCCGACTGATTTGACACGGTTCGCAACGTACGCTAAGTTGCGAACGGATCCCTAATTAATGAGCTAAAAAAGAATCGAACATTTTTAGAGTTAATTTTTTTAAGGAACACTAGGTTCTTCCTTCGGTCCAAACGGACCGACGCACCAGGCCAGATGGTCCCCTTAATTAAGTCACAATAGAGCGTTTAAGGATGAATAAGAACTGAAGAAGATGAAGGAAGAACAAGAAATTAATTGTGTATATAAAACATATTATATTTACTATTATTTATATAGATAAAATGATAGATGTTTGCCCTTGAGCGCGCATCACGCAAAAACTACTGTATAGATTTGGATCAAATTTTTTTATTTTACTCCTTAGATACTTGGCCTTATCTAAAAAGAAAAATATCCCGATCAGCATATGTATCATTTGAACCTAAAAACCTCTAAAAGTAATTTGGGACACTTCTCCTGCGTGAATAGAATATATGGCCAGAGTTACCAATGCTACAAAAATAAATAAATATCTTCATTCAATGTTCAGTTATGAAAGTTTAAAAAAACTACAATTTTTATATACACTATGCGTTTAGCGATGTGTTTTCTTGCCGTGGTGGAGTGGGGATTATAATATTAGTATAGATTAATGCGAACGAAGTCGCGGGCAATTGATAGTTATTAATAAAATTGTTAACGAATATTTACTTACGAGTTACTTTTATCATCCACTAATAATCTATACTTAAAGATTACACAGATACTATACAGATCAACGTGTGAAAAGGTTTTTAAGGTTACGTCGAAAACGAAAAATAATTAAGTGAATAAACTATGGTATGTGCCCATGAGATAAGAATCGTTCACAATAACTCTCTTTGCCGGGGAGCTTTTCGGTATAAGTTAGATATATATTTGTAAGCCAGCATAATGACGCTATACTGTTGATTTCGGGTTGTGCGGTATTATAATCAATGATATTTTTTAAGTAGATACGGCATTGAAGCGCATTACATGCAATCATGAATGGTGGGCAATTCTATTTCAATTTTAGTGAGAGTATAACGTGTCTATTTATAAAACGTCATTGAGTATAATAATTGTAATATGTGTAGTCGTGTAGATTTTTTTTACGATTTCTAAAAGTAATATTGATAATTCATATAATTACCATATTAATGCACCAATGACATAAGAAACCCGTTTACAAAATTTCATGGGAATCGGTCAAGTCGTTTTTAAATTAAATCCGGACATAGAAACAGTCAGAGAGACAAACAATTTTTTTGCTGTTTTTGCGTGATCACTATCGTTCATATAGTATGCATATTGGGAAATTCAGAAAAAAAAATTAAAGACAGTACTACAGATTTATTGAATAGATTTGGCAAAGTTGTGACCATTATGAAGCTATTTCAAAGATAGCCTTTACAAGCATACTTATGTATTTATTTATTTTATACCAACTTCACAGCTCATTTCTTATGTATTGGAAAAACTTATAGCTACTTGACTTAAAAAATATATTTAAAAGTTAAATAAATAAATTAGGCACGGCGGAAAATATGACACAAGTCAATTTGTACTACAGTGTGAATTTAAAATTTTGATTTATGAACATAATTGATTTGGGGTTTCGGACTAAATTCATTCTAAAAATTAATATATTTCATTAAAGGATTTATTAGACGGCATATTTTCTCGGATATCCTTTCATTACAATACAATAAAAAATATTATACGCATGTATATTTTTAACGTTCTTTGATCTGAGATACTTAAATGATTTTTGTGACAATTTACAATTTACTTTGCTTTATCTGCGAACTGATGTTTTTTATAGGTAATTCGCGTTAAAATCATAATAATCTTATAATAATGTTTTTTTTATACTAAAAATAGATTCACTAATAAATCCGAATGTGGTAAAATGGAACACACACACAAACACACGCACGCACACACTCACAGCAGAAACACTACATCGTTCTTTTTGATATAAATAATATTAATTAATATTTTCGTTAGGGTATGTATAAGATTGCTTTTTTTGTAATACGATTGAAATCATTTTAACTAAGTCAACTTAATTATGTATGTATGTTAGAATTGAAGAGCTGTAGATTTAAATATTATATGTAATTGGTTTCTGGTAAACGGCTCCAACGATTTGAACGAAATTTTGTATTTAGATAATGTTTTACATTCCAAGTTTACCTAGATAGGTGTTGTTTTTTTAAAAGATGGGCACCGAGCAAAGCTTGGTCGCCCAGATATAATTTATTACAAGACTCTATGATTTATAAAATATTCTTTGAAATATTTTCATTTGACGGACGTGTGAATGAGGTAACGGTTAATCTATGCATGTGTTGGTTATTATAGTTGGTTGATGAACTCAGGTTAGTTAGATTTTATATAATAACGTCAAGCGTGTTTTTACCGGTAGGTGGTGCTACGCTGTATGAAGATTAATTATTGTCTGTTTGTTTTATTATATTTTATTTTTGGATGCACTGAAATATAGTAAGTTCCTATAAACTATAGCGGATGATAAATAAAATGTTTTTAGGTTAATAATACATCGATTACCTATAGGGTGAGGTACCTAAGTAAAGAATTCAATATTTCAAACAATAATTAAATCAATAGAATTCTCTGTTAGATACCATAAACCACTCACAAATAAAATTTGAAAGCACTTGCTACGTTGTTTTACTTAATTATTTTCTTGCCCAATATTTCTTTATTTGTTTAAAACAAAATTATAATAGTCCATGTATATTTATGATAAACTTTAAATTGCATGATACCTACGATAAATATTTCCTGTGTCGTCGCCTCAATTGTTATTTCACCTGTGGTCGCCGCGCGCGCCGTGCGCCGTCGGCCATGTTTATTTAAATCTTATTAAAATTAAGTGAACAATTCTTGTATATATAAATAAGTAATTGGTTTCTCGGAAACGGCTCCAACGATTTGTATGAAACATTGCATTTAGATAATATTTTACATTCCAAGTTTACCTAGGTAGGAGTTTTTTTTTAAAGTGAAACTTTTATTAGATCGTCTCAAAAATTTTGGTCTGTGTGTTGCATGTCGCGTGACGGTTGGCCGCGGAGTAGGGATGGCGGCGCCTATAGTTCGCAGCAACTGTCCGTGATGTGTATAGACTATTACTAATTTGTGAATTTTTAGTTAAATGTCTATAATGTGAAAAAAAGTTTCACTTTTACCGTGGTTTCATAAAACCATACAATCAATAAAAAAAATTATAAGACACCTAGCAAATATCGGTCGCCCAGATATGTTTAATTAAATGGCGTTACACGTCTATGGTTACACGAGATTTAATATCCGATTAATAAAACGCATTGTCAATAAAAATTATTTTGTTTTGCTTAATTTTGCATAATTATATGAGACTGCTTATGGGTATTACAAAAGAAAGATAATTAAAATTAAAAATATATATTTTACATAAATTTTCGTTTTAAAACGATTCCACTGATTTTCCAAAGCAAAGATCTTATACAGTTTGTCATTATCAATAGGTTCTATGAGTTTACCAGCATTGTACTACTTTGCCATTGTTACTATCAGTGACATAAATCCTAAAATGCAGATAAATGTACTAAATAATAATAATTGGTATGTTAAAGGTAATATAAATAGTAATATATACGTATAATACTATCTTAAAATTTCAAACGACACAACGTAGGCAGCGTGGCCGAGTGGTCTAAGGCGCTGGTTTTAGGCACCAGTCCGAAAGGGCGTGGGTTCGAATCCCACCGCTGTCAGAACTTTTTGCGTTTTTTTTTTTCGTATTATTCCAGAAATATGTAATCGTTATCATAATAAGTGAGTTAATGAATTCGAGCGATTATTTTTTAAATATATATTTTTTATAATGTTTACATTACGCGATAATCCTAAACGACATATAATCCAGCATTTCCAACGACAACATTACAACTCTCCTCAATGGGTTCCAATGGAGTCCGCCGTACAGTTTTCGTACTGTTGTAATTTCTTTTTAATTTTTTAGCTAAAGCTTTAAGATCCCTCTTCAGTTTACGATCACTGTAAATAATAATTTTTATTGAGAATTAGTTTTACAGTACAACAATAAAATTATAAACTTATTTTGCCAAAAATTAACTTATAGTACGTTACACGATCACAAATAAAGCACACAAATTTTTATCTATTTGTATAAAAATGAATCCAAATTTCCCTTGGCCACGGCATTACGCGTGAACTGCTGGACCAATTTCGCTAAGTCATTTTTTATTGTGTTTGTTATATGATAAGGTTTTTATGAAAAAAAAATAATTAAGAAAGTCGCGCGAAACATCAGACAATTTAAGAAAATTTAATGGTTCAGCGAGCTATGGAGAGGGCTATGCTTGGTGTTTCTCTATGAGATCGAATCAGAAATGAGGAGATCCGTAGACAAACTAAGGTATATCATATAAAACTGATGCATCGGTCGAAAATATATTGATAAAATGTTGGAGAATATAAACCAGCCACGTCTTTGTAATAGTACCCGACTTGCGACGAAGAAATTAATGAACAACGTCATCGAAGCCACAATTTTAGCGAAGACGTTTTGATTCCACGGAGTGGAACGACATGCCATTCGATTTTAAACGGTTACAATTTCCAGTGCGGCTAGCATTTGTAATGTTGATAAATAAATCGCATGGGCAGCCGCTAAGTGTTTGTGGCGTCTGTCGGGTCAGCTACTATGTAGGTATATAAAATTAGTACTATACGTTCGGCCATCGGTAACCTAAATGTATAGAAAGATAAATTACAATGTAAGACAGCTTCGTCTTCATCATCTTGTCGGTCAAAAAACGTTCTTTGCTGTACACAGGTCTTTCCCAATGATCGACTCAGTGACCGGTACTGCAAACTTTTATCCGGCGGGTTTCCGCAAACTTCACCAGGTCGGTGGTCCACCTTATAATACCTACGCTACGTCTTCCGGTCCGGCTTCGACGGCGGTCCATTCTACGAGCAATGTGCCTCGTCCACTGCCACTTAAGTCTGGTAATTTTTAGAGTCATTATTAGCTAATGCAAGATAACTTACCTATAATTAATATGACAGCAGTAAGCGCAAGCACCGACAGCACAGAGACTCGCGCAAGCCATAAATAATATTACGGAAATTATTATCCCTTTGAAAACTTTTTGAGCATCCAACCGAAGTTTTTCTGTAATATTCAATTCATAGAGTTATCAAGCTACATGCTAGGAAATAAAGGAACCTATTATATTATTTTCTATTTATCAGTTAAGACATCCTTAATGAAAAATTATTTAAAAGGAATAGTCAGTTTACAAATATCCACGCGCTTAGTTCGTTTAAAATTTTGTCACCTATCTGTATCTATTCTGAAAGAACGCGAGAGCCAAATCAGTTAAAAGTACATCTTTTAACTAAGAAAGATTCCTAGCGTTAATCCAAATTATAATTTTTAGATTTGAAAATATAAAATAAACTTTCCTTTCAAATGTGCTTTTTTCTTTTAATTGTTTTCGTGGTGGTAGCGTGTACGAACATCTCGTCGATTGACGTGAGTTTGAATCCCTGTAATATGAGTTTGAGTTTTCTGTGAAGGAAAATATAGCGATAAAATCATAGTTTGGTGGTAGGGCGTTTTATAATGCCCGCCTGGTTAACTACCACCCTCAAGTTCAAACTCTGTCGCCAAGTACGTATAGGGGTGTCCCGGAGCCCACACATGAGAGCCAGTTCTCCCAATAGGCTTAGCGTGTTACCATTTTGGGCTATATCGTCGCTTATCCATCGGCTTAGATTGTAGCCAAACCGCTACAGAATTTAAAAAAAAAAAACAATTATTTTCTCGACATTGTAAAATAACATTTGTTAATGCTGAAGATTGAGTAATAAAAGTAAGGCTGACCCTGGTCCTGGTTTTTTATAATGATAATTCAATATGAAGAAAACGAAGAAGTTATAGTACCAATGTGAGAATTTTAAACTTACTGGCCATTCCATCGTCGTTCACAATATCGTGATCTGCAGAAGAAGTTGAGTATGTTAATTGAATATATATCAAAATATTTATCACAAAATCGAACATTAATACGTCCCATTTCCCAAATGCAGTGCCGTCTAAAGTAACTATGTCGTATAGCAAAATCACCAGAAAAGACTTAATTTTCAGATTTTCTCGTCCTTTTTTCTTGAAACAATGTATATTAGGACATTTCTTTCTCTCAAAAATAATTACTAAATCTATCTAGAGTACATTTACAATAATAAAACCCTTTTCCAATGCTTCCCGCTCGCGTCTCCTCTATAGATTACACTATGAAATTTATTTAAATATCTGTTCCGTATATTTCTTGATTCTAGTCCATTAGGATATTATATTTTAATGATTTTAATCAACATACCTTCATATTTATACCCGCTTTTTTCCTCACTCATTTGCATCAAAATAATCTTCGTTATGTAGTCCATGTTTAAGTCGCATTCATTTGTTGTCTCATTGAAAATGTAGGCTCTGAAATTTTAGCACGTAAATATGCTTTTATAATTCAGTTTTCAAAGAATTAGGATTCGATATTTGTATGTTTATGGAGTTTTTGTTTTTATTTTAAATTGGAATAATTAACCAACCTGTCACAACCACATATTTGATGGCAATCAGTCAGGCTTTCAATTTGTTCTTGATTTATAGTGATAGACTGAAATGTAAAAAATATAATTTACTAATACATTTTACACTTTATATTTGATTCGTTTATATAATTTTTATTGAATAGGTATGAATTAAGCTTCTCACGTATAAAATTTATTTTCAATATAATATATACAAAATAAGAATCGGTCAAGCGGTTTTTGAGTTAAATCCGGATATATTAAACACAGGTAGAAAATAGTACATTATTGCAAAGGCCGTGAAATAGGCAATTGCATTCGAGTGTGGGTTTGAAGGCCGAGCCGACTAATACGAGACAGGCAATTGCCATTTCCGCCGAGGCATTTAAAGTGCTTTTCTCAAACATGCATGGAAATAAAACATACTTTTTATAAAATACATTTAATGAAATTTATTAAAAGTTACATTAGTCATATTGGGGCAATTACTAAAAGAAAATGTTATTGATTTTCCCCGGTAGAATTATGTTTGTTTGTTGAACTTCTGATGAGGATTGCAGATGGGTATTGGATGTAGTGGTAGATGGCTGAATATGCTGTTTTGAGATGGATGGCTGGGGACTTAGATGTTGGCAAGTGGCCAGCGGGTGAGATTCTGTTTCCGAAATAGGTTGCAATGTGATGTTTAGATTTATTTTATTATTTATATCAGTTTTGATTTCAATTGAGTCCTCAATGTAACCTTCAACCACTTTATCAGACTTCCAGCCTACGTGCCTTTTCAGAGTCGTCAAATTCGCTCCAGTATCAGCCAGGAGAGTGGCTGAAGACTTACGGAAACAATGTCCAGTGTAACATTCAGGATTTTTCAAGTTTAAATAAGTTATTATTTCTTTAGCTGTTTTGTGTCTTCCAATTACCTACTTCGTGCGCTTCCCTTTCTGAAAGTGAAGAAAAGACCTATCTGATGTTGTGTTCGCTGGACGAAGATTATAATATTTTTTAATATTTCAAATCAAGACGAATTTTCAGCTTTGCCGCCAATTTTCTGTTTATCATCTGTGCCGAAAGGCAAGCGCATTTATGGCTATACAGCCACGTGATTGCAATTTGTACTAGGCAAAGAGACTTACTTTGGTATGTCAAGAATGATAAAAAAGATCCAATCAAAAAGTATTTAATAACCCCAGCACGCCGTTTCATACAACATTACTGGAGCGTTGTAATGTTCCAAATTCGAAAAACGCCCCTGCAATGGATTTGATTTACTTTGTCCGTAAATTCCATACTTCGCGTGTTCTTTTTTCGAAAATAATGACAATATTTCCATGCATGCTTAACGGACAGTAAAATAAATGTTAAAAATTATAAATAAACTTGAAAATAAAATGTAATAAAAGAAACTTACAGACAGATTTAATTTATTATTCTGGTTATCAATAACTGAAAACACAAAAAAACTTTAAAAATATATTATATAATTACCAGTAGTATACCCATTAGATGCATTTTTATGAGGACAGTAAATTTTGAAATTACTATGTTGTAGAATTCATATATGTAGGTATATAAGCAAGCACCAATCATTATCTTTAAAGCACCTGAACTATCTCTATTAATAAGGTATAGACTTAAATACGATTTATCTTTCTTTAAAATGAAATTACCTAATCAACTTTAATGTTTATGAAATAGAAAAAAAATGTATGAAATATTATTTGCATATCAATATTCAATGCAATGTACATAGTGATGTAATTTCAACAATAACACTAAAAAGTTTTTTTTGTAAAAAATCTAGCTAGCTATCTAGCTAGTTCACACTTTTTACTACTCTTTTAATAATATTTTTAATGCGTATTTTGAGGGTTAAATTTGAATTTCAAATACATAGTTCCAGAATATCTATCTATTATTTTTTTTTTTATCACCGAGATGAAATTGAAGTAATATGATGTACACATTAAAACAAAGATTTTGTTTATTATCCGTACTCAAAACAAAATTTGAAACTGATCCAATCCAAGTTTAATTGTAACCACTTACCAGGTTCGGAACCGACTAACAACGAAAATATTAAAATGTGTAAAATACACCAAATCAGTAATTTGTAACACATTTTCTTATTTCTTTTCACAGTGAAGACTAAAAGTTTGCGTAATTCATATCATTGGGTTTAAAAATAGCCCCGATTTTTTCCGTACGCTTTGAACTGATTAAACAAACAAAAAAACTACTCGTGCGCAATGGATATTTTGTAGTAATTGTGAAATCGACACAGATGTTTTGAGTTTTGCACCAACTGAAATAATAATCAACAATAAGTACATATATTTCGTCTGCTAAGGCGTAGGACGAAAATAGTTTGACCTCGAAGCAATTTTAGTTAATTCTAACCATCCCATATGCTTCATTATAACAATTATTAAGCTTAGATTTTTGGTAAAGTTTTATATTCTTACTTATGCATTGTTATTTGTATTTTATATAGTTTATAAATTCTCTTATTAGCTCTACCTACTGTGTTTTCTATTTTCCACCATACCAGTAGTTAGGTAGAAGGAAATGCTTATGGCATTAATGTCGCCAGTGTATGATTGAAATATCCATTGAAGAATTAACGTTATCATCATACATTGAACTACTCCTAAGTGACTGGACCGATTTTGATGAAATTTGTTGTGTGTTTGAGTGGTTACATACACAATTGGACACGGTAGGTGGAGCCGCGATCGAGTTCTTGAATTTTTTTTTATTTGTAGGCAAGCCAAAGTTCGACTAGATGTCAGGTCTGCTAGTTATCTACTTATAAGTTGTCACATGAAATATTTTTTTAATATTAGACAGGCATAAAATGAATCCTCTTTATGTGATGACGATATAAATGCGGTTAGGTGCTACAAGTGTAACTTACATCTTCGGATACAACAGCATTAGCACTTCTTCTTTACGATAGAAATAGAAGCGATTAGACTCTCACAGTCGTACAAGTTTTACAGCTCTTATTTTTTATAACAATTGGACCACCGTATTCTGCTCGATGTTGTCAAAAAAAAAGAACAATTAAGTACTTGTGTGGTGTTCCACGACATAATCGAATTAAAGCCAAATCATATATGAATCCGTATACACTTCATATCACGTTTATTAAATCACACAAAAAAAATTGTTCAATTTAGGTCCATAAGAAGGCAATTATGAACGTTAAAACACTACTGCCAGTTCGGGAAATATCCTAGTCACCGAAAAGAACCGGAGCTCGATCGTGTCTATATTACACACGATCTGCATTCGGACTGCAAGCCAGCTGCATAATTGCAGTTGTCAACCAAGCGCGCAGTCAGTGTGGAGTTCTGTTGCAGTTAGCGAGTAGTTTTAAACACCTTGTAGGTAGTCGTTAGAAATGCGCACTTGTATCAACTGCACAGTAACGCGTCCAAATTGCAGATCGTCTGTAATAATCCTTATATACTGATTCTAGAATGCAATGTACCCGTAATATGAATATAATTGTGCGGTGTTATGGATCTCTACTTTACACGAGTGCAATTCCCACTTAGCCGATTTTTTAATTGATACATCGGCCCTCTTATTATGTATTTCGCAATAGCAGATATCGTTAAATATTTGCTTCGAAATTACAAAATCAGATTGTGTTTGGTACATTATACGTGTTACGTACCTACCTAATACGAATTTGCGATTTGTAAGCAAACATTCAGGGATTACTGCTATCACTTTGTTATTGCGAAATACGTATTAAGGAGACCGGTCGGTTATCTTGTCAGTTTTTTTGTTCTTTCATTCTTTTTTCAGTGTTTGCCCAGTGCCCACTCGGAGGATTTTATGGTAATCCAAATAACGTAGGTATATCTCATTTGTGAACTTGTCCGACTGTAGTCACTACATCATTTGTTATCGTCCGCCGGGAACGCCGTTTTCAATAACATATCTGAGTTTACTATCTCCGAATACTACAAATTTGTAATAAGTACTATCTTTAAACTAAGATAGATATCGGCTTCACTCTTGTCTATTCAAGCTATATGTTATGGATATATATATTATATAGATACAAAAAACTATCCATTGATAGATTATTGAAAAAAAAGTAATGAATAAAAGTTTATATTTGTCTATTTTTAGTAACTGTAACAACGGAGCTTATTGAAAACGGCCGTTAAGGTTCAGCCGATTCAAGGGATCGACTGTATCTGATATCATTTCACTAACTAACATTTCACTTTTTCTTATTTTATATTATTAGTTTCAGCTCTTGGTTTCATATTTAACATATTTAGGTCGATATTGACAATTGACGTAACATATATTAATCAGGTTCAGGACGAAGTATAAAATTTTTGATTGAATTATGAAGTTGATCAGTATAAAGAAGAGTGAAGGATGATTCAAATAAAACAATATATTCATAATATTCTGTATATTTACCTAGATGTAATAATAAATGAGAATTATTTACAAGGTGGACATCAATAGTATGTTTATCCCTACCTTAGCCTTATGATATCTTAAATTTAAAAACAAAAAAAAAATTACACGAAAGGCATAATCGTAGGGCGCTGAGAGATTCCTCTGTTGAACATGTTAGCTAATTTTAATTTCTGTATAAATTTCATTCACTTTAATTTAATATTAACATCTTAATTTTTTCATAATATTATAAAACAAAAAATATTTCAATTAAAAAAAAGTTTTTTATATTAATCGGGAATAATAAAAACATCATTAAAATTAATGATATGATATAAATATAATATTTATTTCTGTTTATATCAAGTCTTCAATATTAGAAAAGGCAATTAATTTCCAAGCATCATTTATATAATATTAAACAATATTAGCATTTAAATTTCAATATCGTTATTATTGATAAATACATAGGTATTGATTGTTATTTTTCTAGATGATCCTCTTAATATATCATTTAAAACTTAGAGTAATAGCTGCAACAATAAAAAGTGCCTTGTAAAGTTTTATTGTATAAGTCATGACGATGATTATTAAATTAACTAATAACATATATATCTACTTACTTATTATTAAACAATATACATATATTAGTAAGTTATGTCGATTTATAAATGATATGACATGTTTTTATTTCATTTAAAAAAAAAACTATCCATAAAGTTTAATTTAAAAGCATTCCTACATATTTGACTTGTTTTAGACCAACAATTTTGTTTCGATACTGTGTCAAACAAGCTTCATTGCAATAATTTAGAATCAGGCGCCATTTTGTTTTTATATTTGCAATTGCGTTATTAACGCTACACGAGATTTCAAAGTCGGTGGTTTTTTTTTAATATTAATTGGTACACAAACAGATATTATAGGACACAGTACGTTATTTATTATATTAGTACGATAAAGAAAATAATTACAATAGCAGCCTATACTAATTAGCATGATTTTAATAAAAAACAAAAACATAACTCGCATAGGTACTGCGCTAATATAAATGTGTTGGTTCCATCTTTTTACAGTATTGACATTTAAAAAACCATATTACAAATTTTTATTACGAAAGAGAAGTAAAAAATATTTCATAATTAATAAGTTTTTTAAATATTCGATGTTCCCGTGTAAGCATAAATATTTTGTCAAAACAGTAATGTAAATTTAGATAGGTTAAAAAACAAACTTCCCACTAAAATGTTTGCACTTAGACAATAACTGAGACATTATGGACAATTTCTTTAATATTTCACATTACAGAAGCGAAGGCGCAGTAAATTAATCTACACAAAAAAAATAGTTGCAACAAAAAACAACACGTTAATAAACTAGTTATATTTGGTTATATATTTGTTATTTTTATAATTAAAAGTTATTCAGTATAATAAAGTCTAAGATAATTTACAATTACAATGTACATACTTATGCTAAATAGAGCGCACGGCTCGCTACAGCATAAAAATGTAATCGATCCAACAGGAATGTATTTGGATACACTGAATTATTATTAGGTGTATACTTTATTAGTTTTGTTTTATATTCCGAGCACCGATGAAACGGATTTTATGAAATAATTAATTCGATTCAAAAATAATATATACAGCTATTTAAATAGAAAAGCACCGTGAAAATAAAACAGGTATATTGGTTTTACGATAGTTTACACCTAAAATTCATATATCAGGATCGTTAATCGACTTATTCTAAGTGAAACATCCATTAAGATTTTAAATGTCTTTCCCAACAACTTATATAATCCCCGTAGTTTACAATAATGATGCCCTTGATTTTTTTTAAATTACGATTATTATACTAACTTATTTAGATGTATCGGAGACAAAATAAACAAATTAATTAATAAACTGATAAAAATAAAATTAAATGACCTTAAAAACTAAATTATTATTAATCAATCGCAAAAATTATTTAGATTATTTAATTTTGAAAATTATATTAAAATTCAATCCTAAGAGAAAGGTTTGAAAAATAACTTTCATTTGTTGTATTTTTATTACTACAGATTATTGCAAATTAGTATTAGTACATTGTTTTTTATTAACCTTTAAGCGAGTACAATTTTGTTTTAATTCTTGTTAACTGTTCTATTAAATTTAATTGTTACAATAAGTTAATTTAAAATGTTAGATATCAAAAAGTTACTTGTAAAATATTGTTTCTTCTGATAACAGTATATACATCATTGAAAGTAATGTTGATTTTAGTTATCAAGTCTGTTTTTGATAAAATAAAACGGCAAACAGCGCCGAATTTAGAGGTTTTTATTTAAAAAAATAATATATGGGTATGAATTTACAGTATATCTTGAATTTAAAGTTAATAGATGTAGAGTTATTTGACTATCTTTTCATACTAAAAAGTAATATGGTCAAACACATTCTACCAATTTAACTATCATCAAAAGCAATTAATAATAGATGGCACAAAGTTATTCATAAGTTCAATTAAAATTGAATAGAAATTTAGTTAATTGAGGAGTCGTGGAACAAAATCGTAAAAATCCACTTTGATATTGAACTATTATTTCTTAATTTTTAAATCGATCTGTCAAACCTTAGGTACGGGGTTGAAGTGGCTCAATTAATCAACTTAAAAAAATTTTTTTACCCATCTGCGAAAAAGAAGTTTATGTTTTTCGAGCATATGTAGTTATGTACGCCTATTTCTTTGATACACTCTGTAGCCTAAACGGCTTGATGGATTTTAGCATACGAGGTGTCGTTAGATTCGTCTAAATTGTGAGAGTGCCATAGGCAATATAATATTTAAGTACGACATCTGGGAATCAAATAAAAAGCATAAACAGAAAATATATTATTTTAGTCAAGTGTTTTTCGTGCATTCCGGTTTTTTGTTTTTTAATAATTTAGCTTTTTAAATAATGACATCATAGGGTATATACAATATATAATGGGTATATATCATATTTTACGTTCTTCATATAAAATTTACAAAAATGGATTTAACTTCTTTTTGATCTGTAACTCCTCAATTAAGAATGGCGATAAACTACCGAAATTCTTATTTTGACAATTAAAAAAAATTAAAAATAAAATGAAGAGATTATAAAGTATTGTTCTTAAATTATATTCATTTACGTCAATTCCTTAAAGTAACATCATAAATCGATTAGCAAGTAAAAGAAAAAAATCGTACCAAAAAGGGCGATTAAAAAGAATCCAAGAAGGTTTAAATTTTGCGATGTTAATTTTATTTTGCAAAGCAATTACTTAATTTATTGATTGCATGTATTATTAAATTGTAGATAATATAATATTATGATCAAAATTTACATATATATTCAGTTATATAAACGACAGTTATGGGACATAGCCATGGACTATTTCGAATGTTTTTTTTACTATAGTTTACGTAAATGATGGCGGCAAATATACATACAAGTAAAGCTGATGGCACAATTTTTACAGAAAACGTAACACGATCATTCAGCTTCAGTCAAACCCTAGATTAACTAACAAGCAATTATTAACACCGATAGGTACTATTAGACGAAGAAGTTAATTTAAAAGAAATTATTTCGAGATTTTATTTTTATAATTTCTTTTTACAATCGCTTCATATATAAAACTTGGTCTCAAAGATGATAATTTTTTTATTTCATTTTATTTATTAAAATTCCACTTTCTCGTCTTTTTAGACACATACACATATTTATTTGAATTGGATTTTACCATTATCTGTACAATCCTTACGTGAACAATTATATCAGAATAAATAACTCTGACATATTGTTATAATTTTTATCAAATAAAATTAAAATATTGATGTGTTTACGTTTCGTTAAACAGAACAAGATTAGCCACGTTGATTCCACTTTTCAGTTAAATATTTACTGTACGAATAGTTTATGAGTGAAACGGAATCTGTAAGTAATTAAAAAAATGGAATAACTCCGTCCGAGGACCGAATACGACACTGTTGCCCGACAATGAAGTTTCCTCCAAAATTAAGGGTCATTTTAAGGACATAGGGCAAATATTTAGAAGAACAAAATGTAAAGGGGGATTTCCTAAGTTAAAAAAAAGTGAGGCAGGGGGATTCAGAGGATTTAGCAATTAAATAAATGGTCGTCTATCTCAAACCAAACACGTCAGGGATATTACTTCTAAAAATCTAAATTTTTGGGGATTATGGGCTAGGTTCGTGGCGAAAACGAAACAGGCATCCGGCAACAGTGGAACACGGGTAATGCGTCAGTCTCGGTCGGGTTGCCGACTAGTAATTACGTGGCGAAGTTTGTTCTGAATCGTCTCACGCGTAGAATTCGCGGTTATTGTGGCCCTTCCCATACGAGGCTGCGGCAGGGCTTCTCTTCGGCTCGTCCAGGGCATACGAGCCCTCATCCTTCTTGCGCATACGATACACTATGAACATGACAACCAGAATCGCGCAAAGGAGTCCTACGACTGCACCGCCGATCACAGCTGAAAACATAATAAGTTTTTGTCAATTAACTTTTAAGAGAGGCTGGGTAGAGAAAATCTTTTGAGATTTCTCTCGCAGCCCGACTGGTAGAATACCTCCACTTTACAGAAGAGCGTAATTAAATAACCTTCGGTGAGTAGGACTTCCAGAGCTCCTTACGTTAGGTGGCTCAAGGCAACGCGCTTTATAATAGGCATGCCTATCTGCCAAGGGTTCAAATTTATTAAACCCAGAATTCTGGCGGATTTCCAGGAACCGACTGGTCTTGGAATGCTACACGATTAAGCGAGCCATTATGGTGGATACAATTGTCGTGTTCTACCTTCCACCCTATTATTAAATACTAAATTATTTAATAAGACTTTTAACTAGATACAAAACTGACAAATATCATTTTGAAGTGGTGATGATTCGGTGACTTTAGGCTAGAAGTCCGTTAGTAATTCAAACTCTACACTGAGCTGGAGTTTTCAGTGACAGAAAACATAGTTACGCAATTCTTACTATGATTATACCATAACTTGGTGTCCGACTATATTTGGTGCTTTTTCGTCAAACACTTATTGCTAATAGGCAGCAGTGACTTCATTTAGGTTATTGTTAAAAGCAGAACACTCTACCGACATGCTGGCTTCTGCAAGGCAGATTATGATGGGCTACATTGTAGTTTGTAGTGCGGTTGTTGGGAATATCAGCATCCGCATTGATTGATGCTGATATCGTATGCTGATGTTCAAGTCGTAACACGGTCAAAGGACCACCTCCTTTTCAGCACAATCTTGCCACTTTTGACCATCATAGCTTCTCTGACCTTTGATTTTTGTATTTAACAGTAAAACAAAAAACATTACCGTGATAATCGAGGGTAAAAAGTCTATTTTACATTGTGCTAAAAAATAGCACCCGCCGAGACGATTATAAAATCACAATTAAAAAAAAAAGTCGTAAAGAAGAAAAGCTTACTGTGTAAAAACCCCACTTAGTTGGTGGAAAATTAATTGATATAAGACAGATAATTAAAGGGAACTTTTGAGGCTGGCTCATTTATTTTTGGAAACACCGCTGGTGAGTGTTCCCGGTAAAAGTTATTCAGCAGTGCTGGGATAATTTTCAAGCTATTTAGAAACAGACTTCTGGCCAAAGAGGAGGGTTATTTGTTGTTTTTAAAATACAACTTACCACAGATAAACTTCTAATATGATTAAATATATTGGAATTGTATTGTTGATTGCTACAAAGGGTATCTTCTCGCGCAATTTAGATTTTTTTTTGTCGTTAATATATGTTCAAAATTATTAAAACATCTTTTATTTAATACTAAAGGAAATAAGTAACTTTTAGTGGTAAATTCACAGGGATCAGTACATTTTTCTAAATTTTTAAAGTAAATAATCAAAATTAGCATCAGCATCCGCTAATATAAACTTTAAAAATCAGTATCCGCTGATATGTGATAAACCTTATATAACTCATAGTGGCAAGAAAGTTCGAAAGTCAATTTAAAGAGAAAAATATTATTATTATAATACCGACCAGCAAGGATGCCTGGCTGAGCGAAGAAGCTGGTGGCGCGGTCTTCCGGCTTGGCGTTCATGATGTAAACTTCAGGTGGCCGCGATTCGGAGTCTACGTTTGTGCCGGACTGATCTTGATCCTGGAAAATAGAAATGACAACAAAGTTTTACATTGTTCATTTACAAGACATTGTACATTTACAAAACAATGTAGTACATTTACAATTCATTACACGTTTACAATGTATTGTAAATTTACAATACATTGTAAATACGACGAAAACATAATACATTTAAAATATGGTAGTTATACAATTCAAAAGTTTTAAATTATGTGACGTCGGTAAAGATAAGTATGTTAATAGCATCATGTTGTACCCTTTAAACGATTTATAATTCCGAGAAATGTACACTTATTCTTTCGTACGGAATTTCTGTAAGACCTTTATTTAAGATGGTTTTAATCACCATCAGTCGTCATATATTGCTACTAATTATTAATTTTCATTAGTAAACCTACGCGAATATGGAAAACTTCGACCATCGAATTCGCGTTCCATTAGTTGAATCATCTGACCTATGTGACGAATCATCACGTTCGTTTTTAGAATTACATTCGCACAGACCTATTGTTAAGCCACTGTTTGTTTTAAATCAATAAAATGTAGCGTATAATATGGATGCTTAATATTCCTAAGAACAAGCAATCTATGAACTGGGTTCGTCTTATAGAATGTTTTTGAATGTCTTAATTTAAGATTTTAAAGTGTAGTACGTTAAGGTGATATGTAAAATGTTACTTACAGTTGATGGATTGATGTCTTCACTGGAGATATTGATGTCAGTCTGATCCGGGCGCGAGGGTTGGTCCTCCCCCGCGCCTCGCGGCTCCTCAACAACACCTTCGTTGGACTTGGTATTGACAGCTGAAATACGAACATCAGGTCCTTTAATTAAAGTTACACAGAATTTTCTTTTTATTGTGTGTCCTAATGGAACTGATCATTTAATTTTCCTTTAATGTGAAACTTTTCTTCTTTTTATGTAATAGTAAGTGTGTTCATCCACCATTTTGCCAATGTCACGCGAATAGAATTTGTTTTCTAATTAATCTTGTATCTTCGAACATAGCTCTAATAAGATTGCGGCTTGGTAAAACTGGCCAGGGAGTTTTTGTAGCAACTCAAAATGCATGTTCTTAGTTATTATTTATAATTCACTTTACTTGTGTACAATAACCAAACTACATCATATACAATGCCACCAAAACTAAGTAATATATGACAAAATAACACATGTTTACGAAATACAAAAACCAAACCAAAAACTCCCTTTATGTACAAAGTAATTTTTTTATGTAAAAAAGTAGATAAGATCGAAGAAGTTACAATCATTTTACTTTGTCAGCTTCAATATGGATTATTACCGTTAGTTTCAAGGCTACACTATATAAAATATTGTGTTAATGTATGAAATAATATTTTGATATTAATTTACACTAGGCACAAAAAAATAAAATAAAAATAATACGTCGTTTCGTCGATGACGAAGACTGGTCGTAATAAATTTCTGGTTAATATGGATTGGATTAGGATTAGTATGGGATATTTAGCATTACAAAAGCATCCAAAGAAGTAAATAAAACTGCTATAACACATTAATAATACAATAATCGTGAATGTAATACGGTAAGCTAATAATGAGACATGAGAAAAAATCGCTATAGGGCTATATTACCTCATGCTAGTTCTATATAACATACTAAAGTATACGGTAATGTTAAGATTCAATATAATAATGGTCTTGATTTGCATGATGGCGATGATGTCATGCAAAAAGTAATAATATTAACTTTCGAAATCACACAATTACAAATACTCACCGAAATCCTTGTTCACAGTTATCAATTTGGGGGAAAAACTTCAAACGAAGGCGATAAATATAAATGAATACAATTATGTAGTAAGTTAATCCTTGTAAAGCCAACAAATTGTTAGTTAGTTTGAGAGGAAACTAGCTTGTAAATGAAATAAATGGTTATGTTAACACAATAACAATGGAGATAATTAGTTAAATCAAGGTTACTTCTGAGAGTTGTTTAATTGGCGCTAGTGATGATACCGCTTCTCTGTTGAGTATTTTTATATCATTGTTAGTAATGTTTAATGACGCATATAGTTGTCCAATGACATTGTTCCCATTAAAAAAATAATTAATATTCAGTTAAAAATATCTCTAAAAACTAAAAAAAATACAAATAAATAAATACAAAATTAGTTTTTTTCTTGATAATTTTCATTATGAAGAGTTTATTTATCTTTCCTTCAAGAATATTAATTTTAAATTCAGTATCTTGGTCCATTAATATGCATACGGTGAGTGAATAACTTATCGTCTGGAAACAAAAATGAAAACGCAAAAAAAAACTGGCATGCTTTAGCCACTACTCACGAACAGCTACTTCGGTGGGGCTGGTTTCTGGTGGTGAGGTCGGAATTTCGGTGACCGGGGTTGCCGGAGTCTCCGGTTGATGAGGGGCATCAGTGCTTCCCGAATCAACCGGTGTATCGAGACCCGTAAAGTCCTGACTGATTTTCCGCGGTTCCTCAACTGTCTCGACCGGTATATTGTCGAAGTGTATGACGTAGTCTTCGTCATCTTCTGGTAGGTCATCGGTAGAATCACCTGAGCCTCGTCCGTCTTCGTCGTCGACGCCGGGGCCAGCTCCCCAACCGGAACCCGAGCTCTCGTCTGTTTCTAGACCAGAACCTTCATCGGAGTCGATGAAGAGATCGCGGTTCGTTGGAATGTGACCGTCGTTCTGTATTTGATTTGACTGTTCTGCTGGTGGTTCGGCTGCGACGCTGTCCTGTAAGTAATGAAAAAGATTCCTTAATTATTAGTGTACTGAGTACAAAGAACAGCATCGGTATAGGTATATTTGTTGTTGTTTTATGGAATTTGAAAAATAACGTTGTAAATATTAATAATAATATTAACACAACACAGTAAAAAGAAAGAAATATATTTTACTCATAAAAACAACAGTAATAGCTCACAATAACTAACTCAGTATTAAGTTATTAGTATAAAAATCTTGTATTATGTATTTGAAACAAAGATAGAGTGTCTGTAGAAATAAAACTAATAAAAAAAGTTCTTACAAATATATTTTTCATTCTCTACATAAATCTGTACAGATTAATAAGATATAAGAATAAAGCAATCAAGTCAATGTAAAAACGTAAAAACAGAATAGCATGAAAGTATCATATTTCAATTCTTTATTTCGTGACACCGAAACGCTTCATGTTAACCAAAAACACACTGCATTTCGTTTACAGGGATGTTTGCGATGACGTCAAATCTGACCTAGATAATGATAAATATCATTTTAGATATTTAAGTTTTAATTACAGCTTTCTTACTAGATCTATCGTAGTATTTTATAAGGTTTTTAAATAAAAAATATATTAACCTAATAAAAAAAATGCGTGTTAACAAACTAAGCCATAATTGAATGGTTCAACTACGTCATCGTGAATAGGATTGAATGAATTATTAAAGGTCACTCACCTCGTATCACCTAAAATTACACTATCACAGATCTATGTTAGGCCTGATTATGTTCGAATTATTTATATTATCAAAATCTTTAGAATGTTACAGTGCTTTCCTAGGCTAGCTTTAGTTGTAGTGGTTCGATCGATATGTCTTTTGAAGGGGTAGGGGAGGTGTCCTCCGGAACATTATGTACATTCAACGCGACCACCGATAGATGCCGGGACGTAGGTTCAGTGAAGGCTTTCGAGGAAAATGTTTGGAGCTTTAAGCGGTAGAGCGCGTAGCTGTTTGAATTTAGCAAAGCCTTTAGGTTTTCGTAATTTTTCGTTAGATGTCCTCTAAGAGGTTATTAAAATAAGGGGTGACCTGTCAAAATTGTCATAAGTTAAATATATGTAAATGTATTAAATAAAAATGTTGACAGTGTAGTTTATTATTATTAGACGTTAGATGTTTATTAATTTTCTTTTTATAAACATTTTATAACAAAACAACATTCACTGTTTACGTAATTAAATCTTCTTTCAATAATTTAGTCCAATTTGATAATATTTTCAAAGGTGAAAACACACCTATTTTTTGTTATTTCTTTTTAAGAAGAGATTCCTTATCATTTTATCCGGAATTGGAAAAAAATAGGTAATATCGATATTAACAATTTGGTAATAATTAATGGAATAAGTAATTATATATGTAAGCTCTTACTATGGTTGCCACCCGTACTATATTATATAGTATCGTACTATATTTTAGTCAATTATATTATAAATTATAGAAAAATAATATACATAATAGGAAAAATACTATATTTTCAACGCTAATTCAACTGCCACTCTTATTTTATATTCTTTCGTTAAATTAAATAAAAGGGCAAATTATCATTGAAATTTATTTTCATTTTGTCGGTCATATTTAGCCTCACGTCTCACAGACCACAGAATCTTTTCGTCTGAGTTTTGCATGTATTCAACAAAACCGTGGAGATTTCTTTTTTTCAATTTGTTCAGGCATTTAAAGGTTTTAGTGGAATAAAGACACTCACATACATGAAACCTGTAAACATTACTTTTTTGGCAGTTGATTAAAAGCAAATGTGTACTTTATTTTTTCCTAACTTTCTAAAAAGTACTATATTTTTTGCAATTTTTTTAAGAATATACTATATTTCTTCCAAAAAAAAGTGGTGACCCTAGCTAAGTCTCACACAACGCACCCGACTCGCGGAGCGTAAATTTTTTTGGGTGATTATGTGTGTCTCTATGTAGCACATAACTGGCGATAATATTAATAATAAACAGGTGCGAATCGATACAACGCCTAATAAAGACGGTAATGTCATTGCTAGCACCACGTGAGGGCCTCTCAACATTTCGCTTTTCAAATTAAAAATATAATATAATAAATATAATATCACTAAAAATATCCGTTGATAAATAATCGGCATACATAAAATATATCGTTAGGTATCACACAAATAATCAAAATCAAATGTACATTACTCAATTTACGGTCCGAGATAGCACTTATGTACGTTAAAACACTACCCCACCTGTTCGGAAAACATCCCAGTCATCGACAAGAACCGACAAGAAACTATCAGGTTTACCTTTTTTTTTGTAGTGATGTTGTTGTGTTGTGTGTCGTTTGCTTGTAGAGTTAATAATTAATTATATTATTTTAGAGGGGTATTATTCACAGAAGGGTTTATTTTTGACATCACTATGATTTACGTAACGATTCACCCTATAAATAATCTCCTGACAGTAAAACCGGCTAGTTTCTTTTAACTGATAAAAAAATGAGTTGGAAAGCTAAGTCTTAATTGTCAATAAAGAAGATATCAAACAAATTGACTCCATTATTTAAAACCGTAAATATTTATTAACGTAATTGTAATGTATAGATTGATTAAGTTTTTCATATGTACCCCCACGTTCACCTTTGTCAATGCGCTTGCGATAATACACATTCATTCTGCGACCGTCCGTGTTTCATTGCGTACATTACATTGGCGCAGTCGGTTAAAGGAATTTTCAAAATGCCATTCGGGTCAATTGAAAGTTTTTTAATAGGCGTACATAATTGGGACGCATATTGTAGACGTGTGAAGCAATTTATAGCGTTGAATAACATCGGGAAAGAGTTGCATGTGGCGACTTTAGTGACGCATGTAGGAGTCGCGTGCTATGAGCTGATGTGTGATTTGTGTTCTCCTGATCATCCTGAAGACAAATCTTTTGAAGAATTAGAGAGAATAATCAAGGAACATCTGGAACCGCGACGGTCAGAGATCGCAGAACGACATGTATTTCGGCAAAGGAAGCAAGGACGTGAAGAAACTATAAGCGAATACCTACAAAATTTAAAACATCTCGCTAAAACTTGCAATTTTAGTGACGGTCTAGAGGTAAATTTAAGAGATCAGTTCGTTTCTGGACTTCGTGTTGAGGATATGAGATCCCGGCTGTTTGCTGAACAAAATTTAGATTACAAGCGGGCAGTGGAGCTTGCTTTAGCACTTGAAGCGGCGGAGCGGCACGCGGCGATTGCGGCGGGCGGTGGTAGCGGTAACTGCGCCGAGAGCGGTGCGGGCGACGGCGAGGTAGACGGGCTACATCGGGTGAGCGTGGCGGTGCCGGGGCCGGGTGACAGCGTGCGACGCGCCGGCCGCGCCGGCCGCGCCGGCCGCGCCGGCCGTGCGGCCCCCTGTACGCGTTGCGGCAAGGACAATCACGTGGCCGCGCGATGCAGGTTCAAGATGTACTCTTGTGATCGGTGCGGTGAAAAAGGACATTTGAAGGTCATGTGTCGTAAGTACGACGTAGATTCGGGACCAAATTCGTCGAGGAGAGTGAAAAGTCAATTTTTTTTGAGTGAATCGAATTCTGACGGTGATAAAAGTTTTTACAATTTTCTATGTAATAATACTGATGGTCCTTATTTACTTGATGTTAAGGTTGAGAATTGTTTTATCAAGTTTGAAATTGACACTGGTAGTAAAATTTCTGTTATATCTAAGAGGTATTATGATGAATTTTTCTCACTTAAAAACATAATTAAGGAGTCGCCTAGTTTAAAAACATATACTGGCGATGTGATTAGACCTTTGGGTTATATTATGGTTAATGTTGTGTACGGACAAATAAATATAAATTTAAAATTGTTTATTATAGAGAACGGGGGCCCACCGTTGTTAGGCCGTACGTGGATACGCTGTTTGAATTTGAATGTTACACATTGTCATAATATAATGCCAGACATAAACAAATGTTCGATAGAAGCATTACGTAGAGAATTTTCAGAAGTATTTGCTGATGGGTTAGGAACTTATAAATCTCGCATTAAATTACATTTAACAGATTTAACTCCGATTTATGTAAAAGCGCGGACGCTCCCGTTAGCACTGCGCGAGCCGGTTGAGCGCGAACTTGAACGTTTGCAGCAAGATGACGTCATATATAAGGTGGATCGTTCAGATTACGGAACACCTATTGTTCCTATAGTTAAAAAAAATGGTAACATACGTATTTGTGGTGACTATAAGGTCACAATCAATCCACTTTTAAAAGATTTTCATTATCCGGTCCCTCGAATTGAGGAAATATTTGCTAAATTAGCGGGAGGAGAACAATACTCAAAAATTGATTTATCTAATGCTTATCAGCAATTACTTCTTACGGAAGACTCACAACCGATGACGGCGATTACCACACATTTGGGTACTTTCATTTACAAACGCGTACCGTTCGGTTTAAAGTGCATACCAGAGAACTTTCAAAAATTAATAGAGGAAACCATTAGTGGCTTGCCGTGTACGGTGGCATTCCAAGATGACATCTGTGTTACTGGAGTAGACAGAAACACTCATTTTAAAAACTTACGAGCGGTACTATGTAGATTGAGGGATGCAGGGTTACGTGTAAATTGGTCAAAATGTGATTTTTTTAAAAATAGTGTCACTTATTTAGGTTACTGCATAGATAAGTTTGGTCTTCACACTGATAAGAAAAAGATTGAGGCGATAGTGACCGCCCCCACTCCTAAAGATATATCTCAGTTAAGAAGTTTTTTAGGTTTAGTTAACTTTTACGCTAATTTTTGTAAGAATATTAGTAGTATTTTACATCCATTATATAATTTATTAAAAAAAGACGTTAAATGGAATTGGGATAATCAGTGTGAAAGAGCTTTTAATGAAATCAAAAACATGTTGAGTAGCAGTCCGGTGTTGGCTCATTATGACCCTACATTACCGTTAATATTATCTGTGGACAGCAGTGCGTATGGGCTAGGTGCAGTGCTTACTCACAGATTTCCTGACGGTTCAGAGAGACTCGTTAGCTGTGCTTCTCGCACATTAAATGAGGCCGAACTTAATTACTCTCAATTTGATAAAGAAGCACTGGCAATTTTATTTGGAGTAACCAAACATCACCAATATTTGTATGGTAGACATTTCATATTACGTAGTGATCACCGTGCTTTAAGTTTTATTTTTGGCAAAAATAAAGGCATCCCGCAGACAGCTGCGAGTCGATTGCAAAGGTATGCGATACGATTGGCAGCTTATAATTTTGACATAGAATTTGTACCTTCCACAAGAAATTGTTTTGCTGATTCATTGTCTCGATTACCGTTACAGTCAAGCGATAAATATAACATTAATTCTGAAAATTATATTGGTAGCTATTTGCATTTTATAGAAAATGATTTACCAGTTACATTTTATGAAGTACAAAAGGAAACAAAGAAAGATATACAACTAAACAAAATAGTAGGGTATATTAAATTTGGTTGGCCAGAACGTGTAGAAAGTGAACGAGACAGGGTTTATTTCTCAAAAAAAGATAATCTTTTCATAGAAAATAATTGTTTAGTTTGGGGTTATCGCGTTGTAATACCAAATAACTTACGTTCTATTATTTTGGATGAGATTCATAGTGGGCATATAGGTATTGTCAAAATGAAACAAGTTGCACGAAATTATGTCTGGTGGGAGGGGTTAGACGCAGACATAGAGCGAATATGTCGTGAATGTCAGGCTTGCGCTTCTCAACGCGAACAAGCCCCGCCAGCGCCATTACATTCGTGGAACTGGCCAAAGGAACCTTGGGTCCGTTTGAATATAGATTTTCTAGGGCCATATCGTAACAAGTATTTTCTTATATTAATAGATGCTCATTCTAAGTGGTTAGAAGTTGAAGAAGTAAATAGTACTTCAGCAACAGCAGTTATTAATAGTTTGCGCAAAATTTTTGCTCGTTTTGGTCTCCCGAGAAGTATAGTGAGTGACAACGGACCACCGTTTTCTTCGGCTGAATATTTACATTATTTAAAGATGAATGGTATCAGACGCGTACTAGTTGCTCCTTATCATCCATCTAGTAATGGAGCTGCTGAAAACGCAGTTAAACTTGTAAAACAAGTATTAAAAAAGGCAACAATAGAAAATGTAAATTTTAATAAAGCCATTTCTAGGTTCCTATTTACATACAGAAACGTTGAGCACTGTACAACACAAAAAGAGCCAGCAGTGGCCATGTTAGGTCGGCGGTTACGTGGTAAGCTTGATTTGTTACGACCGGTTACTAGTGAAATAGTCCACGATAAGCAGATAGAGCAAAAGACGCGCCGTGGTGGGAAGTTGCGTGAGTTTTTACCAGGGGAGGGGGTACTGATGCGAAATTATGTCAATAAAGATATAAAATGGAAAGATGGTGTAATTATCGATAGAACAGGGCCTGTCTCGTACACTGTTAAAGGTACAGACGATGATCGCATATCTAAGCGCCACACCGACCAATTATTAAGTAAAAGAAAATCACGTCATTCATTATCATGTGTAAATACACAACAATTGGATACAGAAACTAATTCTAATGAAAACAATGAGCCGATGGTTCCGGTTAATGAGTTTCCCTGTTCCAATAACGTTGTTTCATCCGATATAAATAACGAAATCCA
Source organism: Saturnia japonica (assembly GCA_033032175.1). Taxonomy (NCBI): domain Eukaryota; kingdom Metazoa; phylum Arthropoda; class Insecta; order Lepidoptera; family Saturniidae; genus Saturnia; species Saturnia japonica. The sequence goes on along the minus strand of CM065311.1, from coordinate 18,177,748 downwards.
GAAAGAGTACAAACAGATAACGTAGATTCAGAGATTACCCAAAAACAGAGCTCGCCTAAAGCTATCACTCTGAGGCCACGAATAAAGATTCGGGAACCTGGTCATTCTATGATTTTAAGATCTAGGTCAAATAAGAAATAATTTTAGATTTTTAGATAGTGGATTAAACTATAAAATTAGGTTTTATTCGTTTATACTTTATTTTGTTATTCTGTTAGTTTTAAGATGATCTTTATTTAGAAGGAGGACAATGTAATGTATAGATTGATTAAGTTTTTCATATGTACCCCCACGTTCACCTTTGTCAATGCGCTTGCGATAATACACATTCATTCTGCGACCGTCCGTGTTTCATTGCGTACATTACAGTAATATAAATAAAAACTGAATAAATATATGAAATTAATAAATGTAAGAACTTTATACATAACTATTTATGCCTTGCTATATCTCTTATGGTTTACTCAGTGTAAGCCATTTAAGCGCGCGAATTGATTCACCATAAATTTTTTTTTTAAATATATTTGTGCGGAACCCTAATTCTTTTTCTAAAATAAAAGTAGCCTAAGTTACTCCCTATAAATTCAGCTATCTACCAGTGAAAGTCCCGTCAAAATCGGTCCAACCGTTTCGGAGATTACCCGGAACAAAAAGACAGACTGACAAAAAAATTAAAAATGGGTTTGTTGTTATAGGTATCGTATATACTTTCATGTGCATTTAGTAAAAAACTGTTATTTTGAAAATGTAAACACACACTTCATTTTATTAATTGTATAGAAGATTTATAGATTAAATCTTACCAAGTTACAAATCCCATATATATTAAAGTACCTAGCGAATAGTTTTGTAAATGTATAGAAGAACGTACATTGTTATAGCTATAATTTAAATGAACAACTATGGAAGTTGGTAGTTAGCACCCGGTAGATCTCAGATAATTTCTTTAAATAATTAATCCGAAATTTCTTCGCTAACCATCAATTTTCGTCAATCAAATATAATTTATCCTATCCTGAAGATTGGACAAAAACGGAAATTACCTATATTTCAAGTTATTGGTAAATTTTTTATGTCGATTTAAATTAAAATAGGCTATAATGGCCATTTAACACCAGGGGGCCTGCACGCATGTTTGCTTTAATTACATAACATAACGAAATTGTGTTTTCAGTCTTCTTTTACCAGTTAGTTACGAATACGATGGATTCAAAGATAGCACTTAAATAGGTATACATGTATAGTGATTACCGAGCGAGTTTTATCGTAAATCCCATCCGGTCGGTAGCGGCAGAGCCGGGGTACGCGGGCTGGTAGCGCGGGAGGGAGCGTCCCGTAATGAGAAATATTATTTATTATCCCGGGATAATGTGGGACTGAACTGACCTGCGCGTATTTTGAGGGTTTATTACGGTCCTGTAAAATATAGTCGAGATTTAAATGACTATTTGTATAGATTTTACACGTGTTGATGTCGTTTTACGTAAATTACTTTTAGAGATTTAAATTTATGAACTAGCTGTGCCCCACGATTTCACTCACAGATTGCTTACTGCTCTACTCCTAACCTGACCTTCCTCAATAAATCTATACTAATATAACAAAGCAGAAAAGTTTTTTGTCGGTTTGTTTGTTAAACACGCTAATCTCTGGAACTACTAGGCGGATTCGAACAATTCTTAAAATTAAAATTAATTAAATAGTTATAGGCTATCTAATATTAGGCTACACCTCTCAGCTAGCCTTAAATATTGATTTTTGTTAGGTAAGTCGGAAGTCAAGGTGCTCATGAATAAACTGCCTATTCTGTTAGCTATAAGGCCCCTAGAGCCTCGGACGGCTTTTATAATCGGTAATGTGCTTAGGAAATTAATTATAGAACCTAAGACAATTATTTAATTATTTTTTTTACTAAGTCTAACGGATGGAATGAATATTTTATATCTAATTCTAGTATTGAAATTGTGTCTGTCATTTACAAGTTCAAAATTATATTTTCCAATATGTATTTTGGAGGGAAAAGTTAAGATACCAAATTCGTGAAACATATTCCTCGATGATTCACTGGACTTATACCTAATTACAAAGATACCTTTTCATCTACTGTCTGGTTTATAATTGTTTGTTCTCGTAATCATTTTTTGTTGGCTTGCGTAGTTGTAAAGTATTTGCCTGGTTAGCTAACATACCGAAAATCTTTCGTCAGCCATATATTGTTGTATTCCGCTTACTATACTTGCGTATTATTCCTCTTTTAAACATTCTTAATCCAAGCCAATTTACCGCAACCTTATTTTACTTCAGCCTCGAGTACAGTTCCAGCAAAAATAATTATTGTTCTAAAATTAAATTAAGATTTTTTTTTTATTCATCAATTATTTGCATTGCAATAGCATTTGCCAGTATCTATGGTTTAGTATAATGAAAATGATATATAATTTAATCTAATTATTTGATTCTTATGTTTGTTTGTAATATGAGCTAGTCATTATTACGAAACTAAAACATTATGGGGAGATTTTTAATCAAACCGTAATTGACGTTCCATGCTATGTTATGCGAATATGCTTCACTTGTGCATAATAATGAACGAATAAATAAAACACTACATAACAAAGCACGTTCCCGACAAGAACGTGTAAATCTGTACCCATCTCCCGATTTTTAGTTACAAATATGCGCAAAAATCTATACAATACATATCCTCGGTGCACATAAAGATTACACGACTTCATAAAATTCCTGATACAGAATATTATTGTACTGCTCTTACAAATATAGATACGTATCTGCCGTCCTTGTTACTCTTACGAGTACTATTAGGATGCCGAGAACATGAATACGAAATCGTAGGTGTACTTGAGTAGGTAGTAAAGTAGTGTTATCTCCCGCTGTTATCCCAGTACCTGCGGGAAATGTCTTCGAGTATACTCGAAAGTCTTTTGAAAGTATTTTTCCGTGCGGTAATGGAGTTTCCGATTGATAAAAATGAAGCGGTTTATTTAAACCCATCTGAAATAATTGGTCATTGTGAGAACATATTGCTGATTTCTTCCAGCATAAGTAATTCTATAAGAATTTTTTGAATTTGAAATGAAAACCAATTTCAGTGATTTTGTGGAGTTCCTTGGTTTATCTTCGAAGTCTAATGTTCAATGCCAACGAAATTAAGCTACCTCCTTTCCAACAAAAAAGAATCATCCAAATCGGTTCATAAACAAAGAAGTTATGGCTGAACATTCATAAAAGAAATATACATTCGAATTGAGAACTTCCTGCTCTTTTTGAAGTCAGTTAAAAATAAAATAATATTATAGCTATTATAGTTATCTACTCCATAAATGAAAATGAAATTTAATTTATGACCTGTGAAGGCATTTGCCAAAGGAAAATAATTTCTGTCTTGCAAACATCCCGGTCATCGAGAACAGAACTCGATCGGGTTTATCAATATTTTTTATAGTATGTATTGTGAATAAAAGACGTCCACAATATTTTAATGTGTGCTACATTAATAGCGCTTGTTTTATTCTTGTTTCTTACAAAGTTACAGTAGTTCATAGTAACAATGTGGTTTCTTAATAACGTTCTTGACTGTAGTTTGCTTGTAGATTCGCTGCTTGCTGTTGTTGTAGTGTTTCTCGAACTGATCGCAGTACTGCCTTTTTTTTTTTTTTTTTTTTTTTAGAACTGACTACACTGTTAGCCTTAGGGGCCCTAAAGCCGCTGCGGCTTTTACAGCTTCACCGGACTTGGGGGCGAGCGCGGAGAGCACTCAGCCACGAAAGTTATAAGGACGACTCGCACGAGGGCGCCAGAGTGGCCGGACCTCGGCTCGGGCGGTCGTCGCGTACGCAAATAAGTCGCGAACTAACTGAATCCCTACACCTACGATTCGAGCTAACTCAATTATACACATAGGCACGTTCCCTTCCTCCTGGGAGGAAGGAAGGAACCATGCGTATGTGCATTCAGTAATCAGAAATGTTTCCTACACTAACTAGCGCTAACTAACTAGCGTAAAAAAAGAAAAAAAAAGGTCCCTCACAGAACCTATGTACCTGTGTGGTGTGCACGTGTGTTTGTTCATACGTGTGTAATGTTGTATGTGGGTAACTAAGTGCTGCACGTATAGTGTCACTTGTATCGCGCGGGCGGATGCCTGACCCAAGGGTTTCATACCGAGGAACGGACCTAGGCTTGGGTCACCCGCTAAAGAGGGTGAACGTATGGAGTGTGTGCGGGAGCGAATTTGACCGCCCGTCCTCTGCGGAGAGAACGGTGGTTACGCGGGCGTGGGCGCTGTCACGCTCTATTTGGAGAGACGAATCGGTATATTTTATTGTACATACGAGAATAAAATTTTGCGCGGCCGGTTTTTATGCCGGGTGGTCGTGTGTTTCAGAGTCGAGACGGTGTAACGTCTCGACGAGGCGGGGGAAGGCGCATATGGTCTTGACGAGACCGTAATGCTCTAGGTGGTCATTGTAGTCCATGACCTCCTGAATGCCGTGTTCACGAAGGAGCAAGATCATGATGTCGTTGCTCGCAACGTTGGAGGGAGCGCGGGGCGCGGAATTATTCATCGCCATACGAGGCTGTGGATTAGAGCGACGGGGCCCCCATGCGTTCGGAGCCGAACGCATGGGTTGTGATTGACCGCGAGGCGCGGGAGGGCCGGCGGCGGCCGGGATCTGGCGAGGCACTGGAAGCGCAGGAAATTCCCCTGGCGCCAGCAGGGGTTGCGCTCGGAGGGCTGAGGCGGGAGGCGCCGCCCGGGGGGCCGCCTGCCTCTGGTACCGAGGCCGCGTAGTGCGCGGAGCTTTGGGGCAACCGCGATAATTCGCAGGGTGCCCCTCCCCTTCGCACAGTACGCAGCTCGGGGGGATGGTGGAGTCACGCTCGCGCGTGCACTCCCTAGTCGGGTGGTCCTCTCGGCACTTAACGCACCGCGGACGAAGATGGCAGTTACGGGCGGCGTGCCCGTAGAGCTGGCAGTTGTGACACTGCGAAGGCATGTGGGTTTTGTATGGGGGCTCGACGGTGACGCCGGAGAGCCCGCATACATTTTCCAATTGAAAGATTGCCTTTCCCTCGGGGGAAAGGTCTAGGATGGCCACTACCATTTGTAGAGGCCGCTTCTCCTTGTTGTACATTCTATGTACCTCTCGGATAGGATAATCTTGCTCCGCGAGCGAGGAGCACACCTCCGCGGGGCTGACTTCCACCGGAATACGGCGGATCACCACGCGGAGGACGCGCTCCTCCGCAAGGGAGTAAGTGAAAAATTGAAGCCCTCTCTCCCGGAGGAGGGCAGTGAATTTACGGTGAGTATCCGACGAACTCACCGTAACGGAAATACCATTAAGGGTATTTCGAGCTTTGTGGTATGGCAGGTTAAGCCTGCGCAACTCATTTACCAGAGTCGTCCAGGCCGCTTTGTCCCGGACGATAATAGGAGGTGGGGGGCGCTCTTTTTTCCCGACAGCGGGTGCGGGGAGCGCGGAGGACGCGGAGGCGACGGCGCCACTGACCGTTTTCACGGTTTTTGTTGCGCGAGACGGTTGCGCAGTTGGACTAATTCGCGACGGGCGTTTGCGCGACGCGACAACGGTAAAACCGTCATTTGGGGCCGCGGTATCCATCTCCGGAGACGAATCCGGGCACGCGGGCGAGTCTAATTCGACCGGAAGGGCCGAAAAAGAATTGTTTGTTTTCACCGCGGTTTCTGTGGAACGCGCGGGACGGACGTATGGGCTATTTTTAGCCGACCTAGATTGGGACCGCGAATTGCGCGGCCCTCGCCTAACGGACGCGGGACTTGACCCGCGCGAATGGTTAGTCGGGACTGGGGGCGTGGCTACGGCCCCGGATGACGCGACGGATGGACGCGCGACGCTACCTACGTCTCTCCACGACGAAACGCGTGGAGGCGCGGCGCCGACGGGTGCCGCGTCAGTCGGCTTGACGGTTGCGACAGAGGGCGCATCGCTCGCAGAAGCGGCCCCCTGATTGGTCGCGGCGGACGGACGCGCGACGCTGCCTGCGTCTCTCCACGACGCGACACGTGGAGGCGCGGCGGTTACTGGCGCGGCGCCAGTCGGCCCGGCTGTCCCGGCAGAGGGCGCACCGCTCGCATAAGCGGCCCCCTTATTGGCGGTGGTCGCAGCGGTGCGACGCACACTCGGAGTTTTCGTCAACGAGTCGAAAAACTCGTCTTCGGCCGTAGGGTATCGCACGAACATAAAGTTCCGATATTTTTGATGTGCGAGTTCCATCGCTTGTATTCTGTCCTGTTGATCGCGAATGCAAGCAACCAGGTCTTGCATATTTTTTGCCATCTCGGCGGCATTGGGTGGGGTTTGGGACATGTTTTTAATTGAGGCCTCCCTGCCCTAGGGGCAGGGGGGTGCGCCAAAAATTAAATACGACTATCCGAGTCGGGCAAAAGTCCTGTGGTCGAGGTGCAATGACACACAGGAAGGACCTATCAATCCTAAGGAGCCCTAGCAAGCCCGGGGCTGAGGACAGAGACCGGTAATGAAACCGGGCTAAGCCCAAACAGGTTCCCGGGGATGGAGTGTGCAGGATCGGAGGGTTTGGCAGGAGACACCTGGGGCAAGACTATGCGATAACCGCAAAGGCCTAGATTCCCAGGCCCGTCCGAGTTTGGCTGTTTGTCTCTGAAGGAGACAACCAGCGGGCTGCTCGGGTCACGCCCCACTTGCCTTCGTTGGCACCGTCAGGTATCCAGCAAGTGACCACAAAACCGTGGATTTACAAAAAAAAACAAGCAAGTCGCACCGAAAAGTGCGGTTTACCGTGCGAGCGTTAGACACTTGTTGGTTTACGTCGTTATTACGAGAATATATTTGAAATAAATTTCATACATTCGATCGCAATAGTATGGTCACGTGATGGTCGAGAGCACAAACGGAGACACGTCCGTTCGCAACCAAGACCAAATCGGAACTCCTAGGCGCAGTACTGCCGCCCTCTCCGCTATATTTAACCTCGCCCTTTGCCTCGCAACCGGTAGTGCGATGGATTCCGTGCGGGGCGTCGCTCAGCCAATGAGCGCGCACGCCCTGTGTGCGCGCTCTCGGCAGTACCATGAGTCACCATGCCAGATGTTCCGAGTCTGGCATGGTTCATCCTTACAACTAGTGAAATTTATACATTTAAACTTACAACTAGCTATATTCTTATTCTAATCGTTTTAAAATACACATATTCACACATATTCAGTTCATATTATTATTATATCTATTCCTAACACGTATTTATAAACCTTATTCCTAACACGTATTATTTCATCTACTTGTTCATTTTATACTATTAGACTATCGTTATTCGCTCGCCCCGCTCGCTGTCCGCAACAGTTCTCCCCCCGGCGTAGCCTGCGCAGCCTCACTCTCCTCTCAGGACGGCGAGCTTCGTCGTCGGGCGCCGGAACACACCGCTCCTTGTCTTCACGTCGGCGCTCCGCACTCCTCCATCTGGTCCGGTGTAGGTTCTCGTGACGATTCTGCGTGGCCAGGTGTTGCGTGGCAAGGCGGAGTCGACAACCACGACCAAGTCCCCGACGTTCAGAGGGCGCGTGCTGTCGGCTGAGTTCCCGCGTGGCACCAGTGTAGGGAGGTACTCCTTAACCCAGCGCCGCCAGAAATGATCGGCGAGCGCCTGGGTTGCTCGCCAGGTACGCCGGTCCGCCGTGTCGCAGGTCCCCGTCGTAGGCATACCCGTCGTAGGCATACCCGTCGAACTCCCAAGCAGAAAATGGTTGGGAGTGATCGCCTCTGGGTCCCGCAGGTCGACGCTCACGTGCGTTAGAGGTCGCGCGTTAATCGAATGCTCGGCCTCCGCGAGCACGGTTTGAAGCACCTCTTCTTTAGGCGCACGCTCGTTCAAAGTGGCGGCGAGCGCGGTTTTTACCGACCGCACTAGCCGCTCCCATGCACCTCCCTGGTTAGGCGCGCCGGGCGGGATGTAACGCCACTCGACGCTGTGCCGTAGCCCCTCCCCCCGTAGCGCAGGTGCCCATTCGGCGTAGGCGGCGCGTAGCTCGGTGTCCGCCCCACGGAAGTTGGTCGCGTTATCGCTGTAGTGGCTGAGTAAGCCGAGCGGGTCATAGATTGACATAACCGCACTCAGAGCTTCTCGTTTGTAGGTGCCCGCTTGCGTGCGCGTACATCGGCTGGTACCCAATGCATGGACGTGTTAAACCCTAGTTCATCTGTAGCTGCATTCCAGTATAGGCCCAGGATCTTTTCTTGTTCATGCCCGCCAAGTTGTGCGGGCGATCGTGCGCGTAGCTCGTCCGGTGTTCCACTGAGTACGCTCGCTCGGTTGCTGCTCCATCCGCGTAACGTAAAGCCGGCTACTGCGTAGACTTCTTGTATTTCCCTTATAGTGTGGATAGCTGTTTCTTCATAGTCGTAGCTATCCACCAGGTCGTCCATGTAGTGGCTCTGCGTTATTGCCTTGAACGCGTCTGGATGCGTTCGTGCATGCTTTTCAGCGTTGCGGTCGCGTACACTGTGTGCTATGAACGGTGAGCTTGCTGCGCCGAATATCAACGATCTCATTTTATATTTCTGTGGCGGCTTGTTCCGGTCGTTGCCTCGCCACAGAAATTGTTGTGCCGGCTGGTCCGCTTCGCGTATTCGTATTCTCAGAAACATTTCCTCTATATCAGCAGTGACGGCGACGGGCTTCTCTCTGAACCGGAATAAAATCCCCTGCAGCTATCGTAGCAGGTCCGGTCCCTCTAATAACTCGTCGTTTAAACTCGTAGTTCCACTGCGTGCTGCGGCATCGAATACTACTCATAGCTTGCCGGGTTTGTTCGGGTTGAATACAGCGAAGTGAGGTAAAAACCAGCTGATGTTGCTAGTCTGTTCGTGTCCCTCGCAGCGTACGGCGTAGCCCTTCTTAAACAAGTTTTTGATCTGACTTGTATACGCCGCCGCAAACTCTGTGGAACGATTCATTTTCTTTTCTATCGAGTAAAGTCGTCGTAGCGCCATATTGTAGCTATTAGGTAGTACTACGTCGTCGCGGCGCCACGGTAGACCTACTTCGTAGCCTTCACTGCGTTGTTGGATCGTTCCGTCGAGTATTCGCGTCGCGCGCTTGTCAGCGTCGCTGATTCTCGGTTCGCGGGCTACACCGAGCGCGTCTATCTTGAAGGGCCGTTCTACGAGCTCGTGTAGACTTTCGTTCCGGATCTCGCTGCCAGTGTTGCGTTCAGGTGCGTATATGTGTAGCAGAGCTTCGCTGTGGCCGATGATCACGTGTGGTGTGGTTCCGTGCACCACCCAACCCAGCTGAGTTTTCGACGCCGCCGGCTGGTTCGGTTTGCCAACGCGTAGCTCTCTGGATACGATCATCTCCCAGTGGTCCGTACCTATCAATATACGCGGCCTCGCCTTCTCATAGCACACCTGCTTCACTTTCAAATTGCGCAAGTGAGCGTGTTGGAGTGTGCTTAGAGACACTGTTTGTTCGCGCAGTCGGAGTCCTTTTATCGTTCGAGCTCGGAACTCGTGCTTCTTGTTGCCGCCCGGTTCGTACAACTTCGCTTGTACAATTTGGCTATTCGTGTACTCTTTGCCCATATTGACGCCTTGTAGTTGCAGTGGATGTGACGGTCCATGCGCTCCGATGTCCTTGGCCAAGTCCTCGTCGATTAGCGATATAGTCGAGCCCTCGTCCAACAGAGCGTACGTGTTCACCGCTCCTTTGGGGCCCGATATAGCCACCGGACAGATTTTTAGTATAATCTGTCTCGGTTCTATAGTTGTTGCGACAGTCATTACCGTCTCGCTCGTTGACGGTGTCACGTTGTTCTGAGCTTGCTCTTCGCTATCGCTTGGTCTGTCGTTGTGAAGCGACGAGTGATGCGGACGACGACAGGAGTTAATACCGCACGGCTTTCCTTTGCAGTACACACGACGATGGCGTTTGTCAATACATTTGAAACAGACGCCTTTGCTCTTCACTAGCTCCCACCGTTGCTCGACGTTCAGTGCCTTGTATTGCGGGCACCGAGACAACGGATGGGGCTTATCGCAGCTAGGACACAGATGTTCGGTTTCTGTGTCCACCATAGCAAAGACGTTCTGTCTCTTTCTGGCGGCGACTTGCGGCGCGGCAGGCTTCAATACTTCGCGTCTAGAGGTCGCTGTCGAAGCGGTGGCGGGCGCATATGTGTGTTTTAAAGCACGGCTCGCTTCACGCATTAGGAAGCGTGATAATACAACGACCTCTGGATCCGTTGTTCCCTCGTTCTCTTCCGCATAGTCGTACCACCGGGACTTCAGGTGTGGGCTAAGTTTTTCTAACACTTTCCGAGCCAGCATCGGGTTGTACAGGTAGCTCCGCTTGTCGAGATTTAGTAAAACACAGACTATGTTTTGTAGTTTTACTGCGAACGCGTTCAGTTCGCTTGCGGTAGCTCCCGGTCGTGGTAATTTCCGCATATCATCCAGCGCCTTGTCTATAATTACTTCCGGCCTGCCAAAACATTGTTCCAGTGTCCGCATGATTTCATCTGGATTGTTCGCGGTGTGTAGTAGCGCTGCCACTGCGTCGCGGGCGTCCCCACGCAGGCTGTTACGTAGGCGCGCTATGTTTTCTATCGGCGAGAAACGATACAGCTGCGTGGAGTCCCTCATAGCTGCTTTGAATGGCAGCCACTCGTTGATCGCTCCAGTGAATACAGGTAAGTCGGCGGCTTGGCGTGACGGTGGATGAGTATGCGTCATCTTTTCTAGTATCGCGGCGAGCTGTTTAATATCACTGCTCGATTGCGAACGGGCACGTCGTTCAGGCCTGCGTTCGTCTTGTTGCCGCGCGTCGTTACGGGTACACGGTAATTGCTCCTCGTTCGTTTGCTCACGTACGTCCTCTGCTTCATCCCGTATCGACGTTAACTCCACGGCGAGGCGTTTCTTTATTAATTCCGCCTCCATACGGAGTTCTTCACGGCGAATTGCAGCTAGTTTCTCTTCCGCTTGTAGCTCGGCGAGGCGTGATCGCATAGTCGCACTCGTCGTCGATCTGTGTGAGCGTGGCGGGGAAACGTGGCCTGTTCTGACGTCAGTGCGAGTAACAGGTACAGAGGGTGTTCCCTCCGGTCGGGGTGTGCCCTCAGCCCTCTGTGTGTCTGGCGAAAGCGGCGATTCTTCGAATACTCGGACTGTGTTATTTCTGTTTTGTGATTCCATTGCGTCTCCCTGGCTTCTCGTAACAACCATTGATCTGGGTACGCCGTTCATGGATACAGATGTCTTGATAACACGTCGTTTCTTCTTCAAGCGTTGTTGTAGATCGGCGAAATGTTCTGTTCTTTTTTCTTCCGATCCGGCTTCCGAAAGACCAGATAATATTGTGAATAAAAGACGTCCACAATATTTTAATGTGTGCTAAATTAATAGCGCTTGTTTTATTCTTGTTTCTTACAAAGTTACAGTAGTTCGTAGTAACAATGTGGTTTCTTAATAACGTTCTTGACTGTAGTTTGCTTGTAGATTCGCTGCTTGCTGTTGTTGTAGTGTTTCTCGAACTGATCGCAGTACTGCCGCCCTCTCCGCTATATTTAACCTCGCCCTTTGCCTCGCAACCGGTAGTGCGATGGATTCCGTGCGGGGCGTCGCTCAGCCAATGAGCGCGCACGCCCTGTGTGCGCGCTCTCGGCAGTACCATGAGTCACCATGCCAGATGTTCCGAGTCTGGCATGGTTCATCCTTACAACTAGTGAAATTTATACATTTAAACTTACAACTAGCTATATTCTTATTCTAATCGTTTTAAAATACACATATTCACACATATTCAGTTCATATTATTATTATATCTATTCCTAACACGTATTTATAAACCTTATTCCTAACATGTATTATTTCATTTACTTGTTCATTTTATACTATTAGACTATCGTTATTCGCTCGCCCCGCTCGCTGTCAGCAACAGTATGTTTTACACTATCTATATAGCTTACAGTTATTATAATTTAGTGGATGTACAGAGAGGGAGTCACTTACAGACATAACTGTTATTTACCTAATAATCTACAATTTAATACCCTTTCGATAATAAAACTAACTTTACATGGATTTACTTTGAAGCAATGAAGGCTGTACGGATTAAAGTGAGTTATCGAATCCCACTAATGAACCTGAGCATTCGGTGACGAAAAAAATCGTAATGAAATCATAGTATTTGGCCTTTTCTAATGCTTATCTGACTATCTATTAAACTGAATGTGAAACATTTTGCCGAAAACCAATAGCTGTATTCTGGCAGTTGCATTTGAAGGCCAGTTCTCTCATTACTCATTAGGCCTATCGTGTTACCTACCAAATGGGACCACATGATCTTAATACTTTTCAGTGCGGATCGTTATTGAGCATTTTCACAAAATTGGTACAACTGGTCAAAATATGATTTAAAATTGAAACTTGATAATTTTCTATTTTAATGAAAATGCTCTATTGCAAATCTATTACTACTAATCCATATGTAAATAAAAAGACTTGATAGACACCATATTCGTTTTATTTCCTTTCTCTCTTACACTACTACAACTTATATGTATAATCTATTCTGTCATTCTCTTCACTCGTTTACTCTTTCATACTAACACAATTTAAATATACTATCCTTTTTTTCTAATTAATACGTTCCATTCCTGTGTACCTAAAACATCAATCCATCTATTCAGCCAAAAGACGTCCACTGCTGCTTACATCTAGCGGATTCATACGACCTTCACTAGGTCGTTGGTACACTTTGTGCGGGTCTGCCCACGCTACGTTGTCTGGTACGTGATCGCCACTCGAGAACTCTTCGGCTTCATCGGCCATCCGTTCTACGAGCGATGCGCCCCGTTCACTGCCACTTGAGTCTTGCAATTTTAAGGGATATGCTAATGACTTTACTTCTTCTACGGATCTCCTCATTTCATTTCCACGCAGAGAAACTCCGAGCATATACTTCTCATTGCCAAGTATTAATCACTAACTACGTATATATTACTCAGGCCCGTGACCGCGTTCTCTCTTGTTTATCTTTGTCGTATTCTTCGTCCTTCATTGGGTCCTTTAAACGTAACGTGAAGAGATATTTATGCAGGTCAGCATGACAGTAGCGACCGCCGATGGATTTAGATCTGCGGTGGTCGCCGTTGTGTTTGGATTGCACTGTGTTTACTAATCAGATTCTAATAACGTTTTATATCCGTATATGTATTTATATATGGTACAGCAGTTAACTTGTGAGTTAAGTTCCTCACCCTTATAAGTTTTAGAATTATAACGAAGGGTAAAATTTTCTTATCATCGTATTATTTCGTAGTTCGTATCGGCACACAGCTCTTTTAATTAAGGGTGGTTTACAAATAACAAAAAAATAAAATAATTAAAAGCGCCTGTGTATCTGTGTAAATTGTCCCTTAAACAAAATTCCAGAAATGAGCCACTATGATTGGTTGTATGGTTATATAATGGTACCATGTTTGACACAATTTTAATTTTATTTTCTTAATTGAAATTATACATGATATTACGGCTGGGGTTCTGTCACGAACCCCGTTATTTAGTTAATATTCAGCGCAAAGGAGTTCCGGGGAACTTTGTAAATTTTAAACAGTTGCCTTTTGCGTTCGCTTCGAAATTCATCGCATATTTATAGGTCTCGCGCAAAGAGCCTTGTTTGAGTTTTTGAGCCACTTACGAGTCTTAGGCGTCGAGTGCATTGCTAATCTAGTTTTACTTTGATTAATGGATCAAGCTTAAAAAAAATCATCACTGCACGTCTATGGAATTGTCTGAACGATTAACATTTTTATTTTCAAATATACAATAACAAATACAACAGATACACAATTAATTTTACTCTGACTCGTATACAAAGTATTGTTGCATTCCAATTAGCGCTTATAAAAGTCTAACTGTATTTCACAGATTCGGACGTTTGGTATGTTTCTCTATTTTATTTAGTAAAGTGAATAAAAGAAACTTATTGAAGTAAAAACTTGTTTAGCACCGTTGCCGCATTGAGATTTAAAGCTCGATGAAACGAAAAAGCGACACTAAAAAGTGACAAACACATAGGTACATCTATAAGATTTAGCCAGCGACAGATTGAGTTAGAATCCCTACCTAATACCTGGAGTTTTCTATTATCTCGGTCTCCATTTTGTACGTGTGTGCGCATCTGCTTATACATACTTACGAAACCTCGGAAGAAGGTGTCATAGCCAGCATGGTGTATTGTTCACGTGTTTTGCGGATACTTTTATTTTTTTTAAAGATTTCACTTTTACGGCGAGTGAACTGCACACATGTTTTTTATTTTAAATAACGACCATGTTTGATTACCTTCGTATTCATTCCAATTTAGATAACCTTTAAGTATAATTGTAATTAAATTATTAGATATCAACTATATCATACTAGTTGTGCTCAATTGTTTCACCCGTAAAATATAAAATATAAATTCTGCATAGGGACACTCAAATCACCTAGAGCAGTGGTCCGCAAAGTGCGGCTTTTGGCCAAGGAGATGCAAGCACATTGTTCGCATAACAAATATTTATTAACTATGAAATTTAGTGTTATTTAGTGTACTACTTATTAAGAGTAATAAAAGTTTACTAAACAAGCTGATTTGGCTACCAATTTTTATTTAATTGATGTAATGTTCATAGACCAATAACCAGAGGAGTAACGTTCATATTTGGTTCTTTGGCTAATAAGTTTGCCGATCACTGACCTAGCTGTATGAAATATACTTCACGACCTATTCTCATACCTATCAAAAATACAAAAAAAATATTTAAAAATCGGGCCAGCAGTTTCGGAAGAGTGCGACTATAAAACCCGTGACATGAGATTTATATACAGAAGAAGATATATCAATCTTAGATACTCATATCCACCCTCCTGCGTGAACTGAGTGGAAGTGTACAAAAGGCATAATGCGAGTGCAAGGGCCGAGAAAATTATCGCTTGGATCGTCATACCGTTCACAAATCCCTGATCCGTGAATTATAGTCGCAGTCAGACAGACGTTATTATCTAAAAGTACTGTTTACAAAACAGTCGAGAAATACGCCAAAATAATAAACGATGACGGATTTTTCGAACGGTTTCAGAGGCGCTCAACCGAACGGAGTTGACCTACCTATACTGATAAAATACACCACGTATTTCACGGGACTTTACACAAGTTCTAACGTGTGAACGGAATGAATAAGGTTAAGTTTTATCAGTGATTTAGGGTCAGTCGTTAAGTTCACTGTTTTGTGCTTGTGTTATGTCACAATAGCTGTGTAGTTAGTTATGGTCGGACGCGATTTTCAGCATGGTTTTAAGTTTTAATGCAGCGTTTATAGGAAATAAATATTGATATTATTCAGAATTTGATAAATATATGCAATTAGTACACATTTAACGCAATACACACACACTCCCACCCACACACACGTTCTTTTTGAAGCAAAAAATATTAATAAATAATTTCTCTGGAGTATAAGATTAATATATTTTTATTTGTAATACGATTGAAATCATTTTGGCTAAGCCATTATATGTATGTTAGAATTTAAGCGCTGTAGAATTCCTAAAATAAATATATAATATGTTAAGGCTAGAACAAGGTGTAACCAGCAATAGTTGGTTCAACTTACGAGTATGTCTTTAAAACTTTCATTCAGAAAATAACTTATTTCATTCATGTTGCGATTTGTGTGGATATATTTTATATCGTGCATGGTAAAACCAAAAAAAATTTTTGAAATGAAAAAACATTAATATCGAAGACTTAAAAAAAATTAGTAAAACTTTAGCTTGATTGTCCACTTTATTTAAATTGACATGAGTTTTTAGAAGCTAGTTAAATAATTTAGTTGGTACTTTGAACAAACAACGTGGTATGACGATATTGTAATGTACTATTATAGTAATACATTTTAAAGTATTTCATTGTAATAGGCCTCGATCGAGTAATTTAATTTGTGAATGTCAAATACACGAGATCTATTCTCGTGAGATGTTTCCAGCTATCGATTTGGCCGTAGATTTATTTATTGCGTTTATCCGTCGAACTTTTGGTCCGAGGTATAAGTGAAGGTACGAATCCTTATATTATTGTGGCATTCGCTGTGTTAATTATATGTGAAAACATACTGTTGTTACTATTCCAAAATGAAATCAAAAAAGTCTTTATTTAGTTTAGGCCCTAAGAAGGTACTTACGAACGTTAAAACACTACTTCCGGTTCGGAATATATCCCAGACATCGAGAAGAACCGGTAAGAAACTCAATTGGGTATATCTTTTTTTCAACTATACAAAAGTGTTAATATATAATAATAATTTAGTGAATGCACAGAGAGGGAGTCACTTCCAGACATCACTATCATTCACACAATGATTCACCCTTAAAAGCTTTTTGACAGTAAAACCTGCTTGACATGGTCCTTGACTTTATTGTCCGGTAAATCAGTAATGTTCTACGGGACCTGACACCAGATACTACACACATCAAAAAAGTCTAAGCAACATGCGTGATATTACAAATTTTTCCATTTATATTAATTAATTTTCTAAATATTTACTCAAACAAAGTGCGTAGGTAAGTAAACTTTTTTGTTATTGATGACATACTGGCTGGTTGTAAAAAAAATATTTGATTATGTTTTGTTTTTTCATAAAATTCAAATGACTGCGAATTTGTTTGAATTTAAGTGCGTTTTAATTGCTACGTTTAGTCTTGATTTTATAATTTTACCAACCATTTAAATAAAGTTAGCGACAAAATTGAATTGTTAGATATTCTTTACGTCATGAAGCGACGTCATTTGATGGCAGATGAAATGCAAAGAGCTGTAGGGATGTTGCAAGCGGGAAGTAATCAATCTCAGGTATCTCGACATTTTGGCATTCATAGAAGTGTTATTTGTCGTCTTTGGCAGCGCTACAATAATACAGGAGAACCCGCTGAACAGCATCCAGGCCGTAAAAGGAGTACAACCACTCGGCAAGACTGGTACATACAACTGACTGCAAGACGCCAGTCGATGTTAACCGCTCGAGAGATAAGTTTGAGGCTACAAATTTCAAGTGGTGTTGATGTAAATCCTCAAACTGTGCGAAATCGACTGCATGAAGTACGGCCTACGAGCTCGACGCCCAATCAGGTGCCCACCGATACGTCACGGGAATCGCGGTCGTCGATATGAATGGTGTAGAGAACGCATAACATGGACCCAGGAACAATGGGATAAAATTATGTTTTCCGATGAGTCGCGATTCGGGTTTAAGCCTGATACAAGTAGGGTGCGAGTCTATCGTCGGCCCGGAAATACTGAAAGGCTCAGGTGCGTTCAGGAAGTTCATCCATACAGCTGCTCAACAGTTATGTTATGGGCGGGTATTCTGAAGAACAGGCGAACTGAGCTCGTTTTTGTAAATGGAAACATGAATGCTGAAAATTACATTGAGGATATTCTTAGACCTTATGTCTACCCATTTGCACAAACCTTTGGCCCCGATTTTAGGTTAATGCATGACAATGCGCGTTCACATACAGCTCGGCGAACCAGTGAATACTTTGCAACGGAGAACATCCGGGTATTGCCCTGGCCTGCACAATCGCCAGATCTCAACCCCATCGAGCACGCATGGGACATGCTCCAGGGACGTGTTTTGAAGGACTTGGACGGAGCGACAACAACCCAACAGCTGAAGGATTTGCTACAATTCTATTGGGAGCGAATACCGCATGATGACATAAACAGCCTCATTAATTCACTGAATAATCGTTGCCGACAAGTTCTGCATAGCAGAGGAGCCCATACTTTGTATTAAATTGTTCTATTCTTTCACAATAAATACATTTTCTTTAGAAATTTTATTTTGTAAGAAAAAAGTTTAGTTTCTTATGTATCTTAGTTTCTACAGTATATTTTAAAATTGTTCATTTCTGTTATTAAAAGAACTTATAAAGACAATAGCTGTTATTTTTACATCATAGAACCCTAAAGATATTATTTTAAAAATAAAATACAACGTTATAATGTGAAGAACCATCCTAAAATTTAAATTAGTACATGTTGCTTAGACTTTATAGATGAGTGTATTACCTAAAAAAATATTATTGGATGTACTTAGTCTAAAACACGATACGATTCCTATTCTATTCCTAGTATTAACATTGTGCTGATCTTTGACAAAATCTAACTTGACTAAGTTTTTACGAATATACATAATCAAGTTATCAAGGATGTATGTATTAGGAAGATTAGTCTATTATTACCCGACTGCGAAAAAGGAGGGTTATGTTTTTTGAGTATGTCTATTTCTTTGGCCTGCTCTGTAGCCTAAATGGCTTGATGGATTTTAGAATATGCGGTGTCGTTATTTTCGTCTTGTGTGAGTAACATAGGCTATTAATATTTACATACGACGTCTGGGAATCAAATAAAAAGCAAAAATAGATAAATATTTCTTTTAGTCAAGTATTTTTGTTGCAGTCGGGTTTTTGTTTTTCCTTTTTTAATAATTTATTAATACTAGCGGTCGCCCAATGATCGAAATTCGACCAGCGACTTTTTAATCATAGACTATTTTCTTTTTGACATTTTCAGTATCAACCTAAACAATGATATTATATCACTTACTGTCACTTTTCATTGAGTGACAATGTTAATATTTTCAGGGGTCTAAGTTCAATGGCAATTGTCGGGTTAGGATTCGCAGTATTAATTTATTTAATATATTATTTACAGATATTATGGATCACAGACTTCCGTGCATGCAATACACTTAAAAAGGTGTCCGAAGTTTTCTTCTCACGTATTAATTTAATGATAAATAGGAACGTAGAAAGTTGAATCAATTTTTGTAACATTGTCACACAAATTACAATTGTAATTTTATAAGGGTATGGTAAGGTATACAAGGTTCTAGGTTTATAAGGTGAACTATGCCTCACGATTCTAATCACCGCGCCTTCCTTCACCAACGCAGCCATGTAGCTGTCGTGGTTCTCACTTCCCGTACTTGTTACAGCTTGCCGGATTGCAGGACTTTCATTGTTACTACTCCACTCCTTAGGGTTTTAGCATGAAGTTATATAGCCTATAACCTTCCTCAGTAAATCTATACAATTAATAAAATTAAAGTATCTGTTTGTAATGTCAAAATTTTTTTACTACAAGCATATGAAACTATATACGATACCTATTAAAAAAACAATTTTTGTCTATCTATCTTTTTGTTCCTGGTAATCTCCGAAACGGTTGGATCGATTGTGACGGGACTGTCACTGATAGATAGCTTATGTTATAGGGAGTAAGTAACTTATGCTACTATTATTTTAGAAAAAAATAATTCCGCACAAATAAAAAAAATCTGGTCATTCGGGCGTTTTAATAGCTTACGCTGAGTAAATCATAAGAGAATAGTAAATTAATGTACTACATAATTGTAGGCATTAAAAAGATCTACAAAAAAGTCCGGGAGAGTATACGTATATCTTCTAAGAAACAACCACAATAAGCATTTTTGTCATTAAAATAGCCAAGAGCGGGGGAGCAAGATTCGCGCAAATTTTCTCAATCTGACTGATAGTTCCAGAGATAAGCGTGTTGAAACAAATAAACACACAATCTCTTGTTCTTAATTATTTTAGTATAGACGGTGTCAAATAATTAATTACACTGGTTTATTTCTCTTATAATTTAGACCCTAAACACTTCTCGTATATTTTATATTGTCCCTCGTTAGCTAAACTGACCTACATATGTAAACAGAATCGGAATGTGTTATTGAATGTTGGGGCGACGCGACGAGGCCAGCTCGTGCTCTGTTTATTTGTTACGCGATTGACGTGTAGCTAAGGTGGTTTTAATTTGGAACACTTTGGCGTCAGTGTTAATTATATATTATTATATTTTATTTATTTTGTACTAGTATTACGTTTATAGTCAGTACTAGCTATGCCCGCGAGTCTACACGGGTTTAGTTAGTATGCAATAATTATAATATTCGTCAAGTAATTTTATTTTAACTAGTATTTTATGATTTTATAATTTCTTTGCGATTTTATACCCTATTTAATTGGCTAATTCGGTTTAACCGAAGTTCAGTTTTACTTAATTATTATTAAGTGGAACCGAAGTTATACACTATGTACTTAGTGCTGACAAAGTCAAAATGATAAAAGTACAATAGTTTGTAAAACAAATCTTGGAAAAAAAAACATCTTACTCCAATGACCAATCAAATGAGAAGGAGTGGTTTGTATATCCCGTGTGAAATTTTTATCAAAATTGGCTGAAAAATATCTATTTTACGATTTCTACTGTATTATTTACAGTTCTTATAGCCTCTCAATTATAGAATGATGTACAAAATGTGTAAAATTAAATCAGAATTGGTTGAGAATTGAAAAAAAAGTACGGTGATATTAATAATTGTTATATATAGCCCATCGATCATTATATATATATATATATATATATATATATATATATACTTCCCGTGTACAAAATTCATCAAAATCGGTCAGGAATTTAAGAAAACAGTTTTATTTTATCTTATTTTTTCCGATTTCTAAAAGTAATATTGAATTTTTTCCAAGCCGTTTTTGAGTTAAATTCGGACATACAAACAGAGAGACAGACATAAAATTTTAATGATATATTCGTGTTCAGTATCGTTCATATAGTACGCATATCGGGAAATTTTCGAAAAATAGTAAATATATAGACAAAACTATAGATTTATTAATATAGATATATAAGGTTAATTAACTGACTGACTGACATATCAACGCATAGCCCAAACTACTGGGGTTAGGACCCTGAAAACTTGTATGCGGGTTTCTTTTACCCTGTAGTTGAGCACTTAGGAAGGATTTTTGGGAATTCAACCCCTAAGGTGGTGAAAAGAGGGATGAAAATTTGTATGAAAATCTGTCATGTCTGAAGATAGATCTATGCAAATTGATATTTAGCAATTCAGTTAGAAAGTAAAAAGGAGATGTTTCATAGTTTTTTGAAATACAAAATCTAACGGTGTACTAAATAAACTATGACGCGAGTGAAGCATCGGAAAAAGCGCTAGTAATTATTATATAACCTATACATACGCGTTAAATAATAGGTCTTTACCTATGAAATTGCCGTTCTGCAGTACTGGCCATTTGAAATCAAAATAATTTTTGTTTGGCTAAGAAGTCTAATTTCAAATTAATTTTATTTTAAAAACATGGAATTCTTTTTCCAAAAGTAGTCATTTGTTTATTGATTAGTGTTACATTTTCATCGTATTTCAATCTTTTTTGTCATCATGGATACGTTAAAAATTCGAGTAATTATGGAATATGAGTACCGTCGTGGTAGCAACGCGGCACAAGCGGCACGCAACATCAATGACGTTTACGGAGCTAACACTACAAACCAACGCACCACCTGTTATTGGTTTGCTCGCTTCCGTTCTGGGAATTTCGACCTGAAAAATGAACCTCGCGGTCGTCCGAATACTTTGGTCGACAATCACGAATTAAAGGCGATTGTGGAAGCTGATGATACACAATCTACGGCTGAATTAGTAGCAGCTTTCGACGTTAGCGTCAAAACAATATTGGTTCATTTACGTCAAATTGGCAAGGTAAAAAAGCTTGACAAATGGGTGCCCCACGAACTCAATGATCGCCAGCGCGAAGTACGCGTCGAGACGTGCACTTGCACTTCTCAACAGACACACAAATGAAGGAATTTTGAACCGCATTGTTACCTGCGATGAAAAATGGATTCTGTTTGATAACCGCAAGCACTCAGCAAGTTGGTTGGATCCTGGTTCAGCACCCAAACAATGCCCTAAACGAAAACTTACCCCTAGAAAAGTGATGGTCACTGTTTGGTGGCCTAGCGCCGGTGTGATTCATCACAGCTTCTTACTAAATGGGGTGAGCATTACTGCAGATGTGTACTGTGAAGAACTGAAGACAATGATGGAGAAGCTGGCACATCTCTAACCAGCATTGGTCAATCACTCGTCTCCGCTGCTCCTGCACAACAACGCGCGACCTCATACTGCACAGCAGACGGTCTCCAAGTTGCAAGAACTGGGGCTGGAAGTTCTCCGTCATCCGCCCTACTCACCAGACCTTGCGCCTACAGACTATACTTTTTCCAGAATTTGGATAACTCCTTGGCGGGGAAAAAATTCAATACCCGAGAGGCAGTACTAAATGCTTTTGAAGAATTTGTTGCCTCCCGTCCAGCTGATTTCTTTAAGAAGCGCATCAATAAACTGTCACTGCGCTGGCAAAGATGCATTGATTGCATGGGTGATTACTTCGATTAATACAAATAAAAAATACATGAAAAAAATTCGTTTAAATTTTTTCATACAAAACGGCAATTTCATAGGTAAAGACCTAATATTTCTCATTCGTAAAATCACCGACCTTCCTTGTAATTTATAAAAACTGGAGAAGTTTGAACGAACTCGCTCACTGTTGCTTATTGACTAGTAAACTTTACTATTTCCTGAGGGATATAAGGACCATATACCAACTTTTGGGTGACCCAAAAGTTTAGAAGACTTGATCCGTTTTTTATGTACGAGCAAATGATGTCATTATGTGTTACATGAATAATGTTTTACACTGAAGGTAACAATATATTTTCCACTTTAAAAATTCAATCGTTTTTTTTATGTTGCTATGTAATGCAGCTCACCTGATGTTATGTGACCACTGCAGCCTATAGATATTTTTGCCTCATAGGCATAATATTTTGGACACAATCACCTTATATTAAGTAACGAGAAACCTAGTGGGACGACTGGCTTTATATTAGGTGCTATATATTATATAGGTGCTATATATTAGGTGCTTTGTGACAGATTTTCAACATGGTGGTAGCTAGCCAAGCGGGTATTAGAAGATACCCTACCACGTCGATCGACGCGATATCCTTGCACGCTACAACTGATCCATCATTTCTTGAAAACTGTTATGATGAAGAGATCTGAGAAGTTTCAGATATCACGAAGTGTTATATCCCAAGAGTGTCGAACCATCCGAATATGTTAGTGGTATCCACCGCTACATAAACCCTATTCCTAAATGTAAAAACGTAGGTTGCAGAACATTTTTGTCGACCTCGACGACGAAATCAAGGCTCGTGCGATACTGTGGCACCGTATTCACTAGTTCTGTAAGCCCGGTGAAACTGTAAAAGCCTCTAATGACTCCAGGGCCTATAAAACGAACAGTATAGGTAGTTATAAAAAAGAAAAATCTTTCAGTTAATTAGTAAACCATTTTAAGATGCTTTATATCGTAGGGTGAACATGATTTTCAAGAGAAATAAACTGGTACAATCGTTGCCGAGCGGTGTAGCGTGGCTTGGCTTCGCATCGGCTCGTTAGCCCGTGCAATTCTCTCTCTCACGGCAATTAGACTTGGTAACGTTACCGTAACGTCTCTGTATCGGCTAAAATGGTTGTAAAGTTATCACTTATTTCGCTGTTTCTTTAACTGTCTTAACACACATGGAAAACGTGCTCTTGCGATAATTTAGACAGGTTTGGTGGCGCACTGATACTACTTCGGCCGGTACGACAGCGACAACTGGGCTGGTGATGGATTGTAGATAATATCTCGGTGGTCGCCGTTGTTTTCAATTGAACTGTGCTTACGAATAGGTTCAGTGCTGTAATTTTGTCGCGATACGATGAAAAAGTCGTTAAGATGAAAGAGTGGGAGATCTTCAAACAGATTAGGCTTTTGTATGATGATCATAGTTGTTCGTTCTGTGTCTGAGTATTCAACATAATTACATATATCAACGGGTTGTTTATCTACCTAGTTATTTTAAATTATATTATTATTTAGTTGTAATATATAATTGAAGATGATATAAATGTAATTCCAAAATTAGTAGTTAATATATATTTTATCCAATACTTTTTTGTTTCACTGTTTCTGGATTTGTTTTGTTTTTATTTCAGTTTACCCCAATGTTCCGAAGGTTTCATGTGTATGAATAAAGAAGAGTTGTTACAGATAAAGATGGAAACAAAAAAATATATTTCAAAAGTTCAAAAAGTTCAAGCACTACCTACGGTTTAGTGAAAGAGCCAAAATACTGGAACAAGCTTTCGTTATAACAAAGTTGTTCGTCCCCGCTCTCTGTCGGCTCATTAGCTCGCGTAATTGTCCTCTCACGGCAATTAGGCTCGGTTACGTACAAGTAACGCTCCAATTACATCTTCATGTGGTTTAGAAAAATGACTCGAACGTTATATTTTGGGATTGTATTGTTTTTATTTTCTGATCTGTAATACTACATTAACCTTAAAACTACTACAAAACTGAAATAAAGCTATAAAATACTATAAAACTGCCTTATTAATCTAGTGCTCCAAATCGCGACTGCTATGTTCGAAGTCTTGAGTTCGAATCCCAGGTCGAGCAATGTGTTATTGAGTTCTTCTATGGAATTCTCAGTAGCAGCTCGGAGTTTGGCTTTGAACCCGATTAATGGCAATAAGCTCGCCCCTATTACATGAGTTTTAAAACATACAGGGCGAACTGTGTCGATACATTTCAAATACGCCTAAGTCACAGATAAACTGCTTTTGAGAAAACGATGTTATTGCTTTACGAGTCATTATTTTAACATAAACAGTTGGTATTATTTCTAAACTTTCGTAAATAATACCAAGGGCGAGACTACGTAAAAAAAGTTTAAAATTTAAGAAAAACCCGGTCTACATTTCGGACTTAGGCATGTTTGATAACAACTATCACGATTTAGGTTAGTTTGAAAAAATCATTTTGCAATTTCATACATTTTTCATTAGTTTTTATCATAGGCTTCTTTTCAGCTATTTTTGAACTCGTAACATTTATTCTATCATCCATAATTCTTGAGCGCATGATTCAAACATCATGAGCTAGAGACAGCAATGGCAGCCATGATACTGCACAGTACTGTTTGTGATTGGTCGGATTGGACTTTAGTGAATTTCATTTACACTGGTGTTGAGACTTAGGCACTATTGAAATAAAATTGAATATTCTGATCCAAATTTCTACATGAATTGATGGACTTTTTTTAATTTTATAAATACCAAGTTGTTGTATATGATAAACGTAATAAGACAGTACAAAAATATCAAAAATGTATTATAGTGGACTTAAGTTTGTTTGATATGTATCGACACAACTATGAGTGTACGTCATTTAAATGTAATATTAATATCACTAACTGGCCCTTCAGACGTTGCACTGCCCTTCTCGGTAGTTATGGCTCGACCATAGCGCTACTTATCGGATTCTTACATAGTTGTAAATCATCGTAACGGAAAAATTAAAATAGTACGGTTATGATGTGTACTTAAACAAATAGGACGTAGAATAGAATGTATTATCTAGAAATCAAACTCAACGCCATCTACCGGATGTCTACGCAACCTATATGTCAAACGCAAAGTACCATATATACTTTTTTAATATGCATTTAGTAAAAAGATATTATTTTAACATTTTGATAAATTATACATTTTAAATATACAAATTGTAAGATGGTATTTAATTATTTTTATTTACATTATAACAAGTTTCAAAAACTCGACAAAACTTTGTACATATCGTGGCGGAGGCTAATTAGTCTACTCTCTGTTTTTAAAATAACCTAGCATTATACCAGAAAATTTATGCTGTATAAAAAAATACTTTTTAAAAATGATGCATAGAATACTTGAAACATGTATTCAAATATAAAAAATACTAATAGGAAAATTCTTTTAAATGTATATAGTAAAAAAATTCTAGTCATAACTAGAACAAAGAGTTTTTTGGCGAGATCTTGAGTTAACATGTTGTGGTTTTTTTTTAAATAAATTTAACAATTGAAATTGTGGGTCACAGATACTTATAAATATTTATTGACGTCTGACTATAATATCAACCAAACTTAAGTTACAGTGTGCCCAAAGACGGCAACACATAAGCTGTATAATGGAACTGGCTCTCGAGTTTAACTGCCGGAAAATCGTTAAGTGCTCGGCGACAGATTTTTAAGTCGATGGTTTCATGACAATGTCTTTTTTAACCATTGTAGGTTTTGATTCCACATTAATATACCCAATGAATGATATTTATTTATTTATTTGGACCGCCAGTGGTAAGTACATTAAACACAATTACAAAAAAAATCAGTTTCAAGGATTGAATGCACTAGGCCTCTTAAGGCAATCACAACATGCTATACTAGTAGACGTGAATATTTGAAACAATCCAAAAATTTAACAAATTTCAGATAACACAGAATTATTACAAATTATGATTAATTGAACTAGGTAAGTATAAAAAATATGAAATGTAATAAAAATCATCAAAGTCACAATCACAACATACACTAGTAGACGTGAATATTTGAAATAATCCAAAAATTTAACAAATTTCAGATAACGCAGAATTGTTACAAATTATGATTAATTGAACTAGGTAAGTATAAAAAATATGAAATGTAATAAACATCATCAAAGTCACAATCACAACATACACTAGTAGACGTGAATATTTGAAACAATACAAAAAGTTAACTAATTTCAGATAATGCCGAATTATTACAGATTATGATTAATTGAACTAGGTAAGAATAAAAAACATGAAATGTAATAAAAATTATCAAAGTCACAATCACAACATACACTAGTAGACGTGAATATTTGAAATAATCCAAAAATTTAACAAATTTCAGATAACGCAGAATTATTACAAATTATGATTAATTGAACTAGGTAAGTATAAAAAATATGAAATGTAATAAAAATCATCAAAGTCACAATCACAACATACACTAGTAGACGTGAATATTTGAAACAATACAAAAAGTTAACTAATTTCAGATAATGCCGAATTATTACATATTATGATTAATTGAACTAGGTAAGTATAAAAAACATGAAATGTAATAAAAATTATCAAAGTCACAATCACAACATACACTAGTAGACGTGAATATTTGAAACAATACAAAAAGTTAACTAATTTCAGATAATGCCGAATTATTACAGATTATGATTAATTGAACTAGGTAAGTATAAAAAACATGAAATGTAATAAAAATTATCAAAGTCACAATCATAACATACACTAGTAGACGTGAATATTTGAAACAATACAAAAAGTTAACTAATTTCAGATAATGCCGAATTATTACAGATTATGATTAATTGAACTAGGTAAGTATAAAAAACATGAAATGTAATAAAAATTATCAAAGTCACAATCACAACATACACTAGTAGACGTGAATATTTGAAACAATACAAAAAGTTAACTAATTTCAGATAATGCCGAATTATTACAGATTATGATTAATTGAACTAGGTACGTATATATAAAATCATATAAAAATGACAAAGAAAAGAATATAAATCACTAAATGTCAACAAAATTAAACAAGCAAGAACACTAGTCCCATGTAACTTAACAATGTTAACCCAACTTGCACTTCTAGACATAATAAATATTTGAAACCAACATAAAAAAGGTAGATAAAAAAAATATTTAGGCAATACAAAATTATTAGAAATTTGTCAAATTATCTAAGTTAAATAAGTAATAACTATAATAGTATAGTATAATAGTAGTATAAGTTGGGTTCTGAAGGTTGCACTTGAGAATAAGTATCCACCACTAAGCTTAGCGTGTTATCTTGGACTACATTGGAACATATAAACTTATAAAAGGTTAAAAAATGTCAGTTGGTAACGTCCTTCGTAACTAAGTATATGAAAACTTCTGTTACTCTAATTAAAAAAAACCGATGTCGTAAGTCTTAAATAAACACGCAACACATGCCCAAGACGGTTGTTTGGAAAGCACTCCTATTATTTTTATTTTAAAAGTTATTATATACGTTTTTTTGGTAGTTAGATAATTAAAGATTATGCAACTTCAAAAGATATTTTCATATTTTTGCTCGGGTGGATGATAAAAGAACGAGTTATAATGCTTATAAAAATCGTAGTTTCTAAAAACTTGAATAAATTCTTATTGAATGAAGATATGGTGTATTTTTTACAAGGACAAGATAAGTGTTTAAGTAGTAAAACAAAAAAAAAATTATAAAAATCTATCGGGTAGTTTCTTGCGTAATGCGCGCACAGCGACAAACCTAAACCATTTTATTTTTATAGATAATATTTTACATTTAAGGTTAATTGCGTTTCAATGAAATCTTATATAAATAAACAGCTCGTGTCACGATGTGTGTGCGGGATAAACTCCGAAACTACTGAACCGATTATGATCAAATTTCGTAATTATCTGTAATTTGTTCCAACTTAAAAGACAGGGTAGTTTCAATGACAATTATTGGGAAATTACAGAATGTAAATAACTACTGCGTGGAGCCGCGGGCACATCGCTAGTGTTAGTATATGTCATGATATCTCAATGGTAGCGTATAATATGTCGATCGTCGTTAGTTCGAATCGCTGCAATAAATCTGAACTTTCCATGAAGGAAGACATATCATCGTGATGAAAGCATAGAAGTGTAGATGCGTTACTCGCGCTCTATTTTGGCGATATTAAAGTCAGGTAATTGCTTGACGTTCTCTTAATCACGTATTATCCAGTGTCATGGCTGCCCATTAATACAACTCAAAATATGTATTCATTTCGTTCTAACAATAAAAATAACATTATAATGTCTTTCATATTCTTTCCGTTTTTGAGTACTTTGTAACTGAAAGCATTATTTATAGTTTGTATGTGTAGTTTAATTACGCTGTTTTTTAGTGCACTGATTTTGGCGTATGACTCGTCTATATATTAACTGTTATTGGCGATAGGGCATTTTCTAATACCCGCCTGGTTAGCTACCACCTTCAAGTAGAAAATATTTTGCCAAGCGCTTAGGTAGGTTCCGGCAGCTGCACTACAGAGACAATTTACTTACTCTTTTTTTTTCCATGCATTTTACCCAGTAGGCTGAGCGTGTTACCATACTGGGTCACATAGTCACTTTTCGTGAGATTGTGGTCAAACGGTAAACGTATATAGAGTTAAGAAAATAATTTCCTTTGAAACTGCTCCTGTTACTCTAATTTAAAAACCGGTGTCGTAAGTCGTAAATATAAACACTCGGCACGTGCCCAAGTTAGTTGTTTGAAAAGTACCTATAATTTAAATTTTCAAAGTGATTTTATGAATTGCTGATTGCCAGTTAATTATGTACACGTTCCGCTACTTCAAACGATATAAGTCCATATAATGTTTCGTAATTAAAGTAAATAGCGCTACAATTACAATAAATATATTTTAATACGAGCAATAGAAAATATGTCAATACATCAAGTTCGGAAGACGAAACCATGTCTATGTTATTCGTAGCAAATTGTAGTGAATAAATATATTTCACTTAAGATTGGAGAAACTATGAGCGGTGAAATAAATATTCTTATACGTCATTTCCACAGTTTTATATAAGACTAGCAGTGCCCAGCGGCTCCGCACGCGTTTATTATACAGTAATTAGTATCATCACGTAACTTTATTTTTACTCATATCATTGACAGTTCATATAGTCTATAGCCTATCAATTGAGAAATATATATATATATATATAATATATATTCCCCGTGTACAAAATTTACGTAACATTTAAATATCATTTCAATAACATAAAAATCAGTCAAGCCGTTTTTTGAGTTAAGTACGGGCATACAAACAAACGTACAGGCAGGTAAACCATTTTTTTAATGTTATAAAACTAGGATGTTTATTAGGAATTTAAAAAAATATGTACAAACACAAATATAGAAAGATAATGTTTTTTTTTATTACATTACATCAACATTACTACTACCATTCATTCGTAAGTCATTGAGGCAACTGATAATACCTTGGTCACATATTTTGTCTGTTATGCAAAACAATTCTCTTATTTAATTGACATAAAATGTCATTACTGTAAGACTTTCGCACACGGGGGAAAAGTATATGAAAACAATAGTATTCAACTGGCGGAATGTTCCAGAAAGAACTAAGTCGAAGAAATACAATAACAATAAACGCTTTGGACCGTTCTGAGCTCGACCGTTTCGCTTGCGTTTCTACTTTGACAGTTGCTTAACATTCATTATTTACCCTCTGTTGAATATTTGAAGATTATTTTCTCCTTTTACTCTAATAAGTTAATAATTTGTCAGACACTAAAAAGTTCAGGTTCGTACATGATATTTTACTTAAATAATAACCCTCGAGTAACATCGTGTTTCCAAGGGAGATGACGTGGATTCCAGCGTAAAAGTAAAATATTATTATGTTATATTAAGGTAATGATAAGAACTATTAAATCATAAAATCGTGTTATCTATACTAGATAACAAGATATCTATACAACAAAAATAACACTTATCTAGGTAAGCTTGGCAAGTGAAAAATTATCTAAATACAAAATTTCATCAAAGTCGTTAGAGCCATTTCCGAGAATTCAATTACATAATCTATACCAATATCATAAAGAGGAAAGATTTGATTTTTATTTGTAATGGAAAAACTCAAATACTACTGGATCGATTATAAAAAAAAAAAAATCTTTAAAACTATCGACATTTTTATGAGGAATAAATTAAATTTTCAAATTATAATAATATAGCATATGTTGATCGTTGATACTGTAGCTTTACATCTATCGGTAAAATAATTTTTAAAATCGGTCCAGTAGTTTTTGAGTTTATCCATTACCAACAAAAAAATCAAATCCTTCCTCTTTATAATATTTGTATAGATTCACTGTGAGAAAACAGGATCTTTTGTTTTTCGGTAGCTCCCGTTATTCTTACATTTCCCGCCATCACGTTTTTTATATTCGTTTTACCGTACAAGTGTTATTAAAATAAAGATATGTTTACAAAAATATACCCCTTCGAGTACAATAAGAAAAGAAAGCGTTTTGGATACCTGACTAATGGTTTTGTGAACATAATAGATTTTTCACACTGATGGGCTCTTTGAAAACAACATACGAGGCTTTGTAAAAGGATGTAGAACAACCGAACATGGTTCATTTAACAAGATCTTTTTTCATCACCGACTTACGATATTCGATTCACGCGCGTTTAATTTATACGTAGATTTTGCGAACATATTTTTACGCGTTTCAATTTAGAGAAGACAGTAGAAATGCTTTAACTTTTATTTATTCATTATAATCGTATACAATATGTATTAAAAACCCCGTCGAATCTGAAAAGGATATATAGGTACCCTAATGACAATAACAAAAAAAAAAAAAATTTTATTGTGATTTAAAATTAACATATTCAATTAACAATTTTTTTTTACATTTTATTAGGGGTAATTTTGTTTAATTATAATCTGAGATAGATAACATAAACAGAATATAATCTCGATACCTGATAACATCTCCACGAATCCGACGGAGTTTTTAATACACACTGTATGCAGTATTTTTAAATAAATAAATAGTATGTTTCATGTTAAGAAATTTTGTGTAAAACTTTTTTAATAAGTTAAAAGAATTTTTTTTAACCGACTTTAAAAAAAAACGAAGGCTACTCAGTACAAATGTTGTTTTTTTAATGGATGTTCAGCAATATCTTTTTTATAAATCGACTAGCTGTGCCCCGCAGTTTCACCCGCGTATAATTCAAAAGATACCTTCAAAAAAAAAACTTTAAAAGTAGGCTTTGTATTAATCCAGGTTGTCAGCTACCTCCATACCAAATTTCATCAAAATTGGTCCAGCCGTTTGAGCGTAAAGAAGTAACAAATATATAAACACACTCATAAACTTTAGCCTTTATAATATTAGTAGGATGTGAATGATTCTTTTCTCGTTACCTCAAGGGTGCTACCATTTTAGTTTCATTGGAATTGGGCCTTCAACTTCGAAGATACACAAGGGAGGGTACACCGAGGGAACGGACCCTAGGCTTGAGTTGCCGCATGAGAGGGTGAACGTGGCGGACAGGTTTGTAAGTGAATATCCAGCTGTCGAGAGGCTAACCATTTTAAAATGGTGATATGCTTGTGTATAGTAAATAATAAACTTGATTTGTCAGAAAAATGCCTGTCTGTGGTAAAACGTAGCAATAAAGTCATCGCTTTAAAATCATAATTAATCATGAACACAGTACAATATAATAATGTCGACGTGCAATAAGTACGTAAAAAAGTAATGCCGGCCACACGCCTAAGCCTGAAAATGCTTGTTATATGCGGCAAATGCCTGTCATATGGGTTTTCATAAAGCACAGGGCCTTATTAGCGTACTACATGTTTGCCTTGAAGTTCAATAGTTAGACAACATGTTAAAAATTAGGTCATGAAGGTATAATGAAGAATACTGAGAAAATAACTAAGTTAAAAGTCAGTCAATTAGATAAAGCTTTGCTAGGATTATCCTTACGCGATAGAATCCGTATCGATGATATATTGCCAGAGAACTAAAGTAAAAACAAGGATTCTCTCGAATCAACAACCGTTCGGGTAGACTAGTGGAGATTGCGATTTGTTGAGGACAACCTCAAGGTAGACATTACTTAATAAAGTTTAATGATAAGGCTTGTGACAATTGGCTCGTACTGAATGGAGGTGGAAATCTAAAATAGTGGCCACGCGCTATTACATAATTAAAACAAAAATTTTGAAAAATGTCCTGATTGTTAAGATCATAATGATTTCAAAAGATCGTGTTTACACGTCAATGAATGGTCTTGATCCGTATGATCTGCAATCGAAAGAAATCCCCCCAAAGATTGATTATTTATTAGTTATACTATCGCGACGGAGTTATCAATTTGACCGGTATATGTAAATTACCTATCTATCTCAGTTCATAAATTAATAAGTACATATTTAATATATTTCTTATCTCAATTCGTACAGAGTTTATCTTTAAGCTCTAATAACCTGATGGCACTCCACTTGGACTTCGCAGCCAAGAACATGGAACGGTTATTAAAAAGATTTCCATACAAAAATTTCAACATCATTCTAATCTGTATAAAAGATTGTAATTAACTTAGCAAGTAAAAGGAAATAGTATGTCCTCTGTAGACACATACAAACCTTTATAATGAAAAAGTTTTCCTTTGCCTTTTATGATCATAAAAAATAACTTTAACATATTTCTGGTGTATAAATATTAAACGTATTTCATAAGTCGTGATTTAAATGCAAACTTAGTGACAGCGATAAAATTCCCTTTTCGTCAGCGGTATTAGACGTCGTAAGCCTTTGCGGGGCTCGTCGGTTAGGCCGCCTCGGGGTAGCATTTGGACCAAATGGCCCGGGAAACTACCGCGGCCGGTCGACTTCGACTAACACGACCCGAATTAGGTCAAGAGTAGCTTTCACGTCGCGGAGCCTTTTACAAAATTATAGCCAAATTTGATATCGTTTATTTATCGTATCGATTTTTTTTAGGTGAAACTTTTTAGATAGCGCTTCGAGAATGGAGAGTGATATTTCAAGGACGCGTCACGTTTATGCACATTTCATTACACGAGAGAGAAGGAGATATACAGCTATTTTATTTTATTCTAATAAGCTACGAACAAGACATACACTTCACTAAAATTAATAATACAAAACATGCTTAATTTATAATCTAAGTGTTGCCTTAATTAAAGGTTGCTCTGACATGCAAAAAATAATTAGTGTAAATAAGTTTAAATGTACATAAAATCCAGAGTATATAGATAAAATACTTAGGTAGTTAGTCACTACACATGTGTTTCAAAACATTGTCTCTGTAGCATTTGAAAGTTTGGCCAAATATGTCTATGTTGGGTTGCTTGCTTGTGCTGTTGCATTGTTTTTGGATTCTATTCACGCAGGAGAACTGCCCCAAATTACTTTTAAAGGTTTTAATGGTACAAACGCTGTTCTTCTGGATAATTTGTAAGGTTTATTTGATTTAACAAATGAGCACAGTCTAGTATTTCGTATACTAGCTTGTCTAAGATTGTATGGTCTAACATACGTCCTCTAAGGAATTTACTTCAAAGTGTTTAAGACGTATATCCTAATATATAGTTTAAGTTATCCGCGTTTTTAACAAGTTTTATTCTATCATGTGTATGTAGCTGCAAGCTCGATATGATTTAACAGTAACACGGCTTATTGACCTCTCTATGCCATGCCTAATGGTAAATGG
This sequence comes from Saturnia japonica, assembly GCA_033032175.1. Classification (NCBI taxonomy): domain Eukaryota; kingdom Metazoa; phylum Arthropoda; class Insecta; order Lepidoptera; family Saturniidae; genus Saturnia; species Saturnia japonica. The sequence goes on along the minus strand of CM065311.1, from coordinate 18,143,516 downwards.
TACAATTCAAAATCATTAATCTATAGACGGTCGTTACTGTCATTGCGACTAATCAAAAGAAAGTCACTGACTGTGACATGGGCGGTGACCTACGTCGGGTACAGATATGTACCACGCTTCATTACTAGATAGATATACACTAGTGTATGGTGGATGCGATCAAATCGCACACGATTGTGTTGTGCCACCCAGCTAAATGTAGGCTTTTTATTTCTCGATAAATCATCTCTTTAATATATGCTGATTTGATGCACACATAATCATAAGTTTTAATTTTTATTTTACGTTTATTTGACTATTAGTGGCGTGTATAACGAATAAATGCCTTCTCTTTATTTCTCACTTTAAGCTAGTGTAGCACTACGCGGTTAACATTGATCGATAAAAGTCAACGGAATGTTGACAGCGGTATGATACGATATTGTACGCGAATGCTTTTTGGTACGTTTGCAAGCCCAACAGTGAAATGTATGAACAGGTAACCAAAAAAATAAAGTTTACCCGACTACGGAAATTAAATAGAGTATAAAATTGATTTTCTTCGCTTGGTATATTTAATAACGTGCTATATTTATATTTATAAAATGAACCCAACATTTTCTCTGCTTTCATTTCAAATCTCACTCGATACGAGATAAAAAGAAATACTAGAGGCTTCTAGTTTTTTGGATGTAACATAATTAATATTAAGTTTGTTCGTATAAAATATAGCCTATGTTACCCAAACCATAATAAAGAATCGATTGACACCTCCTTCATTAAAATTGGAAGAGTAGTTTCTTTTTATTTGGGCTTTCTGCCTATGTAGGCAATTTTGCCAGTGTCAAGTAATGAGTAGTTTAGGCACCACCCGTAAATAAAAACATATTACATAGACTGTTAAAACATAACCCTTCGCTTTGCCGTAGTAGGGTAAAAATAAAAATGCCTATTGTCGAATGCGTCTTCAATAATATCGAGCCACTTATTTCAAGTTTTTGGTATAATGGAGAATAAGTTTCCCTTATCCTTTATCATACTGATAAAGAATGTTTTGTATGAACCGTTAACTTATACTATAGTGGGGACGCTGGGGAATAATATTTGTGCTGAAGGCAGCGTTTATAAATTCTGCACTTTCATATACACAGCTCTTGGACGGAATCCAGATTATATTGATTTATTAACGTGTATCGTACATTTTGTCTCAAATATTCTACTATAAGCTATGTATTGAACCCTTAATAAATTAAATGCATGACCAAAAAAATGAAAACGTTGAAAAATCGCAATATGCCACCATACTTTATTAATCATAAGAAGTCTTAGACGATGTTCCCTCTAAAACGTAAATTGTCAAATCGTGCTAATTACGTCATAGTCTAAAACCATGCAATTCGATTAATCAATTATTATTAAGTATAAAATAAATATGATACTGGTAACTGTAATATATATATGACTTCCTCTACACAAAGGTTTTTGTGAATTTTTGTGTTTTTATTTCTTACTACGTGAAGCGTTACTTTCTAATTAATAAAAAAAAGAATCGAAGATTAATCGTATTAATCGTATGGATTGAAAATGTATATTTAATTTATTAGTTACTTTTTTAATTTCGAACAAAATATATATTTATGTAATTCGTTCATTTTTGCTGCAGCAACAACACGCTATAGTTGTTAGGTATAGTTTATTTTTGTTATTTCATTTACACAGCCTACACACCCCCTCAAATGATTTAAAGTATAATCGTATTATCGATTATATTTAGCTCTAAAAAAGAATCGATAATCGTAAAATAAACATCAAATTAAAGTTGTGCTACATCTCTAAAATAAACATTTGACATACATATTATTATGTCATGCAGAACTTATTATAGAGTTGTGAGGATTTTTAATTTTATAAAACTAAATTAAATTAAACTTCCACTAAATATTATAATTAACAGTGAGTAAGAAACACTTGCAATTTGAAATATTAAAATCACAAAAAAAAAATATTTTTTATTAAAACCGATTAAGTTTCTTGTCGACTCTTCTCCGTGACTCGAACCCACTGGTTCGGTTTTGATATTCATTAGTGCCTTCTTATAGTCTAAATTAAATAAACTATTTTTAATATTGATTTTGAAATACATTTTATGATGATATTATCTCCTTTTAATTACTGCAAAGTAGTAAGTAGTAAATACAGTGTAGTTACAAAAAACTTTTTTACTATTGAAAGACGATATTAGGATTGTCACAAAAGCTTTTTAATTCTAAGTATTTTAATACTTCATTAGTTTAGCATTTAACCAAATCTCATCTTATGTTAAGTGAAGATGTGGACTAAGATAATAACACGTTAAGCGTAGCAGTGGACTGGTTCTCAAATGCAAAAACAAAATAATCTTTATTCAATTTAGGCCCTAAGAAGGCACTAATGAACGTCAAAACACTAATGCCGGTTCGGAAAATATCACAGACATAGAGAACCGGCAAAAACCCGATCGGGGGTTTTTTTTTTCAACTGTACAAATGTTAATAACATACCATCGCGCCTGGATCCCCGAAGGGTTAGGCAGAGGTGTACTAATGTATACCCACAGTTCGCCGTGTATGTTTTTTTGGTCCCATGTAATAGGGGGCGAGCCTATTGCCATTAATCGGACACAAAGCCAAACTCCGAGCTGCTACTGAGAATTTCATAGAAAAACCCAATAACGCTTTTCTCGACCTGGGAATCAAACCCAGAAACTCGATCATAGCAGTCACGCTTACGACCACTAGGCTAATGAGGCACTTATAATAAACACAACAGGTACAATAATAATAATTTTGTGGTTATACAGAGAGGGAGTCACTTCCAGACATCACTATCATTCACATAATCCAGTTGCCGGCAAACAACTATAAGTGCTTGGCGACAAATCATAGTAACGTTTCATAGAAATCCAGTTGATTTAATCATTGGTAAATTTTATATCGAGGCGTTTTCATATTTTTCTAAACGTAATTTTTCCGGTGTTGTACGTCAGAGTCGGGAATGTACAGTGATTTATGGGGCAATCTTTTATACGTAAATCAAAAATATTTCGTCCGGTTTCTATTCTATGGCGTGAAGAGCGCAACTTCGAAACAATAACTTGGGTTTCCATTTTTCCGTTTGCCATCGGCGCGTTGTTTTTACGTTTTCCCCATTTTAAGGTTCGTGTTGTTTTATGTTTTCGAATGGAGGATAATTTATATGGTTTTTCGAACGTTGTTCTTTTATATCCCGCATCGGTTTCAGATAAGACAAGAGTTATAGACTTTCAGATTAAGACGGTATGATAGTAATTTTCTTTACGTCATTATTAAGGTTTATATTTCGTTTTTTTTTTCTTATGCTTAATGTAGAAGCTTGAAGTAGATAAAACCAGAACAGCATGTAATTTTTGATGATTTATATCGAGAATTTGCTGGATCCTGACCATCGTGGCTTATTGAATCTTGGTACTATGAAATAAAAGAGTCGCTAATATATGTGTTGGAGCGATAAGCGATTGCCTCAATGACTGGCGTAAGTATACCTAAATATATAATTATATGGCTCAATTAAAATAATATTAATTATTATTATGGCCAGTAAATACGAGTTAATAAGGTTGGGCTATCAAGCAATTTTCAAATACAGTCTCCTAATTCATAGACTGGAATTCATATTCGTACATGATTCACCAATTACTCTTTATAATGCATAAAACAGTTTTTAAATTAAGTCTTACTTATGAGCAAATAGGGCTCTATTAACGCACTGTGTTTTTTATATGTATAATAAACGCGACGTGCATGTTGGTCTTTTATGCCTATATATTTGTTGTTTGGTTATGTAGTCGTGTGAAAGATGAAGTCCTAAATATTACGATGAAAGACTGATGAACAGAAACGTTTCGAAATAAGAAAAAATATATTTAAGCCATCTATTTATGTTAACAAAAGTTACATTTCCAAACATCCCATTATGAAATCAAACACGGCGCGTCGTCAACGCTATGTCAATTCTTCAGAAATTCGTGAAAAATTCGGATTCTTCCGCATCGTCAGACGCCCTTCCAATCTCGCAATTACGTGATAAAATTGAAGACTTTTTTACTCAGTCAAATTCGTTTCACTTAAGCTCCGAAATCTCTAGGGAGCGTCTCGAGGCACGGGACCGCCTTTAATAAGCATTGAGATATATATCTCACGGAATCAGTTAGTTAGCTTAACCCAATCTAAAATATTATGTTAGGTGAATTGTAACTCGAAATCATGTAGCTATGTGTATACAACATATATACAAAAACTTTTTGAAGTGAAACTCCTTAGGCGGTGTTTCGATACTTGGAAGAGGGTTTAGAGTAAAATTTGAAGGGCTAGTCACGTCTACACATTTACTTACCTAAGAGAGAAGACAGATATAACTTAGAGAGAAGGAGAAAGACAGCTATACATTGTATATCTAATACACAGATTGGAGTTTTTGGCGAGATCTTGAAGTGACATGTTGTGTTTTATTTTAAATTCATTTAATTAGCTTTTTTAACATATATTATGTAATATTCGTGACGTTTGGCGTGATATAGTTTGGTTTTTGTGCACAAGTGAAGTGGATTATAAATATAAACTGAAATCATGCATATATGGATCCCAAAAAAACTCCCAAGAAAGTTCTAAAAAGGTAGCCACCATCTTGTTAGGATATTGAAATCATCATAACAAAAGACACTATATTCAGTTGATAATGGCAATAATGGTCGTCATTAAAGAGGAATAGTTGCCAAGTTAGGAAGAAAAAGAATACACAGATTAGACTGACCGCATTTGCCTTTTTAAGATGTTTTATTTCTATCACGTGAACGGCGCTGCACGCGCATTTTTTGAATATTTTCTGATTTATTTTTGTAATTCTGTAATTTCGCATTAAAAACAATATGTAAAACTGACATGTAAAAAATATGTCTGTTTGTATGTTTGAAAGTTAATCGAACAAAAACTACTAAACTGAATGATTGATAGTTTGTAAGTAGCATAGGCTTTAAGATAAAATGATAAACTGATTTTAAAATAAAGTTTCTTAATTTTTCGTAAAAAATTGCCTTAGTTTTGATCAAAGAAAAATAGAGTGTAATGTTTTAAATCTCAGGGGTTTGTGAAATAACAACAACAATTGCAGGTAGGTACGTGATTATGTATTTTTTTTTCGAACTGACTACACTGTTTGCTTGAGGGGCCCTAAAGCCGCTGCGGCTTTAACAGCTTCACCGGACTTGGAATGATTATGTATACGACACGTGGCCAGGTGCGAAAGCGTGTGCCGGACATTAGGGCTCGCGGTTGAATGACTGGCAGTAGTACTGGGCGTTTTGTTCAGAAACGGTTTTAATAACCAGTTCTTCTATGAAAAACGAACGAATTGTTTCTCGATTAAAAAAAAAAAAAAAAAAAAAAAAACAAAACGAACGAGACCATTTTATGATAGAACAGATCTATTATTATTGTTATAAGGACTATAATTGAATGAACAGTAAACCGTTACAAGAAACTACTTTAAATTTGAAGTAACGAATACGCTACAATGAATCTTATTGCTAAAGATATACAATACAAATTTGGTTTTAAAAGAAAAACGAAAACGAAGGAACGAATAAAAACTGGTTTTTGGTTAAACGTCAAATGTTCGTTTTTTCAGTAGATACAGTTTGTTCTCGAACTTAAGAAAAAACCGGTCTTTTATAACCGGTTTTAAGAACGGTTCCTTGACTGTAAAAAAGCGTTTCGTTTCGTTTTACGAAAAAACAAAAACGACCCAGCACTAACTGACAGCGGCCGGGTGTTGGAAGTGCACTTTCGCGGGTCGTGGTGCGCGGGAGGCGAGGCGCGGGCGCACGGAACCAGGCACCGATGTCGCGAATTCTTATAGTTTCATAAGAGTCTATATTAACATCACAGACGCAGCGACAATTATTTAAATATTTTGAACACAATAAAGATAAAGAGTTTTAAAAGTAATAACTAAATTCATCAGATTTCAGCGGCGATTCCTTGATAGAATCATCTAAATAAATCATAAAATATACTCATTCTTTGTACATAGATTGTAGATTAAGACGATCTCTTTTAGTACCTGTAACAAAAAGAAAATGTAAACTTAAGCGTTATATTATAGTAAAAACCCGAAGTACAAGTGTCCAGAAAGGGTATCGGGTATTTGTTTTCGCGCCATATACGAAACGGGGCGTCTAAAGGGTGCGGGGAGGGGTTCGTGGCGTCCGCCATTTTGTGGAGTTTTAGTCACGATGGAACAGTACTCGGGGACGCATCGCGCATTTTGCGTACGAGCGTATTATCGTAATGGTGATCCAATAGTGACTGCTCAACGTCTCTATCGTGCGGAATATCGTACACGCCACGCGCCAAGTGACGATAGCATTAGGAAATGGATCAGGATGTTCGAGAATACAGGTGCGACAGTTAAAATTTAAAACTCTGGTCGTCCTCGTTCAGTTCGCGATGAAGAAACAATTGAAGAAGTTGAGGCGTCGGTTCGTCAAAATCCGTCTTTATCCATCCGAAAGCGAAGCCAAGCGTTGAACATCAAAAAATCGTCTTTACATTCGATTTTAAAGAAAGACTTACATCTAAAAGCCTATAAAATTCAATTGGTTCAAGAATTGAAGGATACGGACTATGCTAATCGACTGAATTTTGCGAACGAAATGCTGCAGCGATTTAACAACTTTAACAACATACTGTTCAGTGACGAAGCAAATTTTCACCTGAATGGTCATGTTAATAAGCAGAATTGTCGGTACTGGGCAGTGGAGAATCCGAGACGAAAGCATGAACGACCCCTGCATAGCCCAATGGTCGTTGTTTGGGCGGCTATGTCTGCTAAAGGCATAATTGGTCCTTATTTTCATGAAGATCAACAAGGCCGAGCAATTAATGTGAATAGTGACCGTTATTGCGATATGTTGCGAAATTTTTTGGTCCCAGAGTTGCAGGAGTTTGCAGGTTTCAACTTAAGAACGTGGTCCCAGCAAGATGGGGCCACTTGCCATACCTCAAATGACTCAATGGAAGTTGTTAACGAATTATTCCCTAATAAAGTCATTTCGCGAAGGGGTAACATCAACTGGCCTCCCAGAAGCCCCGACCTTAGCCCGCTTGACTATTTTGCATGGGGATACCTTAAAAGTAAGGTTTATCAAAACAATCCGACGAATCTAACCCAGTTAAAGCAAAACATCAGGTCAGAAATGGCAGCAATATCGATAGCTATGTGTCAACGTGTTATCGCCAATCTTCGTTTCCGTTTAGAAGAGTGCCAGCAACGTAACGGTCATCATTTGGATAACATCATCTTTTCCAAATAATTCTCCAATTCATATGCTAATAATAAACAATAAACTTTTTTATTGCATACAAATAATTTTTGTTTCATTGAACTTACAAATACCCGATACCCTTTCTGGACACCTTGTATAAGCGCAGAACTATTCTTTAGGTAACCAAATATCACAAAATGTTGCCACTTTACCCACTTTTTAGCTATATCTGGCCACATTCTGAGACTTGGCAGCTACTAAAAAATATATCGGCATCTAAATAGGTAATTAATCCACTTTTTCTACCTACTTTTAAATTACACAATTTAATAATGTTATATTTCAGAGTCCTCTGAAGATCCCCAAATTTTTGATTATTTTTGTACTTAAAATAATTAGTGTAGTGTTTAATTTTTTTTTACAGAAAAAAAAGAATTCAATTTTTGTTATTTATAGTTAAGCTTTCGAAGGAAAAGAATCCTTGAAGTATATAATAGGTGTTATTGTAAAATTATGATCTTGATTTGTTCAATAAATTATCAGAAAATATTATACAAAAAATAAACATTTTATTGCTTTACACTTTACATAATGACTACACTTGAACACCAAGTAATGAACTAGCACAGTAACATCAAAATACCACACTAGAACAGGAATGCCCCACATCAGTCGACTCACTGCGCTTTATAGGAGTACCAACGCCGCACTGTCGCATCACCGTGAGTGATCATTATAATGTCATATGCTATGCCACGTGACATACGATAGTGACATTATCGTCGAGAGGCAGTTAAGGAGTCTTCCAAAGAGTGGTGTTACTTTAAAAAATTATTATAGTATAAATCTACGGTGTCGTGAACCTGCACCTACGTATTCAAGTAATATATGTTATACAATTTTCGTCAGTCACAAGACGCGACGACTGATTGTACAAGGAAGAGAAACAAATTACGTCTAATGAGCACAATCCAGCGCCCATTGCGTTTAACGAAGCGAGAAAGGCCATAATAATGACTGAAACGGAATTAATTTTGTAACGGTGACAATAATTTTACGGATGCAGCTAATTGAATAAGTTTACGTTTCACTTTTGTCCAATTATGTCCCTCTAGACGTCTAGACAGAACTTTCGAACTTCAGTAAGGGAAAAATTGAGTAATTGCAATAATCTATACAATTAATAAAATTGAAGTGTCTGTTTGTAATGTCAAAATAACAGCTTTTTACTAAATGGATATGAAATTATATAACCTATAACAAAAAGCCCATTTTTAAAATTTTTTTTGTCTGTCTGTCTGTTTGTTCCGGGTAATCTCCGAAACGGTTGGACCGATTTTGACGGGACTTTCACTGGTAGATAGCTGAAGTTATAGGGAGTAACTTAGGCTACTTTTATTTTAGAAAAAGAACTAGGGTTCCACACAAATATATAAAAAAAACTGTTCATGGTGAATCAATTCGCGCGCTTAAATGGCTTACACTGAGTAAACCATAAGAGATATAGCAAATTAATGTACTAATCAATTATAGACATTAAAAAGACCTACAAAAAAGTCTGGGAGAGTATATGTCTATCTTCTAAGGAACACCCACAATAAGCATTTATGTCTTTAAAATAGCCGGGAGCGGAAGAGCAAGATTCGCGCGGGCATTCTGAAGTCAACGTAAGCGAAGCCACGGGCACAGCTAGTAGCAAATAAAATATAAAAAATATATAGAAGTCAAGCAATAATTTACCAGAAAAATAATTGAATTTGATTAAGTCCACAGAGTGTTTTGCGGTTTCTTTTCGGTAAATACGATGAATTGTGGGTATGCATTTTTAATTAAATCCACAATATATTGATATTAGTTACCATACAAATTTAAAGTAATTCACACAAGGCTACGGTAACACGTAATAAGGTGGGTATTTCTCTTGTTACTTGCTTATAATGACTTTACCAATGGCTTTATAATTTTAGTCTGAGAATGCCTTTTATAGAAATTTATAATTACATTGTTACGTTATTCTATTTACCCACAAATTATTTTTAGTCTCGTATTTGGGTAACCCAGCTTTTCTCGTTGTCTCAAAAACACATATCTTTTTTTTGTAGTAGCTCGGCACATTGACGGTACTGTCCTTGATGTTAAGCATAGCACAATACAAACACAACGGCGACCACCGAGAAATCTAAATCCACCGGCGGTCGCTGCTGTCCTGCCGGCCTGCATAAATATCTCTTCACGTTACGCTTATAGGACACAATGTTGTAAGGAGCCGGGAGAACGTTTAACAGCTTCACGAATAACTTCAGCTTCAGCTATCTAGATAAACTTGGATAGTTAAACATTATCTAAAAATAAAATTTCATCAAATGTCATAGAGCAGTTTCTGACGAACTAGATATGTGTATAAAAAATTGCTCACTTAATACTAGATGGAATAATTAGTAGGCACTTACGAATTATATAAAAAGGTACTTTACAGTAAAATGCTTTGGTTCGTCTATACTTAGTTAACCTTTGTAATATTTTAGCTACGAAATCGAAAACATTACCGAACAAAACGTCACGACAAAAACTTCGAAAATACAATCCTAGATCGAATTTATTTTGCGGACTTTTATGGAGACGATATTCGCAATGTCGAAAGCGGTTCGTGTTATTCGAAACTTTGTTGTTTTTAAATGGAAGGTAAATGACTTTTCTTTATAAAGTTTTTTTATATATTCCTTTACGAATTACTGTTTGGAACTTAATGTCGAAAATTCGTAATACTTTTTTATGTAAACTTTGTCGTACAAAGATATATAATTTAATAGAAATGTTTCAAAATATGCAAAGTGCCTGGTGTAAACACAGTGCAATATGACAATATCGGCGATCATTGAGGCATCTACAATTCATCATCAAACTTCGCTGTCATTCCGGCTTGCTCAAATGTCTCTTCTCGTTGAATTTGAAAGACTTCATGTTGTAGGAAGGAGAGAGCACACTGGCCGTGGAGACGACTTCACAGTAAGACAAAGATGTGACGTAGAGAACTTTTTGTTCGTGCCGAGATGGGGGTTACTGTAAAGATGTGGCTCCAGAGCCCATCGTGTGGTTCTGTTATGAAAGGGAGAAAAGGGAATTAGGTTAATTGTTATGAGACGAATTTTCAACGTATCTAGTTCGTTTTGTTGAACTAATATTTAATATTACTAGCGATCGTCCTAAGCTCGAAATTCGACCAGCGACTTTATGATCATAGACTATTTTCTATTTGACATTTGCATTATTTATGAACCTAAACAATAAGTATTATCTGCATCAATTTTCAAAACTGTCACTTTTCGTTGAGTGACAATGTCAATATTTTGGGGGGTCTAAGTCCAATGGATTCTCTTTACTAATTTATCTAATTTAATATATTAGTAACAGATATTATAGATAAATTTTAGCTATATGCACTCCTCCATATAAACTTTAACCATGCCAAATCTCACAGTCTTATAAATCTCACGCAATTTGCTTAAAAAGTTAAAAGCTTTTGCGTCACTTAATAATATATAGATATGGAAACCAATATGGAGTCCTAATATCTGCCTTAAAAAACAGGAAAAACATTTTTTTTATGTACGTAAACTTGGAATGTAAAACAATATCTAAATAAAAAATTTCATCCAAATCGTTGGAGCCGTTTCGGAGAAATCAATTGCATATACATATATACAAAATAGCTCACTTGATAGTATTAAATAGCTGATTCTGCATGGTTACTTCTTATATATTGAATTTAAACTCAAATGCAATGTTTATTATCATAATTGAATAGTCCATTATTTCTCTATTAACTCAGAAAGTATATTATATAGTAACTCTTCGATTACATTACATAGGTGTCAATATTCCAATGATATCACGTGGAGGAATGTCAATTTTATTGAGTGGTTTTGCATCCGCATTTTGGAATCGTTCCATGTAGGCAATAAGCAGATTCCTTCCGACCTCAGATAACTCGCGGACGTGTCACTAGGTCAAATATATTATATTCCTCACTCTATATACTACTCTTCACGTAGCTCCACTTATACTATAAATTTATTTATTAAATTATTATTTAAACATACACAATCGTTGGTGTGACTGTTAGTAATCATGTAACTTCTATACGACTTGACCAACTCAGCCTACATTCATAATATAAGACCTATTTATTTTGTCGAGACGATAGTTCATAAGCTCATAGCTATATTTGGATCCAATAGATGGCGTTGTAGGCATTAATAATGAATTCTATAGGTCTGTTGAGCCAGCTAAAATAAAAAGACTGATAAAAATGCCTATATCTTGATATCTAGGTATTCTGATAAAAAATGTATATTTAGAAAAGACAATAGACTCCGTTGTTTCTTCTAACCTCATAATTTAATGGGGCAAGTAAAATAGTAGAAACATAGAAATGAACTGTTTTCCAATTTGGATTGATATTAATAATAATATAATATAATACCAATAATATAATAAAGCGCAAAAGATTTTTGTTTGTTTAAACACGCTCATATCTGTAATTACCTGTCGGATTCGAAAAACTCATTTTATATATTGTAGCCAGACTATCGAGGAATAGTATAGGTTATTATTTAAGATTAGGCTACAACTCTCAGATAGCCTTAAATATTGATTTTTGTTACGTAAGTCGGAAGTCGAGGCCCACTCGAACTGATTTTACCACGTGCGGTGGCGTAATTGTTAATGATACGGAAATACAATTAACAATAATATTGGTACTTAGTAGGTATATCTAAAGAAATCAGCGACAGCATATGCCTATCTCTTATACATAAGCCACAATAAGGTATTTTGTGACAAAGATTTGTTCAAAATTAAAAAGTGATTTATAAGCATTATTTTTAGACATGGCATTTTAATCCTCACAAATAATATTTACTTCATCATAAAGACAATTTTATGAAGTAAAATTTGCTCTTTAGAGTATGCTATTTGGACATTTAGTTTAGAAGATAATGAAAAATTAATATAATTTTTACTTGCGGGAAGAACAATTATGATAGATTACATGGGTGCGATGGAGGCATGGTGTTTGTCGGATAAAATTAACACGGGTGAAATCGTGGGGTACAGCTAGTATCCAAATAAAAGCTATGATATAAGAGAAAAATTGTTCAGAAAATAAACAAGATTTAATCTCCTCTGATTCTTAAAAAAAATTCAAAACAGCAAAATATAGGTCGTTTATACTCATGTATGGATGTACAATATAATTTGTCACTGTATAATTAATCAAATATGCAATCTAACGCGTACATTTTCATAAGTTTATAAACTAAATGGGTTGGTTAGGTTAGGTCGAAACTGCAATCAAAACGCACGAGCCGAGTGAGCCAAGCAAGCAGGCCGTGGCAGCCTATAGTTGCAGCGGCTAATGAGTGCTAGAACAAATTATCTGATGAAAATTCACATTTTCAGGTCCAATTATCATGATTTTGCTTAAGTAATAGACATAACATCCATTTTTTTAAATCATTAGTGTTCGTTCACAATCTATCAACAGTTTACAATCTAACTAGAAATATTATTCAGTGCCATTATCATAGTGCAGGTTTCCATTTAAAATAAGTAGATATTCAACTACAGTATATCGTCGGGTTTTACCGGGCACCATGACAAACTCTCCGGGCCTTCTTATCGTCCTGTAAACTCCTTAATTTACGAGCTCCGAGGTAAAACCGGGCTTCTTAAGAAGATTACTGGCCGGCAGTTGCGAGTAAATTTTGGAGATCTACTATGGAATTATAGCAAATTTCATCTCTTTAATCATTAAAATAATTTAAGAACGTAATTACATTTTAGCGTGTTTAGGTTTTTGTTGTAAAAATCTGTGTAACTGCTATTTCCCTTTTCTAACTGTGACTTTCCAGGGATATAATATTATTAATTATTAGTTAATTAAAACAGTTCTTAAAAACAAGTCTTTGTTTAATAATTCAGTTGAACTAATTTTATTTTCGTTTTCTTCATAGCAAACCCATTTATTTTATATCCATATCTAAAATAACTGGTTCGCCATCTTTTCGCCATATTAGATTTTTAGCTCAAACGGCAAACCGAGAAAGAATACAAAAAAGGAACAGATCTACAGAAAAACGTAAACAATGCTTAAGTTTTAATCAGTGCGAACGTAATCTATGATAAATCTTGGGAACAGTACTAAACTTAATCCAGTTTTCGGTAGAGCGAACATAGAAAACATATTGTGATAGATGATTCGTACGACGTATTTCGAAACATCCCGAATGTAGTTTTTTTAGTGGAAATACATAGTAAATTAGATATAGATCTCTTACAACAGAGATGATGCGTACCTTTAAAATATCATGGATGGCAGTAGATAATTTCTACGAAGGTCATTTGAACTAGAAAACATTAGAATTGGAGAATCGTATGAGGAAAATACACTAAGTCACACTGATAGGTATTTGGCAATAGATTTTTAACTTGATAATTCTAGTTATAGCTACAAGGTGTTATGAACAATAAAAGTAATTCTGTATCTAGTTTTGACATTGTCATTTGCCATTTTAACTCCGGACCTTAAGTAAACAACATAGAGCACGTTTTATAAGAAAATACATTTTAAAGTGTTAATTATTTAGAAACCAACTTAACATATACAGTCAAAGTGTAAAATAGCATATTTTGCAAAACGCCAACATACTTCTAAAGTTTAACGAAAAAATCTCACAGGATTAGGTAAATTTCCCTTGCGGTGGGCCAAGCCGGAATAATAATGAAGCTTGGATTTAACAGTATACAGAGGACATTCTACAGATGCCTTTGTTGATAAATTACAGTGTTTTTACTAATGGCTTCTTTTAAGGAACGTTTACGCAGCGCAGCATTAAACTCAGGAAATGCTCGCTGTTAATCATCTGTGTTAAAGGGAGTTGCTTAGTCCGTTGGATTTTTCGCTTTTAGACTTTTTTTTTTTTTCTTATTTTTGATATTGTATATGATACCGATATCTCAGATCCTATCCTATTTGTTTAGAGGTGTTCAAGTATTACGTAATGCAATTTGCGGGAAGGGGGGGGGGGGTCTTGTAAAACGTTACGATGCGTTACATGGGCGTAAGAGGGGTTCGTACAAAGCGTTACGTAACATTTTTTTAAAATTTAAATAAAAAACTAGGCAATTAAAACTTTCCAAGATCGCAACCCTTTTCGTTTATGTTTTGCGGGGAATCCCACGACTGTATTGCTGTAGTCAGTTTTGTTAAAGTAAGTTCATACTGTAATGTCCTAAAAACAGGGTGATTTGCACCATCAGTTTTTTTCTTGGTCTATAAAAGCTCTCATGCTGACTTGCTGACTTGGGTGTTACGTAACGTTTAAGGACGGGAAGGGGGGTACAGAAAAATGTTATGGTGCGTTACATGGGGGAAGGGAGGCTCAAAAATCCCCAAAATTTACGTTACGTAATACTTGAACACTCCCTTAGTTCAATGTGTTTAGTTGGTTTTTTTTTCTGTTGAATGTAAAAGTAACACTATTATATTCCAGTAGAGGTTCCAAAATATAACAATTTGATATTGCTATTATTAAAACGTGATAGACCGTAACGAGAATGTTAGTTTCAATATTAGCTTTTAACACGTTCCTACGAGTTGAATATGTGTTTCTAGAATGTCATAATAAATGTTCATACAAATATATTTGATGTTTAAATACGAAGTGTTGTATGATATCATATGTTTTGAAGACATTATGACAGAAACGTTTTATCGCGTCATCGTTTGCATACATTTTGCAATCATTACAAATATTTGTCACTTGTGAAATCTTTCCAAAAAAGTTTTTATTTTAAAATATAGTGACCATTTATTGTGGTATCTATGATAATTTATTATTTCATATTACTGGCGTCTTTGGTCTTTGGCGTCTGGCTACTTTATTACTGGCGTCAATAGGTTGCGGTAACCTCATACCATCTGGCGGGCCGCATGCTTGTTTGCCATCTTTGTTATATTTAAAAAAAAAAACATAAATTTCCAGTAGACGGTATAAAATGCCAAACGATCATAAAACAATTAATTTATTACTAGGGGTCGCCCAATGATCGAAATTCGACCAGCGACTTTTTAATCATAGACTATTTTCTGTTTGACATTTGCAGTATCAACCTAAACAATGAATATTATATATATCACTTGCTGTCACTTTTCATTGAGTGACAATGTCAATATTTTGGGGAGTCTAAGTCCAATGGCACTGGTCGAATTAGGATTCGCAGTATTCATTTATTTAATTGAATATATTAGAAAACAGATATTATAGATAAATTTTAGCTTTCTTCACTCCATCTCCATATAAACTTTAACCATGCCAAATCTCACAGTTTTCCGTGCAAGCAATACGCTTAAAAAGGGGTATAAAGTTTTTGCTTCACGTATTAATACAATGATGATACTTGGAATTATTATGTGAATGTCAACTGGCATTGTCGGCCGCTATTAATCAATAGACAAACTATTTAATTCTCGTCTACAATTGACTGATTTGTTACGTGCCATTTAAAAGTATGTATATTTTTAAACATAATATTTTAAATGTGTTTACTATGATAATTTATGATTATTCTACTTGAAAATTACAGTAATAATCCGTATTAATGAAGAAGAAATAGGAAACTGATAATTTTTCTCAAAATGTATGTCTTTTTTTAATAGTAGCTTGGCAAGTTGACGGTACTGTCCCTGACGGTAAGGACAGTACAATCCAAACACAACGTCGACCACCGAGAGATCGAAATCCATTGACGGTTACTGCTATCATGCCAGCCTGCATAAACATTCCTTAGTTATTTAAAGAATCTCTTAAACTATATAAAGGGAGTGAAGTTATAACATATTTGTAAAGCAACACTATCGTATATTTTCCGAGAAACAAATTAACGTGTCACAACATAATTCACGGTTTATCATAATTGCTTCATTAAAATATGTGCTATGCTACTATACACAGTACTTAGTATGTATGTATATGTATATGGAATTCATAGTGCGGGTTATTTAATTAACGTTGTATTGAGGTGTATATTGAAATTCGCGTGTTGTTTATGTGTGAAAACTTGAACATAATAAACGCGGTTAAGAAGTTTGATCACGCTCGGTGTTATAATTAGAATAATTTAGTGCGTTTGTCAACGTGTTACAACGATAAATACTTAGGTTGATTTTTATT
Source organism: Saturnia japonica (assembly GCA_033032175.1). Taxonomy (NCBI): domain Eukaryota; kingdom Metazoa; phylum Arthropoda; class Insecta; order Lepidoptera; family Saturniidae; genus Saturnia; species Saturnia japonica. The sequence continues at coordinate 18,126,965 of CM065311.1, read as the reverse complement.
ACCAAAATGTCAGAAGAAATTTATTAATATAAATTCGAATTTTAATTATATTCTTAGACATAATCGCTTATTTACATTTTTAACAGTTGTTTGCTATCAGCCTGTTTGTTAGAACCGAAACATAACCCACGGTAGTTTTTAAGAAAGCCTAAAGAAATACGAAAACTGGAATTTTATATGATGCGCTATACATAACTATAGTATATATGTATATGTATTTCATCCACAATGAGGGTTGACGTAGTTTTGTCAGTTTTTTCATTTATTTTCTTAAATCTCCCATAGAATATAAATTAAGATGACTCTATTATTCCGTAACATGTGGACTCAAAGTCCATTTTGTTGAAAATGTAAAAGGTCAATGTGCCAAATCTCAATCCACCCAATACCAATCCTTCAACTTTAACGAATTTCAACGAAACTAAACCCAACGTCTAATTTTATTTTTACACACAGACAGAAGAAATACCTATGATTTTTGTCAATACAAATTTCATTTTAATAAATTTTGATCATTGATGGTTATAATAATTAAGTAATAAGTAATACTATGTTATAATGACTAAATACATGAAATAGTATGCGTATATATCGTAGAGAGAATAACTAAAAGAGTTAGGGATATTACTTACACTGTCACTACGAAATGGAAGAGCGACATAGCGACATACAAAAATATGAAGAGTAAAAGAGAGAGGGTCATGGATTTTATATTTCTGTCGCTGTAACCGTTTTTTTTTGGTACTGAAAGCGATTCCTTGAAACTGAACTTGAAACCGTGAAAACGTTCGGTTACAATCGAGATTGACATTGTTTATAAGTGTTTTTGATAAGAATAAATTGTATATCTAGCATTAAACATTGTTTTGTGCGTGCTTACAGTGATAAATTTTAAGGAAACAAAAAATTATAACACTAACGAAATACATCTCTATCTCAAACCTAGTTACAAAATATGTTGGTCTATTTCTTTCTCTGTCTACGGTATATATACAAACCCTTTTATGGGACAAACGGCTAACAACGAAACGTACCTATTTGAATATAATAATAGTTCAGTAGAGAGTATCCGCGTGAAGTGAAAGGAAGGGAATGTTACGTGCGACGACAATGGACTTCAAGCAAAGTTCAGTTGTAAGGTCATTTTATTTGATGAGGTCCCCCTCCTAAGGAATGATATTAAGGGCCCTTAAGGTGTTCTCTGTTCATTTTACATAGTACACGGCAGGGTCTTACGATGATATTTTGAATAACTTAGGATGTATTATAGCTAAGTTAAATCCCCGTGTTGTGCTTTCTGGGTTATAAATTTATATATTGTGTCTCGTGAAATAGTAATAGTGAGAATAGGTTTACTGTGTAGAAAATACGCTGAAATGTTATCTGAAAAATCAAAACAGGTTATAATTTATATAATTTGTATTTACGATTTATGTTGAGTAACTATGTAGTTTTGGAAGGAAGTTCCATATCGCCCGTTTGGCGAATGAGAGTTAAAAGGGAAAAGTGTCGGAACAACACTTTTGCTATAGTACATTACAACTATGAATTTAGTGCAGTTATTGGAAAGAGATAGAGAGACAAAACAGAAAGAGAGGGTAAACGTGTATTTAAGCGCATGTCACGTGTAAAAAGGTTAATATTACACATCCGTCTCTCCAAACAGAGCGTGCCAGCGCCCACGCCCGCGTAACCACCGTTCTCTCCGCAGAGGGCGGGCGGTCAATTTCGCTCCAGCACACCCGTCACGTCCACCCTCTCTAGCGGTAACCCAAGCCTAGGTCCGTTCCTCGGTGTGAAACCCTTGGGTCAGGCAACCGCCCGCGCGATACAAGTGACACTGTACGTGCATCACTTAGCTACCTACATACAACACTACACACGTATGAACATACACACGTGCACACCACACAGGTACATAGGTTCTGTGAGGGACCTTTTTTTTCTTTTTTTACGCTAGTTAGTTAGCGCTAGTTAGTGTAGAAACATTCCGATTATTGAATACACATACGCACGGTTCCTTCCTTCCTCCCAGGAGGAAGGGAACGTGCCTATGTGTATATTTAGTTAGCTCGAATCGTAGGTGTAGGGATTCGAATAGATCGCGACCTATTTGCGAACGCGACGACCGCCCGAGCCGAGGTCCGGCCACTTTGGCACCCTCGTGCGAGTCGTCCACAAAACTTTCGCGGCTGAGTGCCCTCTGCGCTCGCCCCCAAGTCCGGTGAAGCTGTAAAAGCCGCAGCGGCTTTAGGGCCCCTAAGGCTAACAGTGTAGTCAGTTCTAAACGTGTGCGTTAGCTGTATACGTAGCTATATGCGTATACACTATGGATATATTTATTTTTCAATTTCTATTTATTAATACTGTATTATTATTATTTATACATATGTATGTTTGTATATATGTTTTACTAGGTATTTATTTTATTTATTTAGTATACTATTCATATATTTACATTTTATGAAGTTTCTAGTTGCACTAACAACAGTAATTTTTTTTCCACAATACCGCTGGTTAACTGGAAGAAAATAGGTAACTAAATAAAAACGTGCAAAAAGGCATTCATTCAATTTCTAATACACAAAGCATTTGTGACAGTTGGACAATAATTCAAAAACTTAGTTTGTTGTCACATTACTTATAAAAAATCCTATAAAGACATCATAGGACACCGTAATTAATTTCAAGTATCATGGAAGAGATAATAACGTCTTCAACAATTTACTGTTCATATTTGTTATATAATATCTCATTATCATAACTTTTTAAACAGTTTAATTACGTGTACACTCAAATTTCACGGATAATAAGTAACGACAAAGCCTTTGCGTTGCGCTCGACGGCAAGCTTAGTAAATTACTGGGATATAAGCTTAAAGTATGGTACAAAGCACGCACTGAGGCGTGGCACAAACTATCTATAACGGTTGTGAAATTATAATATACAATAAAAGAGTGTAAGTAAAATTATGTCTTACATTAAGGCTACAAATATATAATAATAATATCAAAATTTTAATCAACGTTTAATTCTTTATTTAAAAATCATAACGTAAAAAATATTTACATTTTGCAAAAAATATTAACGATCTTCGACGTTTAAATTAAGTTTTTTCAATAACTAAGAGTAAGCAATCTTGTTCAAAATGTAAAAAAAATACAGTTTGCGAGCTGAACGACATGGCGACAACAGGCGGCGCGGTACGGATGCGATAGCCCGCTCTCATGCATAGTCGCTGAGCGTCGAGAACGGACCACCGCATCGCTTCCCTGCCCACTGTCTTCCAATTCGCGGTCTAATTGTACTAATATTATAATGATGGAAAACATGTTTAAAATCACTAATTTCAAGAACTCAGGCCTCGCGTGTTAGTGTATTTCCAACAACATATTTGAAACAAACTGGAACACAGCGGCTTCTGTTGCTCTTTGGAAGAAATATTTGTTTCATTGTGGTACTTCCGAAATCAAACCTTCCATAATTTCCACAACTATCAAATATAAGCTTATCATGGATATTGAAAATATAAAATAGTGCCATTATAAAATCACTATATTAAGCGTTAAAAAATTCTTTAAACTATTAATTTTTACGGAGTTTCTGTAATCGCTCCTGCTTATGTCTTGCGACACAGTAACAGTACAAGTCAGTAAGTAATCACACGAACAAATGATACACACCTGTGAACTTTAAACAAATAACCAGATCAACACAGTGACGTATGTTAATTAATTAAATACGTTAATTGTTCAGCTCGAGTTAAGGCAACGAAGCGGAATATGTATGAGCAAGCAAAGTGAAGAGATTGCTTGTATGTATGTTTAGTTAGTGATTGATAAACATTGTACAGACGGACGGAAAACTTTGACACATTTTATTATTAAATCATTTATCTGCTATTCATTTATTTGGAAACCTAACAGAACACGTGTATATATTTAAAAAAAAAATCTTAACAGAAAAGAAAACCGACTTCAATGACTTTGAGAAGTTCCCTGGTGTATCTTCCAAGTTGAAAATCCAATGTCAATGAAATTAAAATGGGATTTACCCTTGAGGTATCCCTTTTCTAACAAAAAAAAATCATCTAAATCGGTTCATAAATAAATAAGTTAAGGCTGAAGATCCCTAAAAAATATAAATTCGAACTTGAGAAAGAACCTCCTCTTTTTTTAAAGTCGCTTTAATAAAACTACCTCATTAGCCTAGTGGTCGTAAGCGCGACTGCTATGATCGAGGTTCTGGATTCGATTCCAAGGTTGAGCAATGTGTTATTGGGTTTTTCTATGAAATTCTCAATAGCAGCTCGGAGTTTAGCTTGTGAACTCGCTTCCCATTACATGGTACATTAGTACACCTATGCCTAAACCTTCAGGGAATACAGGCGTGATGGTATGGTATGGTAAGTTAAATAAAACCAAAATAATTGATAATGTTTTGCTTTTTTGTTAAAAATTGTCTTGCATTTTAAATATATTACGTTTATAATTTACTACAATGTAATTTTACAGTTTCATTCCTACATATATATTTATGTGTTGTATATGTTGGTATTATAGTCAACGTAATCAACTTATATTTTAGAACTATTGACTAAAATGGTCGCCAGTTTAACAGAAGTACGAGAAACCTTAATAAAATATTCAGCGTAAAACTTGAAAACTCACAACGCTTACCCTCGCTTGAACCCGTTCGTTCATATTTCTCTTAGAACTTCCTAAATGTCGATCCAATATTGCAGTATTTGAATAATATAATAGTTTCCATCGTGTCCACGTTGGCCGGATCTAATCCTAGCGAATTCCTAAAAAGGGCTTTGACCATTACTTACAATGTCCCTTTTGACGGCAGCGCACAGTACTCGAACGCTCGTACCAGAGCCCGTTTTCAATGTAATATTTATGATAGTTTGGATACTGAGTGAAAATAGTGCGAAGTCGGATTGGAAAAGGTCGCTCAATAATAATTCTTTGAAAGTTACAATAATAATTTCGCTAAGTTTCTTTCACTTTGGTAAAAAAGGCCGAGATTTTTATATTTTTCTTTCAGTATTTTAGTTGAAGAGCTTCGTAGAGTGTTTTAATTTTTCACTACAAAAGTATATTAATGAAATTCCATAAGTATAAAATGAATGCATTCTCACTGACGCTTAAAATGTAGTAATAAAGGCGTACGTTGTGATATTTTATTTTCGCAAGGTTTTTTTGTTAGGACACAACAATTATGTCCGAGTTGAATCTCAGCCACCTACCACTATCGGCCGATTTCAATAACATATCTGAGATCACTATCCCCGATTAGTACATATTTGTTGCTTTTGGCTTCCCTCTCCCTCTTAACTCTCTATTTATCATATCTATCTATACGATATACTATTCATAAATAGGTAATTGAAACGAAAGTAAGTACAAAAGGATAGATTTATGGCCGTTTATAATGTAACCTTTTGTACTTACTTTTTTCAATAACCTATCAATGGATAGTTTTTCGTATCTACATAATATATATCCATATCCTGTAGCTTGAATAGATATGAGGGAAGCCGATATCTATCTTAAGTTAAAGATAGTACTTATAACAGCTATGTACTAATCGGGGATAGTAAACTCAGATATGATATTGAAAACGGCCGTATGTTTAAGCGGTTATTACACGGCAGGTTGATCGTATCCGATTTTTGGTGCAGGGGTTACGCTCGATCTTGGCTCGATTCCGCGGCCGTACGGCCATAAAGGCACGGTTAGGTTTGTCGCGTTCCGTGCTCAACTGGTGAATAGTAGTATCAATCCAGGTGCACATGGTTATAAACTCGTCATAATTACTCTCTTTTACGTTTCGAGATCAGCCAATGTATATCCAGCTGTCGAGAGGTTTGCAGATTTGCAGGCATGACAACGGTGACTGTCGACGGATTATCGATCTCCCGGTGATTGCCATTGTTTATTATTTGTGCTGTGCTTTTATCATAATGCACAGTATCGTGACGTTGCCGTGCATTGTATATAAAAAAAGTTTCAGTTTTTTTTTGAAGTGAAAATTTCTTTAGCAGCTTTGAGTGATTTTTGGAAGGAGGAAAAACTTATGGGTTCGCGTCACTAATGACCTCGACATGCTCGTGACGTATTGCGCTTGCATCAGTCTAGCGACGCGTATTATAGCGGTCTGTCTACATGTAAACGCATTTATACACTGTATACACTCGAATGTATCATAAGCGTGATTGACTTTTTGGATGGGTAAATCTTGTGATTTCGCGTCACCGACATGCTGTAAATAGCAGGTTAAATTTTTTAAATTTATATTTGATTTAAAAATTCAAAAAGAGAACACAGTTATTCCATTGTTTTGAGTTTTCACTTCTGTCCGCCTCTGTTTTATATTCTTTCAATTTAATTGTTTAATATTTACTCGAACGTAATTCTTCGATGATTAATTTCTATCTTCAGTTCTTGGTTAACTTCAGTAAAACAGTTATTAACGGCACCACGTTTCGACCGTATATCAGCCGTAGAAACGCTTGGAGCAAAACCTGTAAATAACACCTGAGTTAATTCACGCGTGCGCCAACTGAGAATTAGTCTAATTAATATTCAAAGTTCATTTAAAACTAACGGTTACGCAGTAATTATTTTTATCTCGTAATTTCATTAATTATAACTGTTATTAATGACAATTCTTATAGCTTATTAATTTTGAAATGACATAATACTTCCTGTGTATAAAATTTGATGAAAATCGGTTGAGAGTAAATAGAAATTAAATTTTTTGAACAATGTCTTTTTACGATTTTCAAAGCATTATTGAAAATTATTATAGTCTATCAAATGAACAATGACATAAGCTTCACAAAATGCGCAAAATATCATAAGAATCGGTAAAGCCGTTTTTGAGTTAATTCCCAAAATAGAAACAGACAGAAAATAATTTTTCTAAAGAATTATTTGTGAACATTGATCCTTCATATAGGATGTCTATAAGGAAATTTGAAAAAAAAAAAAAAATACACATACAGACAGAAATACATATTAATAATATATATTACTACTAACATAAAAATGGAACTCATTGGTAATGTAGATTTTTTTACATTATTATAGAAAAAAATTATTACCTATATAAAAATTCTACTTCCAATCTTCACTTTCTCTAGCTATTAAGGCCTCTGATTAAAGACTTGGTTCCTATAAATGTTGAAATTATTAAAGGCAACGTCGTCGGATTAATTCCAACGAATCCCGGAGGAGTCGTATCTATTACCTGCGCGACTTAACTTCGAAGATGCTTTAAAGTCTACGTTTGAATGCTAGAATTTATTGCGGGCTTAAATATCTAACGAATCTTTTCAATTATTTGTAGAAGACTTTTTAAAATCATTATTAATAGATATGTATGGTGTTATCAACTGATATATTTATACTTCGAGTGCAGAAGTAAATTACGTTAACAGTATCCTACAATTTCATAAGGTGTATTATAAAATAAATATTATATTGTTGACAAATGGTTGCAATTTTCTGATGTTTCAAATATTACAAGCATGTACAGTATAGATGTTTTTTCGTTTGTCGTAGCAAGACAAACTGACGTCACTGATGGTGAGCACAATACAAACCAAAAACAACGGAGACCACTAAAAGATATACAATTCATCATCAGTAGAGGTGGGCGATTATAAATTATTTACATAATCGTGATATTTAGATGATGAATGATCATTCATAATCGACAAATACGATAATGAGTGATGATGATTCATAATCGAGGCATTTACGGTTCATTCAGAGGTGGGCGAAAGGACTCCATGTTGTAGGAAGGAAAATGATACGTTTATATAATCCATATTAATATAACATTTCTTAATCTAATAATTGTGTGATAAATGTGAGGTTCAATAATAATTAATAATAATAACTAGGTTCAACATTTTATTCTTTTTATATGTATTAAATCTTGTTAAAGTTTGTTGCAATGTGTATTTTAATTTTATCATAATTGTTTATTAATTTGCACGCCATAAATAGCGGAATATGATGCAACTATTTTTATAAATTTAATACCTGTATTGACCATATTCAGACAAATAAAGTGAAATTGTATTGTATTATAGTAATCCATGTGTATTATTTGCTAGTGATCTCAACTTACAAGGTTATTTTCTAAACTATTTATGATATAATTTGGCCTGTTGAGGACTAATTGGGGTAAATAAATGTAGTACGAAGCCATAAACATATCCCATTACAGCCAAATGAGAAATCCAATTATAAAGGAATATCATAAATGCATTCATGAGTTATGCCGGTAATAAAAAACGTCAGAGAGCTCGTGAGTTAAAAGAAAGATTGTTTTTAAACTTTTAAATTTCTGCTAGTACCGAAAACCATAAAAGCAGTGATGCGGAGACACATTTGCAATTTGGTGAGAGGTCCCACGGTGGGCGCCAACAAACTTCATACGACTATTTCACTTTATTCCTTAACCTACATTTTACTGTGATTTAGTCGAGCGTTGAAAATACTATTTTCACGACTTGTGAAATGTGTGTCGTTATCTTAGATAACAGAATTTAGGAATTCCATAGACTTGGTTTTAGGAATATAGATTTATAGTTCTCTAATTTGTGTAAAGTACTCATTCCATGTTAGTGTAGATTTCTTTATATCTACTTATGAATTAATGAAAAGTCTGTAACTGTAAGCAGTGAAATGGAGTATTTTTAACCCCCCCACAGACAAAGAGTGGTGTTATAAGTTTAATGTGTGGATCAGTATGTCTGTCTGTGGCATTGTATAGCTCAAAAACGGATGAACCGATTTTGATATTTTTTTTTGTTTGAAAGGTGACTTCATTGAAAGTGTTCTTAGCTATGACTCAAGAAAATCTGTTCAGCCGCTTGAAGATTATCAGCTCTTTTATAGTTGATAAATAAATGTAAGCATCTTCCACAGGTCTGATTGAGTCGAGATTTTGTATTCTGTTACTTCAAGGATTATAGAAAAACCTTGACCTGATACTGCAGCGTCTTCTTAAAAAATGTAGAATACCTAACTCCTCGCTAACTTGCAGCAGAGACATCGTATTTGGGTTCTTTGAAATGGTCTCAATGAATAGGATACTTGTGTAAGAGGGCTTATTAAATTTTCAGTTTACCTTGTTATCATCAAACGACTATATTTGATTTTTACGGAACATAATATGCTTTATAATGTATCCAGTTAGCCACCATCGCCCCCCTAAAAATATTTTGCCTAATTATTCTACGATTTTGATTTTGTATCATTATCTTCTACTATATATGTTTGTTATTTGAGCTGTATCATGTGACTTCGATATGTTATCGGACAATTGTATTAACCTATTTTCAACCCAACTTAACCAATCTAGTTATTTTATAAACCTACGAATATACGATATATATAAAGTTAGAGTAGTGATATAAAAAGAGAAGGGAAGCTTTTCCTATACATTAAATTAGACTAATGTAGAAGAGAAAAGAAGTTTCAGTAGATGTAAAAAAATTGTTAAATATTATAGATAGGGGGGGGGGGGGGGGGGGGGGGGGGTGTATTGTGGGATATCCTCATGGCAGGAATGGGAAATGTTATATTTTATTCGCACTAACAAAAAACCTTGATTTGTGTTAGGAGTGACGCGTAGGGACATTTAAAAAACCTACGAATATGTGACGGATAAATTGCAAATTTTAGTAGTTTTTCGCAATCTAGCAACAGTTTACAATCTTACTGTGTTGCTTATAAACTAACTATTCGTACAATTAACCGGAGACATATTATATACCGAAAACTTTATTAATTATATTTTGTATCTCTGCCCGTCTAAAACGTCTAAAAAGTCGTTTATGGCTCCATGCTTTTTTGGAGGTGATCTTACAAATGTTAGAACATTTAAAAGAGTTGAATAAATAAAATATAAAAAGGATATCTCAGGTATATTTTAATTATGATTCTTTATCGCTTCACTACAATTGTGTTTTTCATTCTTTATATTTTGATCATACTTTTTGTATACATTTGCTGAGAATGATAAAAAAACACAAGTGCTTAATTCAGAACTGCAAAAACATATTGTACAATAAACGTGTGCTTTGTTTTAATTCCTTTCATGGATGTTCTCAGCTGAGGGCGAGGTCGAAAGCTGTTATCATAATAAATCTGTTCTTTGTTTTCCCTGGATGTCCGAAACCTTTATTTGGACTTTGGTGTATTATCTTCACCGTAAAAGACACGTCGGCGGTTGTTTCGATAGGGGAGTAATCTTTGTAGTGACTTGTTCGTGGCTTTTATTTGTTATTTTGTGAAGATTAAGGTAGATTTCGTTTTAACTACATCAGAATGATTTCCTAATATAACATAAATTATTGGAGTTTTTTGGCAGATTTGTGTGTACGTTTCTAGAATTTATTTTAAAAAAGAAGCCTCGCGTACGGGTATCTTAGGAAGAACGAAATCAAATGCTCTAAAATTACCTACACATATTTTGGGACTTGATATGGTAGTGTATCAAGCCGAACCCTATTGATATATTAAGTAATTTGTAATTTATTTCTAGATGGCACTGATATAGTCTTTGAAAAAGTAACATCGAGTGACTATCTTCACTACAAAAATTGTAAAGGTACAAAAAAGTGAAAATTTCAAATTGACGTCGTTTATTGTTGATTTGTTTAGTAGGTATCTTTGAATTTGCTTTTTCTTCTGTTTCTTCTTACTTGTTCGTATTTTATTTATCATGTAGTCTAACCTTTTTAATTATAGTAGCACTAAGCAATGTTCTCTGTCTATTTTTCTTTACTTGTTTTAGTGTTTATTATATAAGTGTTCAAATAAATAAATAAATAGCCATCTAGAGCGTTACAATTATAAAGTACATAATCGACCAAAGAGCATTTGTCAAAGTTAATTTTAACATTTGTAATTTATTTGTAGATGGTACTGAACAGCATTTTAAAAACTAACATCGAGTGACTATCTCCACCACAAAAAAAAGTGAATGCTTAAAAATCTGAAATTATCGTATTGACACCTAGCGTAACAATTATGAACTACACAGTCAATCATCAAAATTGATTTCAACAAGCTTAAGTCATAATTTTATAATTTGTATAAAATTATAATAAGATAAATCTTAAGGCATAATTTTAGTCATGTAGTAGTTTTCGTTTTTAACCTCAAGCTGTATCGCTTGTATAGGTATTAATTGAAGAAGGTAGATACATCACATATATTTATGGCTACAATATATTTAAGAAAAATAATTATTCTCCCCAACGTCGCAAAAATTTACGTAAAATTGGCTTAATATGCCATCCCCGGGAGCCAGGTTATTAACCCCGACGCAAACATAGGAGACTTATTTGTTTTAAAGGTTTCTTGGTCGACAGTGTTCTTAGCTACAATTAAAAAAAAAACCTTCTTGAGGCGTTTGCTGATCGTCAGCTCTTTTCTAGTTGATGAACAGATCTGAATAAGTCTCACAGGTCTGATGGTATCCTATTACGTCAATGATACTGCAAGAACCAGGTATCCCTCACACAGTGCCACAGCATCGTTTGAAATCAGCAGGAAATCTAGTTCCTAACTAACTTACACCAGAGGTATCATGTTTGGCCTCATTGGTATGGTCTCAGTGATATAGAACATGAGGAGTATAAATGAAAAGACTATTTGCTAGAATTCTTTTTCAAATTTTTGATTTTACTTTAATTAATTAACTTTTAAGTAACGTTTCAAGTTCATTTTTAGTGTTACTATTAACTATTTTTACTGTTAAAATTAGTTCATAAAAATTAGTATTAGTGTTAGTCTTTCGAAATTGAAACAGCGAATAAAATTTAATATTCTCGTTGCTTACATTTTTTCGTTCATTAGTAAAAACAATAGACGTTATAATAATAATGAAAAAATATTTATGTACGTTTCACTCGATTCAATTGGCTTCATTGAGATATTAAAAACAGTGTTGAATCGAAAAGGTTTTTCAAAGTAAATTTAATTAACAAAGACCTTTCTGTTCGCTAATTATTTTAATTAATATTACATTTAGAGTTTTACATAAATTATATTCAATATTATAATTAATGTAAAGTCGATAAGAGTTTCTGGTGAGTACGATTCGAGAATACAAAATTATCACATCAAAGGGAAATTGGGCGGCTGTTCAGGTTTCGATTTGCATTTCAAAAACACATCTTCTGCGAGATCTTTAAGCTTGTTTTAGCAGTGACATTGCGTTTTTATCCTTATTTTACTTACAAAATACTACTAATTTTAGATTTTTGAATTTGCAGACCAATATATGAAAATAATCCTGTGGAATGAATTGTGTTCATTTTATAAAAAGAGAATGAATAATATTTTTTAACCATGGGATTCAAAATAATATTTAAAATAAACTAAATTTCTTTCAACTGTCGAGAGATCAGCTTTATTGTAGCAAATATGTGTGTCATTTTTTAAATATCTGTAGAATCGCATACAATTTAAATTTGATCTCGAAACTTAACTGACTCTATTGAGGATATAATTGCTATGGTTGAATTTAAAACGAACCGCGCGGAGTAAAAATTACTTGACATAAAATAATGTTCATTTTAGTAGTAGTTGTTAAATTTAATTTAATTTGAGCTATAAGAGCCAAGGACTAAGCCATAATGTAGGTACGTCTGAAAAACTTTTACAAATTATTTCTTCTCACAACAATATAAAGAAATGTTTTACAAAAATATTCAACGATAATTTTTTTACTTAAGTGTTATTGAAAATTGCTTAATTTTTGTTTGAAGTTGAGAATAAGTAAAGCTTTGTATATTATTTATTTTAGATGTTTATTAAACTGCATGTAATGGGCATTGTAATTGCTCTTGACGTAGCATCTCGCTCAACTTTTTTAACCGTTTCTAATATTTTTCTGGTAATATCAATTTCAGTTTCATTAAATCGATGTTAAAGTTCAAAAACTATCACGAGAATACCTGAACGCTTTAAATTGTTCTTTTAATGTCGATACGTAATGGAAAACAAAGAACTCTTAAAACTTCTTAGGATTTGAAATCGTCAATACGTCGTAGCTTGGCGTGGTGATTATGTACATGGCTTGGTGAGTGAAAAAGGCTTTTGTCCAATAAAAGAGCATCAAAGGAATTGTATTACTTAATAATTAGAATATTATTAATTTGAAATATAAATATAGTAAAATCTAAGAATATCAGTTACTATCAATTGATAGACGCCATTAATTATACCCAAGTATGAAAATCACGGCAAAATACAACGGCTATATACATAGACCGATCGCGAAATACGGTGTATTCTAGTGAGTAAATATGACATATTTCCATCATATTACATATTATCGTAAATAGTAGGAGACTTAATGTAGGACAAGTAACACGCAATAAGATATATTATCCTAACGAATCATTCTAAAAATATGACTAATAAGTTATTGTTTTATAATTACTTTTGTATTCATAATGGGCAGCAAATTTACACAATCAGGCATTGGACTGTGACATTGGAGAGCCTATTTCAGACTCTTTATAATGCGCTCCTTGTTATGACATGGAAAACTGTTCTGGATATCCCATTTTTTAGCGTGTGATGAGCAACCAGCCTACAGCAAAAGGTGCGAGAATGAAACGGTGATGAGGTAGAGCAATTCATGAGGTAGTCATCGAATAATGATGAATTGTTGATTCCACGGTCGTCCGATGTTATTGGATTCCATTGTTCTCACCTTTAGGTAAACAGTACCTTCACTTTGCCGTGCTACAATTAAAAAACAAACATTTTACTAAAATGTATATTGTAAAATGCTTATTATGTAAGTTAGCTTCCTAAAAATCATTATTCATCTCTGAGGTTGAAACTCTACTGAAACCTTAATACATTTGCTCCACAAAAGTATCACTGAGTAATACGACGAAATGAAAAAGTGGTATGATAACCTTTATTGAATGCGAATTCAATTTCGTTAACAGAGAGAAATAGCCTTCGGTAAAAAAAAAAACGATGAGACACTGTGAGTTATTTTGTATATACATTTTCCGGGATCCCACAGGCAAAAGAGGCCTTATATAGAAACTTTAACAGATGATATTTATTATTTGAAGTAAGAACAAAGTTCACGACATAAGATCTTTATTGAGTAAAACTTGCGATCTTGTGACTCACGGTTTATCTACTAGCATTGCCTGATCACGTTTGTTAATAATCGAAAGTGTTTTCGCATATTTACAATTATTATGATATGTCTTGAATATAAAAAATACATAGATATATTAAAGAGGATTACATGTTACAGACATACTTATAAGGAATGAGTATATTACAGGAAGTATGAGAATAGCATCATATCAGGAGAGTTTATGGGTTATAAGGTAACCGTGTTTTGATTTTATTTTGATTTTAGTAGAATAATAAGTATGAAGGTGAACGGATATAGGAGTAGAAGAAAAATGTACCGACTCTACTTAGATGGGATAAAGGTAAGAAGAAAACGATATACATAGAAAATATGAAGAGAAAGAAAGAGATACGCTCATACGGTTACAAATAAAATGTATACCATTAAATTTCGCAGTATACGTAGTGGAAACGCCTTTGGTCTCATTTCCATCCAATCTGCCCGCGATCGGCCATACACAATGACTTGGAAGGAAACAATCTTTAAAACCCGAACAAGGGACGGCATTGTTGCCAGCAGAGCGGTCCGGGAAAGGAAAACGCGCTTTTATTGTTTTTTATTTACAACTGTGGAAAGGAAAGCCATCCCGTAATAAAATGTTTGTCGTACAAATAGAGCCCGAGAAATAGAATGGGTCTTGGAACAATAATTGGAACGATATGAGACAAAATTGGGTTCCGGACGGAACGGCACGTTAATGGAATTAATACTTTTTTTATCACTTCCACAGTTTGCCGACAATTAAGTTTATTATTTTGAATTATAATTATTTTTGAACATATTTGCAGTATTTTATTGTATGCATCATTTTATTAAACTTGGCTGTTGAAAAATAATAGGTCGGGGAAGAAGTTTCTTCGCATTTTTTAAATATGAAAACTCAAGATATCTTTTTCAAACTATATTTACATTTATTTACAGTATATATATGCCGTTTGTTTTTATAATTTTCTGCGATTTTGTAGGTAGAGACATTACTACGTAGCTGTAGAAACTTTGGAACTTCAGATAAAAAAAAACGCGATAAATAGTTTGGCACTCCTCTTTTGATGTTAACCTTACATAACCTAAAGAATTCTGAAGAGACCGAAACAGGTGAAAATCTGAAGTTGCAAGGTCAGGGCTATATGGTGGATGCACTAACACCTCCCAGATAAACTCTCTTAATTTTAAAGATGTGTGTGGTCTAGCGTTATCGTGATGAAAGACTACACCCTTCCTGTTAAACAGACCTTTTTCGCACGTTCTTGTCTTACGTGATCCACTTTTCATCGCCAGTTATCAATCTCTTCAAAAACTGCTCGGTTTCATTACGTCTCAATAATGAATCGCAAATGAGTACACGGTTCATTAGGTTTCTTTCAGTGAGCTCGTGTGGCACCCAAATATCAGCTTTTTGGTATAGCCACCTTTCTTCAAATGGGTTAAAACTGTTTTGCGGTCAATTTCCAGTTCTTCAGCTACATCGTAACTACTGATAAGCCGATCTTGCTCCAGTTTTTCAAAAATGGCGTCTATTTTATTCGTAACAGGGCGACCAGAGCGAGGTGCATCCTTAACATCAAAATTTCCGGACTGAAAACGTTTGAACCAAGTTTGTGCTACTCATACTGACAGTGCAATAGGTCCATAAATATCACCAATTTTTAAAATGTATCGACATTCTTCATTAGATTCAGTCATTTTTACAGAAAGAAAAACAAATGAAAAATAGTAGGAAACAATTTTTTTTTTTTTTACCTTTTTTATGTTATCAAAACCAGCCAGATACAAATAGTACAGTCAAAGAAATTTTATAACAAGTTTATACCTACGTTATGCGAAAACACTTTTTCCCAAACCAATTATATGTGCTATTCACACCCTGTACTAGTAAAACCGTCAGAAAACATAAACACATAAAATTTGAAGACAATCAAAGCTGTGAAAATTTGGACATGTATTAACCATGCGTATTGTATATAAATTGATTTTGGCGCAGGCTAAATCTTATAGATGTGTCTTTGTCTCTCTTTAGTGTCTTTTAAAATCACAACAGTGCTTATGAGGTTTTCACTTCAAAAAATAGCAAGATAAATATTTTCGATCATAACATTGAGTAAATGTGTAAAACTAAATACGACACCATGCTTTTGTTAAATTTACAATTAGCAACAACAATAATTAAAAATTTGTCGTTGCCCATCATAATATGCAGATTTAGAAAAGTGTCTTAAATAATTCTCAATGGAATTTATACGAAATCACTTACTTCTCCAAGTACATTTTATAAGTTGATTGACTCGTACTCGTTAACTTGTAAATCATATTTACCTCTGATAGTTTTCTTTTTAACTTACTTATAAGTATAAGTAAGAAGTTATGTACCATGTTTTTTGTTGCATATCCAATAACAACATTTAGGGAAACACTTGACTCTAACAAAAATTAGCACTTTAAAGTTTTAAGGTGCGACCGCACTAGAGCTGCGTTGCGCAGCGCGTCGCTGCATGTGATTTCATGTACATGGTCGGGCCGCACGAGAGCGGCGCTGCGCGTCAAAATATAATTTTGTATGTTGAGTGCCGCACCAGAGCGGCGCTGCACTGCGCGTCGCGACATAGTTGCCTCCCAAAGAATATTTTAATACGCAGTACCGCAACGTGCAGTGCAGCGCCGCTCTGGTGCGGCATATCAAGCGGCGCGGCGCGTCGCTACTGCCATCTTCTAAAAACGTTCGTGTTGGATATCGAACAGCTCTCGATAAGTACTAACAGTATTAGTTAATTTTTCTTCTTCAATTTCCATTTTTGTAAATAGGCGTGTTTCTCCGCCAAAAGCAGTATGCAGACTGACGCAACGCGCCGCGCTGCTAGCCGTGTCGCATCAGAGCGGCACTGCACTGAGCGTCCCACAGTGTTAAAGGAGAATGCCCACTCTTCATAAATATATTGGCAATAGGTGAACACGTCATGTAAAAATGTATGGGCATAATAATATACAATTTTTCTATTCAATTGACTAAGGAGTTGGTTTAGAAAAAGTTGGGGTTTTTATGATAAATCAGTTTTTATTTATTATAAAGTAAATACCTACCACTTTTTACATTAAAAAACTTAAAACTTAAATAAACTATACTACGATTATATTTTCATGTTTAGTTAGTTTGTTAGTGAAAGAAGCTCTCTAATAATACCAAAATCCCTAAGGACTAGGTACTGAGAGGATATTACGTCATGACATCGCAAGTGTGAGTGAATACTGAATTTACAGATGGCTAGCTTGACTGTCAAATTGGCTTCGGTGTTGCAATACAAAATAGAAAATATCGATTTACATTAGAGTTGCATTAAAATGAGTAAATAAAAACTGTATACTTTTTTATTACTTGAAGCAATGATGGCTCAGTTTGTAGAGTATACGGACACCGCGTCGATCGACGTGAGTTCGAATCCCTGCAATGATTTGAGCTTGACCTTGAGCTTTCGGTGAAGGAAAACCTCGTGATGAAACCAATAGCATTATGGTAGGGTTTTTTTCTAATTCCCGCCTGGCTAGCTACTACCCTCAAGTTGAAAACCTGTCTTCAAACACCAATTGGTGTGTTCCGGCAGCTGAACTTGATAGTTTTCACTAGGCTCAAAGTGCTATCATCTTGGGCCACATCGACACTTAAGATCAAGTGAGATTGTGGCTACAACGCTAAACCGGCATATGACGACAAAAAAAGAAAAGTAAAACATGATATCTGCCAATTAAATAGGAAAATTGTATATTATTATGTCGATATATTTTTACATGTGTTCACCTAGGGCCAAATTGTCTATGAATAGTGGGCATTCTCCTTTAGCACTATGTATGTTATTTTGGAGGTAAATATGCCGCAACGCGCAGTGCAGCGCCGTTCTAGTACGATATGCCCCATACAAAATGATACAAAGTATATTTTGACACGCAGCGCCGCTTTGGTGCGATCCTACCTTTATAATTACTTTTTCGCAAAGGGATGCCTGAATCGAAAAATGGTTTTCACACACCTGCAATATTTTTGAACGACCTATCTAACGACACCCCACACGATGGTATAGATGACAAATAAAATTCATTCCCACTATACGTGTAAGGGAGGTTACCCAGAACATTATTTTTCTCAACATAATGGTATCTACGCCTGTATCTCCGAAGGGTTAGGCAAATGTGTACTAATGTACACCCACAGTTCGCCAAGTATGTTTTTTAGGTCCCATGTAATAGGGCGTGAGCCTGTTAATCGGGCATAAAACCAAACTCCGAGCTGCTACTGAGAATTTCATAGAAAAACCCAATAACAATGCTCGACCTGGGAATCCAACCCAGAACCTCAATCATAGATTCAAGATAGATTTCAAGTTTTTATTTAATCACTTTGCCGATGTGATTAATATATAAACCCATACCAAATTACAGATCTTTATTACTAAGAATCTCTTAGCTAAGCCCGCGGACAGACAGACAAACATAGCGATATTATACAATTTCGGAACCTTCAAAATCAGAAAAAGTGAATTTCGCATCTAATCGGTTAATGTATAGAGCTAGTCCTAGTCCCCACTAGACGCGCATTATTTTTAAGGTAGTATGTTCTGATTTCACGATTCCCTAATTCTAAATGTGTGTCATGTATATGGAAATAGGTTAGTGCCTATGTGGTTGTATAAACAGGATTGCGGACAGGGGCGGTAAGTTTGCCCGGGAAGCGATTAAATGCGGGTAGATAGTAAACATCTTCCATGCTTGTTGACACACGCCGTGTTAGTTGTGTAATTTGAGTGGGAACTTGGGACTATATATTGAACTAATAATTATGTAATTAAAATTATGTTTCAATCAAATTCAAAAAAATCTTTATCAAATCAAAATAACCTTTATTCAATTTAGGCCCTAAGAAGGCACTTATGAACGTCAAAACACTACTGCCGGTTCGGAAAATATACCAGACATCGAGAAGAACCGGCAAGAAACTCGATCGGGTTTATCTTTTTTTTTCAACTGTACAAGTGTTAATATAACAGGTACAATGATAATAATTTTGTGGAATTTTTTCAATTTTATTTATTTAGTCCATAGGAAGGCATTTATGAATGTCAAAACACTATTATCGGTTCTAAAAAGAGCCCAGTCATCGAGAAGAACGGGCACGGTACTCGATCGAGTTTAACTCAGTGGATGGTACGACAGTACAGTTTTGCATCAGTGGGTCGCGACCACCATACACCACTTGTAAAAACCACCGCAGAGTCACAGGCTCAGGAGTTTCGCGATCCAGGATTTGCCGGTCTACATCCAGTAATTAAGCGGGGTGGTGGGGATCTCTACCCGACTGGTTCGCGACCACTATGCACATGGTGATAAACCCCACAAAAAGACTTTACTTTTGTTTGTCGCCTATTTGAATCATACTATGTATTGCTGCTGAGTGGCTTGCAGGCCGGTATGATGACGAACGGCAATGGGTTGTCAATTTCTCGGTGGTCGCTGTTTTTTTTTGTATTGGACTGTGCACACCAACAAGCATGGAAGTTGTCCCTTAGCCATGCAACTATAAAAAGGTGTCCAAGTGCTCTTTCAAAGGTTTTACCACTTTAAATGTTTTCATCGTGTTATTTTCCTACCGTTATGAAGGTGGCACGGCACTGTTGATTGATATTCGGTTTCTGGCATTTCAGCATTTCTGTTAATTCTATTGACTTGTCTGTGACATGCACTTTAGTGAAAATATTCGTGAAACGTTTATTATAATTAATAATGACTAACAGTTTTATGCCTTTATTAATTAGTAGCTGATATCCAAGACTTTGTTGCGGTATTTATTATATTAACACCACGGCAAGAAAACACATCGCTGAATGCTTATTACTTATAAAATTCGTATTTTATTCAAACTTTATTTTCTTAGACTTTTTATTGAATGAAGATATCGTGATATTTTTTTTTGTTAAGGGCTAAGTATCTAAGGAGTAAAACAAACAAAATTTAATCAAAATCTATCCAGTTATTTTTGACTAATGCGGGCTCAAACCTCATCAAATATTTCCAACTATTAATAGCTAGAAAAATAAAAAAAAACATTCTGTTAGTTGTATTTTTTTTAAATCAAAACAACTTGTAATATTGTCAATATAAAAAAACCTAAAAATTATCGATTAAAAGAAATTTAATACTATAAAATAAAATTATTATCTTAACAAATATTCCGACTTCACACTTTTAGTGGTCTATAGTTAAGTACCCTTTGAACTGTTCGTCAACCGGTTTAGTTGTTTCACTTCAGACGCCAGATTAATTGGAATCCTGATTGCTGGGCACATCTCAAACAGACCTTCGTTACATACGGGTAAATAAATAAGTTTACATATAGGTAATTTATGATTCAACCCAACGTGAAGTATTTAAACGTAACTATATAGAAATAATAGAGTTAAAGAGATTATTATATTTCGAAAAATACAAATTTTAATCACTTTAATTAAATTGAAAGCTATGAAAATTCATGACACAATTGTCGAAAGCCGTATGAGCTGATATGGTCCTGTTATGCATTGTAGGTTAGACCAATATTGAACGATCGAACCCATACTCTGCAGAGCAAAATCTAAACACACTACCTGTAAGTTACTATCGCTTGGAAAGTGTTACAATTATCTGGAATTTGCCCGTAAGTCGTAACTAGAGGAGTAATAATGTTAAGCATGTTACCTCACTTGTTATGTTATATCAGGTCTTTCAAATGATGTGTGAAGAGGCAATCATCAGGTTGGCATGATAGCGAAAACTGTTGATGGAATTTCACACACA
Source organism: Saturnia japonica (assembly GCA_033032175.1). Taxonomy (NCBI): domain Eukaryota; kingdom Metazoa; phylum Arthropoda; class Insecta; order Lepidoptera; family Saturniidae; genus Saturnia; species Saturnia japonica. Next base: position 18,105,944 of record CM065311.1, on the reverse strand, counting down.
CACACACAGGTCTCTGTTGTTTTTGGACTGCAGCGTACTTTCCTTCAGGTACCTACTGCGAAGTAATTTAGCCAAGTTAGTATAGAAAAAAAAACTTATAACCTTTAGACGCGGTTGAACCTTTATGAATGTTAACCACGTATTGTTCGTAACGCATATTGTAACGTCATATTACGTAAATGTATTTTTTTTAATCATATAAATTTATATTTTTTTACAAACAAACCGTACCCCACGATTTCATCCGTGTTAAAAAAATCCATATGAATTTGAAATCCCTGTTCAAAGGTTTAAAAATTCGCAAACATTTTGTGCAAGATACCTCATACTCATTATAACTTACACGTTATTGTTTTTACAAAGCCGAGCCTGTACCTCGTGGTCACGCCAGAATATCGTGACGTGAGTCGACTCAATGGGCAACATTCAGCTCGCCACAAGGTAGTTGTCGTTTCCAACCTTTTTATTAATCAGATCAACATCAAAGTAAAATGACTTGGTTTAAATAAACCACCTCGTTCGGCCTTCTTCGCGCTAATTGCAACCAATATTGCCGCTTCATCTTTCCGTTAGATACGATTAACAACACGTACATATAGCAAAAATAAGTCCGTATATTTTGTTCGTCTATCGCGGAAAGCCCTGATAAAAATTGATAAATAATGGAGTATCCGCAGTATAATAAAAACCAGTATCTTAGGAATGACGTAATCAATTTTGATGTAAGTACCTTAACTTAAAACAAAAAACCTAGCGTTCATTTATTATAAAGGACACTGATTACGAATTAAACAAATTGTTGTACGTCTGTTCGGATTTAGCTCAGAAATGGCTTGCCGATTTTTATGAAATTTTGTACACGGGAAGCATATGTCATTACTCAACAAACTGTTAGGCTATTAGAATAACTTTCAATAATATTAGAGTAAAAATAAGATTACAAGACGAAGCTAAATACTGAGTAATAAAATGATGCGGAGTCGAAGGGCAAGGCTAATTATACTTATAAGCATAACAAGGTATATTTTTTAGATTAAAGTCACACCAAAAATAACTAAAATTGATTGTAAATATTATGTAACATCTTAATAAAATATTAAGTAGTATTTATATCTTTTAAATTGACAATTATTACCGAAATCTGCTTGTTCAATTATTTCATAAAGCCTGGAAATTTGTGTAGTACATAAAGTGGTCACATAAATTTTTTCAACAGTTTTATCGCGAAGTCATTAATGTAACAAAACGTTGTACGAAACCGTTCACAAAACTTGTAACGTTCTTCGACCCACTTGTTGAAAAAAATTCGTATTTTTAACAAGTGAAATTTTTCTTTGTGGAACATATCGACCGCGGAGAGTGGGCCGCATTTCGGCTGACATCAAAGGATGCCCGAACCTTTCAGATTTGCTTTGTGAGTTACAGCTTTCTGCGATACCTGCTCGATATCGTTGTGACGCTGATCCGTATAAAAGATTTTGATGTGTTTTTCGTGATTTTCTTTATATTTTTCTTATTGGTTATATTGAGAAAACGTAAATGTTAATATTGACAGAAATAAAAATAAACGCTTTCAGGATGAAGTAATGTATATTACTTGAGCTTATCTTTATTTACTTTATCATATTGTATAAGAGTGGTAAAACCGTAGATCGGGATTAAGTTGAAACAGAATACAGTTGTCGCGAAGTATCGAGAATATAAAATAATGTCGGTAGTTTCACCCGTGCCGGCGACAAACAGGCGCCAAAGTATCAGTAATTGTGCACTGCGTGAACGCAGCGCACCTCTGTACAAACAGGCAGCTACCGGCTTAAAAAATCATTCTCGTTCAACTGTCGAGCCGTGCGGACGTTACAGTTGTCGTAGTCTACTCTATGTCGTAGTCGTCGGAGATTGGGACCAGAGTTAAATATACCAATCAGTGTATGTTTACCGTTACAGTTATCAGTTAGTATCAGAGATCCTCTGCCAGGCCGCCTGCGGGGCCGCGAGAAGTTCACCAGTACAGTTAATGTTTATTACACTTCAGTTATCAGAGTTTCAGACATCAGTAACCAGACCGCCTACGGGGCACAATCAATGATGTAATTAGTTCATTCAGAGTTCATGCAGACCACGAACAAGATCCAGTTTCAAATAGCATTTAATCAGCTTTCGAACAAGAAACGCGAGGCATGTGGTGGTTAAAGGAAAAGTTGGAGGCCACTGAGGTAAACCCCAAATAAAATAATTTCAGTAGACAAGAAGAATAAACCCAACTCAGATACTCAATGCAGACATTAGTTCGGTACTTGAGAGTACTTGGTGACAATACTAGTGCGCGTATTAATACACGTAACTACAATTAAACACGTCTACTAAACATTGAATTATGCTTCAAAACTTTAAAAAATGAGCAGAATTTGTTTTGATTACGATTAACGTAGGCTGATATATGCAAGTTATATTCTTCGGTCCTATGTATAACCTGCCGTATTGCGTGTATGTGGTCTACAGTACTGAAGCTCTTTTGGAAAGCGGCTTCTTTGGGAGTCTGTAAGTCATCAAACTTGCCTGCGAGACAGATCATTACAAAAATAGCACAAAAGTGAGATGATTATAATATGTATTGTCTTTGTTTATTATGTAATTATGTAAATATAATATGAAATATGTGTCTATATTGTAATAGGTCTTTACCTATGAAATTGGCGTTCTGCAGTACTGGCCATTTCAAATCAAAATAATTTTTGTTTGGCTAAGAATTCTAATTTCATATTAATTTTATTTTAAAAACATGGAATTCTTTTTCCAAAAGTAGTTATTTGTTTATTGATTAGTGTTACATTTTCATCGCATTTCAATCTTTTTTATCATCATGGATACGTTAAAAATTCGAGTAATTATGGAATATGAGTACCGTCGTGGTAGCAACGCGGCACAAGCGGCACGCAACATCAACGAAGTTTACGGAGCTAGCACTACAAACCAACCCACCACCTGTTATTGGTTTGCTCGCTTCCGTTCTGGGAATTTCGACCTGAAAAATGAACCTCGCGGTCGTCCGAAGACTTTGGTCGACAATGACGAATTAAAGGCGATTGTGGAAGCTGATGATACACAATCTACGGCTAAATTAGCAGCAGCTTTCGACGTTAGCGTCAAAACAATATTGGTCCATTTGCGTCAAATTGGCAAGGTAAAAAGCTTGACAAATGGGTGCCCCACGAACTCAATGATAGACAGCGCGAAGTACGCGTCGAGACATGCCTTGCACTGCTCAACACGCACACAAATGAAAGAATTTTGAATCGCATTGTTACCTGCGATGAAAAATGGATTCTGTTTCATAGCTGCAAGCACTCAGCAAGTTGGTTGGATCCTGGTTCAGCACCTAAACAATGCCCTAAACGAAAACTTACCCCTAGAAAAGTGATGGTCATTGTTTGGTGGTCTAGCGCCGGTGTGATTCATAACAGCTTCTTACCAAACGGGGTGAGCATTACTGCAGATGTGTACTGTGAAGAACTGAACACAATGATGGAGAAGCTGGCACATCTCCAACCAGCATTGGTCAATCGATCGTCTCCGCTGCTCCTGCACGACAACGCGCGACCTCATACTGCACAGCAGACGGTCTCCAAGTTGCAAGAACTGGGGTTGGAAGTTCTCCGTCATCCGCCCTACTCACCAGACCTTGCGCCTACAGACTACTACTTTTTCCAGAATTTGGATAACTCCTTGGCGGGAAAAAAATTCAATACCCGAGAGGCAGTACAAAATGCCTTTGAAGAATTTGTTGCCTCCCGTCCAGCTGATTTCTTTAAGAAGGGCATCAATAAACTGCCACTGTGCTGGCAAAGATGCATTGATTGCATGGGTGATTAATTCGATTAATACAAATAAAAAATACATGAAAAAAAATCGTTTAAATTTTTTCACACAAAACGGCAATTTCATAGGTAAAGACCTAATATATAATATAGTATAGTATGCAGTATATAATAAATATGTAATGTGTAATTTTATTATGAGTGTAAGATGGTAACTGTTATGAAAGTTCCCCAAGACAAAGGCATGCCTAGTTTGGGGACCATTGTTAGAACATAAACTGTACAATGTAATTTTAGTTTCTTTATTAGGGTATTGTCACCCTTCTTGAAGAAGATTTTGATTCATGCCTGCGGCGTTTTATCTTCGAGGGTCCAAGTCCGGTGAAGCTGTAAAAGCCGCAGTGGCATCAGGGCCCCTAAAGGCTAACAGTGTAGTCAGATCTAAAAAAAAAAAATCTTCGAGGATGACGGAATTGAACTAGGACAACTTAATAAATGTCATATATGGGAACCCTATAGGATCCTATATTGGGAGCCTGCTATAAACTAGTTTATCTCATTAAAACATTTGTATAAACAAATGAGATAAAGTCTGTAAAGTACGTTGTTTAGTTTTCGCGGTGTAATGTTTAGCTTAACGTCTAGACAGTGTATCAGACAGTTTACATTAGGGTTCGTGCCCTATGTCTGTGAACCCTCGGTAGGGGAGGTTCTAGTAATGTAGATTGTATTTGTTATAAACTTTAATAATATTCTCTGGTGAATTTTACGGAGTTTGTATAATTAGGATTCTTATTAGGTAATGAATTTTTATAAACTCGTCAAATTAGTGAATTGTTTTAAATTTTAATCAGCTCATTGACGGCTCACTGTTTACACACTTACTTAGCAGATGGTTCAACAAACTATAGGTATTTTATTTTGCAAAAAATATGAATGATGGGTGTGTACGGATCTCTGCAATGAGCCGGAGCTTTCGGTGAAGGAAAACATTGTGATGAAATAATGGCATGGTGGTAGGGTCTTTTCTAATGTCCTCTTGGCTAGCTGTCAATTCTCAAGTTGAAAATCTGTCGCCAAGTACCAATACGTGTGTCCCGGCAGCTGCACTTGAGAGTCAGTCTTCCACTAGGCTCAGCATGTTACTTATAACGAACAAATTCTTTTAAAATACTTTACACGACAAACAAGTGTTTTATTAAAATTAAAGTTTTATCGGTCCACTGACGAAGGACAGCTTTGCTCTTTCGTTGCGGACATTGTACTTCAGTTTTTGAGATTAGGCTGCATATTAGATTAAGGTAAATTTAGACTTCATTTATTTCTAATTAAAATCTAATATGGGGGGGGGGGGCTACTAGGCAGTGTGCCTAAATTACTAGCAGGATTGCCGCGTTGTATGGCAATGCTGATTTTTTCGGCAAGGTAATAATAACCCGCCTCGCGTGTACTCGAACAAAACGCCTAGGCCTACTTCATCCTAAAGAAAATTTTATGAAGTAAATTTTACCCTTTACAGCATGTTATTTGGATACATCGTTTGGGAGATAATGAAAATTTAAAATAATTTGTACTTGCAGGAAGTCAGATAAAATTAACACGGATGAAACCGTAGAACACAGCTACTTATTATTTAGGTAGATTATTATTTTGATCATTTTACAAAGCAATCGCGTCATAGCCTTATACCCTCTTGCATGGGTAACTACCAGCCTGGTGAAGCTGTCAAAGCCTCTAATGGCTCCATAGTCTTTAAATAACAGTATAGTCAGTTCGAAAAATAAAGCGCTAATCGTAGTAGGCCTGGGTATCGCAAACCCAAGTACCATGCTGCGGAATTCACAACAAATAACTTAGTTTATTGCTACAATAATATCCGCACCAGGGAAATTAATTAAGCAAACGACCAATAAACCAATAGTACTCTATCTTACAATAAAAATAATCTACCATCAACGGCTATTCACTTTTACTGATCCAAGAAAAAAGTATAATCTTTTATTTTGTTTTAAAACTTGGCTCTTTATTTTAATCTCTCTCTTTATTTAATTAAATTAATATTTTTGCATTTTCAATAATAAACAGAATTAACTCAAAAATCGTGACTGTTTGAAAATTGCGTCTAAAGGTTTGCAATTGCGGTGCCAACCAAATTTTAATGAAAGTCAAGAAATGTGGAAATTCAAGAGAAATGATAATAATGAATTTGAAGTATTGTCAATTCAAGTGATATTTCAAAATACTTCGAATTATTAAAACATTTAAAAAATAGATAGGTTTAAAAAAGCAACTTAAATTATTTCACTTCCTTTAATTTGAAACTCAAATAAATTGTAAAGTAGTAAAAAGCCTACTGATTATTTACGTTTTTTATAAGTCCCGCTTTTAACCAAAGAACCCCACTTTTTTCCTCAAAAGGCTTCAAGATCCCGCTTTAACTGAAAAAAAGCTGGCAACGCTGGTATTGGCGTACTTTTGCAGCGTATTTTCTCTATTGCCGATTTTTGTATATTACCACAGCAAATTGACGGTACGGCCCCTGATGGTAAACACTGTACAATCTTAACACAACAGCAACCACCGAGAGATCTTAATCCAACAACGGTCGCCGATGTCATGCCAGCCCGCATTCAATTAACTGGATATGATGCACAGGTTGATTCCGAAACGTGACACGCAAAATCGAGTCACACACACACACATATATGTATGGTGGTCGCGACCCAGTCGGGCAAAACAGTCCTACCACCCCGCTAACGCCATTTCTTCGTTCGTTGATCAGCAGGGTGCACCACTTGTAGGTGAAGTTGGCTTGGGCGTCTGAGTGCTGAAGATGTAATTCGACACCCCTTACACCTCTAAGGATCTTTTTAGTATCTTCGCATTTTCGCTAAGCATACGTTCTGTTATATTCGAAAGCTATCGATATCCCTGGACACCTGTAAAATGTTATCGTAATACAGCCGTCCAGTAGGAAAACACAGAACTGTAGACAGATTTATCGGCAATTGAAATCGTCAATTCGTCGTACGTCTATCTGAAAACTAGCCCGTATTTCTCTTGGGATGAGGCTTTTGTCGATTAGTAGGGAATTTACGAGTTCGTGTTTATGTGTCTATGTGTATCATAGAGTAAGTTCTTTTTTTTTTTTTTCAGTATTATTCTGTCGAAAATATCTAATACAATAATAAAATAATAATATCATACGAAAATCCTTACATTCCAAACACTAATAACTGGATATGAAAGTTTATTTGTACCTACCTTATGCGTTATTAGGTACTGCTTTGGAAGAGGTTAATGAAGTCGAGTCTGGTGGCGTGTGTCTATTTAGTTTTATTTATTTATTTTTATTTTACAATTACAAGGAAAACACTTACAGCTAAAAAAATATACATAATATGAAGGTAATTCTGAAGGCCATTTAAAAGTTTTTAGAAATAGACAATAATAATCGATGAATTACTACGACTCTGACCGTGTCACAACTATATTTCACTTATGCACAACTTTGGTGAATTATTGTGCGCACGGCCGCTACGGTTTGTATTATTTATTACAAGTACTTTACAGTAGATAGCGTGGGAAAAGTAATGGAAACGAAGTCGAAATCAACGAACAACCGAAGTACTTATTCAATAAAATAAATCCTTTTAAAAAAAAAAATTGTAGTACATTAACACTCAAAAAGCCGCAATCTGCTAATAGGAGTATTATTATTCTGTGGCCACAATAAACATACTTCACTTAGGAAGTGGAGTTATTGCGAAAGTTGAAATAAAATTTCCCAACTTTATGACTTATATTCCGGGCAAAAATGTTTAAATAATAATTACAAATAAGTTTTAAAACCTCCTTACTATCCTTTACGAGAATATTGCGAGTCGCTTTGTTTGGGGCCTCTCGGTACGAACTCAAAGCAAATTGCTTTTACTTCGAAGCCAGGGCGCGGGCGGGACACTTAAAATATGCGGAAAATACTTTTTGCGACTACAAATGAAAACGAAATCAACGCGATGCGAACATAATTACTGTATAAAATTTCGATTTGTTAAACGGCCGGTTGTAAAATAGTATTTATGAATAAAATAGCTTATGAGCTTTGTCTGAATTTGGATACAATACAAATGCATTTTTAAAATGGCCTTTATTCGCCTTAGTAGGTAAAATAGGCAGGCATAGATAGGCAGCAAATCGAGAATAACAAAAAGTGAAGTTGTTATGTTGTCCTTCCGCACATCTTATACTGAACGTGTGTATTTATGCATCGTTCATATACTCATCTTACTTGTTTAAGGAAGTAGTATTAAGACATAAAAAACCAGGAGAATATTCATTCACATAACAAATTTTATCCAGGAGATTTTGTGGTTGTTGAATATGAAGGCGAGTTGAAACATCGGATGAAGTAAGAGCTTTTATTGTCAAATGTGAGACTTCCTGCAGTTTGTTTTGAAAATGGCTGGAAAAGATTGTAATTTTGTGTTTGCTGATCTGTTATCATGTACTAATTAAAATCATTAATTTCTAGAAAAAGTTTGGTTACTAATCTCATTTGTCACTAAATATGAATAAAAACTTTAAAATTACGGGAAAGCATTTGGGTTTTTAGTCATTTTCTACTCTAATACTACCTATAATTACACATAAGATTTGTATTATTGATTTAAAATTTTTAAGCCATCCTTTTTACTTGACTTTTCCAACCTGGGCCATTGTCACGAACAGCTGATACAACAATAATCCAAAATAGAATTAAAAAACAAAATCAAGTAATCTTTTTTCCATTATGGCACGTATCACTATTTAATTATAGCATACTTATCTATATTATAAACCAAATACATTTATATTTACAACTATAGTTATAGTTTTCGTAGGAATTAAATGCCAGATGATAAAGTTTTGGACAATATTTACATGGTTTTACGGTATTGTTTAGTATCGAGATACGTACCTACTCACTAGCTTACGAGTGAGTTTACTTCAGGGTTCACGTTTTAAATCTTTTACTAGGGTCCTTTGCATAATATCGAGAGTGCTTGGAAGCGCGATTGATTTTACTCTGTCAGGCAAATAGGTCGACCTCGATAGAAAGTGATGCATAAAGGCTTATAATTTGTATTCACGTGTCACAACGCAGCTAGCAATGTGCAGAATTAGATTGGCCTAAATATACTAGTATTTTGTTTTCGAAAATAAACTAGGTAAGTTTAAAGGGTAAAACGCGACTACGGACAACATCTCGCTCCGAAAAGTACGATGTATTTTTTTAAAATGTGCTCATTTGATATCCAACACGGCACATTAGAAAAATATGTTTTGGAACGAAATTCCTTATCGTGGAATCGGAGCTATATGTGTGTAGTGTCCTGGCCTATGAAGATTCCATGGTCCATGTTTTTGTTTTCAATCCACTTCATTTATGCACAATAACAAGTTTTATTAATTAAAATACCACAGTGTATTACAAAATATGACGTTAAACAATACCAATATACAATTAATAAAATTGGAAGTCTGTCTAATGTCAAAATAACAGTTTTTTACTAAATGCATATGAAAGTATCAATTTTTAAAATTTTTGTCTGTCTGTTTGTTTTCTGTCTGTCTGTTTGTTCCGGGTAATTTCCGAAACAGTTGGACAGATTTTGACAGGACTTTCAATGATAGATAGTTGTTTGTGTACTGCAACTTAGGCTACTTTTATTTTAGAGAAAAAAATTAAGGTTCCGCACAAATAAAAAAATCTGGTCCTGGTGAATCAATCGGGCGCTCAAATGGTTTACGCTGAGTAAACCATAAGAGATATAGCAAATTAATGTAGTAAATAATTGTAGATATTAAAAAGACCTACAAAAAAGTTACCGAGAGTATACGTCTATCTTCTAAGGAAAATAACCATTTTTGTCTTTAAATAGTCGGGAACGGGGGAACAAGATTCGCACGAGCATTCTGTAGTCCACGTGAGCGAAGCCGCGGGCACAGCTAAATTATGAATAAAAAACAAAAACCATACCATGACAGTTTGAGATCCCGGCGAAAACTCCCACATTCTTATACCAGTTTTATCACAGATTTGAGAAAAAGAAGTTTTATCATAGTTTTTCAATGCTAAGGTCAATTGTCACAACCCAATTATTCGTACTACAATCGTGTTATTGTGTACTATACGGGACAAATACAGTATGTTGTTGTTGGACAGTTGATTATCATAGGAGATTGGAGATATTGGAAATTCAAGTATGTAAAACTGTTTTACCTTAACATTTTCGTTTCTCAAGTGGTCAATGTGGTGGTAACTGGTAAGTAATTCGTTTCTATAATGTCTGTCTATTAACTCTGATTATTGATCTTCAAAGGTTAATAATGCCACTGTATAAATACCTGTAACAAAGAAAGCTTTTGTTAATTTTTAAAAAACAATAATTTGATTAATAATTAATTATAATGTAAAAATTTCAAGGATATCAGAACGATAGTCCAAGGCTTAGTAATTTATTGTTTACTAGCTGCGCCCGCGGCTTCGCTCACGTAGACTACAGAACTATAGATTATAAAGATATCCTGATATATATATTTTTAAATAACGACCAACTATCTAACGAGTAAAAAAAATTATCAAAATGTATGTAGTAGTTTTTGCGTGATGCACACACAACGACAAACCTCTATCATTTTATTTATATAGATGGTATTCTGGACAAGTAGCTGACTACAATTTAAACAAATGTTAATTTACGTGGTAAACAAGAGATATTATTTCCTACATTAAGAAAAAAACAAGCTAGAGGATAATTAATATAAAACATACAAATATTGAAACCCGATCGAGTTTTCTATGACTCGAATGTTTACCAAACCTGTGGCGGTGTATTTTTAATTGATTTCATAAGGCCTAAATTTAACAGTATTTTTTATTTTGTCCTCAAGGGCAGTTACAAGAACACATCGACTGGCCCTATAGGGCAGATTTTCAACCCGAGACTGGTAATTGGCCACGTCATTATTGGAAAGTACAAGCCACTGTATTGTCGTTTACGTCGAAGTGCCTAACAAAACAGAAAAAAAAATGCGATATTATAGTACAAAAACTTACCTACCCAGTTTCATTTATTTGTTTTCTCTCTTTGTTGTATTGTTGAATTGTAAGAATATAACGAGGAACAATTCAATTAATACAATCGCAATGAAAACGTCCATAAATAATTGACAGAAAAGGGACATTCCGTTCAACGACAATTGAGTAGAGAGGGCACGTAAAACTCATTTTATCTGGCAATTTCTCAGAGCACTATTTATGAGGCGTTGTATCTTTTTATAGCTCACAGAAACATTTTAAATTTTTCAATTCAAATTGAAACCGTAGTCGCTTCCGACGCAGCGGATACTGTTTTCAATATTCTGAAATTGGATGCACAGAGTCTACACCGAACGTTTCAAAAAAGTATGGGTGTATATATATTAATTTTTTTAAATAAATAGTTACCTCGATAACGGCAACAAATTGTTATTTATTTATTTATATGTATTAATAACTCTGTAGTTCTGTCTGTATATGTAACTTTTTTCAAATTATCTGATAGACGCCTAATGTAAAGGATCACGAATAGGAAATACAAATGGCTTGACCGATTGTTATGAAATTTTGAAGTCAGCACTAGGCAGAATCAAAGTCTCTACGTAAATTAAGTTTAATTGTTGTTTTTAACAATATTCGTCAGAGAAGCATAGAAATACTTTATTATATGTTTAAATAGTTTTTTATCAGTAACGCTTTTGGCGTTTTCACGCGTTGGCGTACATTAAGTAAGTTTTAGAGAGAAAAAATAAACACAGTATTGCAAAATACCTACTTTTTCACATCTTTGTATGAAAAATTCAAAGGAGTTATCCGCAAAGGACACTTGTGAATATACGTTCTCGTAAACATGTATTATTCATTGCTTATGTTTAGAACTTTCGCTGTGAGTAGGTCTCTGTTCCGTAGTTAATTTCCAGTTAGTTCGGGCGTTATGCAGGAAATTGTGTAAATTAAGGGCTCAGGATTAAGTTGCAGGCGTGAGCTGTTGTAAGTATATTATCTAAGCGTAATACTCTGATTTGATATCATATCAATAATATACATTATATTCACAATATAACATACATTCTTACATCATTTTTAGATATTAATGTTATTTTTTTAGATAACTATTGAAGATATATGACAAGAATAAAACATATATGCAGTTCACACGCATAGAAGCGAAACCTACGGAAAATATAAAAATATGCACATAAACAATACATGTGAATAATACACCACGCTGGCTATGACGCCTTTTCTCAAGGCTTTGTAATACGTAGCCGCACACAATCGTACTAACACACATACAAAGAGAAAACCAAGATAATCGCTAACACTGTATAATGTATTCTATCTCATTTTCTCGCAGGGTAAATTTATTAGGCCAGGGTTGGTCACTTCGTGGCCGGTCTGCTCGTATTGCTCCTTCCGGCATGTGTTTCATTTGAAAACTTTTTGGCGTCATCGGCCATCGCTTATACGAGCAATGTGCCGCGCTCACTGCCACTGATGTCTGGCAATTCTTAGAGGTATTTCGGCAACTTTGGTTCTTCTGCAGATCTTTGCATTTCTGATTCGATCACGCAGAGATAAAGTCCATTATTTCCCAATCCTCACCCTCTGTCTAAACACTCAAACCACAATAACAATCCCAAAATTTCTATAAATTTAGTAGAACAATAATCTTTTGTAATTTAGTAATAAGTTGCGTTATTGGTTACACTAAAATAAGGCTCACTTAGTTATAGTAGGTACATAGCTAGCTGCATTTACAAGTGCATATTTTTCATGGCAATTTTTAATGTTTAATATTATAAAAGCACCCACTAAAAAAAGTGTGGACCAAGAGTTCGAAAATTTACGTTTTAGAAATAAGAAAAATTAATATTTAAAAAAAACACAAACTGGTCAAAGATTTTCGTCTTGAGGCCCAGGTTTATCGTGGACGAGATCTCTTGTAACTCTTAAAACGCTGCCTAACCGAGACGGATTCGACTATCGACATCTTTTTTGAAGTTGAACCTAGGTAAATGGATAGTTAATCCCTGGTAAACAAAGTCACTTACAACAACTTCAATTATTACTACTCCGAAATTGTCAGTCCGCGTATCTCCTATAACTTAGAACACAGCGTAATGATGGAGATGTTTCTGTCACGTCATCACCGGCAGATGTACGGATACAAAGCTCGGAGCGCGTTTCAACAATTCCACAACGGTTAATGCCTTGGAGATATATCATGATAACTCACATTTTCAATTATTTCGTATGTAACAGTAAAGTCCACTTCTCTCTCTTCTCTCTTCATCCTACAGAAGATCGCAGCCAAATAGCCTTGTGTTGTGTTTTACGATAAATAGGGTTTCCAGAATCCCAATGTTATTACCAGCGCCTATTGGCTTCTTACGGTATTCCCTTACCATCAGGCGGGCCGTATGTTTGTTTACCACCATAGTTATATAAGAAATAGTCTCAGCTACATACCATCAAACAACTGATTAAATTCTCTGCCAAAACACGTTTAAAATTAAAACATAAAATATTGTAGCAGTTTGTAAATTTAATATTATGAACGAATAGAATCTAAGTAACATTACTCATAGAACTAAGTATAATATAATTTGTAGTTAAAACTGTTGAACAAAACTGGCACGTCATTTCTGATAGCACACTCGAGCATTCCGAGCGCATCGTAACCGCTAGCCGCGCGGTTGTATCACTAAGTGGAAAAAGCTTCTGTTTAATTTAATTGGAACAGTTAGCGATAATATTTAAATTAAGGTCAGGTAGGTGATGTTGCATGATTTCTTTGAGAAAGACATTATTCTTTATGAATTTTTGGCTTTTGTACCCAAAAAAGCATTGCAAACACGCGCTTTCTTACCTTTAAAGGGGATCGTAGTAGGTATAACGGTTGAAATTTTCAGGGAATATATTGTTCTTATGACAGGTATCTTAAAAAATAATAAGACACTGGTAGCGTCAAATTTGGATGCGATTATATTGCTAGTTTTAAGGTAAAAGAACAATTAATAATGAAGGATGAAGAACTTACGAAGAATCCCGAATGGAACAAAAGCAATCACATTTTTTTAAACAAAAACACTAATAAAAATGCGGCCCGAAAAATATAGCCACCGTGGTATTTGTTCTTTAGAATTTGTTTTTGCCCAATATTCAGGTATGTATTTACTGATTAAAATACTATAAACCACTAGCCTTTTTTCACCGAATTCAAAAAAAGAGAAGAGGTTCTCAATTCAAATGTTTTTTTTTTAATTTAACATTTTTTTAAGTAAGATTTTACATTACGTGAATGTTCTGAATTGCTTTTGTTTACTGGATACATTGTTATAAATTGAGCTTAAGGAAATTACGTCACTAACCACAAACTTTCAAAACACGGCAATCACAAAGGAAGTTCTTTCTTTAATCTAATATGTATGTTTTCCCACTGACACCGTTTAGAACAAAACATCGAACTAAACCGATTAACTCAGTCTCGACCGTCTATCCGATTGGCCGACAGTCTGTTAAATCAGACCGGTTGCCTTACTACTGTGTAGTTAATAAATACATAGTAATACAACTGTAAATAAATTCATTTGACAATGGTACACAGCACATGGAATACTAAACAAATTGTCATAGTTGGTATTTTATCTCTTGTGGATTTGGTGTTATCGGATCGCGTTATTATAAATTTTATATGTCTATTTCATTAATATCACATTCAGATTTGAAATCAATATTTATAATAATACTAGCAAACCCGGCCACGTGTTGCTGTGCCGTTTTGGAGCCCAAAAAGAACATTGATCCGATCGCTACCAAACTTTAAAGGATCACTGGCTGGGATAATATGTAGATTGTCTGAAAATTGCATCAAAATCGCTCCGACCGCTTTGGAGTCCATAGAGAACATACATACAAACATAGTTTTTTATAGATAAGAAGAAAAAGAAGAAGATTACAAAGAGGTCAAGTTTGTGAATACATTTATAGATTTTGAAGGAATGATAATCTAGTGGTAGTGTGTACGAACATCGCGTCAAACGACGTAATCTGGAATCCCTGTAATTGTGGTAGAGCATTTTCTAAAGCCTGGCTAGTAACCACACTCAAGTTGAAAATTTTTAACTAAGCACCACCTATAGGTGTGTTCCGACAAGCGCACTCCGGAGCTGCACCCCACTAGGCTTAGCGTGTCACTATAATGGACCACATCATCACTTAACATCTCTTGAGATTGTGGCTAGACAGTAAAACAAAAAAACTGTGAAACTACTGAATCGATCGTAAAATTTATTTCATTTAAATTTTTTATATGAAAGTATAAGTTTATGTATATAGCGTCTTTGTGTAGTAATTGTTCAGTAGCAGTCTGGATAATATTGTAGTATTAACGTTTAATATTAAAAATGTCGAGAGGCATTTGAAGCGAAATTGAATGCAAACCATTAGTAGCACTACGTTCCGATAAACTGTGGCTCAGCTTAGCGGTTTGTCGCGTAACGAAGAGATGAAACATTCATTTGCTGTGCGGCTCTTATTGATGTATTTTACGCAAGTCGGCCTTTTTCAAATCATGGACTGTTTCATTTATCACGTTATCAACGAATATATGAACGTAATATTCAATTGAATTGTTTGCTTTTTGCAGGTTTATTTTGCAATACAATAGCGGGATTACGAAATCGATTTACTGTTTGCTCTTTCTGATGATTGATTGATTCGTTGACTGGGTCGTTTTCCCAATTCGTAAGATGTAGGACTGGTAATTAATTGAATTGATTTCATGAAGTGGGGTAGAACCAGAGGTATTGTGTAAAAGCCGACAAATAAATACTTAGACTACCACTATTAATACAATAAATTAGATTATATTGAAATAAACATACAATCACAAGTTGTGGCAGTATGTTATGTATTGAATGATACGTGTAGGAAAATAATTTAAAAAACCATTTAGAGTTATTTTATTTATTTTTGTTTTATAATTAGCATGGGCACGTCAGAGGAAACCAGAAAAAACCAATGCGATGCTGTCTGTTCGCATGACGCTCGAAACCTCTATCGTTGGCAGCCCGTATTAGCACGCTGAAACAAATGCGATGTTGTCTGTTCGTATGACGCGTGACTCCTGTATCGTTGGCAGCCCGTATTAGCACGCTGAAACAAATGCTATGCTGCCTGTTCGCATGATGCGCGACTCCTGTATCGTTGCCAGACCGTATTAACATGCTGAAACCAATGCGATGCTGTCTGTTCGCATGATGCGCGACTCCTGTATCATTGCCAGCCCGTATTAGCACGCTGAAACCAGTGTGATGCTGTCTGTTCGCATGACGCGCGACTCCTGTATCGTTACCAGCCCGTATTAGCACGCTGAAACCAATGCGATGCTGTCTGTTCGCATTACGCGCGACACATGTATCGTTGCCAGCCCGTATTAGCACGCTGAAACCAATGCGATGCTGTCTGTTTGCATTATGCGCGACACCTGTATCGTTGCCAGCCCGTATTGGCACGCTGAAACCAATGCGATGCTGTCTGTTCGCATTACGCGCGACACCTGTATCGTTGCCAGCCCGTATTAGTATGCTGATTAAATTAGCGTTGAGCGGTAGGCATTTCATTTGATTTGTCTTGGTTTGTCACGTTTTGGAATCAACCAGTGAATATATATCCAACTGTTGAAATGCTAGCAAGCCGGCATGCGAGCGACAATAGAACTGGCGATGGATTGTATTGAATTGAATTGATTGATTGTGTTGAATTGTACTCTGCTTTCCATCAGGTACACTTTAGTCACTTTGTCGTACTACTATTTCAAAAAAACAAACGGATGTATATTAATATTATATGGTTTTATACTTTAATATGTAAAAAGAATGAAATAATATTCTATACAGTGAGTACATACTTAAGTAAAAAGTGATTAAAAAACAAGCTTCAGGAAAAACTTTTTCACTATGTTGTTCACGATGTTGACAATTTACGTTTGAGACTTTTTGAGACGTAAAGAGTAATTAGTTTTATTTAAAAAGTCCCTGAAGTAGTTTATACAAAAGAAGTTTTTAAACAGAGTAAATTATTGAACTTGAAATATGAGCGTTGGGATATAGTGTTTACAAATTACTTTCGGGTGTTTGCGAAAATTTTCTAGATTATACCTACGAATCTAGAATAGATAGTTCAAACACGTTTTCTTAAGTTTTTGGCTACATGCATAAAAATAATTGGTTGATATATATATCCAAATAATGGTGTACTAGAAAAGGCGGTACAGTTTAGGTAAGTTTACATTGTAGTGAATTCCTTTAACAGATTCTAGATTTATCTCTTCTGAATTCTTGGATTGTGTTATATTTACTAACCTTTAATAATAAACTGATCTAAGTACAAGACAATTTTTAACAACAAAATAAAATCAACTTCAATGATTTTGAAGTGTTCCCTTGTGTATATTCGAAGTTGAAGGTCCAGTGCCAATGAAATTAAAATGGGACCACCCTTGAGGTATCCCCTACCCAGCAAAAAAGAATCATCCAAATCAGTTCATAAACGAATAAGTTATGGCTGAACATTTTTAAAAAATATATGCATTCGAATTGAGTATAATGTTACTACTTAAAAATTATTTAAGCCGGTAATGGTTTTTAAACTTAATAATTTTTAAATGTATAAATAGTGCAGTGATTTGTTAATAATAATGATTTTTTAAATTAATTCACTTGATTATTAAAAGTGACATGTAGGCTATCATTTTGCACACTCAAATTTTTTTTTTAAATACAGTGTAGCTTTTCGGTTTGACACGGAAAAGTCTATCGACAGTTTTCGTGGAATCGCCACCATTTTGTTAAAACATGATTGGATATATTCGAAAATATGAAGTAGCTTACTTCTAACCATATTCAGTAAAACTAATTCTACAAGCGACATTCAATTTCATTGTTCCGTAAGAACGCACTCATCGCGCCAGTGAATACAGAGCCATGCAAAACGCAACCGTTTCGCTGTAATAAACTGAAATTTTCATTTTGAAGTCAGATGAAACTCAATATTTCATCCAACTAAACTTGTTTCGAGTAGTCGATGTTTTTCAATGAATTCCGATGATTTTTTTGAATTCGCTTGACTGAAATACAGGACTAACGAACCGATAAAATATGAATAAATATTAAGATTGCCATCTCGTAGCTATTTTTTGTTGTATAATAGTATTTTTTTCAAGTCTTTAATAAATAGTCATCAACATACATGTCTACTAGCTTCTGGTAGTGATTACGTTCCCAATGATTTTTAGTTTAGACCCTAATTTTAGTTATTTAAATACTGTTGTTATAAAGAGTTAAAGGCATGTTGTGTGTAAGATGTTTGTTGGAAGGAAGTAATATACAGGCGAATGAGCTTTACCAGGAGTCTTGAAAAAAAAAAAAAATACGTATACAAAAATTACTCACTTAATAATATTAAATTACATTATCATTAATCTGTATGAATTTACGGGCGATTGTTAGTGGAAAATAATTTTAAATAACCTTTGGGTTATTTATTTCTGTATATATTATTGTTAATTTTTAGTTATTATTGTTAGTTTATTATAAAATGCATTATGAACCTTCTATATCACAATATGACTAGCTGTGCTCCACGGTTTCACCCGTGTTAAATATATTCGACCAACTATCAACCTAGCCAACGCACCGCCAACGTATCCGCCTATCGTTGCATTCACTTTCCGTACTTGCAGCTGACGGACTGTAAAATACTGCTCGATATTCACGGATACTGCTCCGTTCTTTAGGACCATGGCAAGAAGTTACATAATCTACAACCTTACCTAATAAATAAGCTATAAAATACAAGAACAATTTTTAAAATCCGACTGCTAGGTCCAGGGATTAGGGCGTTCAAACAATCTCTTGAGATAAAATTATAACAAAAATACATAAACGTAAATAAACCTCAAGAATTTGCTGTCCCTTAGGCCAATAGTTCGAATATATTATTTGGAAGAAGTATTTATTGAAATACTTGAATATTTACGACGGATCAGTAAAACTAAAGCTACGCTCGACTATTCTTGAATGGGGCACGAGTGGCGTGAATTAAACACAAACTTCGCGACGTACAAGTTTATCGGAAGCAACAATTAACTATCCAGTTAGTTGGACTTGTATACAAAGCGGAGTTGTCATGATAACACTTTTTAATGTGGGGAGGACTTGCGTTAAAGCATTTAGCAAGGCAAAGTATTTAAATTTTGTTTAAGTGAATAGTTTACAATGTATAATCAAAGTATACTTAAGTATATCTTTCTATATTAATTGTAAATTTTGACATTTACTTCTCTTTGATAATACATGCATTGTTGATTTTGATACATATTTATTAGCCTGACTTGTATTGCATCCACGTATGTTGGTTTCAACGACTTCCAGATGTCCCGAAAAGTTTGGAATTTTTTATACACATTCAGAACTGATGATAATAAAAATTTTATAAATATGACCTGTTGGTATCGAGATTATTTGTCTAAGTTTACAAGTTTGACAGCATTGACATAATATTAAACCGGGTGTTTTTTTTTGTTGTTTAGGAAGTTGTACAAAAAGTACAAAAACTTTGAGTTATTTGACATCAATGTAATTACATTTAAAACTTTAACCAGGTCACTTAAATTTCATTTTTTCTAAATAATTTATAAACAAAAAACAAAACAAAAAAAAATCATAATAAAAATAAAATATCGGATTTAGCCTGCTATCATTTGAATAATCACAATTAATTATCTTATTAGTTTTTAGTTGTGGATTCATATATTGAAATAAGTGTTTCTCAACAAGAACTTTTAACAAAATAAAACAAAGAATTGAGATAAAAATGATTCAATTTTTTTATTGTATTAGAAAGAATAAGGGTTGGCAATAATTATAAATGAAAAATGATATCGGAAAATGCCCACTACAACCAGACCAACTTACAGATGTCGATTTTTCATTAAAATTTTCAATCACTTTTTCGCTAACTCGCTGGTTTATTTCGTTAATCACGTCATGGATTTTGAGTTTTAAGGCTGGAATCGATTTGAACGACCCGTTCGAACATGCCTTGGTGTCGGCACATTATGTACCGAGCCTGTCCACTCAAATTTATCGACTAAATTCTTAATAGCGGTCTCAAAAGGACGATTATATTGACCGAAAATATCACTAATTTTACGAAATGTAACTTTTACCGTTCCACCATTTTTATAGTGGATTTTTATTATTATAATGCGATTTTCGAGCAACATTGAATTCATTGTAACAATTGCTGATTGACTACTGATATGTTAAAATACTAAATGACATGTTGACAGTTGTTACGATTTGACACTTTTGAAAAACAACGTTTTTTGAAAAAACCCTTATTTTACAAGAACAATATAAGGAGGACTGGTTATACCTATATGCTTTCCTTTTATTTTTACACGTATACGCACTCATGTTAATTAACACATACACACTCACACATTACTTAATAAACCTCTTTTTAAATACATTCATACATACTTATCGTTACGTTAGGCATAATTATAAAATGTTATTTATGAACTACTCTTAACTGGCACTTTAGAATTATATTCTAATTATTTTACAATTTTTAAAATGTGCTATGGAGTTTGTATATCGTTAAATGGATATCTGATAAGTTCGGCATAACTGGGACAATTTTAGTAATTTTTAAAGGCTCCTAGTTCTTTTTATAATCAAAACATAGGAATATGGCAGTGGTAGATATAGATTGTGTGGTGTATAAAACAAAGAAATACCTTTGCATGGACCTATGGACTACACGCCGACTGACGATCTGCCGATTCTTAAAGACGATTTCACAAATTCACCCAATGCGATTCAATTTATACTGTACCAAATATAAACGAATTGATGTATAATTTAGATAAAATGCGGCGTATAAATTAATTATATACTCTGTTATCTCAAAGTTTTGTTCGCTGTTATTATACCGTTTGTTCTAAAAATATTATTTAAGGTCCGGAAAATAATAAGCCTCACTCAGTGCGTGTTCGTCGGACGGGCAACAATAAATTTTAATCCCCTCTACGATACTTGCATCTAATTAGGGGGAGAAATTGTTTTGTTGTTGTTTTTTTTTTTCAGAAAAAATGTTGTTTTGTTCCTTATTCTGCCGAGCAAAGTTCTCGTGAAAAATATGGACGGAGAACTGTTGTCATTTTTATCTGTCTATGTTTATCGTTGGCACATGACTTGAATATCTTTCGATACTTGTTTTTGATTTCGCTTATATAAGAAAGTGTAGTTTTCTGTGTATTTAAACTTAAAAATATATATAAATGACGTATGTAAATGTTATACTAATATATTCACATAAAAAGATATTTACTTACTTTATATAAAGTCTGAAAAAAGAAGAAAGTTACTATAATAATATTAAACTCAAAAGATTGTTTCTTGTCAGTTTGAACACGCTAATCGTTAGATCTGAATTATTAGCAAAGTTTAAAAAATCCTAAAATAAGATAAATGTATTTACAGTATGTTTTTTCTCAGTAATTTCTTATACGACGGAGGTGGTAAACAAACTTAGGGCAAACCCAATGGTACGCGGTTACCGTAACCTATGGATACTTGTACCACCAGAGGTATCGCTAGCTCGTTCCCGACCTTGAACCCTAAGGACCTCTGGAAATCCAACTCACCGCAGTAACGCAACACAACGTTATTTGGTTTCGATGTTCTGTAGAGTGACGGCAATTCATCAGGCGGTCTGCCCTAAGAAGAGATAAATCTTCAAAGTGGTTACAATGACACATGAATGACAAAGTTATTAAAAATATTGTAAGTATGTATTAACATTTAAACATCGAAACAGAATATAAATATAAATGGAAACTAATATAATTTACAAAAAATCCTCAAGCTGCTGCAAAAAATTAACAAAAAAACAATAAAAGCTCACTGAAAAATAAGTGAAATAATAAGACAACTTAGTTGATTTTCCGAGTTGAACGTTGAAACAACCGCTGTAGTTGCTTCCGCATAATTTAATCCGAGCATTGCAGCTAGAATGAAATTTAATTTCAACTGAGATTCCGTCGGCTAGTCGACGCTGTTTCTGTTATATATATCTACATTTCAAGGAAACGTATAACCGTTTCAAATATGTACTGCCTTTACTATTTTTCACCTTTTACAATTGCGTAAATCTAAGAGTAATTATTGCGCTGTATCCATCAAATATTAAGCAGATATTATTAGTGCTTTCTGTGATTTCTGTTACGAATGATAATAAATCTTGTTTACAAAAATTTCTTTTCAAAAACTTTTAATATATACAATATATTATCTAATATAGAAAATAAGCCACATATTGTTATAGAAATAGAATTATAACATGTTTCTGTAACCATAAATAAACTTATATATTGAAAACAAACAAACAAAAAATTACCGAATACATGTAACCCTATTTACAAGTGTTAAGAAAAATAAAATAAAAATTAGCTTAAGCGTTAGTGAGACATTCATAAAGAAAAAACTATGTTAGTCAGAGTTAGCAATCAAAGTTAAACAATTTCCAAAACCTTAGATCTATTTTCAACCAGTTCTCTAAAAAAGAAAACTCTAACCATTCACATACTGATTAACTATTGCATGATGAACATAATTTTTAGTTTATTATCTGAAGTGTTTAATTATTGTTTTTATTTACTCCACAAATATTTATTCTTTAATGTATATTACCTCGTTGCTACTAATTATACTTGATTCGGGAATGTAAGCTTGTCCTTCAAATGCGAAATAATCCCTGTCTATCTGTTACGTTTTCACGGCTAAACCGCTGAACCAATTTTGATTAATTTTGATATAGAAATAGATTACATACTGGGAAAGGACGTAGGCTACCTTTTGTCATGAAAATAAAACTTTAAGGGATGAAACAGGGGATGAAAAACTGTATGAAGAACCCATCTAACCAATTTTGATATAGAGCTATATTGGTCCTTGAAGAAGTTTATCACGAAAATAAACGTGAAGGGGTGAAATAGGGGATGAAATTGTTTGAAAATGAAAGTAAAAAAAATAATTAAAAGTAGGATAAAAATTCATATGTATGCTTTTGATGAGAAATAAGAGCTTTACACGATTTTTAAACATCATCCCTTAAGGTGGGCGGTACAGTAAAACATTATTTCAATTATTTTTGAAGTTTTATCGGGACGGTTAATCTGTCGGATTCATATAATTACAATACCATACACATAGTTATAAACTGAGGTAACCGACATAGCCAAAAGGATTAGCAAGTTGAAGTGGCAGTGGGCGGGGCACATAGTTCGGAGAACTGACGGCCGTTGGGGCAGAAAGGTTCTCGAGTGGAGACCACGCACCGGAAAGCGCAGCGTAGGACGGCCCCCCACTAGATGGAAAGACGACATAATAAAGGTCGCTGGGAGCCGTTGGGTGCAGGCCGCACAAGATCGGTCGCTCTGGAGATCTATGGGGGAGGCCTATGTTCAGCATTGGACGTCCTGCGGCTGAAATGATGATGATGATGATGATGACACATAGTTATAAACCCATCACGGATTTACTTTTGGTTTGTCGCATTACGAGATCAGTAAATGTATATAATATAAATATAATATGTAATAAAATGATAGAGTGCATGCCGTTGTGCGCGCATCACGCAAAAGCTACTGGATAGATTTTGATATTTTTTTCATAATTAGTCCTCATGTAATAAATGAATTATCACGAAATTAGAAACCTTAAAGAAACAAAAAGGCTACTCAAACTAATTATTATATGCAGACGAAGTTGCGGGTACGAGTTAGTTAGAATTTAAAACTAAATATCAATAAACCATGTGACTGAAAGTATCTTTCAATCAGTGAAAGAATATATAGAATCTGCTCAGAAGTTCCAAGGGCAACTTCTTACAAAAATATTTACACACTTTACCTTTTTACAACAATAGTATAGAATTTATAGATTATCTTAGGTACAATTATGTTCCGGTCTATAGAATAATACAGTTTCAAATTGTGACAAGCTAAATTGAAAATTCCAAGCAATGCAAACATCGTTAAGGAATCCTCGAATTCCAATATTTTACCTAAGCAAGTATCGGTCCTAGACAGTTCAATGTCTCTGAACAATTTCACATAATATCCGTAGCGGATGAGTTTCTATTGAATTTCACAGAATTGTAACTTCGGTCTCTCCCAAGAAATATATCGAATTGACGCGCCACTATAGCTTTATAAAATGTTAGCGTAGCAGAAATAATATTTTTTCTTTCAAATCTTGTCACAGAAGCATTTGCTAGTGTCAATTCATTTTATTTTATTTGTTAATAATTTCAGTTCAGTGCGAAAACGTTCTATTGACCATAGCCTTTTTTTGGTGTGCATTCACAAAGAAATTAGTTAATCTGAAAGGAGCAAAAGAGGTTTGCAAGTACCTAGATAAATCACTAAATGACGCTCAAATGTATAACCTATTCAAATCTCCAGCTTCATAATAAATAGGTATGAAGAATTCAATTCAGTTTGATTTGTGAAGTATTAGCAAAGATTCATACGATTACTTTCTGTACCGTAGTGTAAAAATAAATACTGCATATTTTCACCATATATTTTTTTTTTTATAACTATATAATAACTGAGGCTTACGCACAACGTGCGCCCATCACGCAAAAAACTAAGGGATAGATTTTGATCAATGATTTTTTTGTTTTACTCCACAGATACTTGGTTCTTATCTTTCAATTTAAAAAAAGTTTTAAGAAGAAACTACAATTTTTATAAGCACTACGCTTTCAGCGATGTGTTTTCTTGCCGTGCTGTTAATATAATAACCACCACAGACAATGTCGCGAGTATCAGCTAGTATATTATAAAATCTTTTTTTTTATTAGAGAAGGAAGAACTTAATACCGAGATTATTATAATAAAAAAATAATAATATGTGTTTTAAAAATAAAGCAATAAGTTTAGTTTTAACTGAATTAACGCTGTTCGAAAAGAAATAAAGGTACCTAGATAATTATCAATTTTTAGTGTTAGTCGTGTCGGACATTTTTTCCAGTTCAGCTTTCATCCCGCGACAAGAAACTTCGTTCCAAAACCAAATTTGAACAAAGGAGCTTACCAAATTTATTTTACTTTTTGTTTTTGGAATATAGATGTTATTATGAAATCTTGAAATTTACCACAGAACAACATACTTAGGTAGGTATATTCAAAAATATTCTTACTTATATTCACACTCATACATGATAAGTGTAATATTTATCTTGATGAAATGTAGTTAATTTTATTCAAATCAAGCAAATTAATTTGCAATAACTATCGTACATATTAAATTTCACAATTTATGTTGTTCGCCGTCTAAAAACGCGGAGAATTAAATTCCAGGTGTAAGAAATACAAAATGATAATAATTATGATTATTATGATTGTAGATATTACGTTACTCTAATCTGAAAATAAATGAAGTAACTGATTAAAATAAATTCTAATAATATATTATGAAATAAAATTTAAAAGGTAATTCGTAATTTTTACATATGTAGACATGGTTTCCGTGGTGTAGCGGTTATCACATCTGCCTAACACGCAGAAGGCCCCCGGTTCGATCCCGGGCGGAAACAAACTTTTTGTTTATTATTTATATTTATTTTTTGCACTGTGATTTCGGCTTCAGGGTCAGGCTTGAGCGTTTTTTTAATTACCGATTGAAACGCCAGAAATAACTCTCCTAAAAGCGGTAAAAGCAAGGTTGCGATTTTCGCATCACGGCATGCCAAAGGGTGATCAATATTACCTGTATTACTTTTCTAGGGTAGGCCACTATGGGTTACTATTTTTTTTGTACTAGTTGATCTGTGCGAATGTTTCGCCTGTAATTTTTATTAGGAAAATAAAAAAAAATATGTGTGCGATTCACACGTGGTAAAAGTGCAACCATCACATCTATGTTTTTTTAATTCAGAAAACGATCAAATACACACTAATTTAAAGTTTATGAAATTGTACATACAAGTACTCACAATCATTATTCACAATATCATTTTCAATTAATGCACATTTGACATATCCATGGTAACCTATCATAATATCAATCAGTAAAGAAAGTCATAAGTGTTTTCTAAAAGGTTTTTCGTTCGTGCCTTTTTGATGTGGTAATAAAATTCATTATTGCGTGGCAACAAACCTCTATTGAACATTTTACCATTGCCTAAAACTTTCCCATCTCATTTTCTCCCACGTTAAATCTTATGAATTTATGTGTCTGTCTCTTTTTACTGTCACTTTCGCTTTTTCGCTTAATCGACTTTCAAATCACAACGATGCTAAAGAAGTTTACACTTCAATATTTTTTTTTTATATGAAGACTTTAATTTTAAACTATTTTCGTCGATAGCGAAGAACATTCGCTTTTACATTGTTATTGAATTATTAATTTTGACAAGGAATTAACGGGGGCATGGCGTTGGGACTAGAAAAAAACAAGTATGATAAATAATGTATAGAAATAGCTTATATGTAATACCAAATACCTAGTACTTTTATTATGTAATAATATTGTTTTGTACCTTGTAACGAGGGTTCGTTAATTGTTGTACCTATTGTTTTTTTAAATGGAAACAAGTTAGGTACCTTTAGTAAATGTATTTGCTCACATGTCCATCATGCCCCTTCACATTGACAATATGTGATCTGATGACCAGCTCGGACAACGCCGTGGAAGTAACCATCTACTGATCAAAGTGGCTTTAAATCAGAGATTTAACAATGTTATGAAAATAGAAGTAAATGCAATTTAGAAGAATAGTGTAAATAAACTTTGAGATTACTAAAAGACGGTGTGAACGATTTCATTGGCAGAAGTAAGAAATTAAAAACATTTGATTCGAAAAATTAACAAATATTACGAAACCGTCCTCATTCACTTTAAGTCAATTTGACTCCAAATTAAACAGAACTTGTTCTAATAAGCAAATAGTTTAGATAAATCCATTTAGATATTTAACAGCTATACACAGAACTGGCAAACATCCTCATCATTATAAAATTAGTCTTCTGTGAGGATCGAACCCGTCACCTTTCAGTTCATTAATAGCATACACAGATAATCATGGCACCATAAAGCACATTCCTAGTTATTGTAAACAACAATACAAAATTTATTTCACAAAGTCGGCAACCGCCCTGTTTGGCCAAATTATCTATAAACACGAGTAAATTGTATACACTTATACGTAGGTACCGTGATTGCTAATTTGTGTACGCTCCTAATTAATGTAATTAGCAAAGTTACGCAAAATTATACATTGCAGAAATACGTTTGGTATATACGCTATACATGTAAGAATGAAAAGACGGACGACTATAGAGTGAATGAATGATGGACGGACGAATTAATAACATACAAAAAGTGACCTTTATTTATGATACCTATCAGTAAATTTTAAAAAGAATTACATGTACATTCAGATAAAGATACATAATACAGATTTATTAATATAGATAGACAGAGAAGAGGGCAAGGAAATGTTTTATTTGAACCTTAGTTACGTGCATTGAAAAATTATACAATCGATTTTTTTTTATTCTAGCACGGCACATTGACGTCAATGTCCTTGATGGTATTCAAAGTACAATTCAAAAACAACGGATTAAAAGTGAGCTGGTTTTTGCTTTTTTAAATTCTAATTTTATAATTACTGCTTATCCTCCTATGCAAAAGCGCATAGTCTAGTCAACAAATGCAAATTGGTGTTAATTCTTTATAAAGCAACTAAAAATATGAGTGCTGCTAGCTCATTGGATTCGGAATGAAGTCTAGAGAAATGAATTTTAATGATTTTATAGCACACAAAATAAACGCAATTGTTATCAACAAATTAATTTAAAAAAAAAAAGTCATTTAGCTTTTCGCTGATATTTAAAAAAACTATTAATAATGAAGAAATTAAACAATTTATAAACAAATGACGTGAAATAAATTTTCCAGCATCAGTTAGTGCCATTGTTACATGCGAAACCAGCTAATATAACAATTGTTTTAAAATAGCTTTTACTGCACGTTTTTGGATATTGAATTTTTGTGAACCTTATACAATATAGAAAGCACAATAAAAAACTTTTATCACGTGATCTTGTTAAGTTTATAAGTAAGAAATGCTCCAAGAAGTAACATATTTATAGATCAATTATTTTCAAAAAATCATGGATTTTTTTTACCGTTGAGACTAGGGTTACCAGTTTTCGAACGAAAATTGAAAGTTTCTTTTCTAAGTATTTTTGAAATCACCATTAAAAAAAATATTGCTTGTATGGCATTAGTATTCCGCAGAATTGTCATAATATAATCAAAATTAATATATTTTTTGTTGTGTAGATATTCGTCATTTTGTCGTTGTATAAATATATACTAACTAATTAATTATAATACATATTTCTTCCTTTTTATATTTGAGTTACCATCTCGCATTTCTTTCAATTCAATTCCTAGTTTTTAAACCTAAAACCATGACATAGTAAGCACACACGTTCCAGTAGTACTAGAGGCCCTCTTGTACTCTTTGTGGGAATGAAAGCGACAGCTGGGCGGTTATTCTATTTACAAATCTGCCACTTCACCAGTGTTAGTTTTTCTTCGAATGCTGCACTTTTTATGTCTCAACCAACTGGCTTCCTACCGCAACTGGTTTAGTTTATACGTTCTTTTGTTTCGTAATAGTTGAGTAGTAGTGCTTTGAAGAGATACTAAAGTTTTCGATATTTTCTTTAGTACTTGAAATCAATACGAACATGGCCTTTCTAGTTGCACATAATAATAATAATAATAATAATAATAATAATAATTTATTAGTGACCATAGTATTTAACAAAGAATTTCAATTAAAATATAGTTTAGTATGGTTTTTAGTAGACAATTCTTGAATCATTTTTTATATTTTGTATAAAAAATATCTCCGGTACCCGAACTAGGCAAAGAGCCTGTGACTCGGGTACCGTAACAATAAAAGGTTGGTGTATGATATCGATCCATGTAATATTAGAGTACATAAATATGTTATTATGTGTATAAATAGAAAGTGTGTAGGTTATGTAGATGTGTAAGTGGGTGTGTTTATGTGATTTAGTTCATTTTAACTTACTACTATGTATATTTGGACATTAGTTTTTCAATTTCTATGTAGTTTAAGCCCTGCAACCAACTTGTCATTTTTTTCTTTACTTCATATCTATTTAAGTTATTTAAATGAATTGACTTATTTATTTTGTTATATAATTGTGAGCTAATAATATTGTAATGCCGAGAGGCAAATGTGGTACGATGTCTATCTACATGACAAATATTCTTAGCGCTACGAGTAGTAGTATTATTCAAAGATGGGGTTTGGCTATGTTTTTTTAGTATAACTTTGAGCACAAACAGCTGTCTCACAGTGAGGAGTCCTACAAGTTTGTAAAGTTCTATAGTCGGGTATCTGCGAGTTAAGTTCATCATCACTTTTAAAACAGCTCTCTGTGCTCTTTCCAGCTTAATGATGGATGATTTCACGGCTCCACCCCAAATTGGTATGCAGTAAGAAATGAGAGACTGACACAGGGCCGAGTATACTGTTTTTATAGTGTCTTTGTCTGCTACCTCTCGAAGATTTTTAAATATGTAAATAAGCCGTCGTATCTTCGAGGTGAGAGTATCAACGTGCTTGTACCAGTTCAATTTCTCATCTATTATGACCCCAAGATATTTAATGTCAGAAGTACGAGAAAGAGAAATGCATTGGCAATCTGAGGATGGTTGTATACATGTGTGGGCTTTAACTTGAAAGGAAGCAGGAGGTTGGCAAGTACTGTTTATAGAGAAAGTTATAAATTTTGTCTTAATCAAGTTAAGTGTTAGACTGTTCCGACCTAGCCAGTCCATCACAATGCGTATGGCAAGTTCCGCGTGTATTTTTGTGTCAGCCCAGCTGGTGCCATATACTAGAAGGGCAGTGTCATCGGCATACGTGAAAATTTTACAATTTGGAAGGAGAAGGTTACAGAGATCATTTACGTATATTTTATATAATGTAGGAGATAAAATACTGCCTTGTGGGACGCCATAAGTTATATTATGTTCAGTACTGAGAATATTGCCTATTTTAACATATTGTTTCCGATTGGTGAGGTAGTTTTTAAATATAGATAATTGTGTGTCTCTAACCCCTATTGATTCAAGCTTTGATACCAGAGTTGGAATACATACAGTATCGAAGGCTTTTGACATGTCCAGGAACACGCCAAGACAGAATTTTTTTTCATCTAGTTTTTTCGTGGTGTGGTCAACTAAATCTGTAATGGCGTCCTCCGTTGATAGGCCAGCCATAAATCCATATTGATTTTTAGAAATAATATCATGATGGGATAGAAATTTGTTTAGACAATTGTTTAAGATTTTTTCTAATATTTTTGATAATATTGGTAACACCGATATGGGTCTATAGTTGTTAACATCCGTTTTGTTTCCATTCTTATGTACTGGGTGGACTAAGGCTTTTTTGAATGCATTTGGGAACATTCCTGTTTCAATAGACAAATTACAGATATGAGCTATAATAGGCACTAAGGTCTGTTTGCATGATTTAAGAATTTTAGTTGAAATACCATCCCATCCCACTGCACAATCGGATCGTAATTGCATGATAATTGATTCAATGTCGGTATTATCTACTTTTAATATAACCAGAGAATTCGGTGGTGAATTTGAGTACGAGAAATACTTGGTGTAAGTATTTTGAGTAGTTGAGTTATTGACTTTAGATGCAAGATTTCTTCCAATATCAGCAAAGAAGTTAGAAAGTATATTATTTAGTAAAACTAGTTGGCCCGGCAGACGTTGTTCTACATTTTCCAGTAGTTATTGACTCAACCATCTATTTGATTCTAATAATATAGATATGAATCATCGATTCGATAAAACAAATATCTTATCTGAATCACATTCACAATCATCGGTCAATCGGTCAAGTTGTTCAGAAGTTATAGTTTTATATATAAGGATAGTAGCTACATAGTAAAACAAAGTATATACATAGAAATATTTTTTTATTTTATCCCTATTCCAATTACATATCTATTGTTAACAGAGTATAAGGTAAATCCAATTTTAAATTTGTATAAGTTTTTTAAACCATATACATGCAATAATATGCTGATCTCATAAGCTCTACAGACAGACAAAATAATATCAAATACGTTCAGAGCTTTAATTAAATCTATTGTTAGCGCTTGCAATGTAACTGGGATTCTAGTATCATGAATATTACTATTGTGTTCAATTCCCAAACAAAGTTTAGTCATTGCTTTATAAGCGAGAATATGGAAATACAAAGAAACTACATTCAAAACATAAATGGTTTTAAACTCTAATATTGTTTTCATAAATAATTTACTGATTATTATAATTTACAAAGAAACTATACTAATTAAATCTAAATAAAAAGTACTCATTACCTTCACTACTTGAATTTTTTTGACAATTAACAATGTCTAACCAAATATTGAGTCGTTTGCAAATACATTAAAGTTTATTTAGAAATAATGATTGAGTTGAAACTTTGTACTAAACATGGTAACTCAGCAAATTTCCTTGCGCCAACTTCAGTCTTCAACCCAGTCGTTGCCTGCTTACAAGGCGCGTACAGTCACCGAGAACGCCTGCTGCTTTCGCGCCTTATCAATAGTGCGGGTCAATAGTACGAATACAAAGTCATTAGTACGGATTCC
Source organism: Saturnia japonica (assembly GCA_033032175.1). Lineage (NCBI taxonomy): Eukaryota > Metazoa > Arthropoda > Insecta > Lepidoptera > Saturniidae > Saturnia > Saturnia japonica. The sequence goes on along the minus strand of CM065311.1, from coordinate 18,074,233 downwards.
ATACTCACATCAACACGATTCTCCGACTTATATTAAATAGTATCTTATTTCATAACCGGTCCTTGTAACAGTAGGTCTTATTCTTCAACAAAGACGATCTCTATTATAATATTGCTTAAACTATTTTTTATTTCTGAACAGTTGTAATACAGTTAAATAACATGGACAAAGGGATATGACTCCACAAAACAATTATTTAAACGACCACTAAACAATGTGTTTCTGAATCAGAATACAGAATTGCAAAGCCGGCGACAAGTACTTGCATTAATTATAAGCGAATAGTGGAGAAAGCCGCAATATTTTGTTGTTGAGGATTTTCATGTTCCCGTGATGCGGAAAGTTAGTTCAACTTTACAGTCACTTGAAAATAAATATGTGGCTGCGACTTCGTACAAAATTAAAATGGATTATATGGAGTGAAATATGTGTTGTAACACGTTAGGGACCCGCAATCGTATTTATTATGGGTGAACAACATAACAAAGTATTACACATTTTCAACAAAAATTATATTTGTAATGAAATGTAAACACCATTGTATTTTTATGTGTTCACGGCATGATCGACTCGTAGACTAAACTAAACAACATAAGAAATAAATTTAACTACATATTTACATTTCTAGTTAAAAAAAAGACATATAATAATAATTATTATAGACAAAATTGACAAATGGACTGAACTGTATTTTATTTAACTGACTTAAAAAAACGGAGGTTTCTCAATTCGAATGTATAATTTTTTTATATATCTTGACCCATAACTTTTTTGTTTATGAATCGATGTGGATGATTCTTTTTTTTTTTTGATAAGGGATACCTCAAGGGAAATCCTCCCGAACTGCTTTATCGACGTGCTCTAGGGTAATGGTTAATGATACGTAACTACAACGTTGTCCAAAAATATTGGCCTTTAGTGTATAAAAAAAATCCGCGATAGCATATTCATATCTCTTATACATAAAACCACAATAGGGAATTTTGAGATTTTCTTTAGTTGCAGATTAAAAATTGATTCATGAGCATTATTTTTAGGCATGGCACATTAATCCTTATACGAACAAAAGTTACTTCATCATAAAGACAATGTTATGAAGTTAAACTTTGCCTTCTATAGCATGTTATTTGGTCACATAGTTTATGAGATAAAGCAAAATTATAATAATTTAACACACGGCTACGATCTATGTAGTACTGTAAGCTACACGCGTGCGTTGGCGTCGCGGTGTTTGTCGGATAATATTAACACGAGTGAAACCGTAGAGCACAGCTAGTTAATTATACTTACGCTAGTAAAATCTGCTATGCAAAAATTTTAGTTTTCAAGGGTATGAATAAAGAATTAGTACTTATTTAAAATTTAAAGTATATTTGCTGCAAACTTTCTTTTGAAATTATATTACTATTTTAAATAATCACTCTTTAATTCCTAAAAAGTAAGGATACTGAAATTTGCAGTTGCAAAGATATACAATTATAAAATTTTATCTATATTAATAAATACGTAGTTCTGTCTCTACATGTTTTTTTTTTAAACCGATAGAAATCTATTATACGTAAAGAACTGTAATTGCGAATATATAACACTTTAGAAAATTTGTAACTGTTTATAATTTGTAAATTTGTATGTCCGGATTTAATTAAAAACAGACCGATTACTACACGAGCATAACGAATAAGATGAAAAAAAATTGTCAATGGCGGCACTTATCTACATTTGGAAATCGTAAAAAATAAATTTATTAATTCTCAAGCGGTTTTCTTCATATGAAGTACGATATGAAAATAACTACTGCGAAATAAACGCGTGCAGAGTCGCGGTTTACCGCCAGTGAATAATAAGATAAAGGAAAACAATGGACTCTTCACCTCAATAGGTCAAAACGTAAACAAAAGGCGGCGAGGTCTGCAGTGAAGTACTATCCGTTCTCGGTTGCAAGGCGACAAGGAGACACCTGAAAACTTTTATTCCGGTTCAATTAATCGCGGCGGAGTTAGTAAAGTTTGCAGCCAACGCCTTATTCGTAGGTATTTTAATTAAAGCAAGCCTGAACGCCCACTAAGTGCTTAAGATTGTGTGCACACCCTTTGAGCGGTAGCGATTACATTTTTAGATGTGAAACATCTAATGCGGTGGGACAGACTGATTGTTGGACTCAATGTTGGCCGGTGTTGACGTTGCGACGCGACGCTTTGGCCAACGTTGACCGTGTGGAGCCGAGTAAATTTTTTTTAATAGATAGACTGGATCATTTCAAAGTTTCATTTTAAAAAATGATGAAAAGCGGTTGGTTGGGATCACACATCCACCATACACAAACAAACTTCTTTTTTAGTAGTTTTTCTAAAGTTTGACGCATTTAGTAAAATGCGAGAGCTGCGCGCGCATCACGATTAAGTTACCCAGCAATGATAATAATGTGATTTTATATAAATGCCTTTTTTAATTTAAAAATAATTATGCAAAGAAGTATAAATAAACATTTATTTATTACTCTTTTTTTTATTTTGGCTATCTACCTATGTGGGACCTATTAAATTGTTCATGACATTGTTAGCACGCTGGATAAATTTTTTAGACTTATTTTTAATACACCAAAGAAGTAGATATAACTTCTTACCAGCGTATTTAACAATTTTTTTAATGCACATAAAATTAAACTTTTTATTTTTCTTTTACTTAGATTGTTAAACGTATCTACATATTATTATACATTTAATTTTTGTAACTATCAACTAAATATCAAAGATACGTTTTTTATCTATAAGTTTTATACAGGTTTTAAACTTGTATAGTTTTGTTTTGAATATCACAATTTCATTAGGTCCTTATTACGTTTACGAAATTTAACTATTGATAGAATAGTTTGATTTCATAATATCTTTACAAAAGTGTTTTTATTTCTACATTTCATAATTAATATGTAATCCATTAATAAAACGAAATAATCAGATAAATATTAATCTATGTTTATACCATAGACGTATTATATATAAATCTGTGTTTTATATTGTAATTTATAAAACGATTTTTAGATTACATACATTATAAGCGATTCCTATATCCGTATCGCTTAAGGCTTATGCACTATACCTTTTGAAGGCATTCTTACCTGCTCTAATGGGGTAAAGTTTTATGAGCGGAAAAATGGTTCCAATGGAGCATGCTGCATGGTCATGTGCATCTGACCTGCAACTGGTTAGCGGGGTAAATGAAATTCTTCAAGCTATCGGAATCATCAAAATTAGACGTAAGTTTTTTATTTCAATATTATTAGTTACATAATTTTATGATAGTAAAATGCTACAGAAGATCCCTGTCTAATAACCTTGTGTTGTGAAGAAGACTTCAAGGTTGGCAACGGTCTGGTGTTACAGGCGTCCATAGGTAACCGCTTACTATTAGAAGGGTCGTATGCTTGTGTGCTCCTTATCTATTTTAATACCAGTCGGATTTGAAAACTTATTTTTTAATTTTTTGAAAGCCAAATTCCCGAGAAGTTGTATAGGCTATCTAACATTAGGCTACAACTATAACCTAGCCGTAAATATTGTTTTTGTTAAGAAAGTCGGAAGTGGATGTGTGCCCGAACTGCTTTGTCCGCTTGCGCTGGCGTAATGGTTAATGTTACCTATGTATTTACAATTTTATATTGTATTGTTGTATTTTATTGTATTTACAATGGTTTGCAAAAACATTGACCCTTAGTATATCTAAAAAAACGTCCGCGATAGGATATCTTATTTGGACGTATAGTTTAGGAGATAATGGAAAATTAAATTACAAATTATTTTTGTGAAAGCTGATGTTCTGTGATTTTGATGGCCTGTCTTATAAAATTAACACGGGTGAAACCGTGGGGCTCAGCTATTCTTGTATATAAAAAAATTGTAAATAAAATTGTATTAATTGAAATTTAGTTAAATTACATTTTGTTTTTTAATCTGTAATACTGTTTGTACATGTAATTACATTTCCAAATTTTCTGTCAGGCATCTTATTATAAAGGAAACTAATTACGAATATGACATTATACCTAAACTTTTTTCTTTTTGTTTGTTTGTATGTCCAAATTAAACTACGAGACGAAAATAATTAACTCGCTTGGAGCCTCGAGGCACCATTAGTCCTACTAATATTATATATGAGAATTTTTGGATGCCTAGATGTTTGGTACCCAATCATGCAAAGCTGGAACGGATTCAGTTGAAATATGGCACACAGATAGTCTAACACATTTTTACCCTCGTAAATGACATACATATTTTTAATTTTTCTTTGGATCCAATTCTGATGTCCTAGACATTCTAGACCAAGACACGGGAAGAAGTACGAACGAATCAGCAAACATCTGAAAGATTTGTTTTTTAAGCTTTTTTCGACTGTATATTTACTTCGACACGCAAGCGATACCGCACATATAAACTAGTGAAGTTATAAACGATCACTCATGTACGTTTCATGGTTATTTGATTTCCGAGTAATAACAGTTGATCCGATAATAATAACAGATTTCGGATCAGTTCGACCGCATCGTTGGTTAAGCACGCACTTATCAATCAATTACACATCAATAGCGAGTAATGTACGTAATCCTTCGGGGAATTATTGTAATTCATATGTGTATTTGGTACGAGATTAGTTATGTCATAAATTCATAATATATTCAATGTATTATATTTGAAGTAAGGGATTTAATACGGGACAATATTATTAATTTAATCCTCAGATCTATTGTAACTTTACAATATTCGAATTCGAATGTTTAATTATTTTTAATGGATGTTCAGGTATAACATCTTTGTTTATGGACCGCTTTGGATGATTCTTTTTTCATTGGAAAGGGGTCCTCAGGGGTGGTCCCATTTTAATTTCTTTGGCATTGGACCTTCGACTTCGAAGATACACTAAGGAACTTCTCAAAAATCGTTGGATTTGGTTTTCTTTTTTGTTAAAAATTGCCTTGTAAAATTTTGTTTATATAAGTTCATCTATCGATTATTTTTGAATAAACTATGTAGTAGTTTATTTATTTTAAGTATTGATGCTATTTATAATCAGTAAGTCAATGATAAGTTGACATGCTAGGTTAGGTTAGGTATGAGATTTAAGGGGCACTATGTCTGGAACCTCCTCGTGGTGTGCCCTGGGCAACGGCGGCCGCTTCACGGCCGACGGCTAATACCAGACCGACGGCGTTCCTCCCCTGTACCCCTCTGCTCATCAGAGGAGACAGGGGATGGGGCAAGAGTGGACCTGCTTCGGCTCGTCCACTACGGACGGACTCGTCGTTGACGGCGGAGGAGGAAGAAAACCTCCTTAAAAATTGAGAGGATACAACCTCTTTAAAAAACCGCTGACGGCGGTGGAGTAAACCACCTTAAAAAACCTTGGACGGACTGTGGTGGAGTAAACCACCCTTTAAAAAATCACGGACGGACGGTGGAAGACAACCACCTTAAAAAATTACTGGACGGAGGTGGAGAAAACCACCAGTATAAAAAATCAAGGACGGACAGTGGAAGGAAACCACTTAAAAAAATAACCGGACGGTTGAGGATGAGCACCTCGTTAAAAAATCAAAGACGGACTTGACAAGGACGGACGGGAGCTTAATGACGGCAGAGGAGGAAACCTCTATAAAAAAACCAAGAACGGACTGGTGGGGGAGGGGATGCGTTCATTCGCCTCCTTCTCCTGCCGTTACAGGACGGCAGAGGAGAAAACCTCGGTAAAAAATCATGGCCGGGCTAGCGGGGTGGGGGTGCGTTCATTCGCCCCTTACCCCCGCCATATGCCAAACATTATGGCAGAGACAGAGGAGAAAACCTCTATAAAAAACCCAACAAAGGGTGGGTGGGGGACAGGTGGTGGTTCATCCGCCTCCTTCTCCTGCCAGGCCGAACCAAGGGGAGATGGGTCCGGGGGCCTGTCTTCCCATTGCACTGGTTTGGCGGACGGGGAGACAGTTCGTCACCAGGCTGTCTCCGTCAGCGGGCGGCTCTTCCGGGCCTTGCCGCCGGGGCGGCGCGGCTGAATGCCAGCGCAGTGCCCGCGTCGCCCCAGCATGGCGGCGGACGGTGCACCGTGGAGTTTTTTAGTGAGTAGGAGTCTCACATAACCACTTGTTCCCCCGGGCGAGTGTGTACCCATGACGGGTTTTCCACTCCACGTTAACAAAAAAAAAAAAAAAAAAAAAAGGTATGAGATTTAAAATAGCGCCGACTTGTGTTGTGGAAAATATTTTGTGGCTATGGTCTATATTCAAAGTGATACGTGATTCGTTTAGTACATAATATTTAAAAAAAATTTATGCTCATTTTTCAAAAATTGAGAATTCCAGATTAAAATATCAAAGTAAATTCTTATACTATGGGGGCATTTCACGTAAAGTAGACAGCACAAAAAAGGTTTCAAAAAGGACAAACTTTGACGTTTGTTCACATTCAGCCTAATTATACGGGTTTTCTTTTATAAACTTCTTGGTTTACTTACAAAAAAAAACTACTTGTGATATTCAACTCGAATCCACGATTATATTTCTTTGTTATTCTAAACTGGAAGTAAATATTTAGAAATATCAATTTTATAACTACGGACAATTCTAAAAATTTAAACGCACATAATATATTTAATTTTAAACAAGAAATACCAGGCGTTTCAGTTTCAGCGGTATTCGAATCCTTTGCGTTGCAATTCCTATTAAAAACATTATTTAAATATAATTCTAAATGTAACGAAAATTGTACCAAAAGAATTTTATTTCAAATATTTCGATCAGATATTCCGTAAGCGCGTCAGTTCGTTAGTTAACATCGAGTCGGTTAGCTTTTCCGTCTAAATGCTAATTTCTATTACCTCAACTAGTTATTTAAAATATCGTGCAAATGAACTGCCAATGTTCGCGCATTATTATATTATGTTAATATACTTCTTCATTTCCTTTCTTGAATATTATGTCGGTTTTTTTCATAATTATGGTTATTTACATTAATGATTACAATCTAACCAGCTAACCAGGTATAGGGTAACAAGTGATTGACTTTATAATTAAACTGCTAACAAAAGAATTAAAATGTTGTTTTAAATTATTTATAAAATATTTTTCATTAAATCAGTATTACGTAATTATGAAATTCAATGATTTGGTGAATTGAGAGGTAGGGAACAGATGCATTTTTTTGTAATTTCTCTCTACCTGGGGCAGTCCGACTGGTGGAATACCTTCACCCTATAGAAGATCGCATCTGTGGTGAGTAGGGTAAAGCTCCTTGGTAAGGAGTTCAATGTCGGCAACATGCTAGTCATATATATTTATAATATGACAAGCATCCATAAGGCAACGGTAGCCATTTACCATCAGGCGGGCCGTAAACTTGTTTGACACCTTAGTTGTATAAAAAACTTCTGTTTATTTTGAAGCTATTTTAAACATTATCGTTTGGTATCCCAATTGCTGATATGTTTTTATTGTAACGAAATGGTAATTTAATGTTAAGTAATTTAAATAGTAACATATTTAAAGTTATTGCATTATCCACATTGACATTTACAAAATAAGAAAGAAAGTTCTTTATTTATAGGGGTATTTCAAACTCCAGAATAGAAATATATACTAACCTTCCAATTTTATGTCACAGCATAATACGCTAATATGTCAAAACTATCTCGTGATATATTTGCTCCGTAACTTTTGAATAGTTCACGATGTCCATTGTCCAATCCGTGTATCCGCTGTTCTCGAGTTTGCGACTCGGGACGTCCGTCCGTCCGTCAGAGGCGAATCGCCGCAGGACATTTTTGTACGACAGCTTTTATCTGTTTTTAACCGGAAATTTATGCCCCAGCGAATAAAGAAACGGGAGTAACTTTATTTTATACTGTTATTATATTAACTGTAAATAATCCATTTCATTTTTTAATCTATACTAATATTACGAAGCTGAAGAGTTTGTTTGTTGAGTTGAACACGCTAATCTCAGGAACTACTGGTTCGAATGAAAAATGGATTCAGTGTTGGATAACCCATTAACGAGGAAGGCTATGGGCTATATAACATCAAGCTATGATCAATAGAAACGGAGCAGCAATGAAAGATGTTGGAAAAACGGGCAAATTTTTTTTTGACAGCTTCCATTGCGTTCACTGCGTAAATGGTTAAAGTTACGCAACAATCGTTTGTAATTAAATTGTTTCTCATAATTTTTTTTTTTAATAGTCCCCGATAGCATATGACTATCTTTTAAGGTTTACTCAATATAATCTTTTTTATGCTAATAAAATTTGTTCTAAAATAATGAATTATTTGCGAAGGTGTTTTATATACATGGTATTAATCCTTATCAAAATAAATACGTTATTCATCAGAAGTATTTAATTTTGAAAATTACATTAATTGATTTAAATGAATATATTAGGTGATATAACAGTCTTAAAATAACTCGTCAGCAAAATAATGATCTAGTACCGCGAGCGCATTTTTATTATGCAGAATAATGTGGGAGGCGGGCGGTCATGTGGGGAGGGGAGGGCGAATGTTGCTCAAATGGTTCCTAAATAAAACAAAGGAAGTTTCAGCTCCTTTAGAATTGTATTAAAGGTGCCTACGACCCACTCTCTCTAACCCTCTCTATCTCTCTCTTATATGAAGCAGACGAAGTTCCGCAGGTCATCTAGTATCCAATAAAAGTAGCACACGGCAATGATGTGTTATAAATAGACGCGTTATACTCTCACAAAAAGCAATTTGAAAACGTTACAAATTTTGTTATCAGCATGTGGAAACAAAAGAGATAGGAAATAACAGTGTAAGGCGGAAACTCTGTTGTCAAAAAAGAATAAAAGTTTCTTCTCGCTCAAGCCGGTATAAAGTCGAAACGTTCAAGTGAAATGAGGGCAATTGCATACTATTTGCGATGGCATGTAAAGAGCGTCAATGTGGTATCTACTTATAAAATGCCATTGCATACAGGCATATAATCTACCTGAGTCCAACCTCAAATAGATCGCAATCCTGAAGCTGGCTTAAGCGCAGTTAAAGCATCTACACATACAAAAAATCTTTTTTTTCATTAAGTAATTCAATATTTTACGCTTAAAACCGGTTTCTCCTTTTTTATTTGTTCTTCAAGTTTTGTCGTATTCTTTCTAATCAATAAACCCTTTCATTTACCCATATCATGAGGTTGCATAAAAAATAACTGGTTCGCCACCTTTGGGAGTCCGCCATATTGGATTGAGAGTGACGTTACTTAGCTAACCATGCATTTTCATCCAAACTTAACGTGCATGCAAAATTTTAGCTCAGTAGGTTGGAGACAACTGTTTTAAAATTCAGTTGCAATATTTAACCTATACTAATAAGACAAGTTAAATAAATGCTTGTAAAAATATGTTAGTTTACTGACGGCTGAGTTAGAACGGCGAGTGTGCGATATCCGTCGACTGGAACACAACAGTGCTTGGTACCTATTGCTACTTTATGGCAGGAATATTGTAGCGTCGGTGGACAGGTGAGTGGTAGGTCTCAACAATTATCTCTGACTGGATCGCTATCACCATACACTGGATTTAACACCTGCCATAATGGCACGCTTAGGCGAATCGCGGTCTGTAATCAGCCGATAACTACTCAGTAATCAAGCGGGTTGGAAGAGATCTGTATTTGACAGGATTGTGACCACTTATTAATTATATACCCTTCTTTTGGTTTGTGACGTTCAAAGATCAGCCAATGTATATTCTGCGACCGGCGATGGTGGTGATGTAGTGTGTGGTGGTAGGGCTGGTGTGTGTAATAAGTTCTACCACTGTACGGATATCCATCTTGGCAAAGCAACGTAATAGACTATTTATAGTACTGCCTTGGTATTTTAACTGACGGTATATCAACCATTGAAATATAAAAATAATGGCGATCACAGACACAAGTAATTATAGTCATGTCAACATAAGTATCTCTAGAATTCATTTCTATTAATTCTTTACTTTTTATTTATTTCACTAATTAATTAATTAATTTACTACTTTTTGTTAAAGGCATCCTATTAAGCCTCTGGGATTTGTCTTAGCATGCCATGGCCTGAGGTTTAATTCAACGCGTGCTGTTTGTAATATACATACATATGTATAGTATTAAACCTAACGTTCAGTTAAAAGATTATAATTTACAATATTTATACAATAGAGTTGATAACAATCTTTAACTTTGTATGAAATGTTTTTACTATTTATTGATTCCCTAACGTCCAGTGGATTTTGATTTATAGTATTAGGTATTGTGAAAGATATTGTACGCCTGCCATAGAGGTTATTTTTACGTGGTGTTTTTAATGATTTTGTTAATGCCTGTCGTGTATTAACTTCATATTTAACTGGTATTTGTATTTGGTATTTAGAATTAGAATGAATTGCGAAAATAACTAATAATAATATAGTAATAAAATTACTTTTGTCTTTATATTAAACCAGACATAGCGTGAACATTTTGATCAGTCGACATATCAGAAAAAAACAAAAATGTATTGTCGCTAGTATCTTAGGTTAAATAGTCTCCAGTGCGCTCGAAAAGCGGAAACCAATCATTAATCTAAAGTGGCTGTAAATTATTAATCTATTAATTAGTTAGCTAGCCTAATAAAAAACTGCGTCTTCTCCGTCAAAAATGCGATCAGAAAACGATTGTTTAATATGTTATCATGCAAAATATTTTTACGCGGTAAATAAAAATAATAGATGGTCAAAATTGAAACAAATAGTACTTATATGTTAAGACTTTTCCTTATTAATTGTTTTTTTAATCATCATGAAGTATGTATTTTGTTTCGACAGATTTATAAAATTTTACGTGAACATAAATTAATCCATGAATGGTTGTTTGTCAATACATCGGCCCGTTCAAAGAGATATTAAAATTTTAAATAAAATCGTTATCCGCATTCGTCGTGATTTGAGGATATAAAACGGCTTTTAAAATTTCTAGTAGTTTATTTGTTTCGTATCAAATCAAAAACAATTACACCGACTGTATTTACTTAAATTTTTTATTTTTGATATTTTATATACAGTAAAAGCTCCTTATTCGCGCTTCCTTCATTTGCGTTTTCAATATTCGCGGATTAAAAAAATGTGACCCAGTTCCTATATTCGCGACTATAGATTCCTTTATTCGCGGATCTAATCGGTACATTGACTGCTTTGACTGGAAACATGCCGAAATTGCGAATGAAATAGGACGAAATGGTTTCGAACAGATAGAATCAAGTGACATTCAGAAGTTGCTTGAATCGCAAGATGAGGATTGGACTGAAACTGATTTGGAGGAAATGTTAAATTCACAGCACATTGAAGAAGAGGCTTCAACAGGCACGGGAAACGTGACATTTAATTTTAAAAATCTTAGTGAAGGTTTAAGAATGGTAAATGCAACTTCTTTATGAAAATTGATCCGTCTATGGAACGAAGTCTTATTTCTAAGAGACAAATTGCTAATGCCACTTCTGAATATCAGTCCGAATTGAAGGAGCTTTTAAAAACTGCCAAGCAAAGAAAAATTACAAAATTCTTTAAACCATTGTCTAAACCTAGAGAAATAATTAACCAATATAGTCAAAAACTTAAATTTTTTTTTTTTAATTTATATACTTGTTTTTTAATTTCTCTTCTAGGAACGTATCCTCTATAATCCCATATAAATTACCATTCTATATTCACGGTTTCTATATTCTCAGCATATTTATGGAATATATACGTCGCGAACATATATGTCAGCTTTTACTGTATTTTTATTTGACCACAATCTCACTTCATGATTAGTGAATCAGCGCCTAAGATAATAAACACGCTAAGCCTAAATTGTAGAGAGACTGCCTGACAAAGGCTGCTTCCGGGGCATACCTGTAGGTGTTTGGCGACAGATTTTCATATTGAAGGTAGCAAGCCAAGCGTGCATTAGAAAAAAAACCACCAAAATGCTATGGTCCCATCACAATGTTTTTATTAACCAAATCTCAGGGTCATTGTAGGATCCGAGCCTACGTTGACTGGAACGATGTTCGAACAACAATGAGCCAACATCGCTTTTTATAATTCCGAATACATATTTCTCGTTATTGTAAGCATTAGCTGCTAAAGTTTCACTGCATTTGTGACGTGGTGTCTTGTACTGTGGTACCTAATGTGGTTTGTTGTCAGCAAATGTAAAGTTAGTTACATACTTTGTCCGTGGTATTTGTAGGACAAGAAGTTGTTCTACAGAATTAAACAAGACAATTGGCCAGATGAGACGACGACAAGTTAAAAGCTCAACTAAGTGAGTTGTAGGTCAGATCGGGTGAATAAAGCGTGGAACCTCTTGTGACGTAGCAGGGCGTATTTGATTGAGAAAGGAATGGGATCCAGGCATAGTGTCTTAAACTGAGCGAGAGCTATACTCGGTAGTGGGTAAAACTGACGATGATGATGGTGATGATTTTTAGGCTGACGTGAAGATACTCTTGTGTTAGCATATGAAGAGCAATCTATTTTCCAAACTTGTAAAAAAAAAAACAATTCGCTTAAAAACCTTTTATTCTATATTGCACATAAAAGTGCAATCAGGACTTCATGCCAAAAAGCATTCTCTACCAGTCTTCCAGGAAAGCAAGAGAATAGTTTAAGCAAGGTGTGCATAATATTTAGTTTAAAAAAACTAGCCGATATTCAACTGCTCCAAGTAAAATCTACGTAGCGACTACATGAAGGAATCCCAAGAGTTGGCTAGTTGTATATAGTTGGATGTGTCTTACTAGGTGTCTACACATTTACATTAATAAATATTCTAAAAACAAATCAATATTTATTTTGTCTATACAAAAGCCTTTTTTAATTCTTGCACAGATAAGCACAGACAAGGCCGTGGCCCCGTAAACTAGCTTTGTGCACTTGTGATCTTTGTCCGTATTACACTGCCTAGGTTCATTCATATTCATGCTGTCACCACGCCACGCTGTGTTGTGCAAAACAGAATACCCCTAATTTAAATAACTATTTCAAATATGTAATAACTTATTTAAATAATATATAGTGTAACACAATAATAATTATCAATAATATTCACATTTAAGGTTTACTGATAATGTTAATATAATTTTTTATTTCAATATACCTAAGTACTATAATTTAATTGTACCTACTTATATGTTATTCCGGTATTAATACATTATTCTTGAAAAAAGGAAAATAGACTTTAAAATTTGTTTATAAATACTAAATACAAGTATACTTAGGGTATTATAAACTTTGCAGTACATACCCTGGGTGTTTTAATAATAATTTAATTAATTAATTAATTAATGATTTTAGTTTAATGAACCGAGGGGAAGGGGGCTTAGAATAACTTTTTAACCGATTTTAACGAAGATTTAATCCGAATGTTTTTTTTAAAATAAATGTTCTGCCATAACTTCTTTGTATATAAACCGATTTGGATGATTCTTTTTTGTTGGAAAGGGGATACCTCAAGTGTGGTTCCATTTTAATTTCATTGGCATTGGACCTTCAACTTCGATGATTCACAAGGAAGCTCTTTAAAATCATCGAAGTTGTTTTTTTTTTTATTGTCTTATTCAATATAAGAGTGTATTTTTTATAATAAAACACACATGATAGTTTACTCGTAAAAGGCTACTGATTTTTTTTTCGAACCGGTTTACGCTGTTTGCCTCGGAGGCCTTGACAACATCACCGAGTTGCCAAAGAGCAAGGTCGACAAAACGACCAAATCTCTCTCTAATAAAAAAAGTAAGATTATCACCATCTGTTGACAAGAAATGGAACATGTTACATTGTTTACACTCCATCAATATTGTCCCAAGAATAGCGTAAAATTTGATAAACTAAGATTTTATGGAAATGGAAAACTATGTGAATAGTGCTGAGCGCGGAAGGAGTAATGAGAAAACTTTGAATATTTGTCAGTGTTTTATGAGCGGCATATGTGAATCTTGGCGACTTGAACTAGTTTTCGTCGTATGAGACTGAGTTAAAAGATACGTCCTATCAACATCAAATAGATTAATATATCTACGTAGAACTGTAAATATTCCATTTTGCTGCCAGAAATATGGATTCCATTTTTTGAAAGTTCACCAGTTTTGTATACTCACCTAAGTATAAAGTTAATACCTACTACAAACAGTTTGCAAATATGTTCGTAGGCGGTAATATCTGGAACCAGTGATCCGATTCTGAAATTATCCATAAGTGACAAAGGCATTTTTAAAATTTTATTATTTTAAAACTGTCACGAAGTTGTACGGTCTTGCTAGTGGATTATATGTTATATGTAGACTACGCTACCAAGTACGCTCACGTTAGTAAAGTGCGTAGGTTTAAAAAGCTCGAGGTATGTACCAGCATTCTTTGAACCTATTAAATTAGTTATTTACAAACTTTTTGCCGCATTTATAATATTATTAAGATTAAAATTTAGATTATTTCGGCCCATAGAACAAGCTAGAATATTAAAGGAGTCTAATCTATACAATTAATAAAATTGAAGTGTCTGTTTGTAATGTCAAAAAACAGTTATTTACTAAATGCATATGAAAGTATACACGATACCTATAAGAAAAAACCAGTTTTATTTTTATTTTTGTCTGTCTGTCTGTTTGTTCCGTGTAATCTCCGAAACAGTTGGACCGATTTTGACAGAACTTTCACTGATAGATAGCTGATGTTATAGCAAGTAACTTAGGCTACTTTTATTTTAGAAAAAGAATTAAGGTTCCGCACAAATAAAAGAGAACTGGTCATGGAGAATCTATTTGGGCGCTTAAATGGTATAAAAATACCTACAAAGAAGTCCGGGAGAGTACATATCTATCTTCAAAGGAACAGCCATAATAAGCATTTTTGCCTTTAAAATAGCCGGGAGCGGGAGAGGAGGATTCGCGCGGGCATTCTCTAGTAAAAGTGCGCAAAGCGAAAAAAAAAACCAAGAAGCAGTCCTCCGAGGTAGACAATCTGTAATCCTGAAAGAAAGAAATCCTCTTAAATCAGCCAAGTCAAAAGTTTTACTTGATTTATAATAATAACATTGCAAGCGAAGAACTAACTATATTCAAAGCAATTAATAAGTTGAAATTGTTTTATTAAACGCTTCATGTAGCGCTTAATAAGACGAGTAAATGAAACATAGAGAAATATAAGCTATTCTTATTTAAATTTATTTGTTCACATTGTTTGCTTAACAAGTGTCATTGATATTAGGTAAAATTACGTAACGAATTAATATTTCACTTAAAAAGTTAATTTTTTTGCTAATAGTAGGTATATTTCGTTGGCCCGTTTCACAAGGCCATCACGAAATGATTAAGGAATTTTATGTAACACTTGAAGAAACGTATGCAAACTTTACGAGTATGAACCGTAACTCGCTGGCGCCATATGTTCTTACATATCACTTCTGAGAGACTAAGTTGTCAGAAAGTGTTCATTGCTGTGAGCACAGATTTGATCTGTGGTTGTGCTATACATTATTATATAACGAAGTATACGTACATAATCTAATGCGAGATATTTTAGGAAATATGAAAGACTAGCTGTGCCTTCGGCTTCGCTCACGTGGACTACAGAATGCCCGCGCGAACATTGCTCCCCGCTCCTGGCTATTTTAAAAACAAAAATGATTATTGTGGGTGTTACTTAGGAAGATAGACGTATACCCTCCCAGACTTTTTTGTAAGTCTTTTTAATGTGTACAATTATTTAGTACATTAATTTGCGATATCTCTTATGGTTCACTCAGCGTAAGCCAATTAAGCGCCAGAATTGATTCACCATGATCAGGTTTTAAGAAGTGAAAACTTCTTTAGCATCATTGTGATCTGAAATTCGATGAAACGAAAAAGCGAAACAAAAAGTTTTAAAGATATTTCAAATGTGCATTAATTGAAAATGACATTGTGAATAATGATTGTGAGTACTTGTACGTACATTTTCATAAACTTTAAATTAGTGTGTATTTGATCATTTTCTAGATTTAAAAAACATAGAAGTGAAGGTTTCACTTCTACCATGTGTGAATGGCACATATATATTTTTTATTTTTGCGGAACCGGAATTATTTTTCTAAAATAAAAGTAGCCTAAGTTACTTCTTATAAAACCAACTATCTAGCAGCGAAAGTCCCGTCAAAATCGGTCCAACCGTTTCAGAGATTACCCGGCACAAAGAGACAGACAGAAGGACAAACATTTAAAAAATGTTTTTTTTTTTAATAAACATACCATCACGCCTGTATCCCCGAAGGGTTAGGCAGAGGTGTACATTGTACACCCACAGTTCTCCGTGTATGTTTTTTAGGTCCCATGTAATAGGGGACGAGCCTATTGCCATTAATCGGACACATACCCAAACTTCGAGCTGTTACTGAGAATTTCATAGAAAAACCCAATATCACTTTGCTCGACCAGGGAATCGAACCCAGGACCTCGATCATAGCAGGTAGTTATAGGTATCGTATATACTTTCATATACATTTAGTAAAAAACTGTTATTTTGACATTACAAACAGACACTTCAATTTTATTAATTGTATCGATTTCACCTCATAAATAATTGAATACACTACGACAGTAACGAGGAACCCAAAAAAAAAAATTAAAAAGTTCGTTGTATTATGTGACTTCATGAAATTCTACCTGTTCTTATTCGGTAAGTAATGTTTCGTGGGTCTACCGACGCTAAGCGTAAATTACCGTTGCCGCGTTGGAAAGTTGACACCTGTCAGCTTGATTGGCATTTAGGAAATAAGTGTTCGGGTGACAATGGTTTCAGTTTCATTACTCGGGATATTGAATGAGGAAAATTATTTTACTTAGACTAAGATCGTTACTAAGAATAATTAAAAAAATTAACTTGCTGTATTTATAAATTTTAAATAAATCGAAATATACCAGTTCTGTCAAAACATGTGACATAAAGTAAAATAGTCTGCTGTTACCTTATTGTTATGATAGATTATTGCTTAAATTCTTTTCAGCGTGAAAAACTAATGTTAAATTGTTTTAGTGAGATTTTAAAATAATTCAGGAAAACCTCTGCTGCAACCTTTTTTATATGATATTTAAAAAAAAAATTCATGCCATGTTTACATTACAGTATATACAATGACTGCCAAACTAGGCAGCATCTTGGAAGCTAAGAGACGATATAACATTTTTTTTTAAATCAAACATCTTGGAGGTGTCTGTACAAGATTTAAAAAAAACCTAGAGTTTAGTCGTAGCTTTGGGATACTTTATTTATTTTATTTTAATTATTTTTTAAAGGGCTAACAACGGTTGTATCTTTTACCTACAATGGTAACAGTTTAACGGTATAACTTTTCATCACGATCTATAATTAACAAAAAAGAAAACCAATTTCAATGATTTTGAAGAGTTCCCTGGTGTATCTTCGAAGTTGAAGGTCCAATGACAATGAAATTAAAATGGGACCAGCTATCCGCTATCCAATAAAAAAATATTCATTCAAATCGGTCGACAGACAAAGAAGTTATGGCTAAACATCCATAGTAAAATCATACGAATTAAGTTACCTCCGTATTTTTTTTAAAGTCGGTTAATAAAATTATTGAGGTTTGCCATTAAGCGCATCACTCAAGAACTACGGGATAGATTTTGATCATTTTTTTTTTGTTCTACTCCTTAGATTCTTGGTCCTTATAAAAAAAAATCACGACATCAATAAAGAGTTATTAAAGTTTTGAGAAATTACGATTTTTATAAGCTTTACGAGTTCACCTGTCCTACACGCGAGCGAAGCCGCGAGTACAACTAGTAAAGAAATATTTTGAGGATAACTGCAAAAACATAACAATAACATATTCAATAAGTATGATTAACTTAAGTTTTGTTAAGCGAATACTATATAGTTCATGCTAAATATAATGTTATCCATAAACTAATCAGCGTACATACTGATTGGAAAAAATTATGTACCTAATTTATGATTAATGTTTTATGATATTGTTTATTACATTTTGAAAATACATACTACCTAAAAAGTAACGTTCCCAGACGTTAACAATAAAGTTGATACATTTGTAAATATTGCACATTTGACACGGGTAAGCACGCTTTAACGAGAATACAAGCTACACTACGGAACGTTTTATATAAGCTTTCAAGCCATAAAGTGCTTAACTTTGAGGCGCCAGTAATAACCAGTAAACTGGCAGAGAAGCGCTCCGGGTTGGCTCGCTTCAGGCAATTCAATGTCCAACTTACATTTTGTCTGTGAACTCTGTGAACGATTTAATCGACTTACTACTATTGTAAGCACGTGATGTAACCGTTCATTTATTTATCTACAACTGTACAGGTTATCATTTCAACTGGACACAATATACATTTCTACTAATGTGCTGTTATATCTGTGCAGTGAGAACAAACCAAATTAAAAACTACAAACAAATAAAAGAAAACTAGATTTTAAAGGTAGGATTAGCATGTTTATCGATAAAGTTACGTTCTCTCGCTGTATGCCTTGGAAATGTATAATTAATAGTAGATACCTAATAGTTTATGGGATAGATGTAAATAGTCGTTTTATTTCTATAAGCTTTACGTGTATAATTATAGTTATAAGTATAATTTTGTTTTCTGAAGAAATTATGTTATTTTCTGTAGAATTTGTATATGCATACACACCAACTGTAAAAGCCGTCTTAAATAAAGCAAACAAAAAGAGCTCTTCCTGGTTATATGAGTGGAGATAGTTTTCATGTAAAGGATAATACAAATAAAATATATATTAGGGTATGAAATGTGTAGTTTTAGTAGATTTTATTTCTGCCAAAATGAAAACATTTAAGTTGCGATAGAATTTCGAAGTGTTCTGATGATGCGCGCGGAAGCTTTTGGTTGCTTGTCACGCAGTGCGTTTAGGTCGAGTTTATAAAATGAACATAGAATAAGCTATAGTTCTGTTGTTATTTTGTAATATAAAAGAAATAGAAAACGGACACATTGAGTCCACTCTATTTTAAAGAATGGTCTAAGCGACTTCAAAGCACGCTTTAGAGTTTTATCATGAATGTAGGCTTATAGAATTAGTTTCATTTGTTAAAACAAAATACATATTAGTACAATGCTTGATGTGCAAAAATTTTGACAAAAAAAAAACAAACCCAATGTTTCTTTATATACAACGCGGCGTCTTTGAACACCGTTTTTACAAATAAAACAAGAATTCAGTGACGGCAATTTTATCGCATCATCACACGCGACTACTATATTTCATTTTATTACATTTGCGCAGGTGACATTTATGTAGGCATATACGCATATTAATTTATAACCTTTTTCTTGTTTCTTCTGAACACGTGACACTTTTACATGAATAATATAATAATATTTGAAATTAAACTCTTCCCCATATAAAAATACCTATGCACGTGATACACGTTAAACTTTAAAAAATAGAAACTGATAGACTAAGCTGTGTATAAGATATACAATAATAATAATAATAAATATGAGGACACAATTTCACACACGGCTATTTAATTCCAAACTAAGCAAAGCTTGTAATATGGTAACTAAAGAGCTGATATACACATATATATGTATATAGATATTTAACACCCAGACACACAACTGACAATTATGCTCATCACACAAAAGTCAGTCATGGGCGGAGATAGAACCCGCGACCTATATATAGTAGGGTTAACTATTACTGTGCTACGCTGGAGCTGGCGTTCTCTTTCTTTCTACGCTCTGTCTTTTTCTCTCTCATGTAATAAAATGTGTCTAAGCGTGATGCGTCCTTGAAATTTCAATCTCGATTCTCGTCCAATTAACAAATTGTCGCCTAAAAAGTTTCACTTCAAAAATATTATTAGTAAAAAAAATATTCTTTGGGCATGTAACGATATTTACTAGATTTTTAAGTATACACAACCAGAATTCATAACATAAAATACTATGATAATAAAAGATTTAAAAAAAATATAGCTATATTTTCTCCTTCTCTCTCATGTAACGAAATGTGCCTGAACGTGACGCGTGCTTAAAATGTTACTCTCAATTCTTGTCCAAAAAAAATAGAACCGACGCGACGCCTATATAGTTTCACTTCAAAAAAGGTTTGTGCAGAAGAGGCAAGGCACAGAGTAACCTCTTTCGAAGTTTGTCTCTACTTAAGGCCGTCCGATTGGTGTAAAACACCTCCATCCTATCAGAAGATCGCAGTTAAATAACATTGTTTTGTGTTCCTGCCATGAGTAGGGTTTTCAGAACTCCTTGGGACAGAGGGCGTTCAAGGTCGGCAATGCGCTTATAATAATAATACCTCTGGTGTTATAAGCCTCAATATGCTGCGAAAACCGCTTACCATCAGAAGGGCCGTGCGCTTCTTTGCTACCTTAGTTCTATAAAAAAAATAAAAAAATTACACAATAAAAAAATGGGTGCTTTTGTACACGCGTTAGAAGTTATACTTCGTTGACGTGACTAAAATGATTTTAAATTAACTTACAGGAAATTAATGCATTAAAATAAAATAATTGACACCATGACAACTTTTAACAAAGAAGAAAACAAACTTCATGATTTTGAAGAGTTTCCTCGATGTCTTCGAAGTTGAAGGTCAAATGCCAATGCCACCATTGAGGTATCCCCTATCCAACAAAAAAGAAACATCCAAATCAGTTCACAAACAAAAAAGTTATGGCTGAACATTTATAAAAAGAAACATTCGAATTGAGTAACATCCCGTCTTTTGTTAAAGTAGGTTAAAAAATAAATAAAATACATATTAATTTTAACATTTGTAATTTATTTGCAGGTGACACTGACAGAACATTGAAAAAAAAAACTAGCATCGAGCGTGACTATCTTCAGTACAAGTTTAGCCTTAACGACTATCAGCATCTCGTCTATCATTTGCTATCAGATTGGCGATGGTCAGCAGCACTATTCCAACTAGTAGTATATGGTATGTCTACCGTAAGCTTCACTGACGAATAACATCGAAAGAAACTAGATTTACTACAATAAAACACGAGGTTTAGGAAGAAACTGCATGGTGTTGACTTCTTGTTGCAATGTGTAAAAATTCACTCTAATTATTTTTCATAACGTGTCAAAGAAGGGTTGTTTTTCGAGCGTTTGTATTAAAATCTCTTTCTTTAACACGGACATAAACTGCTTGATGCATTTTAGCATATGGAGTGTCGTTAGATTCGTTTTAATTGTTGGAGTAACATAAGCTATATAATATTTAAGTACGACGTGCGCGAGTGCGTAAATTAGCCAGTTAACTGATATTGCTACTGCTAGGTTGGTCTACTTCGCTAACTTCCACAGTTAATGTCTTACGGTATTTTACTTTAGGGTTCAGCAGCTGAGGTAGATACCATATTTGTAAAACAAAAACGGGCAGGAGGCATTGAGGAAAAAGTTTCAAGAATTTTGTATATTAACTTTGCCTTCCCAAACATCTTGGAAAATATAATGTATATTAGGAAAAATGTAGATAATTTTAAACTTGTAATTAACAGGCACAATTTCAATACTAGAAATAAATATACAATAGTGATTCCTTCTTTTAGATATTAGTAAAACAAATAAAAGCTTTTAGGTAATTGTGTTAAGGTTATATATATAATAAACTTCCTAAACACATTACCGATTTTCCGGATAATAAGTTCTTGAATCATATTAAGCGAATTTTATTGTAGAAAGGGTATTTATTATAAGGAAGCTGATTACGTGAATGATGATGATATCCTGCATGTGATTCACTCTCTATACGTCTACGGAAAATGATAATGACTATATGTAATTTAATACTGTAAAAACTAATTTAAAAAATTAAATAAGATGCTGATTTGAACCCGATCGAGTTTCTTGCCGGTTCTTCTCGATGACTGGGATGTTCTCCGATACGGTGGTAGTTTTTTGACATTCATAAGTGCTTTCTTAGGGCAAAATTGAATAAAAATCTTTTGATTTTTGAATAAAAAAAAGCAATAATAGAAAAAGAATTTTTTACTCATGTTATTTTGTTGTAGTCGGGTTTTTTTTTCTTTTTTAATAATTTTTAGCTTGTTTTATAACGCTTGTACTCCATGAATTTACAGCTTTATTGTTACAAACATACATGAGATTCCCTTGGTGTTAAATGTTTTATCAGCGACAATTCCATATTTTTCCGATCATAGTTTTGAAATATTTATATTAGTATCAAAACGGAAACTGCTTAAACGGACTATAGTATCCGTTACTCTGAAGTCATCCAAAGCATTGAAGTTAACCATTAGCTGCGCCATAGGAAGCTCCATTTGAAAGAGTATCAGCTTTTTAAAGGTTGTTTTGAATGGCCTGTGAACAAAACTATTTAGAAAATTAGTTTGTAAATGTGTAAGTACTTCGTTATGGTATTCAAAGAAAAGTGTAAAAAATCAACGGATTATGACCCAGTGACGTTTTCTTACTTATAATAGCAAAAGTTGTAAAGTTAATCATATTTAATGACAAAGTGGTCTCGGTCGGACCAATTAGTGCTGTGTCACAGTTGGGGTGGTCCAAGTTTTAATGGCCTCCCAGCCAGCGTCGAGATAAGAGCCCCAAGGAAACTGAAGGAGTACTGTTTAATTTAATAAGTTGTGTTGTGAAGGGGCTGCCTTTCTCGATTGTACGTGATTCGTTATGTTTGAATGTGTACGGGATTCTGAATAAATTTGAGTACTGATTTAATAATATTAACACTGTTATCAGTTAATTTAATTTTATAATATTTAGTAACATTCTTATATAAATATACATGTAATATCCACTATAACGTGGCCGTTTATTGGAAATTTATATAGTTAGTGTATAGAGCGTGTACATATTTTACGATCCTTATAAATGCCAAGGTAATAAAATTAGTTAACGAGGTACATTCTATGTGATTCTAAGATACCAAGATATTAATTTATGAAGATATATTAACGAACATAATTATGGTAAATGAGGTATTTGTTGGAAATGTAATTGAAAAACGTATTTGCCCTGGTTCTATCCTTTCCAGTTGTCAATAACTCAACCACAACGCCACCTATTCTGATTTATCTATTCTGAAAACTTATCGAGGACCAAATCACAACAACAAAACATACTATGAATTATCAAAATCGATCATTAGAATGTGAGATCAATCGTGAAAAATCCATCAAAAATCCAACAGTTTAAGGTTTTGCTGTTTGGTACTTACCAATGAACATAGTTTCATTTTTATCTATACTGTTATTATAAAGATAAAGAGTTTGTTTGTTTGTTTGATTGAACGCGCTAAGCTCAGGAAGTACTGGATTAAAATTATTCTATTTTTACATAGCCCATTTATCGAGGAAGACCTACGACCAATAGGAGCGAAGCACCAATGAAAAATGTTACAAAAACGGGAAAAATTTATTCATTTTGAAATATTCCATTGCGTGCGTTGCGTAAATAATTAAAGTTACGCAACAATGACGTATGACGAAATTGTTTCTCTTAAAAATTAAAAAAAAACCGCGATAGTATACCTCTATTTTTTAAGGTTGACGCAATATGACCTTTTTAATGGTAATAAAATTTGTTCTAAAATAATGCATTAATTGCGAAGGTGTTTTTATAAACATGGTACTAAACCTTATCGAAATAAATACGTTATTCATCAGAAGTATTTCATTTAGGACAAAATTGCTATTTACATTATTTGATTTCAATAAATATCGTAGGATCACAGTTTTAAAATAACTCCACAGTAAAATAAAGAAAGTTTCAGCTCCTTTACAATTATATTATAGATGCCTACGACCCACTCTCTTTCTCTCTCTCTCTCTTATATGACGCAGACGAAGTTGCGCGGATCAGCTAGTAAATACTTTCATTCATATTCTAGCACCCGTCCACGACTTCGTTCGTGTTAGTTGAAATATAAAATGTATTGACAATAAAATGTATGTATAGCTCTCAGGGACAGTGTAGCTTCCTATATGTGAAAGAATTTTCAGAATTCGGTCTGTAGTACCGAAGATTACCTACTACAAACATATTCACCACTTACCTCTTTATAATATGAGTATAGATTATCGCTACATACCTAGATATAGGTTAATCCAAAAAAGTGCAAAACAGCAACTCGGTAGATTCTTCACAAAAAAGGAAAAATTCAAATTAAGCTTTGAGTTTCAGATGAAAAATCAGAACATGCCAGTACGATGCAAACATACCGTACAGTTGGATATACAGAAACATAATTAACTCTGTTAGAGCGACGACCGCAAATGTAGTTTGGCTTGCTCGCCATGCCCTATTTTGTATACCTAATTATCTCTGTCATTTGCATTTTAGCTTTCTTGTCTTAGACGTTTGCGGTTGACAACGTGACTTTAGAAAATTGAGTTTCTGCAGCATTTTATTATATTTTGTTTAAATAATTGATTATCATTCAGTTTTAAAAAGTTGCAATAAAATTAATTATGCATTGAAATACATGCTTCATTTATTGAACTTTTTTCCGCATGTTAGGATATTATTGAAAAAAAAAAAATATTTTTGGAATAATTTAGATTAACTTTTGGAACTAAAACTTTACAAACTCTATACTTTTCCATCTTATTCATTTATTTTCCTAAAAATAGCTAATAGTGTGTAGATAATCCTTACTAATTTTTATAATTGACGAAGAAGTTATTTTAAGAGCTAGGCCGGTTAGAGTTGCGAAGTGCGACGGCCGGCGTTAACACGAGGTTACACAAACTTTCAATAAATTGTATTGTGTACCTTATTTCGTTATATTTTATTTTCTGATGGACTTAAAACTAAAATAGGACAAGATAATTATTTAATAATAACTTAAAGGTAAATTTACATTTTTTTTACAATTGTATAAGCTTCACAGTTATTCGTGCGTTTTAACATAAAACCTTGAGTAGTCGAAATGAAGTAGGTAATTTTATTCTTGGTGGAATGGAATGCCTCATCTGCTATATTTTAAAGGAAGTAGGAAATTCTAAGGAGCTTCAATAAAGGGAAAAAAACTGTAAATATTCCAATGAACATTTGAAACGACTGACGATTTCTTTTAAGTCCATTAAAAGGCGACAAGAGAGACGAGAAAGGTAAAAAGGAAAATCACATGAATATTTATAACTGTTATGTATTCTATCTACCATGGAGTATTATTTTAGGCCATATTTTTAGTTCCCTCTCGGCTTAGAAATAAACCAATTTGAATTACGAATAAAAATAAGCCTACCTAATAGAAATATCGTACGAAACTTTTTATTAGTATATTCCTTTGAAAGTACATTTAAGAGGGCCGCTGGAAGCTAAAAAGTAACAAATTACTGGCAAAGCTGGATTATCATTTAGGTAACAAAACATAAAAATAGGAGTCCTGTTATTGTATTTTATTCTAGTGTATTGACGAAAAAGGAAAATTAACTACACGCAACGCTCTTGGTTTTTAACTAGCCACTTTTGATTTTTAATAGATAAACACAAAGCAAACAAACTTCCGAAAACTGTGGTGACTGTCAAGAGATAAGGATCTGTTGGTTGTCATCGTTCTCATGCCTACTTTTTATTAATTTCCTAATTACTTTGTCGACTCCAACGAGTATACGCTATCTGATCCTAAAGCACGAGACATCAAAGTGAGACAGTATATACATAAATAAAAATGTTATTGCGATTTAAACTTAACATATTTAGTTTGTTTCCCTAAAATTTAGTAAATTTTTAAAACGTGATAACACCGTCGCAAGCCACGGGCGCGGCGCAGCAGTACTTTTGATCGTATGGCGGTACCCTGCGCCGCGCCACCTGTATTGCCAAGTAAGTTTCCTCATTTAACTAATATTTTTACATTTTATTAGGGGTAATTTTTTTTTTCTTATAATCTGAGATAGATAACATAAACAGAATATAATCTCGATACCTAATAACACCTTCACGGAACTGACGGGGTTTTTAATAAACAATTTATAACTGGGGTTTCATCATGTGTTCAGTGGTTATGATCTAATGCTCTAGCACTCCTCTCTCCTCATATTTTGGTATGAGAGTCTCGACCAAGTTACAAAAAATATGTCACAGAAAAAATTACTTATTTATTTTACTCGTATTAATTTAATTTCTACCACCGAAGACGTCAATACAAATACTCGATTTTTTTAGTCAAGTAAATCAGTTTCCAGAAATGTTTGTTTGTTATAGATGTTTGCATAGTTTAGTAATCATACCAATGATATTTTTTAACTAGATACGGCATTGACGCTCTTAAGACGCCAACGTGAATAGTGGGCATTTGTCCTCAGTTTACTTTCGACTTGATACCGCCGTGAACGAGAAGAAACTTTTATCCTTTTTGATAACAAAGTTTCCGCTTTACACTGTGATTTCCTATCTCTTTTGTTTCAACATGTTGTGAGTTTGTGTTTTTTTGTGTCATTCTGGTCGGCCACTTTCTTCAGTTTAACTCTCTACCAGCGATAAGTAACTTAGTAACAAAAAAAAAATTTGTCAAATATTGGCATGATCATATCAAATGCCGAATAACTCATAAAGACGGTAAACGATTAGAAGCAAGTGAATTTTCACATTCCAACTTTTAATAGATAAAGTTGGATGTCATGTTTGGACGTACAATACATGGTGATGTTGAGAAGTACCGTTGAAACTTTTTGTTTACATCACAAGTTGTATTGGAAAACATTTTGCCCTGTAACCGATTAACAAGACATCAAACCATCAAACTGACAATACCTACATGTAAGAAGTTATATTAAAGTTTTGAACGAAAGTAATTCCCTCTCTATCTTTTATGTCAACACCATAAATGTTATATAATAATATCCTTTAACTCTTCACGAATTTTAATGATTCAATCAACATTTTAAAACTTTTGATCACCACTATTGAAAATATAAGGATAATGCAAAAAGCGTTTTATGTCATGCTATGAAAATTTCTAACATTTGCTGTTTAATATTGTTGCATGTGTGTTAATACAATGTAGGAAATGATTTAAAAAGAATTATTATAATAGTTATTGATATTTATCACTTCATATTAATTATTTAATAATTTCCATAAAATCCTTTCCATTTATTTTTAAATTCCCATAGTGTTAAAATTAGCATATAATATACCATTTCCATTTCTTTATTTTCTCGATGACAGCTCCTATGAAAACTTGAACGATAGTCTTTTTTACTTTAAGTATGCATTATTTTATAAAAATATGACGTTTACACACGTACAAGGTTATATCAGAGTCGGAGAAACTGATAGGGATGGAGCTATATCGATAAACGTAACACGATAACAGACCCGATATTTTTTTACAAAATGTAAGAAACTAAACTACTGTCGGATACTTTTGTATAAATTTATTAACTAATATTATATTTCATTACAAGATTTTACACGTATTAATTCTTGATTGATAATGCCATATTCTTCAAATTTTACGAAGCTGTTGTAAAATAAGTAGGTATAGGTAGGTACTCGACAATGAAACGAAATAATTTTAACGACAGGTGATCTTTATTTATTTATTTTAATCAAAATCTGATGAATCGTCGTCGACATAGACATATGCGATCGATATTATTACTTATTTGGTCACAACATTACTTACAACTATCAAATTAGAACTGTCATCGAGAAAATAAAGAAATGGAAATAGTATAATTATTGTTAAAATGTAATAAATTTGAGTAATTTTAATTTATATAAATATATTGGATTATTAACAATAAATTAAAATAAAACTAGCAAGGTAAATAGTTTTAAATTAAGATGTAGGAGGCGCTATCTGTTAAAAATCTATTGCTGATTGCCGTTAGATTGTTTATATTGTATATTGTGTGATTTATTCGCACAGGTTAGTTAGTTTATCGTATTAGTCAGCGGTGTGCATTTCATAAGGACAGAAAGATACTGCCTACCGTATCTAACTCTGATTATTTATATATAATATTATTGTATTTATCCAATATCACTTTACGATTACTTACTATTAAATTAAAATAGAAATTCTTAAATCATAAATTAGCTCCACCTGTAGAGTGAAAATGGTATAATTATTAATATAATCGATACATAGCAACGCATCTTCGCATTTGCACTGCACTAGCGCCGCTGAGTACATCGGGAAAAACACAAACTATCCGCGTCTAAATGTTTAAATGTGTGCTCTCTTGATCATGCGGATTTAATGGGTGTGCGTTCCTTTATATACGTGCCACACTATGGCATAAATAACGCACACAACCGCACAGAGTAGACAGTGCCATTTTTCCAACAGGAAAATGACGACACTAAAGAGGTTATTTCACCTTCCGATCTACCACAACCGATTCCAAGGGATTGGGTGGCTTGGCCGCAGGATCGTGCTTCTTATTATACATCACTGCCATTCCGGCCCCAATATAATAAAGCTACAATATTATGTTGCTATCTCAGTTGAAAAACGAACGTCGAGAGATTCATGCGTATGTTGTCATGGCACTGACACTTTCGAAACTACAAAAAATAATATTTGTTGTACCTGCGGTGTCTTTTTTTCTATAGGTAATATTTTGCTTTATTTTATTACATTATGATCGTATAAAATTGTAATATAATAGAAACAGAGTGTTTGAAAATTCGTTAGTATCGAATGTTTTGTAAAAATAACAATTAAATATATGTTTAAAATACTAGTAACAACCATTAAAAAAATATGTGCGGTGATTGAACCCGCGATCTTTCAAATCAATTGTAGGTTTGACTATACGGACAGCTATCATTATTAATTACGCATACTACTGCTCTATGTGCTCGTCTCGCGGCGACTGAAGCTAAACTACGCTATCGTTGCGTTGCAGGTGATCCGATCGACAATTCGTCCTTGATCGGATCCTGCATACCTAATTCCTTATTACACAGCAATGGATATTGTCAAAAATTACTGTAGATCGGATCGTGAAATAAGCTTAATACAGAAGTTTAAAGAAATGAAATTGTCTATGTATAACCAATGATTTTTTTTAAGTAGTTCCGTTTCATTTATTTGGCTCTTCCTAAAGCACTATTACTTTTTACGTATTAGTTTTTATACTGAATCATTAGTTTGTTTAATCCGTTTTGGTTATAAGGTATGATAGCAGTTAATTAAGATTTTATCGTTGATAATATTACCTGGTGTGAAAAAATGACTAATATTGACTTTGAAAGTTGTTCGTCCATAAATTGATATATCTTTAAAATCAGTCAATTTATGGGCTATGAATATTTAAGGTTGTAACTACGGTAATCGCCAAGACGACGAACCTAAGTGTAGAAACACTAGAGGTATCAATAGCGCACCACCGGCCTTGATCTTTCCTTCTCCAAGGAGTTTTGGAAACACTGCTCACCGCTGAAACACAACACAATGTTATTTGTCTACGATCTTCTGTAGAGTATAGAGGCTGTATTTCACCAGTAGGGCTGCCCCAAGTGGCAAGAAATCTCTATAAAAATATCTCTATGCCCTACTTTTCAAATCCTTAAGATGTCATCGGGCACACGTCTAGTGGTACTCAAAGTTCATGTAATAAATTAAGCTGTATAATTTTCACCTACGTAACTAAGTTGAAATGGGAAAACTTTAGTGTCAAGTGTTGACGTTCAATACGTATTGATATTGCGAAGTGAGTGGTTTCCAAACTTTTTGTTTACCCGAAAGTTACCTACTTCGAGAATCGTTTCAGGAGTTAAGTGCACGAGCGGCAAAGAACGTCGGACTGGGACACAAATAACATTTCGCTAAAATTTTAGTTTTAGATTCTTCATTATTCATTTCACACCTTATGGAGTATATGGAGCACTTATGGAAGAGCGGTAGGGCAAAGATATATTTCTTTGGATATTTATCTCTGCTTTGGTCACCTCGACTGGTGAAATACCTCTTACCTTACAGAAGATCGTAGCCAAATAACATTGTGTTGTGTTCCAGCGGTGAGTAAGGTGTCCAGAGCTTGTTGGGCTAGGGGTGTTCAAAGTCGGTAACGCGCTAGTGAATGTTGAGCTACAAGCGTCCATAAGCTACGGTAGCCGCTTATCATCAGGCGGGCCACAAGCTTGTTTACCACTTTTGTAGTATAAAAAAAATTGGATCGAGGATCATCGTTAACTCGTTGACTGTATTCGTTAATGTACAATTTTGTAAATGTACAATATGTACAAAATTAATCGATCGAAAAACACATTATGTTAAATGAGATATTATGTAATATAAGATGGAGAATCGTGTTGATATGATTATGGAATTCATGGAAGTCGTTAGGTCTTAGCATTCATACTTGTGACTTTGCAAGCACATAAGGACTGATTGATGGCATTCACACGTACATAGGTTCTGTAAGGGACTTTTTTACGCTAGTTATTGTACAAATACTTTCAGATCTTTAAATACATATACACATGTTTCCTTCCTTCCTCTCAAGTGGCGGGGAACATGTATATATGTATATATTAGTTAGTTCGAATTGTAGGTGTTGGGAATTAGCTAGATCGTGACTTATTTGCAATCGTGGCAGCTGCCCAAGTCGAGGTCCGGCCACTTTGGGACCCTTGAGCAAGTTGTCTATATTTTCGCGGCTGAGTACCTTAAGCGCTTGCTCCCAAGTCAGGATGAAGCTGTAAATGCCGTCTGAGGCTTCAGGGCCCTTTGGCTAACATTGTAGTCAGTCAGGAAAAAAAACTTGATGGCATTCTAGCTTAAATTGTTGAATAGTGAAGATCTGAGTTAATTATAATAAACACTTCTTATGAGTGCCGTCTCGCTGCGTATTTCATAGGAACTACTTTCATATGGCTCATGATTTTGTTCTGATTTCCCATTTTATTACCCACATTAATATCGACGTCAATGTAGTACGTCTTTTTTAATCTATTTCGATATTATTGATTGATAAAATTATAATTAAATAAAATGAAGCCGATATTTCTTACAGTCACTCACTCGTTAATTACTCAGCAACTTCTGCCATTCGCGCTATGAGTCTGAAGGTATTCCACTTAATTCGCAAGTTGCACCGGTACGTTTCGTGTTTCACAATGCGCCACGGTTATTGGAAACTTCTGGAATTCTCATTTTCAGTTACGAACTTCGAAGGGAGGATAAAATATCTATATAAGTATACAATATAACCGTAAATTTTCCGTATTAGAACGCGCATCATTTCTTATACTAATTTGAGTGTAATTCTATGTAGGGTTCTATTTATATAATTTTACATAGGGTCTAAGAAGTAATAAAAAACTGACCAAGTGCGAGTCTGTCTCGCGCATCGAGGGTTCCGTAATAGTACAGACAGATTCACCAAAATAATTAGGTAACGTTACTAAAAAAAGCACCTAACAATTCTAAAGAAAAGATAAACTATATTGAGGGACAAACTTATCTTTTCCGTTTGAAAACTGTTGTCCCCATAAATCGATATATATCGATAAGTTTATAATCTCTAAAAAAAAAAAATTTTTTCATGAATCCAGGTCAACTGAAAATACCCTATAGGTTTTTATCCCCTTTGCGAGTGTTCAAATATGCGGCATAATGGCCGTATCTTTTGATTGCGTTTACTTAGAAGTTTGATTTTTTCACAGCTCCAAGGGGCAGACATTAGTATTCATATTAATGTCAACTTGTTACCTCCACGCACTCTTGAGAAAAAGATCTTGACATACAGACAGACAGTCGGACAAGGAAGTGAATAAGGGTTCCTTTTTTCCTTTTGCAGTATGGAACCTTAAAAAGTCGTGGCGGTAGAATGGTTTTGATGTTCGGAAGATCGAGCGAAATTTTTGGAATTCGCGTACATTTACTAATTTATACTTGAGATAGAGTTGTATGTTTATTTGCCTTACTGGTTCCATGGTAAATTGTTTCCTACATTTTATAAAATAAATATGTTTTATTTGCCTTATTGGTTCCATGGTATATCGTTTCCTACATTTTATAAAATAAATATGTTCGCAATCTTCAAATGAATTTCTCAGTCATAATTTATGAGTCTATTTTACCCCTTGCAAAATATAAACCGCCATAACGTTTATCTGAAAATACAATTCCACTTATCTAAAAGGATTTCCATTGAAAAGCGAATGAAAATTGTTAACCCGTGCTATTATTACAGAGATACTTTAGAAACAAAGTCGAAATGAAATAACCAAATTCAAAACAACAACATTCGAAAAAGGCAACAACAATATTCGTAAAACTGCGCAGATATTGGAAAAATTTTGCATCTAGTCTGTTGCCGAAATTAAAAAACAGTGGGCGTCAAGTGAAACTCTGGAGTATGTTCAGGCAAATGTTGTAATCAAATAGGTATTGAATAAGTTGGTTGTATTAAATTTATATCCGTACAAAAATATAAATTTGAAACATTGGTCAAGTTTGGCAGAAACGATATTCGAGGTATTTGTTGTCACCAACAAAAGAGCTGAGATCTATAAAGGGGTGCCAACTGCCAAGTTCCATAGCACGGAAAAGAACGCGGCGACTCGTGCGCACGACCACTATCCGACCGAGGAAAACCGCGCACGTTTACGCGCACTTCAAAGATCGGTTAGAGCCCGTATATTAGAACTCAGAAGTCACAGATGGGACGCCCTCGTCGAAGGGCTAAGGCCGTCGCATCTGGCTTACTGGAAATTAGCTCACAGCCTCAAAATAGAGGCTTCTTATCTTATGCCCCCCCTCGAGAGGGGTCCCGGTATACCGCTCGCCTTCGATAGCAGCGACAAGGCGGAGTGCCTCGCCACTTGTTTGGAGAGCCAGTGCTCTCCGAACAGTGTCGATGCAAATACCGACCGGGTCGAGGGTATCGATGGATGCGTGCGGGAGCTGGATAAGCTCCCCGCGACAGACTCCCTGTCCCCAGTCACGTCTGAGGAGGTTCTTTCCATTATAAAAAGCCTTAAGCTTAGAAAAGCACCAGGTCCCGACGGGATCAGGAATGAAGTACTTAGACTTCTTCCCGATCGCCTCATAGCTCTTTTGGTCTGCATCTTCAATGTAGCCATAGCCCACTGCCATTTTCCAGCCGCCTGGAAAAAGGCCATAGTCATAGGTATCCGTAAGCCCGGCAAGAGCGCGTCGCTTCCCGACAGCTATCGCCCGATCAGTCTCCTAAATACTTTAGGGAAAATGTACGAGCGGATCCTTCTGAACCGTCTCAAGTCAGTAATAGAGGAGATAGACCTCTATCCGCCTGAGCAATTCGGTTTCCGTGCTAGATATTCTTGCACTCATCAAGTGCACCGCCTCACGGAGCACGTTGCATTTAATTTTGCTGAATTATATAAACCCCGCCGTACACTTGCGGTCTTTTTCGACGTTGCCAAGGCCTTCGATAAGGTCTGGCACGAGGGATTGATCTACAAGCTGTATCACTTTGAAGTCCCCGATAGGCTAATTAAAATAATTCGCGACTATCTAACAGATCGCACCTTTCGCTATAGAGTGGAAGATGAATTGTCCACGCCCCGTCCAATACGCTCAGGCGTTCCCCAAGGTTCGATCCTGGCTCCTAGCCTATTTAACCTGTACGTCAGTGACCTACCTCGACTCCCGGAGGTCGAGGTAGGGCTATACGCTGACGATACAGTCTTATATGCCTCAGATAGGAATAGATCCCACCTCAGACACAAAGTCCAACGCTCCGTGACCACTCTCGGGAAGTGGTTTAACGAGTGGCGTATAGCCGTTAATCCCTCGAAGAGCGCCGCGATGCTCTTCGATGCGGATTCGTCACAGATACCGTGGAAGCTTAAACCTGTTAAGCTCTACGATAATCCGATTCCGTATGTAAGAGAGACCAAATATCTAGGGGTAACCCTAGATAGTAGGCTCTCTTTTAGACCCCACATCCGTAAGGTTAGGAACAGGGCCGCGTGGGTCCTGGGCCGGTTGCATCCTCTGTTGTGTTCGGTGAGTAAAATGTCCACGCGACATAAGCTCACGCTCTACAAGACGTGTATTCGACCAATTTTGACATACAGTTGCGCCGTGTTCGCACATATGTCCGAGTCGAGTTTCAAACGGTTACAATCGATACAGAATAGGTTCCTCTATCGTCTCACCGGGGCCCCGTGGTATGTTCGAAGCGTAGATCTCCATAGAGATATGGAGCTTCCTTCGATACATGCCTACGTTAAACAGCTCTCCCGTTCGTATTTCGACACCGCGTCGAACCACGCGAATCCGTTAATAAAAACAGCCGCCACTTATGTTCCGGCACCCACGGACATCCGGTGCAAACGCCGGCCGCGCAATATTTTTATTGATCCCGACGATCACATCGAAAATTCGAATAAATATTACACATCCGTCTCTCCAAACAGAGCGTGCCAGCGCCCACGCCCGCGTATCCACCGTTCTCTCCGCAGAGGGCGGGCGGTCAATTTCGCTCCAGCACACCCGTCACGTCCACCCTCTCTAGCGGTAACCCAAGCCTAGGTCCGTTCCTCGGTGTGAAACCCTTGGGTCAGGCAACCGCCCGCGCGATACAAGTGACACTGTACGTGCATCACTTAGCTACCTACATACAACACCACACACGTATGAACATACACACATGCACACCACACAGGTACATAGGTTCTGTGAGGGATCTTTTTTTTTCTTTTTTTACGCTAGTTAGTTAGCGCTAGTTAGTGTAGAAACATTCCGATTACTGAATACACATACGCACGGTTCCTTCCTTCCTCCCAGGAGGAAGGGAACGTGCCTATCTGTATATTTAGTTAGCTCGAATCGTAGGTGTAGGGATTCGAATAGATCGCGACCTATTTGCGAACGCGACGACCACCCGAGCCGAGGTCCGGCCACTTTGGCACCCTCGTGCGAGTCGTCCACAAAACTTTCGCGGCTGAGTGCCCTCTGCGCTCGCCCCCAAGTCCGGTGAAGCTGTAAAAGCCGCAGCGGCTTTAGGGCCCCTAAGGCTAACAGTGTAGTCAGTTCAAAAAAAAAAAAAAAAAAAAAAAAAAAAAAGTTCCATAGCTGTTACTTTAGTCTTTAATTATAGTTGTAGGAATGTACGTTCTTCTATTAATTTACAAAACAATTTGTTACTTTCTTTGGAGATTACCCGGAACAAACAGACATACAGAGAAAATTTTAATAATTGGTTTTTTGTTATAGGTATCATATACACTTTCATATGAATTTAGTAAAAAGCAGTTATCCTGCGATTACAAAAAATGATACAAAAAAATAATAATATAATAAATTTCGATTTGAATACATATAAATTAAAAGAAAAGAGGTTGTTTTAGACCAGGGATTGCCAAAGTATTTTGTGCTGCCTAAAATGAAAATGCTCACGCGCCCCGTTGGCTGAGCAAAGCGGCAGAAAGTAG
Source organism: Saturnia japonica (assembly GCA_033032175.1). Classification (NCBI taxonomy): domain Eukaryota; kingdom Metazoa; phylum Arthropoda; class Insecta; order Lepidoptera; family Saturniidae; genus Saturnia; species Saturnia japonica. The sequence goes on along the minus strand of CM065311.1, from coordinate 18,038,810 downwards.
GTTCGCCACACAATTGTAAAATATTATATGTAAGTATGATAAGGCTCAAAAGTGTTTTATGGATGTTTAAAAAAAAGTAAAATATTGTTATACGAGCTTGCATATTTTTGACAAGATTTTCAATTTATGGTTCAATCGAAAAAATAGTACAACGTAGATCACTAGCAATATCGAGTTTGCTTCTGTGTTTCGTATTAATGTCTACAACTGCTGAAAAAGCATTTTCGCACACAAATAAGTGCTTGAAAACGGCAAAAAGTACCCGCACCTATTTTTACATGTGTTCACGCCTCCCTAGTGGGGCGCGCCCCCACTTTGAAAGCCAATGTTTTAGACGGTCTTTAAATAATAAGACAGCTCTGAGTTAAAATAATGTTTTATATGAGCTACTAAAAAGTATTGATCGCCAGACTGGTGCTTAAGTGTTATCTGTGTTATAATATATTATTGAATGTATATTCTGCACGCATGCTTTATTTTAATAACAAGGAGTTTTTTTAATAAGTATAATCTAAAATAGATGTCAATTTGCGAAAGATTCAGTGAATTTTTTTACTGTTGCTACCTGTACCCTATGGTTTCACAAACACACTCGTGTAGTTTATCCTTGTTGTCACTTCCCCTACTTGTCTTCAGCTTGCCGGATTGCTTGACATTCAAGGTTACTGCTTCGCATTATAGGGTCGTAGCGTAAAGTTATATAGCCTATATAACGTTCCTTAATAGGTCTATCTATCTATATTTTTTAATACGTGAAGCAAAAGCTTTCGGTACAATTTTAAGCGTATTGCGTGCACGGAAGACTCTTAGATTTGGCATGGTTATAGTTTATATGGAGGAGCGCAGAAAGCTAAAATTTATCTATAATATCTGTTACTAATATATTATATAAAATTAATACTGCGAATCCTAACACGACCAGGGCCATTGAACTTAGACCCCCCAAAATATTGACATTGTCTCTCAACGAAAAGTGACAGCAATTGATGTAGATAATACTCATTGTTTAGGATCATGAATACTGCAAATGTCAAACAGAAAAAAGTCTGTGATCAAATAGTCGCTGGTCGAATTTCGAGCTTAGGGCGATCGCTAGCATAAATGAATAAATAAGCCTATATTACTTACAACGGGTGTTTACGCTAATTATATACATTTTGTATACAGCTTATCTTTCGAGAAAGGCCTCCTCTAAAGACTTAGAGAGAATAAAAGAAACCGAGGTAGACAATAAAAGATGGGAGAGGATGATAAAAAAAGTATCTGGCCAAACTTGCATCCAAAGAGCAAGAGATAGAGAAAGATCTTTCTTTATATATGTACCTATGTAGCCCAACGGGTGATCCTGTAAAATAAAGTAGCGATGACTACCAATTATGTTTTTTCTAAGCCACAGCAACGCGTATCCGGTTTGCTAGCATGATATGACTGCTAGTTCCAGAGATTAGAGCGTTCAAACAAACATACAACGTTTTGAGCTTTATCTAATACTATTAAGTAAGCAATTCTTGTATATACATATTTGTGTAATTGGTTTCTCGTAAACGGCTCCAATGACTTGGATCAAATTTTGTATTTATATAATGTTTTACATTCCAAGTTTACCTAGAGAGGCGTTTTTTTTTTGTAATGTACCGTACTAAACGCGGTCTCTCTGATATTAATATTAATACGGCTGCGGTTCGTAATACTCCAGCATGGTACACGGCACTATAGCTTTCTTCTTGGTGGCTATATTATATGCATTGATGATAATTCAGTGCAGCAACAATCCTGTGCACGCGGCGATCGGCGGTGTTCAGTTTGCGACTGCAAAAAATACACGCAAGCAGTGCTGCCAAACGTCACCTCTAAGTTATACAAAGGCTAGCTAGATAGTGGGATGTCTGTTACACCAATCACAGTATAGATTAGTCTTGGTAAATATCACCTATATATCATATTATATCTTTTTATTGAAGTAATTTGTCGAATAAATGGGACCAACAAAAAGAGGCAATATGATCTATAATAGATTTATTAAAATTCTGAAAGGAGTAAAAATAAACAACATAGCGATATAAAATCTGGAGCTGAGTTATACAATGGCACGCAAAAGACGGGTACACTCAAACAGAATATTAATACATAGTTGTTGACGTAGCAGAGATGAAAGCTGAAGATGCAATACATGACAAGCGCTGCAACGCTACTATTCGTTTTTTTCTATTTTAGAGAATCTAACTATATGTTTATTAATCTTTAAATATGTATGTAATCCACCTGATTTTTTTTTAGTAGTAGCACGGCAAAGTAATAGAACTGTGTATGATGGTAAATACAGTGATGACCACTGAGAGATCAATAATCCAGTTGACGCTATCATGCCTGCCTGCTTAAATATGTCGTTATAGACTAAGTTTACTAATAATAATGGATGTAAGTCTAAAATAAAATAAATTGGCTCTAAGGCAACATAGTACCCTTAATAATTGAAACAGAAACTAGTTATGCATCACTTGATCCGTGAAAGGCGACGAGCATAAGAATTTCGAGGTTTTTACTATAAGGGCGATGGTCGCGACCCGGTGGCTGTATAGCTTTACCATCCCGAAATCGGTCATTGGAACCAACATTGCATTATAACCTCGAAAGAACTATACCCCTGATGTCAATCGTAAAATTACTATCATATGAAATTTTCAATTACTAAAATGTTTCAAATTTGCAAAAAAAATATAAGGAATAATCGTGTTTTACATGCTCGTATTATATTGTCTCAAGAGACAAGTCTTTACTGGAAGTGACTACAAGATCGATCAAAATGTACAAATTCATCATCGTTATCATCAGGAATCATCTTATTGAATAGCAGATTTGATGCTAGACAGTATTGTAAATTTTACGGTTAAAGGTTTTTTCGTATAAAACTAAGTTAGTTTAGAATACCAATACTTTCTTTCAGCATTGGGCAGCGGCTCTGGAAGCAAAAAATAAGTAATTTTTCCTCAGAGAAGACGGAAGAAGCACGATTAATTTTATTTATTTTTATGCTGCAAATAAGAGATACGGACGTTAATCACCCACTTACACGAATAAAACTTAAAGTGAAAAAAATGTCAACAACTCCTTTTAGGCCGTTTGTACAATGTAATAAACTTAGTTCACTTATGAAAACCCATTATGTGGTCAGAATTACAATGCTCATGCCATTATGAATGAAATAAGCCACGTCTTCGCTTGTTTGTGAAACTCTAATTGAGTTTATAAGTTTTTGAATGCTTTCAAAATGAGTCGTGTTGAAAGTTTGCCTTGACTTGCGTAATTGTATTCTATATAACAATTTACGTAATCCGAAGTAAGGGTTGTGATCTGAGGTCAGTAAACTTTAGTCAAATGTAAGGAACATAAACTTAATTATCATTAAGTGTGGAGCTAGTGCTAGGGCCCTACGAATATCCTTGACACACCAGTTAAACAAACCAAGTAATGATTTTGAGGATTTCACTGTTGTATGTTCGAAGTCAAGGGTCCCCAATGCCAATGAAATTAAAACGTGATCACCCTTAAGGTATCTGTCCCCTTTCCAACGAAAAAAGAATCATCCAAATCAGTTCATAAACAAAAAAGTTATGGCTAAACACAAGCTTTCAATAATTATTTAGAACATTATTTTAGATTTTTCATAAACACTACCGATTTTTTTTTTATCGTGAGTTTCTCCGTACCTTTTGAAACCTTTCATCTGGCACTGTTTAAAGAATAATAATCTAAGTTCAATTAGTAGAAATAAAAATTAAATGGGTTTGCAATTGCAACCAACTGGTATTTTTAAGCCTTCATACCTTTAAAGTCAATGAATAGGAAACGCCGGCGTATTAAACGTATTTAGAAATGGGATCGTTAACATCGTCAAGGCAACAACAATGCGAATACTTACCCCTAATGGTACTTAGCGACAACTTGCGCTCAAAGCACCCGAGCGCACTTCTCAAGAGAAAAATATAAATTCTCTTAATGACAGTACTTCCGAGAGAGTATTCCGTATCATTTTCATATTTTGCAGTCTTTATTTGTTTTTCTGACTGTATTTTTTTTTTATCGTTGCTTTATGTTGACTTTTTACCATGTTGGCTAATTACCTTTACTAGCGGTTGCTCGATGATTGAAATTCGACCAGCGACTTTTTAATCATAGACTACTTTCTGTTTGAAATTTGCAGTATGAACCTAAACAGTAAATATTATTTCACTTGCTGTCACTTTTCATTGAGTGACAATGTCAATATTTTGGGGGGTCTAAGTTCAATGGCAATGGTCGCAATGGATTCGCAGTATTAATTTATTTAATATATCAGTAACATATATTATAGATAAATTTTAGCTTTCTACACTCCTTCTCCATATAAACTTTAACTATGCCAAATCTCACAGTCTTCCGTGCACGCAATACGCTTAAAAAGGGGTACAAGTTTTTACTTCACGATGATATCATATTAAATGGATTTTAAGTTGGATAATACGTGACCCGCATTCCTTATTCTTCCTTAAGTCTTTGGAGACATTACTCTACTTGGGGCAGCTGTACTGGTAAAATACCCTCCATGTAAGAAGATCGCAGCCAAATAACCTTGTGTTCCTGTGATTAGTAGGGTTTCAAGAGTTACTTGGGGAAAGTGGGTTCAAAGTAGGTAACGCGTTATTGATATCTATGGTGCTACAAGCATCCATAGGCAATGGTAACCGTTAACCACCATGCGGGACGTACTCTTGTTTGTCACATTAGTTATAATTAAAAAGTGTGTACGTTATAAAAATGTAATTATAATGTCAAGTGCGAATCATATAAACAAAGTTTTTGTGTTCAAATGCTATCAAAACTCATTAGAATTTAAAAAACTAGATATGAACAATGAAGTAATGAAGAAAGTGTGTATTATTATCGATATTATGAAGTGGGATGCAAGAAAAAAGGACGTAAAGTTTAATATTTAAACAGACATGAGCTGCCAAGCAAAAAATTTCCAAGTACCAATAAACTTTCACTCAAACCAAAAGTTTTTAAAGCCACTATTTAAGTAGAAGTTAACCAAGTTTGAAATTTTATTTTAACTATAAAATGTTTGAATTTTTATGAGCATTTAAAATATTGAAATGAATGGTAAAAACGTAAAAGCTTTAAAATATATATTATATATATTACAAAAATCTTGATGTTATGATACTTCATAATGGTTTTAAGGGTTGAGTTGTTGTGCGGTGAAACAAAATCAATTTCAGTAATAAAATAATACGGATGGAATATTTCAAGCTAACACTGACCGCATAAACCACACCCTTCACTGATGTAGCCACAATACAAACAAAATCAAAAACATTCCCAGAGGCATTCCTAAACCGATATAACTTTCGAACAAAAAACACAACGAAACTTTTAATTAAATACGATGCGAAAACAAACGTATCTGCGAAAGTAATCCTTTTGTTGATAATTAGATTTTACTTGCGGTCAGATGCGACCAGTTCAGTTAGAACTCTACTCGTTCTCGCTAATAAAACGATTATTTATGTTAGTAAGGAAGACACTGTGAAATCAAAGGTCTTCGATACCGGTCGTGTTCAAAAATCTTTCGATGAGAGCACAATTTCAAACGCGTAGATAATAAGAACACATTTTAAAAATTAAACTTTGTAGTTAAGGAAATCATTACAATTGTATTTTATAAAACTAGGGAATTACAAGCTGATGTAAGTTAATAATAACTTAATAAAATTAGATATAATTATTGCAGCTACAATATTACCAATGTAAAAATTATCTATATAAATATAAATTAATATTTGTTTTTTTTTTTACGTTATACGTTAAATGTCTTATACATTCTTAAACCAATCATTCGATAACAATGAAAATTTGGCCAGTTGTGCCAAACATTGTGCAATATATGGTGCGAGAGTTGTTTTATTTAGAAGCTAATGGGAACGAAGTCGAGGGCAAAAGCAAGTACTTTCATAAAAATTGAAAATTGTTTATGAATATTAAATACTACGCAATTTTTTCATCTAATTTATTATCCTTTACCTTATCTTCGTGAAGAGTACCATTTTATATAGTGGATTTATGAAGGTGGAACAACGATGTAACAGACAAGCACATTGCATCGAGTCGACCATTCGTTGAGATATAAATCTTAATTCTAATGGCAAATTAATAACAACAGAGTTTATTAATTGAACCATAAAACGACACGCCGCGCCGCCGTGACTAGCCACTTGGAAATCAAAACAGAAACCACGCCTAGTTAATAACGAACTTTTAGAATTATAATTCAATACGACAAAAAAGGGACGAAATCCGTAAACGCATTAGGGGTGCGACAAAAAGGACTTCATCCAAGGGTACTCCCACTAAAAGCAATAGTTGCCAGTAGATTACGAGTATAACTTTTACCCTAAAAAGGTCAAGATAATAATTGCACTTTGAAGTTAAGTTCTTGATACAAGTTCTGGTAAGTTTGTAATATGAACTTATAAAATGTTTTTTTTTTTTTTTTTGTTAAATAGGGGGCAAGCGGTCATATGGCGTTCCTGATGGAAAGTGATCACCGCCGCCCACAAACATCCGCAACACCCGAGGGCTCGCAGATGCGTTGCCGGCCTTTTAGGGAAGAATAAGAAAAATATGTCTGGTTTATGTTAGTTGTAGTTAAGTTATTAAAACTTATTACTACTATAAGACTTAACTATGTCGTAAAGATGTAAAGTTTGGTGTACGACATATATTTTTGAAATTTTATTATTTTTTTTTTTGTGCTGCTATATTTGTCGCACATAATTACCTAAGATTTTTATGTCTTCAAAATATACCCACTAGCTGCTGTACTCCACGGTTTCAATTCTATACGACAAATATCGCCAACGCACCCGTGTAGGCAATTTTTTATACTTTGTGTAAAAGTATCGACATTTTTATGAGGAATAAATTAATTTTTCGAATTTATCTATTACAAACAAAACACTAACAAAAAATCACATCTTTCCTCTTTATAAAGAAGATTACTTGGAATCAACATTTATATTAACACAGATAAATATCTTTAATTTAACAACTTTGTAGCGACATCGATATAGCAACATCTATCCTCGCCATAACTGACGCATCCTACATAGAGACATCTATCTCGCCACATCCTACATCGCGATATTAAAATTAACCGAACAATTGAGTCTATATATACAAAGAACCCAACAACAACCGTTGGGCAGCTGCCCTCCAGACATAGCACCCGTCTGGTCAGAGAATCCTCCCTTTTAATGTGGAGGTGGTAATAATCGCCCCCACAACTTCATAAAATATAATATTATGACATGTGTCGTCATCCTTAAGACCTCGATATTGTCTTAACAAAAGTACAAATCTTACTTTCCGAGAGTGTTAAAAATCCTTTTTTTAACTAATATTATCATTGAAAAAGTAACTATGCAGTATTTAATAGAAAGATAATTTAAATCAATTAATTTTTTACTTTACTATCAGTATTATCACATAATGGATTTAGTAAGAAACTACAAAAGCAAGTATAGGTTTTAAATTTAATGCTGTTAACGGACAAACGATCCCTTATCTAATTTACTATTCATACTTTCTATAAAAGTTTGTCTAAAAAGAAGTCAATGGGTCCATTACTGGGGCTGTCTCGCTCATCTCTTAGAGTAATGTCTCCAGGTCTCAGCTGAGCCAATTTCATTAATGGATTCGCGCCCGACGCCTATCGGATTTCCTTGATTAAGAACACGTCTACTTACCTTAATGTTCTTTGAGAAATGAATTTAAGAATTCGGTATTTCCGAATACTTTACCAAATACAGAAAAATGTAATGTTTCGTTAAAAGCACCTTAATATTATTATGATTTACAATACTACGTTTGTCTGCATTTAATATAAATGTTATTTGTATTTTTAATCTATCTTCATAGCAACTTACATTTTAAAAAGAAATCGATAAATTTAAGGAAATTCACTTTAAATAAACTAAAAATATAAAATTACAAATCTTAAATCTCACCATTTGAAACGGTTGCTATAAATATCTAGTAATGAATTGTAAATAAAAACACGAAAAAACGAAATCTAATTAGGTATCGTAAAAGTAGTAGTTGTAGTTGTACTTAACTTATCCTTGTAGTTTTAGTTCCAAATATTATACATAAAAATAATCTTAGATATGTCTTGAAGATTTTTCACAAACCTGAAACAAAGAAATAATGTTATTAATAATTAAATAAGTAACATAAAAGCTAAACGACACGACACTGTAATGTCTGTATTGTTATTACTAAAGACCTTGTACATACTGTGTGTGCCTACGAGCTGTAATGCAGTGTCTCGTAGCGCCTACGGTTTATTATAGTTATGTAGTGTGTATGTCGCGGCCTCTCACTTTCGACAGTGCCATAATGGATTATAAGCCAAACATTATTTTTTATAATATCATTGAACTGTCTTATAACGCTTAATAGGTAACAAAATAGTTTACCGTAGTGTATGTAAATACCATTGTTTTAGTATAGATATAAATATAGTGGTAGGCGTATTATTTTGTTGTTGTTCTTTATTATATGTTTTACATTCAGTTACAGTAACCACAATTTAACACGTCTAATAAATATTAAATTTGTTTTGATAACATACAAAAATGGTTTCGTATCCCTATTTCGTTCTAATATAAGCATATACTATGCTCTTTCTATTCTATAGAAATATATTAAATGGTCAAGTTTTTTGTCTCACCACAACTGGTCTATGTTTTTCTGTAGCTTGTTTTTCTTCTTTTTATTTAATGGAAACTTTGTCATTCACAATTCTAACAACGTCACGTGATAAAATATTTATCGCTGCGAATGAGCTGTCATTGAAAATGTTTTGTTAATGTGATAAATTAAAATATAGGTGTTGATTTCCAAAATCTCGATGAATTTAAATTTCAAAATCGTAAAGTTTTGCGGTTAATTCCGATACCCGGTTAATTGCAGTGCGTGCTATGTCATAAAGCTCGCAGACTTACCTACGAGTACTTAGTAAAACAAAGTCTGTGTAACAAACATTCTCATTAAATATAAGTCAAATAACTTTTACAATTTGCAAGTCATTGTTTACGTCAAAGGTTTTTACAATAAAGGCTGCGGTATAACGAATAGAACTCATCAGAAACTTCGACTTTACTGACAAAAGAAACTTTAACATACAGTGTTTCGCAACCTGGTCTTCAGTGCTCTAAATTTTTTCAGGATTCTTGTTTAAACGAAAGCAATATTTGTGCGTTTGCTAGATTTTTTCAAATAGTAGATCTATATAATTTTTTCGTAACTTGATTATTTTATTGATCCGATATCAAAGTTTGTGACATGTATATATTTTAAGCTTATAAAACTATTATATTATGTCGTATAATAAACAAACGAATATTAATCATGTACGAATTTATTAGAAACATATATAACCTTGGGAAGGATAATTTACAAAATTTTGTAAAATTATTTCAATTTGTCTGGTTACATAATAGTATTATTCCAAAACTAATTTATATCTGTTGTATGAAAGTACTTGTCGTTCTTATGAATATAATGAGATACCTTTTTCTGATCATATTAGGTCTTTACATATGAAATTGGCGTTTTATTGATTTGGCCACTGTGATCTCAAATATAAGCGTTCGGTTAGAAATTCCAAATTCAAATTTATTTAAAATCTACGCTTGTGTATTTGTGTTTGATTTTTCTTTAACATCGTTCTTCTCACAAAATGGAAAATTTAAAATATTGCGTTATTTACGAATATGAGTTCCACCGTGGCATTAGCACTGCAGAAACAGCTCGAATGATTAATGATGTGTATGGGGAAGCTGCTGTAAAAGAAAGCACGGTACGTTTGTGGTTCTAACGTTTTCGTTCTGGAAATTTTGACTTACGAAACAAACCCCGTGGACGGCCGGAGTCCCTAGTTGATAATGAAGAATTAAAGATTATCATGGAAGCGGACCCATTGCAAACCAGGTCAGAGTTAACGGCAGGCTTCGGTGTGAGTGACAAAACAATTTTATTTCACTTGAAACAAATTGGAAAAGTGTAAAATCTCGAGAAATGGGTACCGCATGAATTGACTGAAGCACACTAAGAAACTCGCATTCAGTGCTGCGTTACATTACTCAACCGTCACAATAACGAGGGAAATTTGAATCATATTGTTACTTGTGACGAAAAATGGATCCTTTACGACAAATGGTTCGCTCATCACAGTGGTTGAACACAGGAAAACCGGCTAAATCCTGTCCCAAGCGAAAGTTGACTCACAAAAAGGTACTGGTGAGAGTTTGGTGGACCAGTGCTGGTGTCATAGACAACAGCTTTCTAAGATCTGGCCAGACGATAATGGCAGATCTGTATTGTCAACAATTGCAAACCATGATGGAAAATCTAGCCGTTAAACAACCGAGACTGGCCAATTTCTCTAGTCCACTGCTGCTTCACGACAACGTTAGACCCCATATTTCATGACAGACGGTCGCTTAATTAGAGGAACTGCGATTGGAATGACTTCGAGACCCACTATACTCCCCGAACCTTGCTCCAACAGATTACCACTTTTTTTCAGAAAAAGATTTTGTTGATTTTCGCTCCCACAATATTTTCAGCAATGGAATCTATTAACTACCTATAAAATGGTGTAAGTGCATAGATAAATAAGATTAAATGTATAATTTCATAATATTTTTTTCGTTTAATTTCTTCCATATAAAAGGCTAATTTCTTATGTACGGACCATTTCATATGCAATCAAAGATAAGGCTAAATGATAAAGGATAAGGATAAATGAATTTGAATTTCGAAACCTATTTACATTACATAATATCACAAGCATTAATATTACGTGAGTATTAACGCATAATATTTTCTTTAATTCCAGGCAACTTATCACACTGATCGCAGTGAAATAAATGCTACTGCGACCCTACAAATATTTAGATAAAAATTGTAAAAAAGTCATAAAATTGAAAATAAAATCTTTACATAGAGCCTTTGTACAATAAAATCGTCAAATTAGAGATCTTGGAAATTCTTCAAACTTACTTTAAACGACCTCAATAAGATTACCAAAGCTCCTCAAAGAAGAAGTCGACGGTATTGAGATTTGAATTTACGGTCTTTGATTATAAAACAGTTTTTATTCCGATTCCTTAAATATAAATCTTAATGCGGTTTTCGGCTTTAAAAAATCACACCAAGAGACATGTATATTTATAGCATTTCTAATTATTTATTTGACTTTGATTCTAATATTCAAATATATTACACAAACACCATTTTCAAAACAACTGTTAATCTCTTTTAAACTTTTAATTGGCCAGCGTTAACTTTTTTGAGTTAACAGAAAATATTTATTGAAGATTATAATTTACTTTTATTAGTATATATTATATTATCATCATAATCAAGAATGACTTTTGTTATAATTTTGACTTCATTTCATAAAACATTAAGAATTTTATTATTTTTCTTGCGTATAACTACCATCCCACCTGATATAGTTGACAAAGGGTTTTAAGATGGTACCATGTTAAATGCATCCAGTAAAACATCTGCTGAATTATAATCTTAGGCACTAGATGCTTGATCTTTAACTAGCTATAGAAGCCAAGCTGTTGGCGAGCCCCATGTGTGATCGTACATTTATTACGATGATAGGATACGTTGGCATTGTACGTGCATACGAAAGGGCGGAGTAGTCAGATTATTACAATGGAGAATTCCAAGCGGTTGCTGTAACCGAAAGGAGTTAGGAGCAGATGATGTTGGCTAGCTATATTGTGATTAATCAAAATGTTATCCTTGACCAAAATATAGGTTAATTCTGAAACTCATTGATATCCTGCGAAGTGGAATCCGAGGTCATTGCTACAGAGCCATTATCATTTCAAATGCCCTTCATATAAAAGCAAACAATTTTAAAACCAAGTCTAGGACAGAGCAACTTTTTTAGCAATATTTTCTTCCACAATAGCTGGAGTAAATTACAGATTTAATTTAATATACATAACATATTCATTGGTTTTGAACATTGTAAGCCCACCGTTTTGAAGATCATAGATTATTTTGACAGAGTCTTATAAATAGTTTCAGTGCTACCACCTTATACAATCCATGGCAATTGGTTTAAAAAGCCTTACTAAATATTTCATGCCAAATTGTAAGAAAGATACATGTAGTTTGCCCTTACTAAAAAATCTTTAAACAAAAATGTTAATAAATTCAAAATTATGTCAGTAGACAGGGACTTTTAAGGGAATATCAAGCGTATTTTATGTATTATGGTACATTATAATATTATACAACACTTTACGTTTGTTACAGGCGACCTAGATAGCGTTCGTTCATATCTGCAAGGGACACGTTGATGGCATAACCCTATTCTAGAAACCGCTCCTTTTGTAACTGTGTCATACTATAATTGAGCATGTTTCTGATGTGTCTCATAGCTGCTTTCTGTTCTTTGTGTAAAGATTTGGAAACAGACCTTACCGTCTCTTTGTTCGTCCGTCGTCTTCGTGGTTTATTGTTTTTAATTATGAAAAAATCTAATAATTATGAGCCGAAAAATTCTTTAGCATCGTTGTAATTTGAAACGTTTTGAAACTAAAAAGAGACAAAAATAAATATCCATAGGATTTAGCCAACGAGAGAATGAGATAGATTACATTAATATAGGTTAATGCAAGTCCTGATTGTCATGAGTATGATCGTCGTCGAATTGGCTTAGCGGTGTGACAATCAGACTTATACGTACTGTTGTATATACAGTATGCGTAGTAGATAGTTCGAGTACTGCCAATTTAGGATTTTTTAAATTATTTTAAAGAAGATATTTTTTTATTTTCTCAAGGTTTCACTTGTATAGCGTGTGAACTGCACACATGTTGTTTATATTAAAACTAGCTGTGCCCGTGGCTTCGCTCACGTGGACTACAGAATGCCCACGCGAATGTTGATCCCACTCTCCCGGCTATTGTAAAGACAAAATTGCTTATTGTGCGCGTTTCTTAGAAGATAGATATATACTCTCCCGGCTTTTTTTGTAGGTCTTATTAATATCTACAATTATTTACTACATTAATTTACTATATCTTTATGGTTTACTCAGCATAAGTCATTTAAGCGCCCGAATTGATTAACCATGACCAGTTTTTTTTATTTGTTCGGAACCCTAATTCTTTTTTCTAAGTTAAGTTAAGTTAAGTTACTGCCTACATCATCAGCTATCTATCAGTGAAAGTCCCGTAAAAATCGGTCCAACCGTTTCGGAGATTACCCGGAACAAATAGACAGAAAGACAAACAAAAATTTTAAAAATGGGCTTTTTGTTATAGGTTGTCAAATGCATTTAGTAAAAAACCGTTATTTTGACATTACAAACACACACTTCAATTTAGATTAAGTAAGGTTAACCTTTTTTGAATAAAATCAGATTGAGTTTTCAAACTTGTGTCAAAATAAAATGTAAATTAAATCACAAGCATTAAAGAGTATCGATATCAACTTCGAAGCAAATCACCGCCAAAATAACTTTCTACCCCATTTTTAACCTCGTTAGGGAATGAATTTAAACAAAATACGAAACACGTCTTCCATCAATTCTGTTAAAAAAGGTTTATGCAAAATTTGAAGTAGATTGGACCAAGGAATCACGTTGTCCCATACAAACTTTGCCACCCTTTTTCACCCCCTCTGGGGTAGAATTTCGGAAAATCCTTTCTTATCGGATGCCTACGTCATACAAAGAACACACCCTCCAAGTTTCAGGTTTCTACGATCAGCGGTTTAGGCTGTGCGTTGATCCGTCAGTCATTCAGGACAAAGCATTTTATATGTATAGATATTGTAAAACTCTTTTTTTATCACTAACCGTGTACCCGATGCGGTTTCCCATAGGTACCTTCTCAGAAATTATCCTTTTTTAAACCTCCTTAGGGAATATAATATGATAAAAACTCTTTTCATGGTGCTCACTTGCATTATTCAAGGAAATCCTGTGTAAAATTCATATTTCATTGTTTAAGCTGTGAGTTTGTCCGTCATTATTAAAAATTGTATTATGTACATGGCTGTTAAACTTGAAAAAGTTGAATATGATTAGTTTGTAATTTGTAATTTTGTGAACTATTTTATTTATATAAATCTAAATAATCCTGAATATAACTTTAAGTTTATATACTTTATATTTAACGAATTACCGGCTTAACATCGCCGAGGAACATGTGATCGTTACTTCAAAGAGAAGATGACAATATTGCTTTGAAAGATAAGTCCTGACGAAGACTGAGATTATGTAAACGTAAAAACATAACTAAAGAAAATAATTGTGAATAGTTACAATAAATACAATAAAATTACAATTACAAAATTACAATACAATTACCTATAATAAATTCTCGAAATGAAAAATACATATGTGCAGTTCACACGCTTTATTGCAACCTTCAGAAATCATAAATATATTCACATAAATAGTAAATATGAACAATACACCACGCTTGTTATGACGCCTTTCCCCAGGCTTCGTAATACGTAGGCCCACAACAATGATGTTTTATAAATGGACTCGATAAAATCTCACTAAAAGCAATTTTAAAACGGCATATCAGCATGTTGAAACAAAGGAGATAGGAAATCAAAGAGTAAAGGCGGAAACTGTCTTGTCAAAAATGGATAAAAGTAGTGAGCTGAAGGCAATTGCCCACCTTTCACGATGGAATATAAAGAGCGTCAATGACGTATCTACATATAAAATATAATTGGCTCACGCACACGTGCATAGAGGAGATAGAGATACTAAAAACATTGTATAATGTATTTCTATCTCGTTCTCTTGCAGGGTAAATTCTATCGATGTATGTGTTTGTCTCTTTTTAGTGTGACTTTTTCGTTTCATCGCCTTTCAAATCACAACAGTGCTAAAGAGATTTTCACTTCATCAAAATCAACCATATCGATTAAACATCACACTTAGATTGCTGCAAAGGTTCGGTTGCGGATGAAAGATTTCCCAAATGCCCCGACTCGACAAGATTCCGCAAATTAATAATTTATGGTCAGTATAGTGGAATGTTTGAATACAAGTTTTAACATGTCCGGAGGGAGTGATATTTATACGCTATTTGACAAATCGAGAGTATGTTATATTATAAAGGTTTGGTCATTAATCTTTTAACTATAAGAATCAAAACATAGAGTTGTTATTAGCAATTCCAAATTAGATAATTTTTAAGCTACTATTCTGAAATTTTGTGACTGTATTTAATACTAAAATAAACGAATATATTAGTGATAGCTTAGTGATAAACGTTGAAACATTGCGTTGAATGACGTGGTCTCGAATATGTTTGAGTTTTCGGCGAAGAAAAAATTTTTGCTGGCGCCATAGGAAAGTGGTAAAGCTTTTTCTGTTACTCAGCAGGTTTCAATTAAAATTTGCATTCAAAAGATGTAGTGGTGTGTTACCATCTTCGATTGCATTGCTGTTTATGAGCCATGCGTCGCTTTTTCAAACTAACATCGCAGAAGTAACTCCCAGTGTATATATAGATCGTGGTAGAGCAAGATGGCAGATATAAGTTTAACTGAAAATATGTCGTTTACAAGTACAAAATCAGGTTTTTTCATGACGGATGATGGACTAACGAATACACTGCTGGAATGGTAAAAAACAGTAAACCTTATATTATTTTAACTACCCAGGTAACATTATTAACACAGTCGCACGTCTTGTAATTTGGTTGTCAAGGACACAGCTAATTCCAGGTCGCACATTTGTTGTTCTCAAATATATGATAATATGTATGTTTTTTAATAAAATCGATTAAAAAGAAAGTATGTCTTTCAGGAAACTCGAAATCTAATACGGATTATTACAATTTTTATGTAGATATAAATAAAAAATCCTGTATCGCTGGAAACGCTTCCAAAAATTTCCACAATACAACTTAGCGATAGATTGTCATCTGCACAATGGATTACCAAACAAAACTTCCCGCACTTACACGTTTCATAAAGAAGTCTGTTGTAAAACTTTTTCCTTACCGTGTCTGGCGGCTTAATCGAAGTTAAATTGACGGGGAGGCAGGTCTCGCCGAACTAAATTGATTCCGACCAGTCAATCTCGGAGACAGGAGGTGGTGGAGACGATTTGAAGGGAGCGTTCGAGGTCACTACCGCACCTTAACCTCTCTTATCGTGCTATGTTAAAGGTTTTTTGTCATTAAGCGCCCATTGTTATTTAATATAACAGGTAAACAAAAAACAACATTTTAAAACGATCTAAGTTTCTATATTTTCAAGTAACGTATTTTTTACAATATCTGTGAAGGTATTTAGTTATTCCTTTCAATTTTTACTTGTTTGTAATTTGAATCATTCAAACATGGACGACCACGCTCGGTTGCTAGCAGTAAAAAGCACCTATCTTAGTAAACTTGAAAATAAAATAATATCTAAATACAAAATTTAACTCAAAACGTTAGTATATTAGATAAATTTACAGTACATTAGTATATACAATGGTATTAGATACATATTACTGAGACGCCTGAATAAAAAAAAACAGCAATTTAGATAATACGAAATATAGAAGTGAATTAAATTTTGTATTTCGATAAAATTTATATTATATATTTCATATATTAATTTAAATAATATATCATATTTGTTTAAGATATCTATCTTATTTATATTTGAATGATGTACTTACTGTTAGATTATAAAATATAGGTATTTTTCAACATTTGAACTCTTACAATATTGCAAATAAAATTTACGGGGAAGTTCGTACAATTGCCAATTATTAGATATTTATTCGCCTGGTGTAATAACTGTTATTTCGGCTTTCTAAAAGGCTTCACTATACAGTGTGATATATTAAGTACTTTAATCTAACAACCCATATAAAGCAGTCGGTACACGTTTTACGACAAGCCAAGTTAATTGGCGACGCCGGTCTGGGAACAGTCAGTCCGCCATTGCTTGTTATGGACATTTGGCTTGTGTCGAGAATTTCTAAATACGGATTTGAAATTACTCTTATTGATGTTTATTTTGATAAACGAGATGTGATTTTTATTGATACTAAAAATCGAACATCGGAAACAAGTCACGAAAGGATAAAGCTGAAAAGTTAGTCAGTGTCTGACTTAAATATACTAGATCAGGAAAGTTAAACTTGATCTTAATATTGGAATCTCATAACAAATGAAAGCGCTAGTTCATCAACTACCTTTGTTAACAATCGTGATCATGCCACTGTGAGGAAACCTTCTAGAAAACTGTATATACCTAACACTAGTTAATTTCGAAACACGGGAAGCTGGTTTCGCTATAATGATAGCTTTTCTCCATATGTAATAACAATGTCTCCATTCTAATCTATAGCAATCCGAAATTAAGATAAACACATGATAATTAGGTAATAAGTATTTTTGATCATAGTAAAATCTGACCATTATAATTAAATAACACCAACTTATTAAAGTTATAAAACCAGCCCTGACGTACGGCATTGAAACATAGGTCGTGACTCAAGAGAACATCCATAAAGTTCAAGTTTCAGAATTGAATATTTTGAGCTGGATGTGTGGCGAAACCAGGCTAGGTAAAATTCGCTACGAGTATGTACGAAGTAAATTGGCAGTATGCGACATCGCTGACAAGGTGTTATAGAGCAGGCTATGATGGTGTAGTTCGATGACAAGAGGCCACCAGATTAATTAGGAAATTTAACTCAACCACTTTCTCTTTTCGGTCAAAAATCCAGAAGCAGACCCAAAACAAACTGGAGCACGGTGTGTGTTATAGGAAATGAAAGAGTGCAAAGTTTCTGAAAACGATGCAAAGAGGAGTGAAGAAGAGGAGAAAAATGTATGTATTTTTGATCTGACCACCACCATGTAGGACACATAGCCAGGAAGAGAGAGAGAGAAGCTTCTAGAATTAGATAAACTTATTTAAGAGTATTATTCATTACGAATGTTCGAAACACAAAACAGGCGGTGGCTTATATATGGAGATTTTAATAAATTAAACAGTCAGTGTTCTTTTTCAACATTAGTATTTTACAACTAAAATAACAGCGATAAATAAACAAATGAGATAAGAAGCTTTATTAAATTGTTAACCATATGCAAAAAGGAATTTATTGAATTCTAGTTAACAACAAAGTTGATTGTTTGCTTTACAATCAAGAAAAATCTATTCCGATTACTGAATTATGAAACTTTGAAAACATAAAGTATATTCATTCTAATTATTGCTATTAAACATTTTGTATCCAGCTAATCAAATGCACTACCATACGTCGGTTTGAACGCAAACGAATTATGTTCCCGATTGCAATCAAGCATCAGTTGAACACTGAGGTAGTTGTGGAGGACGGTGTGCCCGCGTATCGAATGCTGGAGGTAATTGGGCACGGTACTGTATCGAATTGCACCGGCTTAAGTGGAATGTATGAATAGAAATTTTCTAGTCGATAGATTTGTATTCGAATGTGTTTCATGGATAACTCTTTCTATTAACGTTTTCCTTTTCCGTAGTTTTGCATTCATCTACAATAAACTGATAATTTCTGCAATATCTTATTGGTTGCCAGAAATACAAATATGTAAACTGTACGAATACAATCAAATACAAAGACCAGCATGGTATAGATATTAAGCAAATTTTTTATCCAGGGTTTCACATACATCTAGTAAACTGTTATTCTAACTGATATCTATAGGAGTAGATGGTACTTAACTAACATACGGTTTAAAAATCCCTCGAAATTTACATTTCAGGCAATCTGATTTATGTATTAAATTAATTTCAACATAAGTAAAGCTAAGACAGACCATAGCGAACTTTTTACAAGATTGTCAAAGCACGGGAGAGGTCATGGTAGTATAACGTGAAAATTTCTATGTTGAATTAGCAAATTCACATTTAAATAACTTGTTAATTGAGAAAACAGTATGTAAATATAACAATAAATAAGGACGTAACTTTTCACGTGAGTAACACAAATGGTAGTGAATTATCATAAATACAATTCGAGCACTTTAACAAGGTTACTGTTGCTGGTTAAAGCAATTATCGTTCTGTTCAAAACGGTCCGTATCGAGCTTCGAAATGAATATTCATCGGCTATTGATTTTACTCCAGCAAAAATAATTAGATTATTAACAACAATTGTTTACAATGGTTATCATCCAAAATTACTGAAGTGGGTACAGAATTATATTACTGAAGCGGAATCTAAACCAACAGAACCTTAATTTTACAGTTATTTTAGATTACTGTAAATCTCGAACTAAATCTATACTGTCATTATTGAAAATTATACCCTTTACATAATTTATGCCTATTAATATCAGGCATTGTAGAAATTCTTATAGGATTCAAAGAATTCTGTGATTCTGCTAACGATTAAAATGAATAATTTTCCTTACAATAATATGTCCATTGATGAACATAGTTCTCACTTAAGTTATGCTGCTATTCTTTATCCCAGATTTTTTTGCATTATACATATACTTCGAGCCATCCTTCATAAGTCGTCTCACCATTTAGCGTGAGGACGTCCCAATTGATGGTTGCTCAACTTCACCAAACGATGTATTCCCTACTCAATTAGGGCGACTTGCGTAACATGTTTAATTATGATTAAAGTAAGATTAAACACATTTAAAGTGTGTACACAAAATTAGCATCTTGAACAAAAAAAATTAGTCACTAAATAAGCCAAAAATGGGTATTTAGCGCCCCTAAAAACGTTTATGTAACTTCTTATGAAATCTAAACATATAAATTATGTATATATAAAAAATTATGCGAATAAAGAAACATAGACATTATAGGGACCGGCGTGGTATTAACACTTTTAATATTCCCAATTTTTTTAATGTAAGTCGTTGTTTTATTTATTTGACAATAACTAATAACATCCAACTATGCATGCTCCATTCTATGCATAAGTTTTTAAGTCATCGCGCTTTTCGGGTTATGAAACTCGTCAAGACCAATGTTATTTTATTGGACAAAACGTGAAACGGAACGCAAAGGCTGCTTTCCCGACTCTCTAATTTTGTTTAACTAAATCATGTAAATCTATGTCTCGTGCAAGTTGACCCTAAATGCGTTTATGATAAATCCATTTAAGAGATTAATTGTAATTTACTAATTTTGTTCAACGGTGATTTAAATGTAATGTTGCGCAAGACGCCCTTATTTTATATCACATCAACTAATTAAAATTATGAACAAAGTTTGTTGCACCAATGAAGCTTAATTATAGAGCAGTAGACAAAAGAAAGATGCATATATACATACATAGTCAAAAACCAATCTAAATGGTTCATTGTTTTGCACTACAATTGAGGATCTTTAAATGTATTCATCTATACTAATATTATAAAGCTGAAGAGTTCGTTTGTTTGGTTGAACGCGACAATGGTTTAAATGGATAAAATATTTTAGTGTTGTATAGTCCATTCATCGCGGAAGGCTATAGGCTATATAATATCACGCTACGACCAATAGGAGCGGAGCACCAATGAAAAATGTTGCAAAAACGGGGGAATTTTATTCCTTTAGAAGCTTCCACTACGTGCGCTTCTTGAATGGTTAAAGTTACGCAACAATTGTCTGTGACGAAATTGTTTCTCTTAAAAAAAAAGTTCGCGCCAACATATGCCTATCTTTTAAGGTTTACTCAATATATCCTTTTTTGTGGTAATAAAATTTTATCAAAAATAATAAATTATTTGCGAAGGTGTTTTTATATACATGGTATTAATCATTATCAAAATAAATACGTTATTCATCACAAGTGTTTAATTTTGAACAAAATTTTCCTTTACAGTAATTGATTTAAAATAATGATCCAGTATCGCGAGTGCATTTTTATTATGCAGAATAATGTGGGAGGCGGGCGTTACCTTTATTAATGTCTACGACCCACTCTTTTTAACTCTTTCTCTCTCTCACTCTCTCTCTCTTATATGACGCAGACAAAGTTGCACGGGTTAGCTAGTGTAATATAACATTGTATTATGACCATGTAAATTTTCTTTGGATTCTTTTCTCGGTTATCAAGATACACCTACTGTAAAATTTAAAATTTCAATATTTAAATCGTGTTAGAAAGTATTTATAAACATAAGCGCATCTTTGAAAATCTCACGTGCATCAATTATAGTGTACCGTGAATAAACACAGGAAATTAATCGAGCGATTACTTACGTGATAGTGATCGATGGTTTGATATGCAGGGAGCGACATGCGTCAGTGTAAGCACTTACCGATGATGTATGAGCGTCGAATGAGATTACAAGATAATATCAGCTTTACATAAACTCGCATGTCGATGTTCAGTTTAAAAATAATTAATTCACTAAAAAATCCGAATAATACACTAAGAATCTTTTGCATAGTCTTTGCGGCAGATTTTAGTAAAATAAATAACAATGTCTAAATATTACAAATTTATGAAAAGCAAAAATTTAGTAAGGCCTCATTGGTCTCATGCCAATTATAAAAAAGTTAATCCATCGTGCTGGGTTTTTTTCAATCGTGTGTATACGACGGAGTAAACAATTTGACTCACTTAACTACTACACTATGTTATCCAATGTGATTAACTTTCTCTCAATCAGACAATAAGTGAACGAATTAAAATAAAATTCTGAATAAACATTATATCGTTTTTATAACGCATATAGTATATCTAGATGAACTACATCAGTATTTTTGTATAAAACGGCATTATTTTCTTATTACACTATAAATATTGCACTCCATTTTGATTCATATAATTCGGTTGGACGTAAAATTGTTAGATTTAGGTCACTATAGACCTAATATACGTTACCATCTATATCTACCCTGTTAAGAAAATTAACATTAAACTGTTTCTACTCCATGTTCAAGGCGTGGAGTGATAATGAATGAAATTCACGGTACATAGTGCTAGAAAAATAATAGACATTACTGTTTTGGATACATTCTCTTATATGAATGCATTCATTAAAAAATACAAGTAATACGTAAATTTTAATTTATTAAAAAAATATCATTTCACTGTATTTTCCTGTGTTCTAATGACTGAATATCAAATTCCGGCCAACTTGCAAATTAAAGCGTAAAGGGTCAGGCCTCCATGAATTACCAAATAACCCGAAGGAAAATTTCTTACATAAACTGAGGTTATCATTTGTACTTCAAAATTCAAAGATAATGCGCATAAAAAATTCTATTTCAGCCATGAAAAAACAGCCGTAGTGAAACATAATTTGATGAAGAAAGGTTAAAAATAAAAAGTATACCAATTTGTTCTCTGAGTTATACACTCTTTATAAATTTACCTACCGAGTTTCCTGTTATTATTTTAAGAAGTTTATTTACAGATTATTGCAGTAATTATTTACGTAGATTAATCGTCTTTACTACAGTAAAGAGTATTAATAAAAATCAATGGATATATTCTTATTAAAAAGCGAAAGAATTAATTCAATACATCTTGGCTAATAAACCAGAAGAAATCCACCGTAGTAATGCTTTTCTTTGTTTCTCATGAGCGTTAAATTTTTAACTGCTTGTCTTCATTACACTTTGAAAAGAATTGTGTATTGCCTACTATATATGCTTCACAAAAAGGGTGATTTATAATTAATCCTAATTAATAACACAAATTATTTCAAAATTTTCTTCCAGGTAAATTTAAATAACCACATTTGCACCTGTGCACAAAAAAATACCATTCAAAACATCTGTTCAGGCACATAAATTATTTGGTCGGTAGCGAAATGTTTCTTGATAACATATAACATTTAAAATTGGAGATGACTGGGTCACTTAACCGGATACCGACGCGGCAAGCGTTTTACTCAAAATATCGGTGCTTATAAATCATTGCTGTTTACCTATATTTGGGTCTTAGCGGTTAGAAGGAAGCGTCCTGGAGTTTATAAGCTTTCCGACCAGCAACGGGGACAATATCGGCAATGAAAGATAAAGTGGTGAGTCTTCATTCCGATTGTAAGTATTTTGTTATTTAATTTTGTGTGGCACCTACTTCCAGCCAGTTAAAAATACAGTCCGTTTAATTTCATCACCTAGTGTGGATGTGGTGGTTGACATCATTGATACATTAATTTCAGTTTCTGTGTAGAGAGACCAGTTGAGAAATCGCACTGGCACACGAGCTGTTTAAACTATGGCATACTATTACAGCCGTTTTCAATAACCTATCTATCCGTTGTTTCAGTTGCTAAAGATAGGACAAAGGGTTATTCGTATCTACATATTACGTGTCTATTTTTATAGCTTGAATAGATAATAAGGAAGCCTATATCTGTTTAAGTTAAAGATAGTACTTATTACAAATATGTACTAATCAGAGATAGTAAACTCAGATATATTATTGAAAACGGCCGTTAGTGACGGACCACGATTACTATTGGTATTGTTTATTAGTATTGGTTATAAACGATCATAGGCAGCAATAAACATTTCATTTCAGATGAACTGCATACTGGTTTGGCACTAAAAAAATACACGATACCGAAAATGTACCAATTTTAGAAATTCAAAATGGTGCTCACAATTGTGAGCATCGCTGAATATGATGTGAAATTGTTATCTTTATGTAGATTCATAAAGTTTATGATAGGGAGGTATACGAAAATCGGATTAGAAGTCGAGGGTCCACGTCACCTACTAAATTGGCCTCGGTGTTTCGTCAAACGAATGAATTAACTTTGCTAGAGGAGATGAGATTTTACATGAATTTAAATTTTGTATTTTATATGTAAATTTATTTCTCTTTCTAACAAATATATTTACAGCTCATGTTGTTACTCGGCTTTAAAAAAAAAATGATCACACATACAATAAAGGCAACGGAAACATAAAGAGTTTTTTTTTTTCATATTTTTTCTTGATAATAGAAAATTAACAGTTTATAGTAAAATAAAGAGTATGTAAGAGAAAATAGCTCAACATTAATTATAAAATCAATATTACAAGTAATCGTCCTTTAAACTTTCACTTTCTTCCGAGCACCCGTCAATCTACAAAAGTCTTTGAACATGAAATTGCCATTTATTACGCAAAGACTTAGCCATTACTTAATAATTTCTTCTTAAGACTACCCAAGAGCGTCTATTGGACTTCATGAAATGATATAAAACGTAATAGTACGCAGCTCCACCAATTAAAACGATGTAAGATAGGGTATAAGTCTCATTAACAACTGTCATCACCAAGCACGAACATAGGAACATACCCATAACAGCCAAATGGAAGAACATATACCAGTAATGATACTTCAATAAAGGGTGACGTCGCTTGAAGAAGCTTATGATGAGAATGGACGTTGCCACAAATAGTTGAACGTAGAGCAATCCAAATACAAACTCCATGATTGGGCTGATGATAACTTCAGCTTCGTTCTCGATATGGCCAGCAGCAACGATAATGAGTAAGCCGGCAAAGATCAACATGGGTAGAACAGCAGAGATGGCTATAATTAAGAATGTCTTTCGTAAGTGATCGCAGTGAGAACATGGTATTTCCTCCGAGTCTTCGATGAGCAGCGTCATAATTACAAGATATGTATGTGATAAAATTATATAAAAAATGAACTGACACGAACGTAACGTTGTTGACAATAAAGATATTTTGGCACTAGAATTTTGACTTATAAATGAAGGTTAAGGTTCGGTTCGTTTCTAAAAAGATTAAACACAAGAAGAATAAGTATTTCAATTAAATATTTAACATTTTTTTTTTGTAGTATTTTGTAAATTTACTCATAGTATTTGTTATTTCTACTTACTAATAACTCAACTAAAGTCTATTACTCGTTTTCCTATGCGTAATACGTAATTATGTTCTCACCATATTTTACTTTTGACTACATATTTACTTTTTGAACGACTTTTTCGATAATAAAACACGAGGTTAAAAAGCGGATGTTCAATCTCTCGTATGAAATATTGAACATTGACATCGGATATTACATATTATACTCAAATAGGAACCAGTTTCTATATTTACCGTACATACTCTTCCCGTGCAATCCATCACCTGCCGGGGTGCATTAGCGTCAGCCGCTGACAGAACATTTATTACCACTTGAATCAGCTAGTTTGCGAGTTGCACTTTGCAGATGCATACAAGATTAGATTGTCTTTATATATATAATAATAATGAGATTGAATAACAAAAAAAGCTTTATATTTAATGCATAAAACAATATACTTGTTTTATTATATCTTAACTTTTATATAATTAATACATCTATGTTTTTATAAA
The DNA here is from genome assembly GCA_033032175.1 of Saturnia japonica. Lineage (NCBI taxonomy): Eukaryota > Metazoa > Arthropoda > Insecta > Lepidoptera > Saturniidae > Saturnia > Saturnia japonica. The sequence goes on along the minus strand of CM065311.1, from coordinate 18,013,436 downwards.
CTAAATTATTTCCGCCCAATTTTTAGGCGAAGTTCAAATTTAAGTCTACTACGGTCTAGCGCCTTACAAAATAATAATGCAAATAAGAAAATTATTGCTGTACGAAATCTAACAGGCGCTTGTAATTTTATAAACTCTTTAATTCATAATATTGACGACGCAATCCTTTATCACGTTTTAATAATGAACAAGTTTTTGTTTCCATTTTTTTTGTATTACTCATTATAATAATTAACAATAGTGATTTAATTAATTCCAAATTATTCCACCGGAGACCTCGATCGCGCTAATAACAATTCCTACAAAATTTAATAGGAATAAAAAAGAATTGTTTAAAATCATGTTTATTTATATACAGTTATATTACATTAGAATTACAGGAATAAAACTAAAAAATGTCAGTGAAATGAATTTAAATTATTATTATCATTCATGGTCAACATCATCATTGTTACATGTAGCACTCCCGTTACATAATATTATGTTCACGAAGCTCTCAATTTTAACATCTACTAAACGTGTTAAATAAAGCATAAGTACATAAATTCAAAAATAATCTTTAACATTCAATTGTGTCAATTTTGAAAGGAAATGTCAGAAAGAAATCATACAATGTCAGCACCCCATGTGTGTGTGTGTGATAAAAACTCAATAACACTTTGCTCGACCTGGGAATTGAACCCAGGACCTCGAGCATAGTAGTCGCGATTACTACCACAAGGCAAATGAGGTAGTTATTTATTAAAAATTAAGAATTAAAATTGGAAAAAACATGTAAATACAGTGTAAACTCTTTATAACGATAAACTCCCTATAACGTTGAAGTGAGCCCAACTTGGTTGGTTTTGCGTTAAAATCCACATAATGAAACACTCTTTATAGCGATACGCCATTCTCTATTACGAAGAAATGTGTTCATATTTTTAGACAGTAAATATTTATTATCGGTATTATTGTTTATTATCAGGTAACAAAAGACATAAAATAATACAAAACAAGTACTGGCATAGCAAAAAACGTCAGACAAAGTTATCAGACTATCACCCGGTTTCTGAAAGGTTGATCAAACTATCGTTCAACTGACACAGCTGTCAACTTAACATCGTTGTCAAATTAGTTCGAGTTTCTGAAACGTTGATTAGTGTTAAATTTACTAATCTATGATCATTTTGATTTGACATTGATATTATTTTTTTATTATGGTCACATTGCGGATACCGTTCAACTTTACATTCAATAGCTCATTCGTAACTGTTAAATCTGTTGTTAAACGAACAGCTGTTTATGAGTTGTGCGTCCTGACGAGTACGATTACCGCTTTTATTACACGCTAGGAATATTACATACCTACTATTCTTTGTTTATATTATTGCGATTTTACTACAAAAATTATAAAATGAGTTCACGGGGAAAAAATTTCACCGAAAAAGAAAAGTGTAAGCTTTTGGAACTAATTTAAAGGTAAGTTCCTACATATGGAACAACTGTACAAAGATTTGACGGCTTGATAATTGAAAATATTTGTTTTGTTTATGTAGATACAGTATATTGTGCCTTTATATTACAATAGATTTTGTTTGCAGGTACAAAGATGTTATAGAAAATAAGAGCATTAATGCAGTTTTTACAACAATAAAAAAACGAAACTTGGGAGGTCATTGCGTTAGAGTTTAATAGTACCGCTTAAGTGCCAAGAACTACGAAACAGTTAAATATCTTCACTGCTAGAAATGCTCAAGCTGGCAACCGTGAGAGACATGATTGTTTTATAACAAAATTTTAGTTTTAAATAAACTTAAATCAATAGTTAACTCGTCAAGGAGCACTGATTACTTGACAACGCGTTTGACAGTACATTAATCTATGATCATGACTTAACTAGCTTTCGAGAAACCCAAAATGGCGTTTGACAAGCGATTTTAGTCTAAATTTTGACATATTTGTCAACTGAACTGTTGATCAAATTAAAGTGGTTAACCATGCTTTTAGCAACTCAATATACACTTAACAAGAGATTTGACAGTTGATTAGTTAATTTTTGTGATGATCAACCTTTCGGAAACCGGGCGTAAATGTGTAAACAATAATTTATAAGCATTTATTATCTAAGACATACATATTAAAAATTCTTGTTAATTTGGTTGCTTTTTTGTTCACTCCATATAACGATAACTCTCTATAACGACAAAAAATGCTCAGTCCCTTGAGTTTCGTTATAAAGAGTTTACACTGTATTACATAAAAAATATACCGCCTTGTACTTAATTACAGAGTAAAAATCCGTACCGAAAACAAACAAGGAAGGTGGAAAACTGTTTCATAGGAAAAACAATTTTTGTATGTTATTTTCCCTGTTATTTGTTACTGATTACAAAACTACACAAATCTGTGCCTATTTACAAAATTGTCTAAGCCAACGTGACGTTGGTCAATCAGTCACATCTCTATAGTGCGTTTTAATATGTCATCCTGACAAGTGGCCTCTCTAAACTAAATTTCTTCAAGGAAACTGTCTAGAGAATCTCATTCTCGCAAGTCACTCTTTATCCGACTAATATTTTTTCTCCAATCTATAACACAAGACGCAATGGCTTGTATCGACAACATGTCACTTGGAAAGCTTAACAAATGAGCGCTACTTTATTATACGAGATCGTTGAAAAATATTTTAGGAAGTTTTTGAATAGAATATCAAAGTATATTTTAAACAAAAGAGAATATTTACGAATCTTTACGACTGGACGTCCGTCCATGCGTCTTAAGATATTTTAAGTTACAAAATATAAGATGTTATTGAAAATCAGCGCTTCAGTACCAACTGCAAAGTTATATGTACTAAGAGCGACACGTATATGTATTTCGGAACAGTTTAAAAGAACAGTCATATACAAAAATGGAACTGTTATGTGTAAACCGAAAAAGCTTTTCCACGTACCTGTTCCACACACTGGCGTGTGACACAAACAAATAAGACTTGGTAAAAAGCTCTTTTCTCTTTTCAACTATAGTAATAGAAAGAGATAGAACAATGTCATATGCTGTAATTTAGAAACAGGTTTTTGGAAGTATTATTTCTCTGGAACAGAAACAGGTAGAAAAGGTTTCACATTTTACCTGTTTATAGCTCAACACTAAGATTTACTGCAACATGTAGGAATGAGAGACGGGAGAGACTGTTGTTGGGCAATACTAGCTCATACCTAGGTAATGTTTTTATTTACTGAATTTATATTTTTTACACGAAAAAATATGAGAATGATTTTTTTACGATTCACACGCATAGGTATTGTAACAAAAAATTTACACTATGAAGTTGGTTGCTGAGCCTCTATTTTTATTGTGGTAAATATATACACACTCGATGTTATGCCTCTACGCTCACGTGGACTACTAACAGAATGCACGTGTAGAAGTGCTATTGCAAAGGGAGGATCCTCCGACCAGACGGGCGTTATGTCTGGCGGGTAGCTGCCCAACGGTTGTAGTCGGGTTCTTGTATAAATACTCAATGATTGAGTTAATTTCTATAGCGCAATGTAGGATAGTAGGATGCGTCTTATGTAGCTCGATAGATGTCGCCACACACGCGCGAATCTTGCTCCTCCGCTCCCGACTATTTTAAAGACAAAAATTTTTATTGTGGGTGTTCCTTAGAAGATACACGTATAGTATACACTCTCGCTAACGTTTTTGTAGGTCTTTTTAATAACTACAATTATTTAGTACATTAATTTGCTATATCTCTTATGGTTTACTCGGCGTAAGCCATTTAAGCGTCCGAATTGATTCACCATGACCAGTTCTTCTTTTATTTGTGTGGAACCCTAATTATTTATCTAAAATAAAAGTAGCCTAACTTACTCCCTATAAAATTAGCTATCTGCCAGTGAAAGTCCCGTCAAAATGGGTCCAACCGTTTCGGAGATAACCCGGAACAAACAGACAGACAGACAGAAATTTCAAAAATGGGTTTTTTGTTATAGGTTTCGTATATACTGTCATATGCATTTAGTAAAAAGCTGTTATTTTGACATTACAAACAGATACTTAAATTTAATTAATTGGTACATAGGTTCTATAAGGTACCTTTTTCATTTTTGGCTAGTTAGACGAAATTGCCAGGTTACTAAATGGATAAGCATAAACAATAAACATAAAAGCATAATATGCATAAACGCATGTTTCTTCCTTCCTCCCAGAAGGCAGAAACTTGTAGTATCTATGTATAGTTAGTTAGATCGAATTTTACAAAGAGAGATTCTTCAGGTAGCCGATTTATTTGCATGTACGGCAACAACCAAAGCCTAGGTTCTGTCACTTTCGCGCCCTTGAGCTTGTTACCTCGCTTTTGAGTGCCTTCCGCACTCGCCCCTAAGTCCGGTGAAGCGGTCAATGCCTCTAATGGCTCCAGAGCCCTTAAAGCTAACAGTATAAGTCAGCTCGAAGAAAAAAATTACGGGTTGCACTGCGGGAGTGCCGACAGAAGTGAAAACTTGATCCCGACGGCGAAACGCCAAACGTAAACGTCTATACTCGGTATATATTGCTGTGATATTAACATTAGATTTATTTAAAAAAAAAAATTAATCGGGAGTTAACAATTGTTGTATTATCAGTGATTTAAACACTAGGCAAAACAGTTTATTTTTCTAGACGCGTTCGCGGTCTGCTGTATGTATATGCATATATGCACACACTATAGCTGCGTCTCGTAACGGTGTCGCGAGTCCAGAGATTTTATCTCATCTAAAAATATGTGTACCGTGCTAAAACAAGTTTTCACTTCAAAAAATTGTATACTTATATTAAATCTATGCTCGAGTATAACTTTTCAAAGAACTATAACTTTTAACTATTAATGTCACATTGGTACCAATAACAAATATTTATCTCTTCTTTTGTTACCTGTTTTATTTGTTACCATTGTAGATTTAACAAGCATTGTAGCGATTAGTGGATAAGATAAAAATTATTTCGATCTGTTAAAGTTTTTATTAATTAAATAATGGTTGCCGTTGTGCAAAACTAGTTAAAAACTATTCCTTTAGACGGTTAGAATTGTAATAAGCCTCTATCGTACAATCTAGTTCAGCGAATACAAGTTTATCTCTTTTTCGTAAATCCGCGAGACAGGTAATAAACTATAAATATCTCTTTCGCGTCTATCGTACAATCTAGTTCAGTAAATACAAGTTTATCTCTTATTCGTAAATCCGCGAGACAGGTAATAAAACTATAAATATCTCTTTCGCGTCTATCGTACAATCTAGTTCAGTGAATACAAGTTTATCTCTTTTTCGTAAATCCGCGAGACAGGTAATAAACTATAAATATCTCTTTCGCGTCTATCGTACAATCTAGTTCAGTAAATACAAGTTTATCTCTTATTCGTAAATCCACGAGACAGGTAATAAAACTATAAATATCTCTTTCGCGTCTATCGTACAATCTAGTTCAGTAAATACAAGTTTATCTCTTATTTGTAAATCCGCGAGACAGGTAATAAAACTATAAATATCTCTTTCGCGTCTATCGTACAATCTAGTTCAGTAAATACAAGTTTATCTCTTATTCGTAAATCCGCGAGACAGGTAATACAACTATAAATATCTCTTTCGCGTCTATCGTACAATCTAGTTCAGTGAATACAAGTTTATCTCTTTTTCGTAAATCCGCGAGACAGGTAAAAAACTATAAATATCTCTTTCGCGTCTATCGTACAATCTAGTTCAGTGAATACAAGTGTTATCTCTTTTTCGTAAATCCGCGAGACAGGTAATAAACTATAAATATCTCTTTCGCCTCTATCGTACGGTCTAGTTCAGTGAATACAAGTTTATCTCTTATTCGTAAATCCGCGAGACAGGTAATAAACTATAAATATCCCTTTCGCCTCTATCGTACGGTCTAGTTCAGTGAATACAAGTTTATCTCTTATTCGTAAATCCGCGAGACAGGTAATAAAACTATAAATATCTCTTTCGCGTCTATCGTACAATCTAGTTCAGTGAATACAAGTTTATCTCTTATTCGTAAATCTGCGAGACAGGTAATAAACTATAAATATCTCTTTCGCGTCTATCGTACAATCTAGTTCAGTGAATACAAGTTTATCTCTTTTTCGTAATTCCGCGAGACAGGTAATAAACTATAAATATCTCTTTCGCGTCTATCGTACAATCTAGTTCAGTGAATACAAGTTTATCTCTTTTTTGTAAATCCGCGAGACAGGTAAAAAACTATAAATATCTCTTTCGCGTCTATCGTACAATCTAGTTCAGTGAATACAAGTTTATCTCTTTTTCGGTAAATCCGCGAGACAGTTAATAAACTATAAATATCTTTCTCGCCTCTATCGTACGTTCTAGTTCAGTAATACAATTTATCTCTTATTCGTAAATCCGGAGGTAATAAACTATAAATATCTCTTTCGCCTCTATCGTACAATCTAGTTCAGTGAATACAAGTTTATCTCTTTTTCGTAATTCCGCGAGACAGGTAATAAACTATAAATATCTCTTTCGCGTCTATCGTACAATCTAGTTCAGTAAATACAAGTTTATCTCTTATTCGTAAATCCGCGAGACAGGTAATAAAACTATAAATATCTCTTTCGCGTCTATCGTACAATCTAGTTCAGCGAATACAAGTTTATCTCGTTTTCGTAAATCCGCGAGACAGGTAATAAACTATAAATATCTCTTTCGCGTCTATTGTACAATCTAGTTCAGTAAATACAAGTTTATCTCTTATTCGTAAATCCGCGAGACAGGTAATAAACTATAAATATCTCTTTCGCGTCTATCGTACAATCTAGTTCAGTAAATACAAGTTTATCTCTTATTCGTAAATCCGCGAGACAGGTAATAAACTATAAATATCTCTTTCGCGTCTATCGTACAATCTAGTTCAGTGAATACAAGTTTATCTCTTTTTCGTAATTCCGCGAGACAGGTAATAAACTATAAATATCTCTTTCGCGTCTATCGTACAATCTAGTTCAGTAAATACAAGTTTATCTCTTATTCGTAAATCCGCGAGACAGGTAATACAACTATAAATATCTCTTTCGCGTCTATCGTACAATCTAGTTCAGTGAATACAAGTTTATCTCTTTTTCGTAAATCTGCGAGACAGGTAATAAAACTATAAATATCTCTTTCGCGTCTATCGTACTATCTAGTTCAGTGAATACAAGTTTATCTCTTATTCGTAAATCCGCGAGAAAGGTAATAAAACTATAAATATCTCTTTCGCGTCTATCGTACAATCTAGTTCAGTGAATACAAGTTTATCTCTTTTTCGTAAATCCGCGAGACAGGTAATAAACTATAAATATCTCTTTCGCGTCTATCGTACAATCTAGTTCAGTGAATACAAGTTTATCTTTTTTTCGTAATTCCGCGAGACAGGTCCGATGAAATTGTTCATAGTATGGAAAGCGAATTAAGAGAATAATAATGAGAATACAAAGTTGTCTATGATCCCTATTGTGGAACTTCTTAACGGTAACACATTGAAAAACGGTATTCTGTGATCATACGCTATTGCCGTTCTATTTAAACTATTCTTCTTATTGATCCTGTTTTTAGTTATTATTATTTAGATTTGTGTTGATTAATCTTATTATGTTAAGTGTGCAATTCTTATATATACATACGAGCGAAGCTCGGTCTCCCAGATATTATATTTTTATGTTTCCATGTACAGGGTTATCGGAAAAGGTGAGTACTCCTATTAACAACATATGCATCGGGTACACTACTGGTCTAGGATTATAATAATACTATTTAATGTTGTTGGAGTAACTAATAAATAAATAAAATTAAAATAAACGGCATTATAGACAAGACAGTAGTTTGTAAAAAATAGGTACTTGAAAAAATGTATTGTCTACTTAGTTTTTTATCTTTATAAATAATAAAAAGCGCTAATTCCTTCATGAAAATTAAATGAACCGTGAGATACACGTTACGTTACATTAATTATTTCAGTGTAATTCCCTGATATAGGAAACCGGCTGAGCCATGGATCCGAGGCCACGCACCACGGACGCGGACGGGTATAACGGTCGAAACTAAATTCACCCGTCAAACTTTAATAATTTATCCGGCTATAACATAAACAGTAAAAGCTTTCGTACCTACTTTGAAACGGGGATTGTTTAAAATTTTGTAATTAATAATTTTGTGAAAATAAATTTTATTTTTAAACCAAACGATTAAAGTATATAATATATTTTCGCCAAGCTAGCTCAGTATTATAAATAATATAGTCGGCAAATAGTTGAAATGTTTATTCAACCACCACAATGTATTATACATTCGTAAGTTAGGCTATTATATAAAATAATCAAAAAAACACGACAGTCATTTTAAAAGACATCAAACGACGCGCTAGCTAGAGGCTTCTTTTTTATTCTCTGTCAAATTCAAGAATAGAACTAACAACAACCGATGCATATACAACCTACATAGAGTAATCATAGTACCTAGACGGGAGACGTATATCACGGCGTCTGGAAGTACTAGGGACGGGTTGTCTTACTATAATATTTATTAATAATATCTATAACGATGATGATTTTTGACCTAAACGTATTTAATTGATCATCGGGACAGCAGACAATTGGCAACTGAACGTGGGTTACCGTTTCGTTTTCTATGTTTGGCAATGGCTACATCTAATTTAATACTACTTTATAAGTGAGAAATTTTTGTATATACTTAATTGGTTTCTCGGAAACGCTCCAACGATTTGGATAAAACTTTTTATTTAGATAATATTTTACATTCCAGGTTTACCTAGATAGGTGTTTTTTTTAACACCGCGCTCATTTCGGTCGACCAAATATTAGTAAGTATATTAATGTATATATTAGTCTAAAAAAAATATATTTTTCAATAACATTAAATTAATTGGACTGGACACATATGCTGTAGGTAACTAACGGTTCTAAACTAAACTTACTATGAAAGAGGAATCTATGTTAACCTAAACTTTCTCATATTATATATACCTACATAGATATTTATGTATATTAATTATGAAATACTAGATAATATGTGGACGATCACTATATAATATAAGGGTGGATAAACAGATCTCAAGTACTTACAAAGGAAGATAAAACTATCATAATAGGAGTTTTAAAACCGTCACCCCCACTAACTCTTCTCTGAAATCCTTTTAAATTTTAAATCGAAGTGTGTCTGATTGACCCTTTTTGTAGAATAGCGCCAGAACGTGCCGTGCACTGCGTCGAATGGAACTAAATGTAAACCTACATAGGAAAAAACTGGGCCATGTATTTTAATTCTTTTTTACATTTTATACGAAGTATTTTTATGTAGGTACCCAAGCGATTAATAGATGTGACAACTTTTTATACTTTATGTTGACCTTTTAAAATCAGTCCAGTAGTTTATGTGTGATAATCGAACTGACAGATATATATACAACATTTTCAAAAACCTTGAAATTATTTGAGGTTAACCTCGAAACTTTGAAAGCTGCGCGCACGCATCTTGTGACGGAATCCAACGTAATGAAGTTAGCCATCAATGATAATAACGTGAAATCATTTTACTGATTTTTTTTACAAATTGTGTGTGTGTATGTGCGTGTTTAAATAAAATTAAAATTTTATTTATATAGAGTCAAATAATTTTTGCACATTAAAAAAAATCAGTAACGTGAATTCACATTGGTGGCATGCGGCATACAATTTTTGGAGTTATTTTTGTTTTGTTACGCAGAGTTGTATAATTTCTTACGTGCATACATATTATTTTTTTTTTAATTCCTGATATAGAATATGTAGATTATTTTTAGAATGCGTGTCCATTTATAATCTGACTTTTACGGGATTAACTTTTAAGTTAAGGATAATACCTGGGTGGCCGCGCTTTGCTCGGTATTTTGTGTCTTAAAGAAAGGAGAAACAGACATATATAGGTAAAATTGGAACACAAAACATTATCAAAATCATCCGAATCATTGGAGCCGTTTCCGAGTAACCAATTACATAAATATACACACACACATATATATATATATATATATATATATATACAATAATTGCTCACTTAATATTATTAGTTCATTATTTTATTTTGTAGAACAAAATAAATATTTATTTTTCATATTCAATATCATTTTCAAAAGAAAACTGCAACGTTTTCAACTAAAAATACTTTCAACTTTAAATAGAAGTGTTGAATCGGCACTTTCTACAAAATCACTGAGCGTGCCGTACTCCGAGTTAGATGGACTACGAGCTATATGTATGTAGGTACGTAGTTGAAAGATAGGTGAATTGGATACGTGGACGTTTTTTATACGAGTTCGGCAAACTGCACTCCACTAGCCGTTATGTAAGGTACGCTTCGAGAATAACTGTAACTGTCGAAAGAAGAACCATTCGATAGTTACTGTCAACGTGATAGTTTTTTGAAGTTAAATCCCTTTTTCTATAATAGCACGACAAAGTCAAGGCAGTGTACTTTATGAGAAGCATCACTAAACTCACATAATATCACTGTAATCTCATATTATACAAGTAAGGTGGGGAAACAAACATTTAGTTGTATAAAAAAGCAATTATTTTACAGTAGGTAATATTTTTAATCGCTAATGAATTTTCACTTACTATTATGTATACTACTGACTTGCACGTACTATATTTGTACTACTGACTTGCACGTACTATATTTGTACTACTGACTTGCACGTGCTATATTTTAAACCGACTTCAAAAAAAGAGGAGGTTATGACTTCAGTTGTATTTTTTTATGTTTGCTACTTTCTAACTCCATCATATAAAAACAGATTTAGAATTAAAGAAATTTGTTGGAAAGGGGATATTTTCAAGTGGGTCCCATTTTAATTTCATTTGCATTGGACCTTGTATTTCGAAGATACACCTGAAAACTCTTCAATGGGATCCAATGAGAAATGTATAGTGATTGATATATTGGTACGTTTAGGATAAGCCAAGACCTAACTAAGGACTTTCTGAAGTAACTAGGACTGCGAAGGCACAATGGCACTATTTAACAACAAACAGCACGAATGTAGAAGGTTCCTCCCGTGCCTGCTTGTGTATACAATGTTTTAACCGTTTGGATTATGTTTCTAGGAATTGTTCGGTATGATGCCAGCGGCTACATTCCACAAACGCACCGCTCGTCAACGGCAGAGAGTTCAACCTTATACTTTGGAACGTAAATGGTCACGAACAGTCCGGTCTCAGAGGAATTATGTTTTTGTATTAAATTTTTTTAATTATTTATTTATATTTATCAGCACTATCTCCTCTGATGTTAAGCGAAATTATGGTTTAAGACGGTTAAACGCCAAACTTAGAGAGACTGGCCTCAATTATAGCCGCTGGAACTCACATTTAAATGCTTGGTGACAGAAAACAATCGAAAAATCTCCAAGAAAACTCCAAAGAGCAGATTCTAATTACACACTTTTTAAAATTTCGTAACCTTTATTAGGAATTGCAATTGCCATAAATCATACGCAGCAACATAAAGGTATAACAGAGTTCATTTCTTATTTACAATAAAAACATAGTAGAAAACAATTAGAATCTAGTCATTAAAATTTAATCAAATGTCCGCTGGGTGATATAAAACACCATAAAATGGGGTTTATATATAAAATGTATCGTTACAAACATGAAATAATATTATTATACAGAAAATAAACGATTCTATAAATTATTTCCGTAATAGGAAGCTACATTATACCTGAGTGATTTAGACTGTTTTTATTCTTATAAAAATTTATATTGTAATTAACATGAATGAAGTTACAGGCGGTTAGTAGTATCATATATTAATATAGACCCTAAGCAGCTGAATATTACGTCTTCACCTTTCTCTAAGTCTTTTGACTTACCTATAATAATTGACTTTGACTTTAGAAATTGTAAGCTAATAATATCATAAAGTATTCAAGTGGTCGAATAAATATCGAGCAACCGTTTGTCCGGAACACCGGAGCTCTTCATCGGGTAACTTTTCTCGTTACTCATAGGCGCTAACTTTATTTGTTTCGACCGTATAACAACTTCGGCTTCTTTTCACTGCAATTAAAAGTTTTAATTCATTTAGAGCTACGCTTTACGATGGAAATTTGCAATTTGCCTAATCTTTCTTGAGTTGAAGGGTTTAGAATACATTTTTAAAGAGACATTTTATGTTTGTAATAAAACCTAAATTAAGGTTTATAATTGTTCGTTGAAATTAAGGCACTTCATTTGATGGTATGTATAGAACAGTCAAGTTCGCCAAAAAAGTAACGATCCTTCGACTGTCTCTGTAAAACAACTGCATATAAATCGGATGGTCCGTTAAGTCGAAAATAATTTTTATAACATGTTTTCACTGTTGATCTAGCTAGTTGAGATTGTTTTAGCACTACAGAAAATATTTTATAATTGTAAAATAACTGAAGGAGAGTTGTGTTAATAAAGAAACCAATCACAGAAGAGCTGCGTACAGCCGTTTTATGGACGCAATAGAAAACACCATAATTCTTTAGGTGTATAATTGTGGAAATTGTTTTGTGTCTGTCGCTACGTAGTCTTACCTAATTGGGCGCAGGCTTTAGCTTTCTACGAACCTACTTGGTCATAGATTGAATCTGTTGTGTTTACTTGTTTACGTTTGTTTTTATTATATAACGATAAAGGTTCTAATTTCGTTTCCATTTGTTGAGTAATAATCTCTTGACTGGCCTCGTTCGCGCATTTGTATTAAGCCCTACTACTGAATCGAGAGGTCGCGGGTTCCATCCCCACACATGACTGACTTTTGTTTCATCAGCATAATTATTATCAGTTGTATGTCTGGATGTTAAATATGTATGTTATGTATTCAGATCAGCTGTTTAGTTACCATGATACAAAATTTGCTTAGTTTGCAATTAAATAGCCGTGTGTAAAATTCTGTACCATATAAAAAAAATACTACCTACTACTATCCCATAAAATATAAACATTTGGATAAACAAGAATTAATGGATCTTTCGATACATCCAACATTACAAATATATCTTTGAAATAAGAAAACAAAAATTGATAATGTAAAATTTTAATAACCCTTTTATTATTACTTCGTTTATTTAGGTAAAAATAAATAGTAAGTCTATAAATTAAAAAATAAAACACAAAAAGAGTTAAAAGCTAATTATGCTAAGCAAACGATGTCAAGTTGCGAACCCTCCGCAAGCTTGTTTGTGGCGCTGTAATGACTTAACTCTTCGAGTATAAAAGCGAAATCATATTAGAACTTACGTCACGATTTACGTTAAATTAATTTAATCATTTCATAGAAAATTTTTGAACTTTTTTATAGTACGTTTAGTTTTCATTTTCGTTTATAAATAAATTTCATTAGATGAAGTAGAGATGATGCGAAACTACTCCTAGTCACAATTAAGCAACACTGACAATTTCAATTGTGCAGTTATCATTTAGTATTTACTGTTTGTTTATAATTTGTCGTTCTTCTGTTTTACTGATCCAAACCATGTTATGTAGCACTTATTATTAAAAACAGCAAAACCCAAAAATAATTTTGAAAAGTGAATTTTCATGACGCGTTTTCTTTGGATTATAATTATTACGTCTCTAAAGTTCTAATTGTATGTTTTAATGTAACACTGATAAGGAAACAATTAAAAATAACACCACAAAATTTTTCATTGTTAAAGTTCAAGTACATTCTCATAGAATTAAAAAACAAAACATAGTTATAAAAGGATTTACCCCTTACTAAGATTAAAGTAGTATAATATTAATTTATACTGATAAGGTGCTCGTTATAAATGATCGATAAGTAACAGTTGAGTTATTTTGTGAAGGAATTGCAATGTTGATGGTAAAGTTTTCATTTATAAATTTTATTGTGTGCGCTCTGGCAGTTTCTAGCAATGGTGAACTGGAAAAGCGATCTTATTCTGTTTATCAGACTGTAAGTTGATTTTTTTTATTAATACCTATATCCTTTATTAAAATATAATACAAAATGATAATTAAGTAATTAGTTATTTCTAATGTTATAGTCAACTAGCTGGTACCAGTGACTTCGTTTGCATAATATTGGATATACACAGACTGATCTCGGAACACGAGAAACCAAAAGTACCTAAATCATAAATGGGTTTATCACTATGTGTATAGTATTGTAATTATATGCATTGGCATATTGATGAATCCAACACAATAACCTACCTAATAAAACTTTAAAATAATTAAAATCATCCCTTATTGTACCAGCTTGCGGGACGGTTTTTTGAAAAACGTAAAACTCCTTTTATTGCTTACCAAAAGCATAAATATGAATTTTCATATCGCTAATTTGAGACATGATGGGTTCTTCATACAAACTTTCATCCAAGTTTTAATATCACCACATGTTGGATAATACAATCAAATAATTCGCTTGTATAAAAACTGTATAGTATAATCCAGATAATTTACAATAGGTATATTGCTTAGAATATACAAAAAAGAGCTTAAAAACACTTCAGCCAATCTTAAAAAAAATACTGGACTATCATTTCATAATTAAGTAAGTATTAAAAATACAATACATTTCTTATAAAGTATAACAATGTCAATAAATCAATAAACCAGGTGGCATGGACACCGATGTCATTTCATCATTACTGCACATGCGCATAATAAATCAACAAACTGGTTGGCGTGGATATCAATGTCATTTCACCATTACCGCGCATGCGCATTGGTGTTCCCAAATTTCTTCTTACAAACTTTCATCTCTTATTATATTCCACTATAAAAAGTAGCCTATGTCCTTTCCCAAGGTCCAATCTATCTCTATACCAAAAGTCATCAAAATTGGTTCAGCGGTTTAGGTGTGAAAACGTAGCAGACAGAGAGACAGACAGAGTTACTTTCTTATTTATAATATAAGCAAAAAAGTTTAATAATGCATTTCAGAAATTGATCAATACAGATTTATTTTCATATTGTAAATATAAATATTATAACTTGTACAAAATTTTATACTGTATTTAATTTAAATAGTATTTTATCTTTCTAAGGTAGAAATTATACAATCACAAGGGTATCAAGTCGAAACTCATCACGTGACCACTGATGACGGTTATATCTTACAAATGCACAGGATACCCTATAGGAGATACCAAAACTCTTCAAATGAAATTAATAGACCTGTAGTATTCCTTATGCATGGACTTATGTCTGCTTCTAATTCATTTATTATTATGGGAGCGGAATACAGTATTGGTAAGAAAAAAATATTTTTGCCTTTATTTGCTTTTTTTAGCTTCTAAACTACTTGAAGGCGCCGGTATACAATGAAGGGAAAGGAAATAGGTAGCTTGTCGCTCCACGTCTCTCGTTTCCATATGTCGCAAGTCCTTTTGGTTTCTAAATCTTCACTGGCACTCGAGTTCTGGTTTTTCCAATAAGCACTAATTTTATAGGTAGTTCAGCGCGGGCGCAGGTTAATTTTAAACACTTTTAACGGAGCGTTTTTGAGAGAGTAATGCGTGCACTGTCACTTCTACTCGATTAAAAGCGAGTCTATGACGTGACCACTCGGCGATGCGTTTTGAAAGCGACTGGGTGGGAACTAGGAAGGAAATAATGAGTGAATGAATATATGTATGAATGCGTGAATGAATAATATAAATAAATACAAATATACCGCGTATACACTACATTTTTTAAATGTAAAGAGTTTCAACCATAGTTAATGTATGATTGGTAGATAATTGAATATGCTACATAAAAATAAATTAATAAAGTCAATCAAACGTCACATATTTAACGAAGAATTTCATTAATTATCATTAACAAGGAAGCACATAAAACTAAGTAAAAAACGACCTATACAGGATACTAAGTGTTTTCAGTAACCATTAAATAATTAAAAGAGGTAATTATTAATGTATCAATGCAATCAGCAAAAATCTTCATTGTAAGTTAATTAATCTCAGAAAAAGTTATTGAGTATAAAGAAAAGAAACACAAAAAAAAAATATTAAGATTATTTTACTTAAACTTACTATTACTGTATTTCCAGGTTATAATCTTGCCGATTCCGGTTTTGATGTGTGGATGGGCAACGCACGAGGAAATAGAAATTCCCGCTATCATATCTCTTTAGATCCTGATCACGAAGAAGAGAAATACGACTTCTTCGATTTTAGCTTCGAAGAAATCGGAATTTACGATGTAGCTTCAATGATTGACTATAGTCTCGATTATACAGGAACGGATAAACTGCATTACATTGGACATTCTCAAGGTGGCACTGTGTTTTTGGTGCTGGCTTCTATGAGGCCGGAGTATAATGAAAAATTTGAATCAGTTCACCTTTTAGCTGGAGTTGGGTACATGGAATACTTTCCTGATATTGAACTTGCCTCTGTTGCGGATCTTACCGATTTGATTTATGTAAGATAATAAAATTAGTTACTGAGAATACACAACAATAATAAACATTATCTTCAAAAGAAATACGACCTATGGTATGCAATAAAGTTATACGAAGATGAAGCATACTCATAGTTTGTTTCATTGGGCAGTCTTCCTTAGAACAATCAGTATCAGTAGAGTTTTATTCGGTATTAACATGTTTTTATTTTACACAGTTTGATATGCTTCATTATTTATGAGACTACTGGTAAAGAAGTTTTAGACTAATTAAAATCATTATTAATCTCGTACTGCTGTATAACACATCTTTTGATTACTTTCGGTATGAATATTCTATTTTCCTTATTGAAGCATTTATTTTTAGATCAGCTGCCATATCATCATGTTGTTTAGGGAGTTCTAGCATTACATTTTACCTTTATTCAGTACATAACATCAAAATAAATACTATTAGGCACTGTTTATTTGAATAATTAGTATAACATTTCTTCTTATTTACAGAGTACGGCAATAGAAATGGGTTTGGTTGAATTATTTCCACCTAATACTATAGACATCGCAGTGAACAATCAAAGTAAAAGTGATTACTGTTTGGGTGCCATCCATTATAAATACATGTGTGATCTTATTGGTATACGACAAATTACGGTAAGAATAATTATAGTATATTCCTTCTTTCTACTTTCTCCAATAATACAGAATATTTTTTACAAAGAGAAGAATGATAGCATATTAGCAAAATTTAATAATTTTAAAAGTAATATTAAAAAAGAAGGACCAAGTGTAGAATTTCAAACCTTTTATAATACGCGGATACGCATGCGTTATCTTACTAATTTAATTTATTGTTCTGCAATAAAGATGAAAAGGAAACTATACACGACGATACATAAATGTTACGATTGTGTTTATAGACAAGTTCATCACGTATAAATTTTTATTGATATCGCGATAAAACATTATACGTTTACTCAATAACAATAAAAGAATATTAAAGTTGTAGACTTCAAACATTAGTACATACATACATACATACATAAATTACGCCTATTTCCCAACGGGGTAGGCAGAGACCACGTCCTTCCACCTGCTACGATTCTGGCATACCTCTTTCGCTTCTTCGACATTCATTCATCTTTTCATGCATACTCGTCGGTTTAGAGTACTCTTGACCTTACTTTTCTTCAGAACGTATCCGATTACAAACAAACTTACAAACAAACGAACAAACATTAGTGTGATTGGTTAATTCAGTTTATATGTGAAATTACAATAAAAATGATTAGGTGTAAAGTTTTGCGCATTAACTAGTGAAATTGAATCATTGAATCTTTTTACTGTGTTAGCATTTGACTATGATTTAACTTTTCCACTATACTTGAAGATTCGTGTATACAATCAAATTGTCCTATCTACTATGATATTTATGGTGCTAAGACCACCACGCTCACAGTTGTGACTATAAAAAATACAAGTAGTACAGAAAGCCATAGAGCTATATGAGACTGATTGAGAAATACTGATATTCGACGTTGCATTATCGTCCGACACCTAGGAAAAACGATTATGAAACTCGAAGGGAATTGGGCAGGAAATGGTACGAAGTCACGTGCAGGTAAACTAGACGTCGGACGCCTGCTAGTGGGGTTGAAAATATTATCAAAATCGCGGATTAAAATTGGATGAGATTTACTCAGAATCTACAAGAAGAAAAGCCTATGCTCAACAGTGGGCGATTACATATTGTCAAGTGTAGATGCATTTAAATATTGTACAATGCTAAGTTAAGAACAAGAACTGACTGTCAAATGGAGATATGAGAATACACGAATAGATTCTCTGGTGAACATTAGAGCATGCGCTACCAACATGCTACCGATAGCATCGCCATCCTTTCATACTATCTACATCTTATTTTTTTAGGATTCGTCTATGTCCTTTCGTTTCTCGTTCGTGCTCATCTATCAATTTTAAAACTATCAATTATAAGTTCAAATTTTAAGTATCATTTTTTATTGTCAAGTCCAGTTAAAATTATTTCTGTTGTATTGCTAAATACTCTTTCTAAATTACTAAATTTTTACATCAGCTTTGAGGTATGATTCGAAATTCTAGTCAAATGTTTAAATTTTAAGTCCACAGTTAGCCAATTTTATTTCGGTCTATTTGTTCGCATTGAATCATTTGCATAGTAAATTAATTTAATCCTAAAAGACATCCATAAACTCAAATTACCATTGTTTTATAGGCAAAAGCTTTAAGGGTCCATTATAATTAACCGTTATATACAGGGAGCTATCATTCTATAAACAAATAGGCATCATAAAAATAAAAGACAGAATAAGATAATAATGATAAATATTCAAAAGACTTGCTTAAAAACTTTTACAGAGATACGATATTTTAGAAGAATTATTTGGAGGTTACAACTCAGCTGGTGG
Source organism: Saturnia japonica (assembly GCA_033032175.1). Taxonomy (NCBI): domain Eukaryota; kingdom Metazoa; phylum Arthropoda; class Insecta; order Lepidoptera; family Saturniidae; genus Saturnia; species Saturnia japonica. Next base: position 17,994,548 of record CM065311.1, on the reverse strand, counting down.
ATCTTTGAAACAAGTTGCGCATTACGGACAAAATATAAGAGACAAATTATTTAACCGATGGAATTATGGCACTGAAGGAAATTTAGAAGTTTATGGTACATCGAATCCGTCGTTATATGATCTTAGCTTGATTACTGCTAATGTTACAATGCATTATACGATTAATGATAGCTTACTTGATGAAAGAGATGTTTTAGCTATGACTAGCGTTATGCCAAATGCGATTGCTCGTAAAGTAGCAAGAGAAACATTTTTGCATGAAGATTTTGTTATAGCAATTGATGCTAAAGAATTAGTAACAGATTATATCATTGAAGCTATACGTCTAGCGTCTTCAACAAATACAGACTCTCTGTAAGTCACTGTGAAATTATTTTATCTTACATAAAATATATTATTTCTATCTACAAGTAGGACATTTTCTTTATTATGATATTAAAAATATTCTACCGGGGTGGGAATCGATATAAAGTGTACTTGTTTTTAGTTAGAAATTGTTACCAATCAATTACAAACTGGTGTAATTAATGAGACCAATTAATTGAAACTGGATTAAATCAACTAATGAATTGTGATAAAATTTCAGTTCAATTGACGAGACAAATCAAGGGAGTGATGATGTTACAGGTGAATCAACAAACACTGCATCTAGTTTGCTATTTAGTTATTTTCTTAGCATGCCTCTATTAATAGGTTTTCTCTCATATGTTAAAATTTAAATCGAGAATATAAAATCATTAATATTAAACTTGACTTTTATCTTCTTTTTCTATTCTACTACGGAATATAATGTCGCTACATATTTTCAGAAAAGTCTAATTAATTCAACTTTTTTTTTCAAATTTGAATATTATCAAAGTGAAACTATTATTTAACAAAACTCAAAATCAACGAATATATTTAATAACAATATAAGTAAACCTTAATACGTAATATCATAAAGAGCACTGGGAGTTCACCAAGTGACGTCGTAAAGGAAAGTGCGGCTATAAGAAAAATAACAATAAACAACAGCAAGTAAACAAGACAGTAAAACTGAAAATGGTATAATAATGCTCTGTGTAAAATATTTAATGCTGAAACCTTTAAAAGGTTTTAAGATACTTAAAGTCTATGACAATCTTCAGCACACTGTGTTCCAATCATCGTTTTAGGATACGTAGGAAATACTTTATTTCAAAAATTTGTACAAAATAAATATACTTAATAATATACTTGTATAAAATAAATTGCGTTATAAAAGCTAATAAATGTACCTATATAAGATGTATACTTTATTTAAAAAAAATATATATCTTATATAGATACAACTATTAGCTTTTATAACGCAATTTATTTTATACAAGTTTCAAGAGCATCGGGAAATCAACTAAGTACTGGAATTATAATGATATGTTTTAATTTTGGGGAGAATATTTTAACCGTGCGTGGTGTTAACAACGACCATAAACACAAACGATACAACCTTGTCACCGAGGAACTTAACAAATGAAATTGAAAATGTAGGTTGTACGTCATTGGCGGCGGGCCATCATTAATACCGACTGACAGACATTCATTAAACTGGCTCGTTCGGGCACCGGCACCGGGCGCGTCCGAGTCCGGTGATTTATTCGCATTCGTACGGCTGTCCGTTGCTTTGATGTCGGTTACCGGACACGAGATATCTCGGCCCTCCAATTCAATGGTTTCGTCTGTCATTATTCCTTTTAACCCCGTCAAAAAGGGATGAAAAAATGTACGTTATTTTGTTGTTGCTAAAATTTTTATTTAAAAATTTGCTTTATCAACATTTTTATTACAGTTGTAACTTTAGTCCAATTAGCAATTAAATTACTTGCAGAAGACAACATAGCAAAGTTTTAGTTTATATTTATGAATTTATTATTAGATTTATAATACAGTTATGAAATTAATACCAGCCTATCTATCTACCTTACCTTTGTAAAGATAAGGGTCTTCATTGATTATCACAAGAGCCCAGAACGTATTGGCGATTTCAAACTCTGAGTAATCTTTATTAATCACACTAGACACCGCAGGAACACAACACCAGGTTATTTGGTTATGATCTTCTGTAGGATGGAGATACTCCACCAGTCGGACTGCTCCAAGTAGAGAGAAACCTCCAAAGAAATATGTCCGTGCCTTACCTCTCATTAACGGTTTTAATAAAAACTTTATTGATTAATAATGTTTTCGGAATATTATTTAATACTATATTAGTTCTTAACAAAGATCGTATTTGGCAGAAAATACAAAATAATGAACATTTCTATACCTCGCAGAATACACTGAAGTCTCTAAACTAAAAGTTTATGTCAGCTCAAATCTTTAGCATGGACCGGTTTTAATTTTACTGCAGCTAAGTATTAGCGATAGCTTTCCCCCTTGAGTTTATTTAAGATTAATTTCTCGCGGAGGACATAAACAGGCGTTAAAACTCGTTAGTGTACTTTGTACATAAACAACTCACTTTTGGTAGCATTAAATTCAACTCAAGAACGAAGACGTGAGGATTAAAGGGATCGTGTTTAATTTATTATTCTTTTGTCAGTCACGATAACTTGCACCGTCCTTTAAAGTCCCATTATGATTTCCTTGACATTTATTAAAGACTAAAGGCAAACCGCATAGTAACGAATAACCATACCAACAATTATTGTCAAGAAGCTTTTTCTCGCTACTTTATCTGCGTTTTTTTATACTATGTCCGCTTCCAACTAAGTCTAAATGTATTCCAAATTTCTTTGCAATAGATGCAGAGGCTTAGTCGTGAAAAGGTAACAAACAGACTGACAGTTAACTTATGCAATTTATAATTTTAGTTTTTTCCATTGAAAAATGAACCTTCAAGATTGTTTTTTGTTTTTATAAACTAAATGTAGCAAGTGACCTGAAGGCCCATTTGATTGGGTGTAGTGACAATTTCCAATACAAGAAGTTTTATCATTGCATTAACTTTAATTAGTCAGTCATATTACTATCAATTCTTAGGTATAACTCATCATTTGAGAAATGTTTATGCATTTCTCGTATACAAATTTTTATTAAAATTAAATATTAATATTTTTACGATGTGTAAAAGTATTACATATTTTCAATTCTTATTGAGTATAGCAATTACGAAATATTTATTTATATACATATACATAAACTTTTAGTGTACAAGATCTCATCACAATCGGTTGATATTTTTCTTAGAATTTAGTTTGTCTTTATCGACCTTTAAATCATGATCATAAAAAAAATTGTGTTAATTGTTCCACTGTAATACATTGTGGTAACAAGGTTTGTTGAAACATATAAGATGATATGAATGCATAGATTTTAAAGAGCTGACCAAATACCTACTCATCGCTTCTGCAACGAGACACTAAAGCGCCTATAAAAGTTGACAATTGATAAAAGTCACCTCGTAAATACGGGTACGCTCAAGAATTCCACAAAAGCCAACAATTTTACGGTACGTTTAGGAATACGCTTTAAAACGTAGAATATTTATTTGCCGTAACGGCCTTTTACCGAAGGACAATATTGTGTCAATTTTCACATTTTCAAAGCCATATATATCTCTTTGAAGAACCCTAAGCGGCTTCGTTGGGATGGAAATTTCTGCTTGACGTGATTCTCAGTTGCCACATGCCTTATTAACGCACAGTAAGGTATATTCTCTCTTACAGTATAACATATATTTTCTTTAACAAAAAGAAAAATCTCAACGAAGTAAAAAATGTATAAGTATTTTACGATGTTAAAAAAATCAATAAGAATGTAACAATAGGAATAAAAGAACGAAATGAATAGCTATTTCTTTGGGTTTGTTTAGATTTCTCATTTATCACATAACTTGTGTTCAAGACGTTTTCAAAGAGGCATTTTATGTCTGTATTCATTTCTACTTTCACTTTACTATCATTATTATATACTTTGGGTTTCTTGAAATAGAATATTTTTACCTTTGGAAATACGTAGTAAGAAAGGTCAAATATATTACAAACTGCTAAGTTAGTACCACGCTCTGTCTGGATTAGCAGGGATACTATTCTTAAGGCATATGTCCTCACCACAGATGCTACAATGTATTCTGACGAACCGAACAAGAATTTGAGCTTTTTACCTGAAACAAAAGAACTTTAGTTAGATATTTGCATTCAGTGTTTCCATTGCAACTGTTCAGTTTTCGTCAGTCGAACGTTCTAAATGAAAGACCCAGTTGCAGAAGACCCTAAGTCCAACCTTGAAGTTTTTAGGAAAAATATTACAACACAAAAATAGGACTGGAGAGCCTTAGAGAAGAAAATGAAACTTCTGTGTATAGAACAAAAAATCTTCTTTTATATTTAAAGAAAAATTTTGACATGGTTAAAGCTATCAGATCAAAAGGTCTCCAAGTGTACTTAGAGACTTCTATACTTGTGCCCTTCAGGTACCTATTTCCTAAATTCTAATAACACCATGAATATTCTCCGATAACTATACTCGACGCATTTTAAACTGATTCGTAGGGCAATAAATGTCACTGACAGTAGGAATGTGCACGCAATGCAACCCGTTATTGATACTTAGCTAACTGCGCACGCAGAGTCGATGTGTCATCGTGACCTCCATTAGCACTCCTAGCAACCTACAGGAAGATGACACAGATGGGGAAGATACGGATGAGGATTTTTGAAAACCAAAGAAATATCCCTAGAAAAGATAAAAACGGCCCTTATCAGGGTCACATTACGATCTATACAGTTTCCTTATGATTACGTCGAAACAAACATTTTATCTTACAAATTAAAAACTTTTATTTTCAGATAGCGAAAAATTATTCCTATTAATACTTAACATAGTTTAGCATATCGATCGCACCTATCCCGTTATCGATATGCACCTCTACAATTCTTACGCACATCACTACACCTCTCCATAAGACCTGTAAGTGTGAGCGAGACAGACAGATAAATATGATTTTTGACCCGAAACCGTTCATAATGCGTCGACTATACCAATATAACTAAAAAGGTACATAAATAAAAAAATATATATAAAAAGTTGTAGTACAAAGGACCTAATTACTTGAAAGATATTTAATACAAAATTCGTAATATTATATAAATGGCGCGTGAAAAGTGAGCGGGGAATTTCAATTAAAATCTTATTTCCCATTCTTCTTTTATGGTTCCTGAACTACATAAAAATACATATAAAAAAAGTACGACGACATAATAATTCAACAATGTAATTATATGAAATTATAAAGCATGACACATTACTAATCTCAATCATAAATTTTATTGACCGGGGAGAATCTCCCATTAAAGTCGTTACATTGGACCCTATGTCGGTCCGTCGCGTCTGGCCGGTCATCCTCAATGCAATCACACATGCGGTCGGCTTTTAAATCTACGAGAAAGCCAATGTCACTCCTGGGTAATGTTGCTAACTTCATGGGAATCGGAAAATCTCGTTAACATGGTTCAAAAGGCGTCCTAAGCTACATGCAAAAAGTTAATTGTGATGTATTTGAGCATTTATGTAGGTACGCCTTAAATTCATAAATGAAATTTTTACCCGGGTAATATTTATTACTTTGCTAATAATACTAAATATTTGGGCAACCGAGCTGTGTTCGGTGTCTTATAAACCAAAAAAAGAAAAACACCTATCTAGGGAAACTTGGAATGTTGAAATCGTTGGAGCCGTTTCCGAGAAACTAATTACATATATATATATACAAGAATTGCTCATTAATATAATAAGATAAAGATTGTCATACAAATTTCGTACATACTTAAGTATAGTTGAGACGAAACTTTGCTAGACCATGGTTTTTTCAACCGTATCCCGCATTCCGAGTTTAGAAGTTCAATAGAGAACCCTATCTATATTAACCTTTTTGCATACTTGCTAATCGAATAAAAAAATCTTGGCTTTAGTTAGTATCACCAGAGGTTTACAAAATTTTGGATTTTTCAGAAATTGAAATTGCTAATAAATCCCGCACTAACACAGTGTATGTCCGTTCCTTCATACGCTTTGACCGCTTCGCCTATCAGTGAAGCCAGTATTAATATTGTTCCAATAATGGTACCACTTTTATAGTATGGATTTATCAGCTTAATCATAATCTCTTTGAAACTGAATCATGCGGTAAATAGTAACAAGCATATAAAGGACTTCACAGTATGTAAGGTCTAGTGATATTCGGTATAGAACATTCCAAGATCAAACGTTTTTTGTTAATAAACACCTATCAATCGATAGTTGATTTTTGCGGGGTGGTAGGGCTGTTTTTCCCGAATGGCTTGCGACCACCATGCATGTGGTGAATAGTCTGTCATAGTGACTCGTTTTTGTATGTTGCGATTCGGGATCAGCCTGTTCATATCCAGTTAAATTACTGCAGGCTGGCATGACAGCGGTGACCGCAGATGGATTACGATCCCTCGGTAGTCGCCGTTATGTTAGTATTATACTGTGCTTTACCATGAGGGACAGCAACATACATTTGCTGTGCTAATAAAAAAAAAAGTGGTTTTTATCTGTAAGACTCGTAACTAATATGGCAAAATCCTTTAAAGCGGACGATTCCATTCGCTAAACTATTTCAACATACAAACATTGTATTTTACCCATAACGGTTCTATTAAAGTTTATAGTAGCCGGTTAAAAGCAATTCAGGTGCGATAGATGGGTTATTTGATGTGTTTCAAACGCGGCTTTCCGATTTGTGACGGTCGGTAATGGCCGACGTTAAATAGTTTTCGCAGTTATCTCTCTGACAACCAGCTTTTCCTGAACTTTTCTGATATATAGAGGGGTTATGTGGAAGAATGAAAATTATAACTGACTTTTACAATACACACGGAATAAATGCAGCTAAATATATATAGATACATATGGCGATCCAAAAAGATTTTATTATTACGAATAAATAAAATCATTGGAAATAGTGACGCTGTAAATACCAAAACGACATCTATATTAACTCCATTACAAAATCTTACAAAGTCAACCCCCCGCTGTTTACAACATTACTATTTTCAATGATTATATTTATTTAAAAAAATAATATTAACTGTAAATTTACCGTTGCTGGGCAAAGGCGGGATTGAATGAAATACTTAAAATCACTACATCAGCACACGACGTATTGGCGATTTTAAACACTGAGAAATCCACAGTTCTACATTTTTCCCCATAATGTGGTACTACGAGAACATTTCTCAAGCGTTCAGGTTTCCTCACGAAGTTCTCCTTCACCGTTGGTCAATAGTGTTACTAAATCAAAGGAGTAAATGTTTGTTATAATAACTCGACATATTGACGGTACTGTCTTTGATGGTAAACAAAGCAAAATTCAAACACACCGGCGAGCACCGAGAGATCTAATCTATGGATCTAAATCCATCCATCCAAATATTCATCGGTACATTCAAGGGCTCGAAATATAACATTCTAAATATAATTTAATTTGTGTCATATACTCCATTTATTAAAATTGAAATTGTCTTTTTGTAAATAAATATAATTATCGTATAAATAAATAGATTATTGCAATGCTATTAACGCTTCAGTATAAAATTTAGCAAAATTGTGTTACACTGAGTGTAAATTTTTCATCGGGAAGGATGTAGTCACAGGTGTATCCCTCCGCTTTCGTCATAGGCTTAAATGAAATTCTACGTGAATGTTTAATATAATTTCATTCGCATTTACGAAATTAAATTTCATACACATAAAGTAAGATGCTTTCGCATCTAGCGCAGATGTTGTATAATTAATTTGATGGAAACCAAAAATGCTTGTAAGTATTGAGAAAAGTAGTGATATAATATTCTGCTTATTCCGGTAGAGAAGAATCGCGGTGATAGATAAATTAAAGAAAATGGGAATTTTTTTTCATGAATAATAGTTATTCCCTAGCCATGCGCCCGATAGCACATCCCACCAGCAACATCTCATTAATCATTGAACATGAACCCGCTTAGGCGATTAATAATTTTTTTTTGTCTTAATTCAATCGTAATAGATGGATTCGTAATAGACCGACCGGCTTAAAATATACATTTTTGTCACTGGGAATCTATATATTAATACGTGAAGCAAAAGCTTTCGGTACCTTTTTAAGCATATTGCGTGCACGGAAGACTCTGAGATTTGACATGGTTAAAATTTATATTGAGAAGGAGTGCAGTAAGCTAAAATTTATCTATAATATCTTTTACTAATATATTAAATTAAATTAATTAATACTGCGAATCCTAAACTGACAAGTGCCATTGAACTTAGACCCCTCAAAATATTGACATTGTCATTCAACGAAAAGTGACAGTACAGTACTGTAAATATCAAACAGAAAATAGTTTTATGATCAAAAATTCGCTGCTGGTCGAACTTCGGCCTTAGGTCGATCGCTAGTTAAATGAAATAGACATAGCCCAGTCATATTAGGTAAAAAAAGGGGTCAACCTCGGAAAGAAAGATAATAAGCTGCAAATTGGTATGAACCTTTGTTTTGTCATTCTAAATGTTGTCTCAAAAGTCACAATCGTTATCGTGTCCGCGTCTCAAGATATTCAAGGTCAAAGGTCACAAAAATCGGTTTTTCGCGAATATCTGGCTTCCTATCGGTTAAATGAGATTTGCATTTATTATAAAAGTTGTAGGCTATAAAATTCCCTACAACTTTTGTTTATACTTTTTTTTCATACAACCAACCGTTTTGAAGGTAGAGCGCGAAGAGTGCACATCGTACAGTCATATACGGCCTAATGCAAGGTCAAGCGTGAGTTATGGTTATCAGTACGTTATAAAGTCAATTATTTACTTGGAAATTATAATTATTAAACAATGCCTATTATTTATGTACTAACTATTAATTATTTATATTTAATTAAAGTAAGTAACTTGATTATTTATATATAATTATTCATATTTAACTATTTAAGTATAAAATATTATTAATTCTGGATTATATATTTTAGTTTTATTTTAAGTTAAAATGATAGTAAGAGTATATATTTTACACATATTTTTATTTATTATTAAATACGGCATAATATACATTTGTCAAAATGTGAGTTCAAATATCAAAAGTATCTTTGTTGATTTTAATTGTAATGAAATTGGAAATGGAAGCTAATTATCTTCTTCTTCTTCGTCGTCTTCTTCTTCTTGTCGCTCAAAAATGTTCGATTCATTGTCATCATCCTCATTATCTGTCATGTTCATCTCCAAACCTTCCAGAATATCGGGATCATATGTATTTTCTTCATCGGGATTACTTGGATACAGTGAAGCGTTGAGGCAAGCTTGTCCGTTGCACTGGCCGCAAGCTAAAGAACATTGTAGCCCTGATTTTCTGCATCCACAGCGGGAACCACAACCATTTTTGCAATTGCAAAATATTACGTTTAGTAGTTCGGCTGGTGCTGGAGGTAATAACGTTCGTATGGGCTCCAGGATTTCATTTTCAAGCATCCAGCCCCATTCTTGAGGTTCTAAATCCTTCCCTAACCACGTTTGAATCTGGTAGTAGACACGTTTTATGTGTTGATGAGCTGCTACACTTGTTGGTGGAAGTGTTGACAGTTGTACAGGTTTATTTAAATTAAATATAAATAATTAATAGTTAGTACATAAATAATAGGCATTGTTTAATAATTATAATTTCCAAGTAAATAATTGACTTTATAACGTACTGATAACCATAACTCACGCTTGACCTTGCATTAGGCCGTATATGACTGTACGATGTGCACTCTTCGCGCTCTACCTTCAAAACGGTTGGTTGTATGAAAAAAAAGTTTAAACAAAAGTTGTAGGGAATTTTATAGCCTACAACTTTTATAATAAATGCAAATCTCATTTAACCGATAGGAAGCCAGATATTCGCGAAAAGCCGATTTTTGTGACCTTTGACCTTGAATATCTTGAGACGCGGACACGATAACGATTGTGACTTTTGAGACAACATTTAGAATGACAAAACAAAGGTTCATACCAATTTGCAGCTTATTATCTTTCATTCCGAGGTGAAAGCCCTAATATGACTGGGCTAACATTCGTTTTTATACAACTAAAGCGCTAGCGACAAAACTTCCTTAGGACTCTTCTCATAGTAAGCAGTTATCGTAACCTAAGAACGCTTGTAATAAACCACGGGTATCACTAGTGCGTTGTCACCTTTTAACACTCTTTCGTAGGAAACACAAGGTCTTCTCACAAGATCTTCTGTAGGGTAGAGGTATTCCACCAGTCGGACTGCTCCAAGAAGAGAGAAATTTCCAAAGAAATTTTTCCATACCCTACCTCTCTTAGAGTATGCTAAAAATATCTCATAAAACTACCGGGAAAAAGATAAATGTTACTGATGCTCTATGTCACAATAAAAAACTGAAGTGGTGCTGGACTGGTCATATAGCTCGACTCACAGACTGACATCATGGAACGGACTATCAGGCACTAGAAAGACAGGTAGATCAACTGTCTACTACAGAAAACAACAGAGAGAGACTTTTGGAAATGTCTAAAGGAGGCCTTCACTTTCCATTAACGAGGGGTTCTTACTAGCTTACAAATTTAATTTAATTCAATTTTAAAAGTTAGTTTACGTAGTTGATTTATTAACATTTTTTGTTAGTTTTTTCTTTTTTGTAAAAAATATAAGGTTTTTATGAACACTACCGTCAGTAAACCTCAAGAATTTTATTAAATGGATGTACCTAGAAATATTTTAAAAAATGAGAGAGATAAATCAAACAAAAATACATAGAATATCTTAACGGAACTATAGTTAATCAAAAATTCTATTCAGTTTCCACAATGAAAGTCATGTAAAGGATTCATTCTACTAATTTCGCTTCTATTCTCGAAAGATTTCGCTTCGAATCGTGTATGAATATTACCGTGTTGTATTCTCATCACGTCCGAGGCCGTCGGTGCTGTTAGGGGTTCAACTATTCCCCTCGGTTTCGATTCCCCACTAACGAACTTTGTACTTCTTATCGACGTAGGTAACTGCTGTCTTTCGATTGACTAGTGACGAGCAATCGAGAATCCACCGAAACATATTTGTAATATACAAGTAGAAGAATCATAATTTCTTCCTATTTTGTTAAATAAACTAAAAAAATAATATTTTAAAGACAACAATATGTATGTAAAATAAAACATTTACTTGGGGTAGTCTATCTCGTGGAATACCGCCACCCCACAGAAGATTGCAGCCATATTACCTTTTACTGTGTTCCTACGGTGTGTAGGGTTTCCAGAGCTTCTTGAAGAAGGGGATTTAAGGTCGGCAATGCGTTAGTGGCGTCCATATTACCATCGGGCGAGTTGTATAACTGTTTGCTACCTTTGTAGTATTTAAAAAATAGTATTTAAATTTTCATATTTCTGATGTAAATATACAAAGTATGCTAGAAAATTGTAATAACGATGTTCCAAAAATTTTTTTTGTTTTTTTAAGAAACTTCTTTAGCTGCGAATTAAGTCAAAGCAAGCGAAGTGAAAAATAGTTGAATGGTGCACATAAATAGTGTATGTCAATCGACAGTTTAATATTTCACTCGGGACCGGATAGCGTGATGTGCGTACGTATCGCCGGGCAATTTGGGGTACATTGACGATCGAACGTTCCGGGGCAATTTAAGGTTTCAACTACTCGGCCATGAGCCGCACTCACTGTAGTATAATGACTGTTCTTAACTCGCAATATCAGTTTTTATTCTGATATTTTTAAAGTGGAAATTGCTATTGGCACATTGGGCAATTTTTTGATTCAGAGTAAAGTCTTGTAAGTTCCCCGTCACTGCGATATTCGACATGCTAATAATATTAACGCGTTAAGACCAGAATAATGTTATTACATTTTAAACTATGAAATTTTTATTTTTATTACTACAATTAAATTGATTATTATTTTAGGGTTTATGGGGTGTCGAATTATATCTTTAAAGCTGAGACGCCCAAGCCAACTTCACTTGCACGTGGTGTACACTGCTGAGTAACGAACGAGGAAATGGCGAGAGCGGGGTGGTAGATGTTTTTCCCTGACAGGGTCGCGACCACCATGTGCGTTGTAAAAAGTCCGTCATAGTGACTCGCTTTTGTGTGTCGCGTTTCGGGATCAGCCTGTGCATATCCAGTTAAAGTGCAGCCGGCATGACAGCGGCGATCGTCGATTGATTACGATCTCTCGGTGGTCACCGTTGTGTTAGGATTGTACTGTGCTTACCATCAGGTACAGCGTTGTAAATTGTATTATTCTTTATTTCATAGTTTTAAGTTTGCACTTCTGTCGGTAGTCCTCAACGACTTCCTATTTTTTATTTTAACTTTTAAAAGTCTGAAGTGGTCAAAAATTGTTGAATCACAGTGTTGCCGGGGTGAAAATCTTAGAAATCTTGCCACTTGCCGAATATTCTTACCCTTTGACAAGCCGCGTGGTGACGGACGAATGCTTGAAAATCTCAGTTAAATTTATACGCCTATACATTACGGCATTCAAAATTAATAAAGAGAAACGTAGTGTGTCAATTCTCTTTTTTACCTCAGCGCAGTAATTTGGCATTAGTAAGTATATATCTTACGAAAGGTTCTGAACATCCGAGGAGCTGACAGAAGAACTTGTCGATATGTCAAATACTTCTATTTCTAAAATTTTGTATCCATACAATAATAGTAAGCGAATTAGGATATTTGGAGGAAAATCATTCCGTAGTAGGTCATTAATGCGCTGTTATTAGCTTCATACGTATGTATGTATGTAATGGAAACTCAGAAGATGATTTTGACCCCCTTCAAAACGTCGGATTAACTCGAAATTTTTTCATACTTATCAAGGACCAATGACAATTCAATATTTCAAACAGTTAGACCCGTTATCCTTACTAGGACAATCAGGATTAGCGAAAATCCAACTAAAAATTTGAAAATAAATAACAGTTTTTTTTAAAAGCTAAAGAAACATGTTTTTATAGAAAATAAATTTTAATTAAGAATAGTGCAAAAAAAATAAAGTAAAAAATAATTCAAATTTATGTTCAATCTTTTAGTTGGGTTTTTAGTAAAAACATGTTTTAAAAAAAAGAACTATTATTTTTTTCTATCTAAATATAACTTGAAAAATACAACTGGAAACCACTGGATATGTAGTAAGGTCGTAAAAGGTGATTCAGCTCTGATTGCAGAAAAACCTGTATTCAGTACTGATGTACTATAGTTACTAACTGATGGTGTTTATTATAATAAACTTATAGATATTAATATAAATTAATTGAAAACTATCGGTATAGAAATAACATAAAACGTTAAATATATTAAAATGACAGTTACTGATAATCCAATCGAAATATCATTAATATTCAATAGCACTCAACATAATGTAATCGATTTCGAACGAACGCTATTCGATACAAGTACTCGAATAAATTGAATAATTATCGCCGCGAGTTGAATGAATGTCGCTTTAATTGAGCTCGTCAGTGCTTAATTCGAATGATGAGCTCTAGTAATCGATTCTAAATGAGATGTTCGATTAATGGCTTTGATTGAAGCGTACGTAAACATCATTTGCCTCCAATTATTGAGGTTTCTACTTTTAAAAATAGAAATGATGTACTCACTAGTCATAATATGTTGGCATATAATCGTACTCCTTTGAAGATGCATAACTAAGTTTTTACCAACTCGATTCAAGCTAAATCCCATACATTTCGAAAAACAATTCCCTGGGGTTAACCATTTATAGAAACGCAACTTGGCTAGGTCCCCAGATATTGTATTTCTTAACTTTATTCCACTTAGCAGTTGCATTCAGCAGTATTTCGGTACATGCTTCTCAGGTAGTAACCGAATCTATCGGGACTTTCACTGGCAGATAGCTGATCTTATAAAAAGTAACTTAGACTACTTTTATTCTAGAAAAAGAGAAATAAATAGGGTTCCGCCCAAATAAAATAAACTAAAGTAGCAATGTCCAGTACCGTTTCCCATCGCCAACATCACCGAATACGAAATTCCACGCAGACGAAGTCGCAGGCACAGCTAGTCTTAATAACTCTTACACCAAAGCCAATTTTGTAGCTTAACCTTAGCTAACATTATTGTCAAAAGCAAGCTGAAAACAACATTAATAAAAAATAAAAATATAGCTGACACTAATTCCACTAAGACTCGTTGCATCCACAAGAAACCTGTTCTAATTGTGATGGATCGATCTTATCCACTGTGAGAATTAGATATTGCGAGGAAGTTGAAGGAAAAACCTTACGCGATCACGATCACATTTGTCCTTGTTAAAAATATGTTGTTAACTTTTCTCCAAATTTTCGTCTTCGTGATATTCATTCACATTATGTCTTTCTCTAGAATCTCGATGTCTTTCATCGATGAAAAAAAAGTTAACAATCAGAAAGATAAACAGACAAAGTTACTTTAGGATATTAGTAGATATGATGGAGTTTAGGATAATATAAAAATGCCATGAATAGTTTCAAAGCATGTTTCAATTTTAATCAATTTATACATATAAAATGCTTTGTCTTGAAAGACTAACGGATTATATCTTTACAAGTTTAGCGTTAGGCATCAATCTTATCTTATGTTAAGTGACCATGTGGCCTAAGAAAATAATAACATGCTAAGCTGAAGCTTAATGGGGAACTGGCTCTTAGCCCAGTCATATTAGGGCTTTCACCTCGGAATGAAAGATAATAAGCTGCAAATTGGTATGAACCTTTGTTTTGTCATTCTAAATGTTGTCTCAAAAGTCACAATCGTTATCGTGTCCGCGTCTCAAGATATTCAAGGTCAAAGGTCACAAAAATCGGTTTTTCGCGAATATCTGGCTTCCTATCGGTTAAATGAGATTTGCATTTATTATAAAAGTTGTAGGCTATAAAATTCCCTACAACTTTTGTTTAAACTTTTTTTTCATACAACCAACCGTTTTGAAGGTAGAGCGCGAAGAGTGCACATCGTACAGTCATATACGGCCTAATGCAAGGTCAAGCGTGAGTTATGGTTATCAGTACGTTATAAAGTCAATTATTTACTTGGAAATTATAATTATTAAACAATGCCTATTATTTATGTACTAACTATTAATTATTTATATTTAATGAAATGTTAGAAAATGGAGTGCGCATCTTGTTGGCATTATATAATGCTCCAAAATCTGAGGACAACATTGATCATTTCTGCTACACGCAATTCATCAAATTTACAAAACTAAATAAACCTGTACAACTGTCAACACTTCCACCAACAAGTGTAGCAGCTCATCAACACATAAAACGTGTCTACTACCAGATTCAAACGTGGTTAGGGAAGGACTTAGAACCTCAAGAATGGGGCTGGATGCTTGAAAATGAAATCCTGGAGCCCATACGAACGTTATTACCTCCAGCACCAGCCGAACTACTAAACGTAATATTTTGCAATTGCAAAAATGGTTGTGGTTCCCGCTGTGGATGCAGAAAATCAGGGCTACAATGTTCTTTAGCTTGCGGCCAGTGCAACGGACAAGCTTGCCTCAACGCTTCACTGTATCCAAGTAATCCCGATGAAGAAAATACATATGATCCCGATATTCTGGAAGGTTTGGAGATGAACATGACAGATAATGAGGATGATGACAATGAATCGAACATTTTTGAGCGACAAGAAGAAGAAGACGACGAAGAAGAAGAAGATAATTAGCTTCCATTTCCAATTTCATTACAATTAAAATCAACAAAGATACTTTTGATATTTGAACTCACATTTTGACAAATGTATATTATGCCGTATTTAATAATAAATAAAAATATGTGTAAAATATATACTCTTACTATCATTTTAACTTAAAATAAAACTAAAATATATAATCCAGAATTAATAATATTTTATACTTAAATAGTTAAATATGAATAATTATATATAAATAATCAAGTTACTTACTTTCATTAAATATAAATAATTAATAGTTAGTACATAAATAATAGGCATTGTTTAATAATTATAATTTCCAAGTAAATAATTGACTTTATAACGTACTGATAACCATAACTCACGCTTGACCTTGCATTAGGCCGTATATGACTGTACGATGTGCACTCTTCGCGCTCTACCTTCAAAACGGTTGGTTGTATGAAAAAAAAGTATAAACAAAAGTTGTAGGGAATTTTATAGCCTACAACTTTTATAATAAATGCAAATCTCATTTAACCGATAGGAAGCCAGATATTCGCGAAAAACCGATTTTTGTGACCTTTGACCTTGAATATCTTGAGACGCGGACACGATAACGATTGTGACTTTTGAGACAACATTTAGAATGACAAAACAAAGGTTCATACCAATTTGCAGCTTATTATCTTTCTTTCCGAGGTTGACCCCTTTTTTTACCTAATATGACTGGGCTATCTTAAATGAATTAATAAATAAAAGTGTGAAAGAATGAGAGAATGAAAAAAATTAAAAAATGAAAGAGTAAAGAATGAAGAAATAAAACAATGAATGAACGGACGAATGAATGAGTGAACGAATGAATGAATGCAATAATGGAAGACAGAAAATTTATTTATTGCAAAGGATAATACAAGATCACAATATAAGCGCAGTACAATCCAAAAACAATGGCAACAAATGAGAGACCGGTTTTCGCTGTCATACCGGTCTGCAAGCCTATCGTAAGCTGGATATACATTGACTGATTCCGAAAGACGACAAACTAAAAGACAGTCACTGTGACGGGTTGGTCGAGACCCAGTCGAGTAACAAATTGCTATCACCCAGCTTCACACCAGCTGATCCCGAAACGCGACACGCTTAGGCGTTCCACTATAGCGGATGTTATTCCTCGAGTGTGGTGGTCATCTTAGTGAATAATATAATTTTCTATTGATGCATATTTAACAGTGAAAGCATGCGAAGCCTTGCCCGTATAAATAAAGTTTGTAAGAAATTATAAAATAGTATTAGATTCATTCCTAACAACAACTTCAAAATCAAATCACTGAATCACTCAGACTCAGTATCACGTATTGATTTCAAAACAATTATCTCTTTTATACATTATTTTAAAATGAGTGAAAAATAAATCGATGTTTAACACTTCTCTCTGATGCATGGTTCAATAAGCTTTGTTGCGAGACAGGTGCTGTAGCGTGAGAAGCTGACTGATCATGATTTTGTAATTTAATTAAAGCTACCTGGCTTATTAAAATTATTTAACGCTCAATATTGATCTATTAATTCAAGAAGGTCGTGAATAATATCTCTTGATTTTGATTTTGTCCCTTACTTGATTTACTATGATCATAGTGGGTTGAATCTCTGTGAGAAAGCGACAGTTTTAATTGATCATGGTTCAGTAAACTGCTCTCCTAGAAAGCCGACAAATATGAATAAATTGTATACATATGTTACAACGCAATTAATACTACAAAATGGCAGAGAAAAAAGGGTCCTGGTAAAGATAGGAATGTTGCTTGAAGCAAACAACTTTAGAATAGAAAATATAATAACTTTACATTTTAAATTTAAAATGTTATATTTGGTAATCGTGTTCGTCGATTTTGTAGATTAGTGGCCCTCGAATATAAATCCGTTGGCCCCGGCATGTACTAAAATTTTTTAGAATTCGCAAACTTTAATGACTTACGTTTAATATATACTATAGGTTAAACTAGAGTGGTAAGATTAGGAATGAATGTATCAGAGGATGTAGCACCAATGCCAGGAAGAATAATAATAGGTTACAGTAGTATGGGTATGTCATGAGGAGGGATAGACAAGTCATATCATTGGAAGAGTGTTAAGTATAAAGATAGACGGCTATAGAAGTACAAGAAGACCGAAGACCGTGTGGGTGGATTGTATAAAAAAGGTGTGAACACTGATATTACAGTTGACAGAGGAGACTTAAAAAGGAAAACGTCATGTGCCATCCCTACTTAGGTCCAAGCGCAAGATGAAGAGGAATAGACGGAAGTTGAAGAAACACTGTGAGGGCAATGGAATGCTTGAGAAATGTCCTCGCAATATCATACTCCAATAATATAATAAAGATTTTTCGGTATTTGAAATTGCCATTACGTTATGGTGTTGGTGATTAAGCCATGGCTTTGCCTAATAGTGGGCCATTATTACATAGAACATTTTACGTACATATTTAGAAAATAAAATACACACACTGGCAGTCTAATTAACCAAATAAATATGATATTTACTTTTAGTGTTAGATCATAAAAGAGTTGTAAGTGCAACAACACACATTTTATAGCACTATAATATATACGAACATTATTACTCTTTATAGAACGTATCAGAAGACATCAAATCGTAATCTATCATAAGGGCTTATAGAGAATCGTATTATACTCAGGTACAGAACGTAGAGGAAATCGATTTGCAAAGCTCTGACGTGCAAACTAACATAAATTCAACGGAATAATTTTAAAACTTCCATTTATAGAATGTACAACTGTGGAAGCACCACCGCCATAATTATTTCTGCTGTAAGACAGCAGTTCCTTAACCTTGACCTTTTATTAACTGGTTTGGTTTAGGACTGCGGTCTTGTTTGAGTTTGAGTATAAATAGCAGATAGCTACAAGCCGCAGTAACTTCTCAACATCATACTGCATAGCTGTTCACTACGTCACACTAAAAAAAATACGATATAAAGTCATGAACACATACCAGGATATTTTCCGAATAAATGGAGTCAAAGCAACTAGAGAAACTAAGATAACATACTAAATACAT
Source organism: Saturnia japonica (assembly GCA_033032175.1). Lineage (NCBI taxonomy): Eukaryota > Metazoa > Arthropoda > Insecta > Lepidoptera > Saturniidae > Saturnia > Saturnia japonica. The sequence goes on along the minus strand of CM065311.1, from coordinate 17,975,795 downwards.
AAATTCGAAGTGTGCCGACTTTGAAAATGGTTTTATCTTCAGTAAATATATCGAGACTGGAATCATCTATTCGAAATTCAATTCAATATAAAGCATGAACTGCAGTCAATATAATATGAACTCGGAATCTCGGTGATTTTACAACTGTCTTCTGGTAATTGGAACCTTATATCTCCGTGGTGATCGTTTTGCTTACCAGACTTGCACCTCAGAAAGCAGCAGCAATTTTGCTGAGTAGGAATCAACACATTTTTATATCATAGAAATAACAATTTCATATTTCCATAATATCACTACTCCACAACTGCGCATGAACCTTTTTTCTATACAATACAATACAAAAATACAATCCAATAGTATAATCTACAATACAATACAATAATAATGCACTGCCTTAATCTGATTCAGCTTATAACATATTGGCGATTTTAGGCGCCAACAAATTTACAGTTCTTCATTTATTTTCATGTTTGGTGCGAGCGTTTAGATTTTTTTACGTGTCTCCTCTCAATGTTACTCACTTTACGAATTAAATTGAAATGAGTAAATGGGCACGATTTTTGTAATAATAGTTAAATGCAGACATTTCATCAACATTCCATCTGGCGGTAATATATCGGGCGTTGAAGATTCTACTGTCAAATCTTGTGTGGAGTCTGCTACATTGATCATAAATAAATAGCTGGAATTTTTAATAATAAAGAAATTTAAAATCATAATTTCTGCTATTTTTCTCTAACCCTAAAACAAACCTACTATAGTGTCATGGTGTGGAAATAACATATCAATATAAGGAGCGGCTACGTGACAAAGCTTTCGAACACGTAAAAAGTTTATGAAACCGATATAGCACTAAATTGGTTTCATTTTGCGAAGAGTTCTTGCAATATCTTGTGAACAAAACGCGACATGTTTCAGAATTATTTTCATCACTACTTATCTTTTTACTTTGGAGAAAGATGTAAGAACCAATATGTGAGAATCATAGAAAAGTTTGGTTTTCTCCTTAGTTATGAGGTGCTAGCAGCAACCACCCGCGATTTCGTACGCGTTAATCACAATATCAATGTTAATAACAATAAAACAAAGGCCGTGACGTAGCTTAATGCTTTAAGATGAAGTTATATATATGTTGCAAAAAAAAATTACTCAAAATGATGAAATAATATTTTTATGTAAAGTAGGTACGAAATAAATTAAGGGCATACAATTTTAAAAAATGATAATCCAAATTCAATTAATAGTTTTGGACAAATGCGTGGACAAACAAACATACATTCATACACTTGTAATTTTTTAAATATTTATATGGAAGGCCTAATAGAAGGTCCAATAATATTACATACATACGTGTCGAATTGATCATTCTTTTTTCTGAAGTAGGTAGGTTAAAAAGCGCCAAAAATGCAAAAATGGGTGTGCAAAAAGGATAGTATTTTCAATGATATTAATTAAATTTGATATACACTTATTACTATGTTCATTATACAATTATTCAGCGTATTTTTTTGATCCCACCATGTATAATGTAAATGTGAAAGTAAGTGCCCTAATTGATGGAATATCGATTGTTTAAATCCTTAATGTTAAAATGATTGGAGTGTGTCTAGACGAAAATCATTAAGGTTGAAACTTTGTAGAAATTATACCAGAGTTAGAATCGCTCTACGTTTTTAGGATTTTTCATCATTAGAATGACACTATTTCAGAGATAAAATTTCTATTTTATGACCATTCTGACAGGAACGTTTCTTAAGACACCGGATGAAGCTCGGCTGTCCAGATCTATGGTCCAGATAATTATTTAATACAAACGATACACTTCTTAATTATGAGAGATATATATAGTCAACCGTTTTAGAATAGTGCAATCTAAAAACATTTTGGCATACAGTACAAATTTATTATTAGTGTAGTTTTTTTTTATTTGTAAACATGCTCAGTGAAGTAAGTCGGATAAATACACGTTTCGGCTCATTCGCCTGAAAATACAAACGTAGGTCACGTTTAGTATTTCTCGTATCTCTTTAAAACTTAGCAATGTGCTGGCTACGATATCTGCTACGACTCGTTACGCCGTAGCAAACATTTCTGATTACATATTACGTTATTTTTATAATAATTCTACATACTCGGGACTACACCACGCGTCGTTACATTAATTGGTCTAATTAAGAATACAAAATTGTAGTGTAATTCGCTATTTATATTACTAATATTAAATTAAAATCTACAATATCGAAATATGCAACACGTATAGATTTATTTTGTAATTCCTTGTATTAAAAAGTTATAATTCGTATTGTCAAGAAGATAATTTGTAATTTCCAGATTTCGAGAGATAAGTGTATATTGTATAGCTTTTATTCAAATTAATAATATTATTTCTAAATCATTTTGAGATTTAAAATCATTATGGCTCAGTGGTTCATATTCACCTTTCGGTAAATGAAAATAACGTGATGAAACCATAGCATGGTGGTAACAGCAACCCTCAAGTTTAAAATCTGTCGTCAAGAACCTATATTCCGGCAGCTGCTTTTGAGAACCATTCTCCCAAGCTAGGCTTATCTTATATCAGATAAGATTGATGCTAAAACGCTGAAAGTAAACAATAAAAAAAACTAGAACTGTTATTATATGTAATTATATTTATTTATTTACAAGTTGTTAAGAAGTCGAATAAGTGCGGAGGGTTTCAGATAAAATTTCAGTGGTTCTCAAATATAGATAAGGGTGCGTGTTACCTGAGATAGTAATGCCTTTACAATCCTCCCCTTAACCTAATCAATACGCTTACCCGAGAGAATTTAGAACATCTCTTTCAACTTTCGCTTTACATTGGATTTTACATAGAAAATCGACGACAGATTTTTAGATTAATTTAATGACAGAGTGAAACATATTTTTAAAATAAATATAAAGTGGTGTTAAGTTTACCTATTGTTCTTAGTTGAATGAAAATACTGTCAGCTTTCGTAGCGACAATGAGCTAAATAATGCAGAGAAAAGACGATAATAATATGAGTTTTGCTCATAAAATGAATTTTTTATGTAATACAATATGTTATTTTAAAAAATGTAATAGGGTTGCCATTCCATAGCCCTGCAAGACTATTTTTCATTAAATATCAATTATTTATTTATTTTTTATTACTTACTATCATGTAGTTTAAAAAAAATCATCATCAATCGAGAGTAGCTAACAAAAATTAAAGGATAAATTATGGTTGCCAACATTTTTTCACACACCATCACGCCTGTATTCCTCGAAGGGTTAGGCAGAGGTGTACTAATTGTATACCCACAATTCGTCGAGTATGTTTTTAGGTCCCATGTAATAATAGGGGGTGAGCCTTCCCCAGGCAATTTTCCAGACAAGAATGAAAGGTTGCCAATATGTCTGTATGTATACAGAACACCAACTATCATAAAAATCATCATCTAGAATCATAGAATACATCACTTCCGCTGCGCAGGGGCATTACCTCACTGAGCTGTACCGTGGCGACTGTTCTGAGGAGCTGTTCAACCGAATTCCTTGTTCTTGCTTTCATAAGTGAACCACACGCGCTATACTCCGCAGTTTATAGCTTTAGGGCAACCTTCATCTCGACACGAACTAAGAAATTCCCAAAGTCATGTCTTTTCCATACTATGAACCTGTGAAAGCGTCTTCCGCCCAGTGTGTTCTCTCTTTCCTCCAACTTCAAGTGGAATCGTTCAAATATAACGTGAAAGAATTATTATTATTTATCTGTACTGTCACTCTATCTTACTACGATAAAAGATAAAAATAAAAACAGAAAACATTGTGTAGTATAAGTATAATTAATAAATAAGAAAAACAATATCATCAAATTCATCATCAATAACACATCCTGCCTTTTACTTCATTCATGTGTCTGTTAACAAAACCTATGGATGTATAAAACATATTTCAGCACATAAGCAAACACGAAGCACGCCTGTGGATGACAAACTGAACAGTAACTTATAATAGCCGAATTTCCTTAAGATATGCCTCCGTAAGAAGCCATATCTCTGCATAACACGACTTAACGGGCAGGGTTGACACACGGCTTTCTATTTTTACACCTTTATATTGGTTGCGAATTGAAATAGGTAATATAGAGATGAGAATAATCGAGAAAGAAATTTACTAATATATGTAAAGTTTAAATTATAATACAATTTACTAAAAATACATTTAAAAAGTACCGTCATTACATTGGAATAAGAAAAAATGATGTTATAAATTATAATTCAATAATTTCATATTAGTTTTACTGTGAATTACCATGGCTAAATGAATTACGATATTATTCATTTATCGACGTTCTTCTCTAGATGCTAGACTACCACTATGCCAAATTTCATTGCTATCGATTTTGATGTTTCGTCGTGAAAAGTAAAAAAAAAACATACAGACCGACAGAGTTACTTCGCATATATAAAATATTAGAGTGGAGTGATATAAAACTTGCGACAATGCCAAAATATTTTACAATGATAGCCAAAAAGTATCTTAAACTTTATAGACACCAAATGAACTGCCATTATAATAAAATTAATAACTTTATTGCTATTTTCTCGTTTATTATGCGAGTGATTTTAGAGAGGAATTGTATTCCGGAGATATCGTTTAGCACAAGTTAAACCATTTTTTTTTTTTTCAGTTTGTTCGAAAGAAACGTTACACCCTTATCCATTTAAAATACATAGAAATTTAAATCACACTTAAATTTCCTTTTCCTGCCTGATTATTGGAAATTCTTTAGTCAATTATGAAGTTTTGTGTTAACATGAATTATAATGTATAAAAAAGAAAATGTATTTTTTTTTCCAAATGCGGTAGCGGGTGTTTCTGACACCGCGTCCATCGGCCTGAGTTGGAATCCCTACAATGCGCCTAAGCTTTCGGTAAGAGATAACATTAAGATGAAACCATATCATGGTTGTAGGTTATTCTCTAATGTGTCCACTTTTAGATACCTCATGAACCGCCTACTTTGAAGTCATCCAAAAAATAAAACGACGAGATCGAGTTGCGACTTATATTGGAAACTCTAAAATTTTTTTTTTTTTTTTTTTTTTTTTTTTTTTTGAACTGACTACACTGTTAGCCTTAGGGGCCCTAAAGCCGCTGCGGCTTTTACAGCTTCACCGGACTTGGGGGCGAGCGCAGAGGGCACTCAGCCGCGAAAGTTTTGTGGACGACTCGCACGAGGGTGCCAAAGTGGCCGGACCTCGGCTCGGTCGGTCGTCGCGTTCGCAAATAGGTCGCGATCTATTCGAATCCCTACACCTACGATTCGAGCTAACTAAATATACACATAGGCACGTTCCCTTCCTCCTGGGAGGAAGGAAGGAACCGTGCGTATGTGTATTCAATAATCGGAATGTTTCTACACTAACTAGCGCTAACTAACTAGCGTAAAAAAAGAAAAAAAAAAGGTCCCTCACAGAACCTATGTACCTGTGTGGTGTGCACGTGTGTATGTTCATACGTGTGTAGTGTTGTATGTAGGTAGCTAAGTGATGCACGTACAGTGTCACTTGTATCGCGCGGGCGGTGCCTGACCCAAGGGTTTCACACCGAGGAACGGACCTAGGCTTGGGTTACCGCTAGAGAGGGTGGACGTGACGGGTGTGCTGGAGCGAAATTGATCGCCCGCCCTCTGCGGAGAGAACGGTGGTTACGCGGGCGTGGGCGCTGGCACGCTCTGTTTGGAGAGACGGATGTGTAATATTTATTCGAATTTTCGATGTGATCGTCGGGATCAATAAAAATATTGCGCGGCCGGCGTTTGCACCGGATGTCCGTGGGTGCCGGAACATAAGTGGCGGCTGTTTTTATTAACGGATTCGCGTGGTTCGACGCGGTGTCGAAATACGAACGGGAGAGCTGTTTAACGTAGGCATGTATCGAAGGAAGCTCCATATCTCTATGGAGATCTACGCTTCGAACATACCACGGGGCCCCGGTGAGACGATAGAGGAACCTATTCTGTATCGATTGTAACCGTTTGAAACTCGACTCGGACATATGTGCGAACACGGCGCAACTGTATGTCAAAATTGGTCGAATACACGTCTTGTAGAGCGTGAGCTTATGTCGCGTGGACATTTTACTCACCGAACACAACAGAGGATGCAACCGGCCCAGGACCCACGCGGCCCTGTTCCTAACCTTACGGATGTGGGGTCTAAAGGAGAGCCTACTATCTAGGGTTACCCCTAGATATTTGGTCTCTCTTACATACGGAATCGGATTATCGTAGAGCTTAACAGGTTTAAGCTTCCACGGTATCTGTGACGAATCCGCATCGAAGAGCATCGCGGCGCTCTTCGAGGGATTAACGGCTATACGCCACTCGTTAAACCACTTCCCGAGAGTGGTCACGGAGCGTTGGACTTTGTGTCTGAGGTGGGATCTATTCCTATCTGAGGCATATAAGACTGTATCGTCAGCGTATAGCTCTACCTCGACCTCCGGGAGTCGAGGTAGGTCACTGACGTACAGGTTAAATAGGCTAGGAGCCAGGATCGAACCTTGGGGAACGCCTGAGCGTATTGGACGGGGCGTGGACAATTCACCTTCCACTCTATAGCGGAAGGTGCGATCTGTTAAATAGTCGCGAATTATTTTAATTAGCCTATCGGGGACTTCAAAGCGGTACAACTTGTAAATCAATCCCTCGTGCCAGACCTTATCAAAGGCCTTGGCCACGTCGAAAAAGACCGCAAGTGTACGGCGGGGTTTATAAAGTTCAGCAAAATTAAATGCAACGTGCTCCGTGAGGCGGTGCACTTGATGAGTGCAAGAATATCTAGCACGGAAACCGAATTGCTCAGGCGGATAGAGGTCTTTCTCCTCTATTATTGGCTTGAGACGGTTCAGAAGGATCCGCTCGTAAATTTTCCCTAACGTATTTAGGAGACTGATCGGGCGATAGCTGTCGGGAAGCGACGCGCTCTTGCCGGGCTTACGGATACCTATGACTATTGCCTTTTTCCAGGCGGCTGGAAAATGGCAGTGGACTATGGCTACATTGAAGATGCAGACCAATAGAGCTATGAGGCGATCAGGAAGAAGCCTAAGTACTTCATTCCTGATCCCGTCGGGACCTGGTGCTTTTCTGAGCTTAAGGCTTTTTATAATGGAAAGAACCTCCTCAGACGTGACTGGGGACAGGGAGGCTGTCGCGGGGAGCTTATCCAGCTCCCGCACGCATCCATCGATACCCTCGACCCGGTCGGTATTTGCATCGACACTGTTCGGAGAGCACTGGCTCTCCAAACAAGTGGCGAGGCACTCCGCCTTGTCGCTGCTATCGAAGGCGAGTGGTATACCGGGACCCCTCTCGAGGGGGGGCATAAGATAAGAAGCCTCTATTTTGAGGCTGCGAGCTAGTTTCCAGTAAGCCAGATGCGACGGCCTTAGCCCTTCGACGAGGGCGTCCCATCTGTGACTCCTGAGTTCTAATATGCGGGCTCTAACCGCTCTCTGAAGCGCGCGTAAGCGTGCGCGGTTTTCGTCGGTCGGATAGTGGTCGTGCGCACGAGTCGCCGCGTTTTTTTCCGTCAACAACGCCCGCACGTCGGCAGGGAGTACGAAGCGGCGATCGCTCGCCTCTTCGACCTCTCTCGAGGCCTCTCCGATGCCGACCTGCAGGTGGTCGACCAGGGAATCGATCGCGAGATCTACATCCGCAGCGGACCCCAATACGTCCGGGATCCTATCTAAGTTGGACGAGGACGGCCTGTCCGCAAGATAATGTTTTAGCTTGGCATAGTCAACCACTTGGACCGAAGGAGGGCTAGAGTCGTCTGGTTGACCTAGCTGCATGATGACCGGACGGTGGTCGGAGTCGAGCTCGTGTACGACCCGAATGAGTCGTAACCGAATCGCGATACCTTTAATGAGAGCTACATCAAGCACTGTCGGCATACAGTTGTCTTGAAAGTGGGTGGGAGTGGGTGGCGCTATGACATCAAAGTTTAGCACGTTCGTTAGCTCTTCGAGTTTAACCCCATTACTGGAGTCTCTCCAATTGCCAAACGAAGTGTGTCCACAATTGAGGTCACCCGCTATAATGACCGATTCACCGAGCGAAAGTAGCTTTTCTAGGTCAGACCTGAGAGGCTCTTTCCTCGGCGAGAGATAAACTGAAACTAACGTTATGGACGGGTGGTCGGTCATTCCTAGTCTACACACGGATACTTCCATATTGGTAAGTATCGGAGGATCTACCGGCGTACAATATAACGATCGTTTGTAATAAATGAGAGTGCCGCCCCCGCGGCCGGCCCGGTCATTTCTTACAATATTGTAGTTCGCGATTTTCGGATCACGTTTAGCACGCTTTAAGAGCGTCTCCTGCACTAAAAGAACATCTACTTGGTGATCTTTAAGAAAGGTCGCGACGAGATCACGTTGCGGTAGTAGGCTTCGCGCGTTAAAAAAAGAAAGATTTAACGCTTTCAGCTTAAACTTTGCCATTGAAAGGCCCTAAGTTATTATTACACGCCTCACGGTCGAGACGTTGTAGTGTCTCTGAGAGGCGGGGGAACGCGCAAGCGGTCTTGATGAGACCGAAGCGCTCCAGATGGTCATTGTAGTCAATGAGCTCGCGGATATCGTGCTCGCGAAGGAGCAGTATCATTAAGTCGTTACTATTAACGACAACGTTAGCGGGCGCGCGGGGCGCGGGAATATCCATAGCCATAAGGGGCTGTGGATTGGGGCGACGGGGGCCCCATGCGTTCTGCGATGAACGCACGGGTTGCGGTTGCACCGCGCGGGGTGCGGAGAGGCCGGCGGCGGCCGGGGACTGGCGCGGGACCGGCAGCGCGGGAAATTCCCCTGACGCCAGCGGGGGTTGCGCTTTGATGGCTGAGGCGGGGGGCGCCGCCCGGGGGGCCGCCTGCCTCTGCGTGCGTGGCCGCGTGGTGCGCGGGGCCTTGGGGCAACCGCGATAATTCGCGGGATGCCCCTCCTCCCCGCATAACACGCAGCTCGGGGGGACGACGGAGTCACGCTCGCGCGTGCACTCCCGTGTGGGGTGGTCCTCTCGGCACTTTACGCACCGCGGACGAGAATGACAGTTACGAGCAGCGTGCCCGTACAGCTGGCAGTTGTGGCACTACGCAGGCTGGTGGTTTTTGTATGGGGGCTCCACGTTAATCCCGGAGAGCCCGCACACCGTCTCTAGCTGGAAGATGGCCTTTCCCTCGGGGGAAAGGTCCAATATGGCCACTACCATTTGTAGTGGCCGCTTATCTTTACTGTACATCCGGTGTACTTCCCGGATGGGATAACTTTGCTCCTTGAGCGAGGAGCACACCTCCGACGGGTCGAGCTCCACCGGAATGCGGCGGATGACCACTCGGAGGACGCGCTCCTCCGCGAGAGAATAGGTGTAGAATTGCAAACCTTTCTGCCGGAGGAGGGTGGTGAGTTTGCGGTGAGTTTCCGAAGAACTCACCGAAATGGAAATCCCGTTGACTATATTCCTAGCCTTGTGATACTCGAGTTTGAGTCTGCGCATTTCATTGCAGACTCCCATCCAGGCCGCCTTGTCCCGGATTATGATTGGAGGTGGGGCACGCTCTTTTTTCCCGCCGGCGGGCGCGGGGAGCTGGGAGGACGCGGGGGCGGCGGCGCCCCTGATTGTTGCCTTAGCTATTACCTTAGGCGCCGGTTGAGCAGTCGGACTGCTACGCGCCGTTCGCTTACGCGACGCCACGACGGTGAAGCCGTCGTTCTCGGTATCCATCTCCGGAGATGGATCCGAACTCGCGGGCGAGTCTTGTTCGACCGGAAGGGCCGAAAACGAATTTTTCGTCTTTAACGCGGTTTCCGTGGATCGCGCGGGACGGACGTACGGGCTATTTTTGGTAACCCTAGATTGTGACCGCGAATTACGCGGCCCTCGCCTGACGGAGGCGGGGCTTGACCCGCGCGATTGGCTAGTCGGGACAGGGGGCGTGGCCGTAGACGTGGCCACGGCCCCGGATGACGCGGCGGACGGACGCGCAGCGCTGCGCGTGAGACGTTTGGGCGCGGCGCCGACTGGCGCGGCGCCAGTCGGTATAACGGTCGCGGCCGTGACGTCATCGGCCGCCTTGCTACCTGAAGCGGCCGCCTCGCTACCTGAAACGGCCTCATGACGGGTCGCGGTCGCAGCGGTGCGACGCACGCAGGCGTTCTCAGGTAGATTACGGTATTCCTCGTCTAGAGAGGGACACCGTAATACGACGAAATTTTGATAGCGCTGGTATTGAAATTCCAGCGCTTTCATCCTGGCTTGCAACTTGCCTATGCAAGTGGCCAGGTCGGTAACGTTATTTGCCATGACGGCAGAAGAGGGAGGACAATGGGACATTTTTATTTTATTTTAAATTAAAGGCCTCCCTGCCTTAGGGGCAGGGGGGTGCGCCAAAAACTTAAAAAGACTATCGGAGTCGGCAAGAGACCTGTGGTCAAGGTGCAATGACACACAGGAAGGACCTATCAACCCTAAGGAGCCCTAACAAGCCCGGGGCCGAGGACGCAGACCGGTAATTAAACCGGGCTAGGCCCAAACAGGTTCCCGGGGATGGAGTGTGCAGGATCGGAAGGTTTGGCAGGAGACACCTGGGGCAAGACTATGCGATAACCGCAAAGGCCTAGATTCCCAGGCCCGTCCGAGTCTGGCTGTTTGCCTCTGAAGGAGACAACCAGCGGGCTGCTCGGGTCACGCCCCGCTCACTTTAGTTAGCACCGTCAGGTATCCAGTGAGCGACCACAAAACCGTGGATTTATAAAAAACAAGCAAGTCGCACCGAAAAGTGCGGTTTACCACGCGAGCGTTAGACACCAGTTGGTTTACGTCGTTATTGCAACAATATATTCGAAATAAATTCCAAATATAAGATCGCAACAATTAAGTCACGTGATGGTCGAGAGCACAAACGGAGCGACACGTCCGTTCGCGATCAAGACCAAATCGGAACTCCTAAAAAAAATTACAAAGTCTATTATCCTATATATAATCGCATCGAATCTTGACACCGTGTTTTAGTACAGTAATAATTTTGACAAGCGCCATCTATTAATGCGTTTTGCAAACTTATTACACCATTCACCTCCCTTAAGTTGAAAATCTGTTGCTTTTATGTGTGTTCTAGCAGATGCATTTGAGAGCCAGTTAAAACATTAAAGAATTAAAAAAATATATGAAAAAATTAAAATGTATATAAAAATCATGTGAAAATTATTTTAACTCAGAATCGATAACCCTGTTCACCTGTTGAGATATCATTCGTGCTGTTCGACGGAGCGGAATCACGATAAAAATGGCTCATCGACATCGATACCGCAGCGACACTGCGCAGCGCGGCACGACGTGTGGCGTCTTCCACACAAACTTATTTATTCAACGTTTTATACGTTTATATTTATTTCGGCATTTGAAGCTAGCCTAAATTCACATCATTTAAATGTGTTTGAGCCTTTTGAGGTCGAAACAATGAGCATTCAACAAGCATGAGCAACAAACAATTCATGGGGGCCGAATTCCTTTTTTAAAGACATTTGTTTGAGTCCACGCGAGACCAAAAGGCGGTTTTTTTTAATTTTGCCCAAAAAATCGGCAAAACCTTTTAACGCGACAATGCTGCTAGTATTTTGAGCATACTGCCTAGTAGCCCTGTAGTAGATCTGAATTAGATTTGATTAGTCATTTTTATAACTTCAGCTAGCCTAAAGAAAAAATATCCTTAATTTAAAAAAAAATGAGCCGCGTCATGAAACTCCTGGGTGCTATTTCTATTATTAATTAATATCTGGGCGAACGTGCAAAAAAAGAAAAACACCTATCTAGGTTAACTTGGAATGTTTAACATTGTCTAAATGCAAAGATTCATCGAAATCGTTGCAGCCGTTTCCGAGAAACCATATACATATTATATACAAGAATTGCTCACTTAATATAATAAGTTTTATTCGGTTTCCTCATACTTGAGTTTAAAAAGCCAATGTGCTATGCGCATGTTGCATTGACGATAAGCCAAGACGTTTGCAATCACTGTTCAATTAATTATTCTACACTAATTATCTATAGAATTTTATTCACATTAAAGACAAATATAATATGTTTATACTATATTCTTTGTATATTATATATTTAATATTTAAGAATATAGTATCACGTCTATATCAAATATATCATTTCGCTATCATTTCAAATCTCTTAATTGAGACAATAAATTTAAATTAAACATATTTTAAAAAAATATTATAATTTTTTTTTTGTCCAATCGTATCACAAAAATGATAAGAAAAACTAAAATTAAGATACTTTTACAATCTCATTTTTGTTTATCATTATTAATTATACCATAAGGATAACTGTATAATTTTACCTATTTAATTTTTTATACTGTAGGCAAATAATATCTTGCGAAAACTTTATTAACTGTGGTGTGTCCTAGACATTAATCGACATTAAATTCGAATTCGAATTGAAACTGTAAAATAAGTAATTATAGATTTATGATTTCAATTTCAACTGATGGGAAATTAATTGTCAGCACTTATCTTGACGGCAGTAACCACAAATTGTGGGCATTAAATTCACTAATCTCAATCGTTATCGAATGTGGTTAAACACATGTCGAATTATATTTATACATACACAGTTTAATGGTAATATAATTAATATGAATTAAGTTAATTACTATATCTAGATGTTTTAAGTATAATTATGTACAACTAAAGTGGCGAACAAACGTACGTCCCATGTACGCTTGTAACATTATAGGCATCACGACCTTGAACCCCTACGGCTAAAAGACAAGGTCACCGCAGAAACACAAGAACACAGCACAAGGTCACTAGGCTGCGATCTTCTGTACAATGACGCCATTTCAATATTCTGGCTGCCCCAAGTAGAGAGAATTCCAGCTCCAATCAAATTTTATTAACAGCTTCAAACGTTTAAATTGTATATTAATTTTCTGCCGTTTTTTACGTTTGTAACGCCACATTACAAGACAAATATAAACAAAAAAGAAAATCAATTTCAATGATTTTGAAGAGCGCCCTGGTGAATATTCGAAGTTGAAGGCCCAATGCCAATGAAATTAAAATGGGACTACTCTTGAGGTATTCCCCTAACCAAAAAAAAAAAGAATCGTCTAAATCGGTTTATAAACAAAGAAGTAATGGCTGAACATACAAAAAAAAATACATTCGAATTGAGTAACTTCAGACTTTTTTAATGTCGATTATCGGTCATTTTCAATAATCTATCTATCCGTTGTTTCAGTTAATAAAGCCTTCTGTCCTTTTTTTTCAAAAACCTATCAATGGATAGTTTTTCGTATCTACATACTATATATTCATATCCTATAGCTTGAATAAATAAGAGGGAAGCCGATATCTGTCTTAAGCTAAATATAGTACTTATTACAAATATGTAATAATCGTGGATAGTAAACTTAGATATGTTATTGAAAACGGCCGTAAAAAGATACCCAATTGACTTTTTCCGATTGTGACGTCACGACTTCGTCGTATCTCCGTCGTATTAAATCGGGGAATAAGCTTTTATATACACCAGGAGGTCATATGTTGTGTGTATTCTCGTCCCCTTTCGTTCTCATCATTTCTGTTCGTACGTTGTTACAAAGTCAGTGTGATAGATAGATCATTATTTGTAATGGTTATTCTAGGGCTCATCTAACCAATAAACCTTTTTGTTGTATTTATAACCGCATATTTTACGTTTATGTCAAGTACAAATACAATTTCTCGGTCGTTTCATCTTATATACAATTAATAAAATTGAAGTGTCGAAATAACAAAACACCTATTTTTAAAAATTTTGTCTGTTTGTTTATTCCAGGTAATCTTCGAAATGGTTCGACCGATTTTGACGGAACTTTCACTGGTAGATAGCTGACTTTATAAGGAGTAATTTAAGCTACTTTTATTATAGAAAAATAATAAGGGGTCCACAGAAATAAAAAAACTGGACACGGTGAATCAATTCGCGCGCTTAAGTGGCTTACGCTAAGTAAACCATAAGAGATACAGCAAAATAATTTACTAATTGTGGGCATTAAAAATACCTACAAAAAAGTCGGCAAGAGTATACATCTATCTTCTAAGGAACACTCACAATAAGTATTTTTGTCTTAAAATAGCCGGGAGCGGGGGAGCAAGGTTCGCGCGGGCATTCTGTAGTCCACGTGAGCGAAGCCGTGGGCGCAGCTAGTATCTCATAAACCCTATTTAAATACTTCATCAGTTAGCTACTTCGTCTACTGTTAATCTAATAGTAATTGTTGTCTCTATATAATTTTTATTTTTCCAAGTTATTTTTCTTCTTTATTCCTTTATCAAAAGTAATGATTCAAACATCATTTTAAATCTTATATTTCGTGTAAACATTATTTGTTGTAGATATATACAATATTGTAAAGAGTGTTGAAAGTTTTATAAAAAAATAAATTTAATTTCTAGAGAAAAGGAATTTAAGGTTCTTTGTAAACTGCTAATAAAGCAAAGGAACAGTATCTGATACATTTAGAACAAAGTGAGTTTGGGTGTGTCCCTGTCAAACACACGCGCCCATTACGTCCCCACCCTTGCGTGTATGGTCTAAGCTAAAACATAAAGCGCTGTTTTTGTTATTATAATCTATGTAAATAAATAAGAAATGCTGTTCGTTTGTAAGCGCATCACTTGAGCACGGCTCGATCGATTTGGCTAATTCTTATTTTTTTAAATAAGTAATAGTCCGAATAACATTTTTAGATATAGGAAATTTAAAAAGTTAGCCGAAAAATTAAAATATTATGGTTTTTTTTTTTTTTTTATGAACCCAATACTATAAATTACGATTCGAACGATGTATATGCGTAATTCTTATTTTGTTTTGTTTGTTATGATACTGGAAATTTTTTTTTGAAAAAAATCGGGATAGGTGGCGCTGTAGTCCAGTTATTGGCTATTGAAAATAGTAGAACCATGTCCGCGGAGGTCATCTAGCTTAGCAAAAAACCAAAAATGCAACAAATAGTCTTTTACGGGGATACCCTGGAGCTTAATTTTACAAAAAAATGTAATTAAATTATGTAAACAACTATTTTGAATTAAAATACGATGTAATATGTACGAAACATTATAAAAAATTAATAACAACATTATAATGACAACTTGGATATATTGAATTCTTTAAATTTCATTAGCGCAAATTATAATTATAATTTAATTCCATATTAGCAACTAACCACGACTTTGTTCACATTAATTGCTACATAAAATTTAGTACTTAATAATAATAAAAAGATGGCCGTCATGGTATGTCCGACAGATGTGAAACTTCTTACAGAACATTAAAATAAAGAGTCAGCTCCGACGCACGAATGGAGTTTACTCTTTAAGTACGATTGTCTTTGAATATACAAAAGGCAAAGAGGTGATTGGTTGATGTACCTGTATCTGATAAATAAATACACCGGGTGATCGCAAAACACGACAAACCAAAATAAATCCACTGTGAAAATGTTTATTTTATTACTATGTGTATGGTAGCCACGATTCCTACCAACCGCTTTTAATCTATTCATGTTTCAACATGTAACTTTGAAATGATCCAGTCTGTCTATTAAAGAAAAAAACGAACTCGGCTCCACGCCACCAACGTTGGACCATAGCGTCACCACGCCAACACCCGCCAACATTGGGTCCAACAACCGGTCTGACCCGCCGCATGAGATATTTCACATCAAAAATTGCCTGTATTACTCGGAAATAATATAGCTTCCTGTTAAAAATAATTCTTTGAAAGAATTTTTGGAATCGGATAAGTAGTTCCAAAGATTACCTCATACAAACTCTACCAATTGCACTATTAAGTATAGACTAAAATAAGTTATTCTATAAATGCAGATGCACACAAATATTTTATATCTGTTCAAAATTATTTTAATTCCAAAGTTAAAGTATTTTAATTACATATCAATGTAATCAATACAAAGAGCTTATGCTTTTATCATTACGTAAACGTAAAAAAAATTAAAGCCCAAGAATCCAATTACTTTTAACATCGATTATTTACGATATAATATAATAAAGAATTTATTTTAACTACTATCACCATGTTACACCATAAAAATGTTTATAATTTTTATCACAACATTCACCTTGTCTCTCATACAAAATAATATTTAAAAACAGAAAATCACATTATAAATCTTACTTCAGAAACTAGGTATCTACTATCATAATTTAATTGCTCTCGAAGAAACTTCGAGGAACTTCGCCCTCTTAACTTGTTTTATAATTAACGCTATCTTCTCATCGCTTGTACTGCGCTTTAAGTAATGCTTTTCTAATGATTGTGTGTCGAGATTTTCCCGTCCATAAATATGCATTAATGGGTGTTTTTGTAGTTTATGTTCAATTTAAAATTCAGAAATCATGCATAACGTTTAACGTTCTTTGTCTTATTCTTTTTAAATGAACTTCAGATATAACTGATGGAAGAAAATGTATTACTTTCATTTTCATCAAACTTTTATGCTTATACGATTATTAATTTGTAAGATAGTAAAGTAAGTGTCACATTTCGAGATTAGCCGGGAATATCCAGTAATCAAAGCGGGGCAATAGGTATCTAAACGCAACTGGGTTGCGACCGGCATGCATATTTTAGCAAGCCAGTCATAGTGACTCTCATTTGGTTTGTCTTGTTTCGGGATTATCAAGATCCAGGTGCCAAGAGGCTTGCATGCTGGCGTGAAAGCGATGACCGACGATGGATACCGGTCGATCTCTTGGTGGTCAGCCTTCACTACGTTGTACTACTATTTAATAAAAAAACAATGTAAATTTACACGTATAGGTATGTTCCATAATCTGTACGTAAGTAATAGGACACGATTGGAAGCCATAATAAATCAGCAAGCGGCAAGGTTGAGAAACCTGTTACAGACACGGATTTAAATCGATCTCATTTCAGTGTAATTAGAAACGTATTAATATCAAATGTCAGTTAATTGTTTATTTTTATGAAAGTTAATTTAAAATAGAGGAAGTCTATGGTCTATCCATTGCGCTCCCTCAGCGCAGCGGGAACCAATCATTAAGGCTTCTACGGTGTTACTATATAAATTAAAAACCAACATAATCTCTAAGCTTTCTCTCATTTCTGATAAGGTACTGTTGAATAGTGGATATTAAACGATTTTGCGATTACATAAAATTTCTAATATATTCTACCTTTATTGTTGTTGTGTTAATTTTAACAGTCACAATGTTTTGTGTTTAGAGTTCTGTCACTACAAAGTAAATTAAGTAATTAGCCATTACAATTGCGATTATCAAAAACATCTTTTTCTTTATTGATTTAATAAGTAAGGCAGACATAGATTATTGTCTATTAAATGATACCACAATAAAAATAAATTCAGAATTAAATTTCTCAGAGACTACGCCCAAAATCATAAACTTGTTTTCTAATCGAGTGCTGAGAGGTCGGACGTTCGTGACGTCCTCTTAGCATTGTAGCAGTACGAAACCACTTCGCTTCGATATTTAATCTCTTCGTAAGTCCATTTCATCCCATTTTTACTTCGTTCATTATTGAAGTACAGTGTTTTTACTTATTTTAAACTCACTTTCTGTTTTTATTTTTCTTTTTTGTAACGAATTCCTTTATTATCCAACTAAGGTGATCAACAAACTTACGGCCCGTCTGATGGTAAGCGGATACCGTAGGACGCCGACCTTATACTTGCTCTTCCCCAAGTAATCCCCAACTCCCAAGATTTCTAATTTATCTGTATTGATTTTGAAATACACAAAAATCTAGATCTGTAAATAAAAATTTATAATTATTATTTATTTATTTAGAAATGCAAAAGCATTAAAAATAAAAGCTATCGAATATCGACTGTAAAAGTAAACACAATAAAAATTAATACGCATGGTTACGATATGGAACTAAGCCATGCTGTGGAACCCTTAAAAGGTATATTACCTTTATTGACCATATTGTTTGATAGCATCGGGCTTACCAACTGCGTACTACCAAATTAAAACGAACAGATAAAAGCCGCATTATTCCCCGTTCGATAGTAAATAAAAATTTATAACTTAGAAATTAACGCACATAAACATGATATTAAATTACAATCTATACTACTGTAATAATTTCAGTCAAGTTAAAATGTATCTGTTAGTCGTAAAGATAAGACTGTAAAAGGCATTTTTTTTTGTTGTATTTTCTAAGCGTAGACTAACCACAGTAGATTAGGCTGATATGTCAGACAGTTAATTATCCTTTTAAATAATAAAGATTACAATGAGGTTAAGTTTGTGATTAATTTTGTTTATAGTAGGTAATCACTGAACTACCGTTTTGATTCTAAGAATGCTTCACTACATAGTAAGCTACATTTCGTCTAATGGTTATTGACTGTATTTTATTCTTATTATATTTTATATTGTAACTAGCTGACCCACTCAACTTTGTCTTCATCATGTAAGAGAGAGAGACAGAGAAAGGGTAAGAGAGAGAGAGTGGGTCGTAGGCATTGTATTATTAGGTGCCGCCCGCCTCCCACATTATTCTGCATAACAAAAATGCGTTCGCGGTACTTGATCATTATTTTGTTGCGGAGTTATTTTATAACTGTGATACCTCTTAAGATATGCATTGAAATCAATTACTGTTAAGGGTAATTTTGTTCAAAATTAAATACTTTTGATGGGTAACGTATTTATTACGATAAGGATTGAAACTATGTATAACGCATTCGCAAATAATTAATTATTTTAGAACAAATTTTATTACCATAAAAAAAGGTTATATTGAGTAAACGTTATAAGATAGTCATATGCTATGGCGAGCTTTTTTTTTGGAACTTTTAAGAAAAACAATTCCATCATACACAATTGTTGCGTAGCTTTAAACATTTACGCAGCGGACGCAATGGAAGCTCTCAAAAGAAATTTTCCTCGTTTTTGCAACATTTTTCATTGATGCTCTGCTCCTATTGGTCGTAGCGTGATGTTATATGGCCTATAGCCTTCCTCAATAAATGGGCTATTCAACTCTAAAATATTTTTTTCATTTGAACTTAATATTATCATTAGGATTACTTTCATATCAAACTTTATGTCAAAAAAAATTTCTTCTGTAGTATTAGGTTCTATTTCGATAATAAATTAATAAGATACGGGATTACAGAATAAATGAAAGTTCTGTAGTAAGATCTTTTATCTAGACATAATGTCGTTGTTGAAATTGAATATATCAGTACTAAGAATCCTCGCAAAATAGCAGAATTATGAAAAATCTATACTAATATCATAATAAAACTTGTTTCCTGGAACGCGAGAATCTTTAGAACTACCAGTTGGATTAGAAAATATTATATTTGCTTTATTGAGCACAGCGATAGAGGGTGCGTTGATGGCGATGCGGTGAAAAGTTGGTCAAATTATAATTAATACTAGCGATCGTCCTAAGTTCAAAATTCGAGCAGCGACTTTTTGGTCATAGACCATTTTCTGTTTGACATTTGCAGTATTCCTGAACCTAAACAATGAGTATTTTCTACTATACTACATTTATGGTATTATCTACATCACTTGCTGTCACTTTTCGTTGAGTGACAATGTCAGTATTTAGGAGGGCCTAAGTTCAGTGGCACTGCTCGGTTTAGGATTCGCAGTATTAATATATTTAATTTAATAAATTAGTAACAGATATTATAGATAAATTTTAGCTTTCTGCACTCCTTCTCTATATAAACTTTAATCATGCCAAATCTCACTGTCTTCCGTGCACGCAATACGCCTAAAAAGGACTATTAAGTTTTTGCTTCGCGTATTAATGTAATGATAACAAGGAGCAAGATTTTGGACTCATTTATTTTTATTTCATGTAATTTTGTTAATAATAATTTAACTTTATACCTATAGCAATATAAAGTACTTTTATTTAACTTATAACTACAAATATACACAATAAGGCAGCATGGAAAGTTCATAAAACTTTGCTTCCAACATCGTGTCACATTTTTACTTTAATTTTAGGAGAACACATAAGATATGGAGCGGTATTCAAGCCATCACTGAATCTCGTCTGGAAACAATAAAGGTGAGGCAACAAAGGCGACCCCTGAGGGCTTCTGAATGCGTAGACGTGTACTTAGTGCTGTCGGAGGGACGCGAGGGCGCGAACTCCCCTATTGTGCACTCAGTGGCGCAAGAATATCTAACGTTTTGATGTCGGAACAACATTTAAATGCGACTTTTTTCTCCCTTTTTGTTTCCTAGTCAAGGCGTTTGTATTTTATTTCACACTAGTAATTTTGAAGCAAGGTATTTTGGACAATGCACATTTATTCGTGTTCTTGCTTTTGCCCGCGACTTGAAAACGAAACGACTTTCATGACATCTGTTGTAAACTACATGTACTAAAATAAACCTTCGCAGGCGTGCGCTCAGTGACTCACCAAAGTTTCATCGCAATTGAATGAATGGGTGAGGGACGAACGCAAGTGGTACAAACAAACATTCGCTTTTATTCACACGGCAGTGTTCAACCAAGTTACCAGACCAGTGTTACACGAATAGAGGATTCGATCCCGGGATCCCGGTCGTATTTCAGTTCCAAAAACTTGAGGATTTATGAGATTAAGATTTTTTTTTAAATTGTTATAAAAACATTGCATATAAAGAAAACATTTTGTCAGCCTTCTTGTTTATTCAGATGATTTGATTAGTTTGCGTTTGCGTCGACTCGTCTTGGTGACGAAACATTGTTATTTCATAGATATTATTTTCGCAATACAAATAAGATGTACGTAAAGTATTTATCCATTTTAATTTAATTTAATAAGATGAACACTAATACTAAAGATACTCAAGTCTAATTACTTTTTTGGAAGTTTAACGTATTAATTTTAAGTGTTATAAACAGGTGTAGTTGGTTTATTTTAAGGGAAGTTTGAAATAGATAGTTTGTTTTTGTTTAACTTAGTTTTTCTGACAAGACTTAAAATGTAACCATATCTGGTCATTTTAATTTTATAATTTATTTTGATCTGTGTAAAGAAATGACGTATGTTATTACGGGATTTTAAGTCTTACTGAGTTGATAATTGTTTTGGGAGTTTAAAGTGTTAGAGTCAGAAGTTGTTTGTTTATTTTTAACAAACTTCAAAAAGTAGGATGTTCTCAATTTGAATGTATTATTTTATGGATTTTCAGCCATCATTTCTTTGTTTATTAAGCTATTTAGATGATTCTCATTTCATTGGAAAGGTGACAACTCAAGGGTAGTCCCATTTTAATTTTATTGGTTTTTGACTTTAGAATTCGAAGATACATTAGGGAACTATTTAAAATAATTGAAGTTGGTTTCCTTTTCTGATAAAAATTGTTTTTTATGAGACTTAAGTTGAATTTTAATTCTTACAGTAGTAACTTTATGAACGTTAAATTATTTTATGAAAAAAAAAAACAATAATTAAATAGTAGTTTTTTATATGTATTCTTACTTTTCATTTCCTATCTACTATCCCGAGACTATATCGGGATCCCGCGATTATCTTTCGACAATCCCGAAAACTCCGGGATTACAAAAAGGGCCGAGATCGAATCCTCTATACACAAACCATTTCGAGCTATATTTGACCTATCCATAAGTAAAAAACGAATTGACCTACACACTTGAAATTTTGTATGTTTAATTATCCTCCCTTGAACACCTAGAATCGTAAAAACCACGTAAAAACAAACCTATTAAAACCGTAAAAACCTATTATAGTTCTTGAGTTATTACGGTCTGAAATGTTGAATTTTTATCACTGACAGACTTTTATCACTCATCAAAAACCTAGACCACTTCCAGGCGACTCAGACATTTGAAATTTAGCATCATGTAAAGTTACTTTGGCATTAAGCGTATACAAAGGAAAAGATCAAAAAACTTAAAAATATATAATTGTATTATTAGTTTTAAACGAAATAATACTCATAATGAGCATCTACTACAACGGCGTTTCCACTAGTTCACCAATAGTTGGCGCTGTGCAGCTTTTCAAAAGGTAATGTCTTTACAAAAACATAAATGTGAAAAGGGACCAGGTTCGGTAGAAGCAACATTATAAGAGCTGATATCTAACGGGTGCCAAGTTCCATAGTAGTTTCTTTAATAATAACTGTAGTAATTTACGTTCTTCAATTCATTTAACAAAACAATTGTTACTTTCTTTGTTATGGGGATTTTTAACTTGGCAAGTTTTAATTGTTAGCTAGCTAGTTTTATATATTAAAAGCTAAGAGTACCTGCCATTTAACAATCACCTGTTCAAAAGAAAACCATTAGTAGTTAGTGTACTGTTCCACCAGAGCCATTATCAGGAAGGGATAAATGATCCTTCGTGCTTCAATGGATGTAACTTCCTAATGAGTTAGAAACACAATCGTTTGGAATGCTGCGTGATTGTTTGCGAGCTCGCCGGCGATAAATGCTTTGTTAAATGCCTGTGGTGACTACAAATTGCTTAATGAAAGGTAAAGATATCTCTATAAAGTCTGAGCTCAGCTGGATTAAGCAGGGATAATTAGATTAAGCAGTTTAAGTAAAACATTTTCTTTACTAGGGGTAGCCTGAATGATGAAATACCTCCACCCTACAAAAGATCGCAGCCAAATAACCTTGTATTATGTTTCTGCGGTGAACAGTTTATAGAGATCCTAGAGGAAGGGAGAAGTAAGGAGGGGAAGGGGGATACCTACATCTGATGTTACTTGTACTATGGATGCTCGATCCATAGGCTACGGTAATTGTTTACTATCAGGCGGGTTGTACGCTAGTTTGCCACTTTAGCTATATATAAAAAAAAACTGTGCACTATTTTTAATTATGGAATTTTTAAACTTATTTAAAATCGTTTACGTCATTGCATCACTCTGGAATTATAGCTTTTGAAATGCACAATATATTTGTATACAGTGGCAGGCATCTTCAAAAATGCAACACATGAGAACGAGACACTTTTAACACTTGAATTCATAGTCAACGTGTGAACAGTCCCCTAAAACCCATCGTTCAGCATTCGTGCAGCGGTTGATGAATGTGTGAACTTTCTTTGTCTTTCATAAACAATCACTAAAGATCTGCCTAGCTCATAGAGTAATAAAGTCCGCTCACTGTACCTAGAGAGTGCAAAACTTGTTAAAAGTATCGAAACAATGCGATTCATTTACGCGGGTGTAAGGAAGGGCACGGGGTACGGCGTGGTTTGTCCTTTATCTCTAAAGTGATGTGCGTTGTCCGCCGGTACGGACATTGTATCGATACATTCGTTGATATTAAAAATAACTTCGACAAATGTTTATTTTACTTGTTTATTATAATAATGATTACATAATTATCTTAACCACTAAATACATAATATATATAATAACAAAAAGTTGAAACATTTTTCAAGAACCTTCAAATAAAATAAATTTATTGTAAGTCTGTCTCTTTTCCTAAGATTTTCCGAGTATTTCTTTTCATTGGGAAGATTTTTACTTTTAATAAACTGTCTCTTAATTATTTCAGGACTTGAGATATTGATTCCGCTTAATATATGGACATCGGTTTTGTTCATTAAATCTCTCTTTTTCAAGTCTTGAAAACGTTGATGCGATATACGTTCCAGGCATTCTATACGTGATTTTAGTTTTTTTTTGCGAGGAGAATCAATAATCATATCTGGTACAAAACTAGCATCCATTTCATTTTCATTTTCTTGTACAGTTTCCTCAATCTAAAATAAATACAATGAAAATTAAAGTAAGTACATATAGTTTTATAGTGACACTAACCATGAACAATTAATGACAATATAAATTATAGAATATTTTTATAAAATTATTCACATCAAGTTTTAACGTAGGTACTGCATTTGGTAATAAATATTGCCTTTTCTTGCTCAAATCAAAACACGATTCCTCAAAATGCTGAGAACATATTGTAGTTCGAGGCCCTGGAAACCATCCATCTTTACGAACTACATCTATCCATTTCTCTTTTGTCTTTGGGTCTCTAGGAAAGCTGCAAGATCACAAAAATTCTCACTGAGTAAATTTCTAAAAATATATAAGTAAATAAATTATATTCATACTAATTCAAATAACTTAAATATCATATGTTATCATTACAATATCGGAAACATTATATTAGGTACTAAATATTGTGATAGGACAAATTAATATTCTTTACTAATGAATATTTAGAAAGAAATTATATTTAGAATAATACTTAAAATAAACAATATTAATTAAATAAGGTAGGACCTAGTTTATATTCATAAAATGCGGTAATAGTCACTCGATACAATCAAGAGTAGGCACAACACTACAGCGTCTTGAGTAAACTGAACTGCCATGGCGGCGTGTCATCTAATTAATAATTATTTTGACGCAAAATAATATTCCATCAGTACTTACACATGAAAAGAAATACCACTGGATTTCAGGTTTTTCTTTCTATAATGGTTTTTACAAGTTTTCACTGCACAATTAGACATTTTGCTTAGTAAAAGTATTATTTTGTCAGAGATAAGCACTGGACGAAACGCGTGAACAGACTGAGCGTAGGTACAGGCGTCGGGGAAGACATACATGAAAAATTCATGTATAGGTGGTAAGACAGGCGAGACCGTTGTTCTGGTTCTATACTCTAACACGCCGAGTTCATAATTCTATGGCCTAGCTGAATAGATTTTCACACGATATTGTCTCCTAAAAAGCATGTTAAATCTCTGAAATTGTATATTGTTGTCATTTTTGCGTTTACATTGACAGATTACATTACAAACTTCAGTGTGAGTGATTTCAAACTGCCGTATGAATTTTAAGTAAATAGATTATTTAACAAATAGAGGCATAATAAGTGTAGAAATGGTTTCCTTTGTAAATCTATATCGACGATGAAATTCCGTAGAGTTAAGGTGATTTTAAATATAATTGTGGCGACCAAACGCAAGAAAGGGTTTTTATTTCAGCCACAATCTATTTGTACTTAACAGACTGGCTGACAATTTGTCTTTGTAAATATTATTAATACTTCTGTCACTTCAAACAATTCTAATTAATTAATTAAATCAGCAAGAGTTGCAAAATATGATACAGCAAATAATTCGAAGATCGAGCCCTATTTATTTAATATAGGATCAGCCAAACCATTCTATATAATGTTTGGACACTGATATAATTCCCATTTCGGGCAGAGCTTCATCGGTCAAAAGATTACTTTTAAGACTCAAGTCAATTTCTACTTCCATTTTGTTTTTTTAAAGACATAAATTATCACCCATAAATAAAATAACAAGCAAATTCCGAGCAAGCCGTTTGGTTGACGAAATTCGGTCGGTCAGCATCCAGCCCCTAACATCTGTCAAATTTGGAGTTTTTTTTGTCTATGAAAAAAAATAAAAGTTGAATTCGCCGCATAGCGCCTGAATCGTCTCTACAGGAGCCCCCATCTTGACTATGAATTCCAGTGTAAATGACTGAATATACCGAATATAGGAACAGAAATCATTAAGTGTAGGGTGATTACTTTGGGAATTTTTATATAAGCACGGCAAAATGATGGTAAGGTACCTGGGGACCAAGTCTGCTAACAAAATAATGTTTCAATAGTTGTCGATAATATCTCATTCGGTAGCCATTAGCAATTCGGTATTCTCATATTTGTTTAACATTCTATACGAAAACCACTGACTCATTTGGTATTCTGCTCTACAATGGTATCTCGATAGCAACTAGGTAGTTAAAACGGTATTCCCTTATATCGTTTTTTACGTAATCTTACAGATTTATTTAGATTTAACAGGTAAAATAGCACTAACGAGTATTGTAAACTAATGATAGTTTCGATTAGCAACAATGAATACATGGTAGATTTTGATAGGCAATGCCAACGACGCGTCGTAAGTATCTATTGCCATCACAATGACACACTATTACAACGCAATAGAGATTCTATCGAGACACTAATGAAATTTTAGCAGAATACCAAATTTCTTATAATGTCAATATAATATCAGTAGAGTGCCGATATAACGACAATGGTAGATTTTTAAATGTGAAATAGCAGACTTGGGCCCCTGATGACAAGCCCAGTACAATTAAAAAACAACAGTGACTACCAAGAAATCGGCAGTTCATCGCCGGCTTGCAAACTTCTAGATAGCAGGATACACTGGATACCCCGAAATGCAACAAACCAAAAGATAATCATTGTTTGGTTTATCACCATATGCATGTGGGAGAACATTATTATTTTTAATTGTTTAGATTTTTACATTTACTTCCGGTACAGTTGTGTAATTGACTAATGCGCTCTCACGCCAAATGGCAAACAAACCGTGCTTTAAATATGGTAGTAGGGTCTCTTGACAGATCAGAATTTGTCCAGTCGCGGACACGGCATGACAATACTCTGAACAGTCTACACAGTCCACTCACCTACAGATTACCCCCTTGATTACTGCATATACACCGGCTGATTCCGTAGTGCGATGCGACTAACCGTGCTACTAAGGTTTTGACTACACTGTAAGCCTGAGGGGCCCTAAAACTAGAGCTGCTGATGGCTTTTACAGCTTTACTGTGGTTTGGGGGCCAACGCTTAAGTCATTCAGCAGCGAAAGCGTGGGCAACATGCGCGCAAGGGTACCAAAGTGGCCGGATCTCGATTTGGGCTGTTGCCGCGATTACAAAGAAGTCGCGATCCATATATACATGTCCCTGCCTCCTGAGAGGAAGGAAGGAACGTGTGTATATGTTTTTAGTGATCTGTAAGCATGGTCGAAACTATCGAAAGAAAACACAAAACAAAAAGGGCCCTTACAGAACATATGTACCTATGTGGTGTAATACACATATGTATGAACATATTGTGTGTAATTATGTATATATTTGAGTGGCTACCTGTAGGTATCGCGCGAGCGGCTGCAAGACTCAAGGGTTCCACACCGAGGAATCGGACCTAGGCTTAACTTGCCGCAGGAGAGGGAGGGCGTGACGGGTGCTACCATGGCGGGTGTTACACCTGGTATATGCTAATCACAATACAGTCGGACACAGTTATTATGCCTTACCAACCAGCAGCGTGGATATTTGTATATTTCGTATTTGGACGCACATAATTCAAAGAATACAGACTTCCTCTTTAGCATAAAATGGTGTCAAGGACCTTAATCCATGACCTTCCATTACTGTTAATTTTCTTATCTCATAGAATATGAATGTTGATATAATGAATAATATAATTATATTATCATTATCGGTTCAGATTTACAGTATGTATTTAATTATTGTAATTAAACATGTTTTTATGAAACAAACAAAGATAATTTTCCTTATCAAAATATAACGATATTTTTGTATATTTATGAAGTGTAAACATGTTACAATTATTATCTACAGCAAATATATTCCATTAATTCATTATAATTACTTAAATTGCCCAGTTATATCGCAATCATCAGACATCCAGCAAATAAATTTGTTACCAATATTAAAAATGAAAGAAGAATTATAAGCTTAGTCAAACCTCTTCTAACATGATTAAAAAAATAATAGAAGACACTTTTTTACAAAAAAAAAACCTAACTTCAATGATTTTAAGGTGTTCCCTGGTGTATCTTAGAAGTCCAAGGTCCAGTGCTAGTAAAATGAAAATGCGACCACCCTTAAGATATCCCCTTTCCACCAAAAAAGAATCATCTAAATCGGTTCATAAACAAAGTGAGCCAAATTTATGGCTCAACAACCATAAGAAAAAGAATATATACAATCGAATTGAGAAAACTCCTCCTTTTTGAAGTCAGTTACAAATCGGTACAATTTGGGAGAAGAAAACAGCGAAATGCGAAATTATTATTTCATCTATTTTACATATTTATAATCAGCCCAAGCAGCAGCTATCTCTCTCGCGCTCCATTCGGTGGTTGGAGCAAAGCACATCTGCAATAGATTTCACTTAAAAGTGGTTTACAAATGTCCTGCCGACATCGTTTTCTCTTAATAATGAAATAATTGTTAAATAGGTTTGATTATGATAAAACCTAACGAAGAGTGTCCATACGATCAAAAATGGTAAGGCGTTAAACCATAACTAAGATGTTTAACAACAGGTTTTCAAATTGATTATAACTTAACTAGCCGCTCAATAGAAAATGTCATACATTGGTATGTATCATCACCGTTACTATCCGTTACTAAAAACAATGCTCAGAAACGTTCAGCAATTTTAGCTAAATTTTGGTCTTTAAGAACTACTTTTATAATTAAAGAATATAGGAACTTCATAAACAATTGTCCCCGTTTCAATTTATGGACAGCTGAAATAGGTTAGATTGTTGTCGTCAACGCTTGGAAAAGAGGTAATTCCCATAAACACATATCATTGTTATAAATACGATCCATACAATAACATTAAGATACGAAAGGTCTTTTTACTGATAACTTAATTCTCAAAATATAATATGTTATTATAAACTATCTGTGAACTACAGAATGCCCACGCGGATCTTGCTCCCCGCTCCCGGCAATTTTAAAGACAAAAATGATTATTGTGGGTGTTCCTTAGAAGATAGATACATACTCTCCCGCACTTTTTTGTAGGCCTTTTTAATGTCTATAATTATGTAGTACGTTAATTTGCTATATTTGTTATGGTTTATCCAGCATAAGCCATTTAAGCACCCGAATTGATTCACCACGACCAGTTATTTTTTATTTGTGCGGAACCCCAATTTTTTTTCCTAAAATTAAAGTAGCCTACGTTTACTCCCTATAAATTCAGCTATCTACCAGTGAAAGTCCCGTTAAACTCGATCCAACCATTTCGGAGATTACCCGGAAGAAACAGACAGACAGGCAAAAATTTTAAAAATGGGCTTTTTGTTATATTTATCGTTATATACTTGCATATGCATTTAGTAAAAAAGCTGTTATTTTGACATTCAAACAGACACTTCAATTCTATTAATTGTATAGATAATTCCAGTAATTAACCAACTATCAATAAGGTTGTAAGATCATAGGTAAATCACGAAGTTGTTTTATGAGAAAACAATAATAAATGTACTTGAATTAAATTATATGAATAAAAATTATTTCATTTCTTTTTCTTTCTTCAGATATTATGAACTCACCAAAGCAAACACTTGCGTCTTTACGAAATAAGTAGTTATAGCGTTGATGCTACCAGAGTCAAAACTTGCATCCTTATACTGTCAACGAGCAAGAAAGTGATAGAAGAATGTGTCCACCTGCCTGTATAGGTAAAGTGGCCAATTTGTTGCGTTACGTAAGTAAGTAAGTACTTAGTAAGTACTAAGCTGGACAACTAAAAAGAGTCCTGATAATTGAATTTAGATGGAAAATCATACACCCGACAAAGGAAATGGTACGAAGTCGCTTTAGATACCTTAAATAAAATATATCCCAATAGATCTATTAAATTTCCAAAGTCACTTGAAATTTGTTTCTTTGTTAATCTGCACTTACACTATAAAGCTCAAAAAAGAAACCAGCTACAGTTAGTACTAACTCTAGAACTACCAGTCAGATAAAAAAAAATTTGCATTTATAGCCTATTTACTTATTAAGTTTATAGTATAAATAACTTCACGCTACGACCGTAAGGAGAGGAGCAGAAACCATTAAAATCAATCGATCTGGCAAGCTATTGGCAAGTACGGGAAGTGAGAATGATAAACTACATAGGTACTTTGGTGTCAGCATAAATATAGGTCGAATAAATTTCTCACGGTCTTATTATAAAGATGATACAAATCAAGAAGATCAATACCATAATAAGCGGAGTTACTCTATAATAATAATAAAGAAATTGTGTTAACAGTTACAAATCTATACATATAAAATGCTTTGTCCTGAATGATTGACTGACGGATCAACGCACAGCCTAAACCGCTGATCGTAGAGACCTGATACTTGGAGGGTGTGTTCTTTGTATGACGTAGGCATCTGATAAGAAAGGATTTTCCGAAATTCGGTAGAGGTACCTAAGGGGGTGAGAAAGGGGCAAAGTTTGTATGGGACAACGGGATTCCTTGATCCATTGTACTTTAAATTTTGCATAAACCTTTTTTAACGGAAATGATGGAAGACTTGTTTCGTATTTTATTGAAATTCATCGTCTGACGGGTTAAAAAGGGGTAGAAAGTTATTTTGGCGGTGATTTGCTTCGAAGTTGATATCAATACTCCTTAGTGCTTTTGATTTAAATTACATTTTATTTTGACACATGTTTGAAAACTCGATACGATTTTATTCAAAAAAGGTTGAACTTGGGTTGTTGGGTTGTAGGTTGGTTGAGCAGATGGTCTCCAAGTTGCAAGAACTGGGGTTGGAAGTTTTCCGTCATCCGCCCTACTCACCAGACCTTGCGCCTACAGCCTACAGACTACTACTTTTCCAGAATTTGGATAACTCCTTGGCGGGAAAAAATTCAATACCCGTGAGGCAGTACAAAATGCCTTTGAAGAATTTGTGGCCTCCCGTCTAGCTGATTTCTTTAAGAAGGGCATCAATAAACTGCCACTGCGCTGGCAAAGATGCATTGATTGCATTGGTGATTACTTCGATTAATACAAATAAAAAATACATGAAAAAAATTCGTTTAAATTTTTTCATACATAACGGCAATTTCATAAGTAAAGACCTAATATATTATGTACTATATTATTAATTTATGAGCATTATTTTAAAGCATGGCATATTAATCTTTACGAATAAAAGTTACTTCATCATAAAGACCATTTATAATGAAGATAAACTTTGTCTTTTAGGTACATCATGTTATTTGGACGCATAGTTTGAGATATAATGCAAAATTAAAATAATTCAACACTCAGCTCGGGTATATGTCTACAGTAGATAGCTGCGGGAACGAGCCATGCGATGCCGCGATTTGACCAGATAAAAAATATTGTCTATACTGAAGTATTATAAATCATTATTCAGTGATTTCTTCTAATTCTATGCGATGAAACCGCGGGGCACAGCTAGTATTTAAAAAAATTGTAGACAAAGAAACAGTAGATTGTCCCGAAGTAATTTATAATTTCAAGGTATTTCTCATTAAGAGTGCATTCTGCTGGGGACACTTAGGAGCAGTCTTGCAATGAATCGCAATAAAGCTATGAGACCGTCACAATTCGCTAGGGTACAATCACTACGTGCCGACAGTTTTAACGAATTACCTGCACTTTGTCCCGAAACCAGATATTTGTTAACACTATAAATGTTTTCATATAATTCTATCTGGGTCTTTTATTAATATCTGGAGATTTCGGTGCAATTTACTGTTTACCCTGGATTTGATTACCACTTATTTATATTTAGCTAAATTTTTTAATGGTTCTAGAAGCCATGCATGTATCTGCTATACGGAACGGATTCACATTGAAAATTATGGCTAGCATCTTAGATTGACAGAAAGTCGAAGAAGTTTTAGTATTACAAGAGTCTTCTTACATGTATTAAAGTGGTTAAATATTGGAATACAGGCAGCTGATTTGTGGTTCCTCAACAGAGTTATATTGCTGAGTTTAACGCGCTTGAAATACTTGCGGTCTAGGTAAATGTAAACTGTATTTACGAGCGATATAAGATGAATTTCCTTTAAATACACAAGAATACATAATTATACATACTATATACAGCAAGTAATGTCGACAATATAAATTCTTTATCTATAGAGGCTAATGTATCATAGATAAAAATTTATGCTAAAAGGTTTTTCAATAACACAGTAGAGTAGATAGTAAATTACTAGAGGCTAGTAGCCATCTGCCGCCATGAGTTTGCCGTCCTGTATATCAATGACAGGCTGGCTGCAAGACGCCTGACGACTTTTAGATATCCACGAGATGACCTCTATCCCAATTCAGCCTCTTTATTTAGAATAGCTTTGTGCGGATACCAAAAATATCTGCAACTGTACCGTTTTGTATAAACCAACAAATGTTTTTGATTTTCTGTATATTGCAATAAAATTCTTAATTACGTATCCCAGTAATCGTCAGTAAATTACCTAACATTAGTAGAACACCCTTCATTTATATTGGTATTTCATCGGATAATTTACTAACTGTTACAATTATTAATGTTTTAGTCAGATTGTAAACTGTGATTGTGAACGGTCACGAATAATTTTGAATTTTTGTGATTATCTAATAGATAAGTAAATTCATGATACTAGGATTTCGAAAATTAGAATTTTAGATGACTAATTTTTTTCTAGCCGACTCTCGGATCTTGTGTCATGATCACATTCTCAACCTAACCTAACCAATCCAGTTGGTTTATAAAAACCTACGAAAATATAACCTTTGTTGCAAATTATTTTAGAGTCCATTTACAATTTGACTAGATTGAATATAAACTTAGAGCGAAAGTATACAGTTCCCAGTTCTCGGGTTAGGTTAGGAAAACCGTGAAAATTTTTAGTGAGTATTCTTGGTATTTTTTTTTACCTTGCGAGTTTCACATACCCTTTCGGCTGCCCGAACCGTTAATAGACGCGTAAATGCATTATTCCCGCGTTAAAAAACAAGTCACGTTTCATACATGTTATCCAGTGACATATTATACTAACAGTAGGAACAAAAAGGTTGAAGTCTCAACAACCTGTGAAATTAACCTCATTAGCTATCAACAGCTGTTTGTTTCTTGTAAAAATATTTACATGACTCATCAGTATCTTATAATCAGTATCCATTCAATCATTCCTATTCTTATTTACTTTTAAGTTATCACCGTTAATAACACAGTTACTATTATCTTACTCGTGATAACCTACATCTGGACTATAGCATTGTATGACTGAACATGAATGGATGAACCAAAGGAACACAGAAAGGTTGGCTACGTTTAAAATGTGGTGTTGGACGAGGAAGCAGAACTTCAGTTGGACTAAAAAGATTACAAATAAGTAAGTGTTACAAAAGGTTGACGAGGAAACATTTGTTGAGAAACTTAGATAACAGAAGAGGAAAGATAATTGGACTCTTGATACGGTACGACAAGTTCTTTAAAACTATTTTGTAATAAAAAATTCAAGGAAAGCGAGGAAGAGGAAGAGACCTAGACGAAGCCTTTTCTAACAAATGAAGGATAAAGTGGTAGTCGTATCATAACAATAGGTCAAAAGAAAAAGAAATAGTGGCAATTGCTCCACCAACAAGAGCTGAACTCTTACATTAAAGAAGAGAAAAACCAATACTATTCTTATTGTATCGTCAATTAAAATAATAATTGCACATTTTCCATTACCACTGTATTAACTGTTATAATTATTAAGTGTTGTATGAAAAAAAAAGTAATATTTGCCAAAAATAACCCCAAATAACCTTACATCATGTTTCAAAAAACTTTGCGTTTGTATAAAATGCCATCGAAAATGATAATACTCGACCCAAATCCGAGGAAAATATGAAAAGAAGGAATAAAACCCGTAACAATATTTACAACTTACGTTTTACATTCCCTATTTTTATTCTCTGAAGGGTTGTTACTGCATCAGGCAGCGGTTGCTGTACGTATTTTAGTGGCAATTTTACGCTCAGCCAAGCGACAGATATAAAATGTTCAAATGAACAGTTGTGACCCAATTCTCATGGTATACGGATTAAGAAATATATCTGATTGAGATATATGCAATGAAATCTGTTGACTAACAATCATTTTATCAATATTTAATGCTGTCTGTCAGATCCGAGACTGGGCAAATATGATGATTAAGATCTTCTGCATGCTGTCACCAAAAATAATGAATAAACATATTATGCATCAGGTACGCATTTTTAACATAACTTTTAACGACTGCGACAAATGAAGTATGCAATGAAATTTATGTAGTTTTAGTGAAATAAACCTAAATTATTTTGTGTCTAATCAAATACATATTTAATTATAAGCGAGTTTAATGCTTTTAATGTACGGCTAGCTGTGCATGCGACTCGTCCGTGTGGAATTTCGTATGCCTTGCCGTGCCTTTGGATCAGGGTGCCTTTCATGCTATACAATAGTATAAAAACCTGACATTGCTCATGCCCTTTCGGTATACAACTTGGAAGCTAGTTCTTTTCAATAAAATTTGAGAAAACAACCAGAACCAAATACCACGAAATAAATAAAATTTTCCGTATTGAAAAATCAATCTGAAAGTTCCAATACGTGTATCATAAATACATAAGCTATTCAATAACTAATATCTCTTCTTATATCTCTAAAGGCGTACAATGAGAGTAACAATTAAAATAACTTCTCACTTCAACTGCGTACAATTTATGTTTAAAATTATACAAGAGTGTAAGTGACGTGGTACCACATAATAGGCTCTAAACTAAGTTTCGCAGGAACTTCTGCTTAATGTCCTCCTTAATTATAACTTCATTAAGCCTGAGTATGGTTTATTATATTTCTGTTTATGAACACTGTTAACATTTAAATTAAAGAAACTTTTTTTTTTTGTATAGTCCGTATCATAGTCTGCAAAATAAATATTTGTTTAGGAAACAATTTTTTTTCATGAGGTGTGAAATTTTCCTTTTATATTTTTGTAAAGAAATATAGGTAGACAAGTAAGGTGGGAGATGAGATTGTCGAAATTGCGGTTAGAAAATGGATTAGGTCAGGGAAAGACAGAGAGAAGTGGAAATCATTCGAGGACGCCTTAGCCAGAAGTCAAACAGACATATTGACAAACAAAAAATTAAATAATTATATAGATTTAGTTAAGTATGTAACATATATAATGGAAAAAATTGATAATGTAATGTAAAACTGTCTGAAAGAAAGGCTATTATTATTAATAATAATAAAAAACTATTTCCTTTCAATATAACCTAACCTAACCTAACACTGGCCATTCATTCTGTGGTCTACCGGAGAGGTCTACCTATACCGGTATTCCTGCGCAGGTAGACCGAAGCGTGAATTGTAATAGACCAGCGCGCTTTTTTGAACCTGCACAGGTAACAGGTGCAAAATCGGAAATAATTTTTTTTAGTGACACCGTATAACGATAAACCTGTGCGTGCCTACGTGCCCATACACACTATGACGTGTTGTCGACCTGCGCTGATACACCTCCACAGATAAACTTCTCCATTAGACCGTGGCATATGAGGCGGGCTTAATAACTTATGTAATAAGTATTTTTTATATAAAATTCATTATAATTTTTTTTTAACTCGAGAGGTGTCCGTGGTACACACGGTAGGAGCAAAGTTCCTCGCGCTATATGTTATGTATCATCAAATAAAAATCACAATGAAATAATAGTAATAAAATTGTATTTATTAAAAACATTTTAGTAAATTGAATGTACTTAATGAATAAGTTTATAATTTGTTTATATTTTTATGATAATAATTAATAATAAAATATTTCATTTCATACCTTAATTTATAAAAGTGTCGGTCGGGTCGGACATATTTACCCGTGTAGCTCCCATCCGCCAAACACGCGTTAAGGAACATCGTTCCAATACTTCAATATTACGTCCTTCTTTTTATCAATTAACACAACAAAGTAACTGTACTGTCTGATGGAAAGCACAGTACTGGCCTCAAAGCCTCTTGGCAGCTGGCATATTCCCAAACGTGACAAACCAAAAGCGAGTCAAGTTCTAATTTACGATTGTTTAAAAAATTTCACTACTCTACAAAAGACAATCGAGTCTTGTGATATTTTATTTAGAAAACAAATAACCCTTCAACATTGGACGCTTTGTTGTTTAACTTACAAAGACTCTACTAGCGGGGAGTGTCGTAAATCAGTCCATCTGTCGCGCACGAAATTGCATTTTTTACGTACACTGTCAAAGCTGTGAGCTGTGACTCTTGAGAACTATTTTCTTGGTACTTTTACATTAGATACAGTGATGTAATTGAATTTTGTTTAATTTGAACTACAAGAAAAGTCAAAACAAACTTCGAATTAATAAATTTCTCTGGTGCCTCTCACTAACTAATCTATATACTTTATTTCTCTTTACCAATAAAAAAAAGCTGGTATTATAAAAAACATTGATTTAAGTGACATTTGCAATGCTCTCCTCGGTTATACTTATTCAGATTTTCTTTATAACTGATTAAGGCAATTATATTTTTTACTTTTAAAATATTTTTTTATTCAATTGAATTTAACAGCAGTCGAGATAGTAATCAGATAGCACGATTTATATTAAAAATCATATTTATTTCAGTTTTTTTTAATACAAGGCTTAATTTTAATACTGACCATATAAATAGTTATCGTATTGTATGGTTTTAAATTTTCTATAGGTACATTAATTACCAAAAAGGTAACCTAATTGAACCACTTTTAAAACTGAATTACAATTGCTAAGAAAATTATTATCGCTGTGATAACCTATTAGGTTTTTAAAATTAAGTACGAAGGAACAAGCAAAGATCACAGCGATTATAAATACATTTTTTCCTCATTTATATGGGATACTGTATTGTGCATAAGAACATGACGTTTAGTGGAAGCATAAATACTCACAGCAATTACGGAGACAGATTATCTACAGCTTGGCAAACGACCTGATCGAATTATTTAAGGCCAGACAGCAAATTAGATATGACTCATAGATCGTACAGTAATCGCCGAGAGCATAACTCGATCTGTCCCTCGATATTACCATGGGTTATAATCGTTTGGATATGACAATAACGATGGAGCAAAGATATCGATAACCGATTCTGAGGTTACCGCTTATGAAAGTCAACCGATGGGGCTTAGATATCGATAACCGATTATGAGGTTACCGCTTATGAATGTCAATGGGAGGTCGGGAAAAGAGCAACAATCTATAGTTTTGTTGGAAATATTATATACGAAATGGGAAAAGAAAGGGAAGATTCCAATGACCAAGGCGTATTTTTTAAGTATATTTATATAAAAATAGATGTTGGTATATGGTATGGTATGATTTTGTTTTTGTAAAAGTGTTTACTCCGAAACTTTATAGAAAGAAAAGATTTTTGACAAGATAATCAAGGTTTCCGTTGTGACTTTGATGCAATTCTGTATTACTTTTCTGTATAGCTATTAGCAACTAGTATATATTTAATCATTTATAATAACATATCAGGAAAAGCAAAGTGGGGATAAAATATTTAATTGACCCATATATATCAAATATGTATTACATATACCCATATATATATATAACCCATATGTTATCTAAACACTGATTTACAAATCACCATTAAAAATGGTAGATTTAAGTATTATTCATGGAGAACGTTCTTTGATATCCCTGAACGCGATAGATGGCGTTGTGGTCGAGTTATTAACTACTGCAAAGGGGAGCACAACGTCTGCGAGGCCAGCTAGTTTTATATAAAGTAAAAATATATTATAAAGAATAAAAAATAATTACGTGGAAGATTTTCATACAATTTGTACTCGGTTACATGTTTTCTGTATGTAATTGATTGTATAGGATTATTTTTGTGCTTATTTGCAGTCTTTATTGAATGTAGTTTTTATATCTAAACAATTAATAAAATTGAATTGTCTGTTTGTAATGTCAAAATAACAGCTTTTTACTAAATGCATATTAATGTATATACGATACGTATATTAAAAACCCCATTTTTCAAATGTTTGTTTGTCTTTCTGTTCATTCCGGGTAGTCTCCGAAACGGTTAGATCAATTTTTACGAGACTTTCACTGGTAGATAGCTGATGATGTAAGGGGTAACTTAGGCTACCTTTATTTCGGTTAAAGAATTAGATTTCCGCGCGAATAAAAAATACTGGTCATGTTGAATCAGTTCGGGCAATTAAATGACTTACGCTGAGTAAACCATGAGAGATATATCAAATTAATGTAATACATCATTGTAGTCATTAAAAAGACCTACAAAAAATCAGCGCGAGTATTTGTCTATTTTCCAAAGAACACCTACAATAAGCATTTTTGTCTTTAAAATAACCAGGAGCGGGGGTGCAAGATTCGCGCGTGTGCCCGATTGATAGCATTCTATAGTCCACGTGAGCGAAGCCACGGGCACAGCTAGTTGATTATACATTTCATAGTATAATAAGAAGCTGTGCCCCACGGTTTCATCTGTGTAAAATTTATACGACCAACTCTCCATCGCGTAGCGCCGCGCCGCGGCTCAGCCAACACACCCATAAAGGCTATCGTTGTTCTCACTTCCTGTACTTGCCTACAGCTTGCCAGATTGCTTGACGTTCATGGTTACTGCTCCGCTCTATAGTACTATAGCGTAAAGTTGTATAGCATGTAACTTAGTTTAATAAATAGGCCATAAAATAAAAATAAAATAATTCAAATCTGACTAGTAGTTTTAGAGATAAGCGCGGTCAAACAAACAATCTCTTGAACTTTGTAATATTAGTATAGATAGATGTGTTCATTATTGGTACTTAACTACGCTTCGGTAAGTGACTGGATAAAAGCGAACGGCTGACTACGGGTAGATATTTCTGTACCCAAAATCGTACTGGCCATCAAAGTTTCACTCAATTCGGTTTAATGAAAATTACCTGTAACAAAACAATATTTTAAATTAATTAGTATACCAAATGTTAATGTTTAATTAATTATTGAGCCAATATTACAGATCGTGCCTCAGGGTTACATCCATATCCATTTTAATCTGTCAAGTTGCAGTGTATATTGAACATATTTCAACAATTTCAATTTAAATGTTGTATTTTGCCCGCAGGTTTTAATTGACGTTGTTGGACGGAGATATTATATATATAATTAGTCCATTAACATATAACTTAATCCACTGCCGGTATTGGATTATAACCGGACTAAAAAATCTTAACAAGTAAATATACTTTATACAGTTATAAAACATATTTTATTCACAAAAGTGTGGTCCAAGAGTCATAATGATTACATAGGTACTAGCTGTGGTCGCGGCTTCGCTTGCATGGGCTAAAACTTCCACCGACGATGGTCGCCCACCGGTCACTTTAAAGCTGAATGCTGACCACAGTGATCCTTAGAAGAGAGACATATTATGCTATTGCTGACTTTTTTGTAGGTCTTTTTAAGGTCAACAACTATGTAGTACATTAATTTGATATATTTCATATGGTTTACTCAGCGTAAACCATTTAAGCGCTCCAAAAATGTCTTATCGTCAATGCTTATTCCGTACTATATTTTATGAAATAAAATATACCCTATAGCCTGACCAGATAACATAGTTAATAATTAAAAGAATTATCATTTTAATCGGATTAGTGGTTTTCGCGGGGATATAACATAAATGGGCAGACGAACAGAGAGACGTTGATTTCTATAATAATATACATAGAAGATACTTAAGTAGGTATATATAAGGTTGAAAGTGATGTAAAAGTTAAAGAAACTAATTTTTTTTTTTTACTTTCATTTTATATACGAAACACGACATCATCTTTTGAGATATTTCCACGATATCCAGTTCCAACAATTATAGTATCAATACCTACATATAGCCTTCCAATCCATACAACGGTTTAAAGCAATGGCTGAGTGGTAGTTTGTATAATTTTAATTCACAGGCTCTTCTTACCACATAGTTTTCAGTACGTTTAACGTATTTCCATGATATGTATTGTTCACTGCTAAGATATTTTAATTAGTGTAGATGCGTTACTGGCGCTCTATTTAAATAAATAAAAAAGTCAGGTAATTGCCTGACATTGTCTTAGTCACGTATTATCCAGTGTCACGGTTGCACATAAATACAACTCAAAATATATGTTCATTTCGTTCTAACAACTAAAATAACATATAATGTCTTTCATATTCTTTCCCTTTTTATATAACTGAAAGCATTATTTATAGTTTGTATGTATAGTTTAATTACGCTGTTTTTTAGTGCACTGATGTTAGCGTATGACGCGTCTATATATAAAATGTCACTGGTTCAATGTATTTAGATTTATTTGTCGACTAAGAAGTCTTTTTATCCTATTTTTTTAATTTATCTAGTAAATCTACGTCTGAACATAGCAGACGCTGTGTTCGACAGCCATCCAGCTTACACTAAAACGCGTGCAATTACAGGCAAAAGTTTTCTGTTCATTTGTTTTTTATAATTTACGTGTGCCTTTGAATTTAGCTTATTTCGTATATTACGTTCTAAATAAATTATTATTTCCTTATTCTAGCAAAGGCATTAACTGCCGGTCAGCAAAATTGTAAATAAGTTGTAACTGCTTTCGGGTACCTACGATTC
The DNA here is from genome assembly GCA_033032175.1 of Saturnia japonica. NCBI lineage: Eukaryota > Metazoa > Arthropoda > Insecta > Lepidoptera > Saturniidae > Saturnia > Saturnia japonica. The sequence continues at coordinate 17,935,457 of CM065311.1, read as the reverse complement.
TATTTGATCCTGATTCGATCACGATGGTTTTAGGTATTTTATGTGAGGCAATTCTCTGAGTCGAGGATATCGGCAGATTTTATGGTAGGGGGTTGGAACATAAATCTGCCGTTTGGCGTGCGACATGTGCGTGTTTGAGATGCCCGGATAACTAAATGTTTCTGAATGATAAAAAATAAGTGTTTTTGATGTTATACAATATAATACTATATCAATTTTATATTATACTATAAAACATATACTAATACAAATATGTGTATATATTATACTGATAAATAAAAATATCAACGTAACTGTTCTACATATAAATAGCAAAATAAAAATGTGTGTATTTATGTGCATGAATCCTTAGCCTCCCTTACATAAGAAAAATGTTATGCATTAATGCCAATTTTGCCTTTTTTATCTAAATAGCAGCTGTCAAAGCATTTGACTGCTACGGCCTTGGGAATTAGAGGTTCGTGTACGTAAGAGGTTATAAATATCTGACGTAACAAAACAAAGATAACTCCAACAAGATGAAGTTAGCAATCATGATAATAATGTAAATTCATTTTGTGCCTTTTTTTAATTGTGTTAAAATAATATAACCTTGTATAAGTAAACAATATTATTAAAATTGACGTCAGTAAAACTTTCATTAATTTATACAGATGAAGAGTTATTAAAATGAACTACTCGAGAACTCTTTAAGCCCCATCGGCCGTCCGTCCTACGAGCTACATACAAAAGTAATCTGTGGCTACTTGCCCCGCCCAGTGCCACTTAAGTCTAGGTATTCTTAGAGCTATGTCAGTGACTTTGGTTCTTCTGTAGATTTCCTCATTTCTTATTCGATCACGCAGAGACACTCCGAGCATAGAAAACTCCATTGCCCTTTGAGCAATCTCGAGATTTCTTATGAGGCTTATAATTAGCGATCATATCTTAGCACCATACGTAATAACTGGCAATACACATTGGTCAAATACTTTCGTCTTAAGATACTGTATAATCTTTGACAAGAAGATGTTACGTAGCTTCCCAAACGCTGACCGGCCGAGTTGGATTCCACGATTGGCCCCTTTCTCGAAGTTGGATCTACCTAACTGGATAGTTTGTCCCAAGTAAATATACGGCCGTTTTCAATAACATATCTGATTTTACTGTACCCGATTAGTACATATTTGTTATAAGTACTATCTTTAATTTAAGACAGATATCGGTATCCCTTTTATCTATCCAAGTTATAGGAGGATACGAAAACTATCCATTGATAGGTTATAAAAGAAAATTAAGGACAAAAGGTTATATTTGTCTATCTTTAGTAACTGGAACAACGGATAGATAAGTTATTGAAATCGGTCGTTATCATCAACGAATCCCAGCGTAGTCTCTGATATTTACAGGAGTTGGCGCTACATGTACGTTCGACATGATCTTCGTCTTTTCCATATTCACTTAAAAAAATATAAAATTTAACAATTAATAATTGAGACCGAATCCGTTGATATAGAACATATTGTAGTTAGCGATACCTATCAGCTATCACCGATGATTTATTCTTGAAAAGTTTTGTGTATAGTACAAACTATAGCCCGTATTACAGTATCGACGTATCTATCGTATTTACTTTATAGGACGGTTCGAGTTTGTATTGCGAGGTTGAATCGGACATATTTTATGGGTGCGGAAGGTTACATAAATCAATAAGTCAGAATGTGACGTGCGTGTTATGGAGCCATGCCGTGTGATACGATTTCTATATTTCTTACAAGTTCACTTCAGATATTTATAGAATATTTTCTAAATCAATCACTTCATTCTATATACTTTCATTGTAGTGTGTATTGTCGTAAGGTATCGCGTATTTAAGAAGAAATTGATAGTTATTATTATAGTAGTAGGGCAAAGTGACGGAGCAAAAACAGTGGTGACCAGCGAGAGATCATTAATCCATAGTCTCTCGCCGCTTTTATGCCGGCCTGCGTAAATAGAAACTGAATATGCACCGGCTGACTCCGAAATGTGATGCGCATCAGGATTCACAGTTGTACGATAATTATCGTACAGTACGACAATTCCATGCCTTCGTACGATACAGTACATAATACATGATTATCGTGCGACAATTTGAAAATTATAGAATTCCTAAAAAAAGATCGTATACGGGGTGGAAGATGGAAAAACATAAATAACATACCATCACGCCTGTATTCCCCGAAAGGTTAGACAGAGGTGTACTAATGTACACTCACAGTTCGCCGAGTATGATTTTTAAGGCCCATGTAATAGAGGGCGAGCCTATTGCCATTAATCGGGCATGAAGCCAAACTCCGAGCTGCTTTTGGAAATTTCATAGAAAAACCCCCATAAACACTTTGCTCGGTCTGCGAATCGAATCCAGTGCCTCGATCATAGCAGTCAAAAAGTCCTCCGGCGGGGAAATCGTTAAATATGATGATAGTTCTGGTAAAGTATGAGTACGGTTGAGTGTCTTAAGTTTTGAGTGGTCATTTGATTCACAACCAATCAATAGAAGATTTTTGTACTAGATTAAAATGTTAACTTAATCATAGATTCAATCCTGTATAGATAAAATTTATCTTGCATTAAGTATTTATGTTGAAATATTGTAATAATTTTCAAGAAATGTCATGTTTCACACATTTCGCTTGTCTTCTTTTGTACGTTAAATAACAAGATATATTATTAATATCTTATGTCCATTTATCACCATACGATAAACTCACTTAAGACATCAAACTATTATATATCACCCGCCAAAGATTCCAGAGTCAAATTCCCTAATACCCAAAACCAAGTTAACTCGACAACAAACTACAACTTTGGCCGAGAATTTACTTTCAAGATGAAAGTTTGTTACCAAGCACATATTAATGTTTTCTTGTAGATGCCTTGATATATCCAGTCGCATAGTATCTAGATTCGGTTTTTATTTAATGTGATCGTGCTCAAACGTTGCGATCCATCAATTCGGGTAATTTGACAACTTCTTCAATTAAACAAAACAACTTTGCCACTCCTCGACTTTCTGTTGCAATGTGACGTCACAGTATACGATGTCAAGTACAATACAATCCACAAACAACGGCGGCCACCGAGAGATCGATGGGCCATCACCGTACGCCACTGTCTTGCCCGTTTACGAGCCTCTAGGCAGCTGTATAAATATACAGTGACTGATCTTGAAACGCGACAACTAAAAGACATTCACTTTCACAGGTTTATTACCATGTGTATTGTTGAGGAAAGATGAATAGTTAACGCCTCACAGCGAGATATATATGAAATTTAATGTTTATAAGTTGCGAGTCTAAGTTTTCATCCTTGCATTTTTTACGTTTATCAAATCAATGTCCTTTATTTCGTGTTTCATGGTAGCTTATTTACAATATCTTTTTATACAACGTCTTAATATACAAACCTGATATTTCGTAGTTATTTGGTTTACGAATGGTTTTGTCTAATAACGTGTCTATCTATGTGCTGTTAGTAATGTAGTTAGTATCTTTATACGTTTTAGAATGACTTATTAATTAAAGTTACGTCTTTTTATGTTCGGGTAAGGATTACATATCGTATAACGTTTTGTATGGCTATTTACTTGTATGAACTAAGTTTTATGTATTGAATACGAATGTGCCTTATATACTGCCATGTTGGTTACAATAAAGAGATTGTATGTTTTGCGTTTTATTTGTAAGATATGTATTCCCTAATGTGAAGACTATTTGAAGTCTTATGTAAAATCTACATGATTACGTAACTCGAAGAGTCATAGTTCTTTGTGCCATTGTTATTGTTATAAACCTATAATTATTATTATTACTGTATTAATACGTAAGAAGAAAAGAAAGAAGAAGTTTGTGTGGTTTGGCATGGTTAAAGTTTATATGGAGAAGGAGTGCAGAAAGCTAAAATTAATCTATATAATATCTGTTACTTATATATTAAATAAAATAAATTAATACTGCGAATCCTAACATGACCAGTGCCATTGAAATGAGCCCCCCAAAATATTGACATCGTCGCTCAATGAAAATTGTCTGCAAGTGATATAATATTCATTGTTTAGGTTCATACTGCAAATGTCATACAGAAAATAGTTTATGATTAAAAAGTCGCTCGTCGAATTTCGATCATTGGGCGACCGCTAGTTATTATTATTACTGTATAATTATAAGACCTGTAATAGGTAAATGATAGTCCTAAGTATATAGCACACAATGTAATAGATGTAAGTATCTATATGCTTTAAGTATGGTGCCAAATTGTTCAACGACACGGCTTGATAATTCACATAGAATTATGAACTCGGCGTGTTAGAGTATAGAACCAGAACAACGGTCTCGCCTGTCTTACCACCTATACATTAATTTTTCATGTATGTCTTCCCCGACGCCTGTACCTACGCTCAGTCGGTTCACGCGTTTCGTCCAGTGCTTATCTCTGTCAAAATAATACTTTTACGAAGCAAAATGTCTAATTGTGCAGTGAAAACTTGTAAAAACCATTATAGAAAGAAAAACCTCAAATCCAGTGGTATCTCTTTTCATGTGTAAGTACTGATGGAATATTATTTTGCGTCAAAATAATTACTAATTAAATGACACGCCGCCATGGCAGTTCAGTTTACTCAAGACGCTGTAGTGTTGTGCCTACTCTTGATTGTATCGAGTGACTATTACCGTATTTTATGAATATAGACTAGGTCCTACCTTATTTAACTACTATTGATTCTTTTAAGTATGATTCTAAATATAATTTCTTTCTAAATATTCATTACTAAAGAATATTAATTTGTCCTATCACAATATTTAGTACCTAATATAATGTTTTCGATATTGTAATGATAATATATGATATTTAAGTTATTTGAATTAGTATGAATATAATTTATTTACCTACTTATATATTTTTAGAAATTTACTCAGCGAGAATTTTTGTGATCTTGCAGCTTTCCTAAAGACCCAAAGACAAAAGAGAAATGGATAGATGTAGTTTGTAAAGATGGATGGTTTCCAGGGCCTCGAACTACAATATGTTCTCAGCATTTTGAGGAATCATGTTTTGATTTGAGCAAGAAAAGGCAATATTTATTAGCAGCAAAAGCAGTACCTACGTTAAAACTTGATGTGAGAAATTTTATAAAAATATTCTATAATTTATATTGTCATTAATTGTTTATGGGTAGTGTCACTATAAAACTATACTTACTTTAATTTTCATTGTATTTATTTTTGATTGAGGAAACTGTACAAGAAAATGAAAATGAAATGGATTTGAAGTCACTGTTAGTTTTGTACCAGATATGATTATTGATTCTTCTCGCAAAAAAAAACTAAAATCACTTAAAGAATGCCTGGAACGTATATCGCATCAACGTTTATTAAAAATAAAATGCCTACAGTGCTATCAAAGGCGTTTGAAGCGTAAATTATATCGCATGGAGGATTTACTTCAAGACTTGAAAAAGAAAGATTTAATGAACAAAACCGATGTCCATATATTAAGCGGAATCAATATCTCAAGTGCTGAAATAATTAAGAGACAGTTTATTAAAAGTAAAAATCTTTTCAATGAAAAGGTTATTGAAGGTTTTAGGTTTATTTGAAGGTTCTTGAAAAGTGTTTTAACTTTTTGTTATTATATATATTGTATATTCAGTGGTTAAGATAATTATGTTATCATTATTATAATAAACAAGTAAAATAAACATTTGTCGAAGTTATTTTTAATACCAACGAATATATCGATACAATGTCCGTACCGGCGGACAACGCACATCACTTTAGAGATAAGGGACAAACCACGCCCTACCCCGTGCCCTTCCTTACACCCGCGTAAATGAATCGCATTGTTTCGATACTTATAACAAGTTTTGCACTTTCTAGGTACAGTAAGCGGACTTTATTACTCTATGATAATTCAGAATAGAATCAGACTACGGTCTGTGATTATTGTGGTGGCTTCCCCTAAATAAATACAGTTCAGTGAAAATTGAAGGTGTTTTGATAAAACTTAACAGGTATGGTGGTGGCTAATTAATCAGGTACATATCTTTAATACCCCGTCTGATTATCGGATATACATAGGCTGATCCCAGAACGTGACAAGTTTAAATTGCGCAACTATGGCAGGTGTTACACCTAATCCATGGTGGTTATGATCCAGTCAGACATGACTGTCGAGTCCTACCATGCACATCTAAGTAATAATAAAAATGTTTTTGTGTCTAAATGTACCTTAACTTTACGCAAAGCTAAGATTCTTTTTCAATCGTACAGTCTTAATATTAAAAACAAATCGATCCAGTTGAATAAATAGGAATACATAAACAAACAGGGAATTTTCAGCGACCGGAATATATTTCTCGAGATGCAGCATATTTTATGCAATAAGTACAACTTCCTCAAAGTGGGTAATGACGCCCTCTTAGGGGCGCTGGAAGTTTTCATTCAGAAGGGTCAAAGAAAATTAGGGGCCTTAAGACAAGTCTATAGGGCGGGTAAGATTAAAAAATATCTTCTTTATTATGTATTTGGGTAGTTCTACGGAATTAGAATCCGCCTTATATCAAAGAAACTATAGTTAAATAACCTCTTTAATTGCATCTTCATTTCATTATTTATTCCTACCCGGTTTTTGTTTTATTATTTATGTCTATATTAGCTCATGTGCGATGTCACGCTGCGAGCCGTCTTTATATCAATCAAGTTTTAACAAGTTTTTGCTAAACAACTCGAATTTACAATATATTTATTTTTTTAGCAATTTCTATCGTGGGTAAAATAAGTTTGAGAACCAATGCATAAGTGTAGATACGATGCAAGCATAGCTTTTGAATACTATTTGTATTTCATTAGAGCAACAGGGAAACAGTTTTGCCTTTACATTTTACCGAGTTTGTTTTGACGGTATTACGTTTGTTCAATCATTAGGGAGTTATTATGAATTTCGCTGTATTTTTTTTTTAAAACGGGGGATGGAATTGATATTTATTTTTGTGTAATGCTTTTATGTAGGCTTAAGTATAGCTGTAAAATATGTTAGTAATATGTAATATGTAAGTAAATATTTAAAAAGTAAATATGTAAGTATTAGTGCACTACAATCGTGCAGAGTACAATTACTGTCCCTCGTTATTTAATTTCCTCATCGTTTTGACAAATGTATATAAAATGTGATATCTGAAGTTTGAAAAAGGTACAATGACTTGAACTATAAATCTTCTGACCATCGTTGTCTTGACTACGTAGTTAAATTACAACAAACGCATCAGTAAATATTAGTATTTCCTGTTACAAATAATATTCAATAAATGCTAAAGTATTGCTAAGTATTGTACATTTAATAAGTGTGTTATCTTAGTGAATATACAGAAAGGGGGTCATTTGTAGACGTCACTATCATTCACGTAATAATCCAGGTCTAAAACATGGTACGACCAATTTGTGTTTATTTTTATACTAATATAGATCCCTAATTTCGTTTGTACTCAATTACTAATCTAGTTTCGCTTAGCAAATTTACATCTAAGTTGCTTTAGCTTTGGTAGAACAATTTGCTTCCATGCGCAAGTTAAATACGGGCTTAACTAATGCGCGAGTATTCTGTTTGTGATGCCCGATGTTTGTTTTCTTCTAATACTCTGTTAGATGCTACTTAGGTAAATTAATATTAAGTAATGTTGAGCTCAAATTATTAAGACAAACTGAAACACATACTAGGTATCGCATTAGTAGTTGGTATACCAAACAATTATCAAATATTTATCAACGGTCTATAAACAATATTTTTTGAAGTGAAACTTCTTTTGGGGTGGTGGGAAATGGATTTTTTGAAACGAAAATGTGCAACGAAAAAAAGATCGCTATAAATGTATATATAGGTTTCAGGCTTTGAAAGAATGAGATAGAATGCGTTTCTATATAGTTTCCCTGTCCTTCGTCTATTCTTAATGTACTCGAAATATATATAAATAGAGGGAGAGCGAAAGGGAGAGAGATAAGTCTCACTTCTACCGCGTGTCAACTCGCACTCAATTTTTTCTACGCAAAATTTATAACATTACGTATTCGATAAAGACGTCCTCTAGGCCATTCACGTAGATGGAGTATTGTAAAACAATTTAGATTTGCTTACATTCTTAAAACACAACCAATTAAAAGATGTTTCTTAGAAATTATCACTAACAATAATGCAAAATTGATGATTGAATTTACACCTATTTAACAATTTAAAAAAAGAAAGACTGTCGATGTATACCATTATTTTTGTAGTAGGTCTCTACTGTAAATACAGAAGAATAGTTACGTTGTAAACCCGATATTTTTGCCTAAACATAGTACAGCTGATAAGTCAGAAGATAATGTTAAAAGGATGTTGCATTTTGTTAACATTAGATAATATAATTTAAAAATTTCGATTCTTGAATTTTTAAAACCTAATATAGCTGACTATAGTAATTTTAAATATTTTTTATTGACTAATAACAATAACATTGGCATTTTAATGTAATCAATATAGTCTCCATTCTGTATAAAAGACTTATACTAACCACACCATAGCTTAAGTTATTCTGGAGTTTTTGGCGGGATCTTGATCTGCCACGTTGTGGTTTATATTTTAATTCATAAACTTAAGTTAAGGTTTTTGCCATATACTATGTTTTATTAGAGGTACTTATTTTGCGTAATATAGTTTAGCGTAACAAGTGAAGTGGATTATAAAGTATATAAACTAGATACAAAGATTTTAATTTGTCAGAATAATTCTCTAGATAGTTTAAAAAAACGAGCCACCACCTTGTTACAGCCATAATATAAAGATTAGAAAAATAGTACGTAGTTAGGCTTAAAACATTTGTATCCAGTGACCTTGATATTTAAAATTAAAAATACGTCACTAGGTTAATTATTTATTTACATACATTTTTCAAAAAGTTTTTCCTGTTCGATCCAAAATCTTAAATCAAAACATATTATTAATGTTAGGCGTCAGCAACATCTGTAAATATTCTCACGGTATCAAATTAAACAGAAATTGGAGGCGGGCCATTTGTAAAAGTAAACCAGGGATTTCGCTTCATGATCTCAGAAGCGATCGTTCGAATTTCGGAAATTAATTTTTCAACACATGGAACGAGATTGTAGATACAACGCATCCGCTGATTTATAATAAAGTAACAGATTTATTATTCTTGCATTGTATCTTTTTCACATACCCCTCCACTCTTATTGAAATTATCAAAATGGATATTTTGTTGAAAAATAAAATTTTCAATACAAATAACGTATAACAAGTTTTTTTTTAAATGGCTTAATATCGTTGCATATTTTTTGGTTGCATTCTATTTTATCTTTCACATCTTGTAAAAGCATTTTGAGATGATTGCAGATAAATTATTTAAATTATAATTATATACTAATAATAAATAAAATAATATAGAATTATTCTCTACCTTTATTTAGCGAGTGATAAGTATAAAAGTAAAAGTAGACTAAGCAGAAATCTACTTACTTGGACAAAATGAGATTTTTATATGATTTAGACTATGGTATTATAGTAAAAATGATAAAAGGGCGATCAAGGAATGATAAATAAATAACCGACCGCATTGAGTGCAAAATTAACACAGATTTTATTGATTAATTAGTTACCCGATTTCAACGCAGGCACACGATACTACTTAAGCAGTTTTGTAATTTACGATAACAGCTCGCAAAGAGATAATCACCGGCCGTAGGATAGTGAGAGGAATTTGAAGAAGAAGAAGAGTAGGGTTTCCAGGACTCGTTGGAGAAGCGGGGTTCAAGGCCGATCTTGAACCTTGACCTTGCCAACAACGTATTAGAGATACCACTGGTGTTATAGTATACATAGTCTGCGGACTACCTTACATACAAAAACATTGTATGAAAAAGAAATCCTTACCACCCAACCATCACAAACCCTTTTTTGTTTTCCCGTAGGACTAATCACTTGCAGATGATACTTGCTTGGATTTCATTAGAAATTTTTCCCAACCCAGCGTATAAATAATATCAGAACATTGTATAAAAGAAGACGAGCTATAGAAATGAGTGTAAACGACAAAAGCTTTTGTGAGTTCACTAGAAAGCAATTATAATTTACTTTGCTTGTTTTGTAGTCGTTCTGGCGAGGGGATTAATTCCCTTTGTTTCGGCCCACGGGAGGCGAGAGGATGCAATAAAGAAGGTAATATAGAGAACAATAGCCTTTTACCGATCACCTGACGCAATATTAAAAGTATAAAGAGAATTCAAGTAACCACTTTATACACATTACACCTACATTTAATACTAGTATTAATTTTATAAATTTGAATATAAAAATATATGAAAGGAAACCGTGACTGGCTGACTGATCTATCAACACATGACTCAAACCCTAAAGGGGTGTAACAGGGGTTCAAAATTTGTATGGAGAAATCGGTGGAGACTTGGTAGAGTAAATTTAACACGGGCGAACCGTATGGCATAGCTAGTCAGTAATATTAACGAAAGTGTAGTAGATGGAAGCCAGTGTGAATTACGGATGGGCAAGTGACAAAAATAGGTTGATATTTATCGTAGCGCTGTTATTTAATAGCATCGATAATTATCGAAAGAAAAATATCGATTAAACAATATATCGTTATTTGTCCAGAGGTTGATACAAAGTTGTCTTTTTAAAAAATACTTCCACACGGTTGAAGTTATTGGTTTTTTTAATAAACATAAAACAAAACAATCCGGATTAATTGATTGAGCTCGCCAACCGCGTCGCGCCGCCCCGAAGTTACCATAACAGATACACTAAAGACACTCAATTAATTTTCGTACACAGTAAGACAAAATTCAAATGCTTGTGTATTGTGATCAATTTATGAAGATTGTGGCGGAATTTTCTAAAATAAACGATGCGAGAGGAGCATGCAAGTATGCAAGCATGCAGGAGTATATAGTAGTAACATTAAATACGAAACCAAAGTTGCGACTTGCCTTAAAAATATAACAAAATTGATATGAATTCGATCTTCTAAAATAAATATCGATATATGGTGGTTCAAAATATCGACGATATATATCGATAATTTTATGAGAAAACATCGATTTTTCCTATCCTTAGCGCGAATGCATTTAAGATTTATTCAATTCACTTATAAAAACATACGAATTCGATTTTTACTTTTCAAGAATTAATTAACTTTCTTCGTTGTCATAATCTAATAATATAATATTTATAAGAAAAAACAAAGAATAATTTAGTTGGCTATAAAAGTAAACAAAGTGTCATAAAAGAACTGTGAAAAATACATTTCGCTGTCATCTTCCTTTATTCATAACGCAATGAAATTCATAAAGAAAACGTAGGCGCAGACGTAAATAAACACGGGCGTAAACACGGTGCTATCAAGGATTTTGAGGCGTAAACATCTTTACGACCGTACAAAAGGACTCACACTTAAATATAAACTAAGCCCAGTGCAAACCAGAATACTTTGACAATCATTTAGTGGTTTCTGAATTAATGCTAAGATTATCCGCTAATTCTTCCTAAGAGTAATGCTTTAAGAGTAATTTAACTAATTTATCAGGTATTTGATTACTAATCAAACACGTCTCCAAATTGCGTATTTCGCAACAGCAAGTTGATAGAAGAAATAACTAAATATCGACTTCAAAAACTACCGAACACAATCTAAATTTTCCGTTTGGAAGCCGATATTGCGATTTCTGCTACCTCTTTTCTGTTACAAAATAAATTATAAAGAGGTGGTAGAATATGTTATGTATAATTTCTAGATAAACAAATATTATTGTGTTCCAAAAGCTGTTCTTGTAAACCAGTCTTACTTAATGTTTTACCAGTCTGGTATATCGTCCTTCACTGAGGTGTGTGTGATAGTCCGGGGTCAAACTATACATACCTTTAGGCTATAAAATACTTTTCAAAATTTCTATATATTTGTTACACTTTATATTACCATTTCTAAATACATAATTCTCTTTTCAATCAATTATAATGCACGCAGCACTAACTAAAAGAAACTCATGTAGCGGCATTTCTACAAGAACTGCTACAACAAAATGTTTTGCGATATTTCCGCCTGGAAATTCAAGTAAATGTTGAAAGCCATATTGCGTAAGTTGTCGCTCCATTTATTCCTTAAGGATTTCAAAGTTTTATTCATTAATATATTAATTTGATAATAAGCTTAATATATTAACAATTCAAGTAAAAAAGAAATGTTATATCAATAATAATTTATAATGAAAATATGTTCGTTGGTCAGCGCATCACTTGAGAACAGCTGGACGTGTGTGGCTAGTTTTCGTTATAAAATATTCGCAATATGTTAAGAAAATTTGAAAAAATTTCCCAGAAAAAAATCCAATTGGGGCATAACTGAACGCCTTTTTTTCTGTTGGATTTTTGTATCAACTCAAGATCATACTCGTTAATCAAAGGATGGATATGCGTAATTCTTTTTTCGTTTTGTACATAGTCATGGAAATGTTATCGAAAAAAAAAAAAAACGGGATAGGTGGTCCTGCTGTCGACTGAAAAGAGGTAGCGAGATAATAAACAGGTGCGGTGAGACAGCATGATACATACATTATTTATGCAGACAACGTGCTAGCTTTTAACGCAACGGATTCTATAATACTCACGATTAATTAAAGTTTTATCGTGAATCCTCCACAAATTAAACGAGGATTAATTCTCTTTTTCAAATCTTAGGAGCTTATCCTATTTTTAACAGACTTCATAAAAAGGAGGTTATCAATTCAACACGTATGTTATATACATTGGAACAGCAATATAACAAAGCAAAGAAACGACATACATAATATACCTAAATGGTTCTATTTTGTTTAAGGATATTGTACAGCTGATGGATAGATTTACTGGCACTGACTTAAAAAAAATTGTAGAGCCTTAATTTTTTTCGTGTCTAATTTTGATTTCCTTTTTGTTGGGTAATTTCGTGTACTTTTATTTGTACAAAAATATTATTTCATAATTTTGAATTAATTTATTTTCAAGACGATTAAATTTTTTTAAATTAATTTTTATCATTTGTAATTTTTTCATGACATATGCAAATCTTCCCGTGCCCTGAACAAAGTTTTAATGCTATCTTTACACATTGTCAATTCAAATAGCATTCACCAAGCCATGGTTTATGAGGAGGCTGATACTTCATTGTTTTATATCAAATACCTTTTCTTTGTTGATTATTTCATTAAACTTTGAATACTTATTAAAACTTTTTTATGTTTCATAGGTACGTGCTTGACCTCGCTCTCACTTTATAGATGAGGTCGACGATGGATCGGACTCATAAAATGCCTATCGCTCTTCGCTTGAAAATTCTGAATTTATACGTGCGTGGGAAGACAGACGCCGGGAGTGAGTTCCACTTCATAGCTGTTCATGGGAGAAATTGCTTTCAGTAATAATGTAATGTAATGTATGTAACAATATCATAACTATATAATATATTTAGACCGTCATGCAAATTTACACTGTCAGAAAAAAAAACACGTAGAAAGTACTTGTGGGATATTTGGAAAAAGAAATCGAGCCCGCATAGGGTACTCACTATACAAAACATACATTGCCGAAGAAAATATAGGTGGATCATGAAATGGGGTTACACACAACGACCTCAAAGGCTTCATATCCTCTTTCGTTAAATAAATAACCTGGGAACATATCTATTTCTTTGAAAGTACCTTCACTTAATAAAATTTAATATTTAGATATGTACCTACTCGTAATTCTAGATAATAAATCGTATTATTTATAGAATAGAATCATACTATAATATAATATTATAAATATGAAAGTTTGTATTATAGGATGTTTGTTACTCACTTAAGCAAAAACGACTGAACTAATTTGGATGAAAATATGTACACAGATAGTTTATAACCTGGATAATTTATATAACCATAATAACCAAAGCACGATTTTTATCCCAGTAAAGACCAATTTCTGAACTCCACGCAAAAGAAGTCGCGGGAAGAAGTCAGTATTGCATAAAGTTACATATTTGCATCAGTTAAATGAAATGACCTGTTTTGCTGAAATAAGTAAGAGGGTAATTCAACCAAAATGTAATCAATAATAATTAAACTGAAATAGACAAAATAATTAATGAACTTTACAGAGGAAACGATAATAATTTATTTTTAACCAATCCTTAAATCCATTATATGGGCGTTAGAAATAGCGCTCAACTAGCCTGAGTCATGTTAATTAGTGTAATACAAATAGAAGACGTAGCGTTAAAAAAGTCTAAGCCCGGCAAAACTGTCAAAGTCTCATTAGAGCCATTAGCGTTCAGGGCCCTTAAGGTAAAGTCAGTTCGGAAATAAAGCGTTAAAAAAGCGCATCCCTAGAAGAGAACCTTGGCTTGTCATTAGTTCTATACAAGTGTTATTACATTGCAGGTCTATCGCAGCCGATTTTTGGTGCGGGGGACTGCATTGTTAGAGCCCCTTCAAGAGTGGGGCTTTAAGGTCAATCTACTTATACTTAATAATACAAAGCGCAAAAGAGATTGTATTTTTTGTTTATTTGACCGCGCTAATTTCTGGAACTTCCAATCAGATTTACAGTCCTATTTCATATAGGTAAAAGCTTAATTTATTGAGAAAGGTTATATAACATCATGCTACGACTTTAAAGAGGCGAACAGTAATCATGAATTTCAAACAATTTGCCAAGCTGTAGGCAAGTGCGGACAACGATAGACTAGACCGTGAGCGTTGAAGGTAACGCATGATGCAGTGGAGAATTGTTAGAATAAATTGATTACTGATGAAACCATATTATAACTTACACTTACAATCAGTATTTATTTAGGTTCGTTAACTCATTAGCCTAGTGGTCGTAAGCGAAATTGTTATGCTCGAGGTCCTAGGTTCGATTCCCTTATCGAGCAAAGTATTATTGGGTTTTTTTATAAAATTCTCAGTAGGAGGTCGGAGTTTGGCTTTGTCCCCGATTAATGGCAACAGGCTCGCCCCCTATAGGTACATGGTACTTAAAAACATAACCGGCGAACTGTGGGTGTACAGTCAGGGATACAGGCGTGATGGTCACTGATGGTGTGTTATTAATGATTAGGTTCTCGTTTAACTTTCCACCATTAACGGTTACTTTTTACCATCGCACCGCTCGCCATAGGTAGGGACTTGCTCATGCTTTGTAACCTAAATGGTCGCGGACAGTTCGGTTTCAGATGAATTTCCTTCCGCGAACACTCTGGATGTGGATTAAGCTCTCTACTGAGGATTTACCAAGAGACTACAGTATGGGGTTCTTCAAAAAGGGGGTGAATAAATTTTTAATGGAGGTCTTCTGATGTTCCAAGCGTCTATAGGCTACGGGGACCGCTTACCATCAGGCAAACAGCAGGGTTGTTTGCCACCATCGTGGTATAAAAGTAAACCTTGCTTGTATCAAAATAAATAAAGTAATTAAAAAAAAGTCATCCGTTAAGAAATAATAAATTACACGGGAGAAAACTAGTGTAAACAATTTTTCTAAATAAAGCGTTATTCGGACATGTAATGGTGAAAAGATTTTCTCTATACTGAATTAGCTTAGCTCCTCCAAAGGTTTCTTATTTATTTTTCCCTTTTTGTTTTCGCTTTTTTTCTGCAATTACTCACTTCTTAATGCCATTATTGTGGAAGTTATAAGCGGAAAGCGATTTGTTTAACACAATATGACGAACTGCCATACTTTAACTAGAAAGCCGTTAACCGCAAATATGTAGTTGATTTTAATATCTTCCTACCTAAAAGCCATAGTTCTATTAGTAATAGTTCCAGGCTTATAAACACTTTGTTGGCCGTTAAGTAACATAATATTTGTTGCGAAAATAGGTAAAATACTCAGATAAATAAATAAAAATAGTTTTCAAAGCTGGAAGTAGTTTTCTGAACAATTAAAACCTTATTTAATGCACGGAAATAAATGTAAATAATGTGTCTTTTTATAAGTCCATAATCTACTTATTATTATAGTTTTTAGAAACAAAGATTTTCTTTTTTTTTTCTCAGGATTTGTTTTTGGGCTTAGCGGCCTTCTAGTTAAAGGACAGCAGGAAATATGTTAGTACATAATGTATTCTAATTCTACAGTGGAAAGTCTGTATGTTTGTACGGCCTAATGTCAAGAACTACCGGACCGCAAGGTACAGTTTATAAAATTTTAACTTTACAAAATCAAGATATTCAGCTATCTTTTTAATCAAACGAAAGTAGACAAGATGTAAACGAGTAAAAAGTACATCGTCTTTTTTTTCTATCGGAAACGAGGTTTCTAATGGACGTTTTAAAAATATTGGAAAGTAATAAAATTATCTGAGAATTAAATAAACATTCGAATATAGTAATGTTATCTATAAAACTTATATATCATTAAGTGATGGAAAACCCCGAAATATGTGAACTTCAATTATTATTAATCTACATTACGCTAATATTAATTGGAAGTGTGAATGTCGTGGATTTTGTCAAACAACGGTGCTTAAATTATTAATATGCCCGTAAGTGTTAAAGCTGAGCAAAAGCATTTTCTTTAGGGGAAACTATAAGATTAATATAATTATAAAAAAGCAAGCCCACGTTGCAAACTCCTGAAAATATATTTTTGTTAATACTTTTTACGTGGCGGTATCCAGTAAAACACTTATTAATTGTTCAGATTCATTACGACGCTTTCTTTCAACGTAAGTTAATACTGTTACTATGAAATTAAAGTAAGTAAATTAAGACACAAATATGCACCAAGCACGACAAAGTGCAGACGTGTTCCGAATATATTAGTACATTACCATTATTTATCAAACCAAAACTATTTCGATTAAATTGTTTAATATCACTGATTTTGAATCGCTGTCTCTTAACATTTATACCATGCGATAAAACGAGGTTCCCCATAGATTTATATGGACCGTAACCTCGCAGATGCTGCTGAGCGAAGGAGCGACCTAGGACGCGACGCTAAGTGTTATGGCCGTTCATTTCTCCTCGACTACCTCACATAATACGTATTGAGGGCCGTTTTTCAAGCGTACCTCGTTATTTCAGCACTTAAGGACAAGATTATTAGAGTTCTTCTGATATGAGATGAAATTCCTAGTTCTAAGAAGGTTGTCATGAAATCATAAATTCTTAAAACAATTAATATTATTTTTTATTTTATTAATTACCTAGAACCGCCAGAGACTTCGTTCGTGTGTATTATAATACAAAATTTAACTTTACAAGACAATTTTTATCAAAAAAGAAAACCAACTTCGACGTCGATCCCAATGAAATTAAAAAGGGACCACCCTTGAGGTATCTTCTTCCAACGATAAAAGAATCATCCATATCGGTTTCTAAAGATATAATTATGGCTATACATTATCCATTACAAATATATACATACATTCTAATTGAGAACTCTTCCTTTTTGAAGTCAATAAAAAAATTGCCTATATCAATCTGTGATATTGTAGATTCATAGAATTTTCAGAATCGGCTAAGTAGTTGCAGAGATTATTAGTACAAAGAGGAAAATCATTATACTAATACGTGAAGCAAAAACTTTATACCCCTTTTTAAGCGTATTGTGTGCACGGAAGACTGAGATTTGGCATGGTTAAAGTTTATATGGAGGAGGAGTGCAGAAAGCTAAAATGTATCTATAATATTTGTTACTAATATATTAAATTAATTAATACTGCCAATCCTAAACCGACTAGTGCCATTGAACTTGACCCTCCAAAGTTTTGACATTGTCACTCAATGAAAAGTGATATACTGCAAATGTCAAACAGAAAATAGTCTTTGATTAAAAAGTTGCTGGTCGAATTTCGATCATTGGGCGACCGCTAGTTTATATAAACACATACAAACCTTACCTAACTTTAAAATAATGATATAGACTACTTACTGTGCGGTTAAGCACACTCAGGCATTTGATATTTCTCTATGCATTTTCATTCTAAAGTACCGCAAAAAACTACGATCAAGGAATGTGGTAGTTTTACTATGTAATTTTGCCAGCATTTTATGTGAAGTAGTTTGACTAAAGTGGAAATGGGTGAAGCACTCGGCAAGACAAGAAGTTGGACGATGGACCAAAGGGATTTCGGAGTGGTGGCCCAGAGATGGAAAAAGACTTCATTCAAGGCAGACTGCCAGCCCGATTGTCCGATGACATAGCGAGGGTGGCGGGTGAACTCGGGATGAGAGCGGCGCAAGATCGAGAGGATTGGCTTTTTTTTTATAACTAATAAAGTGGATTATAAATTATAACAAACTAAGAACAAGCATTTTAGATTACCACAAAAACTCGCTGGACAGTTTTAATAAGGGAACTGCCATCTTGTAAGAGCAATGTTCGGAGATGAGGTACATGATTAATTTTAAAAAATATTATAATCACGTGACATTGTCAGTACTGTGAATTTTCATAGTTACCATTAAATCAAAAGAAGAAGAACTGCATACGTTGTTTAGAATAATTAATCAATTCTAAATTATTTCGTGGTTATATTCTATCGTTGCAAGACGAGCGGATCGGTTAGTTAAAACGAGTTAAGGAAAAGAGATTAATGTATGAAGACGTGTTTATTAAATACGGCGACAGTATTATCGGCGTGTCAAGTTGACTTTGACATGAGGGTCGATAGCAACAATTAGGCCAGATATACAAAGCCGAAGGTTATCTGTCACTAGCCACTTGCATGCCACGGCCACTTTAACGGGTTCCAAGGAGTCCACTAACATTTTAAGTGGGATTTTGTCAGTGTCTCTCAATCTATCACTAGTAGTTAGCTGTGGATTGTAACATAAGGTGGTTGCTCTCAAATATTGCGAGAATATATTACTCTAAAATCTATATAAATAAAATGATTGAGGTTTCCCGTTGTACGCGCATCATGCAAAAAGTACTGGATAGACTTTGTTTTTTTTTTTTGTTTTACACCTTAGATACTTGGATACTCCATATTCTTCTGTCGTCCACGCTAGCAAAGTCGTGGGCATTGTTAGTTTTTAATATTTTATTCAAAATTTAAACATATAGTATTGATATGTATACATTGTTTATTTTTAATTATTTGTTTGCTTTGCTTTGCTTAGTTTAGAATTAAATGGACATGTGCGAAATTGTGTCCCCATATTTCTATTTTTTTTTTTAAATAACTAAGTTTGAGTTAGACTCACTTACAGAGAGTTCTATTGTACATTAATATTATGTGCTTAAAAAACAAGTTGTGTTTTCTTTTAATCGATTCACTGGTATTTAGATAGATTCATATTGGGTTGAAATTTATGACTTATGTATTGTTTAATTTTAAAGTTTGCAAAAAATGTAGGGTATATTAGTTTTTTATTTGATAATTGCTAGAGTAACACATATTCTGTGATAATTTCAACCAGCTCCTTATTACTGTTCAAAAGATATATAGGCACTTTAAAAGTAGGACCGAAAGCATCCGATTAGCAAATGGGTTCCTTTTCTAAATATGGAACTTTAAAAAAGGAATAGTTGCGCCAAAGCCGATTCAATTCTAATAACAGAAAATATATAAATACGTTCAATAAGAATTATGTTGAGCTTAATCCTGCCAAAACACCTCGGTTTAGCAATTGGCACAAACTTTACGCCACGAACGAAGCCTAACTGTGAACTGGAAATGTGCCAGTTTTCATGAAACTGTACTAGGCGACGTTATTTGGACAGATACTGAAGAATCTCATAACTATATAATGAAAAATCTGTTCAAAATATTGATTTATTAAATTTAGCATTTTTACAATTTTGAAAAAACGTCTTATAGTCTTTACGTACGTCAATGATAGTGATGATTGGAAATGATACCCCAACTGTAGAATTTATATATGTAAAGTCGCAAAAAGTTAAAGAGCCGGTTTTTGTAAATAAGCACCGTATTTTTATTACTACAAATAAAATTCCTCGTTAGCCTAGTGATCGTAAGTGCGACTGCTATGATCGAGGTCCTGGGTTCGATTCACAGGTCGAGCAAAGTGTTATTGGGTTTTTCCTATGAAATTATTAATAGCAGCTCGGAGTTTTGCTTCGTGCCCGATTAATGGCAATAGACTCGCCCCCTATTACATGGGACCTAAAAACATACTCGGCGAATTGTGGGTGAACATTAGTACACCTCTGCCTAACCTTTCGCAGAATACAAGCGTGATGGTAGCGTGGTGGTTATGTAGAAATATACACAAATTACTTTATGGTATTCAGATATTACTAATAAACAATCGGCCCTAAAGAGTAATAAAAGTTTCCAAGGTAATATATGTATATAATTAGGCTCCACAATAATATATTAAAACGTTTTGCCGATTTGGTAGACAATAAGTTCAAGCAGTTTTACTGACAAAAGGTTATTGAAAGGGTGTATGATAGTGATGTCTGAAAATGACTCCCTCTTTACACATCCACTAAATTAAAGTAATTATTAATTTTAAACATTACTTGCACAGATAAAAAAGAGGTATCGATAAACCCGATCGAGTTTCTAGCTAGATCTTTTCGTTGAATGGGATATTTTCCGAACCAGTGGTATTATTTTAACGTTCATAAGAGCCTTCTAAGGGTCTAAATTGAATAAATTATTTTTGATTTTTATATCAAAAGTGATAAAAGTTAAGTCACTAGTTTCTCAATGTTAGTGTAAGCAACTATTTATCTCAAATTTTGGTATTGTAATAAACATGTTTTACTTCAATTGTACTCGTACGTAAGACGTTTCTAACTCTTTATTGTTTTCATAATATAACCACAGTTTACTTTGTATTGTTTGTTTAATAAACATTATATTATGCCGGTGAGTAAATACCAAAGAAAACACGAATACATTCAAAACTGTTGGCCCTGTTTATAACAATATTATTCGAGACATTCCAAGAAAGGTTTAAATAGGAATTCATGATACAACGTCTCGGGAATTTCGCTATAATTCTTGGTATATAAATAAGCTGTTATTGGTGTATACAGAAAAATGTAGAAGTATTTTCACTTTTATAGACATTGCCTAAGTTGAGCGAATGCCAGACAAAATGTTGCTTAATTTTAAATAAAAAGTTCGCGAGATTTTAGTAAAAACGATTTAAACTGTATATTGATTTTTCAGTTCAATAGTTTAACGATAAACATTTAATCTGCGTTTTGTAAAATCAATAAAGTAAACAATATGTTGTCAAATTTATTACACCAACCGCGCTGCCTGTTTTG
Source organism: Saturnia japonica (assembly GCA_033032175.1). NCBI lineage: Eukaryota > Metazoa > Arthropoda > Insecta > Lepidoptera > Saturniidae > Saturnia > Saturnia japonica. The sequence continues at coordinate 17,914,163 of CM065311.1, read as the reverse complement.
CGAATAAAAAAATTAGTAGCACCCCTAAAAAACTTTTTATTAAAAAAATTAAACTTAATACATTTTTGTTAAATTATAATTTCACAGGGGATAAGAAAATCCTCACTATTTTATTTATTCCTAAATGTTTATTAAAAGATCTCTCTTCGTGCCAAATTTAAAAACTGTAGATCTGCGGGAAGTACCCCTGAGCGTTTTACATCCTTACTGAAAGTCTCCAGAACCGACCAGCGGGCGACAAAGCCCACTTTGAGAAAACTGCTAAACAAAATCAAAAACATAGATTTCGTTGAACTTTGTTATGAACGATTCTAGGTTTTTGTTGCATGTAATTTCGCCTTAATCACTAAGCCATGGACACGACATTTGTAATGTAAAATTTCTGGAATATACCCTTCATTACAAGGTAAAAATACGAGTATTACGAATTGCCTTAACAGTATGCAAAGTACAATATCGGACTGTAAAAAATTCATTTCTCTTAGTGTATAATTTAAAATAAATACAACAATATGTTTTCGTCGTTTTATTAAAATAGGATTAATTCGATACTATTATTGATATACGGTAAATTAATACACTAAAGAACCTTAGTGTGTTTCAGTAAATGTGAGTGAATTAGACTAAACACTGTCGACCAGACATTGACCCGAAACAATAAATCTAAGTTGCAGAGTGCCTCGAGCTCGGTACAAACACTTACAAGAAAATAAAAACGAATGTTCCACTGAATTTCATTTAGGTGATAATGTACCAAGAAAACTAGATTACGAAAACAATACGCGTGAAATAAATGAAAATGTATAATAATATCATAAAACTTATGAGATTTTTTTTATTTGTTTATTTAAACGCGCTAGTCTCTGAACTGCCAATCAGATTTGAAGTTTATTATATTTTGTAGCCTATTTATTGAAGAAGTTTGTAAGCTATATATAACTAAGCTACGACTCTTAGGAGTGGAACTGTAACCCTGAATTTCAAACAATTTGGCAAGCTCTAGAGAACAACGACGCAGTGGAGGGATGGTCGAATTTAAACACGGATGAAAGCGTGGAGCACTGCTAGGAATATATAGATTTGAATAAACGAAAACTTAAACAAGACATTTAAGTATAATACAAAGCTCTAAGAGGATACACTATTTAAAATAAAAGTATGACTAAAAATGGTGTTCACCTGGAGGTAAACAGTCTTTATGTTAAATGCGAAATATGATATTTTGAACCATAAGGTCATGGTCATCAAAGCTTGCCTTTAAAGAATGTTTTAATTAAGATACCCATATCATGAGGGTGCATAAAAACATCTTTGGGAGTCCGTAATATTGAATTTAGAATAACGTCATTTGAACTGGAATTCATAGTCGACGGGGGAACAGTCCCCTAAAATCCAAAGTTCAGCATTCGTGTTGAATGGACTTTCTTTGTCTTTCATAAACAATTACGATAATTTTTTCTAACTGAATGGAGTTTCACAGAATATTATCTATTAAAAAGCGTGTTGTCTATGAAAATTCTCTATTGCCATATGCGTTGACGTGCCATTGAGAGACAATATTCAGTGCGTGTGATTTAAAACTTTTTGCCCTAATTTGTTGTATTCCTTGTATGATTCTTTAACTAACAATATACCGTCCATCTGATTTTAAGTTATCTATGTATTATCATCCAAACTGTATGCAAAATATGAACTCAATCGGTTTGGGGATAATTCTTTTAAAATTCAGTTGCACGATTTCACCCGTACTAACAAGGTAAGTTAAATAAAAGCTTGTAAAAATAAACCGAACAACACTGATGCTCTGTTAAAAATAACATCACTTCTAGTTGAAGCAATAATAATCAAACATGCATGAGGTCTATACAAATAAATCGCATTATACGAAGCGTGAAGCGACCCCCTTCCTATGAATAAACGACGAGGTCCCTTAAATTCAAGTTACGATCCGTTGTGACGACAACTGCTACGCAATTACAAGTACAAATCACATTCTTAGGGATATAAGGTGTCAGTTAATAACCTTCCTTCAATCTATGGCTACTTTCATAGGTGAAATGTTGTTAGGCAGTGACAGTAATATTTAGGCTAGTTGAAAAAAGAATTTATGAAAAAAATATGTTATAATATAAGGGCATGCAGTCATATCTTGGTCATGGTATAGTCTACACTTAGCCATATGAAACAGGTCTTTAGGTCTTTCTAAGATAAGACGGTAATCCTCTGGATTGCCTTGGAAATGGAAGGTCTTAACTTCGTTTTGGCAAGTTTCGTCGATTTCTCTACATCGAACGTACTAGTATAAAATTTTGTTTCGTTAAAAATAAATAAAGGTTTGTCGTTGTGCGCGCATCACGATAAAACTACTGGATAGATTTAGATATATTTTTTAATTTATTTCTCAGATATTTAGCCCTTATTTGAAAAGAAAATTATCACCGATATCTTCCATAAACAATAATTCTATAGTTAACACGAGTGAAGCCACGGGCACAGCTAGTACCTAATAAGGTAGTAAACCAGCTGGCTTCCAGCATGATTGTAACTAGTCCCATCGTCTATGGATAAAATCATTTGTATTGCCATCCCGTGTTCAACCTTGCGGAAAGCTTTTATTGCCTTTTTGAAGAACCCCTTAACATAACCTTTCACAATTCTAAGTGGTCTATCTATGGATCTATCAGTGGATTTTGCAAGCGCCTCGACGCTACTTGCTATGAAATTAGAGAAGAACGCAATGAACTAAACTGTCCGTTTCGCGAAATGAATAGGTAATATCGTAAATAACAAACCGTGTTACAATTAATCAAATCAAAAAGACGTTGATTGATAGACGACAGTGCCTAACCTGAAGCTTTAAAATATAAAAAAAAAAAACTATGAAAAATCTGTAATTAAACAAGTAAGAAAGTAATGTCTCGTGCACATCAAATAGCGTACAAGTTATTTAATGCTTAATAAAAAATTGCTGGTGATCATGTTTGTTTGTCACGTGTAACTTAACGTCTCACTACTCGAAAGCGATGATATTATATAAGCGATTTTGATTCTCAATTTGATCGGCTCAAATTTAATAGTTTTTGGACGTCGAACGTTACCTACTCGATTGTACTTATTACAAGTAGAAGCTTTATCAGAGTCTTTTCTTACCTTACGTGATACTTAATAATCAAACTGCAATAGCGTCATAAAAAATGGAATACACTTCTTTGAATAGTCACTCTCCCATGTTATTTAACGCATAAACAACACAAACATCAACCCAAAGAAATTTGCATGCAACTTAAATTATTATGGGCTGTCTAAAAAGTAGAATGCTCTTTTGTTGCTTCCTACTTTTCATCCAGAACTAGAGTACTTTTCAACAAGAGTCGAGCTTTTTTGGTTGAGCCAAAAAACATTGTACCGAGAAAGCGTGACATTTCTGTTGAAAAAATCACTTGCCAATAATGACAGAGAATCAAAATACAAAACAATTGATATGAATCGCACAACTGTCGACGCCTCATCAGTTGCTTTAGATATCGTTTATATAAAGTGGTTAGGAATGTCCTATGCGAACTTCCAGTTACTCAGTGGATAAAAACTGTTCGAGATAGAGGAAACTGATTCTAATTTCAAGTCAGGAATCTCTTTTTTTAAATAGTAGCACAGCAGAGTGATGGCACTAAACTGATTGTAAGTAGAGTACACTTCAAAACCATCGATGACTAACGCGATAAACTAAAAGAAGTTCGTTGTAACCAGTTTACCACCATGTACATGGATACCTAGCAAAATTCAGATCGTTCAGCCAGAGCAATTCCTGAATTAATTTCACGAAGTCGGTTAACGGTTAACGTTGACAATTTAACATGAGTATTAAAACAAACATACATGATTCGAATGGTCTCAAGTAATGTACAAAAAAGCGTGCGTGTGAGCATGCATGTCAACACGACAACCAACATTCTGCAACCGTGCGATTATTAGTTGGAAATAAGCACGCTCAAAATGATTTCACGCGAACAAGTCTGAAGCGAAAGGAATATGTAATTAAGATCTGCCGTTAACAAGCATGAAAGTAAAAACAGAATTTGGTATGTTGTATACAATACTTTGTACACTATTGTTGCAGGAGATTTTTATTTAGTAGCACTCAAAACAAAATTTGCCTGAGGGTTATGGCTTGTGTGTCTCAAGTCTTGATCTCTCTAACACTTTATTGGAAATAAAGCTTTTATTTTTAATATGAATCTTGTATTATTTCACCCTATATACGTTGGTTGGTAAAAGACGTAGATAAAATATATTAAACTTGTTTATTATCTTTTTTGCGGTAGTAGCCATGTGACTAATGCAATGGTATTTCATATCTTTATTTGTTAAACTCCTTGTTTATACAAAGAAATAAATTTTTATGAATATACAACATTTAGCAGCTTTAGACCATTTGTAAAGATAGTCATATATTTACATAAAATGTAATTAAATTTTATGCAACAAGAAATAAATAGTAAATGAGAAATAATTTAAGTTTACAATTTGTACACTAAGCTCTAAATAAATTTAAGCTTGACAATTCAGTGAATCACCACTAAACGCTATTCTGCGGTATAATAAATCCACAAAACAACTTTACGTTGACAGCCTTATTCTAACAATCTCTAGGGTTATCAAAATATTCGAAGACGATTTTTTTTTATATTAGCTCAGTTAAATGTTCTGCATTTCTGTATTTTTCTTATGCATCTTCATATTTTAGTTGATCATCAAACACTACGGTGGTATTTCCCTTATATGTGTGTGGTTTCAATACGATGGAACATGAGGAATCTAAGACTACCCTAACGCTATTTCATCTCTTCTTTTCTCAACGAAATGTATACGATGCAGTTTATACTAGCTTTATGTGTCAGAGATATATTAATTGTCTTTTACTCAATTTATGTAGTAAAATCAATTCCTATAACTTCTAAGGGTTTAAGGTATGAAAGAGGGTCAAATAACACATTAACGCTTGAGACACCCAAGCCAACCTCACCTGTACGTGATGTACCCTGTTGAGTAACGAACGAGGAAATGGGAATAGCAGGGTATAACAGCTGTACAGCCCGAATGCGTCATGAGATACCGTCGTCGTGATTCGTTTATGGGTGTTTCGGAATCGGCCGGTAGATAAACAGTTTTTATTTACACATATCGGTATGACAGTCACCGAATTCTATCTCCCGGTGGTTTCCACCGTTTTAGGATTGTGCTGCATTTACCGTCAGGTATAGTTCCGATACCTTACGTGATACTACAAAAAAGTTAAAAATTAAAGTTAAGCTGATACCATATCGCAACCGCCAGGGACTTCGTTCGTGTCAATAACAATATAAAATTTAATATGGATAATATAATTCAGGAAAAACGTAGCTTTTTATCAGTGAAATCATTTTTTGCATCGTGTCTGTCATTCCAGAGACTACCTCCTACAAACAAACATAGTTTACGTCTTTGTAATTATAATAGTTTAGATATATAAGGCAATATCATTTACATACATAGTTTTCTCATACAAAACAGAGTTACTAGTTTTCACTAATAAATATCACTATATTTCCGGCAAATCGCCAATAAAAGCCATTATGTGGCGCAATATGTTTGTAGAGCTACTCTAACGCGACAACCCTATATTCGGGAATTAGGGTTGTCAACAAGTCAGAATATATGTGGATTTAAAAAGTGACATCTGTTTGTTGCTGATGCTTATTCTAAAACAGCTGTGTTTTTTATTATTATACATGTTGTAATGGTTCCATGTCAGTTATGGAAAATTTTCTGTGAAAGCAATTAAAAACTAAATCTAAAGTTCGTAATCTAGTTGATCGCCCAAAATAAAAGGAGCTAGCAATAGCTGACAAGAAGGCGAAATATAAATGCAAAACATGTAAATATGGGATTATCGATTTTAATTTACTTGAAAAAATTAAAATATCTTACTTGTAATGTACTGTTAACTTTGTAGTCCATATGGACCCTAAGGGTTCTCACATCACGCTACGACCCTTAGGAGCGGAGAATTACCTTACAATGTGTAGATCATCAAAGGGCTGTGTGGTGTGGCACGGGGTATCGGGGCCAGAGAACTAACTAAGCAATATCAAGAAGGACCCTGAGAATGCCTAAACTAAAAATATTGTTTACGACAAAGTACAAAGTATTTGTAAGTTTTCTATAATTAGTTCAAAATTTAATAATAATTTAACACCAATGTAACCGCTGGGCACTGCTAGTAAAGCCGCATTTTCACTATACGAGTAGGTAATGTCGGACCAAGACCACTCGGATTACTACTCTGACGCTACTCTTAGCATGAAAACACATGATCCGACCGCACTCGGACGTCGGCATCCGATGAGAGGAAACTCGGACGCGGTACTATTTTTACCCGACTGCAAAAAGGCGGGTTATGTTTTTCGAGCGTATGTTTGTATAATATATATGTATGTATGTCTTTGACACGCTCTGTAGCCCAAACGGCTTGATGGATTTTAGCTTACGTGGTGTCGTTAGATTCGTCTTAATTCTGGGAGTGACATAGACTATATCATATTTAAATACGCCGTCTGGGAACCAAATAAAAAGCAAAAAATTATACATTTTTTAGTCACGTTTTTGTTGCAGTCGGGTTTATGTGCCCTTTTATAATAATTACTAGTGTACTTGGAATGTTTTATGAAAATAAAAATGCGTCAACTAAGAAAAAGTGTAATTAACGTGACATTGTGGAATTATATGAATCGGAATCCGTGTCGTGGAACGCAAGATGCGTAAGATGAAGAACGTAAAAAACTAAAGATACCCGAAATGCCGCAATATAACGCAATAAACAATGACATAAACTGGACTTACAATTCTACAGACAAACAAATGGAGACAAATGCTACTTGGATGATTTTAACAACAAGTCCTATACAATTTAGCTCATATTATGAGCACCTTTGATTCGAGAGTACTCGTATAGTTAAAACGTAGCTTAAATTATAATTTTTTTCCAATAAGCTTGTTGATGTATTAGATAATAAGCATTTCTAAGGTTCTATAGATATTAATATAATTGGTCTGACTTTTAACGAGTATATTATAAATGTATAAAATTGTATTTTATATTAAAAATTAACATTAATAGTCTATTCTTCTCTAATAATATAAAAAAGTCCCGGTAAAATGAAACAACAATATACTTCTCACATCTCTTCATACTTCTAGATATACATTGTAGTATATTAAAGCAATATTGTTAAATGAATTTATCTTTAAAGGTCACATACGCTTCAAATCTCAAGGGCCTCTCAATTAGGATAGAGGTAAATATTTATTATTGCTATAGATCATAAGCATATTCTATGATTTAGGACGGAAATTAATTTCCGTTTGGAATGGAAAAAAGACTGTTTTACATAAAACCATAGTACTAAAATTAGTGATATGGTGAGTTTAATTTCTTGTAAGGCCAGCTAAATTTCAAATTGACATTCTGAATACGCTTGATTGTTTACAAGCTTAGCAAACAATAAACTCGGTACTTTTAATATGAGCGCGGTCAACTTCGTTCCGCATAGATTGACGTCACGAACATTATAAAATTATGTTAGTAAAATATAATAAGTACAGGTGTGGGTCTCATCAGATTTTGTCCTATAGGTACTTTAAAGCATTTCGAATAACCTCACAAATTTATACACTTGAAAGCAATAACACTATAAAATCCAGTGTTGTTTTACAGTGTTTGTAGGGAGTTATTATTACAAGAAAGAAAAGTGAAAATAAATTACTTCGGCGTTATTTTATAACATGAAGTTTCAAATAAAAATTTACGTAAAGTATTCACAGGACACTAACTGGATAGAGAGCTTATACAGGTGTCATATATTCCATAGAACCTCATATTTTAATATGCCGAAAATAACAACGTCAATATTATATGCCACAGATGACAACGCTGGCCGGCAACCGCAAATTATTGAGCATCGTATTGGTTGGCGATCTCTGACATTATGGATAGGAAAATCCACTTTCCATTATCTACCAACAAGGCACTCCTGATTTATTAATTTATCCAAAATAAATTATTAGTTATTGAGTCATTTATAGTAAAGTTTAGTATTTCTAACGAAACGTAGTTTTTAGAACAATTTTATTTATAGCCGTTGTGTGTGACGGAATAATCATGTATGGCGGTGTCTTCTTTACAGTCCTTCGCACGGTTGACCATGGGGAATATCTGAACGGACATATAAATATGTGTACGGTCCCACGACCCCAGTGAGAATGTTTTATGTAGATTTTTTTTTTCTGACCGACTATACTGTTAGCCTTAGGGGCCCTGGAGCCTCTGACGGCTTTTACAGCTTCACCAGACTTGCTCAGCCGATAGCCACGGTCTGCCTTAATTATATGGACCACTAAGATAGAAGTCGAGTGTATACGAACAAAGCCAAATACAATAAAAAAGTATGTTGCGTTATTTTTTAACCGACTGCAAAAAGGAGAGATATATGTTTTCGAGAGTATGTATGTATGTCTATTTCTTTGGCACGCTCTATAGCCCAAACGGCTTGAAGGATTTTAGCATAAGAGATGTCGTTAGATTCTTCTTAACTGTGGGAGTGATATAGGATATATAATATTTAAGTACAATGTCTGGGAATCAACGAAAAGAAAAATAGAAAAAAAATATTAGTCAATTATTTTTCTTGCAGTCGGGTTTTTTGTTTCCTTTTTAATAATTTAGCTAGTTGCGCTTTGTTTTGACAATATTATGTTTCTGGCAAAAATGTCACAGAGATCAACCTACAGAGCTATTTCGAGCGAAAGCAAACAAAGATAGACTGTGGTGATCTTTTAGGGCACACCTGTACTTTCTTTGAGGGTTGTAGTCGTATTTTTTATACTACTAGTTCGCCAAAATGACTATATATAGCATATGATGGTATATTCCACATAAAACAGCAATCGTCGGAAAAAAGATTTTGAAATCTTAATATATCTTTAAATTTGTAACTAATGTTACGCAGTCGCTCATTACTTTATTATTTTGCCTTTTGATTATTCTTTATAATTATTTTAATACTCCATCCACAGATTATTGTTCTGTAATCTGTAAGTTCATCCAATTAAATACAATACTTGTAATAAACTCTCATCCTATACGATCAGCATTTATTGACGGCGTCTAAAAAATTGCAGATATGAAAACGAAATGTTATTCCACAACAGAAATTCAATTACGAACTGTCCCATTTATCATTAATAAAATGAAATATTACTTTAATCTTACTATCTGTGTTACGTTCACTTCTATAAATTATCGATTTAATCGAGTACCTTCAAAGTAATAATTGATTTTGACGGAAACCAAATTATTGCTATATTCTTCAATTCTCTGTCAAGAACTGTAGAATTGACAGTTGTGTATTTAAGGAATGAAATTGGTGAAAGTTATGTTGAACTGGCCTGTCCTATCTAGTAGAATTTCTTCGTATTCGATTTGATTTTGATTTGATGAGATATTTTTAAACGCGCTGGGTATTCGTAATATTTGTTAATGTTATAAGACTGATATTTAGAAGGCGATGATACGGAAAAGAGGCAAAGAACATTGAAAGTCTAATATAATGCGATGTTTTATTTTATAATAGCAAACCGCCCCCGGCTTCGCACGGGTATCATAGTTATACATAAAACTCTGCTTCCAGCTTCCAGTCGGCACGATTTTTTCCGACATCTTCAATAATCTTCGACATATTTCAGTAAATTTACACAAATACTTAATAAATTATACATCTAAGCCTTCCTCATGAATCACTCCGTCCATTGATACAACTGTATGAAAGTCCGTTCAGTAGTTTTTTGAGTTAAACGCATTCAGACAGACGCTTTATTGTTGCTCAAATTAATATAATGATTTTATAGCAAAATTCTCTCTTCCAGCGGGCAACTTCAGTGCTGAAGACTGCACAACGCTTCCTGCAAGTTGCCTCCAACGATTTCGATCTAAATAATAATATAAATGTTAGTTTTCAATTAATAACTTACTAACAGGGCCCCACGTTTTCACCCGTGTAAAAAAAACACTTACTAATTTTGAACCCAAGTTTCAGTCCCAATTCGTTCAGTAGTTTGAGCTGTGTGTTGATGATCAGTCAGTCAGTCACAGTTTCCTTTTATATAAGTATATTTAGATTATAAGAACAAAATATTTAAATTTTGAATAAGTGTGCTTATTTCCGATACTATGGTTTACAAAAACATGACTATCGAAAGAAATCACACTGTAAGATAAACAACATCCTCCCTTATTGCTCACTCTGTTAAGGATTGATAGGTTTAAGATAAAAAGTAGAACGATGACCCGATAAAGGAGAGTACGCTAGAGTGAGTACGCCAGCGAGTTGCTGGCAGCAAATTGTCAAAACGCCAACAGACGAAAGGACCGAGTTTTCGCTGGATTACCAAATGAATTGGAATTAAAGAACATTTATATGTCTGATGTAATTCATAGGAGACTTAAACGAATTATATAATGCTCAACCATACAAAACTAGAAATCCGAAAGATACATCAATCGCAAGTAACATACGGCCGGCCGTTTTCAATAGTCTATTTAATCACTGTTTTTGTTACTAACGATAGCAAATATATATGTTAGATATATATTATGCTATATGTTGGTAAGCCTTTGCAATTCGATAACTAGTTCATACAAAGGCTTACCAACATATATATCATTTTAACATCAGTAACAAAACCAGTGGTTAGATAGATTATTGTAAACGGCCGATAGAAGATATACTTCAATCCAAATGTAAAGATTGTTTAACTTTATTTGGCTTTATTGACTTCAAGCAATTATGGTTCATCAGTTGGTAGCATGCACGGACTCCGCATCGATCGACCTGCAATGAGCCTGAGCTTTCGGTGAAGGAAAACATCGTGATGAAACCATAACATGATCGTAGGGCTTTTTTCTAATGCTAGCCTGGCTAGCTACCACTCTCACGTTGAAAACCTGTCGCCAAGCACCAATGTTATGTTCCGGCAGCTGTACTTGAGAGCCAGTCTTCAACTAGGCTTAGCGTGCTATCATCTTGGGCTACAACGCTAAACCTACAACGATAATTTAAAAAAATGATCAAGACGTGAAAAATATCAAACTATTGGATTTATTCAAAACATTGCGGAACATCTATTGATTTCTGTTATTCTTCATCCTCGTCATAATTATCAGTCAGTATCATAACATGTTAGAGTAACCCATTTTTACACATATGTTTAATTCATGCACATGAAATATAATGGCATTACACACATTCGGTCATTATAGTAATTAAGTACCATCTGTTAAAATGTGTATTGAATTTGAATTGGAATTACTCCGGTTTCAACAGAAACATTTATAATTATTGTGGAATCATTAAATTAGCAATAAAACAGTTACAGTGCCACAGACACTATGTGTGAATTTTTAAAATAGTTTTTAACATTTGTATTTGTACACGTGGATTGGTATTGGTCTTTCCGTATTTAAACACTAGTTTATTTGGTTCTATTCTATGTTTTTCATAGAAACACTAACTTTATCACTTTAACATCCACATTAAAATATACGATGAAAGAATCATTTTTTTTTTTCATTCTTTGTAGGTTTAACGTTTGGTCATAATCTCACGTGAAGGTAAGAAATGGCAATATGTCCGAAGAAGGTAACAATTGAAGCCTAGGTGATCTAGCTATCAAGTACAGTTAGCGAAAAATGACTTTAAGTAACTGTAATATTCCTCAAGTTTGGGAATTTAACTAAAACACGCGTGCACTGTTAGTGATTTATTTCTTGATAACGTCCTCATTACCCAACATAGCAACACAATAGCTGCCTTATTTGCCTAGTGGAAGTATGTGCGACTGCTATGCTCGAGGTCTCGGGTTCGATTACTAGCCGAGCAAAGTGTTATTGGGTTTTTCCTTGAAATTATTAGTAGCAGCTCGGAGTTTGGCTGTGTCCGATTAATGGCAATTGACTAGCCCCCTATTACATGGGACCTAAAACATACCCGACGAACTGTAGGTGCAATTAGTACACATAATACAGGAGAGTAAAGATGCTTTTTATTTGATTCCCAGATGTTATACTTAAATCTTATATAGCCTATGTAATCTAACAACACTTCGTATGCTAAAATCCATCATGCCGTTTGGGCTGCAGAGCGTGCCAAAGACATAGACCAACATATACACATACATGCGATCGAAAAACGTAATCCGCCTTTTTCGCAGACGGGTAAAAAGAATATATATTTAAATCTCTGTCTCCTATTTTTCATTAAAAACTGCTATCCTAATTATTTACAATTAAAGTGTTCCTCACACTGTTTATCTACGAACTGTTGATAGTCGCTCCTGTACATAATTGATTAAGTTTACTTACATTAACTAAGAGAGGATATGAGTTAAGTCGGAATTATTTATTAGGAACACGGCAACGAATATGTCGCGTGGAAGTTAATGTTTGCTTTCAGTACACATACGTAGGAAACCGATCAATACATTACAAGTCAACAAATCCATTTTTAAACGAACTCATCAACTTCGCACGAAAGAACATACGAACTTATAAACTTCGGAATTCTTTGCATAAAGCGTAGCTGCCCCATTCATTTGGAGGTTAGCTATAATTTCCATTCTATGTCTGCCGGTGAGCCAACTAATGCTTACAGTAATTAATTCATAGGTTCAAATATAAATAGATAAATATAATTTACACATAGTTCAATAATAATCAAGGAATAATAAATCAGAGCACCAAAAGCGTGGTGGCAGTCTACTATTGCTGTTGGCGGGCAAGTTCGATTATGTTGTAGAACCACTTTCTGGCCCACGGGCCTGGGTTTGGGCAGCCTTGACATAAAACCATAGTATAATTTTATATTCATATTATACATTTTGCATGATTGTATTCGGTATCATTGACAAGATAGGATTTGAATTTAGAATATTAATTTAATAGAGTTATTTTATTAGATGAGTTCTACTGGAAAAAAGTACACTATTTAATGATCTAAATAAATTTACTTTCAGAAGGTAGTTCAAATATATAAGTATTTTTACAATTCAAGTAAATTGTATCAAACCCGACGCGACGCCCACTTCTCGTTCACGCTGACTTATTTTGTCGATATTTACTCAAGTACTAAGGATTAACTCACGAAGGAACTCATCCGCCTTTCGAAAGATCAATAGCTACGACACCATTTTAAGAAGAAAAAAAATTAAGCAGTTTTAATCACCACATCTGTGTAGAAGATTGGAAACTTACCTTCATCATGGTTTGTGGTTGCAATAATATATCGGATATAATCTGTAGTTCTGTCTATACATCTTTTTTTAAATATTTCCTGAAAGACATCCAAAACTGATCACGAATATGACATTTAAAAATATATTTGTTTGTAACGGGTCTTTCAATAGGGTCACTACAATACCGACATTGTTGTGATATGTAAATGAGGTGCGGTTTTTCCAGGGGACTACAGTATTCGGTACTTCAAGAGGGGAGCGAACAGGTTTTTAAAGGGTTATCAACGTGCTTGTGATTTTTCCAGTGTCGTAATTAAGCGGAAATAACGCTTACTTACCAGCATCGTGGTAAAAAACCTATATATTCTTTGTGCAAGATTATAAAAGAGATGAACGTGCGTTGGAAGTAATACTTCTTAAAATAATCTACCTCAATATGATGTGACGCATAGCATCTATGTGGTTATCTTCACTACAATAAAACGAGAGGTTTAGGTTGCCTGTCCACTGAAGCAGAATGAAGCTGTGAAAATTTCTACCAATAGAATTATATATCTTCTATACAATTAATAAAATTGAAGTGTCTGTTTGTAATGTCAAAATAACAGTTTTTTTACTAAATGCATATGAAACTATATACGATAAATATAACAAAAAGCCCACTTTTAAAATTTTTGTCTGTTTGGATGTCTTTCTGTCCGTCTGGCTGTTTGTTCCGGGTAATCTCCGAAACAATTGGACCGATTTTGACGGAACTTTCACTAATAGATAGCTGATGATATAGAAAGTAACTTGGCTACTTTTATTTTAGAAAAAAAATTACAGTTCCGCACAAATAAAAAAAACTGGTCATGGTTAATCAATTCGGGCGCTAAAATGGCTTATGCTGAGTAAACCATAAGAGATATAGCAAATTAATTTACTACATAATTATAGGCATTAAAAAGACCTACAAAAAAGTCTGGGAGAGTATATATCTATCTTCTAAGGAACACCCTAAGCATTTTTGTCTTTAAAATAGACGGGAGCGGGCGAGCAAGATTCGCGCGGGAATTCTGTAGTCCACGTGAGCGAAGCCACGAGCACAGCTAGTCTAATAATATAATTGCTATAGTATCTGTAGCAAATTTTGACTAATAAGTATAATTGTATGTCTAGATTTTCATGCATTTCTGTTGGTCTAAATTTCCCCAGCTCCGCTCAGCTCTGTTTCAGTGGGCAGCCAGCCTTATAACAAGCAACTTTATGGTTTAAACTATTTGTTATAACGTGCGCGCATTGTAAAATTCATTGTTAACATATTTTTATAATTCGACTAAAGAAATATAGATATAACTTAAAAAAAAAAATAAACAGCTTTATTATTAAATCTAACATTACCCGTAGCCGTCACACTGTAATATGCGTTCGAGACTATTTGAATAAGAGATGAGCAAGACTCGTACTCCGTGGAAGTGAGTTGAATTAATTTCACTTCCGATCTTTCAGCTGCTCCCTTGAATTCTATATTAAGTTCACAGTATTCAGGAACAACTAAAGAACAGACTACATTTCGCACTTCATTCATTTTATTACTCCCACTTACGTAATAATGTGGACGCTTACGTAATTATGTGTCTGAGAATTTAATCTTCATCTATCTTCTATGTCTATTATAAGCAAAGCATAGCATAAGCTAAGCAAAATACCACTCACTTACTCATCACGAGATCTAGGAAACTATAGGTCCTATTGACTTAAAGTTTAGCACAGTTAGTCTTTTCACGATGTAGACACTCACTAAGAAATGATTTTAAGTAAATCCTAACCAAAATTATAATACGGGTGAAACCGTGGGGCACATCTACTACTTATACAAAAAATGGATATAGGTATATATTAGATTGATAAACTCCAACATCTTTTGACCAATCTACTTGAAAGTTGGTAGATCTAAGTATAGTTCATGAAGAAGATTGTTATGCTATTCCTGGACGCGATAGGAGCACTGTAATCGAGTTATTGAGTATATTGATTACTGGAAATGGTAAAACAATATCTGCAGAGTCAGCTACATTTATATAAAATGCATGTTTCTTTGTTTATATGAGCCTATGCCTTTCTAAACCATTCGTCCGAACTTTAGCAAGTTGCTGTGCGCAAGCCCGTGCTAGCTTCTGAAGTATATAAATAAGATCTACTAAATCTATCACACGATACCTATTTCCTACACAGAAATAGACGCGTTATGCTTTCACTAAAAGCAATTTGAAGACTTTACAAATTTTGTTATCAGCATGTTGAAACAAAAGAGATAAGAAATCACAGCGTAAGGCGGAAACTCTGTTGTCAAAAAAGGATAAACGATTCTTCTCGCTCACGCTGGTATCAAATGAACTGAGCGTAATTGGCCACCATTCACGATGGCATGTAAAGTGCGTCAATGCCGTATTTACTTATAAAATACCATTGTTTGAGTCATCGTATCTTATAAATAGTTGTACAAAGAGAAAAATTGTTTGACATAAATATCCACCCTAGTGAAGAAACAAACCGCAAAAGAAACTGACTAGCTGCAATGGTAACGGATAATTAATTCTGGAAGCATTCTGTGACATATCTAGGAAACGGCTTCTATGTGGAAGCCAATGTTTTTCTCCCGTTCGTTTTTTGCTTTACGATTCTGGCCATTTCCTCTTAACTTTAAGTACATTCTCATTGGAAGATTCTTTTATCATATCTTATAATAATACTTTAGATGAATTTTGTTTTTTCTTGTTATATAAGAGAGTTTCCTCCCTCAATAGAAAGCTTATTTTTAGAAGTTCAAAAAAAGAGATAAGATCAAAATCTTAAATTTTTTCTTCGTCTTTGCCTCATTCAGTGCCGGATTAACCACGTAGCGAGAGTAGCAATTGTTAGGGGCCCCACGCGAAAGGGGGCCCCGCATATTTAAACCTCTCTTCATCTCTCCATTTCTGCCTGAGCGTAATTTTTTGAGTGAAACTTATTAAGAAGTGTGTGGAAGACATTTTGAAAAAAAAAACACCAATTATAGTCAGTGCTTATGAATACAGGCAGTTTGACTGCTGGCTGGCTGGTACGATTGACAGTACGAAAAACGAAGTTCTGAAAATTCAATATTATAAATTCCTAATGGACAATTAATTAGAATCATGTTTCCCCAATTTAGAATTTGCTTTGCGCATTTATTTATTTCTCACGATCACTAACTGCAGTGGCGACTGGCGAACGTTCATTTTCGACATTAAAGCGCATACAAAATGAGTTAAGGAACACTATGAGTCAAGAGCGTCTGAATTATCTCGCTTTGATGAATATAGAATATGATTTGCTCAGAGAAATTGATACCAATAGTATTATTTCTAAATTTGCCCACAAGAAACCTAGAAAAGTTACTTTGTAAAAGTTTTTAAAATAATAAAGAAACAGATAAATAAATATAAAATGTATACATTATTTAAAGTACACCATTGATAAAATATAATATTCCTAAAAATATAATATACTTTGTATTAAATATAAACTATGCAATATATATTGAAAAAAAAAAATTGTGTAGTATCATCAGTTTTCAATTGTTAGTTTCTTATCAAAATTATTCTAAAAAGCCAGCAAATTTCATCTCTAGCTTTTTGTACTTGTCAGAGCCTAACAGTGCTTATAGTAATTTACTAAACTATTAATTACCCACAAAATTGTAATCTATAGATAGCAAATAAACGTATTGAGTATTGAATTGCTTTTTACCACTTTATACTTAAGAACCCATAGTAGATCAAGGGCTCTTTGAAAGAATTTGCTACGGGCCCCGCGCTTGCTTAATCCGGCACTGGCCTCATCTCATTATTTGGGAGTCGGCTGTCCTCGTTCTGATGCGCCAGGATTGTCCCGTCTTGTAAGTTGGATTATTTCCGGGTTACTGTAGATCATCATGTGGCCTGAGATCTCGCTTTTTTTATTGTTCGTGTTCGGTAGTGGGTTTGCCGGTTCTACTAGTCGTTACACATTAAACACAAAATACATTAATCATTGAAGTAGAATTAAATCTCTCTCAAAACATTGTCTTTTATCTATGTAGGTTTAAAGAGTCAATATCAACCAGTCTTAAACAATCTGTCACATTCTCATGTCAATGTTTTATACACAACTATTATATCTTCCTCACATCAACCATCCACACTTTATTCGGTCTCACTACTTGTTCCTATTAAAACTAGTTAATCTATATATTAATATGTGAAGCAAAAGCTTGTTATATTAGGTTTAGTGGACAGCTTATATTTATTTTAATATCTTAATAGTCTTATTTACCTTATATTAATTTCGTGTATATTATGTATGTTATTTTTTTTATTTCCAAGGTATCGTTAGGTTGATGTATTCGTCCGTTCAGATATAATTTATAATACGATCCTTTTAGTTTATTAAAGAATGTTTATATAATTTGGATCATATTTAATTATAATTCAATGTTTGTTTACATTTGAAGACTGTCAACATGTCAATTTCTGTTACGTCTGATAGTTTTAGGGTATGCGCTGTTCTAATGTTTTCTAAGAATGTTTTATTTGGATCAAATAAAATATAGAGTTTGTTTAAAAATGAACAGAAATTTGTATTGATATAGGAACGTTGTCATTTTAGAGACTCAGTTTAATATGATATAATTATAATTTAAACATAACATATTGATATAGAAAAGTTATAAGACTCAGTTTAATTGTTATAATTTATAATTTTAATATTAATATCGGTGAAATACCCTTTGTCAAAACGACAAAAACACTACCGGGAAAGTATCACCTGGATTTTGTATTTACAATACAAATAATTATTTTTCCTATTACATATGAGGAAATCTCAATGGACGAGATATTTGGTGCTGCGTCGTCTGCTTGAGCAGTGTATCCTGATGTGGCCTATACCGTGCTGACTCCTGGAGGCGAGCTTCTTGGTGCGAATTTGCTTGTGCCAATCTACCAAGAACACGAGATCCTGGTTCGTGGTCTCAACGCAGAACTGACTGTAATTGGAGTTCTTCTTGTTTTGGACAGTATATTGTGGTCAAGTGAAAGAAGAATATTAAGGATTTTGTAGTGCATTAGGCGATTAATTTACGGTATATAATTTTATAAACTTTTATGTGAGGTATCCTGGAAATACACTTTAATTTAATTTTATCTGATTTATTCATTCCATATTCTCTTTTGGCTCTATAAATCTAAATATCATAACAAGCTTTCGGTACTATTTTAAACGTATTGCGTGCACGGAAGACTAAGATTTGGCATGTTATAATTTATATGGAGATGTAGTGCAGAAAGCTAAAATTTATCTTTATTATCTGTTACTATTATATTAAATTAAATAAATTATTACAGCGAATCCGAACCCTACAAGTGCCATTGAACTTAGACCCCCCAAAATATTGACATTGTCACTCAACGTAAAGTGACAGCAAGTGATGTAGATAGTACTCATTGTTTATGAATACAACAAATGTCAAACAGAAAATAATCTATGATTAATAAGTCACTGATCGAATTTCGAGCTTAGGGCGATCGCTAGAATCATTTATTACCTCATCTTCATATTTTACACCTTTGTATTAGTAAATGTTATAGGTATGAAGGACGGATAACTCCGACCAATAATAAAAAATTGTAATGTCAGAGAGCGCGTCATATATAATACTTAATACTTTCATCATCGAAACCATAGTAATGGACACTGGACAGTACGGCCTTGACATTCGGCACGACGTCGCAACTCGACGTATCAGGTTATATCCCCACTACTGTCTTTCTGATCAATATTTCGCTTGATATATGAAATATTGGGGAATTATTTTTTATCATAGCACGGCATAGTTACGGCGCTGTACCTAATGGTAAGCAGTGTGCAATCCAACCTCGGTGACCGCCGAGGAATTTACAATCCATTGCCAGTCTTTCCTGAATGTCGTTTGAACGACTCCATGTTGTAGGAAGGACGCTTCATAGTACGCTAAAGACGTGATGCGACGTAGAGAAATAATATTTATGTACGCATACATTATGTAATGAAGTTTTATCTATTGCAGTTCTAAACAAAGCAGTTTTCAAATAAACGATAGAAGTACAAAACTAAATATTTGGATTACTACATTTATACATATACTAGCTGTGCCCGCGGCTTCGCTCACGTGGACTACAGAATGCCCGCGCGAATCTTGCTCTCCCGCTCCGGGCTATTTTAAAATCATTTTTACATCACTTAAAGAAGACTCCTACCAAATTTTGAGTCGATAGGATCTATAGCTTGAAAATTTAAAATTTTCATTGTTAATACCCACCCCCGCAACACCCTGTAGGATGAGATTCGTTCATAATAATTTCTACATCTCTTACAAAAGATTGCTACCAAATTTGGAGTCGCTAGGAGCTATATTTTAAAAACGGGAATTTTTCATTGTTAACGCCCCCGCAAACCCCTTCGGGGAAGGAATTTCTTCAAATCCGTTCTTAGCTGACCTCTACATAGTAAAAGTAATATTCCTGCCAAATTTCAAGTCTCTAGGTCTTTTAGTTCCAGAGATATCGTGATGAGTCAATCTATCTATAGAACAGCTCCTATTTTATACATACATATATTAAGTGACAAATATGCTGTTCTGTTATTTTTACAAAAATGTCAGTTACTTTACGGGGTGCGAAATATACGAGTACTTTTTTTCGTTATAATGAAATCATTGCTTTTATAAATCAGTTTAAAGGTATAAGTCATTAAATGCAAAACTCATTTAAAGGCCCACATAAACTTATTTCACTAAAAAGGCTATTTAATATTTTTCTTATAAGTTTTAACCTTATATAATTTACCTCTATTATCTTTAAAGTGCTTTGACTGAAACTTCTTTAAGTGCAACTTGAGAGTAACTCAGATCTTTTTACGGACGGAAATAACGTTCAGTAAAATGTATACTACATATATTAACTTTTATAATACATCAATACTTATGATAAATAGTATCACACGAGTCTTTTACTACCTTGTTATGTGCAGTTTCATACACTACTTTATCTACTCTCATGCATTCGGATTGAACCAACTAAAGATCAAAGTTAAAAGAGTAAGAAATATTTTATTAGCTAAAATAATTGTTCAAGTAAAATGTTTACGGCCAGAAGACGTTTTGCCTTTCTTCCCTTTAAATTTCTGTGATTTTCTTTTTTCAATTACGCAATTGGTTTTGATTATTTGGACATATCGACTTCGTTATGTATGCTTTATCTATTCTTTAACATTTAGTATTTAGACCATAAGGAACACTGGAACTTGTCAGATAATTACAGAAAATAGGCCAATAGCACGTTTTCTGAAAACGAAGTCTTAGCCTGTTTTTGCATTTTCCATGAAATAAAATCGTGATAGCATTTATCATATAATTTTCTCAACTTTGCTGATAAATAGATAAGTCATTTCCGTCACCGCATCTAAAATATCAGGCGGAGTCAAATTTTGACACTATACGTGCAACACTTAGCTACCCACATACAACATTACACACGTATGAACACACACACGTGCACACCACACAGGTACATGGGTTCTGTAAGGGACCTTATTTTTCTTTTTTTTTGCGCTAGTTAGTGTAGAAATACTTTCAAATCACTAAATACACATCATACACATGGTTCCTTCCTTCCTCCCAAGAGGAAGGGAACATGCCTATGAGTATATATTAGTTATCTCGAATCGTAGGAGTAGGGATACAGTTAGATCGCGACCTATTTGCATGCGCGACGACCGCCCGAGCCGAGATCAGGCTACTTTGGCACCCTCGTGCGAGTCGTCCAAACAACTTTCGCGGTTGAGTGCCTTCCATGCTCGCCCCCAAGTTCGGTGAAGCTGTAAAAGCCGCAGCGGCTTTAGGGCTCCTAAGGTTAACAGTGTAGTCAGATCTAAAAAAAAACTCCTTTGGAAGTTTATAATCAGAAATTTACGATATGATAGTAGATTAAATATATTATTTCTTCTTATTTAATTTAAGAGTTGGGCTCTTGTCTGAGCAGCAGTTGCCACTGCCCTTATCTTCTACCTTTTCTTTTGAACTCTTGATCATAGACACGACTCTCACTTTATCCGTCACTTATTGGAAAAAGATTCGTCTAGGTCTTCATGTTCCTCGCTTCCTTCCAAAATTGTTTTAAAGAACGATTTAACAGAAACATCTTTAAAATATATTAATCAATGATAAAATAATAGTTATATAATTGTGCGTGTAAAAAAAGTCAAAGTTCATAGACTGCAGCAGATACTATGATTATGCTAAAAGTTAAATAAGTAATTTTAGAATTTAGCGATATTTATTTAATTATCCGTGATATTGTTTTTATCAAGTAATGAACAAAGGAAATTATTTAAAGAAATTTTTACGGGAATATAAATAGAATAGACGACAAAATCAAATACACATTTCAATGAAAAAGCGGGATGCGCGTACCGTAAACTCGCTTGGCAATGAGCCCGTTTGTACGTTGTACAAAATGCCACTTTATCACCAAGCGTGACAATCTATTTTCTCTTGGCAAAGAAATCTGAATACTCCAGTCCATGGTTTCCTTTTTTCAATATTTCCAAGCCCCTGTCAAGTAAGGAGCATTCTAAGAAAATATTTTTTAACTCTGTTTATTTATTTTCCTTTTTACCTTTACCATGACTTCCAGTAGGGAAGTAATGGTCTTTAAGGTTAAAATTCCTATATTTTACTTCTAAATTAGACAACCCACGGTTTTACCCGTGTTATAAACAACAACAAAATAGGTGTAGTGGTCCCGGAGATTACCCTCCACTTAAACTACACAAAAACAAAATTCGCACTCTGTATAGGGGCGTTCAAATGCAAGTCCGAGAACTGACTAACATCCTTAGGGGCCCTGGAGCCTCTGTGGGCTTTTACAGCTTCGCCGGACTTGGGTCCCTGTCTTGGTTGACCTGGGTTGACGACTAACTTACAAACGACCAATTGTACAACTAATATATTGATATACGTAGTTTATAATGAATCTAATATATTTTAATAACGTGGGCATTATTTAATTAACAGTTTATATGTTTACTTACTCGCAAACTACCATAGAATGTACTTTTTAACCTTACAATGATTGACAATGATTGGTTGACGACTATGATTGGTCAACGACAAATCTTATTAATTGAACATCTTATATATTTCAATAATGTATGTATGATTTAATAATTGTTAACATGTTTACTTGTAAACTACCCGAATATTCATATAAATAATGATTAACCTTACACAAGAAACCTAATCACTTAATGTTCGATTTTAGATAAACTCGTGTTTGATAGAACTAAGAATCTATATAAATACAAGACAATGTTTAACAAAAAAGAAAACCAACTTTAAGAGTTCCCTTGTGTATCTCCACACAACTTTCGGGGTCTCACTATACAACAAAAAAAACCTCCAAATCAGTTAATACACAAAGAAGTTATGGTTGAACATTCATAAAAAAAATACATTCGAATTGAATAAACCTCAGTCTGACGCGTTCTTCTGTTGTCCTTGCAAGCGAAACCGCGGACAAGGTTTGATTTCGACACCAATAAGCAATAGTTATTTTGCTTTGGTGTAAGAGACATTCTAACAGTGCAACTGTGGTAGTACATTACCAGTAGCTGACTTCAGTTAGGAATCACTCCCTATTTGAAGTTGGCTACAGAGAATAATTACATCTTTGACAATTTAATGTGGCAATGTTTGCAAAATCTTAGATAAGCTGGATTTTGTAAAACAAAAAACCAGATATTTAATACTAGGACTAAATTAATTTATCCGAATTTTCTTTGCTACTTCCGCCTAAGAAAAGGTCTACGCCAATCAAATACTGGTAATAAACACAAATTAGGTCATCTTGTATTTTAGACTTAGTAACACTAATAAAAGGATTTTTAGTAATAGTTAATTAAATTATTTATTGATATTTTAACTTGACGGACAATAAGTTCAAGGATTATATAATTCAAGCAGGTTTTAGTGTCAAAAGGTTATTTATTATAGGTTGGATGTATTTATTACATGAATGATAGTTATCTGGAAATGACTACCCCCTCTCTGTACATCCACTAAAATATTTAAATTATTAACTTTAAACATAATTTACAAAGTCGAACAAAACTTATAAACCCGATGGAGTTTCTTGCCGGTTCTTCTCGTTGAGTGGTATGTTTTCCGAATAAGTTAATACGTGCCTTCTAAGAGTCTAAATTGAGTAAAAATTATTTTTCATTAAATGGGCTGCATTAAAAGACCGTATGCTCGTTTACAATTTTCATACATAAAAATACACATGATTCCTTTAGAGCGATAATACATCGTTTAAGAATATCCTATTAGCATCTTGAATAGTAATTTTCTTTTATCAATAAAACCGATACCAAATGAACGCTCACTAATTTCGAACTCTCTTCAATCCACGAAAGCAATTAAGCGAAGAATGAATAGCTATTAATCGAATGATCGGTGAATTATTCAGGATCATCTAAACGATTGGCGATCACAATCTACCGCTGACGGTATCGACAGATGTGTGGTGACTTTTGATTAGCTTTTTGTTTGGACGATGTTTATTTGATACCAGTTTAGCTTATATAACTTATCTATCAATCGAAACCTACCTTTAGATACAACTTTACAATTCAAGAGAGTTAGGACACAGATAAATTTCTTTGGAGATTTGCTCGCGTTTTTTTTTTTTCTAAAATAAAGTTATTCCTTATAGCATCAGCTATTAGCTAGTGGGAAGTCCTGTCAAAATCGGTCCAACCGATTCAGAGCTTAACCGGAACAGAGAGACAGACAAAAATTTTAAAAATTGTTTAACATTACAAACAAAACTTAATTTTTTTTATTTAATTAGACTTACGTTAAATATAAAAATTAATATCATATTTTAGTATTCTAGTATTACCTATATCTTAATACTATTACAAATACTATAAAGATTTCTTAGAAATCGATACCTTATGATTCACGGTTAAGCCTAAATACAAGTTTGTTTTATACTAGTAGACAAAAATTTCAAGAATAGACCTCGCTAATTTAGTATCAAGCTTTAGGACATTAAAAGAAAAAAAGAAATAATTTAAGTCGCACAAAACCACAGGCTTAGCATCAGAGAAACAGCGTAACCTCGTTACATTTTTACTCCTTGTATGGTACAAGATTTGGTGTACAACATGACTCAACTAATCCTTTTATCAATTTTTGTTTAGCAAAACTATGCACAGATGGCGTGCCAAAATAAATTCCGTTACAATACAATTCATACCGGATACATCGACTGATAACGGAAGTCGTTTTATATTTGAGTAGCTGACCCGCACAACTTCGTCTGCGTCACATAAGAGAGAGAGGATTTGAGAGAGTGGGACGTAGTAATACAATTTATAGATGCCGCCCGCCTGCCACAGCATTCCGCTAAAATGCACTGATACTTGATTATTATTTAGCTGCGGAGTTACTTTAACTGTGATATCTCCTAAGATATTAATTGAAATCAAATGATGTAAAGGGCAATTTATTCCAAAATTAAATACTTGTGATGTATAACGAATTTATTTTGATAAGGATTAATATCATGTTTATAAAAACCCTTCGCAAATAATGCATTATTTTATAACAAATTTTATTACCATAATAAAGGTTATATTGCGTTAATCTTAAAAGATAGATCATCGCTGACTTTTTTTTTTAATTTTTGAAGAGTAACAATTCCGTCGCATATCAGTTTTGCGTAAGTCTAACCATTTACGCAGCGCACGCAATGGAAACTTTCAAAAGGAATAATTTTTGCCCGTTTTTGCAACATTTTTCATTGATGCTCCGCTCCTATTGGTCGTAGCGTGATGTTATATAAATTTCTCTCTTTTTTTTCTAATTCTTTCTCGATAAATGGCCTATCCAACACTAAAATATTTTTTCCATTCCAACCAGTACTTTCTGAGATTAGCGCATTAAATCAAACAAACAATCAAACTCTTTAGCTTTATAATATTAGTATAGATAAGTTTTGTATGAAGCCAACGGTAAATAGTTTGATAATTATAATATATACGTATTGTATATCTTTGTGTCAAGTGTTCACTTTAATAATAATATAACAATTTTCTGGGAAAACGCTTGTTCCCATCGTCAATAACTTGTAAAAATATTCTGCCGAAAATTAAAATTACCTAACTAATAAACAATTCCATCATTTTTGTTAAATAAAAACATAATATTTAAGAAAGCCCATTTAACAAAGGGAAAATTAATCAGTACTCGTTCATCAAACTTCGGCAGACATGAATATTACGCATGGAATTACTTTTTTAAAGAAAATTGTTGTTTAATTAAAACAACGGAAGGAAAAATTACCCAAACTTTTTCTATAACAATATGATAAAATAACTTAGATAAGTAAGTACCTTATGCTTACCATCTACGTATACGGCCTCTATTCGATTCAATGACGTTGTGAGGTTCAGATTGCTTATTATATGTATTGGTAATAAATAATACTTTCATGTGTTTTAAAATTTACTTTCTGGTAATTTTTAATATAAATTTGCTTATGTTATTATTATATATCTATGTTTATATCGGTCTGATTATTTAAATAATACTATTGACCTAGAATTCGTTCTATTGACTAGTTATTAATGACCCGTACACTATCTAGACTGGACGTCTTCAACCCTGTCGATTGCTGGACCTTTTTTATTGGAATCTTCGGACATCCCCACAAATATTTTGTAACTCCATACAAGAGTTATACAAGATGGAAGAAACTAATGGGAAATGGAAGAAAAGTACATTAAAATACATATATTGAAGGTAGCAAATTTTACTTAAAAGGAAACATTCTTTTGTTTGTTTAATTGTAAGATAAAATGTTTATTCGAGAGATTTTATCCTTATTATAGACCCTATCGATTGGTGGTATAACATGGTGCATGTCTGTTATTGCATTCTTCGTTGGTCTCATTCCTGGTACAGGCAAGTTTTTAAAAAGTTGTTATTTAAAAAAAAAAGATTCCTGTAAGTAAATTTGCTATCTTCAATATTCATAACATACTTCTCCTCTACGTAGTTTTTCCACCTTGTATTGCCGTACCTACTGTGTAAGGAGTTTACTTAAATAATATAACTAGCTGTGCCTGCGACTTCGCGTGGAATTTCTTGTATGAAAAACAACGACAAAATTCAACATAGGCGATTTAACCGTGTTTCATGCTTTTTAAATGTCTTGGATCCCTGAGACCCACCGTACCCAAAGGTACCGGATTCTTTGGTGGTACTCACGTATAGCTGCCATGATTCTAAATCCCTTCCGCCTAGTATTTTCCTTCAAATATCTTTAATTTACAGATTTCGACACTTTACTGTTTTATTATAAGTATAGATTTATGATTTCTGTGATGACGTCATAATTTTAAAACTAATCTGTACATATAAAACGCTTTGTCCTGAATGACTGTCGGATCAACGCACAGCCTAAACCGCTGATCATAAAGACCTCAAACTTGGAGGATGTGTTCTTTGTATGACATAGGCAACCGATAAGAAAGGATTTTCCGAAATTCTACCTCTAAGGGGGTGAAAAAGGGGGGCAAAGTTTGTATGGAACAACGTGATTCCTTGGTCCAATCTGCTTCAAATTTTGCATAAACCTTTTTTAAAAGATTGATGGAAGACGTGTTTCGTATTTTATTGAAATTCATCCGCGGGGTTAAAAATTATTTTGGCGGTGATTTGCTTCGAAGTTGATATCAATACTCCTTAATGCTTTTGATGCAAATTACATTTCATTTTGACACATGTTTGAAAACTCAATCCGAGTTCATTCAAAAAAGGTTGAACTCACTTAATCTTTAATAAAATAGTACAAATACATTAATGACAATTCTATTACAATAATATTCTTACATTAAAAAAATGAATAGTCCGATAATTTCATATATACGGATATATCTATA
The DNA here is from genome assembly GCA_033032175.1 of Saturnia japonica. Taxonomy (NCBI): domain Eukaryota; kingdom Metazoa; phylum Arthropoda; class Insecta; order Lepidoptera; family Saturniidae; genus Saturnia; species Saturnia japonica. The sequence continues at coordinate 17,886,812 of CM065311.1, read as the reverse complement.
GCTCTCTCTGTACATTAAACTTTTTTGCAAAATTTTATGTTACATAATTAATTATCTATTATAAATCTGATCGTGAATATGAAATTTAAAAAATAACTGTCAGTTTTTCTCTATATAAATAAATAACTCATAAACGCCTTGACCGATTTTTATAAAACACGTTACTCTGTAATGTATTGAGAATATTTACTGAAATAAGGTGAAAGGATACCAAATTAATCTAATTTTTTTTATCTTTACACAATTTTCAATAAAATCAATAAATGGAAATATAGGTTTTTATGAAGTGAAAACTTCTATAGGAAGGTTTGGATAGGGAGTAAATTCATGTAAGTCGTCATCGACATGGTCACGTGAAGTGTTATCGATAAACGGAGTCTTTGTACCATTATAACCTAAAATTTAAGAACATCATTATTATTACGTTTACTATGCAATGCCTATTTTATAGTAATTTAGGAGTTATTTTACTAATGTGATAAAACAATTTTTTTTGTGTGAAACAGTTTTGATTTACAAGTTTCAATTTAAGATCAAACAATTAATTTGGATATCCAAAAATATCAACTGTTTGTTTATAGTTTTAAGTTTTTGCTTTTATTCGCAGTCCTCATGACTGCTTTTTCTTTTCCAAGAGTATTCATTGATAGCAGCACTGCAGGGCTTAGTTTAAATAATCACAAAATTGGTTTGATATTTACTGTCACACTTAAGTATATTTTCTGAAAGCACGTATATTAACAATTAAAGGCTGGGTTTTTATTATTATTTTTAAATATTTTTTAGATAAATATTATGGATATTTCTTTATATTTAAATTAGTAACAATATCTATTCTATCTACATTTCTACGATACATGTCGTTGTTTGGTATTTTTGGCTACCAAGATTTATATTAAACTAGCTGTGCCCGTGGCTTCGCTTACGTGGACTACAGAATGCCCGCGCGAATCTTGCTCCCCCGCTCCCGGCTATTTTAAAGACAAAAACGCTTATTGTGGGTGTTCCCTAGAAGATAGATATATACTCTCCCGGACTTTTTTGTAGGTCTTCTTAATGCCTATGATTATGCAGTACATTAATTTGCTATATCTCTTATGGTTTGCTCAGCATAAACCATTTGAGTGCCCGAATTGATTCACCATGACCAGTTTTTTTATTTCTGCGAAACCCTAATTCTTTTTCTAAAATAAAAGTAGCCTAAGTTACTCTCTATATCATCAGCTATCTATCAGTGATAGTCCCGTCAAAATCGGTCTAACTGTTTCGGAGATTACCCGGAACAAACAGACAGACAGAAAAACAAAAATTTTAAAAATAGGCTTTTTGTTATATTTGTGGTATATAGTTTTTTATGCATTTAGTAAAAACTCTTATTTTGACATTACAAACAGACACTTCAATTTTATTAATTGTATGTATAGATTACATTAACCAAACATACTATAAACTCTATATTATAAAGCGTAGGTACACTGGAAAATTATGGTTTATAAAAATAAAGTTATTAAATAAACTTAGTTTTTCGTAAAGGATTGCAAAACTCAACCTTTTTGTATGCCTTTATGCATATATATTCCCCGAAGGGTTAGGCAGAGGTGTACTAATGTATACCCAAAGTTCACCGGGTATATTTATTGTCCCATGTAAGTAATAGGGGGCGAGCTTATTGCAATTAATCGGGCACAAAACCAATTTCCGAGCTATTACTGAGAATTTCATAGAAAACCCCAATAACACTTTGCTAAACCTCGAGCATAGCCAACAGTATTTATGTATTTTAGATAGTATCGGTATGAGTTAAGCTGTGTGATATGGATTGACATTTAAAATTATTTTAGTTGAGTATTATCAAAGCTTAAACGGGTCAAATACCATATGGTGTGACTGAGGCAAGGTGAGGTTTTTATTAATAAGTAATTGCTGTTTTTCATACACGAAATATACTACGTGGACGAAGTCGCAGGCACAGCTATTTTGTTAAAATTTTCCCAAGATAAATATGCAAAATGTAAATAAAAAAATTTAAACATTTTTAGTAGTATATATTTGTTGATGCCACTAATTATTAACAAGGATGGATATCACTTTGAATATTAATACGAAAAATTACAATAACACTAAATAAAATCATATAAATTTATAACATTCAAAGAAATAGACATTCCTGTAAGGCAAATGTACCAAGGGACTCTACAGCGTAGGCTACTCGAAGAAAACTCGAAAGTTCTTAATTAAATTACTCGGAAGACCTCTCCCAGGTTACGCCATCTGAATAATTTTCAACTGAAAATGATATAAAACGAAATTGAAATTTTGTCTAATTTATATCATTTTGCTTTTACATAATAAAAATAATCTACAGTTACAGATGCCTATATACTCCCAAATAATAATACCATTACCATTATTTCTAAATCCTTGATGAGATTGCTGGTGAGTCATATAGCGAAGTAATACATTTTTACGACTTTGGTGGATTCATGTAATATATAAATACATATATATTTAAAATTAATAAAGTTTTCAGTTTAAAATAGGTTAATAATGTGTAGTTAGAGGGTAAATTTAAATACCTTAGCAGGCCACTTTAAGGCTCACGGGCCAGGGTTTTAGAAGCCTTGTTACAAGCTTTACTTAATAGGAAATCAAAGCTCATGTATACAAAAAGATAAAAAGAACTCCATGCAATGCAGAGGTTTTTGATAGCAAACTATTGATTATTAAGAACGATGTGATTATTTAAGCTAGGGAAAAGAAAAGGCAGCGCGTGAACGGAATGACACCTTTATTGTACAAAGGAACAGGACTACTAAAGACAATGTAAATGACAAATAGACAAATAGTGTTGCCAGACAGCAGCATACAAAAGTTACTGGGTTGCGTTCATATATCAACACTATGAATTTGGAACAATGAACAATATGGAATGAATTTGTCGCTATTTGAAAGTTTTGGGGCTTTTACAGTATTTTGAGTCTTTGTTATTCTTTATTTTTCACAAAAATTCTAATGCGATTGAAGATTATTTATTACATCAAGCAGGGAATTGTTTTTTTTTTATTAAATTAAGTACTTTACAACCGATCATACATATATAAAATAGCGGTGTTTCTATTAAAATCGTATATAGATAACTTTTTTGCACCAACCAGATAAGCAAATTCAGGACTATTCAGTAATAGATATTTATGCTATATACACCTACTTAACTATTTTAAATAAAACACAAAATAACTGAAAAATGTCACTTCACAAAAACTTCTTCTGAACTTATCACACCTTTATTTGAAGTCGGCTTTCCTATTCTGTTGTCTCCAGAGACATCTGCTCTGGGTCGTCATTGGATTTATATCTTGTTGATTTTTATATGTTTCCTAGTTACAGGCATCCATGTTAGACGGAGTTGTCCACACTTTTTCGGCTCTGACTTATGATCTAGCACTTTTTTGGTCATGTGATCATCTGGCTTCTTATCATGTGGCCGTACCAACGGAGTCGTGCCTCCACTAGCTTTTCCTGTATAAATCTTACATTGAATGTACATTTGATATAATGGTTCGGCCCTTTGTCTAGTAGTGTGACCATCTAAGCATTCTTATTTTGGCGACGTGGAGTTTGTCAGACTGTTTCTTCTTGAGTGGCCCATCCACACCGTAAGTCATCGCGGGACTAACTGCGGTCTTAGAGACTTTCCCCTTAAGCGTATGGGTATTCTTGGGTCACAGAAAGCAGGGACAGGCGGTAAACTTTGCTCCCGCACACCCACCACGTCCACCCTCTCCTGCAGCAACTTAAGCCATATTAAGCGATATTAAGCGTTCCCTAAGCGATATGGAGCCATTGAGTCTAGCAGTCGAACCATTACACTACACCCCACACTCGTGCACACTACACGTGTATATAATAGGTTCTGTAAGGAACCTCCTTTTTATTTTGTACTAGTGAGACAAAAATTAACATATCACTAAATACACATTATACACATGTGTCTTCCTTTCTCCCAGGAGGTAGGAACATGTATATATGTAGAGTTAGCTCGAATTTTTACGGATAGGAAAATTAGCCAGTTAGTCACTTAAATTCAACTACGATAACAGTCCAAACCGAAGGTTTTTTCACTTTGGCACCTTTGAACATGTTGCCACGCTTTCGCGGCTTATGCGCTCGTCCCCAAGCAACGGAGAAGAAGTAAAAGCCGTCTGAGGCTCCAGGGCCCCTATGGCTAACAGTATAGTCAGATAGAAAAAAAAGGGTCACAGAGTACTCCTGAAAGCTGTATCCACTGCTGCCGGCTCGTTTTTCTTCTACATATATGCGAGTCTTTATTGATGTTACCGTCATTATAAATTATACTGCCTAAGTAAGTACTTAAAACAAAAACAAAAAATCACTTTGCAAATTAACATCGATGTCACGTTTTGTACTTTAAAGACCTTTGTATAATATCTATAACATTAATGTATGATTTTTATAATTACAAACGTAATTTTAAGTAATTCCTATGAATATTTCGAAATAATTTATTTGAATATTTATTACCTTAGTTCCGCCTGGGAAGGCCGGTCACTTACGCAGATTGCAATACTACTAAAATGAAAATTGGAATGTCAAGAAACTGTTAAGTACTTGTGACTGATTTTATAAATCCTGTTATTGTTAAGTTGCACCTGATTAAGAAAAACAATTATTGTAACTAATATAATTCAACCCGCGTCCACATAGTAGCATCCTTTGAGATGCAATCAGTATCGACCGCAGGATACACGCGTTACGCATTTTAAATTAATCGTTGGATTCAGTGACTTAATTCACCGTCTTTTAGAGTATATTTATTTACTGGTGCTTTAAGTCCCTAGTAGACGTGGATCATTTGACAGTTGACGACGGTCGCAAGAACGATAGTGTGTGCAATTCGGTAGCTGTACAGCGGTACATGGTAAAGCAACAAGAAATACATACATATGTTCAAATAATATATATACATAGTATAAAATTAAGTCGCTTCCCGCTATCTGTCCCCTGTGTACGCTTAGATCTTTTAAACTACGCAACGGATTTTAATGCGGTTTTCACTACCATTTAGAAAATTTTATACAGAAGGTTTATTTATCCAATACATTTAATAAAGATTTTGTATAGTAGATAATATTCAATTATTTGTAATCAAGTCTTAAAAAATGATTTTCGGGCGCTTACATGGCTCACACTGGCTAATAAACATTATGAGATAGAAATGACTCGCGCGCCATCTTTTTTAAAATTCTCGGACTTATTTAGAAATCGTACCGGGTACTATGTGGAACTCGCCAAAGTGTCATCTCAATCGTTTGAATGGTTTAGAAACGCATAAGAGATAATACAACAAACTAAATATTCATTTTTGTCTGTTTGTTCCAGGTAATCTCCAAAAAGGTTGCACCGATTTTGACGAGACTTTCTTCACACTTAATGTTTTTCTAAAACCTTTATGTTAATGTCATTATAACATCAATTTTAAATATATTAGCTGTGCCCCATGATAAATTTATTCTACCAACTATCCACCTCATCGCCGCGCCGCACGCCCCCTACGCACCCTTGTAGCCTGTGCGTGTAGCCTGTCGTGTAGCCTGTGCGTGTAACCTATCGTTCTCATTTCCAGTACTTGCCGATAGCTTGCTAGATTGCTTGACGTTCATGTTTAGTACTCGACTGCCTAGAGTTACCTATTAACTTCCTCAATACAATAAGCTATAAAAAGCAGAAATATTTTTGTAATCTGTCTTATTGTTCCAGAGATTGTCGCGTCCTTGAAAAAAAAAAAAAATCTTGAATTTTATAATATTATTAACTAGATTCATATTTATAGCTTAATAGCAACCTACCCCGGCTTCACACGGATACAATTTACTTATGAAAAAAGAAATAGGAAAGGAAAGGATGAGAAATCTTTAAATAAAAAAAAAAAATTGTTAAAAAAATTTAGACCTCGAAAACTGTATTATTTATTGGGACCAAAACTATCCTAAGTAGTACAGATAGTTACGAAATGTGATCAAAATCGGTTCAGTCGTTTCGGAGTTTATCCCGAAAACACATCGTGCCAAGATATTTTTATTTATTTATGATGTAAATTTCATACATTTATATTCAATCAAACGTGTAATCGCAACAAGTGCCCGGCTCAGACTGTGGGTAAGAGTGTATGCACTCTAACGCGTGTTTCAAACAATTTGGTTGATGCGTCGTCTCTAGTACGTAGTAGGAACGTTTGTACCTCAATGCCGTAAAAAGACACTTATGAACTTCAAAACACTACTACCAGTTCGGAAAACATCCTAGTGATCGAGAAGCCGGAAAAGAACTCGATAGGAGTATATAAGGCCTTTTTCCCACGAGCCTATTTGTAAGCGATTCACGTTTGAAACGTACATCCTACTAGATTCTCGTAAGTAACCGCCATACAATTTCGCTATATTCCGCACACGACACGACGTATTTGACTGTCAAAAGCAAACTTTTACATCAGTCACACTATGTTCTGCTCGACCTTTGGTCAGTATCTTGGTCGCATATTTTGTGAAAAGCCTCGTGGAAGAAAGGCCTTACAGTATAGTTAACTAAAGTGCGTATTACAAAAATATCCAACCAATCTGATAAGTAACCAATCAGATGCGACATATTTTCTACTTTGCAGTTATATTTCCTGGATCATAAAGGGTGTTACAATTAAAAGACCTGAGCATCATCTAGTAATCATAAATATGAACCACATATTATTGACATGAAAAATATAAAATTTTATATTCCTTCTCAGAAAATCACTGGAAATTTTATCATTGTTGACAAAACCGTGACCTTCTTTATTATCATAATATAAACATTATTCTAACGGTAATGTTACCATTCGAGTTCACGATCTATAGTGTATATCAATCGAAAACAACCGAACTGATAACGTTTCAAACGATGAATGAACGTGATTCTTCTCCTTCATTGCGACACTGAACGCCGTTTTGATGGAATCTGGCTTCCGAATCTTATCCGTTGTACTCGTGTATATGACTGTCGTTTATTTTAGAGTCGATTTTGCTCTCGGAATAGGTTTCGCCACCGAACACTAAAATCTTTTTCAACTGCAAATTCTAGAAACTTTTTCAGATATCAATTGAATTACCGATGTGGGCAAAGATGGTAATACGCTAAGACTAAAGAACTAATTCTTTAGTACACCTAACACACCTATAGGTGCTTGGAAACAAAATCTCAACTTGAGGATGGAAGCCATCAAAGCGGGTATTAGAGAATACCCTATCAACATGTAATGCCATCAAAAGCCTAGTATATAATGTATAAAAACCTATCCTATAATGATAGGATCAAACCATCAGAAAGGCGCCCGAATCCGTTACCTACAGGATACTTTACGCCGGTCGGGGGTAATCGCACAGGAGAAAAAAGAGGTGGACAGCTCTACATACCAGTTCCTTCTCCCTTTTAACCGCCTCTTTCGCGAGGATTATTAGGAATAAATACGAGGTGACGGTGTTCCATCAGCTCTCGCTCTCGCCCATGTATTTGACCACGGGTGGAAGTGAGAGATCGGGACCGATCAATAGACGCTAAAGCCACCATCACTTTATCATCTGTGTGTCTAATTCTGCACCTAGTGTGAAAAGAATATTCAAATATGATCATTTTTTAACACATTTATTAGCAGCGGAATCGCGGAAGGACTACAATTGTTAGAGTTCATACCCCAAGGCATTAACTTCGTTCTACGCTTACATTTTTACTGCGTATAACATGAAGTTTTCGCTGAAAATCTTGGTTGCATGATAATAATTGCGTGACCAATAAAAGGATAAAAAATAGTGGACATCGCTGCTCAAGCGCGGTGTGACATTGCGTCGTGCGCTAATCGAAAACCAACAAAAAAACGATTAAATTCCGGAAAGTGAGATTCTAGCGAAAGTGTAGCGTGTCGCACCCGAATGCATTGCAAATGAATTCATTGACGGTACAAATGCATTGACGATGTGTTTATATAACAATATATTTGTATTTATGTAATACAATGTTGGTATCTATTTCCTATGTTTTTCGTAATCAAATCTATAAACGAGAATTTTGTAAGTAAATATATAATTGTATTAAATTTGTTGAATCGAAATTTGACTGATTGGCTGATTTATCAACACATACATTGTTCAAACCACTGAACGGATTTGTCTGTTTGGCACACATATAGTCATTATGAAGTAGGCATACGTTAATAACGACTTTTTAAAAAAATCACCCCTAAACGGGTATACGGTGTTTCATCTTCAAAATTTTAGCACGGGTGTAGCTTTGGAGTACAGCTGTCAGCTAGTAAAAAATAATTAATACTAAAATCTTAGACGAAGTTCTTTTTAATTCTTTTATATTTTGTTTTGTTCTTAATCAAAACTATGATAAGTAAAATAATTTTTTTTTTGGATATAACTCAATGGGGAAATATAACTCGTGGTGGTAAAAAAACATGAACATTTTATACATGTATATTATTTTCAGAATTGTTCAACATCTTGTGCTAAATTTCAAGATCCACGAAAGTCGACGGAAAGTATTCTTCACATTCTGATAATCAATCAGCGAGTGGAACTTTTAGTATAGAGGATCGTATCTCCTTATTGTGTTAACCTATGAACTTAACCAAGAACATTTTTTACAGCAGTATGAGGCCTGCTTACCTTGAGCTTCTTTTCGAGAAAAACGTTCTTGACGGATAGACAGACGGACAGCAAAGTATAATAATTCTATAAGGGTTCTATTTTATTAACTAGTAAACTATCACGTCCGCGTCCTAACAAAAAAAACTTATCAAAAGATACATAAACGTAGAAAAAAACGAAACAATTTCATTATTTTTTTTAGTAAATATTTGTTTAAACCCGAATCACCGTATCAGTACATCAGGTCAATGCGAATTAATTACAAATATGGCCGCCAGCCGAAGTTTTTGTTCCGTACAGTATTTTATATGTACTTATGTATGTAATTGAATTACTGCTGGATAATATTTTTATAGTACGTGCCCACTCGGCTGTATGTCTTTACGACCTTGTATTTTTTCATCATAAATTAAAAATGTAATTACATTCTATAAAATATATTCATCGTAAATTATACCGTATCAACGCAAGTTTTATGATCGAATTTCAAATGAATCCTTAAAGTTCCAGCCTGACTTCCAATTTAACTTGGTTTCACTATGTTGCGGAATATTTTCCCGATAGGTAAAACTTTTCAACTTACCCACCACAGCTGATACACTCTTGGGGCTATCGGTGTCTTATCGCGACAGAAAGGCCGGCAGCAACTTTTTAATTGGTACACCCGTTTTAATTAAATATTAACTTTTAAATATTTTTATCATTTTCATTATTACTTACTTCTTTGGGTGCTTTTAGTAGAACGCAACATTGAAATTCAACTATGTAGGAAAATAAAGAAAGAAAGAAAGAAAACATTTATTCCTAAGAACAAAACACGCTGAACATAAATTGAGTAATATTAACACACACAAAAAAAAAATAACAAAAAAACAACATTAAAAAGTATTACATAATATAAATGACACAGCTACGTGTCCTGCTATTAGGAAAAGGCGTCTAGCTCAGCATATTATGCTGAATTGTCACAGGGTACTTAGCGCTGATTTTCAGCTGGAACCCCCAAGCAAGTCACGGTGCGCCAACAATAATCAATCAAAATACAATTAAAATAAACCATAAATAACAACAATAAGTCACTATTCATGGTATAATATTTTTTTAAAAGTAAAAAACTACAAATATAAAATAAATAAATAAAAGGGGCACTCATAAACAAATGGAAAATAATATTATGTAGGTGCATTATAAAACTATATAAAACATTATATATAAAATTATACTAGGTACATAGCAGGATTTTAAAATATATACAAACACAAGTAAATCCTCAATGCACGAATCTACTAACACTGCGCCATGTAATATGTATAAACGTATATTTATTTAAAATTATCAATAAAATGGTTTCGAATTGTTATATATTTCGATTCAATTAAAATAAACCGTTATATTAAAGAATTCACATTATAATTAATCGATCCATAGTTTCGGGCCATGTACTAAAGTATTTTTCAAAATTCGCATATATTTTTATCAATTTGAATTTGTTAACAGTATCGGCTGACGGTGAAGGAAAGTACCGTGAGGAAATCTGAAGGCTTGAGAAATGTTGTAGTAGGTACATCCAACTTTATTCTACACTCACACACACTACATTGTTACTCAGTACGAATGAAATTATTATTTTGGAATAATATCCGTGATATTCTAGAAATCTTTGTCGATCGTCTAATAAAAACCCGATGAAAATCAACGCGTAGTATTAATAGGATGCATTTCAAAATTCTAGATTTCCAAATATAGGTACAGAAAAACTTTACGGGATTTTTGTATTTTGTTCATAAATGTTTGTACTGTAAATATTGATATAAATGTCTCGAAAATTTAAACGTTTGGGGTTATATTATTACCAAGTATGTAAGCTATTGTGTTGTGTGTGGTTCAGCGCTGCCTACCCTCAAAGAAAATTGATTAATCGACACTTTGTCGCCCTCTATCGAACAATGTGAAGAAGCTATCGGCACTGCGAATAGGGTTGCCATATCTGTCGATTACAAAACGATATAACTTTGTAAGAACGTCGATATTAAAGCATAATTTATTTCATAATAACTAAGATTTTGTTTTCGCAAGCTTACGATTAAAGAAGTAATTTTGTGTTATTTCGATTGTGTTTTATTTAGAATAAGTAGTCTAAGTACAAGACCATTTTTAACAAAAAAAGGAAAACGAACTTTAGTGATTTTGAAGAGTTCCCCCTGCCTGTCGAAGGTACAATGCCAATGAAATTAAAATGGGACCATATTTGAGGTATCCCCTTTCCAATGAAAAAATAATCCGGTTCATAAACAAAGAAGTTATGTCTGAATATTTATTAAAAAAAATCGAATTGGGAACTTTATCCTTTTTTTGAAGTCAGTTAAAAAGTATAAGTTTACTTTTGAGTGCGCGCCAAAAAGCTCACTCTGTTAATTTTACAGAATTACCATTTTACTACGGCATGATCGGGTATATTAATACACTAGCTGTGCACCACGCTTCTACCCGTGTTAAATTTATTCGAACAACTGTCCACCGCGCCACGCCGGGCCGCCACTTCGCGCCGCTAACGCACCCGTATAGTCTATAGTGTAGCTAAAGTCCTAGCGTGAAGTTATATATATATATATCTTTCTCAATAAATATGCTACAAAATTCAAGATAAATGCTATAGGTAAAATGCTTGCTATGAGTTTTTCATATATGAATGGTAGTTCCTGAGATTAACGCGTTCAAACAAACAAATAATCTCTTCAGTTTATTTGAAAGCTAATATTAGAATAGATTTAAACTATATAATCAATCTTTGCTAATGCCAGTAACAATTTTCAATCATGACGATTGGTAGCCAAAATCATAGATGTAAATAAATATTAAATATATGGCAAAATACAGAAAAAGATAGAGATTTCTATTTAAATGTTTTAGTTTTATCTTCATTTAAATGAAACTAGCTGATACCGGTGACATCGTCTGTGGTTTTTATTATATTAACATCACGGCAAGGAAACACATGGCTGAACGCGTAGTGCTTATAAAAATGTTAGTTTATTAAAATTTTAATAACTTTTTATTGAATGAAGATATCGTGAGTTTAAAAAAAAAAACATAATGAACCAAGTATCCTCGAAGTAAAACAAAAAAAAATGATCAAAATCTATCCAGTAGTTTTTGCGTGATATAAAACATCTGACTTGGCTGCATGGTCCTAGATACCTTTGCCTTTCCCTTTCAGGGACTATATACCAAAAATAAAAAGTTTTTGCGTGATGCGCATACAATGGCAAACCTCAGTCATATTATTCATTACGATTTGTAACATATAACCCCAAAGGGTTAGGCGGTGGTGTACTAATGTAAACCCACAGTTTGACGAATATGTATTTTTGGTACCATGTAATAGGCCGCGAGCATATTGCCATTAATCGGGCACAAAGCCAAACTCCGAGCTGCTACTGAGAGTTTCATAGAAAAACCCAATAATACTTTACTCGACCTGGGAATCGAACCCAGGACCTCAAGCATCGCAGTCGCACTTACGACTACTAGGCTAATGAGGCAGTTCTATAAAAGGTATAAGGTTCCATAAAATAAAAGAGATTTATTGAGTGTTCTGTAACTATAAAATCATAGCAAATGTTGACTAACCTATGGGATTAGGTTGTGATATTTTTAGGGTTCAAAAGATGTCTTAAGCAACCGACTGGTGAAAAATCTCTTACAAATACGTCGGATTACTCTAGTAAAAAAAAATCATAAAGAAGAATTTTTTTTTTAAATTATGAAACTGTTGAACTCGGGCATATTTTAATTGCTCTGAAATATGCGTCTTCGATTATTATTGATTTGATGTTTTTAACGTAAAAATAACAACTTTTTACTATATGCATATGAAAGTGTATACGACAATTATAACAAAAACGAAATTTTTAAATTTTTTATCTGTCTTTCTGTCTACCCGTTTGTTCCGTGTAATCTCCGATATCGTTCGACTGATTTTGACGGAACTTTCACTGGCAGATAGCTGATGTAACAAACATTAACCTAGGCTACTTTTAAATTAATTGTAAATTGGCAACCTAGTGACATATGAAACTAGAGCCGCTATCTATTTAACTAATGGTATAATAGAGTGCGCTTATCTTCTACTTTACCGGCCACTTATCTCACGTAGGTACATCGTGTAAGCCGTTATACATTAATGAATATTAAACACAGGGGGTTCGGAGCTTACGAAAGGTGAAATTTGAAAAGGGATTTTGTATAAAAGAAAAAGAGATGTACAATATAAAATTTACAAAAAAAAAAACATTATATAATAATGTCACGGAAAATTTTTATGACACCACCGAGAAATGTTGAAAATATTACCAGTTAAAAGTCCCGTAATTGATTAATTAGTTGTTATACTAGTAGCGTATGTAAGTACCTGAAACAAAGAATAATTTACGTTTAATATTTAAAGTTAACAATGAACATTGATCATTATAGTTGAAATTTCAATTGTAAAATGAAATTAAGTATTTTACCCTTTATAAGAATCAATCCAGGCGTTCTATTTGAATGTGAATAATAAACAAACATACATAAAAATATATTAAGTATATTTATTTATTTACAGCTTGATATTATGAAAAAAAATCTATATTGTTAAGCCAAAATTCAGTCATATTTTAATTTTTTATTTTTTAAGATTTAAATATTGTATTAAATAATTAATTACCGACTACTAATAAAAAGATGAATCGTATGCATGCGCGCACGCTCTTGTATGTGCTGTGTGTACGCACGCGCATTTCTGTGAGGTATGAGAGGGTGTGTATGGGTAGGTGAATTAGATAGTGTAGCTTTTACAATAAATGGCAAAAAAAAACATAACTTTAGATTTATCGTAGGATTCAAATGCACGTACATCACCCGGCTTTTAAGCGAGTCCCCATTGAACTATGTATCATTATTTTAATGTGTGTGTTTGTCTAATTAAGTCAACTACTAAGCCAAGCGACACGAATTACGCGTAACGACGTTTACCTCACGAACGTAGGAAGTTAAAAATATGAGCGATCGATAAATAATCGCAGTTTAACACGAAGTTCCTAGACATGCATTCTCGTTGCATAATATTTGTTCTTCCACACAATTTCACTACCACGAAAGTTGATAGAAACGTAGAACAATCCATAGGAACTTCTATTTTAACTCGATTTATTACAAAAACTAGCTGTACCCTCGGCTGCGCTCGCGTGGACTACAGAACGCTTGATCGGACACACGCGCGAATCGTGCTACTTTCCCGGATATTTTAAACACAAAAATGTTTATTGTAGGCAATTCTTATAAGATAGACATAATGCCTTGCCTTTTAAGATTACATTAATTTGATCTGTTATGGTTTACTCGGCGTAAAATATTTAAACACCCCAAAATCGTCGTTTGGTTTTTTATTTGCGCGGAACTCCAATACTTTTTCTTAAACAAAAGTAGCCTAGGTTACTCCTTAAAACATCAGGTACAGAACAAACAAACAGACAGACAATATTTTAAGTGTTTTATTATTTTTTTCTGACTTTACAGACAGACACTTCAATTTTATTAATCTATACCAATATTATAAAGAGGAAAGATTTGATTTTTTGTTTGTAATGGATAAACTCATAAACTACTGGACCGATTTTAAAAATTCTTTCACCAATATAAAGCTACAGTATCAGCGAGTAACACAGGCTATATTATAATTTGAAACATTTATTTATTCCTCATAAAAATGTCGATAGTTTTACACATAGTATAAAAATTTGCCTACACAGGTGAAACCGTGTGGCATAGCTAGTTATATATATAGATGTATAACTATCAACATTTATGTTTAGACATTAGACATAAAACTATGTGAACTAATCTGGACAGATCAGAGCAGTGAAAACTAAAGATTGATATATTTTATCGGTTGTTATCAGTCGCCGGCCGAGGCCGCGTCCGTCCAATAGAAAGATAATAAAAATCTCGGCCAAATTGTTTATCGTTAACGCTCAACTGAAGAACTACGAGGTAGATGTGCAAAAAAAATTGTCTACGACTCTAGTGGGAATTGTGTCGTGCGAGGTAATCCAATTCTTAGTAGATTTTTTTTTTAAATTTCTAAGATTACGGCGAAAACTAACTACAAAAATATTATGTTTATCCTATACCTATACTGATATGATTAAGGGGTGAAAATTATGTGTTCATAAGAGGTATTAAGAAGTTACATTAGATATCTCCGAGCGATATAAAATATTTTTTCTGACGGTTGTTTACAAAACATACGGTAAATTAAAATTTAAAAAGCCATACTACTTAATATTTATGATAGGGATTAAATATAATGACCACCAAAATAATACATTCAGACCCTGAGCTCTTTTACCAAAAAAAGTACTTTGAAAAAAAGTACCTAAAAACAAAACAATTAAAAAAAAAAACCAACCTCAATGATTTTAAAGAGTTCCCTTGTGTATCTTCGAAGTTCAAAGCTTAATGCCAATGAAATTAAAAGGTGGTCCATCCTTGAGGTATCCCCTATCCAACAAAAAGGAATCATCCAAATCGGTTTATTAAAAAAGAAGGTAATGGTATCACAAGGGTGGGCGTTCTGGTGGACGGGTAGGCCTGAACCCGGAGGAAGAAAACCTCCTTAAAAAATCATTGAGGAATAAAACCTCAAAAAAAATTGACTTGTGATAAGAAACAGCGGGAGACGGACACCACATACTAATAATATTATAATTTAGGTGATCATTTACTATTTTTGGCAGTATATAGTACTTTTTTGAGTTTACATTTTACTACATTTGGTGATCAGTTAAACACAATACTTTATAATATAGAAGATTAAACTTCAACCTATTTATATTAGGTTGTAATTAAAAACAAAATATTCTTGAATAATAATTAAGCATTCGTGAAGTCGTTTCTGTTGACCGAGATTTAGAATAAATTATTATCAGCATATTCTCCCTGATTTTAATTTTTACCCGACTGCGAAAAAGGAGGGTACATATTTTTCGAGCGTAGATATCTGTATGTATGTTTATTCTTTGATATGCTCTGTAGTCTAAACGGCTTGATGGAGTTTAGTATACGAGTTGTCGTTAGATTCGTCTTAATTGTAGGAGCGACATAGGCTATTTGTTATTTATGTATGACATCTGGGAATAAAATAAAAAGCAAAATTAGAAAAAAAAACTTTTTTAGTCAAGTGGTTTTCGTTGCAGTCGGGGTTTTTGTTTCCTTCTTGGTAACAAGCTTTTATTTCGTAGATTGTATCGTTTGACCGCAATCTTTAAATCATAATTTCGTATTCTCCTCTTTCCTCCCCTAAAACTGGACTGATTTTCATTCCATAATAATATAAGGATGCCTATATTTTTTTAAGGACTAAAAACCGCCTAAGTAAATGTCAAAAAAGATGACAGTTACAAAACAAACTAAACGGATATAAAGTCTCGTAGTTTGCCAGTAACATAAACAATGAAGTCATCATTTCAATTTAAATAAAATAGTGCAATTGATAGTTGCGTTGCGATCATTGTAAAATATCTTTCATCTAAATTACATACTTCATGTCGTGGTAGTAGTGTCTTTCATGTATGTAATTTATGTAACATCTTTTTTTTCTTGTTTTGTCGCCGCATAAGCACTTGCCAGTGTCAATGTTTTTAGTTTCGTAATATTTTCTAATCTTCAAAGTGAGCTCTAACTAGATGGCGACTCCCTTGTTAGAACTATCTAGATAGCATGATTTCAGTTTATATTTATAATACACTTCACGTATACTATATAAACCAAACTATATCACGCAAAATACCGGTAATATTTCTTAATGAAAATCGTTTATTCCCACCGGGTACACTCGTAGTTGTTATACAACAACTTTGTATTTGAAATCCTTGCTGTTCTCTTTTATTTTAAAATTATCGACGAAATAAATTTCTGAATATTACAATAAATAACTTCGTCATTTATTCGTTTATATAAAGCGTTTGAAGCAATGATGGCTCACTTGGTAGCTTCTACGGACTCCACATCGATCGACGTAAGTTCGAATCCCTGCAATGAGACCGAGTTTCCGGTGAAGGAAAACATCGTTATGAAACCATAGCATGGTTTTAGGGCTTTTTCTATTCAAGTTGAGCTCAAGTTGAAGATCTGTCGCCAAACACATTGGTGTTTGCAATACTTAGGTGTGTTCCGGCAGCTGCACTTGAGAGCCAGTTTTCCACGAGAGCCAGTTTTCCACTAGGCTTAGCGTGCTACATCATCACTTAAGATCAGGTGAGATTGTGGCTACAACGCTAAACTCATTTTATTTACTTTATTTAATGATACATGGTGGATCTTACAGCTAACAAAGTACATATAAAAGAAATAACCTACAGAAGGCCATTTAAAAGTTCACACATATAAGTAGTTAAATAAAATTGGTTGGTAAAATTAAACTGGTGAAATTAGGCAAAAAATTGACTGGTTAGATCCATCTTAAGTTTGAAAAACTATTTTGAAAAAGATCTATATGTATGGTTTTGGAAATGATATTAATTTGATTGTTAATTCTGACTAAGTATATGATGATTTCACTAACGGCACGTGTAAAGGGAATTTATTTCTTGTATTTACAGTAGGCAACTCGCAGGTTAATATTACTTAGCAGTTTAGCGCAGTTATATATATCTGCTATTCGTCTGCGTTAATGAAGAGGAAGAATGTGATTGTATTTATATTGTAAGAATCGAAGAAACCTCTTTTGTATCCGTTCTATACGATCAACATAAGTATTGCAATTCGGATTCCATACTTCAGAGGCGTATTCAAGGTGACTACAGACAAGATAACAATACAAAATCTTAAAAAACGCATGACCAATCCTAGAGCTTTCGATGCTTTGTAGACAATAGCATCAATATGATCTTTAAAAAGTAATTTGAATCAAATATAACAACCAAGTCTTATTATCTTATCGACTCGAGATATTATAGTGCTTTTTTTATTAGATCAAGTTTACGAGTATGGGACATTAAGTAGCATTTGGAAATATTTAAATCAAGTTTATTAAGTTCACAATATATTGAAGAAATAACGATAAAAAGAAAAAAGCATCAGAATTTCAATGTACCTACAGTTTAAGTAACCGTTCCTACGCACGTGTATTAAATTACATTTATATTAGTTATCAAGAACATTTGTAACCAAAACTAAAATAATAATCCCAATCAACAGTAAGATCATTCACCTGACACTAAATATCCATTACCAGCGGCCGAGGGCAAGAGACATTGACAAATTAGCGAACGTCGGCTCGCTGGTTACACAGTGCAGGCGACTGCCGGGATCATTAAAGCCCCCGCTGATTTTATTCGGTTAAATGGGAAGTATTATTATGCGGAAACGGACAATGTTTGTTTCGAACACGCACCGCTGTGTCTAGTTTCATATATAGTTGTTTAAGTACTTTTAAATGTAATCCTACTGTATTACATTGTTTATTATCATTATAAATGGAAAAATTTGTATGTTTGGGTCATAGTATAATTTCCACGCACAAACGGTTGAATAAAATTTGATACATATTTAATTTATGACCTTAAATAACACAGAATACTTTATCATGTTAACATTCATTTAACTTATTCTGTAGTAAGTACGTGGTTTCACGTTTTAAAATAACAAAATATCCATAATATGCTCAATTTAAGCGAATATTTATTAGCGATCCCTGACCACAACGGGTAGTCAATATTACAATGCCATATTAACTTTTAGATGACTTGCACGGAATTTTATAAACGTGTAAAAGGGCACAAAGAATTACTTTAAAAAGTAAAGCTACGTCTAACACTGCATACATT
Organism: Saturnia japonica; assembly: GCA_033032175.1. NCBI lineage: Eukaryota > Metazoa > Arthropoda > Insecta > Lepidoptera > Saturniidae > Saturnia > Saturnia japonica. Next base: position 17,868,247 of record CM065311.1, on the reverse strand, counting down.
AGAATTTATCAATAAATAATTAAACATTGTTTTTGAAGTGAAACTTCTTTTGTTACGGTGTGAATCGGATTTTATGAAACGAAAAAGAGATAGGTAGCTATAAATGTATAAAAAAAGGTTTTAGGCTGTGAGAGATTGAAATAGAATGTGTTTCTATATAGTTTCCCTCTCCTTCATATATTCTTAATGTTCTAGAAATATATAAAAAGAGAGAGAGACAGAGGTTTCAATTCTGCCGCGTGTGAACTCACACTTAATTTTTTTTTCTTTGCGCCCCGACGAGAGCTTAAACATTTTGGCAACCCTAATTAGACATGATCTTCTCAACGTGTCCTTCGATCAATAGTATATAATTGTGATCGTAGAACGTGTCTGTAGCAAAACTGGACCAAATAGTTCGATGAGATCAAATGCTACAACAACCTAAAAATTAGTTGTTTAGGGTAATACTGTACCATACGTTTAATCCAAAACGAAGGCATTAATTGCATTACACAACCAGATAATTTTAAAGTTAACAATGTGCAGTAATTAAATAACAAAGGCCCGTTCACTTGACACTAAATTTCCATTAATATCAGTGAAGCAAAAAGGACATTGACAAATTAGCGGTCCGCGCGCTTACTGCGCAACTGCAGGCGGCACAACAGGGCCATAATGACCCCCGTTGATTTTGCGGGGTTAAACTGGTGGTTTTATTGTGTGGAAGCAGATTGAGTATGGTATTTTTTTAATTAATATTTTTTAACCCCCGATGCTAACAGAGGGGTGTCTATAAGTTTAAGCACATACAATGTGCATCTGTATATATAATTAATATCCTTTAGGTACCGCAACTCTTACACGAGTTAACCTATTTTAATTTAGTTTATTTTTAACCGACGTCAACAAAAAACGGGAGGTTACTTAATTCGAATATATATATATTATTGATGTTCAGCGATACCTTCTTTGTTTATGAATAGATTTGGATGGTTCTTTTTTCGTTGAATAGGATACTCAAGGTGGTCCGCACCCATTTTAACTTTATATTGCATTGGACGATCAACTTCGAAGATACACCCTGAAACTCTTCAAAATGATTGAAGTTTGTTTTCTTTTTTTTATTTAATTGTATTGTGTTTGTAATGTTTCTACATCGAGTGAGGGCTTAGGTATGATTAAAAAAAAACCGTTTTGCCGTTTGCAGATCATTAGGTCTTTCCTAGTTAATCAGGTCAGATCGATTCGAAATTTGGTAACTTGTCACTTCAACGATAAGAACATGGTAATTTTGACCTGATGCTGCAGCATCGTCTGGAATGTGCAAGATATCCAAGAAACTCCTCACCAACTACAAAAATGGCAAACAAGCATACGGCCAGCCTGTTAGTAAGTGGCTACCGTAGCCTATGGACGCTTGTAGTACCATAGGTACCAAGAGCGCGTCGCCGAATTTGAACCCTCGCCTCCCATCCCAAGGCGCTCTGGAAGCTCTTCTTACCGCTGCAACACAATACAATATTATTTGGCTGCGTACTTTTTTACCGTGTACTAATTTGCCGGATAATCAGTTTAAGGAACTTGTCATTTGATAGGTTTTACTGTCAAAAGGTTATTAAAGGACTATCATTACGTGAATGAATGATAATGATGTCTGGAAGTGACTCTCTCTCTCTCTCTCTGTGTGCATTCATTAAATCTATACAAATAAATAAAATTGAATTGTCTGTTTGTAATGTCAAAATAACATCTTTTTACTAAATGCATATGAAAGTATAAATAAGGTACATATAACAAAGCGTCTATTAAGAAATTATTGTATGTCTGTCTATCTGTTTGTTCCGCGTAATCTACGAAAGGGTTGGACCGATTTTGACGGAACTTTCAATAGCCGATGTTGTGAAGGGGTAAATGAGGCTACTTTTATTTAGAAAAAAAATAGTCTTCAGCTCAAATTAAAATCAATTCAGAAAAATGACGATTTTGACGATGACTAAAAAAAACGTTAGAGTTCATATAACAAATTAATATTACATAATTGTAGATATTACATAGTGATTTGACATGCATAAAAGTGCTTTCTTTCTTATTTAACAATTGGAGTGCGAGTCGCTTCAATAAACGAACGTATTTCGCATTGTTTTCGGTTTTTTGAACGTGGTTTACAAGATAGAGTCCGAGAAAGGATTTCGGCTACATAATATCATTAATATTAAGCACTAATATAAAAAACTGAAAGGCAACCCACAATTATTATTCCAAATAAAATACATAGCTACTGGGTGATAATATTAAAAGCGTTTTCATCATAGCAATATAACGTAACTACGCCTTGCGGTAAGTATTTTATTAGACAAGAAGAGCAGGGAAGAGAAGGATCCATTGTTAGTTACCAGCATCATACGGACCTACAAACCTACCACATCTAAAGCCTTTAGGAAGATAAACAATACATTAGCTAATACCAAAACGTGACTCATGTAAGTTAGACACTAAAAGTTGATTTATATGCATCCAGTCGCTGGCACCAGTCTCGCTGGCATACCGGCGCTAGCAAGGTACTGGCTTCTTGTAAACATTTTTTCGTACCAGTTCAGTGGTAACCTCCGGCCGCAAAAAGTATTTATTTGGACCCAGTACCATGTTATATGCGTATATGGATATGCGTACTGGATGCGTATAAATCAACTTATAAGTTTTTTTCACCATGTCGTATTTTCACCCCTCTCTCTCTATTACCTCGACTAAGACTGTTTCGACCTTTCGACAAAATAATTCAATGCCCCATACATCCTCAGTCCTACTAATAATTTTGGTGACGTAACGTAGAGACCCTTTGGTACTTAGTATTTACTCTATTCCGTAAATTACTCTGCGGCTGAATGCTTTAAGCGCTCGCCCCCAAGCCACGGTGAAGCTGTAAAAGCCGTCAGAGGCTTTAGTTTCTAAGGCCCCTAAGGCTAACGATATAGTCAAAAAATAAAAAGTAAATTACTACTGGTAACTGTTAGACATCGTAAAGTTTTCCATTTGTAGTTGATATAAGCACTTATACCTCTATCGGTTAGCAGTAAAATATCTCGTTTACTACACTCAAAACGATGTAAAGTTAAGAAGCTCAGTAATACTCTAAGGATTTAGAGGTAGCATAGATATACCTTATGTAGACGTAATATTAATATAGGAATATTTACCCGCAAGGAACATAAATTTTCCTACTAACCCTACACTCGGCGCGTTGAATTTTGATAGCATTAATTAATAACACGACGTTAGGCAAAATCTCCGCGGTACGCGCATTCACTGCGGAGTTACGCACGTCACGGTCGTAATTATTACGCGGCGCTTATTATCTTTGCCACAGTTTAAAAGTTTTGGCGATTTATTTATCGCATGGTAGAAAAAAAAAGGTTTTTTTACTCTAACTTTTGAACCACCATTACTGGTTTGGTTGGCTGCTGTTTGCGGGTCACGACAACTTTACACCAATTGTTACACCCATCAGGATGAAACGTTTTTGTGTAATAGTATCACGGTAAATTGACGGTACTGTCCCTGAAGGTAAGCACAGTACAATTCAAACACAACGGCCACTGCCGAGAGATCGAAATCTATCGGCGGTTGCCGCTGTCTTGCTGGCCTGCGTAAATTTAACAGTATATGCACAGGCTGATCCCGAAACCCACTATGGCGGACTTTTCACTACATGCTTAGACGTGTCGCGTTCCGAGATCATATATACATACCATCACGCTTGTATCCCCGAAGGGTTAGGCAGAAGTGTACTAATGTACACCCACAGTTCGCCTTGTACGTTTTTTAGGTCCCATGTAATAGGGGGCGAGCCTATTGCCATTAATCGGGCACAAAGCCAAACTCTGAGTTGCTACTGAGAATTTCATAGAAAAGCCCAATAACACTTTGCTCGATCTGGGAATCGAACCCAAGATCTCGACCATAGAAGTCGCGCTTAGAACCACTAGGCTATATATACCAGTATATATCCAGTAATGAAACGGGAATGGTAGTCATATTCTGTGGTGGTAGAGCATTTATATCCAAAAAGGTCGCGACCAACATGCATAATATAGCAATTTTTATTTTTCATAAGTTTAGCGGTTATATCTCATCTGATGTTATAAGTAAACCTGTCAGAGTCACTCTCTTTTTGTTTGTCGCGTTTCGTGATCAGCCAGTATTTATCTTAAAGTTACAGGTCGGCAGTTCAGGTGACGGACTCTTGATTTCTCGGGGATCGCCGTTTTGTTTGGATTGTACTGTATTTATCATCAGATACAGTTCCATAACTTTACGGTACAAAGTTGATAGGTCATATGAGAATGCTCAAGTCAAAGAATGCATTAAATAATCGCTTAAATTCATCAATTGCACCATACGACTAGCTTAGTAAATTGACAAATTACAGAGAGACAAAAAAGACGGTTAATAGTGAATATCCTTTGTTGATATTCAGATTTGTTATCCGTATTTGTACATAGTAAAAATATTATGCAATTAACAAATTCTATTTGTTTATAGATTTCACTAATGTATGCTAGTATTGGAAAAAAAACTACCTAAACAAAATATAATTTTAACTTAATTCCATTTCTTTAAGAAGGAATCATTTCTTTCTTTTATTTACCACATACGAACTGACTTCAAAATGTAGAATTCCCTGATACGATACATTCCCATGTAATGTTTACGAATTGTTTTCATCACTCAATTCTATTAAATTATTTGTTTCTATTTAATAATTTCTGACCCAAAAAATAGGCGCTATTTAAAAAAATATCAACAACATACAATGAGTAACGGAAACCCACGAGATTAGAGGATAAAGGCGCTACTTCCACGAGCGTGTGTATCTCTTCGAGTCCGTCCTGCTATCGTCGGGTCATCTTCACGAAACGATTATTCTTCCCACTGTATATCGTCGCGAAACGTCACGGATCACCGCGAAACCGCAGCGACTCGTTATGTGTCGCGACGGATAGCCGTGTGTCCAATCATTTTATAGCGATTGCGCCGCGAGTGGATCGCGTCTTGCAGCGGGCGCGGACGGAATCGTTAACGTTTTCCTCATCAATATCACTCCTCGCATCGTCGTGTGGTGACACGTTCATAGTGTTGTAATAGAATGAAGTGGCAGCAAGATAATATCGCCGCGATAAACTCGTTCGTGGAGATGGCGCCTTAATCGAAAGCTTGCACTATATTGCGTGAGTTACCAGGTTAAAACCATATAGTAGCTAGATATAATTTGACCGAAACTGAAGCGAACCGAAGTATCAATAACGACCACAACCAGTGACCACGATTCAGTCAAACAGAGCCGCTGCGGCTTTTACAGCTTCACCGGACTTGTGGGCGAGCGCTTAGGGCACTCAGCCGCGAAAGTTTATGACGACCCGCACGAGGGTGCCAGAGTGGCCGAACCTCGGCTCGGGCGGTCGTCGCGAATGCGAAAAGGTCGTGATCTAACTAATTCCCTAATCCTACGAGAATTCGAACTAACTAACATATACTCATATGCACGTTCCCCTCCTCCTGGGAGGAAGGAGTGGACCATGCGTATGTGTATTTAATAATCGGAATAGTTTTTCTACACTAACTAGCGCATTAGTCTATCTAGCGCAAAAAAAGAAAAAAAAAGTCCCTTACAGAACCTATGTGCCTGTGTGGCGTGCACGTGTGTGTGTTCATACATGTGTAATGTTGTATGTGGGTAGCTAAGTGTTGCACGTATAGTGTGACTTGTATCGCGCGGGCGGCTGCCTGACCCAAGGGCTTCACACCGAGGAACGGACCTAGGCTTGGGTTGCCGCTAGAGAGGGTGGACGTGACGGGTGTGCGGGAGCGAAGTTAACCGCCCGTCCTCTGCGGAGAGAACGGTGGTTACGCGGGCGTGGGCGGTGGCACGCTCTGTTTGGAGAGACGGTGGCGTAGAACGCGTTAGCTGTTTCAAGCAATACTCAAAGGTAGCCAAGCCTTATAAGGAAATAAATATGATGCCATTGTAACCGATTTAACACCCAAATAACATCTGTCGACAAACGTGGGCCGACTCGCTTTGATGTTATCAATAGGATTATTCCATTTCTACCTGACCATAATCTAATACGAAAAAAAAGTGCCACATTCAAAATTACAAATATAATGGCCGGTGCAAATATTTATAATACTATATATATATTTATAATATTTATAGATAATACTCATCGTACACATAGTTTATGAATACTGTAAATGTCAAACAGAAAATAGTCTATGATCAAAAAATCGCTGGTCGAATTTCGACCCTAAGACGATCGCTAGTTTATGTAAAATTGTAAGAGTTCAAACAAAATCAAGTCTGACAGAATTTGGATTATAACTTAATACTTCATTTTAATAAAATACTATATATTCGAATGTTTTTCTTTAATAATTATAAATAATTGAAATTGCTATCGATTTATTTTACACTGACCGCTGGACTCTTATTTATAAATAGAACTTTGCTTCCGTTCTTAATAATATTAGTATATTATTATTATGTTAATCGTTGAGAATAGGTAAAAACAAGAGTTACGATGCGTCTACGAGAATTGTAATAGTGAATTTAGATTTTATTCAGAATTGGACATACAGAAAGATGACTAGTCATTTGGAATGTTCCTTGAAGGTGTTTAACGCTATTACACATTATAAATCACACGGGACAATTAATAAGGTATCTTGAAAAATGCTAGCAAGGAAGACCATAATTCGTGTAACTAAGAAAGAACCAAGTTTTCAGTTATAATGACCTTCGAAACGTATCAGCAGGCATTTAGTTGAAGCAAAATTGTTCGGCAGGGCTACTCGGAAAGTAGCGCGTCTTATCAAACAACATAGGGTAAATCGTTTACCCTTTACTAAAAAAATATGGCAGTTGGAAAGTCCAACAATGGAAGAAAGTTATATTTTCCGACAATTATTAAAGTATGGGGTCGTTTTCCAGGTTTCGAGATTGTTTTTGCAAAGGACATTGAAAGGTTGCTGGATCAATACCAGTACAAAACTATATTGGAGGAGACAACGATTTCATACGCTGACGGACAATTGGATGACCTAAGACGTGAACATTTCAACACGACAACTATCCGAAACAAATAGTGTTAAATAATTTGTTAGAGTTATTTTGGTTGCAGTTTTAAAGTGGGTTGGAAATAGTCTGGATTTGAATCCGTTTGAAAATTTGTGGTATAGCGTGAAGAAAATATTATCGAATGAACGCTTCCGTAATCAAACACAACTTTATATCGCATTTGTCGATACGTGTGGAGTTCGGTTTCTCCGGATAAATTGCAAAAATTAATAGAATCATTGCCGCGTCGTTGTAAAGCTGTTATTGAAAACAAGTTTTACCCAACGAAATGCTAGCGTTTTGTAATGCTTACGACTGACGTGTTTAAGAATATTGTAATCATATTATTATATTATTTTAAGTTTAAGTACACGTGTTCTTTTATTTCTAATTAGCTATCCACCTTGTTGTAACCCGAAATAATTCTAATTTATTTTACTTCAATACTTGATTGATTTATGAAACGAGGTAACTTCACTTGTAATAGAAATAACTACAATAACATACTATCTATAAGTGCATATAATTTGGCCAACTTGTTCTAGAAGTAGAAACGATGGTAGTTTTGTTTCTAATTAGTTGACCACCACTGTATATGCAAGAAGTATCATTTTATTTTGATGGTCTCGCCCAGTGATGGTACGTTCGAATGTCGCGTCGAACGACGTGAATAATTTAATGTGTCCCAACGACTATCCGATGGTAATAAAACTCGAGTTCCGCACGGAAATTAAGTCGAAGGAAGGGTTACATAATCAGTTTAACGCGGCGCAATCTAACCTGATACTGGGATCGATCGGAAGCTATAGTCTGCAATATTAATCACGAAACTATAGGGTTGTCCGTATTTATTCGTTACTATGATTTTTGTATCAGCGTTATTAAATGTTAGCATTTATCCACAATCACACCCGATTTTACGTGGCAATGTATTTGAAGATTGGATCCGCCTAGAAAAAAAGCTGCTGTCTGCTGAAATTCATCTATAAGTTAAAGCCTTTATTCGACATTTTTCTTTTTCATCCACAAATTTAGGGGCATGGTAAATATAAAAAGCATTACTTAAATATTAGTCTAATTCTGGTTTGTCATGGACTCATTATTGAATCGAAATTAAGTCTCCATCAAAAATTAAAGCCTTCACTAATATAGCGGTGCAATCATACTGTGAGTTTATAGTACGTGTCTTTCGCTGTCAAATGTGATATACATGAGTTTAAAAATTGTGACATATTTAATTTAATTATATATAACAATATAATTTATAAAATATAATTAAATTTTAAAATCATAACGTTTTAAAATTTGAGATATGACTCGAAAATTATATAAGAATATCAGTTTGTCATGTTGATAACCCTGATTGCTTACAGTGAATTGTGGCTTTAGTAACGGCCATCCCAATAGCCTTTACGTCAACACGCATTAAATGTTACATTATTAAAGATTATTATCAGAGAATCGCTTTCGTTAATCATGCTTTAGAAAGAATATTCTTTTCCTATGGATTAAGTCGCATACATATTTGTTTATTTACTAGCTGTGCCCGTGACTTCGCTCACGTGGACTACAGAATGCCCGTGCGAATTGAACTACCCTGCTCCCGGCTATTTTAAAGACAAAAATGCTTATTGTTGGTATTCCTTAGAAGATAGATGTATACTCTCCCGGACTTTTTTGTAGGTCTTTTGAACGCTTATAAATATGTTGTACATTAATTTAATATATATTTTATGGTTTCCTCAGCATAAGTCATCTAAGCGGCCGAATTGATTCACCATGACCAGTTCTTTTTTTATTTGTGCGAAACCCTAATTATTTTTCTAAAATAAAAGTGGCCTAAGTTATTCCTTATAATATCAGCTATCTATCAGTGAAAGCCCTGTAAAAATCGGTCTAACCATTTCGGAGTTTACCCAGAACAAACAGACAGACAGACAAAAATTTTAAAAATAGTATTTCTGTTATAGGTATCGTATATACTTTCATATTTATTTAGTAAAAAACTGTTATTTTGACATTACAAACAGACACTTCAATTTTATTAATTGTATAGATTTATTAAAGAAGCGCCAACAGCACGCACATTTTACTTGAGCTATTTTTCCAATTCATTCTAAATCTAATATAGATATGCGATTATATAATAACCTCTTTAAGCTTAGTAACCTTCAAATGAGGTATGTACTAATATAGTACGGTGACTTCCGAGACATTCCAATTTTAAAGAGTATTTGCTTATGTTTATATTTGATTTCAACCTTTTTTTAATAAAATCGAACTGAGTTTTCAAGCATGTGTCAAAACAAAATGTAATTTAGATCAAAAGCAGTATGAAGTATTGATATCAACTTCGAAGCAAATCACAGCCAAAACAAATTTCTGCCCCTTTTTAACCCCGTTAGGGGAAGAATTTCAGTAAAATACGAAGCACATCTTCCATCAATTCTGTTAAAAAAGGTTTATGCAAAATTTGGAGTAGACTGGACCAAAGAATCACGTTGTTCCATACAAACTTTGCTCCCCATTTCACCCTCTTAAGGGTAGCATTTCGGAAAATCCTTTCTTATCGGATGCCTACGTCATACAAAGAACACACACTCCAAGTTTCAGGTCTCTACAATCAGCGGTTTAGGCTGTGCGTTGATCCGTCAGTCATTCAGGACAAAGTATTTTATATGTATAGATAAAATAATCAACAGTACATTCGATCGAGTAAAAGTCTAGGCACGTATTAATGGAATATGTCCGAATCAAATAATAATAATAGAGGGAAACTCTTGTAAAGCGTCTTGGCCTAAATATCCCATATATTAAGTCTTTATTATTAATATATATTATTTATTGCCCATAAAAGTACAATTTTAGGACTTAATGCTAAAAAGCATTCTCTACCAATCTTCCAGGGGAGCAAGAGAAATGTATATGCAACGCGTGCATAATATTTAAAAATCTAGCTGATAAACAACTGCTCCAATTAAAACCCATGTAGCGAATATTTGAAGGAATCCCGAGAGTTGGCTAGTTGGATGTTGATAGGAAGCGAATTTCACAGTCGTGCTGCTGTTACTGCGAAAGATAGGTCTTGGAAATTAGTATGATGACTTGGTATATACTATGATGGTTATTGTATAGGTACTGGTATACAATACTAACGCACTTTTTATTTACAATAGAATTGTTAAGTTCTACAGTCAAGCTTTTCCCTTCTCGGAGCTAAAATAAATAATCATTATATATAATACTAGCTGATACCCGCGACTTTGTTTGTCTCCACGGGAAGAAATCACATCGTGGAACGCGTATAGCTTATAAAAATCGTAGTTTCCTAAAACTATTATAATTTTAAGTATTTTAAAACAAAATTTATCCAGTAGATTTTGCGTGATGCGCGCGCAATGGCAAACCTCAATCATTTTATTTACGTATGTATATTTACGTCAAAACTAAAATTAGGATTATAATAAATTGAAAATTATACTCGAGTACATCTGCTACCAAAAATTAGGTAACATTATAAATGAATGCACATGAAACTAGTCAATATTGTTAACGCTATTGTTAATGCTAATTAAATGTTAATCCATCATCGATATATTTATAGTTTAAACTGCGCAGAGAACATGGTCAGTGATAACGTTATTCCGGTCACGATCAATAATAAATTGTCTACGGGGAGGGCGACGCATAAATCAGTTGGAAGGCTTCGCGTAAATCTGTCAATTGCCTTAAACTTAATGTTTGTTTTATACGGTACAATACGTCATTATACTGATGTTCATCGTTTCACGCGTTGGTGGGACAGTCCTGATAGGTGTGTTTGTAGGTTGACAATAATATACTAAAGCGTGGACATATTGATAGCACTCCGCCTCATTTGAACTGCCGAGTGACGAGAATGTATCGACTGACCGTCTTCATGATCTATGCTTATTATAAAGAGAGGTTGCGATATTTATGAGCTTGTATGTATGTAGTTTATTTATTAAGGAAGGTTATAGAGTATATAACTTCACGCTACGGGCATAAGAAGCCGAGCAGTAACCATGAATGTCAAACAATCTGCCCAGGGATGGTAGATAGTGGCCCAATAATACTGGTACAGACGTCGCTGTAAATTGGTATTTAAAAAAAGCTGGTACCCTCAAGGAAATAGCAAATACCCAGGAGGACGTTTTTTTAGCTCCTCGGTGAACTAAACGAACAGGGACCTTGATCGATATTGAAAAGTTGGTAATATTTCGTACCAGGATAACGTTTACCTGGTACATGGTACAAGACTCTAAAACCGGGTTGCGTTGGCGGCGGGGGTGGAGGCACGGTGGAGAGTTGGTTGAATTTATTTTATACGGGTGAAACCGTGGGGTATATGAAGTATTTTATATATCTATCATGGTTCATGCCAATAGTTAGTTGAATAAATAGTGACTGATTTAGAAATGAGATGCCCCGAACCGACTCGTCACGTCCACCCTCTCAAACGGCAACTCAAGCCTTTCCTTTCCGTTCCTTCGGTGTGGAGCCCTTGAGTTCCGCAACCACTCGCGCGATAATAGTGGCACTGCACTTGCAATCACTAGCTAACAACATAGAGCATTATACTGCACCCCACACTCGTGTACACAGACATAGGCTCTGTAAGGGGCATTTTTTTGTAATAGTTAGAAAAAGTTTACAGATCACTAAAAACATATACTAATATTTCTTCCTTCCTCCCAGGAGGCAGAAACATGTATTTATGTATAAGTTAGTTTAGCTCGAATTCTACGGATAGGGAAATTAACCAGTTTACGACTTAATTGCAACTACGGCAACAGCCCAAGCTGAGATTCGGCCACTTTGGCACCCTTGAGCATGTTGCTACGCTTTCGCGGCTGAGTGGGTCACCTTGGGCTGACGTGATGATTAAGTTTGAGTCTTTTTTGAAAAGAAGCCTTAGCCCAGCAATGGGACACGTACAGGCTGGTCCCATTATTGTTATAAGGAGGGAAATTCTTAAGACCTTACCATAATACGGAACTGATATTAAAATTTAGAAACATTTTTAAAACTCTTAAAAATCACAATAAATTATATTATTAATACAAATTATATTGCTTTATTTATACGTCACATGCAAAGTAATATATTTCCTCAAAGAAAAAAAAACTAAGCAAATATGCCTAATAATTATGATTACAGTCTCCAAGCATAACAAAAGCATTTTTTTAATAATGGGTAATGTCTAAAAATAGAACTAATATAATTATGTTATACGAGTACATTACTGCTCAACATCAAGTCCAGTGCTTTGTCTACGATCATCACAACGGCATGGGAAGCTAATTTCCACGGACTGTCGCATGCATAATGAATGATGTTTACAAAACTGTGTCGACAATCTAAAAAATTGGAAGAGCATCTGCTTTGTATATAAATATAAATTCCTTTATAAAATCTACCACATTCCAAGATGTTTGAAATTCTTGTTGCTTATCATTACTTAAATCGCTAATTATAAAGCGATTTACTTAAGGCCCTTTTCAATAACCTATCTATCCGTTGTTCAGTTATTATATACTATTGTTTTGTACTTATTTTCGTTTCAATAACCTATCTATTGATAGTATTTCGTATCTACATATACCCATATCCTATAGCTTGGATAGATAAGAGGGAAGCCGATACCTCTTTTAAGTTAGTTATTACTTAGTACAAATATGTACTAATTGGGGATAGTGATCTCAGATATGTTATTGAAAACGGCCGTTAGTGTGCTGTATAACAACGCTTTCCGGGTGATAAAGGGGCTGCCGCGTTTTTGTAACGCTTCTGGGATGTTTGTTGAGGCGAGAACTAGCAGTTTTAATGCCAACATCCGAAAGCAGTTTGCCTCGACCCTCGGCAGAATGCATGCCAGCGCCAACAGTATTCTGAGCATGTTGTGTGGCAGGTGGGATTTTCTAATGCTATGTCACTGGATCGGAGTTCGTATACGTACGTACTACATACTACTTGGATAGTGTGAGGTTCAGCTCCATTTCGTAGGATGGATTACTTTTACTACTATCTATGTACTATTATTGATTTTTCAGTTTATCGTATTACTAGCTGTGCCTCACGGTTTCACCCGAGTTAATTTTATCCGCGCCGCCAACGCACCCATGTACTGTATCATAATTGTTCTGTCCGCAAATACATAACATAAGATAATATACCATCACTCCCGTATTTCCTGAAAGGTTAGGCAGAGGTGTACATTAGTACACACGAAACGAAAACAAATACAAATTATTTTAATTTTTAATTACTCCTAAACTATGTGTCCAAATAGCTTACTCTAAAGAGAAAAATTTACCTTCATAAAATTTTCTTTGTGATGGAGTAATTTTTGTTTGTAAGGATTAATATGCCATGTCTAAAAATAATGCTTACAAATCACTTTTTAATTTTCAACAAATCTTTGTTCCAAAATACCTTATTGAGGCTTGTGTATGAGAGATAGGCATATGCTATCGCTGACTTTTTTTATATATATGTATATTAAAGACCAATATTATTGCAGAGCATTGTATTTCCGTATCATTAACGATTACGCCAGCACACGGGTAAAGCAGTTCGGGAGGGTTTCGACTTGCGACTTACGTAACAAAAATCAATATTTAAGGCTAATAATGCCTAATGCCTATACTATTCCTCGAAAGTTTGGCTATCATATGCAAAAAGTTTTTTCGAATCCGACTGGTAGTTCCAGAGATTAGCGTGCTTAAACAAACAAACAAAAAAACTTTTCCGCTTTATTATATTAGTATAGATTATATTAACTGTATGGATTTGTTGTGGTCTAAAATAAATATTAATTATTATTATTAACTAATTGTGTATTTAAATTATAAATTTTTGGTGACTCAGATATTAGGTGACCTTGTTTGTCATCTTAATTTTATTAAAAAGTTATAGATATTTGAATAATTACAGTTATCTTGATGGTAAGTGGTTGCCATAACTTACGAACGCTCGTAACATCAGAGATATCATTAGCCCGTCGCCGACCTTAACTCTTGTTACTCAAGGAACTCCGGAAACCGTACTCACCACTTAATCTTCTATAGGTGGAGGAGGCATTTCAGTAGTTGGACTGTCCCATGTAGAGAAAAATCTCTAAAGAGATTATATAGAAAAACATTACGCAGTAAAGATATAAGGTACTTGTAAATAACAAAAACTGAATGGCAATGTGCTAGAAGACGGATGCTGTTAGTTAAGACCAGTATTGCGTTGTAGGACGTCGCTCTACGTAACAGACTAAATGGTAAGCAGCAATTTGCGTTCGACACGAGTACAAATAGCAATTGGGATTGTGCGACGCGTTTACAGGCGACGTACAGGCTCGCAGTGCCAAATATTATACACACGTATACATACAACTGGATATGTAAAATAAATAGGAACATGTAGAGAAGTTCATGCAGAATCTGTTAATGTCGAAGAAACGTCCATAAAAGTCGTCACCAGGGTAGAAGTAAGGAGAACCATCTTTTAAGGGGGACAAGATAAAAAGTGTCCGGCTGTAAGCAGCAAATTACAATTCAAAACCCCACCAAAATGGCGCTGATGTAGCAAAGGGGAATAACACTTAAAATAATAAAAATAATTGAACAATAATGGGAATAGTTTGTGGAGTTATAAGTTGTCCAAGTGGACGTAAATTAAAAATAATAACTTTTGGCGCATCTTTAAAATTTACCCTCTTGCTACCCTGGATAGGGACGAATCAACACCGCCCTTTAATCGATACCAAGTACACATTCAGTATCGATAACTCATTTAATACCACTTCAAAGGTTGGATATTTGTGAGTAGTGAAATAATTTTTTATAATGGATCAAAGTAGCTTTTTGTGATTACAAGGAAGATTTTACGCGAATGATCTTTTTTTATTTTTTTAGATGCTTTTGACGTATAAGCGGGAATAATTGCGGCGAATTTCCTTTTTTTTTTCTTTGTTTTTTAGCTGCTTTTGACGTATAAGCGGGAATAATTGCGGCGAATTTCCTTTTTTTTTTCTTTGTTTTTTAGCTGCTTTTGACGTATAAGCGGGAGTAATTGCGGCGAATTTTCTTTTTTTTTGTTTTTTAGTTGCTTTTGATGTATAAGCGGGACTAATTGCGGCGAATTTCCTTTTTTTGGTTTTTAGCTGCTTTTGACGTTTAAGCAGGAGTAATTGCGGCGAATGACCTTTTTTGTTTTTTAGCTGCTTTTTACAGAGCGAGGGTGATATCGTGACCCCAATTGTTCGAATCGATAACACTGTTTTCATTCGATATAATCGATATTCGAATGAAAAAGTTCGACACCTATGTAACAATGACACAAACGAATCGTCCCTAACCCTGGCGCCACCCACCAGCACCCTAATATGACTCTTTTGCGATGGACACTTTCTCATACATAGAGATGATTCTTCTGGTCGTTATCCTTCATAGTCGTTCGACAGCTATACTTGAGAACCAATCCTCATCCTGTCTAACATTCCTAACTTTCTTTAAACATATATATAATATAATATAACACCAAGACAATGCAAAATATTCAACAGACCCCAAAAAAATAAACAAAAAGTTAAGCATAAAAAGCAGATTTAACGGCCATAATATGGTTCTTTATGATGCAACAAGTATTTCTTTCTCGGTTTTTTAATTGAATATGTACAATTACAGGTTTTTCACATGTAAAGAAAAGTTATAACCATAATAGCTTCTAAAAATCCAAATCAATAATCAATTTAAACCCTAAAAAGGCACTTATGATTGTCAAAACGTTACCACCGGTTCAGAAAGCAATCTAGTCATCGGGAAGAGCCGACAAGAAACTTGTTTAGGCTTAATATTTTTTTACTACTAGCTGTGCCCGTGGCTTCGCTCACGTAGAAAACAGAATGCCCACGCGAATCTTGCTCCCCCGCTCCCGGCTATTTTAAAGACAAAAATGCTTATTATGATTGTTCCTTAGAAGACAGATGTATGCTCTCGCGGACTTTTTGTAGGTATTTTAATGTCTACAAGTATTTAGTACATTAATTTGCTGTATCTCTTATGATTTACTCAGCGTAAGCTACTTAAGCGCCCGAATTGATTTACCATGATCAGTTTTCTGTGTTCTTTTTCTAAAATAATAGTAGCCTAAGTTACTCCCTATAAAATCAGCTATCTACCAGTGAAAGTCCCGTCGAAATCGGTCCAACCGTTTCGGAGATTACCCGGAACAAACAGACAAAAAATTTCAAAATGGGTGTTTTGTTAAAGTTATCGTATATACTTTCATATTCATTCAGTAAAAAGCTGTTATTTTGATATTACAAACAGACACATCAACTTTATTAATTGTATAGATAAAATAATTTTACAATAACTTGATGGAGGACTTACAATACAGTGGATGTACATCCATTACATATAAGAGGGCGGCCTATTTTTAGAAATAATAAAGGAAATCAATTTGACAAGCCCTGAACAGACAACAACAACTGATATTGACCTTAGGGACAATCTAACTCGAAGCAACACTTTAAACAGTCACGCTGAACCCCGGATATTGCACTAAAAGTATTTTCATCATGAACTCATAACTTACCCACTCACTATAGTTTATTGTTAACGGAACCTAATTAATTACTACCATCTGTTAAGCGGTACTTGGCTATCAGCAATGACTCACAAGTATTCCGTGTAGAATCAACAGGAGATTTACTGGGATTTTATTAATGCACCAAGCTTCCACTTGTAATCCACTTCTTTATCTTTATCAACGTTGAATAAGATAAAGAAAGTGCAAAAAATTTCTGCGCCATGGGAACTAGACACACGTATAACAAATATAATAGAAATATAATAATCCTTTTTCTTCTTTTTTATAGCAACATGTAAATACAATATGTTACCAATGACACATGAATAGAATAAATGTATTATTTCCTGCCTTCAAAGATCAAACAACACTTTAACAAGACCTTGGCTACCTGTAAAGCGTCTTTTAAATCGACTTAAATAATTTGAATGTTTTTTTATGGATGTTTAGCCATAACTTCTTTGTTTATGAACCTATTTAGATGATTATTTTTTTGTTGGATAGCGGATACATCAAGGGTGGTCTCATTTTAATTTCATTGGTATTGGACCTTCAACAACGAAGATACACAAGGGAACTCTTCAAAATCATTGAAATTGGTTTTCTTTTTTGTTAAAAATTGTCTTGTTACATTTTACATTAAATCTGAGGCCTCCAGCTTTTAAAGAAATATTTATTACAATTTTTAAAAGTTCAATTTAATTTATTATGTACTGCCTACGCCTCTGATCAATGACAAAGTCTTCTGTAACTTTATTAATTAAACATTATTATTATATTTAATTTTTAGTTCGATAAATAATTTATACTTAAATAAATAATTGTTTAAAAATATATAAAATTTTATATGATTTTCAATAATTTTACTTGTATAATTATCAGCCACTAAAATATTAGAATCGTTAAAATACTGGTATTAAATATTTACAGTATTTACACAATGTACAGTTGAACGAGTAAACTTACAATGATGAATGAATGAATCATCATGAGTAATCGAAAGTACAAGATTCATTACAGATTGCAAAAACCAGCTGGTTTCACTTCATTCATGACGGATTCAGAACTTAAAACGCACGCTGCTCTAACGTGAATGGTGCCACGGTGCATTGTAAAGATTAATGGAGTTTTCTAGTGGTTTTTCTTTTTCTTATTCCTAAACATTTGTTATTGTGTAATTAAGTGAATGATAGTAGTATCTGGTATTGATTCCCTCTCTATGCACTTACTAAATTGTTAATGTGGTTATTATTATTGTATTATATTTTTGTACTAGCTGTGCCCGTGGCTGCGCTTGCGTGGATTACAAAATGCCGTCGATCGGGCACACGCTTGAATCGTGCCACCCCCACTCCCGGGAAAATGCTTAATGTGGATGATTCTTAGAAGATAGACATATGCTCTCGCTGACTTTTTTGTAGTTCTTTTTAATATCGACAACTATCTGGTACATTAATTTGAAATATCTCTTATGGTTTACTCAGCGTAAGCCATTTAAGCAACCGAATTGATTCATCATGACGAGTTTTATTTTTATTTTCGAGAAACCCTGTTTGTTTTTTCTAAAATAAAGGTAGTCTAAGTTACTCCTTATAATATCAGCTACCTGCCAGTGAAAACAAACAGACAAATGAACAGACAAAAATTTTAAAAATTGGCTTTTTGTTATAGATGCCGTATATTTTATTTTAAAAATTATGACCGTTTTTTATTACAGGACCGTCATTTTGACATTACAAACAGACACTTCAATTTTATCAATTGTATTTATAACCATTGGTGGCATTTTACAATTTACATTAATTACATTTTACGTAATGTAGTTTAGTTATTGTGCTTATGTGAAGTGGAATACAAATACATAATAACTAGAAACGTGCATTTTTATTTGCCACAAAAACTCCCTGGATAGTTTTAATGAGAGATCCCTATTTTGGTAAAGCATTGCTTGAGTTATTTGATGATTAAAAAAATTGCTATCCACACGACATTACCATAATTCTGTAAATACACGTAACCAAAAATAAACAAAAAGAAGAACTAAATATTATATTACTTCTTTATTTTCGTAAACTCGAAATAATTAATACAAAGAAATGACAACGGAGCTGTATATAATTTTTGGTCTTTTTCTTTACTTTACCGAGACCTTCCATGTCGTCGTCTCGTGCAGTCGTGCCAGATGGTGAATATTCATGTACTATTAATAACTGACCGTTCAGGGCTTTCTAATAGTAGCGACATACCATAATAACTTACACCCTTTAGATTCTGCGTTTTAATAAGAAAATACATACTTATTTATAGACTAGCTGTTGCCCGCGGCTTCGCTCGCCTAGATATTTAAATACAAATTTTTGGGGAATAATCGGATCTATTCGGTAACGCGTTGAAATAAAAAAAATGTTTTTTTTTCTTACAAAAATGGAAAGGCGGTGGGCAGGAGGCTGAAAATTTGGGGTTATAGGTATTTTTTGATGCAAAATTTTGTCAAAACATACAAAAAACATTCTGGATAGGGACACCCTAATCACCTAGCGGTATGAAATATACTTCACGGCCTATTCTTATAACTATCAAATATACATAAAAAATTTCATAAAAATCGGTCCAGCCGTTTCAGAGGAGTACACCCACAAACACCGTGACACGAGATTTTTGATGGATTTATTGTAACTTTCAATCCTGTTTGCGGCCTTTGCAAGTTTCTTTATTATACATAGCTAAAGCTATACGATAGTTAGATTTTCATTTTATAGTAACTCGGCAAAATGACGTTACTGTTTCTGATGGTAAGAATCAGTGTTGCCATATCTATCAACTTTTTGGTGGATCTACCCATTTTGCCTCCAGTTAACCTATCTACCAGTACCTAATACCCTTGAATCTACCTATTTTCAGAATATTGAGGTGCAATATTGAAAGATATTTTATACTAACGTTTGAATTGAGCCCTATGTGTTCGGTGTAACAGTAACTTCTAAATTCTACACCTGAAGAGTTTTGAAAGCATGTTTCATCTAACCAGATCCCAATTTCATGCAAATTTGTGAGAAAATGACTCGCATTCTAACATAGCAGTGCCCACCTTAATCCATGATTGAAGTTTTTTTTTAGATCTGACTACACTGTTATCTGTAAAGGGATTGCCAGAGTCAGTTACTAAAAGATTAAATGTAAAAAACGGGCATCTTAGCTGAGACCATTTACAACTTATTTAAATAAGCAAGTGCTTATACAGAACTTTTTAGTTTACATATTTTTCGAAATCTACTCAACTAGAATGCTACTGTAAGTAGGTCGATGTACTGAGTTTTCATTTTAACGTTGCACCAATTTCTACCACTTTTTGGCACTTCATCTAGGTACCAATTTTTTTAAATGTAGTTTGGCAACATTGAGTACAATCCAAACACAAAGACGAGAGATCGGAAATACATCGTCGATCACTGCTTTCTACCTAGTCTATACAAAAAATATCTCTTCACGTTACGTTCGAAGGACCGATACCGACGTCGTAAGAATGAAGGAACACAATGGCACACTGTTTCACGGTATAGCTAAGATACAACATTAAGAACATTTTAGTTCGTGCCGAGATTAAAATTAACGTCTTCAGCTACATAATACTCTGAAAATGCATTTACATGCCTTCGAAAATGTCGTAAGAATGAGGGAACACACTGGCACACTGTTTCACGGTATAGCTAAGATACAACATTGAGAACATTTTAGTTCGTGCCGAGATTAAAATTAACGTCTTCAGCTACATAATATTCTGAAAATGCATTTACATGCCTTCGAAAATGTCGTAAGAATGAGGGAACACACTGGCACACTGTTTCACGGTATATCTATGATACAACATTGAGGACATTTTAGTTCGTGCCGAGATTAAAATTAACGTCTTCAGCTACATAATACTCTGGAAATGCATTTACATGCCTTCGAAAATGTTGTAAGAATGAGGGAACACACTGGCACACTGTTTCACGGTATAGCTAAGATACAACATTGAGAACATTTTAGTTCGTGCCGAGATTAAAAGTTAACATCTTCAGCTACATAACACTCTGAAAATGCATTTACATGCCTTCGAAAATGTTGTAAGAATGAGGGAACACACTGGCACACTGTTTCACGGTATAGCTAAGATACAACATTGAGAACATTTTAGTTCGTGCCGAGATTAAAAGTTAACATCTTCAGCTACATAACACTCTGAAAATGCATTTACCTGCTTTCGAAAATCCCGTCGAGATTAGTTTAGCCGTTTCGGTTTGGTATCAGTCTAGTGGGGACAAACAAAAATGAAAAAATCTGTTGATAATCGCTACTTAGACATAAGTTTATATTTTGTTCAAAGGCTATCCATATCGATAAACGTTTGCAAATTACATTATCAAGAATCAAAGAATTTTGACAGTAATCCTCGACTCTTAAAGGCTTGAACAATCATAGGATTATATACTTTCTGTTGATAATCTTAAATGCTTGTTTTCGTTTTAAACTTAAGCAAGTTCCATAGTCATCTAGTTGCGTAACTCACCATTCCTTTCTCTCGGCACACTATGAATGTGGGTAGGGAATGTCGTTGGACATAAAATTGTGCAACCATGAAATACACATAACAGTAAGTGTCCAAATTGTAAATATCATAATCGTTTTCCCATCGCCACTTCAATCTAGAAATAACTCACGGAGTCTGGAACTAAGAGCCACTCGACGCCACTATATTTTCGGTTTATCGTCTTTCTCCGTACTCCTTCGTCAATTGATCAATACAACTGACTAAAACCAATTTGTTCGAGTATTGATTTATTTTGAATTGACTTTTTTAAAGTAATACTTCTTAAGGGGCGTTATGAAAGTGATCAACAGATGAACATCGGGGTTTTCATCGGGGTGTACGTTCTGTCGCGCCGCACCAACGACGCATGGTCCTTGTGTTGACAACCTCCGGTCCACTCACTGTCCGCGTACGAACTGCTTGCGTGCGAGTCGATACAGTGACGTTACGGAGTTGACAAATGAGTGTATATATTATAACTATATGGTATTCCATATAAAGAAATCTCAACCACACGAGGCAATGCGGTGCTGGTCGGGTGTCGGCTTAATAGGTGAGTGACGACCTTTAAGCGATTCGTTATGAGAATGATTTTTACGATGCACTCCCATATTGTATCAAAAAGTAGGGATGTGGCATTTATCCGTACCCGCGGATATCCGACGGGAAATAAGATGCTTATTCGTATCGGTATTTTATTTTTTGCGGACCTTATGCAGTTTTTTTATAGTCATTCTTTACATAAAATTAAATAGTAACAGTGTTAAACTTTGAGCTCTTTATATTTATTTTAACATTATACCAAAACACACCTACTACAGGAAATAAAATATAATATAATACTCGTATCTGGACGTCGAGTTACGGATAATAAGCCCGTGTGAACTTGTAACCTGTATCATACTCGTACATAAATGATATTCACCAACACAGATCGCACACATATTGTTAGTTTTAAAATGTCTCATAATTTCACTCAGGCAAAGGTTTCGCTATCAGTCAGAAGTCACACGCGCTTACTACGAACAAACAAAGTGCGATAGTTGAGACCCGTATCCGCGGATCCACATTGTTAAGCATCCGGCACATCCCTATCAAAAGGCTACTCTACAGTATACAATGAAGCTGCGTGTTATAAACATCTTGTTTTATTGTGGTTATTATATATTGGTGGATATGATGTTATGCATCAAATAACGTCGAATGTGCATACAAAGAAGTATATCTTCTAACGCACGTACAAGTACAAATCTAGCCAAACTATATGACCGCTGTGAACATAGGCGCAAAACACTTACAATTATTACAGATATTTTGATAAATTATATTCAATAACAATTATAAAAGTTAAGTTCTTCTTCGTTCTAAGTATTATTTATTCGACTGTACAATGCGCAACTTCAACCGCGACGCCGCGCCGCGCCGCGCCGTGCCGCGCTGTGTTCAGACCGCCCATAAAATTTGGAGCGCGTTATACACGTATCCACTACCCAACTACGAAAAAGAACGGTTGTTTTTCGAGCGTATACATGTATGTCTATTTCTTTGGCACGCTCTGTAGCCTAAAGGGTTTGATGGATTTTAGCATATGAGGTGTCGTTAGATTCGTCTTAATTGTAGGAGTGACATAGGCTATATAATATTTATGTACGAAGTCTGGGAATCGAATAAAAAGCAAAAATAAAAAATATATATTTTTAGTCAAGTGTTTTTGTTGCAGTCGGGTTTTTGTTTCCTTTTTTAATAATTTAGTTTGTTTCACAATCATTATTTTAACTTTTATTCCCTTTTGCCTAATAGGAATACTTTGTTATATATGCAATGTACCGATACAATATACAAATAACGAAAATAATTCCCGTTTCCTGTTATTCGATGAAAGAAAAAGTTACATTAAAAATAACACTTCTTCACCTTGGTAAATTTTTTCTTTAAAGCTCCAATCGCAGGCCGTGTTTATTTTTCATTAGTAATGCCAAATATTTGTTTAAACTGGCTAACTGATGCGGCAATTTTGTTGCCAATTAATCGTTATCGTAGTTGATTGAACTGGATGCGTTAACAGAAATAATGGTAAATAAAATTATATATGTATATAAATCTAATGGTCATCTATGTTAATAAAACTGTGGTTCTGTCTGTACGTGTAATATATTTTTTGTAAATTTCTTGATATACCTCTATTACAAAGGATACTGTCCTTGCTTTGATAGTAAGTCGTTGTTAAGCGTATCACTTGAAACGTTCGCAACAGTTCGAGTTAGGTATTTATTGTAAGAAAAAATGTTTTTTTTTTTTAATTCGGAATAAATGAACGTCATTTTTCTATATATTTTTAATGAATTCAAGACCATAAATCACAATTCAAAGGATGGATATGCGATTTTTTTTTGTTTTGTTTATAGTCATGCAAAATTTATCAGGGAAAACAGGATAGGTGGCGCTGTGGTCGACTATTATGGGCACACGCGCCTGCCGGGCCAGTTAGGAAATATTGAAGATATGTATTATCCTAAATCGTTTAAATTTAAACAAAAATGTATATAAGGTACGAAAACAAGATTAAAAAAGATAATGATATTTAAAATATATAATAATATATTTTACTAGAATAAATAAAAATCGAGTATATTATATCTGTTTACTAGCTGTTCCCGCGGCTTCGCGTCATCTGCGCGAATCGTGCTACCCCCGCTTCCGCTTATTTTGGGTGATCCTTAGAAGATAGATATAATTATGCTCTTTCTAAGATTTATAATCATGATGATTAATTTGACTCAGCATAAGACATTTAAGCGCCCGAAATCGTCGTTTTTCCGTATTGATTCTTATTTACATGGAACCCTAGCTGTTTTTTTCTATTATAAAAGTAACCTAAGTTACTCCTTATAACATAAGTTATCTGCCAGTGAAAGTCCCGTCAAAATCGGTCGAACCGTTTCGGTGATTATTCGGAATAAACAAACAGAAAGAAAAAAAATTTATAAATTGTTTTTTTTTTTTGTTTGTTAAGTACCATATATACTTTTATGTAAATTTAGTAAAAAGCTGTTATTCTGATATTACAAACAGACATTTCAGTTTTATTTATTTGAATAGATAGGTATGCCGTGCCGTTTATCTTATTTATGGTATACAAAAATATCACTGTACATAATTATAAATATTCCCACGTTTAGTTTAGCTCCATTAACCACGGTTAATAATCCGTAATCACGTTAAGTAAACTAATAAATCAATGAATCACTCAAGGGAAAGCATAGACTTACATGACCCTTTTACCAAAATTGTTATTCCGATGCTTAGACCTTCATGTGTTGCTATTTGCAAAATGAAATAGTGCTAAGTGCTGAATACTGTTAATGTGTTATTTTAAGTCTGTAAGGTATATTCTGATGATAATAAAATTACTTATGATATAAATGTGGGAAGAAATTATGACTTTTTGTATTAATTCTGATGTAGCATGTGTAAGTTTTTTTTGTCATTAATTATTACATTCATCATTAAATCAATACTAAAATCCTACACTTTTAAAATACTACACAAACCACTGCCCATATTATTTAGTACTTTGATGTAAAGTAATACGTCTAAAATTCGTCCTTTTCACTCTAAACCTTATTTCGAATTTCGTAAACTGCTTTATTTATTCCACGTTCCGTCAATGTTACCTCCTCAAACAATGTCGTAAGTCCGAAAGTGGAAACAAAAACTCTAGCAACAATGGGGTGGGTCGCCGGCCTATTTTCACACGTCTGGCATCCCCGTAGCGGCATGGTAAGTGCGTGCCACCACGGCTTGTGGACATTATTTTCTATAGTATTTTACCTAGGGTTGCCAACCCTACTATATAATAAAGTATCCTACTATATAAGGGATCAGACTAGTTTATTTAAAATATAGTAGGCGAAACTATTAGTTATATTTTAATTGGATAAAAAAATTAGGCAACATTGCTTACTCCAAAATGTTTAAGCCTAAGACGGAACGCAGGTAACAAACAGCCTTTAATTCTGAACGAGACTTGGTATGTCATTGTCAATTTGATTATTTGTGATTATCATCATTATTTGTCTATCAAATAGTAAAAAATATTCCTTTACAATATTTATTTGAACTTTGTTCTTTATTGTTTTGTTTTTTTGCAATCTACTATATTTTTCAGGAAATAGCCTCGACAAAACTATGTTTTAACCCTAATTATACCTGATGGTAACCAAACACAATGGCGACCTCCGAGAGATCAGCAATCTATCGGCAGTTGTCGTCATTCACACCTGCAAGCCTCTCATTGGTAATATACATTGGTAGATCCCAAAACGCGACAAATCAAAAGATAGTGACAGTGATGGGTTTACCACCATAATGCACAAATCTAGTACCCACGTGGCCTAATGTTTTGTCGAATTCGACAAATTAATGAACTATCATTATTTAAAAAATGTTTATTTACGTAGAATTTTGAACCCTTGGTCAAATTAGTCAAATTATTTTGTATGGATGTATAATCCATAGGGATGTCCATAATCCATATTATTTCAACTTACCCGTGTGCTCAAAAAGTTGTAACATTAAAAATACCAATATTATGGAATGTTATGAAATATCATTGTTATAGAATCTTGTGATCATTAGATCAGTGAAGAATTTGGATGGCACTCTTTCTTTGTTGTAACGCTACCTATTGACTGAGAGACTATGGTCGTTGTAATAGTGTAATAGTCACTATTATTTTTAAGATTTTGATCGGCTTCTAATTTCGCGTCTTTATAAACGCTACACAGAGATGTTGAGTTAACAAATTAGCAGAAAAGCTATAAAAATAAATATTAAGGGATGTTTCCTTATTCATTTTATTTCTTTATTAAATTTAACAGCTACTTACCACCATGCATCACCTCGGGAACCGAATGCAAGCCCGGCCGTGCACTCTCTTTTATTTCTATTGACGATACGTTCCTTTTGTTTCGTTCAGGATACACTTCGACAAATTTTATTATTGCTTTTAAACTTTTTATAGCATAAAACGATAAGTTATTTAAATCCTGGACCAGGTTTTCATAATTATAGAAATATTTTTGTAAAATGAGTACAAATGCATCATTTAACTGACTTAAAAAAAAAAGGAGGAGTTTACTCAATTGGAATGTTTTTTTAAATGGATGTTCAGCCATAACTTCTTTGTTTATTAACCGATTTAGATGATACTTTTTTGTTTGATAGGGGATACCTAAAGAGTGGTCCCATTTCAATTTCATTGGTATTAGACCTTCAACTACGAAGCTACAGCAGGGAACTCGTGAAAATCAATGAAGTTTGTTTACGTTTTTGTTAAAAACTGTCTTGTATAGAGCTTAATTTCATAAACAATCAATAAGCCTATAGGTATGCCAAATTAAATTTAAAGCAATCTAATCCAGGTCACATATTTATTAATATATGTACTTAGCTATTATGTAGAGGTTTGAAATCAAAAATATATACATATTCCATTGCATCGAGTCCTATCCAAAAACAGTGCCGCTGATGGCTTTTTCAGCTTTACCGGGCTTGGAGACAATAACATCAATGCCCCTTAAGCCTTAAGTATATAATATGTGTACACAACTTTCATATCTGTACTACCCGTGCGCGATAAGTTGAGACTCGCCTGCAATGCAACCCTCCGCCCGCTACCCTGTAACTTCCCCTCAAGCTCCAGTCTTGTACTGGAGGCAACGCTATTTTTTTTAACATCTTAGTCTCGTACTAGTTTACGTCACGCAACGACGAAACGCTCCGATTTTATAATCTTATTTGATACTGTTTCGTTAATAGTTATTAGAGTTACTGCTATATTTTATTGTTATTTTTTGTGTTAAGTTTATTGTAATCGCTGGTTCGATTTCTTTCTTAAAACTAGCCGGATTGATAGTTGAGGGCAATTTCCCTGGTCAATTACAATATATGCACAATGACACGGAATAATGGAATTTACAGAATGGAGAAAAAAGGGACTCACCGAACCACAGCTTTCACGCACTTTGGAGGCTTCCTCTTGTGTTCACTTCTGTGTCACCACGCACCATGCACGATAATTATTCAAGTTTTTGAAGTAAAGTTTATTATATTTAATATATATACCGCAGTCACTATGTGTTTGCCGTTGCAATTTTAAAGGCTAACTGACGTCGGCGAAAGGTAGGGGGTAGATAAGGATAGATAGATACGAGGAAAAAGGATAGGTGCTGTATCGTTGTGCATATGATCGTCGTAAGCGCCTTTTAGCCTTAACATTTATTGTTATATTGAAGGGTAAAACTTTACAACACTCGCTACATAAAAAAAAAATTGCAGAGACGAAGTCGTGGGTGAAAACTTGTGATATTTTTTTGTGCACAGTACAACTATGCGCCTGTGGCATCACCGTCCCAGGTCGCAACTTATTGCGCACGGGTAGTAAGAGCAAATATCCGATAAATAGAAATATTAAGAAAGACCAATAATTAATCATGTTTAATATTGAGATGCTAAGACAAAACGTAATCATGTGGAAAAAGTTTGTGAGAATTACCATAACAAAATCATAATATGGAACAATTTATATTTCATATAGGCGCCTAAAGTTTATCAAAAACTTGTTTTTACAAAAACAATACGGGAAAACCAAGCTTGAAGGTCGAAACTGTATTTAATAAAATTAAAATAACATTACCTTTTTACTCACCTAAAGCCACGTTACCTATTCAGTATGGCAACGTCGCTTTTTGACAATGCGTGAACCGATGGCATGAACCATTTTGGTTATTGCGTGAACCGGTTCGTTAATTAAAAATATATGTAAAGGATTGTTAAGTTTATCGTTCGACAATGGTTTCGTCTGATTTTAAGTGACGATATATTCGAATATTGCATTAATTAATTTAAAATTGGTACTAATTATAACTGCTGAAATAGTTATATTGTTTGGGTTTTGACAACTTTTCAACTCTACTTAGAGAAAACTGCTAATAGTAGATAGGCAAGCACAGATCTTTCGATCGCATACAATCGCATGAAAATATTTTGTATTTTTAACAAATACGTAGTAACACGTCGCCTATTTCGTAAGTGCAAGAGGTAAGTATGTAATTTCAAAATAGGAAAATATTATTTTTATCACATTCCAAGCATGAACTGATAAATGCATATAATATACCGATATACTTGCGCGTTTACTATATACACACGTGCAAAAGATAAAAATGTTTGCATTGATAAGACTTGGATTCCAGAGGTACTTAGCTATCTCAATGACCAACTGAAATTTTACGTAATTTATCTTACATTACAAGGCAAAAATCGAAATTTTATATAATGCTTTGGGACTAGCATTGATTGTTGATGTGTTTTAGTTTTATTGGATTTCTTTTCTTATAATTTTATTCTTTAGTTTCTTAAACGGATAGAATATATACTAAATATTTTGGTCTGTGTTTTATTCAACATTTTACGTTTTCATTTTGTAACCATAAAAATGGTGTCGGTAATAAATGCACAATGTCTTTAAAAAAAAATGATTGTGTGGTTTTATGAAACCACGGTAAAAGTGAAACTTTTTTTCACATTATAGACATTTAACTAAAAATTCACAAATGAGTAATAATAGTCTATACACTACACGGTCAGTTGCTGCGAACTATAGGCGCCGCCATCCCTACTCCGCGGCCGACCGTCACGCGACATGCAACACACAGACCAAAAAGTTTGAGACGATCTAATAAAAGTTTCACTTTATTAAAAAAGAATGAAATACAAGCTTACATTATCTAATGATAATAATGTTCACAAAACGACGATTACCACCATTTTTGATGTAAACGTACCTAATAAAATCATTGATGTATTACTATATTATTAGGTACGTTCAATTAATAAATTGCGAGCAATGATTGACCAGTGTTTAGACTCCGGGTGCTAATGTGTGAAAGAACAAAATGTTGAATGTCACCTACCGCAATGACAGATTCGAAATCGGTTGATAAACACCTGACCGTGTTTTCCAGCAGATGTAATAAATAGCTAACAAGCTAAATTATTTAAAAGGAACCAAAAAATCCGACTACAACAATATCAAAAATTTAAAATAAAAATATTTTTGCGTTTTATTTGAATCCCAGACGTCGTAATTAAATATTACATGGCCTATGTCACTCCCACAATTAAGACGAATCTAACGACACCTCGTATGCTAAATTCCATCCAGTCGTTTAGTCTAGTCAACAAGTTCAAAAAAGTGTAAAATAGAGATAAAGGTCCTAAAAATATGAACGATAGCTGATTGGATTCGGAATCACCTCTGAAAAATGTTTTGAAGGATTTTGATGCAGGTAAAAAATTGCAATTGTTTATCAACAAAATAAGATGAAAAAAATTGCTTTTAGTTTTTTCGCTAATAACTCGAAAAATATTAATATTAAAGCAATTTTGGAATAAGCTCGTTAAAGAGGAGGAAATTTCCGATAAAAAAGTCTCAACTCCCGGAACTCTATCTCTATTATTTATAATTTTAATTTGACATTGAAAATAGGGCTTCGCGCGGCTGTTACGGCATGCGCGCGCCGTCGCTAAAGACAGTTCATTGGTTAAATTAATTTTGTTATAACATAAAATGTAATTTTAAAAATTTGAAAAAATTCTAGTATATTTTTAACACTTGAAAGAATCGAGCCTCGTTGGGAAAAAGTTTAATCACCATTTTTCAAAAAGTTATTCAACTGTTAACTAACAAATTTTTTCCTAATCTCCGATGGCATAAATAATGGAATAAAAGGTATATATAATTGGCCTATAAATATTAACTTCGTGGAGCCTTTTTGATATATATACTTCATAAGATCCTGCGATAAATGTTCATAAAAGTGTATTAATTTATTATTTATGATTTTCTATATACTAATGCTAAATTAAATACATATCTAAAAAAGGTTAATGTTGGTCACTGATCAGAGGCGCACGCAGTAGTATATACTAAATTAAATTTACATAAACTAGAACTTAAAAAAAAATCTTTAAAAGCTTCACAGTATAAGTGGAATGATGTTTTTACCCCAAGCCCCATATCAAGCACCAGGTTGAAAAATGATGTTCTAATTGTGAATATTACATACATACATACTTACCGAACGTTACCAAGTTGCAAATTAATATAAAGCTTGTAATAAATGAATACAATGGTTATTTTTGTTGTTCTTGCTTATCTTCTATAAAAATAAAATGATTGAAGTTTGCCGTTGTGCGCGCATCACGCAAAAACTACTCGGATACATTATTGGATCATTTTTTTTTTCTTTTACTCCTTAGATACTTGTTCCTTATAATAAAGAAAGATATAACGATATCTTCTTTCAATTAAGACTTATTAAAGTTTTTTTAAAGTATGATTTTTATAAGCACCAAGCGTTCTTCTATCGTTAACGCGAGCGGAGCCGCGGCCGCATCTAATTTCGTATACTTTTTTTTTAATATTTTTTTTTTATACAGAGTTGGTTGTAATAATAGCATTAGATACGTTTCTATAGCATTTTCACTTGAGTTTCTGAATAATTAAAGAGCTGGTGAAAACGTATACAAGTTTTATCTTCCTACTTAAGTTGATGGAGTTCATAAGTGCATTCATAGGGCCTAAATTGAATAAAGATTTTTTTTGATTTTGATGTAGCCTTCGCAGCTAACTTCACCTAGAAGCACTATTAGCTAGCTTATCTGATAGTGTATGGCGTGATTCGGGCAGATTTACCTGACGACGGATGCCCGTTGCCTGTGCTCAAAACCAACGGATCGGGAACCGGGAACGGTGCAGACAGATCCGAGCATTCAACTATGTGTGTGTGCGCAAGGACAGATATGCCCGTCGGATCGCACCTGTTGTACGATAATATGGCATTTCAATGAACAACATACGTTTATTTTTTTCTAGACATAAAACCGCCACACACTACAGTCAGATTTTAGTTTAAAAGTATATATTGGGAGGGCAAAGTTAATATAGGTACTTACCATATTCCTGGAATTTGTTCTTTACTGATTCGCGAGGTCTTATGCTATGTATTGCTCGAATTGCCTGCTTTTGTAATATGAATATGGTCTACCTCAGCTGCTGAACCCCAAAGCAAATTTTTTTTTTTTCTGGGACTTCTATTCTACTGAATATATCAGTCCCATTGTACCCAATCCATACCAGCGTCAAATCAAGAGAGTCGCTGATGAGCCAGCACTACCAGGTCGTACAACATCTTGGCTTCATCCAAACACGGTTCTGCCAAAATGCTATGAAAAATGCCTATGTTTTGACAGTTTAAACTCATATTATTCATCAGCGACTCCCTTTCAATCCTATTTTTTCACACTCTGCCAGTAAATGATGCACGTCATCGATCCTTCCACATACACTACAGTTGGGTGACTCTGTTTTTCGCATGAGATACGCAAATCTTCCCGATGGATAGTTCCCATTGTCGACTTAAATAACATTCACTAAACCAAGGCTTATGAAGAGGCTGACACTGTAATGTCTTATACCAAATACCTTTTTCTTTACTTCTTTCATCAAAATATTCACTCCAATTTTCGTACTTATTTTTTTTGAATTTTGTTATAATTTCCCAATAATCGACTTTAACCTTCTTTAATATACCCTGAGTTGAGAATCTATTATTTTCATTTTGAATATAAGTGAAGTGTCGTCTGCAAAAAGAACCATGTCAGCACCGTTTTCAACCACGAATGGTAGATTGTTTATATAAACGAGAAACAAGAATGGTCCCAAAATCGAGCCCTGAGGGACGCCGATTCTAACCAATGATCCCGAAGAGGTTGGATTTAAATAACCGTAAGTATCATGTAAGTATATAATCACACTCGAATGTTATAAGCGGGAGGGCCGGCCACTTACACCAAATATTTTTTTACATTACATTTTTATTACACATTGACCTTTAATTTTACAACTATAATAAAATAAGTATGGAAACTTATAAGTAGTGCAAATGTTGCAATTCCAGTGTATATTCGTAGATATTTACAACATTAAAATTTTTCGGAGACTTCTCTTGGGACGGTCCGACTGGTGGAATAGATACCTCCACCCTACTTAAGATCGAAGCCAAATAACCTTGTGTTGTGTTCCCGCGGAGAGTAGGGTTTCCAGAATTCCTTGTGGTAGAGGGGTTCAATATGGACAAAGCGCTAGTGATACCTAGGTATTCCATCTAAGTTTACCATCAGACGGGCCCTTGCATCTTGTTCGCCACTTTAGTGTATAAAAAAAAACTATTTCTGTCTAAGAATGTTTTTACCTGTTTCTTCACTTTAGTAAATTATTATTTGGCATTCGTCTTACTGAGCGAATATAATCGAGGAATGATAATTATTTAATAAGTAATTTATGTAGTACAGTTAAGTGTTAAGTGTATTTAAAGTCTCACGAATGCTGCTTCACAGACTTTACGTAGGCGAGTTGTACCCAGCTTTCTCCCAATCAACGTGGGCGATATCACGCTCCCATTCATAATCCAGACGTGTTTACGTCCGAAACAGACTATCTAATAACACGATAAACAAAACTAACGCACGACCAATCGATGTTCAGGTAAGCGATAACCATTTGTTTACCTGTGACTGCCAACGTTCAAGGTAACGCGTGACTTCGCCGTTCTCGGATTCGGATCTATTATACCCACGATGCAGAACAGAACTGTCATAGTTGACATTGAAAGCGGTTACGCAAGTTACGATGCAACGGTATAAATACTTTTCTATAGACGCTACCGCACATGACAAAAAGCCGGGCTGACGCTGCATTGAAGACGGTCGGTCCCCTTACCTCTGTCGCTCGAACGTATCCTGCGAGGACAACACACGACAGCCATATCCATATCCTTAAATGCATCACAACAATGTGAACCGGACCGGTCGCAACAACAGTATAACACAATATCACAATAATAACACGGCACAAAACAATTCGATGTTATTATTATACTGTACCACTAGCACCATGCACACGGCCGGCGTGAAACTCGTTCGACATGCGCCGCTCAGTTTCGGCTCTCGTAAACTGAGCGTCCGTTTCGTTCGCGGCTCGCGCTTGATACTCTGTTCAGTGCAGGGAGCGCGCCCCGCTCGCAGTCCGTCGCTTACTTCACTTGTGTGGGCTTCGGTCGTCGCCCGATGGTCGATGGAGCTCCATTTCACGTCACGCACTCCTATTTATTACCGAGAATAATAGCCTACTCGAGTCACAAAAATATTTATTAATTTTCCTTTACAGGGATCGATTGCCCGGTCCCGTTGTCAATATCTGTTTTGTTAGCTTTTCGAAGTATTTGAACCCTTAATTCTAGATACATGTTTGTTCTAAGTAAGTTGTGGATATAATATAAGTAAATGTCAAAGTTAAATATACTATACGTCCTAAACAGATCCCCGTCGCACTCATTCGTACAGAAAGTATTAAACAGTTTCGCTTTATTATAGTGTATCCGCAGTGTTTATAAACATACCATAACATCTATATGTACGAAGGGTTAGACAGAGGTGTACTAAAAACACAGTTTGCCGGGTATGTTTTTAGGTCCCATGTAATAAGGGGCGAGTCTATTGCCATTAATCGAGCACAAAGCCAAAATCCTAACTATGTACTACTGAGAATTTCATAGAAAACCCCAATAACACTTTACTCGACCTGGGAATCGAACCCAGGACCTCGAGCATAGCAGTCACACTTACGACCACTAAGCTAGAAAAAATATAAATAATATTTGCTATGGCGATGGTCGCCTCATTATATTTTTGGTAAATACCTTTATTTAAATAAACAAGGTGCGGGATACGGCCAACGTGTGCTGTCAACATAATAATAATATATATATACAACCATCCGTAATCTGTAATTCCAATATTAAAAGAAATGGTATTTATTAAGTAAATTTCAAAGTCAAATAGTCTATCCGAGATAAGCGTCCCAGACAGGTCCCCATCAATTCGGGCAGAAACTATTAAGAGGATACGCGGTCTAAGAAACATTTCAAGAATAACTAAAATATATTGCTTTCGCGCCGTGCGCGGAACTTCACTGTATAGAGTGCGAGCGTGACAACTGCAGTTCGGACTGATTATACCTAAGTAAAATTGTAAAATCATAGTTTCGTAATCCCCTTTTTCCTCCTCCAAAAATGAGTCAATCTTAATTTTTATTTTCAATAATAATATAAGAAAGAAATTTGGTTATGTCTGCATGTTTTTATTTTTCTTTTTGTAGTCGTCGAATTTGTTTTCTGGACGTGAGAACATGACAATAAAAAAGGGCAATTTTCGTCATTTTTAAATGCTTTCAGTTTTTATAATAATTAATTTATGAAAAAAATCAAAATATAGGGACATGGTAGTGGTAAATATGAAATTTAAAAATTATAAAATTATTTGCTCTAAACAGGGGAATACATTTGTATGGGCAACACACTACCCACGTTTCCTCATAAACGGTTTCCCTATATTATACTTTATAGTGTAGTACGTTCACTCTATTCGCAGATTACCCAATAACTGACGACGCGTATCCCAGACGCAAACTAATTTTTATACAAAGATTTTGGCAGTGAGTTGAACATTTGTGGGCGCCAATAAAAAAATAATTCTGTACCAATTTTATTTAATGTGCTTACTCAAAAAACTATGAATATAATAATTGAATAACTAACTCAAACTTTGCATTTCATAATTATTGCACATTAACTCCAAATGAACGAAATAACTAAACTAAACCAACAACTAGATTGAATTTAAATTTCAGATCCTAAAATTGTAAAGTTGTACCAAAGCGTGCGGTCCTCCTGATAGTAAGTGGTCACCTCAGCGTATGGACGCGTGCAACACCAGAAGCGTCAGTCGACCATCCAATGCCGCCACAATGTTCCTAAGTTTTTTCGGTAAAACTAATTTATCTTCATATGAGCATAAAGTTTGCATCTCTAGTAGACACAGATATTTATTTGTAAATTACAAAATTACATAGTCAATAATTATACAAGATATTTATTACTGGTGTATCATAATTCATAATAGAAATGTAAAGATTGTTCTAATAACAATGGATAATTATTAATTACATATTTACGTTCTATGTACATGTGTACATATGTACCATTACACATAGAAAATACCTCTAGGGGCGACATCTAGTAGAAAGTAACCACAATTTATCAAAGAGATGGAGCGTCTCTCTGCACTACAATTATTTTCTCAGAAGTGGTTAAAAGTTGAAAATCAATTTGTTATTTTATTAGAACACACGGTAACATTACTGGTTTTTCTGATGTTAATGAAATACAATTCAAGAACAGTGGCGACCGACAAAACGAGATGCTCAGATGAACAGTTATCGTCATGTCTTGTCACGGATTCGTTTTGCTCTTCCGAATGCCATACCCACAGTGTATACTTAAATAAAAGACACTAGGTAAGTAGATTGACCTATTAGCAAAACGTGATTGAACAATAAATGTCTGAATTCGTAGTAATTAGGTACCTACCTATTTATAGCAAACTCTACAAGAGATTTTTTTACAAAAACAAGCTAAATTATTAAAGAGGAAACAAAAAACCCGACTGCAACAAATTTCTATTTTTGCTTTTTATCTAATTCCCATACGTCGTACTTAAATATTATATAGCCAATAATATCACTCCCACAATTAAGACGAATCTA
The DNA here is from genome assembly GCA_033032175.1 of Saturnia japonica. Classification (NCBI taxonomy): domain Eukaryota; kingdom Metazoa; phylum Arthropoda; class Insecta; order Lepidoptera; family Saturniidae; genus Saturnia; species Saturnia japonica. The sequence continues at coordinate 17,832,247 of CM065311.1, read as the reverse complement.
ACGACACCTCGTATGCTAAAATCCATCCAGCCGTTTAAGTTACAGAACTTGCCAAAAAAAAAATAGACATACATACATACGCTCGAAAAACATAACCCTCCTTTTTCGTAGTGGGGTAAAAAAACCAACTTCAATGATTTCGTGGAGTTTTCTGGTGTATCTTCGAAATTCAAGGTCCAACGTGAATGAAATTAAAAATTAACCACCCTTGAGGTATCCCCTATCGAAAATAAAATAATCATCTAATTCGGCTCATAAACAAAGAAGTTATAGCTAAAAAAATGAAATAAAAATAAAGGGCATTCGAAAACAGTATCCACAGACTGTAAAAATTGTCTACGATGTGTGGTTTTACATTGTATATATAGTATGGAGTTCACAGTTCTTCTTCTTCTTCCTAACTTGGCAACCGGCCCTTTAATGAACACCATTACTGCCATTATCGAGTGAATTATAATGTCATGTGTTATGACGATTCAGTATCCTAACAAGATGGTGGCTCCCTTCTTAGAACTTTCTAGGAAGATTGTGTGGGATCTTAGAATGAATGTTTTTAGCTTATATTTATAATCCAATTCACTTATGCACTAAAAACCAAACTATATCACGCAAAACGCCACCAATATTACATAATATAGGGTCAAAAACCTAAGTAAATGAATTAAAAATAACAACCACAACATGTCCTTCAAGATCCCGCCAAAACCCCACTGATCTAGTTATTTCGATGATGAGTGATTAGTGATTACAGGTGAGTAGGGAAGTAATATAAAAAAAAAATCATATTATAAATATCAATTATTATATAAAATATTACAATCGATTAATTAATAATCGATTTTTGTTAAAAAAGTAATTGTTTTTTTATTATCGATTTTTTTATATATTCTTGAGAAATTGAATTAAAACCGGAAATATTTATAATCATAACTTTCGTAATCAATTTAAGTTAACATATTTCAATAAAAATATAAAAAATATTGTTAATAACGGAGAATGCCCATTCTTGTACCAAATTTTGTCGAATAAAAAGTAGAGAATGTTTTTTTCATATTATTTTACGACCTTTTATCCTCGGAATTTGGGTTTCAATGTAGGAATATTCTTTAAACTTTTAAAAGTATTATCTATACTATATATTATATGTATACTAATATAACAAAGCGGAAGTGTTTATTATCAATCAACACCGTCACCCCAAGTCCGGTGAAGCTGTAAAAGCCGCAGCGGCTTTAGGGCCCCTCAGGCTAACAGTGCAGTCGGTTCTAAAAAAAAAAAAAAACACCGTCACGTGAATATCTCGAACCACTAGGTTGTTAGAGTTTCCTTACTAAATCTCGACCACCTTACACCAGGCGTAACACTCGCCATATTGATTCTCTTTTGGTTTGTAGCGTTTCAGTATCAGTCAGTGTATACCCGGCTATGAAGAGGCTTGCAGGCCAGCAGGACGGCGACAACCTGCGATGGATTGACAGTCTCTCTGTAAACACCGCCATTGTTTTGGGATTATACAGGCACAGTACCGTCACTTTGCACAATAAAAATATATTTAAAAAAGATGTGCGCCTAAATATTGTGTACTAATTATAATAGGGGTATTTGATTGCTTTCGAAAACTCATCTCAAATTATCAATAATTTTATAATAACTCCCACAAAAGTGTTTTCCTTCATAAATTTGTGTATTTTTAATAAAAATCAATAAATAAATTATAATTACTAAAAAACCGCTTAAGCGTTTCCATCTGTAAACATCGCACCGTCACGTCATATGCCAGTACAGGCAAATAGTAAATGTTATTGTCGAATAAAACTTTGTTTTATAGCATACTTTGGGAATTAAATGACTACAATGGTGTGTAGGGCCTTAATTTACAAATAGATCTATAAATACTCCGGAAAAATCTGAGCGTTCCTATGAATGCGAAGCAAAATGCGCAAAAAGTGGATGGAAATGGTGCGCAGAAACGTGAATGATATAGTGGTCACTTCAAACATTTTTTTTATGTCAGGATCATTTTGATATAAGTAAACATAATAATATATATTTTGCTATTTAACTACAAAATTTATATAGGTGTTACACAAATGTGTAGTTTATGTTATGTGTAGGCGTAACACATTGCTACCTTCACAGTTTGAGTTTAGACATTAAAATTTTAAATTTCGATGGGTTTGAGGGCCGACATGCAAAATCTTATTTTTACAGGAGAGGATTTCAAACATTTGGGCCCTTGTACGTTCGTACGTCGTTCTACTGCAACGAAAAATAGTATTTATACGACAATATTTGTTTTTTTTTATATGAACGACTTTAATTTCGTTGTAGGTGTGGTTTGGATGAAGGTGGCCTAGACCATATCTTTTTTGACTGTCCCAAACTGCGCTTCTCACTGTATGATATACTTCCCCAAGAGATTTCCCGTCCCACCTGCATGAAAACCCTCCTCACCCTTACGTTTACTTCTTTCATTAGTCTTCCTTCTAAATACGCAAATATAAATAAAATTTGACTTTAATTAGTAAAATATACAGTGGTGGTCATATAATTAGAAACACTTCATATGAATAAAGAAAGTATAACTTCAACGTACAAATGTTCGTAAAAAATATACACATTAAATGCATAAAATATAAAAAATATCTTACTTTTAATGACAAAATGAGTCTTACACATATGTTGGAGTTTATTTTCTGTTACTGGCCGCTTGGACGCCTAATTAGACACATTTTAAAAAAGCATCCATAGCTCGTACTCTTTTTTAAATCGGAGAATAACATTTCTTTCTTGGCTTTTTCTATTATTTTGGCGGCAATTCAAAATTTAATCTGAATTTTATTTTGTTCAAAATGGGCAAAAATAAAAGTTGTGACGCGTTAACTAGGTAAATAATTGTTAATTTGCATATAGATCATAAGTGGGCGAACAGAAGAATAGCTGAGCATTTAAATTGTTCGGTTAAGAAAGTTTTTAATGCAATTGATATGGAACTGTTTGAAAATGTTCTTAGAAAGGATCGGCCAAGAAAAACCTCTCCCAGAGAAGATACGCTAATCGTTCGTGTTGCTAAAAAAGACCCAAGTAAAGGCTCCAACCAGATTAAAAATGAAGTTTTTTCGCCTGATGACCCGAGAAACATTTCGTCAAGACTGATACGCCGAAGATTAGTGGAAGCTAAATTGTTAGGAAGAATCTCTCGAAAGGTACCGCTTCTTCAACACCGAGAGAAGCGATTATTATTCGCTAAAAAATATGTTAATTGGACAGTACGACAATGGGAAAACTTATTTTCAAATGGAACAAAAATAAATATGGTAAATTCCGCTGGCAACCTCTATGTTAGACGTCCAGTAAACAATGCTTTTAATTATAATTACACAAGGAGTATAGTCAAGCACGGTGGCAGTAACATTAAAGTTTGGGGGTGTTTTTCCGGATGTGGAGTTGGACCCTTTCGGAAGATTGAAGGTACAATACATGGATCAATGGCAATCCAAAAATATCTTAGAGCACACAATGTTTCCCTACTCGGACGATCATTTGCTTGTATGTAACCTGGATCTTTCAGCATGACAATGACCCTAAACACGCGACCAATAGCGTCAAATGTTTCCTTGGCGAACAGCGTATATCCGTTTTAGACTGACCAGCAAATAGTCCGGATTTAAACCTTATAGAAAATCTCTGGTATATTGTTAAAAAGAAAGTGTCAAACAAACGTAACAAACGAACTATATGAAGCATTTGTTGAAGCATGGAATTCAATCCCCCTAGTACTGTTATTGAAAATAAGAGATACGCCACTAAATAATAATTATAGCTATTGATAGGCAGTGGATATTAGCTATTTCGTAAATAACAATACTAATTACTAATACTTAAAAATATATTGTTTCTTATACTTTTTTGTTGTTGTTTCTAATTGTTGACCATTATTGTTCATACCTTAAAACTGATTTAAATGTTTGTCCGTAATGTAATATTGAAACTGCACTTGTGTAATGGGATTCATATTGTTTTTCTAATAAATGATAAATCGTTGAACGTATAATATGTCCTATTTATTGTTTAATTTCAAAATAAAAACAACTGCGGTGAAGTATCTTACATAATGTCAAGGACCGTTGGTAGTGTTTCTAATTATACGACAACCACTGTATGTATCATTGTTTTTATGTTGTGCATACGAACTTAGCTGGGTAGTAAACTTACTAACAGTATTTCTGATTTGCTGTGTTGTTTTAAATATTAGTTGGTGGTGTACTTAGTCGACTTCGATTTTGTTTCACGGCTCCTCAGCCACTTAGCCTCCTATTTTTTAAAGATTGCCTTCGTTTCAATTGGCCTGGAAACTACATGCCACTGGCAGAATTGTGGTATAATACCATAGGGGTCATAGACTCGAAAAAAAACTTAGTCAGATTTTTAGATATCTATCTACCGAACTTGTTTCTATATAATATAATCTAAAACATAGGATAATTAATTTGATGTTTTAGGCTTTATTTACTAAATTTATCTGTAATAAATCATGTATAAAAATAAGGCTCTATAGTTTACTAGTTGTGCACCGCGGTTTCACCCACGTAGAATTTAAAAATAAAAACACTAATTGATTATTTTAATTCAGTAATATAGACGATATTTTTATCGGGCTGCCAGGGTTATACGTCACACTTATACAGCTCATTCGTGCCAATTACTACTATAGTCTATGACTGAGCCGAGTGTTAAATTATTTTAATTTTCCAATATCTCCCAAACTATGCGTTCAAATAACATGCTAAGTGCAAAGTTTATCTTCATAAAATTGTCATGATGACGAAGCACCTTTCATTCATAAGGATTAATATGCCATGCCCAAAAATAATGCTGGTAAATCACTTTTTAATTTTCAACAAATCTTTTTCACAAAATACGTTATTGTGGTATAAGTATTAAATAGGCGTATCCTATCGCAAACTTTTTTTTAGATACCAAGGATCCATATTATTGTGGAATCATTGTATTTACGTATCATTAACCTCTACAACAATTTTTTTTTGTTATGTCATCTGTCCTTCTTTTTACTTGTCTAGCTCTTTTCCTTCTTTTTTTTTAAATATACAAAACATTTTAAATTTTATACATTTTAAATATACATAACAAAAATTGGAGGAACAACACGGCCAAGAAACAAGACAGGGTAATGTGGAAGCAACTGATGTGTAAATTAAGAAAATTATGGTTTGTATGTATTTAGTATCAGCAATAAAGGCTTAAATAAATCCATTACGCCAGCGCACACGGATATACGAGCACGGGAGCGCTTCCACTTCCAACTTACTTAATAAAAATCAAAATTTAAAGCCAGCTAAGAGATAAAGCCTAATGGTAGATAGTCTATACTATTCCTCGTGAGGCTGGCTATCATATACAAAACGAATTAAGAAAAAAAGACGTTATCTATACTTAGAACCTACGTGGGTGAAATGAATGGCAGAAAAATCTATATAATTATGAATAGTTAGTTAGATCAAATTTTAAGGATAGGGAATTAGTCAGATCGCGACTTATTTGCATGTTCGGCTACTTTGGCACCCTTGAGCTTGTTGCTTCGCTTTCGTGACTAAGTGCCTTCCGAGCTCGCCCGCAAGCACGGTGAAGCTGTCAAAGACTCTAATCACTAATGGCTCCAGGGCCCTTAAAGTTAACAGTATAATCAGCTCGAAAAATAAAAAATGTGTCTGTGGCATCGTAGCTCCTAAACTGCTGAACCTATTTTGATCTGATTGAATTGAATTGAAATGTGACTTGATCGAGTGTTCTTAGCTATGATTCGAGAAAGTTTGTTTATCCATATGAAGATTATTAGCTCTTTTCTAGTTGAGAAATGGATGTTAGCATCTGTCACAGTTATGATTGAGTCAACATTTGGTATTGTTACTTCAATTATATTAGAAGAAAATGGCAACTTAAGCCAATGCTGCAGCATCATCTGAAATCTACAGGGTACCTAACTCTTCACCGACTTAGAGCAGAGTTATCGTCTTTAGACTCATTGGAACGAACGGTCTCGACGAAAAGGTTAATTATGTCGGGGGTTTCTTAAATTTCCAATTTACTTTGTCGAGTAGTCTTATGATAATTGGCTTAACTTTAGGATACTACCGTCGGTTTTCACAAAAATTATTTCCACTATTATTTAAATCTAGCTGTGAAGTGAAATGAGATTAGCCAGAACAAACAGACCGATAAAAATTCAAAAATGGATTTTTTTTACTATCGTAAATACTTTCAAGTGCATTTGGTAAAATGCTGTTGTTTTGACATTACAAACAGACACTTCAATTTTATATATTCCTATAGATTAGTTGATATATCAATAAACAAAATATTTTCAAGGTTATTTTTATATTGATAAGAGATGGCGCTGTCACGATTTTGTGGTAGGTATCGTTTGATTTTATACATTGGGTAAAAGGGTCTGTTTTATGAACAAATTGCCATTTATTTTAACCGTATAGAACTATACACAGAAGTGTAGATTAAAATAATTTTTACTAACAATTACTAATTAACAAGAAACGTAAAGAGCTCGACCAAATCTGCTCTTCTCGCAATTAGAATTAGAGTGTACTTACATGTGACGTAATCAGAGGGACAACTAATCATAGAGCGTTTGTGATGAGTGATCACATAATTAGAGTTAAAAAAATGTATTTTGTTTCGTGTTTTACTGAATAATAATACAATATTTAGTAGTCTTTTAAAAAAAATCATTTATAAGTGTGACACTAATTACAAAGCCTATATTTTTAATATAGCGAAATATCCTATTTTCCATTGTGACTTCAATAAAAGATCATTGGACAATTCACAGCAGTATATATTTATTTTTAAATGTATCTCTAACTAAACACAGTAAAAGCACAAGCATGCTTAAATCATAACCATTGGACTTATTGTTTTATTAACATGATTAACAGACAATTCGTCATTTTAATGGACAGCTAAAATGTTTATACTTCACTTAGTCTCAAGTTCCGCCAATTTGGTTTTGTGGCGATTTATGGCATCTTCATGGCGTTTGATTTGTTCACTGTGGAAGTCTATTTCTTTATTCACATGAGCTTTAATTTCCTGAAGTTGCTCTTTTTGCTGTAAATGAAAAAGGTTTTCCACTTTTATTACCACTGGTCGTTCAGAAATTTTATGAGAGTAAGTAAATAACATTAGTAAGCAAACAACAAAACACAACAGCAACAAAAATACTTGACTAAAATATTTTTCTTCTAATTTTGCTTTTTATTTGATTCCCAGACGCCGTACTTAAATACTATATAGCCTATGCCACTACCACAATTAAGACAAATCTAAAGACACCTTTGTGTTAAAATTAAGCTTACAAAATAATATATATTATATATTTTTACTTTTTATTTATATAGCAAGTCTGGAATCATGTTACATCTATAACAATAACTACATCTCAAACTAATTGTGATGGAGATTCTCTAAAGGCAATGGCCATACACGGCCATGCGCCACTGTGGGTCAGCACCGCCCATCGGCGATCAGGTATTCACACAATAGTACATACATGGCTCATTACTGCCTAGTGAAGCACTTAAGATGGACGTCCTTAAGATTGTCTCAGCAAATTGAGCTACAAGTTCTATGGAATTGTGTATTGAGACTAAGTACCTAATAAAAAATATGGCGCAAGTCTCTTCATTGTTTCACGATTGCGAATAAATGAAAAATACCGCAATACTTTTAAGTGTGCCCAAAAAACCGACAACATCGTCATTGCCCGCTACGAGCCATTGCAATTACAGCAATAGCAATTATCCGCCATCCTATGGCATTGCCCCCTATACATAATGGTGTAGGTTGGTAGTGGACCAGTAACTACCAGTGGGTCATTGTGTACTGAAACCTTAAAAATTGTATGCTCTATTACAGAATACATATGTAACAATGAAAATTAAAGCTACATATTGAAATTTTTATAAAGAGTATCCTGATTCCGGGGACCTAAATATAAAGTCATCCACACACATTGGTTTGAATAGTGGCTTAAACTCTATTTGTCCACTATATGGATTAACAAAATATCATTGGCCCCTACTTATTCACTTAGTGACGGACTGTAGGTATCCTCCAACATTCTTACTAATGTTGAACACATATTCTAATCCCTCCTCCTGTACATTTCTGGTAAGTATTGCCATAGAGATTTAATTTGGCAGAACCCATAAGTGACTTTTTTCAAAATATTAATAATTATAAAAGGTCTATAAATAGATTATTGGAACCAAATTATCAATAAACAATTATTGCAGTAAGTTAGTTTACAAGTAAAGGTAAACAACATAGTAGTAATTTTTTTTTACTTTTTTGTAAAAATATTCTTCTTCTCTGGCAGCCCCCATTTCTCCGAGAGCGCCTCCAGCCTCTCTAATGGTACCACCACCGCCACCACCTCTGCCTGCACCGGATCCAGGCTCACCAGTATGCATTCTGGAATTACAGATAAAATTTCGACTGTAGTTTCTTAAAACTTATAATCAAAATCCTTTTGTATTAGGTAGGATCTGCCTTTACAAATTCACATTTTAAAATTAAGCCTAGTTATTTAAGTCACATATCTGTTTTATTTTTTTGCTGTAGGTCAGACATATTTATTCAAAACAAACTAATTTATTATGCTATTGAAATGCAAAATTACACAATTTATTTTATTTATTTATTTGCATAATTTATATAATTCTATCTAAGATAATCCTTTGAATATCAAATTAAATTTATGAAATTTTTTAGAACTCTAATTGTCTAATCAGTCATTTTCTAAGTTCCTTTTCTCTTATAGAGGCACTAGTCGTATTTTAAACTAATTGTAACCGCAGCTCCATTTGTGTGGACAACAGAAGAACATGGAGTGCTTTTAAAAATCGTAGTTACTTAAAACTTTAATAACTTTTTATTTAATAAAGATATTGTGATAAAGACTAAATATCTAAATGTGTTAACAATGTACACAATTAGCAATTGATTCTTGTTGCAGATATCTGTGCCAAGAAAGTATGAAAAATAAGCTTGGGAATACAGTGAGATGTTATAAGTTATAAAGAATCCCTCAACATTGCCCTATAATATATGTATAACTATAAAATGATAATGTGAAATTTTCATCTGTTATATTATTTAGATCACACATTTCCTTTAAGAGTCTAGATCAGTGGCCACTCTGATTACTAGTTGTTAACCAGGTTTGAGAAAATAAACTTTGATTTGATATTTGATCACTTCCTCTTTCCCCGGCCATCTGCGATCACCACTACACACCAGTGCACCCGCATTCTAAAGAATTAATAATTTAAAATGAATATAAAATAGAAATTTTGAAACTTTTTGGACCATGTTTTAGCTCTTAGGAACCATTGGTGGTTCGGGGACTACTGGTTGGGAACCACTGGTCTTGATAGTTCGAGACTCTACCAATAATAACACTTATTATAATATGAAAATACCTATAGGTATAACAAATTTAACTTTATATTAATAACCTACAAATTGTCTTATATTATTTCCACATATAAACATTTCATACTATTCTTATTCCAAAACTACTTTTAAATTAAGAAATCATCATGGATAATAAGAACATAAGTACTAATTTTAAAATCATAGCAAATGTATTTTTTTTTCTATAATACCTTGGCACATTTACAGTACTGTCCCTGATGATAAACACAGTACAATACAAACACAACAGTGACCACCAAGACATTTAAAGGCATTGGTGGTGACTGTGTCATACCAACCTGCATAAATGTCTCTACTTGTTACACTCTTCAAAGACCCGATATAGTAAAAAGGAGAGAACACATATTAATGGTTATGATATTAGAAGGTTGTGCAGTTTAAATATTTTTAAATATAACCACAAACATAATTTTTTTTTTACTTACTTTGTTTTAAAAATGTGCACTAATAGCTCAACTTTAGATTACATACCATCCATTCTCCTATATACAAAAGTACTCTGTGACCATCCACACAGTTCTGTCAAATTGAGTACTTCAATTTATTTTTCTTTTAGATGACTTTAGTAAGGAGTTAATTAGGCTAATATAACAACTGCATTGTCAAAACATAAAAAAATATGGAAACCTATACAATAATGTTGGAAAAAATTCCCAAAAAACATTCAGAAACTTGATAGATTTAGCTGTTCGGTTGAAACATCCTTATCTATCTTGTCAAAGTGAACTTTATGACAACTAGTTAGAAATGATTAAATGTATTGTAAAATTTAAAAAATTAATTTCTCATAAACTATTTGTTTCCACAGTGTCAAATTTAAAGTTACATAAAACAATATTTCTTGATATTTAGTATTCTGATGTAACTTTCAAAAGTTTAAATGTTCCATAGATACCTGGAAATATAGGCTTATGTGATAATGAAGAAGTGGACATATTGGCAAAATTAGCTACAGTACAGAGCACAGATTTGACGTACTTCAACATTACAACAGAAACATTACCAAAAATCAAAAAAGAGATATTGTTGCTTGTGGTTAGAACATTTTAATGTAATTTCTCTTGAGACAGGGAATATGGTACAGAACAATCCAAAGTGAACCATCCCCAGTACCTTGGTTTGTGGGACCAAAGTCCAAATCAAAACTGCTCTGAGGTTTCATTCCGGATGTGTTCTACTGAATAGGTTTGGACATTTTATAAAAAAGTTGATTCACCCAACTGTGAAGTATGTGGGAAAATAGAAGATGTTCAACACTTGTTCACGTAATGTGTTAGGTATAAAATAAGCAGAAGTTGTATAATTTAAGTTTAGGATTATGTTCTTTGGATGTAGCTATGTTCCACGGGAACAGACTTCCGAATCGACTGGATGTATGCTGTGGAACTTTATTGTTAATTGTTTAATTTATTTATATTTTCTGTAGAAATCATGTTGTTTTACAAAATTTGGGTATGCTTCGTTACGGTTGACATAGGCCAGCTGTAAAAGCCCTCTTAAATAAAGAGAAAATAAAACATTCTATTTTTAAATTGATAATTATAACAGTAATATATAAATTAAGTCTCAACAGCGTGTAATCTAAAGTCCAAACACACTAACTGTTGTTCCTGAAACTTCAGGACAATATGCATTTAATGTTATAAATAGAACTAAGTACCTACGTAGATATCAAACATTTTACTTTATGGTTCGGATATTCTTATCATATCCTTGCATCATCAATAAATTAATATCGCATTATATATTGATAAAAAAGGTATTCAGAAAAAATTAGATATAAATGAATACACAAAAACAAAAAAAGTATTTTATATCAAAAAACGTGATTGCACTTGCAGGTTGCGTAATCTTCGATTCTGCATATACGCGTCTTACCTTACATTAGTAATGGCTCGTACAAACGACGTTCTAGTCTTTAGGAAGTTCATAATTAAATGCGTAAGTTTATTTGCTGCCAAATAAGAGAACTTTTTAAACGATTCTTTTTACACTTCACCTCCGCTGGATCCGCTGGAGTAGCGGTGGGCGTAGACTTCTCGAAAAAGTATCGATATATCGATTTTTTTAGCCAATATATTTTGATCCAATATATTGATACAAGATACCCAATATCAAAAATTGTATCAAAAACGATATATTTTTTATTTATGTAACTAAAGTCGCTAGAATCCAGAACCATAAAAATAGAAACGATCAGAAAAACACTGTATTTTCAATGACTATTGACTAGTTTAGCGGAGGTGTGAGGAACAGAGAGTAAAGTTCCTCATCCGCCATAGAAAAGGGAAGATCCTCCGGCCAGATGGGTGCTATGTCTGGCGGGCAGCTGCCCCGACTATTGTAGTCGGGTTCTTGTATATATACTCAACAATTGTGTTAATTTCTATAGCGCAATGTAGGATAGTGGAATGCGTCTTATGTGGCTCGATAGATATCGCTATGTGTCGCTACGTAGTTAGTTGTGTCGATGCGTTGATGCGTCAGTTGTGGCGAAAGGTTTCGCTACTTCACTCCCCTCCGAGACCGGAGGTCGATGGCAGGTTGAGTCGTCTATTTGTGATGCTTGCCGGGTCAGTGGAGTGTTCCAGTGAGTCGGAACTAGATGCCGCATAGTTCACGGTGAGTCGGAACTGTCTGCGGTGATTGGCTGCTGCGTCGACCAGGAGACAAGTGCGTTTTCTGCTGCTTGCTGACCGGCCGAAGTGCAGTGTGCTGTGCCAAGGTCGCTGAGAAGGCTGTGAGGCTGACAAGGAATGCGCGTCCGCTGCATGCGTATGGTCAGGATACCCGTAGTAGCCATGGATGCTGGCTGGCTGTATTGACTCGCTGCTCGAAAGCTTGAGAAAGTGATGATGACGTAGCTTTGTGAAGAAGGTTGTGATGACGTATCAGGTCGGGGTCACCACTTTAGCGGAAGTGTGAGGAACAGAGAGTAATGTTCCTCATCCGCCATAGAAACGGGAGGATCCTCCGGCCAGACGGGTGCTATGTCTGGCGGGCAGCTGCCCCTGGCTGTTGTAGTCGGATTCTTGTATATATACTCAACGATTGAGTTAATTTCTATAGCGCAATGTAGGATAGTAGGATGCGTCCCATGTGGCTCGATAGATGTCGCTATGTGTCGCTACGTAGTTAGTTGTGTCGATGCGTTGATGCGTCAGTTGTGGCGAGAGGTGTCGCTACAACTAGTATGTTTTCTTTGCGTTGCGTGTATGTGTGTGTGTGGCAGTCGTCCGTCACTTCCATTCGTGAGTTCTTTTTAAGGTACTTTGTGTTAAAAATCCCTTCTAATGTTTCATTGTCTATGTGTACGTTTATTTTGGTATAGTTGGCGTGTCTAATAACAAATAAAAAAAACTCAATCAAAGAGACCGTACTCAAATCACCGCGCAAATTTACCACAGAGCGTGTTTCTTTAATCAGTTAACATTGGCGGAAACAATCCCGTTTCCACAACGACACGACAGGAGTCATATAAACAAATTAATTTGTGTTATGTTATGTATTGCGTTTGCGATCGCGATCGATCACGGTACCTAAATAACCTCAGTCTCAATCTTTTGAATATATACGACACATTTTACCCCAGTTCTTTCGAATCTGGCACTTAAATACTTGTGTTGTGAAATCCGAATGTATTCGTTTTTTGAAGTGGTTGCGTTGGCAACAGTTGTTGTTAGAAAAATAAAGAGAATTGAGAAACATGTGAATCCTCGTTAATATTTTAATCCTTAATTTAAATAAATAGAACCGTAGCGTAATAATATTACATTGTGGCGACCGTGACTGTGGTAATTTACGATACTAAATATGGAGTCAAAAATTAAGGAGAGAACTGTGACGCGTAGATTATTCACGAAGGCAGCGAATAATATGGAATCCACATTGAGCCGGCATTATGAGACAAATAAAGAAAAACCGGAACAGTGTGAGATGAGAATGCACTGGATAAAATTAAAAGAATTATATGAGAGGCTTCAGTGTCAAAATGAAGAAATAAGAAAATTACTTTTGTCTACACAAGATTGGAAAGAAAGTGATTTAGAGTCAGAAGAGGAAGACTGTGAAAAATATCAGACGAGATGGCTGCTTCTAAACGCTAAATACGAGGATTATAATAACAGCAGTATAAAAATGAAAGGTAACATCAAACAATTAAAATTGCCTCCCATTGAGTTAAAGAAATTCGATGGCAATGTGAAAAATTGGTTATCCTTTTGGGGTCAATTTAAAAAGATAGACGAGGACCTATCAATGGATAATGATGACAAATTTTATTATCTACTGCAATCTATCACACCCAATACAGAGGTTCGTGCATTAGTAGAAAGTTACCCACCATATGGTGATAATTATAAGGAGTGTATGGCTCAATTAAAATCTAGATATGCCCGAGATGAGCTATTAATACAAGTATATGTCAGAGAGTTGTTGTCACTGATCTTGCTCAAAGTTGAAGGAGGTAAATTAGATCTTACAACATTATATGACAAGCTGAATGCACAGCTTAGAGCTCTTGAGATGTTAGGTGTTACAAAAGAGAAGTATTCAGCATTTATTTTACCAATGGTTGAATCTTCATTGCCACATGACATACTAAAAGCGTGGGAACGTTCTACAACACATACTATAAATATGGAGGAAGAGTTGACAAATCTATTATCATTTCTCAAGAAAGAAGTGGAAAGTGAACAAAGAATTGCTATGGCCAAGAACACCTTTAGTACAGAAACAAATAATAATCCTGAACCAACAGCTAGTTGTTTAATAGCACAGTCTAAAACACCAGTGAAGAAATCAAAGAGTTGTATATGGTGTGATAAGGAAACACACTCAAATATGGAATGCTACAAGATGACGAAAATGTCTGTTGAACAAAGAGAGGAACATCTAAGAAAGAAGAAAGCTTGTCTCATTTGTCTGAAAGTTGGACATTATGCAAAAGTATGTAAATCTTTTGTAAAATGTTTTATATGTGGAAAAAGACACTCATCAGTGTTATGCTACACACAAAAGATCAGAGCTAAAACTGAGAATAATGATTTATCAACATCATTGTCAGCACAGAGTCAGTCAGGACAAAAGGAGACTTTACTACAAACTGTTACTGTCAACATTGTATACAATGGAAAGAAGAAAACAGTAAGAGCACTTTTGGACAATGGGTCTCAGAGATCATACATACTACAAGATGTGGTACAAGAACTGAAAATTCCAGCTATCAGTAAGGAGTTCTTAACTCATTCTTTATTTGGTGGAGTGACTGTTAACACTAAGGAACACAGAGTGTATAGTTTTAATGTTGAGAATTTGGACAGTACATTTATATTTAATATAACAGCCTTAAGCCAATCTTGTATTTGTAAATATATTCCAAGGGTCAATAAGTGTGACACACAGATTTATAATATGTTACAACAACATGGTATAACTCTGACAGATAATGTAGAATGTTCAACAGAGATTGGCCTATTGATAGGTTCAGATTTTTCAGGTGTTTTAATGACACCAAATGTAATACAATTGGAGAATGGTATGACAGGTATAAAAACTAAACTAGGTTGGACTTTACAAGGAACACAGGTGAGTTCTACATTAAATAATATTATAACTACAACTTTATTCTGTATTAATAATAAAAACGATTTAACAGGTTATTGGTTGTTGGAGACATTAGGTATTCGAGATCCTGTTGAAGTAAAATCTAAGAGTGAAATAGAGGCTGAGGTGATTATGAGGTTTGAAGAAAGCATAAAAGTTAATTCTGAAAACAGGTATGAAGTTCAGCTTCCTTGGAAACCAGGTCATGATAATTTATTAAATAATTATGATTTAGCATATAGAAGATTAGAGTCAATGACTAAGAAATTAGTATCTAATGGTACTTTTGATAGTTATGATGCTATAATAAAGAATTGGCAAGAATCAGGTATAGTTGAGCTTGTGTTAAATTCTGAAAGGAATAAAAGTCAATCACATTACTTACCCCACAAGCCAGTGTTTAAAGACTCGAGTTTAACAACAACAATAAGACCAGTATTTGATGCTTCTGCATGTGATATTAACGGAAGGTCATTAAACTCTTGTTTAGAGAAAGGGATGAATTTTCTAGAGCAAATTCCTACATTAATTGCACAGTTCAGAAAAAGAGCCATAGGTATAACAGCTGATATAGCAAAAGCATTTTTACAAATTGTTGTTATGCCCAGTGATAGAGAGTGTTTAAGATTTTTGTGGTGGAAAGATAATAAAAGGACTGAAGTTTTAACTTACAGACATTGCAGAGTTGTATTTGGACTAACATGTAGCCCATTTTTATTGTCTGCAACTATTCAGCATCATTTGAGGCAGGTAACAGATGAATATACAGAGTCAGCACAATTACTGAAAAAGTCATTCTATGTAGATAATTGTGTAACCAGCTTAGACTATAAATCGGAGGTATGTAAATTTATATATGACTCTAAACAAATCATGAATAAGGTTAAGTTTGACTTAAGACAGTGGGTTACAGCACCAATGCATATTAATGAAACAAATGAATCTGAAATATCAGTACTCGGTCTTGTGTGGGATACTGTTTCAGACAAACTTTGCTGTAATACACAAGATCTGCCTACATATGAAGATATCAAAAATATCACAAAGAGACATCTATTGTCAATAACTCAGAAAATATTTGATCCTATTGGATTCATATGTCCAGCTATGTTAACGCCTAAGTTGATACTAAAAGAAACTTGGCGTCGGGAGCTTGTGTGGGATGAAATATTACCCACAGATTTGTTGAATAAATTTCAAGATTGGTATAAATATATAACATACCTTAATATTTGTAAAATTCCTCGACGTTTGACTACTGAATTAATTAAAGAATGCAAGCTGGGTCTACACATGTTTTGCGATGCTAGTAAAGATGGATATGGAGCTTGTGTTTTTTTGAGGGCGCAGAAAAATAATAAAATATCAGTACAATTAGTAGCCGCGAAGGCTAGAGTATCACCACCAAAGAATATGACTATCCCCAGATTGGAGTTAACTGCTGCTTTGATAGGGACAAGATTACTTACAAATGTACAAAAAAGTCTCCAGCTTACTGAGTATGATATATATTGCTGGTCAGATTCTTGTGTAGTTCTATACTGGATAAAAAGAGAACTAGCGTGGAACACATTTGTAGGAAACAGAGTAAAGGAAATTAGAGAAAATACTAATTCACATAATTGGCATCATATTCCAGGTCAGCAGAATTGGGCCGACATAGCTTCCAGAGGATGCAATGCAAAAGTTCTCGCCGAAATGCATTGGTGGGAGGGTCCAGAGTGGTTGCACTTGGAACCTGATCAGTGGCCTAAGTCGGAGTTGCTGATTGAGGAAAAAGAGGCACATGTCGAACTTAAGAAAACTGTATGCAATATAAACATTAGTTTAAATGAGAGTATATTAAAACAATTGGAAAACTATTTCAGTAAATATACAAAGATTGTAAGAACGTTGGCCTGGGTAATGAGATTTATATATAATATACGTAATAAAAATAATAAGAGGATTGGTGAAATAGCATACAGTGAATTTAACGAGGCTGAAAAGCATATAATAAAATTTATACAACATGAAAATATGGAGTTGATTGAAAAGAAGAGTGGAAGTCTGACACAGTTTTATGATAAAGAAGGAATATTAAGAGTTAAAACAAAATTGCTGCTATCAGATTTTCCTGAACAAATAAAAACTCCTTACCTACTTTTAGCGAATAATCCTATTGTGACTGCACTAGTGAGACAAAGACATGTACAACTACAACATGCAGGCACCAATCAGCTAATTGCAGACATCCGGTCTAGATTCTGGATAATAGGAATTCGTCGCCTAGTGAGATCAGTTATATCTAAATGCATCATATGTATAAGACATAGATCAAAACCAGTACAAGCACCGACTGCTCCATTACCTACAGAACGTGTAACATGTTCAGCACCGTTTCAAACAACAGGAGTTGATCTCACTGGACCTCTTTATTTGAAAAATGGAGAGAAATGCTGGATTGTGCTTTACACTTGTGCTGTCTATCGTGCAGTACATCTAGAATTGACTAAGCCCTTGTCCACAGAATCATTTATAATGACATTAAGGAGATTTATAGCACGACGTGGTCGCATCGACACGCTTATGTCAGACCAAGGCACTAATTTTCAAGGAATTAAACATCTACTTACCTTGTTAGATTGGGATGAAATCCAAAGACGCTCGATGATAGAACGCATAACGTGGAAAATGAATGTACCTTCTGCTGCTTGGTGGGGAGGGTATTGGGAGCGTCTGATAAGAATAATGAAAGATTTACTGTGTCGTGTCTTAGGAAAATCAGAGCAATTTAGACATAGATTCAAGACTGAATATTTAACAATGTTAGTGCAAAGAGGAAGAGAAAAGGCTGATAGTCTGAAAGTAGGAGATATTGTTTTAATTGAAACCGGAGATAAAAGGATAAAGTGGCCTTTAGGATTAATCGAAGAAATTTACCCTGGAAGAGATGGTATTAGCAGATCTGCACGCGTGAGAACATCTGTAGGGTACAAGGTTCGTCCTTTTCAAAGACTGTACAAACTAGAAATCACATGTACTGATTTTAGTTTTTTGAAGACAGATTCTGATGATCAAAATAGCCCAACAGGTAATGATAGTTTATTAAACTCTAATTCAGCAGATCAACAAAGATCAATGAGTCCTGAGAAACCACAGTTGAAGACTCGCAGCGGTAGGGTGGTAAAACTGCCAAGTGAGTATAAGTTATATGTTTAAATTCTTTATTCTAAACTGTCTTTTATAGCAATCTCCATATTTAGTTTATTTTTTGTTACTAATTATCTGTCAGACAAATATGATACATTATATTAATTTATAATTGTAAAACTATTATTATAATTAATAATGGCAATGGTTGTAATTTTTTCATATTGTGATAGAGCTTCGAGGAAAGTTGTAAATTGTTAAATTTTTATATAATATAATTGTACTTCAGTAATATAACATTCGGATATATACTTTGTTTCGGTGTGCGGAGGATGTTGTGAAATCCGAATGTATTCGTTTTTTGAAGTGGTTGCGTTGGCAACAGTTGTTGTTAGAAAAATAAAGAGAATTGAGAAACATGTGAATCCTCGTTAATATTTTAATCCTTAATTTAAATAAATAGAACCGTAGCGTAATAATATTACAACTTGAAACCTACGGCTTCCTTTGTATCTTCAGAAAAAGAGTGGCTTCTGTCGTTAATCTGACAGTTCCTAACAATAGGAGCCAGCTGTCAGTGGAGCATGAAAAAAGCAGAGTTTTTCTACTTTCAATACCTGACAAATACTGGTTTGCCTGATATAATAAATAGGTCTTAAATATTAGTTAGAAGATAGCTTTTTATTCTTTGATATTTTTTGTAATTTTGCCTAATAAAAAGGAATACTGATAAAAATACCTCCGTTTTTATTGAGATTTTTGTACATTAAAATAATGTAAATTTTCTATAAAATATATATTGATATTATTGAACTAGGCTGAACTAAATACGATATTATTTTAATACAGCAATTTTATTTTGAAAATATGCCCGATATATCGACACTTTTTCATTGTTACATATATACACGTTGATACATATATATTTTATCTAATATCGATATATCGATTATTTTTCAATCCCGACTTCCCTAGGTGAGCGATTATGAGTGATACAAGCTTCTTGAGTTTTAATAATGTAATCATTTGATTAAAAAGGTTTTTCGAGATAAGTCGATTATAAACATTAATAATTAGTAATATTAGTAGATATTTCGATGATGAGTGATAATTCATAATCTATGTACGATTAGTAATTACTAATTAAATGCTAGGTTACTAATATTATTAGATACTAATTTGATGAAATTAGTAATAATATTAAGACCAATATCTCTAACTCTATTTCTTTCTCTCATATGACGCAGACGAAGATGCGTAAGTCAGTTAGTTAAAAATAAAAACCAAAAACCACAACGTGACATTTTAAAACCCACAAAAAACTTCAACCACCCTATAAATCACCCATAAATATCGTTATTTGTAATGAAATAATGAGTTGCTTTTTAATTTAATATTGTATTTTTGTGTTCAAAAGGATTGTAATCCAAGTAATGGAACGCACTAGGGATGGGAAAAAATAATCGTTTTTTTGAAAATTGATTAGTTATTCTTTTTTTTTTTTTTGATGGATCTAATGTAATTTTTTTTGTGACAGTAGGTACTCAATCACCCTTCTTCTTACTAACTTGCCAACTAGTCCTCTTTATTGAAAACCATTACTGCCATTATCAAGTGAATATAGTGGTAAACAAGATGGTGGCTCCCTTGTTAGAACTTTCTAGGGAGTTTTTGTGGCACACAAAATGTATGCTTCCAGTTTATATTTATAATCCATTTCACATGCTCAAGATATATCACACAAAACGCTATCAGTATTATATAATATAGGGTCTAAAACCCAAGTTAATGGATCTATACTAGTACTATTAAGCTGAAGAGTTTCTTTGTTTGTTTGTTTGGTTGAACGCTCTAATCTCAGGAACTACTTCTTCGAATAGAAAAAATATTTTTTGTTGGATATACCAGTGATCCAAGAAGGCCTATAGACTATATAACATCACGCTACGACCAATAGAACAATACGATTAATTAAAAATATTGCAAAAACAAGGAAGGATTATTGCTTTTGAGAGCTTCCATTGCGTGTGCTGCGTAAATGCGTAAAGTTACTTAACAATCATGTGTGACGGAATTGTTTCTCTTACAAAGTTCAAAAACACGTCCGTGGTAGCATTTGGCTATCTTTTAAAGTTGACTCAATATAACTTTTTTTAAGGTAATAAAATTTGTTCTAAAATAATGCATTATTTGCGAAGGTGTTTCTATAAATATGGTATTTACCTCATTGAAATAAAATATTCATAACAAGTATTTAGTTTCAATAAAATTGTCCTTGACATCAATTGATTTCAATAAATATCTTAGGAAATATCACAGTTTTAAAATAAATCCGCAGCAAAGTAATGAAAGTTTCAGCTCCTTTAGAATTGTATTAAAGGTGCCTACAACCCAATCTTTCTAATCCTATCTCTCTCTCTCTCTCATTTGACGCAGACGAAGATGCGTGAGTCAATTAGTTAAAAATAAAAACCAAATACCAAAACATTTCATTTTAAGATCCCACCAAAAACTTTAATCGCCCTTATATATCACCCATAAATATTGTTATTTATAATTAAATAATGAGTTGCTTTTTAATTTAATATTGTATTTTTGTGTTCAAAAGGATTGTAATACAGATAATGGAAGGCAACACCCGCGCCTTTGGAACTATTTACGCAGTGTATAATAATTTTTAGCTGTGCCGCACGGTTTCACACGTGTTAATTTTATACGACAAACACCGCAACGCCAGTGCTCCCGTGTAGCCTATCATAATTTTTCTTCCCACAAATACAAATTATTTCAGTTTTTCATTATCTCCTAAACTATGTGTCCAAATAACATGCAAAAGAGCAAAACTGAACTTCATAAAATTGTCTTGTTCGTAAGGATTAATATACCACGTGTAAAATAATGATCTTTAATCACTTTTTAATGTTAAACCACTCTTTGTTATATAATAGCTTATTGTGGGTTATGCATAAGATACAGGCATATGCTATTGTGGACTATTTTAAAGATGTACTAAGGCCCAATATTTTTGTACAACATGTATTTACGTAAAAATAAAATTATCGCAGCGCACGTGGTTAAAGCAGTTCGGGAGAGCTTTGTGTTCCGACTTACTTTACAAAAATCAATATTAAAGGCTGGTTAAGACGTGTATCTTGATGCTAAATAGGCTATACTATTCCTTGTGAAACAATCTATCATATACAAAAAGAATTTTTCAAATCAGACTGGTAGTTTCAGAGATTAAATATTAAACTAAAAAAAACATAAAAACACTTCCGCTTTGTTATATTAGTATACATATAATATATAGTATAGATAATACTTTTAAAAGTTTATAGAATATTCCTACTTTGAAACCCAAATTCCGAGGATAAAAGGTCGTAAAATAATATGAAAAAAACATTCTCTACTTTTTATTCGACAAAATTTGGTACAAGAATGGGCATTCTCCGTTATTAACAATATTTTTTATATTTTTATTGAAATATGTTAACTTAAATTGATTACGAAAGTTATGATTATAAATATTTCCGGTTTTAATTCAATTTCTCAAGAATATATAAAAAAATCGATAATAAAAAAACAATTACTTTTTAAACAAAAATCGATTATTAATTAATCGATTGTAATATTTTATATAATAATTGATATTTATAATATGATTTTTTTTTATATTACTTCCCTACCCACCTGTAATCACTAATCACTCATCATCGAAATAACTCGATCAGTGGGGTTTTGGCGGGATCTTGAAGTGACATGTTGTGGTTGTAATTTTTAATTCATTTACTTAGGTTTTTGACCCTATATTATGTAATATTGGTGGCGTTTTGCGTGATATAGTTTGGTTTTTGTCAGAAGTGAGGTGGATTATAAATATAAGCTGAAAGCATTCATTCCGAGATCCTACAAAAACTTCCTAGAATGTTCTAACAAGGAGCCACCATCTTGTTAGGATACTGAATCGTCATAACACATGACAATATAATTCACTCGATAATGGCAGTAATGGTCTTCATTAAAGAGGACTGGTTGCTAACTTAAGAAGAAGAAGAAGAACTCGATCTGTGCTGCCATTTTGGCGCTATCGGCGCTAGATCTAGCGGAATTTTCGGGTAATCAACTCCCATTATTAGCAGTTGATTTCTAGCGGAAAATCTAGCGCTTTATCGAAATGGTGATTAAATTATACCATAGGTATTTTTTACTTTACCATTTTAAAAAGAACGTTATTTCTACTGAATGTTTTTAAACTTCTGAATAATTTTAAAAGTTATGTCACTCCCACATTCTGATGGAGATATTGAAAGAATATTTAGGACAATGGATATATGTAGTGCGTATTAATTACGTAATGCTATCAAAGTAATCACGATTAATGTGATTTTACACGTAATGATGAGCTTGACTTCTAAACAATACACAAGTTTCAATTATGATCTTCCTGATGACGTATTGGGGCAAATTGGAAGTAACGAAAAACATAAATTAATATGTATAGTCCATCGATATGTGGATATCACAGAGCCACAGCCAGGTCCATCTGGATCTAGAACTCTTCAAACATTTCCAACCGACGACTTAGAGGATGTCGATTCGGTTGAAGACCTTTTAATTATTTCTTTGTCTCATTTTTGTTTAGATAATTGTTAACGTGATGATTTAAGAAATAATATTAGGTAATATTTAGTTGTAGTTATAAGATACTAGGCTTAAGAAATAAACAATTATATTTGAACAATCATTGATTTACTGTTTATGTATTAAAACAGAGTATATTTGTTTATGTATAATACAGAGTTTAATTAATAAAAGATAGTAAATACGTAGTAATAAAGCTTATATTTTCATAAGAATTGCGTAGAAACGTACTGAACTTATATTTCATTGATAATCTTTGTTTTAAATCAATTATGTGTAATGTTAGTGATTTTATAGGAATAGTTAGGCTTATATGTGAATTCTATCGTGTTTATAATTCATAGGTACATAACGTGTTTGTAGGCTGTTTTGTGTTGTAATGTGTAAAGTTTAATATTTACAAAGTGTGCTATTCCTTAATGTTATATTGTGTGTATTTAGGTAGACATTAATGTTCTTAATAGATTTGAATAGGTAGTAATAGTTTAATATATGGTAGGATATAGTGATGATGTGAAGGGATACAGAATAATAGATATTTAAAGAAATGTGGCATATTAAATATAGAGCTGTAATGTATAATATTGTTATTAAGTATTATGTTAGGTCTTCATGTTAAGGATGTGTATTTTTTATATTTATAAACAGTTTTAGGTTATTAATTTACTTTTACAAGCCACAATATTGCCAAGTTTTGGCTTGCCATTGTCAAAATTAATTGGAGTATGCACTGATGGTGCACCTTCTATGGTCGCCTTACGTAAGGTTTCATCGGAATTTTGAATGACAAAGCAACAGAATTAAATGTGCAAACAGAACTTGTGTCCTAAACTATCAACTTTATTCGATCCCGAGGGCTTAAACCATCGTCAGTTCAAGGAGTTTTTGGGTGAAATATCAGCTGAATATAACGACGTAACATATTATTGTGAAGTCAGATGGCTGAGCAAAGGTAAAATGTTGAAACGGTTTTACGAGCTTAGAAATAAGATAGCCGACTTTATGAAAATAAAAGATAAACCGCTATCTGAATTAAGTGACCCAAAATGGATATGTGACTTAGCTTTTCTGGTCGATTTTACAGGCTATTTGAATGATTTAAATTTGAAACTTCAATAACAAGGACAGTTAGTAAATGACTTGTACAGCCATTTGAAAGCGTCTCAGATCAAACTACGTTTGTGGGAGTTACAGATGCTGTCTGGTAACAGTTACCATTTCAACACGCTCTCTTCGTATGAAAATATTGCTTATGCTCAATATGCTGAAGAACTCAAGTTACTGTCGTAACAATTTTCGAACAGATTTAGCGACTTCAAAGACATGGAAGACTGTTTCAGTTTATTTGCTACTCCTACAAAATGTAATGTACAAAATGCTCCAATACACTTACAAATATAATTGATAGAGACTCAAGAAAACTCACTCCTAAAATCCAAATTTGAAGACGTAGAGTTGTGCGATTTCTACAAAAAATACGTAGAAGAAGACAATTTGCCGCAACTAAGAAAATTCGCAAGAAGATTGATTTGTGCGTTTGGCAGTACTTATAAATGCGAACAGTTCTTTTCATTGATGAAAGTTTATTAAATCAACACATCGTACAAGACTGACTGACGATAATTTGGAATATTCTTTACGTCTTTGTATCAGTAGAATTAATCTAAATATCGATGGATTAGTTTCCCAAATTCAAGCTCAAGTGTCTCATTGATTTGGATGTATTTAACTTTCGTAGTTTGTAACAATTGCAAATTTAACGATTTAATTATAATGTACCATTTCTTAAAATTTTATTTTGTTATTTTAATAAATTGTACTATAATAACATTGTCGTATTATTTCATGTCTAATATCTATCGCAAAA
Source organism: Saturnia japonica (assembly GCA_033032175.1). Lineage (NCBI taxonomy): Eukaryota > Metazoa > Arthropoda > Insecta > Lepidoptera > Saturniidae > Saturnia > Saturnia japonica. The sequence goes on along the minus strand of CM065311.1, from coordinate 17,807,469 downwards.
AATATTATCACTACTTTAAAATACACTAAATACTTTTAAACGCGGCCCGCGAACGTATTTGCACGCTAAAGTTTGGCCCTCAACATGTCAAAGGTTGCCCATATCTGGCTTAAAGCCTTCCTAGTCAAAAGGGTTATCCAACACTAAAATAATTTTTCCATTCGAACCAGTAGTTCCTCAGATTAGCGCGTTCAACGAAACAAACTCTTCAGCTTTATAATATTAGTATAATATTATTTCAATTACAGCTTTAATAAAAGATCATTGAATGATGCCAATAACACATATTTATTTTTAAATGCATCTCTAACTAAACATAGTAAAACTCAAGTAAAATACTTAAATCATAACCTTTGAAATTATTGTTTTATTAACAAGATTAACTAACAGACACTTCGTAATTTTGATGGACCGCTAAAATATATATTAGTCTTTCACTTCTTGTCAAGTTCAGCCAATTTGCTTTTGTGGCGGCTTATGGCATCTTCATGGCGTTTGATTTGTTCACCGTGGAAACCTATTTCTTTGTCCAGGTGAGTTTTAATTTCAAGAAGTTGCTCTTTTTGCTGTAAATGAAAATGGTTTCTTATTTGTATTACAACTGTTCAGAAATTTAAGGAAAGAGTAGGTACAAAAAAACACCAATTATACTAGGGTGATTAAAAACAATGTTTTATCTCAGAACCAAACTTAAAAGTTTCTTTAAGCATAAAACTGGGCCTGTTAAAATATGACCTCTTATAATTCGCTCATCTAAAAGGTAGCCACCCACGGTCCGTGATATTGCGGATTCTCACGAACAGGACATGCACGCACCGAACATAAAGGCTTATGGTCTTGTCTGCGCTTCCACAGACGACACTTATCTCATGGGAGGTCCGCGTCCGCAATATCAGCGACAGTGGGAGGCTACCTTATGAAACGTTGCATGAAACATGATTATGTTAGAGATGTAGAATAACTTAAATTGGAAGTTGATTTTACAATATCGATTCTTTATTAGAGCTAAAAGATTATCGATAATACGATTATACTACCAATCAATTGAGGGATGTGTCAGCTGTGGAAATGAAATAACAAAAATAAACTTTAAACAACTGAGATAGCAATCCGGAACACTGATGCCAAACAATAAGATTAATAAAACTCTTCCAGTCAATATTCTTCGTTGCGTGTTGATGCACTTTATGTAGGATTTACATAAAGGTATATTTTTTTATTCGAAATAAAAAATAAAAATAATTAAATGTATTTACACCGGCGTTCGATCAATTCGATTTGTATGATTAATACGATTACTTTTCGATTCCTCGGTTTTGTTATTTTGGTCTACTCTAGTTTTAAGTAGTAGGTAACATAGAAAGTAACGCTACACATATTAAGAAAAAAAAAGCTCGAGAAATGAGTACCGCATGAATTGACTGAAGCACACCAACAAACACGCATTGACTGCTGCGTTACATTACTCAACTTTCACTATACCGAGGGAATTTTGAATTGTATTGTTACTTGTGACGAAAAATGGATCCTTTATGACAATCGGAAATCCTCAACTCAGTGGTTGAACCCAGGAGAACCGGCTAAATCCTGTCCCAAGAGAAATTCGACTCAGAAAAAGGTGGTGAGCGTTTGGTGGACCAGTACTGGTGTCATACACTACAGCTTCTTAAGATCTGGTTAGACGATAACGACAGAACTGTAATGTCAACAATTGCAAACCACGATGGAAAAGCTAGCCTTTAAACAACCGAAACTGGTCAATCTCTCTAGCCCACTGCTGCTTCAGGACAACGCTAGACTCCATAATTCACGACAGACGGTCGCTAAATTAGAAGAACTGCGGTTGGAATGTCTCCGAGACTCCCGGACCTTACTTCACCAGATTACCAGTTTTTTCGGAATTTGAAAATTTTTTGCAAGGAAAAAAGTTCAATTCCGATGAGGCTATCCAAACCGCCTTCAAAGATTTTGTTGACTCTCGCACCCACGATTTTTTCAGCAATGGAATCAATGAACTACCATTAAAATAGCGGAAATGCATAGATAAAAATGGTACACACTTCGATTGATGAAATGTATAATTTCATAATATTTTTTTTCGTTTTACTTTTTCTATATAAAACGCTAATTTCATATGTAAGGACTTAATATTATACTTCCTTCAAGTTAATTACAATAGAAACTTTAATATGAATAAAAGATATTATATGTGCTTAAGGGATAACCTTGTCCTCATCTTACTTCTAATTGGAAATTACTACACTAGCAACTCTTTTCTGAGATAAATTTCGATACATTCAATAGCTTATGGGAAAAAACACTAATTCACAGGAAGGAAATTTATTTAATGTTCTTAAATAATTTTGGATTGAGCATCATTTACTTTATACACTAATCAATTTTGCAGTACAAATTATAACCAAATAATTCATAGATGACTTTCAAAAGGAGTGAAAAATTAATTCATAAAATTATAAACTGTAAACGAATATGAATAGAATGCTAGAACCAGATTTTCAATAAGCAATTGCAATAACTCAGTGTACAATAAATTAAATATAAGTATAGTTAAAAAAATTACTTTTTTGTAAAAATATTCTTCTTCTCTGGCAGCCCCCATTTCTCCAAAAGCGCCTCCAGCCTCTCTAATGGAACCACCAGCACCACCACCTCGGCCTGCACCGGATCCAGGTTCACCAGCAAACATTCTGCAATGACAGAAAATATTGTAATGTAGAAATAAGAATAATGTGACACGGCCCTTTTGTAATATAAATAAGATTATTACAAGACAATTCTTAACAAAAAAGAAAACCAACTTCAATAATTTCAAGAGCTTCATTTTGTATCTTCGAACTTGAACGTCCAATGGCAATGAAATTAAAATGTGGTCCCATTTTGAGATATCCTCTATCCAACAACAAAATAATTATCCAAATCGGTTTATAACCAAAGAAGTTATGGCTGACCATCCATTTAAAAAAAAACTTTCGAATTGATAACCTTCGTCGTTTGTTAAGTCGGTAAAAAAATAGAGAAGGTAAACCCGCCATTTCTAATGTTAAAATGGAAACAATAAAATCAAGATAGGATATATGAAAAGAGATGTGTAATATAGAGATATAATATTCAGAATAGAAATGAGGCTTATACATTTACATAGAAAAAGTAAACTACATTAATGGCTAAAATCTTAAATATGAGAAAAAGAACACAATACATGTTAAATGGACTTAAATGGAAAAGATGTTATGGTATATTTTTAAAAAATCTGCAAAAAATATAGTAGTATTCGGAAATTTTGAAAAAAACTATAGTACATATTTATTTTTAAACATTATTGAGTAACTGCTCAAAAAAGGAGTGAAATTTGTTCAGGGTTCATGTATGTGAGTTTCTTCATTCCACTATAATTTTTAAATGACGGAACAGATTTGGATGTTAAGGGTGTCGTTAGAATTCTTAGATCATCCTGAGTAACATTGGCTTATTGAAAAAAACAATATGATGGTAGTATAGCTCTAATTTTTTCATTCCATTTTTCTTGATTTATTACAATATGGTTATTAATTGCAAGACTTGATGAGCACATTCTAAAAATATATAATTTACAATAAAATGCATAATTAAAAAAAAACATGGACTGCCTAGGCAAAAATCAAACTAAAAACTTTTTAGTAAAAAGTAAACAACAAGTTGTATTAGTTAATCTGTATATATAAAGCGAAAGACAGTGGCGGCGCTAGACTAAATGTAGACTTCAGCAATATCAGCTTTTCGAGGACTCTTTCATTTTCCAGTCAGAAAGAAAACGATGATAATAAAAGTAGAATGAGACTGATGCTATTGCTTATTGTTAATCAAAGGTTAATTATCTACCTGTTTAGTTTGATGTACATCATTAAAATTTATAGCACACTACAACATACAACTCGTTTGATGATAAGTGGCTACTGTAGCCTATGGATGCTTGAAATTCCATAGGTATCAAATTCCATAGGTATCACTAGCGCATTGACGATTTTGAACCCTCCTACCCAAAGGAGCTCTGGAAACTCTACTCATCACAGAAAACATGGTTATTTGGCTGTGGTCTTCTGTAGGGTGGAGGTATTCCGTCAGTCGGATGTGCCCCAAGTGGAGAGAAGAGAAATCCTCCAAAGTAATTTCTCTGTGCCCCTAACTTTCAAAATATATTTCATAAATTTGTGTCTGTGCTTTTCAATAACATATGCCATTTTTCAGTAGTATTTTTAGATTGAAGCACTTTATTGTTGTGCAAATTATTTATGTTAATAGTGTTTAATTTATTATCTAAATTTAATTTTCCTGTTTAAATTCAGAAATTGGCATTGATTAAGTAGGGTTAAAATCAAACAATTTATTTTAATATATTAAGCTTTTCTCAATAAATAACAACAGGTCCTATTATTAATCCTACTAGAAACTTCCGGAGATTTTTCTTTTATTTTATTAATTTTTCTGTTTGTCATACTTATCCAAATAAGTGATCTACATTGCACTGCTCTAATTCATACTTTAAAACTTTTCATAATATTAAAGTCATCTAAAATGTTGATTTTATTTCTTTTTAGAAACTTCAAATAAAATGAAAATAAACAATGATAATTTGCCCTTCTGTATTCCATTAACAAAAGAATATAAAATAAGCATGACAGTCAAGTACAGTTATGTATAGTAGTACTATACTAAGATACCTGTAGAAGTAATAAATTTTACTTGATATTTACTTTATTTTTACTAAACTGTAAATTGTCTGTTATTATTTGCACATAAATATCATATCATTCTTATTACATAACTTTAAAATCAAGAAATCATCTCAGAAAATACAACATAATAAACATTATTATATCAATTATCCTTATGTATACCTATCGTGAGGTTGTACAGTTAAAATACTTGTAAATATAATCACAAATGTTTTTTTAACTTACTCTGAGTTGAAAAAATGTACACTAATACGACTTATAGTTCTTCTTGAAACTTCAGCACAAATTGCGTTTCATTGCAATAAACATTATAAATAGAATTGTAAACAATTGGCTATCAAACATCTTACTTTATGGTTCGGATATTCATATCGTTTTCTTGTATTAAATAATAAGTCAGAATATATGAATAATATAAAAAAGTTATTTAATAGGTTAAATGAATATTGAAACAAAGATAGACAAAAACAGGAAAAATATTTATAAAATCAAGGGGATTACTTTTGTACATTGCGATCTTCAATAATGCTTATATGCGTCTTACCTTACATTAGTAATGGCTCGTACAAAAGATGTTCTAGTTTTTAAGAAGTTCATAATTAAATACCTACATTTATTTGTCGTAAATAAAGTTTTTTTTTATAAATTCTGACCAATTTTGAATTTTTTACAGTTACTAATAATGACATTAATGACAACCGGCTAAACCAAAGACACTTTTTTTTGGTATTGGCAAAAAGGCAAAAATACCTAAACTATGCAGCTAAATCAGATGTATTTATAATCTATGTTTAAATTTTCTTTCCAGTGTCTATGTTATTAAGCCTTCGTAGTATTTTCTAATCTTCAAAATGAGTTCAAACAATGAACCCACCAGCAATCTTTTGTTAGAACTATCTAGGGAGTTTTGTGGCAACTCAAAATGCATGTTTACAGTTTTCCACTTCACAGCACAATAACCAAACTATATCACGGAAATGCCACCAATCATATACTATTAAGTGAGCTATTCTTGTTTAAATGTATATATGTAATTGATTTCTCTGGAACGTCTCCAACGATTTGGATGAAAAAGTTGTATTTTTTTTTTAATAGTTAACTAAACATTATTGTTTGACATTCCAAGTTTACTACTTAGATTAGTGTTTTTCTTCTTTTTTAAGATACCGAGCAAAGCTCGATCTCCCGGATATTATTACATAATATATGGTAAAAACCTAATATAATTAAAAAAAAAAAAAAAAAACATCGCAGGTCAAGATCCCTCTAAAAACTCTAAACCATATACAACTGATTTTCTATAGTAAGGCGAATAAACTTCTACAAACGTCCTTGATGCGGATCAAAACAGCTATATAAAACTAGATATGTTCCAAGATTTCACCCGTGTTAATTTTATTTATACTATCTAGTGTTTATTAAGAATGTTTGTATGATTTAATTAACCTATAATCATTTACGCCACGCACGCAATGGAAGCTCTCAAAAGGAATTAATTTTCCCCGTTTTTGCAACATTTTTCATTGATGCTTCTCTCCTATTAGTCGGAGCGTGATGTTATATAGCCTATAGCCTTCCTAGTTAAATGGGCTATCAAACACTAAAATATTTTTTCCATTTGAATCAGTAGTTCCTGAGATTAGCGCGGTCAACCAAACAAACAATAAAACTCTTCAGCTTTATAATATACTAATATTATTTGTAACGACGTTTATAACGGGATTATTTATAACGATAACAAAAAAAATCTACCTTACATTGTCATAATATTCCTACTAATATAAGAATCCCTATTATATTATAACAAATGTGAAAGTTTGTACGTTTGTTAAATCACGCAAAACGGCTGAATGGATTTGGATGAAATTTGGCACACAGGTAGTCGACCTGGATTAACACATAGCATACTTTTTATCTTTCTAAAAGTCATAGCTTAATCACTGTAAATCAATTTATTTTTGTGGTAAGTTTGTTCGATTGTGAACTATGATTTGTTTTTACTTTATTACGTACGTTCCAAGTGACAAATGTCTTAACGTTTACTTTCTGGATTTGATTACATGTATATACGTCGACAACCAATAGAAATAACACCGTAACTTTCATTAAAATAAAATGTAGCTTTATCTCCTGCTATCCTACAATAATATAATAAACATGAAAATTTGTATGTTTTTCACTCAATCACGCAACAAGTACTGAACGGTTATAGATGAAATTTGGTAATAAGTTACTAAATATTATTCTCAATCTATGTTATTTTCTGATATCCACGCGAACGAAGTCGCGGGTACAGCTAGTCGACTTTAATATATTTAACAAGTCTTACAATATGTAGTCACTATTCTTTAATAGAAGAACTTATTTATAAGATACTACTTACGCCATCTCTTGTTTAATCATCCACAGTACATGCTTTAGTTTTTGTTCAGCAATAATTTTATTCAGTTCAGCGGTCTCTCTCATGGCTCTTAAAACTTGTCGCTCTTCTTTTAGGGATTCTATTTTGAGTTGCCTCTCTACTGAGGTGCACCTGTATAAAAATTAAAACATTTATTATTATTTATACACTCAAGATAGCGCTTAAATTACATTTCATGTTTTATCAAAGTAACTTTTTATTAATACTGAGTTTCTATGTATAAGAAGATGAATATTATATTAGAACTAGCTGTGCCTGCGACTTCGTCCGCGTTGAATTTTATATACAGCGACGATGTCGAAGAGGAAAGTGCGCGTGCGTGGGTGGGGCACGCGCGTTGTTGGACATTAATATTTTAGTTCATGGAACCCTAATTCTTTTTGTAAAAGTTACCCCTTATAACATCAGCTCTCTGCCAGTAAAAGGCTCGTCAAAATCGTTTCGAAGATTACCAGGAACAAACAGAGAGACGGAAAAATAATTGAAAAATGTATTTTTTTCTGTCTTTCCGTATGTTCTGATATAACTCAAAAACAGTTTGACCAATTCTTATGAAAACTTGTATACGGGATGATTATGTAATTCCATACTTGATAGGCTATAAATATTGTCAAAAATATCTATTCTTAAAACTGAATACAAATACAAAATTTAATTTACATTAGGTCTCAACCGCTTTTGACTAAATTTCATAAACGGGATGCGCACGTGATTTCATAATTGATAGGCTATAAGATCCTTCAACAAGAATTTCAGAAATACGTTAAAAAAACAACCAAATTTGCATAGGCCACGGTAGCTGCTTACCATCAGACAGACTAATATTACCACTTGTAATATTATGCTTGTTTGCCACCTTTGTAGTATAAATGTGTACTCGGGAACTACATGTCATTCCACAATTCATAGGCTATATGAATTGTCAGTAATATAAGTAAATTACTGTGTTATAATCTTTGATTATATAGACGTATAAATAATCAAATTGTTTAGTAACAAACGCGTGTCGATCTCGATATACCGCCAATTTATTATAATTTAGCTATTATTTTGACATTACAATCAGATACTTCAATGTTATTTCATTAAATGTTACTTCATTGTATAGATGTGGAAAATTTGAACATTATAGTTACTTACTTGAAATACTCTCGCATCTCCCTGGTAATATTATTAAAGCACCCATCACCTATGAAAGGCGTTTCAGTCATATTCTCTGCAGTGTTAGTGAAATTACTCTTTGTTGCGTTTATACTAGTAGCATTAACAGTTTCAAAATCATTTATTTCGGAGTTTTGTTCGGAAGGTGATGTTGGACAGGAATAAAATTGGTTAGTCTTATCGTGGTCATTTTCCGTACCCAAAGACAAGGAGTTGGTATTAATACCACTGCAACTCGGTTGAGTTATATCTCTGAAAAAAAAATGTATTCACTTTTGATTTTTTTTATATGTTAATAATAAGTTATGTAAACAAAACCTTAGAGGTTTAAAAAATAAATAATAAGTTTTGTCAAGGGAAATACACACCTGAAGCAATAGAAAAAGAATTGGTTATGAAGATCTAAATAACTGAAATAATTGGTTACGAAAACCTAAATATCTAACGATATTTTAATAACGACGGCGTTTTTAATTTATTTAAAAAATATTATTTATCAAACTGAATTAACTTACTCTTCGATATATTCAGCTTTAATTTCAACGTTAGTAGTTAATGTTGTTTCATTAGAATTTTCGCTCTCATGTTTCAGCACTCCATCTTTGATCTTTTCCAAAATATTGCAGACTTCTAAGGACTGCCTCGAATATTTCTCAATAGTTTGTCCGTTCATTGATATTTCTTCGCGAGCGATACGTTTCATATTCTGCCACTGGGTCTTCACTTTCTTTATGGAGCTACCGTGAAATTTCGTACCAAATTTTGTAACTAGCTTACTCAAAATTTCGTTCCAAGCGACATCCTTCTCCTCCGAATGATTCGGACCGTTGTTACTTTTGGTAATAACAACTTTTTTTCGTTCCTTAATTAATTCTAAAAGGTATTGTTTTTCTTCGAGCGACCAGTTTGGTGTCCTCAAACGACGGCTGTTAGAAACCTTTCTCATGTTGGTGGTCGCTTGTCGCGGGTCGTGGTTTATCTTTTGCAACGATTTGTTGCAAACGATACACTCCACATCTAATATTATTGGATTCCACATTTAAAAACAAACGAACAACGATAAACTAAAATGTAATTTTGACAGCGGGCTGCTGTTAATTTTTTGTATTGTTTAAAAAAAAATTGCAATGAGGTTAGCACTGATTGATTTCGGCATTTACATAACTAATTCTAATTTTGTGTAATAAAATTTAATTACAATATGGCAACGGATGCTATTCAATTCGTTTTTAGTGTTCGTGTATGTAAATACATTATTATAAAGCAGTATTATTAATTAATACCCATAATATTTCTAACATAGAACGTATATTTTCAATATTGTATTTATTATATGATTATTATAGATAAATAAAAATACATACAGTTAATGTACGTACGGACAAATTACATGCTATCTTAAATTCATCTGGTTTTAAATTAAAGTAACTAAAATAACTAAGTTAGTGTAAGAATTAGTAAGAAGTTTTGAACTATGGGGTAAACCAACTCTTTTTTTTAATTATGGCTTTCTGTAATATAATCTTTCTGTAATATGCTCGCAGAATATTTTTAAAATGGCGGAATCAACTGGCAATGTTGATCAATATATTTACGCCTTATATTTATATTTATATAAAGTCTTACGAAATTTTATTTTAATAGGTACTTTAATAGGTATAGTTTACTTTAATAAATATATACTTTGTTACTTGATCCTAAATTGAAAACTTGATATCAGAAAATTTTCAACTCTTACCTTGAATATTTATGACTAGGTCCGAAAGACGAGAGAGAAATTAATTTATAAATTGATACGGTTGTCTTTAACTCAAGTGTTTGGATATTTCGGAAAAGGTTATAAATATGATTATAAATCTTTTCATGGCTTTGAAAACATTTTTACGATACATCATAATAATATTTTACTATATTCTTAACAAGATAAATATATCTTTATTTCCAAATAAAAACACTTACTTAATATTCAAATTATTACAGAGTTTATATGTTTATGTGTGTTCTACAGACAACTCTAGAAACTTGCAGAAATACCTACTACATTTTTTTATCGCTAACAAGCAAGTTTGAGCAACTACTTTGTTTGAACTTCAATGATAATAACACGGCCATTTAATTTCAAACTAAGCATAGCTTGAATTAAGGTAATTAAACAGCTTATATACAACATATATAGATATAATTAACAACCAGACACACAATTGACAATTAAGCTCATCACACAAATGTCAGTCATGGGCGAGGATAACGAACTCGTGACCTCTCTTGTCAATAGTAGGGCTTACTACCACTGTGCCACGATGCCTGTCAAATGTAGTAAACCTATGAAGTTAGTTGTTTGACTTTATACAAACTAGCCGGCGGAACGCATGATGGTAATGCATCCCTGCAGCCTATGGACGCTTACAATATATGCATCACAAACTCGACTTTTTCTAATGTTGATTAAGTCGATCGTATGCAAACTGAAATCAAACAACTTAAACCTTACTTACAGCACGATTTACGACAATTCATAAAAAGTAAAAGATTATAGTACTAGTTCTTATAGTTTTCAACCATTAGCAGACATCTTTGGAATCGCGGCAACAGCCCAAGCCGAGGTCCGGCCACTATGGCACCTTTGCGCGCTTGATGCCCACGCTTTCGCGGCTGAGTGACTTAAACGCTCGCCCCCAAGCCCGGTAAAGCTGTAAAAACCATCAGCAGTTCTGTTTTTGCATAGGGCCCCTAAGTCTAACAGCAAGGATAGCCCTAGCAGATATGTGTAGGTACTAAATTACACAAAGAGAAACGTTTCTTGCTTTAAGACTACTAAACGTGTTTTAAACTTAATTCGTTTTATTTAGTGCAGAAATATGTTCATCTTAATATACATAGCGTTTATTATATATTATTATTTGTTATAATAACGACTATTGTTAACATAGTTCCTTATTATTATATATAATTATTAATATAGGTATAGGTAGAAAAGATTAGTTCAAAATTATTAATCTACTAACTAAACCCGGCCACTGTGGCTAAGTCTAATATTAATTATTTGGCAAGTAAATATTAGGTCCTTACATATGGAATTAGCGTTTTATATGGTAAAAGTAAAATGAAAAAAAAATTATGAAATTATACATTTAATCAATCGAAGTATGTACCATTATTATCTGTGCACTTTCTCCATTTCGCATTGCTGAAAAAATTGTGGGAGCAAGAATCAATAAAATCTTTGAAGGCAGTTTGGACAGCTTCATCGAAATTGAATTTATTTTCCTTGCAAGAAATTGTCCAAATTCCGAATAAAGTGGTAATCTGTTGGAGCAATGTCCGGGGAATATGATGGGTTTCGGAGACATTCCAACCGCAGTTTCACTAATTTAGCGTTGTTCTAAAGCAGCAGTGGGCTTGAGATATTGACCAGTCTTGGTTGTGTAACGGCTAGCTTTTCCATCATGGTTTGCAATTGTTTATAATACAGATCCGCCGTTATCGTCTGGACATATCTTACGAAGCTGTAGTGTATAGTACCAGTACCTTTTTCTGAGGCGACTTTCGCTTGGGACAGGATTTGGCCGGTTCTCCTGGGTTCAACCACTGTAATGAGCGTTTCCGATTGTAGTAAAGGATCCATTTTTCGTCACAAGAAACAATACGATTCAAAATTCCTTCGTTATTGTGACGGTTGATTAATGTAATGCAGAACTCAATAGCTGTTTATTTCCGTGCTTCAGTCAATTCATGCGGTACCCATTTCTCGAGATTTTTTCCTTTTCCTGTCTCTTTCAAGTGAATAATTTTTGTGTGCCGCTAACTCTGATGTGGTAAGCGAATGATCCGCTTCAACGATCACCTTTGATTTTTCATTTTCAACTAGGGTCTCCGGCCGTCCACGGGATTTGTTTCGTAGGTCAAAATTTCCAGAACGAAAGCGTTGGAACCAAAAACGTACCGTGTTTTCTTTAACGGTAGCTTTCCCGTACACATCATTAATCCTTCGAGCTGATTATGCAGCGCTGATGCCACAATGGAACTTCTATTCGTAAACAAGGCGATATTTAAAATTTTCTATTTTGTGAAAAGAACGATGTCAAAGAAAAATAAAATGGTGCGAAAACAAATGAATCACTAAATTCGAAATACGCGTAAATTTGAAAAATATCGTCAATAGTAAGGTATTATTTTTTTAATTTTCGCCCTCTTGGAAAACTTTTCCCACAAATATTCAATTATTATTTTAAGTTCCACAACAATAGAAACTACTAAATAGTGAAAAAGTGTTAAACTATTCCCTCATGTTACGCTAGCGCCATTTTGGTGGGTTTTTGAGTTGTAATTTGCTACTTACATCTGGCCACCTTGTCAACTTGTCCCCCATATAATTTTCAGTGAAAATTGAAAAAACCCTCCACATATTTAACCTATTCGTAAGTCGATGAAGAGTTAGGTACCCTGTAGATTTCAGATGATGCTGCAGCATCGGCTCAAGTTGCCATGTTCTTCTAATAGAATTGAAGTAACAAAATAACAAATTTTGACTCGATCAGACCTGTGAAAGATGCATAAATCCATTTATCAACTAGAAAAGAGCTGATAATCTTCAAACAGCTGAACGGTTTTTCTTGAATCATAGCTAAGAACACTCTCGATCAAATCAACTTTGATCAAAATCGGTTCAGCGGATTAGGCTTTACGATGCCACAGACAGACACTGATACACACGTTAAACTTATAACAGGGGTGTTCCCCTTGCAACGGGGGTTTTAAATAGTAATATGTATTATTTAAAAAAGGACTTATTGTCATTTATTAGATATTATTGTAATTATTTAAACTTAGCGAAACGCTTGGAACGTCACGTTCTTGTGGGAACTTCGGGTTAAAAAAAAATTCAGACTGGTGTAATAATTTCAAGCCAATCCATCGACTACTTTTCAAGTTTTCCGAAAACAGGTATACTTACGGAAGCTAAATTTTTGTTTAATAGGTAAAGATATAATTTGATAGCCAACATTTTGCTACTGGAATATACAAGGTGTCCAGAAAGGGTATCGGGTATTTGTAAGTTCAATGAAACAAAAATTATTTGTATGCAATAAAAAAGTTTACTGTTTATTATTAGCATATGAATTGGAGAATTATTTGGAAAATATGATGTTATCCAAATGATGACCGTTACGTTGCTGGCACTCTTCTAAACGGAAACGAAGAGTGGCGATAACACGTTGACACATAGCTATCGATATTGCTGCCATTTCTGACCTGATGTTTTGCTTTAACTGGGTTAGATTCGTTGGATTGTTTTGATAAACCTTACTTTTAAGGTATCCCCATGCAAAATAGTCAAGCGGGCTAAGGTCGGGGCTTCTGGGAGGCCAGTTGATGTTACCCCTTCGCGAAATGACTTTATTAGGGAATAATTCGTTAACAACTTCCATTGAGTCATTTGAGGTATGGCAAGTGTAGTAGTGGCCCCATCTTGCTGGAACCACGTTCTTGAGTTGAAACCTGCAAACTCCTGCAACTCTGGGACCAAAAAATTTCGCAACATATCGCAATAACGGTCACTATTCACATTAATTGCTCGGCCTCGTTGATCTTCATGAAAATAAGGACCAATTATGCCTTTAGCAGACATAGCGGCCCAAACAACGACCTTTGGGCTATGCAGGGGTCGTTCATGCTTTCGTCTCGGATTCTCCACTACCCAGTACCGACAATTCTGCTTATTAACATGACCATTCAGGTGAAAATTTGCTTCGTCACTGAACAGTATGTTGTTAAAGTTGTTAAATCGCTGCAGCATTTCGTTCGCAAAATTCAGTCGATTAGCATAGTCCGTATCCTTCAATTCTTGAACCAATTGAATTTTATAGGCTTTTAGATGTAAGCCTTTCTTTAAAATCGAATATAAAGACGATTTTTTGATGTTCAACGCTTGGCTTCGCTTTCGGATGGATAAAGACGGATTTTGACGAACCGACGCCTCAACTTCTTCAATTTTTTCTTCATCGCGAACTGAACGAGGACGACCAGAGTTTTGAATTTTAACTGTCGCACCTGTATTTTCGAACATCCTGATCCATTTCCTAATGCTATCGTCACTTGGCGCGTGGCGTGTACGATATTCCGCACGATAGAGACGTTGAGCAATCACTATTGAATCACCATTACGATAATACGCTCGTACGCAAAATGCGCGATGCGTCCCCGAGTACTGTTCCATCGTGACTAAAACTTTCACAAAATGGCGGACGCCACGAACCCCTCCCCGCACCCTTTAGACGCCCCGTTTCGAATATGGCGCGAAAACAAATACCCGATACCCTTTCTGGACACCCTGTACTTTCTTGAATGTCTTTGTTTTAATGTAAAAAGGTTATTCTAAAGTTTATCCTCTATATGCGAATCACGAGTGATAGTGATGTCTGAAAATGACTTCCTTTTTGTGCATCCACTAAGTTAATATTATAGTTATTTTTATTATATTATATTAATACTATTGTACATTTGAAAGGAAAGATAAACCAGATCGAATTTCTTGCCGGTTCTTCTCGATAACTGGGATGTTTTCCGAACCGGTAATAGTGTTTTGACGTTCATAAGAAAGCTTCTTAGGGCCTAAATTAAATAAATAAATTTTCTGTTTTGATTTTAATGAAAAAAATGATTGTGCCAATTCTGTTCAGAGTTTACGATTTATCTCGAAGTAGTATGATGTCATTGGCCTCCCTTCTTTTTAGCATTTGAGATATTACATAGTTTTTCAAACATTGCTGCCAAGGTCACCAGGGCTTGCCAGAATGTATTTTATTGAACAGAAAATTATTCTAAAAACATTTGAGATGTTTTAGTTTTTAACTTAATTCATAAACTCATATTATTTGCTCGTATATTAAATAGTAGAAGTAGTTTGAATATCGTTCATAATTAAAGTGGATTATAAATAATATCTACAAAAACTCCCTGGTCAGTTTTAACAAGGGAACTACCATCTTGTTAGAACTTGTTTGATTTCAAGAATAATTAGAAAAATATTCTATTAACGTAACATTGGCATAATCGTAGATGAAACCTATTGCACTTTAATTAATAGCACGACAATTTTTAACAAAAAAGAAAATATATTCGAAGTTCAAGGTCCAATGCCAATGAAATTAAAATGGGGCCACCCTTAAGGTATCTCCTATCCGACAAAAAAAGAATCATCAAAATCGGTCCATAAAAAGAAATTATGGCTGAACATCCATAAAAAATACATTCCAATTGAGTATCCTTTTGTAGAAGTCGGTTAAAAAAGAACATGGAAAATAGAAATGGAAAACGATTCTTTAAATGATATTAACGAAATAACCTTCATTGAGTGGTCTTCGTTTATGTTAATCGGAACAGCCCTTGAAACAGGTTTAGATATGTGTGATCAACGCATGAATGCCTCTTTTCTCTAATGACCAAGGTATAATTCTAACTAGGCCAAATTGATACTATATACCAACTATTTTTCATTTATGAAACATTGTAATTTTGTTAAATTACCTACATACAGGTTAATTGATTGTATTAATTCTATTGACGTGCAGTCTGCTATGTTGTAACCTTGCATCCTCTTCTGTTGAGATCGAGTTGAGTTATCATCAGTCACGCTTTCGCGACTGAGTGCCTTAAGGCACGGTGAAGCTGTAAAAGCCGTCTGAGGCTCCAGGGTTCTTATGGCTAACAGTCAGTTCTAAATAATAAAGGTTTCTTCATAAAATTTTCAACTCGCTCACGGACATCGTACCGTTTAAACTTTAAGCCATTAAAAAGCATTAAATTTTGCATAGGAGTTTATTCATCTGAGTGGCTTGCTGTTTGTTTGTCGCGTTTCGGGATAACTCAGTATAATAGCGGCAGCCGTCGATGAATTTGAATTGTATTGTGATAGGTACAGTACCGCCGGTTTGGCAATGAAAAAAAATTGAACGAGAAAATTTTTAACAAAAAAGAAAACCAACTTGTGTGATTTTGAGGAGTTGCCTGGTCCATTTTCGAAGTCGAAGGTCGAATATCACTCTTAACGTATATACCCTTTCCAGCAAAAAACGAATCATACAAATTGGTTCATAAACAAAGAAGTTATGGCTGGAAATCTGTAAAAAAGAGTATTACATTCAAATTGATACCTCCTCTTTTTTTTCAAGTCGGTAAAAAATGGGCTCAAAAATAAGATATTGGCGATGGGAAATACGATCTGGTAGGTGGGTATACAGCTGGTTTTGAAGAAAAATATTTCTTGGTAGTTTAAAATTCATTTTAATATTCATCGACAAAAGTAAAAAAAAATACCGGTTAGATAAGCGGCTTTATTAATATTTCTTGCTTCTCGATCACCTATAATTATAAATTTAACAGTGGATTATTGTATATCTAATATCAAAACTAAAGCAGGATTTTTGTCACATATATTGAAAATAAAATACTTTTTAAGTTTATATTATATTATAAATCATGTAGTTATGGATGTTCAGCTACAACTTCTTTGTTTATGAACTGATTTGGATGATTATTTAGTTGGATAGGGGATACCTCAACGGTGGTCCCATTTCAATTTCATTGTCATTAATTAGGCTTTCAACTTCGTAGATGCACAGGGGAACTCTTGAAAGTCATCGAAGTTGGTTTTAATTTTTTTTTTAATTGTCTTGTTATTTAAACAACTAGATAAGGTGGCAACTAAAAGCTTACAGCCCGTCTGATTGGTAAGCGGTTACGAGCACTAGAAGCAAGCAAGAACACAACACAATGTTATTTAGTTGTAATATTCTGTAGGGTGGAGGCATTTTACTAGTCGGGTTACCACAAGTAGATAGAGAGAAATTTCCAGAAATTTCTTATTAAATTAGCTTATTATTAAAGGTAGACATTTTTAAAGTATGTAAGATACAATCTCATACATTAAAGTATAGTTTTATGTAATAATTTTAAAAGAAATTTCTAAAGTACCTACTTTAATTATGATTAGTTACAAAATTGGTACCTATGGCAAATATATTAAGGTAATATTTATACTGATATTACATAGTTATTACGTAGTTATTAGATACATAATTGTATAGATTATTTAGTCGACGTACAGAGAATGTGTCATTCACATAAGATGGTAAGAAACGACTCTATAATAACCTTTTCACATTAAAACCAGATTGACATGATCCTTGAACTTATTATCCGACAAATCAGTAATGTGCTTCGGCATCGTATCATAGAACCTAACACTTATTACGTAAAAAAACTTTAATTAGTCTTGCTAAGCCTACGGTACGACGAATTTATGTCTATTTCTAGTATTAAAACTGTCAGAAGCCATACGAGTCAAGTGATGGCCGTTCTGCTATATTGTTATTTGAGATTTGAATAGCCTTTTCTAGGTTTTTGTTTGGTTGTTTTCGAAATACTATTCGTTTGGTCACCATCATTTATATTATTTTAAGTAACATGGTAAAGTGACCTCAACCTGCCTGATGGTAACCATAGCACAAGCCATAAACAACGGCTATCACCGAGAGATCAATAATTCCTCGCTGGTAGTCGCTGTCATGTCTGCCTGCAAGCGACGGCCAGACAATGGACATGAACTGCCTGATTCTGAAACCCGATACCCAAAAAAGAGTTACTGGACGGGTTTATTACCTTGATATACATAATAAAAATAATTTTTCATACATATTTTTGAACTTTGCAATTTCTGTTCGACAAAAAAAAATTACTTAAAAAAGAAGCTAGAGATTTTTTTTTTTAAATATACATACGACAACAATAATATTATAAAACACAAGTCCGTGTTATGTAAGAACAGGCAATTTTTATAGAGTATTCATTAAAATAATTAATAAAACTATTAAAATGATTTTATAATATTCCTTAGCTGAAGTACACCGTCAAACGTGTTTCCTAATGTAAACCGCCAGTTTGACGTAGGGTCTCTTAAACAACGCACGTAGATCGCTTGTACGTTTTCTAGTAGGTACCTTAAGCTATTTTGCAAATATTTCGTTAACCCTATTTAATCTTAATTTATAAATTAATTCATTTTTTATGTAATTTGAAGTGATCTTCTAACGGTTTGCTGTGAACTGATTTGGAAGGTTTTATGAGGTAAGTCAACTCTGTTTTTTTTTAAATTCTTTGCTACTTTAGTACAATGAGTAGATTGTAATAGATATAATTATAGAACATAAAAGATCTATACCTGATTGGATCGCGACCACCATGTACATGTTGTAAACCGGTCACTCTCTTTTTGTTTGTCGCGTTTCGGGATCAGCTTTTTGTATATCGAGTTTAGGGAAAGCTCGTGGCTTGATAAGCGACCGTCAATGGATTACTGTTATCTCAGTGGTCGACGTTTTCTTTGCAATGTACTGTTCTTACCAGCCAGTGCCTTTCCTTCACCGTGCTAGCGTAAATAAATGTTTATGGAGTGTAGGATATCTAGAAATAATTAGACTTTTCGAGTTAGAGATATCGTAGGTTCGTCTATCATGTTCCATGTTACTTTAGAAAGCTATAATTTCCATGTAGTTAAATATACTTGTTTTATGCAAATCAAAATTGTTGTTAAACTTGAGTCGTCAAACACTTAGAATTCAATAGGTAATCAAATGTTTGTAAATCAAATATACCAAACAATACTTGCATAGGTTCAAAATAATCGATAACGATACATATCCCTGTGATAATGCAGTAATTCAATCCCTCAAATATATTTTTGAGGATTGCCCACGTTTTGATAGAATTAGATTTGATCATGAGATCATTTGTGAAAACCTGAGGGTATCGCCCTACAACCTAAAGAGCCTCATGAGTAAACTGACAAACTCAATCATGAACAACTTAAAAAGAAAAAAAAAAAGAATTTAAGCCGTTTTTTCAAGCTCTTTTTCTGTTAACCGTAGTATTAATCTATTTCTCATTGTGGATACTTTTCTACCTCGTTTATCATCTGGCGTCATCAACCAATTTACAGCTACCTATTCATTATCATTCATCGACATCATCAATCATTCGACGGGCCAGAGTTGCAGATGATAACTGTATCAAATCGCAAACATCTTCCCGACTGTGCCACAACATTTACTAATTGCCATTGCTTCGTATTATTCTAAACACAATATCTTGTACAACAAATAAACAGGTGAAAAAACGCATCAAAGTAAAAAAAAATATTTGTGCTTTTATTAAGATTTGTTTTTATTTTAACAAATCAATAACTTTACTTTACTTTTTTTTATTGATCTGGTGTCACGTGAAGATGTAATCAAAGTTCACAGCTAATGAACTAAATATAAAACAATCTGGTTCTGAAGCAAAACTACCGAAATAAAATGTCCAAAATCACAGAATTTTTCTAAACTACAAGTTACGTCAAAATCTTTCCAAATGTCTCTAAGCACTCTGACGCTTTGACATCGTTTGAAGTTTCGAAATCATTCTCCTAAGTGCATATCTATTCTGAATCCTTATCTTTTGACATTTAAATAATGAGCGCATTTAAGTCTAGAGCTGTCTGAATTTAAAACACTGACAAGTTTTTATTGCTAATGGCTATATTCTAAATTTGGCCAACCCCGTTCGATGGCGTTTGTTAAAGAGTCTAAACAACGGACTTAGTCTTTGTTCCAATATATCAATTCAATTGTGTAGGTAGATATATTTTGTATCATCTCTATCATACCCAAAGTTATAAAATTATTATACCAGCTTTGGTAGTTTCCTCTTGAATTTGTAAATAGTTGACTTTCTTTACAATGTATAATATTTATTTATAGTAACGAGTAATATGATTCTTCAATGGAGATACTAAAAATTGCTATTGAACGTTTTAAAATGATAGGAATTTCAAAACTTACCACTTCTGAAAAAGAAGTGCCATGATTTTAGTCCGTTAATCAGTTTAGTACCAGGCATTATCATTATTATAATATACCTGTATATTCTCATTATGATTAAATTCTTATTCATTATCTTTAGTTAAAAAAGAAAACTATAAAATTAGAATGTAATGTATGTGTTTATTTAATCGGTTTCAAACTTCCTGGTTTTATTATTCTGGTGAAACTTGTACGCGCCCGTTTTTAAGTTGATCTTTGGTTCTTTTTCATTCAAGCGCAAACTTGACTGAATGAATTCAGTAATAATATTTGACATTAAATTGAATAAATTAAGACATTCCAATGAAACTTGAATTAGTAACACACGTGTTTGTTGAAGATTATGTAACAAAGCCTTCGATATTTAATACACAGAAACCTTGACCATATAGTATATAATATTAAATAATTATAATATCATCCTTCACTTCCAGCTAGAAACTTCAAAACATCAGTTCTTCTTCCCTGTTTCATAATCGAATTAATAAAAAGATTTTATAAGAAACTTTAGTTATTTTTTATTCACGTTTTTAACATAATTATTACCTCTTATTAAATAATTAATGAAGTTATTGAATATGTCTACTGCCATATAGGTCGTATAAATTAAGAATATAAAAACAATGTTATAAAAATTATAGAATCTTTGCTAAATTTGATATCGGTAGCGCAAGGACGGGACACTAAGGCTGAAATCTACAGAGCGTACTCAGTCTTACCTCAGACTTAACTCAGCCTTAAGTTTCGAAATTCAAATTTATAGTCGCAAGCTTAGCATTAGCTCAGCTCTGCCTGAGTAAAGTTCAAGTCATCGAATTCAACGACTTACGGAAAACTTGGGTATTATAGGACTAAAAAAATAGTATAGAATAATAGTGATATAACAGTGACTTTATACACTTTTTAAATTATCTGTATTGCTTGATTCTTATTGGCTACACATAGAAATTACTGTTTTTATTACGTACCTACACATTTTGTTATTCCTGTTGTTTGCAGTTGTTTCTCGTTATATTGGTTTGAAACTTGAATATCTTTATTTTACGTACGAATCATTTTTACTTTAAAGCATGTTGAATATTATACAATAAAAACAATTTAAATTCTATTTGAAAAAAGCTTTTTAATTTTCTATACATAATTCGTGATTAATTTATTTGTTTGGGTTGAAGAAATTTAACAGTCCAAATGCGGTATCGAAACATTAATTGACAGCATAAGTTTAGCGTAACTCGACTATAAATTCGAAAGCTAAGATTGCACTGAGTAAGTTCTTAGCTAAGTTTGAGCTTTAATAGTAATTACAATAACATTACGAAAATAATTACATTTTCTATAAAACATTTTTAACCCCCGACAGAAAAAGAGGGCTGTTATAAGTTTACCGTGTGTATCTGTGTGTCTGTCTGTAGCATCATAGCTCACAAACGGCTGAACCTATTTTAATCTAGATTTTTTTCTCTTTGAAAGGTGACTTAATCGTGAGTGTTCTCAGCTATAATTCAAGAAAATCTATTCACCCGTTTAAAGATTATCAGCTCTTTTCTAGTTGAAAATAGATGTGAGCATCTTCAACAGGTCTGATTGAGTCGAGATTTGGTATTCTGTTACATCAATGACATTAGAAAAATCCTTAACCTGAAGCTTCAGCGTCATCTACAAGGTGTCCAGAAAGGGTATCGGGTATTTGTAAGTTCAATGAAACAAAAATTATTTGTATGCAATAAAAAAGTTTATTGTTTATTATTAGCATATGAATTGGAGAATTATTTGGAAAAGATGATGTTATCCAAATGATGACCGTTACGTTGCTGGCACTCTTCTAAACGGAAACGAAGATTGGCGATAACACGTTGACACATAGCTATCGATATTGCTGCCATTTCTGACCTGATGTTTTGCTTTAACTGGGTTAGATTCGTCGGATTGTTTTGATAAACCTTACTTTTAAGGTATCCCCATGCAAAATACTCAAGCGGGCTAAGGTCGGGGCTTCTGGGAGGCCAGTTGATGTTACCCCTTCGCGAAATGACTTTATTAGGGAATAATTCGTTAACAACTTCCATTGAGTCATTTGAGGTATGGCAAGTGGCCCCATCTTGCTGGAACCACGTTCTTGAGTTGAAACCTGCAACTCTTGCAACTCTGGGACCAAAAAATTTCGCAAACGGTCGCAATAACGGTCACTATTCACATTAATTGCTCGGCCTCGTTGATCTTCATGAAAATAAGGACCAATTATGCCTTTAGCAGACATAGCGGCCCAAACAACTACCTTTGGGCTATGCAGGGGTCGTTCATGCTTTCGTCTCGGATTCTCCACTGCCCAGTACCGACAATTCTGCTTATTAACATGACCATTCAGGTGAAAATTTGCTTCATCACTGAACAGTATGTTGTTAAAGTTGTTAAATCGCTGCAGCATTTCGTTCGCAAAATTCAGTCGATTAGCATAGTCCGTATCCTTCAATTCTTGAACCAATTGAATTTTATAAGCTTTTAGATGTAAGTCTTTCTTTAAAATCGAATGTAAAGACGATTTTTTGATGTTCAACGCGTGGCTTCGCTTTCGGATGGATAAAGACGGATTTTGACGAACCGACGCCTCAACTTCTTCAATTGTTTCTTCATCGCGAACTGAACGAGGACGACCAGAGTTTTGAATTTTAACTGTCGCACCTGTATTCTCGAACATCCTGATCCATTTCCTAATGCTATCGTCACTTGGCGCGTGGCGTGTACGATATTCCGCACGATAGAGACGTTGAGCAGTCACTATTGAATCACAATTACGATAATACGCTCGTACGCAAAATGCGCGATACGTCCCCGAGTACTGTTCCATCGTGACTAAAACTCCACAAAATGGCGGACGCCACGAACCCCTCCCCGCACCCTTTAGACGCCCCGTTTCGAATATGGCGCGAAAACAAATACCCGATACCCTTTCTGGACACCTTGTACAATCTGTAGGATACTCAGCTCCTCACCAACTTACATCAGAGATATCGTTTTTGATATTATGATACTGGGAAAGTAGGAACGCGTGTAAATTTATTTTTCACAATTTATTATCACTTTAAATAAACACTTTCTTATCTTTGTAGTAAGGTGAACAGTCACTTTTTATAATAATTGTCACTTGTTTCTCGCTCAGGAAAAGCAGAAATAAGTAGGTACATCATCATAGCCATAGGTTGTGTGTATTATTGATGTGTTTTTTAATTTAGACCTGATTATAACGTGATTACTACGCTTTCTCGCATGTACTAAAGGGTAAGTAATTACACTTAAAACACTATTCTGAAAAAGTAACACTGTAAAAAAGTAAAGTAACCTTTTTACTAGACTTTATTATTTTACTCCATATTTATTGGTTTTAGATTTTTATTTATTAGAAATTTGAATATTCACTAAGATTTTTCACATCTGCCGAGCGCATGGCGTCCCGTGACGGCCAACTATTTTTATTGTTATTAAAGATATGAAGATTAAAGCGCTTAGTAGCTTTTTCACATGTAACATTATTTATATAAAACTAGCTGTGACCGCGGCTTCGGTCACGTGGACAACAGAATGCTGTCGATCGGGCATACGCGCGAATATTGTTAACCTCGCTCCCGGTCATTTTAAAGACAAAAATGCTTATTGTGGGTGTTCCTTAGAAGATAGACATATACTCTCGCTAACTTTTTTGTAGGTATTTTTAATGTCTACAATTATGTAGTATATTAATTTGATTTAAATCTTATGGTTTACTCAGCGTAAGCCATTTAAGCGCCCGAATAGATTCACCATGACCAGTTTTTTTTAATTACTCAGAAACCTAATTCTTTTTCTCAAATAAAAGTAGCTTAAATTACTCCTTATAACATCAGCTATCTACCAGTGAAAGTTCTCTCAAAATCGGTCCAACCGTTTCGCAGATTACCTAGAACAAACAGACAGACAATTTTTTTTTTGTTATAGGTTCCGTATATGCTTTCATATGCATTTAGTATAAAGCTGTTATTTTGACATTATAAACAGACACTTAAGTTTTATTAATTATATACATAAAGATAAAGAAAATTTGAAAATTTTTGGAAAAACTGAAATTGCTTTTTCTATTGGATTTATTTATAAACTCACAATTCGAACGATGTATATGCGAAATTCTGGTTTTGTTTTGTTTGTTACGTTATTGGAAAAGTTTTCAGGAAAATGAATCGAGATAGGTGGCGCTGCGGTCGAATTATTGACTATTGGAAACGAAAGACTACCTCATTAGCCTAGTCCTAGTGGTAGTTAGTGCGTCTGCTATGCTCGAGGTCCTAGGTTCGATTTCCAGGTCGAACAAAGTGTTACTGGGTTTTTCTATTAAATTCTTAGTAGCAGCTCGGAGTTTGGCTTTATTAACGGCAATAGGTTCGCTCACTATTACATGGGGCCTAAAAACATACCTAACGAAATATGGATTTACATTAGTACATCTCTGGCTTACCCTTCAGATATACAGGAGTAACGCTATGTTATAATAAGGGAAGGACAAAAACAACGTCTGTAGGGCCGGCTAGTGGCTTGTGTTAATTATTGTCTAAACAATGTAATTTATAAAAGATTTAAAATTAAATCAAGATCATATTTTTTAGTTTCGATCAAATAATAGATTGTCTGTAGTCACTCACAATTTATCAAGACTTTGATACATCACTCTGGGTTTTACATAGAAAAATGAAATATTTTGATGCTAGTATATTCTGTGTAAAGATGCGATTACATCTTTTATGTTTAAAAAATGCACTGTAGCGAGAAATTAGTTACTTGAATGCTTATAAAAAATTAGTATAATGGTTTTTTAATTATCAATCAGTAGACGAGAGAAATAATTCATTACCATTTTAAGTGTGGGGGAGGTACCTACTCTAAAGATTTTTATTTCAATATTTTACCACTTTGTCGGCGTGATTAATATAACATATTTATACAGCTTTCTAGTACCATGAATCTCTGTACTAAGCCGCGTACAGACATACGGACATAGCGAAACTATAAGGGTTCTTTGTTGACTTCGGAATCCTAAAAACGTGGGTGTGTGTACATACGTAATGCGTTAAAAGTTATACTTATATAAATACGTTCACTCAAGAGTAAAGGACATATAATATAAATGGATTGAATTTTAAGTTCAACAAAAATATACAAAATTAGGTTAAATTATACTATTAACGATTAAGTAACTTTGGATAACTAAGTTAAAACTAAATTCCGTAAAAATACGTGCATGTTTGTCGTTATAGGTAACACGATAGTTCAGCGCAACAGTGGGTAATTCTATACGGGGAAAGTTGTTCGACCCCATTTACCACAATTCAATTCATTCTAGTTTAATTCTCACTGATTAAATATAGGCAATGTATGAAATTATGAGAATTATTACATACTTTGCCTAGGCATTCTATAGGTACGTACATACTACTTGTTCGAAGATATATTTCTATTGTGAGTCTCAAATGGCTTAATATGCAGGCTGTAATTGAATACGGGCTAATGATTATTCCATTTAAAAGCAAAGGAATATTTTAGCATACTTACCGAGAAATAAATAAATTATCATTAAATTTATTACTATTATTATTATAAATAGTTTTTAGTAATAAGGCGCGGATCTAGAGTTTGAGTTTAGAGGGGGTCATAGATTTAAGTTTCTCGAAGCTTCAACTTCGAACACATAATGAACAAAAAGAATTAGCAATTTCTACGGTAATAGAAATCTATATAAATAAAATGATCAAGGCTCGTCGTTGTACGCGCATCACACGATTTTGATCAATTTTGGTTTTTATTTACTCCTTAGATAGGTGAGGTCCTTATTAAAAAAAACGATATCTTTCTTCAATAAAAAGTTATTAAAGTTTTAAGAAACTACGATTTTTATACTCATTACGTGTTCTTCTGTCGCCCACGCGATCGAAGCCGGGGACACAGCTAGTTATAAATATTTAGTTTTATGGGAGGGATCATGGCCCCTGTTGACCCCCTTTGATTTGAACATGTAAGTAGGTATAAATAAATACCGGCTTGAAATGTTGAGATAAGCAGCTGTCGCTTATTAAATCTGTCAGGCGTCCGTCTATATTTTAAAATTAACGACCGTGAATGAATTCATGTAATCGGATTATCGGTTGGAGCTTTTATAGACGCTGGTCAATGAGATATGACATAGCAATAAATTATATCTATATATTAATAGGTGAAGCAAAAGATTTCTACCTCTAAGCACTGAAGACTGTGAGGTTTAGCATGGTTAAAGTTTATATAGAGGAGTGCAGAAAGCTAAAATTTATCTATAATATCTGTTACAAATATATTAAATTAGATATGTTAATAATGCAAAACCTAACCTGACCAGTGCCATTGAACTTAGACACCCCAAATTATTGGCGTATAGTCTATGATCAAAAAGTCGCTGGTCTATATAATTCTATTTCGTACTCGCTTGTATATGTTTTGCAATATGACCGACTCGTCAACCGAACGTTGGCCTCAACTCTCGGAACGGCTACACACGTTGCACGAATAGTGTTGGGGCCTCGGGGCCAATGTTGGAGTCAACGTGTGAAGCCAGGGATTACCCTGAACTTCTAAGAGGTATTAACTTACCAGAAGTTCAAACAGAATGTTAGAATTGGTCATAGATTCGACATAGAAGCACCGAGCACTTCAACGTTTAGAATTAGACAAGTCATGCTCAGCTGCTTTGTGTTATTGTCTTATTTTAACCGGTTTATTTACATAACATGCATTGTGAATATAAGACCAGAATTTGAACACTTAAAACAAATTACTTTACTTTTTATATAACTATAAAAGTTAATATATATTATTATCAATTATGTGTGTTCGTGTTCTACTTCTCGTGTTCTAATAATTCTGTGGGGAGTGATTGAGTTAAAAAAAGTTCTTCTTCTTCTTCGTAACTTGGTAACTAATCCTCTTTAATGAAGACCATTACTGCCATTATTAAGTAAATATAGTGTCCTGTCTTATGACGATTCAAGTGTCCTAATAAGACGCTGGCTCCCATGATAGAACTTTTTAGGGAATTTTTGTGGGATCTCAGAATTAATGCTTTCAGTTTATATTTATAATCCATTTCACTTATGCACAAAAACCAAACTATATCACGCAAAACGCCACCAATATTACATAATATGGGGTGAAAAACCTAAATTAATGAACTAAAAATAAAAACCATAACATGTCACTCCAAGATCCCTCCAAAAACTCTAAAAAGAAGTTGACCGTCACGGAACGCCCGGCAGCAATGTGGATCTTTGTGAATACTAATAAAAAATGTTTGTGTTTTTGAATATGCAATAGGCAAAGAGGTGATTTTTTCGCTGACTGACTGTGTACCTATACCTGTACCTGCACTTTACTATACCTTCCTGTACTATACTTGCTGATGTATTTATACACATAAGTACATGATTTTAAAGTGAAGGGTTCGCAAGATACGTTACGCAGAAAAACGTAACGCTTTTTCTTAACGCTTTTATAAATTTCACTCCTGAAAGAATGTCACTGTGAAGACGTTTATTTTATTACTATGTGTATGGTGGTCTCGACCCCAACCAGCCATTTTCAATCTATCCATGTTTTAACACTTAAAATGAACTCATCTCCACACCGCCAACATTGGTGCCAAAGGGTCGCCACGCCAACATTGGGGAAAATTTTACATGTCGGTACTTTCGTGAAGGCTACGTTAGTACTATGAACTTATAAGCGAATCATTTATTTATTTAAGTGTATTTCATATCATAGCTCTAATATGCTAGTTTATCCTAATACATGGGACCTGAATTGGGTATATCTAAACATTACATTTCTTTTCCAAAACAATATTTTTACGTGTAAATTTAACTTAGTTTAGTCATTACTTTTTTTTTGTTATAATATTCACATACATAGTTTTCGGTGTTATGCTTGTAGTTATCAGGACCTTACCTCAGGAAGGACCTAGGTTTTAAATCATTACGTTCTGCTAAGGGTTAAATAAAGAAATACAATTGATGGTAGTGCAGTTTTTAATACCTGCCAAGCTAGCTACCGCCACCCTCTAATTGAAACATTTGTCACCGAGCACCGGCAGTGTTTAAAACTGCGCTTGAAAGTCAATCGCTCCACTAACTTAACTTAGCGTGTTACCATCTTGGGCCACGTCGTCACTTAACAACAGGTCAGATCGTGGCTAAAGATTTACATATAATAAAAAAGGAAATAAAATAATTATAGACCACAATTATTCCGAGGAACATCAAAAGCATGTTTACGTGTAAGAAGTTGTAAATATTATTTTAACATACATTTTCTTCGTCTTCTTCTTGTTTTGGCGCTGCAAAAAGCACTTGCCAGTGTCAATGTTTTTGAGCCTTCGTACTAGTAGGTATTTTGTATTCAAAGTGGCGTCTGACAAGATGGTGGCTCAGTTCTTAGAACGAGCTAGGGAGTTTTTGTGACTTTTCAAAATGCATGCTTTCATTTTATATTTACAATGCACTTCACTTTTAAGCACAATAACCCAACTATATCACGAAATACGCCACCAACAATACAATTATTAAAAATCTAAGTTAATGAATTAGAAATAAAAACCAGATGTCACTTCAAGATCCCGCCAAAAACTCCTACATACTTTTTAAATTTGATTTAATAATAATTGATCAAGTAATCATGTAATCCTCCATTTTTTCACTAGATGGCACTACTAAAAAAACATTTAAATTATATTAAGTTTCTTTAGCCGAGATCCAATATTACCAATTACATACGAATCCTATTATTAAAAATCAAATTTTAATGTTTTATTACGCGTGGTCGTACTGATAATCGATTCACCACAATAACCCCTTTAGGGCTCGTGCAGACGGGCCGGCGTGCCGCATTCGCACCGCAGCCACGCCGCATAATTGCTATATCACAGTACATTTTTATGTAATACAGTACTAGCCACAAAAATTATACGTGGTAAGAATAATGAACATGTAGAGTTTAACTAAAAAAATGTTAGTGTTTGCATATAATAGGTTTAACTATTAATCTGTGAATGTTTTGATATTCATCCGAATATAATCACAAAACGTACACTAATCTTTTTGTAGATCTCTATACTTAGTGTATGGAATCCACCATATTTGTTATCTTTGCATAAAAATAGAATGAACCCATAGTCGTCTATTTGACTTCTTACTTTTATTTAACAATTTTTTTACATATAGTATGCAAACACTACCTCCTTTTTTAGTTAAATTCACCATATTCATTATGCCTACATGTATGATGTTCGTGGCTAGCAATGTATTACTATAAATGTACAGTGATATAGCTATCATGCGGCTGCGGAGCGGCTGCGGCGCGGCGTCGGCGCGTGTATACAGCATAGTGCGGCGAAAGAGCAGATGTTGCGCGGCGGCGGCGCGGTTGCTGTACGTCCGCGGTGCCGTCTACACAAGCCCTAATAATGGATCGGTATTAACATGGCCTCATAAATAGACGGTCTAGTTACCTATATCAATTTGTCGAAACTTGTTCAATTATATCAATTGATATACATAGAGATGAGAACAGGAAATACCGTTTTATACAATTACCTACGTACTACGTCTATACTATTTATCTAACATAAAATACCATCTCGCCTGTTTCCCCGAAGAGGTAAGCAGAGGTGTACTAATGTACACCCACAGTTCATCGGTTATGTTTTAAGTTCTCATGCAATAGGGGGCGATACTATTGCCATTAATCGGGCACAAAACCAAACTCCTAGCTGCTACTAAGAATTTCATAGAAAAACCCATTAACACTTTACTTGACCTGGGAATCGAACTCAGGACCTCGAGCATAGCAGTCGCACTCAGTACCACAAGGCTAATGATGCAGTCATCATCATAAAATTGAAGAGCAGTGTTGCTCTTGTCAGTGGAGCAATTTTCAATTCTCCCTACGCTGTGCCTTCTTCTTAACATCGTGATACGACATGAGGCCTATTTTTTTCTTTACTTCCTGAATGTATGTCCTTGTTGGTCTTCCTCTCTTCCTCTTTCCTTCAATTTTTCCTTCTATTATCGTTTTAATAAGTCGTCGTGTCGAATCAAATGCCCCCAACAAATCACTTCCTATTTTTAATGATTTCTAGTAATATAATTCTCTCTCTTACCATGTTTAACAACTCTTCATTCGTTTTTCTTTCCATCCAACTAAAAAAAGGGTTTCCTTCATATGAAGCAGTCACTCTATATCAACGGTTTCATTCGTGTTAAAATTATTCGACCAACTTTCAGCCCCTCCTCTCGCCAATGAACCCATGTAGCCTTTTGTTGTTCTGACTTTCTATAATTGCTTAGAGCTTGCTCGTTTGACGATCATGGGAGAATTTAACAATGAATTTAAGTTTCATTAAAAAAAATATTTGTTAATAGTAAATTAAAATATTATAGAGTATGTGACCTTGAAAATATTATTTTATTTTATTAAGATATTTGGTTGTTGAATAATATTCGGTTTCTGTTATTGTTATTATATTACCAGTTTAATTTAAGGCATACATTTTATTCAATAATTTAATTTGTAAATTGACATATCATTTAATATTACCGTTATAATATTATGAATTATGACTGGTCCGCTGCGTAGAATCGTAGCGGAAATTTATTAGATAACTAGTTAGCCTGAGCTTTAGGTGAGGGAAAACATCGTGATGAAACCATAGCTTAGTAGTGAGATGTTTTCTGTCCCTAAGCAGTTTTCTCACTAGACTTAGCGTATCACCATCTTGGGCCAAATCGTCATATCACATCAGACTAAACCTTTAAGCGATAAAAAAATATAAACTTAAATATAAATTAACATATTTATGTATTTTTAATTCTTAGATATATCTAATAAATACTCTTATTATAACTAATATTTTTATCATAAAAAATGCGAAAGTACGTTTTTTCGCATGTTTGTCCATCCATCAATTACACTGAAATGGCTGGACAAATTTTAACGAAATTTGGTGTTGAAGTCGATTATATGGTGGAATAAGATATAAAACAATAGGAATACATTTTTATAGTATTCATTTTTGACATTCATATATGAATATTTCATCCTAACAGTGCCAAATGACGTAACATCAAAATGAAAGACTTCGACATGAAGCTGCCGACTCGTAATGTACTAACAGGCGCCATCGTGAACTGGGAAGACGACGAAATTGGCCTCATGGGTGACAGCCCTGGGAACCTCACATTGGCCTGGAAAGACTTGTCCGTTTATAGGAAAAAGAAGATTCAGACAAGCATATGGAAATCGCCAACGTACGAAGAAGTTAAAGTTCTACATGGAGGTAAGGATATTTTATCATCTTTTAATAAATTTATGATCTAGCGTCTGGATTCCAAACCTGAGGATGACTGCCAAAAATAAAAAAAAACTTTATTTAATTTAGACCGAAGGCACTTATGAACGTCAAAACACTAACCGGTTCGGATATTATCCCTGTCATCGTAAAGGGGTAATAAAGCTTTTTTACGAAAATATATATAATATGAATATTTACTAAGTATATAATATTTAAACATAATTTAAATTTTTTAATTTAAATTAAATTATAAATTAATTATGTATATAAAAATATAATATATACACTAATATTATAAAGAGGAAAGATTTGATTTTTTGTTTGTAATGAATAAACTCAAAAACTAACGGAAATTTTTTAAACCAATAAAAAGCCCCTTTTAAATTTGGCTTTTAAAAGAAGTTAATTTATTTCTAAAAAGTCGTAACCAAATCCCAAAAATATGTTTTCCTGAAAGAACAACTTATAAAACCAAGGCTGATTTAAAAGTTTAAAAAATTTTTAACAATAAAATAATTTTTCAATTTTCTGGGGTTAACTTAACGTTTTCCCACAATCAAAAAAAGGTTTCTTCAAAGGGCCCGAATTTCCAAAAGTTGTTAAATAAATTAATTTAAATAATTTAATTCAAATTTTAATCCGTTCTTCAGATCCATTTATAGTTTAGTGTATTTATGTATCTTTATCCGTTTTAGAATCATTAACATTATCTATTTTATAGATTTCGTATTTTAATATCACATTAGTTTGGTAACACAATATATTAAAAGCTACACCTTCATTTCCAAATACTGTATGTAAAACAAGCTAAATTATTAAAAAGGCAACAAAAAACCCGACTGCAACAAAAACACTTGACTAAAAAATATATTTTTCTATTTTTGCTTTTTATTTATTTCCAGACGTCGCACTTAAATATTATGTACCTTAATTATGTTACTCCCACAATTAAGACGAATCTAATGACACTTCGTATGTTAAAATCCATCAAGCCGCTTAGGCTACAGAGCGTGCCAAAGAAATAGATTTAATAACTTACATACGCTTGAAAAACATATCCCTCCTTTTTTGCTGTCGTGTAAAAATTATCTCGTATCCGATTATTTAACTTAATTATGAGAGCTGAAACACCATTTGCTTCCCGCATGCGATTAGCATACGATACTTAAATATAGTATTATTATTTTTATACAAAAAAACAGCATATTTGCTTGGTTTGCTTAGGTGTCGAAAAAATATTCTAAAATAAAGTTATCTTTAGCTCCTATATTAACCAACATAATATTTTTATAAGGGACTAACTGACCCGCGTAACTTCGTCTGCGTCATTTAAGAGAGAGAAAAAGGGTTAGAGTGGCTCGTAGGCAACGTATTATAGGTGCCGCCCGCCTCCCACATCATTCTGCATACGCTCGCGGTACTTGATCATTATTTTGCTGCCAAGTTATTTTAAAACTGTGATACCTCCTAAGATATTCATTTAAATCAATTTACTATAAAGGGCAATTATGTACAAAATTAAATACGTGTGATGAATAACGAACAAATTCGCAAATTTTATTACCAAAGATTTCTTTCTAAAGACGAAGAATTTTTTTTAAAACTTTCTCTAGAAGTTTTTAAGGGAAACAATTTCATCACAAAAGATTTTACGTAACTTTAACCATTCACGCAGCGTACGCAGTGGAAGCTCTCAAAAGGAAAAAATTGCTTACGTTTATGCAACATTTTTCATAGATGCTCCGGTCCTATCGGTCATAGTTTGATGTTATATAGCCTTTAAGCCTTCCTCGATAAATGGGCACAACACTAAAACACTTTTTTCATTCGAACCAGTAGTTCCTGAGATTAGCGTGTTCAACCAAACAAACTCTTCAGCTTTATAATATTAGTACAGATTTAGGCTTGTGAATTTGTGTTCCGAATTTAGTGATTCATTTGTTTTCGCACTATCTGAGCTTTCTTTTACATCGTTCTTTTCACAAAATGGGAAACTTAAAATTTTGTGTTTTTTACGAATATGAGTTTCACCGTGGCATAAGCGCTTCAGAAACAGCTCAAAAGATTAATGATGTATAAGGGGAAGCTACTGTAAAAGAAAGCACGGTACGTTTTTGGTTCCAACGTTTCGTTCTGTAAATTTTGACCTACGAAACGAACCCTTTGGACGGCCGGAGACCCTTTGGTTTTAATTTTTATGATC
Organism: Saturnia japonica; assembly: GCA_033032175.1. Taxonomy (NCBI): domain Eukaryota; kingdom Metazoa; phylum Arthropoda; class Insecta; order Lepidoptera; family Saturniidae; genus Saturnia; species Saturnia japonica. The sequence goes on along the minus strand of CM065311.1, from coordinate 17,773,658 downwards.
ATTTACTTAAATACTATTTCTGACAAAATAAAGTACCTACTTTTTAAAGTTATATTTCACTATATTTGGTGACTAATTAAACAGAAGCCTCTTATTATTTCCTAAACATGCATTTTTCTTTGCAGTGAGTGGAATAGTATCGTCTGGAAACTTGGTGGCTCTAATGGGTTCAAGGTAATACACAGTTATTTTTATGTTAATGCTCGACTAAGCTTATTCGAATGGAAATATTATGCATTAGTTATAAAGAATTTTTATATTTATGAAACGTAATATAATTAGTTAAAAAGTTGAAGATAATAATCAAACAAGAAGTACATACTATTAAACCTATATCTATGTAAAAGTCAATAGCAGTTATGCCTTATTGGGCAGTCGGTATGGGCCTTATGTACGAAGAAAAGGTTTTTTTTTACCATATCAAACTGTATTATAGAAGCCGCATGCCCGAATGCATTTTCCATCAGCGACATCTTATGAATCATCCTATTTTTAACACCCTTAGAGGATGAATAGTCAAAAATTATTAAGGAACTCCTATGTTAAATTTCGTGCTTCCAGACCAACCGGTTTAAGCTGTGAGTCGTTTTTTTTATACAACTAAAGCTACAGTAGCCTATAGACGCTTGCAATACTATAAGTACCATTAGCGCATTGCCGACCTTGAACACCCCTACCCCGAGGAACTCTGGAAATCCTACTCACCTCAGGAATACAACAATATTTATTTGGCTGTGATTTTCTGGGCGGTGGATGTATTTTCACCAGTCGGACTGTCCCAAGTAGAGACTGTCCGAAGTAATTTATCTGTACCTCTCTCTCGTCTGTCAGTCATTGTTAAGAATATGATTAAATAAATAATGAAAGCATAATCAACAGAATAATAAAGCGGAAAAGTTTTTTGTTTGTTTGTTTGTTTGTTTGTTTAAACACCGCTAATCTCTGGAACTATCAGTCGAAATCCTAAAATTCTTTATAAATGATAGCCAGACTCTCGATGAATAGTATAAGCTATTTAAGATTAGGCTACAACTCTCAGATAGGCTTAAATATTGATTTTTGTTACGTAAGTAGGAAGTCGAGGCCCTCCCGATCTGCCTTTATCCGCGTGCACTGGCGTAATCGTTAATGATACGGAAATACAATGTTCTACAATAATATGGTCCTTAGTATGTCCAAAAAAAAGACAGCAACAGCATATGCCTATCTCTTATAAATAAGCCACAACAAGGTATTTTGAGACAAAGATCTGCTAAAAATTTAAAAGTGATTTATAAGTATTAATTTTTAGACATGGCATATTAATCCTTATAAAGAAAGTTACTTCTTCATAAAGACAATTTTATGAAGTTAAATTTTGCTCTTTAGGCGTATAGTTTAGGAGATAACGGAAAACTAAAATAATTTGTGCTTGCGGGAAGAACAATTATGATAGACTACATGAGTGGCGTTGGCAGCGCAGTGTTTGTCGGATAAAATTAGCACGGGTGATACCGTGGGGCATAGCTAGTTTTTGTAATAAAATTTATTGGTGACGTAACAACTATCACTGTTCTTGTAGCGGAGCAGGAAAGACTACACTGTTAGCCGCTATTAGTCGTCGTGATAAAAGCGCTATGACAGGTTACCTGATGCTTAACGGAAGATTGGCAGGAGCGGATTTAATAGCCAGAATATCCGGCTTCGTACCTCAGGAAGACTTAGCTATCGAAGACCTGACAGTATCTGAGCATATGGAGTTTATGGTAAGTAAAAAAAATAATTCTAAGTACATACTTTAAAATAGCTAAATGAATTAGAATGTAGCTTATTATAGCTGAATAAGTTATCGTTTGAACACAATTTACTGATCTGATTTAAGTATCGGTGTGGTCTATCATAAGAACACGATAAGCCAATACAGACATGATTAGTAGAGATTTTAAACTTAAAGAAATTAAGATAAACCAGACTGTTGTCAACGACCGGAATAATTTTAATACAAGAAATAAACACAAAATAACGGTCGTCCAATGGTTGAAATTCAATCAGTGACTACTATTAATAAAGTATATCTGATGTTATTTGTAACTTTAAAACTATTTCATTTAATTTGAATTTTAACTTACCTAACAATGGGGAATTAACTTTAACTACTAGTTTTAATTAGCTTTACAATAGAAATTCCCTATTGTTAGGATAATAAAAATAATATAAAATAATTAATGTTCCCTATTAGGGAACACCCAATAATAATGCTACGATTACATTTAAACTACTTTTAGAAATTACCCAGATTATAATAATATATTATTAAATTAAATAAAAAAATCTTCTAGTAAAACTGTATATTGCCACTTTTATCTAATCTATATTGATGAATGATTTATTTGATATTTTCAACAAAGTGGTTCACTCATTTAAATTTCGCCTTTATAACTATTTACCATTTATATATTATTTTATATTCATATTATATTAATTAAATAAACAGAATGCACATAAATTCGCGCTCTACAAAATTCGTTTTTTTGTTAAATAAACCAGTAAAATTGATTTTAAATGTAATTATCTACTATTGATACAAAAATGTCAAAGTTTGTAGTGCATCTTGACATTTATCTTAATATTTTATTTTATTTGTTTAGATTTCTGTTTATTTTTTAATTTTTTTTTTTACTACTATCTGATAATCTTGTGTTAGCTATTCCTGTGTAAATATTTAAGTGGTTTCTCCGAAACGGCTATAACGATTTATATGAAACTTTGTATTTAGATAATGTCTTGCTTTTCAAGTTTATCTAGGTGGGGGGTTTTTTGTAAGAAACCAGAGATTATTAATATTATATATATTATTCAATTAATTTAATTTATAAGTTCAGGAAAGAACGCAGGCGAAAACTTGGATACATAACGAACCAATTAAAAAATAATCATACATTCTCCATAATAACGTAAATTGTACTCTAATGTGCACGCATCTTTACCGTCAAATTATTGTACACCCACATAATGAAAGCTAAATATATTGTAATGAATTTAAACACAATACAACTAATTACAGTAAAATCAGCAAAGAGGTTTTGTTTGCTCTTTATTGCTCATTATTCTTTTTTTGCTCAACGATTACAAACATATGAAATGATACATCTAATTTGGACAAAGATCAAATTCTGTTTAAAAATGATTTAAAATTAAATTCTCGTTTATTTTAAAAATAGGAAGGTATACGTAATAATTATTGTAAAAAAAATGCACCTATTTAATATTTGTTGAGAAATAAATACTTTATACAACAAATGTTGCATGTAACATGTCCACGTTCATCCCCTTTTAACCACCTTAGGGGTGTTTAAATTTCCAAAAATATTTCCTTACTGCTCACCTAAAGTGTAAAATAAACTCGCGTGCAAATGTCCTAGCCCCAGTAGTTTGGGTTGTGCGTTGATATGTCAGTCATTGAGTAAGTTATACTTTTATATATATATATTATAGATTGTATTTTTAACCGACTTCATCAAAATACGGAAATTTTAGACCAACTTCATCAAAATACGGGAATTTTAAACCGACTTCATCAAAAGACAGGATTTTTTAACCAACTTCATCAAAAGACGGAAATTTCAACCGACATCATGAGAGTTCCGATTTGGTCTTGATCGCGAACGGACGTGTCGCTCCGTTTGTGCTCTCGACCATCACGTGACTTAATTGTTGCGATCTTATATTTGGAATTTATTTCGAATATATTGTTGCAATAACGACGTAAACGAACTGGTGTCTAACGCTCGCGTGGTAAACCGCACTTTTCGGTGCGACTTGCTTGTTTTTTATAAATCCACGGTTTTGTGGTCGCTCACTGGATACCTGACGGTGCTAACTAAAGTGAGCGGGGCGTGACCCGAGCAGCCCGCTGGTTGTCTCCTTCAGAGGCAAACAGCCAGACTCGGACGGGCCTGGGAATCTAGGCCTTTGCGGTTATCGCATAGTCTTGCCCCAGGTGTCTCCTGCCAAACCTTCCGATCCTGCACACTCCATCCCCGGGAACCTGTTTGGGCCTAGCCCGGTTTAATTACCGGTCTGCGTCCTCGGCCCCGGGCTTGTTAGGGCTCCTTAGGGTTGATAGGTCCTTCCTGTGTGTCATTGCACCTTGACCACAGGTCTCTTGCCGACTCCGATAGTCTTTTTAAGTTTTTGGCGCACCCCCCTGCCCCTAAGGCAGGGAGGCCTTTAATTTAAAATAAAATAAAAATGTCCCATTGTCCTCCCTCTTCTGCCGTCATGGCAAATAACGTTACCGACCTGGCCACTTGCATAGGCAAGTTGCAAGCCAGGATGAAAGCGCTGGAATTTCAATACCAGCGCTATCAAAATTTCGTCGTATTACGGTGTCCCTCTCTAGACGAGGAATACCGTAATCTACCTGAGAACGCCTGCGTGCGTCGCACCGCTGCGACCGCGACCCGTCATGAGGCCGTTTCAGGTAGCGAGGCGGCCGCTTCAGGTAGCAAGGCGGCCGATGACGTCACGGCCGCGACCGTTATACCGACTGGCGCCGCGCCAGTCGGCGCCGCGCCCAAACGTCTCACGCGCAGCGCTGCGCGTCCGTCCGCCGCGTCATCCGGGGCCGTGGCCACGTCTACGGCCACGCCCCCTGTCCCGACTAGCCAATCGCGCGGGTCAAGCCCCGCCTCCGTCAGGCGAGGGCCGCGTAATTCGCGGTCACAATCTAGGGTTACCAAAAATAGCCCGTACGTCCGTCCCGCGCGATCCACGGAAACCGCGTTAAAGACGAAAAATTCGTTTTCGGCCCTTCCGGTCGAACAAGACTCGCCCGCGAGTTCGGATCCATCTCCGGAGATGGATACCGAGAACGACGGCTTCACCGTCGTGGCGTCGCGTAAGCGAACGGCGCGTAGCAGTCCGACTGCTCAACCGGCGCCTAAGGTAATAGCTAAGGCAACAATCAGGGGCGCCGCCGCCCCCGCGTCCTCCCAGCTCCCCGCGCCCGCCGGCGGGAAAAAAGAGCGTGCCCCACCTCCAATCATAATCCGGGACAAGGCGGCCTGGATGGGAGTCTGCAATGAAATGCGCAGACTCAAACTCGAGTATCACAAGGCTAGGAATATAGTCAACGGGATTTCCATTTCGGTGAGTTCTTCGGAAACTCACCGCAAACTCACCACCCTCCTCCGGCAGAAAGGTCTGCAATTCTACACCTATTCTCTCGCGGAGGAGCGCGTCCTCCGAGTGGTCATCCGCCGCATTCCGGTGGAGCTCGACCCGTCGGAGGTGTGCTCCTCGCTCAAGGAGCAAAGTTATCCCATCCGGGAAGTACACCGGATGTACAGTAAAGATAAGCGGCCACTACAAATGGTAGTGGCCATATTGGACCTTTCCCCCGAGGGAAAGGCCATCTTCCAGCTAGAGACGGTGTGCGGGCTCTCCGGGATTAACGTGGAGCCCCCATACAAAAACCACCAGCCTGCGCAGTGCCACAACTGCCAGCTGTACGGGCACGCTGCTCGTAACTGTCATTCTCGTCCGCGGTGCGTAAAGTGCCGAGAGGACCACCCCACACGGGAGTGCACGCGCGAGCGTGACTCCGTCGTCCCCCCGAGCTGCGTGTTATGCGGGGAGGAGGGGCATCCCGCGAATTATCGCGGTTGCCCCAAGGCCCCGCGCACCACGCGGCCACGCACGCAGAGGCAGGCGGCCCCCCGGGCGGCGCCCCCCGCCTCAGCTATCAAAGCGCAACCCCCGCTGGCGTCAGGGGAATTTCCCGCGCTGCCGGTCCCACGCCAGTCCCCGGCCGCCGCCGGCCTCTCCGCACCCCGCGCGGTGCAACCGCAACCCGTGCGTTCATCGCAGAACGCATGGGGCCCCCGTCGCCCCAATCCACAGCCCCTTATGGCTATGGATATTCCCGCGCCCCGCGCGCCCGCTAACGTTGTCGTTAATAGTAACGACTTAATGATACTGCTCCTTCGCGAGCACGATATCCACGAGCTCATTGACTACAATGACCATCTGGAGCGCTTCGGTCTCATCAAGACCGCTTGCGCGTTCCCCCGCCTCTCAGAGACACTACAACGTCTCGACCGTGAGGCGTGTAATAATAACTTAGGGCCTTTCAATGGCAAAGTTTAAGCCGAAAGCGTTAAATCTTTCTTTTTTTAACGCGCGAAGCCTACTACCGCAGCGTGATCTCGTCGCGACCTTTCTTAAAGATCACCAAGTAGATGTTCTTTTAGTGCAGGAGACGCTCTTAAAGCGTGCTAAACGTGATCCGAAAATCGCGAACTACAATATTGTAAGAAATGACCGGGCCGGCCGCGGGGGCGGCACTCTCATTTATTACAAACGATCGTTATATTGTACGCCGGTAGATCCTCCGATACTTACCAATATGGAAGTATCCGTGTGTAGACTAGGAATGACCGACCACCCGTCCATAACGTTAGTTTCAGTTTATCTCTCGCCGAGGAAAGAGCCTCTCAGGTCTGACCTAGAAAAGCTACTTTCGCTCGGTGAATCGGTCATTATAGCGGGTGACCTCAATTGTGGACATACTTCGTTTGGCAATTGGAGAGACTCCAGTAATGGGGTTAAACTCGAAGAGCTAACGAACGTGCTAAACTTTGATGTCATAGCGTCACCCACTCCCACCCACTTTCAAGACAACTGTATGCCGACAGTGCTTGATGTAGCTCTCATTAAAGGTATCGCGCTTCGGTTACGACTCATTCGGGTCGTACACGAGCTCGACTCCGACCACCGTCCGGTCATCATGCAGCTAGGTCAACCAGACGACTCTAGCCCTCCTTCGGTCCAAGTGGTTGACTATGCCAAGCTAAAACATTATCTTGCGGACAGGCCGTCCTCGTCCAGCTTAGATAGGATCCCGGACGTATTGGGGTCCGTTGCGGATGTAGATCTCGCGATCGATTCCCTGGTCGACCACCTGCAGGTCGGCATCGGAGAGGCCTCGAGAGAGGTCGAAGAGGCGAGCGATCGCCGCTTCGTACTCCCTGCCGACGTGCGGGCGTTGTTGACGGAAAAGAACGCGGCGACTCGTGCGCACGACCACTATCCGACCGAGGAAAACCGCGCACGCTTACGCGCGCTTCAGAGAGCGGTTAGAGCCCGCATATTAGAACTCAGGAGTCACAGATGGGACGCCCTCGTCGAAGGGCTAAGGCCGTCGCATCTGGCTTACTGGAAACTAGCTCGCAGCCTCAAAATAGAGGCTTCTTATCTTATGCCCCCCCTCGAGAGGGGTCCCGGTATACCGCTCGCCTTCGATAGCAGCGACAAGGCGGAGTGCCTCGCCACTTGTTTGGAGAGCCAGTGCTCTCCGAACAGTGTCGATGCAAATACCGACCGGGTCGAGGGTATCGATGGATGCGTGCGGGAGCTGGATAAGCTCCCCGCGACAGCCTCCCTGTCCCCAGTCACGTCTGAGGAGGTTCTTTCCATTATAAAAAGCCTTAAGCTCAGAAAAGCACCAGGTCCCGACGGGATCAGGAATGAAGTACTTAGGCTTCTTCCTGATCGCCTCATAGCTCTATTGGTCTGCATCTTCAATGTAGCCATAGTCCACTGCCATTTTCCAGCCGCCTGGAAAAAGGCAATAGTCATAGGTATCCGTAAGCCCGGCAAGAGCGCGTCGCTTCCCGACAGCTATCGCCCGATCAGTCTCCTAAATACTTTAGGGAAAATGTACGAGCGGATCCTTCTGAACCGTCTCAAGTTAGTAATAGAGGAGAAAGACCTCTATCCGCCTGAGCAATTCGGTTTCCGTGCTAGATATTCTTGCACTCATCAAGTGCACCGCCTCACGGAGCACGTTGCATTTAATTTTGCTGAATTATATAAACCCCGCCGTACACTTGCGGTCTTTTTCGACGTTGCCAAGGCCTTCGATAAGGTCTGGCACGAGGGATTGATCTACAAGTTGTATCACTTTGAAGTCCCCGATAGGCTAATTAAAATAATTCGCGACTATCTAACAGATCGCACCTTTCGCTATAGAGTGGAAGGTGAATTGTCCACGCCCCGTCCAATACGCTCAGGCGTTCCCCAAGGTTCGATCCTGGCTCCTAGCCTATTTAACCTGTACGTCAGTGACCTACCTCGACTCCCGGAGGTCGAGGTAGGGCTATATGCTGACGATACAGTCTTATATGCCTCAGATAGGAATAGATCCCACCTCAGACACAAAGTCCAACGCTCCGTGACCACTCTCGGGAAGTGGTTTAACGAGTGGCGTATAGCCGTTAATCCCTCGAAGAGCGCCGCGATGCTCTTCGATGCGGATTCGTCACAGATACCGTGGAAGCTTAAACCTGTTAAGCTCTACGATAATCCGATTCCGTATGTAAGAGAGACCAAATATCTAGGGGTAACCCTAGATAGTAGGCTCTCTTTTAGACCCCACATCCGTAAGGTTAGGAACAGGGCCGCGTGGGTCCTGGGCCGGTTGCATCCTCTGTTGTGTTCGGTGAGTAAAATGTCCACGCGACATAAGCTCACGCTCTACAAGACGTGTATTCGACCAATTTTGACATACAGTTGCGCCGTGTTCGCACATATGTCCGAGTCGAGTTTCAAACGGTTACAATCGATACAGAATAGGTTCCTCTATCGTCTCACCGGGGCCCCGTGGTATGTTCGAAGCGTAGATCTCCATAGAGATATGGAGCTTCCTTCGATACATGCCTACGTTAAACAGCTCTCCCGTTCGTATTTCGACACCGCGTCGAACCACGCGAATCCGTTAATAAAAACAGCCGCCACTTATGTTCCGGCACCCACGGACATCCGGTGCAAACGCCGGCCGCGCAATATTTTTATTGATCCCGACGATCACATCGAAAATTCGAATAAATATTACACATCCGTCTCTCCAAACAGAGCGTGCCAGCGCCCACGCCCGCGTAACCACCGTTCTCTCCGCAGAGGGCGGGCGGTCAATTTCGCTCCAGCACACCCGTCACGTCCACCCTCTCTAGCGGTAACCCAAGCCTAGGTCCGTTCCTCGGTGTGAAACCCTTGGGTCAGGCAACCGCCCGCGCGATACAAGTGACACTGTACGTGCATCACTTAGCTACCTACATACAACACTACACACGTATGAACATACACACGTGCACACCACACAGGTACATAGGTTCTGTGAGGGACCTTTTTTTTTCTTTTTTTACGCTAGTTAGTTAGCGCTAGTTAGTGTAGAAACATTCCGATTATTGAATACACATACGCACGGTTCCTTCCTTCCTCCCAGGAGGAAGGGAACGTGCCTATGTGTATATTTAGTTAGCTCGAATCGTAGGTGTAGGGATTCGAATAGATCGCGACCTATTTGCGAACGCGACGACCGCCCGAGCCGAGGTCCGGCCACTTTGGCACCCTCGTGCGAGTCGTCCACAAAACTTTCTCGGCTGAGTGCCCTCTGCGCTCGCCCCCAAGTCCGGTGAAGCTGTAAAAGCCGCAGCGGCTTTAGGGCCCCTAAGGCTAACAGTGTAGTCAGTTCTAAAAAAAAAAAAAAAAAAAAAAAAAAAAAAAAAAAAAAAAAAAAAAAAAAAAAAAAAAAAACGACATCATCAAAAGAGGTTACTCAATTAGATTTTTTTTATGGGTGTTCAAGAACCGATTTGGAAGATTCTTTTATTGTTTTATAGAGGATACCTCAATGGTGGACCGGACCACCTTTTAATTTCATTGGCATTGGACTTTGAACTCCGAAGATTCAAAATCATTTAAGTTGATATTTTTTTGTGAAAATTGTCTTGTATTTTCTCTTTTCAAGGTTATTAAATGCATGTTCAATGTATTTAAACTGAATTAAGCTCATCGTGGACATAGCGTTTCTTAAGCCTATATATATTATCATATACTTAGTATGATGTGGTGGTAGAGCCCGCCTGGCAACCACCCGCTAGTTGAAAATCTGTCGCCATTCACTTACAGCATATAGGTATGTTCTGGCAGTTGCACTTGACACTCTGTCATTTAAACTAGGTTTAGCGTGTTTTTAGCCACATCGTCACTAACATTATATGTGACCCTGTAGCCAAACGCTAAATTTATAAGATATAAAAAAAGTAATAGTGTTGACTAACAACAAAAACAATGAAGTAGGTGATTAATTTCACACTCGATTCAATTAGTAAAGTAAAATAATCTATTTTCATTATACAAGCTAAACTGTTAAAAAGGAAACAAAAAAAATCGACTGCAACAAAAACACTTGACTAAAAAATATTTTATTTTATTTTTGCCTTATATTTGATTTTCAGAAGTCGTACCTAAACATTGTATAGCCCATGTCACTTCCACAAATAAGACCAATCTAACGACACCTCTTATACTAAAATTCATTAAGATGTTTAAGCTACAGAGCGTGCCAAAGAATAAGACATATATACATACTTAGGCTCGAAAAACATAACTCTGTTTTTTCGCAGTCAGGTAATAAATACATAAATCATTTTGACAGGCCCGTATGATGATGGACAAGAGGTCGACTAAAGTGATGCGATCAAAAAGAATTGAGCAGCTGCTCGGTGAATTAGGAGTTATGAATTGCACTAAAACCAAATTGAAGGCCTTGTCTGGAGGGGAGAGGAAGAGAGTTGCTTTAGCTGTTCAGGTATGACATTTAGATTAATGAAGATATTAGAAGTTTAAGTAAGAAATTGCCGTTCAGTATATTAACAAGCTATATTATTAAAAAGGAAAAAAAACCGACTACGACAAAACAATTGATAATTGTTTTTTTTTTGTTTTTATTTGATTCCCAGACGTCGTAGTTAGATATTGTGTAACCTATGTCACTTCCACAATTAAGACGAATCTAACGACACCTCTTAAGCTAAAATCCGTCAAATCGTTTAAGCTACAGAGCGTGCCAAAGAAATAGATTTACATACATACGCTTGAAAAACCTCCTTTTTCGCAGTCGGGTAAGAAGTTCTTTTTTTTTAAAGAAAATAAAACAAAGTTATCACACTAGTCATCCATACCTACTATTTACACTTTTCTACTATCGTTTGTAATCATTCGTACCTTTACAATATAACTGTGCGTTACGGGACTCAGCTAAGTACGTAAAGGCTTTTCTACCCGAGAATTAAATTTATTCTCTTGTATGAAAAAATGTAAGTTGGAGCCAGGTACATAGTACATACTTAAATTGTTGTGTTAAAAGTGTTCGAACCTTAAAACTACTCTAAATTATATTGAAAATCAAACTGGCCAGGGTTTTAAAAGGGCAGTTTCATATTTAAGCCCCTTTAATTAATTCAATACTCATAAGAAATATTTCATTAACGATATCTATAGTTTAGCTACTGTAATTAGTTTAATGAACTAACTATGCAGTGAGTTCTGATTATAGATTTTAGGAGTCGTTACGTATGCGTATCAAGGTATTTAGACGTACATATGTAATTCACTGACTTATATGTATATAGGTGAATGATTATGGAGATTATAAAAAATCTGAACCGGTAACAAAAATTGCCTCAAACAGACCTCAGACATCAGACGAGCACTACCACGTATATGATAAGAAAGGTTCTCTTAAGTAAAAAAGTCACAATCAACTACTTAAATGATTATCGTTTAATTTAATATACTAATAGATTTTTATGAATTTTCTAAAATCCTTTCGTACTGTTCAGAAGGAACGCTTCTGTAAAGTTTCATGCGTCTACACCGGTTTAAATTGTGTGTTATTTATTAATACGCCTTAAGTAGGTATAAATACATTCTGTATTATATTTTATGAAATTTAATTTAATTCCATATTTAACTTAAATTTAAATAAACGTTATAAATATTACAAGACATCTAATACCGCTCTAAACCCGCTCAAGTATATCTAGTAGATAATACATAAACGAAACACAAACAAATAATTTAGTAAGATATCTGAATTTAAATCTACTATTTATATTATTACCCTTTAAGATCTTACTTAATGATTCCTCGAAATAGAAGAGATAACATCAAACTCTTAACTGCCGTGTCTTTATTATTTTTATATAACCAGTATTATGTAATTTAGTTTTTGCGATACTCTTATTTTATTATAATTATATGTAAACTAAAGATATATTTTTGTAACCCTATAATAAGCACATCTTTGACTTCAACTATTAAAACAATAATATGCCAAATAATATTACAACAAAGCAAAGCCCTATGCAACTGCAGTGACACTCAACCCATGCTAGACTCGCTCTAGATCTCTCTGTGCCCTTATCTTTGCTCAGACTTGACTTATCGGTAGCTTCTATGAGCGCTCAGAACGTAGCCAAATACTGGTCAGAATTTGATAAGAAGAACTATTATTAGATTCAATTTTGATTTTAAGGCTTCAGATAACATTTAACTTGTTTTATTTGTTCGGTAATGAATGATTATAACAAAGAAGTATGAAAGTAGCATAAGTGATAGAGAAGTGGAAAAGTATCAGGTTAGCGTGGTATGGGCATGTCATGAGGCCCCTCCTCAAAAGTCAGATAACTAGAGGAATGTTAAGTATGAAGGAGGATGGATAAACGAGTAGAAAAAGAGCGAAGAAGGTACGGATGGATTGTGTGAAGAATAATATATATATCAAAGGTGTTAATACTGAGAAGATAGTTAACAGAGGAGCGTGGGCCCATCACATCCTCCCTCTGCAGCGGCAACTAAAGCCTAGGTCCGTTCCTCGGTGTGGAGCCCTTGAGACATGCAGCCGCCCGCGCGATACAAGTGACACTGCACTTGCAATCACTTAGCTACCCACAGATATCATTACACACAATATGTACATATACACGTGCACACCACACAGGTACAAAAAAGGTACAAAAACATATTGTACCGACCCTACTTAGGTGGCATAAGGACAAAAAAAAGAAGATTTGTTATGCAATCGACACAAGCAAATATTTAAGTCCGAAAAACAATCTCATATACCAAAATATTGGCTTTTCTTGTAGGATTATAAAATATTTTTATGAATATGCTAATTTGGTATTAACTTTTCAAATTTATTTTCATTTTTAACCTATTTCAACAAAAGACGGGAGGTTACTTATAACTTCTTTGTTTATGAACCGGTTTGGATGATTTTTTTTTTTGTTGGAAAAGAGATACCTTACGGGGGGTTTTATTTTAATTTCATCGGTATTGGACCTTCGAAATCGAAGATACAACCACGGAGCTCTTCAAAATCATTGAAGTTTATTTTCTTTTTTGTTAAAAATTATCTTGTTCTATCACTTTGAAGGTATTATTATAGTATCAAAATCTAGTTAAAGCATTGGAGAGTAATCATGTCTCGCCAACGTGCAATCATATTTACAGATTTTGGTTTATGAATGAGTTATATTTCAAAATTTGAATAAGTCTTACAAAAATACATAGTAGTTATTCTGATTTTACTATACATAATATCAACGAAGTATTTAGGCTGGAGGCTGGAGCACCACTGAGACGTGAAGAAAATACGCTGGATTAATTTAAAAAATGCACAGATCTCATCCAGTATTTCATTTTTAGCTCTTAAACGACCCCCCAATTTTATTCTGCGACGAGCCAACAACCGGTCTAGACAGTTGGGCTGCAAGCGCCGTCGTCTCTAGACTCCGAAGACTCGCCATTGGTGGAAAATTAGTTATATGTTCAGTACATCAACCGGCTTCAGGAGTGTTCGAGCTCTTTCATCAGATCGTGTTCCTTGCAAACGGGCGAACAGCCTTTCATGGGACAATTGAACAAGCTGACAAATTCTTCGCTTCGTAAGTAAATTAGAAACCAGTAGATATTTTTATACTAGCATGATAAGGTGACAGAACTGTGCATGATGGTAAACGTAGTACATTTCAAAAACTTTGGTGACCATCAAGAGATCGATAAATAATCCATCGCCAGTAGCATATAGTCGCATGTCGGCAACTGGATATAAATTGGCTAAATTCGAAAGGTTTATCACCATGGCATACATGGCGATCGCGACCCAGTCGCATACATATCCCTGCCCTACATGTTTTTGATGTATGGTGGTCGCGACCCAGTTGGGCATAATGTCTTGCTCTATATTTTATAGTAAGCGCGTGAGTTGAATGCAGTCGGAGCCTGAGGTAAAGAACGGGAGCATCTCCCCCGCCCATCCGCACGTCTCGTCTCACGCGCCCTTACTGTAGTGATGTGAGTGCTGTCTTTACTGATTGCGTAAATGCTAAAGTTGCGGCTGCGGTTCCGTGCTTTTTTTCGTTTTTAATAATGACTGATCCGAGCTCATCAAGTTCTGTTATAAAAAGACATCTTAAATTTTTGGCGGGATCTTGAACTGATGTATTGTGGTTTTTATTTTTAATTCATTTACTAGGTTTATAACCCTATATTATAGAATATAGTGTTGTTTTGTGCTTATGTGAATTGATTTATAAATACAATATGAACGCATACATTTTGAGATGACACAAAAACAGAGTCACCATCTTGTTAAGATACAGAAATTGACATAAGACAGGATATTATATTCACTTAATAATAGCAGTAATAGTCTTCAATAAAGAGGCCTAGGTGCTAAGTTAGGAAGAAGCAGAAAATATGTTTTTATTCATCGCCAAGCACGGGAATGGAGAAAAATGTATCTGATGATAATTAAATTTCAATTACATATTTATATTATCCGATTACGAAATACACATACGCATGTTTCCTTCCTTCCTCCCAGGAGGAAGGGAACATGCATATGAGTATATATTAGTTAGCTCCAATTTACGAATAGGGAATTAGTCAGATCGCGACTTATTTGCAATCGCGACAACCGCCCAAGCCGAAGTCCGGCCACTTTGGCTCCCTTGTGCGCCAGTTGTCAAAAAACGCCCTAAGCGTTCGCCCCCAAGTCCGGTGAAGCTGTAAAAGCCGTCAGAGGCTCCAGGGCCCCTAAAGGCTAACAGTATAGTCAGTTCTGAAAAAAAAAATCAATGATTTATATTTTCAATTAGATTTCTCTGTGTGATATCTGTGTTTAATATCTCTTTTACATTATGATAAAAAAGATGTAAATGTTTAATTTAAAACAACGTTAAAATTTATCGATATCCTCATTATGGACAGAATTAATTCGAATCAGGTTACACCACTATCGAATTCCTTAGCTCTGCATTCAACTCTCGCGCTTACTATTATACCTATTAATAATTATGTTTTATTATAACACTAGCTGTACCCGTGGCTTCGCTCACGTGGACTACAGAATGCCCGCGGGAATCTTGATCCCCCGCTCCCGGCCATTTTAAAGGTAAAAATTCTCATTGTGGGTGTTATTATATTCTCCCGGACTTTTTTGTGGGTATTTTTTATACCTATAATTATGTAGTACATTAATTTGCTATATCTCTTATGGTTTACTCAGCATAAGCCATTTAAGCGCCCGTATTGATTCACCATGACCAGTTTTTTATTTGTGCAGAACCCTAATTCTTTTTCTAAAATAAATAGTGTCCTAAGTTTCTCCCTGTATCATCAGTTATCTACCAGTTAAAGTCCCGTCAAAATCGGTCCAACTGTTTCGGAGAATACCCGGAACAAATAGATAGACAGAAATTTTAAAAATAGGCTTTTTGTTATAGGTGTCGTCGTATATACTTTCAGATACATTTGTAAAAAACAGTTTTTTTGACATTAAAAACAGACACTTCAATTTTATTAATTGTATAGATTTTTTATTACCTCATAGTGGATACGTTTGCTTGGTTATTGAATCAAAATATCTAGAAATGATGTTTAAGTTCAGAAAAAGATTTACAAAACATGTTACTGGTTATTTTGAATCGCATGATGGTCGGGTTCTCACGACCTTACGTTGTTTAACTGGTATAATAAAATAAGCTTTCTTTATTAGACTACCAATGTAGATTTCGTCTAGTATAAACGGATTTAAATTTATGTATTTTTACGCACAAAAAATTATTTGAATTATTATTTCATTATTTTATCTGTGCGTATTTTAATATCAATATGGGGAAAACATTATAGTAACAAGTATATTATTTATTTCTCTATTATTCCTCTTGTTCTTGGTTTGGCGCCGCACAAAGCACTTGCCAGTGTTAATGGCATAAATGGCCTTCGTAGTTTTTTCTAATATTCAAAGTGGGGTCTAACATGTTGATGGTTCCCTTGACTTTGTCAGAACTATCTAGTCTAGAGAGATTTTGTGACATCTCAAAATGCATATTTCCAGTCTATATTTATAATCCACTTCACGTATGCACAATAACCAAACTATATCACGAAAAATACTACCGATATTGCATACCAATCGCAATGCACAATATTTAGGGCCAATTTTTTCAACCAACAGATAACTTTGTTTGAGGTCTAATTTTTTTTTTACATGTTTTCTATAAATTGTTCATCAAAACGTCAACATCGTGAATCAATTCGGGAGCTTTAATGACTTACGCTAAGTAAACCATAAGAGGTGTATCAAATCAATATACCCACAACAGACTTACAAAATAGTTAGCGAGCGTAAGCGAGCCCTTCAAGTTCTAAAGTACACCCGCAATAAGCATTTTTGTCTTTAAAATAGGCTGAAGCGGGGAGCAAGTTTCGTGTGTTTACTCCGATCGATGCCATTCTGTAGTCCACGTGAGAGAAGCCGCGGGCACATCTAGTTTAAAATTAAAATCACATCATGACAGCTCAATATCCCGCCAAAAACTCCCAATGTTAATAGTGGAAAGACAAGGATATTGAATACAGATATTTATTGTTTTTCTTTTCTCGTGCCAACATTGTCTCAGCTTTATTGACTTATACGTTTCATCGAACCATAGATTTACCATTTAAATAGAATATAATCTTTTTTCTATTGGCTCGTATAATAGAGGGTAAAATTAAATGCTGCGCGCGCATTATGTGACGGAATTACGACTCTATGAAGTTAACCATCAACGATAATATATATTCAATTTACTGTTTTTTTTAACAAGGAGCTCTTTACACCTCACGCAGAAATTGTACCTTTTTATACCCCCTTTTCCCCCTTCGTCACGCCATGTCACATGTCACGCAAATATTGAGACTACATGATATATGTGAAGCCATTATGGCTCAGTGGTAGCGTGTATGGACATGGCGTTGATGGACGCGAGTTCGAATCCCTGCAATTAGCCTAAACTTTCGGTAAAGGAAAACACAGCATGACGGTACAGCATTTTCTTATGCCTACCAGGCAAGCTACCTCCGTCAAGTTGAAAGTCTGTCTGTTGCTGTGTTTCAGCAACCGCATCTGAGAGCCTATTCACTAGTTTAGCATCTTCGGCCACATCAGATAAAACTGTTGTTTAATTCTAAAACCTAATGGTATATTATAAAACTTGTCTCTAATTTCAAGTTAAAGGATTCTAAAGAAAAGCTTGTTCCGATATAAAACACTGATAAAATTCCATTTCGTTTTGTTGAAAGAAACTCGTTTATTTCTCACGGTCCGACATAACCAGAATACAACATTCAATTTAGCTAATATTATAAACAACTTCCTACTATGTTTAAAAAGACTAATTTATGAATTATACTATTTGAATAATATGAATGAAAAATATGAATATGATTTTTTTTTTTTTTTTACAATATGAATTTATCTCTCGATATCATTGTAAAACTTTTAAATAATATCTACATGCCATTATAAATGCTGAAGTATTGTTTACTAAAACCAATATTAAACTGTATTTTTCACCGACCTCAAAAAAAGAAATAAAATTGAGGTAGTCAATTCGAACGTATATTGTTTTTTTTTTATGAATTTTCAGCCATCATTTCTTTTTTTATGAACCGATTTGGATGATTCCTTTTTTGTTGGATAGGCGAATTTATACCTCAAGCGTGGTTTCATTTTAATTTCATTGGCATTGAACCTTCGAATTCGAAGATACGTCACGAAACTCCTCAAAATAATTGAAGTTTTTTTCTTTGTTGTTAAAAATTGTTTGTTATCTAAAGTGTTTGTTGTAACTTTCTACTAATAACTACTTTTATTATCATCAGATTAATAATTATCAAATTATTTAATATATTGTGTTTGTAGCAGATTATGAGCCGGTAGCGAAGTGGAAGTTATTTGTAGTAATAAATAAAACCAGCATATAAAAGTAAAGAACAGGAAAAAAACATATATATAAGGTAGCAAAGATCTTTACACAACAAAAGAGAACTATATGACACATACCAAATTTAAAATATGGAAGATACAAATTTATTATAAAAGAGTATCTACTCAACAGTGTTAGGTGTGTTCCACGGTTTCAGTCGTATTCAATTTACTCGACCAAACTTTCAATCGCGTCTCTAACGCAACCGTGTAGCTACCGTACTTTGCCTACAGGTACGCCAAATTTTTGAACATTCATGGCAACTGATCCGCTCCTTAGGGCTGTAGAGTGAAGTAATAACCTTTATCAATAAATCTATACCAATATTATAAAGAGGAAAGATTTGATTTATTTTGTAATGGATATACTGAAATACTACTGATCTATTTTAAAAATTCTTTCACCAATATAAAGCTACAGTATCAGCGAGTAACATAGGTTATATTATAATTTGAAAAATTAATTTATTCGTAATAAAAATGTCGATAGTTTTACACAAAGTATAAAAAATTGCCTACATGGGTGCGTTGACGATGTTTGTCGTATAAAATTAACACGGCTGAAACCGTGGGGTACAGCTAATAGAGCACTAACAACAAAAATATTTTTTTTACATCTGACTATTAGTTCCAAAGCTTGGCGCGTTCAAGCAAACAAAGAAAAAAAAATCTCTTGAGCTTTTTAATATCAGTATAAATTTTATAACAAACTATAATAAATTACTGTTAATATAGTAGGTAGGTCGGTATCCTTGACATTTACAAATTTTGTTTATCTATTTAATTTTTCATAAACATTCATAAATATAAAGTTAATGTTAAATTTAAATATGGTTTAGGATTTACGTGAAACATACTTTGATACATAATTAATCGCAGAAGAATTCGTATTAAAACTTGATAGGTGTTTGCATCTTACGTCGCTAAAACACGTACGAAAATTATCATAACTTTGATAAATACTTAAGGATAGAGAAAAAACTGGTAATGTCATTGAAATGCAAATCTTTGCTAATATTATAAGCACTCAAGAGATTGTAGGTATATTAAAAAAATCGACGGGACTTGTATGCGGTTTGAACGATATAACTCTAACCGAGCACATAAAATCACATTTATGTATGTCACCGATTTACTACTGAATGCACATTTGAAATCTTGTGAAAAATGATATCTAGTGTTACATGGGCCGGCCTCCTTTATCAACATGCCATATTAAATGTGCTTATGAAATTGTTGTGAAAGCGATAGCAAAAAATGTGTGCTGTTGACTGCACGCACTTTATAAGCAGAAAACGACTAGCTGGGGGGATCCGTGCCGTCGGTGTGAAACCCTTGAGTCTAGCAGCCGCTCGCGCGCTACAAGTAACACTGCACTTGCAATCACTGCACCCCACATACTAGTGCACACCACACAAGTGCATAGGTTCTATAAGGGACCTTTTTTTCTTTTTTTGTGCTAGTTAGTGTGGACAAAAATTGATACTATACTAAATACATATACGCGTCTTCCTTCCTTCATTCATTGAAATAAAAATGGGACCACGCTTGAGGTATCCCCTATACAACAAATAAAATAAATCTAAATCGGTTCATAAACAAAGAAGTTACAGCTGAACATCCAGTCACCATCAGTAACGAACCGAATTAAAAATTGACAAATGGCTGCTTTAATTAATTAACCAATTAATCATTAATTAATAAAAAAATATTATTATAATAGTGAAAAAGTGGATAAAAATGATTTACATAAGTTAATAAATTAATACTAATTTAAGTAACATTGTCACATGGCATAGACTCTCAGAAGCTAAATACATATATTAACTCAATGTTAAATATTATTGCCTGTACAATGAACGCCTTTTTATACTTAGAAGAAGTGTCTGTTAGCTGTCTAAACCAGTTAATTATAACTTAGAACACGTTACTAAAACGTTCTCACAGTGAATTCAAGGTAAATCCTGTTCCATATTTGAGTCAGTGAAGCGAACATTAAACAGTCGTTGAAAAAAACTTGACAGACTTACTCAGTTTAGTTTTTAAAATGTCATCACTGCATCTAGTGACATTCAATTTGACATAATTAGATGGATATTGATTAGGTACGTGATTAGTATGTTTTGGACACAGATTTGAGACACAATCTGTGGATTTGCCATATATCACAATATAGTCTTTCGTCGAAATATCGCTTGCAAATTATGCAAATTTATTTTGAAAATAGTGATCCAGTTCGCTACGTCCATTTTACGTTCAACAAAATTATCAAGCCTGGTGAAGCTGTGAATCCGTCTAAGGTTTCAGGGCCCTTATGGCTAACAGTATAGTCAGATCGAAAAAAAAGAAAAAATAGTCTATTCAAGTTATTTAGAACTTCCTTTTCAACAAGACGACGCGACGTCGCCTATCACACATCTCGCAAACCATACATTTATCGGGGAAAACATTCGATGAACGCATAATTTCTCGTAATGGGTCTTTGAATTGGCCTCTATGATCGCAATTATACGGATTATTTTTTATGAGCGCATGGGAAGGCGTTTGTCTACGCTTGTAAACCACGGACATATGCCACTTTAAAGTCAATATTCGGCCATTATTATACGATCCCAGTTACTCGATAAAGTGGTCCAGTTTGTACTTCAACCGCGGCACTCATAAACCATAAAGCTCTAATGGCATTTTTTTTTAATGGAGCTATTAACGTGGCTATTATATTTATTTTTATGTTTTTTATTTCATTTAAAATTTGTATACCTCTTAAAAGCAACCATAAAAATAAACATTTCTTATTATGTCCCATGCGTTCCTATGAATACTGTTTATCTGATTGCTATGGAATTTGATTAAGCTGTTGTGAACACGGCCGTGGATCTTTCTGAAAATGTACCTACAAACATTTTACAAGACGCAGGATGTTTAGTACAAATGACTGTACTTCGTATAATTTCTTCAATTCAATATCTCGCGAACGAAGTCGCGGGCAACATCTAGTAACTAATAAAAATAGTATGATTTGTGCCGAATAATAACAAGTACTATCTATAAAAACTTTTTTAAATTTAGACTCCAATTATGATCTACAGAAAATATAACAAGACAATCACAAAAAATACTGCACGCTATGAGATAATTTGTTTTATAAATCTCTATCGTTAGTTTAATGTCGTCACTGGTCAGGGACAAATAATAATAATCTAAAAATAGCACCGCAAGTATTTTTATTACTAGCTGTACCCGCGGTTCCGCTCGCGTGGTTTACAGACCCCGCTTCTTATAACAGCCAACTACCAGTGAAAGTCCCGTTGGAATCTAATAGAAAATAAAATTGAAATGTCTGTTTGTAATGTCAAAATAACAGCTTTTTACTAAAAGCACATGAAAGTATACATATATGAATCCTATATCAGAAACCCCATTTTTAAAACTTTTGTTTGGCTGTTTATTTGTTCCGGGTAATCTGTAAATCGGTTGAATCGATTTGAATGGGCCTTTCACTAGTAGATAGCTGATATTATAATGAATAACTTAGGCTACTTTTATTTTAGAAAATAAAGTAGTGTTTTGTGCAAATAAAAAAACTGTTCATGTTGAATCAATTCGAGCGCTTGAAAAGCTACCACTGAGTAAATCATAAGAGATATATCAAATTACTATAATAAATAACTGTAGACATTAAAAAGACAATGAAATTATATGTCTTCGATGGCATTCTGTAGTCCTATTTACTGCATATTTTATGACATTATGTACATACATAATTATTCTAAATAAACATTTCAGTTTCTTAGAAAATATATTCAAATTGACATATTGTCCTCAGGCTGAATTACAAATGCCCGGTGGGATACAACGCTGCGGAATATTACGTGTCTCTCTTAGGTATTAAAATCGGTAAAGAGATGGAGAGTAGAGATCGCATAAGGAAAATCTGCGACGAATACCAACGTTCAGCATTGGCAACAGAAATTGAAAACCGAGTCGGCGACGTGCAGGATGAAACGGAATACTTCAATGGCACCTTAGATGAGAAGGTTGGTGACAACTGATTTTATTTTTATTTGAATTATATCCAATACTATTAGGTGAGCAGTGTAATTGTTTCTCCAAATATTTGGGTGAAACTTTGTATTCAGATAATGTTTTACATTCCAACCTTACCTAGATAGGTGTTTTTCTGTTTTCGTATTAGTAAAGACATCGAGCGTAGTTCAGTCGCTTAGATATATATTTGAATTACTCATTAAGGTACTTATTTGAAATTAAACTGCATTAGCTCAATAGTAAAATGCACGAAGCCTTGTCAATCGATGGTAACTCGAAAATAATAAAAACATTGACAACATTAATGTACTACCTATATGCCCGCGGTGCGGCTGCGCTGCGGCAGTACAAATGTTTTATATCAAACAATTTAAACTACTGCAATTATTGTTTGATGTTTTGTTTTTGATTTTGAAATAAATGATTACCAGAACTGCGAATCTTCGAAAATTAATAAAATTGGCCAGTTATATCGCCATTAATAGATATCCAGTAAAAAAATATGATGAATACAATAAATAAAAGGGAAAAAGGCACTACCGACAATAATATTTTTTTCCGAATTACCGCTGGTTAGCTGGAAGAAAATGCTTTATAGCTTTAAGTTCGCCTGTTTACAAACTAAAAGTTTAATAAAGTGTTCATTCATTCATAGCCAAAATGTCTTAATTATTCTGAAAAATTATATTACAATCAGTCCAGTTTTTAAGGAGAAAACAGGGTGAAACGAAATAAATTCGATCTGCAGTTGTCTCTCTCGCGATCTATTCGGTCATTCGGACAAAGCACGAAAGCAATAGACTTCTATTACAACGTATTCTTCAAATATGCTATTACTGACCGCGATTCCTCTTAATGAGTTTTTAAAAGTTTTTTTTATAAAGTATATTTTAAGTAGGTACATATGTAAAAGTATATTATATAAGTACAAATGGCTTTTAGCTATTGTTTATTCACTTTAGTAAATGCTAGTCGGTATAGCGATAATAGAATCATTGTTTTATATTCCCATACTAAGCTTATATTGTCTTACTGCTGGGCTATTGTCTTATTCATACAACAAAAGGGGTAAACAAACATACGGGCCGCCTGGTAGTAAGTGGCAACAATTAGCCTATGGCCTTTTGTAATACCGTAACCATAATAAAGCTCATATTAGAGTTCAGAACCAGTAAACATAAGTTAAAATACGAAAGTTGACACACGCAAGGACCATAATAGCCTTGAAAGACAAAAGGCCGCCAAATTAAAAAAAAATACCATGGGTATCACTAACGCATTGCCGACCTTGGACCCTTCTCCCCTACGCGAAGGAGTTCTGGAAACCGTACTTACCGCAGGAACACAACACAAGGTTATTTATTTTAGCCGCGATTTTCTGTAGGTATGCCACCGGTCGGTCTACCCCAGATAAAGAAACATCTCCAAATAAATTTAAATTTAAAATTGTTAATTTCTTTTTTCTAATATCCAATAAAAAATATTTTTTCTAAATGACCAGTTGTCAAACTAGATACCAATACGTGATATTAAAAAATTGAAGAAAAAACTGGTTTTATTACATCCTCTCTACGACACCGTTTTTTTTCTATATTATACAGGTTTTTTATATGTTTGATGTTACTAGCTTTGATTATGTAAATATTTATAAATAATCAAAGTATAATATGTAGTAATATTACAAAACTCAAGTCATTGTTTTTTGATTGTTTGTTTGAAAGTGCTAACGTCTAGAACTAGCAGTCTGATTTGAAAAAATATTTTTGCATTTTATTACCTATATATTGAGAAAAGTTCTATATAATGCATATAACATTAACGAATTTGGCAATTTGTATGCATATAGTTATCACATGTGTGAAATTGCAATATTTAAATTTAACGTGGGCGAATCTTAGAATTACAGCTTGTTTGATAATAAACCTGATGTTAATATTACCCTTAGAAATATATTTATATGTAATAATCGATCGATATATGATAATTATGATGTTTTTTTTTGTTTCAGAACGATTACTTTGAAAAATATTTAACACTGTAAGTACCTATTAATTGTAATTATTTTGATAATAAATTTATTCCTTAGTTTTTCCTATGTTACAAAAACTTTAAGCATAATTTGATATTATCATAAAGTTGGACATAGTGCATGTCAATAACAGGAAACGGTTGTAAAATTCTTTTTTTGTAAGCCGGTATTTAATAAACCTTTTTGACTTACATAATACAACTTATGGGCAAAGTGTATTTTTGTTACGGTGATCAACTTTTTATATTTTTTTTTAGAATTCACTATACTGTTAATGGCTAACGCTGGAGCCACAAACGACTTTTACTGCATCACCGAGCTTGTGGCTTTTTATATCTTTTTTTCTTAGTCATGATACTAAGCCTTTGGGCCTTTTATCATGGGTTACGTCGCCCTAATTAAATAAACACATTTTATTTAAAGTTACATACAATCAATGAAGTAGTATACCGAAAGGGACTCAGTATTGCCAGGTTTGAACAATATAGCATGAAAGGAACCTTGAGAAATATTTTACGTCCTATCAGTACCATCCATATAGTACTTAAATATTATATCATATGTTAAAATTGCGTGACGGCAGTGACGTCTTCATTAAACCTATGAAAATAAAATTGTTTTTAGCCTGTACGGTTATGGTGTCGATCGACGTGAGTCAATAAGCCTGAGATTTTGGTGCAGGAAAACATCATAATGAACCTATATAATTTAGGGTATTTTTTAATGCCCACCTGGCAACTACCACCCTCAAGTTGAAAATCTGTTATCAAGCACCTTTATGTGTTCCGGTAGCCGTAATTAAGAGCCAGTTCCCCATTATAATTATAAATAATATAATAAATTTATTACAGAGTCAGGGTAAATTACTTTGTACAATTTCACTGGCTAATGTGGAGGAATATACAAACTATGAAACATAACAGCACAATATGGATAGCTGAATTTTTATTGTTAATGGTAAGTGGAAAACGTCATTTTAATTTAGTAAACACGTTAGAAGATTTAGATATTAAGGAAACTTATATAGAGACATTCAAAATACTCTATCTCCATAGAAATTCTAAACAATTACATGTCATAAGTTTCACAATTACGTGTCACAAATTATAATAATTTTACCCACATTACCTAACCAGCGGTAAAAATCGGAAGAAAATGCTTTATGGCCTTGAGCTCACCAGTGCACAACTTAAAACTGCAATAAAATATTTATTCATTCATAGAAGTATTATTGCTTTTAGAAATTGTTTTTTGTTAATTCCAGGTCAATAAATCTACTAAATGATATTCATGAACATGTCTTTTTTAAATGTTTATTATTTTAAAATAACATGTATTTGCCAATAAATAAATTAACAAGCTAAATTATTAACAAGGAAACAAAAAACCCGAACGCAACAAAAACACATTAGCAAAAAAAAACAATTTTTGTTTTTTATTTGATTCCCAGACGTCGTACATAAATATTATATAGTCATTAACGAGGAAACAAAATCCCGACTGCAACAAAAATACTTGAAAAGAAACAATTTTTGCTTTTTATTTAATTCCCACACGTCGTACTTAAATATTATATAGCCTATTTCACTCCCACAATTAAGACGAATCCATCGACACCTTGTATGCTAATTTAAATCCATCAAACCGTTTAGGCTATAGAGCGTGCCAAAGAAATACATATACATACATACATACGCTCGAAAAACATATCCCTCCTCTTTCACAGTCGGTTAAAAAACAAGATGATAAAATTGTTTGTTTGCAGTCTAACTTATTGATTTATGATAACAATTTCTTTTTAAATTGTAAATGAAGTGATAACGTTCTAAATGCAATCAATCATTGCGATTCATTTGGAGATTTCTGTCTACAAGGGGCAGCCTACGGAAAATCTCAGCCAAATAACCATGTGTTGTGTTCCTGGGATGAGTAGGGTCTCTAAAGGTCCTTGGGAAAAGCGAATTCAAGGTCGGCAATGCGCAAGTGATACCTCTGGTGTTCCAAGCATCCATGAGCTACGGTTAATCGCTTACCATCAGGCGGGCCGTAAGCTTGTTAGCGACCTTAATTTTATACAATAAAATTGACGTAGAAAATCTTCAGTATTTCTTAACTATATTTATTTATGTTCTCAGTTCGTAGGCCTTATAATCTCAGTGCCTTATATCGGACGCTTTAAGGAGCTTGACCAACGAGATATACAGAACGTCGAGGGTCTGCTGTACCTCACCATCACAGAGACAATATTTTTATTCATTTATGCGGTGTTCATCACATTTCCTAGCGAAGTGCCAATTTTACTGAGAGAAACTGCCAGCGGATTGTATGCACCACTACCGTACTATTTATCCAAGATGATATTTTGGGTAAGCGTGTTCATGCAATCGATAATATTTATTCCAAGAATAAATATTGAGAATATTTATTCCTCATGTGTATAATATGTTAAATATGTAGAGTTAAAATGTGTGTACGCCAAGACAATTTTTAACAAAAAAGAAGACCAACAACTTCAATTATTTTGAGGGGTTCCCTGGTGTATCTTTGAAGTCGAAGGTCCAATAACAATAATATTAAAATGGAGACTACCCTTAAGGTATTCCCTTTTCCACAAAAAAGAATCATCTAAATCGCTTTACAAACATAGAAGTTATGCTGTCTAAGCGTTAAGGTTATTATTATTATTATAAATTATGCACGTTAACCTATTATAAATTATCTTTATTATACAGTTTTGCTACAGGTGAATTATTTCATTATGTTATCCCACATGTGGGGAAAAAAAACGTCATTAGTCATAAGGACTGCCGACTGAAATCAGAGCTCAAAAAAAATTGAATAACAGTGCTTTTTTTTAATGTTTTAATCAATTATAGTCCCAGTAATTATACCCATCCAATAAGCCAAACACGCTATGATACAGTTGAGTTATAATACGTCACGAGCATGTCGAGGTCATCAGTGACGCGAACCCATAAGTTTTCCCCCTACCAAAAATCGCTTAACGCGGCTAAAGCAGTTTTCATTTCAATAAAACTTGTATGGAGAACCATCGTGTCTCAAATTAGGGATTTAAAAATTCATATTTATGCTTTTGGTAAGAAATAAAAGGATTTTAACGTTTTTCAAAATCCTTTCCGCAAACTGGTACAATAAGGGATGATTTTAACTATTTTTGAAGTTTTATTGGGACGGTTAATGTATTGGATTCATATTGGCATATAATAACAATACCATACACACAATGATACACCCATCATTGGTTTATCGTGTTCCGAAATCAAACGGGGAATATGCAGTAATATAGCGGTATGATAGGGATCGCGACCACCATACACATAGTTATAAACCCATCTATGATTTTTTGGTTTGTCGTGTTCCGAAATCACCCGAAAAATTCTATAACGTGTATTTTCACACTTGACATTAGCGAAAATGCCTACATAGGCAAATAGCCAAAAAAAAATATAGAAAAAGTTAAAGCTACTTGAAAATAATTGAACCGCATTTTGTTCTCAATATCTTAGTCACAGAATGATAAAATAATTACTAGTTAATTACTGATTTAATAATGATTAAATAAGTATTTTTTATTAACAATAAAATGTTCGGACACTAATGTTAACTAAAATATTTTATGGAGTTTATTAAGTTCAGCATACCTCATCAAATATCCTATTCACGAATCCATTTTCCCGCTATTCTAGGTACCCTTGCCATTTAAGCTTTAATATTTTTTTCACAACAATAAATGCCATGTTCGTGATAATCCTTATCATACTATGTAAAAGGACAAACTAAAAACAAAATGATAAGTTGTTAATCTAAAACGTATGCATTTCCTTTAAATTTTCCATTATAAGATAGTTAATTCATGCAGTAATTGAGTTGCTGTTAACCAATGAAGCGAACTTATCAGCATTTTTACAGTCGCTCTTTTTTCTTAAAATTATTGGAAATTTTAATTAGATTATCACCTTTATAAGTGTTAAATGTAATTGTGTATAAACCTTTGAATGTATTTAATATTTACAAAATACTATTTAACTGTAAATTTCCTGCTTTTACTACATTAATTACGACCAAGGAAAGTAAGTATCCGTTACTGTTGCATTAATTTTGAGCTATTGTTACAGATCCCTCGGGCAATAATTGAGCCACTTTTGTTTGCTTCACTTATATTCTTAATGGCTGGTCTCCGCGGCGGTGTTATTGGCTGGCTCTGGTTCAGCTTCGTTTGTATACTTTGTGCCAACTACGCTAATGCTTACGGTAAGATTTATTTATACTTCTTCATTTATAAGTTTTAAGGAAAAACCATTATGACTGCATGTACAATAAAATTAAATTCATTATTTTACACAAAACGATTAACTTCACGAAATATAAAATTGAAGTGATCTTTCATGACAACTAATCTTTAGTTTCTAAAGAATCATTGAATTCTAAACTGTGCCGCTATTAACATAATTTCATTAATCCATCATCATAATGCTATATTTTATGTTACCTTTATTAATAATAATTTTAATTAAAAAGGTATATATTTTACTTGCAATAAATAATTTTAAATACAATGCGATCTATGTTCAGTAATATCGACTTTGGTAACGGCTACATTGTCTAGCTACGGAAAATTCAACCGCGTAAGCACTACCAACACATAGAACAAAGAATCAATGCTTACAATGCACTGTTCCTCTTTGAAGGGTGTGGTATACATAACTCACATACATTCCAATTCAGTAGTCACACGTTGATTTAAGCAACTATACTCATAATAAATTATCGATGGCCGTCAGCTGCATTGACTACTTAATATTTAATCGATTACAGTTTTCTACATCCGCGACGTATAAAAATTAAAACAATCATGACTTATAGGAGCTGTGTCTCTAAGATGAAACTCATACTTTTAACAAAATGTTAATCAGAATCGTAGAACCTCCAATTTATTCTCGATGCGAGATTTAATTGAGGTATTTATAGTTTATTGGCATCATCGATACCATGAATCTATTGCACAATAATCAAACAACGTTGTGTAAGTTTTACGATCATTACCTCCATGTTCGATTAGCTGTTTATAATTTACTTTATGTATCATTTAATATGTGATTTATTTGCTTTGTTAATATTAATTCATTTATACGTATGTTTCGCCTCTTTTTTTCTTGAGCTACGTTTACGTCACAATCTTTTCTAATAAAAGCTCTGTTTCTAATTTATTTCTTTATTTATTACATCAAATATAGTTTTTAGTTGCATGTCTCTTTATTTATTCAGTTAACTTCGTTCCAAATATCCACGGTGATGACAATGTCGACTTTCAAAATTAATAGGAATAACATAATCCATTACTCCAAATTCAAAATTAATATTTGATGCAGTAATTGTATGCATCACTAATTGGCAAAATCAATTTCCAGGATCCTTCTTATCATCAGTGTTCGATAGAATGGAAACAGCGGCTCTTGTTTCTGTACCCTTTGACTTAATCGGAACGATGTTCTCAGGGCTATACCTGAATTTGGACAGTGTATCGCCATATTTCTCATGGTTACGTTACGTCTCTGGGTTTTACTATGGGGTTGAATGCATATCTATCCTCCAGTGGGACTCCATCCAGTCTATTGATTGTGTGAACGTCGAGGGAATGCCGTGCATCAAAACAGGCCCGGATGTCCTCAAGAGATACGGGTACTCTGAGGAACACTTCATCAGGAATTGTATGCTTCTGGCTATTATGTACTGCATTGCTCATTTCGTTGCCTTCTTAATGGTGGTGAAGCGTAGCAGTCGGGCGCCAGTCTATTAGAACTATTATTAAAAACATAGGTGTGTTTTAAATGTCATGTAGAATTTTTCTGCGAACTGTGTTCATCTACAAATAGGTTTATAATAAATTACGTCACTTTAGAGATATAAAAGATTAGTAACGTGAATAGAAGACGTTCTGCTCATAATTTTTATTTATATAGAAATAATAAAAGAGTCATGTTTTTGTTTTTAACTTTGTCTACTTATACAACTATAATTATTATAATGTGCTGTTAAAAAAATATGTCCTTGTCTGAGAGAATTATTGTGATGAAACCAGTTATACGATGGAAATGATTAAAAAAAATTAGGATTATTTAATACAAATAAAAAATTGAAGCAAAATTAAAATAATAAAACATGCAATTTTTCTTTAAGTAGTCAAAAGGTTTTATACTCCATTTTTAGTGTTACGCTAGTTTAGAACAATGAATTTTTACACGTGTTCTTGTATACATATTATGATCTGGTTTTTATGTAATATTTATATAGATCTTTGATATACTTTTACAATAATAAACGATGTTTAGTGTTGTGTTATCCTTTCATACTTTCTTTCCTTACCGAAAAAAAATCCTGATCCAAAAATTAATCAACGGACATGACATAAATTGGAAATTATCATATTTCACTTCTATGGTTCTGTAATACGAGATAATTACAATAGGTATATTCCTGAAGAATAATTGTTAAATGCCTATAATTTCAAACATACTTAAATATAAAAATAATATACTTAGGCTAATATTGAAATACGACATACGAGATACGATTTTGATTTTGACAAACCACTGAGAATAAATTAACTAAGCTTATGAAGTACCTCTCCCCTGTCGCCATATTCTGGTTTATTTTTTAGAACGATGTCTTGAGTTGACGCAAATTAAATTTAGGTCTCTATATTTTATACGACAGCTCCGATACTCCGAAATTATTTAGTGCAAACTTGCATTTAAATCGACTGATTTCTTGTGTAGTTCTAATGAAGTTAGCGCTTTGTAGTTCAGACAAAATATGCGGGTGTTTGACCACGCACCAATCTATAATATACCCAAATCACAGTAGATCTCTGTGGCCCACATAATAGACTAATATCCGCGACCAATCTTCCGCCGTAACAGCAGCACGTCTGGAATTCGTTTCCTATCAAAATTCAACGAGCCAACTCTTGGGATTCCTTCACAACGTAGGTTTTACTTGAAGCAGTTGAATATGAGCTAGGTTTTTTTACTAAATACCTTGCAAACCATTCTCTTACTCCCGTAGAAGACTGGTAGAGAATGCTTTTTGGGATTAAGTCCTCTTATTGTACTTTTTTTATCTCCAATAAAGAATACAATAATAATATAACAACTGTTTTTAGTAGAAGACCGTCCTTCTATATAATGGAGGAAACTGTATTTTCATTATATATTATTTACATATAATATATTTTTAAAATTTTTATCTGTTGTCTGTTTGTTCCGACTAAACTAAACCGATTTTGACGGGACTTTTACTGGCTACTTTTATTTTAGAAAAAAATTAGGGTGCCACGTAAAAAAACCGGGCGATAGCCTGCACCGTGGGTGAAAGTGGGGTCAGCACAATACCGAAGTCATTATGTAGTCCACGCGAGCTCAAACGCTGGGCACAATTAGTTGATACTAAAATTAGAAAAAAAATTGAGCGTACAAAGATAAGTGTTTGATAACATAATTATTATATGAAACTTTCCTATTCCCAAGGGAAGGCAAGGATCTAATCTTCACATTAGCTCGCGACATGCGGACGATAATTTTCATTTAAAGATTACAAAAAACTGTCATCTACAGTTACGTAAATAATTTCTAAATTAGGGATTGAAAAAATTCACGAATTGATCGTGAAGCTATTTTTAGTACAACTAATAATTATTCAAAGCATAAATAGGTATTTTTTATTGTATTTATATCTAAACCGAAACATGCATTCCATGGAAAAGTACAATCCATTATACAATCCTGGAATAACACATAATTCATAGAACAGAACCAAGATAGTTGTCAAATAATACAACGAAAGCTACTTACCAGCCAACTCATCATTAAAATATTTGCTGGCTAATATTAAACTCAACGCATCAAAGATTTGAAATAATTTTGTTTCTTTTTATCATTTAGCTTTATGGCCACAATCTCAAATCCGACATTTTTGAAGTGAAACTTTCTATTAATCAATTCAGTTAGAAAGTTAAAAAGACGTGTTTCAGAGTTTTTTTTAAATTCCTAAGGGTGTTAATCAATGTGGTGAAAGTTTATAAGCGAGTGAAGCCGCAGGCAAAGCGCTAGTAGAAGCTATATTTACAGAGTATATGCGTGAAAAGCTAATCGAAGTATAGAAGAATTAATACTATAAAATATTTTTCAATTACAGGCTCCCTTCTCTCAGCGACCTTCGATAAGATGGAAACAGCAGCACTAATATCAGTTCCTTTCGATTTAATAGGCCTAATGTTCTCCGGAATTTACCTGAACTTAGCCAGCGCCTCTCCTTATTTTTCGTGGCTTCGATACATATCTGGATTTTATTACGGAACGGAGAACATATCAATACTTCAGTGGGATTTGGTGGATAATATAGTTTGCGTTGACGGGGAAAATATGCCTTGTATACGCACCGGACCTGATGTCCTCACGAGATTTGGATACGAGGAATCACATTTTTGGAGGAACTGCTTTTGTTTAATTCTTATGTACTTCTTTAGTAATATTATTGCTTTTGTTATGGTAATGAAGAGAAGCAGAGGTACTGCTGTTTATTAAAAATATTGTAACTAATTTTAGAGATTGATTTTTTTTTTCAAATAAATGTAAAATTAGAAAGTATTGTTGTTAAAAATGCAGTTAACAAACTAATTAAATGAAGTATAAATTCTACTACATAATTTATTTTATTTTAATTTTTTACTAGAGTAATGGGATTCGAAGTAACACTCACATGCCAGTTATTCAAAACTTCAAAGTCCTTTAACTCGTTAACAAGACTTTATATTGTAAAAATATTTAATATCTTGACATAACATAAACAACTGTTAAAAATATACTTTTTTCCTTTAGGTTCATTGAATCCATTTAACTTATCGACCTAAGTAGATTATACAAACTTCTTTGGTGCTTCCATAAACATTTTTTTTTATCGTTATAGGTTTAACGTTATGGCCACTATCTCACCTGATCTTAAGTAACGATTTAGCTCAAGATGGTGGTAACAAGCTAAGCCTAGTGGAAGACTGGCTATCAAGTGCAGCTGCCGGAACACACCTATTGGTGCTTGGTGACAGATTTTCAAATTCTCAAATTTTCAAATTTTCAGATTTTGCTATGGTTTCATCACTCTATTTTCCTTCACAAAAATCTCAAACTCATTACAGGGATTCGAACTCACGTCTATCGACAAGATATCCGTACACGCTACTAATGCATTGCTTGTGTCTAAACAAACTCATGTTAAAAATCATTATATTTCTCTAACTATATACGTGCTTGTAACATGTAACTAACTACACGGAATAATAATAAGAAATTTTGTGTTTTTTTATTGTGTAAGCAACCTATGTAATTAATAAACTATGTTTTTTCATTTACCTACATATTTAACCAACAATTTATTTTATCGAATTTATGGGCCTAAAATTTGGTATAAAGAATTTATTCTACAACTCACTCTTCTTCGTTCTTTGAGTTATTCTATCAGATTTTGTTATATATCACTATGAATTCTAGAAAATTAGTACGTCTATTATAGTTTAATGTTATTTGAAACCGGAAAATGAGTCACTAGTTTCAAGGTAGTGAAGATTAAACCAGATAATAATTTAATGTACTCGTATAAGGTAACAACATGTTCTCTGAAACTGTGTAGTCAATTAAGGCCTTGGTAGAATCCGTGAGACAATGAACTTTTTTTTTTATAGTTCTGTTTATTTTTAAAAGATAATAAAGCGGAAAAGTGTTCTTGATTGTTTATCTAAACACGCTAATCTTAGGAACCACCAGTCGGATTAGATAAATTATTTTTTTATATGATAGCCAGATTCACGAGGAATAGTATAAGCTTCTAACATTAGGCTACAATTCTTCTAGCCTTTAATATAGATTTTTGTTAAGTCGGCAGTGAAAGCCCTCCCGAACTGCTTTATTCACTTGCGCTGGCGTAATGATTAATGATATGTAAATACGATTTCCACAAAAATATTGGTCTTAAGTATATCTAAAAAAAAGTTTGCAATAGCATACGCCTGTATCTTATACAGAAGCGACAATAAGGTATTTTGCGTTTTATTTTTTATTAAAGATTAGAATTGTTTTTGATCTTTATTTTTAGGAATGTCATATTAATCCTTACGAACCAAAGTTACTTGATCATAAAGACAATTTTTTGAAGTTAAATTTGTCCCTTTACGGCTTGTTATTTGGACACAGTTTAGAAGATAATAAAAAATTAAAATTGTACTTGCGGGAAATAAGAACAATAATTATGGTAGGCTACACGGATGGATTGATAATAAACACAGACACAGCATATGATTTATTAGTGTATTTACATAATTATAATACTGGCATTAAATATATTCTATTTAGTAAATATATTTAAAAAAAACTATTACTATTTAATAAACATAGCCTTTCCTCTCTTCACGTTTTAGTCCGTAATAACTGAGTAGACTCCACAATAATGTGACAAGCATTAATCCTAAGCAGTCTTGAAATATGAAGTTGTTTGAATAGCCATTCTCCAATAACACAGAAACACCGTCTTTGAGACATGCAGTTGTTGAGTTAGCTTCACATTCTGTAAAAGAGAAGTAGAAGATTACCAATAATATATGGTGATATTCAGGGTCAATCATTAAGCGCTTCCTATCTTTTTTTAAATAAAACAAAGTGTGTGAGATATCATCGAAAGTTTTTATTCCTTTGAAAGGCCTATATCGATGTCATATATGTCCGTGACAAACGTCCGCCGCGGCTCGCTGGGTGGCGCGCATCCGAAATGTTCAATTTTCCATGACTCTGGCGCATAAATCAGTCTGAATTTGACCGATGGCATGGCTTATGTTATGTTGGCTTTGAGGGCCGCTGTTGTTTGTGGATTATCCGCATATACCTGCGACTTAAGAAAACCCCACAAGAAAAAGTCTAACGGGGTCAAATCACACGATCTCGGTTGCCAGTTCTCATCACCTCCAAGTGAGATGACCATGCCCTCACATTGCTGGAGCAGAATATCCAATGTGGAATGAGCTGCGTGCCATTTAGCGCCGTCCTGTTGAAACCACAAGTCGTTGGTGTCCATATCATTCAATTCAGGCCAAAAGAAGTTGGGAATCATGGACCTATAGCGTTCGCCGTTGACTGTGATGGCCTGGCCAACTTCGTTCTCAAAGAAATATGGACCGCTAGTCCAAAATCAAACAATGAACATGATTGATCTCATGTGAATTGGTAGCGTCCCAAATTCGACAATGTTGTTGGTTGACGTACCCGTTTATCCAGAAATGGGCCCCATTGTTGAAAATGATTTTTTGACGAAATTCCAACTGCTCCTGGCCTATTCAGCGAACACACGTCGTTGTCTATGGTCATTTACCTTCAGCTCGTGAGTCAGTTGAATTTTGTACGGGTGCAGGCCCAAGTCACGTCGCAAAATCCGCCAAGTTGTGGTCTGCGCAAGGCAGAGTTCTTGTGAGCGACGCGAAATTGAATGCCTCGGAATCTCCTGCACACTCTCACGGACAGCAGCGATGTTTTCGGCAGATCTTTCGTTTAATCGTCACATTGTGAATAGTTCTCTCGGTAGGCGACCTGATGGAGGCCTAACGATTATGGCGACCGTAAAATGGGCGAAGCGCGCGGAACGTTTCCCGGACAGAACACCCATTTTGATAAAACAATTTTATCATTTGCACGTGATGTTGAACGCTACGCTACGTCCACGGTGATTTGGCAAAACAGATTGAATAAATGACAGCCAATTCGACAGATGTAGCTTCAACGCTAAGGACACTATCAACTGTCAAGTTTCTGAACTTCCAATAAAATCTATGAAGATTTGAAACTACTGAAATTGTATTTGTGATTTATTTGCGTGAAACCCTATTTTTTTTTCTAAAATATAGTAAAAAGTTATTATTTTGACATTACAAACACTTCAATTTTATTATTTGTATAGATAAGATTATCTAAATTATTCAATTGTAAAAAAGATATTAAAACATTCTATGAATGCTTAATAAATTAATTCTCGATTGATAGGTAGTTTTACAACCTCATATCTATTTATAACAGACTATTAAGTTTCTAATACAAAATTTCTAATCAATGTCAAACGTTAAAATCATAGCACCGTGAATCCGTTGAATGTGGGTATGGAAATGTTCTCCTAAACTAAACGGGTTTATTTATAGGTCCATGGTTAAATGCGTCATTAAATGGACTATCAAATTATAAGGTTATTTAGAAAACGAAATCCTAATAAAGATAGGCTCCGTGGAATATTTTAAGAATCTATTTTTATATAGTAAAATATAAAATAATAATGAAACGTTGTTCGTTGGAAAACTCGTCATTTGAGAACGACTGGACAGATTTAAATAATCCTTTTTTTAAATATTAATAAATATTAGTCTGAATAATGTTGTTAAGGAAAGAAAAATTTGAAAACTTATCAAGATAAATTTCAAATTCTAGAATAACTGAACATTCCATTTCTATCGGATTTTATTCGTCACTATTCAAAGGATGGATATGCGTACTTCTTTTTTGTTTCGGACGAACGGTCATGGAAAAGTTATCAGGAAAAAACGGGATAGACGGCGCCGTGGTCGTGTTAGTGACTATTAGGACGGGCAGAACAACGTCTGCGGGCCAGCTAGTTAATAATAATAATTAATAAATAATTGATGAAGCAATGTGTAAAATAACCTCTTCACCGCGGCGAACGTACTTATGATGTAGGTATGATTAATTTAATTATGTTTATATTGGCATCCCTTGGCCCAGCCTATAATTATGGTTTTCAAAAACAAGCTTTAGGTACATTGAATGCTATAATACCCCAATAACCTTTGAATCCAGCAACCCAGAATACTTCTGCTCTGCTAGTCTTCGCCAAACGTTTTATTCAGCACAAAAACACAATTCCTTCAGAACTCAATGTTCTTTACCCGGCCGGGAATCACACGAGAAACACATATTGTCACATACAAAAATTTCATCCGTAATAAATTATCAGACGAGAGTTTTAGGCATACAAAAAATGCAAACTAAAGCGTCGTTAGTTGATTGCGATTGGTGGTAGTTCAGCAATATATAAGGGCTAATAAGATGCGCTTATGTCACACGACAGCGAGAGCTTCAGCGAATCCAAGAGCTACATTCTAGGATCACAGGAATACTAACATCCAATGCACATTAATTTTGAAAACCGTTAACTATATAATGTACGTATTTACGCTCAACCAATAATAATAATAATTAGCTGATTAATTAGTAGTAAAAGTTGCAGAAAGCGTATTTTCTGCGTCTGAATGCAGTGGTTATTTTAGTGATGGGACCAGTTATCGGGTATACGATACGAAATTATTGTGAAACGAAAGAACTGTAAACATAACTCAATTCGGAAACATTTTCAAAAAATTCTAATTTGTTAGGAGTTAATCTGGTATCAAGGTTATATTGTACCAATATCTGCTTAGCCACTTCCTATACTAAGCAATGTTTGTAAATTAACATAGCCAAGCCCGATGAATATACAAAAGCGTCTAATGGCTCCAGGGCAATTAAGGATAACATTATAGTCATTTCGAAAAAAAAAGGCAAAGCAGTCTTGAGTACTGCCGATAGAAGTGAAAATTTAAAACTTGTTTCGTACTCATATAAAACCTTATTATCAATACTCGATGGGACTGGCAAACGCAGCTGACAGCTGTCATGCTTTATGTACTCGTCGAATTTTTTGGAGCTCTTATCGCGAGGCACGCAACAAGAATCGCTGTGCAAAACCGAATCTGAATTCGTATGGTGACCTGAATCGTGTCGGTGGATATCATCGCAAGTGTTGGAGCAGTCCAAGGTACGTGAGAGCATTGTATTTGTTCCAGCGCTATCGAGTTTTTGAACATCGTTTTTTACCGTATCGAAATTACCCAGTGTAGCTAAGCCACCGCTATTTCGGTTCGGTGCGGATGCTACATTTTTTTTGGTGCCGAACCCGGGATTTCCACCGATATTATTCTCAATCGTGGTATATGTTTGTGGTATTTCTGGTCATCGTCGTAGTTCTTACTTAATATTGCGAGTAATCATACCTAAATACCTATTCATATATATCTAAATCGTACAATAGTTACCATCGAACAGATATTTCACATATATATCATTTGTGTGTCATCGGAAATTATTGTAAGATCTAATTAAGTAATCACTATATTTCATCGGTACTTAATTAATTTCATCGGCTTATAATAATTTCATCGACTAAATAGTATTATATATATAAATACATATATTTTATCATATATTGTGACCTTTCAAATTTTCTTACATATTTTTGTCATTTGTTGCAAATCGAAATATAAATTCGAAAATTCATTTGTTTACGTTTTTAAAATTGAATTCTTTTTTCTTCACGTGTCAAATTAATTTGAATTTCTTTTTTCAATTATCGAACCTAAAATAGTTCATGATGCCGATCCTTAGAAAACATACTACGCGTAAAATGCCAAGTTTAACAAAGGCTAAATCGACCTCTTTTGAGCAATCTCATACAATTCAAGACTTAGCATCTTTACGCAGAAAACGTACAATTGCTATTAAACGGTTAGCAAAGGCTTTGGAAATCGGTACTTTAGCTATAGAGGACCCTTCACACAGCGACTTATTTTTATCATATCATCAGGATGTTAAAGAAATTACGTCGAGTTTCGAGAACGCGCATGTTACTATTTTAGACCTAATAGATAACTCGGATGACAACGAAAATGAAATCCAAGAACATTTTGATGATATGTATTATCGAATATTATCGATTCACCGGAAATTAACTAAAAGTGAATCTAATCAATCGCATAGGACTTCATCACAATATATTCGTTTGCCGAAAATCGTTCTGCCTAATTTCGGCGGGAACATCAAACAATGGCCCGAATATTTTGATACTTTTAACGCTTTAATTCATAATTCTACTTCACTTACAGATACGGAAAAGTTTCATTATTTGATATCTTCTCTTAGCGGCGATGCGTTGTTAGTAGTAAAAGCGTACCCTATGACTCACGAACATTATCATGATGCGTATAATTCACTTATTGCTCGCTACAAGTGTAAACGTACCTTAGCGTTTAGCTGTTGGAGAGATATTTTAAATATTGACTTTAAATACATCAACGCGCGCGAGTTCCAGAAGTCGCTTGATCTTTTCGAAGAGAATTTGAGTATTCTAAAAACGATCAACTTACCGGTTGCGAATTGGGATTTTGTTTTAGTTTATCACATTTTATCGAAACTTGACAAAGATATCCGCCGTAGTTTTGAGGAAAAATATTCAGATATCGAATTACCGTCTTATGATCAACTTAAGAGTTTTCTTCGATCTAAATGCGAAGCTATGTTGCGTGACACACATTTTTCCGAATCGAATGAAGTCATAAAATATCCACCTAAGCATAGGCATGTGTCAAATCAATACAAGCATGTTGCTACTTCACAAGCGCTTGTTGTTGCATCTGAAAAATATGATAAAAAGAGTGTGGTTGATAATAAAATTGACTCATTTTCGGGTAAGTGTCCTTATTGCAATCAGGCACATGCAATTACATCATGTCAAGAATTTTTAAACAAATCGCTTGACGATCGCCAACTTATAGCTAAACAAAAGAACTGGTGTTTTAACTGCTTGAAATCTTCACATCAACTGAAGAATTGCCATTCGATTTTCTCGTGTCGCAAATGCAAACATAAACATCATACTTTGCTCCATCGTGACAATTCTAATAACGAGCCAAAGCATATCGGGTCAACTTTGGTGTCAAGATCTCAACCAAACATTACCGTGCTGTTAGCAACAGCTATCGTTCAAATTCTGGATGCTTCAGGCAACATGCAATCTTTCCGTGCTTTATTTGACACCGGCAGTCAAAGTAGTTTTATTACTGAATCGGCGATACAAAAATTAAACTTAAAATCTGTTAAGACTATCGCGAACGTTAGTGGGCTGGGAGATGCGGCAGCACCGATCATCGGTGACGTCGTGTGTTCTGTCGGAACTGACGGTCGAGTGTTGTACAAATTAAATATGCACGTTATTTCTAAAATATGTGGCGATCAACCAATCGCGCAGTTGAACACATCGGGATGGTCACATATTAAATCGTTATCCTTGGCGGATCCTGGTTTTGATATTCCAGGACCAATCGATTTACTATTCGCTGCGGACGTATTCGCAGAATCTATTCTTAACCAACATATTAAAGGCGGTTCCAACCAACCTACCGCGTTTAATTCAATTTTTGGTTGGATTCTTTTAGGCAAGACATGCATATCGTCTAGTACTTTGTTACATAAATTACCAGATATCGATAACGAGTTAAATGCTTTAGTACAACGATTTTGGGAACTTGATTCCGTACCAAGTTCATCAATATTGACTCCAGATGAATTACTATGCGAGCAAAAGTTTAAGTCTGATCATACTCGCGATGAATCTGGCCGATATATGGTACGTATTCCTTTTAAAACTGGATCAGAACCAACCTTCGATGGTTCTCGGGATGTTGCATTGCGAAGATTCCACGCTATCGAACGAAGACTATCACGAGATCCGGATCTACATTCACAATACGCAGATTTTATGTCTGATTACATAGAGAGCGGTCATATGTCGTTAGTCCCAGTAAACGAAATGGGCAGGGGAAAATATTATATACCACATCATTGTGTTCTACGCCCTGAATCTAAGACAACACGATTGCGCGTCGTATTCGATGGTTCAGCGAAAGATCTTAATTCTAGATCACTTAACGATACACAATTTATCGGCCCCAAATTGCAACCTAATATATTGAGTATTCTTCTGCGCTTTCGAGAACATAACGTCGTGTTTATGGCAGACGCACGTCAGATGTATCGCCAAATCTTAATTGCACCCGATCATCGTGATTATCAGCGTATATTCTGGAGGAGCTCATCTAGTGAAATCCTTCGTGAATATCGTCTTAACACAGTGACTTACGGATTGTCTTCGTCTCCATATCTAGCTTGTCGTACTCTAAGACAACTTGCTGAAGACGAAGGAGATAATTACCGACTCGCAAAAGAAATCGTACTATCGGATGTTTATATCGATGACGTCATTACCGGTTTTTCTTCTCTTGAACTCGCACAAGATGCAAAATCACAAGTCGTTGCTCTTTTTGATCTCGGAGGTTTCAAACTTCGAAAGTGGGTTAGTAATAATCCACAGCTTTTATCCAATCTTCCCAGTGAAGATTGTCTAACTGGTTCTGTATCGCTTGACAATACGGAAACACAAACGTTGAAGGTTTTGGGACTCCGATGGGATCCTACCGTAGACGCATTTCTTTTTGAAATCAAACCTTCAAATCGAGTATGCACTAAACGTTCTATCTTAAGTGAAATCGCGCGAATTTTCGATCCGTTAGGATTTTTATCTCCTATTACAATTCAAGCTAAATGTTTGATTCAAAAGCTTTGGATTCTAGGTGTTGGCTGGGATCAAACTCCACCGGATGAAATCGTCAATACTTGGAGCATATATCGAAATCAAATGCCACTATTGTCGCAACTAAAAATACCTCGTAAACTCATATGTCCAAATGTAAAATCGTGTGAACTAATCGGCTTTTGTGACAGCTCTGAAAATGCGTTGGGTACAGTGTTCTATATGCGTGTTACTAATTCCGTTGGTAAAATTCACGTATTCCAGGTTTGCTCCAAAGCTCGTGTCGCACCTCTAAAACGTATTTCGTTACCACGTCTCGAGCTCTGTGCAGCCGTAATGCTTGCAGACTTATATAAATTCCTACGCGATACTTACATCTCTCGTATTAAAATTGACGCTGTCTACTTCTGGTCAGATTCGACAATTGTTCTTTCGTGGTTACGCTCTCATTCTTCACGGTGGTCATCATTCGTCGCTAATCGTGTTAGCCACATACAAGACATTACACCCATCGAATGCTGGAACCATGTTCCCTCAAGCGAGAATCCTGCTGACATCTGTTCTAGAGGTCAATTCCCCAGAGAATTGCTTCACAATACGTTATGGTGGGCGGGACCATATTGGTTGCATGAAAATCCAGAATCTTGGTCAGTATGTTCAGTTAGCTTATCACACGAAGATAAAGCCATTGTTGAGAGTGAAGCTCGTAAACCAATAGTTCTAACATCAAAAAATATCGCTAAAGTTGATCCTAACATTTTTGATAATCTTTTAAACCGCTTCTCGTCTTTGCAAAAAATTGTTAGGATATTAGCTTACATCTATCGTTTCATTAACAAATGTAGACATTTAAATTTTAATAATTACAAGTTTATCAATAATCTTGAGCGACACAATGCTTTGATGCAATTAGTAAAACATGTACAAGGTACTACATTTTCAGGAGAAATCATTAACCTAAAGTTAAATAAGCCGTTATCAAAACATTTTCGTAAACTTAATCTTTTTATCGATAAACTAGGTGTACTCAGGGTGGGTGGCAGAATTACTCGTTCGGGCTTAGAATATACACAAAAGCACCCTGCTCTCTTACCGCCTAACCATCCTTTTACATTTCTAGTAATTGATTTTATACATCACAGTTATTTA
Source organism: Saturnia japonica (assembly GCA_033032175.1). NCBI lineage: Eukaryota > Metazoa > Arthropoda > Insecta > Lepidoptera > Saturniidae > Saturnia > Saturnia japonica. The sequence goes on along the minus strand of CM065311.1, from coordinate 17,730,768 downwards.
CATCCGGGAATTAATACTACTCAATATTTGCTTCTACAGCAATTCTGGATAGTATCTGCAAAACGCACTATTCGTCATCGTCTCGCTAAATGTATCAAATGCTACCGCGTGAATCCAAAGCCTTTGCAGCCCTTTATGGCAGAACTTCCATCGTACCGTGTAAATCAAATAAAACCATTCTGTATCGTTGGCGTTGACTTTGGTGGACCCTTTCGCATTAAACTTGGACCACATCGAGGTGCTAAGATCGACAAAGCTTATCTTTGTTTATTCGTTTGTCTTGCAACCAAAGCAGTACACCTCGAGGTGGTATCTACTCTTTCGACGGACGGATTTATCGCTGCACTTCGGCGCTTTGTAGCACGTCGCGGCCGATGTAACATAATTCATGCTGACTGCGGTACCAACTTTGTAGGAGCTAGAAATCAACTTTCATCTCTTATGCAACACGCTTCCAATGCAGAAAAGATTGAATTTAAATTTAACCCACCGTCAGCTCCTCATTTTGGTGGTATATGGGAAATACAAATTAAAGCGGCTAAATCTCATTTACTTCGAGTGGTCGGTGATCAAATCTTAACTTTTGAAGAACTTACGACTTTATTCGTCCAAATTGAAGCTGTTTTAAATTCGCGACCTCTATGTTCCATTAGCTCCGATCCAAATGACTTATCAGTTTTAACGCCAGGACATTTTCTTACTTTAGAGCCTTTAACTATTGTTCCTGATGATGATCTATCTAATGTTAAACTAAATCGACTTCACCGCTGGCAGTTGATACAATCTTTTCATCAGAGTTTCTGGTCCAGATGGAAACACGAATATCTAAATTCTCTTACACAACGCGCTAAATGGACCAAAAATTCTAAACCACTACAAATCGGTTCAATGGTAATTATCAAGGACGATAATCGCACTCCACTGCAATGGCCTCTTGCCAGAGTTGTGGATCTTCTGCCTGGTACTGATGGCATTCCTCGTATTGCATTAGTTAAAACCACAAACAATCATACGATTCAACGACCGTTAGTTAAGTTATGTCCTCTACCGCTAGAAGACTAACTTAAATCGCTTAAATTCATTATATCTATGTATTTATATGTATCTATATTTTATATATTATTTTATCGTATATCTATTCTAATATATCGTAGTGTTTTTACCGTTCTTATCGTATCTACCGATCCTTGTTCCCCAATTGATCATTTGACCAGAAAATACCATAGGCATTTTGGTGGGCGGGATGTTTCGTACTCATATAAAACCTTATTATCAATACTCGATGAGACTGGCAAACGCAGCTGACAGCTGTCATGCTTTATGTACTCGTCGAATTTTTTGGAGCTCTTATCGCGAGGCACGCAACAAGAATCGCTGTGCAAAACCGAATCTGAATTCGTATGGTGACCTGAATCGTGTCGGTGGATATCATCGCAAGTGTTGGAGCAGTCCAAGGTACGTGAGAGCATTGTATTTGTTCCAGCGCTATCGAGTTTTTGAACATCGTTTTTTTTACCGTATCGAAATTACCCAGTGTAGCTAAGCCACCGCTATTTCGGTTCGGTGCGGATGCTACAAAACTATAAACAAACAGTTGTTTTTTTGGATATCCAAATTAATTGTTTGATCTTAAATTAAAACTTGTAAATCAGAACTGTTTCACACAACAAATTTGCTTTATCACGTTAGTAAAATAACTCCTAAATTACTATGAAATACGCACTGCATAGTAATTGTAGGTATTAAAAATAGCGCACGGAGGTATATCTATGTACATATATACACATTATACATATAGCTCACGGGAAGCGTGCGGTGACGATGACGCGAGTTATATGACTTTTCTTCATCCAAAAGTGCTTAACGCGCCTCAAGAAGTTTTCACTTCAAAAAACATATTATTAAACAGTTCAGTAATTTACAAAAATAAAACCAAACGAAAAATAGATCAAATATCAAAACCGAATAAAACTTTATTACCTATATCATCTTCACGTTGAATTAAGGAATCTGATGTTATCTATTGTTTTTTGTTGTTTCTTTAAAAAGGTCACAACACTTTATTTTTATCTATATTAATATGTTTAATCTAATTCCATCTTCTACATTTAAATATAAATCTACTGTTTCTATATAAGCTATAGATATCTTAATCTTAATCTTACGATACGATAGGTTAAATAGCTATCGGTGAAATAATATGTTAAAAGTTATTATTACGTATATACCTATGTAATTGAAAATTTCTACAAATACTAATTTTTAATATTACCTACAGAATAAGAAAGATACCGATAAGATACGGGTTATTTATAACTTAATAAAAGTTTTTTAGATAATAGTGTTAAGGTGGGACCCCACTAGAGCGGCGCTGCGCGGTATTAAATGCACGTAACTTAAGCTGCTGCGTCTTTGAATCTATGTGCATTGGCATTTTATAATCATTTACTTAATAAAGACACAAAACAAACAAAGATTAAGCAGATGGTGGATAACGAGAACATTGCAACAGAACGTGTTAATTATACTTTAGACATGATTATTTTACCGTCAAATCTGGCAATATTATCATCATAAATGTTGAATAATTTAAACATTTAATAGATTTATTACAATACGGTGTTAGTTGTTTAGCATATTCAATTTATAACGAATCGAACTGCGACGCCATGAATGTGGATAAAAGTGTTCGTGCTGTTAGTGTTGCGCGACCGCCAACCCTTTGACGCGGACGCAAAAAACCGACTCGGAACGGAAACCGAGGCGAGAACAGGCGTGAACCCCGTGAACAGGCGTGAAATCCATCCACTCTCGCGTTCACGCTCTTTTATCGGTATTCACGGGATCGAGTTTCTTGCCGGCTTCTCTCGATGACTGAAATGTTTTCCGAACCAGTAATAGTATTGTAACGTTCAGAAGTGCGTAAATTAAGTAAACAATTTTTTATTATCATTTTGATTAAATACCGAATAAAGTTGAATAGTTTGAAGAAAAGAAAAACACTTTTATCTGACTTACCTATACGGTCAATTTGTCTCCAATACACATTGCTAACAGCATCCATTGCGTAATAGAAGTGCGAGATGTATTTAACTGGATACAGCCAGAACGGCATCGAGGATATTCTGAGAAATGCTCCGGACATCAGGAATAATGGCAAATCAGTACACGGCATCACGTCCCCCATTATACCCATCGAGGTGAACATCGTAGACATTCCAAAACCTTAATAAAATATTGTGAAGACTGAGAAATTATCTTGACTTGATCGATATATTATAAGTACAGAAATATTAAAAACAAAGTGTTTATTAACGCCACAAATATTGACCAAGCACTAATATGGCAGCGTGACGATAAAATACAACACTAGGAGTAGAAGGTTCTGCACCACTCAGCTCCCCAAGTTTTATAGCAGCATCGTCACCGCCGCACTGCGCGATATTATGATGTCGCGTGCCATAGATTCAACTCTGAGTCTCCAAATGCAAGAGTTCCTAGACTTTAAAGATAACGGACCACCAACCAAATACCTTTTGCTTTATGGAACCCCATATCAAATGATTACAAATCAACACTGAAATTTATATATTTAAGAATATATATTTTTAAAGATATTTGTTATATAATTGAAAGACATTATTCTTAACTTAAACTTTTAATGTGAAGAATGGAATTATTTTATAGTTCGGTATTATGTCCGACAATTGTATGTAAACGTGGTATTATGTAATAGCTAATAATAAATGATTTTGGCGGAACCCTGATGACTATTCTACGGAACCCAGTTTGGGAATCCCTATTCTAATGTGTGATGTTATAATATATTAATTACTGTTCAACAGAAATCGGATGCAGTTTTTTTTATATAAGTAAGATGTCAAACACACATGCGGCCCCCTTCAACCACCCAACAACCTCAAAGCGCTTTGGAAACCCTACTACCACAGGAACACAATAGACGATTATTTGGCTTAGAAACATCACTAAAATTAATTTACAGTATATTCTTAGATGGCTAATTTCATTGTGTCGCACTTCCGTAACATGATGCCCTTCTCAATTTTACCGTCTACTAAACTCGCTAAAAGAAGAAGTATAATTTAAATAAAGAGCATTATTAATTAATTACCGTATGCCACTGATGCTACGGCTGATATTATCATCACCATTATGAACTCTATCGCTGTCACGAAGTGATTCGGCAACTCTACAGCAAGCGTCGCTATGAACACCAATGTGATTGGCCAAATAATACATCTAGGTACCTAAAACATCCAAATTTGTAAAATGTAAACATGAAAGAAAATATTTTTTTACTACGCGACACCAATATTTTGAAGCAATGATGGCTCGGCTCAGTAGTAGCGTATATGGACACCACGTTGCATCGATCGACGTCAGTTTCAATCCCGCGTGATGATGTATGGTAATAGGGCTTTTTTCTAATGCTTGCCAAGTTAGAAATCCCATATAAAAGACAGCAACGAATTGTTTTGTAAATAAATTAAAGAATGTCCATTCGTACAGTTATTTAAAGGAACAGTTATGGAACTTGGCACCCGTTTGATCTCAACTCTTTTATCGATGGCTACCCCCAATGTCGTTTCTACCGAACTTGGTCAATTTTTCACGTTTATGTTTTTGGTTGGGATCATATATTTCCAATAACATATGGAGTTAATACGGGACAAAAATATATTTACGGTTAATTTCAAACAGTCTACAATGCGACCACCCGCTTTATAAAAGTTTATCAATTAAACACACACCGTCGCATCGCACGTCAGAAATATTATATGTTGTATCTACATAATATTAAATCTATGATATAAAAACCTACTCGCTTCAGGTTTTTTGTGAATTACGTACGAAATTTTTAAATATAATTATATTAAAATACATTTATTTATACAAATAAATTATTTAAATTAATTTAATTTAATATATCTATCATTTAAGTAAATTATTGTATATAAAATCGAAATGACTTGCTAAAATAATTTAAAATTAAGTTATTATAATAAATATTCCGTCTTAACACGACATTTAAAAAAGACATTCGGAAATGCAGATTTATATATAGCAAAATAAAAGGATAATTATGTACTTCTATGAAAATTTAAATACATTACTAAAATATAATGGTAAATAATGGTATTTATGTTTCGTAGTCATTACAAGCAGAGTTTCAAAGAAAATATAATAAAAATAGGTACCTACAAACAAACAAACAAACTGTTTATGTCAAAATTACATCAAAATCTTCTTCTTCTTCCTAACTTGGCAACTAGACCTCTTTATTGAAGACTATTACTGCCATTATCAAGTGAATATAGAGTGTCCTTAGTCCTATCTATGATGATTTCAGTATTCTAACAAAATGGTGGCTCCCTTGCTACACCTTTTTTGGGAGTTTTTGTGGCATCTCAAAATTCATGTTATTATTTCCAACCCACTTCACTTGTGCACAATAATCAAGCTTTATTACGCAAAGTGCTATATGTAAGCTATACCTACTTAATACATAGCATTACTTAATATTAGGTCCTACATATGAAATTGCGTTTTGTTGAACTGTCCATTATGATCTCAAATAACTGGTGTTTGGTTAGGAATTCAACATTGAAATTTATATGAAATTTAGGCTTGTATATTTGTCTTTCAAATTTAGTGATTAGTTTGTTTTCGCGCCATTTAATTTTTCTTTGACATTGGTCTTTTCACAAAATGGAAAACTTAAAATATCGCGTTATTTACGAAATAGTTCAACAAAACGCCAAGTTCACATACAAGGACCTAATAAATAGAATCATAAATTTTAAGTTGCCATACAAACTCCCTGGACAGTTTTAATAAGAGAGCCGACATCTTGTTAAAGCGCGGTTTGAACTCTGAAGATTAAAAAAAAAAACCATCCACTTGACTTTGGCATAATTGTGTTCAAACACCTAGCCATATAAGAATAGGAAGAAGACAATTCTCAATACAGTTATATTAAAACAAAACGTAACATTAACAAGACAATTATATTGTCGAAGTTGAAGGTCCAATGCCAATAAAATTAAAATTAGACCATCCTTGAGGTATCCCCTTTCTAACGAAAAAAGAATTATCCAAATCGGTTCATAAACAAAAAAAAAAATAGCTGAATATCCATAAATTATATATACAATATATAAAAGTCGGTTAAATACAAAAGAAATATAGGTATAACAAAAAATACTCACAAAACTCAGAAACCGGGAGACCAAGTACGCTGAACAACCATACATGCCGATTTCACGTCGAAATAAAACGACTTCTGATTCAAACATATACAAGGCATTGTATGACATACTGAAAGCCACTTCGCTCGTTATCAGCCATAGAAAACCTCTTATATCCTGGACTCCACGCTGATTAGTACCTGATATACCAACGTAACACGTTCCAAGAACTAAAGATGAAACCACCTGAAAGAAATTGAATTATTTAGTTATATTACACTTTTATGGAATTTATTTGCCCATTAACCGTGCCCAGCGGTTTTAGTCGTGTAAAATTTATTCGACCAGCTATCCACCGCGCCGCCGATGCACCGATGTAGCCTACGCGTACTAAGTTACAGCTTGCCAAATTGCTTGATGTTCATGGTTACAGCTCTGTTACTTAGGATCGTAGTGTAAAGATAAGTAGCCTCAATAAACAGGCTACAAAATGCAAAAAGATTTTTTTAAGTCTGACCGATATTTCTAGTGATTAACGCATTAAAATAAAGAAATATAAAATCTCTTTCAAAAAATAACAAAAAAACTATCAAGATATCTTTATTCAGTAAAGTGCTATTAAAATTTTTAAGAAACTACGATTTTTATGCTCTACGCGTTCTTCTGTCGTCCACATGAGCGGGAGCCGTGTAATATAGTATTAGTATACATTTATTTCAATATTTCGAACAAGTTATAAATCTCTCGCTAACTATCTACAGGTGTATTCCGGCAGCCGCACTGGAGAGAGTCAGATTCGCTCTAGGCTTAGCGTAATAAAAATACCCTCTCAGGCAATATCGTCACTTAACATCAGGTGAGATTGTAGTCAAAGGCTAAATCTATAAGGTTTAAAAGGTAATCGAGTTAACTGCAAAAAAAGCAATGAAGTAGCGGATTAGTTTCTCTCACGATTTAACTAGATTTTATATTTACTAGCTAAGACAGAAACTTCTCACTAATGAGATTTTATCAAGACAGTAACTCATATAAGGCCGTTTTCAATAACATATCTGAGTTTACTATCCCTGGTTATTACATATTTGTTATTGTTATATGTACCATAGGATATGTATATATATTATGTAGATACGAAAAACTATCCATTGATAGATTGTTGAAAAAAAGTAAGGAAAAAAGGTTATATTTGTCTATCTTTAGTAACTGAAACAAAGGATAGATAGTTTATTGAAAAAGGCCGATAGTTTGCAAAGATTAACAAACTTTATAAATAAAGTTTAAATAATACTTTAATAAATAATACTTTACCACACAAATAAACAATTGTAGGAGATGATTTCTTATATCCCTCTTTAATGTTAACGACATTCTCCATAACAACAGATGCACTTGTTTAAACCAATTCCTTTGTAATCTAAAAAAGAGATGTACAAGGTGTCCAGAAAGGGTATCGGGTATTTGTAAGTTCAATGAAACAAAAATTATTTGTATGCAATAAAAAAGTTTATTGTTTATTATTAGCATATGAATTGATGAATTGGAGAATTATTTGGAAAAGATGATGTTATCCAAATGATGACCGTTACGTTGCTGGCACTCTTCTAAACGGAAACGAAGATTGGCGATAACACGTTGACACATAGCTATCGATATTGCTGCCATTTCTGACCTGATGTTTTGCTTTAACTGGGTTAGATTCGTCGGATTATTTTGATAAACCTTACTTTTAAGGTATCCCCATGCAAAATAGTCAAGCGGGCTAAGGTCGGGGCTTCTGGGAGGCCAGTTGATGTTACCCCTTCGCGAAATGACTTTATTAGGGAATAATTCGTTAACAACTTCCATTAAGTCATTTGAGGTATGGCAAGTGGCCCCATCTTGCTGGAACCACGTTCTTGAGTTGAAACCTGCAAACTCCTGCAACTCTGGGACCAAAAAATTTCGCAACATATCGCAATAACGGTCACTATTCACATTAATTGCTCGGCCTCGTTGATCTTCATGAAAATAAGGACCAATTATGCCTTTAGCAGACATAGCGGCCCAAACAACGACCTTTGGGCTATGCAGGGGTCGTTCATGCTTTCGTCTCGGATTCTCCACTGCCCAGTACCGACAATTCTGCTTATTAACATGACCATTCAGGTGAAAATTTGCTTCGTCACTGAACAGTATGTTGTTAAAGTTGTTAAATTGCTGCAGCATTTCGTTCGCAAAATTCAGTCGATTAGCATAGTCCGTATCCTTCAATTCTTGAACCAATTGAATTTTATAGGCTTTTAGATGTAAGTCTTTCTTTAAAATCGAATGTAAAGACGATTTTTTGATGTTCAACGCTTGGCTTCGCTTTCGGATGGATAAAGACGGATTTTGACGAACCGACGCCTCAACTTCTTCAATTGTTTCTTCATCGCGAACTGAACGAGGACGACCAGAGTTTTGGATTTTAACTGTCGCACCTGTATTCTCGTACATCCTGATCCATTTCCTAATGCTATCGTCACTTGGCGCGTGGCGTGTACGATATTCCGCACGATAGAGACGTTGAGCAGTCACTATTGAATCACCATTACGATAATACGCTCGTACGCAAAATGCGCGATGCGTCCCCGAGTACTGTTCCATCGTGACTAAAACTCCACAAAATGGCGGATGCCACGAACCCCTCCCCGCACCCTTTAGACGCCCCGTTTCGAATATGGCGCGAAAACAAATACCCGATACCCTTTCTGGACACCTTGTATAAGGGCAGCAATTAAAAATATCAGGAGGAGCCTGTTTATCTCGTCCAACTGTGAAAGATCTTACATGCGAAGCCAAAAATACAGTTACACTATAATTTTTCGTAAAATCGTACAGCTGAAAAGTCAAGTGAACGGTAATAAAATTGTTTAATTTAAGACAATAGAGATATCCACGTATCTAAACGATTACTTATTAGTGAATTATCATTAGAACATAAAAACAAGAAGTGAAAATCATTATTTATTTTAATGCAACCTTTAGTCCGCGCACTTTACAAAAATAAATTCTTAATATGTCCTACATTTAAAACAATATAACACAACTTATTTATGCGAGTTCTCGAAAACTGTCCTGGACTAGAAAATCCGCAATTTCCGATTCGGAGCGGTGTGGTGTTTTCTTTTGCTTTAGTTTTATCTTAGTAAAAGGTAAATTTATAAACCATTTTATATTTTAACACAAATAAATTTAAACATACATAGTTCAATTCAGAGCGCAGTACCTACTTGCGTTGAAGTGAATAAATAAATATATGTAGAAATTTAATATAGCTCATCGTGTAAAGGTCTAGTCTAGACGAACACATCAGATAGTTGACTTTTATAAGATAATAATATACAGTATGACCCGTCAACATGTTAAAAAGTAGTTCTATAAGAAGTTGAAAAGAGAAAACCCGACATTAAGATAATTTTTTAGCAACACCTAATTACCATTCTCGTTCTAAAAACACATAATTAGCCTGGACATAATTTGTCACAGAGGTACTTAGCTACACGATAATCTTTCAAGACATGAATAATTTATGGATATGTAATAAAATCTTTATCTACATATGTATCTAAAAGCAATTTATATTAATAAACTATATTCGATTACTATTTTTAGATTATGTATTATTTTTAAATTGTAAATGAAAGAAATGATTATACAAAACAAAGATTATAAAAACTGTTTCTATACATATAAAAGCATATCTAATTTATTGACTGACATATGAATTCACAGCCAATGATATTTATAAATAAAACTTATAATATTATTGCGCACAGCCGAAACTACTAGGACTAGTACAGTGAAATTTTTCATGCGGTTTTTTTACACTGTAGGTGAACACAAAGGAAGGATTTTTGGAAAATCAACCCCAAAGGTAGTGAAAAGGACGATGAAAATTTGTCTTTTTTGTAGACCAATGAAAATTAGAATTTAGCAATTCAGAATGAGACAAAAACCATATAATCGGACATAATAATATCTTAACTATAATGCGAGCGAAGCCACGAGGAAAGTGCTAAAAATGTCATGGAATAGTTGTTCGAAACGTTAGTTTATAAACAACCTAGTGAGATTGTAAACTGTCGATAGATTGTGAACGAAAACTAAAAATTTGCTAATCTAACTGTTACATTTTCACAAGTTTATAAATTAACTGGACTGTTTAGGTGGAAACTATAATCATAGACAAAAACAAATTAGCCCTTGAAAAATCATATTTTTCATTCACCACCACCACCGCCCCCCACCCTATAATATACTCTTTCGACAATAAATCTTGCTAACATTTTTCTTTAACTTAATATCCGGCAAATCGGCTTATATGTACTTAGAAACTTTATTGTAGAGCCTAACACTATTAGCTAAAAAACTTTCATTTGTCTTACTATGTCTAAAAGTTGAAATGGCTATTTTGTATTTATTTCGAACGTACATTAAATTTCCAAAATGTTTTAGTAGGGTAAAGTTAAGATACCTAATTCTTGAAACTTGTTCCTCATTATATTGTAATTGACGAGTACGAAGTCCAGGCAATTACTAGTAAATATATAAACAAATTGAATTAACTTACATTTTAGAATGTTCTCCAGAGTAGGGCATATCATAACATCTCCAATCGCATTGTAAATATTCCTCGCGGTACTTCTTCAAAATTCTTTCTATATTATGCTGATTTTGATTAGAGACCACTTTGATATAAAACTCCGCAGGATTGTAATTAATTGGGTAATGTAGATTTATGCTAATCAATAACAACATATTTATAAATAAAAATAATAGAAGTTGCAATAAAAACACATAAATATGGAAATTTATATTGCCTTTATAAATTTGTTTCCTAATTATTTTCTTTCAACTAACTGAACAGAAGCATGTCAAAATGGTTTACTACTGAATGTTAAATTTTCTTTTTTGCAGCTAAAATTAGTCATCTAATATCTCTAAATATAATAATACATATTCATATGAGTTACTTTATCATCTTCACAAACAAAGAACTTAAACAAACTACACAATTTGTTTGTTAGTATATAATACAAAACAACAGTAATATTTAAAAAAAAAAAAAAAAAAACAATTGAAAAGGGCCAAACCTCTGGAACAAATTTTCACATTCATCATGCGTTCCGTGAAACAGAAGTTTTCCTTCTGCCATCAACAACATTGAATTAAACTCTTTGAAGAGATCATATGACGGCTGATGAACAGAGCATACAACTATCTTACCACCTATTGACAATCTTTTCAAAGCTCCAACCACTAATGAAGCATTGTATACATCTAAACCAGTCGTTGGCTCATCGCAAATTAATATTCTCGGATTTGATAACAACTAAAATTGAAATAACATTAGATTATTTAAAAACAGACAAAAGTTCAATTAGGAAACAATAATATCTCTAGTAAAACTTACAGAAGTAGCTACAGATAATAATCTCTTTTCGCCACCAGACAATGCACTTATGGGAGTATGTTCATGAGCTTTCAAAATTAATTCTTGCAATACTGAATTTAAGATAATCTGATTGACACGCTTCTTACAACTGCCAATTTTCATTTCTATCTAAAACAAATGTTAAAACTGAGTAACTCATTAATGAAGATTTCGAAATACTTATCGAAAGAAATTGTACAAATTTAGGACCGTTTCAAAATTATTCTAACAACCAGATGTTAATACTCAATGGTAAGTCTTGAAGAATATTCTTATTAAATATTTCAAAGTCAACATTTTCCTATTATCACTTATTTTTTGATGAAAAATCATCTAATCTAAAAGCCTGGTCAAACACTGAGCCCCTAGAAGGACTGGCTTTCAAATTCGCCTGCCGAAAAAGAAGAACAGTTTCAGTAACGATTTACGCTTCGATCGACGTGAGTTCGAATCCCTGCAATGAGCCTGAGCTTTCGGTGAAGGAAAAAATTGTGATGAAACCATAGGCATTATGGTAGGGTATTGTCTAATGACCGCCTGGCTAGCTAACATTCTCAAGTTGAAAATCTTTCGTCAAGCACCTATAGATGCGTTTTGCCAATTGCACTTGAAAGCTAGTTCCACATAAGTTTAGTATCTTTACTATCTTGGGCCACATAACCGCTTAGCATGACGTCATCCTCATACCTCAAACCTATAAAAAATATAGAATAGACAAAGATCAGAAAAATGCACGAAAAATACTTTGCGCTGTCTCAAGTAGGCTTGTAGTTGTTTTTAACTAACCGTTTCAGATGGACAGCGCACCGTGAACTCAGCTATCACGGTTTACACTTTACACACACTTCAAAATGATAAAAAATATTAATGAAATACTTTTTTTAAAGAAGCTTTTATTTATTATTTCAATCATTTTAAAAGCTTGTAAGGCTCAAGAAATGTATTTACTTAAAATTACCCTTTATCCCTTTTTATATGAGCTACAAGCTTTTAAAATTTATGAAATATTCTTCTCAGCAAACTCTTTCATTTCATATCCATATCATGGGGGTGCATAAAGAATAACTGATCCGAAATGTTGTGAGTACGTCATATATGATTTTAAATGATGATACTTAACTAACCATGCACAAACTAAACGTGTATGCAAAATTTCAGCTAAATCGGTTGGTAATAACCGTTTTAACATTCAGTTGCAAGATTTGACCTATACTATCAAGGTAAGTTAAATAAAACCTTGTAAAAAGCGCCCAGACATTTAGATAGTAAAAATATATCAATTTTACAAACAAGCTCCCTCACCGTGAATGTCAAGTGTTCAATAACACTCAAACTGTCCATAAACACATCAATCTGTGGGACGATTTCAACACAGCTACGCATATTCGTGACATTTACGCCGTTCAATGTAACTTCACCTTCCGATGGTAGGGTACATTTGCCAGCCAATGATACCAGAAATGTCGTTTTACCTGCACCGCTAAAAAATTAACAAAGTATTAAGTTGCCACAAAGGAATCAAAATTTTTTTAAAAAAACGTACAGTCTGTTCATTATAAAAAGTCCTTTCGTTCAGGATTTGGTAGATATGAATAGTGGAGCTTCGATAGTTTCCCTACTATTCCTCCCAAAAATTAGGGTAAACGAGGAAGGTTGGATAAATTATAAATGGGGAATAATTATTTATGACTATTGTAAACCATATTAATTTATGTGAATTGCAATATAAATAATTTATAGTTATACTGAAATTGACATGAAAACAAAACTGAAACATAAATAATAATAATATTGCAGAACATTTCACACAGTGCTATAAAACCAATAACCACATTACATTGACAGTCGATAGTGCCAACATAACGGAAAAGGATAAGTTATAATGAACAGACTGTAATACAGTATTCTGACGTCACCTGGGTCCAATGACAGCAGCGAATTCACCTTCCTTTATACATCCTGTAACTTTAGAGATAAGGTTATCATTTGTATCATCAGCATCTCGTGTACCTACTCTAAAGTTACTACGACTTGACAACTAGATAATTTATTTTCATTAAATTTTTATACGTGTCTGGCTCGGAAAGCTTGACATATCCAGATATAAAAAAATATGTATATCCGTATAATATACATAGTTAACACAGTCGCGGGTGGTCTCTAGTACAATATTTACCAATAAATAAACTGATGGCCAGTAACTATATCGGTATATTTGGTAAACGTCCTTTTTTTGTGGTAACAGCATTTCTCCGTTAATTCTTCATGAAAGTTATTGATTCAAACTATAATTTTAAAATGTAATGTTCTCCGCTTAATGGAAAAGAGCCAAATAGTTTAAAATCAGTGTTTTCTTTAAAAAAAAAAAATAACCTTTATCATTAGGAAAAAAAAATATACATAGTAGCACGGCAAATTGACGGTACTGTCTCTGATGGTAAGAACAGTAAGATCTTACACAACGGTGACAACCGAGAGATCGTAATGAATCGACGGTCACCGCTGTCATGCCGGTCTGCATAAATAAATCTGGATATGCAAAGGCTGATCGCGGACACGCAAAAGCGAGTCACTATGACTGACTTTTCACCGCATGCATGGTGGTCGCGACCAAATCGGACAAAACAACCCTAACAGCCCGCTATCGCCATTTCCTCGTTCGTTGCTGCTGAGAACCTACAGCAGGGTGCACCACGTGCAGGTGAGGTTGGCTTGGGCGTCTCTATTTTATAGATGTAATTCGACATCCCTTACACCCTTATTATACCATTTATTTAACACTAGCTGTGCCCCACGGTTTCGCCCGTGTTAATTTTATCCGATAAACACCACAACGCCAACGCACCCGTATAGCCTTATCATAATTGTCCTCACTTACCGCAAGTACAAATTATATTAATTTTTCATTATCTCGTAAACTATGTATCTAAATAGCATGCTATAAAGGGCAATATTTAACTTCATAAAATTATCTTAACTTAACTTAGTTAACTTTTGTTCGTAAGGATTAATATGCCATGCCTAAAAATAATGCTCATAAATAAATTTTTAGTCTTTAACAAAAAAAAAAGCATGTGCTGTCGCGGACTTTTTTTTAAGTATACTAATGGCCAATATTTTTGTAGAACATTGTATTTACGTATCATTAACCATTACGCCAGCGCACGGGGATAAAGCAGTTCAGGAGCCTTCCACTACCGACTGACTTAACAAAAATCAATATTTAAGGCAAGCTGTGTGTTGTAAGTCTATACAATTCCTCGTGAATCTGGCTACCTTATACAAAAGGAATTTTTTCGAATCCGACTGGTAGTGCCAGAGATCAGTGTGAAATGAGAGTTAAAAAAAAACATAACTACAATATTAGTTATTAATTTTCAAAAAGCCGTTAAAAGAAAGTTAAAGTTAAAGGCTGTTAAAGTTTCAAAAGGAGATATACCATCATTTAATATTATGGTTTTCGGTTTAGTGACTTTATTACGCCACCATGATTTTTCTTCAGGTGTCCACACTTTGAGATTTTTCACCCTGATTGCCACATCGTCATCATTTTCAACAAACCCTTCATTCATCTGCAACTAAGTAAATAATTTGTATAAGATAAAATATCGCAGAGTATAACATCAAATAACATTAAAAATCAAGTACTTAAATAGATAAGATAATTTTTGGGACATTCTTATCACTTAGCTACTATTTAAGTGATTTGTACTTGTATTTCCCTATAGGCAAGGGCAGCCAATAACATAACATACCATCACGCCTGTATTCCCTGAAGGGTTAGGCAGAGGTGTACTATAATATACACCTACAGTTCGCCGAGTATGTTTTTAGGTCCCATGTAATAGGGGGCGAGCCTATTGCCATTAATCGGGCACGAAACCAAACTCCGAGCTGCTACTGAGAATTTTATAGTAAAAACACAATAAAACTTTGTTCGACCTGGAACTCGAACCCAGGACCTCGCTCATAGCAGTCGCGCTTACGACCACTAGGCTAACGAGGCAGCAACGAGGCAAGGGCAGCCAATGATATATCTATATAACTAGCGATCACTCAATGATCGAAATTCGACCAGCGACTTTTTAACCATAGACTATTTTCTCTTTGACATTTGCAGTATGAACCTAATCAATGAATCCGCCGCGACTTACACCCCAAAAACGAACGTCCCCCACGAACAATGCCGGCCGCGTACAGATCCCGTGGATAAGATCGAAGAAATAAACAAATACTATTCCACCGTCTCTCCAAAGAGAGCGTGCTCACGCCCACGCCCCGAAACTACCGTTCCCTCCGCAGGGGACGGGCGGCTAACTTCGGTCCCGCACACCCACCGCCGCGACCTATCTGTCCCGCGGCAACTCAAGCATAGGTCTGTTCCTCGGAGTAAAACCCTTGAGTCTGGAAGCCGCCGCGCGATACCGGTGACACTGCAATTGCAATCACTTAGCTACCCACACACATCATTACACACAATATGTTCATACATACGTGCACACCACACAGGTACATAGGTTCTGTAAAGAACCTTTTTTTTCTTTCTTTTTTACGCTAGTTAATGTAGTTTGCATTCGCGGTACCAGCCCAAGCTGAGGTCCGGCCACTTTGGCATCCTTGCGTGCTTGTTGCCCACGCTGAGTGTCTTAAGCGCTCGCCCCCAAAGCCCGGTAAAGCTGTAAAAGCCATCAGCGGATCTTTTTTTGGATAGGACCTCTCAAGTTAAGTAAGGTCAGTGAAAAAAGAAGAGCTGCTATATAAATAACTATTTGTGAATAATAAATTAAAAAACCATTAAACATTTTACTGAATTGTAAGTAAAATATTACATGTATATATATAATATCAGATAAAATTATAATAATCCAACATTTTATTCACACAAAGATAAAAATAGGGTATCTAAAAGTCAAACAGTGAATTAGTTAAACAAATGTATAACCTACTTAGTTTATGTTGTTTATTTTTAAATTGTTCAACTTGTTAACCAATCTTATATGACTTGGATTAGTTAATAGATAATACAACCAAATAAGATTTAATTTAAAAGCCACAGAAGTCACCTTACTATTATAATTTTTATATACATAACTAGCGGTGTGCTCGTTGCTTCGTACGCGTTTGTTGTTACTACGCAGTACGCAGTAGTTATTTAAATTCCGTAATTTTATTTTACTCATATTATTTATCAATTGAGAAATGACATATACTTCCCGTGTAAATACTTCATGAAAATCGGTTAAGAACTTTTTTTTATGATTCCTAATTTGATTATTGACGGTTTTAAAGCCTTTCAATTATGAAATGACGTATGCTTCCCGTCAACAAAATTAGATCAGAATCAGTTGAGAATTGCAGAAAATGGATTTTTTTGCGATTTCTAACAGTAATATTGAAAATCATTATAGCCCATCAATTATGAATTAACATACACTTCCCGTGTACAAAATTTCATAGGAATCGGATAAGTCGTTTTTGAGTTAAATTCGAATATTTTTGTCGATCTGACTATACTGTAAGTCAAAAGAGACCTGAAGCCTCAGGCGGGTTTTAGACCTTCACTGAGCTTGAAACTAAACTTATTATTATTATTCCTTATTCGTGATCATTATATCCTTTATAGTACTTATATTATGTCTGTCAAGAAATTTGGAAAAAGTATTACATGTACAGAAATGACTATAGATTTATTAATATAAATAATATCGCATTAAAAAAAATAGAATCTTTAAAGTAAACGTATTAAATTTTTTTTTTTTTTCAAATCTTTAGATTATGTTATATTCGTATCGTATATTTCTTAAGTTTTTTGATCTGTCTAGTAGTTCCATATACACTACAAACTAGCGAATACAAATAAACAAACAAAAAAACTCTTGAGCTTTATATTATTACTATTGACAAAATATATCTAAATATCATAATATTTAATATGACAAAGGTTACATCGACAGGAATAAGAATTCTAAGACTGATAATCTAATCATAAGTTTGTAGTGAAAAAACTTGTAGTACCATTTATCAAGAAGATCCCTGCCCTGAAAATATCAAGTAAGCCATAGTTTAATATTTAGAAATCAGAAAGACTTAATGAATTTCCAAAAGTGAGAAACCATAATATACCTACTTAATAGTACTTTACCTATGAAATTGCCGTTTTGTATGAAAAAATTTAAAGGATTTTTTTTCATGTATTTTTTATTTGTATTAATCGAAGTAATCACCCATGCAATCAATGCATCTTTGCCAGCGCAGTGGCAGTTTATTGATGCCCTTCTTAAAGAAAACAGCTGGACGGGAGGCAACAAGTTCTTCAAAGGTATTTTGTACTGCCTTTCGGGTATTGAATTTTTTTCCCGCCAAGGAGTTATCCAAATTCTGGAAAAAGTAGTAGTCTGTAGGCGCAAGGTCTGGCGAGTAGGGCGGATGACGGAGAACTTCCAACCCCAGTTCTTACAACTTGGAGACCGTCTGCTGTTCAGTATGAGGTCGCGCGTTGTCGTGCAGGAGCAGCGGAGACGAGCGATTGACCAATGCTGGTTGGAGATGTGCCAGCTTCTCCATCATTGTGTTCAGTTCTTCACAGTACACATCTGCAGTAATGCTCACCCCGTTTGGTAAGAAGCTGTGATGAATCACACCGGCGCTAGACCGCCAAACAGTGACCATCACTTTTCTAGGGGTAAGTTTTCGTTTACGGCATTGTTTAGGTGCTGAACCAGGACCCAACTAACTTGCTGAGCGCTTGGGGTTATCAAACAGAATCCATTTTTCATCGCAGGTAACAATGAGGTTCAAAATTCCTTCATTTGTGTGTCTGTTGATCAGTGCAAGGCACGTCTCGACGCGTACTTCGCGCTGGCGATCATTGAGTTCATGGAGCACCCATTTGTTAAGCTTTTTTACCTTGCCAATTTGACGCAAATGGACCAATATTGTTTTGACGCTAACGTCGAAAGATGCTGCTAATTCAGCCATAGATTGTGTATCATCAGCTTCCACAATCGCCTTTAATTCGTCATTGTCGACCAAAGTCTTCGGACGACGGCGAGGTTAATTTTTCAGGTCGAAATTCCCAGAACGGAAGCGAGCAAACCAATAACAGGTGGTGCGTTGGTTTGTAGTGTTAGCTCCGTAAACGTTGATGTTGCGTGCCGCTTGTGCCGTGTTGCTGCCACGACGGTACTCATATTTCATAATTACACGAATTTTTAACGTATCCATGATGACAAAAAAGATTGAAATGCGATGAAAATGTAACACTAATCAATAAACAAATGACTACTTTTGGAAAAAGAATTCCATGTTTTTAAAATAAAATTAATTTGAAGTTAGAATTCTTAGCCAAACAAAAATTATTTTTATTTGAAATGGCCAGTACTGCAGAACGGCAATTTCATAGGTAAAGACCTATTATATATAAACATCAATTGATAAAATGCATCCATTCTCTATTCTAAAGTAATGTACGTGACTATTAGCGAAATAAATTGTAATTTATTTTGTCAGATAGGGGCTTGTATTGGTCTCTTGCACAAGTGATATAAACTATCAACAGAATAAGCATAATTCTTAATATGCACTGGTCATAAATGAGCAAATAAAAATAAAACACTTCTATAACAAGATACGTAAAAATAGTAACAAGTAAAAATTCTGTATGTTTTCGAATCAATATATTGTTTCTCTTAATTATTACTAGATATTTACCAAAAACATGTATTCTTTTCAAATTAGGATAAATATATAAAATCCTTTATGGAATACTTACCACATTTGGTTCCATTTTGATAAAACGAACACTAACAATTCATTAACACAATGAACGAAATACACAGACGGTATATTTGAAAAAATATACTATACGAATGAATCAAGTAATTTAAGTAAAGTGAGTGTCATTTAGACGATGTTAGTAAATACCGTCGTTATTTGATTAAGATAAGACATGATGTGTTTCGTTTGTTTGAAGGTGGATTCAAGTCCAGTAAACTACGATATGATTACAGTTGTATTTTTCAGTAGACGTAAAAAAAATTTAATAGTAGCGCGGCGCGAAATCTAACTCCTGGTCCCCAATACCCAAATCTAAAATGGCTTATCAGCAAATTGTAATTGGTCGTGAATTTATTATCAAGTTGAAAGTTTGTCATCATCGCATCAGTGTGTTCCAGTACATGCGTTGACATCCACTCGCATCTTCAGATTCCGTCTGTATCCAATGAAATTGTGCTGAACTGCCACGAACCATCAATCCGGGTAACCTGACAACTGCCCTAACGGGTCAAAACAACTTTGCTACTGTGCGTCCTTTTTTTAACTTTGCCTGATGGTTAAAAGAAAACAATCCAAAAACAACTGCGACAGCGATATGTCGGTAGACGCTGTTCTGCTAGTCTGGAAGCCTCTCGGCATTTGGATGTAGAATGGCTGATTCCGAAATGTGGTAAACCAAAAACTATGGCGGCCGTGACACGATACCCTACAACCTCGAATATCACCATCATTTCGTTTTGGGTTCTCGTTTGATGGCATGAAAGTTCAAGTTGATTCACTATGGAACGCCAATTTGTTGTAATAAAAAATTTAAGGGATAACTGATATATATATAATAAGTATTCTTTTTATTTCGACACGAATCTGAGAACTATATTTTTTTTACCAAGTAAACATTCTGGACCTACTGATGTAATTTTATTTAACATTCTAAAAAGTAATTAGTAATAATGAAAATGTGACCAAATACATTCAGGAGTATTAATTAGGGAATATTTTATTTTTAAGTGAAAACTTGTTAAGGCGCGTGGAGTACTTTTTGGGTGAACAAAAAGCGTGAAACTCGCGTCGTCGTCACCGCACGCTTCCCATGAGTTATATGTATACTGTGTATATATATGTACATAGATATACCTCCGTGCGTTATTAGTATACATTATATATACAAAGAGTATATCTCTCTACATATATATACATAAAGTTAATTTTTTCTGAAGTGTACATTTTTTTATGTAAAATAATTGCCATAATTGTGTACGATAGCGCAATAAATGAAAATTGTATTTCACCATATACATGATAGTACTTTCAACTGATAAATAAAACAATTCATGCGAAATTATTCCCTAAACATTCTTTGGGGACTGCATTTATTTTGTTTTTAACAAGTGAATCATTTATTTAAATCTGTAAATTCGTCCAACAAATATCTACCTTCTATAACTTACTAAACCTTAGAATGAAAAAATGTTGGCAAACACGTTTTATAAAACATAATAAAAACTTATATTAATATTTAAATTAAATTCATTTTATTAAATACCTTTACGCTAATTCATATTTAAATATTACTTCATAAGCCATACCAGAGTAAAGACATAACATTGAAGGTTCAAAGGAAAAAAATGTAAATTATTTCGTAAGTCATAAAATATTAAGAATGAAAGAAAACGTTTATTTATTGATCACATAGCACAGCAAAAATTATAAAACCAAGACAACTAAAAAAATTAATAACAAGTAACGTGCTGTGCGGGAATAAACAGGTCCTAATCTCAGCATAATTGTTACACTGAATCAGTGCAGGCCATATTACAACACACAAGCTTCTGCATTTTTTATCATACCAAATATTATGTGAGATAAGAAGGTAGGTTACTCGCAGTGTTGAAATTTCTCTAAGGCTATACACATTTAACTTTACATACAAAAAATTATCTAATTATGAGCAGACATATAATTAACATTGAAATTACTGTCCATTCACCCTATTTAATAGCTAGCGCTTTAGGCGCTCATTTTTGTTTTTATTTTGTCTCGAGGCGACCTTTTGTTCTATTTTAATCATTGTTTTTTTACGGAGTAATAATATTTTAGTGAATGATTTTAATCTATACTAATATTAAAATGCTCAAGAGATTGTTTTTTAAGTAAATCTTCTAGGCGGTGGTTCGATAATTGGATGAGAATTGATAGTGGAATTACAAGCTCGCGTTAAGTTCAGGCATATTTCGTTACATGAGAGAAGAAATATATAACGTAGAGAGAATGAGAACGACAATTCCACACATTGTAAATCTAATATATATATATATATATATATATATAGTTTAGGCTATCTCCGTCTCCCTATTTAAGAATTTTCACTTTTATCACGCTAATCTTTGGATCTACCAATCAGATTTGAAAAATTATTTTTACTGTTTACAACCTATATGTAGCCCACGGTGTAGTTTCTTTTGGATAAGTTTATCACGGGTGAAACCGTGGGGCAAACCTATTTTTTTCTGATTTTTTAAATATATTTATTTTATGTAGACGATCAATCAAATATTAGGTCCTTACATTTGAAATTGGCATTCTGTTGAACTGACCACATTGACCTCTAATATCTGGCGTTTGGTTAGGAATTCCAAATTCAAATTTAGCCTTGAATTTTAGGTTTCGAATTTAGTGATAAATTTGTTTTTGCACCATTTGATTTTTCTTTGACACCGTTCTATTCACAAAATGGAAAACTCAAATTATCGCTTTATTTACATATATGAGTTCCACCGTGGCATTAGCACTGCAGGAACAGCTCGAAGAATTAATGATGTGTATGGGGAAGCTGCTGTAAAAGAAAGCACGGTACGTTTTTGGTTCTAACGTTTTCGTTCTGGAAATTTTCACCTACGAAACAAACCCCGTGGACGGCCGGAGACCCTAGTTGATAATAACGAATTAAAGGTGATCATGGAAGCGGATCCACCGCAAACCACGTCAGAGTTAGCGGCAGGCTTCGGTGTGAGTGATAAAACAATTTTAATTCACTTGAAACAAATTGGAAAAGTGAAAAATCTCGAAAAATAGGTACCGCATGAATTGACTGAAGCACACCAACAAACACGCATTGAGTGCTGCGTTACATTACTCAGCCGTCACAAAACAAGGGGATTTTGAATCGTATTGTTACTTGTGACGAAAAATGGATCCTTTACGACAATTGGAAATGCTCATAACAGTGGTTGAACTTAGGAGAACCGGTCAAATCCTGTCCCAAGCGAAATTTTACTCAGAAAAAGGTACTGATGAGTGTTTATTGAACACTAATGTAACACTACAGCTTCCTAAGATCTGGCCAGACGATAATGGCAAATCTGTATTGTCAACAATTGCAAACCATGATGGAAAAGCTAGCCGTGAAACAACCGAGACTGGTCAATCTCTCTAGCTCACTAGTGCTTCAGGAAAACGTTAGACCACATACTTCACGACAGACGGTCGCTAAATTAGAGGAACTGCGGTTCAAATGTTTCCAACACCCACCATACTCCCCAAACCTTGCTCCTTCAAAGATTTTATTGATTCTCGCTTCCACAATTTTTTTCAGCAATGGAATCAATGAACTACCTATTAAATGGCGATAGTGCATCGATAACAATGGCACATAGTTCGACAGATTAAATGTATAATTTTATAATATTTTTTTTTGTTTTACTTTGTCCATATAAAATGCTAATTTCATATGTAAGGAATAATTAATATTTAAATTGCTCACTCAAAGTATGATTATTTCTCAAGGGGTTATAAAAACGGTTTCTGTCGTTTTCATTATGAGATCCAATACTGTTTAATCTGGCTTTCTTGCTTGTTTGCAAGCTGGCTTGTTGCATGACTTGATTAATTTCATTGATGCTTGTAGACGATATAATCTGGAACTAACCTACTGTTGATCGGTATACATATTATAGAGGATCTTTTTAATATTGCTTACATACATCATTGTATAATTAATATAACATACCATCAGGCCTGTATCCCCGAAGGGTAAGGCAGAGGTATACTAAAGTACACCCACAGTTCGCCAGGTATGTTTTTTTAGGTCCCATGTAATAGGGGGTAAGCCTATTGCCATTAATCGAACACAAACTTGGGCTTGTGAGCTCTGAGCTGCTACTGAGAATTTCATAGAAAACCTCAAAAACACTTTGCGCGATCTAAAAATCGATCCCAAGACCTCGAGCATAGCAATAGCGCTTACGACCTAAGGCTAATGTTTAATAATTATTAATATATATTGTCATATAATATGTGCTTTTTAATAAATAAATCAATGATCCATTTGAAATCTACTTGTGATTTAGGGTCCCGTTAATTATATTTGATATATTAAGCTAAATAGTCCGGAATCAACTTAGCATTCATAAGACGCCAATATTATGAAATATTTAATTGGTTATTAATATACACCCAAATTATAGTTAATTGTAATTATTACACAAAAACCTAATCCTAAACTAATATATAAAGTTATTTATATGTTTATGTGAAAGTATACAAGTTGAAATATATTTGACAAATTTTGATGAAATTTTTCAAAATAGTTCTAAGTCATGATAGATACACTTCATAAAAAAAATACGCCCAGTGAAATGGACAGTTACCAGCTTGTAATATATAAATATAAAATCCAAAAGAAATAAATATAAAATCTGAACTTTATTTTAATATATTCTAATGATGAAATAAGTAATTAAAACATACGCTTTGTACAAAGGCGAACTTAATTCTACAAGGGATTTCCAATAATTAAACCGCGATAGTTTGGAAAGCGAGGATTAATCAAAAATTATAATTAATTAACAATCAATCACCACCTACCTACATAAACACGTACATATTTTTCCGTATGACTGACAGACAGCTTAAAAAACTTGTCTGGCCTTTACCACACTGCGCGTCTTAAAATAAGCGAGTAAATTAAGTTGTTAACATGCAAGAATCTATTCAAATAACAATTTACTTTTAAATATTTTTTGTGGAGTTATTTGTACTCAGGTAATTTTTGTAATCATTGTGCAATAAAAATCATATCATGTAGATATATCTACATAACAATCAACCTTATGGATCAAAATTTTAACCACAACTTAAAAATGCATTTAGCAATCGGGGACAATTTACCAAGTTTACTTCTTGAAAACAGCTCTTGTTATATGAAATAAATGTTAAATGAAACATGAGATACAGTAATATTTAAACTAAAAACAATTTTTAAGAAAAAAAAAACAACGAAAATAGAATCATCTAAATCGGACCATAAACAGAGAAGTTAAGGCTCAATAATCATTAAAAAATATATACTTACATACGACTTCAGAACCTCTTCCTTTTCTTGAAGTCGGTAAAAAAATTGGATTGCTTTCCACTGCGCTTTAATGCGCCAGGAGAAACTAAGTAAGTAGTTACATTCAAATATTATTATTATTATTATTTCGTTATAATTATAAGAAAGCTATTAATTAATCTATGCTACTATCCAATTTTTTTACCGACTTCAAGAAAAGGAAGAATGTTTTGATCAGAATATCACCTGTTCTTAAGTGACGATGTGGCCAGATTTTCAACTTATGGGTGGTAGCTAGCCAGGCTATAATGAAACCATGTTTTCCTTCACCGAAAGCTCAGGCTCATTGCAGGTATTCGAACTCACGTCAATCAACGCGAAGTCCGTACACGCTACCAATTGTGCCATCGTTGCTTCAAAATTGCAGCCATGTAGCGCAAGTTGTTTTTGACCGTATATGCCCCGATAAAGGTATATACATATTTGATTAATCATAAAATATGAAAATTCTTCTTCAGCTGTAAATCTTGAGGTCAAACTTCATTATAAATTTCCTCTTGTTACTTCTACTGACCACTAGGTGACTGCTACCTCCAGTAATTGAAGATTTAAACTACTAGATGTGGCAGTCAGCTTCTTAGTGTGAAGGTTGAACAACAAAAAAATAGATTTCACATTGCTTTTCACTGTAATAATACGTTTACAAATCATCATTATATTAATACGTGAAGCAAAAACTTTCTACCCCTTTTTAAGCGTATTGCGTGCACGGGTGACTGTGAGATTTGACATGGTTAAAGTTTATATGGAGGAGGAGCGCAGAAAGCTAAAACCCATCTATAATATCTGTTACTAATACATAAAATAAAATAAATTAATACTGCGAATCCTGAAAGACCTGTGCCATTAAACTTAGACCCCCCAAAATACTGACATTGTCACTCAATGAAAAGTGACAGCAAGTGATTTAATATTCATTGTTTAGGTTCATACTGCAAAAGTCAAACAGAAAATAGTCTATGATTAAAAAATCGCTGGCCGAATTACGATCGTTGGGAGACCACTAGAACTAATATATAATTCTATAATCATGTACCCATATACGGAGAGCCATGTTTTTAACAGACTCCAAAAAAAAGAAGCAGGTTGCTCAATTCGAATGATTTTTTTTAAATTGTTGTTCAGTAATAACTTCTTTGTTTATGAACCGATTTGGATGTTGTTTTTTTGATGGAAAAGGATGGGCGGTCTCATTTTAATTTCATTAGCATTGGACCTTCAACTTCCAAGATACACTCGAAAACTCCTCAAAATCATTGAAGTTGGTTTTTATTGAAGTGAAACTTTTTTGCGCCCATGAGGGTAAAATTTTTACGGATGCAACGCGTCACGAAAATGTGAAACGTTTTGAGAGAGAGAGGGAGAGAGCGATTCAGACCGATTGAGAAGAGAGTGAGTAAAGGCGAACGTAGCATGAAGCACGTAGCCATGGAGACAATGTGTAAAAATTGAGTTAAATTTATAAATAAACATTTTGTGATAAATTTGTAAATCGTCTTATACTGAGCAGTTGTTCAGAGTGAGTAATATATTTCTTATCTTTTTGTTAATATACAATTTTGTATGGTAATTCGTTTAAAGGTAAGAAATTTTTAATATTTACAAACAACATGTGGCATTTTAATTTGCAACTCGTCATTTAAGAATTTAATATACCTAATAGTTTAATGGCAATTAAATTCATTAAATTCCTAACATATCTTCCTTCTTCCTCCCTCTAAGTCTCGGAAATCTAAAGCTTTAGATTAGTATAAATATAAACGAGATTTAAAAATTAGTTTGCCAATTAAATTTCACTTCTGTCCTGTGTACTTTGTACGCACGCACTTTCTTTTTTATTTATAAAAAAATGTCCATGGTACAGTAGCACGGCAAAGTGACCGATGTACACTTGCCTACAATCCAATAACGGAAACGACCACTGAGAGATCCGCTATCTATTGACAATCATTGCTGTCATGCCAGTCTACAAGTCCATCGGCAGTTGATTATATGAGTATGTACACTAGCTGATTTCATAAGGAGTTTTTGACGGGATATTCAAGTGACATGTTGTGGTTTTTATTTTCATTTAATTATTTACTTAGGTTTTCGACCCTATTTTATGTAATATTGGTGGCGTTCTGTGTAATATAGTTTGGTTTTTGTGCATATGGGAAGTGGATTATAAATATAAACTAAGAGCATGCATTCTGGGATCCCACAAAACTCCCTAGAAAGTTCTAACACGGAAGCCACCATTTTTTTAGGATACTGAAATCATCATAAGACAGGACACTTTATTCACTTGATAACGGCAGTAATGGTCTTCATTAAGGAGGACTAGTTGCCAAGTTTGGAAGAAGAAGAAGAGAAAATTCCAAAACGCGACAAACCAAAAGAGAGTCACATTCACACGCTTACCACGATGTGGATATTGGTCGCAGCCCAGTCAGGTAGGTACAGATCCTTACAACCCCGTTTAATTTCTGGATATAGGTACACCAGCCGATCTCGGAACGCGACACGCCTAGAAGTGTCATTAATACGGGTGCTTAAACTTGGTGTATGGTGGTAGCGATCCAATCGCATACAATTGTCGTTATACCATCCAGCAAATGTTCATGCAATAATGAAAAGTTTGTGTTTGTGTCAGCTCCAACGCACGACTGGAATTTATTTCTTATGTACGATTGTCCTTGAAAATGCAATGCCAACCGATCGACCGATTGATTTATTAATTCTATCTGTCATTCTGTGTATATGATTTCAAAGTGAACGATGCCCAATGTACGTTGCACAGAAAAACGTAACGCTTTTATAAATTTCACTCCTCATAAAATTTCCATACCTGAGGCCTTAAATGACACTCGATTCTTATGGAGTAAGCTCCAATGTATTATTGTATAAAAAAACAAGTATACCTATGAAAACAAAAACAATAAATCTGTCACTAAACAATTTATTTCATCAACTAAAACAACTCACACGTTACATACAATAAGTAGATAATACTCATTAACATCTCGTAATTCAGCATTCAATATCGTACATGTCTATAAATTATATTCATTAAATACTAAACAATGTAGGTATTTTAGGTTCATAACAAACTGTTTATAATATAAATTAAATAATTAGATTTAACCCTTCGGCTCTCAATGTCTCATATAAATGTACGTTGGTATATAAAATTTTTATTATGAACACTGAACTGTAAACAGTGAGGATTGCACGTTTTGCAAAATCAAGGTTTTTTTCTAAAATAAAGTAACATTGGCGATATTGTATGCCAAAATTCGATATATATAAATATGTACGAACAAAACATAATTTGTCATTACGCATCTAATCCATGACTGCAGCCGCTGATGGCACTAAATAACATAAATATGTACTTTTATGTAGTCAACTAAGTTATGTAATGTGAAAATAGACAGGACAGTTTGTTTAACTTAGAGGAAATGTTCCCAGGATAACAATATACAGTGGATAACTTTATTCGAATTAAATTAAAAGATAAGAACAAAAAAAAACAATATAAGTGAGACAATAATATTTATAGATGAGATTTATTAGTCAGAAAAAATAGAAACAAAACTATATATTTTATTGTAGCATTAATCAATATTATATAAAGATAATTAATGAAATTTGTAATAGTTCAAGTAATGCAAAAAAACAATCTAGTTATCAATTTGCCTTAGCTCTCAAAAACGAAGAAAAAAAACCTATTTACAAAAGTTAAGAGACATAAGTTTTTGTTCAGCAACTAATAGGTAGTTCTACATATTGAGACATTAATATTATCAGTAAATTCGTTGATATAGGCACTTTAAGTTTATTCGTAATTAAACTTATTCACGCTACATAAGTTGCTAGGAATATAAAGACTATAGCGCAGTTAATTCGGAAATAAACACCTTAGTACATTTAAATTGACCTTAATATAAATTCTTAAGTAGGTATGCTTACGTATAAAAGTGCTTACAAACAAACGTTGAGAGTTTAAAATTTTAAATTGTAGGTGATTGGTCTGCTGTCAAACTTAACCAATTGATACTTCTTAATTGACGTAAGCTTTTGGACCAGTGTCAATATGGCGTGCTGTGATTGGTCAGCACGCGCAGTTCTTGCTGCCGCCGTCTCTACTGTTCTCGCCATTTGCAATTTTGTGATCGAGACCGAATTTTTCTCCGTCTCTATTATCGTTACTTTGAAGTAATTTGTCATTTAAAAGAATCTGTAAAAAATTTACTATGATTAAATATTTTCCATTGTGAAGAATATTGTTGGAGTCTTCTGTACAGTGAACAAAATTCAAGTGTCTGTTTGTTAATAACAGTTTTTTACTAAACGCATGTGAAAGTATATACGATACATATAATAAAACACCACTTTAAAAAAAATGTGTATTTCTGTCTGTTTGTCCCGGATAATCTCCGAAACGGTTGAACTGGTTTTGGCGCGACTTTCACTGGCAGATAGCTGATATTATAAGGAGTAACTTAGGCTACTATTATTTTAGAAAAAGAATTAGGGTTTCGCGCAAATTAAAAAAAATCGTGTCATGATGAATTGTGAATTCGGGCGCTTAAATAGCTTACGCTGAGTAAAAAATAGGCTATATATCAAATTAATGTATTATATAATAGTACATATTAAAAATACCCACAAAAAAGTCAGTGAGAGCATATGCCTATCTTCTAAGGATCACCCACAGTAAGCATATACCAGGGAATGGGAGTAGCACGATTCGATATGTCCGATCGACGGTATTCTGTAGACCATGTGAACGAAGTCGCGGGCACAGCTAGTTAAAGGATTCATTGGGCAGCTTCCTCCTTTATGAAATATTATGTACACTATTACTTATGTAATGTTTTCATTTGATTATTCTAATTAATATTATACAAGAAAATTATAAGAACGTACAAAGTATTACAAATACTTATTCAAAATATATGTATTTTTATGAACCAAACACTGCCTCCATTATTTCCTCTTAAGTCGTAATTTAATAAATGATATATAGCACAAACAAATATAATTATTTACTGATTGTCATTATCATAAATGCTTTCACAGGAACAGAAGTTTATTAGCCAATTTAATTAATACATAATATAAATCAAACATAAGCTTCCATTGAATAACAATCCGACATAGACGAAGGAGTTCGACAAACACGTTTCATCAAAAGATAACGCGTACCATAAATATTTGTGTAAATAAAACGAAACTTTCCATAGCATTCGGTGATGTTGAAATATCCATAAATTAAAGTCAACTGTGAAGATAGTAGCTAGAATGAGTATCAACATGTTGTTTTTCCATAAAACGAGTTTGGACAAATTAACATTGTAAGTTATGACTTTTATTAAAATTTATTTCGCAGTTTCATAGCTGTTTTTGTAATATTTCCGGATGGAAGAAAACAAGGTTTCGAACGTGAGAAAATACAAGCTTCGACTTTAATAGTAACTATTAAAATGTTAAGTATACAATAATTTTGATTATACTTATAAAAAACGGGTGGATATTAAGCCCGGAGATTAGACTATTTCTTAATTATTTTATTAACGAGCTGTGCCCGCGGCTTTGCTCACGTGGACTACAGAATGCCATCGATAGGGCACACGCGCGCATTTTGCTCCCCTGGTCCCGGATATTTTAAAGACAAAATGCGTAGTCTGTGTGTTTCTTAGACGATAGACATACTCATACACATAGATATACTCTTACTGATTTTTTGTAGGTCTTTTTAATGTCTACTATTATGCAGTACATAACTTTGATATACCTATTTCTTAAAATAGCTTACTCAGCGTAAGCCATAGAATTGATGCACCATGACTAATTTTTTTTAAATATATGCGCCGAAATTCGTTCTTTTTCTAAAATAAAAATAGTCTAAGTTACTCTTTATACCATCAGTATACCAGTGAAAGTCCCGTCACAATCGGTCCAACCGTTTCGAAGATTACCCGGAAGACAAAAAAAATTAAAATGGTTTTTATTTATTTATATTATTAAGCTACCAACAAGACATACACTTCACTAAAATTAAAAATACAAAACATGCTTTAATTAGAATCTAAGTGTTGCCTATGTAATGTAAGTGTGTTGTAGAATGTATATAAAATCAAGAGAATATAGATAAATAACCTAAGTACTTAGTGAGTTCACATGTATTTCAAAACATTGTCTCTGTAGCATTTGATACATGCACAAATATGTGTATGTTAGATTCCTTGCATAAGCTGTTCTATTGTTTTTGAAGTCTGTTCACGCAGGAGAAGTGCCCCAAATTACTTTTTTTTTTTTTTTTTTTTTTTTTCGAACTGACTACACTGTTGCCTGAGGGGCCCTAAAGCCGCTGCGGCTTTTACAGCTTCACCGGACTTGGGGGCGAGCACAGAGGGCACTCAGCCGCAAATTACTTTCAAAGGTTTTAGGTTTAAATAGTACAAATGCTGTTCTTCTGGGTAATTTGTAAGGAGTGTTAACATTTATTAGATTTTTTGTTATAATTATCGCATATGCTTTCATATGCATTTAGTAAAAAGCTGTTATTTTGACATTACAAACAGACACTTCATTTTTATTAAATTGTAAACATTATAAATAGTGTTGATAGGAACTACTGATCCGATTCTGAAAACTCTTCGTGAAAGCTACGTTCACCATGAGTGACGTAGGCTTTTTTTTAATCTTATGATATAACTGACACGAACGAAATCGCGATTGGTTGCTACTAATATATATTTTACCTTATTCACTAGCGAGCGAGCCGCTTCCTCAATATTTATATTTTCCTTTGCCGAAGTCTCGAACCAACCGGCAAAGCCCTTTTCGCGGCAGTATTCATCCATTTTCGCCGGTGAGTTTACAATGCCTTCCTTTTGTTGATCACACTGCGTCAAATGAACATATTTATGTTATATAATATCTTCTATAACGATTTGAAGTGGTTTGCAGGATATATGAAAACGGTAGATATCCTTCGCTCAATATGTATAATTAGTAACTACGTAAAGGCCTCATCCCACCGAAAACTATGAACTTAACCACGCAAACCCAGCATGGAGTAATCAACAAAAAACTATAATAACAAAAGTAGAAATTTATCTCGCTTGTCGGAGATATTACGAAAAAAAAATTCGAATCTCCAATTTACGTCGCAATGTTTTTTCTACACTGAACAGTGGATTGTGTTAGGTAACTACCAATACATATTTATAAAGCAACTTTACGCAAATTACGAAAAATATTAAACATAGTTTTGTCTGCACTTTATCCCAACAAGAAGAGATAACGTTCAGTTTCTAAATTATTACAAAAAAATAATTCATTATTATGTAAGATGGGTAGGCCACCAATTTGCAAATTCGTTTGATCAGTACTTTTAATTTAAGAATAGTAGTAAAAGGTCTGTACCTTATTTGCAAGTAATATGCACGGTATAGATGAACCGTCCGGTAATTGAACCTTTGTGTCGAGGTCGTTCTTCCACTTCGCTACTGCATCAAAGGTGGCAACCCTTGATACATCGAATACAATGAAAGCCCCTACTGCCTCCTTGTAATACACACGAGTCATGTTGCCAAAACGTTCCTGGCCTGTAAATTTCGATTATATTTATTATCCATAATTAAATTATGATGAATTATAGTGCGACCTTCTTCTTCTTTCTAGAACACAAATAAAGGACAAAACAGATTAATGATTGGTTTCCGCGCCGCTTCAACTAGATACCGTCGTCGTACTATAAAAATGGGGCAATAAAAACTATGCCGAATTGGCGTACTCGAGTCACTGTCATACCGACAATATTGTCACGTTGACAAGGCTCATTTCAAATAATCACTACGTGGTATCTAGTTGAAGCGCCAACTTGTTGCGCAGCGCGACGGAAACCAATCATTATTCTATGGGACAAAGTCTTTCTCGTTAAATAAGCTACTTTAGATTAATGATCAGTATCTACTGCGCTAATCATTAATGTAAGGCTCTAACAATAACGTATTGAAGATATTTTCAAAGATGAACTAGTTTTAGTAGAAGAAAAATAATTACATACTTTTAAACATATTATAAAATAGTTCTTTTAACAATAAACGTCGTAGGTCACTGAGGAACCATAATTGGTAGCAACATAAATAGAAAGAAAAACATTCCAATGACTAGGACAAATATATTCGCAAAACACTGTGACATATCGTCCATCTTTCTGTTTTGACATGTCATTATTGTAAACGTCTCAAAATGAAACTGACAATTTATTTATGATGAATGAGAATACAATTCTCTAATTCAGTTGAATGAAAGAGGTTCAATGCTAATTAGTTGATTAGCACGTTACTGAAGCAATACTTTTTTAACGTGTTTAACGGAGGATAAAATTGAAGGTTGTACTGTGCGTACATCGTGTGGCCGAAAGTGTGACATGATGGAACTGGCCATTAATCATAATAATGACAACACATTTTACTTTTAATTAAACTCCGTTAAATTATTATTCTCAAACATGCTTGGAAATATTGTCATTATTTTCGAAAAAAGAACACGTGAAGTTTTGAATTTACGGACATTCCAAGGATGATAATAAAGATCCAATCAAAAGTATTTAATAACCCCAGCACGCCGTTTCATACAACATTGCTGAAGCGTTGTAATGTTCCAAATTCAAAAACGCTCCTGCAAATTGATTTGATCTTCTTTGTCCGTAAATTCAATACTTCGCATGTTCTTCTTTCGAAAATAATATCAATATTTCCATACATGTTTTAGAAAAGCACTATATATGCCTCGGCGGAAAGAGCAATACCTTGTCTCTTATTAGTAAAGTCCTCGACCTTTGCATTAATGTACTATTTACACAATAAAAAACTCCATCATGTTCTTATTATTTTTCTTCCCAACTGGGCAACTAGTCTTATGTATTGAAGACTATAACTGTCATTATCAAGTGAATATAGAATGTCCTAGCTTAGAACGATTTAGTATCCCAACAAGATGGTGGCTCCCTTCTTATAACTTTCTAGCAAGTTTTGTGGTACCTTAAAATGTATGCTTCCAGTATATATTTATAATCACCTTCACTTATGCACAATAACTAAACTATATCACGCAAAACTCCACCAGTATTATATAATATATGGTGAAAAACCTAAGTTAATGAATAAAAAAAAAACTAAAACATGTCACTTCAAGATCCTGCCAAAAACTCTCCACTTCATCATGTTTTTGACACGCTCAATAACATTTTTTTTTTTGTTATGGCCGAGAAGTATATCTTCACAATTTTTTAAAAAATAAAGCTTAAAACTTTGAACGAATTTGTGAATACTTTATCGCACTTTTGGTTTGTAAACTGGCGAGATTAATGCCATAAAATATTTTTATTCAGCTAGCCAGCGGTATTGTGGAAGAAATCAGTAAAGGTAGTACAAATAGAAGAGTTTGCAAAAATAAATAAAATCTTTCTAACACTGAAAATTATCTATAGTAATATTAGGTACATAAATTATTTATATACTAAATAGATGCATACGTACACAATTACACAAATATTATAAAAACAAATCGTATAAATAATGATCTTTCATTTTTTTTTTCTGATTTATTATTATACTGTTAGCCTTAGGGGCCCAATCCAAAAACAGAGCCGCTGATGGCTTTTACAGCTTCACCGAACTTGGAGGCGAGCGCTTAGGGCACTCAGCCGCATGATCTGTCATTGATCACTTTTGTCTCTTGTTTATTGCACAAAAATCGATGCAGTTCTGATTTGAAGTTGGTTTTGCTGTTAGCTTCTTGAAGATGATGCGGTAACGGAAACGCTTTTTAAATCATTGATATTTCTTGAACCCGGTAATAAAAAATATTGATACATTTTTGTTCATTGAAAAAAGGATAGATCATAGACTTTTGTTTCAGATGATTTGTTTGTAAGTCTTTGACAGAGGTACCACACATTATGATGTATTTGTTAGGGTGAGGATGCGATTATAACTTGATGTTTTTAGCTCTATAAAAAAGCATTTGCTTAGCCAAAAACGTCTTTTCATAAACTTTCAGACGTCATTAAAAATAACTCACCTGCAATATCCCATAGTTGCAAACGTATTATAGTGTTCGCATCCCAGTTCAACACTTTCAATGCAAAGTCAACGCCTATAGTAGCTCTGTAGTGCTGACTGAAGAACTGGTGGACGTAACGTTTGATGATAGATGTCTTTCCAGTTCCGAGTTCACCGATTACCAATATCTTGTACAAATGCTCCCTTCGCTCTGCGCTCGGCGACGCATGGGACTGTAACAGAATGAGAGATAGTTTAGATATAAAACGTCATAATGAAACCATAGCCAACTTCCTCCTGGCTAGCTACTATGAAAATTTATTTATTTAATCTTTATTGTACACAGTTAATTACATATACAATTGAACATTAAAAGTTATATGATAAGTACAAAGGGTGCCTTATTGCTGAAAGCAATCTCTTCCAGGCAACCTTTGGATGGACATGTTACAAAGTGTAAATCAGGGGTAGTATGGGTGTAATGAGAACAGCAGAATTAAAACAATTAGATACGGTATAAAATTTTACATAAACCATAAAGAATTATATGAAATATAGACTACATTAATATTATTTATAAATATAATACAAACAAAATGTTATATAATTTCGTATACATCTTATTATATTAAGTGAGCAATTCTTGTATATATAATTATGTAATTGGTTTCTTGGAAACGGCTCCAACGATTTCGATGAAACTTTGCATTTAGATAATGTTTTACATTCCAAGTTTACCTAGATAGGTGTTTTTATTTTTTTTATTTATAAGACACCGAGCACTGCCCGGTCGCCCAAATACTACTATTAAAATGACAGATGACAGATTAAGCATATTTTTAAATATGCTTAGCGATTGTGCTCATCTTACAGAAATAGGTAGTGCATTCCATGGCCTTACAGCCTGAAATGCGAAAGAAATACTTAGCAAGAAAATTTGTGGTGTGTGTAGGTACTTCCAGCGTTAGGTTTTCTGATGACCGTAGGCAACGCGTATGCGTATCATAAAGGAATTTGAAATGTTTTTGCAGATAACAAGGAGTGATTGGATTAAATAGTATTCTGTAAAGGAGAAACAAAATGTGCACTTCTTAATTTATACTAGCTCGACATAATGACTATACAGTACCTAATGGTAAGTACGGTACATTCTACAAATAACGGCGACCGTCGGTGACACAAAATTCATCGGCCTGCTGATATGCCTCTTTACGCCTCGTTTGAACAACCCAATATCATAAAAAGGTGGGAACACGTTGGCTGGAGATTATTCCACATCTGTACGGTACAGCAAAGGTAAAAATCAGAGAACGTGCCATGGTGAGGGCTACCATTCGACTGTGATTCTATAGTGGAAGGGAGACCATGGGATAGACTCAAACAACTCTTCAGAATATTCCCCACGATACAGGCGATAAAACACGCTCAGCGAGGCAATGTAACTTCGTAGCCGAAGAGAAAGAAAAAAACAAGCTTAAAAACAAACTCCCTCTAATCTTTGCATGATAAAATTATCGGCCAGAGTAAAATAAAAAATATTATTCAGGCCCTAAGAAATCACTTATGAATGACAAAACATCGCATTATAACATCAGGTGTAAATAAAATAAATGCTAAACTTATAATATATCTATACATATATACGAATAAATAAAATTTTAAGTGTCTGTTCGTAATATCAAAACGACAGCTTTTTACTAAATGCACATGAAAGTATAAACGGCATTTATAACAAATAAGCAATTTTTACAATTTTTGTCTGTCTATCTATTTGTTCCGGCAAATCTCGGAACCTGTTGGACCGATCTTGACGCTGCTTTCATTGGCATATAGCTGGTGTTATAAGGAGTAACATAGGCTACTTTTATTTTAGAACAATAAACAAATTAGGGTTCCGTGCAGATAAAATAAACTAAAGAAGCAGTGTAACTTGGTAAACATTTGGTACAAAAATAACCATAGGAAATTGTCAAAATTTAGTATGAAAAATATAAAAATATAATAAGAAGTATATTATCGGACCAATTCTCCTTGAACGTGTGAATGACGAACGTTACATTCCTACTTCCATTGCATGCAGTACAAAAAACTTCATATTTTTTTATCAAAACCGACAGGTCTTGTCATATTTAAATTTATTTATGAGTTAATAATCACGTATAATATTACTTTATGTATAATATTACTTTATAATAATACTAATACGCGGATATTGGTGTAGGGTAATTATTTATTAGTAACCTTGATGATTTAAAATAAATACAACTGGTTGTTTTGATTATCTATAGATCAATCGCTTTACTAATCCATTCGCAATCGTTGTCTTTATCTAAAATTAGGTACCTACCTAACTCAAGGGCCGAAAATGTTAACATTACGATGGTTATTTAGATTAGCTTAGATTTGTGGTTAGTAACTCCACGTGATAATCAGTATATTAAAACAGTCAAAAAATCATTACAAATCTAAATCTGAATAAATACAATTTCCTATAAACATTTATACTTTATCATTAATATTATAAAGGTCAAGAGCATAGAATTATTATTAGTTGTCTATGGTCAAGAGATTATTTGTTTTTTTTTTTGAAGCCTTTAATCTATTGTTCTACAAGTTAGATTTTTTAGTTAGTTAGTTCTTTTATATTTTATTGCATATTTATTGAGGAAACAGAGAGAAAAAATCTGGTCTGGTCCTTGGTCTCAACATGCGGGATCAGGGTGCCTTTCATGCTATATTGTCCAAATCTGGCAATACTGACGCTCTTTCGGTATACAACTTCATTAATTGTTACTATAAATAAAATATGTTGATTTAAGTAGGCCGACGTAACCCGAAGGGATAAAGGCCATAAAAGTAAGAAAAAATAAAATTACGAGGAAAGCTAGATATAACCTATAACTTCAAGGTAGGAGTTTTTGGCGGGATCTTGAAGTGACATGTTGTGGTTTTTATTTTTAATTAATTTATTTAGGTTTTTGACCCTATATTATGTAATATTGGCGGCGTTTTGCATGATATAGATTGTTTTCTGTGCTTATGTGAAGTGGATAATAAATATAAACCGAAAGCATGCAATCTGGGATCCCACAAAAACTCCCAAGAAAGTTCTAATAAGGGAGCCACCATCTTGTTAGGAAACTGAAATCGTCATAACACATGACACTATAATTCACTTGGTAATGGCAGTAATGGTCTTCATTAAAGAGGACTAGTTGCCAAGTTAAGAAGAAGAAGAAGAACTTCAAGGTAGGACTCTAATGAGGGGAGCAGTAAGCGTGAACGTCAGGTAATCTGG
Source organism: Saturnia japonica (assembly GCA_033032175.1). Classification (NCBI taxonomy): domain Eukaryota; kingdom Metazoa; phylum Arthropoda; class Insecta; order Lepidoptera; family Saturniidae; genus Saturnia; species Saturnia japonica. The sequence continues at coordinate 17,692,577 of CM065311.1, read as the reverse complement.
AGTGCTATACGCAACTAAGGAAAATGATATTTACACGGTGGAGGTTTGCTCGATTATATTTTACACTCGTGAAACCTAGGGATACAGCTTGTGTATGTAGATAAGTAGAAAAAATACAAATAAAACCTAACCAATGACTTAAGCAAGAAACCAGTCTTGTCTATTGCAATGCACTCTGACTTTTGAATATAGTCTGTTTTTATTTATTTTTTTCGTTATAGGTTTCGCGTTATGACCCAAGATGGTAGCACGCTAAACCTAGTAGAAGACTTGAATTTTGGCGATAAATTTTCAACTTGAGAGTGGTAGCTAGAGAGGTGGGCATTAGAAAAAGCTCTACCACCATGCTATGGTTTCATCACGATGTTTTACTTCACTGAAAGCTCAGGCTCATTGCAGGGAATCTAAACTCAAGTCGATCAACGCGGAGTCCGTACACGCTACCAACTGAGCCATCATTGCTTGACCTGATGTATTTTATAGGTTAACTGTACACTATAAAGTAACTATTTATTTTGTATAATCAACGCAAGGTTAACAAGCACACTCATTAACCTGTAAACTCGGATTTTCGGTACACAGACTAATTTGATAAAACACTGACTGATACAGGAATTTTACGCAATATGTATAATATATTATTATAATATTATTACGCAATATATTATTTGCAGCATATAATATGTGTTGGTTAAGTTGTTAATACTCTATTTGTGTGTCTAAGAACGAAATAAATAAATGTTAAATATTAACAAACCAACTTCAATGATTTTGAAGAGTTTCCTCGTATATCTCCGAAGTTGAAGATCCAATGCCAATGAAATTAAAATGGGACCAACCTTGAGGTATCTCCAATTCGACAAAAAAAGAATCATCCGAATCGGTTCATAAACAAAGAAGTTATGGCTGACCACCCATAAAAAATATGAATTGAGTAACCACGCGCCTTTTGTTAAAGTTGTTTTAAAAAAATACAAATCAAACGGCCATATTTGTAACTAGTCATCTAAAGTACCATAATAATAAATTCATAGAAAATGTCGCTAAGGCGTAAAAATGTGAGTCCGTGAGAGCAAAATGTTACATTTTGAATGTAAATTATTTTGAATATTCTTATATCTATTTTCATCGCGAGTATTCTAAATTAAGCTATAATTTAAATAACTTTATGAACTTGACATTCATAAAAAATGAAATAACAGCGTGAGTCCGCGATGGAAGAATTTTACATTTTGAATGTAAATGAATTTTGGATATTCTTAAACCTATTTTCATTATAACTTATATTCTGACAATGATCATCGAGTGTCATGTAAGGTGTATTAACATTAGCATTTTTATTAGACGGTAATAAATATATCTAATTGTGATAAATTTAAGATGTTAAGATGAAACAACAGAAGAATCTACTAAGACGTATTTTTACTTAAGTATGCATTATTTAAAAATAAAATGTAAATCAAAGTCTTATAATTATGGTCAAAATCAAAGTACACAAAGAGTTTTTGTCAAAAACGGAAAAAATAATTTAAAAATCCTATTTTCTCCTCTAGCGATCTTCCAAGCCCGCTGGTCCCCGTGGAAGAGTACGATCACAACTCTCCAAGAAAAACCAAAATAAACAAAAAGCCGGACAAAAAAAAACTGGACAAAGACTCTAAGAATTGTATAAAAATTGGAACTTATAATGTCAGGTCTCTGTCATCAATACACCGATACTTAGAACTCAATAATACACTGAAAGATATAAATTGCGACATACTAGGGCTTTCAGAAATAACAAAAATGGGTTGCAAAATAGAAGAGTATTCAGACTATGTTTTATGCTATATAGGAGACACAAAGGAACTGTATGGATTAGGATTCCTAATAAAAAAGACATGGAAAAATAATATAACTAACTTCACTGGTATTTCAGAGCGAGTAGCATTATTGCAAGTCAAATTTGGCAGACTAAAAATTTCTATAATTCAGGCATACGCACCCAGGAAAAGATCAGATAATACAGAAATACAATAATTGTACAATGATTTGAAAAAAGCTCACATACTAGCCGATGAGAAAATCATAATATTAGGAGCCTTCAAAGCAAAAATAGGGTAACTCAAAAAAGAAGAAAAACTCGTCATGGGACAGTATGGGCTAGGCCAAAGAAACGAAAGAGGCGAACGACTGTTAGAATATGCATTTAAATAAAGACTAGCAATAATCCACACTTGTTTCAAAAAAAGACCTAGCAGAAGATGGACTTGGAAGTCACGAGGCGAAAGTGTTAAAAACGAAATCGACTACATCATGACAAATGTCCCAAAAATAGTTCAAAATTATGAAGTTCTTAATAATGTAAAGTTCCGAACAGACCATAGACTAATTAGAACAATAGTCCTATTGAACCAATTTAAAAAAGTAAAAAAGGCTTTAAACCACCACCAAAGATCCCGAAAACTGAAGAGGAAACAAAACACTACATAGACGGCCTCAAATCGAACATCGTAAACGAGCTAGTAAATACCAGAAACGTACAATCTTACTATGATGCGCCAGAAGTAACTATAACAAAAAGTTTAACTAGCCAAAACAATCCCAAAAAAGAAAACCGACACAAAATATTTAGCGAAGAAACAGTAGCCCTAATCAACAAACGCATTGAACTAACTATGAGGAAGAATAAAGATGTTAATACAAAAAAAGAACTAAGCAAACTATATAAGGGAAATAGCAAAACGATCAGAAGAGACTACAGAAAGCATAGAAGAAGAGATTCAGAAGTACAAAGAAAGCATTTAAAGAATTAAATTTAAGGAAAACTTGGATACAAAAAATACAAGGCAAAACTAAAACAAGGCAATAAATCATACAGCAGGTAACTACTTTCTACCAAGAACTGTACAAAAAAAAGATAAAACCATCGAGGAATCCAACGAATCACACTATTGTTATATAACACGGAAACAATTAGACCTATAGAAGAAAAAGATATATACGCCCAGCTTAAACAACTAAAACCAGATAAAAGTCCTGGTCCCGATGGAATAACCAATGAAGCTTTGAAAATAGGTGTACCAGTTTTACTTAGACCTCTCACAGAATTATTCAATCTCATACAAGAAGATAAAATCGTACCAATCCAATGGTGCATATCAGACATCATACTACTATATAAAAAAGAGACCCTCTCGATATCAACAACTATAGACCAATTCGTTTATTGGCCTACATAATATACAAAATCTTTTCATCTATAATTCTTAAAAGCACAAGAGATTGAAAATGCACTACCAATAGAACAGCTGGCTTTCACTCTGAGTTTAGGACACTTGACCATATGCAGGCACTGGAACAAGCTATAGAAAAATACCAAGAGCGTAATAAGCCACTGTGTCTTACAAAGCTCACAAAGAGCTATGGAGAGAAGTATCATAAACATAAGAAAAATACAAAAAGTCAGGAGCACAGAGATAAGACAGAAAACAAAGATAACTGATGCCCTCACACAAGCTCTAAAATTGAAATGGCAGTGGGCAGGTCACGTATCGAGATACACTGACAGTAGGTGGACAATCAATACTACAAGGTGGAAAGGGCCAATCGGCAAAAGAAGGGTAGGGAGACCGAATTAATAGGAAAGGACTGGCAAACTATCGGCAAAGACAGATATGAGTGGAAAGAACTGGAGAAGGCCTTCACTCGAGGAGACGTCCATATTCAATAGTAAAAAAAATCTAACTCTTACTAACATTTAGACATTAAGCAAAACATAAACTAAACACTAACAAACAAATACCAACATTGCAAATGGAAATTACGGTTAAGGATTTCCTCTAGCGGAATTTTTTACCCCACTGTGTGCCGGTCACTGTCATGCAGACCTGCAAGCCTCTATGTATCCACATACTAGCCACCTTGCTGACCCCGCTTTAGTCCTCAATACGCAACGGCTCATCCAGGAACGCGACACCCCTAACTGTAACACTATGGATGGTGCCCTGGTGTAGGGGGAACGCAATTATTAAAAGAAAGTAAATTGTTTATCTTAACATTATGATATAATCAATCAGTCAAATAACAAAAAGAAAATGTGTGTAACACTTCTAATACGAAGACTTTGAGACACGATAACTAATGTAGTATTGTACTAAGAAGTTATCAGATAAAAAGGATTATATTGCGTTGTACTCAAATGTATTGTTGTAATACACGTTGTAACAACAACTTATAACTTTTAATTGGGACGTTTATCGTTAATCAACATTAATCAATCGGAATTGTTCTATTTACCCATACCATTGCCTATGTCACAGTCAATCTACCTACCTAGTGTTATATGTAACAGAATTAACAAACATACCAATTTGAAATATTGGATAAATCAACACAATTTTGATATAAAAAAATAAAATAAAAAATTATAGTAACCAGGTGTAAATCAGCAACTGATTCCAGTTTTTTTTTAATGCATTTATTATCGTAACCCCTCTACCAGAGCAAAAATAAAAAGAAAACCACGGACAAAGCACGAGAAATTAGAACAATATACCTTTTGATTTACGACCAAATACATAACTTAAACACAAAAAAAATTGAAATATCCAATACACTTTTAATAAATAGTTCAATGAACTTAGAATAGAGATTTTCCAGGCACTCTTGAGTATAAAATATGTAGTCTATGTGGCGTAGATACAAACTACAAAGCGCCACTTGTGTTTTTATTATGAATCAGAAGGCTATCATAACATAGCTATACAATTACTACCATGTGTAGATGAAATTATCTAAAGTCAGTTACACTTTTTAACCGGCTTCGAAAAAAGACTGAGGTTACTTAATTCGAAAGTTCTTTTTTTAATAACCAATTTGAATGATTATTTTTTTGTTGGAAATGGGATACCTTAAGTGTGGACTTTAATTTCATTGACATTGGATATTGGACTTCGAAAATACACCAGGGAACTGCTCGAAACCATTGAAGATGGTTTTCTTCTTTTTTTTAATTGTCTTGAATTATTATTTTTTGGATCGCGACCACCACACACGAGATTCAACACCCGATATTATGCCACACCAGCATATGGCACTCCAGGATCAACCGGTGTATAGGTATATCTAGTAATCAGGCATGATGATGATAAAACCTTCAACACATTTGGTTTGTCACGTTTCGGGAGCAGCCTGTGCAAGCTGTTAAGAAACTTACCGACGTGAAAGCGACGACCGGATTACTGATCTCTCGATGGTCGATTGTTTTTTGGACTTTACTGTTCTTAGTTGTACACAGGTACAATACCGCCATTTTCTATCTATACTATACTGTTACTATACTGTTAGCCCTGGAACCTTAGACAGCTTTTACAGCTTCACCGGGCTTGGGGGCGGGAGTTTAAGGCACTCGAAAGCGTGGGAAAATGCTCAAGGGTGCCAATGTGGCCCAGCCTCGGCTTGGGCTGTTTCCATAGTTGCAATTAAGTTGCGAACTGGCTAACTTCCCTATCCGCAGAAATTCGAGCTAATTAACTATACATATTATATACATTTTTCTGCCTTCTGTGAGGAAGGAATAAACATGTGTATATGTAGAATGTCATGCAATTTGTCGTATTACTATAAAAAACTTTACAAACATGTTTTTCTTAAAGGCATCCGTCGACTGAATGCGGGCTATACATTTTTTTTATTGCTGCCCGAGGTATATAAATATAAATACCAACCGTGGTTGTCTTCTTGCAACTGTTACGCCGATATTCACTTCAGCCGTTTTCAGTAACCAATCTATCCGTTGTTTCGATTACTAAATTTATCCTTTTGTACTTACTTTTGTTGCAATAACCTATTTATGTATAGTATTTCGTATCTACATATATCCATATCCTATAACTTGGATAGACAAGAGGAAAGCCGATACCTCTATTAATATTAATAGAGGATAGTGATCTCAGATATGTTATTGAAAACGGCCGATAGTAGAATGTATGTAGGTAGTATTCTTATTAGTGTTCTTGTTAAAAAATGTAAAAAAATTATATACATATTTTTTCTTACGATGACAAGTTTTAAAACCAAATCGTACCTAAAAAAATACTGTTTAATTTTCTAGTTTTAAAATATAGTGACATTCAATTATTATATCACATTTCAATTAGATAATATTAATTTCTGTGTACAAGAGTATTGACCGGATCAATGTGGTCGAACGCGTTACTAAGAACAGTGTAAGTTACTAAGTGTACAGAATATTCGAGAATGTTTTGAAAGGTAAAAATAGTGTATATGGAAAAAAATACTCACTCTACTAGAGTTCGGCTTCTGCTTAGGTGACATGTTCATTCACGGATGTAAGTAACGTCAAGATATACAAAAATAAATCCAATATGGCAGTTTACGTGAAAAATATAGAATATTCTCGATTTTGTAAATCAACATCGCACAATCAATCACTTAGGCTACCCGCTCATCTTATGAACGATTTTTATAATTCAAATATGAGAATAATATTAGCGATTTTATTTGATAGAGGTAATCAAAAACCGGTAAAGATATCGATTACTAGGTAAAGATGTGTATTTAAAAGTTATTCGATTCTATTTTTATTTTATTGGCAACAATTTGTACAGCTAACGAGATCGAACTATCGCGCCGATCCGACGACTGGCTTATTTATGAACTTTATTTGAGTGGAGCAACGTTCTTATCGGCCAGAATGATAAGGGACGAGTATTTGTCATTTGCACTCTTTATGTTGGTTGTCATCGATTCATTATTTGTCTTGGACTGATAACTGATATATTATATATTTTGTTGTTTACGTAATTTTCCGTAACCTTCAAGTGGCCATGATTATAATAACCCCTTCTTTAAAGCATCGAATTATATGAACACTAGCTGGCCCGCGCAACTTCGTCTGCGTCACTTATGAGTGAGAGGGTTAGAGAGAGTAGCACGTAGGCACATATAATTTTATACCTATAGTGCTTTATCTACGAACCATTTGAGCACTATTCGCCCTTCCCCCCCATCCCCACAGCCTCACACATCATTCCGCATAATAAAAATGCGCGTGCGGTACTTGATCATTATTTTACTACGGAGTTAAACTGTGATATGTCCTAAGACATTCATTTATATCAATTGATGTAAAGGACAATATTGTTCAAAATTAAATACTTGTGATGAATAAAGTATTTATTCCGATAACAATTAATACCATGTATATAAAAAGACCTTCGCAAATAACGCATTATTTTGGAACAGTTTATTACCAATACAGACTTTTCTTTAGAACTTTATAGGAGAAACAATTCCGTCACACGTGATTGTTGCGTAACTTTAACCATTTACACAGCTCACGCAAAGGAAGCTCTCAAAAGGAATAAATTTTCTCCGTTTTTGCAACACTTTTCATTGATGCTCCACTCCTATTGGTCGTAGCGTGATGTTATATAGCCTATAGCCTTTCTCGATAAATGGTCTATCTAACACTAAAACAATTTTTCCATTCGAACCTGTAGTTTCTGAGATTAGTGCATTCAACCAAACAAACTCTTCAGCTTTATATTAGTATAGATGTACAATGACACTTGTTTTTAAGCATGTCGCTGACGGCTTATGGCTTTTTGTTTTGATAGGTCACTTATTTTGATTTATTTTATACGAGTTGCGATCCGCTATTTTACTCGGATTGAATTTATTCGACCAAATCTCCATGGCGCAGTGGAACGAAACTGACTGGTGTATCGTTCTTCTTACTTCCACTTGTGTACACCTTGCCAGATTCCTTGAAATTTATAGTTATTACTCCGCTCCTTAGGTTAGGGCCGTGGCGTAAAGTTATATAGCCTTAATGTTCCTCAATAAATAGGCTATAAGATTACTGACGTAGCACCAGATATTAGCATGTTCAAACAAACAACCAAAAAACAATCTCTTGAGATATATAGATTTCCCGGAACAAACAGACAGACGGACAAAATGTGTTAAAATTGTTTTTTTCTTATAAATACCTTATATTTATATTTTCGTATGAATTTGGTAAAAAGCTGTTATTTTAAAATTGCAAACAGACACTTCAAATTTATTTATTTGTATAGATTAGAGGTTTCCGATACACCGATTAATTTTAGGTAAAAATGCCACAAATTATGCCTAAAATTACGTTAGGTATTATCGATTTACAGCCTTTAATTACGACTAAATCTTACAAAGCATATGAATATGGTAGACTAGACTCTTAACTGTCTATACAGAAACAACGGAGGTCGCGTCGATTCCATTAGATCGCGCATTGCACAACCGTTGGAACCGCGAGACTGCGGTAAGTCTAACCCGGGTGTAAGGTTACCGCTTACCGCCACGCATCATGAGCGACCTCCGACAACCCTGACAGCTTCGGAATCATTGTGCGGTTTATGGTAACTCGGCTTTCTATCTACAAAGGTGTTAATTGCATTTACTAACTATTTTGTATATCCGGCTTTAGCCTAGTTAAGATATTATAACGGTCCCCTTTCAGATTCTTCAGGACTGGTTTTCCCAAAACCTAAATATCGGACAAAAACAAAACGTCTTAAGTTATGTAGGGGAAAGTCCTCCAATACCGGCCGGCATCTATTATCGGCCAGTTACAATTTCCGAAATTGTACAATAGTGATGCTGGAACGATTCATTATCAATCACCATTTAAATATACACTCTTGCAAGTTTACGTCGCTAAGAGCGGCCACATACAGTCGGAATTCCGTTTCGGAATATATATCACACACATAGGTACAGTAGTTTTCCGTTCGTATTTTTCTCCGATTCGAAATTCCACATGGTAGCCTGTGCGTCCGGAATCTCGCACAGAAAAAAACTATTTCGAATGCATCTCTTTCATAGATTTTGTACGAGTCGCATCACACATTCATTAATTCGTTAATATTAATTTATTATGTTTTATATAATATTGACTGTCTTGCAATCTTTGAGTGTTAAGTGGATGTACCCGAAGATGATGATGAAGATGATTCGAATCGAAATCCCGAAACGGAATTCCGACTGTTTGTGGCCGCTCTAACTGTTTATTGTCAGTACGAAAATTTGTATTGCACATATTGAACGTACGATACACAAGTAAAGTTCTGTGGGTGATTGCTAGAGCTTACGAGCTCGAAATAAATCAAACTTGGTGTGTATTGATTATGCGTATAACTAATAACATAATATACGTTTCTTCTTCTTCTTCTTCTTCCTAACTTGGCAAATAGTCCTCTTTAATGAAGACCATTACTGCCATTATCAAGTGAATATAGTGTCCTGTCTTATGACGATTTCAGTATCCTAATAAGACGCTGGCTCCCTTATTAGAACTTTCTAGGGAGTTTTTATGGGATCTCAGAATGCATGATTTTAGTTTATATTTATAATCCACTTCACTTATGCACAAAAACCAAACTATATCACGCAAAACGCCACCAATATTACATAATATAGGATTAAAAACCTAAGTAAATAAATTAAAAATAAAAACCACATCATGTCACTCCAAGATCCCGCCAAAAACGCTCAATATATGTTTTAATACAAGACTTTATATAAATTTTTGTCTGTAGTCGAACTTAATCTTCTATTCCGTTATCTACAGTACCGGCCACAAAATTGTCCTCCAGTACCTACCTACCGGCAATACATTTTTGAGTGTTTTATTTTGCGTATAGGTGTACAAAATGGTAGGTAATGGAAAAAATGTCAAGAAGAAGAAAAATAAAGGTACCTGGGATCCTGCCAATATGCATAAGGGCATGGAAAAGGTACTGAGTAATGAAATTATTTTAGAAGTACCTATTCTTGAAATGTTTCTGAGACCGCGTATCCTCTTAAGCGAGGCAAGAGTTTTTTTTTTTTCAGGGGAAGATGTTAACAAGAAATGTAAGAATTTTCTATGAAGATAAGAATAATTTGTCAGAAAGAAAAGTAAAAAAGAAAATCTTGTGGAGGACCCACAAAGACTGACTCAGGAGGAGACAATGTATAGGATTGGATACAGTGTGGAAACTGCAATGTGTGGGTTCATGAGCCATATTATGCAAACAAATCAGAGCTGTCAAACTAAAATTTGCGATTATTGCATTATATATGTTTATAATTTTGCTGGCCTGTACCTACTGGACGGCATTTTTTGATGTTCATATTTATATGTTTTGTAATTTTATTAATAAAGTATATTATTTCTGATTATCTCGATATTCAATTGTTTTTATTTGAATTACAAGGGTTCCTTTACGCATATCGGCAGTTTTTAAATATTTTACCTGACAGATTTTGATTTTATTCCAATTAAACATTGACGGTACTAGAGGACTTCTCGTACATAAAACAAAATTCAATTTCGGTATTACTAGCTAATAGTCATTGAGACATTCTCTTTTTAAATAAATAAGTAAATTCAGAGTTCCCGGTACAAAAAATGCGCTAAGAAGATTTACTTCTATAAAGCCTGCATACCAATTTTATGTTTCTAGCTTCAAAAAGAACTTCTCCAATACAAACTTTCATCGCTCAACATAAAGTTAATTTTCGAAGAATTTTAACTTACGCTCTACCTCACAAAACTAATCTAGTCTCCAGATTGTATACTCGTCGATTCAGAAGTTTTATTTTTCTCTAGTCATTATGACTTATTCTAATAAAATAATATGAATTGAAAGGAAACTTCGGTATATTGAAGGACCAAAAGTTTTAAAATGTCAGTGAATTTCACTCTGTCATTTTGATCTCTATGTAACCTATGAATAAAGAATAAATTATGTGGTAAAAAAAAATAGTGCGCACAACCAGTGAATTTTTTCGCAATTAATACAAGAAATATTCAAGATAAAGCATAGACCTAAAATAAACAAAGAACCTTGTTTGCATAGTAATTTAGACTAGTAAATAAAAATAATTATGATTGTATTATGCATCATTAGCTCTGATGACTTACGATAGATCATTAGCACTCATAATAAGCTTATAATAGTTTACAGTTATGGGGCCGTTCAAGTATTTCGTAACGCAATTTGGAGCAAGAGGGGTCTTGGAAAACGTTACGATGCGTTACAGAGGCGGGACAATGCATTATTTAACATTGTTTTTTTGATTCTATTTAAATAATCAACTAGGCAATTAAAATTACCCAAGATCGCATCCTTTTTTGTTTATGTTTTACAGGGAACCTCTCGATTGTATTGTACGTCATTTTTATTTTGTTGTACCAAATTGGCAACCTTTTTTGTTTGTTTTACGGGGAATCCCTCGACTGTATTGGTAGTCAGTTTTGTTAAAGTGAGTTCATACTCTGAAATTTCCTCAAAACAGGAAGATTTGCATCATCAGCTGTTCTTGGCCTATAAAAGCTCTCATGCTGACTAGCTGACTTGGGTGTTACGTAACGCTTAAGGAGTGGGAGGGGGTACAGAAAAATGTTACGGCGTGTTACATGGCGGAGTGGGAATATTAAAAATCTTAAAAAATTGCGTTACATTTTACTTTAGCGCCGCCTAATTACACAAATTCATTAGACACGATAATAAGTAGAAAAGATTTAAGTATTAAAAAGTATAAAACCCTATTACCCAATCTTTGCTTTGTGTAATATATATTTGATAAACTTTTCAAGTAATAAGCTAAAAATTTTTGACTGTCATGTAGTGGTTTTTGTATTGTTTGATTCAAGGTGTAATACAGGAGGCATTTTGCATTACAAAACTTAGTTATTGTAGACAAGTGAAGTGCATGAATTCTGAGATGCCACAAAAACTCTCTAGAAAGTTGTAACAAGGGATCCACCATCTTATTAGGTACTGAAATACTCATAAGACAGGACACTATATTCACTTGATAGTTGCAGTAAAGATCTTCAAGTTAGGAAAAGAAGAAGATAAGCTAAAGTTTATACAGCCGGTTTATACAAATTTTTGGTAACTATCTACGAAGAATTATTGGCATTATAGAAGAAACGAGTCCCACTTTGTTAATATGTATATCTATGTACATTTCTCTGATTGGTCACCATTCACTCTTTAATCTGTTTCGAGTTATAATAACCTACTTCCATTCGTATTTAGGTAACTAACACAATATATTTACTTACTTAATCATCATAATTTTAAATTTATATAACGTAAGTTACGTAACAAATATTTGGGGTTATCGCTGTTTTATGCAAACACTTCAGTTAAACTATGTTTTATTTATTCACATTATCATTAATTATATTGTGAATTTAAAATGTTAAATACCTACACAACCCCGGATCTACAAGTTTTCCATAACGGAGTTCAAGTCTCTCCTTCCCTCCAGCATTTGAGATTTCTAGATGCGAAAGGAATTCTCCTTGCAGAGGCATTAAGCATCCTACGTATGTGTTCAAGAATCAATTAAAACCAGTTCTTTTTTTTTCAATCTGAATTTGGCACCGATTTCAATTTCATATTGTGTCCAATGCGTTCATACTACCCTTAATTTTCCTTCTACAACATATATGAAATCGCTCCGACTTCCCCTTAAACACTTGAGTCTGGCAGCTTCCCGCGCGATACAGGTGACATTGCACTTGCAATCACTTAGCTACCCACATAAATCATTACACACAATATGTTCATACAAACGTGCACACCACATAGGTTCATATGTTCTGTAAGGGACCTTTTTTACACTAGTTAGTGTAGACTATATTTCAGATCACTAAATACATATAAACATGCTCCTTCCGTCATCCCAGGAGGCAGGTACATGTATATATTAGTTTAGCTTAAATTTTACGGATAGGGAATTAGTCAGATCGCGACTTCATTGCAATCGCGGCAATAGCCCAAACCGAGGTCCCGGCTACTTGGCACCCTTGCGCGCGTTCTGTTTTTGAATAGCCTCAGGCTAATAGTGTAGTCTGTCTAAAAAAACAGATACATTTAAAGGATGCCTCGAAGAAATTGCTATTAGGAACAAAGCAGCCTTTCGTGCTAATAACAAAAAAATGTACAACTAGGTATAGTAGTGGTGTAGGTACAATAATTATATTCTGTTTTATTATATATCGATGCTCCTTTTTTTAAATCAGCTTTAAATCAGAACCCATTTCGAGGAATTGCCATTTGTTAAATGATGTTTGACTTGTCAAATATACGCCAGTGTTGTCTGGGCACTTGAATCAAAAGTTCCTCAGAAGTTACATTTTTCCTACCACAATTACATATTGGTTGCTGTTTTATCACAACAGTAGAAACCCTTTTTAGTATTGAGACATATTCGCCACTATTACCTGCTCTTAAGTTTATAATAGCTTGCTTCTGAGACGATTTTTTGGTAAAATATCGAACGTAGTTTAATAATAAAAGCTTAATATCCTCAGAAGTTACGAAAATCGCTTTAATTGCAAAAAAAATGTTACACGGGAAGTAAAGCATAGACCTAAAATAAACAAAGAACCTTGTTTGCATAGTAATTTAGACTAGTAAATAAAAATAATTATGATTGTATTATGCATCATTAGCTCTGATGACTTACGATAGATCATTAGCACTCATAATAAGCTTATAATAGTTTACAGTTATGGGGCCGTTCAAGTATTTCGTAACGCAATTTGGAGCAAGAGGGGTCTTGGAAAACGTTACGATGCGTTACAGAGGCGGGACAATGCATTATTTAACATTGTTTTTTTGATTCTATTTAAATAATCAACTAGGCAATTAAAATTACCCAAGATCGCATCCTTTTTTGTTTATGTTTTACAGGGAACCTCTCGATTGTATTGTACGTCATTTTTATTTTGTTGTACCAAATTGGCAACCTTTTTTGTTTGTTTTACGGGGAATCCCTCGACTGTATTGGTAGTCAGTTTTGTTAAAGTGAGTTCATACTCTGAAATTTCCTCAAAACAGGAAGATTTGCATCATCAGCTGTTCTTGGCCTATAAAAGCTCTCATGCTGACTAGCTGACTTGGGTGTTACGTAACGCTTAAGGAGTGGGAGGGGGGTACAGAAAAATGTTACGGCGTGTTACATGGCGGAGTGGGAATATTAAAAATCTAAAAAAATTGCGTTACATTTTACTTTAGCGCCGCCTAATTACACAAATTCATTAGACACGATAATAAGTAGAAAAGATTTAAGTATTAAAAAGTATAAAACCCTATTACCCAATCTTTGCTTTGTGTAATATATATTTGATAAACTTTTCAAGTAATAAGCTAAAAATTTTTGACTGTCATGTAGTGGTTTTTGTATTGTTTGATTCAAGGTGTAATATAGGAGGCATTTTGCATTACAAAACTTAGTTATTGTAGACAAGTGAAGTGCATGAATTCTGAGATGCCACAAAAACTCTCTAGAAAGTTGTAACAAGGAATCCACCATCTTATTAGGTACTGAAATACTCATAAGACAGGACACTATATTCACTTGATAGTGGCAGTAAAGATCTTCAAGTTAGGAAAAGAAGAAGATAAGCTAAAGTTTATACAGCCGGTTTATACAAATTTTTGGTAACTATCTACGAAGAATTATTGGCATTATAGAAGAAACGAGTCCCACTTTGTTAATATGTATATCTATGTACATTTATCTGATTGGTCACCATTCACTCTTTAATCTGTTTCGAGTTATAATAACCTACTTCCATTCGTATTTAGGTAACTACCACAATATATTTACTTACTTAATCATCATAATTTTAAATTTATATAACGTAAATTACGTAACAAATATTTGGGGTTATCGCTGTTTTATGCAAACACTTCAGTTAAACTATGTTTTATTTATTCACATTATCATTAATTATATTGTGAATTTAAAATGTTAAATACCTACACAACCCCGGATCTACAAGTTTTCCATAACGGAGTTAAAGTCTCTCCTTCCCTCCAGCATTTGAGATTTCTAGATGCGAAAGGAATTCTCCTTGCAGAGGCATTAAGCATCCTACGTATGTGTTCAAGAATCAATTAAAACCAGTTCTTTTTTTTCAATCTGAATTTGGCACCGATTTCAATTTCATATTGTGTCCAATGCGTTCATACTACCCTTAATTTTCCTTCTACAACATATATGAAATCGCTCCGACTTCCCCTTAAACACTTGAGTCTGGCAGCTTCCCGCGCGATACAGGTGACATTGCACTTGCAATCACTTAGCTACCCACATAAATCATTACACACAATATGTTCATACAAACGTGCACACCACATAGGTTCATATGTTCTGTAAGGGACCTTTTTTACACTAGTTAGTGTAGACTATATTTCAGATCACTAAATACATATAAACATGCTCCTTCCGTCATCCCAGGAGGCAGGTACATGTATATATTAGTTTAGCTTAAATTTTACGGATAGGGAATTAGTCAGATCGCGACTTCATTGCAATCGCGGCAATAGCCCAAACCGAGGTCCCGGCTACTTGGCACCCTTGCGCGCGTTCTGTTTTTGAATAGCCTCAGGCTAATAGTGTAGTCTGTCTAAAAAAAAACAGATACATTTAAAGGATGCCTCGAAGAAATTGCTATTAGGAACAAAGCAGCCTTTCGTGCTAATAACAAAAAAATGTACAACTAGGTATAGTAGTGGTGTAGGTACAATAATTATATTCTGTTTTATTATATATCGATGCTCCTTTTTTTAAATCAGCTTTAAATCAGAACCCATTTCGAGGAATTGCCATTTGTCAAATAATGTTTGACTTGTCAAATATACGCCAGTGTTGTCTGGGCACTTGAATCAAAAGTTCCTCAGAAGTTACATTTTTCCTACCACAATTATATATTGGTTGCTGTTTTATCACAACAGTAGAAACCCTTTTTAGTATTGAGACATATTCGCCACTATTACCTGCTCTTAAGTTTATAATACCTTGCTTCTGGGACGATTTTTTGGTAAAATATCGAACGTAGTTTAATAATAAAAGCTTAATATCCTCAGAAGTTACGAAAATCGCTTTAATTGCAAAAAAAATGTTACACGGGAAGTCAAAAGTTACGAAAAATGTAACTATTTGACAACGTTGGTATATACACTGCGGTATTATCATAAGCACAGAGTATGGCAATCGACAGATAAGATTCAGTTTTTTTTTTAAAGAAAATGTCATGATAAAAACAAACAAACACGCATAAAAAACATAAAACAGCATGACATAGCCATAAAGTAGTAGTTATAATATTCAAATTAATGTCTCAAAATTCTTCATACTGTTCAAAATAAAAATCAAAAAGAAGTGCCAACATTACATGGTGTAAGATTTCATATAATAATCCGTACAAATGATGACTTATCTCAATACGGATGGCCTTTAACGCCAACTCGATGGGGCTATTCGCAAATATTTTTTTGTCTTTAAAAAACTCCGCCTACTTTATCTACATATTATTAAAAGGCTTCTGAATCTATACTAAATAACTAATATTATAAAACTCAAGAGATCGTTTGTTTGTTATTATTTGAACGCGCTAATCTCTGTAATACCCAGTCAGATAACAATAAAGTATTTTATATCCTATTAGTTGTGCCCCACGGTTTCACTCGTGTTAATTTTATCCGACAAACACCGCGCCGCCCACGCTTCTTTTACCAACGCAATATTTTTCCAAAAATTTCCGATCATGCCATATGAACGATACTGATTACGAATTATTAATAAAAATTTTGCCTGTCTGTTTGTATGTCCGTATTTCATTCATAAACGGCTTAACCGATTCTTATGAACTTTTGTATATGAGATGCTTATGTCATCGATGAATTGATATCCTATCAAGTAATTTCTATATTACTTTTAGAAATTGTAAAAAAGTAACTTACAAAAGTAATCATTTTTCTTAATTCTTGGCCTATTACATTAGAAATCGTAGATAAAATATTAATTTTCAATCGATTTTGATGAAAATTATACACGGGAAATACATACCACTCCTCAATAGATACGGCATATTAATTGTCAACATTATGATTAAAAATAAAATTACGGGATGTAAATAACTACTGCTCAGTAACAAACGCGTGCGGAGCCGCGGGCACAACGCTAGTCTCTTCATATAGTTTTTATTCTAATTTATTTATATAACATTTTTGTGGAATTCGAATTAAAATAGTAGAGACTAGTTAAGTTAAACCCGTTTTACCTGTCGAATACGAAACTTTAGTGCGTTCGCACTCGCAATGTCAAGGTGTTTGTTTATTAGGAACGCTCAGTTATTATTAATATTGTGACATTATAATAAATTTATATCTGTCTGGATCTAACTAGATTAACTTCTGCCTTTTCAAGTAGGCCTTACAGTGTGGATGTGCAATGAGCTCCTTGCTGAAGTTTTCCCAATGGACAACAATATGGGGTTTTTAAACGGTCGACTACACGCATGTGATGCTTTCGATAATACAAGCGTTCATAGGCGTTGCCGCTTATTATCAGGCAAAACTAAACTAACTATCGCGTGAAAAACCACTTAGTTCTAAAAAATGTCATGATGGTCGGTCAACCAGTGTTGGAATTTATCGATCTCATATTATACAAAGTGTCCAGAAAGGGTATCGGGTATTTGTAAGTTCAATGAAACAAAAATTATTTGTATGCAATAAAAAAGTATATTGTTTATTATTAGCATATGAATTGGAGAATTATTTGGAAAAGATGATGTTATCCAAATGATGACCGTTATGTTGCTGGCACTCTTCTAAACGGAAACGAAGATTGGCGATAACACGTTGACACATAGCTATCGATATTGCTGCCATTTCTGACCTGATGTTTTGCTTTAACTGGGTTAGATTCGTCGGATTGTTTTGATAAACCTTACTTTTAAGGTATCCCCATGCAAAATAGTCAAGCGGGCTAAGGTCGGGGCTTCTGGGAGGCCAGTTGATGTTACCCCTTCGCGAAATGACTTTATTAGGGAATAATTCGTTAACAACTTCCATTGAGTCATTTGAGGTATGGCAAGTGGCCCCATCTTGCTGGAACCACGTTCTTGAGTTGAAACCTGCAAACTCCTGCAACTCTGGGACCAAAAAATTTCGCAACATATCGCAATAACGGTCACTATTCACATTAATTGATCGGCCTCGTTGATCTTCATGAAAATAAGGACCAATTATGCCTTTAGCAGACATAGCGGCCCAAACAACGACCTTTGGGCTATGCAGGGGTCGTTCATGCTTTCGTCTCGGATTCTCCACTGCCCAGTACCGACAATTCTGCTTATTAACATGACCATTCAGGTGAAAATTTGCTTCGTCACTGAACAGTATGTTGTTAAAGTTGTTAAATCGCTGCAGCATTTCGTTCGCATAATTCAGTCGATTAGCATAGTCCATATCCTTCAATTCTTGAACCAATTGAATTTTATAGGCTTTTAGATGTAAGTCTTTCTTTAAAATCGAATGTAAAGACGATTTTTTGATGTTCAACGCTTGGCTTCGCTTTCGGATGGATAAAGACGGATTTTGACGAACCGACGCCTCAACTTGCTCAATTGTTTCTTCATCGCGAACTGAACGAGGACGACCAGAGTTTTGAATTTTAACTGTCGCACCTGTATTCTCGAACATCCTGATCCATTTCCTAATGCTATCGTCACTTGGCGCGTGGCGTGTACGATATTCAGCACGATAGAGACGTTGAGCAGTCACTATTGAATCACCATTACGATAATACGCTCGTACGCAAAATGCGCGATGCGTCCCCGAGTACTGTTCCATCGTGACTAAAACTCCACAAAATGGCGGACGCCACGAACCCCTCCCCGCACCCTTTAGACGCCCCGTTTCGAATATGGCGCGAAAACAAATACCCGATACCCTTTCTGGACACCTTGTACTAACACAATTTCCGTAAATTTTATTTGTGTGACTAGAATTTAGGAAGATATCCAGTCGATATTCTCTTGGTCTAACTATTCACCTATCATTAGTTTTTTTTTATTTAAAAAAAATCAAAATTGACATATCCTGCGTGGTGTTAAATAGTCATTGCTACCCATGGTCAGGTCCCTCTTTACCCGGGGGTTCAAGGGGTGCGAAGAACCCGGGCATAGAGTCCTAGGGGGCGAAAGCCGACTGCCATAATTTTTGATAGGTATCTACTAGCCTACGACAACAACACTTAATAACAATGTTAGTCCACGAAAGCAGAGCTGCGAGCACAGCATATTTAAGGTCAACCATGGGACCAAGACTCAAGATAGTTTCACAAAGTTGACCATTATAAGTAGGTGTAACAAAGATTATATTAAAAATCTATTAACCCGTACAGTTTCTATTTTTTCTGAGAACTCTCACACGAAAATTAAAAGAAAGGTTCACAAAACTTGTCATGTTACGCAACACACACAAGTTATCAACATCGCAACATTCATCTAATATTAGAATAACGCTAAACAACTTTTAAGCTATAAAAATGTTATTTATATCGGGGTCAGATTAATATGCTTATCTCCACGTAATCATTTAAAAACTATTTTATATAATAAGCTAAAATTGGCCAGCATAAGATTATGCATTACGTACTTACTTAAAGATCTTAGAAATATATTTTTTTCCATTTTCTATCGAAACCCTTGCAGCACTTTCGAAACGTGGAAAGAAATTAATCGAAAACAGATCTTAACTGTTAGGTACTAAGGAAGTTTATTAACTTTAAAAGAATAGATAGAAAGAGACATTGAGCTATTATTGTATACCAATGAAGAGTTTTTTTTTTCTTTTTTTTCGGACTGACTACATTGTTAGCCTTAGGGGCCCTAAAGCCGCTGCGGCTTTGACAGCTTCACTGGACTTGATATCAATGAAGAGAGACGCGCAAGTCGTTATATAGCGTCCAGTGTAAAAGGGACAAAAATGGGTAATTGTTTCTCCAGTATGTGTGATCAGTTTTGAAATTAGAAATATCATTATAATTGATATAAAAATTACGGTTATCGGTTTTATTTTCTAATTAGACCGTCTATAAAGTACGCAAATATAGTCACCTCCTACGCTGCTTAATTGAAGAAATATATAAATACTAGCGATCGCCTTACGCTCGAATTCGACCGGCGACTTTTTAATCATAGACTTGACATTTACATTTACAGTATTCATAAACAATGAGTATTATCTACATCACTTGCTATCACTTTTCGTTGAGTGACAGTGTCAATATTTTGGGGGGTCTAAGTTCAATGGAACTGTTCCTGTTAGGATTCGCAGTATTAATTTATTTTATGTAATATATTAGTAACAGATATTATAGATAAATTTTAGCTTTTTGCACTCCTTCTCCATATAAACTTTAACCATGCCGAATCTCACAGTTTTAAAACGGTACCGAAAGCTTTTGCTTAAATAAATACTTTTTCTAATTTAAAATTTGTTCTTTTTTTGACAAGTACATGTCCCTAGTAGTGTTGGTAAAATATCGGGTTTTTGGATAATAGGTTTTATAGGACGGTTTTTGAAAAAAAAAAAAAAACAATTGATTAATTTTCACATAAATACTACGAATTTTGTATCGGAAATCGACAATCTCTTGTTCAATTATCAATCGATGTTTTATCAACACTAATAATGAATAATATATCAACCCTGTAAGTATCCCACTAATGAGCAAAGGCCTCTTCCCAAGGGAATGTATAGGCTTAATCACCACGCCAATTCACGACGTATTAGCGTTTCCAAACACCAAGAAATCAACACTTCTATATTTTTACCACATATAGTGGTACTATAAGAACTAATACTCAAGCGTTCAGGTTTCCTCACTATGTTTTTAAATGCTAAAAGTAAGCCCTTCTCAATCCTAGGTTCTGCACCTGATTCGACTATTTTGGTGGACACATATGAAAAACATTACAAAATCCCAGAGGATGTGGGTGTTTCGTCATCCAGACCAGACATATCTTTTTATTCTCGAGAAATCAAGCTTACTAATATACCTAAAGACTACGCAATAAAAATGAATAAATATTACGATCTATGTAATGAGCTAACTAAAAACGGCTATGCGGTAGAAGTGGGAGCGAGAGGTATTCCAGCGAAATCTCTCTTTAACTTGCTAAAAGGCCTCGGCCTGTCGAGAACTGCAGTAAGTTCTATTTTAGAACGGGTATCTAAAGCAGCATTAACAGGCTCTTACCAAATCTGGCTTGGCAGGGACGGTATCGCGGGCAGTCAAGGTGAGCGCTGATGTGCATCATACGGGGGGGCTGCTCATGTTACCTCTCTCTACCGCACTTTGGACCCAGCACCCGCACGGTGAATCCAAGGACTGCTAACATGTTTGTCTTACCGTCAGCTGTTAGTGTTACAAATTTGAATTAGTAAATGTAAGCGAATTCTGAAAATTCGTTGGTACATGCCGAGGTTCGAACATGAGGACATCAAATCAAAAATTGTCGAATAAATTTAACACGGGTCAAACCGTACGACATAGCTAGTTTACAAATAAATGTAATCTCATTTTAATGTAATGAAAATATTAATAATATTTAAATAAATACATTTACAACCGAAGATATGTAGAATGTTCTTTGAAAAACGTCATGCATGGTCACCGCCGTTAAATATACCTATCTGTCTTATGAATACATAAACGTAATTAATATATTTTATGAATAAGCAGTGACCAAACCGAATAAATTTGAAAATGTAATATTATTATCATTTCACTTCAACACACGGCAAACAGATCCATTCTAAGAACCTGAAGTGTTACTATTAAAGACTAGTTTTCCATAATGGACCGTTGCAAAAAATAAATAAAATATATTATGCAAATTATTATAAACGAAAATAAAAATCGAATGTGTAGTAAGTTATACAAGAATTCTGCTAACCTACATTTTGTTAGCGGTAGAATAAATTAATTGTGACATTAAAATGGATATTAAAGTCGTGTTTTTTTTAATACTGGTTTTATGCTTTTGTATGCAATTTCGCTAACAAACTTGAATGTTTTAGATCGTGTTATCTATCTAGCCTCATATTAACTCCTACTATATAGTATACATACTTACAAGTCAAATTTATTTGGGTAAGGTAAGGAAAAATTTGCGTTAAGTTGACCACTATTAAATACAAAATGTCATTTTCATAAATATATAGCTAACTAGCTGAGCCCGCGGCTTCGCTCGCATGGACGACAGAAGAATCGTACGACGACGACGAAAATCGTAGTTTTTTAAAACTTTAACAACCTTTTATTTTATGAAGATATCGTGATATTTTTTTTTATTTTTGTATCCAGGGATCCGTCATATATATAACAATTTTATTTATGTAAATATTATTTGACTTCAATTATATTATATAAATATACTTATAACATGTAGATAAAAATATTAAAGTCAGTAATTTTAACTACTAGATACCTAAATAATATAGTAAATATAAATAATGTAAAGGTTAATCTGGTAAGTTAACAAAGGTAACAAATTAACTTCCAATCTATGGATTTTGTTAACGAAGTTACGTTTGAGTTTATATAGGTTTTATATATTAACATTTATCAAGTACCTATATACAGTCTCGCTTTTTGTTTCTAAATACAATAAAGATTCCAAATTATGAGTATGTTTTTTAATTTGAAATTGTGTCACGATAATAATACGGAGGTAGGTGGAAACAATTTATGATTTTAATGGTAGCCTGTGAATGTGATACTGGTAGTATTTCGAAATGTCACAACACTTAAGATAACATGAAAACAATCAAACAACATTTAAAATGCAAACAATATGGTAAACAGTAACAATCTAGTTTGTTTTTATTATACTTTTAATACTGAAAAGTTGATATACCTACCTACTTTAAATCTGGCTAAAAAGCATTCTCTACCCGTCTTCCAAGGGTGCGCCAAAAAGGTAAGTATACAAGTGTGCATAATATTTATTTAAAAAAAAAAACTAGTTAATTTCAAGTTAACTGGTTCAAGTAGAACCTGAGCTACGTGGCGAATGCTTTAAAGATTCGCGAGAATTGGCTAATTGGACAGCCCAAGCAGTTTTGCTCATCCTAATACCAATGATATTATAATATTTATATTATCGTTGCCTAATACCACATCATAGAACAAATCAATTTGAAGATTATCATGTCTATGTAAATACAGACATTGACGCTATAAAATCCTTTTAAAATAGCACGTAGCTTAGATTTCATTATTTAAAAGATTTACATATTATATTAAGTTATTTATTTACGAGCTGCTCTGAGAAGCGCTCATTGGTTTAAAATGTACGTTTTGGTAAATATTATGTTAAGAAGATTAATATTTTTGAAACTACAGCTAGAATATAAGTGGGCATTAATATTAAATATGATAGCAAACGGGTAGCCTAATCGGTTCCATTTCCTAATAGGTACAAGTGATTTTCTACCTATTATTAAGACAAGTTGTTTTTTTATTGTTAGATTCAAGGTATATACTACGCAATAATAGTTGAAGGGCAAGATATTTAGACGTAAAATAGTTGGTAAATAACAATTATTTTCTAGAAAAATGTAAGTCTACAGCTGTCGGGTAAAGTTAAGAAACTACAAATTACGAGTCGCAAGGCAACTGTTAGGTGCACTTGAGTTAAACACAATTTTTAACAAAAAAGAAAACCAACTTCAATGATTTTGAGGAGTTCCCTTGTGTATCTTCGAAGTCGAAGGTTCAATGCAAATGAAATTAAAATTAGATGTGGGTACATCAATGTTGATAAAAAAGAATCATCTAAATCGTTTTATAAACAATTTTTTTGTAGTTGAACATACGTAAAAAATATACAATCGAATTGAGAACCTCCTTCTTTTCTTGAAGTAGGTTTAAAACAAATATAAAATAAATAATGTTGCGAAAGCGAAACGTTCACGAGTAAGCTGATCGTACTCACGAAGGGCATTGCGCGTCACGTCACGTCCGCTGTAAACTAGCGTGAAATATAACGTACTGGGAACAACACGGTCGTCTCGGTGCTGAAGCCGCAGCACTCGCACACCGTAAGGCAACTGTCGTGAACCACCTCTTCGAAGGTCATGGCGCGCGCGCATCGCACGGAGAACCTTCGCCCACTGGCGAGCGGCGGGCGCGTCTGACGCGAACGAGCGGCGCCGCGCACGCGCCTTGCCTTCACCGCAACTACTCACCGTCACCTGTGCTCCGTTGTTCCCGGGTTTGTTCTCCGGCTCGATGAGGTCTCCATAAGCGGGCATCGCGTCCGCGCACCCCTCCTCGGCGTCGTTATCGTGCGAATGTGACAGCGACGACGCCACGGGCACTGCGAGCTTAGCACGCGCCAGCGCTACCGCCTCTTCTAATGACCCCACTTCATCGCCTCCCCTCTCTCCGTCGCGATCATCCGATTGTCCCGCAGACGTTTGAGCGACGAACGCTATCCGGCGGCGCACTGCACTCTCAGGACTAGGTTCCTCCACGGGCTTTTCCATTTCGGGCTCACTGTTTCGTTTCCACGCGGCCTTAGTGAAGGGACGGGTTGCGACCGGGTGTTCGACCGCTATCGGACTTACGGGCTGGGGTGTGGAATTTACTGTTTTCGGATGTGTTTCCAAGCTAGATTCTGAAATTTCTGGTTGAGAAGAAGGTTGCTGGATCGGTTCCTCAGCGCGTTTTTTACCGATGCTGCCCACGCGACGTAAAATGCTTCCGGCGGTATCTTTTTTCTTTTTATCGCCGCCGGGGGAACTGTCCGTGCTGCGAGAGGCGTCGCTGGTTGCGTCGCGGTTTTTTTTGCTGCGTTTACGCATCGTGCGTTCGTCTCGCGTTATCTCGCTATCTGAAACGATCGACTTGTCAGAGCCGGAATGCTTAATCGAGCCGAGGTGGAAGGGCGAGCCGGCCCGAAACGGTGAGCGTAGCGAGTGCAGAGTGCGGCGGAGTCGCGACGGTACGGTGCGTGCGTACGAGGGCGGGGGCGGGGCGGGGAGAGCGCGGGTGACGGGGGCGGCAACACCGGCTCCGTGTCGGGCATGGTGGTGGAGCGAGCGTCTCGGGGCGACTGCCGCCGAGCTGGCTTCCAGGGCACGGTGGGTCGCGCGACCTCGCTCCCAGTTCACTCGAGCTACGCAAATCTCGGATAAACTTTTCACAAGGTTTGCGCATTAGCACGTCATCAAGGTCATGTAATTATCTAATTAGGACACAGAAGCAACTTTACTGTAAAGACTGCGTCCTACGTCATTACATTTCGAGTAGGTACTTTTAAATAAGTATTTTTTTATAGTAATAAGGCAAAGTGACAAACAAATGATGACAACCATCGGGAAATCGACAATCCATCAACGGTCATCGCTGTCATATCGACCTGCAAACATCTCGACACCTGGATATACACTGACTAGATATCCCGGAACGAGACAAACCAAAAGAGAGTCTTTGAAAAGGGTTTATCGCCATGCGCATGGTGGTCGCGACCCGCAAAACCTAGCTAGCTGGAGGTCGTAACGTATAAAACTTAAAAATGATACTTGGCTCTCGAATGCAACAAAGATAAGAACTAGATAACTTCCGAGCAAAAGTGTGTAGTAGGCTGCATCAAGATATTTTCGTTCCTTAAAAGTTTATAATATTCATCGTAAAGTTGGAAGCTTCGTGGATCGCGATGCCATTGCGCATTGAGCTCATCGATTCCATATCGATGTCATTTACGTATAATTTACGACCTAAGCAATAAACCACGGACATCGAGAATGCAAATGCATTCGCTGTTGTCGAAAATAAAAATGACGCGATCAGTAATATTGAAATATGTTATAATTACCGCCTCCATTTTAAATATTAACATAAATTCTATACTGATTGATCACAGATATACGACAGCATCGTTATGCATGCGAAACAAATCGTCCACCCGTAACTTAAGCAATATGTGAATGATATATATCAATATTTAAAATTATTATGTAAAATAAATCTAAACTAATTACCACTTGATTACTAAACATAACCAATGTATATTTTGTGTTAAATGAACTGTGAAGTAATATGTACCAAATAAATAAATTAACTACTTATAAAAAGATTTTTTTAAATCTACGTAACACTAGCAGAATTGTGTACTTACACTTACTTAAGAAGAAGTTTATGAAGTATGGAGGTTAGAGGTAATGAGAATCTTCTTTTAATGGGGACAAGTTGAAAAAGTGTCCAGCTGTAAGCAACTAAATACAATTCAAAAACCCACCAAAACGGCGCTAGCAAAGCAAGAGGGAATGACACTTTTTCGTGATTTTATAGTTTTTACTTTTGTAAAACTTACAAAAATAATTAAACAATAATGGGAAAAGTTTGTGGAGTAAAAAGTTGTCCAAATGGGCGAAAATAAAAAATAATAACTTTTTTAAATTTAAATTTAAAATTTACGCTATTTTTTAAATTTACACACTTATTACCGCGGACCGTGGCGCCAACCTAATTTGACGCTTTTCGACTGACACTTTTTCATACATAGAGAGGGTTCTTCTCCTGGTCGCTATTCTCCATAATACGAAGTAAGTAGGAGTTTTTGACGGGATCTTGAGGTGATATGTTGTGGTTTTTATTTTTAATTCATTTACATAGGTTTTCTGACTCTATATTATGTAATAATGGTGGCATTTTGCATTTTTTTTGTAGTTTAGTTGGTTTGCATATGTGAAGTAGATTATAAATATAAACTGAAAGCACGCATTTTGAGATTTCACAAAAACTCCCTAGATAGTTCTGACAATGGAGCCACCATCTTGTCAGAAGACAGCACTTTATATAATATTAAAATTTTACGAAAGCTTAAAAACAATGACACTGGCAAGTGCTTTTTGCGAAACCAAAACTAGAAGAAGTAGTAGTAGTGCCTAACGATTTCATAATATAAAATTTATACTATCAGCTCTCCGCCGAGCCCCGCCCCCTCGCTCCCTACGCACTCATGTAGAACCTGTCGTTGTTTTTACTTCCTCTACTTGCTTATAGCTTGCCAAATTTCCTGACTTTTCGTGGTTATTGCTCTGCTACTTAGGATCGTAACGTGAAGTTATATAACCTATAACCTTCTTCAATATATCTATACAAATATATAAAATTGAAGTGTCTGTTTGTAATGTCAAAATAACAAATTCTAACGTATATACGGCACTTGTAACAGAAAACCTTTTTATTTTATTTTTGTCTTTTCGTTCTAGGTAATCTTCGATACGGTTAGACCGATTTTGACGGCATGAGATAGCTGATGTTATAAGCAGTAAACTCAGGATAATTTTTATTTTAGAAAAACAATTAGGGTTCCGCGCAAGCAAAAATCTATTTGGAAAAAACAACGATTATGGGGCGCTTAAATGTCTTACGCTGAGTAAACTATAGAAGATATATCAGATTAATTTATTATATAATTGTAGATCTTCAAAAGACTTACAAAAAAACCAGCGAGAGCATATATCTATTTTCTAAGGATCACCAACAACTTGCATTTTTGTGCTTAAAATAACCGGGAGCGGAGGTAGTACGATTCACGCGTAAGCCCGATTGACGTCATCCTGCAGTCCACGCGGGCGCAGCCGCGGGATTAGCTAAGAGGCTATAAAAAGCAAAAAGAATTTTTCAAATCTGAGTGGTAGCGCACAAAGCAAAACAATTTATTTAGATTTAGAATATTAGTACCTATTGATTTCAAAGTGATATCAGTAAATTAGTCACGGTTGGTTTGTAAAATCCACTTACTTTGAAGGTATGAAGCTTCATTAGGTCTTCCCTGATATTTAATGACCGGACAATAGTTAGTGAACCACGTAGGAGTATGTATTATCTATCGACATTTCTATGGAATCCTTGTCAACCAAACAGAAGCCGTACAGACGCGCGCGGTACTTTTGATGTCGAAATTTCTTCCGCACTAATGAAAAATACAATGTAGCGTACAATATAATTATGTATTTAGCGTATAGTAAGCCAAAACGAGCCTAAACATAATACATAGTTTACTGTATCTCCTGTTAGATGTAAATATAGTTAAGTCATTCCCAATATTTATTTATTTACAATCATGTATGTATGTACATTTTGTTCTTATAATTTATACTAGTTTATCTTTACACATGGACCCTGAATAAGATATGGAAATCACCACATTTTATTTCTAAATAATATTTCTACGTTAAAATTTATCTATTTTAGTAATAATAATAACTTTATTTGACCATAACAAGATACAAAAATATGAGGCTTATTTCTAGGAAATACAGTAGTTTTATTCTCAATTAATGAAACCTAGCGCCTGAACTAGCTGAACGCTAGTCTCTTCCCGTGATATATTATTACATAGTAGGTACCTACACATAACACTGTTGTATCTTATTAACATTATCACAAATCTATCATTTTAAAAGAGAAAACAAGTTTGTAATTTTTTTTTGTTCCTTTTTAACCTACCTTACATTCATAATGTAGCAAGTAAGACTACAATATTGTGAACTTAACTCAAAAAAAAAGTTTGTTATTTATTGTAAATTACTTATTAGTGATTTCTATACGTACATGTTTATGTAAAATAGACAAGGCATAAGCTATAGGTAAGTATTTGGTTCGAGTATCAAATGGCCATATTATACGATAAGCTTAGTTATAAATAACGGGTTTGGGTCTCGTGTCTATATAACATGGGTTAGAAACCTACAATATCCCGGAGCGTTCGGTGAAGAAAATGTCATGATAAAACCATAATATAAAGGTGGTAGGGCATTTTCTAACCCCCGCCTGGCTAGTTACCTTTGAGTTGAAAATCTTTTCTAAGCACCAAAGTTATGTTCCGACTGCTACCAGTCCATCTAGGCTTAACGTGTTACTACTTCGGCTATGTCGTCACTTAATATTAGATGAGATTTATGTCAAAAGCTAAATCCTTAAAAAAATCTGATTACCCATAAATATGACTAACGTGGATGGTTTCATCCGTTTTAAATTTATTCGAACAGCTTGCCATCTCACCGCAATAACGCACCCGGGGAGTCTATCGTTGTTTTCACTTCCCATACTTGTCTAGAGTTTGCCAGATTTCTTGATGTTCATGGTTTCTCCTCCGCCTTGTAGGGTTGTAGCGTAAACTTATATAGCCTATAACCCTTCTCAATAAATAAACTATGAAATATCAAAATAACTTATGAGGTCTTACTGATAGTTCCGAAGATTAGTGCGTTCAAACAAACAAACAATCTCTTGAACACATAAAAATATTAGTAATTCACACAAAACAGGTTCCTTCTAGTGCAAGCGCACTGAGTTTGTTGGTGAAGTATTAAGTACGGAAATCCTTAGTCGCCTCACGAATATAATGGAATATGATAGTATACAGGAAGCGTCAATGAGGCTTTTGTACCAATCCGCCTAGTGACGTTTTGATATATCCGAAGATAAATCGATGTGAACTTTAGACTTTGTCGAACTGATATTGCCCGTGGCTATTATTGCTCCTTTGACATCTTTATATTTAACTAGCTGTGCCTGCGGCTCCGTGCGCGTTTACTATAGAATTACTGCTTATGAAGAAATCATGTTTTTTAATTAATTATTAGGAACAAGTATATAAGGATTAAGTAGTAAAAATTTAAACACAATATATCCTTTGCATGATGTACGCACAAATGCAAACCTCTATAATTTTATTTACATAAATAGAAGATACCAGTACTAATTTACTATGGATTATCAAAACTGAAATTTTGTCTTACAAAAGCCGTTTAATAAAGTACATTAAATAAAGTCCATATATCAAATGTATTTATTATCAAACTTATTTTAACTAGTATTTTTTTAATATAATTAATATTAAGCTAAACCCCTTCAATTCCGTGCTGGGGAGCATGAAAAGAGTCTTCGCGATTGACGATACCCGAGTACATCCGTCTCACCCTGGTCAGTCAGCCCCTTTTACAATTTCAGTGAATGACCAATCTTTTCAGCATGGCACGAACTATTTATAAAAAAGACTCGAAAAAAGTTGAATCCAAGTTGATAGATATAGATTGGAGTGAATTTTCTCTACTTTATTATTATATTCTTTATTGCACAAAAATTACAAATGGAGGACTTAATGTTTAAAAACATTCTCTACCAGTCACCCAGGGGAGCAAGACAAAGGCATATGCAACGTGTGCATAATATTTAGTAAAAGAAAGAAAAATCTAGCCAACATTCATTGCTCCAAGTAACACCTACATAGCGAATGATTTTGAAAACAGCTCTTGAATTTACCTTTCATATTTAATTTTATTAAAAATATAATCATGTATTTTTTTTTTTAGTGAGTGTAGAGACAAAAATACAATATTGGATTTGGGAAAGGCTTGATCTTATAGAAATGCATAATATGATATTATTTGTAGTAACAACGTCTATATGGATATAATATACCTACGAGATCTAAATCACTAAATGATTTAATTAACTGTGATTTCCTATACCTACTTCAGATCGTACATATTTTTAGGAATCTATGTATTTCTGTACTATATATACTACATATACCTTTGGTCAGTAGGTAGTTCATTGTTTGAAATTCTATTACATAAATATCAGTCACTTGATTTGGAAAATACGATAAAGGAATGCCTTTACTACTTTACATAGCGCATAAAGAGACAAGAATATTTTCAGATGAACAATATCAGGTATTCCATACATACATATATAGCCATGTTAGCGATCTTGGAGAACGTATTTGAATCCCTATTTGAAGAGCCCCTTGTCATAATCTGACCAACCCCTGTCTCTATGCATTAATGATCATGGTCTGATCTAATCTGAGGCTTTTAGTGTGTAGTTTGTGCCTGGCTCAAAACCAGCGCTATAGCATTTTTGCTATAGCATAAGCTGAGCTGAGGTCCCTTTTGATCTTAAGTACGGCTTTTGTATGTATAAATGTAAATTTAATTAGTTTTTTTTTTCTAATCTCTTGTTTAATATGTTGTGTTAATTATGTTCGTATTTTTAGTGTCAAATAAATGTTCTTTCTTTCTTTCTATAATAGCCTCGGTGAAAAACCGTGCTGGGTAACTCATTACACAACATGAGATCACGTGAAAGAAAGGTTTTAGAGAATCTTACTGTTGTCGCGTTTCGGCTAGATTTTACAGTGTGAGGTTGAACAGCCAGCCAACGGCGGAAGGTGCCAGTTTGGAACGGTGGTGAGGGCACCATACCTAAAAGTTTCTTTGAGTATTTTCAATTGTACATGCGGTAGAAGACACAATGAGACCCACCTCTTTATTACGTATTTCGCAACAGCAAAGCGATAGCAGAAATTTCTAAATATTCGCTTAAAAATGGCAAAATCAGATTGTGTTTCGTACATTATAGGTGTTATTGCTTTGCTATTGCGAAATACGTAATAAGGGGGCCGAAGTGTCTGCGAAGTTGTAAGGTGTCTAGATCGCATGTTAGCTCTGGATCGTCGACAATGCGAATTGCACGTTCTTGCACGGAGTTAAGAGGAGAAAGCTGAAAAGCAGGTGCACCGGCCTAAAAGTGTGAGCAGTACTCCATGCGAGGTTGTGTACCAGCGCTTTATACACCACAAGTTGCCTTGATGAAGTATTACTTGGACTGATTGAAAATACCCTACTTATTGGCTGACAATTAAACGTGTTTATTTTATGAAATAAATCAAAACGTCACATTTCTTTGCTTCTCTATCAGTATAATATCATATTTATATCAGTCATCCTTACAATATATAGATATTTTTCAGATAAGCAGCTAAATTATCGTTTCGTCACCAAACTGAGACAACACATTGAATATCTAATGATATCACCTGTTTTCATAATTATTATTCTATTTAGTTTTTTTTTATATTACTTTTCATCTTATAACAATACAGTACTTTTTAAATAGCGATTTATTGAGCGACTAAGAACTAAGAGCTTTTTCACTTATATTTTCAAAGGAGTTTAGAAAATAAATTCTGCAAGCGGCTATTTTTAGGTTATTCAATAAATACCCAAGAGGATAAAATTACAAAAGTACGTAACCTATCTTGTCATGAACAACGCAAAGATGTTATACTTATGTGATATACTTATTGTAATTACTTCCGAACACGTCATGTTATCATGTTACCTACTACGAAAGCTGAAAAGGATTACGTTAAAGATTTCGTTTGACGACGAAACTGAAAATAAACATCATCGTCGCAGGCGAAAGACGTTTACTTCACGAAAGGCCTTCCCCAATATTCGCCACAATGGACAGTCCTGCGTTGTGTGTATTTAACGGTTTCCAGCAACTTTTATGAGGTCGTCGGTCCACCTCGGGTCTGCCCACGCTGCGTCTTCCGTGCCGGAAAGTAACAATATTTCCGATAAATTCCGTTTATTTCTAGTATCTATACTATTTCAATTATTTTGATAAAAAATCAACTTACAGTCATGCGTCCACTGAGTTCTACATCCATTGCGTCTTCCGCACGCATCATTCTGATGAAATGTGTTCTTTGCACGTGCAATGACTATTGAACATATCATAAACACTTATTCTC
This sequence comes from Saturnia japonica, assembly GCA_033032175.1. Classification (NCBI taxonomy): domain Eukaryota; kingdom Metazoa; phylum Arthropoda; class Insecta; order Lepidoptera; family Saturniidae; genus Saturnia; species Saturnia japonica. The sequence goes on along the minus strand of CM065311.1, from coordinate 17,660,098 downwards.
TTCAAAATAATTTAAAATTGCACATAATACGCAAACTTCACACACACACTTTAAATTTATTTATGTGTTATATTGTTTTATTTTTAAACTCTTATGTTATTTAAATTGATTTTATTTTAAGTTAAGTGAGAATTCTATGTGTTTTTATACACAGAACATGGTAGAAATTATTTTAAACAATCACGTCTAGTGAAGAGTCTACGTTATGCACTACACCGACTTGTAAAGTAATACTATCGTACATGACCGTAGGGTACCTAATCTATCTATCGTACGATATCGGTGGATTGATAAGAATTTAGCATATTTAGTGAAGGAACTATTTATTACTAGTTGTGCCTGCGGCTTGGATCGCTTGAACTACAAAAAACTGTTTTCACCATGATAAAAAGTATCCTATGTGTTAATCCAGGTTATAAAATGTCTGTGTGTCAAATTTCATCCAAATCCATTGAGCCGGTTTTCGTGACTATCCAAATTTTCACATTGCTATTATATAATAGTAGGTTTATTCAATAGCATTTATCACATAGAGCCAGGTATTGTGTTTCCTATGTTCTAATCAGGATGTAACTTGGAAACATATTTTATCTTCTCCGATATAATAAAAACAATCGGTTTTACGTTATTAATCGTCAAACCGCATAATTAAGCCTATTCTGCTGTATTTTTATGGGGTTCTATTACTCTTAGTTCTTCGCTGTAAATTATGATAGAAGTTCATTGCCTTCATATTTTTTGTATTTGTTTTTGGGAACATACAATTTAATTTTCATACATCATATATAACCTAAAAACTGACTAAGTTTCTTCTAAATGTAACAATTATAGCACGAGCTCAAGATAGCGGTACTACACCCTCTCTCACCCCGTACGCGCAGCGCCCTGCGCGTGAGCGTCGACCGCCACGGGCCACCCCGATATAGACAATAGTTTCACTGGCAAGTCCTTTACGTATGCGCGCCTGTTTTTGTTTTATCGAGCGCTGCGATGGCATTACTTATTTAACGCGTATAACACTTTTGTATGTTTTGTTTGATATATTGTGGGTCGTGTCTTTCATAATAACATTAAATTAGTATGTACCTAAAATGATAGTTTCATATCTATGCGATACAATGACTTAATAATAAATTAATTTATGTGTGCTTTTATATGTACATATGTATATAAATGAGTAGGTACATATCACGAACCTACTGAGAAACTCTATTAATAAAAACATTTTATACATTTAGGTGTGTGTGCGTTTTGAGTTACCTATCTATGTAAATGAGTGTCGCAAAATTGCTTCAAATTCTATTTTAAGAGATTTTATTCATTTATGTGTGCTTTTTGAGCAAGATTTTTGAGAATGTTTTTTTAAGAATGAGTGTAATGAACGTGCTGCCAAACCCCCTACTTTTAGATTTTTGGTAGAAAGTAATAGTGTAATTTCGATTATCACCAGTGAATGGTAAATGACGTAAATTTTAACCGTAACCTTATGGAAAGTATGGATAAATCATGCTTCCTGAGATAAATTTTAACTTTTATAATATAAAGAAAATATTAATTCACGAAAATGTATTTGAAAAGAACTAAAGATAAAAAGATGAAAGAGATAAGAAGAAAATACATTTCTATATACCTTCATATGTACAATGACAATAAGTAATTAGTGTATTTATAGAGTTTACAATATTACTGAATAAGTAAACCATTTGCAAGTGGCAACAGAAACAACGCAAGCATCATCGCCACTGGCGGTCGCGTTCTGTTCAATATTAGTTAGGGTTAATGGTCTACAGTGAACATTTAACACCAGTACTTTCATTCTTGTTTACTACTTTATCATTAATTGTCTACCTACTCGTATGTCATAGCCAGACTTAAATATACTTAGGTACCTTATATCAATGACGTTTAATAAATAGACGCGTTGTACTCTCACTAAAAGCAATTGGGAAAACGTTACAAATTTTGTTATCAGCATGATGAAACAAAAGAGATAGAAAATCACAGCTTAAGGCGGAAACTCTGTTGTCAAAAAAGAATAAAAGTTTCTCCTCGCTCACGCCCCTATAAAATCGAAAGTGAACTGAGGGCAATTGCCCAACATTCATGATGCCGTTTCTACTTATAAAATATCATATCGACAATGGTAAGGCTAATTAACCAAAGGCATATTATATGACGAACTTTACACGTTTTTCTATTAGCATTTCCACCGACGACGTCGATATTATTATCGTATAATGATTGAAAATTCTGTCATTAAAATTAGCTTAATTATTATAATAGTATTTATTTTATCTTTATAAATGTTAATGCTAATATTTTAACTTTTTTTTAAATATTACTTAATATATTGGTAAGTACTTTATTTAGTTAAAGTGAATGATAGAATTTTATTGTTCCAAATTTTGTAAAGATAAAATAAATACCTTTATAATATCACAAACAAAATATAGTAATGAAAATGGTTTTTTCTTCCCATTCAAATATAACACAAAATTTACCGGCGGTTATATTTACAGATTTTTTACATAAGGGTATACTAGCTAGTTGACTCCTAGGAAATGAAACTATATGTTTACCTACAACAGGACATTTTCCTTCACCGTCTCTGTATGCGATAGATGAGACAACGGTGCCTTGACTAGATGCGGGTGCCATAACGTGCAACATGTACCTATCAATCATCAAACCTTGGAATTGATACGTCCTTGTTATGTTACCGGTGACGTAGTTAAACCTCAATGCACGATAGAGAAATACTCTTAGTACATACCTACATGGAGTTTATTTAAAACATTGCCCGATTGTATGAGGTTCAATAAAATTTGAGAATTAGTTGCTAAAATAAAATATGAAAAAATAAGTACCTATTAGACAACATCCAATGAGTTTTTATGTAGTTACCTATTCGGCTATTCCCCACCTCAACAGTTTCACGTATTATATAGAATACCACATTATGTATAAAATAAACATTAAGTTTTATAATTTGTAGACAAAATATAAATATTTTAAAATACAAACCTGGTGTAACCATCGTCCATTCCTTGCGGTCGTCATATTATTACCACTGTATTTAGATTTGTTTTTCGATTCGATCAATTTCTCTTGTTTCAATAAATGTTCGTACACCGCCTGTTTGTTCAGTTGCTTTATCATTATACGACTAACATATCAAAAAATAAAAACACAATTCACACATAATAAAGAAACCATTTTCACTGATAATTACAATATTTCCAAGACAAATATAAAATCCTACACGAGCTGACGACGTCGCGCGTTACTTTGTCTTATCAAAAAAAAAAAAAAAAACAATGTCTATCGGGTAGGTACATACAAACAACGTTTTTAAAATATCACAAAAGGCGCGAAATGCAAACGGACATTAATTTTATCCAGCTATGTTTTTTTATTCAATGAAACGAGTTTCCTTTACGAAGAACACTGCCGAGTAATTCAATAAGTATTATTTGTATTCACATAATGATAATGGTGAACGACAATAAATTTCGCAGAATTATTTTATTACATTGAGATCAAATCATTCATAGCGGGCAGCAACCTCTAGGGTCAATGTTCAGCTAGCAATAATAACTTATAATCGTATCAATAATAAATTAGTATTTATTCAGTAGGTATGTAGGTAGGTTGCTCTTTGATTAAATAAATTACAATTAAAATCGTTTCGATAATAAGTAGGTATAAAAAAAAACAGATTGAAAAAACTAAATCGTCTATTCATCCGTCCATTAAACCGAAAGACATCCACTATCGGATATAGGTTTTCCGGTGCTCTTTTCCAACTGAATATACTGTTAGCAATACAGGCTTTGATAGCTTCACCGGGTTTGGGGACTAGCGCGGAAGGCACTCAGCCGCGAAACTGAGGCAACAAGCTCAAGGGTGCCAAACCGGCCGAAACTCGGCTTGGACTGTTGACATACATGCAAATAAATCGCGATATAATTCCCTATCCGTAAAATTCGACTTATAACTACATATATACAAGTTTCTGCCTTCTGGGAGGAAAGAGGAAACATGCGTAAAGGCAATTAGGTATCTGGCAATTTGGTCTAAGTCTAACTAGCCAATAAAGAAGCACCTATATATACCTGAGTGATATATGCATGTGTTAAGTGCAGTATCACTGTATCGCACGAGGTTTTGGCTGATTTCGACTGATGGCCATCCGTTCTACGAGCAATTTGCCCCACCCCCGCGCAATCCTAAGAGATATTGGTGTCTTTGGTTCTTCTGCGAGTCTCATTGCTTCAAATTTGATCACGCTAAGATATTCCGAACATAGCAAGGCCCATTATTAGCGTATTATTCAGTATCAAAGTCATCACAGGCAACACATTTTTATTTACTATGTAGTCGGAGACTAACTTATTCTCAAATATATTTTTTATCTTTCGCTGTTCAGGCTGCTGGGCTGTGGAATGCACTACCTATTTCAGTAAGATGCGCACAATCTCTAAGCATATCTAAAAAATCTGTCAAAGATTATTATTTGACACTTTAATGCTATTTATATGTACCTAATTAGGTAATATTTTGTTTGTATTATAATAATAAATAATATTAATGTAGTCTATCATATATTTCTTTAACTATAGCATCCATTTATTTACAGCAAATGTCAAACAGAAAATGGCCTATGATCAAAAAGTCGCTGGTCGAATTTCGACCATAGGGCTATCGCTAGTAATAATAAATAACTGCGGTATCTAATTATCTAGTTCTCTCTATGTCTTATATTTGTCTTACCGTGAAACTGCGAGACCATCTACCGGCCAATATGTTCCCTTTTTCTTACGACATCGGGTGCTTCAAGCGTAACGTGAAGAGATATTTATGCAGGCCGGCAGGACAGCAGCGACCGCCGATGGATTTAGATCTGTCGGTGGTCGCCGTTGTGTTTGAACTATAGGTAGGTACTGTGCTTTGATTACCATCAGAGACAGAGAGCGCAGTTAATTTGCCAAGCTACTATTTAAAAAAATCTGTTTCTTCTTATTTAATAGCTATGAGTGTTTATCCGCAATTTTTCTAACATCAAGTAAATAGAATATTATTATAATTATTCTTGTAACCTTCAAACGTACTAAACATAGTCCTAACAAGATGGCAGCTCCTTTGTTAAAACTGTAATAGGGAGTTATGTGGGAACTTAAAATGTATGCTCCTAGTTATTATTTATTATTTACTTCATTTGTGCAATGTAACCAAACTACATTACGTAAAATGTTGTCAAAATTACATCGGAGTTTCTGGCGGGATCTTAAAGTGACATGTTGTGGTTTTTATTTTTAATTCACTAACTTAGGTTTTTGACCCTATATTATTTAATATTGGTGGCGTTTTGCGTGATATAGTTTGGTGTTTTGTGCTTAATTGAAGTGTATTATAAATATAAGCTGAAAGCATTCATTCTGAGGTCCCACAAAATCTTCCTAAAAAGTTCTAACAATGAAACCACCATCTTGTTACGATACTGAATCGTCATAACAAATGACACTACAATTCACTCGATAATGGCAGTAATGGTCTTCATTATAGAGGACCGGTTGCCAAGTTAGGAAGAAGAAGAAGAAGAATTACATCATATATGGTCAAATAACATAGGTTTATGAATATAAAAATCACCACAGGACAGTTTGGTCTAAAACTTCACCAAAAACTCAAAAAACCATATTACTTAAAATAGTGTATAAGTTTCTGACTAATAAAAGAACGAAATTCGATAACAAAAAAAACATAATAAATAAAAATAAAATTCGAGCAAAGGTCGTCAAAACAAGTTATTTAGGTAGGGTATTAAAATATATGGATTAAATAATCATATCTACTTGCACTTATTCAATAAAATAAATAAATAATTATGTTCGTATCTCAGACCATTTATAATCTTGTAAATGCCTACTTACAACAGCGAACGATAGCAACCGGCAGACAACACTTAGATACATAACCTATTATTACAAACCAAGTATACTACAATTTGTAAACACATTATTATAATATTTAAGTGTTTCTGGAGTATTTGACGTGAACTTGAACTTTTTTTACACTACAAAGGTGATAAACAAGCATACAGCCCGCCTGGTAGTAAGCAGCTACCGTAGTCTATGAACGCTTGTAATACCATAGGTCTCACTAGTGCGTTCCTAATCTTGAAGCCCCCTTCCATAAGCTCTGGAAACCCAAATCACCGCAGGAACACGACACAAGATTATTTCTGTAGAGTGAAGGTACCAGTCGGGCTGTCCTAAGTAGAGAAATCTACAAAGGAATTTCTCTGTGCACTACCTCTCTTTGATCGTTCAAACACCACACCGACACATCCAAACAACGAACACTCGCTTGCAAAAACACATAAGTACACTAATGATACTCTACAACTTTAAATATTGCTCATTTAATGGAAAAGTCTATATTTTTTGTTGTACTTTTCAGTGTATTGTGGAACGCAGACCCAACCGTTATATTGCTTGGAAGTGGGCGCTATTGGCTGCGACAGTCTTCACTAATGTAGCTAATATCGTACATTTTGTTTTTTTTTCTAACATGATTTATGGTTCTAATAAATTATTATTATTATTTCTATTTTTAATTCATTATCTTGCGTTACATATTTTTCTTTCCTGAGGCGGGGCCGTAACATGAATACATAAAACATGCTTTTCTGCTGCAGCCACTAAAAGACCGATTTGCTTCCCCGGTGCTAGCTACGCCACTGCATCTACTTTAGTAATCATAACTATAAAAAGACACCATGGTTGATTCATCTAATTTACTATTATGCCCTTATTTATGAAATTTTACTCTTGTTTCCTTTATAATTGCCTCAACATTGACATCTCGACGTGAAAATATTTCGTTTTCGCGAGACAATACTGCCGTTATACGAACGATTGCACACATCACTGACACAGAAATACAAAATTTACACGTTCAAATTATTTATCTATTTAATCAGTTGGTAATTCACGCCTAATAAGGCCACATGATTTTGCATAGCAAGTTAAAATGTATCATAGCGTATTTAGAAACGGTAACAACCAACGCGACGGTATCAAAAAAGATAACAAGCAACCGTTACAAGAAACGTTTTTTTTTTTTTCGCATTAATTATACTGATAGCCTAAGGGCTTTGGAGCTATTAGAGGCTAGATATCTATCTATACAATTAATAAGATTGAAGTGTCTGTTTGTAATGTCGAAATAACGGGTTTATACTAAATGCATATGAAAGTATATACGATACCTATATCAAAAAGCCCATTTTTTAAATTTTTGTCTGTCTGTTTGTTCCGGGTAATCTCCGAAACGGTTGGACAGATTTTGACGGGACTTTTACTGATAGATAGCTGATGGTATAGGGAGTAACTTAGGCTAGGTACTTTATTTTAGAAAAAGAATTAGGGTTCCGCACAAAAAAAGTTGGTCACGGTGAATCAATACGGGCGCTTAAATGGCTTATTCTGAGTAAACCATAAGAGATATGGCAAATTAATGTGCTAAATAATTATAGGCATTAAAAAGGCCTACAAAAATGTCCGGGGGAGTATACATCTATCTTCTAAGGAACACCCATAATATGCATTTTTGTGTTTAAAATACCCGGGAGCGGGGGAGCAAAATTCGCGCGGGCATTCTGTAGTCCACGTTAGCGAAGCCACGGGCACAGCTACTGTAGTTATATAATCAAAGGATGCACGAAGTGGCATAGCTAAGGGGTGCCTATCTTACACAAACCATCACAATGTTTTTCAAATGTAGCAAATGTTTGCACATCTAGGAGGTTCTAGGATTTTTCTGTATGAAAAATGTGTAATAAAATATTTATATGTAACTAACCATGCCCGCGGCTGCGCAAGCATTATCAACAGAATTATTGTCTAGGAAGATATAACATGACATTTTTTTAGATAAGGACCAAGTATCTATGAAGGAAAACAAAAAACTTATCAAATTCTATCCGTTAATTTTTGCGTGATACGCACACAACGGCAAATCTCTGTCATTTTACTTATATGTATATATAGATGAAGTGGGTGCATGTGGATAAAAACATTTAATCCACCTGGAAGGCCCATTTTATACAACATGTATTAAAAAACCACGTCGGTTCCGTGAAGATGTTTTCAGGTATCGAGATTATATTCTGTTTATGTTATCTATTTCAGATAATAAGTAAGAAAAATTAACCCGAATAAAATGTAAAAAAAAGTTAAATGAGGAAACTTACATGGCAATACAGGCGGCGCTGCGCAGGGTAACGCCATACTAACAAACGTACCGCTGCGCCGCGCCGCGTCGGGGCAGGCGATGATATGTTAATTTTAAATCACAACATGTTTATTTTCATAATAAATAAAATTTTGATATTTTTTTGGTAATGTCATTGGGGTACCTATATACCCTTTCCGGATTTGACGGGGTTTTTTATACATATTGTATATTAAAATCTTGTGTGCGTTTATACGATCTATATCGACACGATGGTTTATGATATGTTAGGATGTTTTTTTTTCTGAAACAATGACATCGAAATTCACAGACAGCGAGATATCTTACGTATTAATTTATCCGAAAACTCGTACGTCAATCTAAAATCTTACGTATGCTTTAGGAGTCGTTTATCATGATCAGCCAGAAGTCTTACGCCTTCAGAAAGTTGGCGAAAGTGACTGATGCAACGCGGAGATCTTACATACACCATATAATATCTAATTTATGGATAAATTAAAAAAACAGTAATAAAACTATCTATTTAATAACATAAAAATGCATCAATTACATAATAAACATAGTTGGATAGTAACATATAATAAGATTGGGAAAAATAACTTGGTTTAAAATTATACGCTGAAACGCCAATCAGACGTGGATCTAAGGAGTCATAAAAGGTTTATAACCTCAAACTACAATGAATGTAATTATAAATTAAGATTTTCAATTTTAGTACAAAATTATATATCTTTTTATTTTCTATAATTGTGGTCGATGTTGAATCTTGGAAATAACTTCCATCTATGACCCCTCCAAACTTAAAAATCTAGATCCACGTCTGAACCAGCAGACACTTGCCTTCTACTTCTCATTTGAGGTAATTGGCAAACCACAGCAAACATTCAACTCAAACACTATTCACTTAAGTTATAATCTGTGGTATTTAGAGTTATACATGCAATAATAAAAATTAAAATAACATGGCAATAGCATAAACATAAAAATATTCTTAATCTATGCAAAAAAAAACTATTTTAAAATTAAAACATAGAAGTCTAAAGTACACTTTCGTTGGTGCGAAATAGTTTTTATTTCAATGCGCTTTTTCAAACCAGTTAAATAAACATTTCTTTATCTCATACCTAGATTACACAACTCCTGTCTTCTAAGCTAACGGAACTCCCAAAGAAACTCATCACCTTTGATAGTTAATTTCAAGGAAATTCTCTCTACCCCTTCAAATTTTAAAACGAACTGGGATAATTAGTTTTGTCTTCTCATTGCGAAACCAGTTAATATCTCATTAATCAAAACTGTTCATGTTATATACATTATAATAATAAAAAATAAATATTTAAAAGTCCATATTAAATAAAATAATATTCCTAAGAGAACAGAATTTATTATTACATACGGACTGTCTACTTGTTTTTTTTTTGTTGTTTTATATACCTAATGCTATTAATATAATTTCACCATAGCACATTGGAAGACAGCGTCGAACTGGTTCGCAATAACCCCTTCTGATTTCCATAACGCCGTCAAAACAGCATAAGTGTCGGACTAATATAATAGTCTACGGCCGAATTTCGGCTCTCGTGCTGTAAACACCTGTTTGCGGATATCCGATGTCGTTGTAGCACCGTGGGAACAAATCCTTATGTTGACGTAATTCTCAATAATTGGTAACAATAAAATATCATTGCTCTAGCCTTTTTTGCATTTAAACAGAGCCCTGAGTTCATAACTTGACTTCTAAGAATGAAACAATAATCCTTAAACAAAGATTAACAAAGATTAGGGGATGTCTAAGGAAGAAAGAAAAATGACCCAGAGTATTATCTTCATAAAGGAATAAAGTCACAAAATATATAGATAGGAACCTTTCATTGAGACGAAATAAAATTTTCTACAAATCTACTGAAGCGGTGGGTGCGAACATAATATTATGGGATATATAATAACGTAGGCACTTAAACATAAAAATTATAATTATCATTTTGGATCGAGAAGCGCGATGACATCAAACTTCAAATAATAACTAGCTGTGGCCGCGGCAAAATGCCGTCGGTATTGTGGTAACCCAACTTCAACCAACGGCGGTCGCCCGCCAATTATATTAAAGATAAAATGGCATATTATTGGGCGGACGACGACACTTTTACTATCAAACTAAGTTACCTACGAAAGAATATGTATTGTAGACAAACAAAAATCAAAACCTTAAGAACATAAGACTTACTTTAGTTAAACGAAACATATCAAAAAGCAATTTGCATTACACCACATTTTCCTCTTAACAGGGAGTAAACATTAAGCTTGTCATGTGTTGCTGAAATAGCCCACAAATTGCGTCTATAGCAAACGGATATCAAATCATACTTTAACGACCTACATAAAAAAACGCATCACGCATCGAATCCTAAAAAAAATATATGAAAAATCTAGAATTCTCCACAATCAACAAACCTCAGAAAAACTCATTTGTAGAAAGATGAGACGCGCAACATCGCGCGTCAATTCGCAGAACGCATTTTTTCCCCCAAGTACTCTTATCTTACCAGATACTTCTCGATACTTCCACTCCTAGTTTATGTATACATATATTTGTTTCAGAATCGAACCGGATAAAGTTCTGTATTGGATTGACATCGAAGCGAATAGGTACATACTAAAAGTGACAACTTAAGAAATCAACGAGTGACTACAATTTTGTGACTAAGGATGACCTATAAAGAATGCCATCCCGTCTTGGTTTTTGTCATAGTGTATCAGTAAGTTCTTTAAACGTACATGGTAATTTACTTACCACAAAAGCGCAGTCAATTCGTAGAACGCATTGTTTTTCCCAAGTACTCTTATCTTAACCAGATACTTCTCGATACGTTCCACTCCTAGTTTATGTAAAGTGACATATATTTGTTTCAGAATCGAACCGGATAAAGTTCTGTATAGCATTGACAAGCCTCGAAGCGGGAACTAGGTACATACTCAATAGTGACAAGCTGTAAGGATAATCAACGAGTGACTAGAATGCTTGTCGACTAAGGATTGACCTATAAAGTATGCCATCCCGTCTTGGTTTTTGTCATAGTGTATCAGTAAGTTCTTTAAACGTACATAGTAATTTACTTACCACAAAAGCCAGTAAATACGTAGCATTGTTTTTTTTTTTTAACTTTTATCGTTACACTGATGTAAAGTGAAGATATTGTGGCCTAAGATAGTATAGCACTACAAGCCTCGTGGGGGGAACTGGCTCTCATATGCAGCTGTAGGATAACACATATAGATGCTTGTCGACAGATTGTTTAAGTAGCTAGCCAGGCGGGCATTATAAAATACCCCACCACCATGGTATGGTTTCTTCACGATGTTTTCCTTCACCGAAAGCTCAGGCTCATTGTAGGGATTCGAGCTCGAGTCGATCAGGGCCGAGTCTCTACACGCTATCACTGAACAATCATTGTGTACATCTAGTTAATTATTCGATCAATAGATAGCCTAAGTCGACTCCAGCGGCAGTTAGATAGCAGTAGCGTGAGGCACTGTAAAGCCATCAAGAACAATCATTTACACATCTAGTTAATTATCGATAAATAGATAGCAAGTTAAGGCAATGTTTATCAGTTTATGAAAAGGACAGCGCGAAAGCACCTGTTACCTCTTAGCAGTCTCGCAAAATTTCACAGCTACTTCATTAAACGCGAGAGAAATACATGTTAGCAGCTTCGTAAAATTTCGCAACTACTTTATTGAACGCGAAAGAAATACATGTTAGCAGTCTCGTAAAATTTAGTAGCTACTTTATTAGATCGCGAAGAGAAATACATGTTAGCAGTCTCGTAAAATTTAGTAGCTACTTTATTAGACGCGAAAGAAATACATGTTAGCAGTCTCGTAAAATTTCGTAACTACTTTACTAAACGCGAAAGAAATACATGTAAGCAGTCGCGTAAAATTTCCCAGCTAAGAACTTCATTAAACGCGAGAAAAATACATGTTAACATTCTCGTGAAATTTCGCAGTGTGACGAGATTTCTCCTTTCTACGCTAGTGGAATATACTGAATATAGGATAATGATTATTAGGATGATAGTTTCATCTCCGGTCGGTTCAACATATAATGGGAAACATTTTCGTAGATGAGGAAGTTGATCATTGTAAACGGGACCACTCGAATCAAATTCGGCTTCAAACCCTTGTAGAAACCTCGCCAACCTTCGTGTCTGTAATATAAAATAATCATAGCTTTATAACTTGTCCCAAGTCTCATTGCGGCTTTGGCGCTAAAATTTAAAATTAGACATGACACGTATGACTTCAAAAACCTGAATTATTTATACCTAGGCCAGGTAATGAATCTGGTTTTAGAATCGAGGCTACATTTTTTTCCATTAATACACTTAATTTGTTGTTTCGCTATAACTTGTACTTACCAATGTTTTTTTATACAGCCTGTTTTTTTTATTATTATTCGATAATTACATATTATGAACTAAGATATTGAGAACTTGTCTAAACGACATTTGGCGAAACCTACCATCCTACTAATATAATAAATGTGAAAGTGTGTATGTTTGGATGTTTGTTACTCAATCACGCTAAAACGACTGAACAGATCTCAATGAAAATAGGCACACAGATAGTCTATGACCTGGAATAACATAGGATACTTTTTATCCCGGTAAAAAGTCATAGTTTAACCATTGTTATCCTACAAATATAATAAATGGAAACGGCGATTTTTTTGGTTTGTCGTGTTCCGAGATCAGTCTGTGTATATCCAATAATACGCAGACGAAGTCGCGGGTACCAGCTAGTAGTGTAATAAAATAACAGTAACGACGTGTATAGACATTTCATTAATATTATGTAATTATGTATACTGCGTTTTTTATACCCACGGAGTGAATTGACATTTCATGTGTTGCTATTTTTTAAAATAGTGATATCATCAATCTGTACTAATTGAAAACCCGTATGGGATATTATACCTATTGTTTTTTTTTTTCAAAGGACATTGAATCCGTTATATTATGTGAAGCTTGAATAAAGGAGACAAATTCGCATCACTCGTGGGTCAACCAAGGCGTTCTTTTTGTTTTTTTTTTTTTTTTTGCAAATGTTCTCCATATATGATCATTTTATAGCTTCCTGAATTATATAATGATAATTGTAAATGATCGGGTATGTTGAATAAATAACACTCAATATTTAAATTAATAAATAAAAATCATCAATTCAGTATTTACATTCCGTAATTCTATTTTTACTCATAATGTTCACAATTCATATGCCGTGTCAACTGAGGAATGACATGAATTTGTCATGTACAATTTTCATCAAAATTAGTTGAAAATTAATATTCTATTCTACGATTTCTAATGTATTATTATTATACTATTTCCAATTCTTTATTTTCTCGATGACACTTCTAATTTGATAGTTGTAGTGTTGTGACCAAATAAGTAATTATATTACGGCAGTGACGATTCATCAGATTATGATTAAAATAAATAAATAAAGATTACCTGTCGTTATAATTATTTCGTTTCATTGTCGAGTACCTACCTATACCTACTTATTTTACAACAGCTTCGAAAATTTTGAAGAAGTTGGCATTATCAATCAAGAATTAATACGTGTAAGATCTTGTAATGAAATATAATATTAGTTAATAAATTTGTACAAAAGTATCTAGCAGTAGTTTCGTTTCTTACATTTTGTAAAAAAATATCAGGTCTGTTATCGTGTTACGTTTATCGATATAGCTCCATCCCTACCAGCATCTCCGACTCTGGTATAACCTTGTACGTGTGTAAACGTCATATTTTTATAAAATAATGCATACATAATGTAAAAAGAAACTCGTTCAAGTTTTCACAGGAGCTGTCATCGAGAAAATAAAGAAATGGAAATGGTATATCGATTCTTATATCCTCATAATTATGGTATGATGTATGTTTCCTGTCTACAAAATTTTATAAGAATCGGTTGAGAGTTGAAACTTAATTGAACTGAATTGAAATTGAATTGTTTTTTTTTTCGGTTTAGTATAGTATTAGTAGTAACATTGACAATTTTTGTAGTCCATCAATTAAGTAAATATTTATACTTCCCGTGTACAAAATTTCATTAAAATCCGTAAAGAATTAATACAATTTTAGATTTTCTATGATTCCTAAAAGTCTTATTGAAAATTCTCATATGCTATCATTCATGGAATGACGTATACTTCCCTTGTACAAAATTTCATCAATTTTCAAGAATTAACGAAAACAGTTATTCTTGTAATTGTTTTTACGATTACTAAAAGTAATATTGAAAATTCTTATACCCTATCAATTGACCACTAAATCATCCCGTGTATAAAATTTTATAAGAATCGGTCAAGCCATTTTTGAGTTAAAACCGGACATAGAAACAGAGTGCCAAAAAAAATCATGGCTTATTCGTGATCAGTAGCGTTCCTATGGTATGCCTATCGGGAAATTTGGACAAAAATAAACTGTACAGTTAGAGTTATTAATATAGATAGTGTAATTTAACCTAATCCATGAACACTACCTGCATGACCATTTACAGCATATAGGTCGGCATGACAACCACGACCGCCGTTCGATACTGATCTTTCAGTAGTCACCGTTGTTTCTGAATTATACTTTGCTTACCATCAGGAACGATGTCGTAATTTTGCCGTGAAACGATAAAAAAACAATTATAGCAAAGCATTTCATAATAAACAATAACTTTCCCTTACTACAATTGATTAGACTTTGTTCAATAAAAGAAGTTCTGGATGAAGTGTCGCTAGAACGTAAATTGTTAGGTACCTAGTCCAAATTATAATATAACCTAAAAACATATTTTATTTCGACTATCAATTATCAATAAAAAATGAGACTGATCATTATAGAAACATTATGCACAAAATCCTAAATGATAGATGATTACTATACAATGATTTTTATAAATTTTCTTGTTTTCTCTTATTATGTACGTGCAGCGTTACTTTCTATGTTACTTAAAACTAGAGTAGATCAAAATAATAAAATTTAAGAATCAAAATTTAATCGAATTAATGGAACGCCATGTGTCATGAAAGCCTTCTAGGGATGAAATAAGCTTATACACCAATTCGATATAACAATTCAAGCATTACTTCAATAACACGTGAGGAAAATAACGTTTGAAATGAAATAAACAATCAATTTGCTATCATTTATTGATTGAATAAACTGAATAAGCAATTCCGAACAGTGAAACTTTTGAAGATTAATAATTGTAAAAATATAATAATTATTATAAAATATTACGTCTTTCATATTAACATCGATGATGTGGCCAGCCACATAAAACGAATTATCTAATACCGATATAATTACGAGAACGTAGCGCCATATAGGATAGGACATAAGTTATAATAACATTAATTTGGATAATAAAAAATTTAAAATAGAATAAACTTGATAATTGTATATTTATTAGGTTCGAAACATGAATAATATTGTACAATTTTCAATGTATAATTCAATTTCGAAAGACAGCGCGGGCGTGTAAACGCAAAAAAAAAAACAGGAACATTTTTTACTCTAAAAAAATTGTTTTTTTTTGTCGATATTTTTTACCTTCATTTTGAAGATCCCATAGACCTCGCAGGCATTACTAGAACACTTCCTAAATTTTCAACAATATTCTCTAATATCATTTAATTATTCATGAATTTAATGATTCAACGAAATACGATTAACATCTAAGGTGAAATAGTGTTGCTAGTGTGAATATATATTTTAAAAACAAATGTTGCCACTTTTTAAAACTCAATAATTAGCCGTAATTCTACGTCATCAGCGAATCGAAATCCTAATTTTTAATCTAGCGAACCGTTCTATGATGATTGAGAATAAATAATAATGAAGTACCTATATTAACTTTATTTAAGTAACTTAAGTATTATATTATTACTAACTGATCTGTGCAAATATTTCGCATATTAAAGAATTTAAACAATCTAATTAACAGCTGTCATGTTAATTACTTACAATTTTCATTGAGAATGCCATCAACAGACGTCATTCGTAATGAAAGAGCTTCTTTAAACATTGTTATAACGAAAATATTATCTGTAAGCTATTTGTCTTGTTTTCGTCAATAGCGTCATTAATTTTGATGAAGAATAAAAGGAGATACGGCGTCACCGCAAAAAAAAACATCTTTGAGAAATAATATATAGAGATCATAACTATATGTTTGAGAATATTGTAAGATTGTACTAAATATCACTACATAGAAAGGATGAGATTGATTTATTTTTTTGCCTTTAATGGGACCTGTCCTAATTAATATAAAGGCGGGTTTACAATAATAAAGCGTTTAAAAACAGATAAAGTCGAACTCGCAAACAAACATTATATTAATCAACGTAATATATTTAAAGAATCGTTTGCAAATTTGAACCAAGTCTGTCCTTACGCAATACCTAACGTCGTCTCACCACACATGTAACGTTTAAAATGACGTGTCTTTTATTAAAAACCGGTAATATTATTCTACAGGAAAGACACCAACGAACGATAACCAAGTACATTTATTTATCCTATTATCACAAAAAAATTCTCAAATTAAAACTAAATTGTGCTACAAATGACAACACCTGATCTGTGTTGCTTTATAAATTTAAAAAATCAATCGCGATCTGATGGGAAAAGTTCTGCCACTATTCATTAAAAGATTATTAAATACAAGAACAACACAACATATGTCGTGAGACAGATTATAATAATTATAAATATTTTTAAGCATTTTTAATACCACACAGCCAGCAATACAAATAACCATTGTTACATTCTAGAAAATCCACAATATTTTTTATTTTAATTGCGCCATTTTATGACACAAAATATTTTTAGTTTTTTAAACCTATTACTGACTGAGTTACAGACAAAAATACCTACAAATATGAAAAGTAGACTTTTACGCTTTTTTTGTAAGTAACAAAACGAATATTCATCTATTAAATCTGTATCGAAAACCTGCCAACGTGTATGTTTATTGGCAACACTAAAATATACATTATTAAAACCGACAATCGAAGAGAAAAAAATGTAATCAACCCGACAAAAAAGATCACGTCAATGTTATACAATACAAAAATGCAATGAAACATATTATTACGAAAAATAAAAATAAAGGTGCCTGCTCACACATAATTAGTCACTTACCTTTTAGTCAAACAATCCATAGACAAATAGAAAAAATAGTCACTAAAGATGAATTATTCACAGACTTTTTGAGTTAAATTTATTAAATTAACAATAATGTATTTTCTGTTTCTTGCCTTACATGCCGACTTAGCTATAATGGCGAAAATGATTTTTAAAAAGACATTATTTACTATTTAACAATAATAAAAAAAAAATGCATTAGGGTATTTTATCTCGATTTTTATCTGAAATAAGTAATAACCATCCGAAACAGTACAAAGACCATTTTTTTAATGGTATAAATTAGTAAACAGTCATACAGTCCGACTCTTGTTAAACCTCAAATAGACGTTTGTCAATAATAGGTTATCTTGAAAGCTTCGTTGGAACAAGTCATAAAAATAAAGATAAAATTATAGTTAAAAAAATCAAACAATGTTATTACTGTTTGAAAATAACACATGGGCTAGACCTAAATATACTTTAAACCAATTTAAACAAACCCATTTTTTAAAAGTACAATCATTTTCAAATCATTGAAATAGTAATATTGTCTTTATAAACAATGTAAACGTCTCCTTATAATTCAATTTAGAGATATCTCTAAGTATTTAGAGAAATAACAGTGATTATATCTATAATCTATGCATCTTGGCTAGTTTGCTAAAGACCCTCAAAAGGCAAAAAGTAATTTAAAATAATCCAAATATAGTCATTGAAAAAATAACCAGTAATCACCTGAAATATTGATTTAAGTATTGCATCCAATAATTGTTATTCGAACCAAGTTTTTATTCTACATGGTCTATTTAACAGCTTTCTTTGTTTTAGCCACCAGAAAACCGACAAACACTCACTACAAATAAAACCCTGTACAAAATTCGTCATTATTAAATAAAACAAACACAAAATAAATAGTCGCGTACACATTTCCCATCAGATAACAGATAACACAAACAATTTTTTTTTACATCTATCGAAACTGTACATTGACACTGGCCAATGTTTCTACAGTGTCAAAACTTTAAAGAATACATTTTTTTTTTAATCGTTGTTGGTGAATTTCTCCCATATGAGCATAACTAAGCATATATTCGGCGTTACATGTAGGAGGTACGGCGTCAGGCCTTTGTAAAAGCCACGTATACGTTCGTACCTCCATGTCTCGGTGATGCAGTGCCAAGCGCCGTTGTAGCTGCGGTGTTGGTCCTGGAGACGCGCCCTTACTACCTGATAGGGGTAAGTGGCAACCGCTGCTATCAATTTAGATATGGCCGCGAACGTCAAATACTCCACTGATGTCTGAAAAAGATTAGAATTCTAAATTTTAAACATGATCACACTTAGATGCACACACTTAAAAGAGAAGTAAGGCAGAGCGAAATTTATTTGGAGATTTCTCTATACTTGGGGCAGTCCGAGTAGTGGAATATCTATGATATCACAAGCGTCCATAGGCTACGGTAGTCGCTTACCAATAGGCAGGTCGTATGCTTGTTTGCCACTTTTGATGTATAAAAAAGGAGATAAAAACAGGATTCATTATTTAAAGAAAATATTTATTTTTTGTTTGTAATGGATAAACTCAAAAACTACTAGACCGATTTTAAAAATTCTTTCACCAATATAAAGCTACTGTATCAACGAGTAACATAGACTATTATAATTTGAAAAAAATAATTATTTCTCTTAAAAATGTCGATAGTTTTACACAAAGTATAAAAAATTGCCTACACGGGTGCGTTTGCGATGTTTGTCGTGTAAAATTAACACAAGTGAAACCGTGGGGCACAGTTAGTTAGTTATAAATTACGGCTGTTTGTATGAAGGCGGGATACTGTTTACTTCAGTTTACTGCGACTTGCACGCCTACGTCACGCAATTGCACGCGTTTCCCTTCCCAGCTACATTACCCGTCTCCGTTATCGTAATTAGTACCTCGCCCCCGCCAACGTCAGTCGGAAACAATGGACGGTCGCGAACGATATTGTATGTCTATAATTCAGTGTTGATTTCTTTTGTTTTCGAGCGTTCTGGCAATGGCAAATTATAACAATCATAATTTTTTAACATTATAATTTTTGTGTGTATTTAACGTTAGCGATAATATCAACACTATGGATTGCAAAGGTCGTAAAGGTCTTTGATCTGTACTATAGCCATTGTAATACATGCAAAAAAATGTATTAAACTACCCATTTTATTTGCGTTCTCAAATACGAATTTTCAAATTAAAAGGACGCGAATATAGAAAAAGTGCATGGTTAGCTAAATGACGTCATTCTAAATCAAATATGGCGGACTTTCAAAGATGGCGGCCTACTTATTTTTATATACCCCCATTAAATGAGTAGGTATCAAATGGAAGAGGTTTGCTGAGAAGAATACGAAAAAAAGAAAATGGTTGGAAAATATATCAATAATTTCAAAATCTTGTAGCGTAAATAAAAAAGGGAGAAAAGGTATATTAAATAAACACTTGTTTTTAAAAGTTTTCTATTGTTTATTTATTTTTACTATGTTACACAAAAAACCTAAGACCTTTTGATAAATTATAAATATACATATTATTCTGTACCTTAGTGGAATATAAAACATACATATTTACTTAGGTCACACGTGGCTAGAGATAATCGCAACAAAGGACTAAATTTAAACAAATAACCTACATAGTTTAAAGCGCAGTATGTACATTAAACAGTACAAAAAGCAATAAATATTGACACAATAAAAGACATACTGTATATACGAAAATGAAAAATCATGAATTGTGACGTCATAGTTTTAGTAAATTTCCAGGTGATTTCTTATTGATGAAACCAGCGCTTCAGCTAAATAAATATATCTTACTGTTTATTAAAATGTAATTATAAGTATACAAAGTTAGTACTTTCATATATTACAAGGAAATGTTTATGGGTCATATAAAATATGAACGGTTCACGTCAATATGCATTACACTGCATACAGCAGCTAATATCAAATTGTGTTCACGTTTATCACGATTTAGGACTTCGTGCCCTCATTCGTATTGGGTCCGTATTCGATTAATTCTTGCTTAGCATATCTATCTACTTTATATTTTATTTTTATCGTTATAGGTTTAACTTTGTGGCCACAAAAGATGGTAGCACGCTAAGCCTCGTGGACCGCGGACCACATCTATCGGTGTTTGGCGACAGATTTTCAACTCGAGGGTGGTAGCTAGTCGGGCAGGCATTAGAAAAAGCATGCTATGGTTGCATCACGATGTTTACACTGATCCCGAAAAGCTATCGAAGATATAGTTTATCAACTAAACTAGTCACTATGACGGATTTATCACCAAGTGCATGACGGTCGCGACTCAGTCAAGTACATTTCCTTACCACCGTGCTTGTTCACTAGAATATACACTGTTGATCCCAGAACGCGACATGCCTAAACGAGCCACTGAAGCGGGGGTTATCTATATATTAATACGTGCACCAAAAGCTTTCGGTACTTTTTTAAACGTATTGCGTGTACGGAAAACTGTGAGATTTGGCATGGTTAAAGTTTATATGGAGAAGGAGTGCAGAAAGCTAAAATTTATCTATAATATATTTTACTAATATATTAAATAAAATAAATTAATAATGCAAATCCTAACCCGAACTTAGAATCCCCAAAATATTGACATTGTCACTCATCGAAAAGTGACAGCAAGTGATGTAGATAGTAATACTCATTGTTACTGTAAATGTCAAACAGAAAGTAGTCTATGATCAAAAAGCTGCTGGTCGAATTTCGACCTCAGGGCGATCGCTAGTTATTATTATTTCAGACTAATGATATCTATTGTGATCGCCTCACACTACTAAAACTCCCCATTTAGTCCTATAGCCTCAATATACTACTGGACTTTTTGTCAGAGAGCCACTGAACCCCTTCCGGGAGCAGCGCGTTCTTGCCCAGCATCCGGTCACGTTTAGGTTTTAGTGGGTCAAAATCACACGAGAGGTGCTTTGGCATTTCGTCCGCTCTTTTGCGCAGAATCTGCAATCTCTTGTTCCCTGAACACCGATTTTGTAGATATCTTAATCTTTATCTATATCTTTATAACAGTATCCAGTGAGTGCCCTCACCAAAATTTGTAGCGGATTCCTACTGAACATCAGAGCCTCTCCAGCTCTACGATGGTTAAACGCCCCGAAAAGCTCTTGGTAATGGTTCGTTAAGGTCAATCGAACAAGGCATTTTGGGATACCACAGAGTAGTTCCATACCAATCTGTTTTTCCTCAGCACCGGCTTTTGCAAGCTTGTCTAGACTCGGACGTTACACCTGATGTAAGTTCTGATATACTTTACTAGGCCAAAATCATTCCATACAACTAATCAGCATAAAGGTGGGAAGTCGCTGATGCTCAGCAGGAATCAGTTACGGGTTTTGATAAAGGCACTCACTGAAGGCCGTTATCTAAATAAACATTATGTACAACATTTGTGTCCAGAGCACAAGACATTACAGATTTTGCAATAGTGCGGACGAAAGGCCCAAAGCACCTCTTATGCGAATGTGATTCACTAAACTCTAAAGCAACCGATTCATGGGCAGACACGTGCTACTCCCGAAAGACTAGAAACTTCCACCTTCTTAAATATCTCCACCCTATAGAAGATCGCAGCCAAATAACTTTGTGTTGTTTTCCTGCGGTGATTAGTGTTGGGGAGCAAGGTCGGCATCGCGCTAGGTCATACGCTTATTTGCAAAAAAGGCGGCAAGTTTTAATAGTGTGTGGCAATCATAACAGATCCTATCGGTCGCAATGATACAGGACTATAGAAACCTATATAGAATAATAGTAAAAATATCAACCCCATAAAACATTTTTTGATTATTAGCAAATGCACCCTCATTTTCTTAACATCCTCATAGTAAAAACATACCAGTTTGATATCGATCGGTAGGTTCCTGTACTGATTGTAACTGTTCTTCATCTCTTCGTATGTCATGAACTGCAGAGCGCCGTGCGACACACCGAACATGCCCGGAACGAAACCCTGGAATTTATATAATCTCATCTTTAAAATATATAGGGGAACATACTGGCAGTCGAGTCTTTGCTTCAATAGTATGAAAAGAGGAAGCATAGTAATTATTTTAGCCTAAGCTACATACGCTGAAATATAACTATAGGTAGGTCTATATAGCTTAACTACAGCTTGTAGCGCCAATAAAAAAGAAAGAAATTGTGAATTTAAACTAAACAAATTTATGGCGCTTTAAGATCCTTCATTGTTACTGCTCACAAAGTGCGTTTCGGACATATGCCTCTCAACAGTTAGCTTCCCCTATGAAAAAAGTAAATTCACCAAATTGTGAGACCTGTGAATCGACTGAAGACGTGCAACAATTGTTGACAGAATGTGGCCGGAACAATCTTCAATGAAAATATGTTATAAGCCAGTTTAACTTAAATGTAATGGACCAAAGCATCTTTCACAGGATCTTGACCAAAATTTTGTGGAAGTTTGTCATTAGTGGACTAAGGTAGTTGTGTGATGCTATGTTATGATGGGCCTGACATGTTCTTTTTAAATTAAAAAATCTATAAAGACGATACAACTATAGTATTGCCTGCTATAGAAGTACAACTGCTGGATCACATGTAAATAAAATTATATACTTTGAAATTATATTATACCTAAACGTAATAGGTAACTGAGAAATTGTATTGGATTCATTATGCGGTTATATGAACTTCTAAATACATAACATAGACAGATAATAACTATAGAAATTCATCTACAGCTTTTAAACATTAAAAACATTTATGTTTTTATTCTATTTATAATGGTCGTATTAATTGTGTATCTGTGGGATTCAATATGCTGCAATCAAATGGCTCCACCAGGTCATAATAAAAATAATCTGTCTATACTCATTTATTATTGACACTTGATAAATTATTAAGAAAAAACGTCCATAATGCTCGAATTCATCGTGACGACTTACTTGTTTCTGTAAACATAATGTAATATTATAAACATCTTTTGATCGTGAATTATAAACGCATAGATAAGAAATCACGACATGACTTTGAAATGTCCAGTTTGATATGTGTAATAAGAAGACGGTAGAGTACGTTGTTGTTTGTTTCTCGAAATTACTGCTAAATTTTTTTTACATGAAATAATTTTATAGGTGTAACTTTTTTTAAATACACAAAATGTAATCAATTTTGAACTATGTATACAGTAAAGAATACGTACAATTCAAGATTCAAATGTATATTGTAAATATTTATATTTATCACTTATCCTGTAAAGACTTAACAATTTAATGTTATATCCCCGATTTTTTGCGGAAACTTGTATGTTATATGGCGGTATTTATTTTCATTCGTAAAACTATGTCATTTGGCCCTATGTAATTTTGGTGGCATTTTTCATGAGACGCAGTTTGGTTATTGTTCACAATGGTTTATAAATACATAATATAAAGGAACATACATTTTAAGTTGCCACAAAAACTTCCTGGACAGTTTTAACAAGGGAGCCGTTGCGCCGTCTTGCGTTAGAGTTAAGTTTGAAGATTCACAAGAATAAGCAGAAAAATAATCTAATCACGTGAAGTTCTCTGTGAATTATTACATTTGCCATTGAATAAAAAAAAGTATAAAGGTTTTCTTAACCAATCAGTAAATAGAATTGAAATAAAATAAAAGAAAAACAAGGTTAAGTACTAGATTTATTATGATAAATCAAATGTACAAGAAGGATTTATTAAAATTTCTTGCCTTTTTGACCCAGTAATACACTAATAATTTGTGTATCACACTCTAAATTCCATTGCTATCTGTTTTGAACCCTGACCCCGTGCGAACAATCGAAAGCAGTTTATATCACTCCTCAAGGTACATACGTAACAATTTACAATTGTTTCACAATTTAAATGACCGCATTCATGGTGTTGGCGACTGTATTATGTATTATTATGTCATGTGTTATATATTGTGTGTTTATATATAAGAATAGTTAAGTAACATTAATATAGGGAAACGAAATAAATTTATAGAGAAAATGTTAGCAACTAAGCTATATTACATTATTATAGGTGCGTATGTATTATGTGTAACGTGTATATGATTAGAATTACGATAAAAGGTATAAAATGTATAGAATAAGTTTATATGGAAAAAATGTACGACATCACATTTAATGTACGAACGAAACACGGTGAAACCGCCATAAATTCTATTGTTTTTGCTTGTGTATGCAATATGTAATAAAAGTATGTAATGTATTGATATTTAGTAGACAGGAAAAGGAATTACTATAAGGAACAATTTGATGTATAACTTGTATACATAACTTATCTTGAGAAATAAATATAGAGTGGTAAACAGGGCGACCAAAGTAAAATTAAATATAAAAAATGGAATAAAAACAGGGGCTCTCTATACGGTAACTCTCCGAACTACTTAAGCTCGGAGAAATCATATCGGGTGCACAGCGACATAAGGAAGAAAAACAAGATTGGTCGTCCTGAAAACGCCTCATCAATGAAGAAGTTTGATTTGAAGACCCAGCACCTCAAGCAGCCGTGCATTATCGCACCACCAGGCCCCTCACCACCACCTCGCTCTAATGGCATCAATACGGTGTCTACGAGACGGGCATCCGGCCAAACAAAATAGCCCGTCCAAACCGGGAAGTGTTAGTCTACAAATGAAAAGCCTAAAACAATACAAATCTGGAAAAACTAAGTCACGTGGTATGAAAGGCCGATTAGAAAACGTGACGTCACCATTCAGGAAATATGAACTTTAGACTCTTGCGTGAGTTGTCACACCTGTCACTGTATCATACAAAATGACATAAAAAGGAATGATGACGTCAAGGGACCGTAATGAAGCGATTATGTGGTAGGTAATATATTATTTAAATTACAAAATATTATGAAATCACTTTTTATGGTGTAAGTATTAATGAAAATAAAATAAACTATATATAAAGTGTTTAAAACAATTTTTCAAAAGATGTAAATTCCCGAATTGAGCAATATACCATCACAACATTCACAACACAACCAGACTTAATTTATGATGTGCGTGTAAAGTAAAAATAAAAGTGTTTATGAGCAGTATAAGGTTATACAGGACGATGACGCGGACGTGTTAATTTTCTCGTGTTTCAATTTGCCGACCGAGTTAAAACTATGAGGACAAACAGTGTTTGAATCAGCAGATGGTTAGCATGGTGTAAGTATTAATGAAAATAAAATAAACTATATATAAAGTGTTTAAAACAATTTTTCAAAAGATGTAAATTCCCGAATTGAGCAATATACCATCACAACATTCACAACACAACCAGACTTAATTTATGATGTGCGTGTAAAGTAAAAATAAAAGTGTTTATGAGCAGTATAAGGTTATACAGGACGATGACGCGGACGTGTTAATTTTCTCGTGTTTCAATTTGCCGACCGAGTTAAAACTATGAGGACAAACAGTGTTTGAATCAGCAGATGTTTAGCCTATGTGTTATCTATACTAATATTATAAAGCTGAAGAGTTCGTTTGTTTGGTTGAACGCGATAATTTCAGAAAGTACAGGTTAAAATGGTAAAATTATTTTAGTATTGGATAGCCCATTTATCGAAGAAGGCTAAATAACATCACGCTATTGGCCAATAAGAGCGCAGCATTCATGAAAAATTAGCAAAAGCGGGAAAATTTATTCCTTTTGAAAGTTTCTATTGCATGCGCTGCGTAAGTGGTTAAAGTCACGCAACAGTGATGTGTGTCGGAATTGTTTCTCTTAAAAAGTTCTAAAAAAAGTCCGCGATAGCATATATCTGTCTTGTAAGGTTAACGATATACAACCTTTTTTAATTGTAATAGAATTTGTTCTAAAATAAAGCATTATTTGCAAAGATGTTTTTATTAACATGGTATTAGTCCTTATCGAAATAAGTAGATTATTCATCACAAATATTTAATTTTGATTTTAATGAATATCTTAGAAGATATCACAGTTTTAAGTTAAAAATAACTCCGCAGCAAAATAATAACCAAGTGGGAACCGCGCGTGCATTTTAGCGGAATGATGTGGCAGGCGGGCGGCATCTATAAATTGTATTGTAGGTGCCTACGATATTTGTTATTTGTCTCTGCCTACGTCCCACTCTTTCTTACACATAAAACCCAGAGGAGGTTGCGCGGGTCAGCTAGTATGTAATATAATAAAGGTGAAGAGTTTTTTGTTTGTTCGTTTAAACACACTCTGGAACTACCAATAGGATTTGAAAATTTATATGTGTATGTGATAGCCAAATTCATGAGGAATATAGTATAGGCTATCTAACATTAGACTATAACTATCAGCTAGTTTTAAATATTGATTTTTGTTAAGTTGGAGGTGGAAGTGTTCTCGAGCTGCTTTATCCGCGTGCATGGCATAACGGTTGATACGTATGACACGTAAATACAATGTTTTTCATTAATATTGGCCCTTAATATATGTAAAAAAAGTCCGCGATTGCATATACCTACCACAATATAAGCCACAATATGGTATTTTATGACAAAAATTTGTTGAATATTAAAAAGTCATTTATGAGCATTATTTTTAGGCATATCATATTAATCCTTACGAACAAAAGCTACTTGATCATAAAGACAGTTTTATGAAGTTTACATTTGCCCTGCATATCATGTTATTTGGACACATTAGTTTAGGAGATAATGGAAAATAAAAATAATTTCTACTTGCGGGAAGTGAAGTTCTGTGATTAATGTGATTATGATAGGCTATACGGGTACGTTCGCGGCGCGGTGTTTGTCGTATAAAATTAACACGGGTGAAACCACGGGGCACAGCTAGTCTGTTATACCCGTTTGTTGTTTACATAACTCGCGTGTGTTTGTTTTTTGTATATTATAATATGATTTGTATCCAAACAATATGAATAATTGTATTTGTTAAATTATTACACTTATCAAAAAACGACTTCCGTTATTAATCGGTGTATCCGGTTTGAATTATATTGTAGCGGAAGTTATTTCGGCACGCCATCTGTGCATAGGTTTGCTAAATAGAAACTTTGAATTATAAAAGGATTAATTAAAAGCCTAAGTCCGTTTCCTGTGTGGATCCCTGGAGTCTAGCAGCTGCTCGCGCGATACACGTGACACTGCATTCGCAATCACTAGCTACCACCCACAGACATCATTACACACTATGTATGTTCATAGATACGTGCACACCACACAGGTACATGGGATCTGCAAGGGACCTTCTCTTTTTCTTTTTTTAGATAGTATCGACCATGTTGACGGACATGCATAAATATGTATGTGCTAGTTTAGCTCGATTTCTTAGGGATAGGGAATTAGATCGCGACTTCATTGCAATATAGTCTAGGCCCGGCCACTTAGGCATCCTTGCTACATGTTGCCCACGCACGCTCCCAAGCCACGGTGAAGCTGTAAAAGCCGTCAGAAGCTCTATTTTAGGGCCACTCAGGCTAACAGCATAGTCAGTAAAAAAAACAGTATCGTAAAAAGGAATAAAAGTGTAAAGATGTTACGCTGTTTCTCTGATACTAAGACTGCGATATGCTGCTTACACATGTTAAAACAAATCACTTTACTTGTGGTGTGAGAATAGGAATTATCTTTAACCTTAATACGCATTGTAAGAAACAATGGTCATTATGCACGCGGTGTTCACCGCTAAGAAATTATTACATAATCTTCTATTACACAATAAGTTCTGTTTAAAGCCATAATGCTGATGTGATTAATTCTAAATGAAATACACCATGAAAGAGTTATAAACATAAATCAGTTTCAACTTCGTTCATATCAAAATGGTTTTATAAACTAGTGGTGTGCTCGCGGCTAGCACGCAGTAGTTATTTCAATCCCGTAATTTTATTTTTACTCATATTGTTGGCAATCATATGCCGTATCAATTGAGGAGTATTTCCCGTGTACAATTTTCATCAAAATCAATTAAAAAATGATTATTCTATTCTACGACTTCTAATGCATTATAAACGATTCATATAGCATCTCAATTATGGTATGATGTATGCTTCCCGCCTACCAAATTTTTATCAGAATCCTTTGCGAATTGATGGAAATGTAAGTAATAGAAGTAATATTGACAATTATTTTAGCCCATCAATTATATAATTACTTAGACTTCCTGAGTACAAAGTTTCTTCAAAATCGGTTCAGAATTAAAGAAATTAAAAATTCTTGGATATTTTTTTTACGGTTCCTAAAAATGTTATTCCGCGAATTGACTGTATGTTTCAAAATTAAAGTAAATTATTGAGTAATATTGATCAATAGATAAAAAGTTTAAAACAATACAAATCTGGAAAAAGTAATTGTTTATTCATTTAATTTTCCCTTTGGAAAATTAATATTTTTTGTCTGTTAGTCACGTGATATGGAACGCCGATTAGAAAATAGGACGTCAATATTCAGTCATTATGAACGTTAAACTCTTGCGTTAGTTGTCAAACTTGCCACTGTTATTATACAAAATGACATATAAAATGAATGATGACGTCATGGGACCATAACGCATCGTTTTTGTTGCCTACTTTTTATTTAGATTAAACAATATTTTTCAATTCCTTTTTGTGCTGTATTAATGAAAACAAAATATATTTATAGGTATTATTTTCCACATATAAAGTGTTTAAAACAATTTTCCAAAAGTTGTCAACTCCCGGATCCTCATAGCTCATCATTCATGGAATGGCTTATATTTCCCGTGTACAAAATTTCATCAAAATCAATCAAGAACAAATAAATGAAAATAGACTTTTTTCCGCTTTCTATAAGTAATATTGAAATTTCTTATACCCTATCAATTGGCCAATGAGATAAGCATCCCGGATACAAAATTTCATAAGAATCGGTCAAACCGTTTTTGAGTTAAATCCGAACATACAAACAGACAGACAAACAATTTTTTAAGGGCGTATTCATTATCAGTATCGTTCATATAGTATGCCTATCGGGAAATTTGAAAAAATAGTTAGTATACAGACAGTACTACAGATTTATTCATATAGATATAGAAATAATAATAACAAGATAGTAACAAAACAAAACATTTAAATAAAACTAATCTCTTCTTATCATTTTTCTTTTTGCAAATTCCGTAAAAGCAGTCAATTCATCAATCATACTACGATAATGTCGCATTGGTAATGTTATTTTTGTTTTGTGAATAACGTACATTATATATTATGCTATTATTACAATGACATAAATTCAAAAAAATGTAATAATTGATTTTTTTTAAATCTCACGACGCGTATGTTCTATTTCACGATGTAATCGACTTCTATGCCAAATCGCTCCGCCTTCTTGGAATAAAAACATATGCAAAATTAATGCGATTTTTTATATTCTTTATTAGGGATCTAGCGTTTATTTATACTTACATCTTGGTAAAGCTAAAACTATAGGATATTATAGTTTGACCATTGGAGGGAATAGTTTTATTCACTTATTAGATAATAATAGTTAACCGCGACATGCGACAACCTAAGTAATTATTAGAATCTATTTAATGAAATAAATCTGTAGGTCTGTGTCAAATTTTTTCCTAATTTTCTGATAGACATCCTGTATGAAGGATAACGAATAAATGCTATTAAATTTTTTTGTCTGTCTGTCTGTTTGTATTTCCAGATTTAACTCAAAAGCAACTTGATCGATTCTTATGAAATATTGTACACGGGAAGCTTATGTCCAAAAACATTTTTTGTGATAGGACATCAAATTAATTTCTAGGGAAAATTTTCAACGCTTCTGTAAGATTAGGTTTTTTTACATACTTACAGCTTTATTCAAAAAATGGCGCGAAATGTCATTAGACTCCGTCTAGCTTTTGAGCTTGATTGATGTACAAACATTCAAACAAAAATACTTTCTAATATGATAGATATTTCATTATATTTCATATATGATCTGTTTTCGCATTCTTTCAATAACAGATAAAACCTTGAATAAACCCTTGAACATGACCTCTCTAGCGTTGAAATGCCATTGTATCGTTTCCTATGAATTTTTTTTTTGGAAAAAACTTTATCAACAATTAAGCCAGGTTCTATGCTTTAGTAGAAAAAGATAAATGCACAATAATATTATTATTGACATGCAGGAAAACAGTTACAAGATATAAATTATGCCGCTACGATTCAAGTTCTATAATTAACTGCTATAAAACCAAAAATTGTCTCATACCCTAATTCGAACTTATTTTATAAACGCGAAAGTGACTTTATTTGTTTGTTAATCAATCACGCAAAATGGATTTGGATGAAATTTGGATTTTAATCCCGGGAAAAACATTTTTTTTGCTTACGCTAGTGGAGCCGCGGGCACATCTAGTTTCCTATAAATGTATACAATTATTATGTTTGCGACAAGACAATGTCCCATTTGAATACATTTAAATTTTCCATGTTTACATCGATTGAATCTCATACGTTTACGACGTTTTAACTATCAAGTAGAAAATACAAAAACAAACCAGTATTTAATATTTACATAGGCGGTAAACATGGCGAACAAAACATCTGAAATGTACGGAACTTATATAATTTGTTTACTCGATAACGAAAGTGTTATGTCATTGGAAAATACGTCGTATTCAAGGGGATATAGAAGTTAATAACAAACTTTGTACGGAGGGATAAGTGAATCAAAATAATTGATAAATCGTTGAAATTCAGATTTATATTCCTTTTAACTGATAATACATAATGTATAATCGAAAGCAAGCGTAAACGGCAAAAACCATGACTAGTGAACTAGTTACTAAGATTTTTTGGCGGGATCTAAATCTGTCAAATTTAATCGTCGTTTTATTTTTTTATTCAAAACCTGCGTTGTTTGGCCCTTTATTAGTTAAATATATGTAGCATTTTACATAACATATCTTGATTTTTGTGCACAAATAAAGCGGATTGGAAATGTTGGGCTAGGAAATAATAACATGGGCTATGAATTCTGAAATGGAACAAAAACTCTATAAAAATATAACACGGGAGTTAATATTTTGTTAGAACAGTGATTAGATAACTCTAACAAGCGAGCCTAAAGTAAGTTGAAATAATGAAATAATCACAGGATACTTTGAAAGAAGAAGAAAAACTAGTTACTAAGTAAAGCAATAATTTTATATTCACTCTTGACCATCAGCGACTCCAACTGGGTATTGTACGAAATATCATCTAACAAACGGCATTAATATCTTTTTTTATTTCCTATGTAAGTATTCGTCCATATTTATTGATGTTACGTAGGAATGCATAATACAATTTATATAACGTCATTCATTTGTTGAACTTCAAATCGAGTTGTAATCAATATTCAGTCAGACTCCATGGTTTATGCATGAAGCCATGATGCGTGCATTCAGAATAATACAAGGGACGATAAAATAGCTAATTCCGGTAATTTAACGGATGCAATAATATAAAAATTGCCAACTGCGTGTTGGGCCACGCGCTTTGTAGGGTTCCGAAGTTGCCCGTCACAATATGCAGATTTAGTAAGAGTTGGGCTTCAAGTAATTTTCAATGTGATTTGTTCGAAATTACTTCTCCGAGTACATTTCATAAGTTGGTTCGATTATTACTCGTTAACTTGTAAAGCCGTAATTAGCTGTAATAGTTTTCTTTTGTAAACTAATGCAGTGAATTTTTTCATGTAATACCTCTCCAAAAATAACCATTTAACTGGCATAGGAGAACACTTGACTCTAACAAAACTTAACACTTTAAAAGTTAATATTTAGCTAACGGATCCCTGAATCGAAAAATGGTTTTCACACACCAAAGACACACCACACAATAGGATAGAGATAGACGATTTAAAAAAACATCCACGTGTAGCTTAGGTACCCAAAATTATCCTTTTTTTCTTGTCATGATATTATTATACCGCTTTGAACAATTAAGAAGAACCCTTGAGCTAAGTTGCGGACAGACAAATGGAAATAGCAAATTTATAAGGTTTCCTTGTTGACTTCAGAACCCCAAAAAGATTAAACTTAAAGGTTAAAAGCACTGTGTTTATATTATCAAATATAAAGCTGCGTACGTTGTACGTTTATCATCAAATATATACCAATTACAGTTTGAGTGTTCAATGATATGATGATATCAAATCATAGATTGTGGATACAGGTTTGAATGACTTATTAAAAATGATACATTAACATGTGCCTTATCCAGCAGTTAAAAATCCAAGCGTTGTAAACATTTGTCACCATATTTAGAGTCATAATAAATGGTAAAAGGGTGTAATAGGCAAAGAAAACTATAGAAAAATATTGTTTCGCATTTCATATAAACTTTTAATAAATAACTATAATATAATGTAGTAAGGAAAATACAAACAAGTTCATTAATGATGTCATTAAAAGACATGGTGAGATGTATCACAATCGGAGAGTAGGCCAGTTTTGAATTTGTTTACACATAGTCACAAAGACGCGGTATTATGTTCAAGTGACCTTCACCATAATAATTCAATAAACAAAGCTAAGCTTAAAGGTATTTATTAAGTGCAAAGATGAGTTTACTAGAATTTAAGACGAAACTTATAAAAGATCTTCAGCGCCTATATAATTTTAAAATCACTATTTCTAATAATTTTATAGTCACTTATCACAAGATAACCTAATATGAATAACCCTCAACTGTGTTGTTCAAATATTATAAGATGTCACGTTTTGTAATCGGTGTTACCAATCATGTGACTCCCAGCCAAAAAATCTCAATTTCTTTTTGTAGGATTTTAATCATTAAACAAACATGATTAAATAATTAACTTTAATTTATAAAAAAACATATTGTCAACTCGTGGATTGTTCGAACATCCGTAACTCGGAAAAAATCAATAATTAGCATACAAAAAAACAGAGGCAGTCCTAAGGACTGGCAACAGAAGTGAAAAACGCAAAACAACGGAATAACTGTGTTTATTTTTTTATTTTTTAATCCATCATAGTCTGAATTATTGTAGAGCATGTAGGTGACGCGAAATCACAAGATTTTACATATTCAAAAAGCCAAACACGTATATGATACCTACAGTTGAGTATATAATACGTCACGACCATGAGGTCATCGGTGATGCGAACCCATAAGTTTTTCCCTTACCAAAAATCGCTCAAAGTGGCTAAAGAAATTTTCAATTCAAAAATAATCTAATAAAGTTGATACAAATGGTGTTGACAGTCATATGCAAGGATTATACGAAATAAACCTTTAAAGCTACACCATTATGTGGGCAATGCTAGTGACACTGCAAATATTAAACATAGCAACTTCTGTAACTAATGAATATAAAACAACACATACCCTATACAATCCCCGGATCCCTTCAGTCCTGTAGATCTTCGATAAGCCATCAACCATGCCCTTGTATCTCTTATTATCAGCTACAGACTCCTCACTGTATTGGAGGCACAATCGAGTTTTTACAACCCAAATGGGATTTGTCATCACAAGGGACAGAATTCCAGCTTCTGCTGCAGCTAGCATGTGCAGTCCAGGACCGAGGGGCGTGCGAGCATTACCTCCTTGTATCCATGTCTTTATTGCGTTATAACTGAAAATTGACAGCATTTTAAGAGTTTGATACATGTTATGCAATATTTGGCTTTAGCACAAACCTATATAAATAAAAGGATTGAGGTTTGCTGCTGTACAGGTATCACGCAAAAAATACTGAATAAATTTTGATCAACTTTTTTTGTTTCACTCATTATAGTACTTGGTCCTTATAAAAAAAATCATGATATCTTCATCTGCAGTTAAGAAACTGCGATTGTTATAAGAATTACGCGTCCTTCCGTCGTCCACGCGAGCATGGCAACGGGCACAGCTAGTCTCAAATATAACATTATCACAATAACTAGAAATATTACAGTTTGTTTAAAATGTTATAATTTGACAGCCATTGATGTATTTATTTATGCTATGTTAATTTTTTTATATTGTAAAAACTATTGGATACTTAAGCAGAAATCATTGAAGCATCAATGCTTTTGTATCAGTTAGAAAAACATCTCGAATAATAGAACAATGTCCATTCATGTTGGTCAGCATACAAAAATATTCCAGAAACAATGATTTAATTAATCTTATTGTATTTTTAAAGTCATTGTAAATACAATCAATAAGATAATACAAAAAGATTATAAAAATCAAATGTGGTTTCAAGGACCAATAAATAAAACTATTGCATTTTTAAGTTGAAATTTATTAATAGATTCTTTGTTGAACAAAAATATTACGTTTCAAAAATTATTGACTACAATTAATGATTACAGGAAGTAAACATAACATACCATCACGCTTGTATTCCCCGAAGGGCTAGGCAGAGGTGTACTAATGTACACCCACAGTTTGCCAAGTATGTTTTAGGTCCCATGTAATAGGGGGCGAGCCTATTACCATTAATCGGGCACGAAACCAAACTCCGAGCTGCTACTGAAAATTTCATAGGAAAAACGCAATAACACTTTGCTCGACCTGGGATTCGAACCCAGGCCTAGCTCATAGCAGTCGCGCTTACGACCACTAGGCTAATGAGGCAGTTACATAAACAAGGCATAAACATGTCTCTCTAAAATCTCTTAAATGTGCAGAATGTACATAAAATATGAAAACACAGCCTGTCAAATACTCTTAAATACTGGATCAAACAAATTACAGCACCAAGAACTCCCTCAGAGGTCTTTGACAAGATCAGGTAGTTGTGGACTGCTTGGGGAAGATGGACAATTGGGACTAGGCCCAACCTACCATTATGTCATGTCAAACTGCCTCATATAGACATCAAGTTGCAGAAATGGAACTGTAAAACTTGACAGCTGATAGAAATTTAAGATTGACTGATATTTGAGATCAAAACTATAACTTTAATCAATTATGTAGATTTTTTCCTTTTAATAAACCCTGTCACCCAGTTTTATTTAACAAATAGGTAGGGTATGGGCATTGTCCTTTCAAAATATCTAAATATATATCATTTAATAATATAAGGGAACCATGACTGACTGACTAATCTATCAACACATAGTTCAAAACACTGAATAAATTCAACTGAAATTTAGCACACAGATAGCAATTATGGGTGTTATGAGGTAAGAAACTTGTATAGAGTGGAGAATTGGGCTAATAAATGTAACATTATTGAAACTGTGGGGTATAGCTAGTTGCCTATATCTTAAAAAAGGTAAAACTTCTAAAATAAAAACTTACAACAAGAAATAAAATCCCCAGGCAGATCCTGATCCCCAGACATTAGGTGTTACACCTCTGTACAGTCCACGGACCCCCTCCTTCTTTACAATAGTGACAAATGCACTTCCAAGTCCATCATATCTTGGTACTGTGGCAGTCCTGCCATCATTTACTGAAACAAAGTTATACTATGTACACTTATATTTATAATAATATTTAAATTGTTTATATTATGTGTATGTGCTTATTAGTGTGGATTTTGAGCTTAAAATAATAATATTAAAAATTATTAATAAAAAAGGAAACAAAAATCCAGATTGACACAAAATACTTGAGAAAAAAAACATTTTATTTTTGATTTTTATTTCATTCCCAGACATCATACTTCAATATTATATAGCTTAGGTCACTCCCACAATTAAGAAAAATCTAAAGACACATTGTATGCTAAAATCCATCAAACCGTTTAGGCTATAGAGTGTGCCAAAGAAATAGACATACATATATACACTTGAAAAACATAATCCTCCTTTTCCAAGTCTGGTAAAAAAGCTTTATGTAATAAAAGGACACTATCAAATGGTTAAGAATAGTGAAATACCAATTTGATGTCTGAGGCCTTGACATATAGAACCATTTTTTAAATTTCATTTACATTATTTAATTTGAATTTACTTAGTAACATTGATGTACATTCAAATTAATATAATTAAATAACTGAAGGTGAGGGCAAATATTGTGACAACCAGAGTGCTTGAGAAATCTTCAAGTAGTGGCACATGTGGGAATTAAATTTTAATAAGATTTAAATAAAAATCTATACAATTAATAAAATTGAAGTGTCTGTTTGTAATGTCAAAATAACTGTTTTTTACTAAATGCATATGAAAGTACCGATTTTGACAGGACTTTCACTGATAGATAGCTGAATTTATAGGTAGTAACTTAGGCTACTTTTATTTTATGAAATTAATTAGGGTTCTGAACAAATAAAAGAAACTGGTCATGTTGAATCAATTCAAGCACTTATATAGCAAATTAATGTACTACCTAATTATAGGCATTAAAAAGACCTATAATAAAGTCCGGGAGAGTATACATCTATCTTCTAAGGAACACCCACAAAAAGCATTTTTGTCTTTAAAATAGCCAGGAGCAAGGAGCAAGATGTGAGGGCATTCTGTATTCCATGTGAGCAAAGCCACCTGCACAACAAGTCTAATAATATAAATAAACCAGCTTTAATATATTAATAGTTACAATATTTTTCTATAACATAAGTATACCCCTTCCAAACTTATAATTTTAGTTTCATAAAAAAACTTACATAAAACTTAATTAAATAAATTCAAAATATTTGATCAATTTGTTTATATAAAGCATACAAAGAATTACATACAAATATAGTAATTGTAAAAGTTTTATTTTTATCAATTAATTTTAATGACAGATTTAATAATAATAACAGCTTTAAAATAGACCTAGGATGATAAGGTACAAAAGTATATGTACTTAGTTTTCTCCTAAATAAATCTTCGAACCAGATAGTCTGAAAGAGTTGATAATATTTAAATGTAAATCTCAAGTCATATGACAGCCATTGCTTATATTTAATTAATTAAATTTTAGATTCAAACTAGGTACCAATGTAACTGACTATTATATGATTTACACATGAACATGAACATTTATGATTCCATGAAACTCATGAAACATGATGCCCATTAAGAAACCAGTTTTGTTGCATCAGTTGAGAAGTTCTCTGTGCAATGTAAACAAAGCACATTGTACTTTCACTATGTGAAGATCAAGGTCACAAAATCAAATCATATTTGG
Organism: Saturnia japonica; assembly: GCA_033032175.1. Taxonomy (NCBI): domain Eukaryota; kingdom Metazoa; phylum Arthropoda; class Insecta; order Lepidoptera; family Saturniidae; genus Saturnia; species Saturnia japonica. The sequence continues at coordinate 17,622,552 of CM065311.1, read as the reverse complement.
AAGCACTGTGAAAGAAACAGCTTCAGACATTTACAAAAGATGATTGACAACATTTTAATAGATAATTGGCTAGTAATCTCGAAGAAATCATAAGATAACAGTCACATGGCAACAGCGTAATGAAAAAAAAAGCCACAAGTTACATACCTGCAAATCTTATTTTAATTAAATCAAGCGGGTGCAAAATGAGTGTGGATGTGACGCCACCTGATATACCAGCTACCAGGTGCTCGTATTTAATGTGGCTGAGCAGCGCCAGTTTAGAAGACGACGAATTAGGGTTCTTCATTGTGGACATGACGAATTGTACTAAATCACAGATAAAACTTTTACTAGCATCTTGAAGGATATTAATTTACACCTATGTCTACCGGCAAACACTTTCCCAAATATCTTTTATTAAACTGAACAATATAACGTCTTCACTGAACATTATTACTCTCGTAATAATCTCACGAAATTACGTGCGTCAAAATGAACGATATTTCTCCAAAACGATTGAATATGACGTTGACGTTCAGACGAAGTATTGCCAGAGCGCTTGATTCGAAACAGTCGAAAAATACGTCTCATTTTTTAAAAAGTTACATTTATCCTACTAAAGTTTGTCTTGCCACTTTAGCCACATTATAGTTAGATCTGGCTACATTTTGATATTTAGCAGCAGAGATAAATAACAAGCTACCAAAAAATACATCGGAAGCTCTCTAACTAATCAAAGTAAAAACTTTTCTAGCTAATTTTAAATTAATGTAGTTAGTACCCAGTTTAAACTAGTAATAAATTAATACTTTTAAATTACATTATTTGATAAAGTTTAATTTCAGAGTTCTCTGAAGAGCCCCAACGCGAACCTTCGACATCATCAGCTGTATTTGACTACCTTATTGATTAAAATAATTAGTGTAATGTTTTATTTTTTAACTACAATCTTATGAAAAATAAAAAAGTAATACAATACGCTTTTTGTTAATTACATTGACTTTCTATGTTTAGCCTCTTTGAGCTACTTTTTCAGGTATTCGATTTCCTATATTTAGCTGCATTCTCGGTGCGTATTAGCTAATAAATCTTTTGCTGAGGTGGCAGCACTGGCTAAAGTTACATTTGTTTTTTCCTTTTAGGTTTCGACAATTAGTTTTTGATTCATTTTTAGGTTATGTCTGTCTAGGACTTGTATATGAATTTTGAACCAACAATTATTTGTTTCTGGCGTTATGAGAAACCTAACATAACCAATTTTATCAACACAAGTAAAAAATTTAAATATCTCACTCAAAACACAAAACGGCACAATATTTTAAAGTAGGTCGTATTTGACGTAAGCAACACAATAATCGTTAAAAACGAACAAAAAATGTTTGGAAAATGTTACGGTCTTCGAAAATCTTTACTTATCTTGCAAAAATGAGCTTTATGAGAACTGTTTAGAAGTGACATTTGTATGATTGATTGTATTTGTATGACAACAAAAAACAATTGAAAAAAAAAAAAAAATTATTTATTTCTGCCTTGTTGAATTGTATACTTAGTATAATTATAAATTGATCTAAATATATAAAAAACTCACTTCCTGAAACTACAAAATACAACAAACCGTCACTAAAAGAGTTGATTAATGTAATAACCCAGAAAAAGGCTATTATAAACATATCAAAACAAAATAATTAAATTCAGCTTTCCTTTTCATTTTAGACACAGTGTTTCCTTGCTACATTCGTTCCTTACAACTTACACTATCAATTGTCGTGATAAAAAGACATTTTTTTTTCTTAAAACGATTATGTTTGATTTCCGACTTGTGCATAAGTTTTTTTGTTTTTCGTATCTTTAAACTCGATGTCATGATTGTTTAGAACATATTTCTCTATATCTTATGATTTCAGAGTTCCTTCCAGTGACTGATTTAAGTGTTACAGCCTGTGTACATATATACAAGAATTAATATTAATAGTATTATATCCCTTTGGCTCCCGACGTCAATTAAAATTAGCTTACATGACATGACTGGGAGCCTAGTTATTAAGATTGAATACTCATTACCGTGTTTATACATTTGGTCAAATATTGGTTTAAACTAAACTCTATAGAAATCCTTAACATAGATGAAAATCGTACAATGAGTCCTTACTTTCCGTTAATTAAAATATTGTGTTGACATAATAGCAACGTGGTAAGACATTTCCTTCAGGTCATCTGACTAGGTAACACTTCACTTTTTCGTCTTAGAGAGAGTGTTTATTTCCTCATATTAAAGTACCTACCTAATTTGAACGTAATTACGCGCACTGTTTCTTTTTTTAAATTATGTATAATAAAAAAAAGTCAATTGTAAAAATTACGAAAATGGCATTGTTTTGCAAAAAATACATAACTCATATAACATTACTAATTTAAAGTTACAAAAAATGTAAGAAATGTAACCATCTGGCAACGCTGCATGGACGTCCATAGCAGTGCTGCCATTTTAGCGCTTTCGGCGCTAGATCTAGCGGAATTTTAGGGTAATAAACTACCATTAATATGACAAAGTGATGAGGAATGAGTTGTGGTTGGCAATCTCTCTAAGAGGACTCCAGTGCTTGCGTTAGAATAAATGGAGCATACACTGAATGGTTTGATATCCAAAAGGGTGTCAGACCGGGATGTGTAGCGTCTCCATGGCTGTTCAACCTATTCATGGATAATTGTCTAACAGATTTGTAAGAGAGTGATTGTGGACTGAGAATGAACGAATTACTTGTCAAATGTCTTATTATTAAAAAAACAAGACATAAAAAAAATATAGGTCACTTTTTATCATGTTTTAATCATATTTATTGTTGACAATGATATTATCATTACAAAAAAAAACACTACTTTGGTGTAACCCTTCTACCCTAGAGGTATAAACAAAAGTAAAGACCTTGGGGCGAAGTTAAATTTATTATTCTTACAAAGTCTTAAATCTTAAAATAAGACAAACTGTTCCCATGGCAGCAGAATAGAGATCTGGCAAATGAAAATTATTTTTCAAAATTTTCAATGTCAACCAGCGCTGCCAATGGGCGGGTAATTATCCGAAAAGCGGGTAATTTTGGTCCATAAAAAATCATAAAAATGATAGCGAGAAATTTTGTCGAGTATTTGCATTGATCGGGGAAAAAGTAGGTATTTTTGATAAGAATACTGTCACTTTGCATAATGTCTACCAGAGATGAATGTCTACGACGCACGTACAACCTGGGAATCTCTACATAGGTAAATATGAACTATATAAGTGACAGAGATAGGAAGTAGGACATAGTTTAGTTGTTTATAAATTATTATTTTTACATTTGATTATTTTTCCTTCACAGCCTCATAGGGCATAGTTACAGGTAAAACTTTTCGATTTCATTAATTAATTTGTACCGCGTTTTTATTTTTAATGTTTTCTTTTAGCTTAATAGCTAATAGCTTAATAGCTAATTTAATAGAATATAATTATTCTTTCGACTTTACGAAAATGGATAAGTGGGTTAAAAAATATCAAAACAGCTAGGTAATTAAAATTAATACAGACGTTATACTTGCATTATTAAACGAGCGAGAAGATATTATATCAAGAAGTTTAGTTATATCAAAATTACTTAAATCTTCTTACTCTTCTGAGCCAAGTAGTAGTGGATGTTAGTTCATAAAGTTGATTTTTAAAGTTAATTTGTTTGATTATTTAATGTATAATGCCAATAGTTGAAAGCTATATAATTGAAAACTGATTAATATATAATTTTGTAAAATATGAGTTTGTTTTATCAACTTTGTTTTAGAGAGCTACTATCAATCTACATGTCAGTAAAACATTTTAGGAAAATGTTCGAAGGAAAAAATCTTATTGTATTCACCGACCACAAGCCACCACTACACAACACTGCAACACTCCGACTCACTGGAGCATTCTTGCAGCATCACCTCCGCTAAACCCTCTTGAAATACCTTATCGGTTAACTTTGCTAATGGTTGACGAGCAAAAGCGGGTATTTTGAAGTTATTGGTTGGGTAAACCAGGATAAACCAACGTCTTTAATATAATCTGTAAGCACCGCTGTCATTTGTGAAACGAATTTTTCACTAGGCATGGGTAATATTACTTTTACGTGATACCATATCATATCTATATATTGGTTTTCGATATCTAATACTATATCTATATTGTATTTGAATATCATAGATATTGGTTGATTTATGGTAACTTAAGCATTGAAACGGTATTCAGATATTATGATTTTTTTAACGTTTTGGTTTACATAAATATTTATGTTTCGTTGATTACGTTAGTGATATTCAATGTCACTTTCAGATAACGCGGAATTCTAAACAAAAAAAATAATAACACAGCACATATTAGGACAACATATACTTATGAAAACCACAGCAAAGGCCAAAGCTTAAAACAAAAAATAAAACAGTAAACAACATGTTATTTATTGCCTAAAATTATTTATATTAATAGTGATAATTTATTCGAAAGAAGCGTTATAACACTAGCCATAAGCTTTAAATTTAGTAATATTAGTGTGCAATCTATAATAGCTATTTCTCTCAAATATAACTTCTACTCTTTCACCCGTACTCGGTTTATATAGTCTATTTTGCGAGAATCGACTAATCGCTGAATTGTTTAAACCCTAGGTTGATACCATACTACAGCGACACGAATATCTAAATATCAATACATAGCGCGGTATTCCATACCTAGATATTAGGTTTTGTAGCGTTATCAAATATTGTCTATGTACGATTTGTCTCGCCCAAGCCTATTTGTCAAATTGTCATTGGTTTTGACAGTTTTGCAAGCTATTGCCCATTTATTACGTAAATCAGCGAGGAAAATTCTTACATAGTACAAGGATCTCCACAAAAATGTTAAAGGTAGCGACTACATGGAGGTTTATTAATAAACAGGGCAATCAAGTTCGCGCCCTAGCGACAGCCGTCGGGTACAAACAAGCTTTGATCAATGTTCCACCGACGCGACTCACTGTACTAGATAATGGTATCCGCGTTGCATCTGAAGACTCTGGTGCTCCGACAGCCACCGTAGGGTTATGGATCGACGCCGGCTCCAGGTATGAAAACTCAAAGAATAATGGAGTCGCACATTTCCTTGAACATATGGCTTTCAAAGGCACCAGTAAAAGATCACAGACCGACTTAGAACTTCTCGTTGAAAACATGGGTGCACATTTAAACGCTTATACCTCTCGGGAACAGACTGTATTCTACGCTAAATGCCTCGCTAACGACGTACCAGCCGCTGTAGAGATCCTTGCCGATATAATCCAGAATTCGTCTCTTGCCGAACCCGAAATCGAACGAGAACGAGGTGTTATTCTACGCGAGATGCAAGACGTCGAGAGCAATCTCCAAGAAGTTGTATTCGACCATCTTCACGCTACCGCCTTCCAAGGTACACCTCTTGGCCAGACGATCTTGGGACCCACCAAAAATATTAAAAAAATCTCAAAAGCGGATCTTCAAAATTACATCAAAACTCACTACCAGCCTGCTCGCATTGTTCTTTCTGGTGCTGGTGGGGTAGAACATGAGAGGTTAGTTGATCTTGCCAATAAGCATTTCAGTGGCTTAAAGAATACCTCTTTTGATACCCCAGAGATTGCTCCTTGCCGTTACACCGGTTCTGAAATCAGGGTCCGTGATGATTCCATGCCGCTAGCCCATGTTGCTATCGCAGTTGAAGGAGCTGGATGGACTGATGCAGACAACATTCCCTTGATGGTTGCTAACACACTTATTGGTGCTTGGGATCGTTCACAGGGTGGTGGCGCCAACAATGCATCATACCTCGCAAGAGCTGCATCATGTGAAAACCTCTGCCATAGCTTCCAGTCCTTCAACACATGCTATAAAGACACAGGTCTTTGGGGTATCTATTTTGTAGCTGAACCTCTACAGCTTGATGATATCTTGTACAATATTCAAAAGGAATGGATGAAACTATGCACTACTGTCACAGAAGGTGAAGTTGAACGTGCCAAGAATCTTCTGAAAACTAATATGCTGCTGCAACTAGATGGCACAACACCAGTTTGTGAAGACATCGGCCGTCAGATGCTCTGCTACAACCGCCGTATCCCAATACATGAACTTGATGCTCGTATTGAGGCTGTGACAGCTAAAAATGTGCGTGACGTCTGCTACAAATACTTGTTTGACCGCTGCCCAGCGGTGGCTGCAGTCGGTCCTACCGAAGGTCTACCAGACTACACAAGGATCCGTGGTGGAATGTACTGGGTTAGGGTGTAAAAATGTTTAGTTACCTTTTAGAAACTTTATTTAAAATCAGTTAAGATATAAATGCATTAAAACAATGTCCAAATGTTTGTTGTTTTATTATAATAAAACACACTCTTTGTTCAAGTTCAAGCTGTATTTAATATAGAACAATAAAATAAAATATGTAAATAAATTATAATTGTTTTAAATTATTATTTCATTTTAATATTTATTTGACAATATATTACTTAAAACAATTATGTATTAGTTATGTGGTTTCAATTATAAAATTATTTTAATTGTGATACTTATTGTAACTTAACATTTATAACTTATTAATAAAAATATTTTTTATCATTATAATAAAGAAATTATCACCCGATAGGCACAGTGGTAACAGCTTGATAGGGAAAACATAACATGTGGGAGCGGATTATACTTGTATGTAGGAGATGGGGACACCAGTCTTCAAACAAAAGTTAACTTTTTTATAGGCTAATTTAATTAATAATTTAGTTAAAACGGAATGAATTGATAATTATATTTTTGAAGCCTTATTTATTTTCATTGTGATAAAATAAAAAATAGTAAAACATTAAGTATCCAAATTAACAAAATGACTAAATCAATAAATAGGTATTTTAAGACTTGCTTTGAGTAATAAAGCATATTTATTTTCTACTAGCTGTGCCCCACGGTTTCACCAGTGTTAAGAGCATATTTTTAGGTCATTTTATACTTTGTAAAACTATCGACATTTTTATGAAAAATAAATGAATATTTCAAATTATAACATAGCCTATGTTATTCGCTATTAATCTAGCATTATATTGGTGAAAGAATTTTTACAATTGGTCCAGTAGTTTTTGAGTTTATCCATTACAAACAAAAAATCAAATCTTTCCTCTTTATAATATTGGTATAAATGCAGTTTAGACTCTTTGTATGGGTTTTGTATGAAAAAAGAGAATCCGACTTACGGCGCTTATTTCTAGAACCTAACATGCCGTAAATACGAAGGCTGCCTATATTTAGCAATGTAGAGATACAGTTTTATGATTATGAGGACTATATTTCACATATTATATACACACAGTATGTTTGGGTCTTTTGCTGTTCTCTAAAACTTTACCAAAATGTATAAACATTTGTGACTTTGCTTTATGGCTAGAAATCACGCAAACGTAACTAAGTTTTATGCCATCATAAATACTAGTCTTGCAAAATCATAGATTCTGTTTGGAAACAGTGTTCAGATTTTTTTTTCAAAGTCGGATTTTTTTCTTCGAAAGAGGGACATAATAAGTAGTTTTTTGAAAACGCACATTTTATTGGAATTTCAAAGTAAATAACTGCTTTGTTGACCATGTAGGACAGTTAAGTCTTCAGAGGGGTATAATATAAATATGTAATACATCATTCACGAATTACTTGTTTATAGTTTTCTGAAGGTCTTTTAAAGTTTCCTTTGCACTGCACCGTAAAGTGATCCCCGAAAAGCAGAACTGAACCTTTCCCATGCAGGATATTTAATTTTGTGTTAAAAATTGGCACATACCTCTAAATTCACGATATCTGGCAACACTGGTTGGAAATGGAAAAGGATTATTTTATAACACTTTGAAATTATCTTTATAAAAAAAACACGTGTTCTAAGTAAGGTATTACAAGATAATAATTGTTTAACGTTATAATATCTAATAAAAGAATAGTTGCGAAAGGTCACTTAAATCCTTAAATACAATAAAGAGGCGTCATGAGGTCATGACGAACAATAATTATAGGTATCATAACCTAAAAATGAAATATGCTAGTACGGAAGTGTTAAAAAAATAATTAAACAACAGGTTTCGAAGGTTGTTCAGTAGCTTCCTCACTCTCTTCCACCTTCGTAACACTAGGTTTCCGTACGACGCTCGGCTTCGCTTTAGTTCCGTACGGTTGCACTTGCTCGTTATGACTGATTAGACTTGCCGAGGATATGAAGACGGACACCTGTTCTGGAGTCGGACATGCCACTATGAGTGTATCTTCGTACGAATATCCAGAGTTTGAGAGCAGTTGTTCGATTTGAACGAAATAACCGACAACATTATTCTGAAGAAAAAAAATTTTTTTTTGTTACTATCTATATATTCTGATCAGTTTTTTTCTTATAAAACGAAGGTGGCAAACATGCATACGGCCTGGCTTATGGTCAGTGGCTACGATAGCCTTTAGACTTTGTAATACCATAGGTATCACTAGGAAGGTAGAGAGTCATAGCACCCTCTGACTCTCTCATAATGAAATTAAACTGGGTTTACAAGAAGCCTGTGAAAACCATACAGTTTTTCAACTAGAAACTACAGTGGTTCTTCACCAATAGCATCATGGCTCTACCCGAAAAATTATAAAATATTATCAACACTAGTTATTGTTATTAGTTAGTTATTACTCTATTGAGTATATTTGGTTTAAACTAATTAATTTTCACACTATAAGAAAACCAGTTCAGTTTTACTAAAAAAAAATGCCAAGAACTTTTTCGCAGACCTATTATATTGAAGTGATAACTTCTTATGGGAGGGTAAACCACTTCGTAACGTAACGCGTTACGGCGCCACTCTGTCTGGCTTCCCTTCTCTACTCAGTGTTTTAATGTACATATTCAAGAATTGTAACTAAGGATAAAATATATTTTATAATCATATTAATATACATAAAGTTTAAGTAATAACCTAAGCTTTTCTCAAGTTAAACAATTTCAATATTAAATAGTTCAACTTAGATTAGTTTAAGTTATCACTTCTGTCGAGCGTCCCGTTAACACAAGTTTTTTAAAATTGAATTCCGTTAGTATTATGATTACTTGGTACATACTCTTATAGGCCTGAACAAAATGAATTCTGTCTCCTTATTAGCAAGGTAGAGTTGCATCGATCGCTGTAACGGAGCAAGATTAGTCTTTATCCTCTTCTGTGCTTCTTTCACTATAGCAGCTAATTCTTCGGGTGTCGACCATGCCTGAGTTTTTAGCTGATCTATTGGTGTAAATGCTTGGGCCTGTAACCAGAAATTAAATTACATGTATGTTGGCAGAAAACAGGCCTCTTTACCCCACTGCGAAAAAGGAGGGTTATGTTTTTGAGCTTATGTTTGTCTATTTCTTTGGACGCTCTGTGACCTAAACGGCTTGATGGCGGATTTTATCATACGAAGTGTCGTTAGATTCGCCTTAGGCTATAGTAGACATAGGCTATGTAATATTTAAGTATGTCTAGGAATCAAATATAATGCAAAAATAAAAAAAAAAAAATAATTTATCGACTGTTTTTGTTGCAGTCGCGTGTTTGTTTCTTTTTTTATTGGTGCAGTGGTAGTAAGCTTACATTAAATATTGAGCAGAGAAGTCGCTAAGAAATAGGTGTTGAATATCTGTGTTAAATGTGAGATCAATGGATCAAGCTGTTCAAAAGTTAGACTATCACTAAACACAATATGCCGGCGGGTTCTTGCCGCGCGGAGTTGCCGCCGGCATATGCCACGAATACCATTTCAGTTGTGCCAGTTACCGGCGCAACAACAGGACAGCTGCGCATATAATTTTTTTATATATAACACGGTACAATAAAACCGGTTTGGAAAACATTCCCCCAGTCATCGAGTAGAACCGGCAAGAAACTAGATCGAGTACATCCTTTTAAAAAAAAAATACAGTATTTAAATTGTTAACAATTATTATCATTTACGTTCGATTTTCCAATCTACAGATAACTTTAGTTGTTAAATAATTTATACAATTTGACAGATTTTCCATAAATTATCCGTCAAAACGTAAAAATGATTCCTCAATCGTACCTTAGTCATTTAGACATTATAATACAAAACTTAGTCTGAAATTAAAAGACCTCATGAGAAATGATGTTCCTATATTAACAATTAAAAAAAAACAGAACAATTAATGTACACACCCTCTCCAAGAAAAGAATCAATGGTCCGGCCAATATCTCCGTCGCATCCTTTATAAATGTCTCACAGCAGCTCTTCAACTGTCTATCAACTTCCTTCCTAGAGTCCAACAGATGCTCTCTAATCGGCGTTCCATCTAGTAGAAATTCCAACAAAGCATTGCTTGTATTCAGAGAGAAAATCTGCCGAGGCTTCTGAATGAGACCATATGCTGCATTTTTAACATTGCTAAAATCTAAAGTTGTTTCTTTCACTATAAAATCCACCTGAAACGGTGCTATCTGCTCCCTGAGTATAAGTAAATGTTTTATTTGAAATAATTCTCCATCAATAACTGTTGTGTTGGCTGTTATTTGCTCTGAGGCATTATCGACGCTTTGGACGCAAAGGGAGATCGCTTCCTGCGCCAACCCTTGGAAGACTTTTTTCTCCAAACAGCGGTAGAGCCTCGACAGCGCTGCTAGAGTCCTTCGTACGGTTGGATACCACATTCCGTGTAGATCTGCCGGAGAGGCTTGCGGTCGCCGCTGTGCCTCCACGTTGATGCTGGCGACCTCTTGCGACGTGGCCGAGATATCAGATATCATTGAATTCCGGGAATCACTTCGTTTTAGAGTTTGCTCTTGGATCGACATTGCGATTTGCTGGAAAAAGAAAAATAATCAATAAGCCTTTTATAATAATGGCCACAATGAATACCAACATTTCATACATTACCTATAACATGTACAATATATTCTAATTAAATTTTTGTATATCAGAGAAATTCCAATATTTTATCCAATATTCTAATAAGCCGATTTTTATCTTTAGTACAATAATTAAAAATATTAAATTATTTGCGAAACTATTTTATTATCATTAAAATAAGTACTGTACTTGTACTGTATGTGTACTTGTATCACGAATTCAAAATTACGCGCAACCAAAAAAATCACTCGCAGCGAAACGGTTGGCCGGCACTCCGCATCGCTACTGCCACCCGCACCGCGGCCTACCTATGGGCTATGAATTGCACGTCGTAAGCTAAGCGCACTTTTCGTAACTATGAAGTTATTAATTATCAATACTAAAGCGAGAAACTTTAAATCAATCGAATATATTTTTTAAATATAAATGACAACACTTTGTAAATTGTGGGTCGCTAGAGTATAATAAAGGACGTAAGAGGACCAAAGTGGTTGTACCTCCATCATGAGCAGTTTCTGTGGGTAGGCGAGGTCCCCGGGCGCTGGCCGGTAGTGCAGTACGTCAGCGCGTAGGTGCACGTGCGCGCGGAACACGAGACGCTCCTGCGCATCCTGCACCAGGCTACGTGCACACACACCCAGCGCGTGTAGTCTCTCTCCTACAATGCCATACAAATCTATTATCTATACAATTCATAAAATTGAAGTGTCTGTTGGTAATGTCAAAATGACAACTTTTTACGCATACGAAAGTATATCGATACCTTAACAAAAAAAAAAAAAAAAATTAATGTTCCATATAATCTCCGAAACGGTTGGACCGATTTTGACGGGACTTTCAGTGATGTTTTAACGAGTAACTTAGACAACATTCATTTTAGAAAATTACATGAGGTTCCACACAAATAAAAAAAACTGGTATTGATGAATCAATTCGTTGGCTTAAATGGGTTACGGTGAGTAAACCATAAGAGATTTACAAAATTAATATACTACATAATTATAGATCTTAAAAAGACCTAAAGACCTACAAAATAGCCAGCAACAGTATGTATCTATCTTCTAAGAATCATCCACAATAAGCATTTTTATCTTAAAATAACTAGGAGAAGAGGTAGAACAATTCGCACGTGTGCACGATTATTGGCATTTTGTAGCCCACTCGTGCGCAACAGCGGGCATTGATAGTCTATATAAATAAAAATTAAATTATGTTTGTTGATAAGCCCATACTTGAGAACGGCTCGACCGATTTAGCATATTTTTTTATGTTTTAAAATGTTCGCTATAGTCCGAATTAGGTTTTTATTTTTAAAAAAAAAATTAAAACATCAGGCGCGACGTATGCTTGTTTGCCACCTTATATTGCGTTTTTATTCCCACGGAGTGAAATGACATTTTATGTGTTGCTTGTTTATTGTTTTTAAAATAGTGATGTCACCAATCCGTACTAAATGTAAACCCGTATGAGATATAATGAACCACTGTTAAGTTTCTTCACAAAAATAACATTGAACCCTTCATATGTGAAGTCCGAATAAGGGAGGACAAATTTACATTTACAACCTTAGCGTGTTTTTTTGACCGACTACAAAAAAAGACACGAGGTTACTCAATTCAAATGTATATATTTTCAGCCATAACTTCTTTGTTTATGAACTGATTTGGATGATTCTTTTTTGTTGGATAGGGAATCCACTGGTCCCATTTTAAATTCATTGGCATTGGAACTTCAACTTAAGATACACCAGGGAAGTCTTTAAAATCATTGAAGTTGATTTTCTTTTATGTAAAAAATTGTCTTGTATAGTTTCTTTAATTATTTAACGATAATAGTAAATGATCGGGAATATTGAATAATACAAAATATTGAAATTAATAAATAAAAAATCACAATTCAGTATTTAAATTCTTACGACTCAAATAATTGTACCGTAAAATATACGGTAGCACAACACTACAAAAATAAATGTGACAACATTATTTTCAAATTTGATATTAGTGATTATCAATTCACTCCGTAGGAATAACATATGCAGTAGGTATAGTTGCATAAAAAATCAAGGATACATATGTCATCTCTTGACAAATTCCAAATGTGATTTCAGCTTTTTTGACGTTTTTGGTAGAAGGTAAAACTGAGTACTGCGCGTGTATCACGTGACAGAAGTGCGACATTAGTGCGATTTATTTGTATCAAAATAATTTTGTGTTATTTACATTTTTGTTATCATCAGTCACACATTATAGACATTCCACATTTTGCAAAAAATAAAATACAACCGCGTTTTCTCTTAAAGTGAAACTTTCTGTAGTGGGTACGCCTCCTGCTCTGATGGAAATCATGTAACGTATGCGGCACGTCAGTCAAATCTTTAATTCTTCGACTTTTAAAGTCCAAGCATTTTATCTAACACTGAAAAATTACTATTGCTGTTTTCTTTTTTCACAATTTTAGCATATTTAAGTTTGATCCTAGAAAAGGTGTATGTCAATGGTTCTTACAATTCGTCAGATATTATTACAATGTTTAAATTAGCTTACGATCGTTATTAACTTGTTCCTCGATAACTTCCACCCTCAGTATAACGCAGAGCTCAGCCAGCGTCTCCAAATGGTTTATATGAATTATGTGAGGTCGCAAGCTCTCATACAAACCCATACATAAGGACTGCAAATATTCTCTGTAGCAAGAAAAAAAAAACATCTAAATGTAAGTATTTCAATTTCATAACCAATTTAAAAAAAAAGGAGGAGGTTCTCAATTCTTATTTTCGGATGTATTTTCAGCCATAACATCTTTGTTTATGAACCGATTTAGATGATTATGTTTTCGTTGGAAAGGGGATACCTAGGATGGTCCCATTTTAATTTTATTGGCATTGGACTTTCGATTTCGAAGATACACCAGGAACTCCTCAAAATCATTGAAATCCGCTTTCTTTTTTGTTATTATAAGACATATTGAGTTTCAACTATTGTGGATTGGTTATCCAAAAAGGGTCTAAGTCTGCAATACGTGAGCATGTCACTTGAATGTCAAGTTTTATAAAATTATCTGGACGTATTTGTTAAATGTATGTATACTGTATCATATCCAATGCCAAACATCGTCGTATTACTTGTAATCTGGAAATCTGGTTTCAGAATTTATTTAATTAATGTCAAAGGAAAGTGAGATTTAAATTCGAGGAAATATTAGTATATTAAACATAATTTTTCGACAAATTCACCTATTAACATTTTTCATAATCTAAAAATGTGTTTTTACAAAACTACAGTGGCCTAATCTTATTTACGTAATAGTAACATAGATGGCAGCATGAATTGAATAACTTTTGACCACTTTGGTTTTAGATAATGAATTTCTTAATAGGTACATTTAACTAAAAAAAGTAGATAGACCCATTCTGGTTCTCGTGACCTCATATATAATGGTCCTCTAGTTTACAATAAATAATTTAACTACGACCTAAATCTATTTATTACCCTTCTCGACCACGTCGCTACCAACGCACCCGTGTAGCCAATCATAGCAACTCGTTGTTATAATTTCCAGTATTTGCCTACAGCTTTTCAGATTGCTTTACGTTTCATTGCTACTACTCAACACCTCACGAGCCGTAGCATGAAGTTATATAGCCTTCCACAATATAAATAAGCTATAAATTGCAGAAATAATTTTTCAATTCTGACTGGTACTTCCAGAGATTACCCTCCACATACACAAAATTAGCACTCTCTCTTTATATTATTATTGTGTTTCCACTTCTTCTTATATATAAAAATCGTAAAATAATATAGTTCTTTATGAATTTATTAATATGGAAACTAAACGGTTGGAGCAATATTGACGTAATTCTCAATCCAAACAAGTGATCTTATAAAGTGTGGTAGAGACCGTATCAATGTTCCCTATGGACTCGAAAACGACACAGCAACGCGTGGTCGGGTTGTTAGTAAATTATATCATTAGTATAGATACAAATAAAAAAAGACTTACTGAAGCGCAACGGATGGTCGTGAGAAGAAATTATCGTACAATGTACACTCGTCTCGGCACGCGTGCGCAAGCAGTGAGCACGCGGTGCGCACGAGAGCGCAATGGTCGCGCGTCAAGCGGGCGGACGCGCTCCTGACAGCGCCTGCGGTAGCGCCACCCGCGACACGAGACCGACCATTCGCGTACTCGCGCTCTAACTCTGACAACAGCGATGCGTACCTGTACACACATCATTATTTAAATACTAACTGATACCCGTCCGCCGCAAACCGGAGTTCTTATATTTTTTAATTAGCGTTGCAGGCACATTTGCTACATTCAATGTTTATTTATTAATTTCAATTGACGCTTTGGCCCCAAAATTGTAAAGCCGAGTTCCTTTTTTTTTAATAAACAGACTGGATGATTTGTTATATGTTATTATAACATTGATAGATTAAAAGCGGTTGGTAGGGATCGCGACCATCATACACATATTAATGAAATAAACAACTTCAAGTGTGGACCCCTAGACAGATTTAAAAATAAAACCATCTTGTTAAAGTGTTAGAAAAATATCCCATCTATGGGGCCATTGGCATAATTGTGTACAAATACAATAGTGTCATTAAAAAATAAGTAACATTGACTTACTCAGTATTTCTTTCAGCTCTTTCCTCGATTTCACTAATAACTCTCTTTAATTTAGGTGCAGCTGCTTGAAACTTGCCAAAGTAAACGGCATATGCTGTTTCCATTGTCTCCTCATCGCCAGTGACTTCTTCTTTAGGGGCTAGGACTTGTTCTGTGGCATGATTCAACACATGCGTAACATAGGACCGTACGAGAGAAATCGCTCTTGACTGGAGATGGCGATACTTCACCAAGTAAGTGTGGGATTCTTTGAAATTGCTCTGAAAAGTCAATATATCATACAATGCCATATCTCTAGGAATAATAGATCCATTTTTAATTGACTAGAATAATCATTGTTAAAATAAACCTGTTTATTATCATCGTTAATTAATTCTTTCAAATTCACAAATATTGAGTAGAAAGAGCTTAAAGAATTGGTATCATCGAATTTACAATAGAATCATGATGCCAAACAAATAAACAAGATATTGATAATTTTTTAAAAGAGTTATTCTGAAAACCATTGCTAAATGAGTTATGATGTTGTTCATGTTAGGTATCAATATAATACATAAAACTGTCACTATGATAAATAAAAGGTTTTATATTGAATTCCTATAAATATGTAAAATAGGTACGTACTCAAAATTAAAATTAATTATTTAATCACTAGCTGTGCCCACAGCTCGGCTCGCGTGAACGACAGAAAAACGCGTAATGATTTTATAAGAATCGTAGTTTCTTAAAACTTTAATAACTTTTTATCTAATGAAGCTATCATATTTTTTAAAGTGAAAACCTCTTTAGCCTCGTTGAGTGATTTTGGTAGGGGAAAAACTTATGGTTCGTGTGACTTTCGCATCACCGATGACCTCGACATGCTCGTGACGTTATGCGCTTGCGTCAGACTAGCGACGCATAGTATAACGGCCTGTGTACGTGTATACACATATATACACCAATACATTGTATATACTCGACTGTATCATATGCGTGTTTGACTTTTTGGGTGGGTAAAACCTTGTGATTTCGCGTCACCGACATGTTCTGCAATAATTCAGACTATAATTGATTTATAAATTCAAAATTGAGTTTTCACTTCTGTCGGCAGTCCAATGACAGCCTCTTATTTTTTATTGAGTACCAAGTATCTAAAGAGTAAAACAAAAAAAAAAGTTACGCGCACAACGGCAAACCTAAATCACTTCATTTATCTAGATATTGGTTTATTGATAATAAGGCTAAAAAATAAAAAACTGGAAAAACCATTGTTCATTAATTTAATTTTCCCTTGGTTTGTGAGTCATGTTATTGGAAATGCCAATCAGAAAACGACATAATTATTCAATATTTATATACATACAGGCGCAACGCGTGGTTACAGGAACATATTATACCGCGTTATTGCGGCTTTAACTTTATTTCAATTGAAAACTATTTTTGTATATCTTTTCAAGGTATAATTAAATTAAATTAAATTAATTAATGGATATTATTGTCAACATATAAAGTGTAAAAAACAACTTTTCAATAGTTGTCTAATCCCAGATCAAATAAATATCTTACATTATTTCTCATGTATTCCAAACAGTCATCAACTTTTGCCAGAACATTAAAAAAGGCATCACTATTTACAGACATTGTTGTACTGTTGAGACGTTGTGAAAGATGTTCCACTTGTGTGAAGTAATGTAATTTTTGTTTTATGTCATCACCTAAAACAAAAAGAACCTTTTTTAAATCGGAGGTAAAAAATTAATAACTTTTACTAGCCTTGCAGTGAATCTAACACTAGTGAACAATTCTTTAAATATATGTAACTGGTTTCTCGGAAATGGCTCTAAAGATTTGGATGAAACACTGTATTTAGATAATGTTTTACATTCCAAGTTTATCTAGACAGGTGTTATTGTTGTATAAGTCGCCGAGCGTAGATCGGTCGCCTAAATATGAATATATGTGTTAAAAATAATTAATTCGCGGCTATATTATCAACCAGAAACTTCATTCTATAACAACTCTATGAACATGGCTCCACACGGTGATGCGACGAGTAAAATTTACTCTGAAAACGCCAAAGATTCGCTGCACCTCCGCTGCAAGATGCGACATACTCGTAGCGCATACATAACATACTATCACGCCTGTATTCCCCGAAGGGTTAGGCGGAGGTGTACTATAATGTACACCCACAGTTCGACGAGTATGTTTTTAGGTCCCATGTAATAGGGGGCGAGCCTATTGCTATTAATCGTGCACGAAACCATATTCCGAGCTGCTACTGAGAATTTCATAGGAAAACCCCAATAACACTATGCTCGACCTGGGATTCGAACCCAGGACCTCGCTCATAGCAGTCGCGCTTACGACCGCTAAGCTAGCGAGGCAGTTCGCGCACTCGCTGCAAAACAGAATTATTGACAAATCTTGAACTGAGATCAAATCTGTCGAGTCGTTTTGGTCCATCCCGAGTCACGATGATACGCAGGCGGAAAAATAATCGTCTCGTTGATATCTCCCGACGATAGCAGGGCGGACTCACAGCAATATACTCGCTCGTAGAAGTGGTGTCTACATATCAAAATATATATTGCCAGATATTACTCAATCGGCAATATTGTAAAAATTTGGTGATACAAACAATAACAAAACAAGATAACTTTAAACATAGATTATAGAAAGGCTTTTCTGTTGTATGATGTTATTTTAATTTAAATAATTATTTTGTAGCAATGCCATATTATCTCCCTTAATTTTTCATCAAAATTAACGATTCACACATAATAAACATAGATTATAGAAATGCTTTTCTGTTGTATGATGTTATTTTAATTTAAATAATTATTTTGTAGCAATGCCATATTATCTCCCTTCATTTTTCATCAAAATTGACGACTCACACATAATAAACATAGATTATAGAAATGTTTTTCTGTTGTATGATTTTATTTTAATTTAAATAATTATTTAGTAGCAGTGTCATATTATCTCCCTTAAAATTCATCAAAATTAATGATTCACACATAATTTTAAATCTTATGATCCCTGCTATTGACGAACAAATTTTTGTTTAAAAAATCTTAATAAAACTTTTTGTGAAAAGCATATTTTCATTGGGAATGGCATCTGTTGATGGTATTCCTAAAGAAAATACATTGAACCATTGTATTTTTGTTCCACATAAATTATTGTCACATTCTATTCAATTGATGAAATAATGGATTTCATATTATTAATTTTAATTTTTCTCCATGACCATATGAACCTGTCAGCATGGAGACATAATTTTTTCTGAATTTTGTTATACATAATATATCTGAAAAAATTCTTTATTAATGCAGATTTTTTAATTATTTATATAAGCTACTTTACCTATACTGGAGAGTTTATTCTGATCAGCTAGGAGTTGTTCACTCATTTCATGTAATGCATTAGTTTTGTTTGACACAAAGTTGTATTGCTCGGAAAGTTTGTCTAGATCACACATTGTGGCACTTATCTGTAAAATAATATCATATATATCAGTATAATGATAATAAAAATATAGTCAACAAAAAGTGGTGATTACAAAGATAAATATCCATCAATAGTAGACTTCAAATATAACAGAAAATATAAATATATTGCTATCACAGAATACCAAATCACAAAATTGTATACCAATGATATTATAAGTATTTAGGTGAAAGGTGAAAGTAGGATAGCATGCTTTTTTTAATATTGGCAGTGATAATGAGACACATATATATTCCTGTTCTTCGAGTCATGTAGTATAAAGCCACAATGGAGAAACACTGAAGACAGGGTTTGCTAACTAGAGTTTAAATGTGCCGCTTATGGAGTGCATATAATTTATCTATGCCTTTTTATTTATAATATCATTGGCTAGTACTATATAAAATACCTATATGTATTTTCTTAAATTATGAATTAACAAGTTGTGCAGTCCAGCCGGTTTTCAGTGGTCACTATGGCCTATAGCTACGTATTACAACAAAAAGACCATAGTCCTGAGGTCAGTCATTTACTGAAGGTTACCAGTCCTGAGGACTGTGTTGGAGCACATTATGTGCCAGTGTGTTTTGCCAACCACACCCTAGCGACAGAACAAGAAAACACTGCCACTTTTCAGGAGAAATAAGTGTAATAGCAACACCATTACCCAAAGGTGGTAAGGCTTTTACTAACGCCCGTCTGGCTAACTACAACCCACAAGTTGAAAATCTGTCAATAGCACAAGCAACAGCAGGTATGTTCCAGCTGCTGCATTTGAGAGCCCGTCTTCCACTAGGCTTAGCATGCTACCATCTTGGGCCACATTGTTACTTAAGATCAGGTGAGATTGTGGACAAAAAGCTAAACTTATAATAATAAAAAATAAAACCAACTTTAATGATTTTGAGAAGTTCCCTGGTGTATCTTCAGAGGCGAAAGTCCAAAGCCAATGAAACTAAAATGGGACCTCCCCCATCAGACATCCCCTTTTCAAAGTAAAAAAATCATGTAAATAGGGTTATAAACAAAGAAGTTATACCTGAACATCCATAAAAAAATACATTTGAATTGAGAACCTCTACCTTTTTTTAAAGTTGGTTAATAAAAAAAACATTCTTCACTTACCTGATCAGTCAAAGCTACACACTCATTTCTTCTATCCTCTAATTGTTTATAATAGCCCTCATAAGGGGAGTCATTTAGCTTCAAATTTCCATCACAAAGACTCTCATACCACTCTAAAAAGTCATATGCTGTGTCAACAGGTGGTATAGAGTTCTTTTCACTTTCCTCAGAGTGTAATGTTTCAGTATTCTCCTAGGATATTAAATTATACATATAATGACATTTATGTTTCAAAACATAATATGCAACAGAACCAATGGTTTCTCAGTAGTCTAACCATTAAGGCTATACAAGTTTATTTCTTTTTGTTAGAAACGCAATTGCCCATTATAATACCACGTCATGGGGCGTGTGCTTTATACCAGCCCGAGTTTAGGCAACCTTGGTATAGACACTAAAGACAATGGACTATTAGTGCTCAGTTGTGGTCACTGTGTCTAACATATAGTTCGATATTAATACAAAATAATAATTTTAGGAGCATGCAAATTATAAGAGTAAACAATGTATCTATAGAAGAGTTATGTGAACATTCAACATTATGAACCTACATCATCCACGTCTGACACTCCGAGGATTAAAGATTCCAAATCAAGTATAGCCTCCCTTTGATCAGCCGTAAGAGGTGCTAATGGGTTCTCTGAAGCCTCCCATAATAACAATTTACTTTGTATTTCTTTCAAACTCATGTTTTTTTTGTAATACTATTTTTATTTACTTTAGAGCACATACAAACGACTATGACAGTATGACACTGACACTACTGACAGTGATAACAGTGACAACTGACAAACCAAGTGATAAAGGATAAAGCATGCATGGTATGGCAAACGAAAGTAGACACTCGAATTATTCGCAGATTTTTTATATGGCAATGTTAGACAAAATGTCAAATTCAATTTGTCAAAACAACATGGCGTGTTGTTGGTAATTTGTTGTGACCTTGTTGAGTATTTTTCGAACTCAAAAATTAATAAGACTATTAAAAGTGGAGTGAGTGAGATGTTGTTTCGCATGATTTCTAAATTTTAAGAAAAACAACAGGAGAAAGACGCTGAATTCAAACTGAAACAAGATTGTTTACGTGTGGTGTTGAATTTCTTAGGTTAGTATGACGCTTAGAAGTTGATACTTTGTTTGAAATCGTAATTATTATTTATATTTTTACAAAACTATTTCTCTATTTTCATCCACATTCAGTTTATATTACCTTAAATAGCTTCATAATAATGCATTATGGTTATCTAACATACCTTAATAAATGTTACATTGTAATTTTAACACTACTTGTTTTCTTTTACAGAAAATCTGATGGATGTAGCGGGGGTTGATAAGATAGTGAAAACTATTGAAAAACTGACTGATTTGGAACAATAAGACAGGATAAGAACCCAGAACCAATACTTGTATAAAATAGCTTCAATCACTGGTAAGTTTTTCCTAAGTAAATAAGTTTAATAAAGATATAATCTAATAAATGATTTGCTATTTTAAATGCAGCACCTAATCATTCTATTTCATCATTCTTTACAGAAGTGAGCGTTACAACATTAAAAAGAATAAAAAAGGAAGGTACAGTAAATGAAGGTGTCTGGAATACCCCAGGGGAAAAACGGCCACATAAGCCCACAGTGTCCGATCTAAATAGTTTCTACATAGATGCTATTCGTAACAAAATTAACGAATATTACATCGTTAGAAAACAAGTTCCTACGTTGAGAACTCTGTTAGTGGAATTAAGAGAAAGCATTGGATTTAATGGATGCAGGGAAACTCTTCGCCACTTATTATTGTCCAATGGCTATGAGTTTAAGAAAAATAAGAACGAGCGTTCATTGTTAATTGAACGTTATGACATATCTGCCTGGAGACATCGGTTTTTAAGAGCCATGGCTTTGAAACGTAGAGAAGTAAAGTCAATAATTTATTTAGACGAGACATAAGTTCATAAAAACTACAAGCCCAAGAAGTCATCTACAAGTGGTGCAATTGAAAATGTTTCGACAGGGAAAAGGTACATAATTGTACATGCTGGATCAGAGAAAGGCGTAATGTAGGAAACAGTGATTCCAGGGATTCTAATGAATCTTTTCACATGGAAATTTTAGATTCAGATTTTGATTATGAAAGTGAATAGACCAAAATTATTATAAAAAATTGTTGTTGTTTTTTTTTTTAAATCAGATTGCTGCATAATACCTAGTCTTATTTTTGATTCAGACGTAGTAAACTGATTTTTCGAAATGTCATGTGTTTCTTTGATTTGGATTAATATACGTAGTGATTTTACATCCCGAAACTTCAGTTTATTTTGTCTGAATAGATATTCGATTTTACGTGATTAGCGCTAGCCATTTTAATATTATTATTTTTAACTTAGCCTAACCTAAACCACTGCTGGGTAAAGGCCTCCACCGAATCCTTCTGGGAACTTGAATTTATAGCAATCGTAATTATCAAAAACTTAGTGGTAAGTTTCTTTTGATAAGAGGTTACCTAGGTAGGTTAGTAGTATTGATTTATTTCGTAGACTTATTCCCATTTTTGGACCTGTCCACATGCAGTCAAGCAATAGTTAGTAGTAGCAAAAACCAATTATTTTATATTATAAAGTATCAAATTAGGTTATTACAGGTATGTCATACTAATTTTGGGGTTGCTATACTGATATTTTTTTAATTTGCCGCGCTTTTTCAGCCTCTACTTTCATTTGCCAGACTTTACTTTACTCTACGATAAAGTTTAGATTTTGTCTTTTGATTACATCAAACTTCACAGCTACCAAAGCTAGCCGCACACACGCAATATTATTGGCAATAATTACAATATTGACAATATTATTGTATATTTGCGGGTAGTATTGTTGATATTTACAATATTATTGCAAATTTCTGGATATTCTGGTACGTCCCAATAATATAGCGGGAAGGCAGTGGTATTGACAATAATATTGACGTGTACAGGTGCGTGACAATATTTTACTTAAGAAAAAGATTTCAGGATAGACGGACGTGCTGCCGCGACGCAAAAAATGGTGGACGAAAGCAGAATCTATACGGAAAACTGTGTTAAAAACAATATTTAATAGAATTTATTAAATCTTTCGAAACATATCCAGAATTATGATGTCCGTAATGTACGTCTATCGACGCATATCTAATTAAAGAAAAAGTATGCGTTGGATTAGTTCTTTCTTCTTCTTCTTCCTAACTTGGCAACCGGTCCTCTTTAATGAAGACCATTCCTGCCATTATCGAGTGAATTATAGTGTCAGGTGTTATTACGATTCAGTATCCTAACAAGATGGTGGCTCCCTTGTTAGAACTTTCTAGGAAGATTTTGTGGGACATCAGAATGAATGCTTTCAGCTTATATTTATAATACACTTCAATTAAGCACAAAAACCAAACGATATCACGCAAAACGCCACCAATATTACATAATACAGGGTCAAAAACCTAAGCTAATGTATTAAAAATAAAAACAACAACATGTCACTTCAAGATTCCGCCAAAAACCCCGCTGGATAAGTTGCTCGATATTTATTTAATTTTTTTTCAAATTAATTTTAAATTATTAAAATAACTTGCACGAGAAAAGATGTAAAGAAAGTCTTAAATTTAGCACTGACAAATTTTCGAAAAGAATTAAAGAAGGTTATAAATTAAAATCATCTTCGTTAATGTTGTAGTTCATATATAGAGTAAAATTATTGAACTCAGTTTTTTTTCTCATCCAATCTTTAATCCAGCTTTTCTTTATGCTTTTTTTAATCAATAATGTTAGTACAGTAGTCAATGCAACTACTTTTCTCTATGTTTAACATTTGCACATGGCTCTAGCTACAACACGCTACTATGTTAGTTTGTATCACGAAAACTTAAAAAAATATTGCGTAGTATGCGGGGCTATAAAATTGTTCAATATTATTGCAAGCTAGCATTCAAATAATATTGTGTGTGAGAGGGGGGGGGGGGGTACCCTACATGCCAAATGACGGCAAATTAGGGATGTGAATAACTGATTTAATATTTAACTAAATAACTAACTAAATGGCGTTAGTGTCATCTGTGGTTTTACTATAGGTAACATGTCGCTGAATTTTATGATGTGAAGGTGCGAGGGGAGGGAAGGAGAGGTAAAGGTAATCCCCTGTTAGGGAAAATGTTGGAAACATATAGTTTGAGATTTTTTGCTATTTTGGGGCTATGTCTTTATATGACATGTATGAATTTTCAATATCTAATTATTTGTTTTATTATTATAGTTCAAATCTAACCTAACCAATTTTGTAGCCACAACGGCAACAAAAATTAAAAATACTTACTCAGACCTCAAATCGGTACAAAATGTTGAAGTGGATCGTAAACTGTAAGCCGTAAACCAAACAATTATCGTGTAATAGTAACAAAAACAAAAGAAATTTTAACAATAATTTAATTACTTTAAAAATTATAAATAATGGTTTGTACATATATTAATTCTTATTAATTTATGTACTTCATATGTAATACTAAATCCTTATACCATAAACTAGTTAAATAATTAGTTTACAGTATTATCCATATTCCACATAAAAGAATTACCTATTACTATTATTAACAAAACGAAATAATGTACGAAATTTACGTACAAAATCCAAAAGAAACGTTCAGAAATTTCACCGAATTAAGCTATATGGTTGAAATATCTTTACCAATCTTGCAAAAATGAACTTTATTAACAGCTCAGAAACATACATCTGCATTATAAATTTTACTAAAAAATGGGATTTAAAAAAATATTTCTCAGCAACTATTTGATTCCACAGAGATCAATTTTATATTAAGCCCAATTAAAAATTGTATCAAAATGTGAAATTTTAACTTGACGGCATTTAATCTAAAATTGAGCCCCCATTGTTTCTTTACGAAGTTATTTTATCACACTTTCTGTAACCTTTAAAACTATGTTTCGTTAAAATGAATGATGATTATTTTCAGTATTTGATGAATACAATTATGACTATGGATCTTTCTGGCATTAGTTATAGGCATGAAATTAATTTTAATTTCACCGTTTATGGAATAACCAATGAAAAACTCAATAATTTATCTATTGATTTTAATTCTGAATGTCACATATGTCTACAGCAGACCAGCTGACAATGGCACGGAATTCTTTTATTTTTCAATTAGCGTTGCCAGAAACATTTGCCAGTTTCAACGTTTATTTATTAACGGTAATTTCAATTGTAAAGCGTATATTATTATCTTGAATACGTATCGTTACCTATGTTGATATGAAATATCTAATGCGGCGGGTCAAACCGCTTATTGGCGTAGCGACGCTTTGGTTCCTCCTACGTTGGCGACTATTGGCGTGGCTACGCTTTGGCCCCAACGTTGGCGATTTGGAATCGAGTTAGTTTTTTTAAATAAACAGACTGGATCATTTCACAGTTCTTCTCATAAAAGCGGTTAGTAGGGATAATAACTAAACGATCAAGTCCGGTGATTCAAGTCTGAAGCTGTAAAAGCCGCAGCGGCTCTGTTTTTGGATAGGGCCCCTAAGGCCAACAGTGTAGTCAGTTAAAAAAAAAAAAAAACTAAACATTTTCACAATGACTTTCTTTTAGTTTGCTGTGTTTCGGGATCCTTCATTGTTTTTTTTTTAATACGTAGACGTTACAGTATAAAGTATAAATCTTAGTCAACTTAGACTACAGCTCTACACTGTAGCGTTACGTTGGCAAAACTTTCCAAAGAAATTTTGAGGCAATTCGGAATCCACGTTTGGTGTTGCTACTCAGAATTTAATTTATTTAGGCATCGTACATATAAATAGCGATTTTAATGCTTAGTATTTTATAGAGATACTATAGTTGTTTTATGTTTTTAGTACATTCTAAATTTATGGTACGGTCAAACACATTTTTATTTACGTTCGATTCACACCACATACATTTACAACCAGATAAAATACATAAAGTACGTAGACCGGTTGACCAAGAAGGAAATACGACAATAATTCATAGGTAACATAAAAATTACTATTGCACCATTCAAGTACTTATTGTACAAATTTAGTAGATGTCGCGTCGCGTCGTGTTGTTGCAGCTTTATTGTGTTTTAGTAAATTATGCTTTACGGTCCGCAAATTAAGTAGTGTCTATACGCATGATTGTTAAAAATTAACCAGACTTTCTTTATTCAAATAATTCACTTGAGGTTTTTTACCACTTCCGATTTGCAATAAATAATAAGTTGTGTACGCAAAAGATTACGCGGTTATTATCCTCGTTTCGTTAAACTATATAGGGTAAGTATTTACAGTTGTAAAAATAAAACAAAATATAATATATCTACGATAATATTGTTTAATAATAATAATTTTACTTCTGCAGTTTTAATTATTATAATTATCTTGAAAACACAGACATCTCGTAGTAAGTTATGATGTCAATAAATATGCATAATGGCCAGACTAGTAATAAAAAAACGGACACGTTTAGAGGTAAAACTTCCACTGTGCGATAGATGGCGCTGCAGATTTTTCGGTGTATATTTTATTACCGAATTCGTCAAGCAGTTAGTGGCTCATAAAAGTTAGCCCACCACAATATTTTTTCTAATTTTCGAATTTATTTATACATATCGTTAGTTCATCGTTTGTTCTTATTTGTTCGTCATAATTAATAGTCTGTTCGTATCTCATTTATTTATAAAAAAATCCAGTTAAGTAGCCCTCCAGATATTAATTATAAGTTTTTTATATTTTGATGAGTTTTTAAATATTCATTTACGTTTGTTCTGTCATAAAATTAGTACATGGTGATCGCCGGCGGCCGCTTCCGGGGCCGTCTCCCGCTTTCTTTTCAAAGTCAAACCTAA
The DNA here is from genome assembly GCA_033032175.1 of Saturnia japonica. Taxonomy (NCBI): domain Eukaryota; kingdom Metazoa; phylum Arthropoda; class Insecta; order Lepidoptera; family Saturniidae; genus Saturnia; species Saturnia japonica. The sequence goes on along the minus strand of CM065311.1, from coordinate 17,595,544 downwards.
CCCTAACCCAGCCAGACGACGGACGCACTTTTTTTTATAAATAAATAAGATACGAACAAACTATTATTTATGACGAACAAATAACAACAAACGACGAACTAACTATACATGCATAAATTCGAAAATTAGAAAAAAATAATTGGGGGGCTAAGTTTTATGGGCTGCAGTTAGTACATAGTGCTTTTTAGTAACAATTCGTTAATTTACCAGATATTCTGTAACACCGATGGAATTTCATATTGTATTACCTGTAATTTGTTTATTAAAATGGTATCGAAATTAATAGTTTTATGGACATGAAAACAAACGGCAATAAGATTGTTTCTACGACATAAATAAAAAACTAATTGCGCGTGTTTTATCATCTTAAGCTTGTTCTCCTATGTATAATAGGTATATAGGTACTTTGCCAGACTGTATATATTCACCGCTGGATATGTGTCGGGTATATTATGTTCAAGTTTCAGAGAGGTCTTTAATAATGTGTCATATTTACTTATAGTAGTACACATTATTTTACATTATCCACGTATAGCGTAATGTAATCAACAGTTTTTTAATCGTTTAGGATACTGGAAGCTACAAATATAATTATCAAAAAGTTGTAATTATCTTCAAATATAAGACATGTTTTATATTACATTACATATTGATAAGATGGCAGGCATTCAAGTGAGCACCATAAACAAAAGTACTTTGTGCAAGTGCACAGAGTTGTACTTATCATATCATTGGTTTCTAGGCATACTAATAGGCATTCTGTAAAGGCTCCTTTATGTGATATTTTTAATATGGATATAATTTTAATTAGCCACCTATGTAGTTATGAAAAACTTATTAGAAACATTATTTCGGTATATTAATTTGCTCTCACATTTAAAGTTTTGTCAGGTTTGCTGTTGGCATAATCTTGAGGTCATGCCTACCAAACGAGTTCCGCTCGTAAAGTCCAGTTTTTGGCTACAGTAGGTACCGACCAAATCCAGGCGAACGCCGCGCGCCGTTCAATGTCCCAAAAACTCGTATCACAACATGGGATTTAATAAAATAACACAACATTTTAAATAGTTTTGCTTTTATTGGGTACGAGGAACCTTTCTGGTCAACATGAGCTACAATAGACTTCTGTTTACGATATATTTACAATTTTCAGTATTATATAATCATAGTTCATATCTATCTAAATATATCTAGATCTAGGGTAATATGCATTAGGAGTAAATTACTGTATATTCACAATAATTATGAAGGTCTAAAGAAATCATCTATACACATATTTCTTATAGAAGCCTTGTACAAAACACTACAACCTACTAATATAGTCGTGCGGCGTCGCTGGAACATTAACAGTTTGGCTTACATGTATATCGTAAAGCCTTACTACTTATTACGGCTTTCATACGATGCATAATATAACCAAATAGTCAGTCACCACCTTTGTTCTGTTTCATATTATTTAATAATGAAGCTAGTATAGATACAGCAAATATTAACTTAGTATACTTTAAATACTCTATGCTTGTCACGTTTACGGATTCGATCCATTTCAAAGCAAATCTGTTACTATCCGATCACATTCTTTCATTATTTACATCATTCCGACACACGATTCTATTACAACTTGTACTATATACAAACAATTTAATTCATAAAAAAAATACAATGTTAAATTGCTATAAACTTCTATTATCCATATAGGGTTGGAATAAAAATAGTTTTTTTTATCGATTTCAGCGTGCAAAATCGACTAAAGCCAGCGATCGCACGATTTTCCACACACTCGCAACTTCTAAATCTAAACGACTGCATATAAATGTTACACACATCGACAACGGATAAAATACATTCAAACATTTATATTTTATAATAAACATGTAATTACAATATCTAACGAAAATGACACATAAAATCATTCCGTACATCACTAAAGACAGATCATTGTTATCGGCCCGACGAGAAACAACACTTGTTTGATTTCATCTAACACCGTTATTAAAACGTGATAAATAACTTAAATTATTACATTATAAAAAATATAGGTAATAAATTAATACATAGTTCTCGTTCAATGCATAGAAATAATCAACTAAGTATTTCATTTCATATGTATTACAAACACTCGTATTATAGTTATCTTAAATGGAATACGATACGCAAATAGCGAACACTTTAAAACCGAACATAAAATATTAACGATATACATGAGAAACCTCAGGCTCGTTGCTGAGATGCGTAGCAAAAGCATGGCAGTTAGCACGTAATTCTGCACCCTAAATACTAATAACGGAAAATATATTTATTAAATTGTATCCAAAGCATTTATAATAGAAGGCTCACAGTGTGGGTACCGACTCCGTGTTTTATATTTTACGGACAAACAGTGATGCAACAAGACGTGTGAGTGAGGACGGTGGCATCCGCAATCTAGTGATGCGCTTGCGCTTATAGACACTTGTGTGATTTAGATCCATAGAGGGCGGATAGCGAGGCGCGGCGCGGCGTGGTCGCGCGCGCGCTTTGCATCCCTCGGCGCTCGACCGGCGTACACTCTTTCCTTGTTAACCTACGAATTAACATAGCACAGCCATAGTGACTCTCCGGATCCCGCGTGCAGCGCGTTGCGGATGGGGTCGCGCGCCGAGGGTGGGGGGCCTGCACCTCGAAGCCGGCGTCGGGCCGGCGGGCGTTCTCAGGGGCGCCGAACTGTAGGCCTACGAGACCGGAGGCTGTGGGCCCTGTGGCTGCGCTACTGGTTTAGCGCCTGCCGCTGCTGGGAGCTGTGCCAGCGTATCTTGACTGGCGTGAGCTCGCAAGTACGTATTCTCCACTTCGAGCTGGTTGATCCTCTCCATCAGTTCGGCGATGCGCTCTTTCAACACTTCAACTTCTTCGCGCACCGCGAACATCAAGTGGCTCTTAACCAGATCCTGGAACAAAAAAAATAATATTAGGTACACGTAACAAACAAATCCACATGTCGTTATTTTTCACAACCTTAATTTAATATTTAGAACTTTATACCTAATTAATAAAAAGGAGACGGATACGCTTTCATACATTCTTGGGCCTAGATGTAAAAAGATGAGAGTGGTGTCAATTAAGAGCTTCTATATTATTAGACCGTCTCTGAAAATTCTGCGGATTTTGGCAATCTGAGAGCTAGTAAAAGTGAGATTATGCAACAAATTGACTATAAACCTATACTTAACAGTCACTGTTTCATTTAGGTTATTTAATAAGCATACGGATAATAATAATGAATATTCACGAAAATCATACTCACATTGTATAATTAGAGAATTGATACGCTTAATATCAGTATTAGACTCAAGTAGGTAGCGAATAGCGAAAGGTACGGTAACCTAATATGAGTTATCTAATATATTCCATATTGGGAATATCAAAATATGAGCCTGTTAAATAAACACCTCTACCAAATAATACACAGACCTCGAATTACTCAAATATATCAATAAAATTAACTGGAAACACTCAAAACGCAGACACACTAAACGATACGAGACGAGTGATCCCCAGAGTGACCAATGATCATAGATTGAAAGTCAGGGAGCTGTTACTATTAGCAAAGATTACATACATTTGACAAACATAAGTATAAATCAATCTGTAAACGAGAATCGTGTTTAAGATTTTCTTTTATTAATTGATTTTTTTTTTCATCATCCGGTGCAAGTGTTTTTATGTTCATTTCTTGAAATCATTCAACGTAATTGATTATAGTAATCGATACTCTATTTCATTATTGAAATAAATTTATTTTTAAGATTTCTCGTCTCCTAGATTGTAAATTGAGCTGATTTTTTATATTTTGAAACAGAAAGAATGCCGCTTTTTTAAACCATATCTCAACTTATTACAATTGGGCCCAGAGATCCCCGTCTCCTTTAAAACGTTCAAATAAGACCGGTATTGAATTAAAAACAAGACTCGCTCGCATCGCGTCGCATCAATTCAAATTATTTAAAACTCAAGATCGGTTAGTCGCTTTCAACAACTTGACGAGTTGATTTAAATACGTTACTTTAATAAATAATATTTGGACGACCGAGCTTATCTCGGTATCCTAAAATAAAAGAAAAATACCTATCTACGTAAACTCAGAATGTAAAACAATTTTTAAATACAAAATTTTATACAAATCGTTGGAGGCGATTTGGAGAAACCAATTACATACATATATATTTAGTATTAAAATAATTTAGCGTTAAAACGTACTTTTGGATTAGGCACGACCACGTAACAGGGATCTTTCTGTCCCTTCTGTCTAACCTCATAAAGGCAGCCATCTCTGGGTTTTTGCGCAATGTCGATCATATTTGTAGGGGCGGGCGACAATATTCAAATTCACTTATTACACAAGCGTTAACTGCGCGACACGACGCGCGGCGGTGGGTAAAACAAGACTGACGGTAATGTACTACTCTCGCGAAGTAACGAATTCAAGCGGAGAAGTATTGCACGCGCGTCCCGCTGGGCGACTGATGGTCTGCGCGCGCGCTCACCCTATTTAAAATGGCTGCGAGGTGAACACGTCATCGGCACGCGAACTGCCCGTGCACCCTGAACTCGGCGACACAACCTACATCGATATCAATGCGACACAGCCCTTATTTATACTTTGTTTTGCTTTACATTGCATATCGTAAACACCGCAACAACATGGAGCAAATTGGTTGACTTTTAATAAAATGAATCTTTGTCGAGAGTTAATAGAACGCATAGCTGAGAATAATAATTTTAAAATAATTTACGCGTGATAATTGCAAAGTACGAAGAATGCGGATACAGATATGTACAGAGTAATTGACGTGTACCACATTATAGAAAATAAAAAGTCTTCCACGACCGTACCGACCTCGTTCTGTGTGTGTACACACATTAGCACAGATATAAGGACGTGAGCAAATGGCGCACCGCTCCGATAATAGAACTGGAATTGATAACGATTGAAATAATAAGAGACCTAATAAAAATTGACGATGTTAAGTAAAAATAAATGTCGGCAATAAAAATTAAACAAATAAAGTAAAAAAGAATGACGATTAAGATTACTAAATGACGTCACTTAGGTAGTTTATGACGGCCTTTTAAGCTTTTCATTAATTTCTTTATATTTTTTATACAATTTACAACGATATGATGCAATGTTCCAATTTAATAAAAATCATTCTAATAAAACGTGAATATTTTCTTGAGTGAAAACAATAACTATAAAATATCAACGGACGATTATATATTTTATTAATTAATATAAATATTTTAAATAACAAAGTCGAGTTACACTTTTATGATAATATGCAAACAGAATGTCGATATTAATTAGGCCACTCGTTCGATATTTATAGTAACATATATTATATTTTTAAATTTGCAATCTGAACTGTTCGATACAACTAACATTAAAATACAAAAGTCGAGGAAGATAATACAACGACGTAGATAATAGGTACAAATATTTCCTTTGCAAAATTTACTACTGGAAGTCCGCCTAAAATAAAATGAGTTCGGAGTATTTATTTAAGAGATCAACTGTCTAAGACTATTTCAATTATTTGTGTATGATGTGATTCAATTTAAGTAGGTACACTTGAGGAATTGCGGCGACTAAAAGTGTTATGAGCCAATTTAGTCGTTGTTATAATTAGACCGGGATATAAATAAGCGAGATTTGATGAGGTCTCGTTTAGTATGGTTTCTGCGTGGGAGTGACCTTCAGTCAACAGGGACACTTTATTATAAAATTCCGGCGGTGAGTTTCTTTCACTTAATTACGTATTTATCAAGAGCAAAGCGATAGCAGAAATGGTTAATTATCGACTTCAAAATGGTAAAATCAGATGACTAATACACAACCTGAATTTGCTATTTTTTAGCCGATATTTAGCCATTTCTGCTATAGCTTTGCTCTTGCGAAATACGTAGGTAATTAGGGGGCCGATCTGTTCAACCAGTCAACTCGTGGCAATAGAGAAAACCATTCATAGACTCGAGTTCAATTGAAAACTGGTATTAATAAAGCTAACAAACTGGTAATGCAAATTTAAACAGGAAAATGGCGCCATACGCTTGTTATATTTGCGAATTGTCTACAAATTAAACAATGTTATCATCAACGTTTTCATGTCAGTAGGTAAATTTGATAAAGATTGAAAGTGCGAAAAACATTAACTCGCCACGTAGATACACACAACTATGCACATAATAATATGTACCTTTGTATTATTAGAGAATCTGATGGATATGGTGATTATAGGACCTCGGTATTTCTAAAAAGCGACAGGAGACAATTCAATACATACTAAAGATTCAACTTTGAAGTTAGTATTAGAGAAATGACAAATCATCCTTAATTAAAACTGAATAAAACCGAAGGAAGCGCCTTTATCTGTGTCAATAGCATGACTGTTAACATCTGATCTGAGATATTCTTTAATTGGTCTTTGTGCGATATAATGTGAACAATCGAAGCCAGGTGTCCTAGGATGCTATTTTTAGAAAGTACATTCTTGTTATGTCTTTCGAAGTATAAAGACAAAACTACATAAAGTAGGAGAATTTTACTCTTTGTACCAATTTATGGCTTCTGAATTAGGCAAAAATTAATAGATAAAAATTCTTATCCAGCATACCTACTATGAAAAACGCTGTTTAAAGTTTATATAAAGCACAAAATACACTGAATTATTGAGATACACATATCTGGAGATGGAATGAACAAAATTAATACAAAAATACATTTCGGTGTACATACTAATAGGTTGACAGTCTAATTGCAAGGATAAAGTCAACGCAACAAACGAAAAAATTCAAATGTGTACAGAGCTGGAGGAGTACCCAATTGCTGTGCGCGCAAATCATAGCGAAACACACCCGTATGTCACGTACGCAGTAGTTATTTTCGGGTAGATACTAAATTAACGACTTATCGACACCGTTGATAATATCAAAATTTAATTCAACATATCCGCTTTATGGGTGAGTATACTTATTATGCAAAGCTAGAAAGAAATTCATATCAACATGATTATAGATAGGTACTTTATAACAAAGTGATTTAAATGGTATAGATTTATCTGTTTTAATCTTTGACTTGTTTACGAACATGACAAAATGAAAGAGAAACGAAATCCTATTTCGTGTGTTGGACTTTACGGTGTATATTAAAAAACAACGTTCTTACCTGTAAATAAAGTTGAACAATACAATTTACCGATACAAGTAAGAGTACGTACTATTTTCTGTATCGATAGAATGTATGTAGCGTTCATCTCTCCAGCTATAACCACGTTTCAATACTGTCATTAAAACCGTCAAACGCATTGCTTACCAAACAAAAAAGGTACGACAGAACTTTTTTATCTTTTACAATACAATATATATATATATTAAAATGACTCTAACATCTTTGCCATGTAAATGAGACGAGGGTGTTGAAAATATATTTTTGTCCGAGACACGAGATTATAATGAAAAAAAAAAGAAAGAAAAAACTGTTTAGCGATTCGAAAAACTTCGAGTTTAGGTAACCAACCGGTCTTGGTGTAACATAAACAACATATAGAAGGGGAAACGGCGATATAATTTAATAATATTATACTTCAATGACATCATCTTAATATTAATATAGAGATGTACGTACTTTTCATCGTTCATAAATGTACAGCTGTTACTCGGAAACAATTACTTTAAGATTTGGACATACTTTTTGTTTTGTATATGTAATATGTTTTTAAACGTATTATAAGTTTAAAGTCGAAAACGTAGAAGAAAAACATACCTACTGTAATGTTTGCGCATATTCTACAACGATAACTTTTTCCATAATACCAGTGGTTAGTTTTGGAAGAGATTTGAATATATCCTACAATTATAATATAAAACATGAAGGTAAGAATAACAGACACATTAAATTTAATGATCAAAACAGAACAACGCGACGCGATGCCTTCTGTTCTGTCAGTTCTACCATCTGGTTTTTGTTATGAAAATCTAATTGACTATCAACATGCTAATATATAGTTTTAATAATTATGATCCAGTTTGCGTACAATGCTGAAAGTCCGTATACAACTTTAAAATCGTAATTACTTGCTAGGGCATATAATAATTTATATGTATATAATTATATTATTTGTTTTTTTTTTTAAATGTTCTTAGGATCAATAACTTTATGATATGATAATTTAAGGATTTCTCAAGGATCATCTGATCTGATATGATCATCAAGGATTTATTTATCTACACGTTTTAATTCATATTTTAAACTAGAAAACACAAAGAGTTTTTTTATACTTACAAGCTTTTATTCAACTCGCCGTTAATATTTTAACTACTCCTGACATTCATAAATGCCTTCAGACCTAAATTGAATAAAATATTTTTGATCTGATTCTATTTCCGCTGTAATTTGGAATAGGTATTTATGTAACTTCGACAACGACAATGCAACGACTTATTGAGCTGATCTCATGAAGGAACTTGGTGCTGGCCATAGTAACTCCTAAGCGCACCTATGTTACATGTCACTTTTACCATATTTCAATAACTAGTGATGAACAAATTAATAATGTGTTTTGAAATATATAATAAACAAATTTAATTAATAACATTCTCTCCTCACTTTTTCTTTACAAAATAACGAAATTTACTTTATACTTAGTAATGTAAGTTATAATGAACTGCGATCGTCAAAATAAGGTAGTCGATGTCACTGATCAAGTGTAATCATTTAGTAAGTTGAATAACAAATAAAAATTATTCTACAAACGAGAAATATCAATCATTTTGCGATCTCTTAATTTATAGATAATTAATAAAGTAAATTAGTATAATAAAAATGACTCTTATGTTCTTATCAACAAAAAATATTTTTTGCCAAAGAACGATAGTAACGGTGTTTATCTATAGATTCATATGACAGATCAAAGTACATAGATGTGAGGCGAAATCTCTCGTAAGAAATCTTGATGAGCCAGTTAAAAAGCGCACAAGTTATCTATCAACAAGAAACCGACAAACTCGACGGGTCCATCTTCCTAAGAGAAGCGTAAAAGTGGTCAAACAGGCAAACGTTTCCATATTCGTCTCGCTTAGTAGGTTTTCTCCACTTCATAATGTTTATGCGACAAATTAAGGCCTTCACTGTGAATTCAAACGTTTCATTCAGAAATTCGCTATGTATAAAGCCTTAGGAATGTATTGTTTCAAATAATTTATTATAACAGGTTATAACTGCTAAAATATTAGCATATTAAAATCTATATCGTTTCCATGAAAGTAAGCTGTATGCTTACTGTTTATCGCTTGTTAAAAGAATTGTTTTTATTTAACACGCCATTTGCTGTACCAGACCTGACTAACATGCTGACGAAGAAATTGTTTACTATTCCAATATAATGAAGTAACAAATGGACACATTGTAGACCTGTTTAATATAAAGTAGCCATTACAGCCGATAATCATTTGATAGCGAAACTCAAACGGGACCCAATAACTGTCACTAATAGGTTGCTATAAAGTAGTTAGAATTTTAAAAATTAAAGTAAAAAATATAGGTTAGACTTCGAGAATTTTAGTATGTGGCTGCTATCTCTGAAGGCAACATATTATGCTCATCACATATTTAGGCCGGAATATTATAAGCACTATCGAATACCGATGATTTGGGGCAGAAATAAACGTGACGGCGTTCTTTCCCGCAGTAGATCAGATGTTATATTACCACTTTAAAAATGCCATAATTCTATGTTCGTACAAACATGACCAGTAATGACTTATGTGGCCTTAAAACAGTATACCGACACCAAAATAAACGATTTTCCTTCAGAAATATTGTGACCATAGAAGAAGCACTAGCAAGCTGCAAGTAGCTTGCAAGCTACTAGTCACCCTGAAGAGTCGATAACATGCTAGAAGTAAATAAGTCTTAGGTAGGTCAGGTTAGGTTCTGTAAAAAAACATACATACCACTACGCCTGTATTCCCCGAAGGGTTAGGCAGAGGTGTACTAATGTACACCCACAGTTCGCCTAGTATGTTTTTAGGTCCCATGTAATAGTGGGCGAGCCTATTGCCATTAATCGGGCACGAAACCAAACTCCGAGCTGCTACTGAGAAAAACCCAATAACACTTTGCTCGACCTGGGATTCGAACCCAGACCACGTTCACAGCAGTCGCGCTTACGACCACTAGGCTAACGAGGCAGTTAAAAAGGCAGTTTTCTGTAAAAAACCGATTGAAAATAAAATCATATTCACAGTAGTCGTATATCAACTGCGTATATTTCAGCAAGAATTTTATTAATTGTTATTTTATTATTTTTTCATTGGACTACAGTATAATGTGGCCATTGTGTGGAACATAACATATTTGCGCAGTTGTTTTCGGTTAGAAACTATTAATATTCGTGACACAATTCATAAGCTATGCTCAGTGCACATGTTATTTTTCATATCTGCTGTTGTGTAACTAACTTGTTTGTTGTTTTCAATTGTCAATATTATGGGGGGCCTATCACTATTGAAACTGGTAGATCTAAGTGTTTTGCATGGGAAAAGTTTTCATGCTCTCCCTGAATACGATCGGAATGGACGATGGAATTTCCCGTAATCACAGGAAAGGGCAGAACCTCTGCGGGACCTGCTGGTGGCTATAAAATTGTTAAGTACATAATTAATTTGAACATCATAGTATCATAACATCATGTATTAAAAAATGGATTTATTTACATTCCTTTTCTTTTCTTCCAAGCCTTCCATTTTATTATTAAACAATAATTATTAAATAATAAGTATTCAATTAAAATATAAAAATTGTAAATAAATAGTTAGAAATATATTTTTTGTTTATACGTTTATCTTTATTCGAATTTATAAGTAATTACTACTACGTTGATGGATATATTAATAACTTGCTTAAACTTTAAATCAATAAATTTTAAAATTACTGTAGAATAAAACATTACAATTTGTGTATGTATATCCCAATTATACTTATCAAAATTCGACAAAAAAAAATCTATAACTAGATGTTAGCAAAGCCATTTCGCACTGCACTATCTCGACAATTAACCGAACCAACATTCAACCAGACGGGCTTATCGACTTCCAAGTGTAAACAGTGTTATTAAGCAAGCACACATTAAAAATTATTATAAACAATAATGATAAAAACACGGCATTGACGTAGAACTTTGTTATCAATTTGATAAAAAGTTTCATGTAAACAAGTAAAAATTGACCGGTGGCGGTCATGAAGTAATCTCCGGTAGAAGTTGACATTATAGAATGATGTCACGCCGCTCGCATAGTTCTGATGATTTCATTGCGGTCGACTATCAGTTCGAAACAATTTAAACCGCTAAAGCTAAATAACAATAACTGTAAGCTATTTTATGAGTAATTACGTAATTCAATTTACATTTTCGATTTTGTTTACTACTACCCTGATCAGTCAACCTATAACAGTATATTACTGTTGAACCAATTCCTCTGTATGTTTAATATAAATTAGAACATCCATCAACATTTACTATACCTAGTTGGCCAGGATTGTAAATAGTACACATCTCTTCAGATAACGGATCAGCTTTGCAATGTTGTCTGATAACACTATTTGTGTCTGATTGTCGTAAAAAATATAACAATACATTTGCTAACGTGTTTTGCAATATAAGCACATAAATACATAATATCAATGATAAATAACTAGATACGATCGTAAATAATCTATGGATTAAACGAGCGGGATCGTAAATTACCGTGAATCGCGTGTTTTTCCTATACTTATATATAATAATTTAACATTAACATTGAAAAGTAAAGTGTATCTGTACAAACATGATATAAACGAGTGCAAATATGAACGCGCCCCGTTGCTTTGCTATCAGATCTATACGATATGATTTATTCGTTACGTTTGACAAGGAAATGTTCATATCATGGTTCAAGCAGCTGTTTCAAGGTAATTTTGCGTGCAGAAAATAGATTAATAATTGTACATATATGGTACACATACGTAAACCTAACTTATTCAATATACTCTTGGTGAGTTGATTCTTCTGAAAACAATTTTAAAATTAAATATAAAAATATATATTAAACCTACGTTTTATGTATGAATACACAAACAAAACTAAATTACAGTTACAAAATGTGAGTAGTCTGTTGCAACGTTTATATTCTTTGCATTTTTTATTCAGATCAAGGAGAGCGATCTCACAAGAGAAACCATAATAAAAACTAGCTCCATTTCATATTATTTATTTGAAATTCTTATTAGTTTAAATAAATGACTTTTTTATATATGTACTGAAATAGATACATACTCATCGCTGTACGTCACATACCTAAACAGTTAAAAATATTTCAAGCGAGGAAAATAGTTTTGTTTTGTACGTAAGTATGTTGAATCCATATGTTTAAAATAAATACACATATAATATACAAATTATGATTGGTGTAAATGTGGGATAGGTAAAAGAATCAACTCGTGATCAAAATTAATAGATTTAACTTTGTTACACAAGATAGGGGCGTGACGGTTTCATTAAACTCAAAGTTTACTTTCAGAGAAAACTATAGTTTTCCAGGATTCGTGATCCCGATACGATCGATAGGGCGTACGGTTCGCGCTCGTGGCTACTTGTAACTTGCAAATTATCTTAACACCACCTTAGGGTGTCGGTGGCACGCGACTGAATCGTGTGACCTCCTGACATCCGTAGATTTCAATCAAGTTGCCGGCGCGGCGTACACATATCGAAAGGGGTAATCAGGAGAGCACGTGTCTCCAGCGCATTCAAGCCGGCTTTTCTTCCGTGTCTATTCTCGGTGGCTTAATCCCGTCAGGTCACGCTCAACTCACGCAAATCACGTATATAGCGACGAAATTAGCATGCCACGGCGGCGCACGCTGGTAAACAGAAATTTCCACACGCGCTAATCGATAAATAAGCGCCGTTCATAATGCACGCTAATGATATTTCGAAAACACCGTTGAAAATAAAATTCAGCGCGCGATTCGTCGGTCGACACAACGCGGCAACGCCGAGACGGAACCATCAATCATCGCAAAACGTTAAAAATGGTTAGAGCATATTATTTTGACCGAAATCAAAGAAATGTATGTTTGAACAGTTGTAAGAAACCGGGTCAGTGGTGTGTGAGCTATGCCTGCTTCACATCAAACCAACGGTACGCATAAACATAACTATTATGATGATGTAACCGCGGTGCGGATCTTACGAAAGCCGCCGAGAACCAGAGTACCTCAGATTCCAAAATTATATAGTAGTGCTTGCGAGTGTACATTCGTTGTGTCGAGTATAAGATGGCGTGTTTCAAGGTGGACCGGTTTCATACTGGTCGCACGACACGACGCCGACGCAGTTTACTTGATGCTCTACCTACTCTTTGATATAATAACTTATGTACCTATTTCAATTATTAATCGTATGCTGTGCGCTAATAATACTAAGTTACAATATATATTAAAGCAAAAATACGAAATTTTCCAATTTTAATTTATATATATATTATATACCCGGAGAGACATTATATTAGAAAGATAAAGTATAAAGGCTACGCACGTACTTCTAGTTGCCTAATCCTGTTTAATATAAACAGAAATAAATTATAAACGATGCATACATTTATTTAATCCATGAAACTAATGGTTATGTAAGGCAAAAAAGATACATACCATGTCACATTAAAATAATTGCGACAGGAGAGATACGTGCCTTTTATATAAAAAAGTGCACATTCGCGTTGCATAACCGTTTGGTGAGAATTACCTGTGCAGAGCTATACAAAAATAATAAAGCTCATGAGATTGTATATTTGTTTTAACGTGATAATCTTTGGAACTAACATTCAGATAAAAAAAAAATTGGTTGCCTGTAAAGTCGGTATACGGGCGAAAGTTTTACGTGACAACGACTTTATGTCTGTCTCTCTCGCTCTTAGGCGGGCTAACCATGCCCGAGTGGAAGGGACGCGTGCCTCTCACTCGCTCTCATTGTGAGCGCATAACGTGAGCGGAGCGTAACGCAGTTTCTTGAAGTGTCACCCGGCAAACCAATTTATAAGACGTTGTCACGTCAAAAAAAATCTTTATACCCTAACTGCTTCACTGGGCTTGGGGGCGAGTGCTAAAGCCACTCAGCCGCGAAAGTGTGGTAACATGTTCAAGGGTGCCAAAGTGGCCGAATCTTTTAGAACTGATTAAACTGTCAGCCATAAGGGTCCTGGAGCCTCAGACGGCTTTTACAGCCTCATCGTGGCTTGGGGGCGAGCGCTTGAGGCACTTAGCCGCGAAAGTGTGGCAAGATGCTTAAGGGTGCTAAAGTGGGCGAACCTCGGTTTGGGGCTGTTGCCGTAGTTTCAATTAAATCGCGATCTGGTGAAATTCGTTCTAAACTAACATATATATATATATATATTAGTACAACAATAATAACAATACGCTACACGGGCACAGCTAGTAAAGAATAAAAAAACACTTTTTAATTCATGCTTCGTTAATAGGAAATAGCAAAAACATTACAATCTATGTGCAGGATCGCGAATTATAATAATAAATCGATCCGATATAAATAAAGCAGTTGTACTCAACTAAATAAGGAAACCGGCGTTATAAAAATAGAGATAAATAAATACTAAACTGTATAAATTACGAGTAGGTATTATGATTATGAAGGCAATAACAAAGATTATCGATCGAGGATATTAATATAATATATTTGCGATCTAATCAAACAAGATAATGACATCAAACGCTTTATAAGGGAGCTCGGGGCTCGGACAATAAGTCGCGTGCGTGTCTTCGTGTGTTGTGATAAAAATACTTATAGTATTGGGCATTAGGGTTGGATTGGGGTCAATCGCTTGAGGCCATCTGCGTTGTATAATTATAGACGATGTGAGACGCGTCCAATGGCTCAATATGAATCTCAATTGCGAATATGAATACATTCGATATGAACCGAGTGCAGCCGTCGTGTGTTAAGCACTCTGCTTCCCTATATCAGTTAGGTTTTCTCATATAAAAATAACATATTTCGATGGACCTACTTGAGTAATAAAAATGATGATTTTATTGTTGTTTGGCTTTTTAAACTCGATATAAATTTGCAATTTGTATAAATTACTAGCTTTTATTACCCGGAACTTCATTCCCGTTGCCTTGAAAATGAAATGAATTACACGCCATCTGTTGTAAACTAATGATACAGAAACTTTTGCGGGAATGCCACAACAGTTCACCAAAGTTTTAGGAGAATGCATAGGCTGTAAACAAAATATACTGACATACTCAAAACAAATGAAATTGGTATCACAGGGTTGAATTGTTCTTGTTTCTTATTCTTAACCTTGTATCAATTTATGTTCACTTATCTATAATTCAAAGTAGTGAGCAATTATTTACTAAATGTAAGAACAATTATTTATTCATTTGCTCAACAATACACACATCTACAAGACAATTTTTAACAAACAAGAAAACCAACTTCAATGGATTAAAGAGTTGTTATTTTTGTATCTCCGAAGTTAAAGGTCCAATGTCAATGAAATTAAAATGGGACCACCCTTGAGGTATCCCCTATCCAACAAAAAAATAATTATCCAAATCGGTTAATAAACAAAGAAGATATGGCTGAACATCCATACCAAAAAATACATTTGGATTGCCTGTCCGTCTTTATTGAAGTCTGTTAAAAAAACATCTGGCCTCTAGGTATCAAATAGTGCGTGTTTAGATAAGTTATAGTTTCCGCATAGTAACAATAGTACCTATCACTGATAAAACAGTGTCTGTTTATCGCGTTAATTATAAAACAGGCCTGTTTCATGTTATTAATATTAATATCTGGGCGATCGAGCTGTGCTCGGTATCTTATAAACAAAAAAAGAAAAACACCTATCTAGGTAAACTTGGAATGTAAAACATTATCTAAATGCAAAGATTTATCGAAATCGTTGGAGCCGTTTCGAGAAACCAATTACATATATACATGAATTGCTCACTTAATATAATAAGATATCCATAGAGTAATAAAGTCCGCTCGCTGTACTATACCGAATCCTTAATTCTATGAAGATATCCATCCGTACGTCGCTCTACACGTCATTGTACATGAGTACACGCATTGCGCTACATGCATTTCAGGAGTACAAATTTATTGTAAGTACTGTGTAAAAAACGGTACGGTTGTGAGACATACTAGACTATTCTGCACACTTTTATAATACTTACTAGCTGTGCCCCTCGGTTTCACACGCACCGGTGTAGACGACTACCATAATTTTTGTTCTCACTTCCCACAACTACAAATTATTATAATTTTGCATTATCTCCTAAAATGTGCAAATGTGTCCTATAAAGGGCAAAATTTTGTGCACGCGGATAAAGCAGTTCAAGAGGCTTCCAGTTTCGACTTACTTAACAATAATCAATATTAAAGGCTATCTTATAGTTGTAGGTAGCATAATGTTAGATAGCCTATACTATACCTCGTGAGTCTGGCCATCAATACAAAAAGATTTTTTCGAAACGACCGGTAGTTACAATTATTAGCGTGCTTAAAAAAACAGAAAAACTTTTTCGCTGTTTTATTATTTGTATACGGTATAGATGGGATTGAGTAATTAATACGTTTAGTAATTTTATAAAACTTTTAATAGGTACTTTTATTTGGCATTTCTTTATAAACTATTTTAATTAGTAGATCAGTTTGGAGGTATTTATTATCTAAAAAGTATCATGTTTGTTGTATATTATTACTAATTAATGTTCTACTTTTTGTCACACAATGAGAAGATCAAATTATCGGCTGAATATGTACAAAAAAAAATCTTTACTCCAATTTTTTATTTATATTTATGTATTATATTCTTGAATAAACGAGGTCACGCTATCTGAAAAGGTTTTTAAAGAATGTAAAAAGGAAATCAGAAACATGTTAATAAACAAAAAAAGAAAAGATTTTTAAAGGACTCTTTCCTATTATGAATGAATATGTATAATTATATTTTAAGTAATAATTTTCTGTATTACCAAAAATTTTGTTACCTTTTCCTTACAAATAATCCTATTAAAATATTTTGTGAGAATAACCCTTAAACTGAAAGGTAGTAAACTAGACTAGACGTAGATATACATCATGAAATTATAAACAATTAATTCTCAATATATTTTTAAACATTTTATGGTATTGTTGCCTTGTTTTAAAAAACAATTGTTATATTATAATACTGAATAATAGATAGTAATTTTTCAATATTCGGGACTTGCTAACATAAGAAGAAACAGTAGCTCTGTAGTGGTTTTACAGGTAACAGATTATGTTATGTAAAAAAATTCTCTTGTGAATAAACAAAGACAGATTCCACAAAATTATCAGTTTAATAAATACATATAAACATAAACAATAATTATTATGACAAACAATCTCAGTTGTGTTACGATTACTCAGGGGACTGAGTGGAGTCGTTTCCTGATCATTAAAAAAAGGAAGTCATTATCGACTTCGAAAGCCTAACATCGATCAACTAACGGCATTTTGTATGTACTTACATTATTATTATAAATACGGATAAACTTGTATATTTACGCAATATGGTAGCGTGAAACGAAATTGTAATACCCGCTATGTGGTTCGACGAGTGTTGAAATTTCCTAAATAGAGTGTAAACTCTTTATAACGAAACTCAAGGGACTGAGCATTTTTTGTCGTTATAGAGAGTTTTCGTTATATGGAGTGAACAAAAAAACAACCAAATTAACAAGAATTTTTAATATGTATGTCTTAGATAATAAATGCTTATAAATTATTGTTTACACATATAGTCTGATAACTTTGTCTGACGTTTTTTGCTATGCCAGTACTTGTTTTGTATTATTTTATGTATTCTATTCATATCTTCTTCTATCAAACTTTTTCGTCAACACTAATCGCTTTCCGTTTACTGGCTATGTTAACAGTTTCAAAGTAGGTTTACGACTAATAATACGATAGGTACCCAGTATGCTTGGTCGAAGACCATCACTTCCGAGAAAACAATGCGTCATACTGCACGTGTTCAAGGCAATTAAGGATAACAAAAGCTAGACCGACCTCGGATGTTTCGGAGCTTCAAAGTATTTTGTTACCTGATAATAAACAACAATACCGATAATAAATATTTACTGTCTAAAAATATGAACACATTTCTTCGTAATAGAGAATGGCGTATCGCTATAAAGAGTGTTTCAATAAGTGGGTTTTAACGCAAACCAACCAAGTTGGGCTCACTTCAACGTTATAGGGAGTTTGTCGTTATAAAGGATAACGTTATAAAGAGTTTACAGTGTATATAAATGGAGATTGTTTCGTTGTTTTTTTTTTCACGTCTACATCAAAATACAATAATTGTTCATTTTCCGAATAACAATAAAATAGTTCTAGAAATACATGTTTTTTTGTTGTTGCAAAAACATGTTATTAACCGTTTATGTATTGAAAATTACTTATCTACATTTTTTGTATTTTAATCAGTAAGCACAAATATATTGAGCAATACATATTTTAAGATTTTAATATAAATAACGCTATGATTATAGATAATGTAAATAGTGACTTATATCAGGATTGTGACTATTATCAGTAATTATTCGAATATATTCTGAAATTTTTTAAATAAATAATGTTAAATAAATACAAATTACAATTACTTTAGATACTAATTTTGTTTGTTTCGCTCCGATCCATGTTCTTTTAAGATATTCGAAAAGTCCACATGTCAGGGATTAAGAAAATAAATATTTCAAACTATAATTACGTTGGTTGGAAATAATTTAAGTATGTATAGTAAATATATATAAAGATAAAGAAATATATATACGAGTAAAGATCTACGCATGACAAAATATATCGTTGAAGATTATTACATTCTTACAACCGGCTTTTGTATCGAAGAAATATGAAGTGGAGAAAAAAACAACAGTACTTATCGGTTAAGGCCTCGACCGACCGACGTTTCTCGAAGCATGTCTATATTCAAGGTAAAATATGATTTATTACATTTAAGGCTCACTTAGATACACATTTTATGTTCAAGTAGCTGTAGTATGTTTTATTACTCCGATAATACTGTCTTATCTAATAAGAGAACAAAATTTCACATAGAGAGAGCATATCGTACAGTAGCGGAGTTCAGTCAAAGAAATGGTAAAAAATGATTGTGACATTTGATTTCTACTTGGTGGAAAAATACATGCAACGAAAACTATAACTAATATATAATTAAATGTTCGACTTTTTGTGTTGGATAAAACGCGTAATAAATGTAATAAATGATCAGAAATAAATACGGTCATTGACCTCCCCGAATTAAGTTATTATGTACCGACACAGATAAGCGGAGGTTGCTTTATTTACGAAAATTATCGTTCAAAGAAAGTCGACCTGAGCGAGTGCTTTTTATCTAAAGACTTCCTGGCAGAGACGCGGTGTCTTCAAACAGGATTTATTATTCCTCGAATACCCGCATTGGGAACAAGCGGCACATTCACGTCGGAATGACACGACACAAATTGCATGTCTAAGAATCCGTGGCGATTACTTTCTTATTAAAAAAATAATGTGGTACAACTGCAATACATTCGCAGTGGTACACGGAAGGTATGAAGAAGTAAGTACGATAATTGACCGATACAATTCTACAGTGAAGCTCTAGGAATGATGATAAGGCGTTCGTTCAGTCGTTAAAAATAATTCTTGAAAACAGTACGGTGAAGTTTTTAACTTGGCTCTTAAAATTGAAACTGAATAAAACTATTTTAAGAGCAATACAATTTGTAAGACTTCGAGAACCTTCAAGTTGAATAGTGTAAGCACGTTTATTTTAATGGGGACATTTTGTTGATTTAACCCTATATTTGCACAGGGGCGCTATAAAATAAAATAGTGTAGAATAAACAAGGTATTTTAAATGATACAACAATATGCTTTATCTATTTTATAATTTAACACTATTAAGGATATTTAGATTTTTAGATCAGTTAAGTTTTCCAGGTCAACATTTACATTGTATGATGCGGAAGCCAATCCATCATAATTATCTCATAATACTATTAAGTGAGCAATTCTTGTATATATATACATATATGTATGTAATTAGTTTCTCGGGAACGGCTCCAACACTTTGGATGAAATTTAGTATTTAAATAATGTTTAAGATTCCAAGTTTACCTCTAAAGGTTTTTTTTTTAATACCGAGCAAAGCTCGATTGTCCAGATATCTATAATAATAAATATAACAGTAATTAATATCCCAACAAATATAAATATAATTCTTGCTTAAATTAATTATGATTACTAGTTCAAAAAATATTTTTCGTTATTCAGTTTAATTTTAAACTTGAAATATGGACATAGAGGTTTTTATATTGAAAGTTGATCATGATAAACTCTACAAGCAAACTTAAATTTAACGAAGATGTTTATAATTAAACTTATTTATGTTATTGATTTATTACTTTAAATATTACCTATATTATATACTTAGTAAATTTCTTTTATTACAATAAATAATGATAATTAGCTTTCGATGCAGAGAAAGGATTTAGATATTCAAGTCACGTAAACACTTTATGACGTATTTCGTTAGTCTATTGAAATCGGTATACGGTCGTAAATCACGCGATACGACCTTGCAAGGTCTTTGGCGAGATTGAATTCTGTTTTGCATTTTGAACTTGAAATGAATAAACAAATCATACCAATAAAACAACCTACAGACTATTACACTATTATTTATTTATTCCCTAAATTTTTACTGAATATTTTAATGTATCTGTAGGGATATTTTACTTTATTCTTTGGGAAAAGAATAATGTTTGAGTCATGGTTTTTCATGGGAAACAGTCTACTTTGTTTTTAATTTTGTATATTATAAATAACAGATTTTTATCCGGAACTCATCGCACTTCATCGCAATCGAAAGAATGATTTAGGAACACATTGGAGACAAATATACAAAGAAACGTTCATTTGTATGTATGTATATATACTAGATGAACGGTTTTTTTATGATTGAAAATGTATGCTTACCATAGCTTGCTCGATCTTGTTATCGATGGCCACCGCGCTTGTGCCCGATGCGCTGCAACAAACAGAAATTAACACTGTTAGTCGAGAACGTTAATAAAATCAAGTTTCATGGAAAGTATCTTATATTGAAAGTCAAATAGAAATAAGAAAAATATAAAAACAATTTTTCGTAACTCTCTCTTTAAATAGAACTTGTGCTAATAGACTTAGTAAGTAAGTACACGAAGATATTCACCGCTTTTGATGTTTACCTACGAATTAGAAATTAGTGTGTGGGCGATGTAAACGATGACTTTTGATGCAAATACACTCACGTTTTAGGGATATGGATATCAAAGACATAGTAATGTATAATTCATAATCCTTTCACGGATGTGCGCCGTCTTGGGGATAGAAAATTCATGCGTAGGTGTAGCGTGCAAGTCTTATACGTTTCCCTTATAATGCAACGCTTCCGCAAACTTGTCTATTGATTTTATTCACCTTTGTGTTAGCCTATTTGAGTTTTACTTTGCGTAAATAGTAAGGTGATAAACACACTCTTATAGTTACTATACTGGGAGTTAGTGATTTAATTCTCATATTGAACAACCTTTCACGTTAACAAATGTTTTACATGATAGCTTCGAACATATTGTGTATATATATCGTTGGATATAAGTATTGGTGCAATTCGAAAGGCGCAAGGGTATTTTATCTCGTTCATATAATTATAATGCATTCAATCTATAATAAATAATATTACTAATATATAATAACAACAGTACGGCGTTCTAATTTTGAGTTAAGCATCCGTCTGTTGCAACGAGCACGATTACTCTACAGCAGACAGTTTGTGTATAAATATTGCAAAAGCCGTGACTAGCCTGCACTGACTGGTAATTGTAATAATATGTGGAAACAATGGAAAATGTTAATCAACCAAATGCCACATTTGGTTTATAGATGATAAACAATGTAATGCACTAAATGACTTGTAAGTTGAACTAAACAAAAAAATAGAGTTAAAGTATAGGTACGTTTAGAATTGGAGCTGTTGAACCTTCAATAAGTATTCTAAAATCGGTCACCGGACACGAAAAATAAAACAATTCAAATTGAATGTAACGTTAGAAACCAGCGAACCATCGACGAGGTATGAAACCTCGTTTACTTCCAACAGTAAATGTGCGAATTGTATTTCTAAAATGAACTACTTACATAGCCTATCATTATAAACATTTCCATTCGAAATAACAAAACAATGGTGCACGAATAAACTAGCGTGTTACGAAAAAAAGCACGCGGTCTCCCGCCACGTGCACTCTGAGAATGACGACACACTCTACTTAGCAACTAGAGATATTATTGCTGCACACGATTGCCGGACTTACCCATTATGATCCAATCTCGTTGGTGTAATCGTCCGGTAGCTAATATGTGGCACGTCGTACGGCTTCACACTTGACTTTCTCCCAGCGCGGATGGATTTCGTGTGCGTCAACAGATCAAAAAACAGAATAGCTAAAGTCGAAGTCAATGAAGCGTTGATACCAGCCGACGCATTGATTTCCACCGGTTCACAGCTGAGGCGCAGGATATTAAAATAAGGGCATGGATCACATAACCAAGACCGCAACACGGTGCTACAACGATACTAGCAAATTTATTCAAGACGTCAAAATAATACGTCGTTAAGTATAATTACACCCATTTATACTGAAACCTGACACTTTATGTTGACAGATAAGAAACAATATTAGCTTTCTCCAAGTAAAACTTCACAAAACAAGTTTCAGTGTGCTGTGAACAATTACGTAAGTTCCAAAGTTGACAAATTTGAAAAGAACCACACGTTTGGCGCATATGAAAAAGTTGAAACATGAGACGGAGAAACCCAAGAAACGGTGAAAGCATTTCGAAGACGTGACGTTTCTCACTCAGCTAAGACCACAACATTATAATTTTAATTATGAATACAAATGGAGTTAGTCGTGTTTTATTTCAATCGTAGCAATGTGTTTTAGTAAATCTAATATAAGAAAAGTCAACTTTAAAAGATATTCGGGAGTGGTGATTTGCTAAATATAATCCAAGCAGACAAGTTTCTTACGTGGTTGAACTCAAATAACGAAGCCGTTCTGGCAACAAAGCAGTATTTGACACACCGATGTAAAGATACTCGTAAACCGAAAATAGACTTTACAGCGGAAAAAACAGAGATAAAAATATATTTTTTGTCGAAAATCTACCGAAAGCGGATGAAGAATATGTGAAGTATAATAAATACATTACAGTAAAAGCAGATGGCCATTTATACAAAAGAAATGATTTTTTTTATCTAATTTTTGATCGAATTGTAGTAGCTCCATGTTGAATACGAAAGACAAAAGGTAAATAAAGGCGCACATAAAGATAACTAAATGTTTTGTCACCACGCACGTGCGTGTTTGCTTAGATGACACAACTCTATTGCATTTTAAACAGACCTCCACACGAACAAAGCTGTTTTCAACGACGTCTATAAAAAAGAGGAACAAAGACGCTTTATAATTTTTTCATAACATATAAAAAGTTTGATCTTTTCAAATCTTCTTTGTCATTACGAAGGAGTTGTTATTACGGTTTTATCCATATTTATTTAAACTAGCGAAATTCGACCAGTGACTTTATAATCATAGACTATTTTGTGTTTGACATTTACATTATTCATAAACAAAAAGTATTATCTACATCACTTGCTCGTGCACGCATTATGCTTAAAAAGAGGTATAAAGCATTTGCTTCGCGTATTAATAATTTATAGATAAATTTATAGGTTTGTGAAGACACTAACTTTTTCTTACATTTTGCCAACTTAAAAAACTATTAGTTTCACGCTGCATCATTTACAAAAATGCTCATCGAGAAACAAACAAGTAGGTACGTGTGCCTTAGTTCATCTATCTAGTTAAATCATCAAGAGTTTTACTAAATATTATCACAATAACAATACTTCTTAGCTGACTTTAAAAAGGATGATTTCTTGTAATGAATCACCCGGCCCGGCCAATGATCATATTGTATAGTCGAAAACAATGCAAACTTAGCGAAGGGTCACTGAAGTAATTATACGTGCCGCATGAAAATTTAATGAGTTAGTCATAGACAGTAACTACAGTACAGTAGGGGCATTAATACATATAATGTATTAATTAATCGGAGGGAGCCCGCGAAATGTATGTATCAATTATCAAAACCTTTTTATTCAAAGTAGGCCTACTATCATAATAGGAATAATAAAGTCATTTAATTAATTCAGTTCTACCAACAGTTCAAAACATTACCTTATTATGTCTACAATCTGATCACAATAATATGGTGAAACTACGACAACATTCATCAACCGACCAGGTTGGGAGTGACTCCCCTCTTTGTGCATCCACTAAATTATTATTATTGTTTTATATTAACACTTTTGTATAGTTGAAAGAAAAAGATAACCCTGATCGAGTTTCTGACCGGTTCTTCTCGATGACTGGGATATTTTCCGAACCGGCAGTACTGTTTTTTTACGTTGTGCCTTCTTAGGGTCTAAATTGAATAAAAAAAAATTCGATATTGTTTTTTTTTCTTACATTTTCTTTCACTGACAGCAACACCAAGTACGTATTTCTTGTGATATTTATTACAAATTACACTGACAGCAACACCAAGTACGTATTTCTTGTGATATTTATTACAAATTAAACTTTTTCTTATACATGCGAATTTTAAAAAGAATATTTGGCGGAGACTATTCCTTGAACTAGCCGACATCAGAGCGATATTTAGAACTCTCCATAGTTATTCCAGACATATTAATTTTTAATTTAATTTGTAATATGCCTTGTTAAATAATAAAAATATGTAGTTTAAAATCAAACTAAAAAAAAAAACATGCATTAAAAATGATAAAATATCTCCTGGCTCCTCGTCACCAAACCCAATCTATTTTTAAACTCGAGGGGTTTTCTAGTAATCACTGAAGAGTTCCACTATACACCTCCTGGCTCCATCATCAGATTAGCTCCATAATACCAAGTTATAGTTTTGTCATCTGAACTACATATAATTACATACAAAGTTTCACTTCGATACGACAATCAGAAGTAGGCTAAAATTGACTTCTAAGATTTGATTACATTGTTTTGTTAGTTACAAGTGAAGTTAATAACAGCGTGTTAAAAAACGCTTCACATATAAAATTATTTTTGTTCCGGCAGGAATAGTTTATTAAAAGCTCATGAGAGATTAGCAAAGCCATCGTAGCTACATACGGTCGTCATATAATGTTATCGACATACTTCACACGTGCAAGGTCATTGAAGGGAAACTGTCGGGTGTAATATTGTCGAAATTAGTGGCGCCAGTGGCTCAATAACGTTACATCTCGCAGTCATGTTTCATAACAATTCCTTTCGATTAATCAAAGAAACTGCGACATGTACGAATTCAATTCGGCGAAATTAGATCACAACAGCATTGGAAACATTATGATTGTTGATTGCTGTGTTTATTGTTGATTTTGCGAAATGTACATTTGTGAAATACGAGCTATGATATTGAGCCACGTGAAATGATAAATCGTCGATCTCAGGCCGAAATCACGTGGCAATCATGAAAATTTAGCTGGTTGGACGTAATAAAAAAAAAAAACGAATTGGACACAAAAGGACTTTAGTGGGACACCGGTGGAATAATATAACAGAGTCTGGTCGTCACGCGAAACGGTCACGCAACGGTGCTTTCCGTAGGATTTAACATACGCTACCACGGTTATGAATGACTTGATAATGTTGTATCAATCATCCTAACAATACTAAACTAAATATAGATTTGAAATTTTTCCGTGATAAATACATTTATATACATCTATCTGTTAATTATATAAATTATTAATACCATATTTACAACAACGCGTGTGGTGGTGACCGCGAAATACTTTATTAGTCATCGTAAGATCCTGGTAACAACTAAAAATATCAAATGTCCAACTTGAAATTTGAAAGTGCATCGTTCGACGTATGACAGATCAATGACAACTGCAGGTTCAAAAACACCAAGTGACGTAAAAAATATTGCTGAAGGGTTAACTTGGCAATAGCCTAGACCTTTACAATATGGTGTTTAGTGCAATGGATCGATAGGACAGTCTGACATTAGAGACAATAAAATACAATAGGCGGCGCTGACGTCAGCTTTGAGAGTCGGTCCAGCATTCGACCACCGTTGCTATTGAAGCTCTACCTACTTATCGGCAATGTAATTAGTCTACTAGTGTGGAGACAACCTTCGCACCGACACCGCTTCAAAAAAATTGACAGACAGCATTGAAAGGCTGCAATGCGTCAATCGGCTGACATGTTGCGACCGAAGATAAAACTAACGGTACTTACACCGGATAGAAGTAGTCGATATACTTCACGACGACTTCTCTCAGCAAATCTTGCTTGTTCATGATGGACGCGTAGCTTCCATTTATTAGCTTCGTTTGCATGGTTTCAACTTGTAAGGATTTCGCGGTATGGGACTTGCGAGTCCCTACTGTTGGGTTAAGCGGTGCCGTTTTGGTTATTTTGTGACCGATAAAACGTTGTGCGTGTTTTGAGGTATGGATTTGTAAAATTTTACGTTTGTGTTCGCGCACAGGCAGCCGATTCGACGCGTTGCGGCAAACTGGGAGCGGACCGGTCGTCGCTAGTTGTGGAGGGGCGCAGGAGGGGATCCGAGCAAGTGGCGCGCGCACGACTCTACTACGGACTACGATGGCGCCTCGAAATACCAAGGCAACGCTTTTGCGACACACCCGCTACACCTCAAAGACTAAAAGATAGCAACTGACACCACACCTAAACCGAGTGCTTAATTTAAAGCTCGTTTAAATCTGTGTGGGTTCAAGGTTGACCGCATTTGGTTAGTTGTGCTATTGGTCGAGGATTTTTATGCACAAAACAAAGAAGGCCCCACGCCACACTTCATAAATTGTATTCTATAATTAAACTCGCAACGAAACGATTGTATACGTTCAAGTTAGAGCAATTCAGAACGGGCACTGTAAACTTCACATTGCAAGAGATTTAATGCATGAGGTAGTTTGAAAAGCAACTAGTCTCGAGAAGGCCCACTATAAGCCAGACGACTAGACGAGTGTCATCAAACAATTGTTATAGACATTACAATCGTTGCTTCCGTGTGTATTGTTTGCTTCGGATTAAAGTTTGTCGCTATTTAAAGACTACGAGGATACATTATGATAATAAATATGAATTCTACCAAGATATACCATTTTATACCATTAGTTTAATATTTATTTATTTGAAAGTAGTAAATAGTTTGAAAATTCCTGCAAATAATAATAAAATTGCTTTGTTTAAAAGCTAAACAATTTCAAAGCTTTGTTGCTTCCACTTGAGTAGAAGTAAGTAAGTATAGAGTGTTTGTATTATAATATAATCAGACTGTTTTAGTTGCAGACTGAATTTGCAGTTGGTTTGATGTGATTCGGGCATATTAAGTCCCACACACACACACACACGACACACTCGATGAAAAGAAGACAAAAGCCCGAATGGCGTAAACCCAGTTTCAATTATGTATAAGGAAAAATCTTCAAAAGGTAGCCCTTTAAAGTCCATGTATATTACATAAATATAAAAATTGTAGTAAAAACGAACAGACAGAGATGGCATTTTTATAACTGATGAAATCACTAGCTTAGCCACTGGCTACACCCATGGTCAACAATCGAAACAAATTTTATTTATTGTATACTTTTCAAATTATTTAATATTTATTTGAATATCAGAATTTCAGGCAATCATCTTGCTATAAACAAATTGACGTACTTCATAAGTGAAGATATTTTTAAATAATCCTATAAAAGTAACCAACCTTTGGCACAGCAGCAATAAATAGTCTTTGATACAATTTTATAATGTCTAATAATAGCCTTTTGAGCATCTATGGATTAATTATTAGCGTATAAAATATTTTTTAGTATGAACTAAATAACAGGATTTTTTTTCTTTAGGACAATTATTAAATACGTCATTTAATATCAATTTCATATAACTAAATATGTAAAAATTGTGTGCGTTTTTTAATGATCGTGTAACTTCTGAACGACTTGACCGATTCAGTAAATTATTGTAATATATGAGATTATTTACAGAAAAATATTTTTATTTTATAAAGATGTTGGTTCATAACTACGTTAGGATCCTATCGATGCCGCTGTAATACACATAATTGTTTTAAAAACTGAAGAACAGTTGAAGCAGATTCAGATCTGCAAACAATGTCTACAATAAAGTCTCAATACGCAATGAAAATATCTCAAGTTGTAGAACAGATGTAATAGAAAATCGACAGCAATACTTACCAAGACATGGCATTTGCATAAACCGAGAACCGTAACAATCTGCGAGCGCGACAGGCGACAAGTGCTCCGGCCACTGTTCAAGGTGGACCCATTATACTAACGTTCTGATAAACAAAGAAATTGTACCTGAGGTGAATTTTGTAATAATATAATATTTTAGCACGACGAGTCTCGTTATTGCTAAATTTATATTATTATGACACCGTTACGTGATTTTCAAGTCGTGGTACATAATGTTATACACGAGTATATATTTTCGCAAGTCAGAACGATTATTTTTAATAAAGCACGAATTAAAAATAAAATTAGTTTTGTTTATAAAACACACAGTTATGAATACTCAATTTGACATATAATTATGTTGTTTTGTGTTAGAAAATATTTTATACACAATTTAGAAACATGATAAAAAAAATTCAAACCCTACTTTTCATTGTTGCATGGGTTTTTGATATGTGTATGGGATGGGTGTGACTAGTGGACAGAAGTGAAATATATCATAATAATATTATCACACCGTATTGACACATGCGAGTTATGCACGCGATGTGCAATTATTTATGTTTTATTTAAATTTATACCTAAACTATAGCCATCTTAAAAGGGATTAGATAACAAACAGAAAGACAATAAACGATTAATTAACATTAATTAGTGTGTCGGCTTTTACTAATGTACCATACAAAGCAGTTTGTAGATTTAAAAAGTTTGCCTGCTTCGCATATTGTACAGGCACCAATTTTCTTTTTTATAATAACACCTGCTATTGTCACACTTAGCAGCTGGTAGACCAACGCTGGTCAATATAAAAAAGGGACACGTTACTACATAAAGGGTGATTCTCCAGGTAGATACTTTGCTGGAAGATAACGGAGTAAAAAAAAATTATTAAGCAAGCACAGCGCGGCGGACGCTCTTCGTAATAATGTTAGTTTGACATGCAACTTGTTTTGTAGATGACAACGCTGTCACTATATTATTAATTCAACAAACCTTTAATAGTAATTGGTAATACATATTATTATTATTATTATATTTGGTAAGACATACTAGCAGCTAATTAGCTGATGCGTGCGTATCAAATAGCTTGGAGATATCTTCCTTGTCCAATCTGCTCTTAAAGGAGGTTATGGTAGGAGCCATCACAACTTTTTCTGGAAGTTTGTTCCATGCTGTGACCACTCTGTTAGGCAAGAACTGCTTCATTGGGTTACTTTTTGCTGGGAATTCCCAAAGTTTCAAGGGATGACCTCGTAGGTGTTTATTTTCATTTGACTTAAACATATCTTTAAGGCTGGGCACATCGTAATAATTAGTGAGGATTTTATAAGTTTCGATTAACTTGCCCCTTTGTCTACGGTGTTCTAGTGTGGTAAGGCCAAGGTTTATGAGGCGCTGTTCATAGGGTAAGTTACGCATTGCATACACCATCTTAGTAGCCCTTCTCTGTACATTTTCAATGAGCTTAATGTCTTTTTTGAAGTAGGGATCCCAGATAATATAAGCATGTTCAAGAAGT
Source organism: Saturnia japonica (assembly GCA_033032175.1). Lineage (NCBI taxonomy): Eukaryota > Metazoa > Arthropoda > Insecta > Lepidoptera > Saturniidae > Saturnia > Saturnia japonica. The sequence continues at coordinate 17,565,528 of CM065311.1, read as the reverse complement.
GGTCTAATATAGGTCTTGTATAACTTTATAAAAGTTTTAGCTGTTAGGAATTTAAATGCCTTGCGAATGATATAAAGGATCGAATTAGTTTTCTTCACAACCCCAAGCACATGAGTTCCCCATTTAAGATCTTTGGATACTGTAACTCCCAAGTCCCTTTGTGTTTCAACTGCGGTTAATTGTTCACCACCAAGATAGTATATCTGACAAGGATTATTACTACCAATGTGTAGCACGGAGCACTTATTCACATTTAAAGTTAGAAGCCAGTCATGAGTCCACTTAAAAATCGCATTAAGGTCATTCTGTATAGCTCGCCAGTTGCTTCGAGGGTTAGCAAAAAAATTTGGTATCATCAGCAAAAAGCGAAAAAGGTAGTTGCAGAGTACTTTTCAAGTCTGAGAGGAACAAGATAAAGAGCAATGGACCAAGCACCGAACCTTGAGGAACGCCACTGAGGGCACTTCGCGGATCGGACATGACTTCGCCAATGCGCACCCGAAACGTTCTACCAGAAAGGAAGTCGCATATCCAGGCTAAAATGCTTCCACGTATGCCAAGGTGTTCCAATTTGTGTATGAGGCGTTTCAGAGGAACACGGTCAAATGCCTTCTCATAATCATATATATGTATTCCTTAAATTCGTATTTTGATTTGTTCTCAATGTTTTCATTTCTCTATAGCAAGAAAGCACATTTAGATAGTAAATAAGATGTAAAACAAGTGTCACATACACCGGCTTTTACTTGCCTAATAACTCTGCTCCCGGGGATGCCTTATTTGCCAATTTTACGTAGCTACATTTTTGTGACGTATGGGAGCCAAAGGGTTAATTATATTACTAAACAATTGATAATTGATAATAAGTACTAAAATATGCAAATAAATTTAACTAAGATTAAATACTATATTTTATACCTTTGGTAATACCGCATAATAATAACATACTTACACGAAACTGATTTCTGATTTGTTATTGGTCTACAAATTATTGTAAATTTGTTATGTTTTGCGGATATGTTAAAAACAACTATACTATTATATAACTAAAGAAAAATATATAAACAAGTGCTTATATAAATTATGCGGTATAATTGTTTTTGATGAGACAATTAACACAGACAATTTAACATTATTTAGCGCAAACACCACGATATTATTATCATTAACCTTGATGCTTTTATATCAATTACTACTTAATTAAACAAAAAAAAAAAAAAAAAACATTACACCAAAACTAACATACATATTTATGAAAGTTCTTCGGTCCGTGTGAGAATATTATACATATATACATAATAAGATTTCATAAGTGAGAATGATAATTCTTATCTTTATTTTTCTATCTACCTTAAGTCTTTGGCTACATTTAATTCACAATGATAATACTAATATTTCATTGCTTATTTCGTACGCGCATGTTATAAACCTGACTGTCGCTGAGATTTAATGAAAAACCTTTTTTATTATCTCGAATCAATTGAACTTGATTTAGAAGTAAGAGAATAAAATATATAATTAAAATATGAATTGAACATTCCCGGTATAGGGCTAATGATAAATTGAAAATCACATTATAATAAATATAGAGTTGTAACTATGTCATTAACTTTAACTTCTACATTTATATTTCTTACATTACAACCATATAGAACAAGGTCGCGATATCCAGCGCAATTCCATTATACGATACGATAGATACTAGAGCACTTTACTACGATATCTCTAACACGACTGATTTGAATCAAGGTCTTAAAAATCTTTCTCGGAGGCGCGTTCTATCTATACTACAATATTATATCTCAAGAGATTGTTTTTTGTTTGTTCGAACGCGCTAACCTATGGAACTACCAGTCTGATTAAAAAAATATTTTCGCAATTTATTCCCTGTTTATTGAGAAAGGCATACAGTCTACGACTTCACACTGCGTACCGTAAGGAGCAGAGTAGTAACCATTAACGTCAAGCAATCTGGCATGCTGTAGGCAAGTACCTACTGGATGTGAGAACAACAATAGATAAAGTTTCCGTGTAGCATATTATAATACATAGTAACAATTGTTCATTGTGAATTTCAATGGTTACTGCTCCGCTTCTTAGAGTCTTAGCGTAAAGTTAAATAGCCCCTTCCTCAATAAATAGGCTATAAATACAAAAATAATTTTGTTCTCTTCGGGGATCCAAGGTTATGCGAGTCAAACGGCTCATTCGCGCCACTACTACTACTGTACTATATAGCCACAGACCCGAGCCGAATGTTAAATTATTTTAATTTTCCATACATCCTAAAGTATGTGGTCCAAATAACATGCAAATAAAATTGCCTTTATAATGAACTAACTTTTGTTTGTAAGGATTAATATGCCATGTCTAAAAATAATGCTCATAAAACACTTTTTAGTCTTCAACAAATGTTTGTTACCAAATAGCTTATTGTGGCTTATGTAAGAGATAGGCATATGCTATCGCTAACTTTTTTAGATATACTAAGTATCAATATTATTGTAGAGCATTGTATTTCCGTATCATTAACGATTACGCCAGCGCACGCGGTTAAAGCAGTTCGGGAGGGCCTCGACTTCCGACTTACTTAACAAAAGTCAATGTTTGTGGCTATCTGTGAGTTGTACCCTAATCTTAAATAACCTATACTATTCCTCTAGAGTCTGGCTATCATATACATAAAGAATTTTTCGAATCCGACTGGTTGTTCTAGAGATTAGGGTGTTTAAAAAAACCAAAAAACTTTTACGCTTTATTATAATATTAAGTATTATCTGGTACCCGCGACTTCGTCTGCGTATTATTGGATATACACAGATAGATCTCGGAACACGACAAACCAAAAGAAAATCATAGATGTGTTTGTCACTATGTGTATGGTGGACGCGATCCCTACAACCCCGCAATATTTACTGTATATGCACCGGCTGATTTCGGAACACGACAAACGAAAAGAAAATCATATCCGTTTATCACTCTTTGTATGATGGTATTGTCATTATATGCCAATATGAATGCAACACATTAACCATCCCAATAAAACTTCAACCATACAAACAACAAACATACAAGCTTTACATTTATTATATTTGTAGGATAACAATGGTTAAACTATGACTTTTACCGGGATAAAAAGTACCCAATGTGTTATTCCAGGTCATAGACTATCTGTCTGCCAAATTTCATTCAAATCCGTTCAGCGGTTTTTGCGTGATTGAGTAACAAACATCGAAACATACACACTTTCACATTTATTATATTAGTGGGAAGATTATAAAGAAGCAAAATTTGTAAGTTTGGATAGATATAGGAGGGATAATTTCCAGAATTACTGACCCGATTTTAAAACTCTTCACTAAGAGATAGCTACTTTATTCTTGAGTTCTATAAGGTATATTTTATTGTTATTATAAAGTTTCATATTGTAATTAAATTGTGTACGAAATCTTGGACGTCTGCTTGTTGGATACTAAAAGAGAGCCTTTTTTAAATTTATTTAATTTTGGGCAACTATCTCAAACGTTTAGTTATAATACAAAATCTTACAAATTTAACGAAAATACTAAATGCTATTTCAGTTTAGTACACAGAGAACTACAACAATATAAAAGTGTTACGATTACGATTCTATTAGGTATTGTGATGATAAAATGATAACTAAAATTTAAAGATCTAGACCAAATACAAGTGAGTGAAAACCCACATAAAGGTAAAAACTGTGATTAGTCAGAACCGTCAGAAGATTAGCCTCTTCGAAACAATTTTATAATTCACTGGTTATGTCAGTTACGTTCCTAAGTAATTCGTAAATAATAAACAGAAAATAATTATATATATTGTACAAATAAGTTCAATATTACTTATCTTAAGACAAGATCGTATTGTACAAAGAGAAGCAAGTTTAAATACACTTGTGTTAAGTACGGTCCCTAATAAAGAAATAAACATATTCATTATTCTTGGAAGACAACAATTATATAACGTTTTGCATGAAGGCTTTAAAACGACGGAACTAGTGTCACCTTTCACCAAACAGGAACTTACTTAATTGGTGTCAAATTCTCTCCAATCCTTTAGAATATAAAAAAACCTAATCTTACATAATAATATAATCTTCAAGTTGACATGCGAATAAAACCAAATATTTAATAACACATTTGCTTGGGTATGGAAAAAAACCACAAGCTAAAGATATTTATAATGATTATAACGTAATATCTATAATTATTCGCGAACCAGCAATCATTCTACTATATTCAATTATCTATAATAACTTTGCAAATCAATGTACGTAGATTGTGTTCCTGATTTGTGAGGTAACTTATCCGGAAAGTACATACCTAATATACAATTTACATAGTTAGTAATAAGCATTATAAAAATTACATTTTATGATCTACTGGCTGTATCCGTGGCTTCGCTCACGTGGACTACAGAATGCCCGCACGAATCTTGCTCATCCGCTCATGGCTATTTTAAAAATAAAAATGCTTATTGTGGGTGTTCCTTAGAAGATAAGACTAGATAGATTCTCCATGACTTTTTGTAGGTCTTTTTAATGCCTACAATTATGTAGTACATTAATTTGCTATATCTCTTATGGTTTGCTCAGCGTAAGCCATTTAAGCGCCCGAATTGATTCACTATGACAAGTTTTTTTTATTTGTGCGGAACCCCAACTATTTTTGTAAAATAAAAGTAGCCTAAGTTACTTCCTATAACATCAGCTATCTACCAGTGAAAGTCCCGTCAAAATTGGTCTAACCGTTTCGGAGATTACCCGGAACAAACAGACAAAAATGTTAAAAATTATTTTTTTTTGTTATCGGTATCTTATATACTTTCATATGCAATTAATAAAAAGCTGTTATTTTGACAGTACAAACAGACACTTCAATTTTATTAATTGTATGGATGTAGTCTGGATTAATGAGAATATTAATTTCCTTTTAAATATTTTCTATATTAAACTTTATTTATTAGACATAACATAAAGAATATCGCCTGATGTTGGTAAATAATATTATACTAGCTGTGCCCACGGCTTCGGTCACACGGACGATAGAAGAACGCGTAATGCTTATAAAAATCGTAGTTTCATAAAACTTTAACTTTTTATTGAATGAAGATAGCGGTAAAACAAAAAAAAAACAAAATCTCTCCAGTAGTTTTGCGCGATTCACTCACAACGGCAAATTTCAATCATTATATCTATTTAAGTAGAAAGATATAAAACTGTTTTGTGGTGTCTATTAGTGATCCTGTAATATCAGAACGATTTAGCTACTATTAGCATTAATCGTTATTTAAAAAAAAAAAAAATATCGACCAAAATGATTTATATTCACAATATAATTATATTGGATTGGTGTCATATAAGAAAATCACACAAACCAGAACCTATGAAAGGGAGGCATAAAGTCTGCCGTGCCAGCTTGTAGTGATAAATAACCATTTTTTTTATCACATTCAAGAAATGAAGATCAAACTATTTTTTATAGATTTGACCTTTGGATATAAATTATTATACGAGGACGATGACGACAGCACTCGGATGATTATTGAAGCACTAGAAAAACTTACAATCATAAAACGCTATAGTTTGTTTTTTACGACAAGTGTTTATACAAGACGTGCTCGTATCACAATACCGCAATTATAAAGGAATTACATGATTATAGTCATTGCCATTGTCATTACTATAAGTATACCTAATTCTTTATTTTTATTTAAAAAAAAAACTTTTAAGGTAATTTTTTTTAGTAGCACGGGAAAGTAACTCTCCAAATGGTGGTGGTGGTTAACACAGTAGAATTAAAAAGAAATGTCATCACCGAGAGATCGGCAATCCGTCACCGGTCATCATGGCGGCCCGCAAGCCTCTCGACTGCGGCTGCGAATCATGATAAACCAATTGAAAATGACAGGTGACGGGTGTATCACCAATGTGCATGGCGGTTGCGACATATACTTACCGCTTGATTACTGTATATATAGACCGGTTAATCCTGGGACGCGACACGCCTAGCACGGCCACTATGGCGAGGGAGGGTGTTACCCGTGTTACACCTATATGTGTATGGTGGTCGCTATCCAGTGGGATACATTTGTGGTGTCCTATAAATCGCCAGTAAACTATAAAATTATTAATAAAATTGAAGTGTCTGTGTGTAATGACAAAATAACAGATTTTTATTAAATGTATATGAAAGTATATACGACACCTGGAACAAAAACTCATTTTTAAATTTTTTGTGTTTGTTCCGGGTAATCTCCGAAACGATTGGATCGATTTTGACGGAACTTTCACTGACAGATAGCTGATGTTATAAGGAGTAACTTAGGCTACTTTTATTTTAGAAAATGGATTAGATTTCCCCGCAAATAAAAAAACCTGTCATGGTGAATCAGTTCGGGCGCTTAAATGGCTTACGTTGCGTAAGCTTTAAGAGATATTTCAGATTAATGTAACACATAGTTGTAGATATTCTAAGGATCACCCACAATAAGCATATTTACCGGGAGCGAAGGTAGCACGATTCGCGTGTGTACCCGATCGACGCAATAGAGTCCACGCGAGCGTAACCGCGCAGGCACAGCTAGTATACTAAATACTATTCAACGCTTTACTTAATCATAAATGATGGAAAGTGACGATGAAACTGACGAGGGTAAAACTGATTCAATCTTCTTTTAAAAATCCTTATATTGAACGATTCGAGGAAAACTGATACGGGTAACGAGTAACATTCCTTTGCAGTTCGCATAATGAATCGAAATAAAAAAAACACTTGGTGCGGTTGAATGGATCTTGGACTACATATGGGCGGAAATCCTCGAGTTAGTCTGGCAATTCTGAGATGGAATGAACAACGAGCACGCTTTAAAATTTCGAATCGCGTTCAAACATCAAGCTTCATCTATTAAGAACATACTCTTCAAAAATAACCTTTACAGTCACATATAGACCCATTTGAGGGAATAATCTTTTATGCCAAAAAACATTTTAATCAAAAAGTGTACACATCATAAATAGACACACAAGGCTCAGAAAGTATGGCGACAAATTGTCATTAAAATCGTTAATCGTGATATCTTTGTTATAAGTATTGCATTATAGTGATGTCACTTATGTATTTGCTTGACATAAACTAGTCACAAAAGATTACTAGTAGGTATTAACAAGACAATTTTTAACAAAAAAGAAAACCAACTTCAATGATTTCGAAGATTTCCCTTGTGTATCTTCTAAGTTGAAGACCACAATTGAGGTATCCAAAAAAAAGAATAATCCACATCGGTTCATAAACAAAGTAGTAACCTCCCGTCTTTTGTTGAATTCAGTTAATAATGAAATTCAAAGAAAGACCAGATTCCAATATCGTGTAATTAATAGTCTGTTGAAAATGCATGTCCTGGAGAATCACAAGGCGGGAATGAAATGGTTGGACCAGTAATCAAGTAGTGTTAAGTTAATTAAAGTTTTACTATAATATATATTTATAGAGGAATATGAGTTAAATTAGAGTACACAATAGCCATCTGTAAAAAATCTTAAAGTGTGTAACAAAAAATTTTAAAGTAACTTTCTCAAGTGACGAGTTCCTAATTTAGTTCTTTATTGCCTTAACAGGCGCGTGAGTCGGGCAAATTGAAATTTCCGTCAGTTCCGATATGATGGTTACTCCTTTGTGCCGGTTTGAATCAGTAAATAAAGGTCTCTAACGATTCGTAGATAAATATTTATCGAAACTTTTTAGTTTCAATGTTCGATATATACATAGAGTAATAAATACACTTAATAGAGTAGTCCCTTTATACTGAAATAATTCTATGGACCGATCTTAAAGAGAATCCAAATCAAAAGAAAGCAAACTAGGTACAATTTTAGACTGTTCATACATGACATTAATTAAGATTGAATAAGAATTGAAAGATTAAAATATTGAATAAGTTAATTAAGATAGAAGAAGAAGATATTTAAATAACTTTTCTACGTCACAATTACCAATCATATATAATAGCTTGATTCCATGTTCATCTGCGGTTTACCTCCCTCCATCCATATTATACTTAATTTTAATTATTACCATAATAACAACAAACATGTTTCATTAAAATTTGCTGTTGCAATTCGGCTTTTTTGAAATACATTGCATGTACCGTACTCTTTACACTATACAACCTCATACACGTCCTTGAAGTTCCAAATTAACTGCTTCATGCTAAACGTCATTATGTCCAAAGAACATCAGATTCGCAATACTGAATGTCGAACTATGGTATCTTTATTACTTTGGTAATCAAATTTACAGTTAACTAAACACAGCATGAAGGTTCTCAAGCTTATTGCCGCAATAGATTCATTATCTATAACGTTACGAAACTAACGCGAGACTGCAATCCTCACATAATAATATAGCATTTTGCAAGATTAATTATATTAAGTATAAATAATTTGGTATAACGAGTGATTGTATCTATGCGCCGTCAGGTCCAAGGTCGTATCGATTACTCTGTGGAGGGTAGCCAATGTAGGGAGACCTTCCCTCGTTGTCGAAAGTATGTAGTTGTTATCATTTTTTAAATAGCAATGTAAAACAAGGTGTATAACTCTAACACAAATGGACTAAATACATAGAGAGCAGCCGTTGATGATACTGAAGTATTCAGATAAAAGATAATGCTGATAAACAACATATGTAGAAACAACAATAGCTATCACGTAATCCACATCAAAAAGTGATACGACAGGTGTGATAAGGAGTAAACATGTAAAAATGACAAAATTATGTTTCATAGAAGGGAGTGTACACTGCGATGTATAATGACTAATAATCGACCGATAAATATGATTGTAGACAAAGAAAATATTTCGTAGCGCTGCAAAGAGATGGAAACTTACGAGCACCACGTGTTCCTGCGAGCGAATGTCGACCGGTGTTGTTCAGTTGTTGGTTTCGACTGCGAGTCGGCCGAAAGGTTAAGCCTGAAGCCGGCGATCGATTTCCGTCTTTTGGCAGCGAGAGCGCGAGTAGCAAGATCTGTGTCATGTATCGGATCAAATGGTGTACCAGCGTGGGAGCATGTCTTCATGTGCGCCTGCGCCAATGCCACCTGCAGCAGTTTGGTGGACAAGCTCCTCCTCCCCAGGGCGTCACACATCGCGCACCGTCCGTCCTCCATAAGGGTTCTCGTGCGTCCAATCTCGCCACGGCGCGGACACTGAGTATTTATTGTGTTTCCAGCGGACGTGGTGACTTAACTGATGTCATCCGACGAGCGAACCGAGCGCGACCGTTCGCGTTCGTCATACGAAAATATTCAAGACTACTTTCGTAGTTACGACGGATCGATCGGCGCTCGAACTAAATAGGTTTAATGCGATAATGGGAATGCGATAAGGGTATACACGCGAATAAGTGTATTGACCTAGACGGAGCGGCTTGACACGGCTTCGGGGCTACCTCGGGCGAGCGTGCGCGGCCGGCTCGGCTTAGACGACTGTGGACTGGTTGCAGACCAACCCCGCGGTCTGCTGTAATCCAAACGTCAGCGAAGATATCGATACTTGCGGTGAATAATATCACAACACGTGAACATCGTACGATCTCACTTTAGGTACATGTGGTCGGGCAAAGCGCGTAAGGTGTTTGTTACTCCTGCGTTCCGCTGGACTCGATCCAGGTGTCCATTATTAATACTTTAGTGCGACGAAGGTGTTTTTCCTAATAATAAATTACGACGATGTATTCATCGCTATATAAAGATGCTGTATTCCTTACCGTTATGACACACAAATTTTACATCGAGGGAAATAATAGACTACCCACTCAACCAAGTGTTGATTTTCAAGATTTCACTATGGTATTGTATATTGACAAGTATTCCTTAAATTGTTGTGTTTAGACGATTTACTGCAATCGTCTAACAATGCTCTTGTAACAATAAAATGACAAATAACCCAATCAACATATTCATTTGCATCGTTTTATATCACAACTGATTTGCCTGACTGATTAGCTGTAGTGTTGGACTGTTTCGGGATTAGCCCGTACATTTTCAGTTAAATGTATGCAGGCCGATATGACAGCGGCGACTGTTAATGGATTACGATCTCTCGGTAGTCGCTATTCTGTTTGGATTGTACTGTGCTTACTATCAGGGACAGTACCGTCAGTTTGCCGTTCTACTATAAAAATAGTAGATTACACAACGAGTGAAAAAAGAGGGAATTTAATTCGAGGGAGTAAGTTGGATCCCGAGAGTAGCAAAGGGTACTAGAGTAGAATCTGGAGTGTAGCGGGGGATTCTAGAGGAGTCATTTTAGAGTTACTATTTAGAACTAGACTAGGAAGCCACCAGAGCGCGAAGATCTTAAAAATCTTATTGCCTACTATTAGACTGGACTGATTTCATCTGTATTTAGCTGATCATTTTTTATATGCTTCCTACAATCATAAATTATAAAATTAAAATCACTTGTCTCAGCTATATAAGTTAAAAGAATTATTTGGGGTGATGCACTGTATATTTTAGAAGCATGCTTTATTCGACATTATTAGTTTTAGTAATCAACCACATACTCGGAACTGAGCTATTTGGCTGAATAGGATAAATCTAAAAAAATCCGAATATGACGAGTATGTGCTAAACGAAGTCTTCGCCCATCTCATATATTTACAGTAGATCATAAAAAACCAATGAGTGGCCACTTCGCAGATTATAGATCGAGTAATTTAGATCAAGGACGCCGGTTACATTCTGGAATATGTGTATGTAGGTAGAGGTAGTTGTTATTTCTGAACGCCGACCGAGATTGTTATTCACGCGCGAATTAATCATTTAGAATGTTTGTCGCGAGAAGAAGCAGCATTTGATATAAAACTACATACTTGAATTATCCGTGTTCCTCCGATACTAATTTAGATCGCTTCTTTAAATTAAAAATTAATGCGACAGCGTTCACACTTCACACTAAGGTCACAAAATTACATCATTTTAAAATGTGAATTTTATAACTAGGTTTTGGAATTTTTGAATCCCTGTATCTAAATGAAACCGTTCTTTTAAATGATGTAACTTTGTAGATGTTATATTAATTTTAATTATATATTATGTAATCACGAAGTATAAAATATCTTCCTAAAACCCTAACAAAATATCACCTCACCTCAAACGAATAATCTTTATATAAATATTCGTATAAATAACAGTTCATACATAAATAAGAATACACTGAAACGCTTTAAATAAATCAATAATAATAGAATAGATAAGTTATAACATGTATATTAAAATCACCATTACTTAGTTTGATTCCAAAGTCGACCGAGCCTAAAACTCAAAGAGATTTCATTTAATACAAAAATATCCTATTTTCCCAGCTGCGTTGTGTAGATTCGTAATGTTTTAATGTAACTACATACTGAGATACCGTGCGCGCACTCCACTATGGATGCTAGCCAATATATTAAGTAAAATACTGTCATGGGATTTTTTGAAGTTACACTTCTTTGAACGCGTTTAGTTGAGTAAAATTTAGAGCTGCGCCGCGCATCATGCGACGGAAGTGCGACATAATATTATAGTTAGCCATCAAAGACAATAAATATTAATACATTTTACTGACTTTTTTATTTTTTAATTGTTTAAAAATAATTTAACAATGTATAATTAATTCAATTCAGAAAAACAACGTTTAATTAAATTATTTTTACACAAAAACAAATGACTTGCTCTACTGGTTTCTCGACCATATCCAAGACATTTCTAACCCATAAAAAATATTGCTCTGATTTCATCGGCCACATAGAACTTACGAGTAACCAAATCAATATTGTCAACACCTATAGTACACTCACGCTCTTTCGTTACGGATTGCCATTTCTAAGTAATGTCGGGGGTTTAATAGTTCAATATATTGTATACACACGAAAGATATCTGATCGAATATCTATAGGTATTCAGTCGAAGCTGTTATTACTTTTTCTCGTTGTTACAACACATACACAGTCATGTGACTCATTAAAACATATTATGAGTAAAAATAAACTAATAAACGATTGCTATTAAATTTGGAACGAACGTCGCGTTCGGCAAGAATAATCGGCAAAATGTAGGGCATGGTCTACTCAGACTATTAAATATACTTAAAAATACTATATGATACAAATATTTTAGCAATATAAAAATAATCTTTAAACTAAATAATAAGTTTTAATGTGATAGTTTTCTTTTTCACAATAGACCTATCCTATCCTATCATCTTCTAAAATGAGAGACATACTAAATTAATTAAATTAATAGTTCAGTCAGTTCAGTCTCTAACATGTGGCTTACTTAACCAAACTTATACAATAAGAGATAAAATTAATGATTCATTTTATTACTTTAATTTGTCGTCTACAAAAGAGTAGCGTAGCATTAAGCGAATAAATCATCATTAGCTGACCACGAACCACGAGATGAGTAAAAAATCTTTAAGGAATATTGTCAGCAGCACGAAAATCGCGGAATTTGTTCCTGCCGACTGAAAAATGATAATAAAATACGTCTTTCATGGATAGTAAATGATTTTCTCGGTTGAATATTCAAATTGACTACAAATACGTTAAACGTTCGACTCTTGGTTCTTAGGCTTAAGTTTAATATTTTAATAATAAAAATTAAATAGTAATAGTATAACGAAAGTGAACACATATTGTAACTATCTTATTATTTAAAAAAAAGCGATGATATTATTCCAAAAACAGATTAACAGACAAAATCATCTCTAATCCTCTATGAATGTTGTTTACGAGTAACAATTGAGATAGAACAATGGGAAATAATACCAGTTCAAGATATTAATAACACTTGTGATTCGATTACCACGGCGTACACCGGGAAGTAATCGGATGATGACGCTAAAATAAATCGTCATGTGTCGTACCGGATCGCACAGGGAGCGACGTATGTCAAATACTCAACATTCCATCAATCATGATTGAGACAAAAATTATTTGGCTTAATACACTGCATTCGCGACTCCCACAACAAAATACATAGAGACGATATATAGATACCCCTCTGACACACTGATCAGAGACAGTGTATGGCATTTCAAATCAATACGCCACCTATATTATGTTATATATTATCCTCGATATCGTCATTAGCGTTCACCGATCTACTAGGCAACATCAGGGTTAAATGCAAGTAAAAGCAAGGTTCTCTCTTTCAGTTCCAGAGTGCCTATAGAGACGCGAACGGTACGACAATCTACTTGAGAAAGTTAGTGTCCTAACCGTCAGAAGGCGTCTAGTCAATAGTACGGTACGAATACTAGGTCATTAGTACAAATTCAATATTCACAGCGATATTTTGTAATTTTTAAAAAATCATTTATTGGTTAAGCGGTAATGCCACAATTTCAGCTGATATTAAGTGACGATGTGACCCAATATAGTGCTCTAAGCCTAGTGAAGAAACTGGTCTCTCAAGTGCAGCTGCCGGAACACACCTAAAGGTACTTGGCGACAGATTTTAAACTTGAGAGTGGTAGCTAGCCAGGCTGGCACAAAAAAATGCCCTACGATCATGCTATGGTTCCATTACGACGTTTTCCTTTACCGAAAACACGGGCTCATTGCAGGGAACTGAACTCACGTCGTCATTGCTTCATTGATTTTTTAAGTACATTGATAAAGTGTTTTGGAGTTTTTGAAACAAAAACATTTAGAATATCTTTGTGTCACACATATTATTTACAATATGAACAAGTTGTGCGATAAAAGTGAAGTAGACTTAAACATGCAAAATGGAAATAATGACTCGACAGTGAAAAGGCTAATTGATTCACGTGTAAATTGTCATATGAATGCCAGTCAATTATTAGCCTTTCCACTGTCTATATTATATTGATATGATTTGCGAACTTTGTAAAATAAGTATTTAATAACAGTACCTATATAACTGAATGTTCCAATTGTTTAAAATAAGAAAGTCCAAGCGCCCTTACTTACAATAATTACATTCTAATAGTTCAGCACGTACGAACGTAAAACATAGCATGAGGTCGTAATTACATAAGAGACGCAGGTGGTCCAACCTTCAAATTATAATTTGTTAGCTTTTAGAAAGGTTAAGGTTAGTAAACAACTTTATTTCCAATTAATAACATTTTATTGATATATTAATTTTACATCATTGTATCTAATTAATTTATGAAGCTATAGCTTGGCGATTGTATATTTCTTTGTATATTTATTCATTTAATATGTTTTTTAAATGGTATTTGAAAAAATTAACTTTGGAATTACTTGTAATAATAAAAATAATAAATGTAATTACAGCTTTGAATTAAACAGCATTAATCATATTATGTATTATGTACGTTCTCTCTTTGCCCTATGCGTACTACATGGAAGTCAGTTTATAGAAATTTTCGATTCAATAACAGTATGTGTTATTTAATTTGTTTATATTCGTTTAGTATGCTTCAAGGTGATGTAAGTATACACATTTAACAAACACATTCGCTATTGTTTCGAAATCTCGTAATGTTTGTTTTTATTGAAATTAATACAGAGCAGTACCGCACAATGTGGCTTTAAATAGTCATATTTCTTATTCCTGAACTTAAAGAGTCGTTTCTTTCCTCATTATTCCACATTATTCCGCATTATTTAAGGATTCTGTAAAGTATCTAGATACTTTTAAGTATTTCTTAGGACAACACTTTATAATCAATAGCACTTCAATAAGTTAAATATCATAATATGAAAATATAATGTTGAACTATAATTTGTTATTATAAATAACAAAATTCTTAAATACAAACAGATCTGAATGTATTTCTGTAATTATAACAGTAATAGAAAAATCAAAATTCATCAAAATGAACAACAAAAAAAGGGACGATTCAGGTAGAAAAGGGATGAGTAAAAGAAATGGCTTCTTTTTATATAATGGTATTTAAAACAAATGAACGAACATAAGGATTCATCCGAGTAGTTAGTAAATACTAACCACGCATATTAATGTCAACGTATTTTTGTTTACATCGTAACAATACGTGCGCTTCTTTCTTATCGATAATACATTCCTTACCATACAATTTCAAGAAAATTATGTTTAATTAAGATGGATTACTATCATTATCATGCGGATGTGGAATTGTCTCCAAGTCAAAGAGTTCCCTCTTTTCTATGGTGATATTGGGTCGTCCAAACGAGGTTTGAGGAGGCATTTCAGCAGTACTTCATCACATCGACGACTGCCAATGAAATCTGTGTTACCGATTACCGATGATGGTCTCCGTTGTTTTCTATTGTACCTTACTAATTACAACCAAGTGCAGTACACACATTTCGCAGAGGTTTTATAAAAAAATATACCATATTAAATATATTATATATTTATAAAGTGAGCAGAACATTTGTATTGTTATTGTTTTCTTCTCGTATGTTTTTTTTTCGAGCTCAAATATGAGATTCCTCTTATTTTTAGGCATTATTTTTATAGAAATCAGAATATGATTAAGTGAATTTGTAATTTTTATCGTGTCGAGTTAGCCGTACAACATATATACTTACAAGATTATTTTTTTAAACTGGATATACACTCATCAAAAAAGTCTAAGCAATATGTACTAATTAAAATTTTAGGATGGTTCTTCACATTATAATGTTGTATTTTATTTTTAAAATAATATCTTTAGGGTTCTATGATGTAAAAATAACAGCTGTTGTCTTTATAAGTTCTTTTAATAACAGAAATGAACAATATTAGAATATACTGTAGAAACTAAGATACATAAGAAACTAAACTTTTTTCTTACAAAATGAAATTTCTAAAGAAAATGTATTTATTGTGAAAGAATAGAACAATTTAATACAAAGTATGGGCTCCTCTGCTATTCAGAACTTGTCGGCAACGATTATTCATTGAATTAATGAGACTGTTTATGTCATCTTGCGGTATTCGCTCCCAATGGAATTGTAGCAAATCCTTCAGCTGTTGGGTTCTTGTCGCTCCGTTCAAGTCCTTCAAAACACGTTTCTGGAGCATGTCCCATGCGTGCTCGATAGGGTTGAGATCTGGCGATTGTGCAGGATGGGCAATACCCGGATGTTCTCCGTTGCAAAGTATTCACTGGTTCGCCGAGCTGTATGTGAACGCGCATTGTCATGCATTAACCTAAAATCGGAGCCAAAGGTTTGTGCAAATAGGTAGACATAAGGTCTGAGAATATCCTCAATGTAATTTTCAGCATTCATGTTTCCATTTACAAAAACGAGCTCAGTTCGCATGTTCTTCATAATACCCGCCCATAACATAACTGTTGAGCCGCTGTATGGATGAACTTCCTGAACGCACCTGAGCCTTTCAATATTTCCGGGCCGACGATACACTCGCACCCTTCTTGTATCAGGCTTAAACCCGAATCGCGACTCATCGGAAAACATAATTTTATCCCATTGTTCCTGGGTCCATGTTATGCGTTCTCTACACCATTCATATCGACGAGCGCGATTCCCGTGACGTATCGGTGGGCACCTGATTGGGCGTCGAGCTCGTAGGCCGTACTCATGCAGTCGATTTCGCACAGTTTGAGGACTTACATCAAAACCACTTGAAATTTGCAGCCTCAAACTTATCTCTCGAGCGGTTAACATCGGCTGGCGTCTTGCAGTCAGTTGTATGTACCGGTCTTGCCGAGTGGTTGTACTCCTTTTACGGCCTGGATGCTGTTCAGCGGGTTCTCCTGTATTATAGTAGCGCTGCCAAAGACGACAAATAACACATCTATGAATGCCAAAATGTCGAGATACCTGAGATTGATTACTTCCCGCTTGCAACATCCCTACAGCTCTTTGCATTTCATCTGCCATCAAATGACGTCGCTTCATGACGTAAAGAATATCTAACAATTCAATTTTGTCGCTGACTTTATTTAAATGGTTGGTAAAATTATAAAATGAAGACTAAACGTAGCAATTAAAACGCACTAAAATTCAAACAAATTCGCAGTCATTTGAATTTTATGAAAAAACAAAACATAATCAAATTTTTTTTTACAACCAGCTAGTATGTCATCAATAACAAAAAAGTTTACTTACCTATGCACTTTGTTTGAGTAAATATTTAGAAATTAATTAATATAAATGGAAAAATTTGTAATATCACGCATGTTGCTTAGACTTTTTTGATGTGTGTATTTCGACACGAGTTTTTTAATATACTTTCAACGGATTTTATATTAAGTCACAAACTGTTTTATTGAAAAATTTGCCAGCTAGATTGCAGATACTATATCATTCAACACATACGTTTTAGTTTTTTTTAAACCCTATACGACGCCGAAGGTTTCTTTCTGTTAAGTTACAAGCAATTTAAAGCGATCCGTGGTTCCGTCTGAATAGTTTCTTTAATATGCAACTGGTATTACCGTATTACATTGTGTACTTTCACTTATCAATAACACGCCTCATATTATTAAGTTGTTATCATCGCTATAACTGCATATCTGTTGCATACAGGATATTGTTAATATATTTATATCGCAATTTTCGACAAAGAAACAAAATAGTGAAAATATTATCTCGGAAACAAATGTCGACTGACCTGTCTAACACTATACCCATATTTCTGTGAAGATTCGCTTTGAGATCTCGCCTCGTGTACTGGTGCTGCGGGGGCACTGGCACGGGTGGCGCGGGGGTGAGGCCTCCCCCGGCCGGTGCTCGCTTCCCGATGAGCACCTTCAACTCAGCCATCAACTTCTGCACCATGCGGACACGACTGAACTCAAGCGCGCAACAAACACTATTGAAGACGACAGATACCTCAATCAATCGCCATCCACTTGCCAAGATCCATTGGCTAGTTTATTAGGTAGGTGCGTTGCATATAATTTTTTGACGTCACTGCTGCACGTGATAATACAAAGCATCGATATCGAACGTGGTTACAGCGCGAGTCCGGGTACCGTACTGTTCACCGATGTACAACGTTTTGACCTCGACGTCTTCGCTTTTTATAAGTGGCCGATGAGTGCGTAAGGTACGCTGTATAAGAGATAGAATAACGTATTTATATTTAGGCGAGATGTTGCGAACGCACTTTACGCATGTTCCGTTAAAATCGACACTTGAAACGATACTGCAAACAAGACCGTGTGCATTGGAATCATTAAGACATTATTAATAATATTTTATTGACGGCCAAGGTGAATACTACGCATCATGTCTCAAATAAGATGGATGCAGTAATTATAGAACATTAAACAATGGAAGATGTAGGTTGAATGCATCGAGGTACAATGGCTGTGAGAGGAAACAGCTCTGCACGATTATTGTTAGAACACAGCACGAAATTAGGACACATACGACATCGAATTAGATCAAGGACACGTGAAAACGACTGACAGCAAGTATTTTTCAAGAACCAGGAAAAAAATTCGTGTTCATTTGTAAATAATATTTTTGTAAGGCAAAGAACGCAGATGTGTTCTCAGTCATGATGAATCCTTGAATCGTAATTCATTTCAACGAAAAAACAAGTTCGGACAGTTGTGGTTTTTAAAATAATTGACTTTGAACATGAATTGTGAGACAGGCCGGTTCATGGAGAGGTAGAAATAGTATCACCTGACGCCGTCGCCGCGGCACCGACATGCCGGCACAGGGCGTGTGGACGACATAACCGAACATACTCGTTCTGCGCATTATCAAACTAAAATAAATGGAATGACAACACAAATAATTTTAATATGCATTTGATAATGCAAAACTTTAAATGTATGGATGGAAGTAAAAAAATAATTAGTTATTAATAATATCTAATATGGATCTTAGATATCTAGTAAACGTTATCCCGCCAACGGTACCTGCAGGAGAACACCAGATTTTGTAACGTCAAAGATATCAATGCGACATGTGTATTACATATATAAATCAATACCTTAAAATAAATCATCACATGCATTGGATCTTCGCAATGTCAGCCGCATAATGTATTCTGAACGTAATGCAACTTGAACTTCGAAATTCTTTAACTTATCAACTACCGCCTATACTGACGTCATAAAACCCTAGAAACTTATAACTGGACAGATCCATTAATTCTCGACGAAAGTGTGCGCACTAGAGTAGGCGATTTTGATACTGATTTTTTCCTCGAAAGTACACCTAAAAAGGAGACGATCCTGAAAATTTGAGCCCGATATGTGCAAATCTGGAGAATTTTTGCGATTTTTAAAAAAGTAGATTTTTCACTTATTTTCAAATATTTGTATCTCAACTTCTATATAACTTAAAGACTCCTGCCCAGCGGCATTTTTCTCAGTAAGACTTCTACTTTTACGAAAAAAATAGATATTAGGTCTAAACTTAGAGTCGACCAGAAGCTAATATCTTTTGTTGAGGTATATTTTAATGGAATCTCCCCAGTTTTTGCTTAATTGCTCCGATTTTGTAAAGTTATAGCTATTTAAATCCAATCAAATTAAAAAAAAACGCTGTTTTTAAATAGCTAGAACTTTTTTCTCCGAACTTCGTTTTGTTTTAAATTTTCAGGAAAGTTGCTTTATTCTGTCCCCAAGAAGCCCTGAAAATTTGAACTAGGTAATCGAACTTGTATTTGAAGTATAATTTTTGTAATATTGTCAAAATTGCCTACAAATTATAAAGCGAAAATTCTTTTATAGGTAAATTCGGTCTTATGATGTGTCCGATTGCATTAATTCTCAAGAGTAAAATTACAAAGACATAAAAACATATATTACAACGTTAAAATACAAATATCGACAAGAGAAAATATTTAATATACAAATGCCTTTTAGTATGGATTAATTCATTCAAATTAAGCAAATTATAAGTAATTGAATTATTTGTCCTTTGTTTATATTATAGGCTTAACAGACTTACTGTAAGAAAGAAGATTCTCTATTAGGGAAGCATATGGGTCTATTTTTTTATTTGGCTCATAAATCTAAGATCAGTCTATTATTACTTAAATAAGGTTATTATAATTACGTTTCTTATTAACTCAGTAAAATTATAAGATATATAGTGTTCGTGTTCGTTTATTAGTAGGCATTTCGTTATTTTATAAATTGTCACCAGATAATTAATTATATGTATCAATTGCAGCAAAATCCATGTAAGAATGTAATGATGAAAAATATAAAAAAATCCTTGGTACCGAGGACACGGAAGCTTGACCCAGTTAAGTATCGAGGCCGAGGTGAGAATAACTTATGAAAGCTCGCTCGTACTTACAGACGATATCTCAAAGTGTCCTCCAGTTTTGGTCCAAGCCACAGTGCTGGAATTATGAAGAACACGCATTTGATCACTACACGCGGTTTTATTTATTTTGATTCAATGTTAAAGCGTCCCTTCAGTTCAATCGACTTATACACACTGATGTGTAAAATTGTAAACGTAGAGTATGCGCGCGTCCCTTATCCCGACGTCCTTGCGTGAAAGGGGAGGTTTGCAGGGTGGCGCCATAGAAGGGCGTCAAGGCGACGACGCGTCAATCAATATGCAAGATGAGAACTGTGGCTAATCGTAGAACAGTCACGCGGTGAATGCGTGACGAATTTTAACATTTACATAATAAATAAAAAAAAAACATCGCGCAAGTTGCGAGTAGAACTCGCACCCTGAAAGTACTTTTTGTTGAACTGGCCACTATGATCTCAAATATCAGGCGTTTGGTTAGGAATTCCAAATTCAAATTTATTTCAAACTAGCTGAGCCGTGCAACTTCGTCTGCGTCATATAAGAGAGAGAGATACTTGATCATTATTTTGCTACCGAGTTATTTTAAAACTGTTATATCTTCTAAGATATTCATTTAAATCAATTACTGTAACGGGCAATTTTCTTCAAAATTAAATA
Organism: Saturnia japonica; assembly: GCA_033032175.1. Classification (NCBI taxonomy): domain Eukaryota; kingdom Metazoa; phylum Arthropoda; class Insecta; order Lepidoptera; family Saturniidae; genus Saturnia; species Saturnia japonica. The sequence goes on along the minus strand of CM065311.1, from coordinate 17,544,631 downwards.
CTTGTGATGAATAACGTTAATGATTAATCCCAAGTATATAAAAATACCTTCGCAAATAATTCATTATTTAAGAACAAATTTTATTACCATAAAAGAGGTTCTATTGAGTAAACTTTAAAAGATAGCCATATGCTGTTCTGGACTTTTTTTAGAACTTTTAAAGAGAAACAATTTCGTCACACATGATTGTTGTGTAACTTTAACCATTCACGAAGCGCACGCAGTGGAAACTCTCAAAAAGAATAAATTTCCCTCGTTTTTGCAACATTTTTCATTGATGCTCCGCTCCTATTGGTCGTAGCGTGAAGTTATATAGCCTGTAGCCTTACTCGACAAATGGGCTATCCAAAACTAAAACATTTTTTCCATTCGAACCAGTAGTTCCTGATATTAGCGTGTTTCACCAAACAATTTACTCTTCAGCTTTATAATATTATTAGTATAGACTTAGTCTTGTGGTATTTGTGTTTTGAATGTAGTGATTCATTTATTTTCGCACCTCTTGATTTTTTTTGACATCGTTCTTTTCATAAAATGGAAAACTTAAAATATCGCGTCATTTACAAATATGAGTTCCATAAATTAAAGTTAACTTAGAAAAAGGTACTGGTGAGTGTTTGGTGGACCAATTCTGGTGTCATACACTACAGCTTCCTAAGATCTGGTCAGACGATAACAGCAGATGTATATTGTCAACAATTGCAAATCATGATAGAAAAGCTAGCCGTTAAACAACCGAAACTGGTCAATCTCTCTAGCCCACTGCTGTTTCAGGACAACGCTAGACCCCATACTTCACGACAGACGGTCGCTAAATTAGCGGAACTGCGGTTGGAATGTCTCCGACATCCACCATACTCCCTGGATTTTGCTCCAACAGGTTACCACATTTTTCGGAATTTGCACAATTACTTGCAAGGAAAAAAATTAAATTCCGATGAGGCTGTCCAAACCGTCTTCAAAGACTTTATTGATTGTTTCTCACACAATTTATTCTGTAATGGAACCAATTAACTACCTATAAAATGCATAGATAACAATGGTACATACTTCGATTGATTAAATGTATAATATCATAATATAATTTTCGTTTTACTTTTTCTATATAAAACGTTAATTTCATATGTAAGGACCTAATATCAATCTGTCTGTCCGTCTGTCTATTAGTGCTCTTATAACTCAAGAACCACTAGGTAAATATTTATTAATATTTTACATATATTTTTATTAAAAAGGTGGCTTAGATTATTGTTTACTATTAAGTATACGGACAACGTTATATGCATAACTTGTAAGAGGGCTTTCAAAATTATATGTACCTTGGATTTACCCTGTAAGTTTTGATAATCGGTTACAAAGTGTAACTTTTAGACTTTATTTTATAAAGGGCTGAACCGGTTGTGTGTTTTTATTGTATTAACCTAGAAACTTGACCTTTCTACAGCAGTTTGAGGTCCATAGTTCTTAGTGATCGGTATTAATTTCAACTAAATACCCCAAGTCCTTTTTGAGAATAAAACTTAATACAATTTTTGTACATTATAATTTCACACGGGATTAGAAATTCCTTATTTTTGGATTAATTCCTAAACTTTTGTTAAAAGACCTCTCTTCAAGACTGTAAGCTTGCGGGAAGTACCCTATAAGTATTGATTATCGATTCGTGAGCGTTATCTTAAGTATGAAGTGCAGCATGAGGCTTTAGTATATGATATTAATTTCAAATTTATAGCTGAAGTCGTTTTCGAGAAAAAGTATCGGACACACGGACAGAGAGCTAATCAGCCAGCCAGACAAACAACAAAGTGATCCTATAAGGGCTCCATTTTTTTCATTATGAGTTACGGAACCCTAAAATTGTTATTTTAGTATTTTTAACATATACTTATGATATATAGAGAGATAAACATATTAAAATACATTTTAATTCTACAGGTAAAGCTAGCGTGTCCAGTTTTCTTATACGTGACGCTAAAGAACATAATATTAAAATAACTTTTCATAGAGAAGTTTATAAATTATTGGTCCAGATAGCGCTTAAGTTCATATAGGCGCAGAGATGAAAATTATTTCAAAGATAACTATGCCAAATTAATTAGTGGTTCTCATAGCAAAAAGAAATCAGTACAACGTTATAGGAGGTAATGAAGCTAAATGTAGTAAATTAATTATGAGCACAAATCGTAAATACTTTTAACGTAGCTTGCGTAACTATAGCACACTTGAACATTTGTATCGAATCGCACTATCTCCTATCATATCAAAACGCATCGTTGCGAAAACAGACAGCTGATCGACAGTAGCTGTGTGCTGAGCTGTTTTGAATTATGAAATTGATATACAATTTAAAAGCGTTTCATACTAGATTTTGTTAAAGAACAGAACAGTTTTAATACTAAAAATAGACATAAATTAGTCGTACCGTGTTTTAGACTAAGTAAAACTACTAAAAGTTATTTAAGTAATAATGTTAAGTTCTATAATAAGATCCCGAAGCACATTACTGATTTACTACACAATAGGTTCATGGACTATGTCAAGCATGTTTTACTGTCAAAAGGTTATTATAGGTTGGATCATTATGTGAATAATAGTGATGTCTGGAAGTGACTCCTTCTCTGTGAATCCACTAAATTATATAGTTATTATTTCATTAGACATTATTGTATTACATTAATACTATTGAAAAAAAGAAAAGAAGATAAACCAGATCGAGTTTCATGCCGGATTTTCTCGATGGCTGGGATGTTTTCCGGACTGGTGGTAGTGTTTTGATGTTCATAAGTGCCTTCTTAGGGCCTAAATTGAAATAAAAACTTTTTTGATTTTGATAAAATATTACATTGAAATACAGATCACTAATATAGCATATGTTTTTAATTTGGAAAACATGGAAAACTTACAATCTTCGTAGTGTGTATCAAGTACATAATATTAGGTCCTTACATATGAAATTAGCGTTTTATATGGTAAAAGTAATATGAAAAAAAAATTATGAAATTATACATTTAATCAACCGAAGTATGTACCATTATTATCTATGCACTTTCGCCATTTTAAAGGTAGTTCATTGATTCCATTGCTGAAAAAATTGTGGTAGTAAGAATCAATAAAATCTTTGAAGGCAGTTTGGACAGCCTCATCGGAATTGAATTTATTTTCCTTGCAAGAAATTGTCCAAATTCCGAATAAAGTGGTAATCTGTTCTAACAATTTCCGGGGAATATGGTGGGTTTCGGAGACATTCCAACCGCAATTCCTCTAATTTAGCGACTGTAGGTCGGAAAGTATGGGGTCTAGCGTTGTTCTGAAGCAGCAGTGGGCTTGAGATATTGTTCAGTCTCGGTTGTTTAACGGCTAGCTTTTCCAATATGATTTGCAATTGTTGACAATACAGATCTGCCATTATCATCTGGACAGATCTTACGAAACTGTAGTGTATGACACCAGCACTGGTCCACCAAACACTCACCAGTACCTTTTTCTAAGACGACTTTCACTTGGGACAGGATTTGGCCGGTTCTCCTGGGTTCAACCACTGTGACGAGCGTTTCCGATTGTCGTAAAGGATCCATTTTTCGTCACAAGTAACAATACGATTCAAAATTCCCTCGTTATTGTGACGGTTGAGTAATGTAATGCAGAACTCAATATGTGTTTGTTAGCGTCCTTCAGTCAATTCATGCAGTACCCATTTCTAGAGCTTTTTGACTTTTCCTGTTTGTTTTAAGTGAATTTTTTTTTAATCACTCACACCGAAGTCTGCCCGCTAACTCTGATGTGGTTTGCGAATGATCCGATTCAACGATCACCTTTGATTCTTCATTTTCAACTAGGGTCTCCGGCCGTCCCTTTCCTGCTTTCCCATACACCTAATTAATCCTTCGAGCTGAATCTGTAGCGCTGATGCCACAATGGAACTTATATTCGTAAATAAGGCGATATTTTAAATTTTGTATTTTGTGAAAAGAACGATGTCAAAGAAAAATAAAATGGTGCGAAAACAAATGAATCACTAAATTCGAAACACAAATACACAAGCCTAAATTTGGAATAAATTTTAATTTGGAATTTCTAACCAGCCGCCAGATATTTGAGATCAAAGTGACCAGTTCAACAAAACGCCAATTACATATGTAAGGAACTAATATATAATAGTAATACTTCATAATTGAATCTCTTAAATAAATATTTTTTCAGGTACGATTTTTATACTTTGCAGATCGTTTAAACTATTTTTGATGTATACGGAAACCCAAAAAAACAAGTGAGAAACATAAAAATGATAGTAATGATCTGCGAAAACTATTCATGTTATTTCCTTTATTAATTACACTTGTAATAAAAACGGCAAAGGTCTACTAACCTAAGAAATATACTGAAACAATCAATAGAATTATGAAAACATTGCACATTTATGATCTATTTACATGTTACAATATGAGTCGTCACAAGAGTAGAAAATATGAAAAATTGACATGAATGTTATTGATCAACAGCAGTAGAAAATGTGACATATACAGATCGTCGAACCATCACCAGCGGAGATTGATTACGATAAACTCAACAGACGTGCTATCGATATGATCTTTATGATGTAAGCCACTATAAACGTACAGATTACATTTGCAGATGGTTACATAATGATTAGTGAAATTTCATTTGTTGCATAACAAGAAATGACAACGTTTGTGATAGATGACAATAGAAGGAATCTCTTTTTGTAAATTAACCTGTAACCAGTGAAATCCGTGCAGATTAGTGAACAACCATTAGTGTGAAATGAAATAAACAAAAGATATTAGCGCCGGCTGATAGCCTAAGCCAATCTGACCGCAAGGGAACGGACGCCACCGAGACTTTCCCTTTTCTTCTTGTGAAAGCGATGATGCCCGATGCAACAAAGCACCAGTTTGCATCTCAAATCAACCACCAATCGATTCATCCATAAATTTTCATTGACATTAAAATATCTAACGAAACACTATTCCGCATTTACATAACGTGCATCGAATCCGAATTAAGATAATATCTTTAAACTTTTTAATGTAAGTACATACTTTGTTAGCGTGATTATATTCATATATCAAAACCTGCGACAGTTTTTTGACCGATCCCGATCGAATAATTTGCAGTCGGCGCAAATTGCTATTTCGTACAGTGATAAGAGTTACCACCACAGACGTAGTCAAAACTAATGAACATTTTTGTTTATGTTATGGCGTCTCCACCACCCATATTATAAGAAATTTACTATTTTGGTATAGTTTATCGCTGATGATGTAGGTACTTGTTATAAAGAGTTACCATGATCACGTGACATAATAATAAGGACTCGATAATTTTCCAGTTTAACTATACGTCAATCTACCTATATATTATGTACTTAGGTATGCAAAATGAAAATTCGCTATTTTAATTGCAAAATGCAAAGAAAACGTACGCGGTGAACTGGATTAAATTGATCTCTCCGTAAAAAGTTGTTACCTTGGAATAATCAACTATATTTAATGTCTGGGGTGCTTATCTCACCCAAGGACCATGGCAGCTGGACATGAGAACAAAACAAATTGTACTTTCTAAACGATGGCTTTCTCTTAACGAAGTTCGGCATAGCTAATGCCCGCCCTTTATTGCTGGCAATTAGCAAGAGACAACCATGGCCTATGAAGGATTATATAGAACAACCAATATAAAGCATTTCTTATGGACTGCCTAGATGGACATTATCTACGTAGTTCAGATAAATTATATAAGACTTTAATCACTCATAAATCGAATAAAAATTTTATACCATAGTGTACGAATGTAATTTATCGTAAATCATTTTTCACTGTGATAATAATGGACTTAATAAATACTAGATAGTTACCATCTATAATAAACAACCAGGTGGTGATTCATACTCATAATTTGAAAAACTTTTTTGTTACTTTTTTTACAACTCTAGAACGTATATATTCTCGAAACGTTTATTTATCAAAAGACAATTTTTAACAAAAAAGAAATCAAACTTCAATGATTTCGTCCACCCTTGAGGTATCCCCTATCCAACAAAAAAAAAAAACATCCAAATCGGTCCATAATCAAAGAAGTTATGGCTGAACATCCATAAAAATATATGAATTGAGTAAGTTCCGTCTTTTTTTGAAGATAATTAATAATAAAATTATAATATATGCATCGTGTTCAATAAAAATGGCATACCAGTGACAAAACAACTGAATGACCTATCTGTTAATATAATAATACCAGATACAAAAGGGTATTTTACAAATATTAAAAAATTACAAATGACAATTTTTCTGATCTTTGGGACTACCTAGGAAGGACTTTTCACAAGTAGTAAACATTATTAAAAATAATCATTGTTAACAATAATAAGAGTGAAGTAATAATAGGAAACATTAATTATTATTCATAGTAGAAAATAGCGTACAAATATGATAAAAAATGTAAACACAGGTGTGGTAGATCCACACTTGGATTATGTTAAACTCAAGGTTACATGGAAACACGTTCCTTACAACCTTATCTGTCGCGGATAGACTCAAACCTAAACATTTGTTTAATACCATCGCGTGAAATTTTCATATCGATTTTTGAGTAAATATTTTTTTGATGTCAGGGAGCCTTTGAAGGCGAATTTATTTATAGTGTGTAGTGTCTAGTAATGGATATGAATAAAATATTAACACAATAGTAATAAAACATTTTGTTGCTAGCTCCCAGTAAACAAGTAATTTAGGTATCGTCAATTCAGTCAGTCAAGGTTAAGTTGTTCTATTGTGTTTTACAACAATGTGTCGAATAACTGTTGGTTTTGGAACATCCTAACTTGATTCGCGTATTCAAATGTTAAGTTATCAAAATGGCGGTCTATATTTTGAACGATTCAACACTTTCAATCAATATTCCCTGACCGAAGCGATTGGTGTGTTAATCCTCACTTAAATCAAGTAACTAATGAAATATAAATATGTTGATAAAACTATACTAACCAACGAGCACATACTTAAAATATTTTCCGATTTTAAAAGTCTTTATAGTGTAAAATCATTTTGTTCATAAGACTGGACTGGACTCACCCAATGAAATTCTTAATGAAGCAATAGACTGCAAATAGGGTGGCATCGTTGAGCCCTAGTTCAGGTTTAATCCTGGGCAGTGCGACTGCTAGGGCCGGTGAGGTCGCGTCAGCTGGCGGGCTGCGCACCTCCGGCGTGGCCGCGCTCATGGCGGGAGCGGCGCGCGGCCGCGTGCCTGACGCGTGCGGAGCGATCGTGACGGCCGGCTCCCGGCTCGGCGTAGCTGGCTCAGCACTCGCCCCGCATAACAGCGACGGCGCTTCCGGCACGCGGCACCCGCTCGCACGGCGCACCCGCACCCGCGTGTTAGCTACCGCGGTGCGCGGCTCACACCGTCTGCCGCTGCTGACGACTACGCGACCGTATCGATCGCGACGTCGCGTCTGCGCTCTGATCACAGACACTGTAGTACCGTGTCCTTACACGTCCAGCATCAGAAAGCCCAAGTAGATCACAAGAATGAACCAGGGGCAAATGAGGTACATGCAAACGGACATCATTCGTTTGTTTGTTGTACTAGTATAAAATAGTTTAGAGGTATAGTTCAGTGATAAATTGGATGTATTGTATTTAATTTTAGCACGTGCAGGTAGTGCGTGCGACTGATGGCGCGGCGGCACTCTGACTGGACGCGCTCGCGCTCGCGCCGCGTGCTCACCGCAGTCACCGCCCGCCCGGTATCCGCTCACCGCGCGCTATCTACACTACCTACTTGCATAGTAGATACTATACCAGTACACGACTTGAGCACAAACTTGCACACCTTGATTTACATATTGAAGGTGTCATAGCCAAACTTCGCTAATGGAACTTCCATATTTTGCTACAAATTGATAAAACCAAACACGTTTCACGATTTGCGTGCAATACAGCATTTGCAACGGTTTAATTTATCTGTAAATTGATTAAATATAAAAAAGTAAATATCTTTTAAAATGATCGATGGAACAAAAGGTTATTTATTTTAGTTTCAGTGGCTTTATTCGCGCATATATTTATATCAATTACGAGGGCTATATTTATGATATATATATATATATATATATATATATATATATATATATATATATATACGCGAATACATCCACTGAAGTTAAAATTATAGCCTTCTGTTCCATCTATTATTTTTAATAGATATTTACATTTATATACTGATAAATAAATCACTTGTTCGTTCTTACACATGTAGTTTATTAATTTATTTAATATTAACACAGTTGTTTCAAAGTAATTTTAAGTTTAAAAACGTCTTTGTAAAAATATAATTTGTATTATAATAAATTACAAAAGGTTTTACACGAATCTCCATTATTATTTACATTTTTTTTTTTTTAAACACAATTAAAGTGACAAACATAGCATACGGCCAGCCTGATGGTAAGTGGCTACCGTAGCCTATGGACGCTTGTAATAAATACCATAGGTATCACCAGCGCGTTTAACCGACATTGAACCCCCCTAGCCCGACGACCTTTGGAAACCCTCACTCACCCCAGGAACACAACACAAGGTTATTTTGGCTGCAATCATTTGTAGGGTGAAGATATTTTCACCAGTCGGAACTGCACCAAGTAGAGAGAAATTTCCAGAGATTTTCTTAATTCTAAGAAACCTAGTTATTGTTTGTATAATATTATAAACATTATTCGAAACCGGGGTCTGGCAATTGGCAACACAAGTTTGACTTTGACTCTCGATGTCGTCACTCGGTTGTTCTTGATTGTCAAAACTGGCGTTTTTGATTGCGTGCGGTAATTTGATAAAGTTTTGTTGAATCGGGGCGTTTGGGCCACGCGACGGGACGAGAGATCTTTATATTGCGGTCGTTTGGACTTGTAATATTTTCATATTTGAACCGTCTGTAGTGAAATTGCAACGTTGCCACGTTGGCGAAATATCGTAACGAGAAGCTGGATTAATATTGACTAACTTGGTTTATACTATACCACTGTTCTCCTTGACGATTCACCTAAAGTGCGGTTTCTCCCGTCATCACGGACGCCGATATAGGTGAATAAATTATTGTTAATTTAGTTCAGCTCTGCGAACCGCCGAGCTTGTTCTGTTCAATTATACAACCGAAAGTTCGGATTACCCAAGTCTTCCACTGCGCTTATGTATTGATTCCAAGTGCTTGGTTTGGTTGAGAATTTAATTGAATACACTATGTAATTAATATATTTCATTTATTAAGATTATATTAATACATCTTAATGAATAGAGTGAATTAGTAGCATAAGTTGAAAAGTTTTGTCACATCAAACTAGTAAACTTTGGTATTCGCGGTTACAGTGACCTTTGGCAAATTCTTAAAGGTCCGCCAAAAGTTGTCTCGGTAAAGTACTATTTGAATTTGTCTATTAACGGTTGCTAATATTAATCTTTCGGTTAACATTTTTGTGTATTAAAGAAAATAAATTAAGCATAACCTGTTAAGGCAAAAATAACTTTACGACATGTAGGTATCTATTATTCTTGCTTGAATGATAATAAATAATCACAACTTATTAATTTGTATACAAACAGCAGAAAACGAACACACACACACGGACTGGAGTGACCTATGACGCAGCGAGTGCAACACGTGACATACAACTCTATCATACAGTCTATGTAAATTTATAATAAATATGTATTAAATTATTCATGGTACAAACATGATCACCGTAAACACAAATGCAACTAACTAATGCACTTTTATGTAAATAATAGTTTATTTTTATCAGTTTATTTCTATAAAATTTTATATTATTGTAAGTGCAATTACTACTAAAATGCTCGGTAATAAATAATACATATGTATTAAAAATTCCAAGAACATTCTTTAGTTATCAACTCAATGCGGTCACGTGTTTATAATATAATATACAAGATTCCTTTAGTTTCTTTGTTATATGTATAAACCACAAAAAGTATTGATTTTTTTTGTTTTCCCTGTAATATTAATTAATATGGCTCTGTAAAATTTCATAATCATTAATCTGTCTGTACATTTGTATAATGGCATAGTACATTTTTTGTGTTAGAACGTTATCATTTGGAAATTATTGAACCAATTTTAACGTAGTAAGTTCAGACTAATATAGGCATAAATCCGAAAAAGGATCTAGGCTACATATCATTACGGTGTTCTATAGACGCTAAACAGAAATTATAAAATTGTTACAAACAAGAAAACCTCTTCTAGCGACATCAAAAGCACATTCACATGAACAAAATGGAAGGCATCAGCTATTAGTTATATATTACATGTACATAGTAATGGTAATAAAAAAAATAAACCATGTTCAAAGATATTTGGATACATCAAAAGTATTAATAAGCTCACATGTGAAGCGAACATAACCACGGTCAATGTCCGCGTGACGTACTGGCGGATGGACCATTCTAGAGAACGGGCTGAAAAAATTATCCACCATTAAAGCTGCGTCTGTCCGTCTCTTGCGAGTTCTTCACATTATTAACAAGCGCGCGACGCCCAGAATTCGTCTAACGAACTCTGGGATCTTATAAGATTTGACCCGTTTACCGCAACGGCTCATGAGCTTCGCGCTTCGATGACATATCCAATTTCTATGTGTAGTTGTAGGACATCGACCCGAACACGTTGATCTATTGAGTATAGATATTGCCTCGTTTAATTTAAAGAGATTATCATGTCTTTTCGACTTCAAAGTAACATTTTCCTCGTCCCATATCCGGTGCTATTATAATAAACTATACACCATTTGGTGTCATCTCTTTTGTTGACGATCTTCTGACGAAGGATCGATTATCAGAAAGTGATTAGTTGTTTCTCGTCTCGAAATAGCCTTTAAAAGCAAATATTAACGACAACATTATACGCCGCTATTCATTTTAAAAAAACAACAACAAAACTATAATTGCTAAAATTCGAAAATTATTTCGTAATATGCTCAATACGTAAGCGGTTATAGTAGGGTACATAAAGAAAAAATATTTTTTATCATTAAATCTTACATGTAACAATTCGTGTTCGCTAATCATTCATTCGATTCGAATTGAAAATTTGTTCAGTTGATGTTCTTGGCCACCGCGTGAAAGTTTCGAACATAATTTCAACGTACATTAGTTAACGCGCAAGTAGTTTCAGCAAATGGTTCTATTTCATAAAATTTATCGGCAGTTTGTGTTTTCAGAATAATATAGGACTGAGGAAGAATCTAGGCTACATATTTCTAAGCTTATCAAAATTTATATATAAGGAGGAAACTTTGACTGAATGATCTATCAAACACATAGCACAAACCACTGAAAGGTTTAAGCTGAAATTTGGCACACAGATACTTCCCTATGACGTAGGCATCCGCTAAGAACGGATTTATGAAAATTCAACCCCTTATGTGGTGTGATATAAATTGTTGAATTATTAAATAACCTTACAGTTATAATTACACCGAGTGCTTGCTTATTAACGCATAATATTTTTCGGCTGGTGTCTAGTGAAGGCTTCACAGAAAAACGGTAACGACGCAACGTCTGCAAGCCGTCTCGATGTCTGTAAAATGCATACGTCGTTGTTGTGTTCGTGACATGAGAATATTTCAAAGTTGCATTCGTAATCACCGCTATGGTGTCTTTAAAAGGTTCGCCGCGTGCATCGTTCTTATTATGCAATACGAGACCACTTCTTATTATATACATACTATTATATTGATCTAATATATTACTGCATTGATATTTGTTATTTCATTATTGGTATTGAAAAACTTACTATAAAAAAAAGTTAGAATATAATATATTACGGAAACTGCCATTTAAGATAAATCTGTCAACGGCGACCGAACTAATTTAGAACATTGTAGATCAACTGAATCTAATCTTAAGACCAGAAGCGACTGCCGTATTTACGCAAGTATCAGCGATTTTCCGCTATCGGCAATCCGCGCACGCGCACCTTCTGATCTATGGCGCAAGCTTCTATCATTATTCTCATTACGAACGAGTAAGCGTATTCGCAATTGCGGCACACCCGTCTAGTGCCAAATGGTGCCTTGATAATATTACTATAATCTGTTTTATACGTAAATTGAGCAGGCTACGGTACTCTTTAGAACTACAAATCTTATATTCCCCATACAGTTAGAAAAGGTTATAAAATAGTAATAAGAGAAATTCACGATGATGTAACAAAATCCGGATCGAATTTGTGCAAAAACGAAGCTTTTAAAAGAAAAGAAAAAAACGAAGTACAAAAATGATGAAAAAATAAACTAACACATGTAAGCTGGCGTAGACAGATAAAATGACAACATCTGCGTTATGAATTGCAACAGCCCGTTTAGTAGACACTTGTAAATGGCACTGCACAAGTGTTTGACGACGAGTAAATGGGGGAAACAAGCGCCAGAATGGAGACAAGTGGAGTTCTATGATTTATAAATATTCAAATATCGACCGTAACACATTGCTGTTTTAAAAAAAAATCAATAATTAATGCAAATTATTTTGAAGTTTTATTTACTTGACGAGATTATGCAGGGTCATAATGCAAAAACTTCTGGAATGTATACCTACCTATAGAAGAAAAGTATTATGATCATTATTTAAAGGATCATGTAAAGCCGAAACAATTTTGCAATACTGGCAATTCTTTAGGACACTAGGTACACTAGGTGATAAATAAAACAATTGTATTTGTTACATTGGTAATGATTAGCATATAATATGAAGTATGTGGTATGTTATCCTAAATGTAATATTGTCGTCATATGCATCACTTTCCTTTCTGTATTTACTGAAGTCTGGATTATGTTTACAATAATATTGGAATTTGTAGTATTCGTTTTTGTATTTTTTCAATATTGATCGAGAATGTTCTGTTTGCAGATCATCAGCTCTTTTTTAGTCGATGAAAGGATGTGAACAACATCCGCAGGTCTGATTGATTTACAGTTGGTTTCCTTTATTTCAATTATATAGTAAAAATATGTTAACTTTGACCTGAGGCTGACCCATGCTATGGAATCTGCAGGATAACCAAACTCTTCACCAACTTACAGCAGAAGTATCGTGTTTGGACTCATTAAAATGGTCTCAATGAATAGGTAATTTGTTGCTTTTTTTATTATTTACTTAGAAATATACATATTTTGTACGCAGAGTATAAATCATGAATTAAATTGTGTTCCGTAAACTGAAATGATTTGAGTCGGTCTCGTGCGCTTTCACAGCTGCTTAATAGTATCCCTGATTTCGCCTATTCCCGGTAATAACGTTTATAAATTTGTTCAAACAAACAAAGCACGATAATCAACATCGCAGATATTTTAACTTGTAGCAATACTTCTATTTCCGTGGCTCTCGTTACTTGTCATGTGCATTTGTAGTTTCATAAATTAATTTAAATTACAAATCTATATAAATGTATTACAACTAATATACTATATAGTAGTCGATTTACATTGTTAAACGAGAATTAAAAAAATGACAATAGAGGAACAAATAAATGTCAGTATCAATAAAACACTAGAAACATTTTAAGTTATAACTAATACTCGGACGGTCCATAAGAAACAAGAGATATAAATAACACCTTCTAAAATCTAATTCAATTTCCAAATATAAATCTATCACGGATACTTATAGTTTTCCCTGTAAAAAGTAATACTTATATGAAAAGCTTTTTACAAAAATTAACAAATAATGAAATGAAAGATATGTAAGATAATAGAAAGAAAGTGTAGTACAAAGTCTTTACAAAATAACTACACTTGTATCAAACTACTTTGCTGATTGATCATGGACTTGACTTAGGGATGTAAAAATTATATAGCACTTAAACAATAGAATGTATTTATCATGTAAATAATATTAATTTCACACTAAAAACTATATATATATAAAGTGATATGTATAGAAAAGTAAAGACATACCACAGTTAAATGTAGTGGCATGTGTGAAATTATTGTAGGCTTTCCTGTTCTCGCTGGGAAAGAATGCGATAACCAAACGTTCAGTAACGTTATCAGACAGGCGCGGTGTGTATCACCTTACAGAAAACATTGTTAACTTGCATAATTTGATTCCAACTGTGCAGTTTATTTTTATCTATTCCTTAGCTTATATTTCTTTATTTAATCGTCTATAAATTACTATTGTAAATTCATATTGTGAATGTCTACCACAGTTAAAAATTCGTATAGACCGATTTATGCATTTCTGCTGTCATGTATGTACAATTTGGGTCGAATCTGCGTCGAATTTGGGGAATCATAATAACTATTGGTCAAGGTCGTTACGAAAATGGTGGTTTCAAGCCCTATTATCCAGATCCCACTATATAGCTCATTAGATCAAATTGATCCTAAAAATTGTGACCGGCACAGCATGTGGGGATAACATATTTACATGATTTATTATTTAACCATTGTTTAGCATTATTAGGTTTGCTTGGTTAATTAAGAAAGGAACTGTTATTGTTTTGAGAATGAATCAGTATTTAGTAATCAAATACATTTACCCAATTTTTGAAACAATTTCGTCCGGGAAATCCCTATGAGAATACTAAGCTTCGCGGATATATTGAGACACATTTCTCACGCAATCTTTATTTTTTAAATATAATTAAAAGAATAAAACGCGTCTGTATTCTTCGTATTTGTAATTACATTTAAAGCGATTCTAAGAAGTATATAAACTTGGCAGCCGATGCGTAGTGTAATGGTAATCCCGCGCGGATAAGAATGAATTGTGAGATATGTAGTCTTCTTTTAATAGTTTTAATTACATTGTAGGAATAAGACTGAACTCTTTTTAAACCGACTTAACAAAAGATGGAGGGCTTCGATTAGAATGTATCTTTGTTATGGATGTTAAGCAATAACTTATTTGTTTATATACCGATTTGGATAATTATTTTTTGTTGGAAAGGGGATATTTTAAGAGTGCTCCCTTTTTAATTTCATGAGCATTGGACCTACACCCGGAAACTCCTCAAAATTATTGACGTTGGTTTCTTTTTTGTTATAAATTGTCTTTTTATATTATGATAACAAGTTTGACACGTTAGGTACTGTAAAATAATAAGGTTAAATTCTATAATATTTATTAAATTAAGTCAATTCTTTATTATAATTGTTCGATTGTTTTTAGGTTATTACAAACAGTATAAAACAAGTATTAAATAGTCGCTTGGCGGGTTATGGAGATAAAAACAAATGAAAATATGCCAAAACATTAAAAATCTCTTAAAATGGTTTTCATAGTTAGAAAGGTTCTGCACCGTATACATTGATCAAAACAGTAAAGCAATAGCTTGCACCAAGAAAAAGTTTAAAATTATTTTGAATAAATAATGTATATGTTAAATATGTAGCTTTACTTGACAGCAATGTAACTGGGCTACCTACCATGTTAAGTTTATTTAAAAACGAATGGCGTTTGTATTTATCCCCAAATATAAAATAAGTGTTGACCCATATTAAGAACACCATAAAGCACAGGAAAGGGACAATCTTATAAATAACAAAATCGTAAACAAAGCACTTAAGTATCAAACGTAATATTTAAAACTTCACATTGTAAGACTAATTCTAAGAAGGGACTAACAAAACAAAACATTTAAAGCTTTCGAGATTTCCTTTGACTTAATAATGTAATATACCTGCATGTCAAGAATAAATGAGCAGGTCGGTTAACGATTTATCATACGGCTGTAGTTTTGCAATTGCCTCTACACATTGCAGTCATTAGTTGTAATTCGCAACTGTTGCTCTGCTATTTTAAGAAAATAACTAACTTTGGCCTCTTGGCGTAGACTAATGTATCGGTCTTTGTATTTTGTGATCATGATTTGAAAGGGCGTTAAAGGCAACATATTAAAAAGGTGAGCAATAAATTCAGTGACTCGCTTTTGCGAGTCGCGTTTCGAGATCAGCCTGTGCATATTCAGTTAAATTATTGCAGGCCGGCATGAGAGCGGCGGCTGTCGATGAATGACGATCTCTCTCCGTTTTGACACATTTTCACTATTATTATAAAGAGGTACTTACTACATATATAGCTTGTTTGTTTGTACTTTTCGGTAAGTAATCTCCGGAAATACTGATTCCATTATAAAATTTTTTTACAGATAGAAAGCGTTCTCTCTAAGTGACAGTATATTTTATTCTTATATATTCTTTATTTAATTGAGTACGAATAAATTATTTACGTAAAATTTAACGGCATTTTCACTACACACGGCTATATCAATATTATCAATATGACATATTATTTTTCCAAACAATCCTTTGCGCAAAAATCTTTTGTTAATCACGGACCCTGAGGAACCTCTATAAACTCTACTGTAATAAGCGGATATAAATAGACATACTAGTATTTTATATAGGTAATTATTACAATAATACTGTGTTAAAAATGCTGTTTAATTTTAAAGGCCACTGCATTGTACCGATATCTTCCTTAGTTAAAAAAATACTATTTATTCTAGTAACTTGACAAAAACAAAACAAAAAATATCAGCTGATTGTTGTACGTGACTGTGCCAAAGAGGAAATTGTCTTTTGATAATTTAATGTGTAGACAGTCTGCTAGGTGATATCATATTTGGCGATACACGTACTAAAGGAACTGAGCCAATCGTGGAAATAACCCAAGAGGTAATTATTAAAGATATGTAATCGCTTCGTAGTAGAGTGCAATGCGACTAACGTTTTGTGGTAATCCACTGACCTGCGAACTCATACGGTCATTGATTCTACATTGCATGATAGGAGTACAACACAGTAGTAATTTTGATATCATATAATCGACATGATCTTTATGCACAATAAAAGGAAAATCTATTTTTGTATAAGTCGTGTCTCATGTTATTTTCAATACTGAAATAAAGAGCAGCTACTCATTCTAAAACATGACTTCTTCACACACAAAGAAAATTAGAAAACATACCTACTTAACGCGTGTTACATATTATATTTACTGTAATGCATAATATTTTTAATACTTTATGAACATGCAATGCAATTTAAATGAATGTTCTTGAATGGTCTTTTTGTAGAGCTTTTTGAAATTTTCTGCATAAATGGCCCTACATATAATTTCGTAAACATTAAAAAAGAAAGCCCGTGCATCGCCAAAATTAAATACCTTGCTCACAAAAAACTGGAATATACATCGTACCATATACCATGGAAGTAATAGAACAAGAACAATATTAAAATAAAACTAAACTAATAACTTTAACGAGCGAATTAGAATTTACAACCCATTCAATACTAATGCAATGTAGAAGTGTAGTAAATTCGTCTAACCTACGCCTAACAACAGTGAACGTAAACAAAACGTTAAAATATCGTATAAGTAATCGACCACTTATTATATGAATAACTTTAAAAGCAAAACGCTTACGGTCCCACTTTGATCAACTCGCGACGAGCAAGCATCGCGGACCGAGCACCATTTTTGTCGCTAAAATTACACTCGGGTTGTTTGTCCCGGGAGGTTATTAACACGTGAAAGAAAATACAACAAACACGGGAGCTCCTTTCTAAGAATACGCCATTGAAAATCTGTGTCAACGTCTATAAATCGCTGCATTAACTTAAAATCGCAATTAAGGTAAACAAGACGGCGTATAATAAACCTCAATCATATTTAAAACTGTCTATCCTAAATCATAAAATTAGTTAGGTATCACAAATGCAAAAAATGTGACTTTAACAAATATGTAAGTAATGTTATATTATTTTATGACAAATAATAAAAGCCGAAAAAACCGCGTTGTTGGAAATACAGTCAAAAGAACACAACCCGATTTCTAGGCTATTCTATTTCGATTTCTTCGCTAGAGGGATAATATGCCGATGTGAAGACTTTGTAATAATTAAAAATACTATATTATTCAGTACAACGTGTGCAACAGAATAAACAAACGTTTAGAGGATAGATCAAAACATAGTTTTGAAAATATGAGAAATGGATCTAAACCAACCCTTAATTAACCCTTTGGCACCAGACATCACAAAAATGTACGTAAATTAGCATATATGCGCATACCCACCCGGGCGCAGATTTATTAAAAAGTATTTGAAGCACCGGACTTCATAATATTAAAACTACAATAAGCTCTGAAAACTTTAAGCAATGATGGCTCAGTGGTAGCTTGTACGGATACTGCGTCAATCGACACAAGTTCGAATTCATGCAATGAACTCGAGCTTTCAGAGAAGGAAAACACCATGATGAAACCATTGCATGGTAGTAAGTAATTTTCTAATGGCCGCTAATGGCTAGCTACCCCGCAAGTTGAATATCTGTCGCCAAGCACCTATAATAGGTGGGTTTCGGCAGCTGCACTTGAGAGCCAATCTCCCACTATCGTCACTTAACAATAGGTGAGATTGTGATCAAACGCTAAAGCTATACAGAATTATAAAAAATATATCTATAACAATTAGTGTTTAAATGACTTCTATAGATCCTGTATGTGATACAATACGTAGCTACATTGTATTTCAGTTGGACGTTTAAATCAGCTTAACTTTGGTTACTAGAAGCTATTAATTATTATGAATTATTCGACAATACATTTCAAGGTTGTAGTTGTGATTTTTTTTGTTTTCATCGATACAAATTATATGACGGTTAAGGTACCCACCTATATGTATTTGTGCAAAAAAGGCACTTGATTATACCTTCAAAATTGTAAACAAGGATAATGTTCTGAAAATATATACCGGCGCAATAAATAATTATTTTATATTGATATATATATATATATATATATATATAATATATATATATATATATATATATATATATATATATATATATATATATATATTATAGTAGTACAAATATCTTATGCAATTATTATTGAATATTGCGTTATACTCGGAAACATTCAACCTTTTATCACATGTAAAAGTCGTAAAAGCTAAGAGCTAATATTGAATCATGTTTCGCCGTGAAAAACTATATTCTAAGACACAATTTATTATTATGAATAAATTTTAATATCAAAACATTTCTGCATGCATATTAAGATCAAGATGAAATTAATTCAGGAATAACTGTTTCCACAGAAGTCACATTGCGAATAATTATTGTAATAAGGAAACGCATGTAAAGCTGTCTGAACATCGTTATTACAATGTTGAACGCTATTCGTGTGATCAACGAGACGATGAGTTAAGCTTCAAATAAAATCTTAATATACGAAATTACAGGGGCTACATTTATTATGTATGTTTAATTCGATCCTTATTTTACCCTCAACCCTAATTGTTTATATATCTAAATCATTTTTGATAAATTTAATACATTAAAGCAATGTAGAATAAAGTAAATTATAATAATTGCAATAAACGTTTCTTTACACATTAAAAACTCAATATGCTAATATGATTCGCTGTGTGTTTTTCTTATTTATAACTAACAATTCATTGAATTTGCTGGGGCATGGTTAGGTAGAACATGACGGTTTTGGTCTAACTGGGTCGCGACCACCATGTAACGGGTGTAACACCCGTCGTAGTGGCACTGGTGTCACGTCCCTTTTTTTTGTACTGACTACACTTTTAGCCTTAGGGGCCCTAAAGCCGCTGCGGCTTTTACAGCTTCACCGATCTTGGGGAGCAAGCGCTTAGGGCACTCAGCCGCGAAAGTTTTCGACGACTCGCACGAGGGTGCCAGAGTTGCCGAACCTCGGCTCGGGCGGTCGTCACGCATGCGAATAGGTCGCGCTCTAGCTAATTCCTTACTCTTACAAAATTCGAACTAACTAACATATAGTCATATGCATGTTCCCCATCTCCTGGGAGGAAAAGGGGAAACATGCGTATGTGTATTTAGTGATCGGAAAGGTTTTTCTACACTAACTAGCGCAAAAAAAAAGAAAAAAAAGGTCCCTTACAGAACCCATATGTACCTGTGTGGTGTGCACGTGTGTATGTTCATACGTGTGTAATGTTGTATGTGGGTAGTTAAGTGTTGCACGTATAGTGTCACTTGTATCGCGCGGGCGGCTGCCTGACCCAAGGGTTTCACACTGAGGAACGGACCTAGGCTTGGGTTGCCGCTAGAGAGGGTGGACGTGGCGGGTATGCGGGAGCGAAGTTAACCGCTCGTCCTCTGCGGAGAGAACGGTGGTTACTCGGGCGTGGGCGCTGGCACGCTCTGTTTAGAGAGACGGTGGAATAAAACGAGTTTGCTTTTTTGATTTGGTCAAACGGATCGGTGAAGTTGTTACGCGGCCGGCGTTTACGCCGGCAGGTATTGGGGACCGGTACATAGGTAGCTGCCGCTTTGATTAACGTATTGGCGTGATTCGACGCAGTGTCGAAGTAAGAACGAGAAAGGCGTAGGCATGTATCGAAGGAGATCCATATCTCTATGGAGATCTTCCATACGAACATACTGACGGGCCCCGGTAAGGCGGTGAAGAAACCTATTCTGGATGGATTGTAACCGTTTCCAGTTATGTCTTGACATATGTGCGAACGCAACGCAGTTATATGTCATTATCGGACGGATACACAACTTGTGGAGCGTAAGCTTGTGTCTCGTTGTCATTTTACTTACAGAACATAACAGAGGATGCAAACGGGCCAGGGGTGTCACGTCCCGGGATCAACCGGTGTATATCCAGTAAACAAGCGGGGTGGTAGGGCATCGCGACCACTACGCACATGGTGTTAATCCCACCACATAGACGCTCTTTAGATTTGTAGTGTTTCGGTAACAGCCAGTGAGCTACTGTATATCCAGATAGGAAGAGGCCTGCATGACAGCAACAAGCGGTTAAGGATTATCGATCTCCCTGTATTCGTCGTTGCTTTTGATTTTCTACGTTATTATCAGGTATAGAGCCATTATTTTGTCGTAGCACTAAAAAAACTTTTATGTATATTCAGTGAAACGAATACATTGGAAAGCACTTTAGTTTATGGTGTTACAAAACTGGAATTATAATAATCAACAGGAACGAAGAAGAATAAATTCAACATGTGGATTTCAAATAAAAGTTATAATATTGCAATAACATACTTTAAGATAACATTTATCAAACAATGAACATTACCATATATGCATTGCAAATACTAAGAAAATAAATCTCGCCAATCATTCTGAAAAATTGGATCCGTGACCTTCGCTCTTTTATCATGTTTGCAAACTATCAATTCAACTAATAGTAATATTGAGCATAGTGCAATGACTTTCATTTCTGAAATCAATGTCGTTCACTCGATAGTTAACGTAGTTAAACTTTCTGGGGCAGTTAACTATTATCGAGACTTTGTCCGAAGGAAATACGAACGTACGTGGGCCGGTATAATTAGAGGCACCTTGAAATGTTTAACGTTGGAAAAACAACGAATTACAAGAAATTAATGTGTCTAAAAGGCAACCATCGTGAGGGGTACATCACGAGCAACGCAGTCTTCAACTACAATTGGCAATTTGCAAGTTGTACCAGATTCATGATCAAACGTAATTGCTTTCAATTGAAAACTGTTTTCGTAAAAGAGAACGTAATTAATAATATTTGCACCGATCTAAACGAATATACGAATTTTAATTTTAAACATTCAGTGTTGCACATTACGAGTATTGTACTGTTGTATTTCTCATCTATCTTAAATTATTTATTATTTCGTGTAGAGTTTCAACGACTAGCGCAATGTAAAAAAATATAAATAAATAGAAGATTAGGTTTTTAAGTGCCTGGCAATGTGGCCATTAATTTATTATCTCACAACAACACGGTGTAGGATTAATTCAAAGCGTTTTTGTCTCTATTATAATAAACTAGCAACCGCTTGCAACTTTGTATGCGATAATTATAATATAATAAATACCTACTTTATTAAGCTTTATTAAACATAGCCTAAAACCATCAAACTCATAATAGATAAAAATTAAATAAATATCAGTTTTAGTCACATCCTGTCATCCTTCAGTCTCTCTAAAAATGAAAAGTATTAAATTGTTTAAACTTATGTCAAGCCTTCATAATTTTTAAAATTAGAAATTACAATTGCAAGATTCAAGAAATTTGACAGGCAGTAATTATGAGGCGATAATTATTTATGAATATCTAATGGTCCGATATACTCGTGATGGAAGCAATAAAACATAATAATTACCAACAGTCGATTGGAGAAACCGACATCCACGAGTTTCCTGCAAAGTGTAAAAGTATGGCAACCGTTCCACCCGTTGCTTTTTAACAATTTTCCTATACTGTATTAAAAAATACATTATTGGGATTTACACGTATGAATCCATACAAATGACACACGTTCGTCAAAATTAGAAATGTTTTCAGAAACAATGAATATTTTAGCGCAGTGCGCCGGAACTATCAATAAGTTTCGAGGAAAATAGAGACCGAGCAATTTTAATAATATTACTGGATTTTTTAACCTAATTAATGGTTTTTGTGATGGTCATATTTATGAATGGTATTAAGCATCACAAGGAGGATATAAAAGTAGATATGTGCCGAATAGCAAAAACAATCAGTTTGTTGTAATATATTTTGTAAAGTTATTTTGATTTTTATATAACATGATATTCTTTTTGCAGCATGCAAGGAGAAGATAAAACATGAGTCGATTATACGTTCTTATTGAAGGTTCATTTTTAATATATTGTGTACTTAAACAGTACTATATAAGTAGCTGTAATTTGTAGTAGGCACTAGCAAGTATGGATAAAAATATGAAAAATAACATTATTATACATTTTTTGATATTATTACTATAGGTCCACAAACGAGTTCAATTTACTTTTTAAAAAAAAGTGGTTTACGCTCCAGAAATGCTCCAGGCAGTACGGATGGTCATTAAAGGAAAGCTGACATCATCGCCGAAGTTAGAGGCGGCCATTGTTGTTATGCCGAGCACCACAGAACGAAAGGAGCCAGATGGCTTATCGCGAACCACAACGAATATTAATATTATAGAATTAAGAGGCAATAGAATAGTATTGTTTGTTATTCAAACGAAGGCTCTGAAGTTCAATGCCATTGGCGTCGGATTGCACGCAACATATCGCCAGTTCATTGATTTCAGCGCGAATGAATTTGTACGCATTATATTAAGTGTTTCATTGATAGATCCACAAACTATTGGATATCTTCTCAAACTTTTTCTATGTCTTATTTATTATCGTATAGGGATACAATATTTTCGCTACTGCATTCTCTACTAGCATTAATTAGATGAAATATATGTTTGAAAAGAACTGTGTGTACATTTAAAGGGCTTGAAAGGATTAATATATGTAATTTAAGAGATAATAATTTTAATAAACCAAATAATGAACAATTGACGGGGGAATCACAGTGTGTTTTGTTTCAGTTTTTTTTACCCAGCCGTAATGTTCGCTACAATAGCCCATAAACGAGTTAGATAAATATTTTAATATAAAAACAGAATCTATGAAAATACAACTTTCTTTTAGTAGAAACATAGTGAGTGAAACTCGAGGTTAATTGAATTTTGCTAAATAAATATTATCATGACGGAAGTATGCAATAAACTATGTATGTAGCTTGAATAACAAATTCCAACAATGATTTTTACATTTCTAAGATTAGTCTAATTAGAATGATATTAACATATCTATGAAATAACAATAATATATTAAATGTATTTGTGTCAAACATAGGTCATAAAACACAGATACTTTCGTTGGTACATTATACGGATTAAATTGGTATTTTAAATAGTTTCTATTGTTATTGTTTAAGACCCGGGGAATGGGTGGACCTTATAAACGTGAATTTCACGTATAAACCTTAGATCGATTCTTCTCACACGATCTAAGAATTTAAATTTGTAATTTAGATTGTAATGCTTTACATAAACATACATGTCGCAATATATTTACTCAATCTATAATCAAACGATTTGCTAATTCACTAGACAAGTTTACCAATATTTACTAATTCACTTCTCTATAAGTTATTTCTAGAGCAAAATACTTACCTATACAAAAAAAAAGTTAATTTTGAAGGCTAAACGAGCAAACTCCTCATGTAAAATATAAATTATGAGATATGGAAAGAACAATTACCTGTTAGTTATTTATTCGTACACATTCCTTTAAGATTAATTTTATTTAGACTCGTTAAATATCTCGATAAAACGAAACCAGGCGTGAGCTTTTAAACTCAACTCTTGTTGCAATGTAAAATTTCTTACAAACCTGTTTTTACTTTACACCGTTGATCGAAAGGCGAACAAAAAACTTATTATAAAAAGTTGTTGTAAAAAATTGAACCGCGAAAATAGTGTGAGAGAGCTGACGATCAGCTCAGTCACAAAATACATATTACGAAGGCAACATAGAATAATTGTTGGTTCATTGTCTACGTTATTTCATTTTATAAGTCATAGTCCAATATTACATAGGGTGATACATAACAATCAAAGAAAATAACGTATTAACAAATACTGGGAAAAGATCCAACTAACATTTGGAGGTATAAAAATAATTTTATTAATATATGGATGGAAACAGACTATTACAAATATTAGTACATTATTATTTACTCAATAATACTTTGTTAGTTGGCATAATGCTGAATTTATTTTTGTTTCGTATTTAATTAACAGCTAAATTCAGAAAGTGTCTTTGTTTTGAAGTGAGAAAACATTATAAAAGAACGAAAACGACTTCAGAGAAAATTTCACAGCGATCAAACAAATATTATTACATATTATTATTACTACATATTACCATACCACACTAAAAAGATATAAGTATGAGTGAGATTAAACTGAACTGGTTATAACGATGACTAGTTCGTTTCTGGAATTTCCGTAAAAAAACAAAGAATCGAACGCATCTGAAAGAAATCCAGGTGATGCGAACACGACAGTGAGGGGTTTGGAAATGTGTGAAATAGGCTATATTTTGTAAATATTGCTTTGCTTTATAATGGCGCTCTTGAATAATCAAGTCTAATGGATAGTGTCGTATTTTATTTAGGATCTATTTATTATATTATGTAACTTTTTGATATCTGTACCACATTGCTTTAAAGCAGTGTTTTTTCAATGTGGGTCGCGACCCCCTGTGATCCGCCCTATAATAATAACCTTTTAAAAGTAAACCGGCTATATGTAGTCCATAAACTTATTGTATAGTAAAGGAAATAAAAAAATATCACTTGCACATGGATTCCACCCAAACACGAAACGATAATGATTTCCATATTCGATACGGAATGATTAGGCGGGGCGTAATATATCAAATACTGTCGATTTGACTGATAGCTCAACATAATGCCAGTAATAGGAGCGTAAATCATCTATTGTTTAGAATGTAATAATAGTAACAAAAATTGATCGCCTACATAGCTGTACAAAGTCCGTTATATGAAACGATTAAGAGTGTTTTACTACAACACAATTCATGTTTGCAATTATGGTTACCAATGTAATAAAAACTACTTGATAATGTATCTATTATAAATGAAAATTATAATAACATAGTATTTTTAACCGCCTTCAAAAAAAAAAAAAGACGGAGGTTACTCAATTCTAATGTGTATATTTTTTTTATACAGATGTTCAGACATAACTTCTTTGTTTATGAACCGATTAGTTAAGGGATATCTCAAGGGTGGTCCCATTTTAGTTTCATCGGCATTGAACCTTCAACTTCGAAGATATACGAGGAAACTTGGTTCTCTTTTTTTAATAATTGTGTTGTGATAACATAATTATACTTCATACCAATAAAATATTATGATGAGGAATGTTATAAATGATATTCCTGCTTCATTTTATGTATTAACTTTATCTGTACAAGAGACATCTTATGACATTCTGTCTAACACACGTATAATCCAACCATCGAGAGAGGACGAGTGACCACAGACAATCTAGCTGTTGCCAGCTCAGAGACTCAATCATGAATTATATTTAATCATACAACAAGGAAAGATTTGATTTTTAGTTTGTATTTTTGTTTTTAATGGATAAATTCAAAAACTACTGAACCGATTTTAAAAATTATATAGCTATATTATAATTTGAAAAAATAATTTATTCCTCATAAAAATGTCGATAGTTTTACACAAAGTATAAAAAATTGCCTACATGGGTGCACTGGCGATGTTTGTCGTATAAATTTATTACGGGTGAAACTGTAGAGCACAGCTAGTAAGTAGTTCATAAAGTTCTTAGTTTGTACATGTCATCTGGCAGTAAGTAATAAGGTATCAACATTAGTAAAAAATAAGGTAAATCTAAACTTTAAATGAAAAGAAAACCAACCAATTTAGCTAAAACACTTGGAGCCACTTTCATCTTGGATCAAAGGACGGGCACGGACATGCAACATTTGTCGTTTGTTGTTTTGTAAAGAACTAATAGTATTTGGCGAAGATTGATTTAAATCGTGCGCTTTTGTTTTACTACTCAGGTACAATGCTTCCGTTTCTGTACAATGAAATCGTAATTATTAATAACTGGTATTTTATTTTCACTATAGAAATTGCAAGAAAAGAAATAAAAGGGTTTGCAATGTAGAAATTAAATTTTAAAGACTCGGGTGGGTTCTGTAGGTATTTATAGAACTATTGAGATTATTTATTATCAATATGTTTTAGAAATTATTTCAAAGATTGTTGGTAGCCCTATTTCGTTTAATTTTAGACATTCGCTTGGAGCAAACATTGACATTCGGGTCGAAATAACTAACTGTAGTTTTAGCCTTATCGATTGAATCCGTTGCTACGCGCGCCTTGTTTGGCAAGATGTTTTTATACCGTTGCAATTTTAATAAAGCGATAGTGACAGATTTGATAATCTCGATGAAGATATACATTATTATATTTTAATCTTCGTACGGTGCATGATACGTATACACGAAAACAATTATTGACTGTAATCAAATATCATGACCCACATCAAAGCGTATAAACTATAATATAATAAAATAAAATATTGTCAATGTTCATAGTAGAATGCAGAAGTATCCCAAATTCACTATCTGTAAGCAATATATTATTAATTTCACCTTCCAAACGGTTTAGAACCTTTAATTATATTGAATCTGAATAACATTATGAATAAAGCCGAGCTTAGCAACATAGGAAGCAAATTATGAATGATGTCATGTTTCATGTTTTTTGCTATTCTCTGTAATGTTAATATGAAATCTATTGCTTTTTGTTCGCAAGCAACAGATGCTGCTGTAACGCTTCGTTAGCATTTAAACAATATAATTTATTTCTTAAAAACTATAACCGAACGTGTTTTGTGGTCTATATAATATTTTAATACATGCATTAATTAATTACTACATATATTAATTAAAAATATTGTTTTTAGTGCTATTGACTTATGTGGTTAAAATAAATTCGCATTTCTGTGACTATGACTAAAAATAAATAGATCTTGTTTAAAATAAAATGAAATATGATGAAGGCACCTTCGCAAACTGATCATAATTACTATCTACTTTGGTCGACCATAGTACTAGTTGTCCAAATTAACATTTATCTATTTATAAACCGGGCGTCGATGTTCGGTGTTGGCTTCGTTATGACACCTACGAGTAGTTCGGGGCCAAACGAGAACATCACGGCCCGGAACAGTTATTAAAAAGTGCGATAAACATGTACGTGAATACTGATAGTTCACTTTCAAAACATAAGGTTCATTTTACATCATTAACGTAGATAAAATTGAAGCACCCAACACCGGCAGGAAGACATCCGTCATTCAACGTGGCAATCGTTGACGCTCGGGCTCATTCCGGGAACGGGGTGACGACGCCACGTGCCCTGAAACACCCGTGGTAAAGCACAAACGAGAGCCGGAATGACGTCGACCGGGACATGAATGAATCTAAAAGTAATAAAGAAACAATACAGAATTTAACAACTGAAAACAAAAAAATTGACATAACTCAGTGCAGATCAATAAATTGATCGTTAAAAGAAGCGCCGCGGCGGAATAACTAACGATACGAGAGCAATCGATGGTCATAAAGCTCAACGTCATTAAAATAGCCGCTCGTAAAACGACCTGTGAGAGTCGGAGGTTTATTTAAGGGAATCCATAAACCGGTAGCAAAACATACAATAAAAGACCACCGCAATGAGTTTCAAGCAATAGGATATCAATGCGATGGTTTCACACACTAAAAATAATTTTACAACACCGTAGCGACCATTATCATAACTATTAGTCCATTGAAAAGTTTACATTTGGGGTTGCGTTTTTTAGAGGACTCAAATTTATTTATTTTTGATGTGTAGGGGGGGGGGGGGTCAGTGTAAAGCTAAAACCAAGTTTGTGGGGTCGCCACTCTTGTCCCACGGCCGCCATCTTGAAAATAGAGGTTGAAATGGTTTTTACGATATATCTCTTAAACTGTTTATCTGATTAAAAAAATTTGTTAAAATTTTTATTTGAAAATTAAATTCTCTACAACTTTGATCCAGTAACTTTTTGTCGTGGAATTATAAATAAAAAAGTTATAAGCGAAAATGTTCAGAAATTCGAGAAAATATTTATATTTTTCATTGCATGCAAACTATAACATAATATAACATGCAAACTAGTCAACAAGCTTCGGAGTGGCGCTTTCCAACTGAACCGAAATCGAAAAAAAAAACCACGCCGAATTAGACCAAAACTCAAAGTCATGTTGATTGTTTTCTTTGATAGAGTAGTATATACTTTTTTGGAAAATTTGCTTAACCTAATATTACGCTTATCTAGCAAAGTTTATTTAAACAATAATCCAATGACGGCACCGCTTACTCTAGCGCGAAATAATAAGAATAATATTTGTGATGTGATTGCGTTGACACATTTGATTGTTCAATATGTAATTTTTATCTCATTATTGAGCTGAGAGGTCGCGAGTTCAATCCTCGCCCATGACTGGCTGTCAGTTATGTGTCTCGGTGTTTAATATCTATTCATGCACAGTATAGCAGATGTTTAGTAAGCATAATTAGAAGCTCTACTTCTTTTGGAATTAAATGGTTGTGTGCATATTTTCTTTAGGATCAAAATTCAGTTATAGTATAAGCAACTCAATTATAAATTGTAACAAACGAGATTTGGGGTTTTCTATTGAGATGAAATTAATATACTATTATAAATTAATATAAGATTACTTTTCGCCGATGTACCGATAAAATAGTCACGTACTCATTTGTCATTCGAAGCTGCAAATCGTCGACAGTCCGTTTGTCCATCAGCCGGGTCCGTATTTTGGCACGATGGTATCACCAATGAGATGCTAATGTATTACTTGGCACGCATACTTGTCAAGAATGGCCACTATCAGATTTCGGTATTATTAGGCATGAGTAAGGGCAGACGTGGTCATTGTTCCCCTTAAAAAAAACTTTTCACGGTCCCTTGTTTTGCTGCAAAATGATTCCAGTTTCGTGTTGAATTTCCATTAACCTTGATGGGTCGGACAGTCGGAGATTTAAGGTTATGTAGTATTATTAACGATGCCAGATAAATGACACTGACTACTTGGTAAAACGGGTTTAGACTGTTTTATAAATAAGGTGGTTAGCTTTGTCAGCACGGAGATACACCTTTACTAAATTGCTTAAATATAATTAATTTGATGGAAAAAAATCCCTTCTATAGATATAGATACCTACTAATATCATACACTTTTACAATTAGTTAACTAAATTCATTTTCGTGTATTGTGATTTTAAAATATACATATTGTTAATACGGCTTGTATTAAATAGATTATTTTTTATTATTATAAAAAATAATCTATTTTTATACTAGTAAACAATAATAATAAGGTAAAGTTTGCGAATATATTACTAAGAGTATAAACTCTGACAGCTGTTGATCCAATTCCAAAAATTGTCTTACTCATAGAAAGCGACGTTTAAGCTGATGATCACACGCTATTCATTATTATAAAGGCATCTATAAAGTTTTATATTATACCAGCTGGCCCGACAAACGTTGTTCTGCCCTTTTCGGTTGTTAATAGCTTAACCACAGCATCACCTAACAGATCCTACCTAATATTATGGACCATCGTCTCGATAACACAAATATAATGTGAATATGAGCTCAATCGGTCAAGTCGTTCCCACAGAAAAATTATTATTGAAATCCTTAGTCTATTTACTAGTTATAACATTGTAGTTTAGATAGTTTCACGTTTTCGTTACGTTAAAGCTCGATTCTCTAATATATTCTCGTCGCTATGAGATACGATCAGAGTATGTGCTGAATTATAAGATTGTTTTAAATGTATTATTTACATAAACAAATAGCAAATAATTATTATTCTTCTTGAAAACTGAGCGGTACACAGCTGCGAACACGGCACACTAGTAGTGCCGATTTAAAGTAAAGGTGATGATTATTCACAACGAGGGGCATACACAAAAATGTGTCCAGCGCCCGTGTCCTAGGGTTCCGTTTGCGATGTGATGGCCATCGAAAGAACCAGACTGCTTGTCGCCGCCGGTATTGGAGCGAGACCGACGTACAGTTACACCGCGTGAGGAAACGAGACCGGCGATAACTATGGAGTGGTTATAAAAACAAGCGTGAGTCGATGACGTAAGACGACCATTAAAACAATTATAGGTGATGAATATTAGAATTTCGTAAATATGAATATTTACACGTATGAACTATGAAGTTATTGTGATTGTTTTGGCGTTTATACACGACACCCATTATATTATTATTGACTAAAATGTACAATGGTACAGAACTATATTTATTTCTTTTCAACGTTCAAATTTTACAATTCAAGTAACAGAGATAGATAAACGTAACATGAATTTTAAAGCTATTCAAGATTACATACTTATACATATAGCTATAATAAATATGCCCGTTAAAGTAACATAAATTATCAATGTTACCTTCGACTTTTCCAACTTCTTGATAATAAAATTGTATACATATTATAATATGTTTTATGGAACAAAAAGGTTAAGCTGATAGTTAGTTCATGCGTTAACTTTGTGTTTGTATGTACCTATTTTGTGACCTATTTATTATCTCAGCTCAAGGTATTTTGTATTGGTGTATTGACTTAATTTAATTTTTTACTACCATGTTTATTATCTGTCATAATACTCGTACATATTAATAACGTTAACGAACCAGGAAGGAACTTAAAACGTTTTTTTTTTATTAATCCTTAAAGTTAATTTATACATTTCAACGTTTAAGGTCGCGAGTTTATCTTTTATTTTCTTCCATCATAATATAATAATACAAAACAGAATTTATAATCTAGGAACTATTCGTACTTTATTGAGAATATTTTCATTCATTTGATTACTATTTTTTCATTATGTCACTCTAATTAAGTGACTAATGTTGGTGATAAGACTTGTGGTAATTATGTAATTAAATCAATGGTTGAAAGTGTAAAATTAAATTGTGGTTATTAACCACTTCTATTTTTAGTACCCTAACAAGCTAACAAATATACTTTCTTCGACACTCTGAACATTATATTACCTACGCATTATAAGAGAACAAATCCTAATCTACCAGGCGTACATACTGGGTAGCTCAGAATACAGAAAAAACCAGAAGCCGCGTTCAAGAATAATTACATACGCTGCACTGTGTCCAAAAACAATACGTACGTCCCGCACCTGCCCCACTTCCCATACGCATAATGTTGCTAGCTCGGGAGCGGTTTCCCACTTTTTGGGGTAGTCTTATAACACTAAAGAAAAGATATTTATTAAAAAATATTTATTTATTTACATGGATGACTATAAATAGAATACGGCTTCAATAACGTAAGTTAAGATTTTATTAAGTTTAATTTTTTTAATATACTTTTTAAAGATTCGTACTTCTTGGCAAGTCTGTTGTATTTTTGTTGTAATGTTTTCATTCGTCGAACATGTTGTTCACAAAATAATTGTTTTCGTCGTAATGGAGATTTAATTTTGACCTTTCTCGGCGTATCAAACACAGATTCCAAATCAGAAATATTGACATCACCGATCTCTGAGTTCGATCGCGCAGGAGATTGTGGTTGTGTAACCTGAAATGAAAAACCGTAAGTTGTATGTTGTTGTATCATGTAATAGATTAACAAAAACTTTAATTAAATACAGAATATTTCTGCCGTACAAGGCATGACATTTCAGTCCTCACGGATGGAAACGCATTAGTAATAGCACTTTGTGCCTGAGCTTGCAAATGTCCATGGGCCTTACTTAGTTTATTTTACATTTATTACTGTTACTATTAGTGTTTATTTACTACATTAGTTTACTTGTAACTAAGTATATCGATTAAGTGCCCTTTTTGCCTTTCAATATTATTAAAAAAAAATTAAACATTATTATCATAGGTGGGTACGCACATTGTCCGATGTCGAAGGTTAAGACGTTTCTATGTAACTCGGAAAATTCTGGTGTCAAGGCCAAATACTGAAATAGAACGTTAGTATTAGATTATTCATATATTTAATTCACCGAAGTTTCATTAGCCCGGAATCTGAAATTTGCACCCGGTTTAGGCTCGCCCCTTATCACGATGAGGGACGGATAAGCTCGACGAAAAGTGGGCATACTTGTTATACCTTTGCATACTCCTTCGGGGATTACAGGCGTGAGCATATATATATATATATATATATATATATATATTATTATTAATATTATATATATATATATATATATTATTATATATAATTTGTATATATATATATATATATATATATATGGACCAAAACCTTACTTCAAAATACATGACAAACATTTTCACTAGGAGGGATACAATATAAATATAGTAATTATTATGACTATATCTACCTTAGTTGGATTAGCTGCTTTCTTCAGTCTTTTCAAACCACCTTTTGTATCATAAAAATATTGCGCTTCAAAGTGAATTGAGCAAAGTACGCTCCGGCTTGATGGTTTCCAAAACTCATCTAGCCGTGCTCTTTGTATGACTTTCATCCAGTCCGATTTTCTATTTTCATCAGCTGGGAAACTAAAATTACAAAGGTTCTATATACACAAAAATAGTAAGTATTCTACACGAGTATTAAAAAAATAAATGGGTAAAATTTTCGATGAAAATAAAATGGCAACACTTAAAAAATGGACGCGTCATTTTCTAAATGTAAAATAAATTAAACAATTAAATAAATATACTTTAGAATGCGCTACTTACTGATGAAATGTGACCCCATCCTGTTTTTTTATAATCCCTGCAGCATTTTTACATGTAGGAACAACACAAGACGTCATTTTAAAATTAAAATTGGCACTTGTACAATACGTCACGACGCGCTACTTACAAAGGATTGACTAATCGCAACAACGTCAAACCACTCTATTTAAGAGTGGTTTTTGTATCTTCAGTTTTATGTGCGTTCGCGGTTTCTGGTTTTTTCTGTATTCTGAGCTGGGTAGAAACCTTATAGACAAACATTTATGAATCAATAAGTTTCTTTCACAGCTTACTCTACAATTAATCGATATTAAGTAACGAATCGATTTACACATATATATATATACGAACACACACCGGTATGAAAATTTGATGAGTGAAATTTATAAAAGCGTTAACAAAAGCGTTACGATGACATACATCATCTTCTTTCAGATAAATCATTAAATTGCGTATTCATAGGCATCATACTTAAGGAGTAAACTCCAGTCGTGCGTCGGAGATGACACACACACAGATACACAGCAAATATATCCTCATAATCTGTAATAATTTGAACAGGAGTAAACCAGGGATTAGTCAGTGTAGAGCGTGTAAATTCTGACGACACGAATGAATCACTCGGTGACGCGAAACCGCAAAACATCGTACGATACTACGGCTTCTTGGAAAATATTCTTGTTGGCCTTTAAGGGTTAAACAATGGAGAATATTAGCCGTATTGTTTTTGTTTACGTGCGATATTAATTTACATCTTACTGTATAACATATAAATTGTAAATTACAGACATACATGTTAAATTGTAATTTTTGAAACATTTTTTAATTTTTTAGAATTTACTCTTTAAGAATCGATGTTCATTTATAGCCCGCGGTACGTATATTAGATGGGGAGCAATAGGTGATAGTAATGTCGGGTTATTTCATTATTCTTTTTTTATATATGTTAAGTTAATCGTTCTTAATAAAAGAAAAAAGAGGAAGAAAAAATATTGAAAAGTAAAAGAGTAAACTCCAGTCGCGCGTCGAAGCTGATATGCATCTTTTTTAATATCTAACAGAGTTTTATTATACTATATATTGTAATAAATGTAAATGTAACACCATAGTTATCTATACTGAAATAATATGGCCTGCATATGTAAGTTTGTAGCTTATTTTTTCCTGTAACATTTGAGTTGTTGAGTCACGACTATATTTTCCTTATCTATATTTCTAGTTTGTCGATCTTTAATCTTTAATCTAACATTACATTCGAATTTATACAATTAAAACTACGAATATTTTACAATGCTTTTAATGCTATAATCGCCTTCTATAATTAGGATAGGTAGGTTGGCAACAATCAGGAATTTGAGTCGTATGTATATGCAAATTTATGCATATCTCTCATCACAAACTATATTATCTTCAAAAACTATGTTTGAGATAATCGCGTTTTCAAAAAATATATAGCATAACTAAAGGTTCAAATGTTCTAAATTATAATTTTGTAGAAGTTTCTCTGGAACTAAACAACTGATTCTAAAAAATTCTTGCACCAATAGGAAGCTAGGGGATACCTGATTGATATAGGCGACTTTTTTTATTGTTATTAAATTTTATATCGTAATTAACGAGAACCAAGTCGCGGGGATAGGTAGTATTTTTAACAGGAAAAGTTTTATTCGATCATTATCAATGTAATATTTATTAATATCATAAAAGAAAGCTAAACCTTAAATTCAAAAATTTCTTTTTATGATACAATAAACCTCTTTGGTATGTTTATTATAATAGCGGCACAATAAATAGATATTATATTACAAGTAAAATAAAATAATGATTTTGAACCACGAAACACGAGAAGTTCTTTTAAAACAAGCTTTTAACTATGTATCTAATCAAATACTATTTATAAGTAAGCAATTGTTGTATATAAGTATATACAGAGTATGCCGTAACAAATGGAGAGAGTGACATTATCTAAAGAAACACTAAAATTTATTGTCCTAGGTCTAGTAGATTTACAGTTATTATTTTTTCAAATATTATGTTGAAATTCTCATAGTGCCAAAATTTCAATTTTAAATAATATATTATTATTATTTAAAATAATTAAGAAAATATGTTTCTGTATAATTAAACTGTTATTGTTGTGTTATTGTCGGTATAATATAAAAATAAAAACTAAATCATATGCAAATTTCAAATGACAAAATGTGCAATGAAGCTGGTGTAAAAAAAATTATATGTTGGCCTTGAGGAACTTTATTTTGAAAACATCTACAGTTCATTCCGAATCTAATAAGGTTTCTAAGGTTTAAAGTAATGAAAAACAATTTTTTTTTATTCAATCAATTTTAGAGTCATTTTTTTCGACGGCAATTACAATAAAATTAATGTAGTATTTATGACAAAGTATTTACTACGTCTCATTTTAATTTAATAAATGCTCAAAAAGCCATCCTCTAACTCCAAAGCTCTTATTAGATTTCTTAGAAGCCCACATGTATTATTTTTTTACATTTTTAGGGCTTTAAATAACATCCTCCATTGTTATCCGTTAAGTTCATAAAACTTATAGTGAAAACTATAAATAGTTTTCGCGGCTGAGTGGCTTCAGCGCTCGCCCCCTTGCCCGGTGAAGCTGTAAAAGCCGTCTGAGCCTCCAGGGCCCTTAGGCTAACAGCATAGTCATTTCTAGAAAAAATTATTAAATACAATTAAAATTTTATTTCATTCGAACTAATAGCATTAAGGTTAGGACATAATCCAATACTAGCCTGTCTGGGGGATCTCATGTTGATAATATATCATTTAGCACCTTACGCCATGTTCCGTCAGCTGCACTTGAGTATTATTATTATTACCTTTTTCTGGCTTTATTGTGTTACTATAAGTGACAACATCATCACTTGACAACAGATGAGATTATGGGTAATAAATGCATACTATGGTCCAAGTATTCAAAGTATAACCTTAATTTTGCTATAAGTCCTGATTATTAGTTTAATAAATTATGTGCATTTCAATGGAAGAAGTGTTTATCTAAACAATAACGGGCAAAATACAATTTAATGCTGTTGCAAACTTTTAAAGCGAATAACAATAACATACAATACGGAACAAGGAAACATAAAGACGTATAAAACTAAAACTTCTCTTTAGAATTTTGGCGAATGTCGAAACAAGAGCATGATGACTGCGCAACAAACTCCGCAAACAAACATCAAGATTATCCGTATAAAGCTCTATGCTGTCGCGAGATCTCGCGTCGCTTGCGCAGAGAAATCGTAGCTGCAGTGCGCGCGATGCATTGCAAATCGAATGTGACGCGCGGAACTAGCGCGCAGTGCGACCTCGACACCGTACCATGAATGCTAATCGTTGGGGAGGAAATAATCCAGTAGTTTACTTCTATACAACTTATAAAACGCATCAACTATCGCTCTTTCTGTCTGTCCTTTTATATTGTTCACGCCAAAACCACTTATCCAATACATTTGGTGTTATCATTTTAATTTATAGCTATGTTATCTAGCCAGGTTAAAGGATATTATATTTTGTTAGATACAAGTTAAATACGAAATAAGCAGTGACGATAATGGTGAATTAATTCGGAAAAAGGATCCTTTTGGGGCGCTTAAATGGCTTACGCTGAGTAAATCATGAGAGAATTGTATTGAATAATTGTAGATCTTAAAAGGATCTTCAAAAAAGGGGAGCGAGAACATGTGACATATTAGGATTACCCATAATACGCATTTTTGTCTTTAAAATACCTGGAAGTAGGGTAGCACGATTAGCGCATGTCCCCGATAGACGGAATTCTGTAGTCCACGCGACCGCATCCGCGGGTACACCTAGTCTAGTTTATATGTTATATGCAATGTATAGAAAGACTGCAGCTAGCCGGAAAAGTATGAAATACATCCCCGATTCGTTTCGAATATTACGTGAGAGTTTTTGGCGGGATCTCAAAGTGACATGTAATGGTTTTTGAAGTACCCTATCGCTCGGGAGAGCAAGAGGATTATATGAAACTCCTAAACTCCTCACTAAATAATAATAATAAGTTATTTATTCATATAATAATATATCTATGTTAATAATAATAATAATTTTAAGAGTTCTTAATTAATAAAATAAAAAGTTGTCATTTTAAATAATTACACAACTAGATAAAAATAGGCATTCTATAGAATGCCGACATTTCATACATTGCTTATAACTTATACATGAATAATAATAAAATAAAAGGTTTTATTTTATTCAATACATAAATCAAGATATTATCATAGATACATAATAAAGTTTTCTTATTTACTAACTAAACGTCGCGTCGTACTGAGTAAGGGCTTACTTAACCTTAACTTTAACAAGAGTACCTTGGCACAAACGATAAATCTGTTACCATTTACCAATGCTCATGAAACCAAGTAACGATACAACAAAACTATATTCATTAATATTATTCTGTATTATAAATTTATTTGTTCTGAATCCCATCTGTACACGACAAATGGTTTGTTTACCACGAAACACCCACTAATATCAATAATTTATCTGCATTTGATTAACAGGTTCAATAACCTGACCAGTTCAATACATTTCTGTTCTTTACTCTGGCAGTTTAAAAAAATAACCGTTTAATCATAAAAACATACATATAATAAAACATATATTTTTATCATATCCTATATCAGAGATATTCCAATGTTGTTCGTAATATTCATGGTACATTCTAATAGTCCAGTATTAACGCAGGAATATTGATAATAAACTTTGCATTATTTCCAACGGTTTATGTGTTATTTCTATTTATAAATAAGCAGTGAATTTACATATATATTAGAAATGCGAGTTGTATTAAACGAAGATTTTGGATCGTAATAATAAGGAGAAAGCGGTGAAACGACAACACATAAAGACAGAAAGTGGACCAACATGTGAGGCGCGGCTAAAACGAATATAATATTTACAATATCCTTACAAATATAGAAGCAAGGAGTGACGGAATCTATGACATCATCGCCGATAGGCAGAGCTTTCGATACTCGCATGGAATAACCGCAATGATGCAATTCCAGCAGACTGAACGCTTATTTTGTAAAATTGCACATACGAAGGGAAACCAGTTTGATCGATCTTCTAATTTAAGAACTGACGAAATCAAACGTAGCGTGTGTTGCGATTTTAAAAATAATTTCATAACAAACAGAATGGTTAATTAATTGTATAGTTTAAGTTAAAACACGGGTGTGCGCGATCCCTGGTGGAACTCTATTATATTAGCAAAGCTTTATAAATACATTGTGACATTTCCGGATGACATCACACACAGTGACATCATGAAATACTGGATGATCGTAAAGGAAAGGAATAAAAACCGTTTATGGGAAGGTGCACGCAACCAAGTGCGATGTTATGACCAGACACTGAAATATAAAAATATTATATAAACGTAATTATATTGTGTAAGAAATAATAAATTGTACATAAATAAGTACCCGTAAAAAAGTATTTCGAGAATAAGTTGTTATATTAATGCAATGCTGTGCTCCACGGTTTCACCTGTGATAATTTTATCCGACAAACACCGCGCCACCAACGCACGCACGTAGTCTATCATAATTATTCTTCCTGCAAGTACGAATTATTTTAATTTTTCATTATCTCCTAAACTATGTTATCTATGTATGCATGTCCAAATAGCATACTCTAAAGAGCAAAATATAACTACATAAAATTGTCTTTGAAGTCTTTGAATGAAGTAACTTTTGTTTGTAAGGGATTTAATATGCCATGTCTAAAAATAATGCTTATATAAATCACTTTTTCATTTTCAACAAATCTTTTCCTTATTGTGGCTTATCTATAAGAGATAGACGTATGCTATCCCTGATTTTTTTTTAGATATAGTAAAGAACCAATATTACTGTAGAGCATTGTATTTCCGTATCACCAACGATTACATTCTGACTTATGTAACAAAAATTAATATTTAAGATTATCTGAGAGTTGTAGCCTAATCTTAAGCAGCCTATAAATACTATTCCTCGAGTCTGGCTACCATATACAAAAAGAATACTTCGAACGCGACTGGTAGTTCCAGAGATTAGCTTGTTTAAATAAACCAACAAAAAATCTTTTCCGCTTTATTATATTAAGTATAGATTTATACAATAAGATTTAAATATACTCATGGACATATTTAGAGGAACGCAGTAAAAAGCTAGAATAACAGAAAATATTTTCTTATTTCATACTGGCCATGTATTAGTATAATTTAATTTGAAAAATGATTTTGAATAGAATTTTACTTAAGACTTTCATTTGTTTTTTGGGTATCTGTTAATTTCTTTGATACGTAGTGTATGAAATTCTGCAGGTTTTTGTTGTTTTAAACAAATTTACCTTTATTTTTACTTACCTATTTATTATTTTACCTTTACATTTTATTTTACCTTATTTACCTAAAAATTGTTACTATTGAGTGAAAAGAACTTCATTTGATAAGTCAGTCATTTGGTAAGTGATAATGCCGGATCTCAGCGTTGCTCAGATGTATAAAGCTGTAACTTTAATTGAAAATGATTACACTTACAATGAAGTAGCTCAAACATTACAGGTGTCCAAGTCTGTCGCAATGTTAAACGATACCGGCAGACTGGAGAGTATACAAGGCGTAAAGGACAATATCGCAAAAGAGTAACAACAGAGACGGAGAACAGATTATTTGTAAGCAGTTTCCTCAGAAACCGTAATTCGACTTCTTCCGAGGTACGAAACAAGCTGCAGAAAGTTCAACAAGTGACAGTTAGCATCAAAACGTTTAGACGAAGACTTAAGGCGTCTGGTATAGGGACGTACTTGCCCGCCAAAGGCTCTTTGCTCACCGCAGGTTATCGAGTAGCTCGGCCCAACTTTGCTTGTTCGCACTGAAATTGAGATGATGACGCTTGGGGAAAAGTAATAATTACTGATGCGTCCAGATTTTGCCTCAAGTCAGATAATTGAAAGGTCAAAGTATGGAGACGACCCGGAGAAAGATACGCTGAGTGTAACATTGTTGGAAGAGAGCCTTATGGTAGAGGGTCAGTAATCGTGTGGGGTGGTATTTGCTTAGGAGCACGTACGACATAGTAATATCGTAGAAAACAGATCCTTGACTGCGGTAAGATACGT
This sequence comes from Saturnia japonica, assembly GCA_033032175.1. Classification (NCBI taxonomy): domain Eukaryota; kingdom Metazoa; phylum Arthropoda; class Insecta; order Lepidoptera; family Saturniidae; genus Saturnia; species Saturnia japonica. The sequence goes on along the minus strand of CM065311.1, from coordinate 17,504,217 downwards.
AACAGACATTTTAGAGCAGATCGTGATGCCTCTTACCCTATTCATGGAGGATAATTTTCTTTTAATGCACAATAATGCTCATCCTCACGCTGCGGCGGTAGTATCAGAGTACCTTAATCAGGTCCGAGTTCAAGTGTTAGTGTGGCTAGCATGCTCGCCAGACGTACATCCGATAGAACATACAGTGTAAACTCTTTATAACGAAACTCAAGGGACTGAGCATTTTTTATTGTTATAGAGAGTTATCGTTATATGGAGTGAACAAATAAACAACCAAATTAACAAGAATTTTTAATATGTATGTCTTAGTTAATAAATGCTTATAAATTATTGTTTACACATATAGTCTGATAACTTTGTCTAACGTTTTTTGCTATGCCAGTACTTGTTTTGTATTATTTTATGTATTCTATTCATATCTTCTTCTATCAAACTTTTTCGTCAACACTAATCGCTTTCCGTTTACTGGCCATGTTAACAGTTTCAAAGTAGGTTTACGACTGATAATACGATAGGTACCCGGTATGCTTGGTCGAAGACCATCACTTCCGAGAAAACAATGCGTCATACTGCACGTGTTCAAGGCAATTAAGGTTAACAAAAGCTAGACCGATCTCGGATGTTTGGGAGCTTGAAAGTCTTTTGTTACCTGATAATAAACAAAAATACCGATAATAAATATTTACTGTCTAAAATATGAACACATTTCTTCGTAATAGAGAATGGCGTATCGCTATAAAGAGTGTTTCAATATGTGGGTTTTAACGCAAACCAACCAAGTTGGGCTCACTTCAACGTTATAGGGAGTTTATCGTTATAAAGGATAACGTTATAAAGAGTTTACACTATATTTGGAATAAACTGGGAAAACAAATTACTAATAATACCGAGCTTACTTGCTGCCTCTAATTTGTTTTCTCTTTCATTTTGGTCTATTTTTTTGTGTTTAAAATTGTTGACATAATTAATTGACTCTATTCAACGAATTTTAAAAGCTTATATTGTACAGAGAATTTTGTTTTCACTTTAATTAAGAGTGTATAATAATTAATGAAAAATAATGGTGTCAAAGTATATATAATAAACACAAGCTTTAAATATTAGTATTGCATAATTGTTTTTATAGATAGAGTTATATTAATTTATGGAAGACGTAAGTACTGATGGACTCCTAAACGAGATAGGTACACACACACACATACGAGATACATACACATAATATATGATACTAACCCGTTCTTTGAAGCAGCAACATTGGATATATATTTAAAACGTTCGTTATTTTATATAACATTATATCGTACAGATATAATATATAACAGTTTATAATATTTTAATAGATTATATTAAAATATTTGATAAACAAAATTCAGATCAAGACGTATAAAAATACATCTAAACCAGGTCTTGAAAATGACATTCAACCCACGCACTTCGTTTTTAGAGCACTTACATAAACCGCCATCGCGGTTTTTTTTACAGCGTATAAAACAGTTTAGAATTTGTGTGGCCGATAATTTATCAGATGAAACGGCGTCATAAACGCTTTGGAATATTTCGCCAACTATTCCACCAAAGCGTTCACTGAAAACAGTTTTACAATACACACTACAGATTTCGTGTTATCTCTAAAACTCGTATACTATCATCAGTAGGAAGCCGTTTTATTTCGCAATACGGTAGCGGCATTACCCAGATTAAACTTACCCCTTTATGTGACTCACTATCGGTTATGATCTAGACCAAAATGTTAAGTATAATCATATTTGCAATCTTATGTAAACTTTGCATAACTACTTACTTGTTAATAGCACAAAATAAGATTAAAGCCACTTACTGTTGTTGTTTGCGGTAGCGCTTACGATTTGACATTATTAACCTTTACCTCATACAAGTGTGAACGAATTAGTTTATAGACAATTACATTATTCTCTATTTGGTTTTTCTTATTATTATCCTTATTTAGTCATTACCTATTAACAATAACTAATAATTTATGATGTTCCAATTTCCTGTCTACCTTTATCTATAGGTGTTGTTCTTGTATTACTTTATATCCTGTTCAGTTGTGTAAATCCAACTTTTCATAAATGGATACTTCTACTTGATAATTAAATGTCATACTTATATTATGAAAGATAGAGCACATAGAAATTTCTTTTGAGATTTCTCTCTACATCAGTACTTGAGGCAGACCGACTGGTAGACTACTGTGAGTGTGAGTAGGGTTTCTAGAGCTTCTTGAGGAAGAGGGGTTCAAGGTTGGCAACATGTTAGTGATACCTCTGGTGTAGCAAGTGTCCATAGGCTTCGGTACGTTACGGGTCGTAGTCTTGTTTGCCACCTTAGTAGTAGTATATAAAAATAAAATAAAAATTTAAACGAATTCACCTATGTTCAAAAATATTTTTGATGACGTAACCGTGCACTCGTTTTTCCCGTGTCAATTTTGTTTTAGAATTACGACTCATATAATTTTATTTTTCGAAAAACGTTTAAAACAATTACGAGAAAGCGATATTACAGTTCAACATTCTGAGAAAAATGTATTAGATACGCTATAAAACTAGAAAAGATGTCTCGCGTGAGACATTAACCCATTTGTCACTAAAAGGTTTTTAATATACAATTAATAGTTATATCATGTGTTGTGATATAACTCGGCACGAGCTAACAACAACAGTACTAATGTAGAAGGGCGTAGTAATTTATTCATTGCGTAACTATAATGCTGTAGGTGTAAACAAAATAGTTAGCGTTGTAACTTTAAAGGGTATGCAAACAGAAGCACTTGAGGTGTCAAAATTATTTCTACAATCATCGGTCATGCCCAGAGCCAGATTCTCTAATGTATAAAATACTATACATTAAATGAAAGTAACTCTTGAATTGTGGGCATTTTTATTAATATGAATACTTAGAGCAGAAGAATGTGTGCTATTAAATTCATATGAACTTCTGTGTCAAAACGTTTATTAAATTTAAATGCAAAAATATATTATGTCATGTTGGCGAGACCCGATTGAGTTTGTTGTCAACGTATTTGTACTGGACGACACGAAGGTTATCCAAATCGGTTGTAACTTGTGGTACATTTATAATTTTATTAAATAGTAAATTTTATCTTATTCCTAAGATCCCTAGGTAATTTCATGACATTAGTTATCAAATTATCAAACTGTCACAATAATATAACACGACAAGTGTCAAAATATAGGTGTTTGTCACAACATTTTGGCAGAACCTTGAACGGATGATGCCAAGTAGTTGTATGACCTAGTGCTATCTCATCAGATACTTTTCTGATTCGATTCTAGAAAGGATAGAGTATATTGAGGCTGATATATTCGACTGCATAAAAATCCCTAAAAGAAAAAAAGTTACCAGGTGCAGCTTATTCATCGTAATAATAATAACCCATTGGTTTGCGTTAAATACTTCCACGAATGTTCAAATCATCACAACAACAAATTTGAAACAAATCATGGAATAGTCTGACAGCAATTGATTGGGAAACATGTTGACTGAATCGAGAGCACAATAGGTGTGGGCAACTCAGTGACAGATTTACGTAATCGATTTTGTATAATTGTACACGATGGAGTAAACAGATTTCGATTTCCATGATTTAGATTCTAGAATTGCTGGAAATAGGGCAATATACAGTACAAATTTAAATATTTTTACAATCTTAAGCAAAATATTCTTTAAGGTTTAAATCATTTATAAATTGAGCTTGTTTACTCTCTTAAAATCACTAGAAGACAGAAGTTAGAGGCGAAACAGACTAGTTAGTCTACTTGCAGTAGCAAGATGGAGATTTAACGCACAAAGTGAGTTACTAATATATAAACCTTTAAATAAAAACAAGACTACATTGCACAGAGTAGAATAAATCTAGCACTGAAGCAAAATAAGTGAATATAATTGCTTACTTTTGATAATTATTGGAAGAATAACTACCATTTTTCTCTCATATTGAGAACTACTATAGAAATGTTCTATATATACTAGATTAAAACAATATTGTGACACGAAAACAAATGTGGCACGTTTTTTTTTCATTGTTCATCACCACAATACTGTGCCTTTCGTACCATCGTAATGCAGGTTTTAGTAACTCGCACGTAAACTTTGATAATGGTGATTAGGGGTAAACTCATTAGAAGCAAGGAGGGTAAATATGTTAATACCTAACTGATCATATATTGACATTTCGCGATGACATAATCAATCTTGATATTTTTAAACAACGTAAAATTCCATATATTTGTACCTTCCTTAGTGTCAAATTTAAAGAGGTCTAGGGTTATGATTATCGGTTCGTGAGCGCTATTTTAATTATGAAGTGCCGTATCTCTTTAATGCGTTAACCTACAAAAATTATGTTTTTTAACTAGCATGAGGCCACACATGCCTTAGTATATGATATCAGTTTCAACTTTATGGATCAAGTCGTTTTTGAGATAAGGTGTCTCGACATACGTACAACTAGGTGACCCTATAAGCAGTTCCGTTTTTTTCATTATGAGTTACGGAACCCTAAAAAACAAGGTAAAAAGATTTTTTTTTTTACCGAAACTGAAATATATGAAAATTGGTAAAAATTAGTTAATTTATAGCTTGTAATAGATCAAGAATAGATGAGGTTAAAGTTTCTGAAAGATGTCGAGAAAACTTTCACATCACACATATGCCGGTTTATAAAGACAACGCGTATTGCGCTTAGGTGACCTAAGGACCCGTTTTCTACGTCCGCTTATATTAACACCATGTGTGCACCTAGATAAGATTGATTGGATGGACGATACGACTCCGCTTACATATTACGACCGGTTCTAGAAACTACGTACTCGTTGACCCCTGGGCGATAATCGCGAATTGATCGACCAATAAATAAATATAAACGAAATCATACAATTTATTGTCTTAGTTAAAAATTTTGCTACGTTATAACTGTAACAGTATATATATATATTATAATTTTATTGAATATTCTATTAAATAAAAACGAAACATTATTTAAATGTGAGAATTTTAAATATAGTGGCCGTTAATAAGAAGGAATAAGTATAAATTAAATTATATGTTAGATATTAACTTTAGATACAATGTATGTGAAAAATTCGTACTCGTGTCCAGACCTAATTTATTTATGATCCAGCACATATATAGGTAGGTACTAGCATTATATACTCACAAATAAAATAATAAAATTGTATTGTACATTCTAATATCTAACTTTTTTTAAAGCATAGAGTAAAGATACTTTTAGGTTGGCGGTTTAATGTACAATATTATTGCACTTGACCTTTATAATAAATAATGACCAACATATCCAACAACATGAATCATTGCCAAAATTGTTGAATATCAAAAATCAAAAGTGATGTAATTATCCATAAATTACTACGCGCTATCAATAAGCGACGCGTAATGTGGATTGATAAAATTATTAACAAAAGGTAAACAGTAATAAATCGTGTCAACAAACCTGGCTGCCATGAAAAAGAAGGCGAAGTGTGATACCGTTTGCCATTGGGGTTATCTTAGCATTTGTTGACTGAATATGAAACAACCCGAGATATGGAAGTAAACATTCGGAAAAAATATAGTTGACAAATAAATAAAGTAGTGTTAACTGTACAGTGCCAATTTTTCAATCGTGAGATAACTTTATTTGAGTAATAATTTTGACGTTTAGACGGTTAACGTATGGAAAAAATAAAAAAATTGTTCCTCTAAAGTTATAACTTGACTGAAAGTTGGCTCTAGTTTATTTGTTTTTCTATTAAAGTCATATTACAGACATAGTACAGACATAAGTTCTCGTATTATGAAGTATTACTATTAAATCAAGATTATACATTTTTATTATTAATTCAGAACTCGGGCCCACTTTTGGCTTTCGATGGGATATGTATTGAACTATTTTAGTGGACACATATGAAAAACATTATAAAATCCCAGAGGATGTGGGTGTTTCGTCATCCAGACCGGAAATATTTCTTTATTCTCGAGAAATCAAGCGTATAGTACTTGTAGAGCTTACTGCACCGTGGGAAACTAATATAACTAAAGACTACGCAATAAAAATGAATAAATATTACGGTCTATGTAATGAGCTAACCAAAAACGGCTATACAGGTAACTTGTATACGGTGGAAGTGGGAGCGAGAGAAATTTCAGCGAAATCTCTCTATAACTTGCTAAAAGACTTCGGCCTGTCGAGAACAGCAGTTAGTTCTATTTTAGAACGGGTATCTAAAGCAGCATTAACAGGCTCTTACCAAATCTGGCTTGGCAGGGAGGGTATCGCTGGCATTCAAGGTGAGCGCTGATGTGCATCATAAGGGTCCCCTTAAACCTACACCTGGGTCGCAAGTCCCGGAGGCTGCTCGTTTTCCCTGTGTCTGCCACACGATGGACCCGGCACCCGCACGGTAAATCCACGGAATGCTAAGATGTTTGCCTCTTTAAGTATTTGTCATATATACTTATTTATTTAAGAATATGTCCACATTTTAAATAGGACTAATAGGTCACACACACTAACAGACAGACAAACAAACGTTTTTTAATATACCAACGCTACATCACAACACATGGTGAAAATAGGCCGGCCGGATTATTACAAAACATATATTCAGTTAGCTACACTCAAGTATTGAGCAATAGCTGCTGTCAAATGTTAATTTTGTACCGCGGATGTGAGATCGAGCTCATAGCGTCAATACGACTCAAAATTATTATTGGCTTAGTGTCAGTATTTATTTAAGGAGAATTTTCGTAGTATACGTCCTTCCCTAGTCAATTAGAGAAAACATAGTCGTGGATGTTATTATAGCCCGTACAACTAAACCAACATACCAGAAAATGGATCTTATACATAATACTTTAAGCACATTTGGTTTATATAACTTGGTCAAAAAATAAATTAATATGATCTGTCATAAAAAGTAAATATGAAATAGCAAAATGAATTAGTAACTGCGCCGGCAAATAACATGCTACGAGCAATAATTATTTAAGATAATTGAAACTCTCAGTGTGATACACTAGTCACGCGAAGTTTGACATCCGATAATTTGTATACGGTTAACACAACTTCTGAAGTCACGTTATCTAGATATAGTAAAATTTGTTGTTTTTTCTTAATTCTATATAGGTTTTTAGCGTTTGGCCGCAATCTCACACGATGTAGGCAAAAATGGTAACACGTTAAGCCTAATGGGAGGACTGGCTCTCAAGTGCAGCCGGCACCCACCATAAGTGCTTGGCGACAGGTTCTCAATTTGACGGTGGTAGCTAGCCAGGTGGCATTAAAAATGCTATATTAATGCTATAGATTCATCACAATGTTTTCTTTCATCGAAAGCTCAGGCTCAATGTAGGAACACGCTGCCACTGTGCCATCACTGTTTCGATTATATTGAAATAAATAGAAAATGGTACAAAGATCAAAATAAATATTCTATAAACTCAGAAAACCTCAAATTAGAGGATTAAGAAAAAACCCGAATACTATAAAGAAAAGCAAAGATTAATATTGGAACGGAAATAATAAATTTAAATGTCTTAGTACTCACCTTTAAAAGACGCAGTCGTCTAATTACTTATAGATATATTAGTAGAAATATTTCATCTCAAATGTTAGATAACATTTGCGAACGAGGATCGTGCTAGATGCATATCTTAACTGCTTTTAGAAATCAGAACTTACGTTTATTAACGAGCTAAATCTTAATTTAAATAATTATTGCGGACTGAAATCGACACACACCGGTAACAGTAATCAATAAGTACATATATATATAGCAATATAACAACAAAATAAATTTTCATTAACAACTTTATTTAATGAATGTTTCGTTTGTAGATTTTGAACAGATACTTTAAAATAGCCAATTGAGCTTCGATTATTATAAATACGTTATAATTGTTTTCCAATTTGGATACGATGATTATAATGGCTAATACTAAGAACTTCAACAACACCCAATAAGTTACCATTACCTTCAATATGGAGCATATGGTATTACAATATCAAACCGTAACAAATGAGATCAATATGTCAATTATAAGATTAATCTTTGACAAAACAATAGAACACACAACTCGGAATTAATTATTGTTCCGCTAATTGGATGACTTCAGTGTCAAAGGTGACATTCAAAGCACGATTGTGCAGACAATAAGCGATTCATTATACATAACCACACTATCTCTGTCGGAGATCGCAGCGATGAGAGATAGCTATAAACAACAACTTATCGATATTGGTACAATAGAATGCTGTCGTCATCGTGTGTTGTTAACATGTTACAAAAATCGTGAAAGACTTGTTTGCTAGGAATTTTCCGCGTTTTTTATTTATTTATGTATTTTATGGATATTCACGAAATTTACTTGTTAATTTATAATAATAATAATAACATAATATTTATTTAATGAGTATATTAAAGATAACAGACTTTCCATACAAATCAGATATGTTAAATTTAACATGTAAATAATATACGAAATCATGAATTTCACATAGCTAGTTGAACGTTACTTTTATACAAGAACTATTGTTAAAAAAGCATATTATATATCCTTCGGCTAAAGCAGTGGTAGGCAAAGTGTGGGTCCAGAGCCGCATGTGGCTTTTTGGCCAAGAAGATGCAAGCACAGTGTTCGCATTAATAAATATTTATTAAGTATGAAATTTAGTTTTATTTAGTGTAATAAAAGTTTACTAAACAAGCAGAAATGGCTCCCAATTTAAAAAAAAATTGTTGTAATGTTCATATTTGGCTCTTTGGCTAATAAGTTTGCCGACCACCGGGCTAAAGGATCGGATTAATATATTCATTTATCGTACACTATTTTCATCGTTTTAATTACGAGTAAATACTAAGTTGAGTGTTTAGTGGAATGTATTGATTACTATCCATATCGCCGCGCTGTAAAGGCCGACAAGGCCAACAGCAAATTTTTCTCCGAAAAATATATCAATAATATTACTATTTATAAGAAATACCACTAACATTGATATTATAAAATAAAAAAAATTGTTTAATTATTATAAAGCTTTTACAAATCAAAATCAGGGTTAGATAGCGGTCAGGTTGTCGAATTACTTAATCAGGAATGATCGATTTCTGCTGAGGCCGATTATATTAATTGTAGTTGATACGCTCTGGGGTCTTCTAGGTTTGATGAACACGCAGTGAGCTTGCGGGGTAATTTTGGATCGTATTTTAATAGTAAATTATCCTATGCGTTTGTATTTCTTGAGTAAAATTGTATTTACTTTTAAACTATGTCTAAAATATCTATAGTACCAATTCTGTAATAAGATTGAAACACTTTATTTAAAAACTAAATGCCCGCGCGAATCTTGCTTCCCCGCTCCCGGCTATTTTAAAGACAAGAAGGAACACCTTAGAAGATAGATGTATACTCTCCCGGAATTTTTTGTAGGTCTTTTCAATGCCTATGATTATGTAGTACATTATTTTGTTATATCTCTTATGGTTTACTCAGCATAAGTCATTTAAGCGTCTAAATTGATTAACAATGAAGAGTTTTTATTTTATTTGTGCAGAACCCTAATTATTTTTCTAAAATAAAAGTAGCTCAAGTTACTCCCTATATTATCAGCTATATATTAATGAAAGTCCCGTCAATATCGGTCCAGCCGTTTCGGAGATTTCCCGGAAGAAACAGACAGACAGACACAAAATATAAAAATGGGCTTTTTGTTATAAGGTATCGTATACACTTTCATATGCATTTAGTAAAAAACTGTTATTTTGACATTACAAACAGACACTTCAATTTTATTAATTGTATAGATGTAATCTTGTTACAAATGTCAAGCAAAGATCATAACTAGGAGCGTTGATAAAAAACTTAATTACGTGCCAAAACATTAGAGCAGCACTTCAGGTGACCGTTGGCAGCGTGCCCGGACATGGCGTAAACAATCTATTTCAGATCTGAAAGTTGATTCGGCGCATTCAATACATCAGCCACTTCAAGAGTTCTGACTAATCCGCGACGTCTCAATTTATGAAATAGATGGAAATCATATATTCAGAAAATTACACATTGGAAGAGATTCAAAGCAATATGCAATTTTCTTTATCTACTGTTTAACATTTCATTGAAACTTTACATAATTAGAAAATTAATTTCATATTTAATTATTTTTTTATATAACATCTAACTTCTAGACCACTAAATATAACCTAGATATGTATGAATTAAATATAAATAAATAAATTATATTACTGCAGATAACGAAAATTGAAATTATTGCCCATTTCCTATTAAACAATTACTATTAGGAAACGAGTAATACACAAACACTATAATAATTTAATGTTTAACTTTCTTGGGATTTTTTAAAACCTTGACCAGTAAATATCTCTCGAAAATACAATTATTAAAGTCTTAAAGTAAATATGAAAAATTCTTGTGTCAAATAATAAAGTCAAGGTAATTTATTGGTGACATTTAAGTTAGTCACTGAGTACAGTGACTACTGCTAGCTGGTGTCAAATGTGAGCACTATACACGTAACGTCAGCAGTTTCAGCACGTCATTGAAAAACTTTAATAAAGTAACCACTCTAAAGTACGAAAAATCCTTGTGCCTACTAATAAAGTCAAGGTAAATAATGTGTTGGTCACATTTAAGTTACTCACTTCAGTGCAATGACCGCTGAAAGCTGATGTCACATGTGAGCACTATACACGTAACGTCAGCAGTGTCAGCACGTCATTCAAAACTTTAATAAATTTGTATAGCCGCTCTGATGCAATACAATGACCAAATCATGTGTGTAAGAGCAAATGAGCTCCCGCGTGTAATTTTATCATTATGCATGTTTACTGTTCAAATATAATATCATGATCCGGCTTTTCAAAAATACAGAGTGACAAACATACAGCAAACGTTGGACAAATATTTGCTTACCTCATGACTCATGACTAATGGCCGAACATTAAGTAACTATTGGGGTGGACGACCCAATGTTTGCCAAGCACACAGAGGACAAGTTCATTTGTTCACAAAATATACGTTCACTCAAGACAAGTGTGGTCGCTTATGACGTAAAAAAATAAATGATGTTTGTAGCGATAAGGAACATTGAAACTGATACGTTAGCCTCTGTAACCTTTCGTCGCTGATAAGTTTCTTTTGATTGATTACCACAAATTACATACCTGCGTTTAGCGAAATACGTGACACGTCTAGAAGGCATATCCTTACCTGAAGTATAAAGAGATGCAATTAGAAAACTGTACAATAATATTAAAGAACAGACTATTTAATACATATAAATTTTTCGGATTCAATAAATACTTAAGATCATACATAAAGTCAAATCAAGTGTTCTTGTAGATCTCTGTGGTTCTTGTAAATGTTGTGGATGTTACTACTATATATATATTCGAGGTTAACCATCAATGATAATAATGTGAATTCATTTTTAGTAATAAAAACTTGGTTTTCATTTGTTTATTTATATTTACAAAGTAAAAAGGCAATAAAAGAAATCCACATTATTATCATTCATGGCTAACTTCATCATGTTGGCCATGGAATAAATTATTTTTTGAGTAATTTTTATTTTGTTGCGCTGAAGAAGTATAAATTCTTACATGCATTAACAATTTTTTTTTTACCTTTTGTTTTTATAACAATATGTAATGTGTATTGGAAATTAAGATGATGTTAAATGTTATCTTCAGCATTATAAAATCCAATAACACATTAAAGTCATTAGTTTTATAACATCTAATTGTATAATTAGACAAGATTTCGTTCCGCATAGAAATTATAGGTAAAAAAGCATCGGCATAAAATCTATAATCAGGTAAATTTTCGGGGTATTTTCTGTGTATCTTGATAATGATAATTTATGTACTCTGTTGTATTTTATATTATATTGTTTTCTTGAATTTTGTTTCGGTAACTGACACGATTACGATCACCACAGATACGATTATTTTAAAAGGCAAATGCTGTCGCCGACTCTCATTGCTACATATTTTTGTATACATGTAAATATATTTTTCTTATTTTATGTATAATTTTGGCAATAATTGCTTTTCTTTCTTATATGGTCTTATAATAGACCCATACCTATATAAGTAAGTACCTATTCACAAAATCCTAGGTAAACGCGGCAAAGCGATAAATGTAATGTTTGCCGACAGACAGTGAATTTAAAAAATTAGTAATGAATGTTATACACACCAAACATAACATAGTAATAATTAGCGTTTATCTGCCAAACGACATTGAACCTACGTGTTTGTTTGAACAAATCATACTTACTTCACGGTGGATTAGTAAGACACTAGTTTTCCGCGCATAATATTGTTTATGCTGTCGGCAAGGCATGTCTAGTTATTATACAATCGGAAGGTAAGGCGCGGCCGCATGCGCGATTAGAAATTCATAAATCACACGTTGTGACCCACGTGTTTGCGTATTATATTATGGGTACTGTGATTTCTATTAGTTAAACGAGACTCATATATGTTCATAATATCAAGTGATATGAATGGATTTTTTTTAAATGGTTGGTCGACAAACTGATGGCTAGCATAGTACGATCTAAATACAATGACGACCATTAGGACGACCATAACGCTACAAAACAAAAGGTCACTGTAACGAATTTATCACCATATGCTTGGTGGTCACGGCCCAGTCGGTGATACGGATCTGACCACCTGGCTTGATTACTGAATATACATCGGTTGGTAGCGGAACTCTAGATACCTAAGCGACTACCACTATGACGTGTGTTACATTACATCTGGTGCATGTTGGTAGCGATCCAGTTGGACACAATTATCGTTTCCTACCACCACTCGGCAATCTGTTTAAAAAGTGTTTCTATGTCAATTCGAATATCAAGACTCATTAAAAATAGTTAAAAATAAGTCAAATATTAACGTAAATATCATTTTAATATTAACTGGATACTCAAACGACGTTTGATAAAAAATATGATTTCCGAATTGTATATAAATATAATAGTTTACAACAAGAAGACGTTGTTTGGCAGATAAATATAAAAATACTAGCCTGAAAAATTGCTTTGCCTATAACTTTTGATAAAAAATTATAATCATAGCTCAACCGAGGAACTATGTCAACACAGGCATCACAGCATAAACACAACACGTTGTAAGTATCACATGACACATCCGTGTAAGGGATGTGGGATAATGATAATGGCAGTCAGTAATTCCATAAATGTATAAAAACAGCAACTATTTAACAGGCGACACGTGACCAATAATCGCTGTGATCACGTGTTTAAACTTGTCACTAACTTCATAACGAGTGAAAAAGAATGTTAAGGTATCTAGTCTATCTATAATAATTGATGTTACTTTTTCAGTTTTTCTAACATCGAGAAGAACAAAATACACTAGCCGGTCATAGATTGGTGTAAAATTAGTACCCAGTGATAAGCTGCAAAAACTTAACTTCCGTAGATGTACACATTGTAGTAACCTCGCACCGGGCTCCGCAATCTGGGTCTAGATAATCTACAAGTTCTACAACGTGGCCCGAACAAAGGGGTTCGCCATATCATATCTTTGCCCGTACTGTGAAGATGTGAAATCGTCTCCCGGGCAGTGTTTTCCACCGAGGTAAGAGACGGAGTCCATTAACCATAACGTGAAGAGATTTCTGAGCAGGTCGGCATGATAACCACGATTGGTGATGGTTTGTAAATAATCCCTCGGTAGCCGCCGTTGGTTTTGGGTCGGAATGTTTTTACTTAAGAGGTACCAGAGTGTCGTTGTCACTTTGTCTTGCTACGATAAAAAAAATGTATAACAAATTAAGTAGATCTGACCCAGTAACCTCCATATGTATAATCATATATCCTGAGAAAAAGTTGTCTGTATAATCAAGTGCGCATTACAAATGCTTAACACAGCTGTTGTATTGTAATGTATTATAAACAGCGACTTATATAATATGTTACAATTAATTTATAAGTATTTAAAGTTGTAATTGTAACGACGGCTGTTACCCTCACAGTGCAGAGCGTGCCTTTTCAAAACAGTATTTAGAGCAAGACGGACTCGTAACCTATCTGTTATTAGTGTTTTGGAAAACGTCTTACCATTTCTCGGTTATTAATTAATTACTTACTGTTACTTGCTTCATTCCGTATATTATTTATTTGTGAATAAATATTATTAGCACTAGCATTAGTTATTGAATAAAGAAATGGAAGATTCACGATAGTAAACACGCAATTAGGAGACAAGTAGTTCTAATCCCCATTTATTTATTAATATAATAATCATTTAGAGCATATTTATGTCTATCTACTAAGGATCACCCACAATGATCAATTTGCTTTTAAAAAAAAAAACCGGGTAGAGGGGGGAGGTTGCACGATTCGCGCGTGTGCCCGATCGACGGCACTCTATATTCCACGCGAGCGCAGCCGCAGGCGCAGCTAGTTCACAATATAATCATGAACGTTATAGTAAACAATGTTTACTTTCAAGGATCATTCTGGTCTCTATGGTCTATTTTGTGATGTTATAGCATTACAATATCATTTAAGAAATCTTTATTTTACAACTATTCACCTTTAAAAATTTTGTATTTTTTTTAAATAATAAATAATAGTCCGGGAGCTACGGGCATGTTTGGCTCGTGAAAGTATACACCATAATTTTTTTACCATAAGTAGTTTTCATACTGCTAATAAAGGAACTGACCGTCAGACCCTTGGGAGTGAGGTCGCGCGGTCTGACGCTCGTGTCATCATTAAGCAATAAATTAAACTATTATCAAAATCATGTCGTACTATGTATATTGTTACTCTGAAACAGGTCCCGTAGCTCCCGGACTATAATACGTTCTTGTACAGTGCTTGTGTTCTGGTAACTAGAGACACGTGCATTGTTCACACACGTTTATAGCCAGTGGGTATATTAAATATTTTAAAGCTAAAATAAAAATAAAACTCACTGACAGTGACAGTAATGATAATAGACATAGGATCTGCTACCTAGTTTGGTCTACAGATGATATACAAAAAATATTAATTGGTAAATAAACGTAGACATCGATTTATGTCTTGTGGAATTAGAACATTTAAATATTTAAATTGTATCTATTTTAATTTATGTTTTTTAGAACAATACACATAACGTACGTAAATACATAAACATGAGATTCCAATAATAATAAACAATGTGCAAATATAGCAAACTATAGAATTTCATTTTAATGCCAACTAGCAAAATTCTAGAACACCGTTTGGAAAATAAACAAAACAATGTTTCATGTTACCAATTCTAACTAACCAGTATTTTCACAATTCCAAGGCAATTAAATGATTAAATTGTTGTTTGATATTAAAAATGTCGCGCATTCTATTTACGTATCGATGTAAACACGCAATAAACGTTCTCAATGATTCAATGTGTCACGAAATGTCGAAATAAAGGCACCTCTAACATTACGCTGTACGTTACATTATATTTATTATTCAGTAAACAGAAGTATATTAGTGTTAACTATTATCATTATTAGAAATTACAACGATAATAATATTCTTCCTTTATATCATTAATCATCGTATTCATTTTCATATAACATTAACGATATTCATGGAGAACTAGTAGATGCCATGTTATTCATCAACGATCAAGCACAATCAATGCAAATTCGAGCCTGGTAAAGCTGTAAAAGCTATCAGCGACTCCATTTGTTTAGGGCCCCTCATCAGTTCTAAAAAATATATAAGTAAATTAATCTCTTGAAGTATATGTTTGTTTTTCTACAATTTAAAATACAGAAATCATGGCCATGGAAACTAAAAACGAAAGGCATACAATAATATTGTATGGTGGCACTTACAAAAAGGGGAAGAAAATTATTAACAAAATGTTAGTATCATGATTTAGTATTTCGTAACACGTTCTTCGAAACGTAAAACGCGTGGCTAGTGACACGGACGGCCACAACAATTTATTGTGTAACATATTACTTTGCGAAATTACAAATGTGTGTTACAACAATACACACACGACTTTCCCAGCGTTCACTGGCTTTATAGAAACAACTAACAATATATTTATATTGTTCTGTAAAATTATTTTTGAAATGTATGTAACAGTTAGAGTCGACAAAATAGAGTTTAATTCAACAGAGCAGGTTAAACAAAATTTTACTATATATTTAAAAAAATACATATATGTAAAAAGACAATATACTTTATGATGAAAATCAGACAGTTAATATTATGTAATAGGCATTTATAATATTACAGTACAAATGTAGCGCTGTAAATAAATTGCCACACTAGGTAATAGGTATATGTGCAAATATGTCGTTTTCACTTTTAACGTCGAATTAGTTTATTTGTTAAATTATGTTAACATACATTTAAAATATACTCTTGTGTATTGTTTACAAAGTTACTAAAAAGTTTGCTCGGTTAATAGAGAAGACTACAAATGTTATTTATAAATAACAACCTACTTTATAAATTTTATAAAATAAAATTAAAATATATTAGATTTATTATAAACTACGTTTAACAATATAATTGTACAACTGATCGTTTGCAAGTTAGTCGTCAACCAATCGTAGTCGTTGACCAATCATAGGCTTAGGCTTCGACCAAACATACGCGTTGACAAAACATAGAATCGAGTATAAAAGGTGATGCGGATGGAAAGACGGGGAATTGCATTTGAGCGCCCCTATACTAGAGATGGGCCGAATGTAGTTTATACCGAAGCGAAACTTCTGCCGAACTACTTATCAAATTTAGTGCTAATAATGTGTCAAAAAATATTTACGCTGCGCTTGCCAATTCTCCTGTGTGCCTCTCCCCCACCGTACCCCTCGGCCTACAAGTGCTTTCAAAGACCAAAATTATATCTATATATCTTGACAAGTGGATGATGATATTACTTAATGGAATAATTTGTTGTGTTTATGAATTGCACTGTTCATTGGGCTTCGACTTCGGCCGAACTTCCATTAAACTGCTGAACTTCGGTTAAAACGAATGTTTACCGAATTCTGGCCCATCCATAATTATTTAGTAAAATACGATACTTTTTATACTGTCTTGAACACTCGCTTGTAATTACAACTATAGAAGAATCTAAGTATTAAAGATTATGTGTATACAATCCTAGATACCCTACAATCCATATATATCTTACAGGATACGCATTGACTGATCCACTACCGCTACTCGCTAATCACAATGACTAGTTTTTTTAATAACATGTATTGTGTATGTACATTCGTGTACGAGGAGACCCCACGTAAATCTCTCACAATCACAATGATTATAACTACGAGTACAAATACGAAGCGAATATACCTAAGCGTCTATTTGCGTCTCGGGTCAATGTTAACATTCGTTTAATTGAAGCTGTTGAATAATGATCTAACGTTTTGCGTGTCAATCTCAATACATGCTTGCGAAGTGTTGCGGCCGCGGCTGTACTTTTCCAAACGGTATTAATCGCTCTTTGCGGAATATTAATATGCCGCCTACACAAAACATTTCCTTTAGTTCGTTCTAGAAAAAAAGAAAAACAGGCCTGTTAATTACACTAGTATTTTTCTCGCAGGTAAAAACATTTCGATTTTTTAAGAGAATCTCAAGAAAAACAAAACAACTTCTGAGTACCGTAACTGAGATTGGAATTTCAGAGAAATAATAAGTGTTTGTTGTAAGACGATATTAAATTAATTATTCCAGTTTATCGGAGAAAAGTATTGGAGTAACAACACACATGAGTAAAGTTTGCAAAGACAACAATTTTACTTACTTCACCGGGCTTGGGAGTGAGCGCGGAAGACGCTCAGTCGCGAAAGCGTGGCCAAAGTGGCCGAACTTCTGCTTGGGCTTTTGCTGTACATGCAAATAAGTCGCGATCTATTATTATTATTATTCTAGACGGGGACTGTGCAGACTTATGCAGTGCTGTATTACTGCGACCAATGAGATCTATTGTGATCGCCCCACATTGCTAAAGGTTCCCATCAAGTCCATGTACTGCAGGACTTTTTTGGCAGAGAGCAACTGAACCTCTTCTGGGAGAAGCACGTGCTTACCCAGAATCCGGTTAAGTCGCGATCTAACTATTATAATTCCATATCAGTAAAATTCGATGTAACTAGCTATATATATATAGGTACATAATATACGAGTTCTTGCCTTCTGGGAGGACAGGGGAAAGACTTAACAATGCTTCAATATCTTGTCATCTAGACTACAAATATGACAAAAACGGTATCATTATAAAAATAAAATAAAAATGACAGTTTATTTATATTTCCTATAAATTACATATCAAGGCAAGATTCTTTTGCGACGGCGATCTTGGTTATTCAATTTATTTATTTTTATAAATTTTATATATTTAACATTTCACCATAATCTCACTGTTGTTATGTAACGATGTGACGAATATGGTAACGCGGTACGACCAACTCTCATATTAGTAAAGAAGGAAATTTATATTAGCAGAGACAAGAGTAAAGTAAGTTGTCTATGATATTACTTCTTTCAACGTTTCAGAATCCTATTATGAAACAATGTACGTACGTATATGGAGTTGAAGGGATGATTTCTAACAGTTGATACTGGGAGCGGTAAATGGTTTACAAATATACAATACGAAGCTGACAGAGAGCCACCGAACAACCATGTTTTTTTATATAGGAATAACAGAAAAACTATTATTTTATTCATATAATTTCAATATTGACTAAATATGGTTCATTATTAATAACATAATTGTGTCAATATACCCACCAATACAGTGTGACGGGTGGGCTTCGTCGCAGCCAGAGATGCACCATCTTGTGTTTAATAATATAATAACTCAAGATGCGTTGTTTACTCAGACTCGAATAAAAGTGCAGTAAAAGTTGTCAATAAACAAGATAGCGACATATGTTATTTCAAGGGTATAAGAACAAAGACCTGAACTTAATCAGATGGTTTAGTGTAAATAGAAAGCATAAATAGTAAGGTACTATTGCATATATAAGTGTTTATAAGAACATAGAAATAATTTACTTCTTTAGGAAAACACTAGTCATAGTAGACACTATACAGCGTTATTGCTAATTCGATGTATTCCCGTTAGGAGGTGATAAGCAAAGATTGCATTAAACAGAAAATATTATATCAATTAGGATGAAAGCAAATTGGACAGTGTTAGACAAGGATTACGTGCTACAATATGAACCATTTCAACACATAGCTCTAGTGTTTAAAAAAACTTGGCAAATGGGGCGCAAATCTTTGGCGCAAACGGCCAAAGTCACGCCCCAATTTTGTTTAATAACAGATCTAAAATGGCGCTCGCTCGATTTTATACGCCTTTAGGAATAAACCTGTATGAGTGCTATAAAGTTGA
The DNA here is from genome assembly GCA_033032175.1 of Saturnia japonica. NCBI lineage: Eukaryota > Metazoa > Arthropoda > Insecta > Lepidoptera > Saturniidae > Saturnia > Saturnia japonica. The sequence goes on along the minus strand of CM065311.1, from coordinate 17,484,772 downwards.
CAACCAATCTAGCCGTTGTTGGCAATCACTACTTTCAAAGCACTATTTTAAAAGTTAACATTAAGCACGACAATTGGTAAATATTTTTTTATATTTATTTTATCAATGGTTTGTTGTTTATAAAGATATGCCTTTGCCAACATGGACTGGTCACGACTTTTTAGTAGGGCAGTGTATGAAACATATAATATCATTATATTAATAGGTGAAGCAAAAACTTTATACCTCTTTTTAAGCGTATTGCGTGCATGGAAGACTGTGAGATTTGGCATGGTTAAAGTTTATATGGAGGAGTGCAGAAAGCTAAAATTTATCTATAATATCTGTTAATAAAATGTTAATGTAAATGAAATAATACTGCAAATCCTAAACCGACAGGTGCCATTGAACTTGGACCCCCAAAATATTGACATTGTCACTCAATGAAAAGTGACAGCAAGTGATATAATATTCATTGTTTAGGTTCATACTGCAAATGTCAAACAGAAAATAGTCTATGATTAAAAAGTTGCTGGTCGAATTTCGATTATTGGGCGACCGCTAGTATTAATATAAGTTTGCATGCCACCAAGTATAAGAACCGTAAAAACTGTTAAATGTACATTCAAAAAATTAATTCACTCTAACACCCCTAATTATAATTTGTTGTTTCGCGCCATTTGATTATAGCAGTAAGGCGGTTTTTCTTTCCGCACCTACGAAACTTATTTATAGTTATACACAATTCTATTTTCCACTGTTTAAGTTCTTACATGTTAGCGTATGAACAAAATTTTACTTGAAGTGATGATGTGGTCGAAGCTTGTAACACGCTAAGGCCACATACAACAGAAGATAGCTTTCAAGTGCGACTTTAGAACACAGTGCTTAGTAATCGATTTTAACTTGCAAATGGGAGCTAACAAGTGAGAACTATAAGTTTCCTAAAGGCCTGATGGAGACAAAGAACTAATTTATATAAATTTTTTCCCCAAAATAAAACCGAAATATTAAATTTAAAACCAAACACATCTCAACGATTAAGCACCATTTTATGCACCCGTTTGCATAATCAGATCTAAAGACGCGGGTCAACATGCACATCGGTGTCATTGTTACGCATACCGCCATACAAGGTCAGCTATTAGGGACTTGACGCGTCCAATGATCGATCTACGTTGATTATCTTTTTCGTTATAAATTCTAAAAAGCGTATAATATTTAGAATAAAGTGTATAGAAGTGTGTGTGCCTGTAAATATTGTACATTTTATATGTTCATCTATAATCTATCGACGTATTTCATGTTGCAAATAGTAAAAAACAATGGTCGTGATTTGCTTATGTACTGAGGAATTGAGAGCAGTGAAACAAATCGAACATATACGTTCAGCGAATGCATCAGCAAATTGCAAATTAGTGATTCAAATAAAAATATCCGCGGAGATCAGCCAGTTGTTAATTAATAGCTGCTATATTATGGATGTTTGATTCTAGTAATTACCGGTTACTCAAGTGGCACGCTTTCAACAAATTGTTATTACAGTTTTTATCATCTTGTTAGCCTAGTGGTCGTTTGCGCGACTGCTATGAGCGAGGTCCTGGGTTCGAATCCTAGGTCGAGCAAAGTGTTATTAGGTTTTTCCTATGAAATTCTCAGTAGCAGCTCCGAGTTTGGTTTCGTGCCCGATTAAAGACAATAGGCTCGCCACCTATTACATGGGACCTAAAAACATACACGGGGATTACAGGCGTGATGGTTATGTTATGTTTTTATCTAACATTAACAACATGTCGTTACTTACTTAAGCCCCTTCTTACATTACGATACTAGTCGTTGCCGATTGTACATTTTTATGGAGGACTCGCACACTACGCTACCGGTTTCCTACATTTTCGCAACATGTATCGCCTTACCCACCGCGTTAGTCGAGACTCACAAGTTTCCAAAAATGGCGCGCGAGCAAGAAAGATAAAGATGCAAAATACGTTAGATATCCGGTAAAATGATAAAAGTTTCGAGTAATCTTGTTATAGTTCTTGTGCAGAACAAAAGCTCTATAATGAATGTTTTTTTAACGTATGAATGATTCTAGTATCTTCTCTTCTCCCTACGTCTATTATTTCTATAAAATAGAAAAACTGCTAGTGCCTTGCCTCTTCGTCACTGGTATCACTCGACATAATTAATTTTCTATTTTTTTACCGTCCTAACTCATTAGTGTCTAATGAAAAATGATGAAATTTTGTTCATATTGAGTAAGTAGCTTAACATACTAACATTTATTTGACTCGTGGACACTTATCCTACTGGTATATGACAAAAGTATCGTCACCTACATGTATCGTGATGTAAGAAAGGACCAACTAATATTAGGCCAAGTTCGGTGAAGCTGTCAAAGCCGCAGCGGCTTCAGGGCCTCTAAGGCTAACAGTATAGTCAGTTCTAAAAAAAAAACAATTATTCTATAGGGAAGACGTAAATTTCTAACGACTTTATGAGGTTTACCGGATAAAAATTTAAGCAGACTATAACATACAGGCGAAAATTATGAAATCCTTTTTTTATACACCATTAGTATCAATTTACTACACAAATAATTTTACTGAAATTTAAGTAAACGATAGTTTGAGATCCTTGAATTTTTTTTTTATAGATTTAATAGGACGCTTTTCCTAATAGGTTTTAAATGATAAATAATATTACAGATGTGTCTAAACTAAAACATTAATTTCTATGTTGCAAAAGTTATATATTTGAAATTATATAGATGAGGTCAATATATTATTATAAAAGCGAGTGAATGTTTGATCGATTAATTTTATAATGACCTTTTCAGTAAACACATCAAGGTTATATTGTTATAATTACGTTCAAAGAAAACCGGATTGCGCCCGACAATATGGGTCAAGTTTATCATAAAACTGACTCCGGAAATTATGATAGTGAGTTAAATTAGATACTTTATTTGCAATATGTATTCTCCCTTCTGCCCTAATCCCACACTAACTGCAGTCGGCACATCATGTTTTCCTCTTCCACTGTACGCTGTCAACTGTCATCTCAGTAGTCTCACCATTTATAGACATATCACTTAATTATTTTCAATTTTGTAACGCAGTTCTATGTATGGGATGGGAGCTAAGCACTAAAAAAAATGACCGACCCGACGGACACTAAAAAAACAAGACAAATAAATTTATAGGATTTTCAAAACTATGACAGTCGTGGAATTGGCCCAGCTGTGTTATAACCAGATTTTTTACGGACTCTTGTATGTACAGTACGAGTTTTTATATAAACTTTTTTAAACAGTACGTAATAAAGCGAAAGGAACTTCGTTGCTACCGAGCATCCCACATCACTTTTTTTTTAATAGAAGCAGTGAAGATAATATATTATTGAAAATTAATGTTATTTAGAAGGTTGAAATAGATGCTTTGCCTTGAATTTGTTACAGTTTAAAAGATTGAAATTCATTTAACTGAAAATTCTTAGACTAATTTACTATAACGACCGGGAATCAAATTCAGAAGTACGCAGCAAGGTGTGATCCTACTGATTAGGAATTTAATTTAATTTTTATTTTAATCCATTGAAAATAAAAATAGCTTAAGTAAAAAAAAATTGAAATATTCTTATTGAACTGTATGTAACAAAAGCAATGAAACTGGTATCAGTAAAAATTTCAATTTTACAAACAGAATGTACTTATATTATGCTAATCACCAGATAACCTTTTTGTTGTATAACATTTAATTTTAATCCATGAGGAATGACACTTGACAAGCGACGCCGACAAACAAGGTGATGTCACCGCTACAGAGTATACGTTTACGCGAAAATGTCAATACTTCCAAGAATGATAACATTTTAAACCGCTTAAATTAACAAAGAAAATGGTATGTTTATAACGAATGAAGTGAAATATATTTAACATACACTTCAATAAGCAGTTTATCACGAGACGATGACAAATCATCAACTTAAACTTGAAACCATAATTGTGATACCGACGGAATATAGCATTTTCTTCGTTTTTTATTTGGCGAAAGGTACATTTTCACTGGATATAATGGCGGTCATTTTCGATGACGTCATAGCAAGTCCCTGCACAGCCGGGTGCATCGATGCGACGCGCGACGCGGCCAACGGCTGTGGTTGCGGCCACACGAGACACATTTCAATGTCATGTGCGGTGACGCTATTGCGTTGTTACTAAGGGCAAGGATGACGGCATTAGACCGGCATGAAGGCAGCATATAATGCAGATACTGTAGGAGTAAGATAACAATTTCCTCAAAATATTTATTCTCTATTATCGAGAGAGGATACTTTGTGTGTTGATATTGAAGCATGCTTTCATTGAAATGGTTTAGAGCTATCGAAGTAAGTGGATTCAGATAAAACCGACATAGATACGGCTCGAAGTCGTGCTTAAAACGTTGTTCAACCACGATTTGCTTCACGACGCTACGTACGAGTACGACTGGTGTGCGTTCAACGTCATCACGACATGGCCCAAATCATGGACGGAGCAAGCCAATACTACTTTAGTGAGATGGCGATGTGAATCAAAATTGAATGCACAATAACAGATGGTTTAGGCAACGAAATGATGAATTGCAAATAGCGAATCTATGAGGTCACCATCGCGTTGCTTTCGCCGGGCATCGAACCCTGTTCTGGTTGGCTGTTACTAAGCAGATTATAACGGGTAGCAGATCACCGATGTTCTTGACGGTAAAATTCCTAAGACCCACCGCAATTAGGCATTACATTGAATCAATTCAATTTAAATATTTAATATATTATTAGACTATAATAATAAACGCTTTTTTAACATAACATTATTATAGTACAAAATGTTACAAAATAGACAAACTTTGCCTGCATTATATATTTCTGTTGATCAGCTAGAAAACTGTTCATTCGACAATAGCTGTCTATCAATTTTATAAAATTCTTAAGGCTTACTGACAGACAACGCACATTTGAAATCAGTGGATCTAGAATTTTGAAATATTGCACCGAAGTTCGTAAACGTTCGTAACGTAAGAGAGCTCTACGAAAGGATTTTTGGAAGTTCATCCGCCGAGGGCTCTATACAGGTGTCCCAAAAGTTGACGTCAAACCGGAAACAAGTGATAGGCCAAGTCAAAATAGTTATCATAAAATTACAAAAAAAAATAAAAATTAAGTATTTAAATAAAAGGCATTAAAAAAAATCCAGAAAATATACTCCTGTGATGGTCTTTTAACTTTGAGATATGTAAATGTCTTCTAAAATTTAGTTTTATATTAACGTTAGACTAATATAATTTATACTATATGTTCGCAATTCTCATACTATATTCTTCATTTTAGATACGACTGCGAACCTCAGCATGAAGACGGTAAATGAAATATACACATTACATGATATATGATTCCTATGGAACCAAAATAATGAGAATAATTTAAATAACATACTTATTACATAAAGCGCGAAGTATTAATATATCAATTAAGTTGAATTACTTGCTCAAAGCAAAATTCAAAGAATAATCTTGGTAAATTATTTATGAAATACCTACAGGCATTAAGTGTAGTTGTTATGTTATTAAATTTAGTTTAGACGGTGCACGTTTACACCGTAATAAACATCGGAGCGTGTTGAAAATACAAAACTGCTATTCAGCATTTACAAAATTAAATAATCGCTATACTATTGTAACGTAGCTGGAAGTTGGCAACATAATATATCAATCACAGAGATGCTTTTACGATTTAAATCAATGTCTTTACTTGCAGGTTTTATTGTTATTTATTGAATATTATTCGCATTGGTGTCAATGCGTTCGCCATATATTCGGCGTTGTTAAGGTTGTCTAGATATACTAAATAATATGAATAAATATTATTATGTGGTCAAAATCTTTAAGACAATAAATAACACATGGTGAACGGTTAACATTGGTGGCATATGAATCCGATGTACCTATCCTGATTCGCATCTTGGCATGTAGCTCCTACTAACAATTTTTTTTTTCAATTCGCGTTAATTTATTACTTAGTTTAATTAGTAGGTATCACTATTGGCTGACGGTGATGCTGGAGCGGTATGACTAGCAGACATGCCATGCAGTTAATTTTTTGTTAAGTTATTTATAAGTAACCTTTAAAAAACTGCTTCGGAATGGGTTCAGTGAATAATATGATGCTACTTTTGAAGACTCAGTTTGAACGGTTTATGTGTCAATTTGAATTTTACCTTTAGTCAACCACACTCTTCGGATCCGCGTTATAAATATTTTAAGAACTATAAAAAACCCCAATACGTCATTGTTAGGGGTAGGTGACAAAGCCCGTGGTGGCTACTTCAAGAATGGGGGCCATTGACCAGCTTTGGGACATTTACAGACTGGTATTTTCATAAATATAACTAAACATCTTACATAATGATGCCGATAATTTTACAAATAAAATGTGGTTTATGTAAAAAAAAAAAAAACAATTATTATAAACACTGGCCGATACTCAGAGTATTACCGAAAAAAATTTTCACGAATAAACTCAAAGAACTAATCCAAAGGTAACGCGTAAAGCGAAAAGTTTTAATGGTCATAAAGTTGAGAATATTGCGTATCTTTTACCTCCTACATTGTGCCTAACCTAAGTTGCTAGACATTTTTTTAAATATTACATCTGCCATCCCTACGAGTACCCTTGCCGTGACATCTAAACACTAAAGTCAATAACCTACCAGTAAAAAAATCTACAATAACTACATTGAAAGCAGCCGCGGTCTATTCTGAGAGCATGACGTAAGCCCCACTGCGGAGAACCAAATTATGCGTTATATATGTACGAAGATTAGCAGCACACTTAGCTATAGCAGTATGTATATGTATACTATTTATTGTATTGAGGTCTTTGGGCTTAAATAACAGGCTGTGCTTAAGTTTAAATTGCACGTGTAATTATTTTTATTGCGCATCATTAGGCAGACGATGTTCTGTGGGATATTAATTACTGCACACGTTTTTGTACTCCTAATTCGAAGAATACATTTTTAAAGAACGACGGATTCTCAGGGCTTTACTTTGTATAAACATACGTTAATCTGTGACCCTTAAAAGCCTCAGTAAGATTTTTTTGCATCATACAAAGATTGACTTTTTTATATTTGTTTAGGCTGTTTAAATTGTGTATTAATAATATTTTGCGAAATTCCTTTAGTTAACTTTTATCTTTGTAATGTGTTAGGTATTCCTTTTCTCTTAAAAATACCATTTTGGAAATAGTTCTATGAAAAATTATAGGTCATTAATATTAATATAATTAATTGAAGTATTTCTCAACGTGAATCTCGTAAATCTATAGTTATTATAATAAAAGAGTAAAGAGTCGAAATCTTTACAATGAAGATATTTGAGAAAAAATATTACTTGGGGGTTAGAATCATGGATGCATGCATGGATGGAGGACACGTATGAACATTTATATGGTCTAAAAATTGCGTTTATGTACACAATAAAGTTATTAAATAAACTTAGCTTTTCACAAAGTTATGCAAACCTGAACATTTTTATGCCTTTTATGTGCCACAGTTCGCCGGCTGTTTTTAGGTCCCATGTAGGTAATAAGGGGGCGAGCCTATTTATTTATTTATTAATAAAGGCGATATTGCCATTAATCGAGTACAAAGCGAAACTCCGAGCTGCTACTGAGAATTTCATAGAAAAACACAATAAATAACACTGCTCGACCTGGGAATCGAACCCAGAACCTCGAGCATAGCTGTCAGTCTTTATGTTTTTTAGATAATATCGGTATGATGGTTAAACTGTGATATCGATTAACATTTAAAATGATTTTAGTTTGGTATTATCAAAGCTTATACAGGTCAAATAGTGTAGGGTGAGATTGAGGTGAGGTGGTTTTTTTAAAGTTGCTATTCACAAAATATACCACGTGGACGAAGTCGCGGGCATAGCTATTTCAATATAAAAGAGTTAAAAAAAATGCGTGTTTCGTGGAACACTCGGTTGGAACGAATTTCGTAGCCTTGAACCGATAATCGCGCAACTATGACTGGGCACAGCCAATATCATACGCGCTATGGATAACCGTCTACAGTATTAGAAAGGGTATTACAGTATTAGCCCTCATTCGCCAAGTCCGTACCGAGCGATAAGTTGCGGTGCAGTTAAGTGCGTTCCAAAAATTTTGTGTTTTTCACAAGCTAAGCTTAACAAGCTTTTGTATTCCTAAGACGGTTGTCTAAGAATGCATCCATAACTTTTAAGTTTCTATAAAGATATATTTCCTTTATTTTTAAATATATTAAATACAGTTATATGGCTAATAAAATTGTTTTTATAATATATACGTAAGAAGTATATACCTAGCAATAATATTGGAAATGTTTGGAATAAAACACATCAAACTGTGACTTGCCACGTTTTCAACATAGATATTCATAATTAAGTTACAATACCCATTAATGAATATTCATAGCATAATTGTATTGCTTTTAAAATGTTTATCAATGAATTAAGATGTTTAAATATTGTATTTTTTAAAGCTGTAGAAAAAGTTTTTAATTAACTATAATTATTAATTATGCATGGAAATGCCAGAATACTTTGTTTACTATACCTTAAGATTACCGTTTCATTAAACTTTATATCAATGTAAGGACCTGACCTATTATGATCAATATTTAAGATACATAAATTTATGAAATAATAGTTCATCTAACTAAACACAAGCATAACAAAAAAAAAAAAAAACTCATGCTGTAAAAAAACAGTACAAAAGTCGAACTCTACTGACGAAACTTAAAGGAACTTAAAACACTCAGGCAAGCATGCACACATACTAGGAACGTTGTATAGGGGTTCTTATAGAAAAAAATATGTTATATATAGCGACCGTAACCAAAGTAAAACAGCAGTAAATAAAAAAACTTAAAACCAACACCATTTAGGCTTGACAAATGAAATACAAGCTTCATTGTCATCGTAAAGAATTGATCTCTTTAAGGAAACATGGTATTAAATCGACCACAAGTTCGAAGCAAGTATTTCCATGTCAATATACCTAATACAACACAAAACTCAGGCAGAAAAGCTAAACGTTCCGAGCGTGGAGCGTGTCTACCTGGAGTGCTGTTGCCTCTCGGAGGGCGGAGGTGAAGGGGCGCGCGATGACGTCGTCGTCTGCTCGCGTGATTCCGCCGTCGCAGGACTGGCCGCACCACTGCCGCCGAGCGCCAACACCAACCCGCTGATGCTGCCGACACATTACCACGTCACCACAGCCCCTAGCGGCGAATCCACACTTCAAACCCGACCTATTTGCTCCAACTATCAAATCCATATATATAAAACTACTTAAAGAAATTATCGCTATAGAAATAAGATATAGTATTTATTTAGTTTGGAGCAGATAAGCCTGTGAACTAAATTTCGCTATATAGGTACTATTATAAATATTAATCTAGTTTAGTGTAACATGAGTATTTAATACGACCATTAATATCCCGCCAAGTGTAATATATCAGAATTGAATTTTATATTAATAGTACAATTGTTGTAAATTTTAAATTTGGTTAGAGACTACAAAATAGTAGCCGAGCGAAGCAGAGCATTCTCAGCGGGGTGAAGATATAATAAATACATAAGCAGTGATTCTCAGTTAGTGGCAAGGCGACGGGAGTGTCAGTAGTCAATAAAGTATATAATATATAATTGGCAAGCAAGCATTCCACGCATTCATCATTAGTAATTATTTTCATTCATTCATGATGAAGAGTAGTTAATTATCGAAGTTGATATTCGAGTACGATGCCATCAGTATTTATTGAAATATGTTTCCGAGAGGCTTATTGTAGTAAATTCAGTGACGTCATGATACGAGTCAAGATGAACTAAGAACTACTTAGAAACTGGAACCCTCGTGTTAATGAAATAATGACTGTTATTAATAAATCAATCAAGGAGTCAAGGAAGGTAAATAAGTGTGACAACCAGGAATAAGTTATGTTGCCAAGAGTAGATAATTAATATTGCCGTTCACGTCAACGAACTAGAATGATGTCGCTCGAAACAGTCGGAACGCATATCGAGTATGAATGAAATGAATGCGTAACACTTGGACGCCGAGCAAGCCAGTCTGTCTACGAGTCGCCGGAGCCAAGGCTGCCTTTTGTCGAAGTCATGATCTGAAATTATACTAATGGGTTTGGAATTTTATTTTATTTAAAATCTTGATTTCAAATCATATTTTAAAGAAATGGTGTCTAATTTCATGTCATCTCAAATTAATCAAAGTAACAAAATATAAAGATATCAGAAAAGGTAAATTTATGTAGATAACGATACATACAGAATTCTGACTAGTGAGCGGTGAAGAAGAGATTTAAAAATGTTTACATGAAGAAGGAAATGTTGGTTTTAGAAAAATTATACATAAGTAGCGTTGCCATTCGTCCCGATGTATCGGGACTGTTACTGATATTACACCCTCTGTCCCGAAGTTCCGACCGCGGACCGTTTGCGGTCACGACATTTAAAAAACTTGCGCTTAACTACCTGGCCGCGCTGTGAAAGAAGTAAAATGTTGTGGATATTTTGACCAACAATCAATAAACATTGAGAGAATAAGTTGGCTGTGAAGCGTGGAAGATCAAGAACTGTATAGTAGGCATGTGCTTTCACTTTTACATTAAACAAAAAATCCATATGCTCGAATTGTGCGAAATTTGGTTAAGGTAACGGGCCACAACGCAGCTGTGGAAAGATTAATTTAATTAATATCAAACCAGTGGACTGATGTATAAAATAACCTGCTACCGAAGACTGTTGAGAGAGTTAACAGCTATTGACTTGCCAAAATATAAAATGAATATGAATTGTATGGATTTCATAAACATGTAAAAGGGTAGGAAGAATTATTCATAAAGTCTTCAGCAAAATATGATGAATCTACGTCTAACTCGGCATAGATTAGAATTTGTCAACAATTAAATATTCCTTTTTTTTCTCTTTCCATCCCGACGAGAGCCTAGCCATTTATGGCAACCCTTATACATGAGTTAAAATTAAGTTTCCAGCTTCCTAGACACGAATCACATGACGGGCTCTCGTCTCGAAGACAGATCCTCGAGGCTGAGAAGTAAGTAAATAAGAAGTTAAGTGTTGAATTTAACCATCTCGCATGCTGAGATTGGTAATATTTATTGTTATAATACTTTTTGAAAAAATCTTGACTAGACAAGGCAATGTTTAACATAAAAGAAAACCAAAATCAATGACGTTGAGAAATTCCCTGCCATATCTTGGAAGTCCAAGGGTCAATGCCAATGAAATTAAAATGGGACCACCCTTAAAGTATCCCATTTCAAACGAAAAAAAGGTTCATCTAAATTGGTTCATAAACAAAGAAGTTATGAAAAGAGATATAGGAAGGCTGGGTGAACATTCATAAAAAAAAAATATCTACAATCGAATTAAGAACACTCCTCCTTTTTAACCTACTTCAAAAAAAGACGGAGTCGCGGAGATTAGTTACTCAATACGACTGTTTTTTTTTTATATATGTTCAGCCACTTCGTTGTTTATGAACCGATTTGGATGATTTTTTTTTGTTGGATCGAGGATACCTCAGGGTTGGTCCTTTCAATTGGCATTTGACTTTCGAATTCGAAGATACATCAGAAAATTCCTAAAAATCACTAAAGTTGGTTTTCTTTACTGTTAAAAATTGTCTTGTTTTGAAGTCGGTTTAAATTATTCTTAAAATAGACTAATAATTATTTAAGAAAATGTTATTAAATGTCCCATGTTGCTCGACTGCATAATTTACAATTATTTGCTTATTAAAATTACGTCACTAGGTGTAGGTTGTTTGTTTATAGTTTAGTTTGTATGAATAAGAATTAAATTTTAGAATTTTTAGGGTATAAGTGTAAAGTTAAATGTCAAAATACAGTATACAGTACATATAGATTAAATTAACTGATAATAAAATTGTAATTGCCAGTTACCACATCATGAATTTCCGTGTAATGCAAAGTTTAAAGTAACTTTGTAACAATATTTTTTATAGCGTTGACTCGCCGATTCTGTATTTATTACCATTGTTAATTTACGCCTATCGTTAATCTATATTAATAAATCTGTAGTCTATCTATACTTTTAATATCTTTCCAAAATTTCCCGATAGGCACACTATGAACGATACTGATCACAAATATTCCATTAAAAAAATTTTTGCCCGTTTGTCTCTCTGTTTGTATGTCCGGATTTAACTTAAAAACGGCTTGACCGATTCTTATGAAATTTTGTACACGGGATGCTAATGCATAAGAAATTTAAATATTATTTTTTGAAATTATAAAAAAAAAATACATTCCAATGTAATCTATTTTCATCAATTCTCAAACGATTCTGCTCAATTTTTGTAGACGGGAAGCATTCATCATACTATAAATGAAAGGCTATAAGAATCGTTAATAATGCATTAGAAATTGTAGATTACAATAATCATTTTCAACCGATTTTGATGAAAATTGTATACGGGAAATGCATGCCACTCCTCAATTGATACGGAATATGAATTGTCAAAAATATGAGTAAAAATAAAATTACGGGATGCAAATATGTAACTATACTGCGTAACTATAAACGCTTGCGGAGCCGCGGGCACACCTCTAGTAATTCATATAAAATTCTATAGGTGTGAAGGCCTAATAACGTCATGTGCCTAAAGATACGTTAGGCGGAAGTTTTCACATACAAAAAGAATAATAATCATTGATAAGGAACCCGAGTTTCAATTAGTTTTTGTTGGCCACTTGAAAGTGGCATTATGGAATGCTTTTAGAGTACCTAGTGAACAATTTACGGCCGTTTTCAATAAAATAGCTCTGAGATCACTATCCCCGATTAGTACATATTTGTACTAAGTAATAACTATCTTTAACTTAAAAGAGATTATAAGATATGGATGGCAAACTATATGATATGGATATATGTATATATAGATACGAAACCATATCCATAAATTGGTTATTGAAAAGAAACTAAGGACAAAAGGATAGATTTAGTAACTGAAACAAGTGATAGAAAGGTTATTGAAAGCGGCCGTTAAACGATTTATTTATTTATTTACAGATTATAAACAACACAAGAATAAATTGAAATTTTTACATATTTTAGCTAGCTTATAATCCAATAATTATTGTTGCACATAATTATCACTTATAATAGTTTCCACAAAAATTTGTTACTTGAATACAGAATTACAATATATAGACAATAGACAATATTAATATAATTAAAAATGTTTTTGAATTGTTTATAGGAATCGATTTAGATTTAAGTAATGTGAATAGGATCTGTATTAAGAGCGTTATAATGTTTGATATTGTTGTTGTTTAATTACGTTTGTATTTAAATTGTCGTATATAAAATTAATCTCTCATATATTGCTAGATATCGAAATTGTGTCCGACTGTATGACGAGTGACGCGATCACCATAGGCATGGTGATAACCCTTAACAGTGAATCTCTTTTGGTTTCTCTCTATGTTCGCCTTTGTTTTAGGATTGTACTGTGCCGTGGAATTATCAGGCAGAGTGCCGTCACTTAGTCGTACTACAATAAAAATAAATTACTCGGCAAATTGGCTTGCTTTCGGCATTAAGAGCTTTTGATATACTAAATCGCTACGGATTTGTAAATATTAAGAGAATAAAATATTTATAACCTCTGTAATACAATATAAAAGTGTGATACAAATAAAAGCTTCCATATAGAGTAAAGTAATTAATATTGGAACGCCTTGGAATTTACACTTTAAAGTGATATTCAAAATGTAATTTAACAAACTGTCCATAATTGCGTCACAGGTACCAACTAAAGTGAACTTAATTTCGTTCAATTCAATTTCGTTGTACTTAAATGAAATGCTGCTGCTATACGTGACTTAATCGGTGTAAATTAAAAATAATTACGTGGAATTTTATGACAAATTACTCTCTAATTCTTGATAATACGTTATAGACGTCATTCATACCTTCACGATAACACGATAAATTAAAGCTTCACATACAAATGAAAAATAAATATTTACCTTTAGTTCCTGTCATGTATAGGTATAATTAAAATACCTTAGTTACATTTCATTATTAATCAAAATTCAAGAGAATCTTCCTATGTTTTTATTTGTGACTTTAAAAAAAATTACACCACATATTTTTATAATTGTTTTACTGGAGTAATCAATATAATATGTACTTATGGAATGGTATTCGTATATAAAATGTTAAGATTAACACCCTTTTTTATAATCTTAATTTTATTTAGGGATTTTTATAGCTACGGATTTGCCACTCCCATCATAACATAAATGAACAGACTAATAATATTTGTTTTTATTGTCATCTTTAACGAAGTAGGTTTGTTGTTTTATTTATTATATAAAACATAATTTCTTACTTTAGTATAGCTTCTATATAGAGTATAACAAAGTGGCAAATATGATTATAATATTTTGAATGTTTCAACGGAAACGCGAGTATAAATTAACCATTATGTAGTAATATTTGGTAGTACATAGTTCAAAAAATGCTAGTCATAATGTATTAACCAGAGTTACTCAATCTTGAACAATATTATAAAGTTGTGTATAAATGTACGCGTATGTATAATTATACAATTTATAATATAATTACTACACAACAAACGATTGACCCAAATTATGTACAGTTTATTAATTACTAACATCAAGATTAGGATTGTACACCGAGGTCGCATCCGTTATAAGCACTTAAGGTATATACTATATAGCTGCTCTGCAATTACTAAACAACTGTAAAAACAAAACAAGTGTGTGAGAGAGACGTTATAAGTAAAATCTATAACATTAATAAAGTGTCTGTTTTGAATGTTAAAATGACAGCCTTTTACTAATTGCATATTAAAGTATATAAGATACTTATAAAAAAGCAACAATTTTTTATTTTATTTGTCTGTCTCCGAAACGTCAAACGAATTCTGGCGCCTAAATGGCTTACGCTGAGTAAACCATAAGAGATATATCAACTCAATGTACTATATAATTTTAGATATTAAAAAGACCTACAAAAAAGTCACAGAGAGGGATCTTTTAGGGATCATCCACATTAAGCATATAACCGGAAACGGGATAGCACGATTCGCGCGTATGCCCGATCGACGGCATTATGTAAGACCACGCGAACGAAATCGTGGGCACAGCTAGTTATAACTAAATTTAATGGGCTAATGATATAAAGATTTGAAATAGCTCCGAATTTCAACTAGATATGTCTCATTTTGCATTAAGGAACCAATTCAAAAACACGCAATAATACCTATACTGGTTATCACTCGTTAAGGACCTCTATACAAATAAATAAAAACGCTCTGAGACCGGTGGCGTTCATTATAATGAAATAAATTTTATAAATATGTTTGTGATGTTAATTATTTCGTTTTCTTCCTAGTTTCTTTCTCTGTAAGTATTATTGCAAAAGGTGTCGCCGTATATCTTGAACAGTTCCGGCGACGCCGAGGCTGACGCAAAGGTTAATAATATTTATAATATTTACAACAAATCATTATAATTACCGTTATAACAAAGTACTGTGAAGTGTAAACAGGGTACATTAACTGATTATGTACGTTCGACATTTCGTCGGAAGAATAAAATAAAAAAAGTATTTTCAACAATCTTGTCCGAGGCTTGTATCTAATTATATTTAGTAATATCAAACTTAACGTTAGAATATTCTAAACAGAAATTAAAATTGTTAATAGGTACATGTTCATTAAGTATTAAATAAAACACTAAAATTTAATTACTTTTAAAACAAATTAACATTGAAAAGATTACACGTGATATTACAAGAGTAATTTGACATTTATAATGATAAGGAAGGTTGTATAGTAGATAGTAAGTACTAGGTAACTCTAGGTTGGGCTATATAAAGTGCGACGACGACATGTTATATTGTTTGTGAGATTCATAATCAGCGTATGCTATACCTTTCTCTTGAACAATAGATTCATTACGACAGAACAGTCTTCGAATTAACCTTTATGTTTGTGCAAGTCATGCTGACATGTCGTCTAAACCATTACTTGCACAATGCACATGCATCTGAAGGAACGCCGTGACTCGAAAAAAAAAACTGCTTCCGCATCATCACGCTAACAAACATGAATTTCAATCGAGATTCCTTAAAAATACCTAAACATGATTACATCTTGTAAATCGACTGATTATTACTTTTGTAACATGATGGACCATTTAATTGATGAAGAAGTTGAGAAATAACAAGACAATTTAAAAAAAAAGAAATCCAACTTCAATGATTTTGAAGAGTTCCCTTGTGTACCTTCTAAGTTGAAGGTTAAATATAAAAATACCAATGAAATTAAAATGAGACCACTCTTGGGGGACACTACATAGAAAAAGAACATCCAATTCAGTTCATAAACAAAGAAGTTACGGCTGAACACATAAAAAAAAACATCCAAATTAGTTCATAAACAACGAAGTTATGGCTGAACATCCATAAAAAATACATTCGAATTGAGTAACTTCCGTCTTTTGTTGACGTTGGATAAAAAAATAACAATTCAAATCTAAATATTTTTATTATTACTAATTTTTTTTTAGTGTTTTTACAGCTTATATCAACGTTTTTTGCAATAAATAAGCAAAAGCAGATTACGTCTAAAGAACAAATAAAAAGCAATACAAAGTATTATTGATATATTGGAAATATTAAGACAGCACTGAAACTAGTTGCACGCCATCCGTTTGGCTGATCACCAAATCGCGTGATGCATCATACGATCACTACGGGCAATCAGAAGTGAATTCGTCGACTACCGTGTAATTGATTAACGCTAATTGGAACGTTTTGATCTCTTGCCAGTCGATTTGTTTATACCTAAACTGTCCGTGTAGTGTGTGTGAACCATCAAGAATTACCTTAATGTTTCTGGTCATTGCACGTCGTTTTATACCGAAATTTGATGCTGGCTGGGGTCCTTTGTTTTAATGTAATACGGAATTATGTTATAAGACTTTGACTGTTTTTTTTTAAGTCTAATCCTTGAGAATCGCGATTTTACATATTATAATACTCAATTTACTTGTATACAGAAGTAATAATATTCGTAATATGTTAATAATTTAACTTTGCCCATTGTATATATTCACAACAACTTAAAGAAACATTATATGTAAATGGCAC
Source organism: Saturnia japonica (assembly GCA_033032175.1). Lineage (NCBI taxonomy): Eukaryota > Metazoa > Arthropoda > Insecta > Lepidoptera > Saturniidae > Saturnia > Saturnia japonica. Next base: position 17,467,514 of record CM065311.1, on the reverse strand, counting down.
AATTTAGTTATTGTAACAATTGTGGTAGCCAAACACAAAGGCTACAGAAACGTGAAATGTCATCAACAAAGCGCTCCGGCTATCCGCAATGGTATGAACCGTGGTCATATTATATTGAGATAACCTAGGACAGTAGTCAAACGATTCGATTGTGTAATCGCCGTCGAAGCTGTTAAGCCAACAATAGTACACATTCAGTAAAGCATGTTATAAATCATACAAGCGGTCGAACGCAACGCGACACGAGCACGTGCGCGCTCCGATACCGTTTACTCGTATCTACCAGTTGATAGCATACAGACAATCGAATGAAAGGAACAAGGGATATCTATATTTTCATAGTACTCTCTAAAAGTTACAAAGTTTCCTTTATATTATCGGGACACGTAGAGTTTGACAACGATTTTCTTTTCTCCGTCTAACCTTTTTTGTTTAATGTATTAGGTATCGTTTTACATAAACAAATATACTTCATTATCCGAGGTATGGTAAAAAATTAAGGTGAATTTTTAGGATGCACGGCGCAAACGTAGGAAAAGTTTACATTATAAAGTTGCTTGCTAAGCCTTTTTTTGTAGGTAAGATAGTAAGTAGCACTCGATATTATGCGTCACGTGCGATAAATATACAGATATTAGCTATAATCAGGTGATTACTTGATGTGGATGTTAGATAAAGTTGCGGACAACTTCCTATAAATTACTAAATTATTGAACTGTCTTTATTCCAAAGTAACCTACTTGTTTCAAAACCGATCTATGGGGCATTCCATGTGAGGTAAAAAATGTTGATGTTTCCGATTTTAGTGATTTTTGATTATGCTATACCTATACATATATGTCCAAATATATTTTAACAGTTTAAAGTCTGGTTAACGATTTACGGGACTTTAAAATTTTGAGTAATCAGCAGGCTGTGCTACTTCAAAACCCATTAATCAGTTGAAAAAAGTTACAATTAAGTAAATTATGCAGTGGAATTTATACATTTAATGAACTTTTTAACTGCATTTTCGGATATTAAGAACAAACATTTTTATTTTATTTTTCTCAAAATAACTAAAAATGTATAGATATTCCTTGCCAAGTTTCATGAAGGGTGTAGAAATGATTTTAGGAGCTAGACCGGTTACAGTGAATAAATATTCCACTGCATATTCTTTTTTATTGTAACTTTTTAAAACTGATTAATGACACTAGAAGTAGCACAAACTTGCCGATTACTGAAAACTTCAAAGTCCTGTAAATCGATAACCAGACTTTATACTGTAAAAATATTTTGTATATGGGCCAAGGACATAATATGTAGGTATAGCATAGCCAAAATTAACTAAAACCGGAAACATGTAAATTTTTTTTACATGCCCGCTCGCTTTCTATGGAATGCCCCCTTTAAAGAACTCCTAAGGGATGATTTTGACGTGAAGGCTACTTTTAGTTACGAGGCTATACAAGTTACACGATGATATGAACTTTCTTTTATTCAGAAGGGTACGGGACATGTCCTTTTACAATTTATTCCTGTATCTTAACAGCTAAACCATATAGGAGCTCGCCATTCATAATATTATAAAAATATTGAATAAAGTAATGCTATGTTCTATTCCATTAAAAAAATAATAAGTTTTTAACCGCAAAGTATGTTAGTTCCATGTCGCCGCAAATAAACTAAACAATGTCCGCACAATTTGTTATTAATTAAAACAATGTAAACATTAGTCAAACATTGTTGATAACCGGAGCCGTAACCTAGAACGCTTCGATAAGGTTTATTAGCAAAATAACTTGATAACAATGTTTTTCTCTAATGAACTACGAAGATTTATTTTTAGTTCTTAATAGATGTTTGACATCCAGCGTTAAAACTTATAGTCATAAATTAATTTCATAGTGTTTCGACACTTGACCACCAAATCGAATCAGATCAAATCAAAATTCTTTATTCAATTTAGGCCCTAAGAAGGCACTTATGAAAGTCAAAACACTACTGCCGGTTCGGAAAATATCCCAGACATCGAGGAGAACCGATAAGAAACTCGATCGGGTTTTTTTTTTTCCAACTATACAATAGTGTTAATTAATATAAAGCATTAATAATACATTTGTGGATGCACAGAGAGGGAGTCACTTCCGGACATCACTATCATTCACTTAATGATCCACCCTATAATATCCTTTTGACAGTAAAACCGGCTTGGCATGGTCCTTGAACTTGTTGTCCGGTAAATCAGTAATATGCTTCGAGATCTTATTATAAAACCTGACACTATTACCATAAAAACTTTTATTGGACCTACTTAGTCTAAAACACGGTACGACTAATCTATCTTTATTTTTAGTATTAACATTGTGCTGATCTTTGTAAAAATCTAACTTGACTATGTTTTTACGAATATACATAAGTTACCAAGGATGTATTGGGAGGGCAAAGTTAAGATATTATATTCCGAATAACAAATTAAAACATTTTTGAATTTAAGTTCATAAATATAAATTTTCCAATCTATAAAGAATTCACGATTCTGAACCCTGTTTGTTGATATCAAATAACGAGAGGTCGTTAAATAGTAAACAAAATATCGTATAAATTCCTAAAACGTGTTTATGCTAAAATGTACGCTAAAAAATCTGAATTTAAATAAAATAAAAGACATAATAAATTTCCAGCATTAACTGTTCATACTTCCGCGAGACCTACGCAAAACGCGAGATATTTATTGCGAAGATTATTGTGTTAAAATAGGTGTATTAGATGTCGGGTAATATAAAATTTTGGCAAATGTTATTTTGACATGTTTTATTTGTAGCGTTGCGTCAGTGGTATTCGCAAGCGCAGTCTCGCATCGTGTCTGTCATTCTAATTTTGTCTCATAACATAAAAAGTAACACACAGATGTATTCAAGATTTCAAAATTTCATATTAATTCATAACTGTTATTTATACACTCGTATAAACTTATATATTGTATTGTTTACTTTTAGTATACAGTCAATCTTGCGAATAATGTCTTCAAGAAATAAATATATTGGTTTGTTAAAGCTACGAAAAACATTGTAATAAAAATATTTTTAAAAACGCATGCAATATAAAGTGAGACTTTGTAGAGGCCGTATCTTTTTAAAATTTTTGTTTATTACGCATATTAATGCATTTTAACGATAAAAACTTTATTTGATTTTAATTATTATAGACGTAAAATTAATTTCAGATAAATTAAACTAAGTGAAATTAAAAAAAAATGTTATCTTATAAAGTATAGAGTATAATGGATCGAAGTAATCGACAATACAATACATAAAGTACAGTGTGTTGGTGATTTAAAATAACTCATAAATGCAAACAGAGAAACGCGGTTATGCAAATCCCTACATTAAATTACCAATATACGCAAATGAATCACGAAAACACATGTCCTTACAAAATCCTACGATTAACCTTCTTATGTGGCAGAATCCGGATGTTTTGCAGATTCAGTTAAATTATAAATGTTCTCGGGATTGTTTATTTTAGTTTCAGCTCGAAACTGGCTCGGCCGCTCACCTTGACCGAAGTTCGCGAATGGTGAAATAAACTAAGAAAGCCTGACCTTCCCACCCCTAGCGCAGTAACTAAAGTAGAAGGTGAGGAGAAAATCGGATTAATTTTTTAAGGTCTAATATAAGTGGGTACTGCAAATACATAGTTGCAGTGGAAAATGAATCTAATAATAATTAGACGAGTAATAATCAATTTTTGTTTAACGTTTTTGTAGGTTTAATGTTATGGCCACAATCTCACCTGATATGAAGTGACTATATGTCCCAAGACCTAGTGAGGCTAGTGGGCAAACTGGCTCTCAAGTACAACTGTCAGAACACAAAATGGTTTCATTAGAATGTTTTCGTTCACCGAAAGCTCAGGCTCATTGCAGGGGTTCGAACTAACGTCTACCGACACGGTGTCCGTAGACGCTACCACTGAGCCAGCTAAAATAAGAGATGAATTACTATCAAGATTATAAAATCTGTAATAATCTTCTATTAATAGTACTATCGATCGCCCTAAGGTCGAAATTCGACCAACGACTTTTAGATCATAGACTATTTTCTGCTCGACATTTGCAGTATTCATGAACCTAAATAATGAGTATTATCTATATCACTTGCTGTCACTTTTCGTTGAGTGACAATGTCAATATTTTGGGAGGTCTAAGTTTAATGGCACTTTCGGGTTAGGATTCGCAGTATTAGTTTATTTAATTTAATATATTAGTAACAGATATTATAGATAATTTTTTTTCTGCACTCCTTCTCCACATAAACTTTAACCATGCCAAATCTCAGTCTTCCGTGCACGCAATACGCTTAAATAGGGGTAGAAAGCTTTTGCTTCACGTATTAATATATAGATATTGATCAAATAATAAAATATAATAAAGGCATAGAGAATGGAAATAAAAAAAAGTAAATACACACAAGACAATAAAACCGGAAACAATAATTTCTGATGACTTAAATGCTATTTCACAGACACAGATGTAGCAATCAATGCAACTATAACAAGATAAAAATTGGTCGTTAACAATCAACAGATCAAAACTCCTTCAAATCATCATACACAAAGAAACACTATAAAATTGGCATATTTTTATTTCACTTTTGTAACACGCAAAGGTGATCTGTAAAATATATTTTAAAACGTAATTACACCAGAATTTTATGGCAGTATTAAAATCTTGAAACGAGATTTTACAATACCACGACGACAGATCTACAAAGTAGTAACAACATATTATATTCATTTACTTTATTACCCACACGACAAACCTACGGTGGAGATAGAAACAAACAAAATATTGAATTGAAGCTTTCTAAATATAAACGGAATTTAGATGCTCAGTAATACGAAGTTTTTATTTGAACACAGAGTGTTACCAGATTAAATACTTGTTGGAATTTGTTTAGTTAATATAGGTAACATGATTGATTTTCATCTTATATCAAAAGAATTAGACCGCGGAAAGAGATAGGCTTGTACTTTAAGATGTTTTTGAAAACAATGCCTTATATTTATTGCATAGGCTGGTAGCGTAAGATGCTTGTCGATAGCTCTCAATATAGACATTTACGACAGCCAACAGCCAAAGTAATCAATTACGTAGAAAAAACAGATGGGAAAGCAAAAGTTAACTTTCATTGAGATGTTTATAATGTATTCCAGAAGTAGCCGTTTTATTCTGGAACGGTGTATAAACGTTTTCTAGTTACCGCTCGTAAATATCGTGAACACAAAAAAAGTACTTAGCAACAACATTAACAAGGTTAAATTCTATCTTATGATTTTAATGGTCACGATATTATGAAAACTAACAACCTTGGCGCGTATTAGTCTATAGAAATATTGGTGTGTTCATCTTGTGACGTATGTACTAATTTTATATGTGGATATGGATGTGGATGGATTTGAATTATTCACAAATGAAACCACCAAATTTATAGTGTTTATTATGGCAGCGTTTGAGATTCATATAATTTTGCTAAAATATAATGGCAAACACCTGTTATTACATATTGGACGGAGGACAAGAGTAAATGACTAACACGCTTTTATTTAAACTATTGACACCAGCTGAAAAATTAAGATTAGATATTATATGGTAGATTGTGAGTTAACAAACAATATTACAATATATAAAGTGGCTAATTAAATCCGCAGTCCGTTTATAAATGTTACCCACCCACGTAATACAAATTTAGAAGCATGACGAATTCAGCGCAGTCATGTGAAACACCTTGATAAACGGCTGAATTAAAATATTCCGTGCAATATCATAATATAGCAATATTGTATAGGGAACCTGTTCATAAATATCCGATAGAAAAATCAAATAGCAGAGTATTCAACTTATTTAAGTTAATTATAATCAGGGTTGCCAACTTACTATATGATACAGTATCCTACTATATTCGACGTCTGACTACTATATTTCTAAAAAAACACGTACAGTAGGCGAAACTACATATTTTTATTGGATAAAAAAATTAGACAACATTATTTATTTCAAAATGTTAAAAGTTATTCTATAAAAAATAAAATATTTATTTGAACCCTACTATATTTACACATTAGTATCACGATGAACTGTGAAGGTCGCTTCTGAACATCGAAATATCTCATCAGATGGGGTGGAATTAACGTCAAAGACTGGTGAAATAATTATAAGGAGGAGTCCTGTTAGTGAAAAACAATCATTGTTACTTTAAAACAAGTGATGCAGAATTAAAACTTGAGCAGAATACAGGCGTCTAGTAGACAATTTGTTCAACTAAAATTATAGACGTCGCGTCGCGGAACCGATGTACGATAGACTCAAGCCTGCAAATTGCAAGAATCAACTTAGTAGTAAGCACTAAGTAATAGCTCTTATTTAGGTTTACGAGTCCAAATTTTTAATATACGTAATAAGAAAAGCTTATCGCCGAGAGGTGGTATTTTTTAGGCTTCATACCGCAAAATACAGAGTAAATATATCAAATTAAGAAATGTAATATTGGAAGATACCAATGCATTATTTACTATTATTTATACAGTAACTCTGCTTGTAACAAAAATAACAAAGCGAATGAACTTTGAACCAATGGTATCCCTAGGGGTGTTTGCAAAGTAACACAAGGTCGTCTCGTCGATCACGCAAAGGTCGTCCGTCGGTCGAACTTTCTAGTCGATTCCGGGTACCAAACATAAAATAATGTTTGATGAGTTACCACATTACCAATGGCAGGTCGACATCCGAATGATGAATTATTTATAATTTATATCTACATACTCCATATTTTATGGTAGGTATCTAGTGAAAATTGTATGAATTACAATTTACCGATGTATTTTTTTAATGTTATGCGTATGCTTGTCAAACCAGAGTACCGCTTTAAGAGGAACAATATGAATTTCATAATTTATCGTGAAATGTATATTCGCCTACATTGTACAATCCAATATTGCTTATATAAGAAAAAGGTGTAAAAGTAATAATGTCTATTCTCTAACAGTGTTACAAAAGCTATACGAATTAAAACGATTTCACCATGCTATAGCTGATTTCTCATAAAATTAATTAAATATTGCACATGAAGCAAACGTAATTGCTATAATTTATTATAAATTTTATCGTCGGTTTCCACATGAAGATAATTGTACGCGTACAAACCATATCCGCTCAATGATTCACAGGAGGTGTCATCAAACGTTCCCTAGTCATATTTTAAAAATATCCCATAACAAATAAGCGGTTTATAGCACCGCAATAATTTTAGATTTCACCAAAAGGGCGCTAATTTTTATATCATCCTACATACACCCAACCATAGCTTTATTTAATAAGCCGCTAGAAGATTTTTGTTGATTCAAGTAGGTAATGGTTAATTTAATTTATAGTTGATATGCTTTGTTTATAATTTGGTTTATAGATTCTCATGAGCGTTTATGGTAAATCTTATAATCAGATCACGATGAATATGAAAAGCAATATTTAGTTCGGAATTAACAAAAAGAAAAAAATAGGTGCGAGACAAAATTTAGAATTTTCTTAAAATAAGTTTATAAAAATAATTTACTAGTTCTTTCTAGTCGTACATGACTAGGTAGTCCGCACATGAGTATTTGTAAACAGGAAACCGCATCCGCGCACTTTGACCCGAAACAGTTTTTATTAAAATATTCCATTAGATGCTTACCACCATTTGACACTACCGAATGTAATTAGCATCTATTTGAATCGATATAAAAGAAAAAGGTTTGTTTGTTCGAACCGAAACTCTTTCACCGCCTACACACGATAGATAGCTGTAAAAGCGACCGTTACTACAAGTCAATGAGCTTTACCGAAGCTTCTGGAAATTGTTCAGGTACCAAAATTGGTCTCATGTGATATTGTGTTTAAGTAGCGTTAATGAGCGTAGGCATTGAAGTATAAAACAACCACGTACAGAATCGTATTCTTTAACCATTTATTTTTTAAACAGAGGTAATATATTGTTTGAATAGTTACACAAGTTATAAAGTTTACAAGGTTTAATTAACAAATAGGTTTCTTTATGATGTGCGGCTTGCGACACCAAACATAAAATTCAAACTACTAAAAACTATTCGTATGTTTAGCTATTTTACATTTAGGTCATCTTAAAAAGACATGAACGTATATAATCAATTATAAATATTATTTATTGTATTATTACAATGACATTTATGAGACAAAATTAAATGAATGCTTATAATATCATAAAAAATAATATACAATAATAAGAATAATCATTATCAGTATTTACGTAACCTTTATCTATTGACACTTGATCATTTTAGCCAGTGACAAAAACGGTTGCAAAATCTGGATTTAAACAAAAGTTAAATACATGTATAGTACAAGGTGTCCAGAAAGGGTATCGGGTATTTGTAAGTTCAATGAAACAAAAATTATTTGTATGCAATAAAAAAGTTTATTGTTTATTATTAGCATATGAATTGGAGAATTATTTGGAAAAGATGATGTTATCCAAATGATGACCGTTACGTTGCTGGCACTCTTCTAAACGGAAACGAAGATTGGCGATAACACGTTGACACATAGCTATCGATATTGCTGCCATTTCTGACCTGATGTTTTGCTTTAACTGGGTTAGATTCGTCGGATTGTTTTGATAAACCTTACTTTTAAGATATCCCCATGCAAAATAGTCAAGCGGGCTAAGGTCGGGGCTTCTGGGAGGCCAGTTGATGTTACCCCTTCGCGAAATGACTTTATTAGGGAATAATTCGTTAACAACTTCCATTGAGTCATTTGAGGTATGGCAAGTGGCCCCATCTTGCTGGAACCACGTTCTTGAGTTGAAACCTGCAAACTCCTGCAACTCTGGGACCAAAAAATTTCGCAACATATCGCAATAACGGTCACTATTCACATTAATTGATCGGCCTCGTTGATCTTCATGAAAATAAGGACCAATTATGCCTTTAGCAGCCATAGCGGCCCAAACAACGACCTTTGGGCTATGCAGGGGTCGTTCATGCTTTCGTCTCGGATTCTCCACTGCCCAGTACCGACAATTCTGCTTATTAACATGACCATTCAGGTGAAAATTTGCTTCGTCACTGAACAGTATGTTGTTAAAGTTGTTAAATCGCTGCAGCATTTCGTTCGCATAATTCAGTCGATTAGCATAGTCCGTATCCTTCAATTCTTGAACCAATTTAATTTTATAGGCTTTTAGATGTAAGTCTTTCTTTAAAATCGAATATAAAGACGATTTTTTGATGTTCAACGCTTGGCTTCGCTTTCGGATGGATAAAGACGGATTTTGACGAACCGACGCCTCAACTTCTTCAATTGTTTCTTCATCGCGAACTGAACGAGGACGACCAGAGTTTTGAATTTTAACTGTCGCACCTGTATTCTCGAACATCCTGATCCATTTCCTAATGCTATCGTCACTTGGCGCGTGGCGTGTACGATATTCCGCATGATAGAGACGTTGAGCAGTCACTATTGAATCACCATTACGATAATACGCTCGTACGTAAAATGCGCGATGCGTCCCCGAGTACTGTTCCATCGTGACTAAAACTCCACAAAATGGCGGACGCCACGAACCCCTCCCCGCACCCTTTAGACGCCCCGTTTCGAATATGGCGCGAAAACAAATACCCGATACCCTTTCTGGACACCTTGTATAAGTATATTTATCTTTTAGCACGAGCTTTGTGGAAAAGCTCTCAATACATAATCTTAAATGATAATTACTAGCAACAAGTATAACAATATTTAAAAAAATTTCAAATTGTATGTATTTTATTTCTAGCCTTGATATTGTTTAGAGAGACATTTAAAGTTCAACTCGCATCTGGTTTAAATTATATTATCGGGTATGCGAAGGAGATCAAAACATCAAAGTGCATTTAACGTTTTGTGTCTAACAAATAATTACCTTCGGTATCTAATAATACGCAGCTTTACAGTGCGAAACGATCATTAAATCAGCGTAATAGTAATCTCGTATATAACGCATTACCGCTGCCGGCGCACCGCTCCTCGACGAAATATACGCATACATAAAACGTTCACCCGGCGCGGTTGCATTTAACAAATCTTCGCAAAACGCAGAAGTCAGGCAACTGTAAAGGTATTTAACATTGTACTAAATACTGTTATGTGAGAATCGACAAGTCACTCTCGCGATACAGCATATACCTGCATAATTACTGACTGTTCTGATTAAGACGGTATTCATGATAGTTATATACATATTTATGTTCTTGTTCAATTACCCGCCGCAGATGTTCACAGAGTACGATCAATTTAAGTGTCGATTTCAGAAATTCAGTAAACCCTACTGAATTATCATCTACACTTAGAACGTATGCACTTTGCTAAACAATGAATGGATAATCAGAAAAGAGGTAAAGCATTTTACACGACCAGATAATTTACAAATACTCAGTGACTCGTTTCGAAGCGTCACATTTCGGTGTTAGCCAAATACATATAATGGGGCAGAAGGTTTTTAACGTTGTATTTGCAGGTTAATATGAAGGTTCACCGATCGATGTGCCTTTATTTTGCTGATCCCTATTATATAAAAAAATAATTAACCCATATGCACATAATGATATCATGATACTTTATTCATATATGTTTTTGGTTTCATCTAGTATAGTAATTGCCACAGAATGAAAAACCAGTCAACGTTATCTGGAATATTAAAAAAGTATTTCTCACACTTGTACGAAAGATTACTACAGCTTACAGGATTATATTTTGATTAAAATTTCACCCGATTTTAATTGACGATGTGGCCTAAAATACTAATAATCTAAGCGGCGTATATGTACTCGCTCTCAATTGTAGCTGTTGTCAAAATAGTAAGTCTGAAATAGCATGAATGCGAATAGTTCTATTAAACAATCTGTGCGGAACCATAATATTTTACATAATATTTCAAAACAGACGGAAAACCAAACAACAACCTCTTGTGCTAATCTTAAAAGCCGACATAACGATATCAGTGTAATCTAAAACGCTTTAAATTGTAAACATGGATCAAAACAAATTGACCTTGTTTACCACGATACTCTGATGTCACAGTTCTAAGTAGACTGTGTGATATCAATATTCAAGTAAAAACTTTACGGTTCAAAGGCATCATTATTTAAAACTTTTAAAATAATCGATTTTATTCTTAAATGTTTCAGTTATAAATGATCGCATCCACATGCCACAGTGTAGCAACGTTAAAGTCGATGACATACCGACTTTCAGATATCCTTGGGCATTTTATTATCCTGTTTGAGCGGGAAAGGTTTCCGTTCGCATGAACCATTGTTTGTGTGTATATTTTTAAAACAGGATTCGTTCAAAAACGGTAGCGATATATAGGTTTTAATCTGTATTATCGACTTGTATTTTTATTTAACGAATATGTGAATATAAAGCAATATAAACCAAGAACAATATAAATCGAACAACAGAAATATAAACAACCCATATAAAGTATGAATAAAATAATTCATTATTAATATAAAGAAGGTCAAAACACTTTATTCATCAAGGTATTTTTCTAATAAACAATTTCACTGTACTACAGCGGCATAATGTAGGTATTTGTATAAACTATATTAATAAAATTTCATTACACATAATTTTATTATACGTACCTATAGTTTTAAAATTATTTTAGTATTAATCTTAACTATCTATACATACATAGAATTAACTAAAGTCGCTCGCTTCCCGCTGTCTGTCCCCTATGTACGCTTAGATCTTTTAAACTACGCGACGGATTTTAATACGGTTGTCACTACCATTTACACAATTTTTTTCGAGAGGTTTATTTATGTATGCAATACATTTCAACTAAGTTTTTGTATAGTATAGAAAATTCAATTAGTAGTAATCAAGTCTTCAAAAAATGATTTACGGGTGCTTACACATAGCTTACGCTGGCTAAATCTTATGCCATTCAACAAAATGTTCTAAACAATTGTAGTCTTTCAAAAAGCCAAGAGAAAAGTTCGAGTTGGTTAGCTGTCTCCTAAGGTTGACTCACAGTAACCACTTTTATGCACACATACCATCACGCCTGTATCCCCGAAGGGTTAGGCAGAGGTGTACTAATGTACACCCACAGTTCGCCGTGTATGTTTTTTAGGTCCCAAGTAATAGGGGGCGAGCCTATTGCTATTAATCGGGTACAAAGCCAAACTCCGAGCTTCTAATGAGGATTTCATAGATAAACCCAATTACACTTTTGCTCGACCTGGGAATCGAACCTAGAACCACGAATATACAGCGTGTGTAGGAAGTGTGTTAATGAGGCAGTTATGAACTATGAATATTAAAGCAATAAACTCTAAAATCAATCATTTTAAAGTTAAAATACAGTACTTTGTAAATTGTACCCGTGCGAAGAAGGGAAACTACAGACTACTAGGGATTATGTAACTACATAATTAACAATTAATCATTGTAATATTTATACGCGTTTGCCATTAAAATTCTATAAGCCTTTTTTAGCACAACTATACCTATTTTGTTAAAAGTTTAATGTTGACTAATTAAATTTTGTTTATTAAGTAATAATGCTAGAGCCAACGAAATCCATTTGAACAGTCATAGTATTGTTACGAATCGGTGAGTCACCCAGCGAGCAAGGCGGATGTTTTTTCAGGTTAAATTATGTAGGGCAGTTTAAGGCAGACGGTTAAAGTAATTTATAATTTTTATCTCCTTGTCACATTACCGCGAAGGTTTAACGTATAAGATTAGACACTGAATAAACATTTGCTAATAAAAAAAATATAGTTTTAAAAGATTTTGTAACTCATGTAATGTTTTACTAATCGGAATAAACCTTGCCTAAAATAAGGTACCTACATACCTATTATGCTTATATTTTTTAGCAGCTGGCCCTCGTAAATGTATTTAAATCAATTATCTCAAATATTCCTACAGCGTAGCCAATTTTATAATGCAGAAATTATAAAACAAAATGAATACAAAATAATTTATTTCAGATGACAGAAGTGTTATCTGTATTAATAAATCTGTAGTTACAATTTTCCAAAATTTCTGATAGATATTATTTAAATGGAATTATATTTATTTTTGTTTTTTTCTAAGTTCGAATTTAACTCAAAAACGGCTCGACCGGTGTTTATGAAACGTACTTGAAAAGAATATGTCATTTCATAACGATTGATAAGCCATAAGAATTGTCAATAACACATTGAGAAATCGTAAAAAAAAGATTATTTCTCAACCGATTTTGGAAAATTTGTACACTGGATGTAAATGTCACTCCTTTTTTTGGTAAGATAAAATATTTTTTAAATAATATGAGTAAAAATAAAACGAAACTAATTACTGCGTAATAAGCGCGTGCGAAACCGCATGGCACTGCTTGTGTATTATATGACACAGCATTGGAAGGACAACTGGAAGCCTTTGCGCAACATCTAGCATTGTTCGCAATGCACGGTTCTGGTATTGGAACATTCATTTCGTTGCTCTACATTCTAAATAACCTATAAATATGGACTAGCTTTAAATCAAATGCTTGTGCGATTATAACTTACAATTTCCATTACACACAAAGGATACCGGAGCAGTCGTTGTCGAGTAATGTGGCAAATACATAAATAACGATAATACAAAAGGGTAAAACATTATATATCAGTCGTTATTAGGTACACAAAGAATAATCAAACGATTATGAAAATTTCTCAGCTTATTTAACGAATATCTCGTTTACAGAAATATTAGAGGAAAATGGGTCAACTGAATTTACGTTTAAGAATACGCAAGAAACCCACCCAGCAGCGATACTTGGAAATTCATTTTGCAAACAAACTGAAGCGGCTTCGTGGTAAACGCTAGTGTAACTATATTGAAAAGGTTTAGTTAAAATAGATGAATCACTGATGACTATACTACAAAAAAACAGACTAAAGAAGTATACACTAAAGCACGCTTTGATAGAGATAAAAACTATAACCCTTAATTGGGACCACCAAAGATATTTAAAGGATCTTAGGTCAATACGGCAAAACTCATTAAAACGATAGCAACAATATAAACTTCGTAATATATCTTTGGAAAACAGTGTTTTCTACGTATTTGAGCCACTATACAAATTCGATGAAAATTATATAATGACGTTTTGTAAATAATATTGTAGATGAAGTTGTAAATAAACGCAAAATATTGCTATTGGAGTTCAGTCGTAAACAATCGATTTTCATAAGGCTCCCTGTATGAAAATGTTACGAGGAGTGTAATTTATAAAAGCGTTAACAAAAAGCTTTACATTTGTCTGTACATACATCATCTTGCTTTTTGATAAATCATTAACCACTCAATCAAGCACCTCTTTGCCCAATGCATATTCAAAGACAATCGTACTTAAGGAGTGAACTCCAGTCGTGCGTCGGAGCTGACACACACACAAACTTTTCTTTATCATTACTGTATAAATATTATATAGAAATGATAATGTCGCCTAAGATGTTGGTAACATGCTAAGCCTATTAGTATCACTGGCTCGTCATGTGCAGCTACCAGAACACACCTATAGGTGATTGGTTCCAGATTTTCAACTTGAAGGTGGCAGCTAGCTAGGTGGGCATTAGAAAATGTCCTCTTACCACAATGCTATGGTTTCCGGGCATTCGAAAATGTACTACCACCATACTATGCTATACTATGGTTTCATCAATATGTTATCCTTACAAAGTTACAAGAGACCTTTTTTACTTAAGAAGTCAAAAATTTATAGGCATCAATTTTTTTGTTCACGAGACAAGTAGTTATATTTTGTGACGAGTATCAGGAAACCTAACTGTAACTTGACTGACAAGTACAAGACACAATCGTATTGAAGTCTGATAAACTAACAAACAGCATTAGGTTAATCAAACCAGTTACGTCGATATTAGTTTTCGAGTTTAATCAATTTTCAGATATGATTGACAGGGAATAAAAAAATCTGAAGCGTACCGAGCAAACGTAAAAACATTCACAAATCATATTGCATATGACAAGCAACAACTTAACTGTGATGCGAAGTGGCCGTCCATTTTGCAATGTAAATCATAATAATTGAGTGCGCATGCGGCATATGACAGGAGGTGAGCCTACCTACAAACGAATTGTTATGTAAAGCATTACCCCGGCCAACTATTCTATACCTTACTTAGTTATTATGCGTTTATTTTTGTTCGTTAGGCGATATTAGGTTTTTTGTCTAGGTATATGCATAGTAGCTCGGCAAAATGTCTGTAAAGTACCTGATGAATTTCATAGGCAGTTGTTGATGTCATGTCGGCCATACAAAATGGGTTGTGATCTAGGGGATATTGCCAATTCTCAGAATTCGTCGAAGGTAATGATTGTAGTTTCGTTTAATTAGGGCCGTCCAACGAAGTTCATCTGAATAGTCCGAGTCCTTGAGCTCTTAAAATACACTGTACACACTGCATGTAGGACTGTATAGAACGACTAAAATTTTAATACAGAAACGTTGGCCGTCACTGGACGACCGGCAGATGTGCAATATTTTAGAGAATATTCAAAAAAAAAAAAAAAAAACAACTCAAATAGTCACTGAAGTTATTACGATGATCGTGCACGTTGTTTTTTTATATAATATATAACAAAGGTATCAAACAAGCATACGGCCTGCCAGAAAGCAAGTGGCTTCCGTAGCCTATGGAGGCTTATATATAATACCAGAGGTATCACTAGGGCGTTGCCGACTTTAGACCCCCTCCCCCACTTCAAAGAGCTCTGGAAACCCTACTCACCACGGGAACACAACACAAGGTTATCTGGCTGCGATCTTCTGTAGGGTGGGGGTATTCCACCGAGTCAGTCTGCCCCAAGTAGAGAAATCTCTAAAGAACTTTCTCTGTGCCTACCTCTCTTGTTATAACAAAAAGTCTACACCATGAATGATGAAATTGCTTGCTAAATTAGAAGCCTCTTATTTTACTGTGGTGAAGATAGTTCTGTGGGCATAACATCAAGTATGACTTATTCAAAGAAGTTAAATACTTAGGCGTTTACATTAATTTTTCATTAATTTTAATTTTTATTAATTTAATTACATACCGAATCTATATTTTGAATAAAAAACAAGGTGTCGTTAAGAAATGTATTTTAACGAAACCGGACATTTACTATAAAAGTTCTTTAAAAAAATTAAGAACTGGCCACTAACATTATATTGCAACTCGAGCGGACGTCGAAACTAAATGTCGCTCGTCACTTGCAACGATTCCCAGTCGAATTCATTTTGCTTTCACCGGTCTAGTGAAAATTATATATGAGTCGTTACTATGCATAATGCTATTAGATTCCCCTTTCTCTAACCGATTTGAATGTAAACACTCCGCGATGCCATTGTAGAAATTAATATATCCAGATATAAAAAAAAACTGTTACAGATTTACGATTATGCAGATTTGTAAAAGCAAATAAATATTTAAAACCTAATTTTTTTGTGTGTATTGATTGTTTAAGTGGAACGCACACAACCAGTGAACATATTTCTTACTTGCTGTGCCCGCGGTTGCGCTTGCGTGGACTACAGAATGCTATTTATTATTTTAAAAAGAAAAAAAGGCTTATTGTGGGTGTTCCTGAGAAGATAGATTTAATATGCACTCACTGACCTCTTTGTGGGTCTTTTGAACATCTACAATTATGTACAACATTAATCTTTTATATCTCCTATGGTTTACTCTGCGTAAGACATTTAAAACCGATGTTTCCGAATTGATTTTTATTTGTGCGAAACCCTAATTCTTTTTATAAAATTAAAGCAGCCTAAGTTACTCCTTATAACATCACCTATCTGCCAGTGAAAGTCTCGACAAAATCGGTCGAACCATTTCGGAGATTGCCCGGAACAAACAAACAGACAAACAAATACAATTGTATTTCTTTTTGTTTTGTTTTAAGTACCGTATATACTTTGATATGCATTTAGTACAAAGCTGTTATTTTGACATTACAAACAGACACTTTAATTTTATTTATCTTTATAGATGACAAAATATTTTGTTAGGTTTTCAAAAACCAAAATGTACATAATATTATAGCAGCTGGTGTATTTTTAAAAATTGGATATATCGTAGCTTAAACAAGGGTTCACAACCTGAAGCGCGGCAGTTATCGTACCGGCAACGTCGAAATTATCGTACTTTACCAATTTTTGTCCCGGAAAACCTATTTTATGAATTCTTAGAATGTTAAAATTATCGTACGATGATAGGAAATTTGATATCGTACATCGTAAGTACGAAGGTATGAAATTGGCATACATGTACGATAATTAACGTACGGTTGTGCACCCAAGCCTAAAGCGCTTTTGAAATCATGGGGAATATTTTAAAAATCCGTAGCGTGGGTACGTATACTTATATGTACATACATACATACCATCACGCCTGTATTCTCCGAAGGGTTAAGCAGAGGTGTAATAATTGTACACCCACAATTCGCCGAGTATGTTTTTAGGTCCCTTGTAATAGGGGGCGAGCCTATTGCCATTAATCGGGCACGAAACCAAACTCCGAGCTGCTATTGGGAATTTCATAGGAAAAACCCAATAACACTTTGCTCGACCTGGGATTCGAACCCAGGACCTCGCTCACAGCAGTCGCGCTAACGACCACCAGGCTAACGAGGCGTACGTATACTAATGTACGCGCGATATAATTCATATTTGTTTGACATCTTTAAAATGTTTTTTAATTAACACGAAATTAATGTGAGGTCTTCCGGCCGTCGTATCTGACAGATAAATAAGTTTAACGCATTATCATGGTATTATCACCTTTAATCATATCAATTGTTGTTCAATAGAGTAAAATTTATAAGTTAATCCCATTCAAAATATTTTTTCGATGATTTTAGCTCGGTTTTTATTTCTAACTAAACTTCTCCACGATTTCGCATGAACTTCAGAATTGGGTTCAGAGAGAAAAACAGAAATGTGTAATTTACCGGGATAAAAAGTATCCAATGTGTTAATCCAGGTTATAAACTACCTATATGAACCAAATTTCATTCAAATCTGTTTAGCTGTTTTTGCGTGATTCAGTAACAAACATCCAAAAATACAAACTTTCAAATTTGTAATACAAATACTTAATAATAAAAACATAGATGGAATATTAATTACTCAGATATACAGAGTCGGTTATGTATATACCATCCGCAGTCTGATCTTCAGGTGAAATACGTATATATACATAGTATATAATATGAAGTCGCTTCCCGCTGTCTTTCTATATGTAAGCTTAGAGATTTTTTTTACGGAAGGTTTATTACATACAATACATTTCAATTGAGTTTTTGTGTAGTAAAGAAAATTCAATTATATGTAATCTAGTCGTCAAAAAGTGATTTTCGAACATTTACATGGATTATCCTGACAACATTATGAGATACATCAAAATAATATTCTAGAGAATTGTGGTTCTTTAAAAATCTAGAGAACAGTCCGTGATGGCATATGTCTATTTCCTAAAGTTGAGTCACAGTAACCATTTTTATCTTAAACATAATAATTAAAAATATTACGTTAAAGTTATTTTCGTCAACTCATTATTAATCTTTATCCTGATAAGTTGGTTAGTTAACTTATTAGGCATTTAATGTAGATTAAACGATTCTATAAAGTTTTCCATTTAAATGAATACCGTAGAAGATATCACGAATCAAGGAAATCCTACCTAAAAATCTATAATAAACTTCGGGACGCGAGTTAAGCGCACTATTCGTCACTATGAAGTTACATAACATACCATCACGCCGGTATCCCCGAAGTGTTAGGCAGAGGTGTACGCCCACAGTTCGCCAGGTATGTTTTAGGTCCTACGTAATAGGGGGCGAGCCTATTGCCATTATTCGGGAACAAATCCAAACTCAAAGCTGCTACTGAGAATTTTGTAAAAAAAAACCCAATTAGCACTTCCCTCGACCTGAGAATCGAACCTAGGACCTTGAGCATATAAGTTGCGTTTAAAACTACTAGGCTAATGAGGACGTTATGAAATTATGAACTATCAAAGCGATAAACTCTAAATCGGGTTTTTTTTTGTATCACTTTGTAAATTGTACCCGTACGAAGCTGGGACGGGTCGCTAGTGTATAATCAAACGATTATGGCATTAATAATGTAAATACATAAGTAATTATATTTATGTAAACATATAAAATAAACGCGCAATAACATGTTAAACTACCGTAACACGGTGTTACACAAAACGGAATTGCGTCGGTTGATGTAACTATAGGTTTACGCACTGCGTACACCAATCACCTTGTTACTAAGTGGCTTAGAAAGTAGTTAGTGTTCAACGTAATCGATTCTTATTGCAATATTGATTGTAATAACTCGGTTCATAACTAAATTGTTCGAGAGGAAAAGAGGATTCAGCAGTTTTTCTGTGTTTTTAATTTTTAACTCACGTGCAATCATACGGTCGCTTCGATGATTACGTGATTCTCGACGGCCCGGCCGTTATAAAAACTATTACAGTGAACTAGTCTGCATAGATCAGGTTTACTGTGCCCTATAGACGTACGATGATAGACAGTATGCTTAAGATTTTGCTGCAAAAACCATCGACGGTCTAGATGAAAAAACAGTCTCCTTATGATGTTCATTTTTTATCCATAATATTTGTCCTGAAAACTAATTGGAATCATGAATAATGAAGAAATACATTGGTCTGGCCGCAATGATTTAACTTAAAAAATTGTTCATCTAAAGGGCGTTCAAAGACGTTTTACGAAGCTAAAAATCTTGTATGGATGTGTTTACGTGAATGCCGTCGTGATAATCACAAGTGAGATAAATTTGAATAAAATAGTAGATACCGAAGTGCATTTCAAGAGAAAAAATTTTTTTCGAGCATCCAAATATCAAGAATAACTTAGGTATATTTTTAACAAATACAAAAGTAATATGTGATAAAGGATATAATTATTCATTACTACATTGCGAAATATCCAAAGGGTGACCGAGTTCCCGTTGGGCTGATAAGATATTTGTATTCATATTTTCCATTATTTTCCCCTCATCGAATCATTAAAATATTCTCGTGTAATTTCCAACATATTAAACGAGAGTGAGTCCTCCGAGAACCAAATAGATAAGATACTCAGAAATTGATATTTACTCTGTGACAAACCGCGTAATGGAACAAAGCAATTTTATTTACTTTCAGTATTTGTTGATCTGAATGTGAAATAATGAGAAAATTTTAATCAATTTCTAAACAACTTACGTACCTACCTACATTATAATATTGTATCGTTGATTATGCTCGTGTAATAAACAGACCGATATTCAATTAAAACGGTTTTTTTAGATTATATTTAGTAAGCTCTGGCAAGTTTTCAAACAAGTTTATCAGTTCCGGGGGTCACGAAACAGATTAACGATAAATAAAACGTTATTACCATATGAAAAAAAAAATCGTATGTAAAAATTCCAAATATAAAACAAAAACAATGCTTCCTTCGAACTAAATTGATAAGAATATTATAATAAAAAATATTTAAAAAATTGGGTATGTCATCAAGTCATCATGTAGCTTCATGTTATTGTTTAAAAATACCACAATACGAATTTAAAATAAACGAAAAAATAATTTTAAAAAGTTGGCAATATCTAAAAAAAAAAACTGGTTGACTGACTGTACCAGTACCCAAAAGAAAGACACTGAAGAAGTTGATTTTATTACTATGTGTATGGTGGTCGCGATCTCAACTGGTTAGTTGCTTTTAATCTATCCATGTTTTAATATGATACTTTGATATGATGCAGTATTTCTATTATAAAAGAACGAACTCGGCTCCACACCACCAACGTTGGCCAAAGCATCGCCACGCCAACATTCGTCATTATTGGGTCCTACAATCGGTCGATAATATTTCACATGAAAAATGGATATTGGACAATTACTTAATAATTATATCTGTTTCTATTTACAGGAAAATTATTTTCGTTGTATATTTATTTTGCGCAGCATTGATATTTGTAGACCAATGATAGTTCTCTTCGGAAAGGGAAGTCTAAATTTTATGACGCTATAGGTTTAAACATTGTTCAATAAAGAAGATTAGGGAAGTGTTTGTCAAGGAAGTGCTCATAGAGGCCATGTTTTACGCAATCGATTGATAACACGCGGCTGGCTACATTGGACAGTTTTTGACTAAATTTTTAATCATATGGTTATTAATAAAAACAATCGCATTTGGCTATTAAGTATCGATACTAATAATACAATTATGGTTAATTATTATTCTTAGAGCTCGTCATATCGATGATTGGAGTAGTCATAATGTGTCGTGCATTTCCATTTTTTTGTTACTGTTTAGGCAGCTGGTGTGGATACACAACATTTAAGCCCAAGTTCGTACAAAATTTTTAAAATCTTTGAAGTTTAAATATCAGTCTAACAAGATGGAGGCTGATTTGTTAGTAAGTATAACTGTTCAGGGAGTTTTTGTGACAACTTAAAATTCACGTTTTAAATTATTATTTAAAGCACACCTCACTTGTGTACATTAATTAAACACGCAAAACCGTACAAATATTACGTACTTATGGATTAAAATAATGAGTTTATGAATTAAGAACCACAATATGACAGGTCAAGATCCCACCAAAAACTCCAGTCATTTTCATTACATTGCTAAACCGAGCGTAAATAAAATTTATTTAGGGGGCGATATTTATAATGATCCTAAGAATAGGACTTAACCAATTAAAGCAATACCACTACATATTACAAAATTGAAGCAGTAAGTGACCTTTCGTACATAAATAAATATTAAAATACACGTTAAAGCTATTGCTGCCTTGAATCTACCAAATCGGTCGTAGCAATGGTAATGACCTAGTGTAAATAATTATGTTATAAATAAATTACAATATCTTAGCTCTAACTTAAAATTGTGAGTAATATTTAATATTAAACACGGTCTATTTGGTAAGATGGTAGACCTAGGAATTTTGTATTGGAGAACGTTTTTATGACGATCCTGAACGCGATAGATGACGGTGTAATCGAGTTATTGATTACTGTAAAGGGCAGAACATCGTCTGCAGTGCCAGATAGTATTATACAATAGTAGAATGATGTAAACACTTTCTAATTGTTATTATTGAAGCAATGAAGGCTCAGGGACTCCTTGTCTATCGAATACCTGTAATTAACCTGAGCTTTCGGTGAAGGAAAACATCGTGATGAAATCTAGGTATGGTAATATACCTTTTTCTAATGGCCGCCATGTTCAAATCAGTCAACCATCCTCAAGTTGAAAATCTCTCGCCAAACACAAACAGGTGTGTGTGTTCCAGCAGCTGCACTTGAGAGCAAGTCTTTCACAACGCTAAACTTATAACGTTAAAAAATTTACAAACTATAACAATTCTACCAACTCGCGTTTTTTGTTTTTAAAACAGGATGTTTGATTACCTATAGTTAATAATAATAATATGTAATATACTTCAAATTTATTTACATTTAAAGTACACTTCAAGTATCGTTAAATCAGTAGAGTTGTGCCGATTATGACTTTGGCTGACTAGTCGATTACGGTTTCGAAGATATCCGTGAATGACGCTTCGTTTACACCTGATTCGCGCGCAAGTTGCAACTGCCGCCTGCGAGAGTGTCGGAAACTGTTTTGAAAATAATCTGAATCTGAATGAAAAGAAGAAAAAGATCTATCATTGTTCATTAAAGTGAAAGAGTTCAATTAAAATTTAATCATGTCAAAAAGAAAGTGTCGTGTATGGATTTTTTTGAACAATTGTGTAATGATTACCGTAAAGTCAAGTGTCACTAATGTCAAATGATAATATCTCGTGGTAGTATCTTAGTGGAAAATCGGCAAATACTACAAGTATGAACAATCATATTAAATACCGACATCCAACCCTGATACCTCAGTTTGGTTCTGTAATCTAATGTTCGACTACAGACGATTCCTCCCAGTCGCAAATCTAAGCAGAACTACATTTATTGAAAATACTAGCTTTATAAACTTGATGAGAAAAGTTAAACCAAAATATAACATACCAGGTAGAAAGTATTTCAGAGAGAATATTATTGTTCAACTTTACGAAGAGACTACAATCTGAAATACGAAGAGAGTGATAAGTGCAGCTGCAAATTCAGTCACTACTGACATGTGGACAAACATAAATAACAAAGAAAGTTCTTTGAGTTTTACACCTCACTGGTTTGACGATAGTTTCAAATATTATCACGCAGTTATTGCAAATGAAACATTTCCCTGAAACACACACCATCAATAATATTAAAAATTATTGAGAAGAAATTCAAACTTTGTGGGATATAGATACGATCAAAATTCATGCCGTTGTACGAGACAATGGCAGAAATGTGAGGAAAGCAATCGACAACTAAGCAAGTAATTTTAGAAACTGATTACCAAAGGAAAGGTTTGCTTTGCTTTACATTTCAAAATGTGTAAGACTGGTAAAATTAATAAACAATCAAGGTTTATATTTAATGTAATTCCCCCTACATACATTTTGTTGAGAAATACATACAAAATAAGAAGCCGGATAGTCGGCGCTCTTTGCCGAATAGTCGTCGACTACGATAGTGGCCGGATAGTCGGCTTTACCCACTAGTTGGCACATCTGTATAAATAAGTAAACATACATAAAAAAACATATTTCCAAACAAAAGTAAGTAAAAAAGAAACCTTCGAAAAAAAAACCTAAACAATAATGACGAAACGTACCTATTACCATAATAATTCCATTATACATCGTTATATATACAATATGACTAAAACATGTTTACAGCATTAACAAAAAAATGTGTGCCGCAGAGTATCATGAAACCACTCTAACAAAATGTTACTACAATCTCTAAAAAATATACGAAACAAATGCATCTTAATTATTATCAAGCCTTGATCGGATGTTGTCGTACGATGGATCACGGTCACGAAAACATTTATCTATGTCTTGGTTCAAGGTGATGATGTTATTTACACGAAATTTGAGACATTTAGATCTGTCAAAAATACCTAAAAAAAAAAAAATATTTGTGAAAAGTTGTGTTACATTTTACGGGAATTTAACCGAATTGGCGTGTTTCGTTGATTTTTTTGAACATCGTTGTCATGAATGATTGTATACTTTATTGCACTTCTAGTTTGTACACTGGCGAGGTTAATGCTATATAATATAGTATTTTCATCCAGGTAATCAGCGGAAAATGGATGAAAAATTGTAGTGCAATAGGAAATTAAATTTAAAATGAAAAATGAGCAAACACAAAAATATAAAACTAGAAAAGTAATCAAATTTAAATACAAAAACATAATATTATACCAATAAATATATAAAATTTATATATATTATTTCTATTTTGTTTGGCGGACTTCATTGACGCCTAATATTGATAAACTTTAAAATATATTCGGTATTCCACAAAGAGGAAGTTTACGGTTTATTAATATACTAGCTGTGCCCGTGGCTTCGCTCACGTGGACTACAGAATGCCCGCGCGAATCTTGCTTCCCCGCTATTTTAAAGACAAAAATGCTTATTGTGGGTGTTCCTTAGAAGATAGACGTATACTCTCCCAGACTTTTTTGTAGGTCTTTTTAATGCCTATAACTATGTAGTACAACTTAATGTAATTTGCTATATCTTTTATGGTTTACTCAGCATAAGCCATTTAAGCGCCCGAATTGATTCACCATGACCAGTTTTTTTTTATTTGTGCGGAACCCTAATACTTTTTCTAAAGTAAAAGTATCCTAAGTTACTCTCTATATCATCAGCTATCTATCAGTGAAAGTCCCGTCAAAATCGGTCCAACCGTTTCGGAGATTACCCGGAACAAACAGACAGACAAATTTTTTTAAAAAGGACTTTTTTTTTTATCTGTCTACACTGTTAGCCTTAGGGGCCCTGAAGCCGCTGCAGCTTTTACAGCTTCACCGGACTTGGAGACATTTTTTTATCCTCCTTTTTATCTTTTATAACAGACAGCACTTCCGCCAACTCTATAAACATTTGATCGATTATCCCCATTTCATGTCAAAATATTCCCATTACTGAACGAATCAATAAAAGAAGAGAGACTTGAATCTACTTACTTGTTTTTAATATTATTTGTTTGCTGCAGACTTTGTTCCGCACACTTTGCAAACATAATTACTTAAAAATATGACGATCTGAATCAAAACTACGAACTCAGGCCAAATATTAGTCAAATAGGTGATTGTATTATTTATGTTATGATATTATTTTTACGTTTTTACGTGTTTTTATTATGTTTATACCCACAACAAAAATTTGGACTCTATTTGACGAGCCTAACGAATTTCGATTTCTGTGGTGACATGATTAGGCTATCATTAGGTATGTTTGTATTTTTAAATGTTTGTTTTACTGTTACTTGAGTATCGTTGTTCCGATATTCATGACTAGCTGTGCCCCACGGTTTCACCCGTGTTGTTATCCGGCAAACACCGTTCAGCCAACGCATCCGTTTAGGCTATCATAATTGTTCTCACTTCCCGCAAGTACAAATTATTTTAATTTTTCATTATTTCCTAAACTATATGTCCAAATCACATGCTCTAAAGGGCAAAATTTTAAGGTTCAAAAATCAATTTTTAAACTTCAACAAAAAAAATTGCAAAATACCATATTGTGGCTTATATATAAGAGATAGGAATATGCTATAGCTGCCTTTTTTTTTAATATACTAAGGACCAATAATTTTGTAGAACATTGTATTTACGTATGTATCATCAACCGTTACGGGCAAAATCGGGCGACGCGGCGTAGCGGGAGGTGACAGACACCGTGCTCGCGCGGCCCCCGCTAACGGAAAAGCGAATTTCTTTCCGCGGAGGCCATGGTGGTCACCGGTGACCGATCGTCATATTTTATCAAAATAAAGGCACTTTTTTAATATTTTCAAATTTATCTATGGGTTTTTGACACCTTTTCTATCATTTGGAGTAAAAAAAATTATAATCGAAATTATAGCAAATTTGATGTTTTTACCTTGGCCTTCTAGGCTAAACTGCTGCCAGTTAACCGTGACCGGCATGGCGTTTAACGTGTTAAATTCAAAGAATTTAAAAAAAGTAAAGGACTGTATTTCCTATATGTGTTGAGTATCTATCTGACTATCTTACTGATTTGCCGGACAACAGGTTCAAGGATCATGTCAAGCAGTTAGTGTCAAAAATTTATTATAAATGGTGGATCATTATGTGAATTAGAGTGATATCTATGGCTCCCACTCTTTGCATTTACTAAATTAATAGTATGGTAATTATTATTGTATTATACTATATATTTTATTGATATTATTGTATAGTTAAAAAAAAACATAAATCCGATCAAATTTCTTGCTGGTTCTTCTCGATGACTGGGATTTTTCCGAACCGGTAGTAGTGTTTAGTCGTTCATAAGTGTCTTCTTAGGGCGCAAATTGGTACTTTTTTATTTTGATTCGTCTAACCTTAAAATGTCATTCCATAATATGATGCACAAATCAATATTTTTACCCTTTTAAATTATACGCCTTAAAATTATTTACACAGCGATTTATTATCAATTAATACGTTTATTATAAAGGCAATCAAGTTTTTTTGGTTCAAACGTTTTATCTTATCAATACCAGCGACCTTCTTATATAATACTGTAGCAAAACAGCAGCGATGATTGTCCAGTATCTAAGTATATTTAACATTATTTGTGTCCGTATTAATCATAATAATATCATAGAATCGCAAACCATAATTCACTGTGAATTGTTTTCATGGGAACATTGCAAGAGATACTAATAATTTGTTGATAAGACCACGGCCAACGTAACGCACCTCGAATACTCTATTTTAATACGATTAAATAATAAACACGAGTTTGATACTAGCTGTGCCCCACAACTTCACCCGTTGTTAGTCTATGCGGCCAACTATCCACCGCGCCGCGCCTCCTACAACTCACCCGTGTACCTAGTCTATCTTTTTTCTCACTTTCCGTACTTGCCAGGTTGCTTGTCGTCCATAGTTACTGCTCCGCTACTTACAGCCGTAGCGTGAAGGTACATAATCTATTACCTTCCTCAATAAATAGGCTATAAAATATAAAAATATTTTTTCGAATTAGACTGGTAGTTCCATATATTAGCGCGTTCAAACAAACTAATACAAACAATCTCTTGAGCCTTATAATAATAGGTCTGGGAAAAGTTCGTGGATTTTTTCAGTAACATTCAACTGATTTTCTTATAGTGTGAAAATTATTTTATTCAAAACAAATATGCTTCATTATTATCAGCAATGTTTCGCCATTATTCGTGTAAAGCCATGATGCCATCGCTGAAGAACTTCTGTGGTTTCTGGTTCAAAAACTGAATGAAGTGGTTTTCACAGGCTTCTTTTGAAAGAAGTTTAATTCCATTGAGAGAGTTCTCCAGACAACGGATCTAGTGATATTCAGAAAATGCTATGTTTGGACTTCACAATGGATGCATGAAAATTTTTCAACCAAGCTCTCGTAATTTTTGACGTATAATTAAAGAAGTGTGTGGTCGGGCGTTGACATGATAAAAGACAACAACTTTCCTATTATTCTTTCAATTGTCTGGCGTAATCTCTCTAGTTATTTACAATGGAGTTGAGAATCAACCGTCTGATTAATAAGTAGCCCATGGTGGACGATTCCCTTCCAGTCCCACTATACACATCGTATCACATTTATCGGCGTCAATCCTGGCTTCGCGAGCGCTTGTGAAGGCTCGCCAGCCCTTATCCACGACTTTTTACACTACCCATTGTCGTATGTGATGCATTTTTCATCACCGGTTATGAAACGTTTCAGAAAAGACTCTATTACACTGCGCTTCATTAGCCCATCGCAGATGTTAATTCGAGACCATGTTTTTCACGCTTAAATCATAAAGAACCCATACATCGAACTTTTTTGTGGTCAATGCCTAGTTCCATGCCAATATCGACACTGTTGATATGCTTATCCTTCTAGTCATTTTCAAGAATTTCGTCAGCTTGTTCAGTAATTGGACGACCAGAGCGTGACTCTTCTTTCACATCAAAATTACCAAAACAAAAACGAGCGAACCATTTAAACACAGCAGATTTTGATAGAGCACCTTCACCGTATACAGCGCTATTTTTATCACAAACCGTCGCAGTGTTTCTCCCTTTGCCGTAATGTTGCAAAATATAGCGCAATTTTTCATTACTTTTCTCCATTTTCAAATGTAAATAACTTTCCAACCATTGCACGAATTTTAATGTTAATACACTCAAAGTACATAACGCTCGAAGTGTTGCTTAGGGACGTAGCTGCTGTGTTTCCAGAGTTTTTGACATTGACGCCATCTATTGGGAAAACGTCACGAATTTTTTCCCAGACTCAATATTAATTAGATTTCAAAGATGGTTTTAGTGAAAACAATTTTTAACAAAAAAGAAAATAACTTCAATTATTTTGAGAATGTTTCTGGTGTATGTTCGAAATCGAAGGTCCAATGCCAATGAAAATAAGTCCATAAACAAAGAACAAAGAAGAAAAAATAAAAATACATATAATCGAATAGAAAACCTCCTTTTTTGAAGACGAAACAAACTTTCAAAACTGTTTTTAATCTGTCGTGTGTTAACTCGTTTCCCGGAAACGAATAACTTTTATAATTAAATAAACAAGTAGTTATCAGTTCAATTAATCTGATCAGAAAATACTGCCGGAAACTTGCCCAGGTCATTTATTAAACCATGGTGTAATTTCAAATTATATAATAACGAAGTACAAGTTATATGATCAAACAAAACCAATTATAAATAATATCAGTGTCTGCGTCTGAATTGATTTTGTATGTATAATCTATCATTATTAGGGTTTCATATAAAGAAATTTCTACTAAATTACAGCATTTTTTAAAATTATCATATTAGTATATATTTTGTGCTATCACAAAAGGGCAACCCATCCTATAAGTAAAAAATAATATAATTTTATTTTCACTCCGTTCCACATTAATGTTTTCTTGTCAGACACGCGAATGGTATTCTTCTTTTCAACCAACATCAAAAAAGGAAGATTTTATGATTCTCTAGTTATATGTATATTGTGTATTGTACTAATTTTACTGACTGATTTG
This sequence comes from Saturnia japonica, assembly GCA_033032175.1. Lineage (NCBI taxonomy): Eukaryota > Metazoa > Arthropoda > Insecta > Lepidoptera > Saturniidae > Saturnia > Saturnia japonica. The sequence goes on along the minus strand of CM065311.1, from coordinate 17,438,273 downwards.
TACTCACGGTGAAATAATATATCGTGAGGAAACCTGAACGATTATGAAATGTTCTTGTAGTACAACTATGTATGTGGGAAAAATAAAGAACTGTGAATTTCCCGGCGTTTAAAATCGCCAATACGTTGTGGGCTGGCGCGGTTATTAAGCTCGTGCCTTCCCTTGTGAAGAGGCCTTTACCCACCAGTAGGACACTTACAGGCTGGTTATATAAATATACTAGCTGTGCCCCACGGTTTCACCCGTATTAATATTATCCTACCAACACTGCGCCGCCAACGTACCCATGCAGTCTATCATAATTCTTGCCACAAATACAAATTATTTTAAATTTTCATTATCTCCTGAACTATGTGTCCAAATAGCATACTCTAAAGAGCAAAATTTAACTTCATAAAATTGTCTTTATGATCAAGTAACTTTAGTTCGTAAGGATTAAAATTCAATGTCTAAAAATAATGCTATTCTTTGTCACGAAATATCTTATTGTGGCTTATGTATAAGAGATAGGCTTAAGCTATCGCTGACTTTTTTTAGATGTACTAAGGACCAATATTATTGTATAACATTATATTTCCGTATTATTATCGGTTACGCTAGCGCACGGGGATAAAGAAGTTCGGGAGGGTCTCGACTTCCGACTTACGTTTAAAAAAAAAACAATATTAAAGGCTATCTGACAGTTGTAGCCTAATCTTAAATAGCCTATACTATTCCTCGAGAGTCTGGCTATCATATACATTAAAAAAAATTCGAATCCGACTGGTAGTTCCGGAGATTAGCGTGTTTAAACAAACAAACAGAATTTTTTTCCGCTTTATTATATTAGTATAGGCAGATCTGGTATAGGTTAGTATAGATGTATGTTTCAGTGTGTGCGATTTTTTCATAAACTACATGAGCGTTTTTTTTCACTGGGTAAGTTGTATGCATAAGGGAAGGTTTTAGCATATAAAATATTAATGCACCTATCAAGCATTCTATGTATAAGTGTTTATGTATCTCTACATATTATTATAATAATAGTGTGTAATCAAAGTAGGTACTATTATTCAGTTAGTACACTTGTACTGTCGATGTTAATACGGGAATTCTAATAAATCTTTTCAATAATTACGAACTCGATTGACCAATGATTATATACATATAAAAACATTTAAGCGGTTCTTTCAATAACAAAAATCCATGTGAGATCAAACAACGAGTAAAATGGCGGTTCGAATAAAAGTGTGAGCTAATTTTTCTCTAAATAATTAAATTTTTATATTACCAATTAATTTTTAATTCACATTATATTAACATTAATACTAATGAACTTTATATACTGCATCACGCGTTTCTATATTTAGAGATGACGTGGTTTAAATTTTTTACCACAACAACAACACTCGGCATATGTGTATGTATGTATATTATTTTTAGTATAATTTAAGAAACGAGTACTTTGCGCAATAATATAATTCGTTTGTCATAGTTTTATTTTATGTCATACTAAAACCTATGAAATATTTATAATAAATTTGTACTTCAGTCCTTTTGAGCCACATCCTACGAGTTTTGATAATAAGTCGATAAAATGAGATTACTTTCTAGTAACATAACGAGACTGCGAAATTTGTATGCTCATATGAGACATTAAAATGAATCATCATCATCATCATTTCAGCCGCAGGACGTGCACTGCTGAACATAGGCCTGTAAAATGAATGTAAAACAATAATAAAAATCATAAAAACAAGAAATTTTAAAACGAAAGCGAGCTTTTTTTGTTGTTACTATTAATTTTGTTTATTCTATAAATTTAAAACCGCCAGCGACATCTACTGAGATCCGGTAGAACCCAATACAGAACATGACACTATTATCACTTCCACGATAATGTTTATACCAATATTTAAACAAGAAATTAGCAGTCAGTGAAACTTGTCAATAAATTTTATCAAGTTAACTATAAATGGATAAATAAAATCAGAATTTCCGACACAAATTTAGACAGTTACACCGGCAAAACAGAATCATAATTACTGTAATTCGATCGAAAATTAATCTCAAATATGATTTTTATTGATTAACAAATATCGATGTAGTTTGTGAATAATATCATAAAATATTTTTAATTTGCTATGAAAATTCACAGATTCCAAATACGATCATATTCCTTGTTTTTCTTTCATACTTTTATTAGCGGGGCATCTAGCCACCTAGCGGAACACATTGGAAGTAGAATAAAATAAATACTTTGATGATATAAAAAAAAATCATATTATATGTGCTTTAAGGGAACTTAAATCAGCGAATCATCATTACCAATGTACCGACGACCGATGTTATTAATCTGATATTATATTTTGTAATGCATGATTACATCGACCTCACATTAAACAGACGGTACCTATAAATATATAAAAAAGTATAATTGATCGTCCCGAAGATTCATTATTTTTATAACATTATTCATTTTTTTTTTATGCGGCTTCGATCGCATGGACTACAGAATAATTGTTTATCAAGATATCATGATCTTTTTTGTTTTTGTATCTAAAGAGTAAATAAAAAAAAAAAAAAAAAAATTCTATCCTATAGTTTTGCATGATGCGCGCAGAAATATTGCCCAAGTACCTGAATCATTATATTTGCTATTTCTATTTGCTCGATTGAATTAAGATACGCCATCTAGCGTAAAATTGATAAACGATTCGAAGAAACTTCAATGGCGCCTTAAAAAGCGTACATAACGGAAGATTGACGATTTAAACATTTGCAAAATTCCGCAGATGGCGCTTTATTCAAGATTTTAAATGTTACACAACATGTGTAACATTATAAAATAAATTTTATATAACAGTTTTCGTTAACATAGTAACAATATTCATAGAATCTGAAATAGTACCTAAAAAATGTAAATTACTAATAGTATTATGAGTTAACACGGGTCCAGCGTTTAAAGTTATAAAATATTATTCGGTTGCATTTATATCTCTACAAACAAACAAGCTCTTGTCATTATTTATTAAGCATAATATTTAAAATTTTGAACGGTTTTTAATAATTATATTTAGAATCATTTTACAATCTAAATAACAATTACAGGATTTTAGCATAAATATAAAATATGCTCGATATTTTTGTTATAACTGTTTGTCATTACTAAGCATGAAAAATAAATTCAGTTTATAAACTAACTAATAATATGGACGGGGAATAACTATTTAAAAAAAAGCCGCCCGAACAGGGACTTGAACCCTGGACCCTTGGATTAAAAGTCCAATGCTCTACCGACTGAGCTATCCGGGCTCATGTCACAAAGAGCGTAAAAGCCATACAGTTCCATTATTTCTTACTTTCTTCCATCATACATCACATACATGCCTTACTTAAAGTATAGAATAATAATAACTGCACCAGTATGTTTAAACAAAACTTCATACTGTATTTTATTATAGATGTCTCTACTTACAACGACCTAATCGTATCAAATAAACAATTACTCCATCTATACAATTATATATGAAGTTAATGTAGTTCAAACGATGTGTCTACTCAACGCTAGATGGCGCTTTATAGCAATTTAAATAAATATTATAGGCAACGATCGACTTTACGATACTATGAGTAAAGGATTTCTTGTAGGTGTGTATAATTTTTTGAAGTTATTGAATTAAATAGGTACAATAACACGAATGAAAAATATTGAAGGTAAATGGAAATAAATATATTACGATACTTATGTATGAATGAGACGTAATAATTAAAGAAAAAAAAAAACGTGGAGCCTTGCCAACAAACCGTGCAGAACATCAAACCGTGAGGACGATCTGCTCACGATGACTTCTCTTGGCGGGGCACAGGGTAACAAAATATCACTAGAAAGCCCAGTATTTCGTAACGCCATTCATTTTTTTTCTCTTTTATTTTATAAACACAGAGATCATTGAGCTCTAACCGCACGTAGATTGCAATGATAGTAAATTGCATAGTCTGAAGAAATTACAAAAAAAAGAAATCAATCAACTGAATGGCGTTATGACACACAGATAAGAATTTCATTTAAAGAAATAAAATAGGGAAATTTAAAATTCAAAGCGGTAAAACTCGTTTAAATAATGTTTTAAAGAAACTGAACATTACATATCTACCGTGTTTTTTTTTTAAAATCAATAAGGTAAACGAGTTTTACCACTCGACAACATTTTTAATTTTTTTATCATAAACCGATTCCGTGAATCATTTTTTTTATATTCCAACGTATAAATAGAAATTAGTTACCTACAATATTCGATCGATAATTAACAATTTTACTAAAAGATTAAAGGAAAAAACATGATAAACTTCACAATTGAAATGTTAAGGAATACATTACAATCAAGGATTTTTTACACCAAAATATAGAAAGGAGATGTAAATACGAATAGTCACGATTAAAAAATCGTCAGGAAAGTGAGCGGTATGATAAATACTCAGGATAAATATTAAATTTGAGACCGCCACGAGTGTTATGAAAAAGTGATTATAAGTTTATCATCATAGATATACCATTTAAGGAACGACACGACTCAGCAGACACATTTGGTGAGTGAGTCAGTGGTCATTACCATTATAAAAACGAAACACATAGGCCAAAAGAAATATTGTATGTCTTACCTACTTATACTTTTGAAGACAGGAAAGAGACCTTACAAGATATTGAGGTATTAAGTTAAGTGACGTGATTAGTACGGAATTACATGACATAATAATAGTACCACCTTTTGAATTTAAGAAGTTATTTTAAGTGAAAGTAATGAGTAAATTGTTAACATTTTGGAAACAAAGATATTTTAAATCTTCCCTTCATTAATGAAAGATATTTTTAATTAAATTATTAAACATATATAACATTTATATTTCACCATTAATAAAGAGTGGATGATGGATACTCCGATTAAAATATCAATACAGTATCATTTGTTAATTGGAATAACTTTTCTAGTAATATTATGAATATGAGATTTAACAAGTCTGGAACTTTTGTTCCTTGTAACAAAATAACAACATAATTTACATGTTCTGTTGTTAGTTTTGTAATTTGTTATGAACGAAACGTCACTGAGTTATTTATCAACACGAATGACTCACGGTGTCGGTGTGCGTCGCAGACAGTCATTGCAAGTGATATGTACCTGTAAAGAAACGGAAAGTTCGGTCAGTTTGTGATAAATACGTACTTTTAACTTAATTTTTGCAACGTTTTAAATACAAACACACACTAGACATGGAAATTAAAAACATTCTATTAACACATTTATGTAAAACTATATATTTTTGGGCTCTTTTGATAGTTGACATTGTTTCATTTATTAGATTTTTTTTATTAACTTCGAGTGAATGTCAGCATAATAATCCTATTATCAATAATTCTAAATCTGGAAAATGACAAAAATATTATATAAAACATTGATTATTTTTTGCTTCATTGCATTGATAGAAAGAAAGGATTTCTATTAGTTCTTCCAGTGAAACAATTATTTAGTAGTTAATTTTTCTTTTAGAAAAGTATATTTTAGCCGACTAAAGAGTAACAATAATACTCTGGAATCCCGGCGTATTAAATAATTATATTAATACGTGAAGCAAAAACGTTGTATCCCTTTTTAAGCGTATTACCTTTGTGCAAGGAAGACTGTGAGATTTGGCATGGTTAAAGTTTATATAGAGAATGAGTGCAGAAAGCTAAAATTTATCTATATTATCTGTTACTAATTTATTAAATAAAATAAATGGATACTGCGAATCCTAACCCGACTAGTGCCATTGAACTTAGAAACCCCCAAAATATCGACATTGTCACTCAATGAAAAATGACAGGAAGTGATATAATATTCATTGTTTAGGTTCATACTGCAAATGTCAAACGGAAAATAGTCTACAATTAAAAAGTCGCTGGTCGAATTTCAATCATTGGGCGACCGCTAGTAACAATAATTTCATAAACGGAATTAACTTGCAACATTATCTGTGATAATTAAAATAATGTATATAACATAACTTCTTTTTCGCTGAGATAACAATGCATATAAAGTGATATTTACAATACATGTGACATAGTAAAGCTACCAGAATCAACACTATTTATCACCATTAACTTACGTCAGACGATTATCTGACCTACTATTATTATTTCATGTTAAATACCAGTAGGTCAGTTTATGCAGTTGATGCGTTTATCGTGGCGCTTGTAATTCTGTGATGTATGCGAATAGCCTACGTCAGCGTCTATTCTACCTTACTAACGAAATTTATAAAAAGAAATGTAATACAAATCTCAAAGCGAATATTTTAGTTTTTGTTATTAAGTTTAAAGTGGGCTCATTTCGTTGGGATTCCGACCGCTAATCAAGAAAAGATGCAGACTGGCACACCTCAAAGGGAAGAGGAAGCATGGTCGTTCTAAACAGATCTGAGAGCTCTTGTGTGGTCTGAAAGTAGCAAAACTTGGAGCAATAATGCAGACCTAATTAAGAGTCAATCAAGAAGCATAGGAAATTATCATATAAAGATTGTAATTTTTTTTTTATATCTCAATCTAAATTGTTATCATTTACACTACCATGGAAGTAGGTTGCTACACATACCTTTTTAATGGTATTAAAATAATGCCGAGTTACATTGTTCATTAAACTTTTACCAATAAACATATTAATATAATAGGTTGCGTTATAAATTAAGCAATCCCGCCTTCTACTTCTGTTGCTATTAAAGTCATTATTAACGAGCTTTAACTTCATAAAATGTGTTGTCCACGCCCACAAGGATAGGTACTTATTTAACCTGAGGTTAAAATTGAGGAAGGTGAATATTTGGATACTGATTAGACCACACTCTCATTTCAGCATGCCATCTATACTAATAATATAGAGCTGAAGAGTTTGTTTGTTCGGTTGAACGCGCTAATCTCAGGAACTACTGGTTGGAATGGAAAAATTATTTTTTCCATTTTTCGAGGAAGGCTATAGGCTATATAACATCACGCTACGACCAATAGGAGCGAAGCATCAATGAAAAATGTTGCAAAAGAAGGGGAAAATTTATTCATTTTGAAAGTTTCCATTGCGTAAATGGTTAAAGTTACGCAACAGTGATGTGTGACGAAATTGTTTACCTTACATGGTTCAAAAAAAAGTCTGCGATAGAATATGTCTATCTTTTAAGGTTGACGCAATATAACCTTTTTTATGGCCTTCAAGAAAAACTGGTGCAGACGCACGGCAGCAAAGCCGAGAAGAGAGCACGTAGTATGGCCTCAATACTCGTAAATGATTTTAAGGAGTCCGAGAAACGTCCGCGTTTAATTGTGGACGAGGCTCTGATGAACAATTTCGGGGCAATCCTGACTGCCGCCTGTCTGGCGGGTGCAAGCGAAATCCTCCTCATTGGTGACTTCAACCAGCGTCCCTACATCGACCGGGAGAACCTCTTCGAGATGTCCTACTGCCGACCAACTGCAGTTGCCGAAATAACTAAACAGCTTCTCTGCACCCACAGGAAACCGATGGATGTGGCCTACGCGTTCAATGAGGTCTACGACGGTATATACGCATCGAAACCGACAGTGAGATCTTTGAGACTCGAGGTAACTCGGGCGCGCAAATACCCAACCTGGTGCACACTCAGATGGAGAAGAAAGCCCTAATCAGCAAGGGCTTCTGGACAGGGGAGGGGTCGCGCGTCCTGACGTTCCATGAGTCCCAGGGATTGACTTTTAAATCGGTAGTGATCCTCCAGACCAAGGGGAGGAAGCTCCACGATAGTGTATCCTACGACGCGACCGTAGCCGAGGACGCGATTGGCACATTCATCCGTCGAGCGGTGAGTGCCTCGGCGAAAGTCATTATGGACTACAACCTGAAGATGGCAATGAAACATGGCGATGTCATTAAGACTATAATAATCTCTAATACCTCACCCTCTGTGTAACAATGTAATAGCTATTAGTTGTATAATTGTAATATTTAAAATAATAATTATATATATTTAGTTATAAAATGCTCACTTAGTTTTTAGTATGCAGCTGCATCTGTGAATATATCTGTTTTATCGGCATTCTTTAATGTTCTTTAATAATAGCACCCACGTTTTAAAAAAGGTGTCGACCACGAGTCTACAGAATTTTGATTTTATTTAAAAAAAAAACCTTTTTTATGGTAATAAAATTTGTTCTAAAATAATGCATTATTTGCGAAGATGTTTTTATAAACATGGTATTAATAATCCTTATCGAAATAAATACGTTATTCATCACAAGTATTTAATTTTGGATAAAATTGCTCTTTACATAATTTGATTTCAATTAATATCTTAGGATATAACACAGTTTTAAAATAACTCCGCATCAAAATAATAATCAGGTTCCGCGCGTGCATTTTAGAGGAATCTGGCAGGCGGGCGGCAACTATAAATTGTATTGTAGGTGCTTTACGACAATTACTTATTTGTCTCTACCTACGTCTACTCTCTCTCTTATGTGACGCAGACCAAGTTGCACGGGTCGTAACATATAAACCGCATTGCCTCATTCATTGTGTCACTTGACTGAACATTGAATGTATCTAAAATGTTACAAAGCTAAACAATCTAAGAAAAGTAGATCATCTTTAGAGACAAAGCTCATTTGTAAAATAAGAATAACATTAACCTAAATCACTAGACCATACAAAAATTAATGATGAATATGAATAAGATTATTAGAAAAATGACTCTTCCGATGGCAAATGTGAATGAACCGTACCGATACGAGTTGTATTATCGCCGTTAGTGGCACTAACATGTTATTAGTTGCAATAAACCACAATGAAATTAGTTTCGCCCACGCCCACGGACTCAGCTATCCAGCCTAGACAGAGAGTAGGGATGCCAGACAGGTAGTTCTGTTACCTTTTAATGTCATCTGTATTTACCTATTAATTTATTTTGAGTTTAGACTGAAAATTGTTTAAATTAAAATCTATCAAAAACATTACTTTTCGTTATATGTCCATAGAATGTTCTTCATAATATATATAACGGACCCCGTGTAACGGGAAGATGCGAGTAGAAAGAAGCAGACGAAGCTGTAAGCTTTATGTGAACTTCCAACATAAATTAAAAATAATAAATATATATATATAGAAATAAATAAAATCGAAGTGTTCCTCTATAATTTCGAAGAGTAATTAATGTAGGATACATATCATTGCGCTTTTTCGTAGGAGGAAGAAGTGATGATAACATTTAAAATAAAAAAGTAAAGAAATAACATACTTCTTTTCTAGATAACAAAAGTCATTTCCGTGGATATAATATTCACGTGAACGAAGTCGCAGGAAATAACTAGCGTAATATAATATATTTGCCGTGCTTGATTTAGATTAATAAGTATAGGACTGAACTCTAAGGAGAGTCTATGCTGCATATGTTTACGCTTTACTATAGGGACTAAGCAGTAATGATAAAAGTATTCATTAATTAAAAACAAAAATATTGTTTTTCCTAGAAATAAGCCTCATATTTTTGTATCTTATTATGGTCAAATAAAGTTTTTATTATTATTATTACACGTGAACGAAATTGCGGGCGCCAGCTAGTAATTAAGTAATCATAATACACGGCTCGTTTTTTATTGATTTACTATAATTATTGAAAAGTGCATGACTAAGGTTTTTTTAAATGTTTTTCTGATTACTGTCATCGCGTGGCATAACACTCCCATTTCCGGCTTGACGTTCTTTTATGGGACACCTGTATAACAAAACACAGCAAAATAGTTTAATTTACACTTTTAAACAGATTGTTTTCGTGCTATGATAGAATTGTATTATTAGTTTTCTATATAACCTTAACAAATCCACATAGTCCATTATGTAACGTTCGATGGAAAATGTCGAAGTCGAATTGATGAAGGAATTTCTTTTAAATGTCCACAAGAACAGGTTCGATTTCGCAACCTTGGACATTATATTGACCTTCCAAACAATTACATAATTTGGAAACGAGTCGTAATAAAACGTTTGATACAAGTTCAGAATGTAAATTAAAAGATTCGTTGATGAGGTCATCGCAAAATTACAAGATCCTAAACATTCATATAATTCTATTACCAAGGATCAATGAGTATCACAATTCGCACACAGAATAAAGTCAACGCACCACTACAAATGAAGATGGAATAAAATAATGAAAAGTTATTGATATACCAGATGTTATTATAGAATATAGTTTTAATGACTATACCACTACATATATTTTTTTGTTGTGGTCCAAGATGGTATAGCACGCTAAGCCTAGCAGAAGACTGGCTCGCCAAGTGCAGCTGCCGGAATACACCTATTAGTGTTCGGCGACAGATTTTCAACTTGAGGGTGTTAGCTAGCCAGGCTGCTATTAGAAAAAACCCTACCATCATGCTATGGTTTCATCACGAAATTTTCCTTCACCGAAAGCTCCGGCTCAGTGCAGGTATTCGAAGAAATGTCTATCGACGCGGAGTCCATACACGCTAGTAACTGAACCATCATTATTTCACAATAAACTCGTTTACAGTTTTAAAATAAGTTTGTTAACATGACACTATAAGCTAAAATGCAAACCACTTAACTGAAAAGTAAGAAGGCACAGTTATAACATTGTGCAATAACTTTGATGTGAAATTTGACGTTCTTTTGTATTATTAAATAAGAACTGGTATTAAGTAATCCTACATTATAGAACAAATATTTAATGAACTAAGTTCTTCACAAGCATTGATGTATTTATAACATCGTCCAATGGCTGTTATGTTTAGTTATATTTTTTTAATGTGTTAGTTAAATAATACAAAATTTAATCTGTTGTGCAGGTTAAGGGTTTTGTTAATTTATTGTTTTTCATACTTCTGTTTTGTTTTATTCTACCTATCAAAAATCTATACAATTAATAAAATTGAAGTGTCTGTTTGTAATGTCAATATAACAGTTTTTTACTAAATGCATATGAAAGTATATACGATACCTATATCAAAAAGTATCTGTCTGTCTGTATGTCTGTTTGTTCCGGGTAATCTCCGAAACGGTTGGACCGATTTTGACGGGACTTTCACTGATAGATAGCTGATGGTATAGGGAGTTAGGTTAGGGACTTAGGTTACTTATTAAAAAAAAAAAAATTAGTGTTTCGCAGAAATAAAAAAAAACTGGTCATGGTGAATCAATTCGGGTGCTTAAATGGCTTACGCTGAGTAAACCATAAGAGATATATCAAATTAATGTACAACATAATTGTAGGCATTAAAAATACCTACAAAAAAGACCGGGAGAGGATACGTCTATCTTCTAAGAAACACTCATAACAAGCACTTTTGTCTTTAAAATAGCCGGAAGCGGGGAGCAAGATTCCCGCGGGCATTCTATAGTCCACGTGAGCGAAGCCACGGGCACAGCTAGTTATATAATATAGCACGGTTTTTATGCAAATAAAGGAAAGGAGATAAACTCAGCAATAACACTTACAACATAGCATTCATACAACTATGTAATACTGACGGTAAGAGATCTAACCTACATAGAATTAGAGAAGTGTTGTAAAAGTTTCTTATCTGACATTAAAAATATTATTGCATAAAATTATATAATGGAAAATTTTAAACCAAATCAAAGTTGACTATCGTTGTACCTTTAAAAGTAATTTTTTTATTCTTTTTAAGTTAGTGTTTGATCACAATGCCCGTTGGTATTATAGTATGTTTTGGCGGAAAATAGCATAATAATAAACCTAGAAAGGGAACTATGTATCTCTTAAATGCAGCTGCCGAACAGCCGAACACACTCATAGGTGCTTGGCGACAGATTTTCAACTTGAGGCTGGTTGTTAAATAAACGGATATTAGAGAATACCCGAATGCAATGCTTTAAGTAGTAGTTACATCACGATGCTATCCTTCACTGGTTCAGCAAGTTCTTTATAGGATTCTAACTATAGGATACTGACTAAAATCACGACAATATATTACATCTATCTAATAAGTCACCAATTATTGTACTACTGTGTCAAAAAAGTACCGGGAAAAGAACAAAAATGCACAGTGTTAGTTATTCATCTAAATTTATTTTATTGCCTTCAAAGTATGCTTCTTCAGAAACGATACACTTACGCCAACGAATAATCCAATTATGAAAACATTTTTTAAACGGTTTTACCGGAATTGAGTTTAGTTCTTGTCGCGAACCCTCCATTGTTTTTTACCGCATGAAAACGACTGCCACGAAGTGGTAATTTGAGTTTAGGAAATAGAAAGACGTTGCCCGGAGCCATATCTAGTGAATAAGATGGTCGCTCGATGGTATTTGTTAAGTTTTTGGTCAAACATCCGTTCACAATGATGGCCTTGTGCGAAGACACGTTATCGTGGTGCAAAATCCAAGAACTTTCTTTCCACAAATCTGACCATTTTCGTCGAATTTCTCTCTTAAATGTCGCATAAAGCTCAAATAATATAATAATATTAAGCATACTAAATAAATAACACCGTTTTTAATACACGAAATATAATAAACGAAAACGAATAATTATGAATTAAGACGGATAAAAAGAAGAATACAATATCAAGAGTTTGTGGCATCTTAAAATATGACAAAAACATTAACAAGTCAATATTAAAAAAACGACATCTGATTGTTTACAAGATGTACAACATACATTTAAATTCGAAAAGTGCAGTGTCCATCATAAACGCTAAATAATTGGGTCGCCCAACATGCCGAGGTTAATTGGCCTCAAGGTCGTAACAAAACATGGTCAACATTGAGTTATTGAGCTCTCATCGTGTTAATCCTCTCGCAAGTTCTCAGAAGTTGGAACTAGTTCCTGGTAGTTTTGTATGGTAATTTTCCGATGAACTATATTAGATATTTTTATTCACTACCAACAATTTTATTCATCAAACTTAACTGTTGGCATTAAACTTTTACCACCTAAATCATGTGTATGTCGTAAGTAGGAACACTTTGTTAAATGTTGATGCTGGTTATCCAAACATAATACTAGGTAGAAATAAGTGACTTGTCCGGTCATGTCTCTACGAGTATATACGCCCATATATTATAAAGATCTTTTGCTACGTATAATTAATTTTATTTCTTCAAACATCTATACCGTTCATTCCTTAATGTGTAAAACTGCATCGAAGCAATGATGGCTCAGTGGTAGTGCATATGAACATCATGTCGGTCGATGTGAGTTCGAATCCCTGCAATGAATCTGAGCTTTTGGAGAAGGAAAACATCTTGATGAAACCATAGCATGGTTGTAGGGCATTTTCTAACGCTCGTCTGGCTAGCTAACACCCTCAAGTTGAAAATCTGTCGCCAAGCATCAATAGGTGTGTTCCGGCAGGTGCAATTCAGAGCCAGTCTTCCACTAGTCTTAGCGTGCCACCATCTTGGGCCAAATCGTCGCTTAAGATCAGGTGAGATTAAGGCCACAACGCTAAGCCTATTGGCAATAAAAGTAAAAATAGCCAGTAAAACCCGATAATTATATAGAATTTAATTTTATAAATAATAAACGAATATTTTATGTTACTTCACGCAACAATCACATAAATTTCTTATAGGTTTTTCTTATTCTCCCGTGCTTTACCCGTCCGTTCGTTCGTCCGTCCGTCAGTCATGCAATGACCAGTGCATATGCAGTGCAATGACCACAGAAACCGCCGTAAAGGATATATAAGTCAATCCAGATTTGTAGGTTCTTATACAAAAATAAGTAGTACACTTGTATCATCCACGGACCACGAGTGGAACAACTTGAATACAACGAGCAATTTTAAAAGTTGCTCAAACACCAAGAACAGTTGACAAGCTAGTTTAAAATACCTATTATACTAGCTGTGCCCGCGGCTTAGCTCACGTGGTCTACAAAATGCCATCGATCAGACACACGCGCGAATCTTGCTCCCCGGTTCCCGGCTATTTTAAAAACAAAAATAGAAGACAATCTCGCTGACTTTTTTGTAGATCTTTTCAATATCTACAATTGTAGTACATAATTATCTAGTACATTAATTTGTTGTATCTCTTATGGTTTACTCAGCGTAAGCCACTCAAGCGCCCGAATTGATTCAGCATGACGATTTTTTTTATTTACGCGGAAGCCTAATTTTTATTCTAAAATAAATGTAGCCTAAGTTACTATTTATTGCATCAGCTATCTACCATTGAAAGCCCTGTGAAAATCTGCCTGACCGGTTCGGAGATTACCCGCAACAAGTAGACAGACAGAAATAAAATAAAAAGAAGATTTTTGTTATAGGTATCGTCCGTATCGTATACACTTTCATGTGTATTTAGTAAAAAGCTAGTGTTTTGACAGTGCAAACAGACCCTTCAATTTTATTAATTGTATAGATAGAATATCTAAGAATATTTTATATATTTCAAGTTTATCTTAAAATCTCTCAATAGTAATTCTTCAATTTGGAATATGTTAAAATTCTTTCGCTGTGATTGGTAAATTGTGTAATGGCTGGTTTACACGGGCTTAGTAGCTAAGTGCTTAGTACTTGTCACTAACACTAAGATCCAATGTGTAAACTGTGAGATTAGTGCGTAGTATTAGTGTTTGTGATTAGTGCAAGTGAATAGAAATCGATCCTATTTACTAAGCGACAAGTCGATACCTGACCTTGTGTAAACAGCTCGAAAGTTAGTTAGGCTGAATTGTTTGATCCGTAGTTAACTTGTCCAATAGTTAGTTACGTACCGAAATGTCAAAATTATGTATGGAGTCAGACCACTGGTTAGAGATAACTATGGTTCAAATAACGCAGCCTTAGTGACAAGCTACCTACACAAGTTAGTTACCTTATATTAGCTTCAACGTGTAAATGGTTACTTCTCATTTGTCACTATGCAGGTAATTAGTAACTAATTACAAGTACTAAGCCCGTGTAAACCAGCCATAAGCCTTGTAGAATTAAAAACACTAATAATATCGCGCGAAGGCGAAATTTAAATAGTTCAAAACGTACCACCTAACGATACTACGTATTTCCGATGAAATTCTTTAGCTGTCGAGTTTTATAGCTCAAATTTAGTATAACTAATCACACGGCGAAAAAACTTAGTGTTTCAACGGACGAGCAAAGGAAGATAGATGTTTATATAATTGTAAAGATTCAAGAATTTCTGCAACAAACCAACGAACCAGTAACCCTCTCTACACAGTTGCCAAACTGTCTAAATATGCAATTAAAAATAATTTCAAATTGGAGGAAACGATTTTCGTAACAGGCGATCGGAACCGTCGAGCGCGTTCGTGTCACGCAAAACCAAAGTTTCGGTAATACCACTTATACACGTTTTAGTTGATTAACCGACGAAAGTTACGAAATGATTCCTAGAAATCGCCAAAAAATTATGTAGCATAAACGTTACGTTAGTTACGTACACTATTCTTATATAAATTAAACAGGGATTTGATACAACACGACTGTGCGCAGTAGTTATACATAAACAACAACAAAGTTGCAGTTACAATTTTGTCACTACTGAAATATCAATGATGCAAAATCAATTCTAAAGTACTGGCTACACTACAGCAACTTGTTTGCTATAGAAATTATGGGCGAATAAAAGTTTTAATTTACAAAGAAGCACGGCTTGAACGTTGTCCACGTACAAAAATAACACGGTAGAAGTTCGTTACAAACCGGGTTCTTAATAGAAAAGGCCGCTGATACGGCTATAGACATTCAATTTACATGTAAAACAATTAAATTCTTTAACACCTCTCTCTGATTCGATACAGCAATATCCATTAACAAAGTACGTATATTATTACTGGGAAAATGTTTCAACGGTTCATTTGCGGAAATTAAACAACAATCGTGTATTTACAGAAAACATGAAAGCTCGGTATGCGTGTAAGTCAAATAACACGAGCCTACTATATATGTCCCTTTTTTATGTAAATAAGGAATTCTAGATGGCATAGGCCGGCTGCGCCGCCGCGTCGAGGCCCACAGAGGACCGGTCTTAGCGATACTAACTTGTATCTGTATAAATAAAACAAACTGTATGTGTATACGTCTTGTATAATCACATAAATGCCTACGCGTGTGGGTTTCAAATTGCCGTAAACTTATATACATTGCGTCTAGACTTGAAAGCTCGTTAACAATTTGTGCTTACATAGCTATTTTGCAGTAGCATTTCTATATTATATAGTTTATAACAAAACAATAGCAACTTTTCATATTGAATATGAAAATTGGTGACTTGATAATTGGATAAATTGTCAGTAAACCATTCTGAAAAGGTCTAATGGCACTTGTACCTACTTACTTTTATGAAGTCTGCATATAATAATGACCAGTTGACAAAATAAAGGGAAGCAACATAACATTTTAAGAAGCATTGTATAAAAGTTGTTATTTTTATAATAATAGTTAAAATGACGTGGAAAAAGAACAAACCCGAGATCGGTAATAGGTTTGTAAGTCGTACCTACCAGTACTTACTTATCAAAGTACATAGAAAACCACTTTCAGCAAGTTGATAGAGCGCTATTTGAAAGTTTGCCACAATATAAATATTGATTTCCGAAATTTACGATGGCTTTAATCTTCTTCTATTCGACGAAGGAAGGACAAAACGATTTGACAAAGGATTATCGAAGTTGAAAACTATTATTTAAGCGGTTACAAAATTTTAAGGTTAACTCTTACATGTTTTACTTAATTACTACATTTCATGTCTTTAAGTTTAAAAATATCGGCACCTCCTTTACAAGCAAATATCCCTTTTTGCGCTTCTCGATGTGGGTTGATTTAACAACTAATAAAACTTTTGTTTATTAATTTGTAACAAGTCTTTTACCACAATTACTCAAAACATTCTGAATTTCTGTACAACAATTTGAAGTACTATACATAATACACTTTTCACCGTTTTAGGTAATCGAAATATTTTTTATATTCTTTCACCGTTGTTTTTCTGTAAATAATGAAAGAGCAAATATATACCTTAAATTGTATAGCACTTTAATTATTTTAATCCAATTATGATAAGTTATCTTTCCTTTTTCTTTATGAATGATTCATTTCAAAGAGAGGGCACAGAGAAATTTATATCTATTTGGGGCAGTCCGACTGGTTTTTTTCGATCTAACTTTACAGTTAGCCATAAGAGCCCTGAAGCCTTAAACGGCTTTTATAGCTTCACCGTGCTTGGGTGTGACTGGTGGAATACCTCCACCCTACAGAAGATCGCAGCCAAATAATCTAGTGTTCCTGCAGTGAGAAGGGGTCTAGGATAGGCGAGTTCAAGGTCGGCAACGCGCTAGTGATACCTACAGTATTACAAGCGTCCATAGGCTTCGGTAGCCGCTTAACATCAGGCAGGCCGTAAGCTTGTTTGCCACCCATTTTGTATATAAAATATCAACTAAATATGTAATGTTTGTTTTCAATTCGTATGACGTCACATCAAACATAAATTTAAAGACTAATTTGGCCGACAGCGTTTTCGCCTGTTTAAGAAAAGTAAACTTTTAATATACAGTTTTGCGGTTTTCTAAGTCGTAAAAAATATGGGTAATATTTTTTTCCTCTAATTGGAAAATAATTAATAATATAAGACCTATTTTAAAAACGGTCGTATTTGTCACACTTGACATTAGCAAAATTGCCTACACAAAACAAAAAAAGTGTCAACTAGTCTACCCTTGAGAACACAAAAATATAAACATGGAGACTAATAAATTGGTTTTTTTTTTATTCATAATAGTGATGCGTCCAGTTTGGGTAAGTGTTCTACAAACATACATTAAATTGAATATATCTATTGAAAGATGACAGGTAAACTAATTTATCGACAACACACAAATATTATATTAACAATATATTATATTTGCGAAATGTTTAAATACGTTCATCGAGACAGCGCCGTTTTTACTCATTAACCAAATATTATGCAAAATGTTATGATAAAAATTGATATTTTATTTAGCACATTTACCGAACGAACTAAGCATATTTTCAGTGTCTAAATTTCTATGGTAGGTAATATTAATAAGAGGAAAACTTTTTATTATGTAGGAGGTAATCTCCGGAACTACTGATTTGATTCTAAATTATTTTGTCACTTAGGAAGCTACATTATTATTCTTAGGTATTATTTTTAATTGTTATTATTAAATTATAATAAATTCGAACGAAGTCACGGGCAGTTACTGGAATTAAACAAAACTATACTGAAAATATTATATTGAAATATAATTATTATTTTACAATATTAGTCCATCGATAAAAAGCAGTACAAAACAGATAAAATAATTGGTTGTTTAATTATTTTTTCCGATTTTTTTATGAGTCTCGCGATTGGAAACGCTGTATAGAAAATGTGATGTCATCGTTCAATGAACATAGAGTTGATTATTATCTATTGATAAGTCGACTCTAAAGTTATTACTAAGCGTTGAAATAGTGGCTTGAAAATTATATGAGCTGAATAAATTTTTTTTTTAGTGAAATTCTAATTCTAATCTTCTTTGCATATACATAATAGCTTTAACCTTAGTTGTATTTATTAAATGATGACATCACGTTGCGTTCATGCGAAATGTTATTTTATTTAGATTATTGAAAAATACTTTCACATCAATTTTAAAATATTAATTAACGGGTATTATTTTCAATAAATAAAGTGTTTAAAACTATTTTCAAAAGTAGACTACTCCCGGATTATATATATACATGGCCAAAAAAGTATACTCAATATTTCTTTTTTATAATATGAAATAACTATTTCTAAACTCAAAATAATGTTACTATTTCGCATCATAATGTTGATCGAGAAGATCTGTCTTATGAATTAATGTATTCTATAAATGCTTTTATATGTAAATTTGAAATAAAAACACTAAAGCGGGACTCCATACTAATGAATTACTTACTGTGCCAAAATGACAACTGTCCAATTAAAATTGTTACCGTACGACACACGTAAACGGCGTATACCGAATACCGATACAACGTCACAGATTACCAAGCAGGCATTTACGAATATGGTTAAACTAAAATAACATAAAATTTGTACAAAGCGAGACTTCTTTTATGCTAAAGTTCTTTATTAATTTTGTAGAGATAGTAACGATATCACTAGCAACTACATGTATAGCGTAGCGTGGACTACTAATTCTAATGTTTATTGGAACAATACTTTGGAATATATACAATGGAATATATACCTTTCGAGTGAAAACAATGAAATTTTCTTTTATATAAACGAAACATTATAGAAACTTTTAGATGCTATTTAAAAAAAGGGGAGAAATATATTTAAAGTGATTTATTGAAGAAATATATATATATATATATATATCTGTTCTATAATACTTGTAACGATAATATTTTATAAGATTTGCAAGTAAATATTAATCTTCAATATATAATTAAGTAATGTTATATGTACGACTTGCGGAAGGCTGCTGGAATTGACTGGTCGCAGAAAGTCGGAGATCGGATACTATGGCCTATCGGAGAAGCTTATGTAAAGCAGTGGATTGCTAAAGGCTTATGACGTGGACGATGAATGATGTAGAAACAATTATTTAAAAAAAACTATACTCGATGAACATATTTAGAGAAACGGAAAATAAAGTGGTATAAAACCAAAAAAATCATGAATATTTGTCACAATTAAGTTTATTAAGCTTATTATTCGTTAATTTAAAACTGTAAATATCGAAAAAACAAACGATCAAATGACAAAAATTGACAAAATTAAGAAAAAAAGGAAAATTTTACAGAAAATAAATATTTTTGTCTTTAACATTTTTGTAGGAGTGGCCCAGTTTCAATTAAAGTAGCAGTCCTAGCAACTTGAGTGACATTAAGACCTGGCATATTCAGTTTATTTGTAGCTACAATTTACACTTAATACGATAAACAAGGCAGTCAAGGCACAACATTTAAACAAAACCTAAATTTAAAACTCAAATTCAAAAGTTGACATTGTTCACAATATGGAAAAACACATTACGCAATAATTACACAAAATCAAATATAATACTAAAAAACAATGAAAACCTTTTTTTCAATATGATTTATATTAAAACCAGTTTGTAGCCAGTAGGTACACACGATAATTATTACAACAGGAGAAATTAAACCTTTATTTTACGTTCCTCCAAATTTGTCCATGAGTTTATTTTTTTTAATGAAAACCAGAAAGATATTGAAGTGAAACGTTAGCGCCAGTTGTAGACGTCACTGACACAGAAGCGCCACGGGATAAAATGAGCGTGCACAGTTGCCAAGTTTTTTCCACTCGGCCAGCATGCAGATGGACGTGTAAAATCGTACAACGTCACAGTAGAACTCTGTTTCGCTTTAGCTTTTTTAAAATTAAAATCTTCCACGTTTATTTTGTTTCTCAACAACTGACGTCACAATCTCTTTTTAAGTGTAACATTGTTGTATCTTTTACTATATTATAATTATTTTGTAAGCTCTTTAATACATGTACATAAACATAGGAATTAATATAATATCTAAAAGTAACGAGTGTTATTCACAATGTTCTTGAAAAATAAGTGAATAAAAACAACTATCAAGAAGTTATGAGCGATTCAAAAATGAAAAAAAAAAACGAGATCGAGTACTGTAAATTTGTGTGTACACATTTACAAGACGTCATCACTGCATATTTATAGATTTATACGTGATTCTTGTTCACTAATTGTTATTTAAAGACCAAGGAATTTGATCGTTATTTTTTTATGTAACAGTTTCAGGAAAAACAGCATTGGAAATAAACTGAATACGTACACGACGTATTAGTATCACGATGCCATGTTTTACTTTCTATGATACACCCATCTATTTTACTTAACATACGTAAATATATATTTATACTAAAAAATGTAATAAGTATAGCAAAAATTCAGTCCCTTAAAATACTTCAAGTACTTAAACAGAGAACGTTAATGTGCAAAATATATAACACTAACTGTGACCGTGGGTTCGCTCACGTGGATTACAGAATGCCCACGCGAATTTTGAGACCCCGCTCCCGGCTATTATAAACACAAAAATGCTTATTGTGGGTGTTCCTTAGAAGATAGACGTATATTCTCCCTGACTTTTTTGTAGGTCTTTTTAGTGCCTACAATTATGTTGTACATTAATTTGCTATATCTCTTATGGATTACTCAGCGTAAGCCATTCAAGCGCCCGAATTGATTCACGATGAGCGGTTTTTTTATTTCTGCGGAACCCTAATTCTTTTTCTTAAGCCTAAGTTACTCTCTATAACATCAGCTATCTATCAATGAAAGTCCCGTCAAAATTGATCCAACCATTTCGAAGATTAGCCGGAACAAACAGACAGACAGTCATAAAATTTTGAAATGTTTTTTTTCTATAGGTATCGTATATTCTTTCATATGCTTTATAATAAAAAGCTGTTATTTTGACATTATAAACAGACACTTCAATTTTACTAATTGTATATATATATTATATATACAGGTAGAAATATTTGTATTATAAAAATAGTTCTGCGCTGCCAAGTAGGTCACTAGACTGTCATGAAATGTAGAGGAAATAGCTCACAGGTATTATAATCTATAATGGAATGTAAAATTTTAAGCTGAGGAGCGTAAAGGTAAGAACTGCATGTTTTATTTTATTTGTTTACTAGCTGTGCCCCACGGTTTCACCCGTGTTAATTTAATCCGACAAACACCGCGCCGCGCCGCCCTCACAACACCCATGTAGTCTAATCATAATTGTTCTTCCCGCAAGTACAAAATATTTTAATTTAACATAGTATCTCCTAAACTATGTACTCAAATAGCAAAATTTAACTTCATAAAATTATCTCTATTATGAAGTAACTTTCGTTCCTAAGGATTAATATGCCATGACTAAAAATAATAATGCTTATAAATCACTGTTTAATTTTCAACAAACCTTTGTCACAAAATATCTTATTGTAGCTTATATATGAGAGATAGGCATATGCTATCGCTGATATTTTTTTTAGATATACTAAGGACCAATATTTTAGTAGAACATTGTATTTCCGTATCATTAACGATTACGCCAGCGCACGCGGTTAAAGCAGTTCGACAGTAATACAATAATATTACATATATGACAAATGGGTAAAACGAACGCGCAATGAATGACACTGGAAATATGCGAGCACAGTTCGTGGCGAGTTCACTAAGATAATAAACCTCTGACTAGCCTTTGTCTGCCAAATTATCTACTAAAAATAATAGCCGAAATCTGTACAAAATTCGTTCTGAAAACGCAATGGTGAAAGATCATTTAACCCTAATGACTTTGTACTGTTATACCACGTCTGAGTTCAGTCTACTTTAGTGAGAATTTTCTACAAAGAAAAAAGATAAATTATCTAGATGTTCTAATTATAACTATTCTTGAAGTGACAGTTTATTTAATTGAAACCAAATACGTCGGTACAAATTAATGGAAATACTGTCAGGCTTAATAACACTAATGGAACAGATACGGTTACAACAAGAACGAGCAGGACTACCTACCGTATCCGATTTATGTATGTACAATACTTTATTACCACAAACTATAATCATAAAGCTACATTTAGCTAACATCAAAGTAACAACTTGTAAGTAAAATATTTTAAACAGCAACGAAAGTGAAACAAAACGAGAAAAAAAAAACATTTTAAATTTAAAGAGCGTAAGGCTAAACTGAATAAAAAATCAGGACATTAATAACTTAACTGCCTCATTAGCTACTAGGTCGTAAGCGCGACTGCTATGCCCGATGTCCTGGGTTCTATTCTCAGGTCGAGCAAAGTGTTACTGGGATTTTCCATGAAATTCTCAGTAGCAGCTCAGAGATTCGTTTTGTGACCGATTAATGGCAATAGGCTCGCAGTCTTATTACTTGGGTCCTGATAACATAAACGGCTAACGGTGGGTGTACTTTAAGTACATCTGTGCTTAACCCTTCGAGGACTAGCAAACAAAAATGCGCACTGAAAATAAAGAACTGTATATTGAATTTGTATAGTCAGTTGATTAATGCAGAAAAAAAAATATTTTATCTTGTACCATTATTTAGAAGCAGAAGGTCAAGAAAAAATTATTTGTAATTTTTTCGAATAAGCAACGATCTTCTAAAAACTTTAAACAACACCAATTGTGTTAAGTAGTAAATAATATCCGTTCACTCATGATAAAGCAACCAACTGCGGCGCGATTGTGCAATTTCAAAACCTACAAAACATAGTACAATGACCGTTTCAAAACTTAATAAGGATTGACTCTTTTACTAGGTTTTAAGTTTTTAGAACATATTTATAATATTTAATACTAGCTGTGTCCGTGGCTCCGCTCCCGTGGACTACAGAATTTTTTTTTATGAAGATATCGGGATAATTTTTTTCCACAAGGACCAAGTAACTAAACAATAAATTCAAAACAATTATCAAAATCTATCCCGTGTTTGTTGCGTGATGCGCGCACAACGGCAAACCTCTATAATTTTATTTAAATAGAAGTTTTGCGGGTCGTGTTCTATACGTTCGCGCATCATTCATCTGATCGAGCTGAAACTTTGCACAGTTTTGATTCGCACTAACGTGAAAGTTTTTATCATAGAATCATCATAGTACAATAAATAATTGGCGAGTGATTCATTTCGAACACGCCTATAGAATTATAACTTAAAAAATAAATATATTTTTAATTTGAATACGACACGCAGTTCGAGTGGATACATCAAAAGTATTTTCACTTTAATAAAGTCGCTGCAACCAGCTAGTAGTTAATTTAAAAATGTTAAAAAGAAATAACTTATTAATAAATATCTGTTACCACTCACCCACTGAATGCAAAAGTAAAAGTACATTTCACGAAATTCTACGCGAGATTTAAACATCACAAAAATGATTCAATATAATCGCTCAACCATGTTTGTTCATCTTAATTTTAAAGCCCAAACAATACAAACATTAGACATGGAAACTCCCATGAATTACGGGTTTCCGAACCGTAAAAAAAGTGTTTCAATCGGCTAATACAATTTTAATACTAAAAGTGTTTTTGATGTTAACTACGGATACAATACGAAAGAAATCATATCACATGACCAGTCAAGAACCTACTTCAAAATTATGATCTTAGTCCCGACAAGCTGAGTATTATAATTTTTGTCACAGTGTCAAAGCGGCGAAGCAGTTTTTTGCTCTTGTGAAAAACTTATCTCGTGTCCCGTGCTGTTTTAATATTGCACAGCGGCAGCTTTGTAACAATGCTATGTAATTTGAATTTGTTAATTCATTAGGGAAACCATTCGAACAACATACTATAATATATTAATGGACAGTATCAAGAGTATCAACTATAGCTCTACTAATATTATAAATGTTAAAGTATGTATTTTCGGATGTTTGTTACTCAGTGACGCAAAAACGGCGGAACGGATTTGGATGAAATTTGACACACAGTTTATAACCTAGTGCAACACACATAGGAAATTTTAATCCCTGTAAAGGCCCAATTCTGAAAACCACGAAATGAAATCGCTGCAGAAGCTAGTCACTAATAAATATACGAAGAGAACAGAATATTTTACACAATAACCACAAAAAGCCAGCAAAGTGGCTTTTTAGTTAAAAGTTTAAATTTAATAATAACAAAGTACCGAATGTTCGTTTAGGTTACATATAACAGAATATAATACAAGCAAGTTATTTTGAAATCATGCATGGATGCATTACGTTTGCAACTAATCGAACGGTTAGTTAATTGGTCTCAAGTGATATAACTTAGCGTAATTGTACTCACGGCGTAAGTACGTGTGTACTGTTCTCAAATGACGCCTGAACAAGGCTTCCGATGCTTGTCTCTCATTACTTATACTCATTATTGGCGAGAAGAAGAAAGCAGACATTGAGCAGACACAGCACAATAGACACACTCGAACTGGGTTAATTGAAGACAACAGCGACCAATGCCGACGGGTAACGGTCGAGATCCGATCTATAGAGGTACTAAATTAATATCGCAATAAACTACTAAGTAACTGAGTTGTTAAGTGCTAAATATTATTTATTATTCGATGTAGAACGTAAATAAAAGAACACAATATTCTATCTCATTTGTTCACTTTTTTTTTTAAACACAAAATTATAATCTTTGCAGAGAACCAGTGTTGTTCGTGTAAAAATCAATTAACTTAATGTAAAATTCACAAGCATTGTACTGGTTCTCTGAGTGTACGTTGTTTAGGATAAATATTCGAAAGTGAAAGTAAAGAATGAATAGATTTTTGACATATTCGATGATCATTCTGTGATTAAACAAAAGTAAAAGACAAGAAGCTACCACTTGTCACTTTGGATGATACATTCAAAATTAACATTCAAAGTGGTAGATGTAAATTAGCCCACGGTAATTGAGATTTTAAAATATTACCAATAAATATCTTATACCAATTTTAATTATTTAACTTATTAGAAAAAGTGTAATTTATCGAATATAACCTACAATCATTTGCGGAAGCCCTACCGCAAAGCAGCAGAGTGGTGTGGTTGGTAACATGCACTGGCACTCGGTGCGTTCCAAGTTGGAAGTTGAAACTTCCAACTTAGTCCTCAGAACTAGCAACGTATTTTTTTTTGTTACAACGCCACGATTATAGTATATTTCTTGTAATTTTCAATCATCGCTCTAACAAGATGGCGGCTCCCTTGTTAATGAAATTGTCCAGAGAGTTTTTGAGGCAACTTAAAATGCTTGTTCCTGGTCATCATAATCCACTTCACTTGTGCATAATAACCAAACTACCTGTAAAATGCCGTCAAAATTACATAACTTAGTAACGATGAGAGATAGCGTAAGTTAATGAATTAAAATAAAAACGACCACAAAACAGATTTAAGATCCCTCCAAAACTCCTAGCAGCATGTTAATCACTGGCTTCACGACTACGGTCCTTTTATTATTGGTTGTACAAAGAGCTGCAGTAAACATTTAGGTACATCAGGTGGACTGCATGCCAGTTCGCGACTTTATAAACAAAGAAACCCTAATAAACTACTATAAAAATATAAAGATGTTAAATAATAATATAAAACCGTGAGAGTGCAGATTAACGTCACATTATTTTATTGATTTGAAGAGTTAGCACTTTTTAACAACCACGAAACGAGAGAGAGTAGCACATAAATATTGCGAGGCTGGAAGGAAATCCCGAAAATAGGTCGAACTACTTTCTCTAAACGAAGCGGTATGATAGTTAGACATACCCGCAATGCGACACTACTTCTTACATTGATTTCCGAATTTTCTGGAAAACTTATACTTATTTTTAATTGTAAACCGCTTTCAGATTTGCTAAATTTACTATTAGGGAAAATTACACTAATACAGCTAGCTAGCTGTTTACCAGGAGTGATTGAAACCAAGCATGCCCGTACAATATTACAAATCATATATCTAATTATTCCTTGACAATATACAGGATAAAAAGTGCTTTATTAATATTTAGGACTTTTGCAAAAAAGACAATAGAAATCGATGTCATTTAAGATTATATATTTTATTTTATTTTAGGTATCAAGTAACAAATCTATACTAATATTAAAAAGCTCAAGAGATTGTTTTTTTTTTTTTGTGTTTCAACGCGCTTATCTCATACAGATATGTAAAAAAACCTTTTTTTTTATGGCATACTTATTGGGAAAAATTGACTATAAAACTTCACCTTACGATCTTAATCCGCATTCCGGTAAGCTATGGGCAAGTACACAAAGTGAGAACAACAATGACAGGCTACACTGGTGCGTTGGCGGCGACGCGCGACGTCGTGAATAATCGGTCGTATAAATTTAACACAGGTGAAACCGTGGAGTACAGCTAGTATTTTAATATATATCATAGACATTAAGCACGCAGTCGATATTTGTTCGATATTAATGCGAGGCGTCACTCATCAAACAATACAGCTCACCGTGAACACAATACGTTAACGTAATATGAGGTAAACGGTACACCACTTCCTGGGCAGTGGACCTTTGGAGCATACTAAATTTGGCATCAAACGTTACTTTCATATCAAACAATGGAACAACGTCCAATCAAAAGAATAACCCTGGAAAAACTTTAACACTAAAATATAGTTTTTTGTACATATTCTAAGAGAATAATTTATTTTTTATTTTTCAAAAAAAGAATACATTCTCAATTTATATGTGTATAAAAAGTATAAGCTACTTACAATAGTATGTTTGAAAAAGAGTCCAAAGCGACACAGTTAACAGGTCCGACTTTTAATAGTAAAAAACGGCACGTGTATCTCAACTACACTAAAATTAATACGAATGATTTTGTTGCCTGTCATTTACACCCACGCTACATTAAACTAGATCAAAGTTCAGTGACTTACGAGAGTCAAGAGTGAAATCCATTCATCATGCGACCGTCACTGGATCAGTAGAGCGGTTTCGAGTTTGAAATAATGACGGGACTGATGATGTCATGTTTGAAAAGGCAATAATTACAATGAAACGTGACTTTATTTTCTCTTTTACCATTTGTGTTAGGTGGACCGTTTGAAAGAATGAACTTTACAAAGTTCATTCATTGTGATAATGAGGGCGTCAGCAGCAGGAAGGCACCGCCGCCAAGCGTTCCGGGAAGCGGCGGCAGACGAGGCGCAGACACCAAATGACGTCATTAGATGATCAGCCAATTGGGGCGGACATGTCAGGCTCATTTCAAACTATTTATTCAAAAGACGTTCATTATAATAATAAAGCGAGACGAAGTCCATATTGTTATAACATAAATAATATTTTAAACTTTAAGTACGCCAAAGCAGAGAATTGCGCGTAAAATGAATATCTTCCAAATACGTGACCAGGCCGTTAGGCATTAAAAATTTAGATACTAACATTTCAAAAAGGATAGTTGAACAAAATAAAGCAACAGTGTAGCTAAAGTTGTATGAGAATTTATTAATCATAGTAAAAATAGAGAGAGCGCTTGATTAAATTTACGTTATCGCAGAGAGTTTATCGTTACACTAATTATATTCACATTATGTAAGAATTAAACTTCATTTTCTATTTTTGTGTTAAATACAAAAACAAATTCGTAATTAATGAAATAAAATTATAATCAGGCCTACTTTTCATATTGATTAATTAATTTTGATTCACAGTGGCGTGGCAAATTATAATTTTAGTTACAAATAATTCCATGGTTTCGTAGAAAAAATAATAACTCTCATAATAAGTTACATAATTTGGCTTTGAGGGTAAATAACCCTTAAATGCATAGTGATGTATTTCTATATCAATAAGGTTTGTAGTTTTTAGAAATATTGTAAAAGCTGTAACCTTTCCTGTTTTCACTATCAATAACTTTTTAGATACTAAAACTCATGCATTTTAGCGTTATGCCAATAAGGTGTGCTACGTTTAATGAATTGAGGGGCGACGTCTCATTTAAACAAGTCTTCAACTACAGTTTAAATATGTATACAATCATGACGTCGACCGAAAATCACATGAAACAACATACAGAACCTTAATTTCATTAAAAATAATGTAGACGTATTTTGAACCTTTCTACACTCTCGTAATTTTCATTATAATTGGTAGTTAGTCGGGCGGCATTAGAAAATGCTCTACCGTCATAATGTGGTTTCAACATGTTTTCCTTCAATAAAAGCTAGGGCTCTATGGGATTAGAAGTCCATTGGTCAGAGTAAGCTACAGTCGAGACATTATCATTTCAGGCTTCAAAACAAAGTTTTTAAAATAGACCGAACATTAATCTGCTGAATACGAGTTGAGTTAACACATAATGAAATTCTCGTACAAAGTCATCATAAATTTGTAGTTATATCTGTACGTGTAATTTTATCCTCAAATGTTGTGGTATTTAAGCCACTAATCTAGAATTTGACATTGAAATGTTTTTTGTCTGTCTGTCCATTTATATTTTTGGATACGAAAAAAAACGGCTTGACAGATTTTAATGAAGTTTTATACACCCGGAAGTATATGTCCATTGCTCATTTGAAAGGGTTATATAAATAAAAAATGATCATTAATACTTTTACAAATCGTAAAACAATATTTCAAAAAGATTTTATTGACATTTAGTTTACAGGGAGTATATATATTGACGAAATTGATAGCCTATAAAATAAAATGGTTTTTTTTTAATTTAGGTACCAGACGTAAATAATTACTGTGTAATAAAAGCGTGCGCTGCCGCGCGCACCGCTAGTTGCATAATGTAATATTAACACAAAGTATCTCTATTTGATATTCAAAATAGTATAGAAATACTACTTTACCGCAATGATTTCTTAGCATTAATATTAATTTACGTATTATAGTAAAACTCGTGTTAATTGAACCATATGATATCACTTCATTGAAGAATTCATATTTTATATTACGTGTAAAATAAAGAAGATTTTATTTACCTTTAAACGGACACAATTGTTTCAAATTCTCGACAATGAACGAAAAAAATAAAGTTATAAAATACAAGGCGTTAGATGAAAATGATATTGCAGTACATCAGAGGATATGCAAGAATCTAATATTATATTTTTCGGTATAAACAAGAAGTGTAATTTATTACTCTTAAGATAAATAAATTGTGGTAAAAACACGTATTATCAAAATATAATTGAAGTACCTAATTAGATAATTATTTAAAAAAAGTAAAAAGCAAAAGATAAACGAATGCAGAATGTTGCAAATGGTGGCGATAATCAAATTAACAACTACAAATATAACGAAGTATTGAATTTACTAATAATCATGATCTATTGAAACACAAATTAGAAGATGCATTTCATGTGGTGAAGCAAATTATATTAGTCATTGAATGATTCGTTGAAGATGTGATTAACAATAATAGTATTATTCAAGTAGGCGTCGCGAACGTATTGTTTCCTTCCAGAAATGGAAGTTAAGACGACTTGATTGTACCAGAATTTTCTTTGTTAACTTCAACTAAAGGGGTCAACGTACCAACTATTAATATTATCAAAGCATAGTTAGTAGTTACCTTACTATATCGGATTATTCAACACTTTACTTTAATATAAACATACTTTTTAGTTACAAGCGTTGAAAAGTTTATTATTGCAACAGCATGATAAGCACCTAAACACGTCAAACTTAAAAATTTCTACTAGTTTATTCTCAAAGCTCCGATCATATTAGATCTTGATTTATAGTTCCAATTGTTTACTTTTTTCTCTTCTAAATGCTTTATACTTGGTTTTATATTAGAATATTCACTTTAATGCTATTTTGATAGCGAACGGTACGTCTAGGAATGTGGTCGGTATTCGTGTTGAAGTTAATATAATCACTTATTTAAAATTGTATGCTCAAAATTAACACAGGAATGTGGAATATTAATTACAGTACTATTTTTAATAATGTATTTATTAACTATAGCAATTTATTTTCATATTGTTTTTTTTGTTTTAGAATTCTTTTTACTTTTTAAGTAGTTGTGTAATCCGTGAAAGTAAAAATGTCATAAGGGCCGATGATACTTCAGCTCGAATTCCGATTCCGCTGTTACTTCCCCGCGCTAGCTCGTTCTATCTCGCTCGTACACTTATAGTCCTGGAGTTAGCGTTGAAAAAGATAAAGTCATAGTAAACTGTCTTAGTTGATATCATAAAAGTAATCACAATCAGTAAACCGATCACCATTCCGCGGTGTAGTGTAATATTGTTGAAGTAGTAGTCTGATCTGAGTCTTTGACTTAACGGAAATAGTAAAAAAATTTAAATAAAAAACTACGTCCAATAAAACTTTTTGAAGTAATATTTCTTTCTGACTTTTGGTAGATGATAAAATTAAGAGCTGCGCGCGAATCTAATCACAGTAATCACTGAAGTGCGACATGAAATTTATCAATGATAATAATGTGAATTAATTATCCTAAGCATTTATTATTTTAATTTTGACAAAAAAGTGTAACTTCTTACATGCGTACATAGGTACACACAATATTTTAATAAATAAATAGTTGACATTACCGTGCTCTGAAGATAATAGTCTCCTAAACCTGACCTTATGCGTCAGTTGCTCGCATGAACTTGTAAAAAAAAAACATAAAATAAAGCAATAGTATTATACCACATGAAATTCAACTAGGTGATTATTTACTTATGTACAAAATTACAGATAGTTATAGATTTGTATACATAATGCCGATCAGCTAGACAAATTAAATGTAACACTAACTCCTGGACTATTGTTGCTTGGGGTCACTCGAGGTCAAAGCGATTTTATGTTACAATATAATTAAATATTATCAAAATGAAAAAGTATATATTTCTCGCTTGTATAGTTGGTATTATACATGTTTTTTGCATGAATAATTTTATTTACATTGTTTCGTCGCATCATGTTGCATAATTGTGTGGAGCACAAGCGATACATGCTTCCTAAATGAAAGCCGAAGCGAGACTGATCGCGCCGGGGGTTAGGGGCAGGGTGGATGGATGGCTTAAAAGCGCAATAGTTTAGGTAATTTCTTTTTATGGCGACAATAATAGCTATTTTCAAAATTGAAAAAACATAGCCTCTGCTTTATATTTCGTTCAGAAATATACAAAGCTTCATGAACTAATATGTGAAATATTTTAAGTACTATACCATTTCCATTTCCTTATTTTCTCGATAACAGCTCCTGTGAAAACTTGAACGAGCGTCTCTTTTACATTATGTATGCATTATTTTATAAAAATATGACGTTTACGTATACGTACAAGGTTATACCAGAGTCGGAGAAACTGATAGGGATGGAGCTATATCGATAAACGTAACACGATCACAGACCCGAATTTTTTTTACAAAATGTAAGAAACTAAACTACTGCCGGATACTTTTGTACAAATTTATTAACTAATATTACATTTCATTACAAGACGTTACACGTATTAATTCTTGATTGATAATGACAACTTCTTCAAAATTTTCGAAACTGTTGTAAAATAAGTAGGTATAGGTAGGTACTCGACAATGAAACGAAATAATTATAACGACAGGTAATCTTTATTTATTTTAATCAAAATCTGATAAATCGTCACTGTAGTAATCGTAATAAATATATGCGATCGATATCATTACTTATATAGTCACAACACTACAACTATCAAATTAGAACTGACATCGAGAAAATAAAGAAATGGGAATAGTATAGCGGGTTTATTTTTCGGTTTGGAGGCAACTTTACATTTTTTTTTCTATCGAGAAAATTTTATGCAATCACGTTTTCGCCAAACATAGTACTTAGCGTCAATCCTAAACTTTAACATATATTTATTTAAAAAATGTAATGTGTGGTATTATTGCTGTAACAGAGGATCAAGTTAAGCCTTTTCAGGTATCATAGGCCTTAATGTAAAGATATTTTTTGTAATCATTATAATTACATATTTTAATAAAAACCATATCTGTTATAATTTTTTTTTCAATAATAAATTGTAAAGAATTCTTCATTGACACACGTGCGGATGATGACATGAGAATTGTAGAAAGAAAAAAAAAAACACTTTCAACTCTAATAAATAGCAGACATCGACCTCCCCGAACTTCCTCGAAAAGAACAGGATAATCGAACACAACTTATACGAAAATAAAATAGGAGACATTACTGAGTGAAGTTGTGTTTTTTATGATCATATTAAAGCAACTAGATAACGTAATGACGATAAAGATAATAGTTTTTCGCTGGGTAAATTGATGAACTGCTTCATTATTTCATTAATATAGTTAGCTACAGTTTTATTTTTCGCGTCTTTGATATATCTTCAACCATTTAACATGTACCTTGTCCATATTGCGTTATGTCATTTTTCTTTAAATTCATGATGCGTACTGGCAACATTCCAATGGTTCATTTTAATCGGTCTAATTCATTGAACTGTTCTATAACCGAATAAGCGCGCGAATAGACATGGGCGACCTCTAGAAGGTCATGGTATATTGTGATTTCAAACGGGTTCATGATAAGTAGCTTGTTTCTCGTACAAGGAATGCTATCTTAAAAATTATACGCGTTTATTATATAAAAAATTAGAATGATTTTAGTGAATTTTTCAACTACGAGGTATGAAGAGACCTTGTTCTTTAGTTTTTGGTTGCGTGAAAATAATTAATTCAAGATTATTTCCTACGTTGGGAAAAAACAAGGTTAAATTTGGCCAAGAAAGTTTATCAAGTTTAAAATATCGGTAATTTAAAATTATAACGTTGTACATGTGCTACCAAAACGCAAAAAGTAGATATATAATATATTTAAGTAGGTTTAATAGGTAGTTCTTGTAATGTTACGTAAAAATTATCATAATTATGTTGACTAAATCATTGTAAAATTAAAAACGGTTTATGTTTTACTGTATTTTTACAAAAGAAAATATATTTATATGTCTAGCTGTGGCCGCAGTTTCGCACTTGTTAACAACATTAATTATTTTATTGAATTTTTTAGATAGGACCGAAGTACCTACGGAGTAAAAGTAAAAGTTTGATCAAAATCTATCCAGTAGTTTTTGCGTGATGCGAAAGACAAACCTCTATCATTTTATTTAGAAAAATAGATATAGATTTTGAGTAGGTATCTTTATATCCAAAATATTGTCATTCTGCTAAAGTAGGTAATTAGAAAAATAAAAATACTTCATTGTATATTAATAGTTAAAATTATACAGATTAAAGCTTAGGGTAATTAATAATACTGGGTAATCCATACAAACTATTATTATAAAAATGTGATTTTTATGTTCGTAAGGGGTAATCTCCTGATCCGATTCTGAAAATTCTTTTATTGGTTAAAACAATATTCTTTTTTTATTTTTACAAAATTTTATATTAAAATTAATGCGAACTAAATCGCGGGCGGTTACTATTATGCTTCATGTTAATGTAGCATACATTAGTAATTTAATTAAGTACCTATTTGTAAATCTTTTCCTTTTTCCGGTTCACAAATGAAGCTTCATAGTTCGATATCATTGACGTCCTATTTGAGATGTTATCGTTTATAAATATTATTCAAGGAAGTGGTTTGGGCTATCACTAGTTACATTTTAATATTGATTCTGTAATTTGAGGAAAAAAAAAACGATTAATTATATAAATGCTCATAAAGAATTATACAATAATTTTATACCCTACTTACAATTATTTACAAAAGGACTTGTGTATCCGGCCGGCAGTTTATCTCATGTACAAACCAAACACAGTGTTCATACAGAACGTACAAGCTAATTGTGTCATATCGAAAATCTCGGACAGTGTTGATAAAAATCAATATTTTGCTAACATCAATTACGTTTACTTTATACTATACACGTTTTACTGCGCAGTTATCTATTATTTCGCAGCCAATACAGGACTCTCGGACGAGGCCACGTATGCTTCCCATTAAGTTTTGTTTAAATAAACTTTGTAACTCAAACCTGTCATGATTATGAACCTTAAAATATTATTATTAAGTATCAGTTACATAACCTCACGTTATCGGGATATTACACTGTGGTAAAAAACTAATATGTATTTTTTTTAATGTAAATAAATTATAAATACTAAATTGTTATAGCTATGACATAAGCGATAAGATTAATCATAATACTTACCAAGCATGACAAGTATAATATGCATTTGTCGGGACTTTTGGGTTAAAGGAAAACATTTCGATGACGCCATAGTAAAGGGGTTATTATTACACTGCAGGTTTATCGCAGCCGATTTTTGGTGCGAGGGGCACGGCCGCAGAATCGAGCCAATAGCGACGCACGACCATGCGGCCGTGCCCCCCCCCCCACACCAAAAATCGGCTGCGACAGATCGTGCAATGTAATAACTCTTTAAGGTGTGGTAGCGGTACTTTCTAGGGTTCGTTTGACTGGCTACCATGCTTATCGGTTTGAAACAGCAGCTTCACTTAAAAATCGGTCTTATTCATGGACCTCTTACGGAACAAACCATCTACTACAGAACTACAGTGAT
The DNA here is from genome assembly GCA_033032175.1 of Saturnia japonica. NCBI lineage: Eukaryota > Metazoa > Arthropoda > Insecta > Lepidoptera > Saturniidae > Saturnia > Saturnia japonica. The sequence goes on along the minus strand of CM065311.1, from coordinate 17,403,216 downwards.
TTACATCAAGTAAAATTGAGGTAATAATCTAACTGGGTAAATAGCTGGGTATACTGTAATAGAATTACATTCAAGTTTAATAGCAATACGAGGAAATTAATGACAAAATATAATTTAAACCCTAAAGTATTTTATTCAACATTAATATATAATTGCATGTTGTCAGTCAAATTTCAATAACGACCTAACCAGTTAAAATAGATTAATCTTTAAACGCTTTTCACATTACATAATGGTACCAGGGCATTTGGGCGTAATCATTGAAAAGAGAAAGTTTCAGACTCGATAAATAATTATGGAATATAAAAATTGAAAGCATAACAAATTGCTTAATGGTCTTTAAGCTTTAGCTTTTTTGCATTAATCACTAGTCGTGCTCGTGTCTGTTCAAACTTTTTTTCTATGCAATGACAGCGACGCTTAGTGTTGCCATAAAATAAACTCTTCGGACTTTGTTTTTATATGTATTTTTTTTTACTATCAATAACGACAATTTAAATGAACTTTGTTCCACTTCAGCGTAGGAAAAGTAAAAAGTACTTAAAACTGGTGCGAATGAAAGTCAAAATGAATATGATGGAAGCGAAAGAGTTCTGAGTCGACCACGTTTGGTTAAGACCCAATAACCGTTGGTGTAAACGAGTCCTCAATTAGAGACAAGGTCCAGTTAGACGGAGGGACGATATAAAATAAGAACTGGAAGTGATCGATTATGGAAGAAAGCTGGAAGCAATAGGTTATGGAAGGCTGAAATTACCGAGCAGAAAATGCCTATGACCAGGAGAAAAATGAGAAAGCCTGATGAGGATGATGTTGTATTTGTTAAAGATGTAGATGTTGTACAATATTTGTAAAATTTCTATGGTGATATAAAATAATAACAATACCAGCCCGTAGGCTTAAGTCCTGGACAAAGGTATCTTTCTGTGGCAAGACGTATAGAAGAAGAGATCTTTATATTTTATTCGTGCCCCACCACATGGGTATGTACGAATATATTATATGCGCACTTGTGATTGTAATTTGAGACAAATCGGTTGAGCAAAATGCAAATCCTGTTGCATTCACAGCGAGATACGCAATTTATTTTTATTTTCAGTGCCTAATCAAACTGCCACTATATTCCGCGATATATAATAAATAGGTCGGGGGAAAAGTGTTTTCGCATAACGTAGGTATAAACTTGTTATAAAATTTCTTTGGCTGTATTATTTGTATCTCGCTGGTTTTGGTAACATTAAAAAAGTTACATTAAAAATGAAAAAAGTTGTTTCCCAGCTATTTTTCATTTGTTTTTTTTTTTCTGAAAAAATGAGTGAATCTAATGAAGAAATTCGATACATTTTAAAATATTATTACTAAATAGGCAAAAATGCAACTCAAGCAGCGAAAAAAAATTTGTGATGTTTATGGATCTAATGCAGTGTCAGTAAGAGTAGAACAAAGTTGGTCCAAACGTTTTCAGTCCGGAATTTTGATGTTAAAGATGTACCTCGCTCTGGTCGCGTTGTTACGAGTAAAATAGACGCAATTTTTGAAAACCTGGAGCAAGATCGACATATCAATAGTTACGATGTAGCTGAAGAACTGGAAATTGACCACAAAACCATTTGAACCCATTTGAAGAAAGTTGGCTATACCAAAAAGCTCGATATTTGGGTGCCACACGAGCTCACTGAAAGAAACCTTATGAACCGTCTACGTATTTGCGATTCATTATTGAGACGTAATGAAACCGAGTCCGTTTTTGTAGAGATTGATAACTGGCGATGAAAAGTGGATCACGTACGACAAGAACGTGCGAAAAAGGGCGTGGTCTAAGGTCGGCTAGGCTTCACAGACTGTGACTAAACCTGGGCTAACTCGAAATAAGGTGATGCTGTGTGTATGGTGGGACTGGAAGGACATTGTTCATTATGAGCTTTTACCGCCCGGCAAAACCATCGATTCAGATCTCTACTGCCAACAACTGATAAGATTAAAGGAAGCAGTTGAGAGAAAGCGGCCGAAATTGATCAACAGGAAGGGTGTGATCTTTCATCACGATAATACTAGACCACACACATCTTTAGCCACTCAGCAAAAATTAAGAGAGTTTGGCTGGGCAGTGTTAGTGCATCCACCATATAGCCCTAACCTTGCATCTTCAGATTTTCACCTGTTTAGGTCTTTTCAAAATTCTTTAGGTTCTGTAAGGTTAACATCAAGAGAGGACTGCCAAAACTACTGGTCGCGTTTTTTTACCAGAAGTCCCAAAGTTTCCACAGCAACGGGATCATGTCTCTACCTACAAAATAGCAGAAAGTCATCGAACAAAACGGCACATATACACTGTAAATAAACTTTGAAAAAAATGTCTTGACTTTTCATATAAAAATGCGAAGAAACTTTTTCCCCGACCCAATATAAATGAACCATGTGTCATTTCACTCCATAATAATAATAAAAATTCAACTTTTAATCGAATGTTTTTCTATATGTGGCTACAGTAATGAATTTTTTTTTTTTTTTATAGGTAAAGTAGCTAATTTACATGCCTAATTAGTATTTATTTTATTGAAATAACTAGCGGTTCCTCGCAACATCGTCCGGATGGCATACATGAAGACAAATAGAAATTATGTGATTGTTTCCTAGATTAATTAATATTTAAAAGTTCTATGCGTGTTAATGAAGAAAATTCTAGTCCTGTGTAACTTTCTGTTACACAGGAATATCATATCGCAAAGGCAACGCTTAGCACTAAATCATGTAAGGGCACATGCCAAGAGTGGACCAAGTTATTTATTGCATTTCTCCGCACCGAGCGAGACGGGCGCATTTATATCGCACGATCAAACGCATTTATGACAACAGCAATAGTTAAACCTCGAGTGCGTTTCCTTTGCTGTATGGAAATGCAATAAATTTTGTCACAGAAGATGCGGCAAAGGAGTTTTAACGGTACCCAGTAAATTAACTAACTGTGGCATTTACTTGAAACTTTGAAGGCAGAAAAACAATTAAACATACTGTCATAATAATAATAATTACTCTAGTTAAAAGATGAATAATCTGATACTTTACAGTGGTATGACAGATATTCTATGTATGTATGTTTTTTGTACAGAAATTATTTGTGAAAAAGTGGTAGGATTTTAAACATCCACACTAATATTATAAATGCGAAAATAACTGTCTATTTGTTACCTGATAACCACTAAGCCTGTGAACAGATCGTAATGAAATTTGGCATAGAGGTAACGTAGGACTTGATGAAAAACTTAGTACAAAACTCCCAGATGGAGTCGTAGGAAAAAACATAAATAGTTTTTTTGTATAAAGACATTTCCAGAACGTATCAAAACTATTCCTATATAAACTTATTAATATAGAATCATTGAGATTTACTATAATTTTTTGTAAAATCAATTACTCTATAAGTTAAAATCGGTACTACAAGTCTCTCTCTGGTTGTGGTCACAATTATAATTATTATCTTATTAACGGATTTATTTAGGGACAGGTCTACTATTCCAAGAGAGGATCTGTTATTTCTCGTCAGACTTATTCATTCAGGTTAAACGTATTTAACGAGCAGAAATAAACTGTAACATTTTTTGTAGAACTTACATTGTTCTATAAATTAAAAAATTATTCATTAAAATTTAAAACTATAATAAATTTATTTGTAGACAGAATCTAATACAGTGAGTGGATTTCATTTATAGCGACGTAACAACACTTAAGTCCTATGTATTTAAAGTACATCACTTATAGAGAACAATTATTTGGCTATAACAACTTCGGATGTAACGCCGACTTCGGGTATACCGGCTAGTTTTATTGAACCATTTGTAACAAGTTCCTAGATAACCCTTGCAGATGTTGCGACCGAGTCTACACACAGAGGAAAAGTTAACAAACAAACACACAAAGATTAATTTATTTTTCTTTCTTCCTTGCTTTTTACCTATATAGCGACTTTCGAATATAGCGACGAAATCCACTGTATTTCTAAATCTCCAACGGAAATTGCCAAACTTGGTAGGTAATACTTGGTTGGTAGTCAATAAATCTGCAGTTTTGCCATGTCTGTACATTTAATTTTGTTCCTTTCCTGATCCTCTACATCATATAGTATGTCCGGATTAAACTCAAAAACAGCTTGACCGATTTTTTTTTTACACGGGGAGCTTATGTCATTATCATTAGATAGGCTATGAGAATTTTCAATAATACTTTTAGAATAAGGTAATTATCAGCCGATTTCGATGAAATGTTGTATTACACGGGAAGTATATTTCTATAAATAAGTAGTAAATATAAATAAAACCACGATAAGAAAAGAATTACTGCGTAATAAACGCGTGCAGAGCAGCGGGGCACTACTATTTATAGGTAATATAATCCTCTCGTTATCAAAATATATACTTAATGCAAATAATTTACGAAATATATGAGACAGCTGCTCTATAGACTTGTTCCTAGCGAGACCAGCTTAACGATTACCTAACAATCATTGTCTCTAAAAAGCTTATTATTAAACATACCAACAAAAACAATATATTGATTGCATCAACAGCAAACGACGTTAAGTTAGATAAATTACATTTCACACATGATATATTACAGTAGTTAACAATCACTATTTAGTTACAAGTCCATTGAGAAAAAAAAAGAAAGTTGCTCGATACCTGATTACGGTCATTAATGAGCAAATATGACAACTACGCAGAACTGAAGGGTTTTAATCAGTGTAGTTAATGTTCGTGCGTAGACGCGACGCGGCCGCAAGCCGCAACGCAACGCCCACTGACCTCACCGGGGACGAGATAAAGGCTATTTTAAGCGTTCGCGATAATATCGGTATTATACGTCGAACGTACAACAGATACGGCATTGAAGACGCCAGAAGCATTCGGTCAATCGGATGTGTCACCCTGAATATGTGATATTTTTCCGTTATGCTGAGACTTCTTACTTCTTAATGATTTTATAAAATTAGATTTTTAATCTGTCTTACACAATTTTACAATATTAACAACTTAACCTATTATTTTTATTTGTCTATAACTTTTTGTATGAGAAAGTAATAGCATAAGACAATTTTAGACAAAAAAAGAAAACCAACTTCAATGATTTTGAGATTTCTGGTGTATCTTCTTTATTGCACAAAAAAATTGAAGGACTTAATGCTAAAAAGCTTTCTCTACCAGTCTTCCAGGGGAGCAAGAGAAATATATTTGCAAGGTGTGATTAATATTTAGTAAAAAAGAAAAATGTAGCCAATATTCAACTGCTCCATGTAATAAAACCTACGTAGTGAATACTTGAAGGAATCCCGAAGTTCAAGGTCCAAAGCCAATGAAATTAAAATGGAACCACCCTAGAGGTATTCCCTATCTAACAAAAAAGAATTATCTAAATCGGTACATAAACAAAGAAGTTATGGTGGAACATCCATTAAAAAAATACATTCCAATTGAGAACCTCATCCTTTTATTGAAGTCGGTTAAAAAAACCTCAATCGGTGACTCAAAGTAAAATCTAATTTGTGTTATAATTACCGTTTGATTCTTGGGAATGCTAATGTACGATAGCAGTAATGGAGGCTTAAACGAGTATGTACTGTGTAAGGTAAATTGAAATACGTGGCTTCCTAATTCAGCAGAATTACGTATAAAAAAAATTATATTTTCATCATTTTAGAATCTGTTTGGCCAAAATACCTTCACGCTCCTGATTTCATTTAAGCGTTCTACCGTCACACTGAAAGTCTCCAGCTCTCACAACGTGCGGCATTGCGTTATCACTATCACCCACTCAGGAAATATTCAGATTATACCAAAAATAAATTTTAAAAAATCAGCTAAAATTAAGGACCGTACACTTTTCATATTATAGAGGCTTGTAGATTTGTATTGATATGTAAATATATAATTATAAGCTGAGTGGGGACGATCACTATATAAAGCAAGTTGTGATGAAAGCGAGGCGTTCACGGTCGCTGATTGACAAGGGAACAGGTCACGTTTTAAAAATTACATCTACTATTCATCATTCTAGTGTTGGTCAGGTGTGTTATAATTATATCTATGTACAACATAATTGTTTAAGGTTGAGATATTGCTATCTAGATGCTAGTTTTAGGGGTTTGCGAATAATTGAACTTACAATACAAATTAAACATAATACTTGAAATTTGGAAGATACTACTACTTGATTACAATGCTTTTCGCACACCTCTACCTAGTATTTTCTCCAATATTTTATTTTAATTTGTAGAGAGAAATATATTGTGCATTATGCAACAATATCATGCTAATAATAATTTCAAGTTTTATATAAAGCTTATTTTTTTACAATTTTTAAAACTATTAATGTCTATTCGCAATGAAGCCGTTTTTGAGTTAAATCCATATATTTAAACAGATAACAAAAACAAATTAAAAATATAAGCATTGAATTTAATTTATAAGCACATTATTTTCTTATCGCAAATAAATTTCTAAATTGTTATAAGTATCATAGACGGACAGTTATCATAAACCCCTCCCTCGTCCTTATCACAGCTGGTCACATTTGCCAGACCCCTGTACCTAGTGTGATGTCACATATTTTATAATTTTACATTTAGAAATTTAAACAGCAGTGTTCCGAAATTATTTTATGCACATTTAATTTTTTTTTTCAATAAAATCAACATGAAATCAAACATAGGTATGAAAATTAAAAAAAAACAAAAAATTGTATTATATTAATGAAAAATAAAAACTTAATAATTTTGAGTTCATAGACTTCGAAACCATTCCTTTATTTCATTTATAACAGGCATAGTAGTTACATCGTTCTCATTTGGACAGTTAACATCAGAAACATTCATTGTGTCAACATCCTCATCTAAAATCTTTCATCTTAATATAAAGCTTCATTGTCATTATTCAAACAAAGAATTTCTCTGGCACGTCTAGCAGCAATTCTTTGAGGCCGAATCTTCACGATGGGTAATAAATAGTTCTTGAGTTTTGTGATTTCTTGTATAGGTTTGTGGCCTTGTATGATGCAAAATATAGACCACAGATGCCACACGATTTCTTAAATAAGTATGCCTCGACAATGGGGCAATAGCTGTCATACAGAACTTGCTTCAAATATGATGAAAGTCGGAGATTTAAAGATAGCCGAAGTAACAGTGGAGCGAATTTTCCTTCGCAGTCATCTTTTTCTATGGTTACATACCCGTTAGACGTCTGTTTCATGAAAACAGGTGGTGGTTAAAAAATCCCCTATTGTAATAGTTGCCAAAGTCTAGATCGCGCACACCATAACATAGAACATCCTAGTATTTTACTATTTGTAATAAATATTGTGATTCACGTACATGATGTGCGTACCAAATCGCATCATTTTTCAATACCTTAGCCTGTTCGATATCCTGTCTAGTATCTGTTGGCGCAATTAATTCGGCAACCACAGCACAATCATCGATCACTATTTGGCTCCAAATATTGAATATTGAATATCGAATAATGAATTATCGAATAAATAGAAACAAAGAAATGACGGCAAGGCGCAGTGTGGCGGCATTTATCAAAGGCGGTCGGCTCGTGACAATATAGTACAGCGAGTGCAAATTTGCCAACAAAACAAATTAAACCTTATAGTCATGCACAGAGAGTTGCAACTATTTTTATTTTATTCATTAGTAGGTATGTAGTTTAAATATAGTGTTGAAATACTTAGATATAAAATATTAAAAATTGAAAAATGTGATGTCACAAAATTTGGGACCCCTCCCCCTTGTCACACAATGTCACATTTCGTCAACCCCCTCCCAACCCACTTAACGTGTGACGTAATTTATGGATAGCACCTAGATACGCAAAACGCAAATTTATGAAGTTGTAATCTTTTATATTAGAACCTACTTCACAATTCTTTTTTATTTTTTGATAATTTCTTTCATCATGAATATATCAAATGCCATGTTGGTTGTCCCGACCGTCGCACAACCAATCTCTATAAATGAGTTCGACGAACCAGTTGACGACCACGGGTTAAAGCTTTGGTCGTTGCACTGCCATCTTTGCGGATCAGAATCGGGTTACATTTTAGCATTGAACTTAAGCACAGCGGAATTTCAGGAAGTGAAACCGTATAGTGTATATAACCAGTATACTTTTAAAATTAAACATAATTTACACAAATATAATTACATTTTAGTAAACTTATTATAAACACAAACTATTTTGTCGCCAATTATGTTCTTCAATTGTGCAAGCGGGTCTTTACACGTATAAAAATTATCTCTAAACAAAAAAAATGTCTACCGTAGGGTAACATCGTTGCTGGTGTTTAAATAATAAAACGTTATCATCAGTTATAAAGTTATATCAGGCATTGTCATGAATACACAGGAGGCAATAATATCAGTAGAATTTACACTTACTGGGACAATGATCTTTATGCAGCTGTCTTTCGTTTGTGAAACAGTGGTCGATTGAGTGGATGGCCTCGACCCCACTTTTATATACATTAAAAGGAATATATACACACGCCGCACCGTCGTGAAATCCGTCTGTGCTATTATTAAGGTAATCCTCTTTAGGCGACGACAACTATGACACACCTTGCATTAAACGACGTTCAACCTGATTGTACGGCTCGTAAATACACTCCCATAAAGCCAACAAAAACTATTATAGAGATCTTATAATATTTACAATCAAATTGATAATTTCTAGCAACAGAAAGTTAGGTATCTAGCTGACGTTTAATATACAACCTTACGTCAAAGTAGTTCGAGTAATTTCAAATTCTCACAAACGAGACGCGAGACATGACGGTGAAAGCTCGTCTGCCCTTGCGATCTCTAAGCTTCAGAAGAACATAATTGCACAGGTTCAGTATGAGTCAATTGAGAATGAGTCAATTACATTAACAGTCAACGAGAGCCTGTATTTACATTTTTTTAATAGCAAGCTCATAAATCTTAATAACTATATCGAGTAACCAACCAGTTTTAATGAAATCTCGCTATTGAAACATGTGAATGCCAGCGTAATTGTTGAAAACGTCAGTTATTTTGCATCGTATTTAATACACACTAATTAATGTGTGCTAATGCAATTACGCGATGTTGCGATGGTATGCGAGTGCGCGTCGTTTTGCGCCTACGCGTAACAACTAACTTTAATCTCATTAGAAAGTCGTAGATTCGGCTCGGAGGTCGTTGACCGGCAAAGATCTCAGACCACACCCTTTAATCGTTCAACGTGATATACCGATTACCAATATAATCGATACAGTAACTATACATAGACAAACAGTCACAGGTTTTCAAACACATGTTAACCATTTATGACCACGCGTTTGTACAGATTTACATTAACACCTACGTACAGTAGAAACGTTATATTATGAACGAGCAATGTTTATCTTATGATACTTTACGAAAAGCCATAACTTGTATCCCGGTAAAAGTAATAAATGTCGCCATTTAACAAGACTGTTTTTCATTTCCCTGGCAACAGTTACATAAAAGTGATATGCAAATATTGCAGACGCTTTGGTAGTGTATATTTGAGAACCGATTATTTACACATACATATATATTCACGTTTAAACCACATTTAGCCGCTTCTAATCGAAACCAACAATCTCATATCATAACGTCTCATGACCGATGTGTATTATGAATTTTAAATCATAACATTGAATCTAAATCGGATGACTAATATTAGTCTACTTTATGTGGAATGTGTATTCCAGTCTCAGTAAGCATAGAATAAACAAAAAACACTAATACCAAGATAAATGAGCCGTCAGTTAGCAGTCACTATGAGTTAAGAATCGGGACAGGAAATTACAGTTGATTTTGAGCCATCATCAGACAAAAGAGTAGTGGTGAGAGCGATTCCAAGAATGATTGTTGCTAAAAATAAAAAGTAACAGTACTTGTTGCACGATGACCTAGTAGTAAGTACCCAACTATGTGTTCTAAACAGATCATCAGAAGCTAATAAAACGAACTCATAAAGTGCGGGTGTGTTTTAATTCGTTTTACACAGACTCGAAGAGTCGCCGGAAACTGATACATGATGTTGATTGCAGACCACATGTGGAAGTACTTTCTTTCCGCGTGTATCAAAATTCGGCTCAGAAACTTACGTTATAAACTTTAGTATTAATGGCTTACGAGCTCGTTAGAGTGTCACCGTTTTCAGCTGCACATTGTTTAACAGTTCCATATGAGGAAGCAAATGCGAAAGTTGAAACTATAGATTACGATGGATCTTAATTGTTAACGTTCAAAATGAAATCAATTAAATGCACTTGACTATTAAGTTGGAAATTCTGTAGCAAGTAGCCGTTTCAGTTTTGAAAGTTGCCTTCGCATTAACGCTAAGGTGTTCGTTGTGCTTATTTTCAGAACATTTTGTATGTAATAATACTCAAATATTTAATGTTATAGTGTTTCTATAATCTTAAGTATACGCCACTTATGTTAGTAGAATTTTACAATCATCAATACAATCAGCTATTATAATCAATGTTGTACAAATGCTGAGAATTGGTGAACACTATGAACTGACAAAAGATTCTACTGACAGTGCAAATGATCGTCTATAAATTTTAAGTAAATAAATAAATACTATAATAACCTTTTCAAAGAACAAGACCCCAAAAAGGGTGTTAAAAATACAAATATTTGTTTCGTTAGTGTCTTAAAATAATAATGCATTTCGATTCCAGATGTACAAACTCGGAAGAACGCTTTCACTCGTGTAGTCGTGTCCGTAAAAAATCAACACGATCGTTAATCTAATCGTTATGTTTATATTAAAATAAAGTTCTGCTAAAATACTAACATTACTCAAATTATACAAAAAATGATAATTTATGGAATTAAAGAAATTGACATAATTATAATTTTAGCAATAGCATTTATATATTATTATAATTTTTCCAAGCTTTAATTTAACTCGCTATATTTCTATGTGTATGGGTCAAACCTCGCTACAAAATTTTTTACTGAGCTGAAATTTGAAATATTTATGCAACTTCCATGATAGTGTAAAATGATATTTTATATTAATGAGCTGATCTGATGATGAACCCTGATGCTGGCCATAGCAACACCTCAAGAAAACAAGACATAGTCATTGTGTTGTAGGTTTTTTGGATTCGACTCGATAAGTACTATATAGTTTTACGTCAGGGTCTATAAAAGCTTTTAATTATATAGATTGTTATAGGTAGATGTTTTCTATTTCACAAATATTCAAAATTTGATTGATTTATTTATAAGTAATTAAGTATTGAATAATAGTGCAATATGATCTAAAACTATCAATAAATAGACATTCACTTAATATTTTCCTTTTTTGCGTCAAATTTTCACATCAAATATGATTTCTCAGGAAAAGTTAAATTGTAGCCAATAAAAACATTCCGATACATATCAACAGGTGAACATTTTACGATAATATATATATATATATATATATATATATACACGGCTTTATATATAAACTAACGATCGCATCGACGTCAAAGACAGACTACATAATCTTTTAGAATTCGCGGCTATAAAAATTCCTATGTTTTTATATTTTTAGTTCGATCCAAGACATCTGCCGATAAAGTGAGAATGAACTAGGTTACTACAAGTTCTATTTAGAGTTTAATTCGGCAAGTTTTATCATTGCATGCACGATAAGTAAATGGCGGTAATATATACTAATATCACTTATTATTATAAAGCTGAAGAGATTGTTTGTTTCAACGTGCTAATTCTCCTCAACTACAAAACAGATTAAAAAAAAATATTTTTGTAATTTATAACCTACCAGCTGTGCCCGCGGCAGTGCGCTCGTAGGATACAGAATGCCTTAGATTGGGCACGCGAATAGTGAATAGTGAATAGTTCTAACCTCGCGGACCAGCTTATTTTAAAAACAAAAATGTAGGTGATCCTTCAAAGATAAACATAATTATGATCTCGCGGCTTTTTAGTATTTTAAGGATCTGCATTATATACTACATTAGTTTGATATATCTCTTATGATTTATTAAGCGTAAGCCATTTAAGCACCCCAAAATCATAGTTTTCTGAGTTAATTATTATTTTCGCGGAACCCTAATTCTTTTCCTAAAATAAAATTAGCCCAAATTACTCCTTATAACATCAGGTATCTGTCAGTGAAAGTCCCGTCAAAATCGGTCCAACCGTTTCGGAGATTGCCCGGAACAAACAGACAGACATAAAAATATTAAAAATTGTTTTTTTATTTATTTATTTATAAGTACCGTACACAGTACAAACGGTATGAAAGTATACATACTTTCACATGCATTTAGAAACAGACACTGTAAATTTATTTATTCGTATAGATATAATGGAGGAACTTTATAGGTTATATAACTTCACGCCATGACTCTAAGGAGCGATGCAGTAACGATGAACATAAAGAAAAGTGGAAAGCTGTAGGCAAGTACGGGAAGTGGGAACAAAGATACCAATACCAAACTAAACTGCACGGAAAATAATAATAATAATAATGTTTACTAAATAATGATATCAGTATAGCAATAGAGGTTCATTGGGTCCGGATAAAAATAATTTTGTGTCCCAATCCCGGATGCGTTGGAGGCGGTGTTAAGACCCGGTGGAGCTGTCAAAGCCTCTTATGGCTCCAGGACCCTTAAGGCTAACAGTATTCATCAGTTCGAATTAAAAATTAGCGGCGGTGGACACAGCTAGTTTACTGACAGATCGTATATCTTTTTCATGAAGCAGGAATTGATTTAAAAAAATATGCATACAGATATTTCATTGAAGTTAGACTTCTTTATGTAAACAAATGTCTATTTATGTAAAATCGATTTCTTTTAAGGGGTATTAGAACAGCAAAAACTGGCATGGTACAAACTGGCGCAATACCGTGACCTTGTATAGTTTGTTAATGGATTGAACATCAAAGTCTCAGGTCTAATCGATGTATAATATATCTTGGATATTATAATAATATGTAGTCTTAAAATCGACAACTAAACATTAGTCTAAAAGTAACAAAAACTTTAACATATAACTTTGATGTTACAAAGAATTTATTTGCAGAAGTTTCAGTACGAGCCATCGCAACCATTTAATCTATACCAATATTATAAAGATGAAAGATTTGATTTCATTTTTTTTTTTTTTTTGTAATGGATAAACTCAAAACCACCTGGACCGATTTTAAAAATTCTTTCACCAATATAAAGTTACAGTATCAGCGAGTAACACAGGCTACATTATAATTAGAAAATTTGACTTATTCCTCATAAAAATGTCGATAGTTTTACACAAAGTATAAAAAATTACCCACACGGGTGCGTTGACGAAGTTTGTCGTATAAAATTAACACGAGTGAAACTGTGGGGCACAGCTAATATTTTATAATTTAGAAGTTTAAAATCCGATTATTACAACTTCAACTTAAGTTATTCGAATGAAATCGATTTATATATATGTCTATATCTATATAATAATACGTGAAGCAAAAGCTTTCTACCCCTTTTTAAGCGTATTGCGTGCACGGAGGACAGATTTGGCATGGTTAAAGTTTATATGGAGAAGGAGTGCAGAAAGCTAAAATTTATCTATAATATCTGTTACTAATATATTAAATTAAATAAATTAATACTGCGAATCCTAACCCGACCTTTGCCATTGAAGTTAGACCCCTAGAATATTGACATTGTCACTCAACGATAAGTAACAGCAAGTGATGTAGATAATACTTATTGTTTAGGTTCATGAATACTGCAAATGTCAAACAGAAAATAGTCTATGACCAACAGGTCGCTGGTCGAATTTCGACCTTAGGGCGATCGCTAGTATAAACGATATCTGACTGACTGACTGACATATCAACGCACAGTCCAGATCACTGGGACTGGGACCGTAAAAATTCGAATGCAAACCGCAACCTTTTACACTGTAGGTAACGCTGAGGAAGGATTTTTAGAAATTCAACCCCTAAGGTGGGGATAAAAAATTGTATGGAAATCCGTCATTATAGACGATAGATCTATGAAAATTACTACATATTTAGCAATTCAGTTAGAAAGTATAATAAAAAATATACGACATTTAGTTAATTTTGTCAAGAAAAAGAAAGTAGTAAGTTGGTAGTAAAGAAATTTCTTAACGACAGGATATTAGGTTTTTGGTTTGTAGAACAGTATAACAGTATTTTCTTAACATGTAGAAATGTAAAGCTACTTGATAATTTTATAATTGTTACAAAATTAGATTGTTATCTTTTAGTTTATTTAGCTAGCCAATAAATAAGAATTTAAAATATTAATCAAGAATTTATTTAATACATTTATACCAGGTTCGAGTATAAGTAGGTCGTCTATCCGTCCGGTTTACCTGGATTTCTGTTTGTTTGAATAGCATCCTGGAAGCACGAGCGTCTGGACGAGGTTTTGAAAAAGTGTCCGGGTAAACCAGATTAGCTGTGATATCGTAGCTTCGAAACAGATGGACCCATATAGATTTAGTTTTCTTTGTTTGAAAAGTGACTTGACCGAGAGTTCTAGCTACGATTTAAAAAAATCCGTTCAGCCGTTTGAAAGCAGCTCTTTTCTAGTTGATATATGGATGGGAGAGGTGTGATCGAGTCGAAATTTTGTATGCTGTTACTTTAATAATATTAGGACATGGCAACTTTGATCTGATGTTGCTGCATTATCTAGAAGCTGCAGGATACCTAACTCCTCACCAGCTTACAGCAGAGATATCGTGTTTGGGCTAATCGTAATGGTCTCAATGAAAAGTTTACTTGTGTTGGTTTTTTTTTAATTTTCAATTCACCTTGTATTTTATGTAATACTAGCTATGCCCGTGGTTTCGCTCATGCAGATTACAGAATGGCCGCGCGAATCTTGCTCCCCCGCTTCCGGCTATTTTAAAGCCAAAAATGCTTATTGTGGGTGACCTTTAGAAGATAGATATGGACCGTTTATTTTGAAAGTGGTGTAAGTCCATTTACAGCACATAAATATGTGTTATCGTAGTCTAATTAGCCAAAAACAAAATTATATAAACAAATTAAATGTTGATAAAACAATAGAAACAATGCCAGACCTCATATGATTTGCCTGTATTTTTAAATAAACAAATATAAGTAACCTTTAATTTTCTCGAAACAAAAGAAAATGGACTTACACCAGTTTCAAAATAAACGGTCCATATATACTCTCCCAGACTTTTTTGTAGGTGTTTTTAATGTCTATAATTATGTAGTAAATTAATTTGCTATATCTCTTATGGTTTACTCAGCATAAGCCATTTAAGCACCCGAATTGATTCACCATGACCAGATTTTATTATAACTGGGGAACCCTAATTATTTTTCTAAAATTAAAGTAGCCTAAGTCCTCCCTATGAATTTAGCTATCTACCAGTGAAAGTGCCGTCAAAAACAATGCAACCGTTTCGGAGATTACCAGAAACAAACAGACAGACAGACAACAATTTAAAAAATGGGCTTTCTGTTATAGGTATCGTATATACTTTCATATGCATTTAGTAAAAAAACCGTTATTTTGACAGTACAAACAAACACTTAAATTTTATCAATTGTATAGATTACTTAAACTATATCAATTTTTAAATATTTTTTTTTAATTTAGGGACTTAAGTTCAAAAAGAACATGCCAGTCCCATTATAACCTAAACATAGCATCACCCAGCTATCTTAGTCCACTAATGATAAACTTCCATAAAATGTTGGCTTCCTCACTTGCAGTTGTAGCCAAGATCCTGTGAAAGATGCCTTAGCCCATTACATTCAAGTTAAACTGATTTATAACATATTTTCGTTGAACATTGTTCCGGTCACATCCTTTAAAGATAATTTTTATTTTTAATTAATTAGATGCCAAACTGAGACGCGCGTTAGTAATCTAGACATCTGGTAGCGTGTCAAGCCAAGTTCAAACTAACAGAATGGCGAGCGGTACCGTGTTTAATATTACACGAACCATTTGGAACCACTTTTGACCCCCTCATAACTCAAAAACGATTTCACTTAAACACGTCAAATTTGGCTCATATAATTGATACTTGCGAGATACATATGAGCTCCAAATTTCATAAACCCACCTCAAACAGTTATTTAGATATTAACGTCCAAAAATCCTCTTTTTTATCACTGACTGACCTATAGATCAAAACTCTAACCCAGTTCCAGATGACCTAGAAAGTTAAAATTTGGCATCCAGATAGGTAGTTGGGTGAATACAAAGGATTAAATGAGAAACTAGTAATTTTTTACCATTTTATTATAATTTCTCAATTAATTGATTCTATTAGGAACACTTACTTATAGTGCTTGTAATGTAAGAATCAGCAATCAATTGATGACAGCCGGTCTTTATGTGGATTTTAAGGTCTTCACGTGAATATATAACGAGTGGAGTACCACCCATATATATATATATATATATATATATATATATATATATAGTATGGTATATACCCGTATATTCCAACTAGCCAAGTCAAACCTTAGGCTTCAATATAATATACTAAGTTATAAGAAGAACTGATATTTTAAGTTGTTATAAAATATTTTATGTTGTTATAAATAAATTTCAGGAATGACCATTGAAATTGGCACCAATTTACTTCTCACTCCTTTTGTCGTTGAAGTCAACAACTAAGGTATATATCATACATAATATTGAACTTTGATCTCTTTTCACATCATATTAAATCAATATTAAACCTAAGGAAGAAATAATGTAGGGCAACTCAATATTAACGTTATTTATCAACCGCCAAAAACGCCAACATTTCAAGTGTACAAGAAGTTTGTTAGCGGTGGTACAAAGTAATTTGCATTGTATGCAGTCAGTCCGCATTTGAAAAATTCTACAAGACAATACTAAAAACTCTCATCAAAAATCAAAAAGGGAATTGGAACCGGGTCGTAATATGAATTTAAAATGTTCGATTTGTAATCTCGAGGCCGGAACGCTGCGCCGCGCCGCGGCCGTGTCATCACGCCTGCATCCGTTGACGTTGCAGTTTATGTTAAATCTTATTGATTGCAAATAGGATCCGATCAGTCGAAATAAGACATGTCAAGCCGAGTCATTTAGCACCATGTATATGTAGACCGTTTTTTTTCTTATTAATTAATTAATGATCGTTACTAGTTACTACATATTGATAATTAGTCTTTACTGTAAAAGTATGTAACAAACTTAAATTCCAATGTTAAAACACGACAACGGTACGTTTATCATTGTTTAAGTTGATAATAACAATGCAATCTAGTCACTGAAAGTATTTGACTCATCATCATCATCATTTCAGCCGCAGGACGTCCACTGCTGAACATAGGCCTCCCCCATAGATCTCCAGAGCGACCGATCTTGTGCGTCCTGCACCCAACGAAGAAAAAATAACACTACATTAATTGATTCGTTCATATATTCTTTCTGAAACACTTTATTTTTCCTAAATGTAATAATCCTTTTTGCATTTTCATATTAATAATCTTGTCTGTTTATAAAAGCATTAACAAAACTTAAAATTGAAAAACTAAAATCCTTAGTAGTATTTATTGATACCAAAATGAAAACTGCAAAAAAACTCAATTCATCACACCCATAAAATAAAGGAACGCGAGTTACAAAGTCGTGTGGCGCGATAATAAAAAATCAAAATCGCGGTGTAATTTTAACGGGACTTTATCATTAATCGTGTTATGTAATAAATTGTGTTAATAATTACATAGAATAACTATTATATGAACATGATAGGATATTGATTTGTGAGAAACAATAATGACATAATAACGTTGCGTAATTTTAAAACAAATCTTGTACCTATTATCTGTAGCACATATAGGTTCAGATTTCATTATTTGATATACAATAAGTAGGCGCTAGATATATTAACCTAACTTACTATATAATTATATATATACAAATAAATAAACTTGAGGTGTCTTTTTCTAGTGTCAAAATAACAGCTTTTTTCTAAATGCATATGAAAGTATATACGGTACATATAAATAAAAAATAATCTTAAAATTTTTTGTCTGTCTGTTTGTTACGGGTAAACTCCGAAACGGTTGGATCGATTTTGACGAAACTTTAACTGACAGATAGGTGATGTTATAAGGAGTGACTAATGGTACGTTTATTTTAGAAAAAGAATTATGGTTCCGCGCAAATTGAAAAAAAAAAACTGCTCATGGTGAATCAATTCAGGTGTTTAAATGGCTTACGCTGAGTAAACCATACGAGATATTTCAAATTAATGTACTAAATAATTGTAGATGTTAAAATCCTAAAAAAAGTCAGTAAGAGCATATGTCTATTTTCTGAGGATCACACAGAATAAGCATTTTTATCTTTAGAAAACCGGGAGCGGAGGGAGGTAATACGATTCGCGCGTGTGCCCGATCGACGGTATTCTGTAGTCCACGCGACCATAACCGCGGGCACAGCTAGTAATATTCTAAATTTGAACGTTTGTATTTTTGTTACTCAATTAAGCAAAAACGGCTGAACGGATTTGGATGAAATTCGGCACACAGAAAGTACATAATCAGGATTAACATATGGAATACTTTTATCCTGGTAGACTCATTTTTGGAATCCACGCAGACAAAGTCGCTGGCAGAAGCTAGTTTATTTATTTTAAGAAAATCATGTTCGATTGCTGCAAATTCAATAGTGAAACTACTTTCTATTTACAGAGAATAATATCGTGTCAGTTTTTTAGGCTTGACCGGTAAGCGGGGAGAGGGGGTGAGCAGACGGTGCCAATGAACTTGGCTCGTCGACGGGAAAGCTAATGCAGCCTAGCTACTGGGTCACACAGGTACTGTCGCGGAACGGACGCTACCTGAACACCTTCGCATACAGTGTAAGCTCACAACGCCCGCCTATCTACGAACAACAATATAATTTTGCCCTCTTATCGGCAATTTATACAATAAATTTTCATCGGGCGCTCGCTAATACAACTAATAAAAGCGAGGTGTTTGACATTCAGATGTGCGTCTACAAAACGAAACGGTTAAGTAGTTACATTCCCACGTCTCATATAGGTCTAAATGCGAATCTTGAGGGCGTGGAGGCGCGGCTGGCCGAGCAAGTCACACGACTTGTATCGCTTACAGTCCATATAAATACTATGGCGATTTTATAGAGGCTATAAATTCTATAAAGATGGCACTTACATTCATTAGTACTGGCAATAAGCCATTCTGAGGACATTTCCGGCAAACGGCAATTCGTTCTGGCGATGTTTGAATTACAATTGGGTAAGCGGACATTGTCGTGCCGTGCGTCATCTCATACATAGAAATACGATTTTCAATTAATTTTGGAATCGGTTAAGACTACATCATAGAATGGCATTAGAGGGCGTTCAAGTATCATGTAACGCAATTTGGGGGGGGGGGGGGGGTCTTGTAAAACGTTACGATTCGTTACAAGTGCGGGGGGGGGGGGTCTGGTTCAAACAACGCCTTAAGTAGCATAGGTTTTTTTTTTAATTTAAACAAAAAACTAGTCAATTACAATTTTCCAAGTTCGCAATCCTTTTCGTTTATTATTTACGGGGAATCCTTCGATTGTATTGTACGCTTTTTTATTTTGTTATCCTAAGTTGGCAACCTTTTCGTTTATGTTTTGCGGGGAATACTTCGACTGTATTGTACGTTATTTTTATTTTGTTTTCGTTGTCACTGTTGTCAGTATTCGTTAGTGTGTACGCAGAAGCACATCGCTGTAGTCAGTGTTGTTAAAGTGAGTTCATACTGTAATGTCCTCAAAACAGAGACATTTGCATCATCGGCTGTTCTTTTTTCTATAAAAGCTCTCATGCTGACTTGTTTACTTTGGTGTTACGTAACGTTTATGGAGGGGGAAGGAAATGTCAAAATTCTTCAAAAATTGCGTTACGTAATAGTTGAACGCCCCCTATTGAGGTGGCCTCTCACGGACAACGTTTCTTTTTATCGTGGCAAGGCAAATAGAGGTAACTGTACCTGGTGATAAGCCCAGTGCAATCCAACAAGATCCAAAGATCACAGAGGGATATATTATCTATCGCTAGCCGTCGATATCCTACTGGCCTTCTCAAACGTTATGTTTGAAGGAACCCTATATCGTTGGAAGGAGGAAACACATTGGCTGGGAGCCAGTACCACAGTTTCCACATTATGGCAAAGATATGATGTAGTGAAGAACTCTTTTCTTCGTACCGAAATGGAGCTTACCGTAAGGCTATGGCTCCGAAGGCTAAAGCGTGTGGTTCTGTTATGAATGAGAGAAGACCGAATTAGGTTCAACAGCTCTTCAGAACCCTCGCCAAGATACAGACAGTAGAACAAGATCAGTGAGGCAATGTCTCTTCGCAGCTGCAGCAGCTCGAGGAACTTAATAACGTTTAGGCGTCTGCATCATTTACAAAGTTGTTTAAAGAAGTTATTACCTTATAGAATGATAATTTAATCCCAAAGATATACAATAGCAATAGAATAGAAATTCTATCATTTACATAAAAATATAAAGCTTTTAACTAGCCATTTTCGCTATCATTTACCTTAGCTAACAGGAAACAAAAATATATGATATAATTAGAAGTATAGTATAAAATTAAAGTCAGAGAGGTTATAACGTGTTGCATCGTAAATTGCAATGCTCGTTATATTTTATAAGGAGCGCACAGTGAACACGCTTTATCAGATTATTGAACTTAAAGTGTTCTCTGTCGCGAGAGAATGATAATACCGTTCGAATTCATAGTGGATGCCTTTGTAGAGTTATTTATATTCCCGGTTATAAATATCTTCTGAGTACATTCTTTACACGTGCCTAATCGAAAATATATCTAATAATGTGAATGGTACTGGGAAATCATTTTAACATTAAAAAATGTTGGCCGTCACGGGACGCCCGGCAGAAGTAAAACTACTTAGTGAATATAAAAAAATAATTGCGTGTGTGTGTCAACTCCGACTGCCTCCGACGCATGACTGGAGTTTACTCCTTAAGTACGATTGTCTTTGAATATGCAAAAAGATTATTGGTTGACTGACTGTACCTGTACCCGATAAATAAATACACCAGATGATCCAGAAACACAATCCCAAGTTCGGTGAAGCTGTAAAACAGTATGGTCAGTTCTAAAAAAAATATATCCAGAAACACGACAAACCGAAAGAAAGCTACTGTGAAGATTTTTATTTTATTACATGTGTATGGTGGTCGCGATCCCTACCAACCGCTTTTAATCTATCCATATTTTAATATGAAACATTGAAATGACCCAGTCTATTTATACAATTAATAAAATTGAAGTGTCGTGTTTGTAATGTCTAAATAACAGTTTTTTTACTAAATGCATATGAAGGTATATACGATATCTATAACAAAAAACCCCTTTTTTAAATTTTTGTATGTTTGTCTGTCTGTTTGTTTGTTCCGGGTAATCTCCGAAACGGTTGACCCGATTTTGACGGGACTTTCACTGAGAGATAGCTGATGATATAGGGAGTAACTTAGGCTACTTTTATTTTAGAAAAAGAATTAGGGTTGCGCACAAATAAAAAAAACTGGTCATGGTGAATCAATTCGGGCGCTTAAATGGCTAATGCTGAGTAAACCATAAAATATATAGCAAATTAATATACTACATAATCATAGACATTAAAAAGACCTACAAAAAAGTCCGGGTAAGTATACATCTATCTTCTAAGAAACACCCACAATAAGCATTTTTGTTTTTAAAATAGCCGGAAGCGGGGAGTAGGATTCGCGCAGGGATTCTCTTGTCCACGTGAGCGAAGCCACGGACATAGCTAGTATTAAAAAAAAAACGGTCTGGCTCCACACCGCCAACGATGGATCAAGGCGTCGCTACGCTAACATCGGCCAACATTTGGTCCAACCAACAACTGGCCTGACCCACTATTAGATGTTTCACATCAACATTTGTCGCAATTGAAATGACTCAGTATAGAACACTGTAAAGATTCAAAAGGTTAACTAGCTGATGTAAGTTTATAAAAAAAAAAAGTGTCTAATATGCACCTCACATGTAACAAGTTTCATTATAAAAAAATATATTAAACAAACAATCAAGATATTTTTATTGTAGATATGTTCTTTATCATACTGAGCTGTGGTTTAGCGATCATTGTTTGACAAAAAGAAATACGAAGGCTGCGGTTTGTTTTTCATAATAACTGAATAAATATGTAGTTGATCCAGACTAGTTTCATTTGGCAAATTGGTCACCCGCATAAAGTAATTTTTGCGTCGTTGTACTCGTCTATCGACGTGAGTTTTAATCCCTGTAGTGGCCTGAGCTTTCGGTGAAAGAAAACATCGTGGTGAAACCATAGCATGTTGGTAGAGATTTTTCTGATGCCCCCATGGCTTACTGCCACCCTCAAGTTGAAAATCTGTCGCCAAGAACCAATAGGTGTGTTCCGGCAGCTGCACTAGAGAGCCAATCCTTCCACTAGGCCTAACGTATTTATCATGTTGTGGTTACATCGTACCCTGACACATCAGATGAGATTGTCGCCAAACGAGACCTATCAAGAAAAAAAGCATATGATATGCTATAATATGCTGTGTACGGCATATAACATTAATTTAGAACATACACCCCCCTCCAGTAGTAAAACGATCATGAAATATCTGTATTATCTAAATAGGTGCAAAACATATCGAAAACTGTCAACCGATTACGCTGGCAATAGAAATTCCTTTGTCCATTATCTTCTGCACACTAAAACTATTTACCTACGATAGTAACACTGTAATATCACTAAACAATAGCAAATATCGTATTGACATATTCTCGAAAAACTTTATTAGTCTTTTCACATCTTTTTATAATATTTACATCAGATTGTAACACTTGTAATCACAATCAAGGACGTCGTATGACTTGAACGGACGATAATAATTATTGTGATCAACACATTGGCGATCGAAATGGCAAGCCATCGGCGGAAATAATATTGCTGTTTAGGAACAACTGTTCATTGTCATATAAATAATCAAAGAATTATGGAAGTCTTTGAGTCGAGTGTAATTTTAATGTGGGGGCGCGCCTATGGGGGTAAAAGAAGCAATGTACATCGCAGAGCAGCTGGAAACGATTGATTGTGTAACAGTATAAAAACAAATTTATGACGAAAATACACAACCAATAGAAAATTCTACCTTTTAAGGATATGACTTTTAGATACACCGTTTTCCCTTAGCATCCTGACAAAACACTAAAAATAATATAATCACGTCGCTCTACTATTTAATTTTTTAAATATATTTTGATAATAATTAACACGTGAGTTATATAAGCTGTATCATGTTTAGGTAACCGTCACTTGTAGATCTCAAACAAAGTAATGTACGATATAGACTTCATTATTGCCGGCTTAAACATTGTTATCAAATGAGATTACTTATTAGTTAGTACCTACTTAACTATTTGTAAAATAACTAAAAAATAATATAATCACATCATTCTACTATTAATTTAAAAAAATATATTTTGATATTAAATTACACGTGAGTTCATATAATAATATAAGCTGTATCTTGTTTAGGTAACCGTCAATTGTAGATCTCAAACAAATGTACGATATAGACTTAAACGACTTTAAAGCATTGCCGGCTTAAACATTGTTATAACATGAGATTACTTATTAGTATCTACTTCACGATTTGTAAATGATGTAGGTACTTCGATAATTGCTAAATATATTACAGTAACTTTTTTAACTAATCCCCTGTGCATATTGGAGTCTGTACCGAAATAAATATCATCCATTATGTCTTTTCGGTGTTAGAAGGCCTGGTTCTATAATCATAGACGATGAATATTCGCTTATTAGTATTCCGTTATAACTTTGTTGCATAGTTCGTCTTTGCGTTTTACCCTAATCAAACAAAAATTATTCTACGATTTTTTAAAGTAATTATCTAACACATCAAGGCCGGGGCACTAATTAAGTTATACGGACATTACGGACTAATTAATGAATGTACGCCAGAACTTAATAGTGTTAACCTTCTGTCTAGACATTTGTTTTAATAAAGCACTTTCTGCAGATTCTGGGTTTGCTCTGATTCTCTGGTTCTGGTTTATGTTAAAAACGGTGGTCGTGATCCCTACCACCCCGCTTTATTACTGTATATACACCGACTGATACCGTAACATGACCAGCCTGAATAAAATCAGTGATGGGGTATTGTAATTATATGTCAAAATAAATCCGTCCCAATAAAACTTCAAAAACAATTGAAATCACCACTAATTATACCGCTTTGCGGGATATTTTTCAAAAACGCGAAACCCTCTTATTTATTTACCACAAGAATATATATAAATTTTCATATCCCTAATTTATTTATACAAATTAGGACGGCCGGTGGCCAATACACCATTACATTCAGTTTGTATGTATATAGAATAAAGATACAATTTTAAGTGCATTGACCTTTTCAGGCTGCCACAACATGCACTATAATACGGTAGACAGTAAGTGTAGACAATAACTAAACAAAAACATACTAACATATTATGCCTGCAAAAATAAGAATTGTGCGATCATTGAAAAGTCAACAACAAACTATAAAATCAATAATATACATTTGAAAAACATTAAATTAAATTAAAATAAAATAAAATAAAATAATGACATTAAAGCAAATAATAAAAATAAAACAAGTTATTTAACAAATTCACAGATTAAAAACAAAAACAAATCTTAAGCTCCACTGCACATCCCTCAACAACACTAGCATTTTCTTTAAAATTTCTCAGTGATTCTCTAAAAACGTCTACTGTATTTCCTAAATTATTAAATAACCTAACAATCTACACACTGCTGAATTAACTCCTCTAAAGTACTTAATCTGCCGTTTTGAGTAAGGTAATGGGGTACCTGGGATATCTTCGCGGTGCATTATAGAATATTTTTTGTAAAAGATGCGGAGATTTGAGAAATGATGGATTCTTCATATAACTTTCATTCCCTATTTCACCTCTTTAAGTTTTATTTTCGCGATATAAGGTAACCTATGACCTTCCCGAGGTTACTCTATAACAAACTTCATCAAAATTGGTTTGATGAGTTCTTCATACACTTTCATCTCTTCAAGTTTTATTTTCACGACCAACGGTAGCCAATGTGCTTCTCCAAGGTCATTGGACCTTGATTATTTTTTACCTTGATTAGATTACTGTATCTATAGAGATAATTTATAATAATTAATAAATAATATAATTTTGGTATAGACCAAAATTAGGCAAATTTGGTTTGATGCGTTTTTCATACAAACTATCAGCTTCTATTTCAGCCCCTTCAAGTTTTATTTTCGCGTCGAAAGGTAGTCTATGTTCTTTTCCAAGGTACAATCTATTTATATACCAAAATTCATCAACATTGGTTTAGCGGTGTAGGCGTGAAGACGTAATAGACAGGCAGAGTTAGTTAATTTCGCATTTAGAATATTAGGTTCTTACATATGAAATTGGCGTTTTGTTGAATTGGCCACTTTGATCTCAAATATCGGGCGTAATAGAAATTCCAAATTTAAATTTATTTCAAACTAGCTGTGCCCGTGGCTTCGCTCAAGTGGATACAGAATGCCCGCACGAATATTGCTCTCCCGCTCCCGGCTATTTTAAAGACAAAAATGCTTATTGTGGGTGTTCTTTAGAATATAGACATGTACTCTCGTGGACTTTCTTGTAGGTTTTTTAATTTCTACAATTATTTAGTACATTATGTTATATCTCTTATGGTTTACTCAGCATAAGCCATTTAAGCGCCCGAATTGATTCACCATGACCAGTTTTTTTATTTGTGTGGAACCCTAATTTTTTTTCCAAAATAAAAGTAGCCAAGTTACTCCTATAAAATCAGCTATCTACCAGTGAAAGTCCCGTTAAAATCGGTCAAAGCGTTTCGGAGATTACCAGGAACAAACAGACAAAAAAAAATTTATTTTAAAATTTAAACAAACACTTGAATTTTGTTATTTGTGTGTCTATAAGTATACAATTTCTTAAGACGAAAAATATCGGATTTGATTCTACAACAAGAAAGATATTCGGGTGATAAGAATGATTTTTTTAGATTAATAAGAGATTTTAATTAGTTATCAGCATCTTGAGGTATCCCATAATAAGATCTACAAAATATAGTATAGACTCAACCTACGATCTAGCTAAGATATTATTGACACGGCGCAAAAATCGTTTGATCTTAAAATGTAATAATAATAACACCAACCTAATATTATTATAACAATATTATCGGTTGATAGTAAAATATCAACTGATAATGATAACATTTAATATCATAGCGAGTCATTGAACTAGCAAATTCGTTCAAATTTAAAAAGTCAACTAGGTATGTTTTACGACAATAAAATTTGGGCGATTCTTTTTTTGTTAGATACCTCAAGAGTAGTCCCATTTTAATTTCGTTGGCATTGGACCTTCAGCTTTGAAAATACACCAGGTAACTCTTCAAAATAAATGAAGTTGGTTTAGATTTCTGTTAAAGATTGTCTTGTAGTTTGACGGCTTGACAAACGTTTCACATATTCCTTTTTTAAATTCTTTAAATATTTTTTTCTATTTTAGCATAGTAAAGTGTTTACACAGTGCCTGATGGTGACCACAATGCAATCCAATAACATCGGCGACTACCGCAGGATCTACAATTCATCGCCAGTCATCGTCAGATTTATCTATGTGGTCCAAGATAGTAAGACGCTAAGCCTAGAGAGGATTGTTTCTCAAGTGTAGCTGCTGCAACACACCTATAGGTGCTTCATGACAGATTTCCAAGTTGAGGATGGTAGCTAGCCAGGCGGGCTATAAATGAATTATAAAATACCTTACCACTATGCTAAGGTTTCATCATGATGTTTGCCTCCACCGAAATCTCAGACTCATTGTAGGATCGGAACCCATGTCGATTGACGCGGCGTCGAAAGACGCTACCCACTAAGCCATCATTGCTTTAAAATGGCTACGTATGGTATTATATTATATAATATGGTATGGTAAAAAGAAAATTTTCCGTATTAGTAATAAATATGTCATGCAATATCAGCACCCCATTTGCTTTAATATTATTGTGAAAATTCTTCGCAAGATCAAAAAAATGGAAGACGGAGTATCGTTTCACAGATAACAAAGCACATTTTGATATTATTTTCCTTGTTATTTTCTTATTGAAAACAAAATTACAAACATATTGGTAGGTTACAATGAAATATTTCCTGAAAGTTATAGTAAAATATATGTAAAGCGTTTGAAAGATCATTTTATTTACAACCGAACTGCCACGAAACCAAAAGCAGTGTAATATTTGTTACGCAATAGTTTGATTGTTTAATAAAGATAAGCAAACACTAATTGAGATAGCGATTTGGTTTCAAAGTAAAACTTATAGAGAACCCTAGGCAATTTAGTGTCTCAAAAAAAAAAAATCCAACATGACCGCCAAGAATTTCAAATGCTTACGAAATCGGAACCGTTAGGGATAGGTATAGTAAGTTAAAACAAAAGACAAAGAGAACCAAAAATATTCATTGATAATGAAAAAAATCAAGATAGATAGTTTAGTTGAAAATTGGTATGTAAAGGTCATAAGATACAGAGCTAAATGCATGCAATGGACATGCCCACATTTATTGTTTATTTGTTGTTGTTTATTGCTCAACTAACTTTTTCTCAAATCTGTGTAATGGTAAAATAATTTACTGGAGTAAGTAGTTATAAAAAAAAGTACAAATTCTTGCGCAAGATAGTGGCAATTCAAAGTCGATATTATCAAAATCAATTGCGCCTTCGGTTCCTTGATCCATAATTTGAACAAAACATTTTTTTGCAGGTATGAGATGAAAAAAGTCAGTCAAACAGACTAAACGTGCTGATCGACGCGACGTCGCGCTTTTTCGTCTCTCGGCGTCCTTGCGAGATTCCGTCAAGCATTCAACCTACAATCGTTTGTTTAACAACAAACTAAAGTATCATATATGGCGCATATTATTGAGAAACTGATTTTAGCGGTACTGATGTAACATTTATTAATATTAGCGTAATATGTAAAGCCAAAAATTATCCTGACCTCTTTATATTGTCTTACTTTTCGTCACCTATTAAAATTAAATTATTCCGCTGTAAAGGCTGACAACATCGGCATAAATAGTGTTAAAATGATTCCAATTTCAACTCTGCCTTATCTGTAGTTCATTTTAAAACGCCTACCATCAGTTATGAGCTCTATAATAAATTAATAATTGATTCTTGTTGTGTTAATAATGTTATATAATTATATATTAAACTATGTCTGCCGGCAACTCCGCACGCGTGTTATAAAAATTATCATTTATTTACAAAAACGAGCGTTAGTGTTTATGTTTGCTAATACATATTATTTTTATATTGTTTTTCTATCCACTTCCACCCTTCCCACCAAAACTGATTCTAAAATAAATAATGTGTTTAACATGTCGAGTTATTTTGTAAAGTTATAACAATTTTATCAACAAAATGAACTTACATGGCGTAAATATATATATATATATATATATCCGTAATGGAAAAGTGCGATGTTTTAATAACATCATAGCATACTTATAGTGTACTTTTTTCCAACTGACCTTACTGTTAGTCTAAGGGGTCCTATCCAAAAACAGAGCCGCTGATGGCATTTACGGCTTTACCGGGCTTGGGGGGGGCGAGCGCTTATGGCACTCAGCCGCGAAAGCGTGAGCAACAAATGCGCAATGGTGCCAAACCTTGGCTTGGGCTGTTGCCGCGATTGCAAAGAAGTCGCGAACTGACCAATTCCGTATCTGTAAGATTCGAGCTAAAGTAGCATATACATATATACATGTGCTTACATATATACCTTTTGGGTGGAAGGAAGGAACATGTTTATATGTATTTAATGACCTGAAATATGATCTACACTAACTAGCGTAAAAAAGAAAAGAAAAAGGTTCCTATGAATAATATATTACAGTAGCAATTCATGAAACTGCTATATCAGTGACCGCTGTTGCACCGAATCCGATGACGTCAGACTCACCCGAATGTCTCAAAAAAAAATTAGCGTGAAGCATAATCAATCGATTTATCGCAATAATGTACATAACCATGACTGAAACAGAAACATACATGTCACAATATTACTATTGTTTCATTAAGAAATATCCTTAATCTGTATCATTGATCACAATAAGCCCAGTGGCAGAATAATAATAGAATACTTTATAATGTTTGTGAAAAATCCTTTGCCAGCATCTCAGTTTCGTGGCACTTTGATGACATCGTCACGTATGTTCAGGTGACAAACAAAACAATATGGGAAAACAGTAACATAGGATAATAACAAACAAAAACAAAACCTTTACATCTGCATTGCTACATTACTTTATTTGTCACAACCATTAATTATTTAGATTGAAATAAAAACAACGAATGATATTTTAATCTGACATATGAGTACTCAAAAACGTATAATTGAGTAAACCTGATTCGAATTATAAAAGCAAAGAAGCATAGGAAAACTGTTACTGATAATAATCTATACAAATAAAGAAAATTGGAAGTGTCTGTATGTAATGTCAAACTAACAACTTGCTGCGTTCGGGTGGCCTATGGAATACTGTCGATCAGAAACACGCACGAATCGTGCTATCTCCACCTGCTCTCGGTTATTTTAAAGACAAAATTGCTTATTGTGGTTATCCCTCGAAGATAAATATATACTCTCGACGACTCTTTTGTAGGTCTTTTTAAGATCTACAATTACGTACTACATTATTTCATACATCTCCTATGTTTTACTCGGCGTAAGCTATTTAAGCGCTCCAAAATCGTTGTTTGCAGAATTCATTTTTATTTGCGCGGAATCCAAATTATTTTTATTATACATATTAAAATTTGCCAAATTACTCCTTATAACAAAAAACAGCTATCTCTCAGTGAAATAAAAAAAAAAATGTTTTTAGCGTATATTTAAACATACTTTCATATGCATTTAGAAAAAAACTTATTTCGACATTACAAACAGACACTTCAATTGTATTTATTTGTATAGATATATCTTATTATATTAAGTGAGCAATTCTTGTATATATATATATGTGTGTAATTGGTTTCTCAGAAACGGCTCCAACGATTTCGATGAAACTTTGTATTTAGATAATATTTAACATTCCAAGTTTACCTAGATAGGTGTTTTTTTTTTGTTTACAAAACTCCGAGCATAGCTCGGTCGGCCAGATATTATTATACATATTATAAAACGTAACGTCTCTGTATCTGTCTTTCCGTTTATGTTTTTTCACGTGAAAGCTACTTATCTGAATTACAAGGTTTAAAAAAAAATTAATAGCGATGTTATCTGGCCAGATTATAGGGCATTTTTTTTTAGATAAAGTACATACGAAATAAGCAGTGACGATAATACTTAATCAACACTGAAAAAGAACCGTTTTGGGGCGCATAAATGGCTTACGCTGAGATACCATATTACCTATATCAATTGAATGTACAATATAATAGTAGAGCTTGAAAAAACCTACAAAAAAGTCAGCGCTAGCATTTATGTTCATATTTTAAGGATATTTTACAATAAGTATTTTTGAGGCATTACGATTCGCGTGTGCGCTCGTTCGGCAGTATTTTGTAGTCCACGCGAGCGGAGCTGCGGGCACTGTTTATGCTACAACGCGAGCATATTATGCTACGATGAGGTTGACATGATATGCGAATTGCAAAATAACTAAAAGTTAAGAATAAAAAAAATTATCTCAAAAACTACCTGCGCCCCACGGTTTCACAAGTGTTAATTTTATCTGACAAACAATGCGCCGTCAGCGCACCCATGTAGCCTGTTATAAGTGTTCTCACTTCCCGTACTTGCCTACAACTTTCCAGATTGCTTGAAATTCATGGTTACCGTTCCGCTTCTAAGAGTAATAGCATGAAGTTACATAGCCCTTCCTCAATAAATAGGCTATAATAATATAATAGAAAAAAAATTTTTTGCTTGCTTCTTTCCTCGGCGGTAGTCACACAGCACATTCGCACCACCACTACTGCTTTATGTACTATAGCCATAGGACCCGAGCCGAGTGTTAGCCAATTTTCCATTATCTCCTGAACTATGTATCCAAATAACATGTTATAAAGGGCAAAGTTAAACGTTATAAAATGGATTTTTTGATGAACTTACTTTTGTTAGTACGGATTAATATGACATGCCTAAAAATAATACTCATAAATCACTTGTTAATTTTAAATAATTTTTGTAACAAATTACTTTATTGTGGCTTATGTATAATAGATAGGCATATGGTATTGCGGACTTTTTTTTAAATATACTAAGGATAAACATGTTTCTGGAACATTTTATTTACGTATCATTAACCATTACGCCTGTGCACGCGGACAAAGCTGTTCGTGAGCGCTTTCACCTCCGACTTACTTAACAAAATGTAATATTTAAGGCTAGCTGATTGGTATAGCTCAATGTTTAGATAGCCTATATTATTCCTCGTGAATCTGGCTATCATACAAATAAAATAAAAAACTAATTAGACTGGTAGTACCAGAGATTCGCTAGTTTAAACAAACATACAATCAAACAAAAATACTCTTCTGCTTTATTTATATTGAATAAAAAAATTAGTTTAGATTAACCAATAAGGTTACACTACCATCTGTTAATGCTAAATTAAAAAGTAAAGAGTGTCACGAAGAGTGCCTTTCTACTTTACAATTATTAATAGTTACTGTATTACCTAGGTTTAATGTTTATACGTATTTCACCGTTTTATTTGTTAATACAGAACGTTAAGATAGCCGACAAGAAGGCATTTTGTGCATCCACTTTCACCAATATAAGCACGCCAATAGATTGCATCGCGGAGTAGAAAATGTGCGCGCGTCCAGTTTATCTCGTCGATTGTCGACTGCAAATATTCACTTATAGCTAATAAAATAAACAGATTTATGTGTTTGTTATACGCTTATACGACAGTATTTTTAGAAGGATTTGAATTTATTTCACATAAAACCAGTACATATTAGTATTATTAAACTATTATTATCAAAACGTTTTCAGACGTTTTGGCAAGTAATTAAAAAACATATTTTCTTAATTTGGGTTTACTAGCTTTATTATTTCTTATTAAAATAAAGCTTTAAACCCCTAACTTATAGTCGACAATAAAACGCCGACATAGTACCTCTCTATACTAATCTTTACCATTACAGTAAGTATATAATAATATATTTTATTATAATTTTCTCAATATACATACTTATATGTTTGTTTAAACAAAGATTAACTTAAAATCGAATTGAAGGATTTTGATAAAACTTTTTTTGTAATATTCCTTACAATACAATACAAAAATACGCCAAAGGAAAGAGTAGGCACCAGCTAGTATAAAATATAAAATTTTACGTGTATACGCAGTTAGGTACACACACGACAATAGGCTATTGAAAGAACACAAGATATCTTAACAGAAATAAATTAATATACCTCGGTAGTCAGTAGGTGCTTGATTGTTATTTTTAGTAACAAAACAAGCTTTTAGATACTTTGCTGAAATTTCATATTAACTTTATAGAATTATCAATTAGTCCTGTTGAAGTAATGCGGTATAGGTATATATATACTGTTTGTCTGCAGAGAATACAACTATTATATGCATATCCGAAAAGTTCTACCAAAGATTGGTGCAATATCTTGTATAATTACTACATAATACTCATTATGCTGTTAAGACTCTTAAACATATATAATAGCAACAGTGTTTTAGATCCGAAGCGAGTGGAAGGTTCGAGTTTCACGACCTTCGATTCTGTACTCGATTTCCAGCGTCGCCGATGACGTCGTTACCCCGGCGCCTATTTCAACTTTTCTGCAACTCCGTATCATGCATACGAGGAAGTCTTTATCGCATACGAATGCATTAAATTCAGGGTTAATAATGGAATGCGGATAAAGACTTTTAACGTATTGACATCAATTATTAAAAGTGAACTCGTCTTTATTATATTTTTATTAATCTAATAAAGAAATAACTTAAATACACATTTTCAGCGTATAGCAAGCAACACAGGTGAAAGAAATCTAAGACCGTTCGATCGGTGTTAAAGAAAAAAGGTTAACACGAGAATTCACGATCAGCCAAACGAAAAAGAACGCACGGCCGGTCGTTGCTTTTTAGCCGTGGCCGTAGATGTTCATTGCGCGTGAGTCATTTTCATACGGCATGCATGCCGGCGCGCACCATGCACCGTGTGTCAACCACCTATTTATGTCGCAGGACGATGCGCAAATAAACAGCATCAAAGGGACGCCAAATTCCGTCGGTCGCAGAGCGACGCTGTTGCGAGCGTTCAACGAAAGCAAAGAGAACAACCACCATTGTCTCGCGGATAAGTTATTTTTCGCAAATATACATAGGCGCCATACACTGGCGGATGTAATCATAATTGAGCTGCTACTGATGTTGCTATTCCAGAAAGTCAACACATTAATAAAAATATTCTTGTTGTCTGTTCAACAAACTTAATTCGAGAAATATCTTAATTATGTGTAATAATAGGAAAATAAAAAATCATAAGATGCAAAAGAATTCTTGGGTGGTTTTGGTAAAATTACAGATTTTCATTACATATCACAATGTTATTGTGACATAGGTTATTTCATTATATCCATCACAATTTTTCTTATTAGATTAAACAATGAGTCAAAAAAAAATTGAGCTTGAAACTCAATTTGATGAGGATTAGGTACTAACCAATTATGGCATTTTTCCTATTACTTACAATGGTACCTAAAAAGGTGCTCCTTTGTGAGAATTGGGCACTTTTTAGAAGTGGCAAGAAGTAACTAAGTATACAGTGAAATACTTACACATTTTTGACTAAGTATATAAATTGGTCCAAAATTTAAACATCTAAATAAATAAATTAATTTCCCGTAAATGTTGCAATATACATATAATAATGTTTCTATGATTCACGTATGAGGACATTATTTTTCATATAACATAGGTATTCATTCAATACTACTTAAGAGTAGCAATTATATATAATAAAAAAAAATTCAATGTTTGAGATTAATTATATGATTCAAATTTATGCTATATCCGAAAAATAACAAGAGTTCTTTTTGTTCAATTAATAAAAAATATATGGTAGTCAATGTACAAAGTGTTCATCATTAAATCCATTCTAATCAGGCTTAGGCCAAATAGGCTTGAAGTACTAGAAACAGTGGTGGTAGATATTTAGTTAATCAAGGGAACGCACCATAGAATGCACTTCCAATATGCAATTTCAAATAACTTTTCACCCTGTTATTGTGTAAAATGTATAAGACAAACTATATACAGACTGTAATTTACAGTACTTAAGTGTTGAAAAATAAATGTAAGAGCCCTCCCTATATGTTCATAAATATTTGAAAAAAATATATCTGTGAATTCAATTATTAAATGTATTGTTATAATCTATAACACATGAAGAATGGTTAATAGATCTGCCATTTTAAAATATACAAAATAATTTTAACTCTACAATATAATCTTGGCAGTAACCAGAATATTGTTATTGAGGAGATTAGAAACAAATATTTAAGAAATTGTTATTAAAACCAGTTTTAAATAATAGTAAATCAATAATAAATATGAATTTTAAATACAGAATTATTTTTACTGAAATATTATATATATATTGTCTTAATGATTTTGATATCATAACATTTGTGATGTGTCAATATTTTATTACCTACTTTCATGTTGGTGAGTAAATTTTTGAAAAAAATATATCTGTGAATTCAATTATTAAATGTATTGTTATAATCTATAACACATGAAGAATGGTTAATAGATCTGCCATTTAAAATATACAAAATAATTTTAACTCTACAATATAATCTTGGCAGTAACCAGAATATTGTTATTGAGGAGATTAGAAACAAATATTTAAGAAATTGTTATTAAAACAGTTTTAAATAATAGTAAATCAATAATAAATATGAATTTTAAATACAGAATTATTTTTACTGAAATATTATATATATATTGTCTTAATGATTTTGATATCATAACATTTGTGATGTGTCAATATTTTATTACCTACTTTCATGTTGGTGAGTAAATTTTTGAAAAAAATATATCTGTGAATTCAATTATTAAATGTATTGTTATAATCTATAACACATGAAGAATGGTTAATAGATCTGCCATTTTAAAATATACAAAATAATTTTAACTCTACAATATAATCTTGGCAGTAACCAGAATATTGTTATTGAGGAGATTAGAAACAAATATTTAAGAAATTGTTATTAAAACCAGTTTTAAATAATAGTAAATCAATAATAAATATGAATTTTAAATACAGAATTATTTTTACTGAAATATTATATATATATTGTCTTAATGATTTTGATATCATAACATTTGTGATGTGTCAATATTTTATTACCTACTTTCATGTTGGTGAGTAAATTTTTTTATTAAATTAATTACACTTCAGTAAAAACTGTATTTCTTTAATTATCAATTTGGCCTACAAAATTGTTCAATTAAAGGATAAATGCATATCTGCAGTAATTATACTGTAAATGGACTCACCTTTCATCCTCTGGTGGAGGCGCTGGCTGCAGGTCATCCTTGCCATCACCAATGTCTCCAGCCTGCAGCGCATCAGCACTAACTTCTGGAGTACCACTATCACACGCGTTCACATTCACATTGCTCATCACCGTGCCACTGATCGCATGAGACACTACTGCATTCACAGGGCTTCCGAAGCCTTGACTGTCATGTACCGGGGCTGTAGTGTTAGTAGCATATGCACCCGAGCTCACCGGCATTGAAACAACTGGCGAGTTAGTTCCAGATACAGTAGCCTCCACAGGGGCTACACTACTTTGGGACATTACAGGCACCACTCCTCCATAGCCCAGACCAATGTTAGTCTGAGACTGCACCACATTAGGATGTACAGCACCCCCCATTCCCACTGGCATACTTGGTTGCATTGACATAGAAATATTTTGGTGTGCTAAGGACACAGGCTGGTTTGACACATACTGTACTCCTCCCATCTGTCCCTGTGCCCCAACTTGTTGTGGCAACATGTTCTGCTGCGCCATGTGCTGTCCTACTGGTATCTGTTGACCCACATTAGCTTGCTGCATGAATATAGGATCTGAGGCGGGTATCTGCATACTAGGCTGATTCCCGTCTAGAGTCACCTGTATATTCTGTGGAGCAGCTGCCATCATTTGCAAATTCCCTTGAGGTACATTTCCCTGCTGAGATGTCATATTGTGCACTGTCGTGGCTTGCTGTTGTCCAGCCAGGCTTTGGAGATTCGCAGGCAAAGTGGAGCCCTGAGGTTGAGAAGCCATTGGCTGAAGGTTGGTAGGTAGGGTTGCACCTTGTTGTGAAGTGACAATATTCGTTAACATCTCTTGAGGCAATGTTTGGCCCTGCTGGCTTATCTGTGATTGTTGAGTATGATATTGAGGAACACTGTGTTGAGGCTGGACCATTTGCTGTTGAGTTGAGGGCATGTTATTTATCATGGATTGTGGATTAGGTTGCTGATTTACAGCCTGATTGTATTGCTGCTGAACACTAGATATGCCTTGTTGTTGCATCTGGGGATGCATACCCGGTACAACAGACTGCTGAGTTTGTGATGGGAGCTGATGCATTTGGGTTTGCATCTGCGGGATTTGTTGATTGGCATTTGCTAGCTGCGGAGGTATTTGCATTTGCTGCATGTGGTTGGGTAATTGTTGATTCTGTAAAGCTTGAATTTGAGCTTGGCTAGGTAAATGCTGAAGTTGGGCTTGTTGAGATCCCATCGATTGCTGTCCTTGCAAATGATGGGTCTGTCCCATATTAGGAATTGGAGCTTGTTGCATATGTAATTGTTGTGTATTGGCTTGGCTCTGTATCTGTTGCATCTGCATTTGCTGCAGTTGTGGTTGCTGACTGGCCACTTGAGTGATTTGTCCTTGATTTGGCATTGCCTGCATTTGAGGCATTTGCTGTTGCATTTGTTGCATATTGGGAATTTGTGCTTGAGGCATGTGTTGATTCATCTGTTGGATTTGCTGATTTGGCATCTGTTGCATCTGCTGTGGAATTTGTTGGTGCATGGGAATCTGCTGCATGGCAATTCCTTGTGACTGAGCAATAACTTGCTGTAACTGATGCTGTGGAAAGCTTTGTGGAATTTGCTGAACCTGCTGCTGTTGAGTGGGTTGAGGGTGATTCTGAGCAGCATTCTGCATAGTTATGTGTGTCATGCTCTGAGTATGTTGCTGCCCCACTTGCTGACTAGCCTGTAGATTTTGATTTGGGATTTGTTGTGGCATTTCTAAAGGTGGAGATTGCACTGATACAGACTGATTAACTGGCATTTGTTGCACTATATTAATAGGCTGAGTTAGCGACTGACCTGGTGAGGCCATGGGGAATTGTTTCTGAAGAGCTTGCTCTAATTGCTGAACAGTAGGTGCGTTGCCTTGAAGGTCCATAGGCACTTTATTTGACAGATCATTTGACATTTCATCATGCTGGCTATCATTAAGCACTACTCCACTGTCTGGTGCCTGCAACGGATTCATTTCCGTAATGTCTAAGTTATTGTTTAATGTTATAGGTGCATTCTGTTGAGTTGTAGTGTGATCCAAGTAATCCATACACATCCATCTGCCCCTGCGGAATGGTTCTGTGCTTTCAATTTTAACAACTTTAAATCTTTCATTTCTAACATGTTCCTGTATTTCTTTCATACCTTCCTGTGGTTTGGCATTTCCTATGAGATTAATAATGCTACCGGCACCAGCGTTTGTGACGCTCACATGCATGTCATTAACTTCAGTATTATTACTATTTGGCACAGCTCCTGGATTGTTGGCGTTATCCTGGCCAACGATAGCAAGCCCGTATTGTGAGCTTGTCGGGATAACGGGCGCGCAGCCTAGAGACGCACTGGAAGCGTTATAGAACACGTCGTCTTTAGAGAAGGTATCCTCTGAGAAACTCGGTGTTTCATTCTCAATGTCGGTTATTCTCGATATATCGTCGGTGTGAGATTCATCTAGATCGTCGGCGGAGTCTTCGCCAGCATCGGTGCTCACCCGAGAGCCGACCGTCACACTGGTGATCTGAAACGAAGATATTTTCCTTGGGTTATGGGCAGCTTGCAGACTCGTCGGGTGAGTCACTCCCTTCTCCGACTCGTTGAGGCGAAGAGATTCGCTCGTTGTACGATGTACGACGTTGTTATACTTATTTTTCTCACTAGTTTTATGAGACTTTTGAATCAGATTGTCAGCCATTATGCCGTCCGAACCGAATGACTATCTAAAGAAAATTTCACTGTTTATAGGCTTCAGAGACATTTGACAGACTTTTCAATCACAATAATATATGGAATATAAAATCATTGTACACTCACAATTTCACAAACACTGTAATTTAACTATTTTTGTCCTCAAAACTCATTAGTAAACACACATAGTAGGAAACATCTTTCAGACGGCAGCAACATGGCGGCCATTTATGCGCAATGCATTATGGTTGACAATTTGCAGTGAACTATAGACATTCTAGAGTAGCTGTAAAATTCTATTTATGGTCGCTAGATGGCATTAATTAGTAAGATTTTACAGCGCCCTCTAATACGATACATGTAAGCGACTATATTTTTTGGCCTACAAATTAGTTTAATACATTTGAGCTGTTTAGTACTTTATATTTATTTTAATAGCTATTCTACTTGTACTATAAATTATTATAGTAATTGTCATAACTTTTATATTGAAGGAGATCCTATTTAAAAATCTGAAAAATCGTGTAACTTGTGTAAATTGTAAGGTCATTTTAAACATTTTAAGAAGCAAACTACCAAATCACTTGAACTTACCAATAAATTATATTCTATTGGCTTATATATATATATATATATATATATATATATATATATATATACAATTATTATTAACTGTCGGCAATTGATATAAGGACACAATAATAAAATGTTTAGATGGCATAGAAATAGTTTTGTTAATTTTCCGTATTTGTTTATATTGTGAAAAAAATGTAATGTAATATTCCACGCTTAGCATTTTTTAAATGACTTTAATAAGTTTTAGGAGAAACTGCGGCTTTTATAATATAATAAATAATCAAGTTCGTGAATAATTGCCTGTGATGATGACTTATAATGAATTCAGCTATTCGACAATAGATGTCACTATATCAAAGTAAAGATAAAAACCAAAAGATGGCATAATAATAAAATAAGTGGCGTAATAGTAGGTAATTTTGATTATTAGAAAGAAAATAAATATGCACAGGTACATTAAAAAAAAAATTGTTCTTAACGAGTAAAAACATGTTGTTCATTATGTTAGTATTAATATTATTTAGTAAATAGATAGATATATATTTCCATTAAAATAGAGAAAAATTGAAGTCTATTCTTCTTACCTATTGAGTTATTAGATGTTATTTGTACTTACTACATCTATGTATTGAAATAGTTACTTATAATGGTATACAAAAATTCTTTGTGTGGATACTATGTTTGTTTTATAAAATGCATTGTAATAGTACCTATTGCTCATATGCCAAGTAAATCACGTATGCGGTGACTTTTGAGCATTATTTTATATAATATTATTTACTTACAACCATTAAAATTAGGTCTTAAATGATACGTATTAAAAAAAAAAAATCATATTTGTCATTATTTTATATATTTCTTATGATGTTGGTAAATATTATGTTTCTAATAAAATTATTTATTGGTAAATTTAAAAATTTACTCACACGCCAAAATAACAGAAAAATTCCGCTCCAACCTCTTTAGGAAACTAAAGGTCCGTATCGAGAAGCGCCCAGGCCGACCCCAGCGATTATCGGCAAGGTCTTAAGATCGCCAGTCGATTTACTCTACATCCCCACCAATCTCCATGACACTTCTTAAACGAAGGTAATTTGCTATTATTTGTAAATTGGTGTAGCGAGCGACGTCCGCCGCGAACCGACGGCGTCACAGTCGTTCGGAAGCACGGGACTCTCCCTGGTTCTCCCGTCGGCTCAAACACGCTCGTGCTCGGAACCCTCAGTGAGAAATCGGGCTTATGTAAACAATCGTCACAACCGACAGTCTGAACTACCGATCCGAGCGGCAGTCGATAAGATATACTCAGTGGATAAACATATTTTTAATGAAAATGTAAATGAGCATGTTGAAGATATGACAAAGTCTGTTGATGTAAAGAAAAACAGTGAAGACGACGGAACAATGGACGGAGACAGCGTTGAAGAGCTAGGATGCGTGGGCAGGTTTATGGTCTGGATGCGAATAAATCCTAATTTAATTATGCTAAAAGTGACACTTTTTGTGATGTACGGAGCAACAGCCTCTCTTCTGCCATATCTAACGATACACATGCAAAGCATAGGACTCACTGTGCCAGAAATTTCTTTTGTGTATTTAGCTTTGCCGTTTACTACGTTCTTGAGTCCACCAATAACTGGTAAGTTCTTTGTATATGAAAGTTACCAATAATAAGGTGAAAAGAAGTTTTGAACAAAAAAAAACATTTTGAAAATTCCTGCTGGTTTTAGGATTTCTGGTGGATCGTTTCGGAGAATACAAGCCTGTTGTGATCACGGCTTTGATTCTTAACGCCGCGTTCCATCATTCCCTGCTTCTTATTCCTCATCAGGAAACGCCAGGAGTAATGCCGTCAGCCTACGTCATGCGTCATCCCATCACAAATAGCGTTGAGGTATTTAAAAAAAAAAAATATTCATAAAGTTTCACGAACCATGATAAAACAAAGTATCACTGCATATACCTACAGAAGAATTTAAGCAAATCGTAGTCATCCGGCCCCAGGGCGAATTAACTGTGTCTTGTGATCCTGTATGTTTGAATTGGGTTAGGTAAGGGAATTAAGCGAAATTTATGCACATTGGACTTTACCCTTGAATGATAACATGGCCCATCCGTTTACTATGGTATTTACTGGTTGAGATGGTGCTATGAGGTCCATACAGTTGCTTTGGTCCTTAATAGTTGAGATCAAAATGACATATGTAAATTTACTACATGATAAATGGAAATAAATTGCTTCTTGAAAACCCCTCGTGAGTAGTGAGCTATTTATAAACTATATCATAGTAAAGATTAAAATCATAATAGAGAAATGAATCTAGTATGTTAACGAAGTTAAGATGATAGGTTTACATTGTTACACGAGAAACTTAAGAAATAGGTAAATAGTATATAAAGATTTTTATTTTTTGCTCGCCAATATGTATGCATGTATTTCTCATTATCTAGAGTTCAATTTATATGAAATATTGTATCTGCTGTTTTTTCTGACAAATTTTTGGCAAGGGTTAAATAATTTTTGATAAAGAATGACTGATCACGAAACGAGGCGCGTCAAAATATATCACAATGATAGATTTTCACTATGTGTATTGTAGTTGCGATTCAGTCAAATACAAATTCTCTATCATCCTACTTGTTTTAGTCTAATTCGTTATTAATCTATCTATAATAATGTTTCTTTGTTTATCTTATATGTGTTCTTAAACAATTTATCTTATTGCGTTGCAAATTTTTTAATTTTTTTAGACATACCCACGAAGGTCATAGCCTATACATATGTAACGACGTGAATTCGAATCCCTGAAATGAGCATGAGCTTTCGATGAAGGAAGACATCGTGATGAAACCATAGCATTGTGGATGGGTTTTTTCTAATGCTCGCCTGGCTAGCTACCACTCTCAAGTTGTCTGATTGTTTGAAAATCTGTCGCCGAGCACCTATAGGTGTGTTCCGGCAGCTACACTTGAGAGCCAGTCTTCCACTAGGATTAGCGTGCTACCATCTCGGGCCACATCATCATTTAAGATCAAGTGAAATTGTGGCCACAACGCTAAACCTATAATGATAAAATGAAATTAGACTAGATTAATTAGAGTACCGTGTTTTAGAATAAGTAGGTTTAAAGTTTTTAGGTTTTATAGTAAGATCCCGAAGCACAATACTGATTTACTGGACAACAAATTCTAGGACCATGTCAAGCAGGTTTTACTGTCAAAAGATTATTATAGGGCGGATCATTATGTGAATGACAGTGATGTCTGGAATTGACTCCCTCTCTGTGCATTCACCAAAATATTATTATTGTTTTATATTAACACTTTTGTGTATGTAGTTGGAAAAAAAGATAAACCCGATCGACGTAGTCACACAGTAGTATTATGACGTTCATAAGTGCCTCCTAGGGCGTAAATTGAATAAAGATTTTTTGATTTTGAAATTAATAATAATAATAAAGCACTTCTGTACGCACTTAAGAGGATAATTACTTTTTGGCGTAACAAAACAAAAATATCTACAAATTTTTTATCTCGCGTGTCAATGTGATGAAGTTAGTCATCAATGATAATAATCTAAATTCATTTGATGGTAGCTACCTCATCATCTCGTACTTTCGTCACAATTTTATCCTCTACTAAACACACCTAGAGGAGTATAACTTCAAAAATGATATAGGTACTTATTTACAACAGAAGTTGTTTTCATTTATCACAGAAAGAGATATAACACTATATATCGAGTT
Source organism: Saturnia japonica (assembly GCA_033032175.1). NCBI lineage: Eukaryota > Metazoa > Arthropoda > Insecta > Lepidoptera > Saturniidae > Saturnia > Saturnia japonica. The sequence continues at coordinate 17,360,448 of CM065311.1, read as the reverse complement.
AGAAGCTACAATACATAATTATGTTTATTTAAAATATCAATATTTTAGATATGGTGGAGTCCTTGTCCTAGCAGAGAATGCCCAGATGAGGATGAAACTGTAGATTTCGTTTTGGATCGTTGCATTGATCATTGCAAATTGGATAGACCAACTGTGAGTCCTGTCACGGAACCAGCTGAAAATGATGATAAGGACGACTTAGATTTTCATATTAGTCATAAAATTCAACCACCAAACTTGTCTAATAGCAGGTAACTAATTTTAAATTTATGTACTTTTCTTTACTTTTAACATTTTATAATTGCTATTAAAATTTACTAAACAAGTTAGAATTTTGGTAGTTATAGAAAAATGTAATTCATGGGGTTCGTTAAGCTAATACTTAAAGTAAACAAAATGATAGCGACATAAGTGTATTTATATCTCAGCAAACTGAAATTTTTAACTAGTAAGCCTTCCGAGAAACTTCCTGTAGCAAAAACAGTAAGAAACATGGTGATTAAATATTTATTAGAATAAAAATTTATGGGTCTAGTAAAAATACTGAATAAAGTATATCTGAATTAAAAAAAAAACAATTCGCACCTTCGGTAAAAAAAGGCATAATTGAACTTTTTGTAACTTTTCAGTATAGACATGATAGATGTGCTAATATTGCTCTGAACTAATTGTTCTTTACGTGAAATATGCCTTACACTTTTAGAAGAGTTTTTGTTCCTCCAGATAAAAGGGTATTTTGAAATAACTTAACTCATTTTACGTATTTTTAACAATTATCCTTTGCCTTACCGAAGGTACCAATTGTGCCCTTGGCATATAAGGTGCGGATTATAGATTTTAAAAAATTTGCTTCGTACACTTTGCAAGATACCAAACGGATAAAAGGGTTTTCATGGTTTATTAATCAAAGTTAGTTGGGGAAAAGTAAAGCAATGGTTGGCAAGTGTATCCCGTGTATTCAACAGTAAGTATATGTTCTCATCTTGTAGGAAAAGATTAATGACTAGTAGTGGACTTCTCGTAAATAATGACAACATGAAGAGTTATTAGAAAATTGTTTAAAACTTAAGATACTTTCATTTATTTGTTTTAAGTTACCTAAACTTGACTGAAAGTGATGAAGATTATAATGATGCCGCATTCTTCTTGATTGAAGTTCACGATGATCTCGGAGAACCAAAGGAACAACTTGGAATCGAAATGGAAAGAGTAAGTATTCTTGTGAACAAAATTGGTTAATTGTTTTTTGTGTACATTACTTCTTTGAATTGTTTCAATAAGGTTATATTTTATGCTATGCATTTACTTGGGAAGTATTTCAAAATTATAGACTTAATCTTTAGACGTGTATATCACAAAAGTATTCTTATTTTATCATTTTGATTTGCAGGATGAAGACGATCCTGTAACAGATTTTAGATCGAGATTTGGTGAAAAGCTTCTAATCGCACAAGGTGTTAATATAACAGCTTTAGATAAAGAAGATTTGAGATGTGGGGGTTTAGTTATGTTACACAATATGACTAAACTATCTCAACAGAGGTTAGAGATTCTTTCTGCCGATTGCATGGTGCAGAAATGCGATTTCAGGTAATAATTGTGTATTCATCTTAAAACTATTCCACAATATTTTAATTATTATAAGGCAAACTTTTTGCTTTATCTTTTGAATTAACCACACGATGTTTTACAACGTTTTCCATGATGTACATTGTACATGTTAACATTTGTTTATAATATTATTTATAAGTCAACTACTTAATATTTATCATCTATTTACACATACGATATCTGACTAAAAGGAAACTTATCTTTGGAATATTACAGAAGAGGCGGCCCAGATATATGTCCACCGGATTATAAGGAAAGTGACGATAAAACTTTTTATATTTATTTTTTCTTACGTTTTATGGGAACTATCATGTTATCTGCTGGAGTTACAATCATGGATCCAATAGCATTGACAATGATTCAGAAATACGGGGGTGATTTTGGCAGGGAAAGATTATTTTCTAGTATTGGAATGGCTATATTTTCACCTATTACCGGTATGCTTATAGATATGAGAAGTAAACAAGTGGGTATGTATTGTACCATCTTGCAATTGTTATCAGTAATGTCAATACTAAATACATGTTTACATAAATTTGTTGATTACAGGATACACTGACTATTCAGCAGCGTTTTATACGTATGACGTCCTACTTCTGATATCAGCTATTACAGTAGCTGTCATGCCTCTTGGAGCTAAACTACCTGCAGATAACTTACTTAGGGATTTGGTCAATATTATTAAAATGCCTCATATAATAATATTTATATTTTTCCTATTCGCCTTAGGAAATTTTTGGGGATTTATCGAATCTTATCTGTTTATATATTTGAAGGAATTAGGAGCACCCAATTTTTTGTTAGGTAAGTTTCGAAATCGACATTATATTCTTAGTAGTATGATACGTTAATCTATGTATATCAGTCTTTGGTTTTATCTGATTTTAATTTCTTGTGCTTGGTAATTATAATATTATAAGTTTTTAATTACAAAAATTTTGTTTAAAAACATTACATTATTTAATATTCAATGTAATAAGATACGTTTATCGTAAATATAATACAAGCAATTAATTACTTTATGATTAATTTCCGTATCTTTGTATCAATACCATCTGAGATGAATCCTTGAAGTAATTATCATTATTTACAATATCATGTGCATCTAATGTCCAGGAATAACCGTGACCGTGGGCACTCTGAGCAGTATTCCGTTCCTGTATGGAGCGGATGCCATCACAGCTCGTATTGGTCATGTAAACGTCATCATCGTCGCGTTCTTCTCCCACGCTGCTAGACTCGTTGGCTACTCGTTCATTGAGTGAGTATTATTTTCCTCTTTATAAATTACTGCACTTATCCTTTACATTGTTATAGATTGTGATTTAAACTCCTATATGAGTCAACCTTATTAAAATATTAGCCGTACGTGCGACTTCACCCGCGTTGTATATTTCGTCTATGAAAAGCAGCAACTAAATAAAAACCTCGCCTTCGCCGTATATTTTCACTTTGTTTCACTAAATTTCTTAAATATATTACACAATTACACATACATACATTTTTTTTATAAGTACATAATCTAAACTCAATTTATGGAGTATACAAATGTCTATACTTGTAAACATGCATTCTAATCGTACCTTCAGACTATAAATTACAAACAAACCAAATTTCATTAAATTCGGTCCAGTAGTTTTTGCGTGATTGGCATTCAAACTTACCGACAGACAGACGAACAGACAAAAATTTCAAGAACTATCGAAATGTTTCTGTCCATGATTCTAAAGCCCCCCATATTATTTATTCTCCAATATCTTACTTGTTGGCACTTGTGACTTCGATCATGTGAATATGCGTTACGATTTCCCTCGTACAACGTGTTTTGTTTGGATTAAATTGGGCTATATAATATATTCTATCTTAAATATTTAAGTTTATATTATTACTGCTTAATTCCTATAGAAAAGTGTAGCTTACATCCTGTCTTGTGCTCAATCCAAAATTCATCTGATAATTATATTCACATTAGCAGTTTTCAACTGATGTGCTTTCTAACAAACTTACACGGGATATACTGTAATAATATAATGTAATGAATTATATTCGAGTAATAGATGTGCCCGTAGCTTTGCTCACGTGGACTACAGAATGCCCGCGCGAATTTTGCTGCCCCGCTCCCGGCAATTTTAAAGACAAAAATGCTTATTGTGGGTGTTCCTTAGAAGATAGAGTATATCCTGCCGGACTTTTTTGTAGGTTTTTTTAATGCCTATGATTATGTCGTACATTTATTTGCTGTATCTCTTATAGTTTACTCAGGATAAGCCATTTAAGCGCCATTTTAACGATTCACCATAACCAGTTTTTTTATTTGTGCGTAACCCTAATTCTTTTTCTAAAATAAAAGTAGCGTACGTTACTCCCTATATCATCAGCTATCTATCACTGAGAGTCCCGTCAAAATCGGTCCAACCGTTTCGCAGATTACCTCGAGCAAACAGACAGACAAAAGTTTTAAAAAGGGGTTTTTGGTTATAGGTATCGTATATACTTTAATATGCATTTAGTTAAAAAACTGTTATTTTGACATTACAAACGGACACTTAAATTTTATTAATTGTAATAGATAAACACGAGAAAGGAAATTGCTGGGTAATTTCCAATAAATATATTACTTTATATCATTACAAAAGAACGGTTATCAGATACCTACAGAATAATGTACCCACTCTACTCGAGAAGCATCATCTAGTATTAACTTTGTGAAATACTAGCCGTGCGCACACGGCAATTTTTTTAAACTCTTTCTTTAGGTTATTTTGATAATATATACAGCCTATCAATTTTGGAATGATATAATATACTTTCCGTGTAAAAAAATCTTTAAAATCGTTGATGCTGTATTTTAATACATAGAATAGATGCCGATATTTCGGTAGCCGCCGTTGTGTTTGGATTGTACTGTGCTTACGTCATCAGGGGCAGAACCCTCAATTTGCCGAACGAACTACTACATTTAAAAAAATGTGCGTCTCGGGACGCTCGACAGAAGTGTGATAACTGAAACTAATCAAAAAGAAAAAAAAACCAAACGAAAGAGAGAAAGGGAAGCAGGCGAGGATTCGAACCAAGGGCTTCGGCCATAGCAGTCACGCTTACGACAGCTAGACTACGAGCGTGTTGTTTGTAGTAACTGAAACTATGCTAATATTAATAGCACCGTAACGCGTTACGTTACGAAGCATTTTACCCTCCCATAAAAAGTTATAACTTCAACGGACAGGAAGACAGACAAAAAAATCAAATATCTAATTTGAAATCAGTGACAAATAAAGGAACTACCTACCTAAAAAAATCTTGACAGACCGAACTACATGTACAGAACAGAACTACAGCAATACAGATGTATTATTATAAATATATAATATGCCTATTATAAATAAAGTCGACCCTGGCAGTGACACTTGTGATATAACAGTAAAACAGTAAACTATACGCACGTATTTAATACTATTTAAGAAATGTAATAACTTCAGGGTAACCAAGTTTGTCAGAAGTAAAAATTTTTCTATAGATAATTTGTTATTGACCATCTAATCAGAAACTTTTTAATATGTGTCACTACATACCAATCTATGTTAGGTACTATAAATCAACTTCGTGTATCTAAAATATTTAATTGTTATGTACATAAATCAAATTATTAAAAACTAACAAAATAAACTCGACTGCAAAAAAGAGCAAAACAAGCGCTATAATATATAGAATTTTATTTAAGTAATGTAAAATAATCATGAAGTATGTTTTTTTAAACTACTCTGGAAAATAATACAATACAAGTATAACTTGAATAAAGGTACCATTTGCATACGAGAAAGAACCAAAATATGTTTGGTAAGTTGTCTTTAAATCAAATCTATGTCAATTTTTGCAAGAATGATTTGTAGTAAATTTCTTATTCCCGCTTACTATTGTAAGAGACAATTTACATTACAGTAGTATTATTATTTGCTCCCTCAGTCAACTAAAAAGACCAGTGATCTTTTGGTAATGCTTTTAACCTTCCTTCTGTAGTATTATTTAGCGCTGAAGCTTCATTTCAATATTCTTTATTGTATGAAAATTAATAAGGAAACACAAAAATAGAAGTCGACAGTTTTGAAATATCAGTAGACTTGTGTAATCAAATCTAGGACGAATTAACTCAGGTTAGTTACTTCGTCCTTACGCAATATAAAACAGTTTACAAGATTATTGTATTTCCGACGTTATAGCATTGTCAAGTTTATGAGCGCAACGATGTTGAGTGGGATGATAATACTTGAGTACCTACATGTTACATAGGTTTCCTTATATTGTTATCACTTTAGATTTTATTGTGTAGGTAGGTACATTATTGAATTAGCATCAATATGTTGATAATGTTGTAAAGGTAGGTAACGCGCAAGTGGTAACTATGGTATTGAAAGCGTCTATAGGTTACGGTGGCACGGGTACGGCTTACCACTATCAGGGGGTTTGCCATCTTACTTGTGTAAAAAAACACGCTGTAGACACAATAACATCTGTTTATGAGTTATTCTACCACCTTTATATTTGTGTAATAGTTTATATTAATAATTAATTAACATATTATTTTCTCAAAGTTTTTAATATATTAAATCAATATTATAATGTTATTTCCTATTGCTGTCCAAACCTTGGACCGTGGGTCATAAAGTGGCTCGCCAAGGTTTCTAAAATTTGCCCGCCAACTATTATTAAACTATCTTTATTCTTTGTAAATATCTATCTATTTATATATGATTCTACCATGGCTTAAAACAAGACGTACTATTATTTAGTTAGGTTGGCCAGCAGTTAACATTGGTTCGAAATTATGGCCCACCCCTAAAATTAGTTGTGCGGCCTTGAGTTAGAATTAGATTCTAAATAGAATAAAGTACAAAACGAAGATTTGATTGTCAAGTTTTACAGGAACTCTTGGTGGTGTTTCCCATTTGAGGCTATGGAATCATTGTCAGTGCATTTGATGTGGGTTGCAGCTGCTACATACTGCGCTATGTTAGCCCCCAAAAGCCTTTTAGCGACATTGATCGGTGTACTTGGTATGGCGCATTTCAGTCTTGGTAAGTGAAAATTTGATATAACATAGATCTGAAACTTTCACGTTTGTATCATGTTTTTAATAGGATATTAAAAATTGTGTCATGTTTTTCAAAAAATATTAACTTGTACAAGCTTTGTCTATATTTTTATATAGAAATAACATAGAGGTAAAGTTTGTATGTTTGTAGGATGAATCTCTTGAACTAGGTATTGTTACGATTCTAAGAATTCTTTGACTGATAGAAAATTACGTCCTCCTTGAGTAAAATGAACTACATTTTCTTCTTCTATGTTTTAAATGTATTGTAATTAACGCGAGAGATTTCGCGAGCTGTTGCCAGTTTAACAATTAATTATACTATTCTATCTAAAAGTAAAAACCCTAGTAATACCAAATAGTAACAAAATAATTTATAATTTGCCTTTCATGTTTAAGGATTCAATTATAGTGTTTGAAAACTGTCGAAGCAAAATTTAATGGACATATCTTTTATGATAAAGTAGTGTTTTAATATGATATTCTCGATTTTTATATATTGTCATGTTTAGTGTGAAACATAATATTCAATATGTAACGTAGACTTTGCAACATTAAACCTAACTGTAAACAAGAAAACAGAGGACAACTAATAGAAAAATAAGTTTAATTAAGATAAGCGCTAATAAACTTACATCTCTTGTCAAACACTTAAAAATTAAAACTACAGCGTGTAACGATTTACATAAAGATTTAAATTCTGATAACAACACTGACGTCACTCCATAATTTAAGATAATTTTGTACATTATTAAATACATACTTAAAAAGTGGAATATTGATTGAACTGAAATTTGATAATCTTTCAATATTTGATATTCTTTCAACATGTCTCCAATGCGTTTAAATAATGGCACGTATTTATTAACAACTAGCAACATGAATTAATAAAACATAACCTATAACCATAAGTTCATATGTAGTTTCTATGAGTGGCAGAATTTTTGGAATCAAATCAGTAATTTCATAGATTATCTCCTATAAATAAATATATTGATAATTTTATGCTTTTTAAAATCGTATAATAAATGTTGCTATTAAATACGTAGAATAAATAATATTCACTATTAATCTACAAAGGGCCAACTTTTTTTAAACAGATAAAATGTGTTATTTAATAAAATATTATATGCACCGATTATTTCTATTAATAGTTTAGTTGTATATTTGCACCTACATAAATTTAAATCATATGTGTCAATTATGCTCAGAAAGTACATGCAGTAGGTATAAAATAATATATTTTTGAAATGAAATCAAACTATCAAACAAGAGAATTTTTAGGGAAAAACCCAACTTTAATAATTTGAGGAGTTCCTTAGTGTATCTCCCAAGTCGAAGGTTCAATGCCATTGAAATTAAAATTGAACCATTTTTCATGTAGATATCCCCTTTCCAACGAAAAAATAATAATCTAAATCGGTTCATAAACCAAAAAGTTATGGCTGAACATCCATAAATAAGTATACATTCGAATTGAGTAGCCTCGGTCTTTTTTTATGTTGATTTAAATGGCAATAAATATACTTCCAACTAATATTCTTTTCCATGATGAACTTTTTTTGAAATGTTGAATATTTGTTAAGTTTGTAGTAATTTTTTTATTATGTGTATACTTTTTAAGCGACTTGAAAAAAAAGAAGGCTTTCAATTCAAATGTTTTTTTTATGGATGTTCAGCCATAACTTTTTGGTTTATGAATCGATTTGGACTATTATTTCTTCGTTGGAAAGGGGATATCTACATCAAGAGTGGTTCAATTTTAATTTCAATGGCATTGAACCTTCGACTTCGGAGATAAACTAGGGAACTCCTCAAAATCATTGACGTTTATTTTTAATCATTTAAGATACAGTTTGGTTTTCCTTTTTCTTAAAAAATGTGTTGTACTATTAAAAATTTACTGTAAATTTGAAATTATTGTAGTTTTATAAACATTGACGTGATTACGTTCAGGGAGGGGCAGTGGGAGCTTTGGAGGCGGCCTTCTCATCGCGTCGCTCGGGACCAGAGAGGCTTTTCGTTACATGGGTTTGATAGCTTTCCTTGGCGGGGTTTTGTACGGCTTGCTGCATTATTTCTGGCTCAGAAAAATTAACATGAAAGGCATGCAGGATGCTTGCGAACCGGATACTGGTAAGTTTAATAATTTTATACATTAACAACTCTTTATAGCGAATTTCTATTTAAGAAAATATCCTTAAAACTAAAAAATTACTTAAGTTTGATTGCCATAAATAATCAGTCAAATTTTAATACACTCTATCATAGCTTATCAGCTACTCTTAATGGCAAATTAATTCGACATTATTTAAACGGTTATAAATATTGTTTATTCTACTGGATCTCCTGTCTACCATTTGGAGGAACAAGGAAACATTTCTATTTACAAGCTGAGGAGGATATAAAGTCTTTTAAAGGGGTAAAGGGCTATCTAGAATTACGCTGCAACTCTCAGTTAGCCTTAAATATTGATTTTTTTTAAATAAGTCTCAAGATCAAACGCTCCCGAACTGCTTTATCCGCGTGCGCTGGCATAATGGTTAATGATACGTAAATATAATGTTCTACAAAAATATTAGTCTTTAGTATATCTAATAATAAGTTCGGGATAGCATATGTCTATCTCTTATACCTAAGCCACAATAAGGTGTTTTGTGAAAAACATTTAAAAGCCAAAACCGTCTACATAACCGTTCTCAAGTGATGCACGTACGATTTTTTTTGGTAATCTTTGCGAATAGCAATTCTTTTCTATGTACATAAATTGTGTGATCTGTATTGTGTGCCTTAATATTAAAAAGTGATTTCTGAGCATAATTTTAAGGCATAGATAGCATATTAATCCTCACGAACAAAGGTTTCTTCACCATAAAGACAATTTTATGAAGTTAAACTTTGCCCTATATAGAATGTTATTTGGACACATCATTTAGGAGGTATTGGAAAATTAAATTATTTGTACTTGCAGGAAGTGAGAACAATAATTATGATAGGCTACACGGGTGTTTTGGCGTTGCGGTGTTTGTCTGATAATATTAACACGGGTGAAACCGTGGGGCACAGCTGGTTATTTATGAATAAATTGTGGCCTAAAATATAAATTTCAAGGTATGTTTTAAAAATGAGGTATGATAATTCATCGCAAAGCATTTAAATAATGCTTTATTTCAATTACGGTATTGTGTATGATAATCGAAACGTGTATATGTAATAACATGATAGCTCTTATTTATTTACCCATCTTCTTTGAACATACATATATTTAAGACGGATATAACAATACCTATAAAACGCAACAGTAGCGTGTATGCTAGTTAACGACGTGTAGAAGTAACTGGCACACTGTTGATACATTTGCAAGTTAAACTTGCATGTATTTTGCGTCCTTTTATACCTGTATTTGCAAGACGTATACACAAGCCTGTTCACGAAAAAGTACGTGTCAGTCTCACGCTTTTTCTAATGGAAAACGTTCGAAATGAATTAAATAGTATCGTATTGCTACTAACAGTAGAATGTGTGGCTAAATTAATGGGAGAAAAAACTAGAATAAGGATTTGGATTAAAGATTGGATTAGAAGAAGGAAAAATTTTGGAGCAAGTAGTTGTCTTCTTACAGAAATGCGAGAAGATGATGTAGATGTTAACAGAAACCATTTAAGAATGCTTCCTGAAAAATTGGCATTTCTATAGCAGTCGCCGCTTTCGCAGCCCCTCACGTTCCCTCCCTCATATTGCATACCAGTTAATTAAATTGTGCTATCTACTTGCTTGCGAAATACAGGCATGCCAGTTAGCATATACACATGACAGTAGGTGGAACGTGCAAGAAGATGTTATAAAAGTGTGCCAGCTATAGTCGTGTGTATTCCCGCCTTTATGTTAATTAAATATTCATATTTCTTCTTTGCAGAAAGCGGTGAAGGTGATAAGTTAAATGGTGAACCTCTTAGGAAGGATGCTGAAACTATGGTATCACTTGAAAGGCTACATATGATTACAAGATATAACCCTTTAGGCTCTCTTCATTCTTTACCGAGAGGTTCAAGATCGAGGGTAATTATGCATAGTTTAATATAATTCAATTGTTCCTTTCTATTTTAAAAATGTAGTCACACTGCCACTTAGAAAAATTCATGAATTATGAATGTTTTTCAAAGAAATATTAAAATACAACAATGCTTATATATTTTTAGATTTTGGAGTAACCTCACACATTTAGTTTTTAAAGAAAATGGTGTACCTATTTAATTAAACATATAGGAACTATTAATTCATTTTTTGAGACGAGCTTAAATATTTTTATACAGTTTGTTTTCTATTTTTAGTTTTCCCAAGGCGATATAAACGAGTGTCGGAGTCGCAGCGGCAGTAATACTCAAAGACGTGGTAGCAATTACGAAGGTTCTGCATCTAAAGTAGATATACTTCGATCTGCGTTAGAGATAAGCAACCAACACGGCAAGAGCCACATTTCTAATCCTGTTTTATCAAGTTCCAACAGACCACCGCATCCCTATAAGGTTAGTAAAGTAATTTCAAATCTGATTTGTAGTAATAAGACAATAATTTTCTAAATATTTATATTTATACTAATTTCTTGTTTATTATTCGCTTTCTTTATTAGCTTGGTATTTTTGAAGGTTTAAGTAGTAACATGTTATTTTTTCTGTTTGTGTTTCAATTGTTTGAATTTTTCTCATAACTTAGATATGTTTACAGCATTGCTGAACACAGTATCAATAATACTTTTGAGTGTAAAACAAGTTATTTTATAGGCTAATAATAGTTCAGTGATTCTTTTCAATTCTATTATTTCGTATTAATTAACTGTATTATGAAGAAAATATCTTTAACCAAAGTGATCACGATCTGTAAATCGGTAATAAAACTTAGTCTTTAGCTATAGCATAGCGTTTCTTTTTTTTTGACCAATGTTATAGTAGTATTTCATTAAGACCATAATACAGTTATAAATACACTATTATTTGTACACCTATTATGTAAGTAAACATTAAACTACCAAATTTTTTATTTGCACAGTTTATCTGTGACGTAAAAATGCAAATTTATAGCTCTGATTAAGTCAGTATTATCGTATGCGATACCTTCCTAAGAAATAATTATACAAAACTAAAAACGGCGTTGTATATTATACGCACTTGATGTATTTAGTGAAAATATGCTTCGGAACTCGCAAATAAAATCATGAGCAAACAATTGTATAGTATATAAATCATCAATACATAGTATAAAGTCGCTTCCTACTGTCGGTTCCTCTGTACGCTTAGATCTTTTAAACTACACAACGATTTTAATGCAGTTGTAACTATAAATTTAAAAAAAATTGTATACAATACATTCCAATTAAGTTTTTGTATAGTAGGAAAATCCAATGATTTGTAATCAAATCGTCAAAAAATGATTTTCGGGCGCTTATATGTCTTATGCTGGCTAAAAAACCTTATGTTGAAGAATTGTAGTTCTTCAAAAAGCCTAGAGAAAAGTCCGTGATGGCATATACAAGATGTCCAGAAAGGGTATCGGGTATTTGTTTTCGCGCCATATTCGAAACTGGGCGTCTAAAGGGTGCGGGGAGGGGTTCGTGGCGTCCGCCATTTTGTGGAGTTTTAGTCACGATGGAACAGTACTCGGGGACGCATCGCGCATTTTGCGTACGAGCATATTATCGTAATGGTGATTCAATAGTGACTGCTCAACGTCTCTATCGTGCGGAATATCGTACACGCCACGCGCCAAGTGACGATAGCATTAGGAAATGGATCAAGATGTTCGAGAATACAGGTGCGACAGTTAAAATTCAAAACTCTGGTCGTCCTCGTTCAGTTCGCGATGAAGAAACAATTGAAGAAGTTGAGGCGTCGGTTCGTCAAAATCCGTCTTTATCCATCCGAAAGCGAAGCCAAGCGTTGAACATCAAAAAATCGTCTTTACGTTCGATTTTAAAGAAAGACTTACATCTAAAAGCCTATAAAATTCAATTGGTTCAAGAATTGAAGGATACGGACTATGCTAATCGACTGAATTTTGCGAACGAAATGCTGCAGCGATTTAACAACTTTAACAACATACTGTGCAGTGACGAAGCAAATTTTCACCTGAATGGTCATGTTAATAAGCAGAATTGTCGGTACTGGGCAGTGGAGAATCCGAGACGAAAGCATGAACGACCCCTGCATAGCCCAAAGGTCGTTGTTTGGGCCGCTATGTCTGCTAAAGGCATAATTGGTCCTTATTTTCATGAAGATCAACAAGGCCGAGCAATTAATGTGAATAGTGACCGTTATTGCGATATGTTGCGAAATTTTTTGGTCCCAGAGTTGCAGGAGTTTGCAGGTTTCAACTCAAGAACGTGGTTCCAGCAAGATAGGGCCACTTGCCATACCTCAAATGACTCAATGGAAGTTGTTAACGAATTATTCCCTAATAAAGTCATTTCGCGAAGGGGTAACATCAACTGGCCTCCCAGAAGCCCCGACCTTAGCCCGCTTGACTATTTTGCATGGGGATACCTTAAAAGTAAGGTTTATCAAAACAATCCGACGAATCTAACCCAGTTAAAGCAAAACATCAGGTCAGAAATGGCAGCAATATCGATAGCTATGTGTCAACGTGTTATCGCCAATCTTCGTTTCCGTTTAGAAGAGTGCCAGCAACGTAACGGTCATCATTTGGATAACATCATCTTTTCCAAATAATTCTCCAATTCATATGCTAATAATAAACAATAAACTTTTTTATTGCATACAAATAATTTTTTGTTTCATTGAACTTACAAATACCCGATACCCTTTCTGGACACCTTGTATTTATCTCCTAAGGTTGACTAACAGTAACCATTATTACGTTATTTGCAAAGCCATTTTCTCCAATTCTGTATTAATGTTTATATATAGTTTAAATAGTTAACTTTGGAATTTAATGTAAATTAAAATTGTCCTTTACAGTTTTCTATTTCGTTATGTAATCGGACGCAAAGTCAAACTCCGAGTTGCTACTAAGAATTTCAAATAAAAACCAAATAACACTTTTCTCGACCTGGGAATCGAACCTAGGACCTCAAGCACAGCAGTCGCGTTTATGATCATTAGGGTAATGAGGCAGTTATAAATTATCAATCAGGCTTTTTTAAACATAAAATATACCACTTTGTAAATTGTACCCTTGCGAAGCTGGGGCGGATCGCTAGTATTCCATAAAATGGGCGAGCCACAGATTAAACTTTTGGTTAGAAGGATGAGCCTAGAGAGTAGAGACTTAAAAAAACATTGTTTTGAACATGACGAGTTACGCAAGCTACATTACGTAAGCTGGCTTGAGGAGTGGAGAGCGTTGCTGGGTTATTTTTTTCCTTTTGCTGACATAGGAGGAGGTTCTCATAGCTAAATCTTACGTAAGATCAAAAATAATAAAATCATTTAATAAATTTATAATTTTTTTTTTATATTGTAGGTATACTAAATTAACTTTAGCGTTCCCTGAATTGTAAGAGTATAATATGTTTGCATTGATTGATTCAAAAATTTTGCAGCAAGCACACAGCGCTCCGAAGCTCGCACTGATCGGATTAGCTCAACGAAATAATATATCACAACCGGTATTATCAGAATATGACATAAGGCGTCGTGATTCTATTCCCGAGGAAGCAGAAGAAGACAGATTGGCTGCGCCTGCTAAACCACCGACAAAAACAAAAAGTGATCACTTACCGCCACCACCAAGTTATGATGAAGCTATTAACGAACATAGAAAAAGTTGGCATTCCGATGATAGTACACCAACTTAGATTCCAAGATTTTTAAAACTGTTGATATTTGAAATTAATATACAAAGAGTTACTGTTACTCATGATACAAAAAGTCAGAAAGCGGTATAAATTACATTATGAACTATGGGCGGTTTGTACAATGTTTGATAGTTAAGTTTTTAGATTTAGTCAATAATAAAGTAATGATTCTAAGCTTATTAAACTTAATGTTAACAAAACTTAAAATTTTACATTTGCGAAGTTGCAAATACTGTTTTAAAGTAAGATTCTAATTACTAAATAGTGCCTTATAACAATTATTATGTGAGACTTTGAGAATGTAAATGCTGTTATAATTAGTCTTGTGCTTACTGAAATAAATGTTAATGATATAACAAGTATTTAAATGAAAGGAGACAACATTTATTGCTTATCATATTATAATATATGCAATTGTTATGTATATGTACAAATAATGTTATGTGTATAAAAAAATATATTTTTACTCTATGTAAGGTTTATAAATATATAGTAAATAAATTTGTCTTATTTAAAAATACGCATAGGTATTTAAAGTAATTGGTTGTAATAAATATTTTTCGTACATAAATAATAGACAAAAAAGAAACAATTATTACTGATATATACATTTTAAACATCACACGTCTCCAAATTAGAAAGTTACAGTCCATTTTCTCAAGCATAAAAAATTTAAAATGATCATGAAAACGGAATTTAACCCTGCATTATCTTATGCAGTTTCAGTATTAATTCAAATAAATTATTTAGTTATCAAAATCTGGACAATCATATTGATCAGTTTTCAAGAAGAAAACACTGTTGATTTTGCTTCTTTCGACGGCAGCGAAAGCTTTTTGAAGAACTGATTGAGGTGGATTTCTTTCACGTGTAAGTATCCATGCGTTACCTGAAATAAATGAATTACATTAATTAATTAAAGACTGATTAATAGGAAATTAAAAATATTTTTGCAATATTGGCAAAACCTGTCATTATTGACGCCTTTTTGATATGCAACTTGGTTGCTAGTTACCAGTGGCGTAGCACCCGGGGCGGATTTTATAGGTTTCACCCCAAAACTCAATCGAAACTGTTAAAATAAAAAAAGTTATAATCATTTACGTTTTATTAAAATACGAGAACCTATTACAAAAATTTGAATATTATGTGAAACAAATTACTTTGTTAAAAATCAAAATTTCTTCCTTCTAGCTTTGACACTAGCGAACTTCGAAATCACGTCTTCAAAATTTATATTTTGTGTTGCTTCATGTTCTAACGTTAAAATACCAAGATTGTTTAATCTGGTTTCAGTCATTGTAGACCGCAAGTAATTTTAAATTAATTTTAATTTGCTGAAACTTCTCTCACATGAAGCAACTGATGCACATATTGTTATAAATAACTTTAGTGCGACCGTTAGATTCGGAAGACATTCTGTAAAATCCCATTCCACAATAAATTTCAAAAAGTCCAGTGTCACCCAATTAGAGACAGTAATATTAGCCGCTTTTGAATGTCTTCTCAATCTTGGTATTTCTAAAAGGAGTTCTGTTTCTGATACTTCTTCGTAAAGGTTAGTAAATTTTGATATAGGAAATTTTAACAGTTCAGTGTTTGCCGAAAGCAAGGTCTTTGACTGCACAAACTCAAACAATGAAGCTACGTCTTTAATGGACTTTACTCTTGTTTCGAGTTCAATATTGAATCTGTCAAAACATTCTAACATGTCCTTTTGAAGTTCCGCTCTAAGTGTAAGTCCAGCATCGGTGGACAATGCTAACTCACCCGGCATGCGTTTCTTGTGACGAATTCGTCGTTCCATCGAAATGTTGTATTTTTCCGATTTTTGTACAGCAAAATCTATTGCCTCTTCTGCTAGATGCAACCGTTTCTCTTTAATGAATAGACGAAGTGCTTCTAGTTTTATGATTATTTCATCAACACATAAACCTTTACTTTGTAATGCAATCTGAGCATTGTTCACTTTTTACTGCACCATAATGAGCACTCCAGCGCTTTGTCGAAAGTCTTTTAACAGATGCTTTGCTGTGATTGAGGAGCACTTCCCAGCGGCTTGTGGAAGTTGAAAAAAAGTTAAATATTGTTTCCACTGCTCCGAAAAATGTAACACAAGTCACATTTTATGCGAACAAATGCTGGCCGCATAAATTAATTGAATGATCTATACAACCAATAAAAATTGATTTATTGTTTTTTTCTTTTATAATAGCTTGCACTCCTTCGTGTATACCACTCATAACTGCAGCATTATCATAACCCTGAGAACGACACATCATAATATCTAAGCCATCGTTTTCAAGCTTCTTTAGTATTTCAGCGCTTAAATCAGCTGCTTTTTCCATGTAAAGGAAAGAATCCTAAGAATACTTCTTTGACTTCTACTTTTCTATTATTAATTTTTACATAACGAATTACTTCAGACATTTGATCGACATGTGAAATGTCAGGTGTGCTATCAAACATGATTCCGAAATATTTGGCCGATTTAATTTCGTTGACAAGCTGACATTTTACATGATTAGCTAAAACATTTATGAACTCATTTTGTATTTCTGGCGATAAATATGTTACTTTAGGTGATTTTTCCTGCTCCAAATATATAGTATTTATATATTATTTATAGTATATATTATTTTATAGTATATGTTCTTTGAGTACTGCATCATAATTTGACAGTAGTTTAACTAGTTCTAAGAAATTAATTTTATCATCATGTCCACGAAATGCTAGGTTTTGTTTAACTAAAAACAATGTTATATCTAATAATCTAGATAAAGATTTTTCCAGTTCTGTTTTTCCGTATTCATTAATTGCAAGGTTGCATCATCTATTGTGGTGTGAGATTTTAATCTCATTTCCAAAGTTTTACACTTTTCGAAATTTTCGAAATGTTCACATGAAGTTTCATGGTCCAATACTTTAGGATTTAGTTTCCACCACTTCCTAAATCCAGTTGTAAATGTTGTTTGTATGTTACTGACAGCAAAAACAGTACAGGTTATTTGATATAGGAGAAAATACCATCCATGATCGTAGAATTTTTTCACCACTAGGCATCTGTTAATAAAACCATTCATGTGAAAGATGACGAGAATCACCTTTAATCTTTGAACCATGACGAGATACAGTAGGAAACGGTCCTTCTTTGTTCTGGAAATGTTCACTCCCCTTTTTTATTATGTCAATGCGAATATTATCAGGTACCGGTAAACTCCAATGTGAAACATCTCTCAAGTGTTGAACTGATTCTTCGAAGCTAATGCTATCTCCAAAAGTAGCATAAACGGCGTCATTTTCATTATTTATTTTGATTCCGTCAAGGTCCTTGGTCGCCTTCATTGATTCTGTATTGTCGATGTTGCTATCTGAATGTGAGTCTCCAAGATGTGAATCATAACTTTCGTCAGCAGGAGACTCGGGTACTTTACTTGAACTTTGGCCGCTATCTGCTTTTGTGACATATTTGAAAAGAGAACCGGACATGCTCTGAATTTCATCCATTTTAGCCTTTTTGGCTTTTCTCTGTTGAAACCCGCTTTCTCTTTTCGAAGTATGAATTCCCCGAGGCATATTTCGTTCTGGGTATTCTAAAAAATATTTTTAGTTAGTAAGTGATACGTTGATTTTATAAACTAATTTTAACAGTAAATAAACACCTACACGTTACATAACTAGCTTTGTGAAATATATTTTTATATAAATTAACAATCCTGCGTCTGGGTGTAAATATGTATTTAAGTATTATTAGAAAAATACTAGTTAAATACTCCACCGTTGATTGTGATATCCGTGCCACGAGTGCTCGAGCTACTCATCTCGGAGCCAAATCAACGTACGCGAAGTTGTATGATATGATTATGATTACTTTCAATTAAAAATCTAAACTTAATATATTCCGTTTTTGTAAACAAATCCCATTGCTATTAGATCAGAAAATAATAAGTAGGTAAATAATAAATTAGTATATTATTTACAATGAAACATTATTACCTAAAGTAATATCGTAAAACGTGTAGAAATATAAATAAAATCTTTTTACGCCAGCAAAGCCTTTAAAACCTATTTTAATAAATAAATACCTTTAGTAGATAGTAATACTTGCCCAGGCTAAACAAAAAAAAATATTACTGCAATCCGTCTAAAATACCTTCTGTAGGTACCTATTTATCATTTAGGATGGCTCAATAATATAGTTTTAAAATACACAGTAATTAAAAGAGAATAAAATAATTGAACGGTTTTTCAAAATAATCTAAGATACTGCTGCAATTAGATACTAAATGAAATAAAAATGTAAGTATTACCTGTAATAACAAAAATACTTCACTTACCTTGTTTATTTTCTTAAAGAATCGACTATATTAAATCAGTTTTTATACAAAAAAAAATGTTTATAATATCTAATAATTAACAAACACTTTGTACTAGACGTTCACACGTTCACGTAAGAGAATATTGAAATGAATGCGGTCGGAAACAAAAGAAATGGCCCAATCCACAATACAAGTGACGAGCGCTATATCGAAGGAATCCCCTGGCATTTTGGGGGAATCCCAGATCGATTGACAGTGTGCACATTGTTATTTTTTCTAAATATCAATTTATTATGCTCGTGGTACGATATCATAGTTACCTAGATAATTTTATTAGTGGCGGATATGCTCTCTGCCATAGATTTACGATTTTTTATAGGTAGAAAGAACTACAACTGATGGTCATGGTCGGGCTCGGGTGTCACCCCTGGGACGCCCCCCCCCTTAGCTACGCCACTGCTAGTTACTTCAAATAAAACGCAAACAACCAGGCCGATGTAACTCTAAGGGTTAATAAAGGCCTTAAGGCCACAAACCCAGAAATAGAAAGTATTTTTATCAGTACATCTATACATGTTACAAGTATCTCAAAGTATTTCGTTGGTATCAAAATAAATCGCCTGTAATGATTTAAACAGAGAGTTAACATCTGCGCCCGACTGAATTATGGTGAAAGTATTTTGTCTCCACCACTGTTTGTTTCATCTAGTTAGGTTGGATTAGGTAACTGGATTAAACAAATGGTATTCGTCGTGGTACTTGTTGGCTGGTATTTCAATAACGACTATTCATAAACCCCACTGCATTGCTGATAGTCGTTGATGTCTACTATCCTTTACTTATCATGAGCTTACATGTCATAGTAATTTTCTCAATCTCTTATAAAATTATATAATAAAACCGTATACACGTTTCTATTCAAACTGAGTGTGCATTGGTGTTACTATTATACTACATCTATGACTATTACATACACGTATGTTCGAAAATTAGATGAAGCCAAAAGCAAGGGATTTATTTTTAGCAGTCTAATGTATGTTCTACTGCAGCGCCTAAACTACTCATCCGATTTTGATGAATGAGGTCTCAATCGATTTGATATTATGATTGAAATTCGGGTGATGGAAGCTACATTGTAAACGAAAAAAAAAAATTACCTATGGTACATCCAAAAAAGTGAGGTTCCTGATTTTTTTTTCTGTAGAGTTGAATGGGATATCAAAATGAAAAGGAAAATATTCTGAGATCATAAATATAAATGTAGTACAACAATAAATATAAATAAATTATGTGTACCAAGCGAAACAAATATAACTGTACATTAATTACTGGTTGTCGTTGGTGCTACAACATTCACTACTTCATTCATTACTTATGAATACTACCAACGTTATCTATTGGCCGGTACAAATCGTTTAAAAAAAACAGTTAACCACCCTTTTTTTGTTGAACTTTACCTTTAATTAAAACACTAATAAATCTATAATTTGCAAAGCATCCTAACATGCGGTATCAATTCCAACAATTAGATTTATATTTACTTGAATGAAAGAAACCAAGCTCGTAGCAACTCCAGACTACTGCATAGCTGTCGTAATCCGTGTCCACTACCCAGTACGGGGCTGAGAAATTGACTGGCAGCGTAGGGAATCGAACAGACAGCTTCCCTTCATCAGATCTACTAACTTGGTTCGCTTCACCTTGGATTTCAGACTGGATTCCAGATCTGAAATGTGTGTAAAAAATAAAACAGTCAGTTTTAGTGTTAGACAAATCCATTCTTCCAAAAAAAATTTAATGCGTTCTTCTATTATCTTGTGACATTTTTATAAAGGCTTCAGTAACTTTAACTTTATCAGTAAAAATTGAATACTTAAAACTTAACTTTAAGTTCTACGGAAATTTTATGAGTCAAAACAGTAATACCCACTTCACTGAGATTATTTAACTTTAGAAACTTTTATCTAAGTTTATTTAAAAGTAAGTGCTTACAAAATGCTAACTTGTTTGTTGATCACACCTATGACACCATTATCTTTTAACACGTAGTCAGCTGTGATACATTTTCCACCAAACTCGAACAAGAAGAAATATTTTTGTGCTTCGTACCATTTGCCCAAGTACTGAAATACAATAAAAATTAGTCATAACTGATCGTACCATATATGAAACTTTAACACAACTCTATAATAAATACATTTGTCTAATTAGTTTAAAATTACTATAGGTTGATCCGGTAAGAAGTTAAGTTGTCAGTATGCAGCAGCAAATTACAATTGTAAAACCGACTAAAATGGTGCTAGTGTAGCAAGAGGGAATGATACTTTTTCGTGATTTTATAGTGTTGTAGAACTTAAAGAAATAATTGAACGATAATAGGAAAAGTTTGTGTTGTGCAAAGTGGGCCAAGTAGGCGAAAATTAAAAAAATAATAATAACTTTGGCGCTATCTTTAAAATTTACGTACTTGCTGCCGTGGCGCCACTCTAATTTAACGCTTATTGACAGACACTTTTCCATACGTAGATATGGTACTCCTGGTCTCTACCCTCCATACTATTATGGTAGTCATAATACATTACATACGTTTATACAATAAATAAAAAGTTGTGAGACGTTCGTCTAACGGCCGTTTTCAATAAATTAGCTCAGATCACTATCCCCGATTAGTACTTATTAGTACTAAGTAATAACTATCTTTGACGTAAAACAGGTATCGGCTTCTCTCTTATCTATCCAAGCTATAGGATATGGATATAAATATGTGGATACGAAATACGATCCATATATAGGTTATTGAAACGAAAGTAAATACAAAAGGATAGTAATTGATAGGCAATAAATGAAGTAATTTTATTGTATTACTGTGTGCTTACAAGTCACCTAGTAACATAAGTCTGCCCACTCAATACATAATGGAAAATTTAATGTATGTTCAGAGAAAATTAGATAATTTTGAATTAAGAAATTACTGACAAATGAAAAATACTATATAAGACAAATGAAAATTTATAAGTGCTAGGTACTACAATAAACTTCTTCGACACATTATCGATTTGCCGGATAATAAGTTCATGAATCATGTTAAGCAAGTTTTATTGTGGATAGGTATTAAGAGTTGATGGTTTCGTGAAGGACGGTGATGTCTGGAAGTGATTCCCTTTATGAAAATGATAATGTCTGTAAGCTACTTTTGTTTTTTTTTTTTAATGTATTCACCATAAACAGTCTTATTAGAGTAAATACTTATATATCTGGTTGAATATTTCTAAAAACAATATTTACCAGACTAGGATTAAAATCAGACATAGCCTGGATGTCAGGACATGCTCCTGGTAGTATTATCTGAGCCTTAATTAATCTCAGACTATAAATACCACAAAGGAATACTGCAATGGCTCTCAACACCGACATCTGAAATAAATGCATAAACAATATGTTATAATATTATCTTTTGTGCTTTAGTACTTTCGCTTACAATATAAATCAAAACATATTAATGAATGGTGCCAAAAATATTGGTTTATTTAATACTCTTTATAAGTTATTTGAAATCTTCTGCAGTATTCATAACCATCACATTTATCCACAGACTGTAGCACGTAATACTCCATACTCTGCAATTAATTTGTGTTTGCTGATGCTAAATGTTACCAATTAAAGTTTGCCATTATACCTATGATTGTCATTTTCTCGCTCTTATACTACCTTGCTGTGTGTAATATATCAACTATAATTATAATTTATAATTAGCCTTAACATCCTACAACTAGCAACAGCCGTCCTACCTAGATCACTGTTAACGGCCGTTTTTAATAACATATGACTTTACTATACCCGTCTAGTACATATTTGTAATAAGAACTATATTTAATTTAAGACAGATATCGGCTTCAAATAAGAAAAACTATCCATTGATAGGTTATTTAAAAAAATAAGGACAAAGGTTATATTTGTCTATCTTTAGTAACTGAAACAACGGATATAAAGGTTATTGAAAACGGCCGTTTGTCAATTAGTCAATTATTGTTCTGCTTACTGCAATATATGTGATGTAATGAATGTGTCTCAGGGAGCGTCCAATTATTTTTGATAACCGTTAGTATAAATAACAAACTCCGCTAAAGGAGTACCTATCCTAAATTTCAAGTCAATCTTAATCATAACATTGTTGCATAAATTAATTTATATTTATCCAATAATGTTATATTTATAAAATGATATAATGTATGCCTACAATTAATAAAATTCAAGTGTCTCTTTTTAATGTCAAAATAACATGTTTTTACTAAACACATATGAAATTATGTACGGTACTTATAACAAAATACAAAGTTTTTACATTTTTGTCTGTGTGTCGTTCTGTTTGTGTGTTTGTTCCGGATAATCTCCAAAACGGTTTGACCGATTTTAACGTGTCTTTCACTGGCAGATAGCTTATTTCATGAGGCGTAACTTAGGCTATTTTTGTTTTAAAAACGAATTAGAGTTCCGCGGAAATGAAAAAAAAAAATACCAATCATGGCGAATCAATTGGCACGCATAAATTGCTTACGCTGAGTAAACCATAAGAGATATTTAAAATTAATGTACTAAATAATTATAGATATTAAAAAGACCTACAAAAAGTCAGCGAGAGCATAATATGTTTATCTACTAAGGATCATCCACAATAAGCATTTTTATCTTTATGATAACCATGAGAACGCAGCCTCGGGCATAGCTAGTATTATAATAATAAACACTTGTCCGCTTTAAATAAATATTTGATTCAGTAAATTTTTATCTGAATAAAATATAGTAGCAGTAACGTACACGATAAAATTACGTAATAACATGATGTGATTTATCAAAATGCAAAATACTTAGCACACTGTAAATGGCAACTGCATATCAAAATAGTAAGTGTAAATTCCATTGTCAATTTTAGTACTTTTGGTTCGATGTTTCAGTTCGACCTCGGCCTAAGAAAATACATTATGCATCGGTCCGCTTAACTTGTAACTGTCGTATCCATTGCATTCGAGAAAGCGTTGTAGTATCCGACACAGATAAGTGTAATTAATTGAATTAAATACAATCGATACTAAGAGGTCACAAAGATTTTACATAGCTTTTCAAATGTCGTTTAATGTAAAATTAACTTCGACTGTGAATTTATTTACTCTCTACTCATTACTCAGCTTTGACTATCTAATCAATATTCTCTTTTGACTGAATTCAATTGTATTTGTCCTGATTAATTAACCTTCCAAATAGTGTAGGTATTCTAAATATTTATTACAGTGACGCCGTTTACACATAGTGATAGTTAGTTAAAAATTAAAATATATAAACATATTAACTTAATAAATCCTACTCATATTATAAAGGCGAAAGTTTATGAGTGGGTTTATATGTCTGTTACTTCTTCACGTTCAAACGGCTGAACTAATTTTGATGAAATTTGATATGGAGGTAGCTGACACCCTGGATTAACACATAGGCTACTTTTAAGGTTTTTTTGAAGGTGTCTTTTAAATTATACGCAGGTGAAACTGTATGGCACAGCTAGTAAAATATAAAGATACATTGGTATATTTTGCAATTCGTAAATGAAACGAGTGAGGTCTTGTCTGTAGTCTACTGTACTTGGACACCTAATATATATAATATTTTAATTTTATAACATGTGGTAAAAATATCAAAACTTTGAAATTGCTTCATATAGACGGTGATAAAAAATTATTAGATTTTTTTTCTGAAATATAGCATTCAAAGATGCGCTTTAGAAATCACGCCGATCTGGGTTACCTAATGCTCGAATAATTCCGCCGCAAATATATGTGCATAGAAATGCAAATGAGCTGCATTCATCAAGGAAAAAGAACATGTGTAATGAAATGTATTGTTCTTTCTATTCAATCAATTCATGCATCCTAACATCTTTTGTAACAGTCAAGTGTAATGCGCCCTGAGTAATGTATTTGGTGCAAATTAAATGAATATTTTCATTATTCAGGATGATGACGTACTTGTGTATACTGATTCTAAACCTAAAGTACTAAAAATAAATTTAATATAAGCACCACTTTTGATTTCCGGTTCACAATTCCCACATGTTATATTTCTATAAACTTCCATTGATTATGTTGTCATTTCTCCAATTAAGTTATATCAGTTACACAATCTTATAATTTATATTTGCGGTATGTTTATTTTGAAAGAAGTTTACGTAAATAATAATATGTTGCCTCTAATATAAAAGATTTTTTGAAATCATAACAGATTTAGTTTCAGTTAGTAATATCTCGTATTCTTTTCATTTCGTTGAAGATTACGGATACTTTTGTAATGATAATAAAGATTTTAAAATTGTACAAAGGTTTTGTTTTGCAGATGGTGTCATTGCATGGCAGATGATTTTAGTCATTACGTCACTAATTTTATAAGCCTGCTGTTCATTTTAATGCCATTGTCGAAGTTTAGGATTGATTTTGTATGTTTTTTTTCAATTATTTGCAATTTTATAGCAGGAAAAATGGGAATAAAATGGGATACAATGTAAACTATGTGGTATTTTACCTACTCGTAAGATTCAACCTTTTACATAAATTAATATTAATTGTAAAACAA
Organism: Saturnia japonica; assembly: GCA_033032175.1. NCBI lineage: Eukaryota > Metazoa > Arthropoda > Insecta > Lepidoptera > Saturniidae > Saturnia > Saturnia japonica. The sequence continues at coordinate 17,335,004 of CM065311.1, read as the reverse complement.
CTTTGTGTTTGTCAGGTTAATAGATTTTGTGAATACTGTTGTGCCATTAAAATTATTAATGAGAGTTTATTACCCCTGAATCAATGTCTATCAGCCTTAATTATATAATCCAAGTTATTATATTTTAATCTGTTACTAATACTACTAATACAATAGTTTCCAGTTAAGTCAAAAATTTGGAGAAAGAATTACATAAACAATTATTTCAGAAAGGTATGTTCTCCATGGAAGGCATGGAATTAACCACTTTATCAGCTATAGACTGATTGGCAATTTCAATTGACGAGAAAAGTTCTACATTTTTACACATATTTTAATGTGACGAAGAGAACATTTCTCAAGCGTTCCCGATGTTGCGGTTTTGATTTTTGATTTGATTACGTTACTAAGTTTAAAACAAAGTAAAGCATACAAATATGATGAGTTATAATCAGCAATCTACTCGGTATAAAAACAAAGCTTTTGAGAAAACTCGTAGGAGCTCATACCTATTTGATGAGTCGTCAAAACTGATGGCTAAGTATGAGAAGAGCATTTCGAATCGAGTGATAAATAATTAATAAGTGAACAGACAGGCATAGTGATTTCAACTCATCTTTGCGCGCGGCCATATGTGTACGTGAAAGTTCATTATTTGGTATTTATAGTGGCAGTGATATGGAATAATATGTTCAATAAACATGCATTTACCTAATTGAGCTATTGATTTATTTTATTTTTGAATAAATAAAATGTTAAAATAATCAACATAAGTAAAATAACTAATAAAATTCTTTTATGTACTTGACTGTACACATATGGCCGCACGCACAAATGAATTCAACTATCTATAATAACTATAATAAGACAGAAAGGCATGACGTGGCATTTTTTAACTGACTTCAAAAAAAAGACTCATTTCGAATGTTTTTTTTATGGTTGTTAAGCCATAAATTCTTTGTTTATGAACCGATTTGGATGTTTCTTTTTTTGTTGGATAGGGAAATACTAAAAATGACAAAACAGTTGGCATTGGATCTTGAACTTCGTAGATACACAAGGACACTATTTTTTTGGTTATTAGTGTACATATTTTGGTTTAGTAGTCAGTATTTAAAACAGTCTTTACATCCTTAAATACTTTCTAATTAATTAGTGAGATTGTAGGGATATCGACGAAAAACCAATTATTTGTTGCTCGGTTGTAATGTGTATGGTCACAAGTACTCTGCACCCACTATTTACTAGCACCCACCCCTGAGCACCCACTTAGTCCGTATCCTTGTATGTAAGTATTATGATGTTCTTTTTCCTTAAGGAAGAATCCTTTCGGCACAAGTCGTATTTTAAATAATAATAGCTCGTATCGTGGTGGAAAGATTGACCAGCCAATGAAGTTGGGATCAGGATTGACTGTCCAAGGTGCGTCGGACGTACATAGGTATCGTAACTCGTGGAGGGTCTTTTCTTTCATATTCCTCATGAGTCCTGATTCATGGTGGGTCTCATTATGTTATTAAAGTTACGGTACTACAGTGATATTTATGTTGTGTATCATAAGACTTATGACATGTCTTAAGAAAGGTAAGAATTCCATTACGATTTAGATTTATTTTAAAAACAGTTGGAAATATGGAAGAACTGTGTGAATAACAACGTTGAAGAAATGTACCGTAAAACATAAATATATACCATGTGACTAGTATCCCGATTGAGAGTATCCTTCCATTATGTAGGCGGTGTTCAGCTACGGTGCTCGGTAACGGTAGTCTTCGCAACTGTTGGTGCAATACGTAACAGGTAGCGATTAACATTCATTTACTGTTTGTTATTACTCAGTATTTTTGAAGTGAAACGTCTTTTGGGACGGTATGAATTCGATTTTATGAAACGAAAATGTGTAACGAAAAAGAGAGAGAGAGAGAGAGAAGTTTCACTTCTACCGCGTGTGGACTCACACTCAAATTTTTTAGTATCTTTTGCCCGTATTCGTATTATGAGACAGGTTATAAGAATTAAACAACTTAGATTGTAATTGATGAACTGTATATCTTTAAACATATATCTGTATTAACTAATAGTTCTTTAGTGTACATCGATTTTAAGTCAGAAAAGTGACTTTTTCTGACTAACGCTATTGTTATTTGCTATTTACTATGCTTGACGCTAAGCACAGTACAACCCAAAAACAACGACGCGGCACCCCTCGGCACTTGAATATGCTGGTTAATCCCAAAACACGACAAACCAAAAGAGAGTCTCTTTGAAGGATTTATCAACATGGTGATCGCGATCCAGTCGGGTACAGATACCCTACCACCCCCAGAACGCGACCTTCCTAAGCGTGCTACTATGGCGGGTGTTACACATGATGTGTGTATGGTAGACACAGAATTATGAAGTCCTAGCACACAGCAATTCTCTGAAAATTTATGCGTTTGTTTCCACGAAGTTAATTTTTTTTATAGTCGAGAATGCAAACATAAATCAACAAGACAATGTTCGTGCCTGGTGCGAAAGCAGGAATATATCAACAAACCAATTTTTTATTTTGTTTTACATAGAGGATACTTCTTATAATATAAGAATTTAATACGTCGGGAAATAGACATTTTAGAAAGTGTATGTATTTTCTTGACTTGTACCACACAACCGTTGCACTTGCACGGATACAGCAACGTTATACATTCTCGGAAATATCTTGACTTTATAGCTAGCAACTGCACTTAACCAACTTTCGACTGCACTTCATATCAATACATTAACATAATACTGAAGCTAATCGGGCACAGTGATACACCCTGGAAGAAAGTTAAGCTCACTCATTTTTTTAAATAGAAACACTAACTAAAGATACATCATTTATCTAACCGAGAAACAAAACCAGTCCCAAAATCGAGCCCTGAGGAACGCCGACTCGGATGAATGATCCCGTGGGGGTCGCCCAATTTATGATTATTTTGTGACAGCGGTCTGTTGAAAAGGAGATGACCAGGTCGAGAGAAGTTGAATTATAAGCAGCCTAACTATAAGCGTACTACTGTGTTAAAGAGCAAATATCTGAAGAATTCAAGGTAAATGATGGATGGATAAATGATGCCAATGGTATGATGGATCCACCATCATATTATGGGAAGAGGAATATTTTAATACTTATTCTAGATGGATAAGATAGCATGAGTAATACTTATAACTGTAACAGTTATATGGAATACACCGTCAGTTCCAATGTTCTCGTTTTCAAAGGTGAACTGGCGTTCTGTAATGACTGCCCTATTAATATTTAAATTAAGTCCTATTATTTTTATTAAAGCTTAAAGCTCTGCTGGTTCATTGTAGGATTTAAACTTAACCGAGAATACTTCTACTGAGACATTCACTGACTACATCATTGCTGCGAACTTTATTATTTTGTTTTTAACTGCTTTAATTACATTTCTATAAATAGTAACAGTGTTTCAATTTAAAGAAAAAAAAACATTTCAATTCTGTCTGTCTTTTTACCATCGATAGTACGTCATTCGTTACTTTACTCATTAACAAATTTTGTACCTTAGAAACATAACCGCTTAAGTTAGATGTAGTATGTTCTGACTTATGTCCATATGCTTCTAAATAACAGGAACTATAACATGTGAGTCATAATAAATAATAATACACTTGGCATTGAATTTGCTTTTTGTAATATTATGATTGTACATATAATTAAAACTGTCTACACTTGAAAACCATTTGTAACGTAAATAATAATGTATTTTCAATGATATATTAATGAAATTAATGTAAAATGTTTATTAAATTCGGTTTTTAATTTTAGTAATCAAAAAAATTGCCTTGGTCAATCTCTAGTCAAAATTCCTTAAATAAGTTACGTACTTACTTAAGTACATGTTTTGCAACATATGTGTGGATTAATATTATTTAATTTTAATTATCACATTTTATATATAGAACGTAACGATCGTTTGGGGATAACTATACAATTACTAATAATTTTTTTTATTGATTTCACCACTTAAAAAATAATTGTTTTAAGCTTGTAAAAATGATGTCGTTAAATTTTGATTTTACGACTCACTAAATATCTGAGAATTATAAATAAATACAAATAAAAAAAAATATACGTATTAATTGAAGGTGTAATATTATTATAAGGTTTGAATTGTATCGTTTCCTAAAAATTTGCGATTCTGAGAGTTGGAAAATATAACTGATTCAAATGTGAGATTTCATGTTCACTGAGGTCAACAATTTTTTTGTCATTGCATTAGTATGCAAAATAAAGCTCCTGAATTATCTTTTTGAAAATTATTCTAATCAAAAAAAAAATTCAACTGCATTAAATGAAAACGAAATCTTACTTCAGTTAAAATGATTATAAAATTTAGTTATTTGGCCAGAATAAACAATTACATAATAAATTAGTTAATAATATGTAAGGCAAATACAATAAATGATGAAACTTTTGAAAAATAAGTAAAAGAAGTTGTTACTTTACGTTCTACTATTTAAAATATTTCATATAAACTATATATTATCTACCAATGACATGCGTCTAGAATAGTGTTGTACTCACCTTGAATTTTCACTGATTGTTATTTAGATTTTTTATGATTTAAAATAGTATACACGAAGCGAACTAGTAACTGACTAGACGGTCGCGTTTCTTGTAACGATGACCGACACGAGACTGCCGTAGAACTGTAGAATCGTTCAAGTTAAATATTATACAAGTATGTATATATCTAGAGGTTCAGAGTTTACAGAATTAGAATAAATTCGGAAAAGAAAATAGATTCATTTTAATATAAATTTAAACATTACTAGACTATAGTGTTTGTTAGATGTTTTCTATAAAAAAAAAAAAAACAAATCTGCTAATTTGCAAAGGCTTAAATGGGTTTGTTGGTACTAATGAACCAGTTTTTACAAACTCGATGTACAAAATATGTCTCAGGATTTACGTACCTACCTAGTAATTGTTAATTTTGCTATCTTTTAATAAGTTAGGTTTACAGTAAAAACTAAGTAATCAAATATACTGAGGTATTTATTTTTGTTACATTAATCTTTTTTTTAAAGCTAATGGTGTTAATTTTGGATTGCATAATGTTTTACTAATAGCAAAATTATGTAGCAGATACATGTTATAAAAATGTATTCTTAAATAAATCTAATTTCTGTAGGTAGTGGTGAAGTGTGAACACTGATCGTCAAGCGAGTTAGTTGTTTGGTGCTTTGCTGTTGTTGGAGAAATATCTATTTAATTTTTAGCAATATATTTCAGAATGTAGCGACCTCTGTTAGTTATAACAGAAACGTTACGGAGTTTACTCCTATATTCACGTATCTGTTGTACTGTAATTGCTACCTACTTTGGCGTTAGGCCATGTGTACTACAGATGGCACTGTTGCAGCGTAGACATGTGTATGTAAAGTCGTGATGTGTATTTTTCCGTGTTATATTTAAAAAAGTATTGTATAATAAATAGAATATTATAATAATAATAAAATAGTACCCTATAGGATTGCAGTTTCGAAATGAATTAGTCTAGTATGTTAATTTGTTTAGAAAAATAAATATTTAATAGTCAGATACGAACTTAGGTATGTTGGATTGTTTTGTACAATAAATTTACACTCTTTCTCGACTGGGAGCGTGGCGTCTCCTGTAATCCGGCTACTCGGAGGTCGGGCACTGAGGATGGTTTGAGGTCGGGACTCACTGGTGCTGAGTGGCCCATGTTGACTGGACGTCCGCACTAAGCCTGGTATTAATATGGATCCCCCGGAGGAGTCTGGGGGATGCAGGTATACTAAGGAGAGGCGAACCGGGCCAGGGGGGAAACCCAGCAGCCAAAAGTCTCCGTATCGGGCAGTAGTGGGATAGCGGCCGGGAGTGGGCGCTTAGTATCAGCCTGACCAATATAATCAGACCAGTTCCTTTTTGTGTCTATTTTTGAAAACTCGTTTAAATCAAGTTATTTTTTCATTTGAACATAACCTTTTGCCGTTATTAAGGGAAACCCAGCAGCCAAAAGTCTCCGTATCGGGCAGTAGTGGGATAGCGGCCGGGAGTGGGCGCTTAGTATCAGCCTGACCAATATAATCAGACCAGTTCCTTTTTGTGTCTATTTTTGAAAACTCGTTTAAATCAAGTTATTTTTTCATTTGAACATAACCTTTTGCCGTTATTAAAAATATATTTAAATTTTTGTCCCGAAATTACTTTTAAAATTTGGTAATGATTACAAGTGTCACTTAAATAATTATTATTGCAATATAGTATTGTTTGTTTTTAACTATTATTTTTGAAAACTCGTTTAAATCAAGTTATTTTTTCATTTGAACATAACCTTTTGCCGTTATTAAAAATATATTTAAATTTTTGTCCCGAAATTACTTTTAAAATTTGGTAATGATTACAAGTGTCACTTAAATAATTATTATTGCAATATAGTATTGTTTGTTTTTAACTATTATTGTAAGCCAATAAATATTTATTGTTAATTGTTAGTTATGTTACTTTCTCAATTTTGTAGTACTAATTACTACTGAAGGCAAAATATCATTTACTTGTTCATTAGCAACTTGTGTAGTTTAAAGACCCTTCTTCTTCTGTATCGAAAGTAATGAAGTAACTATTAAACAAAACAAGTAGGGAGATATGTTCAGTATGCGGTTTTTGATTACGCTTGTTAGTTACGTGTTTGTAGTAACACTAAAAGGCTTGCTGTTTTTTTTTTTTAAATAGAACATAACGATATACTACAATTCTTCAATATATTGCAATCTGATGAGGAGGATTACGAGGCATTTTTAAAAATAACCCACTTTTCTTTTTTCTTTTCTTAATGTTAGCATCATAGCAACTCCAAAATATATTTTTCTTTTATTATTCATAGGCATAGATTTCTGAGAAAGGAGTTGCGGTTTGTTATTCAACACAATCGATAATATCCCATAATGCAAGTCTAAAATAAGTAGGTACTCGAGATAATGAAATAAATCTAATTTTTTGTATAACTCATTCGGGCTTTTATAGTAAATGGTTAGGCCGAAATGGAGACTTTTTCGGTGATCACAAATGGTTTTGGATTGTAATGTATTTCCTATAAAATCTACTAAGTATAATAATTTAATAGAGCTATTATTTAAAAGAGAAGAAAAACAATATTTATATTTATTAATTACTTTTAATGACTAACGCAGTTTTTGTAATGTTGACACGAATGATGAGTTTTTTGTAGTTACTTGTTATTATTTATTTGGTAAAATAGCCGCATCATCAGGCAACTCATAGAATATCCAGGTGCGTATCATCATCTCATTATTACATTTTAATCTTTTTAAATTAATGATTTCAAGTTAAATTACTTAATAACTTATTTAAAAAAAAAATCTTCAGTACAATTCTGCATACTTCAACTGCTGTATATACTTAATTCGTTTTACTCAGAGGATTTTGATTCCTTTTTCAGTTCCTTAACTTCTGGCATTTCCTCCTTTTTTGGGTCACCCATAATTTTATCTTTCTTCTCCGACTCAGCCATTATGAGTTCAGGTACTTGCATTGGTTTATCGGATTCGTCGATTGGTTCTGGTACAGCTGATCTTTCTTGTGGAACTTCGGAGTCGTCCTTTTATAACATAAAAACAGTAATAAAGTAATTTATAGCACTTGCCTTTTTTATCGAACTATTAGAATTTACCGAATTTATACAATTTTGGTTGGAGAGTGATCTTGTACAAAGGACTATTAATGACATTACTTCAAGCTATTTTGAACAATACAAGTATTAGACATAGAACGAACACAAGGTAATATTGACTACCAGTAAAGAAATTGTTGTAAAAAAATATAATATTATAAATTTACCACAACCGGCTCTACGTTTTTTACTACAACAGCATTAACTTCCTTCACTTCGCCCTCTTCATCACTCTTGACGTCTAAAGGTACAGCAGCAGGATTGGGCAGGATGGAGCAATCAGCCTGATTGGACTTAACAAAGAATGTTCTTGAAATCTTGAACTTTTCGAGTACAGTGTAGGCGCTCTGCATCACTGACAATGAAGGAATGCGTTCTCGAGTATACAGCCACGTATTTTCTGAAATAAAGAAATTGAAATCGAGTAGAAATATTATATTCATTTAAATTATAAGATAAATGTAGGAAGCCCTATAGAAATATAATTAAAAATGAAAATATAACAGAGATGGTGAAAATATAGAAATAGCGAGATTGTTAATCCAACTTTCCGATTATATTTATTAGAAAAACATACCAATATAAATTTCTTACAAAAAATAATACCAGGAAGCACAACAAGTATATACTGATTGATTTACGAGATCTCTAAATGAAACTTACTCGATTGATTACATTGATTTTTCAAAATACTCACGAGTATGGACCGGTCCGATACCGCTGCAAGACCACATGACAGCGTAGTTGTCATAGTCAGTGTCAAGGATTGTGTACTCGGAGTCATAAGGTAATGGACGAGAGGAGTATTTCACCATGATCCGGCCTTCGCCTTCTCTCCCCACCATCTGGAGACTTCCTTCCATTACTCGCTTATATCCAGTCCTATAGTTATCAAATTACAAATTTTACATACCTTATCTTAGTGTATTATAAAATTTATTGCCGAAGGAAATGCGAGCAGCATTTTTACCATATAAACGTTTTCCTTATTTTTATCCTCCTGGGTAGAGTAACAAGTTTACAATACAATCTATGTCTACCACTTCTATGTTCCTATGACTTTATTTATTATATAAGTTAATTTTATACGAACTAGGAGCCTTTTAAAATCACTAAATGAATTACAAATATGTACCTAGTTCCGTCAGCTGTCTTCGATCGGAGCTGCGCTAAGTGAAGCTAGGAAAATCAAGTGGGGTCCATTGGTAGATTTTTTCCTTGCGCACCGCCTAGCTACTATTGAGCCGAGAGGTCGCAGGTTCGATCCTCGCCCATGACTGACTTTGTGAGATGAGCATAAATGTCAGTTGTGTGTATATGGGTGTTAAATATCTATATATGTATGTATATCAGCTATTTAGTTACCATATTACAAGCTTTGTTTAGTTTGCAAATAAATGGCCGTGTGTGAAATTGTGAAAAAAATAATAATAATAAAAATGTATGAAATATAAGAAGTTTAAAACTAATCGTTAAAGTATAAGATTAAAACACATATAAAAACACTTACAGTGAATTAGTTATCTCGTTGGATACAATGATCCGTCCCTCGGGAGTGCTTAGGTAGTTGGTGGTAACACAGCGGCTGCCCAGCTCACTCACCGTGAAGAATCGTTCAGCCTCGTACCATGTGCCCAGGAACCGGTTCATATTGAAGTCAATCATTGGCTATATTATGGTAAAAACATGTGAAAGACAAGTTAGATACCTGACATACTATTAGGCAGAAAATAATATGTACTAGGTAATAATAATACATTTTAGAAAAAATATTATGATATATTATGGAAACAGAAAAAAAATCGATATTATTTCATATTAATTACCCCTTTTACAATGGAGATACTCGTGAATATTTTAAATTATTATGAACTGTGCTCACGAATATTTATATTGATTTAATTTCTCTTAATCTTATTAAAAAATAGGAGATTTCGCGAAAACAGTACTTACCTATAATAAAATAGTAAAAAAAATTATACCTCATAGTTCATCAAGGACTTATAACGAATTGTTATTATTGAAATTTACGAAAAAGGAAATATGATGTCCTATACTTTTAATTGCGAACAGTAAAAGTAAAATTTAATTTATTATAAATATTAATCGTATGTAATTAATGAATTACCTGAAAGTCTGGACACCATCCAAGTGAAGGTATCTGCGCTGAAGCGGCCGCGATCAGAGACAGTACGGAGAGACGCCACATCGTGAATGTTGTTGATTCTGAGGATACGGGACACGGGAATGATGTGAGGAGTGCCGACACACGTTTATAAACCTTCGCAGCTTCGCCTAAAACCGGTCTAGTACTTGTAAACCCATCTCATAAACTCCTTATTCAGTAAACCCCTTGACAGTGAGTCTCAAACTAACTACCCCATGGAAATAATTTTAAACAATAAAGATTAATGTTTGTTTGTTCGTGTTCTATGACTTTGCGAATCGTTCGTTACATAGAACGTACGCAGGCGCGCAAGTCGTTTCACCGTATTCCGTATTTCGGTGTTTTGTAGTTTTCAGTATGTACGAACTTGAGGAAGGGTCTAGACTACATATTAACATTTTTTTGTAGGGGCTAAATAGTAATAAATTAATTATAATGAAGGAAAAAATAAGACAATCAAGAATTCATTAAGATAAGGTTTGAAGTTATCGGGGCAAAATCTTTTGTACTCGAACAAAGTATGTTTTATTTAAAATATAATTTATGCTTTATTTTATATATACTTCGTATACCTCAAGTCTTTTGGAAATTATCATCTATAAACTTCTTTGAATTGGTTAATATTAGGTCGATAAATTAAAAAAAAACGTTCATTGAGACACTACCTAAATGATTGAATATGTTGTGATATAATTCTCTAAGTTATTATTTCTTTTCATCACGTCTGCAATATTATTGTATAAACTGCTACCAATATGATTCGATAACAGTTGTTTATTGCAATCTATGTTCGGCTTCTGTAAACTATATAGTTTGGTTTAATAATACGGATACATCTATCAGAGGACCACTTTGGTTTGTCTGTTGCAGAGCGAGACGATTAATAACTATGGTAGTATAACTAGTATAGATTTAGAAAAGGTTGGGAATCATTGATCAAATTATTTCTGTACCTTGGTACCCGTAATAAATTTGCAACAGTTCTTCTTAAGTATTCCAGTATGTGTGTGTTAATAGTTTTCTGTATTTGTTTTTGTTCACTGGTATGCTTAGCCTCGTCGCATCGGATGTCCATCTTTATAACAGTTTAGCAGTTGTAGGTGCTTCCTAAGAATATCTATTGATATTGTTTCGTTAATGATTCTCTAAGTAAATAAGCTCTTAATAGAAATACTTAATGTTTTCATTACATACAATATACTTACAAAAAAATAAATCATTTTTACATATTTGAGTCATTAGTAGATATGTATTTAGAGAATTATTATTTCCTGTCTCTGAAAATTTCCCAAAAACATTATTAACATTAACTGATTAATTTTCAGTTGAAGTTTGAGTATTTTTAAAGTATATTTTTACTTTGTAATAGACGCGAATACTTTGTTTTAATGTATTTTTATCTGCAATAATTACAATAGTTTTCAAAAACCAATGATTCAAAATTTTAGAATTTTTCTACGTTATAATTCAATACCTGGGTGCTTTATGCATTAACTTTAAATGCCAAAAACTTTTGCTGTATAAAATCTTTATATATTATATTTAAGCTCTACGTGAAAGATACGAAAATTTATAACAATAAAAAGCCTTTCGAATTTTCCATGGTATGTACGGTATAAAGATGTTCCTGAAAAATACGGAAAAAAATAATTGTGGCCGAACGTAAGTTAACAATAAATTTTTACTGAAAACCATCTCGCAGTTTCGTTCCCATGCGCCTGCAAAGCAAAAACATATCACCTGGCTTCTTACCGGTTATGGGCTACGCTTTTTTATTTTCTATATTTTCTCGTCTATTTTCGTACTCGTGGGTTGTGTACGGCGACTAAGCTACTCACCTAGCAAGTTTTTGCTATTCCCTTAACTGGATATGTCCCTAATTATAGTAGTTGTATATTTTTATTTATATGTGACGGGATAAGCAGGTCTTTGAATAATATGATGGTCAATTTATTTCTTCTAATTCACCTGTAGACAACATACCTACATGTTGCAAGTATTTACTTACTTGAAATTTAACTTATCTTTTACATAAAAGGGATAATCGAGTGTTAACTATAATATAATAAACTTACGATATTCATAAACACAGAGTTTCATTTTTATTTGCGTACTAGCTGTGCCCGCGGCTGCGCTCGCGTGGACTACATAATGCCGTCGATCAAGCACACGCGTGAATCGTGTTACCCCCGCTCCCAGTTATTTTAAAGACAAATGTTTATTGTGGGTGATTCTTAAGAAATAGACATATGCTTTCTCTGACTTTTATGTAGGTATTTTTAAGATCTACAATTATGTGCTACATAATTTGATTTATCTCTCATGGTATACTCAGCGAAAGTCTTTTAAGCGCTCAAAAAAGTAGTTTTTCCGAATGGTTTTTAAATGCTCGAAACCCTAATCCTTTTTCTAGAACCAAAATAACCTATGTTAATCCTTATAAAATCAGCTATTTGCCAGTAAAAATCCCATCAAAATCGGTCCAACAATATTGGAGATTTTCCACAACTAACAGACTGACAGACAAAAATGAAAAAATATGGTGTTTTTTTTTAAATACCGCATATACTTTCATATATATTTAGTAAAACGCTGTTATTTTGATATTACAAAAGACACTTCAATTTGTTTAATTGTATATAGATTTGTTCACTGCTCTCGGGATTCAAATTAGTCCCTCGAATTAAATGACCTCTTTTTCAGTTGTTGTATAATCTAATATTCTACCATTACCACTAGAAAAGCGGCATTTTATTCATTGATTAATATTCAAAGTTGAATTTTATATACTTGTGTATCTTTACATTAAAAATAAACCTTTTAGAGCCATCTAGCAAATTTTCTTCAAACTACGACTATCTAGCAATTTTAACTCTCATGGGAAAATGATGGTTCCTACTATGCGATCGCAATTCGACTGGCGACTTTAATCATAGACTATTTTCAGTATAAACCTAAACAATGAGTATTATATCACTTGCTGTCACGTTTCATTGATTGACAATGTCAGTATTTTGGAGGTTTAAGTTCACTGGAACTGGTCGCGTTAGGATTCGTAGTTTTAATTTATTTAGAAGTAACAGATATTAAAGGTAAATTTTAGCTTTCCGCACTCCTTCTCCATATAAACTTTAACCATGCCAAATCTCAGTCTTCCGTGCACGCAATACACATAAAAGGAGTAGAAAGTTTTTGCTTCACGTATTAATATAATGATTTACCAGTAGCGTGGCACTGGCGCGTTTCTGCGTCTTAAAATATAGGTGGTAAGATTCTTTTTTGATTACAAAATATTTTGTCTTATGTTCTTATGCTTCGTATCTTTCATATGTAAGCAACTATGCTAATATCAGATTATGAATACAAAATTCTTGATATCTGATATTCTTTAAGGTATATATTTTATCCTAAGTACATATATTTTATTGTATAATATCATTTTATTACAGGAAAGTTTACAAATTAGGGAATGTTATCTAACCGCCTAGCCAACCAACAGCAACATTACTAGATGTTCGCCCACATTGGCTCCTTTGCGTTTGTTACCATTTCAGCTGAGTGCCATTTGATCATGCCAAAAAGGTTCTTCAGACCAATACCGTTAATTGGATTGAAATAAAAAATCTATGTAGGTACCTACTCATCAGCAATGTATTCTTTTTAATTATTATGACTACTTTCAGGAATTATAACTTCATTCATGTAATAACAGGTATTTTTTGAGACGATTTTTTTTAATTAACGTAGGATATTAATAGGATAGCATAAGAGCGTAATAGTTCTAATAAAATATGAATAAAAAAGCTTATTAAATTCAATAATTTATCCCGTTTATCCCTTTTTAATTCGGGCTACAAGCTTTTAAAATTATTGAAATATTGAATAAAACCTTGTTTTAAAAAAAAACATTTTATGTTAATAGTTTTTTCGCATTCTTCTTAGAAAATCCTTTCCTTTGGTACCCCTATCATAGAGGTGCATAAAGAATAATAACATTGGTCCGACGTCTTTGGGGGTCCGCCATATTGGATTGACTTTACTTTAACTAACCATGCATTGTCATCCAAACTAAATGTGTATGCAAAATTTCAGCTCAATCAGTTTGGGGATAACCGTTTTAAAATTCAGTTGCATGATTTGCTCCATACTGACTAATAGAAGCATGTAACTATGGAGAGGGTTCAGTAATAAATAAGCAACAGTGATATGTGTAACTAAAATATTCTCGTTATTTAATTTAACTATGGTAAGAACACATTTTTACAGAATGTTAATGTTCTAAACAATATCTACAAAAAAAAAAAAAAACATTGTACACTATGTGAAACCTTATGAAATACTTTTAATTTTTTTTTTATTTAGATTTACATTTAACACAGAAAAAATCAATATTGAAGTTCAACAAGATTAATTTAAGCTTTTATTATCATCATTAAACCTTATAAACTATTTATTTACAATTTAATTCTTAACAACGTCATGTTTTTAGATAATAATATTTCGAATGGGCGCCTATTTTGTGTTTCTTAGAATTATTTCCGATAAACGTTAAAATTTGTTTTGTATTTTATTTCGTACAACGCAATGACGAAAATTTAAATCGGACAACATTTAAATAATAAATTCAAGTACCTAAAAATCTACTTTCTTAAAATCATGTAAAAAATTATTTTCAACAATAATAAAGCTAGTAATTTTAATTAATAAATAGGTACAAGATGACTACATGAATATTATAAATTTTAATTAAATCAATATACTATACGGTAATGTTAATTGAATCTTTGATACTGAAGCTCTATGGAATAATAACAAAAAAAAACACAAAATATTTACCAAACGCTTATTAAGTGAGTTATTTGCATTGATTACTTTTGACAGTGGCAATCCCGACCAATGCCGACATATCACAACAGTCTTACGAACTACAAGGTTTTATTGATGCATACCTATAAAAGTGTTTGTTCGAATTTAATCGTATCTCTTTACGTATGAGGCATACAGTATCATTTTTTACATGTGGACGATTTTTGTCATGCATTGTTGACTTAATTGCTAAATTTACACAAAATTAGAGTCGAAAATATTGTCAATGGAAGACATCGTTCTCAATACTCGTCTAATTACAATAAAAACCAATGTTTATCACATAAAAATCTAATGATACCCCAAAATCACGATTCTTAAAATTAAATTGTTCCCCGATAACAAAGACGTAAATAATATAACACGATAAGTCAGGTATATTGCAAGGTAACGTTCGAAAGACAATCGTTAAAGCAAATAGACAATTTTGTCGTTTAGTCTAAGTTTTGAACAACTCAATGGTAACTTTAGTTTTATCAAAGTAAAAAAAAAAAACAAAAACGAAACTGCATTGACAAAGTTTCAACTAAAAATACAAATATATCAGACGGTTAACAAATTACGAACCGTGCCTTAAAATTGAGTATTACAAAAGAAAAAAAAAAGGAAAAATAGGATTTGTTCTAGGTGAACCATTTATTTATTAGAATAATTAAAACCTATCAGAGTAGAAAATTGATCGAATAAAATAATATTTCTTGTAAAGAAACTGGAGAAATTATACGGTTCTTTTTTAAAAACAAAAAAATCTTAGAAGAATTATCATTGAACATCCAGCATCCACTAAAATAATATAACTGGCCACAAAATGTGTTCGAAAAACATCAAAAGTACTAAAAATGGGTAAAAAAATATCCCACTGACAGTATTGCCTGGTAAGCTTATAAATACTAAAGTAGTAAATTAATCCAAAAATAAGATGACGTTCAAGCTTCATATAAAAGTCCTTAGCGATATATACTGGAAGAGGTTATAGAAAAATTCGAAGTTAGTAACTAGAGACACGAGATTATTTAATTGGTACCTATATACTTTAAATTTAACAAATGAAAATTATTTCAGGTCCCTTTAATTTCTCTTAATTGTATACACCAAAACATCATCAATGCTTTACAAATCTTTGGTGCTCATTCACTTTACAAATAATCGGCACAAACAAATTGAAGAATAGGCTTGTTGTAAGTTATACTATTACGAACACATTTTCTAGATTAGAAGTTACTTTATAAGTGATATAAACCCTAATATTGAGATTTAAAATCTGTCATCTAAAAAGTTGCGAATTACGAAGTCAAATTAGATATTGGAACAAAGTGTTATGTACATTTTGAATACATTCGAATAATTGCTCGATATGTATTTATCATGCTACGCAAAATTATAAAAGGCATCATAGTTTACCATGAGAGGCATATTTGATACCAATAACATCTACAATGTTTGTTAAACTTTTCTCAGTTCCAATTCTGACTAGACTGACCTTATGCTTTGGATTTTAGTTCAATACTATAAGCTATATTATTAACGTCACGGTAGTTTCAAAAAGGTACTGCTTTAAATTAGGAGGTAGTTTATGTGACGTCACAGCATTAGTTAGGTCTTTACAAATTTCGCAACTTTCATCTGACATATTATTTGTCTATTTTCTATTCTTAAGGAATTAATGTGTCGGTGGCTTTTACAATAATATTTACCCTAATGAAATACATCTTTCAAATAAATACTATCTTGGAAGGTATTGGTCCCAGATTATAATTTTTAAACAAATTATAACAGTTTGGACCCATTCGGCAAACTTGATTTTTAAATTAGTCATCCACATTACATTCGCAGTGTGTAACTACGAATGCTTCACTATGAGTATCGCTCTGCGATATTTCACTTCTTAAAACTAAGTGCTTAGCATTAAATCCTTCTTAAACACATATCACAATTGAACTCTCGGATCGAGAGAAGTATTATTCAAAGTCCAAACATACGCGCCAGCCCGCGTCACGTGAGCCTCTGTCATTCATGTAAATTTTTGCTGAGAAGCAAACTATTATGTGGTCCCGATAAGTGTCTGATAAGTTCCGGTAGTGCTTCAAAGGTGAGTTGACAGAAACAACAGTTGAACCGACCCGGTGTATTAGTCCGCCCATCGTTCTCGCTCGATGATATCACATTACGATGTACCGAGCACAAGTGTTTTAATAAATGTGCTTTTTGTTTGAACATAGCAACGCATAATCGACAAGCAAAAGGTTTTTCTCCTGTGTGAACTCGAAGGTGAGTCTTGAGATTCCATGACATGCCGAACTGTTTGCCACAATATTCACATCGGTATTCCCGTACAGGTGCCTGTTTGCTCGAACCTTGATCATGTTCCGTTGAAGGCGCGTCGTCACTACTCATTTGTGGTTGGCAGAGCCATGGTCCCCATGATCCAGCGCTTGGAGGTCGATATTTTAAAGCATCTTCATGCGTTGCTGTAGGAGGTGTAACACTTCGTTCCGGTAGATAAGGTGGCGCAGACGCACTAAGTGGGTGTAATACACTAAGTCGGCTCGCGGCTACAGCAGCGGCACTTGTTGGTCCCTGTGTGTACCGCAAATGTGCCATTTCTTCTAAGTAACTCGGAGGAAATGATACAAACGGAGGATTTTGAGAAGGAGAATTGTGGAAACCGGGTCTTCTTTTTCGATGCGGAGTTACAACATAGTTTTCTGGTGACGTTTGCACAAGTGACATTAAATCTTGATCAGGTGGCTTAAGGTGTGCATAATCTTCTAATTTAACTGTTCGAAGGTCCAGTTCGGGAGGCTCTAGATAATGTGATTTCCTTTTCGTTCTCTCTATACCTCGGCCTAATCGATCACTTAGTAATTGTCTTCTATAAACCGTAGTTTCCTGAGGTTGATCCTCCAGGCTGGATGAAGTAGACCTTCTGCTTGAAATATTCTGAAAAAAAAAAACAAATTGTTTGTTTTTTATACTGTTTAGAAATATGTGTATCTTTTGACTCAGAAGCCCTTTTAAAATCGGTTTATATATATTTATATTTGTAAAATTATTTTAATTACCTTCGCTGCAATTGTTTCAACATCTACGTCTTGTGAATCGTCATGTTCACTGCCTGTGTTCTCTGAATTTCTCGCTAGTGATAAATTGACAGGATTCGACGAACTCCTCCGCCTTGCTGTCAGCGTACCGCACTCCTTGTCTCTATTATCACCATCCTCATCATCCCGTTCATCGATACTGCTAGTTGACATATTTTCCTTCTTTATACTTAAAGATTCTGATTCACCCCTATCTTTGTCTTTACTATACCCAGCACCAGGGGTTACCCTGTCACTTTCTGAATGAGATGAACCTGAAGGCGCATCATGCTTACTGCTTTCATTACTATTAATATCTGTTTTGAGGTTTTTTGCTTTCCTTTCGCATGATCTGTTTCGTTCCTCAGCTTGCTGACGTTCCTTTGTAGATTTCCATACGTCGGACTTGATTTCCAAAAGTTCGAACAGTTCTTGCATGTCATCTATTTCACCGGACTGAAATATAAAAATAATATATTCAGTTGAATTTTTCACTAGCAATATTATTATACAAGATGTCCAGAAAGGGTATCGGGTATTTGTAAGTTCAATGAAACAAAAACTATTTGTATGCAATAAAAAAGTTTATTGTTTATTATTAGCATATGAATTGGAGAATTATTTGGAAAAGATGATGTTATCCGAATGATGACCGTTACGTTGCTGGCACTCTTCTAAACGGAAACGAAGGTTGGCGATAACACGTTGACACATAGCTATCGATATTGCTGCCATTTCTGACCTGATGTTTTGCTTTAACTGGGTTAGATTCGTCGGATTGTTTTGATAAACCTTACTTTTAAGGTATCCCCATGCAAAATAGTCAAGCGGGCTAAGGTCGGGGCTTCTGGGAGGCCAGTTGATGTTACCCCTTCGCAAAATGACTTTATTA
The DNA here is from genome assembly GCA_033032175.1 of Saturnia japonica. Lineage (NCBI taxonomy): Eukaryota > Metazoa > Arthropoda > Insecta > Lepidoptera > Saturniidae > Saturnia > Saturnia japonica. The sequence goes on along the minus strand of CM065311.1, from coordinate 17,316,308 downwards.
GGGAATAATTCGTTAACAACTTCCATTGAGTCATTTGAGGTATGGCAAGTGGCCCCATCTTGCTGGAACCACTTTCTTGAGTTGAAACCTACAAACTCCTGCAACTCTGGGACCAAAAAATTTCGCAACATATCGCAATAACGGTCACTATTCACATTAATTGCTCGGCCTCGTTGATCTTCATGAAAATAAGGACCAATTATGCCTTTAGCAGACATAGCGGCCCAAACAACGACCTTTGGGCTATGCAGGGGTCATTCATGCTTTCGTCTCGGATTCTCCACTGCCCAGTACCGACAATTCTGCTTATTAACATGACCATTCAGGTGAAAATTTGCTTCGTCACTGAACAGTATGTTGTTAAAGTGTTAAATCGCTGCAGCATTTCGTTCGCAAAATTCAGTCGATTAGCATAGTCCGTATCCTTCAATTCTTGAACCAATTGAATTTTATAGGCTTTTAGATGTAAGTCTTTCTTTAAAATCGAATGTAAAGACGATTTTTTGATGTTCAACGCTTGGCTTCGCTTTCGGATGGATAAAGACGGATTTTGACGAACCGACGCCTCAACTTCTTCAATTGTTTCTTCATCGCGAACTGAACGAGGACGACCAGAGTTTTGAATTTTAACTGTCGCACCTGTATTCTCGAACATCCTGATCCATTTCCTAATGCTATCGTCACTTGGCGCGTGGCGTGTACGATATTCCGCACGATAGAGACGTTGAGCAGTCACTATTGAATCACCATTACGATAATACGCTCGTACGCAAAATGCGCGATGCGTCCCCGAGTACTGTTCCATCGTGACTAAAACTCCACAAAATGGCGGACGCCACGAACCCCTCCCCGCACCCTTTAGACGCCCCGTTTCGAATATGGTGCGAAAACAAATACCCGATACCCTTTCTGGACACCTTGTATTATATTGGCTATATATAGCCAATAAAAGCAATATTTTATTGTATTATAATGTTATGTAAAAAAAACATAAGGAATAGAATGTTTTTAAGTACAATTACATTTATGAATGTAAACCTTGATACAAATAAATAAAAAAGAAAATGTTTTACATTTTGGTTTCTTGTCAGTTAACGTATGATATAATTAAAAACATACGGAAGTACGAATTACCTCGATATAAGCTTGACCGCTGTATAAAAACACAAGGAGGTGCCTCATGAGAGTGCTGTTGATGCCTGACATGTGAATCGTGACTGGATTCTCGACAGATGGAGTATCGTCGAGTATTTTCCTGTAATACAAAATCATATTATCATGGTTAAACATATGTAAAACAAATATATTAGTATTAACAATACACCATAATCCAATTTTGATAATTAATAAATGTTTTGTTGAAAAGCTTTTCAAACTGAACATGGTTTAAAATAGTTTTGATGACAAAACAGTAGTTATCGTGGAAGCAATTATGAATTCATCAATTATAATTACTTCCACAAGAACTACGATATGATAAAATATGTTTTCTTTGTTCAAATAAAGTTCATTAATAGATTCTACGTTGACGTCGCAATGCAAAAAAAGCTTTGCTGGGTCACTCGTCTAGCCGATGAGTAGTTAATCGCTTTTAATTATAAATACAAACATGAGGTAAAGGATTATAATATGTATGAGCTTCAAAATATTTTAATTCATTTAGACTCTAAGAAGACACTAATATTGTTGTCAACACACTATCACTGGTTCGGAAAATAACCAAACACCGAGAAGAATCGACAAGAACTTGATGGAGTATTACTACCTCATTAGCCTAGTGGTCGTAAGCGCGACTCCCAGGTGAAAGTGTTTGTTTTTTTTCTATAAAATGTTCTGTAGTAACTCAGAGTTTGGCTTTGTGCCCGATAAATGGCAGTAGACTCGCCACCTATTACATGGGACCTGCCGTTGCCATTGCTGTAGTTGTAATTAGATCGCGTACTGGCTAATTCCCTATCCGTAGTACGTAGGTTTTCATGTGTTTATGATATTAGTACCAAATACCTTATTAAAGGACTGGCTGCGGCCATGACGATCCTATGCGCAGCGAGAGGGACAGCGTCGTCGCACACCAACACCAAGTCGGAGTACCTGGCGCCGCGCCACGCCGCGCCCACCTCGTTCAGGATGCAGGCGTGGTGCTTGCCGTACGTAAGCGTCAGCAGGCCCTCGCCCATCATTCCAGCACTGGAAAATACAAGTTCCATATTAATCAACTATAACTTATTACTGTTACCTATCACTAAAAACTATTGCTACCCATTTGCAGAACAAAATGTTATCGTAACTTTTCACTTCATGTTAAGTGACGATGTGGCTCAAGATAGCACCTAACATGCTAAGTGGGAAAACTGAGTCTCAAATGCAGCTGCCTGAATACATTTATAGGTGCTTGGTGATTTTCAACTTATGGGTGGTTAGCCAGGCCAAAATGCCCATGGTCTTTTTTGACCACTATGGTTCATTCGAATTCCCTATCTACATAATGGTTATCTCATCATCCATGCAATAGTTACATGTTTTCTTCGACCACATTAGGTTAAACAGTACTGTAGACCTTAACTGAACTTCACCTTAGAGACTATTATAATAAACAAATATAATATTATATGTTAAAAAATTTGCAGTTAAAACGCGAGTACTGCATTTGCTACTAGTATTAATTGAATACTGCATTCGATCTTTGTAAAAAAGGAGTTACTACTGCATTTTATTCTTGTATATATGATCTTTACTGGATTTACGCTAACAATATTAGTCAATTTCCACAAAATGCTGCATTCTTTCATAATAATTGACAAACTTCCAAACAAATAAAAAAAAAAAATCTATGACAGGGTAGACAAGACTGTTTCAATGTAATTTTTGTAGCAATCCGAAAAATATCTATTACTGTATTTTCTATCACGAGTGCCGCATAGATACAAATTTTGTATACCTAATTTGTAAGGAATATTTACTAAAAAATTATATCTTGTGCGAAACTGCCGATAGAATATTTGGGAACGGCCGACAAAATATTAGTAGATTTTTTCTTAAATTTCTTATTTAAACTCAATCGTAACCTCAAACGTTTTATTTTTTTAAGTATGTGCCTTCGAAACTGTTGAAACAATCTCAGAATAATGAGATAGTCATAATACATTTATTGTAACTCTTATGGTTCTAGTTTTTAAAATTGTGTGAAATTCGTATAATGTTTCTTATTGTAGTAGATAATACGTGCACACGTGGGAATATTAATATATATCTGTAGTTCTGTCTGTACAGTTAATTTTTTTTCTAAATTTCCCGATAGGCGTACTATATGAATGATATTGATATATTATGAATTGTCATTATTATGAGTAAAAATAAAAGTACGGGATGTACTTTTGAAGCAATTATGGCTCAGTCGGTAGCGTGTGCGGACTCCGCGTCGATCGACGTGAGTTCGAATCTCTGCAATGAGCCTGAGTTTTCAGTGAAGGAAAACATCGTGATGAAACCATATCATATCATATCATATATATGGCTTTCTCTAATGCCTGCCTGGCTAGCTACCACCCTAAAGTTGAATGTCTGTCGCCAAACATAACTTATTGGGTTTTGTTCCGGCAGCCGCACTTAAGAGCCAGTCTTCCACTAAGCTTAGCGTGCTTCCATCTTTGGCCACATCGCCACTTAAGATCAGGTGAAATTGTGGCCACAACTCTAAAACCACCACAAAAAAAAACAACAACAACAGCATAGTAACAAACGCGTGTGGAGCCGCGGGCTCACCGCTTGTGTGTTATATAAGTTTTAGTTGCTAACCAAAAAGAAGTATCAAATATTAACAACCAGTTTACATAACATAATTAATAAGATTTAAAAAAAATCAAGATTTTACTGATCTGACAGGCCTCGTGATAAGCCCTCTACTATTACGCACAGACAGGTCGCGGATTCGATCACTCCGCATGACTGATTTTTATGTGATGAGCATAATTATCATTTGTGAGTCTGGGAGCTAAATATATTTATATATACGCACATAACAGCTATATATAAGCTGTTTTTTTTACCATAGTATAAGCTATGTTCAGTTTGGAATTAAATAGCCGTGTGTGAAATTGTGTGTACATATTTATTAAAAAAATTAAAAAAGAACAGGTAGCTTGTTTGAGTATTTAAATAGATATTTCGTTTTTGGAAAGAAGCGAACTAAACTGAAAAGTGTCCGACCCCGCCGACACTAAAAAAAGACAAACACATATAGATATTTTATATGATTTTCAAGACTATGATCGTAGTGGAATTGGCCTACATTTGAAAGTTGTTTTTCATTCATAATTGAATTTAATGATTAAATTTATATCTTGTTCATATTTTTATAATATTATTAATGATAAAATGTTTATTTTCCTAAAATTGGAAACAAAAACTAAAAAAAAGTTTATATAAAAAATTCTATTTTAGCGGGACTCGAATCATCGACCATACGTACTGTACATACAACAATCCGTACAAGTCTGTTCATCACATAATATACTTAGAGCAAAAGAAATTTCGTTCCTACCGGGTGTCCCACGACACCTATCGAGTTTTTTTTTTGCTGTTTCTCATACACGAAATTATATGCGGACGTAATCATAGGCACAGCTAGTAAATGTATATCTATACATATTATTGGAAAATTAAATATTTACCATTCTAGAAAAATTACTACTAATTAGAAATTTTTTTGTTGCCGTTTCGTGATCGAACTATAGGTATAAACGAACACGTAAATAAGTGAAATCATACTAAAATAGATGCCGGTCATAATGTTTTCGGTTCATTAGACTTGTTCTATGTCAGACTTTAAAATCGACTGTTTAAAGAAGACAAGGTTGCAGTCAACCGACTGTTACATTAACAAATGGTTCAATAAAAGCGCTACTCAGTATTAGATTCACTTCACCGATGCAATTGTACCGTATATCAGATACGACATACGGCACAATAGGTTTTATCCGCACCGAGTTTCCCAACTAAATGGAAAAGGTTAAGAGGTGAGAAGAATATAAATTAACTTAAGCAGTTAGTGCGTTCTTGGATACAGAAGTTCTAACGGCAAGTGTTAGAAAGCCTGTCGTAATAGAACCTTGGCCCGATAAAGTATTGTAATGTGTTATTTGCGTTACGATGGAAGTAGTATCGTTTAAAAGACGATCAACGGGCACTTCTTTACATCGTTTGGCAACAAGTGGCGTCACAGGCAATTGATAGTGCTTCTTATTGTCGCGGCTGCTGGTATATTGTTGCACTGTTTCGCTCAAAAGTCATATATAATTGCCGTACTGCGCAAAAGTGCAATTGTAGCCGAGGTAAGGTAAATAGACAAACTATTGTACATTATGATATTTATAGACGCGATTTTGAAATGCACACAACAGATTTTTTTTTTTAAATTTTAATTTATAGAGAAAATACCTATTTTATTTGAAAAGGTTTATATTTCAATACATTTATTTCTTTTGATTCGACCTCGCTTAATAAAGTTTCATGGTCGATAAAGAATTATTTTCATAGACGTTTCTTGTGAAACACATTAGCATTTAAATAATTAACTTTTACACTTCATTGTAATGATGATATTGATAAAAAATGAAGTCTTACTTAACAAAGAGCTCTAACATTTCCGTACGCGCGGGAAACGTGAAGTCATTGAAATCCGAATTAAATTGCTTTAGGTATATACAGTATACATATACATGCAGGAAAAAAAGATAATCTTAGATGTATCGTGATTTCGAATTTTCCTTGGTTTACGAATGTGGGCTGATTCCATTTTAATAAGATTATTTGAAGGTTGCATGGTTAATTACTTCGAATACATTTACAACATGTAGAGAATAATAATAAATATAATATAAATTTTTGAAAATACATATACACAAAGTAAATCGTTGAATCAACCTATAGATTAATGTGGAACGAATTGAGCGAAGGTTGTTTACGTTAGTAAAAGTAACAAATCATGGTACGGAGATGGTCATATTTGAAAGACACTTCAAGGCAAATGTGTAAACTTTGTTAGATAGATCGATTAAAAATAAGTTTTACTGTAATGTTACAGATTCATCATATATTAGTATTAATATAGTTTTTCAAGAGCATGTTTATGTTTTAGAATATTTATCATTTGAAATGACGATTTCTCCAGCAGTGTCTCTCAGAGCAGTGAAATAACTAAACTTAGTATTAGATACAGAAAACGAAATGATGAAATTTAGGGAAACAAAATTTTGAAAAGTTGTTCTGAAAATTGTGAAAATAACTGAAATTGCTTTTTCCTATTGAAGTTTTTTATGAAGTCAAACCATAACACACGATTATATCGATGGAACTCTTTTTTGAAGAATTCGATGGTTCTTATCTTGGAAAAGTTTCCAACAAGGTACAGGCGCTGTGATCGAGTAATTGACGGCAATCGTCTGCCGGGCCAACTAATTTATTATTAAAAGAAGTAATTGAGTTAAATCTCAAAGTGTGATTGTTAAAGCATTCCGTATGTACGTAGGTACCTACCTACATCTAACAAACAGCAGATTTTATTTTCAGGGTATCGCAAAATCAGCGGCGCGAAACAGGCTCACCCGCCATTGTTTGCGTGAAACCATTCGAAACGTTGCAGTTCCCATGTTTTGCATTAAACCACTACGTTTACCACACTAGGGTTGTCACTTACCCTCTAATAATATCTGAGTGGACAATCGTGTATAACTAACAAAATAAGAGTATATTTTAAAATTCTTTATTGCACGTAAGGATTTGGAGAACTTAATTCTAAAAGCATTCTCTACCAGTCTTCCAGTGGAGCAAGAGAAAGGTATGGTATATGTAACCTGTGCATAATGTTTAGTAAACAAAATCTAGCAGATATTCAACTACTGACCTACGTAGCGAATTCCAGTAGGAAGTGAATTCCACAGTCGTTTTGCTGTAACGGCGAACTGGTACTGGTATACTGAGATATAAAAAAGTGATCTAAGCTGACTATTATGTATATCCGCGAGAGATTCAAACAGTGTTTTTAAATATTTAGACCTTTAGGGGATGTGGAAACTATTAAGTATGGAGAAAAAAAGACCAAGTATTGTCACATTCCTGCATTGCCGAATAGATAGTGAGTAGACGGTTAAGTTTATTTAATAGATCTTCTGAGAGGTCCATTGGCATATAGCATCAATCTTTAACTATGGTTTACGTAATTGTATTTTTTATTAAATTTTATTTAAAAAAATTAACTACTATTTATTACAGCAGTGTTTAAACCCTTTTCAAAACAAAGTGTTGTTACAGTTGTAAATAAGTGAAATAAAAAATTACAAGAATACAATACGATGTATGTGAAATTATCTGCAAAGAAAAGCGTCTTTTAAAGTGTAATTTTTTATATAAATTAAGTCTAAGGGCCTAAGCGTCTAACTCAGAAAAGTAAACTGTCACGCATGGAACGACAGTGCTAGTGTAACAGGCAGCAGCGCATTATGTGTATACCCCACATAATGTAATTTTCTAAAAATCTGACTGGCAATATACTACTACTTTATTCAAGTGAAATTGTCCGAATAAAAAATTAGATAATATAAAACGTAAGATGCTTCACTATTTTCATATCTTCAAACACCTAATATTATTAAAATTATTTATTTATTTCTGGGAGTAGAAGCGATCACGCGATCATGCTTCTGTGTTTGAATTACATACAGTTTATAATAAGACCATACATTTTTTCTTAGGAAGTAACAAATTTTATGATTATTTTTCTATTTAACAAGTTTTTAATTGCAGCTTAAAAGAAATTAAAATTATAATTTCGGATTTCAGTGCTTACATAAAAACTTAAACAAAAATAAATAATATACACTTCATGAGACCATGCCATCTGTTGGTGATCTATTGCATTAACAAGTCAATTGTATCTAATAACATTATCACACTGTGTTCATAGATGGCAGCACTTGGTATATTGTATGTTCATTTGTTCCTATCTGAACTATCGACTGAAAGTAAGGTTTTTTCCGTGTTTGCATTTCCTAAATTTCGTCGACTCAACCTTCATTCAAATTAAACATTCACTTTCACCAACATTTTGCAATAAACAACACTCAGGAAGTTAATAATATTTTATCAAATTAATGTTACTTCTCGACTTGGTTAATAAATGGTTTTTTTTTTATGTCGGCTTTTTCCAAACACAAAGTGTGCGCCTACGAATGAATTTATTGGAATAAAAGATAAACTTGACCTTTATGGAATTAATTATTAAGCTATATTACCATCGTAACTACTTTTGCCCTGAGTGACATAGACTTTTATATTTAGCCTAATTTTTATATTTTCATTAATGCGAACTAAATCGCGGCTGGTTTAATAAAATGTATAAGAATGTTAACAAGATATAAATCTATTCGTGAAAATTAAGAATGAAACATGAGTTATTCGCTTATATACTTATACGACCATCTCTATAGATGCATTAATTATAACATTTATAACAATGAATAGTTAAAATCTTAGGATTAATACTAGGTTTATAAATATTCCTCTAATTTATTTTTTTATTATATTAGCCATATGGGCTCTGAAGCCTCAGCTTTAACAGCTTCACCAGGCTTGTTAATTTATCTTAGTAAATTACATATTATACGATAGTAAAAGAAAATTAATCCGAATTTTTAATCACAGTTTCATTGGGAACCTATATACTACCTAAATCATTTTCTAAAATAAAAGTAGCCTAAGTTACTCCATATAATATCAGTTATCTATCAGTGAAAGTCCGGTCAAAATCGGACCAACCGTTTCGGAGATTACCCGGAAAAACAGACAGACAGACAGACAAAAATTTAAAATTTGGTTTTTTGTTGTAGGTGTTGTATATACATACTTTCATATGCATTTAGAAAAAAGCTGTTATTTTGACATTACAAACAAACACTTCAGTTTTATTAACTGTAATATAAGATTTGTAGAACTTGTTCAAGTTTCGTTGTTGGTGCGATCACCGTCTCATCTATTTCTGCCGCAAATCATCAGTTGTTTCACGGCTCTGTTTCGATTTGAAGAGTGGTTAAAATAGCACTGGTACATGAGGCATTTCAGCTCAGTCCTTTGCAGTAGTAAACTGACTGTGACGGATCTCAAATAGGAATGAGGTTGAGAACTTGAGGCAGACTGTATGACTGTTTGACTCATCGTTATTATAAAACAAAAGAGAATTCCAATTTTAAAATAATTCTTTAATTTGGTTTTCTGAATTTTCAATTATAAGTATTTTTACATGATGCATATATTTTTTAACGTTTCATTATTTAACTAAATCCTTACTTAATTCATACAGATTTATTTAAAATTATAATTAGATATACATATTTTATTTTAAAAAAACCTATACAATTTAGAAGAAACCATACTTACTGGACATGTTAAACGATCATAGTTAAATATCCCAATTAGAAAGAATCAAGGTTGAATTAAATAACAAATAATAGTCTTAATTAAATAACTTACTAGCTGAACCGCGTAACTTCGTCTGCGTCATATAAGAGAGAGAGAGAGAGAGAGAATGGGTTACAGAGAGTGGGCCGTAGGTACTGTATTATAGGTGCAGCCCGCCTCCCACATCACTCTGCATAATAGATATGCACTCGCGTTATTTGATCATTATTTTGCTGCCGAGTTATTTTAAAACTGTAAAGAGCAATTTTCTTCAAAATTAAATACTTGTGATGAATAACGTATTTATTTCGATAAGGATTAATATTTAATATGTACTTTCAAAAAGAAAAAAAATTGTCCCGATTTTGCAATATTTTTCATTGATGCTCCTCTCCTATAATTCGTAGCGTAATGTTATTTAGCCTATAGTCTTCCTCGATATTTTTGTTTTCCTGACTGGCCCTGGGGCCTCTAACGGCTTTAATAGCTTCACCGGACTTGGTCCTTCCTCGATAAATGGGCTATCCAATACTAAAACACTTTTCCATTCGAATCAGTAGTTACTGAGATTAGCGCGTTCAACCAAATAAACAAACTCTTCAGCTTTATAATATTAGTATAGATATAACGTTGGATATACTAATCAAACAAGTTCCAACCTAGAAAGGCAATCTGCTATCCGATACTCGATCTATACCGTTTCTAGATTGCTTTTTATGACATTCGTGCTACTGTAAAAGGAGGAACAGTACAGCTAATTGTAGCGTAGTAAGTCAGTAAACCAATAAAGAACGGTAAATAATTGCACTTGTAATTGATTGAAAATAATAGCATATGCTCTGTATGAAGAATGATTTTATTTATTGACCGTATGTTTTATATACGTTTGTAAAACAAAATAAGTATGAATAATATAAACTCGCTTGATTCAGTGGTGTGGATAATCAATAACCACTGTCGGTTGGCCAACTCTTTAGCAACATCGAGCAATCTTTCAATGGTTTTAGACCCCCTGTGTAGTAAGCAAAAATAAGAAAACTGTGAACTCCGCGCTCTCCAAATGAGAATTTAAAAGAATAATTTTTTTTTCAAAACTTTTATGATAATTATTTGTTTCAAGGCAGCATTCATCAGAAAGTCGCCGGATTGAACATCGTTAGTATCGGTACATTTAAGAAAACTCTATACTTTGTAGCGTACAGTTAAGTTGTTTTTTGGAATACCTATTTATCTATAGTAAAAAATATAAAAATAAATAAAATAATCATTTCTGTATTATTAATCTAAATTATAAATATTGCTTTGAAATCATTTTCATGATTATGTATTATTTTTACCTTACATTGGATTTATAATATTCACCCTGTTCCTTTTTTCAGCAAAGGCAAGAAAAACATTACGTAATACTTGAATGCCTCCATCTATATCTATACAAATAATAAAATTAAAGTGTCTGTTTGTAATGTCAAAACAACAGCGTTTTACTAAATGCAAAACAAATTTCATATAGAAACTTACGTAAACTTAGAAAATGTATTTAATAGACTCCATAAATAAGGGTTTAACAACACGAAAACTTATTAGTATTCCACAAACCTAATAATTCGCCACCAAGTCTTCTGTGATATGGTGTGAAGTGGCTTAGTTATTTCGTAGTTTTACTTTAGCTATGATAAAGAGTTGTCGTTTTTTATGAACTACAGTTTCGTGTTCACACTTCACACCTGATTTAGCACATTTGTTGGAAAGTTCCAGCAAATATCGAATCATTCTCTGCTTTATCTACGTTTATTATATTAAGCTATTAAATTTATTAGAAAGTAGTTATAACAAGTTATTAAAATTATTTTAGAAAATTTAAAGTCACTATTATATTACAGACTAGCTATGCCCGCGGCTGCGTTCACGACCATAGAATAAATATATTAAAGACAAAATACTTATTGTGGTGATCCTTAGGCTTAGAGGATAGACGTGCTGTCTTTTTTTAGTTCTTTTTAAGATCTACAAATATGTAGTACATTAATTAGATATATCTCTTATGGTTTACTCAGCGTGAGCCATTGAGGCGCCCCAAAATCGTCGTTTTTGCGAATTGATTTTTATTTGAACGGAACTCTAATTCTCTTTTATAACATAAAAGAAGCCTACGTTACTCCTTATAATATTAACTATCTGTCAGTGAAAGTTCCGTCACAATCGGTACAAGCGATTTGGAGATTATGCGAAACAGACAGACGGACAGACAAAAATGAAATAATTAATGATTTTTGCATTTTTTGATATTTTGTATATACTTTCATAAGCATTTAGTAAAAATCTGGTATTTTATTTATTTGTTAAGAATTAGATTTATAAAACGTGATTAATTTTATGGTTTGAATGACTTGGAAATATCATTACAGTAAATGTAATAATAGTAAGTAGATTTTATGTCAAGAACAAAGACTACTACCGATAGACTAGAACCCTAGATAGTGTTTATTAACGTGCCAGTCACTAAAATAATAATAGTGTTTAAATGTTTTGATATAACTGATTCTGAAAGGTGAACGGAGTAAAGTTGTGGAAAAACTGCACCGCTGTGATTTGCTTATTTCTAGCCCCAGCTTAGAAACTAAAATTGCGGCAAAAACCTACAATATAGATTAAGTAATAAGTATATGTTTGCATAATTAATGTATGTAAATGTTACTTTTAATATCTTTGTTATTTCGTGTTATGCACCTATAATATTATTAATTCAAGTTTACTAGTAAATTAAATCCTAAATCTTATCTTTGGTAATAAATCAGCTGTTTTTAGATAGAAATGTTCAGAATACATAATTATGAAGGTAAAAATTTAGGAAGTGCCCAAGGCCGACACATTGCAAGTGCATAATATAGTAATTTGAAGTACTGTATTACGAAAACAGGTACTAATAAAGCACTTAACCATTTAGCATAATTATAACTATAGAAGAATATTTATTCTTATCATTCAACTGCATTAATTGCAACAGATTTTTCCGCATTGACTTTATATTTTATGCTTGAACATTTACGTAACAAAATATATAACATAACAATTAACAATTTAATTTTGTGTAGTGTGTTTATTATATAGCAGTAGTTTTCGAAAAAGTAGAAAAAAATTACCAGAGTAAAGATAAAATTACTTCCAACTTTTACAATTGTAAAAATAAACCTCATGAATATGATAAAGTCAGAGAATGATAACAAAGAAATGAATTCTGTTTTTTTTTTTTTTATATAATTATATACTACCATTAAAAGGAGTTAAAGTTTGCATGACTGTAGGAAGTAATCCATGAAACTACCGATCCGATCTGACTCTATAGATTATTTTAATTATAGAGAGCTACAGTATTCCTGAATGATATAAGCTTTTTTTCTATTCTTATTCAATTTTATACATGAAATCACGGGCAGTTGCTAGGATTCATAACATTGACTTAAATAAATATGACTGTTATTTTAAAGGCAGACAAAGTTACAGCTAATTTTGATACAGAAAATAAAAATATAGAGATATCTTTTTACCGGCGGAATTATACCTACTCATCATGATATGATATAATGGAGACTTTTTAATAAGCGTATTATACTCAGTTAAAAAAAAATTTCTTCATAAAACACAATGCCGCAAAATATATTTGTCATTAATAATGCCGGAAACAATGTTAGAGCATTTAGAGGTACCTTTATAAGAACGTTTCGAAACTTTTCGCGGCGTTGATGTTGCATGCTTATAAATTGTTAGACACCGTTGGACTACTGAAGCGTAGCATTGGGAAAAAAGTAAAACTTTCCCCGTTTGTTGCAAAATAAATTGAAAGTTACGAAAATGTACAACGGGCAAATAATTATTAATCTTTGTGTGAAAGCATTTAAAGGTATATTGATGGTACCAGTTTCTGTAAAGACAAGAATCGAAATAGTTGAAGGTCTGTTAATTGTGTATTGGTTAGTCCAGAGTCCTTCAGGCATGTGTCAGGATGAAACCATGATTCTCTGGAGCAGTTGCTCTTAAAAGGTAAAATGGAAGACTTTAGAACGCGCGAAGGAGCATCCGAGCGATGGACCGATCAGGTCTGCTCTGTATGAGTGCGCTAGACTAAAAGTCAATCGAGATGGATGGCGAAATATCATAAAGCAAATATATCAACATCGCTTGATTACAGTTAATCACCACGATCACTATGCGTAATGACTGAGAAGAATGAGCGATCAGATAATTAGATAGGAAATTTCTAGATTGTCGCCCTGAAACTGAACATCAAGCATATAGTGAAGTGTTCCGGTAGCTGTGCTGGAAAGTAAGTCAACAATGATCCTTCACAAATTGCAATTGATACAAAAAAGCTAGAAGATGTAGATAATATAATTTAATTTAAGTATTTAAATTCAAGTTTACTTATTTATTTGTTTACATTAACATATTATACATGAAACAAAAGAATGAAACGTTAGTAACTGCTTTAGTTAAAAACTGTGTTATAGCTGCTGTCGCCCTACTCCGGAACTTTGTTAAGTTTTTTAAAAACAGTAAAAAAAGGTAATTTTAAAAGTAAGATTAGGGCACAACTCTCAAATAGCCTTAAATATTGATTTTTGTTACGTAAGTCGGAAGTCGAGTCCCTCCCGAACTGCTTTATCCGTGTGCACTGGTGTAATCATTAATAATACGGAAATATAATGTTCTACAATAATATAGGTCTTTAGTATATCTAAAATAGTCAGCGATAGTATATTCCTATCTCTTATATATACATAAGCCACAATAAGGTATTTTGTGACAAAAATTTGTTGAAAATTAAAAAGTGAATTATAAGCAATATTTTTAGACATGGCATAATTATCCTTATGAACAAAAGTTACCATCATACAGTCAATTTTATGAAGTTAAATTTTGCTCTTTAGAGTATGCTATTTGGACAAATAGTTTGGGAGATAATGAAAAATTCAAATAATTTATACTTGCGGGAAGATTAATATTATGATAGACTACTGGGGTGCGTTGGCGGCGCGGTATTTGTTGGATAAAATTAATATGGGCGAAACCGTGGGGCACAGCTAGTATAGCATGAAACTAAAAAATTATAATAATAATAATAAAAAAGACAAACAAAAACCAAAAATGAGGTGCGAGTGAGCGTTAGTGTACGTGTTAGTTTATTATTATAAGTTTAAAATTAAATCTAATAGGTAGATTCAGTTTTGAGATATATTTAAATGACAATCGAAGAAATACAATCGAATCGATCAAAGATATACACATGTATTGAAGGCGTGAATCAGAACAAACTAGTTCTAAGGATATAAGAAGTTTCGGATACCATCTCATGTTCTCAGGCTAGATTAACCTGAACGCGTTGACTCCTGCAGAAAAAATAATCCGAGCAAAGTATTGAACTATACGCTAAAAAAGGTGATAATCCAGGGAAAGTGATTAGATTTGACATGTGTATTGAGCTTCCTGGTCACACTATAGACTTTAATCGTCGTTTAAGATAACTTCTCCACTAACATTACTGTTCTTGTTACTTGTGAATATATTTGTAATCTTTGAAACTACAGGTTCAATTTATTCAATAATACGCAAAATTGTTTCACTTATAGAAAACTACATAAAAGCTGATAGGATAGTTATAGGCTATATTGTTATTAAGTTTTATATTGAAATTAACGCGTACTAAGTCGCGAGCGGTTGCTACTTGACAATAAATAGGTATTTTTCAGGTATTTAAATTTTCGTAGAAAGAAATGAGTTCATTCTTCCCAGAATGACCCGTTTGCAATATTAGATTCCGATTCAAATTAATTAATTAATGTTACACTATGTCTAAAACTCACTATAACCATTACTCAGATTAACTATAGCTAAAATGGTAGCCAATGGTAATAGTTCAAGCCGAGCGGTCAAATTTTCTAAAAAAATCACATATTTGACAATTGGTTGGCTTAACTTGAATCAAAAAACGCATCGGCCATGATTTTAATAATTTCTTACAAAATCTGACCATTGGTCGAGTTAACTACGGATCAAAAAACTAGACCTTACCAAAGCTCATAGACAAATAACTGTATTATAATCTGAATTTTATCAAAGAATAAGTATCTAACTTATCATTTTTCTACAGACGTAGAAGTCTAATGTTCAAAATAAAATGGACAATTTAAGAAATGATTTTGATATATTTTAAATAAAATTTTACAAGACAAACTATTTATAATATTTATAGTATATACAATACATTCTAGTTTTTTTAAACCACGCAATGGATGGTTATTTACTCTTTTGAGAGACGAATTGTGTTCAAGGATTGTCGTTATTTTATTCATTGTAGGATGTATAAAAAACGTTTATTTCCATTGTCTACTTTATTTTCAATTTGTTTAAAACATATTAATGATTTACATGCATATTATAATCAGAATGAGATCAAATTACTTTAACTATAATTAAAATATTTTCTTTTTTATATTGATTAAAATTAAATTATCCTTTTCCATTGTGTATGTATTATAGTTTTGTTAAATTCTTTACATATTAATCGCACAGCAATTAAGATGCTTAGTAAGTAAATAATAATTGTAATCGATGATTTATGTAAATTCTTTGATAGGACATTTCACAGACATGACTAGAAGAGTTCACATGTAGGCATATTTATTTTAATTGATTGAATGATACATATTATCATTTAATACAGTAGGTATGTACATAGGCGTAGCTATTAGTTGTTCTGTACACATTGCCCTGGGGGTCTAGGCAAGTTGCCTGTCGTTAACGCTGACGAAAAAGAAAAAAATGTATAGGATTTGAAATATATGATCACGTGAATCAACGTTGAGTTAATAAGTCAAATCCATACATTTATTTAGTTTTCTATTAGCGTTAACGATTGTAGAAAAGCAACTTGGCTAGGGCTCCAGGTATGCTTTCGTAAAGGTAAATCACATTTTCAATTTAGATGATTTTTTACTTTACTCTAGGTCGTCTTCAACATAATATCAGTACGTATAATACATGCTCTGCAAACAGCGACAGCAAATAATTATATTGTCCGAGAATCCAGGCTAGATGTCAGCATGGTTCACTGGGTCCCGGCTGACACAGCTACGCGGCCCTCTTGCTCACAATCGCAGAAAATCTCACGAGCTGCATTTACATGCTCGTAAACGTTTTTCTGCTCCATTTACACAGTTGAAATGATTGACCAAATTATATTGTCTGATACCATTTAAAATAGCAATTCCACGCTTCTAGCAAATTTTGCAACTTTATCTCCAACGTAACCTTTTATTAACGTTTATCAATTATTGCAAAATATTATGTAAAAATTTCCTGTTGACCATGCCGGATGGTATTATTAATTATTATATCAGTAACAAAAAGGACGATTTGAATAATGTAATAATAAGGAAGAGTTTAGTGTTACCAGATTGGGAAGCCGTAACAGTAATGCCGGTAGTAGTCGACTTCAATGACAAATGCGTACTGAAGTACTTAGCAACAGCCAGGCCCCTTTACAAAGTTCTAACAGCCGCCCGAAGTATAACAGAAAGCGATAGTGATGTAAGTCGATAGTTGTCAAACAGGAAACCGCGGGGCGCGTGGTGAATGATACGCCGTGCACGCTTTGTGCTGCCGGCCTTCGAATGAAATGTTTGGTGCTAGCGACTGAGTAGTATCGAACTACATACAACCATTATGTAACACAGACTCCACAACAAATACCTGCTCATTCATGAGAACTACGGTCATATGACCTTCGCGGTACCCATCACTCAACCCCTATCAAATTCATTTCCTGGTCTGGGTGAACTTTGCCCTGTGACAACATGTATTTGTGAATAATTTTCTTTAGTGTAAAAAATAAACAAGGAACTATTCAAAGTAATTTTAATCAGTGTCAACTTAAGTCAAACGAGATCATTGCCATTATGATAATTTGTGTGATAATTACGAATTATTTTACGTTTCACAAGACACTTACGTATTTGTTTGTTTCATTCATTATTATATATTATTTTTGTGATACGTATATTTGTAGTAAACTTGTTTATCATTTTTAAATATATAGTACGCATTATTTGCTTCTATGAATTCAATAGTAGCACTGTTAGCATTTAGCCAGCCACAGTTGATGGAATGTCATTGCCGTATCATTTGACTAAGCAATAATACTAACTAAGCATATTACCGTCGTTGGCAACTAACAGATGTATTTATTAATAAATACCATTGTACCCTTGTACGTGAGAGTCTTGGGCCGAAAGCGAGAATGAGTTTTACCTTCGATGATGCTAAAATAGCTACGCAGTTACACTCTCACCTTGCGTTTGATTGACGATCGATCCCTTGTGCCAGATACTTGTTAACTATTACAGTAAACAGTTCTAATGTACATAGATTCATTACAGTAACTTTGGCCGTTCCAGTATTGTGCGATTGTGCAATCATGACCATCGAAGATTCGGATAAGGGCGTTGTGGATCCTTAAGTTATTTTTTGCATTTATATATCAACAGTCTAACAATAAATAAATTTAGAAAAGTGTGTTTTAAGAGAGACTACATTGTAATTTCTTCAATAGGTCCTTTTTACTATAACAATAATTGTTGACCATAAAATATCGTTTTACTCGCAGTAATTTAGTTTCTGTGATCACCAAGTGATAAACAATTTGGTTTTAAGCAACTATAAATTTATTCTTTTATATCAAGATTGAAATAGTGATACTGAAATTAGTATTGCAAACATAGAGAAACTAAAATAAAGTAATTCTTATTTCTTACAGAGTATGACCGCTATAGAAGTGGAAGTACCTTAAGTAAATTTCGACATTTTTGTAATGGTTTCGGAAATAATTGGGGTTAGTGTTCGATTTCTTTCGATCACTTTTTAGCAAGATGACTAAATAAAGAACGTGTCTAAGAAAAGGTCGATTTTGATTGTCGACAGTAATTTAAATATCTCTTGTGTTATTACAGCAAATTATGATGAATTAATTCGTATACATAGAGGCGTTCTCACGCCGCGAAATTACTTGACCTTCGCATCGCTTGGTGCTTTGAACGTAACCAAACAAAAGTCGAGTGTTACTGAATTGATGCTTATCGGGTACAGCATTCTATTGTTCGAAGTCAAAACTTAAAGATCTTTTTCACCGTCAATTATATATAGAAACTAGCAATTAAATTCATCAGTTAATTTTTTGTTTGATTTAATATCTATTAGCACCGATCTCTTCCGTTTACTCAAGTGTTCTCAGCAAACGATACGAGGTAAACCAGATTCATCCAAGGTCTGTTTTGAAATAGGATGGCACTTGACCTTCAGGATGAAAGTCAACAGTATTGCGCAATATATCGACGCGTATCAACACTATGCTAATAGTCATCAACGAGACATATATTCGGACCTGATCATGACCCACATATCCATGTTCAAGGATTTCTTATATTTGGAAGGCGGTGATTTCAAAACTGTCAGAGTTTTAAGGCGCGTTTTGTTAGCACGTTATGAAGGCGTATATGTGTGAATGGTATGTTATAACGTATTATTAAGATATCTAGAGAAATATTCTCGAATGCGTTTCCTTCGTGAAGTAACTGGAATTACAAATAAAGATGATGAACTCTGAATAATTTCATTATCATAAATCATTTAAAAAAATAGTCATTTTAATAGGTAATGCCGTGAGGTAGGTAGGCCGTATAGTAGGTGAGGCCGGAGTAGATTTTTCACTAATTTCTTATTCAACTCACACAACTATGTTCATGTTTGTTGTAGTGTCTAAGCAGTGTGCGCACACAGACACGTTAGCGTGCGCTTGTGCGTGCGTAGTGAGACTAGTGAGCACGCTGCACTGCACTGGTTGGAGTGGGGAAACGGGGGAGCTAGCGCCAGCGAGCGGACCGCGATTTTGTAACAGCGTTTTATTTCAAGGTCATTTGAGCAGTTTTTAGAAAGTTACTTCACTCTTGTCTTAGTTATATGATTTTACATGAAGAGTTGTCATTATTGTCACGTTGATGTTTATGTTACGGATAAATAAAATTTCAATTGCAAATATCGAGTTTCGTTTCGAATTATTATAGAAAGAATTCAAGTTATTGTTCTTTGTGTTTCTTTTGCTTAATAACTGAAATTTGCATACGTTATACGTCTAATTATTTATAAAAAAATACCTTCTTGTGTTTATACAATTTTGTCGATTACAATTTGTGTCATATTTCAAGTATTATAATATTTCCTGTATCTGTTTATACAAAAACACCTTACATATAGCGTGTGTATAAGTAGGTATATCATATACCTAATATATGGAAATATATACTTTAAGTTATTCCATTATACACTTTTGAGTATAGGAACTGTACAAATTTTTGTTTGTAATATAGATTGAAAATATTTCTTTACTTACATAGACTAATTCTACTGATATTT
This sequence comes from Saturnia japonica, assembly GCA_033032175.1. Classification (NCBI taxonomy): domain Eukaryota; kingdom Metazoa; phylum Arthropoda; class Insecta; order Lepidoptera; family Saturniidae; genus Saturnia; species Saturnia japonica. Next base: position 17,296,397 of record CM065311.1, on the reverse strand, counting down.
TAATTATAAATATTTGTACAGTGATAACATAAAAAAATTAAGGGAAATTAAAGGAAATAATAATATCGTTTTCCTTTCTTTATGAAGTATTTTAGATTTTCCAGTTAAAAAAATTATTTCAAGTAGGTATTACAAAAAAAAAAGTTTTCACGTACCTAAATAATAAGAAAACCTCTATAGTTCAACAGACTCCTACAAGTTAACTGAATGATAAAATCAAAAACTTGTGTCTTGCTTGTGTATATGGCATCCCGGCATTTCACATTTCATCATATCCCTCCATATAAAGTGCTGATCTTCTCCGTGTGTTCATAATGATGAAATTTAGTCGACTGCCATTTCGTGGGTTACGTAACAAGGCACGCTAAATTTTGCTGACAGAGAAAGTATACGAAAGGTTTATGTAACCCGACACCCGACACGTAACTTGCAGCGACTCAGTTTTGATTTCCTTACTTTTACGGACATCAACGTGTTACGTGATCATTTTTGGTGTTCTCCGTTAAGACATGGACTAATCTCGGTGTAGCAACTGCTGTAGGTGATTGATTCAGTTTTTAATTTACATAATCTTGACATTCTTTTGTTGAGAGCGTGTTTATTTTTATAAACTCTTTTAGTTGCATATTTTGTGAAAGTTGTACTTTTTTTATAAACATGAAACCTCTTATTTTCATTTTAATATTTCCCAAACTATCTTGCTGTTAATAAGTAAGTTATAGGACTATACGGCTACCAGAAAAAATTAGCTGTTTGTGGTGAAAGCCCCAAAGTTCATATAAGTATTTTCGTTAAATGAATTTTGAAGGATTATGGATTTTTTAAACTTTATTTACAAGCAAAAAATGTCACTGTTATTTATCCGCAAGTTCTTAATTAAAACTTACAGTTTTGTTGGGATCTTAAAATGACATGTTGTGTTTTTAATTTTTAATTGCTTAACTTATGTATTTTGACCCAATATTATGTAATATTGGTAGCATTTTGCGTGATATGGATTGCTTGTTGTGCATAAATGAAGTGAAATATGGATATAAAGTGCAAAACTTGCATTTTGGGATGTCACAAAAACTTCCTAGATAGTTCTGACAAGAGAGCCACTATCTTGTCAGAAGACTCCACTTTGTATATTGAAAAATTTTACGAAGGCTTAAATACATTGACACTAGCAAGTGCTTTTTGCGGCGCCAAAACAAAAAGAAGAAGAAGAATTAAAACTTATTGCAATGAACTATGCTGTGTTTACATAATAATTATTTTTTTATGTCATTTAGTGCCGATTTTTCAATCGTCAGCTATCTAATGTATGGAAAACCTGTCAAAATTTAAAAATAATCTGTTGATTGAAAAATCGCACTTAGAGTCTAAATTTTAGACCAAGAGAGATAATTAATTTTAGTTTTAGAATTACCTTATGTATACGCTATCATCGATTTCATATTTTTTAGATTATCACAAAGAGCTTGTGTATCTTCTAAAAATATTATTCATTGACGCATCTTGTGTGTAACTACATATTATGTGTTTATCAAATTCGGAATTCTGTTTAAAAACACTTGAACCTATGACCTCGTCATCAAAAACAAAGCCTATAGAGCGATCACAACAATTATTAGATATAAAATCTTATAAAGAAATGAAATATAAGCAACTTTTTCAGTAAACAAGAAATGTTATTAATTGCGTTGCTAGTAGGTAATAAATTATAGGGGAATGTTATTTTTTTTTAATAAAAAAGATTTAATTTGTATATAGATTTTTTTGTGATAGGTAGGTATAGCTGTATAATTATACTTAAATATATATATAGGGTAAAACCGGAATAGGTGCTGCAATTTTTTAAAGGACCTAATTTTAAAATTAATAATAAAACATGAACCATTCCTATGAATATATGTAGTTATTATAATCTTTTAGCTACATTACTTGTTTTTGTTGACCTAACAATGACTGATTTTGCAGAAATTGATTTATGGAGAACTTTTTTTTTGGGGATATTTGCCTACCTATATGGATAGATGCCTCACCATGAAAATGCTAAGAAGGATATATACCCTTGGTGGTTTACGGTAGTTATTTGGTAATAGTCTTTATTTTCACTGTTTGAACTGTAAATAATTTTAGTCTTCTTCGTGATCTTCGGCCCTCATTTACTTTTAAATAATTATCATTTTTTTTACTAAAATATTTTTTTATTATTTTCTTTTTAATCTTTCTTGTCTTGTCCTTTGTCTTGGCTTCTCTTCTTTGTTTTTTTTATTTTTCCTTTTTCTTTGGTAGTTTTAGTCTGGTTTTTCTTGTGTAACTAATTTTTTTTTTGTTTTTATTTTCAGCATTATCCCTCTTTTATTATCTTTTTTTCTTGAACTAGAATATTTACTGATTGCTCTGCCTTCTTAGCCATGTTAAAAGGAATTTGTGGTATTGGTGATAGATGGGCTAAAAAAAATTCAAGGTGTTTCTTTTCCTACTATACCTACTATCTACAAATTATGCAAGTTTATCATCACCAATACTAATATATCCTCTATTTAATTATACTATTTAAAAGTTTCCAACTCCACTACCTGTCCGACAACTAAACTCGTCACTCGAAACTAGATCGGGGCGATTATCCTTTTTGATATGAATCGATGCCCTTTTTTTCTTCAATAAACTAAACACAAAAAATCGATTATTGACACCTAGATATGTGTTTAACGATACAGTGTATTGATATAATAAGCAGTATGTAAGCATCCTACATCGCGATATTAAAATTAACCGAACAATTGAGAATATTATATACAAGAGCCCGATAAAAATCGTTGTTCAAAAAGAAAATAAAAACCGTTGGGCAGCTGCCCGCCAGACATAACACCCGTCTAGTCGGAGGATCCTCCCTTTTCTCCTGGTCATCACATTACCCCACAACTACTACTTATAAAGTTATGCAACAGTAAAAACTTAAGTTTGAAACTTTGAAGGGTTTTTCGCGTTCGCCCCTGAGATAATCAAATGCACAAGTAAGATTCATCTGTTCCTCACGACGGCATGTGAGGGATTGAGATTTGTGGAGCCTGCGCTCCCTATTTACACTATTAATTCTTTGTTGCTATTTTGGGAAGTTAGGTTTTTTGAAAACGAGGCACCTATCCCACTGAGGCATCTATCCCGGTTTTACCCTTGACATACAACATATATTATATATATATATATAGTTGTATAGTTTTAGCGTTTGGTCAAAATATCACCTGATAATCTATATAAATAAAAATTAAATGTTGTATAATGGTAAGCGCATCATTTGAGAATAACTGGAAAGATTTGGCTAATTATTTTGTTAATATTAATAATAGTCCGAATATCATTTTATGAAGAAATATAAAGTTATCAGGAAAATTTGAAACTTTTGGAAAAACTAAGATATCTTTTTCTCTTGTTTTTTTTATGAAGTCAAGACCATCATAACTTTTTTCTCCAGAATTTACTTTCCGTCACGAGTTTAAGCTCGAAATAAGAAATAAACAAAATGTTATATACAGGTAACTTGTATAGGCAATAATATTTGGTAAACTGGAGTTATACTATGATTAGACTTGGACAATAATTTACAGATCACCAAATACATACACACGTGTTCCTTGCTTCCTCGCAGTAGGCAGAAACATGTATATTTATAAAAGTTACTTTAGCTCGTATTTCTACGGATAGGGAATTAGTCAGTTCGCGACTAATTGCATCTATGGCAACAGCCCAAGCCGAAGTTTGGCCACTATGGCACTCTTGAGCATGTTACCCCGCTTATGTAGCTGACTGCCTTAAGCGTTCGCCACCAAGCCACGGTGAAGCTGTAAAAGTCGCCTGACGCTCCAAGATTCTTATGCCTAACAGTATAAGTCAGTTCTAAAAAAAATGATTATGATGTACATATTCTCCAATTATGCACCACTTTTACTATACCATGAAACTAATTTATCCGCTACCATTTCAATCAAACTTTCACAAATAAAATTCTATTGAGATCAAAGTAATATTTTTTGCTTATTCCACGAATGAAGACGTAGTTATTAATGTTCGTAAACAAGTCTCAAGGGGAAAACGTTAGGAAAATTTCGATGCGGTTTTCTAGAACTGTCTAATATAAAGTTCGTAAAAGACAAAATAAATTAGAATGGTATATGAAATTGTAAGCATTGTACATTTTTATGTAGGTATATTTATTTTCGATGTGACCTTTAAGTGTATTTTATTGTCTTTTATTGAAAAATATTTTTTGTTTGAAGTTTGTACTCGTATGTATACAAAGACACAATGTCTGACGCCAAGTTCACATGTATTTATCTCGTTTTATTTTATTTACTGAAATATTATAAACTAAGTAAGCATCCATCAATAGTATTGTTTGGTGTACTGTATAGTTAATTTTAAACTTTAGGTATAAAAATATATAGGTTTAGTTAAACTCTTCGAGAGTAACATTTTTATTAAATATATTTACAGGTGTAACGCTGACGTAATAGGTTTATACGAATATACTGGCTAGTGCAATAACTTAAAGTAATTGAAACTGCTATTTAATAAGTATTTAAAATTAATCATGCTTGTAACTTTCTCTGAAGAAATGTTTTTATATATAATAATTTAAAACCATTAGACATTATTTAAAAAATTATAAAAACTCTGACAGTAATCGAAAACTATATTGAGGAATTATTGTACATCGGTGACATTTTAAATTTGAATCGAAACTTCTATTAAGCTATTTGATTCGACTTCCGAATATTTAATTGGCAAAAGTTGATAAACTTGCTCGAAGGAATCGTCAGATGAATAGCGCTATAAAAACAGTTAGTAAATTATTATTATACGTTTATAGACGTATTTAATGTATTTACAACTCTATAATAACGAGATTGGACTCAATCGATATCGTTTTTTTTTTATATTCCAAGGTCATAACTAGACGGTGACGATCAAGATGTTTATTTCCGAAATATATTCAATATGTACGATTTTACAAATTTGTTTTTATCGTACAGTACAATCTTAGACCTTATCTAAAAGAAGCAATTTCGCCGTGAATAATTTACATTCATACATTCCGTCCTGAAGGAGTGTTTCACAAATGAGTGTTTGAAGATGAATTCAGGCAGTATTTAACTTGGAGTTGGAGAAATCGGTTGCTGCAAAACACGAAAATTAAGGGAGAGTAGAAAGTACTTAGTACATCTAAATATTTACGAAATAATGACAAATAGTATCGATGAATGAGGTACCTATGTAACCAAACTGAAGACTGCATGTATCAAAAAGTTATTCACCAATTTCCCTCTTTTGTTCTTCGGAGTCATCTTTATATGAAAATATTATAACGATTTCTTCCCAAGCTTCCAGTATTAAAATTCTACTCCTATTTCTAAAAGACTTCATATCCTATATTACCGGTCTATTTCGTCTATAAACATTTTGTGTCTCCATTTCTCTAAATACGTGCACTCGCTGGTAGTTCGCGCGTGGATTATATACACTGCCTGCTCCCTAAACGTACCACTATTGCTGGTGTTACATTTCATGTATGGTGGTCGCGATAAAGTCGGACATAATTGCAAGAAATAAAGAAAGCACATTTATTATATGTTGAATACACGGAAATAATTACAAATATATATAATTTTAATAGTATTAGTTTAATAGGCTCAAAGAAGTGACTAAATGATGAAATAACTGTTTAATGTACTCAGCAATTTCTAATATTGCAAGTATCAAAGCAATTACTTTAAAATATAGGTAATATTCGTTTTATATTTTTGCTAATGAAAATGGAATACAAAAATATATGAGAATATAATTTAATTTGAACTAATTATTAATAATATTTATGGATATTGCAATACGCCGTTTGATTCTTAACTAAGTTGACATCCGTATAACTTCCTTCTATCGAAGTAAGTTAAACTTGTTTAATACAGTTATTATTTTAAAATTATTTTGGTATCACAAAAGATTTTTCTGTGCTGTAATCGTTACCTTTCTCTCGGTTCAGCATCATAAAGCGTGTCTTGACATAAAATAATAATATTTGAAAGAGTAAGTATACCTACTATGACTGGACGAGAATGTCTAGGAGTAAAGCATACAAATATTGCGGACAAAAACTTACTTAATTTCATATTTAATTCCAAGGTCATTGAAATCAGTGGAAGCCCCAACGCTTTGTCAGTTTGCCGTAGCACGAACTGAGAGGATGTATTTTTCATTGTTGAATTCAGGCTTGTATAGAAAAATTTCATCTACTGTTTTTTAGTATCAGTGGGAAAATGCATTTTTCTTGGAATAAATGTGTAAAAAAGTTTAAATGTTATCAATATACGAGCAAGGACAAATGTAAAAAATAATATGTTTCATTTTTTTTTCTGCGCAGATTAAGCAATTTACACGCAGTCGGGTTGCGAATCACAGTACAATATCTGTCCCTATTTCTGTGTTATCTAAAGTCAAATACACGAAACCATACACGCGCTAGACCGGGAGTTACTGATAAGCGGAATACACGTACTTGAAGATTTTCGTGAGGAAAGCTCACGAAATGTTTTTTTTGAAGCAAAGTCATTTTCAAAGTATATTATATTCCATATTACAGAATCGTTGCTTTCGTTTAAATATTGAAGTTATTCTTCTTTTCGCGCGATGAGTGGAGGGTAAAATTGAGCGCTGCGCGCGCATCATTTAGGTAATGGAAATGTGACGTGTTGAAGTTAGAAAGAAAGAACATTTATTTCATTATGAAAATACGGATATACACAACACACATTAAACACGAGATTACAATAAAGTATTACTAATTTCATTTTAACATTACTTATAACGTTGCCATAGAAATACCGCACTCGATATCAAAAAAGACTTCAGCCAGCATATGCTATAGCAAAATACTATACCGCTGGTTTTCAGCCGGGCCTACACTAAATACGGAATATTAAAAGTCTCATTGATTAAAGGTCGGCTCTCCTAATTTTTTGGCGTCCGATCAATCTGTCCTGGATAGTCGGGTGGGGCAGTTCTTAATCCAATAGTAGTTTCGTCATGCTTGTCCACTACGCAGCCGGAGGTCGTTCTCTACCTCTCTTATATGATTATTACCTTATTCATATAGATATAATGCTTTCTTCATTACATGCTCCTCGTCTCTTCGCATTACGTGACCATACCATCTGAGACAGATGGTTGACAGATCTAGGTTAGATATATAGGATATAGGGACGACTTTGAAACTACCACGGATATGCTCGTTTTGTACTCTGTCGAGTCTCCACACACTTCCAGACCATCTCAGCATCTTCATCTCGGCAGTGTACGTCTATATTACTGGCCAACATTCCGCTCCATACATCAAATATGGTTTCACCATTACCAAATTATTTTAATCATCATGCTTATAGAACGGTCAGCTATTTATAAATAATTAAATAAAAGTCAGTAAAATGAATTTACACTATACAAACGTCATCATGTTGTTGGTATGAAGGATACAATTTTTGGAGTTATTTTTGTTTTGTTATGCCTTATAAGTTCTTATTTATTGTATAGTCTATGTAAGGTTGACCAGCCACAAATAATATTAATGACTATAAACTCGATGAAAAATTAACCCGCCGTGTTTGAATGGGGATTCGCTCATGTACACATCGATAGAAAATTGGTGACTAATTTTCAATTTAATGATGGCAGCTAGTTGGGTGTGCATTAAAAAATGCTTATACTACCATATTATAGTTTTAACATGATATTCTCCATCATTTCATTGTAGAATGGAACCTAAGTCCATCGATGCCATGTTCTGGCGCGATACCTCTGAGCCACCATCTCTTTCTGTTTTGATAGCTTTTTTGATGACTGCACCCTTAATAAAAATTACATATAATATGCGGTTTCTTCTCGATGTAATATTATTACCTTTTTTTTTTATATATCTTGCCAAATTGACAATACTAGCCCTGATGGTAAACACAGTACAATCCAAACACAACGGTGACCACCGAGAGATCGAAATCCAACGGCGGTCGCCGCTGTCATGCTGGTATGCATAAATATCTCTTCACGTTATGCTTGAAGGACTCGATGCCGTAAAAAGGAGGGAACATATTGGCCGGGAGTTAATTCAAAAGTTTTACGGTACGACAACGATAAGACAGAGAACTTTTGATGAAGCGCATATTATATTAACGCATTTTTTGCAAATAATTTAGTTTTTTTTTTAACAACGATGGTGGCAAGCAATCATGTAACATTTTGTACAAGGGAAGTTTAAGTAACTATATAACAGATGGGCTATAACAATTGTCAATATTACTACTGGAAATAATTAAAAAAAATGTTCAAAAAACTGAATTTTTATCATTTCTCATACCGATTCTGATCAAATGTTGTAGACGGGAAGCATACGTCATTCCATAATTGAGAGGCTATAAAAATCGTTAATAATTCATTAGAAATCGTAGAATAGAGTAATAATTGTCAACCGATTTTGATGAAAATTATACACGGAAAATATATGGTATTCGTCAATTGATGCAGTATATGAATTTTCAATAATATGAGTAAAAATAAAATTACGGGATGTAAATAACTACTGCGTAGTAACAAAAGCGTGCGGAGCCACGGGTACACTGCTAGCTTATTATAAATGTAATAACCGCTCAGCAAATTAAATTATAAGTCATAAAACAGTTGGTATTACTAGAAATAGCCGTGGTATAATTTATTCTACGTTGTGTAATGACTGCTTAATTAAATAAGAGGTAGATGGAGTCAAAAAAACATATTCAACATAATTATAAACTCCATGAAACTGCATGAAGGTATTTTATGACATTTTTCGACAAAATAATTATTAATTAAAATATTAACAGGTAAAATGGTTTTATTTTTGCTATTAAACATGAAAAATAAATATTACTCATGACTTTACAACAACATAATAAATAATAACTAGTTCAAAATTGTAATAAAAAATATAGTGTCAAACAAGGCAAAAACATATTTTTGTGGTATTTTTTTCCTTAATAACAACAACTCGAAACTCAGCGTGGCCTGATTAAATTTTCTCACGCTTTTTCACGAGGTCTCGAGTTAGTTTTTGAATATAATATTAAAGGTGCCTACCAACAAATATTCAAGTCGACGAATTATTTATCGATGCATAGACAAGTATGCTCAAAACCTAATATGATAAGTTTAAGTACTATAATAGCATCTATATTTTTGGAATCCACTTCACTACTAGATTAGACAGAGATAGGGCACAGAGAAATTTCTTTAAAGATTTGTCTCTACTTAGATCAGTTCGACTGGTATTTACCTTCAACCTAAGTAAGCTAAGTATTACAAGCTTCCATAGCTTAAGGCGGCTTAAGCTAGCATAGGCAGCTTAAGAACGAAATTTTTTTAATAGTCCTCCTGAAGTTAAGTGACCATTGCAGCCAACTGCTACCAAACGATTTTCTATCTGATTTCTATGACGCGGTATGTAATAACCCTTGAGGAGTGAGTTGGAACAGCTCGTATGCTAATTGTTGCTATCTATACTCTTCAGACCTGCCCACTGATTAAGCATTTCACGAGAGCAAAGCGATAGGAGAACTCATCATTATATTAATAGGTGAAGCAAACACTTTATACTCCTTTTTAAGCGTATTGCGTGCATGGAAGACTGTGAGATTTGGCATGGTTAAATTTTATATGGAGAAGGAGTGCAGAAAACTGAAATTTATCTATAATATCTGTTACTAATACATAAAATTAAATTAAATAATACTGCGAATCCTAATCCGACCAGTGCCATTGAACTTGACCCCCCAAAATATTGACTTTGTTACTCAATGAAAAGTGACAGCAATTGATATAATATTCATTGTTTAGGTTGATACTGCAAATGTCAAACAGAAAATAATCTATGATTAAAAAGTCGCTGGTCGAATTTCGATCATTGGATGACCGCTAGTTATAATAAATATGGGTACACAACTCCACACACGGCCATTGAAGTTCAACCTTAGCTAAGCAAGCCTTATATTATGGTACCTAAACAGCTGATATACATACATATATAGATATTCAACATCCAGACACACATTTGTGCTCATCACACAAAAGTCATTCACGAGCGTGTATCGAACCCACGACCCCGGTTCAGTAGTGAGATGAACTACCTCTGCGCCCCAGGGCTTGTCAAAAGTAAAAATATCGGCTTTAAAATCGCATATTCAGATTATAATTAGCACATTATGGTTGCTACATAATGTGAATTTCCCATTTTTAAGCCGGTTTTTAGCGATTTCTGCTATCGATCTGTTCATGCGTTAAGGTACGTAATTAGTTTGCGGGAACTATTGGCGAGGCAAAGCAGTGTGCGCACAGTTTCCACCACAGTCAAGTCTCGTTTTTCTTTTGTAAAGCAAATTGCGCGATGTGAGTTAAAATTTTCAAAACAGCCCATTAACGTTATAGTAATTGTGTTTGGAGTATTTATAATGACCACAAAAGACTTAAATAAAATCGTAGCAAAATAACACCGTGTGGTGTTCCTACGGTGAGTAGGGTTTTCAGAGCTCCTTGGAGAAGGAGGGTTCAAGGTTGGCACGCGCTAGTGATATCTATGGTATTACAAGCGTCCATAGGCTACGTTTGTTGCTTACCATAAGACGGGCCGTATGCTTGTTTGCCAACTTAGTTGTAAAAAAAATGCTAAATGACTGCTGAAAATTTGTTACCAAGTATTTGTTGATGTGTCCCAGTCTCAGAGTGAATAGAAGAAATTTTAAGCTCAGTGTGTTGTCGTCGGCTGGTTACCGAACCATCTCCCTTTGTGTGCTTTATTGTATCACAAGGATTTTAATATATATATGATATAAGTACCTGTAGTTTAAAAAACATTTGTCAGAATAATTACATATTAAATTTTACAGTTATATTATAATACATTCTTGACGAGGAATTACGTTCATAATGTTACGGAATCGCTAAAAGGTTGTAAGTGAAAAGTATAAAATGAAGATCTTATTATAATAACTGGATATCGCGAAGGAAAATACTGTCGGATATTAGCATCCGCGATAAAATACTCATTCAGTGTTGTTATCGTAGAAACTAGGGAGGTTCCGCTGTAATGTTATGCGGTGATGATAAAAATTTGCAAACGTTTCTAATATGTATTATTTATATATACTTACTGATTTAATGATAACTATTTCATTAATATAATTAAGATAATATTATTACATGTACATACATAACTACAGATTAAAATATATTATGAAAAGGAGTCCCTTTAGGCAAGGTTCCGAAGATACTGGCAGCGTTCCCCCTTTGAATAGCTAGACTAATTCTTTGTCCGAGGTAGCTGCCAGCTCTTCGGTCTCCTGTGATGTCGACTAACCTTTTTACTATTTCCTTAAAAAGCCTTGTAGCGCTAGGACCCCACGGGCCAAGGGTCTCGACGCCGAATGGGACAAAATCATATTCAGAGCCCAGACCCCTGTATTTGCATGCCTTAGCTTTTTCAGCCGCCTCACAAGCCACACCAGCTCTGTTGCTGGTTCCAAGTAGATGGGAAGGGGCCAGCGTGTCTGAACAGGTTGCATCCCATACTAGCACCCGGCCCATCTTCCATGGAACCAAACTCATACCGTCCGGTCTCTTGCCATCGTTCTTTCGGCTCAAGTAAACTTGGAACGTTGACGGTGGCAAGGGACCGGCGTATGATATCGTTAAGTGCGGCATGTCTCGAGAAGCGGCCTGCACTTTTTTGACATGACAGTCCGTGATGTCCTAGCTTGTCGACATCACTGCCACAGGGACATTTATGAGGAACGCAGACCGGAACCCCAAGCCGTACACAGGTTGCGATTCGGAGCGTGTCAGGTTCAAGAAATGTTCCTGTATTTGACGAAGGATACGCTTGAAGCCAGTAGCCGGCCTCATGCGCACCCACGGCCAAAAGCCTAGCACGCGCCGAACCCGTACTACAGCTCAAAAAATTGTCATAAATCAATTTGCAGTTTATGTCGTCCCAGCTCCTCTGTGAATTTGGAGAAACTGGAAAATTTTGACCTGGACAGCAATTAAGAAAGCGTTTCTAGCTTCTTCCAAGCCAGCAATCTCAAAGTATGAAGGGGATACCCTTAAAATTTTACTTATGAGATTTGCTGAACTATGGACAGAAGATAGGAAGGCTGGTAAAGCGACACTGGAAATTTTGCGAATGATTACTAATTATTATTATTAATCACAACTTATTGATTTTGTATATAAACGACAGAAAAGTCTTGTTTCGTAACAATTAATAATTAAATGGTAGCGGTCGGCCAATGTACGAAATTCGATCAGCGACTTTTTGATTATAGACTATTGTCAGTTTTACATTTGCGGTATGAACATAAATAATGAATGTTTATAACACTTGCTCTCATTTTTTACTGAGTTTCAATGTTAACCATGCCAAATTTTACAGTCTTCTGTGCGCGCAATTGGTATGCTTAAATAGGAGTCTGAAATTTTCTTCTCATCTATTAATATATACATTAGAAAAAGTTTGTCAAGCAACGTGTGCATGTAGGTACTGCTAATCAAATCATTATCATTTGGTGTAAATACAGCTACACTTATAAAAGGAGTAAAACTATGATTTGATTTTCTTCTTTGCAGGTGTATTATACCAATAATGTACTTTTATTTTCTATATTTTATCATTTGAAACACACTTTTAACATTTATTCCTTAAAGGTTAATAACGGTCGGGCTTACGGGCTCGACCGCATCTCTTTTATCGTTTCAGTTACTAACATTTCACTTTTTGATTTTTCTTCTTTTCTTCGATTAGCTACAGATTTAACATTTTCAGATTCATTTAAGCAATTAATAATAAACTTTTTTTGATGCAGAAAGACGAAACAACTGCTAATCTGTTTCAGGTGGAAGTAGCAAAGAAATTCTGGGAAAATTAATTTCCTATCTTTTTTTTAGTAAAATCAAAGAATTAAAATAATTAGATAAAGTAGGTAAAACTTCCTCTAATTACAGTAAGAGCGAGTCTATGTAACCCTAAGTTAAATTATACTAGCTTTAATAATAATGGTTCAAGTAAACCTTAATGTTTAACCACCATACACCAAGTGTAATTGATTGAAGTTGGTATTGTTTTTCGTTAAAAATCGTATTGTTAAATTTTGGTGTCTGTCTTTCTGTTTGTTTGTTCCGGGTAATCTCCGAAATGGTTGGACCGATTTTGACGGAGCTCCCACTGCTAGATAGCTGATGTTATAAGGAGTAATTTAGGCTACTTTTATTTGAGAGTGTAAAAATAAAAATAAACCGGTTTTGATAAATCAATTCGGGCGCCTTAATCGCTTACGCTGAGTAAACCATAAGAGACATAGCAAATTAATGTACTATATAAACATAAAAACAATCAGCGAGAGTATAATGTATCTTCTAAAGAACACCCACAAAAAGCATTATGTTTTTAAAATAGCTGGGAGCAGGGGGGGGAGGAAGGTTCGCGCGTATGCCTGATCAATGTCATTTTATAGTCCACGTAAGCGAAGTCGTGGGTGCAGTTAGTCCAGTAATAAAGTAGGGATGGTAGTGATCTAAATCAGGCTGCGTCGCGTCTACCACGTGGATGGTGGTGAGCACGTCAAAGTGACTCTCTTTTGGATTGTTCCATTTCAGGATCATCCAGTATATATCTGCCGAGAGCTTTGAACTTTGCAGGCCGGCATGATAATGGTGACCGCAGATGAATTACCGATCTCTCGGCAGTCGCCGTTCATTTTGCATTGTTCTGTTCTTACTGTCTGGCTCAGTGCTCCGTCTCTTTGCTATGTTACTTTTTTTTAATGATCAAGATTTAATTTATCGCGGAAGCGATGGTGAATTACGAAACAACGAATGTTATACTTTTGCTGGTAAAAGCAGTTATAAACGGTCAATTTCACAAATAACGACTTTGTATTAAGAACGATGTTTTATTCATTACAGGGGAAACAATATTCAAACATATGCAAATATGTAAATTACATTATTCGATTCTGTAGCGATTTAGATACTTTATTTGAGAAGTATTTTATTTGTTCGGTATCCATGTATAGAGAACAATTATATTTTTCGGTAAAAAAAATTACGAATCTGTGAATGATATGGAACAAGTTTGCAAGGAGTCCTATAAAATAGAGAAGGAAGGCCAACTCTTTGCAGTGAGTAATAAAGTAAAAACAACAAAGAAAACCTGAGGGGAAGTTACAGGGGTAGTGGCCGGAGGGTTGCATTCCAGGCGAGTATCAACTTATCGCACACGGGTAGTAGTACTGTAAAGACTAATTTGTAAATAATGCATACTTTAATCAAAAAACACTATAAGACTTGGTTTTATACTTTATGAAGTCTAAAATTTATTTATACATTGTATTTAATTAAGCATCTTAATTTATTATCCGATTAACTATAAAAATGAAAAAAATATGTGTTTTTGATATTTGGAATCTGATAGATCAATATGCATATAACCTTCGTTCGACCAGAAAGGTTACAAAATTATATAGGCCCAACATTTTTTAAATTCGTATATTTTTCTACATAGCCTTGTCAGTCTACTGTGATATAAGAATAATTATTTAAAATTCTGTATTTTAAATCAATGAAACTAAAACAAGTAAACAAATTATTTTTGAATATTAATTTAAAATATAATAGAATATATGTGGTATTAACATAGACCTACTAATATTTTTATACGAATTACATAAAGGTATAAAAATAATCCTTTGTATTTCAAAACTATTTTGAAGATTGTAAATGACGTAATTAGAGTGTAAAATGATAAACGTATTGTTGGTAAAAACAATTTGAGAAACTACGCATTTGATATCTAATTTTGACGATGAAGTCGCGTTTGAACTCTTTCACTAAAATGGTGCTCCATTGAATCATACTGCGACAACTAAAACTGAAGTATGAATCATGAAATTGTAATATTACAAACTTAGTAACAAGTAAGCCATTGTTTTTAACTTTCTACGGTCAGGTATTGGACAAAGTAACGACAAAAGAACTAATCTATACCGGTTACGGGCCGTTTTAAATATTCAGAATTAATTATCAAATGTACCTAGCTATTTTTCACATTTAATAAGAACAAAATAATTAATATTGAAATATTAATAGTTTAAATTTTTTGAGAAAACGCATTTCCGAATTTAATAAATAACTCAACTTAGATAAAGAAGAAGAAATACTTGCTAGCATTGCTTTTAGAATTATATAGCGGAGTAGAGAAATTATGAATGAAGTATATTATATATTACCGATAAGAGAATATAACAATGAAAGTTATTACGTAAATTTGCATTACGACAGAGTCAATGCCTCTTATCAAAATTTCAGTCATAATAGTAACTGACCTACCCGTACGCCGACGTTTCGCTAAAAATACATCTCGTTGCCAATGTACGTGCGCTTTCGTTCACGTCCGTTCAGTTTTAGCTCTAGGACTTAGGAGTATTCTCTACGGTTTACGTGTGTAACCGTATATTGGCCGTCTGTTCGTCAATGCGAACAGAGTGCGGGTTTGTTGGAAAATGTATGAGTGTGTACGTGTCTCACACGACCGAAAGCCGCCCTACTCCGGATGTTAGCGCAGATTTGTACTGTGAATGTGCTAGACCGAATTGATAGCTCTGTACGTTATCTATTGCTATTCAATGACTGGCTGTGTGCCAGTCTTTTATTGTTCGAAAGCCTTGAGGCATTTAAGTTATAAGTTACCAGTAAATGAATTGCCTATAAAGTTATGAACCAATCAGAATTTATGCTGAGACGATAAATTTATTACTCGTCATGATGAGCTATGAGTAATTAATTTACTGAAGTGCTAAATTTTATATTGTGGATTTCACAGATTTTATGTAACTGTAAAGAGCGTGAATTGACGACATACAAACAATTGGAAAGAGCCTACCTAAAAGTACGTATTAGACTATAAATAATAACTATTCATTCAAGGGTAACTACACAATAAATCTAATAGACCAAAACACTGTGGCCTTTAGAAACAGTAATGACATTTTATATTAATAATGAAAATTTAAATCCGACACCTTTTCAATTTTATTGACTAGTCGGCCTTACGAAAGTTCGATTTTTGTACGAAAGCGGAAGACGTTTGAAGCCGCACCCATTTAAAGAGATAATGAAGATTCCGGAGGCGAGGTAGTACAAGGTCTTCCGAGAGGCATTAAAGATGAACCCTAATTGAGTAGGGGTTTGTACGTGTGCGTAAACGTTTGAAAAGCAAACGCGGCTTTGGTGTGCGTGTGAGCGTTGCGTGCGCGCTGACTAGCCGATAACAATAAACTATTTCCGAAGTGACCCAGTTCCAACGTCCTTCTTAATTTGTACCGTGAACGGGAACCAGAAAGGGCTAGATGTACGAGTAATTTGACAGCAGCCATAACAAATATTAACGTCTCAATAATACGTATCACTATACAAATGTGGTTTGGCTTCTCTGTCGCCTTTTATTACATTTCTTGACTGACCTTGACGTAAAATGTAATGTGCAGATTACTTAAGCATAAAATGTATACTAGAAAATGTTTTATTCTTGACATATTTGTAAATACACTGTTAAATTATAATATTTTAAATATGCCAATCGATATACGTCACTGATATCACTCGGATCCGAACATTGAAGCAACATTAAAATCCTATTAAATGATACTTATTAATAAACGAAAAGATGTTAATGGACTTCTCCATGAATTTTGTCCGAATGTTACGACAATTTCACAACAGCTAGAGACTACCGACAAACATATAATATCGAGGAGCCCTTTGATAACGTATTTTTCATTCAGTTCAATGTCAAATGGAACGCAGAACTATGAAGAAATTCATTGAACGATAAAAAGTTGAGACATTTTTAGCCGGATGGGTGGTTCGTGTACCGAGGAGTAAATTCGTAATTCTGAGAAAATGTTTATGTCGACTTTGCAAGGAGCAAATGTCGATTGCGAAATCGTATTGAACAGCTCGGCTCTTGCGTTTAGGATTTTAGAAATGTTTGTGTTTCGAAGCTGTAAACCTAGTTTTCTTAGAGCGTTGATCATTTGAAACCTACACGTACTTACAAATGTATTTTAAAGACTAATACAAATTATTATTTATCCTAGTACTGTTTCACTGTGCCGTTTCTTTTGACTTATTTTTCATGTTATTATATTGTTTCCTGATATTAATATAGTATTACATGTTGCATATAAAATTATATGAATAATATTGTAATTAAATTGCACTTTATTTTTCTACACAATCAATAGTTATAAATTCGTAGTAACCACAATATTCTTCCTGGAAGTTTAATAATCAAACTCTAGTATAGTATGACCTAATTAAAGCAGTAACATTTGCGCTCGTGTTACAGTTAGTTGTGACAAATAGATTAGTTCTCAACAAACAGTGGCCCTTTGATATGTCGGTAATTGGTTTATGCAAACTGGGGAGGGAAAAAGATCTAGTTTCGTGGCACGTGTATGCGATAAATGTGTGTGGATTGTTCCATTAGGATACCTACATTGTTCAATTATACATATTATATTAAATTATAAATAGTAGTATTGTAATTAAAATTAGTCTACAGTTAATGTTCCTATTTTCTCTATACAAACAAACTAAGCGGAAAACCAAAACTACTGAGTTTACAAAATTATAATATTTAGACAGCACATTATTTACAATAACTTAATAATTAGATTTAAAGTTATATAAGTAAATGAAAAACATGCTAATGTATATATATATGCTTTAGTATGTTACAAATACGGTGTTACAGGAGGCATGGCATGATCACTTATTTTATGATATAATTTCAAGTAATTGATAGGGAAGTTGTTATGTGTGTTATTGAAAGATAAGCCTTTTTTAAATTTGTTTTAGTTTTATTCATATATTAAATTTTGACAAAACTCATTTAGTAAGTAAGTGAGTATGTGTTTGTGAATCTGTTATGCTTTGTTATTAATCTGGTCAGGACAGAATCGGCAACCCTCCAGTAGTTGAATAGTTACAGAAGAAGAAGAATAGTAATCTCTATCACAACATAATTATTTTTACATAGATTTTTTTTTCAGTTTTTGATTTGGTTACAAATATTTGTCATAATGGATTTGGAATATCATATTCGAATGGATCATGATTTTACTCAGCAGAGAGCTGAGTAAGAAGTGGATTGTTTTGAACCAAAAATAAATGAAAGATTTTGCGCATTTTTTATTAAACTTATGATGACATGATAATTATGATGGGGTGCCAATATGCCTATGCCAAACAGTAAATACACATATTCAGGCCGTCATTCTCAAGAATATGTTACGAAGTATTACCAAGTAATAAAACAGTGGTATTTTAAATATATCTTGTATTTTGAATGACCGGAACGATTCAAATTTAAATAATTATGGTTAAATAATTATTGTGTAAATATCAATAAGAATAAAACAAACAGAAATTTATTTCTTAATAGATTATTGTCATTTTCGTATAAGAAAACAAGTCAATAATGAAATAATCTTATAAGTCACAAGATAAATTAGAGTATATATCTTGGACCATGTATATTTATTCATATATGTAAAATAATTAGATCAACATAGAAAAAAAATGAAACAGAAAGTTATAACATTGAAAATATTTAAAATAATTCCTCTATATACATTTTAAATTATTGTTTAAATTAATCGAAACAGAACAGGACCAATAATTATAAATTATGTTGTCACCGTATCAGATTTAAAGGTTATATAAAAATCTACTTCTTATCAAATAGTTAACAGTATTTCTTATCGTTGAAATATATGTTGTTAATCAGACAATATCGAAGGCCGGTCGCTGTTATTTTTTTAAATCCATAACTTTTAAACCGGTAACATTTCATAAGTTTAAAAAACCAAGGATTGTGTTTATTTATGAGAAGTATTTAGTGATTAAAATTCTTAATTTTTATACCTGTCATATTATATAATAAATATTTATAATGAGTTTAATTCATCAACTTAAAAAAGTTCAAGGAAATATTATCATATTTATAGTTGTAATAGGTTCACAACTGTCGATGTCTAACAAGATTTGTGAGTTAATAGAAGCCACGACCTACTTTTTGTTAGGCTCCAGAAAATTGGTATTATACGCAATTTGTTCTTTATGGCTGCTCTCTTCATGAATTTTCAAAATTAACCTTTCCAAGGTTTTTCATTTTTAATATTCTTATTTGTATTATGCTGTACATATCACCTTGTACGGGATTGGTGGATTTTTTTATAAATGTTTTAAGATATTCACGCGACGTATAGGTAGGTGTAGTAGTTATGTGTATCGATTTACCATGTACCTATTTTTGAAAATATCACACAAGATGCTTCTATGGAATACTATAATCTAAAAATAATTTAGTGGGGTGATATTACAATTACATTAACTTTACTATTAAACAATTTAGGAAAATCAAATTCTAAAACTAGGTGACTAAATATTGAAAGTGAACATGTACAAAATATTACTACATAAAGAGTGTTTTTTAAAATTAACTTTAAGTCTATTTTGACTAAGTTTCAATGTTATACTTTTCTTAATAGATGGCGTTGTCAGTAGGATCGTACGTTAATTAAAACAGATAATAGTTTCGTTTATTTAGTTGTTAAAATATTTCACTAGCCACTTGATTCAATAGAGAAATGACATTGGCCTAGCATTTTCAGTCGGCCCTTCAATTATTTATACTCGTGCCAACGCTTCTGCTTCATTGACACAATTCTCTATCTCGTCTAAAGCACGAATCGTTTACTGTATTGCGTAATTTTTCTTCTGCAAATGGTTGAGATAAAATTCTGTGTTTGTTATCACAAGTGGTAGATCTTTCTCTCAAATTCAGTTCAGTTTCGCAATCAGTTTAATTTATTACGCGTTTTGAATTTGTTTCTTTATTGATTCTATGAAATGGTATATTATTCTATTTACTTTAAAAGCATATGAAACGCTTTATGACAGACTTTTCCATTAACGTTTATTGGTTCACATAATATGAAGATACACCACGTTTTTGTAAACATTTCTGAATGTATTCAATGTTATTTAAAAGGAAACTTACTGTAATAAAATGTACGTTCCATTTGTTGATGAATATTAGGTATATTAAAAGCACGAATATACTTGAAAGTAATGAAGTCGTTTTTTTTATAGAAATGGTTAATGATGAAATATTTAAAATCTTCAAAAATGAAGCAAAAGATGATACGAATACAGCCACAGATCAAGGAAGAGAACTATTTAAAAACAACATAGAACACGTATAAATTTTTATATGAAAACAAATGTAAGTCGTTAACAAAATTTATCATTATAAGATTAAACCAAACCTTGAATTGGTAATTAATGACAAATATGATAACCCTGATTATTAATTATATATATAATAACTAAAATTATTCGATCACAAGATTATTCGTTTTACAATGTTTCATCAAAGGAAAATTTAGGCCTATCAAATCAAAGAATAACTACTTCTTAAAGAGTTTGAAAAAGTTCAGATTGCAGTGATTTTATGCCAATTTAAATGTGAAAAGATAATTTTTACTTTTTTGTCATATTTTTGAAGTGCAGTGTATTTCACTGCCCTCAAATAAAAATAAAAATTATATAAAGTAATAAGGTGTTTATAGCATGAATTAACTTTTACTATTGCAAAACGAGTAACAATTTATCAGTTCCCAAATCAATTTTATGCACGACTAATCAGAAGTGAAAATCGTTGTTAAACAGGTAATTAATTGATGTATTTATTGTTGTTTCGTTTAAAAAAAATCATATTCTATATTTTATTTTGCATTATAAGAGTTCATCAGCGATTAATATTATTAAATCAAAGTTTAAAATAAATCAATTTGTGTTGTAATAATTGATGTTATTGTAACTAGTAGATTACTTGTGCTTAAAAATCTAAGAGATTTTCAACGGTTGTGTAATTTTATGAATTAAAAGATATTATTAAAATTCCAAATTCTAAATATCAGGTATCCTGATCATTCATAGTATTTTATATAATTCGGATTAACGTTAAAATAATAGTAATAAATTTGTTTATGTTTCGATTGCCGTGAAACGAAATGTAGAAAAGCTGCGCGGGCGCAGTTCATACGCGGAGTTCAGACTATTTCGCAAAACCAGCATCTAATGTGAACCTATTAACCTCTCGCTTAAGCGAGGCTCACAGTCGAAGGCGAGAGGCGGATGAAGCGTCGAATAGTCGTTCATTAGATACAAGGTTGTACCGGCCGCTGCCGTCCCACCGGACTCGAACATTGTGGCTACCTAGTCGACGACGACGCCCACATACACATTAATGCGCATCCTCGCATACCTACAAAATTAAAGGTAAACAAACAAAACAACCTTACCTTGCCAACTGTAGTGCACTTCTATTAGCAAGCTCATTGTAGAAATTCAAAAGGATGTTACTATCGAACATGTTAGCACTTAATCACAGCCATATTCTCACAAAATACAAATATAAAAACAATAACAATCCGTAACACAAGCTCCGCGATCACAGGATAATCACAACGTCCGATCCTAGGCACGTCCGTGCGCGAGCGACGTCAAATCAAACTGGCCCGGTCAAAATGACGAAAGTGAAAACATCGCACGCACAGAAAAAAAGGTTGGCGCGGTACAGTCCTTGCAGGCCACCTCTCGCGCGGGCTCTAGTGACACACTAACTGCGAGGCGCGCTCATCGCTTGTCGCCTATATAATGAAACGCTCGGAGGCTCAAACTTCAAACGCTAGCGGACGGCACAAAAAGAAGATGCCCGCAACGGTAGCTAGAAAAGATTCAACACATTACACAAAGAATAACGACACGTGGGCGCGTGTGCGTGCACGTGCGACTGTCGGTGTGCGCGAGAGATAGGCGGCCGCAGGAAACTCCGTTCTCTTCCACTAGGAAAGACCTTGGATATGAATCGGCACGTTGCAATGTGTACTGCCATCGCCTACGTCGCTGTTACTTACTTGACTATGTCGATAGAGTAAACGATGATTTCAGCAATAACCAGTAACGTTTCCTTTAGCCTTTAGTTATCTCAACATGACCCAAGAATTCGATGAAAAACAAAGAGCTAACAATTCGAAAGTAAATATTGGAGTAGTTAAATTGTTAATGAGCGTAGCAGATAGCTTTATTGTTAAAACAAGCGGTTGCCGCTGGACAAACGCTATAATTACTGCTGATGACAACGATGATGCAATGAAAGTTGATAATGCTATTAGCAATTTGACACGTATTTAGCGTGGGTGCCCACTGAGAAATGAAGATTGTGGCGCAATTTCAGTAGTCGAAGACGTTTTAGATAATGATGTTAAGTAGGTCGTTACAGAGTTCGCTAACGCTCTTAATAAAACACATGCGTTACGAATAAACAAAGCTGATACAATTAATTAGATTAATTTTGCGAAAAAAATGAAATTTGTAATACGAGTCGTTTCTTTACTTTGTATTTTATAATTTCTCTGCTAACCTTTAAATCCTTAGAGAGATGACAGGATACAATAAGGTAAAATGATATACGCCTTCATAAGGAGTTTTGTTTCTCAATAACCAGTCGTGACATCACGAGGATTTCGAAATAAATTCTTTAATACGGCCTTAATTGGAGGATTCAAAGCTATGTGATTTATTTTTTTGTTTTGTGATTTTTGCAGAGATTTAAACAAAAACAATTAGATATAAAATTTATGTTCAATGTTAAAACAATCAATCATATGATGTGTCGTTTTAAACTCTATTCTACTATCTCGACATTATAAATACTTCACATTCCCATTCTAGCAAATTGATTGTGGTAGTCTCCGGGTCTATTATATTTTTGACAATGGCTCTCTTCAAAAGATATGAACTCAAATAAAAATTATACAAATCTTAGTAATCATTAACTTGTAAACACGACGTAACGTGAACCAATTCGTCGAATGTTTGAATCAGTAATTCAGTATACAGTTTACAGTACGAAGTATGAATTCGAGCTCCAATCCAGAGTCCCAATCCAGGATCAACTTATTTATCAAATTCACAGATATCGAAATTAGTTCTATGATCGAATAGTTTTGATGATTAGTTCATAAATAAATGGTGGACATAAAAATATTAAATTATCAATTATTAAAAATAAAACAAACTATATATTAAATCGTTTTATGTAAGTAATAGATGACTGTGTTCTATTGAATAAACGGTGTAGATGCTAAGACAGCGACTGAATATAAAGTAAATTGAGACACTTACGTATAATTACTAAAGGACATGTAAAATTACTAAATAATATATTCATTGTTCGAGAAAATGTTCTGTTGCAGCTGAACTCGCGTTATAAAATAAAGGAGATAATAATGAATTTAGGAGAATTTAGAAGATATCAAAGCGCCAGTTTACAGTTTTTACTCCAAACATAATATTCCAGTTTTGATATATCATAATGTAATTGCTTATTAAGATCATTCATCGTTAAGCAACAAAACACAAACAGCATTTCTGTTCCGTTTTCATAATAGCTTTTCACTTTCGTTTCCTTACTCTTTGTCTAATGAGTGCTCAGGTTGGATAACTTAGCGAATTTCTTCCAAAGATACAAATTATATAAGCAGATCTGTGTGAATCGTTTTAATTGCCAGTTGTTTTTTTAAGACATATTACAATTTTTATTATTGAAATTTTATTTTGTAACAAAGTGAGAGGATCTTCGTGTGCTTCTCATTGTCTGTGCTGTTCGATGCGAATATTTACTACATTATAATAAAATGATTGTCATTGAATTAATTAAACACGGAAACATGATATCGAACAAGGCATATTTATTTATAAATGAATCTATTGATAATTAATAGTGCACAGCCGTTGTTTAGTACAATCCATTTAACATAGTACGTATTTGTAACAGACCTTTTCATATACGTTACAAAACAATGGCCTATTCATGGTTTTGAGAAATGCTTGTTTTCATCTAAATGTTTTGTGATTTTTGTGATCTTTTATTGCAATCTGAACCAGTCATTTTATTTTGCACAAATGATAAAAAATTACAATATACAACATTTATATGTATGTAGTACATTTTAAATCATGAATGACAAAACAAATATATATTGAAATATTTTCGTTGAGACAAAGAAATCAACAAAACTCTTAAAGGGTAAATATACGAGTATATTTTTTTGAGCTTTTGTACAATAAATTCAGATAATGAAAGATTTTATGTAAAAATCTGTTAGTGAAATCAAAATGATATCATCCGTGGATGGTAGCGCGCATCGAAGGCAGACAAAAAAACTTTCGCTGCAATATTTCTCCAAGGTGAAAGTTTAAGTATGTGCATTGTACTTTTGTCACTGGCTAATCATAAATCTTTATCGTAAATTTTATTCCTGACATTTAGAGGCACGCCTACCTATGTTCGAGTTTGAAAATGAAAGTGCTTAGGCTGTTGCCGTGCGTGCAATTACGCAATATTATCTTGATAACTGAACACTATTTAGAAAGGGAAAAGCAAAATTAGTCATTCACGAGGCGAAGAGTGCTCCTATTAATATGGAAGTATGTGACTCACTAAATTATCACAATACAGTGGTCGGAATGAAATTGGAGCTCTAATTTAACTTATCATTCATTATCACCAAGGCCTTTCTTGTTAGTTGAGTGAAAATGTTTTGTAATTTCATCGCTTCAATTTTTTCTTCAGATATTTTGGTATTATTTCGTATATACATTTACGAAGTGATTAAATTAACCAAATGAAAAAAAATATGCAAAAAACATCAATATCGTGTCTTTTATAATTTTGATTAGTTTTGGCAATCAATTACATACCATCGGGTTGCGTGAAAGTGCTCTCGAACTCAGATTGTATGATATCGTATGCATCCGCGTGTAGCTGGATCCGTCACGATCGGCCCCGGCTGCCATTTATTAATATTAAACGAAAATTCGTTATCCAACTGGCCTTGGACCGTGCTCCTTTCAGTTCTGCTTAATGATGACAGTTGCTCGGAACGTGCGAAACGTAATGGTAACAAATTGTAGACAAGGAATATACTAGATTACGTGTATAAACTGCGTAGTTAAACGAAGCCAGAGTTTCTCTGAGACTTGCGTTAAATGAAGATGTAGACACGGCAACAGTGAATGATTGTTGAAATCTAATTTCTAGCGACGATGACTTTCGAAAGAAAATTCGATATGGCATTAGTTTTGCAACGGTTACTGAAAGCGCGGCTCGTCGGAAGGCAGGCGACGGGCGAGGTTCTATGCAGACGTCGAAAGTGAGACCGAGAGGTTGCGCAGGCGCGTTACGAAGTTTTTATTGTCGGCCGCGCGCGAAATCACTTGAAAGTTGTATTGTCCTTGGATATTTCACTTCTTTATTTGTTGCGTTTCCGACACCAAAGCCAAAGTTCAGTCAGCAGTGACGCCAATGGTGCGCTTTGAATGTATCGCTCCCCTTCACCGCGATCTCTGGATGCACGCTTACCATAGTTTGTATTTCCATGCCGTGATAAAAACATTCTGTGATTATTTTAACATAGATCTTACCGCTGGTTGATTTTAGATGAGAATCCGCAAGTACCGGGCGTGTTCCCGGGTGCGTGCGTAGAGGAGCGCGCTGGTTCCCGGCGTGTTGCGCCACTTCCCCGCTTGCGACACGTTTCCTGCGGGAGAGTGCGAGGCCGGCGCGAGTTCCGCGCGCAACTGCTTGCACAACGCTTATCGGCGGGCGACCCGGTTTCGACTTTCGTCGCAGTAATCACACAAACTGAATCCTGTGATGCACTGTTTGTATCACTGTAATCCTGGGTAGGAACGGTGTTGTCGGTGTCGGAGCGCGATCGGCGGGTCGGTCGGCGCGACGGCGCTGCGGGCCGCGGGCGCCGGGCGAGTGGCGCGCGCGCTCCGCGGTGCCGCACTCGGTTGCGCCACACTCGAAAGTAAAAGTGAGCGGCGCGGGGCGCGGTGCCACATTTCTCCCACTTTCGCTGGAGTGATTCATTTGCCAAGGTCGTTTCCCGCGATTCCTGCTGACACTCCTCCCTGTCGGTTGCGGTGCGCTCTGATTTGTTTACGAGGCGATACGGCCAGTGCTGCCGGCGCGACGAGAGCGTGCTGCCCACCACGTGCGAACACTACCTCGACACGGATTCATGTCCCAAGTGGGTAAGTAGGGGCTCAAGTTAAGGTAGGCAAGGTGTTTATGAAAAGTCACGATGGTGTGTTTTGGAGAATGTTTACGCAGGCGTCTGACGACATTCAATCGGACTGAAAGGTGAGGAAGTACTTTCTAAGACAAAAAGGTCAAGTGAGAGGCTGTAGTTTGAGGTGAAATTGATCAATCGTCATGAATTTAGATTGTGTAAGTACTTAAGTAATTTTGTTTTAACTAAAGGTGAAAATGTTGTCTAACTTCATACCGCAATTAAATCTTTTCCTATGATGTTAAAGATTATGACACAATTATCGTTGTATAAATGTCGGTCATTATGGAATATTATGAGATATCAAGGATTCGTTCAACAATGTAGAATTATCAGCAATTTATTATGATAAAGAGATACAAATTAGAACTTTACGTTTTAGTAAATTTTCTCTTATTTTCATGAAAATAGGTGCTGTGTATAAAACAAGAAAATTATTGATACATGACCATTATGTCATTGAGTTGAAATATGCATATATTTACACCGAAATGTGAACAAAGCGAGAGGGACTCCCACATAACACATCATTTGAACAAATACAGAACCCCGTCTGAATGCCTACCACACTAAATAATGCTGACTTAAATTGTTCAAAATTAATCGTGACTTTTTAAAACAATTTGTATGAAGTGACATAGATAATTTGTTTACCAATATATTAAGATTATTCAAGCTATAGAAAAATACTAAAATCTTTTTAATAACTTACGTAAATAAACGTTTATGGTAAATAAGTCTGGTAAAATGATAAATAGAAGTGATGTAATAGAAATTATAGAACCTTTGTAAGGATTGACTGTGGAAGTAACCTATTTCTGTTGCAAAATAGCAGTACTCTTGCTGTGATGTTCCGGTCTAAAGAGTGTGGTTGGCAATAAGCACTGACATACAATGCGTTCTAACTCAGTCCTCAAAATCAAAAACATTACGAAAACTAAAACCATTTTAAGGGCAACATAATATAGACAAAATTCATTCTTGATCCGGAAGTTCCTTTATTTTAGATAGTGTGATATATTTCATACAAGTATGTCTTCCTTAAGGCGCAGTTTGTGCAAAGACTTTTTCATTAATTTTTGTAATAATTTTCGGTCGTGTTAAATTTGTTTCGCTTCGTGCCTGACTCTTTGTTTATATTTATCTTTTCTTTTTGTGAAAACTTGTAATTGGCCTTATATTTATTTTATTTTTACTACTCTTTCTATTAGGTATAAGTTTTCTTGTTGATGTAAAATAAAATAATACTTTTTTTTAATTCAATTTAGGCCTTAAGAATATACTTATGGATGTCAATACACTTACAGGACTTCAGAAGTACACTTCCAGGAGTAGCAACTTATATAACTTATAATGATTTGCATAGGTCAGAACTCCGGTATTTCTAATGTTGCTTATAATAACAGTGACCACTGACCATCCGACTGCATGCTTGCTAGCTAAATTATAAATGTATAGTAAAAAAGTGGTTATAGATGGAATATTAAGGGCGGAATCAAAAGTTCGAATCCCATTATGCCCCATATATTTTTTCGGATTCGTGTACATTTACTAATTTGAATTGGTAAATCTATCAGCTGACGGGAAATGATAACATCGTGAGGAAATCTAAATACTTGAGAAAATATTCTCCTAGTATTACAAGGTAAAATATATAATAGTATGAAATCTATACATACATATATATAAAAGATTAACTGACTGACTGACTGTCATAAAAATGCACTGTCCAAATTACTTTTACACTGTAGGTGAGCATTAAGGAAAATTTGTTTGAAATGCAACCTCTGAGGTTATAAAAAGGGGGATGATAGTTTGTATGAAAACATGTCATTTTTGAAGATAGATCTATTGAAATTGGTATTTAGCAATTAAGTTAGAAAGTAAAAAGACGGATAACTAAACTATAACGCGCGTAAAGCCGCGGTGAAAGCGCTAGTTAGAGTATAAAATAGTAAATATGTTGGCGTGATTATTAAGCCAGTGCTTATTTTCGAGAAGGGGCATTTCCAACACTGTAACTGTACAGTGAGAACAAATTTGTTTGTAGCCCCAAGAACTAATGGTGCGATTCTAAAAAAAACCTTTCACTGATCCTATCACGCTATATTCTGGTTGATTTATTTTTATTAAACAGAACTTTAATAGAATTACTGTTTATGAAGAACGAAAAAAAAAGTCAAAATCTATCCAGTAGTTTTCGCGTGATGCGCGCACAACGGCGAACCTCTATCATTTTATATAAATAGATTATTTTGTATGTATAATTTAAGCTTCTTATTAACATCTCAATATCAACGTCAAATCAATGTCAATGTCAACGTCTCATAATGCATCCTCAGTTATATGCAAAACATAGAATTAACATTCAGACTTTCAACTTTTCGAAATATACTGTAATCGCTTCACGAGGAAAGAGAGAAAGATTCAATACGAAATTTATAATTATCGTATCTCTTTTAATATGCTGATTTCTCAAGAGTTTTTGAGGTCAACCATTACTTTGCTTAGGACGTTATAAGGAGTGACTACAGGTAGAAGTCAAATATTTTATTACAATAAGTTCTCCCAAGTAATCCACACATAAAATAGGAAGAATCCTGCTTTATAGATACGAATATATTTCCGCTGCTAACGGATAAAATATGGGTTCAATATATGCCTTCATTACTAGAGTCACAAACTTAATTACAGAATAAGGCTGCCTGTCCACCCAAGCGGAGCGGAGCTGTGCAAATTTTGACCAATAAAAATCTAGAAATGCAATTCTATTGGTCGAAAATTGCACAGCTCCGCCTCAGTGGACAGGCAGCCTAAATCTCTTATCAATATTTTGTAGTCATACATAAACTAAGTAAGAAAAATAATGAAATCAGCTGAGACGACTTTTTTCGCGGAGATCATCCTTAAATAAGTTTCGGTTCAGCGTTACCTGTACATTTAACCAGTTTCGTGACTAAACTTAATTTAAGAAAAACAATAACCATAAACATCTTATATATTAAGGGTTGTACCCATTATGGGATACTGCAATTGTATCCGACTGTGTCACGAAAATCATATACCACGTGTAACACCCGCCATACATATAATAGTACCCTTAGTCGCGTTTCGAAATCAGCCGCTGTATATCCACTATTCAAACTGGGTGGTAGGGATCTTCCACAGAGCTTCTTGTGGAAGGGGGCGTTCAAAGAGAGGAAGGACATAGAGAATTTTTTTTTTGTACATTTCTCTTTCCTTGGGGCAGCACGAGCGGTGGAATACCTCTGACCTACACAAGATTGCGGCTAACTAACCTTGTGTTGGGTTCCTGCGGTGAGTGGGGTTTCCACAGATTCTTGTGGTAGGGGGTTTCAAGGTCAACAATACGCTGATGATACATATAGTATTACGAACGTCCGTGGGCGATGGTAGTCGCGTACCGTATGCTTTTTTGCTACCTTTACAATATGATAAATTGATCTGTACCCGACTGGGTCGCGAGCACCATACACAGTGACACTCTTTTAGGTTGTCGAGTTTCGGTTTCAACAAGTGGATATACAGCGGCCGAGAGCCTTGCAGTTCGATTACCGATCTCTTTTTAACCAACTTCAAAAAAAGGAGGAGGTTCTCAATTACAATGTTTTTTTAAATAGATGTTCAGCCATAACTTCTTTGTTTATGAACCGACTTGGATGATTCTTTTTTAAGGAAATACCTTAAATATGGTCCCAATTTCATTTAATTGGCATTGGACCTTCTATTTCGAATTTACACCAGGGTACTTCTCAAAACTATTAAAGTTGCTTTTCTTTTCTTGTGCAGTTCACTTTACCATTCAAATATAAGAATTAGACTTCATTTCCATATATGAACTTCCTCACTATACAAATTTCAGAGATTTTACCTTGAAATCCAAACCAAATATTGTACGAACTGTACGAGATACCAGTTCAACTAATATCTACATTACATACTAATTATTAAACAAAAATAGCAAAAAAAAAGATCAAAAAGTACATGGAAATATCAAACTAGAACAGATGGAAAGGAATTACACGTTTATTGACTGGACTAGCTAGTTCAGCAAACACCTTTTTAGTAATTATATTAGATATAGGCAAACGTCAGCGTTTTTTAAATACTACAGCTGTAGGACATTTAGTCAAGTATATCAAGGTGTTGAAAAGGTGCCCCTTTTTGATGAAAAAGAAAACAGGAAGAATAAAAGGGGAATTTAGATTTCGTACTGCATACTACAACACTGCGTAAAGAATAAAATACATCTAATAATAGGGCTAACATCATGAAAACATCAATCAAGGAAATACTTCAAGTGATTTTACTTTTTTTGCTTATTTACATTCATTTAAACCCAACCCCATCGTTTCTCTGGACTACCACATACATTCGCGCAATACAGTGACTCTGCACTTGCAATCACTAGTTACCAACACACTACACTGCAACACCACATAAGTGCACACCACACAGGTACATAGGTACAGTTCTTTGCTAAATACATATACGCATCTTTATTCCTTCATACTATAGAGAAAATACATGTATATACATTGTAGTTATATATATATATATATATATAACTAGTTAGATCGAATTACGAATAGGGAATTAGACAGATCGCGATATTTCATATCTAACAACAGCGCAAGCCGAGGTTCGGCCTCTTTGGTACCCTTAAGTTTGCTGCCAAGCTATCGCGGCTGAATGCCTGAAGCGTTCGCCCCCAAGCCCAGTGAAGCTGCAAAAACCAGCTGACGCTTAAGGGCCCATATGGCTAAGAGTATAGTCAGATCGTTGTGACCTCAATCTCAGGAATCACATTGGAAGTGTTATCTCTACAACATCCAGGGACTGGGCTTCGTGAACAAAATGCGACGCTTTTCCACCTTATTTATCTGACTCAAATTCGACTGTGCATGGTATGAATAGTTTTTATTTACAAACTATAATGCTACAACGTTATGTCGGTGAACCAAAATAAATAAAAAATTAAATAAGTATGACGTACTTACAATATACAATAGCAGTCTACAGTTTGTATTTTCTGTTAAAACAAACGAGTAATGTCATTACCACCTTTTCTGCTTTCACTGTATAAGAAACAGATGTAAATTTAAATATTCTCATCGCACTGAACGACTTTCATACAGTTAATACCTACTCAGGCTTTTTGCATGATATCAATTGTAATTATGCACCTGAATAATGTATATTTATTATTATTATATCAAATAATGTTATTAAAGCAGACTGACTGGATAATACTATTATGTATGTAATAAGGCTATATTACTTACATTCGGTTTATGAACTGTTTCCAAGTGTATTGTCTGACTTTATTTAATACTGGCTTTCGCTTAGAACTATGCTAGGAACTTGTTTCATACTGTCGTTTGTATGCGTTAAAAATATATATATTGTTAAGTATTTTAGGTGTTCATGGCTACCGTTGTCGGGAAGTTGGGGTATATTCATATATTCATATCCACAACTACCCTACTTCTTATACTACCGCTCAGACCGAGTGAAAGGGTTTATAAGACGCAGCGCATATTCACGCTGATATGGTCATTCTCTCTATCTCTAGCTGCCGATCCGAATGGACGTCCGGATCAGTTCCAGTTGGGTCAGAGAGGCGAAATTCGGAGTGGCTATAGGAGAAATAACGTTCACGAGACACTGTGACTTGTGATCACCAATGAAGATAGCGAGGATAATGATGTCGAATCGTTCACATTGTTTACTCACCTGTGATAAGTGCCCCGGATTTTGAGATTTATAACAATATATTTAAAATATAATTGATAAGCCCGATTAATATATTGATCGATTGATAACTACCCCATTAGCCTAGTAGACGCAATCGCGACTGCTAAGCTCGAGGTTCTGAGTTCGATTGCCAGGTAGAACAAAGTGTTATTGGGGTTTTCTATTAAATTCTCAGTAGCAGCTCGGAGTTTGGCTTTGGGCCCGATTAATGGAAATAGGCTCGTCCACTATTATATGGGACCTATACCTGGCGAAATGTGGGTGTACATTAGTGCACCTCTACCTAACCCTACGGGGAACACAGGCGTTATGGTATGTGGGTTCCTTGACGGTCCCTCTCGATTACTGGAATATTTTTTGGAAACGATGGTTGTGATAAAGTTCATAAATGGCTCCTTAGGGCTTAAACTGAATAATGTTCTAGGACCATGTCAAGCGGTGAATAACAGTGTTGTCTGGAAGTGACTCTCTCTTTGTGTATCCACTAAATGATTATATGGCTAACTTTATAATTTCGCACTTCCGTCAATTATACATTTTAGTAACCGTGCCAAAAGAAGTTTAATTTCAAAAAAGTTTTTGATTGAAATAATCTATACATATAATAAAAACGTAACTGATCGAGGTCTGTACATAGAAGATATATGAGAAAAACTATTATTGGGGGTCTCTATAAACGCAGGAGAACCCAAAACAATGATTGTTAGAATTTTTGTCTGTTTGTCTGTTTGCCAACTTTTGTGCGCGCTAATCTCAGAAATGGCATAACCGATTTGGAAACGGTTTTCGCTAATATATTCTGGTAAGGTTCACTTAACATTTAGTGTTTGTTTTACTTCAATAAGTCCATAAATAAAAAAGTTATATCAATTTAAAAAATCACGTCCAACATTTTTTTGATAAAAATGCTATAAAATAGCTCTTCAGTTGAATTGACTGAAATTTTAGCTATATGTATATTATGGTTTGTATAACGATGATGATCGAAACCTTTCATAAAGTTAAAAAATGAAGTGTTTAATATAATCAATATAAGTTGACCTCAGATCTATGTGTTAAATCATATTAAAAAGGGGTCTGCATAGGCTGGATATTGTCAGTTGAATATAGCTGCGCCGCTGCTAGGGATGGCAATTCATTTCGAAAAAAATTGATTCGAATCGAACTCTTATGAATCGATTCCCAAAAAAATCGATGTCTAAGATCGATCTCTCAAAAATTGATCTTTTTTCGATTCACTTTCGCATTTGTATTAACAATATAAAAATCCCTAAAATAGAAAATTAAAAGGGAACCACAACAGTCGATTTTTTGTAATTTTTACCTTACTAAAGTATCAGTTATTATAGAGAAACATAGAAAGGTATAGAGAGAGAGAATTTATTACAGGTATATAGTGAAAGAGAATTTATTTCAAAAATTAATTATTATAAACTCTTTTCGTTAATTTGGTGTTGGGTAATAATTTACTGTTAGTATTTTAATTGGTAAATGACAGTATAGAAAATGACTGCATAATGAATTGAATAATCCATACATACTAATATTATAAATGCGAAAGTAATTCTTTCTGTCCCGTCTGTTGCATTTTCAAGCCTAGACCGCTGAACCAATTTTGAAGAACTTTGGTTGAGAAAGGTCATTGGCTACTTTTGGAAATAAAATTAGAAGGGGTGAAATGGGGTGGGGGTGGGGGTGAAAGTTCGTATAAAGAACCTAATTTTGATGAATTTTGATATAGAGATATGTAGGAATTTGGTGGAAGACTTTGGCTACCTTATGTGATGAAAATAAAACTTTAATGGGTGAAATAGGGGATGAAGGTTTGTACGAAGAACCCGTTAAACCAATTTTGATGAATAGAGATATATTGGACCTTGGAGACGGACATAGGGTACCTTATGGCGTAAAGTTAAAACATGAAGGGGTCAAATAGGGGTTAAAATTTTGTATGAAGAACCCACTATTTCTCAATTTAGGGATATGAAAATTCATATTTATGATTTTAGGAAGAAATAAAAGGGTTTCGCGTTTTTGAAAAATGAATCGGCAGGGTGCTACAATAAGCTATGATTTACAATACCCTACACATAGAGTGATAAATCCATCTATGATTTTCTATTGCTTTGTCATGTTTAGAGATTAGTCAGTGTTTATGCAATAATATAGAGGGGTGGTAGGTATCGCGACCACCATACAAATAGCGATAAACCCAACTATGAGTTTCTTTTGGTTCATCGTGTTCAGAGATCAGTCGGTGTATATGCAATAATATAGTGGGGTGGTAGGGATCGCGAACACCATATCTACATCTATCTATACATATAATAAAAACGTAACTGATCGATGTCTGTACATAGAAGATATATGAGAAAAACTATTATTGGGGGTCTCTATAAACGCAGGAGAACCCAAAACAATGATTGTTAGAATTTTTGTCTGTTTGTCTGTTTGTCTGTTTGCCAACGTTTGTGCGCGCTAATCTCAGAAACGGCTTAACTGATTTGGAAACGGTTTCAACTAATATATTTTGGTTAGGTTGACTTAACATTTAGTGTGGTTTTACTTCAGTGAGTTCATAAATAAAAAAGTTAAATCAATTTTAAAAAGCACGTCGAACATTTGTTCGATAAAAATGCTATAAAATAGCTCTTCAGTTGTATTGGCTGAAACTTTGAAACTGGTTTGTAAAATGATGATTATTGAAAGTTTACATAAAGTTAAAAATGTACAGTTTCAGAGAATTTGGAACTTTCCAATATGAGTTGACCACACATCTATATAATAAATCATATTAATATGTGGTCACCCTAGGTTGAATATAATCACGCATGCAAGTCGAGTGCCGCTTCGCTGCTAGGTAATTCATTTCGAAAAAGATCGATTCGAATCTAACTCTAATGTATCGATTCACAATAAATCGAGGTCTAAAAGGCCGATCTCTCCAAAAAATTAACCGACTTTTATTCACTTTTCAGATTTGTGTTAACAATATAAAAATCCCTATTATAGAAAACAAAAAGGAAATCAAAACAATCGATCTTTTGCTATTTTTATCATGCTAAAGTATCAGTTAAAGAGAAACAAAGAAAGGTGTAGAGAGAGAGGGAGAATTAATTTCAAAAATGTATTATTATAAACTGTTGTCGTTATTCTGCTATTGGGTAATTTACTGACACCATAGAGAACGACAGCATAATGAAATGAATAATCCATACTAATATTATTATAAATGCGAAAGTAACTCTGTCTGTCCTGTCTGTTGCATTTCATGCCCTGAAATAGACGATGAAGGTTTGAACGAAGAACGCATGAAACCAAATTTGATGAATTTTTGATATAGAGATATATTGGACCTTAAAGAAAGACATTGGCTTACCTTATGTCGTGACAATAAAACTTTAAGACGTGAAATAGGGGATGAAAGATTGTATGAAAAACAAACTATTTCTAAATTTAGGGATATGAAAATTCATATTTATGCTTTTAGGAAGAAATAACAGTGTTTCGTGTTTTAAAAAAAAAGAGTGATTTACAATACACATAGACTGCAACCGTTGATACTAAGAAAAATGTTCCAGAGACATAAGCTTACATTATACAAGATATATGTCCGTCCTATCATGACATATAAGCTGCGCTACATTCGCTCATACGTCAAAGATCAACATTAATAAATTCCAAATCCTCTAAACCCGATTCTTACGTAAAATTAACAAAGCCCCTTGGTACGTTGGTCGAATCGTAAATTGAATATCTTACGCGATCGTACTTCGACACTGCTTCGAATCACGTGAATCTGTTGGTGAAAGCTGCCGCGACTTAAACCCCAAAACCGAACATCCCCCGCGAACAACTCCGGCCGCGAATATCTTCACCGATCCCGTTTATAAGATCGAGGAAATAAACAAATACTACTCCACCGTCTCTCCAAACAAAGCCTGCTCGCGCCCACGCCCGCGAAACCACCGTTCCCTCCACAGGGGATGGGTGGCTAATTTCGCTCCCGCAAACCCGTCACGTCCTCCCTCTCTTACGTCAACTCAAGCCTAGGTCCGTTCCCTCGGTGTAGGACCCTTGAGTCATGCAGCCGCTCGCGCGATACTGGTGACACTGCACTTGCAATCACGTAGCTACCCACACACATCATTACACACAATATGTACATACATACGTGCACACCACATAAGTACATAGATCCTGTAAGGGACCTTTTTTTCTTCTTTTTTTACGATAGTTACTTTCGATCATGTTTCCAGGATACTAAATACATATACACATGTTCATTCCTTTCTCCTAGAGGCAGGGACATGTTATATGTATGTGTTAGTTTAGCTCAAATTTTCTACAGATAGGGAATTAGTCAGTTCGCGACCTTTTCACAATCACGGTAACAGCCCAAGCCGACGTCCGGCCACTTTGGCACTTTGTGCGCATGTTGCTCACGCTTTCGCGGCTGAATGCCTTAAGCGTTCGCCCCCAAGCCTGGTGAAGCTGTCAAAGCCATCAGTGGCTCTATTTCTTTAGGCTAACAGCATAGTCACTGAGGAAGAAAAAAAACAACTATAATTTTCTTTTGGTTTATCGTGTTCAGAGATTAGTCAGTGTATATAAAGTAATATAGCGGGGTGGTAGGGATCGCGACCACCATACATATAGTGTTAAACACATGTATGATTTTCTTTTGGTTTGTCGTGTTCCGAGGTCAGTCCGTGTATATCTATACTATTAATAATTTAGTAAAGCGGACGAGTTTTTTTTATTTGTTTGTTTAAACATGGTAATCTCTGGACAACTGGTAGCAGTCGGATTCGAAAAATTCTTTTTGTATATGATAGCCAGATTCACGAAGAATAGTATAGGCTATCTGGAACTAAGCTAAACCTCTCAGCTAGCCTTAAATATTGATTTTTGTTTAAGTAAGTCGAAGTGAAAGTGTTCCCGAACTGCTTTATCCGCATGCGCTGGCGTAATGGTTAGTGATACGTAAATATAATATTCTACAAAAATATTGTTCTTTAGTATATCTAACAAAAGTCTCCGGTAACATATGCCTATTTCTTAATAGCATAAGCCACAATAAGGTATTTTGCGTGTTTTTATGTTGAAGATTAAAAATTGATTTTGAGCTTTATTTGTAGGCTTATTATATTAATCCTTACGAACCAAAGTTATTTCATCATAAAGACAATTTAAATATTATTTTTTATAGTATGTAATTAGGACACATAGTTTAGGAGAAAATGAAAAATTAAAATACATAATTTGTACTTGCGAGAAGTGATAACAATTATGATTACACGGGTACGTCGCGTTGGCGGCGCGGTATTTGTTGGATAAAAACTCGGGGGAAACCGATGGGCACAGCTAGTTATAAATATAATTAATGTAGAATGAAATATGAATGCTTAAAAAACTACATTTTAAATAATAAGAATAAAAGTAAATATAAATAACTAAAAACATACGAATAATGTTTTTTTATTTGTTTTTTTTTTTTAATTCTTTCACCAATATAAAGCTACAGTAGGTATCAGCGTGTAACATAGGCTATATTATAATTTGTAAAATTAATTTATTCCTTATAAAAATGTCGATAGTTATACACAAACTATAAAAAATTGCCTACACGTGTGCGTTTGCGATATTTGTCGTGTAAAACTGACACGAGTTAAACCGTGGGGCACAATTAGTTGTGTATAAAGAATCAAACTTTTGCAAAGCATATTTTATCATTATAGTAATTAATAATGTGTGTGCAATAAAGCGCGTTGTTCGCAGCCGACATTGAAAGTCGGCATTGTGTTACGTAATGCTAGATACAACGGACGAATGTATCAAATGTCACACGGTTGCACGTCTTCTATGTATATTGTATTCCATTCTATTTTCTAGTGACAGACTTTGATCTATTTCTCCATTTTCATATCATATCATGATGACGTTTTCAAAAAGAGGAGGAAAAAAATTTCCATGGAGATTACTCTTTAATAAGTTACTGGTGGAATACCTCCCACTACCCAACAAAAGATCGCAGCCAAATATCCATGTGTTGTGTTCCTACGGTCGGAATGGTTTCTAGAGCTCCATGGAGTAGGGAGATTCAAGATCGGCACTGCGCTAGTGATACCTATGGTATTACTATTTTTGAAATCCTGATGGTATCACCCTACAACCTAAAGAGCCTTATGGGTAAAACGTCTACTTTAAATTCATATATAAAACAAACTCAATCATCAACAACTTAAAAAGGTTTAATAGAATTTAAGTCGTCTTTTCGTGCTCTATTTCTGTTGCCCGTGGTATTATTCTAATTCTCATTGTGTATACTTCTCTACCATGTTTGTGTATTTACCATAGATTCATTATCATTCGTCAACATCATCAATCATTCGACAATCAATCAATTGTATCAAATCGCAAACATCATCCTGACTGTACTACACTATTTACTACTAACCTGTCATTGCTTCTTATTATTTTAAAAGCATCTTGAACAAGAATTAAACATGTGAAAAACATATCAACGTAAAAAAAAGCATCAATAGGTTACGGTAGTCGATTACCATCAAGCGGGCCGAATGCTTGTTTGTCACCTTAGTTGTACCTACACAAAAAATAAGATTATCAGTAAGTTTTTGTTTTGTTTTAGGACTTTTATTCTATCGAATATATCAATCCCATTATACCCTAATATCCATTCTAGAATCAAATCACGAGAGCCGCTGATGTGATAGCAATATCAAGTCATAGAACATTTTGGCATCACCAGAATGATATTCTTCCATAATACAGCGAAAAACACGTATAATTTGCCAGTTTAAATTCATTTTATTCATCAGCGATTCCCTTTCGAGTACCTATTTAAAATATCGTATTTAGATAATAACCACTCGCAGCTTCGCTCATAATTGTACATACGAGAGTATACTTATGACCTTAAAACATAAATCCCCATAATAGATGTTTTGTAATTGTATCTCAAAAACTACTAATTTAATTACGTTTATGATATTTTTAAATCTATTCTATACATCCTCAAGAGATTATTTGTTTGATTGAACACGCTAATTTCTGAAACTATCGTCAAATTAGAAAAAAAATACTTTCGCATTTTATAGCGTATTTATTGAGGAAGCAGGGCACTCTTTACCCGGAGGTTCTAGAGGTGCGAAGAACCCGGGTGCAGAGTCCTAGGGGGCTTAAGCCGATCGCCGTAAGTCTTGATAGGTATCTACTAGCCTACCATAACAACACTTAGTAACACTGTAGTCCACGAAAGCAGAGCTGCGAGCACAGCATATATAATGTCAACCATGGGTCCAAGACTCAAGATAGATTCACAAACTTGACCATTATAAGTAGCTATAGAATGAAATATAATAATAAAATGACATTATTCAAAAATATTCCAACTCAAAAGCCCGATAAATTGTATTAGATGTATGATTATCAGTATTTTAGGGAAATAATGCAATGAAGCCTTAAAACCCTTTGTTTTTGGTTAAACAATATTACAATGAGTCGAATTATTGTGCCGACAGTTCGAAGTATTATTATATATTAAATTAGGTTATCCCAGAAAGAGAGAGTGAATCCCGCGATAAAATATGATGTGGGAGGTTATCAGTTTAATGTTTGACTAAAACTGTTGCTCCAATTGCGAATGCACTGAACGCCGCCCCAATATTTTTTTCTCGTTTTGAAGTCCTCTTCAATTGTAATTGGTAGGTACGAAAGTCTTTTGTTTAAAT
Organism: Saturnia japonica; assembly: GCA_033032175.1. NCBI lineage: Eukaryota > Metazoa > Arthropoda > Insecta > Lepidoptera > Saturniidae > Saturnia > Saturnia japonica. The sequence continues at coordinate 17,256,538 of CM065311.1, read as the reverse complement.
TTCATTGGTTATGTAATTATTTATATAATAATATAATAATTAGATACGTAAATAATTTCAAGTGCTTATTCAAAAATATATATATAGATTTGAGTTATATAAATAAATCATTTCGAAGAAATATAGTTCTACGACGACAGATGGTTATTTTAAGAAAACTACGCAAATCGATTTCCTTTTATTGTTGACTAATAACTATTTATATTCTGTTCCAAAATAAGCATATTATTATATTTCTACTGAGTTTTTACGATATACTAAATATGAATATAGGTATTAAAATAGAATATGTTGGTCCGATGTGAATTAATGTTATCAAGTAATTTTAAAGGTTTTTTTTTTAAATTATCGTTTACTATCTGCATCCTTTTTATATATATTAAAAAAAAAGATATAATTTTTCACATAGTTACATTTCATTGAATCACAAGTTTGAATTTTTAAAATAAACTTGGGTTTTTAAGATAAATATAGCCATAAATTTTATAAGATTTACTATACCTATTGCTTCTTTATTTCATGCATATAACGATGCGCAAGAAAAATATTCTTAACTCACAGACGAATAAAGACTATGACAGTTAATTAGGTATATCGATTCTAAATTATGGAATCCTAAAAATTAATCTATAATAGTCCAATTAAAATATCAATTTCACACAAGTTTGATAGAGATACTGTTATAAAAGCGTTCAAATGATAAAACAACTCAAAGAAAACTGTGTCATAACCTTGATCCGAGTGGCATGTTACAAAATTGATAACCCCGTCGGGGAATCGAATCGGCTATCACTTACAAACCAGATTTGGGTGTTACGCAAGCGGAAACACTGTTTGAAGTGGGCTCGATGATAAGCAATATATATGTATGTATTATGAGAACGTACTGTCGCTTGTCATATAAATAGGTATCGCGAATTTCAAACATAAAAACGTAATATTATTAAAATATTACAAGCAAGAATGCGAAGTATAGAACGTGCACAAACTGTTTAAAATAATATTTATGCACTGCTTCCTACTTTGCAGTGGTAATCGCTGAAATAGCGACATAAGAAATACATATATTTTTAAAAAAAGCGTGTCGGTTATGAGACTACCGCGTCAGGACCGAAGTTCAAACTTCATTTAATCAAAATGAATGTAAGTTTTATATATATGTTCCAAAACAAACAAAAACAAATGTACAAAATAACTGTTTAACTATTAAGTTTCTGTACACACTCCTATTTCGCGAGACCACCCTGAGGGGTCCCGGCTTTAGTGCAATGTTTTGCAACCAACCATTCACGATGCTCGGTTTCTCGAATCTCAATACTCGTACGTGCTCACACACACACACAAACACATATATATTAGAAAGAGACAGAGAGAGGGAGGAAGTGTGGTATGGATGGGGCATAACGTTTTTCCTTACGTGACCATTTCTACAACTGAAGGTCAATATTTAAAAGAGTTTGTTTTAAAGTCGCCTGTACTGTAATCTACTAATAATTGTTCCACTAATTAATAATAGAATAACTATCTTGTCGTTTCTTTAATTGTTTAATTGCATTCGTTTGTAGTAGGAAGCTACGTAAAGTAATGATCGGGGAAAACATGCTGATAAGGAAACAAAATGTTAAAGAAAATATAATCAAATTATATATACTGACTAAGTGAAACAAAGGAAAATAATTTATTATAAAATGGATTCAAACTTCCTGATTAAAATTAATTACACTTAATGGACTTCATCCATTTTTTCCGGATGAAAAGTGTATTTAGCAAACCAAATGTAAGATATATTCTATAATACTGAAGCCTTAAGGAGACTTTAACATATTTTTGATAATGTAACATTTAGTTTTCCTTCTTATTTTTTTTTTAAATTCTTTATAGATTAACGTTTAGCCAAAAACTCACCCAATGATAAAGGACTATGATACACTTAGCCTAGTAGGGGGACAGGCTCTCAAGTGTAGCTGATGGAACACACCTATAGGTGTTTTGGGACATATTTTCAGCATGAGGAAGGTAGCTAGCTAGGTGGCCATTACAAAACGCCCTACTACCACGTTATATTTCATTAAGATGTTTTCCTTCACCAAAAACTCGAGCAATTTTACGATTCAATCCTACGCCACCACTAAGCCGTAATTGAAAAACCACGTGCAGCTATTGGTAAATACTTAAGCTACAAAATCAACGTATATTATTGACGAGAGTTTGAACTTTCAACAAATAATATGTAAATTTTTAATAAAACAGAAAACCAACCTCGATGATTTTCAAGAGTTCCCTGGTATATCTTTGAAGTTAAAGGTCCAATTCCCTATGAAAGTAAACCACCCTTAAAAAGGAATCATCCAAATCGGTTCATAAACAAAGAAGTTATAGCCTATTTAAAAAAAAAACCATTCGAATTAAGTAACCTCCCTATCTTTTTGAAGTCGGTTAAATAACTTCTAAACTCAACATCTAACATCAAAATGCTGGGTGACAGCAAAATATAATTCGATGACGTCAAACACCTAAAAAACCAAGTGATAAGAGCGACTAAATATTTTCAAAAGATTGATATTAAAGCAGGTGGGAATACACAACGATTTTGTTTATAAGAAAAACTCTCATGAATTTTCATAATGATAACAAGCTCCGATCCTCAACAGAACGTTAACTTTTCCGTCAATTGCAATATCATACTCAAACTGAACCTACAACATCATTTGTAAACATAAAATCTATACAATTATTAAAATTCAAGTATCTGTTTGTAATGTCAAAATAAAAGATGTTTACTAAATGCTTAAGAGAGTATACAAGGTACTTAAAACAAAAAATCAATTTTTAAAATTCGGGTGATCTTCGGAATGGTTCGACCGCTTTTGATGGTCCTTTCACTGGCAGATAGGATGTTATAAGGAATAACTTAGGTTACTTTATTGTAGAGAAAGAATTAGGGTACCGTGCAGAAAAAAAAATCTTTGCCTTTAAGATGACCGGCGGACAATCTCCATGGGTGGAAGCGGGGTCATCACAATACCGAACTTATGTAGTCCGTGTAAGCGGAGCCGCGGGCACAGTTAATAGAAAATAAATTGGGCAAAGGCTCTACAATTGATTTAAATACAATTTTACTTATCTTTTATTTTACTATTATGATTTAAGATATTAAACACTTAAAAACAGTATTTTTTATGTAGAATTATTATCGCGAAAAACAAGTGAGTTTAATTGAGTGTTATGTAGCAGTAGTAATATATTCTAGGTACTTACATCATGTTTTTCTTGTTAGATTGGTATATTGTTACATAACCATAAGATTTCCTCTTCACTATTTTGTTACTTTAGAATTTACATGAATAAATTGTGTAACAAATAATTAATACTAAATATCTAAAAGATAACATTCAAAGATTAGTTTGTTGGTGGGTAGTAAAACTTTATCCTTGTCTCATCTAAGCAGAATCGGCACAACATGTTTTATTTTTTCACTCTGCTCTGTCAACTGTCATATAATTATTCACATTTCACACCTTTTAAAGACATATGAAGCAAATTCGCATCGAGATTCATTTGTTGTAAATAACTCAAGATAGTACCTATACATATATACATTTATATTTTATTTTATTAATGATCACAGATTATAAACAACACAAGAATAAATTGAAAATTTGTGAGTGCACAGAAAGTACGACAGTTGTAATTATTTCACAAAAAATTGTTACTTGAATACAGAATTACAAAATAGATAATAATAAAATAAGGAAAAGCATTTTTTTTAATTTTATATCGAAATAGATTATGAATAGGGATCACAAATTTCTATGATAGGGATGTTACCGAATTAATAGTTTTAAGTAATAGTTAACGATTTTTATGCATTTGTGTACATTTATAAACCATCCAGTTAGCTAGATCCAATTTCGAGAAAGAGGTCAATCGTTTTCTTTTTTTATAATCTCAATTCCTTTTAGGGACTTTTGTCACTAGGGATATGCTAGTACCATCATAACTTGTACCTACTACTTATACAAACAAGAACTCTAGCCTACAAAAGAAACATATCAATAAGATTATACAAATTTAGCAGGAAGATAACTTAACTCATTAACACAAGAACTTAAAAGAACCACACAGCATTCTGGAAGCATCCGATGTTGGTTCTGTCAGAATATATAACATCTTCTCGTCAAAGATACCAGTATCTCAAGACGAAAATCTTTGAAGAGTGTGTGTTGTCAATAATTAAATATAGTATTGCGACATGGTTGCTAACTATGAGCATCATAAGAATGTTCAATATCACTCAAAGGGCAATGGAGAGGGCCCATGGTCGGAGTCTTAGTGCAAAGTCTATCCAAACCTCACTCGCCGTCGATGTTAAATATATTGCGCTTTCAATAATACCCATGTAACAACGCAAATGTGAATAATAATCATAAAAGTATGCAGGATGTATAAGCGATTAATGTATTAGTAATATGTGTAATGTAAAAAAAAAAGTTCATCGGGTTAGAAGTGCAAAGAGGATGCTATTATCGCACTCGTGCAGTGTTACTCACGTTATTAAAATTTACACCAACGTGACATTTCTTGATTAGTTGTTAACATTTTAAACGATATTTTGTTGTATATTCAAAAATCATTTATTTTCGCCCGCCAATATAAGTTTCAATGAGAAGCGATAGATCCTAATTCAGAAGGTATGTAGATTCAAAATCGAAAATATTTTATTCAATTTAGAGGCTCTTATGAATATCAAAACACAACCACCGGTTTGGAAAACATCCCAGTCATAGAGATGAACCGGCAAGAAGTTACTTTATTAACTATATGTATTGCTTACTGTTATTATAAATTTTTGTGGATATCCGATATCACCGTCATTCAGGTCATTCATCCATCCTATATAAGTCCAGATAATAAAACTTGCTTCACATGATTCTTGAACATATTGCTCGGCGAATCGCTAATGACCTAACCTAGAAGAAATGTATTGGTCTTGCTGATAGGATATACTAGATGACTGTTTTATATTTATTTATAGTATTTAAATTATGTCGGTCGTTTAGAAGTTTAAGCTCTAATATGTTAAAATGTTATTGTTTAAACTTATGTATGTTTTTCCCAACATAAATTATTAAGGATGTATGCGGAGGGCAAAATTAAGATACTAAATTATTGAAGTGTTGAATTTTAAATTCTTAGTCCTTCTATAATAGACAACGTATTTATTTATTCTCTTCGATCTATCTTATTACTTGTTCGTAATTTTTTTTTACGGTTTTTCGTAAATTATCTATAATATATTTAAACAATAGATGTTTACTTTTTTAACACGTTTCTATTTGACTATGGATTATAATTTTCTCGTTAAAGCATATTATAGTGATATTCTCTAATAATGTCAGCCTGGTTAGCTATAAAACAAATAAATAAAAATAAAAAGCCTTTATTTGTTATTCAATTTACATGTTAAAAACTATTTCCTAAGTTAACTTAAGTCTAAATCAAGATCCCCTAGTGGGTAAAGGACTCCTTCTCCAAGGATATCCAAATTTCTCTATTTTGGGCTGTTTGGCACCAATTCGGGCCTGGATTTTTTTTCAATTTCATCTTCCTATCGTGTAATAGGTTTTCCTCTACCTCTTTTACCCTGTGGATCTCCCACATGGTAATTTTGAGGGTCCGTGTGCCTCGTTACGTGCCTTCAGGGCCAGGGACGTAACGAGGCCTGGTAAGCTATAGTCCTCAAATTGTTTTTTTTTTGTATTGTTAGCCATAAAGGCCCTGAAGCCTCAGGCGGCTTTTACGGCTTCACCGTGACTTGAAATTAAAAAATCTGTCGACAATCATCTATAGGAGTATTCCAAAAGATTTGAAAAATTTATCTTCAAGCACTTTTACTTGAATTCCGGCAACTGTAACTATTTGGGACCCAGTCACTCTAGGCTTAGCGTGTTACCTTATTTGGCTACATCTTCACTTACTCGTTGTCACTAAATAAAAAAAAATACCCCTGAGTATGATTTCCCATAAATGGTTCAACTGGTAACAGGAAAATATAGGAACTAATAATAATATAACACTAAATAAAGTAAGGGCGATGTTAAAGAAAAAAAAAAAAAAACTAGACGCGTGTAAGTTATATATATAAATAGTCACAGTCCATGTTATATGAAGCATGTAGACTTAGTACGCGCATAAAGAACTTAGAATACATATACAATAAAAATATATAACTTTAAAAAATCAGTTGTTATGAAATCTCGTTAGCGATTGGAGCTATAGAATTTTAGAGAAAAATATGATTATTGCAAACTTCATCTCTTAGGTCTCTTACTATGAAAACTATTGCCTGCATAATTCAGTGTTATACATAATTACTGCAAAATAATAAAAAAAACTTTGAATATATGAAATTTAAGCATCTACTAAAATGAAACCAAAAGTTCAACACGACAGCGTCATAACATGTACCATTTTACATACCTATGTACATTTATATAGGTATAAATACGGAATACAAAATACCGTCATAATTAAAGTTTTTGCGTATTAATATATAATGTTTTGCTGGTTCGTAGAGCAGGAAACAAGACGCTATCGTGAATTTCGTTCTCAATGCGAGTGAAACAGTGTTTGTTTGAACTGGCCCTTGTTTACTGACTTTTTCCGATTACCTAATAATGTTAACAACATAATGTTGATGGCCTTGTCGGTCTTTACGCGTTTACAGCGACACTGAAATGTGTTTACTGATGCACGATCTTTTTATTTATTTTACGCCTTGAAATCAGATTTGAAATGGAAAGTGGATATGACATTCGCTTTTAGTATAAATGGTAATTAATATACTTTTTCATTATTTTTTTATTCAAATTATATATTTAATTGTTGCTCGCTTGTGACCTCAAAGTAATCATTTAAAAGCTAACTTTGTTTTCTCTTTACTAAATTTTATATGTAGCTTTTACTGTTATACGTAATTTTTATTTAATGAGATGAATATTTATAGAGAAATCAATACATTTCTATAAAATCATTTAGAACAGCGTTTAAATATCGAGTAGAGAAGGTTGGACGAAAATATGACGAGGACTCAAGTATCAAGACGTTTTAATGAAGCTGAAAAGAAAAGAAAGACACAAGCCTACGCGTGTTAAAAAGAAACAATATAAACTATGATTCATAGCCTTGTTTTACCGATCTGTGTTTCATAGTAAAGTATTCAGTGTTTTTTAATATCACCCTTTTCATTTAGAATATATTTGGTTTGAAGATTATAACCGAAATATTCTATTTAACAAGTTTCTTGCTGACTATAAGTGATTTAATTTAATAAGGTACATAATTTTTTTTTTAGAACTGACTATACTGTTAACCTTAGGTGCCCTGGAGCCGCTGTCGCTTTTACAGTTTCACCGAACTTGGGGGCGAGCGCTTAGGGCACTCAGCCGCGAAAGTTTTGGACGAATCGCACGAGGGTGCCAGAGTGGCCAATCCTTGGCTTGGGCAGTCGTCGCGCATGTTAATAGGTCGCGATCTAGCTAATTTCCCTACTCCTACAAATTCGAGCTAACTAACTACTACTACTGCTCCTGGGAGGAAGGAGGGGAACATGCGATGTGTATTTAGTGATCGGAAAGGTTTTCTACACTAACTAGCGCAAAAAAAGAAAAAAAGGTCCCTTACAGAACCCATGTACCTGTGTGGTGTGCACATGTGTATGTTCATACGTGTGTAATGTTGTATGTGGGTAGCTAAGTGTTGCACGTATAGTGTCACTTGTATCGCGCGGGCGGCTGCCTGACCCAAGGGCTTCACACCGAACGTATATCATAAACTCGCATGTTTATTATTGATGTTGAACTCCTGACCGATTTCGGTCACAGCGGCTGTTTCACCTACCCAATTCATGTGCTTTGATGTGGATTATGAGGCCGATCTTTGTCTGGAAGGTAGTTCATATAAGTCTAATTAATTTCCACTGGTAGACGGAATTTTAATACATCCCATCTGGCGTCAAGCGCAGTTCATCGATATTCTTATAGTCCTAAAAATTATTGGAGCTTACTCCTTAAAAATCGATTTTCATATAAGATATAGAAATTTTATGAGGAGTGAAATTAATATAAGCGTTAACTCAAAAGCGTTACGTTTTTCTGCGCAACGTACCTCGCGTACCTTTAACTTTGAAATAATTTATGTGTATACTTACATAATTGTATTTAACCCCCTAGCTCCTTTTATGGCGAATTCGCCAATTTCACGTACATTCCTTTTATGTGTTAGTGTTATAGAGTAAACTGAAGTCATGCGTCCGGAGATGACATACAGTTTTTTTTTAAACTGTATAGTTTAAAATGTACTATGTATATTTAGTATGTTTAGTTCATTTTAATATTGTTGACAAGTTCCTATCGGCAGCTGAGAATGAGCGCCGTTTTAAGCTTTACGTATTACTATTTTGGACAGTATTGTTACTTAATATGCGGTTTAATTATGGTCAAATTCTAACTTGCAACATCATTAAAAGTATAAGCCTGGACTTAAGTGTCCCTTAGACACTAAACTCTAATCCTCGGCATCCAATCCCTACCATATTGTATGGATTATACAACATTAAAAAAATTGTGAAGTCTAAAAATATCTAATAAAAGCTAGATTACTAAAGATATTGTTATATTGAAATAAAACTATCTCAAAAATTCAATATAAAATAATATTTGTTCTTCACAGCGGCCAGTTCAAAACGGACGCTTCTTGTGGCGCGTTGTCAAGGTCGGAGCGCTGATCTCACCACATATTTTTTACTACACACAACTATTACACTACTAGTTTTAGATATAAGTACAATTAGTCTATGGGATAGTATGGAGTAAAAGAAAATTTGTGTCTCTGTAAAACGGTAGGATTATATCGAAACGCTCACACGCAGTCTATTGTGGAGCCAATCAAATGGATTTTGAATATGTTAAACCGTCAAAATAGTTGTAAGACAATTTTTTTACTGCCATACAACTTTTTGCTGGTGTTACTTTTTCGCCGGCGCCATTTTTCACAGAGGCTCTTAAAAACACTTCGTGGTCTTTTGAATAGTTTTAAAATATGAATCTTGTGGTAATTTTTTTTCCATAATATTTTTTATCAAATTCATTTGCCAATATGTGGTTTGTTTGGAAAATTATTTCTTACTTAGAGATCATGTCTGAATTCCAAAAAAGGATTTTTCTACTTGTGAGACATTTAGAATGTTGTGTTATAATCACAATATTATGCATTATTCCCAAATCTTATAACGGGAAGCGCTGAGCAAATGTAAAATAAATCAATTAAAAGCGCAATAAATAAATATTTAGTAAACTGTATGCATTTTTAAACACTTGTTGAAGTTTCAATAAATTCTTTATGTTTTTGTTGAGAAAAGTGTTTAAGAGAAATTTCTAACTAAAACTTAGAGATAGCTAAGTGGTGGATATGCAAATTATTTATAGCGAAATGGATTTTCAGAGTAAACTATTTTTATATAAAATTTATGTAACAATCTCCAAATGTAACAAAACATAAACAATATATCAAGTATTTATTATCAAATACTATGTTATCACTACATGAAATCTTTCGACATTTAATCGTTATCGAAGGTAAAGCGGATTGTCTTTAGGACACTTTCACAATGCGTTTATCTTATCAACAACTTTTGATAGTACGTAGTAAATATTGGAGTAGTACGAGCAGAAAGCAGTGTTTACGATATTCTTTATTTAACATATAGTATTTTTAGATTTCTTTCCGCTCTTGTTCGTTCATTGCGAAACGGTATGGTATGCAGCATATCGTATGCTGTGATCTGCGACTTTGAATTTTACGCTTGTACTATACGAGTCTCAGCAGATATGTTTAGTTATAAATAATAATATAACTTACAGCATGAGCATGATATAATCACTATGCGAATAATTAACCAATTATGGATGCTTATTATTTAAATAAGTTCTATAATAAATAGATAATATGCGAGATAAATAAATTCAACTATATTAAAATATCACATTTATGTATTTATATAATACTAGCTGTACCGGCGGCTATGCACCCGTTCCTTACACAGTAAGTATAAAAGTCACGAAATTTTTTGAGATTGTATTGATATTTTGCTCGTGTATGTAAGTATGGTAATTTGGTTTCTGAAATACTTTATAGATATATTAAAAGAACATATGTACGGTTCAGTTAACACGTGGTAGAAGAAGTAACCTTCATAAAACACAAAAATAATTTCTTAATTTTTTTAAAATCTTGAATCAGTCGTACTCGTACATCTATAAATATGTCGACTTCTGGTACTGTACATACAACGGTACGTACAAGTCTGCTCGTCATACCGCCAGGTCAATTTGATGGCGATCACAGTCGTGAAAATTAGGACTAGCATAAACCGTGTATAATGTGTACTTTATCTCATTCTCTCGCATGCGAAACCCTATAGATGTATGTGTTTATCGCCTCTTTTAAGTGTCGCTTTTTCGTTTCATCGCGTTTCAAATCACAACGGTAAAACTTTTGCTTAAACATCTTCTTTAAAATCCTTTTTTTAAAGTGAAAACTTCTTTAGCAGCGTTGTGATTTGAAAGTCGATGAAACGAAAAAGCGAAAGAAACGAAAAAGTGAAAGCGACAGTACAAAGAAACAGACACATAAATTCATAAGATTTAACGTGGGAGAGAATGAGACAGGAAAGTTTTAAGCAATGGTAAAATGGTACAAAAGAGGTTTGTTGCCATGCAATTATGAATTTATTACCTCAATAAAAACTAACCTTAAAACTTTTTAAACAACACTTGTGACATTCTGTTACTGATTCATATCAATTGCATGATGTGCATTAATTGAAATGATATTGTGAATAATGATTGTGAGTACTTGTATGTACATTTTCATAAACTTTAAACTAGTGTGTTGTGCGGGTTATCAAGTGACCAGATGATAGCTCTGGTCTATACTACGGACTCTTGATTCCGTGGTTTTCGCACTTTGGAAACTATTACTGGATTGCCGAGTAAAAATACGTCGATGTCTATAAATTCAACTTTTATTGATCACTATTTACGATATTCACTTGTTACTATCTACTTGCTGACAATGTCTTTATCACTATTTATTTTCTTGCTGACTTCTTGAAAGCGAATGCACTTGTCGTTATGTAGTTTCTTGCCGACTTCTTGAGAATGAATGCACTTGTCGCTATGTAGTTTCTTGCCGACTTCTTGAGAATGAATGCACTTGTCGCTATGTAGTTTCTTGCCGACTTCTTGAGAACGAATGCGCTTGTCGCTATGTTGTTTCTTGCCGACTTCTTGAGAATGAATGCACTTGTCGCTATGTAGTTTCTTGCCGACTTCTTGAGAATGAATGCACTTGTCGCTATGTAGTTTCTTGCCGACTTCTTGAGAATGAATGCACTTGTCGCTATGTAGTTTCTTGCCAACTTCTTGAGAACGAATGCACTTGTCGCTATGTATTTTCTTGCCGACTTCTTGAGAATGAATGCACTTGTCGCTATGTAGTTTCTTGCAGACTTCTTGAGAACGAATGCACTTGTAGCTATGTAATTTCTTGCCGATTTCTTGAGAACGAATGCGCTTGTCGCCGCGAATGCGAAAAGGTCGCGATCTAACTAATTCCCTAATCCTACGAGAATTCGAACTAACTAACATATACTCATATGCACGTTCCCCTCCTCCTGGGAGGAAGGAGTGGACCATGCATATGTGTATTTAATAATCGGAATGGTTTTTCTACACTAACTAGCGCATTAGTCTAACTAGCGCAAAAAAAAAAAAAAAAAGGTCCCTTACAGAACCTATGTACCTGTGTGGTGTGCACGTGTGTGTGTTCATACGTGTGTAATGTTGTGTGTGGGTAGCTAAGTGTTGCACGTATAGTGTCACTTTGTATCGCGCGGGCGGCTGCCTGACCCAAGGGTTTCACACTGAGGAACGGACCTAGGCTTGGGTTGCCGCTAGAGAGGGTGGACGTGACGGGTGTGCGGGAGCGAAGTTAACCGCCCGTCCTTTGCGGAGAGAACGGTGGAATACGCGGGCGTGGGCGGTGGCACGCTCTGTTTGGAGAGACGGTGGCGTAGAACGCGTTAGCTGTCTCGGTTTGGTCGAGCGGGTCAGTGAATATATTACGCGGCCGGCGTTTTCTCCGGCAGGCGTTGGGGTCGGGAACATATGAAGCTGCCGCTTTTATTAGGAGATTCGCGTGGTTCGATGCGGTGTCGAAATAAGAGCGAGAAAGGTGTTTAGCATAGGCATGTATCGAAGGAAGGTCCATATCTCTATGGAGATCCTCCATACGAACATACCAAGGGGCGCCGGTAAGGCGGTGAAGAAACCTATTCTGGATGGCTTGTAAGCGTTTCCAATTATATCTTGACATATGTGCGAACACAACGCAGCTATATGTCATAATCGGTCGGATACACATCTTGCAGAGCGTAAGCTTGTGTCTCGTGGACATTTTGCTTGCAGCACATAACAGAGGATGCAATCGGGCGAGGGTCCAGGCGGCCCTTTTCCTAACCAGAGTGATGTGGAGTATAAAGGAGAGTCTACTATCTAGGGTTACACCTAGATATTTGGTCTCCTTTACCTAGGGGATCAGATTACCGAAGAGTTCAAGGGGATGATCCTTGTGTTTTTTCCAGGATGCCAGGAGCCAGGATGGAACCTTGGGGGACGTCTGAGCGTATGGGATGGGGTGTCGACAGTTCACCTTCCACTCTGTAGCGAAAGGTGCGGTCTTTGAGGTAATCGCGGATGATTTTAACTAATCTATCGGGGACTTCGCGGGAGAACAGCTTATAGACTAATCCTTCCTTATCAAAGGCCTTGGCTATGTCGAAGAAGACTGCCAGTGTACGACGTGGTTTATATAACTCGGAAAAGTTAAACAAAATGTGCTCCGTGAGGCGGTGCACTTGATGCGTGCAAAAATGTCTAGCACGAAAACCGAATTGCTCAGGCGGATAGAGGTTTTTCTCCTCTATTACGGATTTGAGACGGTTCAGAAGGATCCGCTCATAGATTTTACCTAGGGTATTTAGAAAACTGATAGGGCGGTAGCTGTCGGGAAGCGACGTGCTCTTGCCGGGCTTGTGGATACCTATGACAATGGCCGTTTTCCAGACGGCTGCAAAATGGCATTTGGCTATGGTTACATTGAAGATGCAGACCAATAGAGCTATGAGGTGATCGGGAAGAAGTTTGAGTACTTCGTTCCTGATCCCGTCGGGACCTGGTGACTTTTTAAGCTTAAGGCTTTTGAGTATGGCACAGATCTCCGCAGAAGTGACTAGGGACAGGGATTCTGATACGGGGAGCTTATTCAGCTCTCCCACGCGGGCTTCGATATCTCTGACTCGGTCGGTGTTTGCGTTGACGCTGTTCGGGGAGCACTGGCTCTCCAAACAAGCGGCAAGGCACTCCGCCTTGTCGATGGTATCGAACGCGGGTGTAGTGCCGGGACCCCTTTCGAGGGGGGGCATACGAGGTTGGGGTTCTATTTTAAGAGCGTGGGCTACTTTCCAGTAAGTCAGATGTGACGGCCTTAGCCCTTCGACTAAGGTGTCCCATTTGTGACTTTTGAACTCGGTTATACGGGCTTTAACCGCTCTCTGGAGTGCGCGTAACCGTGCGGGGTTGCCTCGGTCGGATAAGAGTCATGCGCACGAGTGGCAGCGTTCTTCTCCGTCATCAACGCTCGCACGTCGGCAGGGAGTACAAAGCGGTGATCGTTCGCCGCTTCGACCTCTCTCGAGGCCTCTCCGATGCCGACTTGGAGGTGGTCGACTAGGGAGTCGATCGCGAGATCTACGTGCGCAACCGACTCCAATACGTCCGGGACCCTAACGAGACTGGGCGAGGACTGCCTATCCGCGAGGTAGTGTTTTAATTTGGCATAGTGAACCATTGTGACTGAAGGAGGGCTGGAGTCATCTAGTTGTCCTAGCTGTAGGATGACCGGGCAATGGTCGGAATCGAGTTCGTGTACGACTCGAATGAGTCGTACCTGAAGCGCGATATTTTTCAGGAGGGCTATGTCAAGCACTGTCGGTGTACAGTGATCTTGAAAGTGGGTGGGAGTGGGAGGCGCTATGACGTCAAAGTTTAACTCGTCCGACAACCCTTCGAGAATAACCCCATTGCTGGAGTCTCTCCAATTGTTGAAGGACGTGTGTCCACTGTTGAGGTCACCTGCGATAATAACCGATGTGCCGAGCGAGAGTAGCTTCTCTAGGTCAGACCTGTCGATCGTTATGGACGGATGATCGGTCATTCCTAGTCTACACACAGATACTTCCATATTGGTAAGTATCGGAGGATCTACCGGCATGCAATACAACGAGCGCTTGTAGTAAATGAGAATGCCGCCCCCTCGGCCGTCACGGTCATTTCTAACAATGTTGTAGTTTGCGATACTCGGATTGCGTTTACCACGCTTTAAGAGCGTTTCCTGTACTTAGAGAACGTCTATTTGGTGATCTTTAAGATAAGTCGCGACGAGATCACGCTGCGGATATAAGTTCCGCGCATTAAAAATAGAGATGTTTAAACCTCTCGGCTTGAGCCTAGCCATTGAGAGGCCTGAGGTTGGCGGCTTCGCGATCGAGACGCTGTAGCGTCTCTACGAGCCGGGGAAAAGTAACTATGGTTTCGACGAAACCATACTGCTCCATATGGGCCTTGTATGCGAGGACCTCGCGTACCTCATGCTCACGAATGAGCGATAACATGAGGTCATCCATTGTGGTGGCGCGGGGCGCTGGAGCGCGGGGCGCGGGGATGTCCATAGCCATGAGGGGCTGTGGTTTGGGGGCCTATGCGTTCTGAGTCGAACGCACGGGTTTAGGCTGCACCTGGGGTGCGGGGGGCCTACGGTCGCCTGAGTGCGGCGGGGGGTAGGGAGAGACGGAAACACCTCTGGATTGAGCAGAGTGTACTTAGTTCCGCGGAACGCGGCCTTTTATGGCGCGCGACGGGGCGGCAAAGCGGGTCTTGTTGGAGGGGCGACAGTGTGGTGCGAGTACGAAGTCCCCTCCATGGCAAAACGTTTTTCTTATTATCTATATCTCTATTGGTTATACAAAACTATATTCGTATGTTGAAACTAAAAGGTTTTCTAATAATTTAACAATAACTTAAAAATAATATATTTAAAGGCTATAAATACGATATAAACTAAACATATAGTGCGTCTCGTTTGCACTTGTGACGCGATCTCGCTCTTGTGACAAGCCACGCCTACTGCGGCGTTTGTGCTGTTTTTCTGCTATCCTGCACAGTGTATTTGATCATTTTCTGGATAAAAAAATTGGTTGCCTGTAAAGTCGGTATACGGGCGAAAGTTTTACGTGACAACGACTTTATGTCTGTCTCTCTCGCTCTTAGGCGGGCTAACCATGCCCGAGTGGAAGGGACGCGTGCCTCTCACTCGCTCTCATTGTGAGCGCATAACGTGAGCGGAGCGTAACGCAGTTTCTTGAAGTGTCACCCGGCAAACCAATTTATAAGACGTTGTCACGTCAAAACATAGATGTGAAGGTTTCACTTCTACTACGTGTGAATTGCAAATATATTATTTTTTTATCTAATCCAGCGGGAATCGAACTACCGACCACTGGTTCTGTACCTTCATACAAATCATGTGGACAAATCTAGCCTAGCCAAATCGACCACGATCTTGTTGTGAAAATCAGGACTTCAATTAATCGTTTAAATGTATTTAATATTTTTAACGGTTATTGTTTAGTAATTTATTTAAGTTGTATGATTGAATTTTAATGGTAATTGCTTCAGCTGTCGCTATCACGACCGCCTTATTCCAACATTTACTGTTTTTAAGAATTTTACTATGTTGTTACTTTGTTGCCTTACCTTACCTTATGTTGTTATATTAACAAGGTTGTTTTTTATTTTGTTATATTATTAGATTATCGATTTGTCGAACCAGAATAAATATAAATAAAAAAAAATTGGATTTAATGTAAGTTGTGTTAATTACGTACTTTATTTAAGTATGAAATATAATATTCCTCGTTAGATTATAAATTGACATAAGCATAATAATCAAAATAGCAGTTGCTAAAAAATATTAATTATCTTGCACAAATAGAACATTTGCTAAAACGCATGCCCGCCCTCTAGCGATGCATTAGCAAGCTTTGTAGGGACAGCAAAATAAATAATATAGTTATTTACTTTTCTACAATTTCATTTTTAGTTAGTGCAAAATATATGATGCACTTAATGAATAAATTGTACTGGGTGGTAGGACACGACAATAGAAATCGTAGCCATAATACCGAGTATAACACCCGGTATAGTGGTACGCTTCCGTGTCGTATTTCAGCAACAGCCGATGCATATTCCGAGATCCTCCTTTACCAGACTAGGTCGCGACCACCATGCACAAGGTAAATACTATTGTCACTCTCTCTTCTGGTTTGTCATATTTCGCGATCAGCCAATGTGTATGCAGCTGTCGAGATCGCAGCCACCTTGGAGGCCAGCACGACAATGATAACCAGCGATGGCTTCTCGATCTCTCGGTGTTTTTGGATTACACTGTGCTTACGATGGTAAAGTACAAAGTGCAATTTAACGTGCTGCAATAAAACAAAAAAGCAAAAAGCTAAAAACAAAATTCGACCAGCGTCATAGACTATTATTTTCTATTTGAGATTTGTATTCATGAACCTAAACAATGAGTATTATCTGAGCATTTTCACAAAATTGTTACAACAGATCAAAATATGACTTAAAATTTAAACATGGTAATTTTCGTTTTATTTTTTTACGATTTTATTCGTATTACTCTTTTATTTATTAAAAGTAATGTGGTTTTTAAGTCCGAATGCTATTTTTTAAGAAAAAGTGGAAATTAATCAACCAAGTCTTGAAATCATGTCCGCTGTGTTACCTTATCTGGGGACAGCCCAAAATTATGGGTACTGTTCCATAATTATTTATTTTTGTATACTAGTTTATTTATTTCATCATTACAAATTATACATAAACGTCCACAATATTTAATTCTCATCCAAATTTACTACTATAATGTAAAATAATTACAATAAAAAATATGAAGTTGAGGGACAGGCTAAAATCAGGGTTGTACCATTTAAATAAAAATGCTCATCTACATCACTGGCTGTCACTTTTCGTTGAGTGACAATGTCAATATTTTGGGAGGTCTAAGTTCAATAGCACTGGTCGGGTTAGGATTCGCAGTATTAATTTATGTAATTTAATATATTAGTATTATAGATTATAGATAGATTTAAGCTTTCTGTACTCCTTCTCCATATAAACTTTAACCATGCCAAATCTCACAGCCTTCCGTGCACGCAATACGCTTAAAAAGATAGCGAAAACTTTTACTTCACGTATTAATATATAGATGATACCGACCTGTATTCTGTCTTCTATTTCTTTACAATAATATTCCCAGCTGCAAATTCTTATATGTATATTTAAAACTCGTTGTAATATGCTGTTGCTTTTATTAACATTTATAAATTATTAGAAGTGTTTATATTCTCACTCTATAAATAATAATTCATGTAAACACTTAAAATATAAAGGACAAAATACATTTAATATTGTTAATTAGTTTTATTGATAACCGCGCTTAATACAGTTTAGTTACTGTAATGAATTAAATTTTATGTGGTCGACGAAATTATTCCAGGCATTAGAGATAAGTAATACAAACGACGAATTAAAATTTATAGAAACCATAATGCAAATAAGTAAAAGGAAAATAACAGTGGAAGGAACAACAGGAAAATTCCTTTTGTTAAAATTTAATTATTAACTACTTCATTAGTGCCGATAATTTATATAGGTATGTATTCATACAATATTTGAATTTGTAGTAAACAGGAAATACTCGAGAAATCTGTCGTAGGAGTAATTAACTATTTCTAACGCACAATTTTTAAAGAATTCACTTATTTTTAATACTAAAATAATAAGTTTGATTTTTTCTTAGTGTTACTATATGTAGTAGTGAATTATTATATGTATATTAATCTTAAATGGTAGGATATGATTTTTATAAAAATATACGAGAAAATCATTATATTAACTTATCTCATCAACTTTCTTGCTGATTCTTCTCGATTTTAGAGTTTTAAACCAGCAGTAGCTTTGACGATAGATAATAAGCCTGAGGTAGATAAAGTTTATTTTAATTTCGAACAGAAAACATTTCATAAATGCTCAAATTAGAATAATTTTACCTATGCATATAATAAATTAATCATTTTATTTATTTTTATTTATTCATCTTTCGTTTATGATTGTTTGTCGATATTAGAATAGTCAAGACACGACAATTGTTAGAAATTAAAAATAAAAAGAATTATATGATAAGTATTAAAGAAACCACTGATTGAGAGAGAATAATTTAGTAATGATGTATTGAAATGGGATTTAATGGATTTCGTTGGATCGAGTATCCTAAATAACAAAACAAAACTGGTAACAGCATGCATGATGGAAATTTCGTTATAACAGTAACTAGCTTCCACGAGTTGCGTTTTGCGATTATCTCTATAAACAGTCAGTCTCCTAGAGCTGTTACTGTGGTTCTCATAGAATGAAACGACAGCACTCATGTACACTACGCTAACTTTGAATTTGGGCAATTTATTTCTTGTTGTAATTTTTTTTGTTTAAAATAAATTATATTTAGATTCCAATAAATAATGAAGCTATAAGCAAAATCTACTTCAACTTAATTTAGTTCAAACAGCTGGTTTCGAAAATATGGTCTTTGTGTGTTAGTGTTTGTATGTAGGGATGACGATTGTTATAGTTCGGCCGTTAGGAGAATGCATTCTTGACGTCTGTTACAACAGCCGGCTGTTTTAGCACAATTAAAAAAAAAAAAAAATCTTTATTTAAAACACAAGATCAAGCGAAACATGTATCGTTGGCATCTGTACTAGTTAGTAACTGTATCAAAGGTACCAAACCCTAAGTTTGAATTTAGAAATACAAATCTTTGGCGTGCATGTGTGTGTATGTGAGTGTGTGTTTGAAACTTGTTTATGCGAGTGCAACTATAAGTAAGGTTACTACTATTACCTCTCACAAGTACTAAAGCACAAATAGGTAGGTAATACGTTAGCTGCAACCTATGGTTAGAGAAGGCGGCCCTTCATGCCATTTGGGGTTGGCATTTTTTACTAGAAATATAAAAGTATTGTAGCTACTCATATTTAGGGTTGCCTAGTATTTGTACAAGCAATGAAATATATAAGATCGGAGAAGGAAAATAAATAGTATTTTGAAAACTTTTTGCTTTTCTACTCATGCTTAAAAATGGCAACCCAAAATAGCGTGATGGCCCGCTATGTTTTAATGCTAAAACATCGTCTGTTGTAACAGACTTCAGGAATCAGGAACGCATTTTCTCAGCGGCTGAACTGTAAGACCGATGGATTCTAATTGATCCTTTTAGTTGCTGCTATTCTTAGATTATATAATAAATTGAATTAGATACTATTGAGCTGAATTCATATAACGCTGAAGTCTAAGGTTGACCAAAAATCCATTCAATTTATCGTAAATTGTAGGTCCAATTAAAATCCGATTTAGTTTTCCGTTAACTGTTAAAATCCTTCTTTTTTTGCTGACGCATCGACTCGTTGTAACAAGTGTGCGCTGATTGTTTATAGTTACATACTGTTGAATATTTATTTTGTTAAGTCGGGTTTTATCGCACGCTCTCTGTGGGAACCAAGCCGACATGGACGCGAGTGTTGTCGGATGTACATACTATTCGATATTGATACAACAAAACATTTCACACCGCCGCGAGCGACGCGCCTTGCCACCGGTTCACAATTAAGGTTTCCTTTAGGAATATTTTAAGGGTTGCTAAACATAACATTCGATGTTGACAGACTATTTTCAACTGTAGAAAATATTATTGATGATAGATTTGTATGTAAACTATTGAAACGTTAAAGTGGCGTTTAATTTATTCGATATAAAAAGCTTTTTATCTTACTTATTTTAATAAATTGCTTGTCATTTGGTAATTGCATAAAGCAAGTAAAAGATAGTTATGTCAAATCGGTATATAATAAACGGTAACTATTCAAACTCAAAAAATATTTATTTATTTATCTATATATATAAATATAAAATGCTATTCATTGGTAAGCGCATAATTATGAACGGCTGGACCGATTTGGCTATTTTTGTTTTAAAATGGTTGTAATAGATACGAATCAGGTTTAAACGGTAAAAAAAATTTGAAATTTCAAAGACTTTTTTATACAACAAGGGTGACAAACAAGCACACGGCCCACGTGGCTACAGTAGTATACTGATGCTACCATAGGTACCACCAGTGTGTTGCCGACCTCTCTACCCTAAAGAACCCTGGAAACCCTACTCACTTATAAACTAGGTTAACAACACTAGGTTACTTGGCTGCCATCTTCTATAGGATGGATGTATTCCACCATTTGGACTACCCCAACTAGAGAGAAATCTTCAAACAAATTTCTCTCTGACCTACCTCTGTTTGACACCCCCCCCCCCCCCCCCCCCACTTTCTCAAGGAGTTCTGGACACGTCGCAAGTCAACACACCTGCACGTGATGCACCCTGCTGCGTATCGAACGAGGAAATGGTAATTGCGGGTGGGAGGGCCCTGTAAAGCCCAACGTAGTTGCGACAGTCACGCATTTAATGAAAAGCCACTTGTAGTGATTCGCTTACATGTGCGTCATGTTTCGGAATCAGCCAGTGGATATTAAGTTTTTTCATTCATTTATGCGGCCGGCGGTGGATTGTCCATTTCTCCATAGAATGTAATTACAATTCAACACTTTGTCGTTGTTAAAATAAAAATAACAATGCTTACATAATATACAGCCGAAATTTAAGAATAACTTTTCATTGGGTATAGATACTTTAACAAATACTTTTAACTTGAGGATGGTAGTAAGCCAGTTGAGTTGTAGAAAATGCATTGCTAACATTCTATGTTTTCAATATTTTCCTTCACCGAAAGCTCAGGCTCATTTTAATATTCAAAATTTTTATCTAGGTCTGTCTACGTCTACTCGATTGCCGTGCTAGCTCTAAATCTTGTTTCACACTGTAAATTTGTTTCCTGCTTGATGTAACCAAATTTCTTAGCATTTCATGAAATTAACCAGTACGAAAACTTCTGCCATCGGTCGTTACTTTCCATATTAATAAATTGGAAATAATATAATAGATCTTTACCTATGAAATTGCCGTTCTGCAGTACTGGCCATTTCAAATCAAAATAATTTTTGTTTGGCTAAGAATTCTAATTTCAAATTAATTTTATTTTAAAAACATAGAATTCTTTTTCCAAAAGTAGTCATTTGTTTATGTATTAGTGTTACATTTTCATCACATTTCAATCTTTTTTGGCATCATGGATACGTTAAAAATTCGGGTAATTATGGAATATGAGTACCGTCATGGCACCTCCGATTACTAAATACACATACGCATGGTCCCCTCCTTCCTCTCAGGAGGAGGGGAACGTGTATATGAGTATATGTTAGTTAGTTCGAATTCTCTTAGGATTAGGGAATTAGATAGATCGCGACCTTTTCGCATTCGCGACGACCGCCCGAGCCGAGGTTCGGCCACTCTGACACCCTCGTGCGGGTCGTCACAAACTTTCGCGGCTGAGTGCCTTAAGCGCTCGCCCCCAAGTCCGGTGAAGCTGTAAAAGCGGCAGCGGCTGTCCGAAGACTTTGGTCGACAATGACGAATTAAAGGCGATTTTGGAAGCTGATGATACACAATCTACGGCTGAATTAGTAGCAGCTTTCGACGTTAGCGTCAATACAATATTGGTTCATTTGCGTCAAATTGGCAAGTTAAAAAAAGTTTGATAAATGGGTGCCCCACGAACTCAATGATCGCTAGCGCGAAGTACGCGTCGGGACGTGCCTTGCACTGCTCAACAGACACACAAATGAAGGAATTTTGAACCGTATTGTCACCTGCGATGAAAAATGGATTCTGTTTGATAACCGCAAGCGCTCAGCTAGTTGGTTGGATGCTGGTTCAGCACCTAAACAATGTCCTAAACGAAAACTTACCCCTAGAAAAGTGATGGTCACTGTTTGGTGGTCTAGCGCCGGTGTGATTCATCACAGCTTCTTACCAATTTCTTTAAGAAGGGCATCAATAAACTGCCACTGTGCTGGCAAAGATGCATTGATTGCATGGGTGATTACTTCGATTAATACAAATAAAAAATACATGGAAAAAATTCGTATAAATTTTTTCATACAAAACGGCAATTTCATAGGTAAAGACCTAATATAACAAAATTCAAATGATTCAATCGAAATAATTTCAGACGCATATTAATAATGTGATTGTTTATAATAAATTTCTATCGTATAGAATCACAGATTATAAAAAATAAATATATGCGTAATATTGAACCATAAGCTCCGAGGTTAGATGATGAAACTATTAATTGAAATAAATAAATACAAAAGTATTAAACAGGTATTCAATGAATATTCATTAATTAAAATAAGTATATTCTCGACCTTTACACGCATGAATATTTTAATTCTTAACTCAAATTTTAACTTTAAATTATAAGGTTTAGTTTTAATTGCAGTTTTTTTTTTCAAGAAATAATTTTAATTATTGTTTTATCCAGGTATCGACACATTAAGAATTAAGTATGATTGATATGAGCTTTATTAATGTTAAATACGATCCGATCGATCGTTTCGATTTATAAATTTAATAGCAGCGCTCAGAAATCAAATTTCCTACCAATTTTGATTAGTATTTGTATACTCGCATTATCTAGTGTAGTTTACGCAGCTCGCCGTAATCTCACTTTACATTCATATAACATTACAATTTTATTACGAAATATGATTAGTTTATATTCCACGCTATAGTTAAAAAGATACGAAAAAAACAATTATTTATATAAACCGGTATAGCTTCCGAGATTTCATTTTATTTCATTAACATAAAATATAAACAGACTTAAAAAGGCATCGTAATATAAAACGCAGAACTGCAAATAGGTAATATTAAACTAGGTGAAAGCAAAAAAATATAAACTATAATACTGCACTTAAATTTTAAATATTTTGTAATTGCAAATTGTTTTACTGTATATTTTATGCTAGTAACGGACCGTGACTTCCTTCGCTTTTATTACTATACAAAGTATAGTATATACTCAGGGATAATGTAGAACCATACTAAAACAATATCGCTCGGCACCGGCTCGGCAAGTTTCATTTCTAGACTCAGACCGATTCACTTTCCATGCGTTTTCGTATGAAGTTTGGTCGTGCGAACGCATACGAAAACACACGAACAATCTTAATCCTCCAAGCACAATGGCAGCGCTCACACGAAATATGAATTAACAGTGGTACATATACTTTCAACGTCTGAAACAGATCCGAACTTATTAGAATGTGTTGCTATCGTCATACCTACCTTTAAATTACAGAACGGACATTCAACAATTGATTAATTTTTGCTTTGAAAATATGTATTTAGCAATTTAAAGTAAGTGGCACGTGTTACATTGTTTTTCAAATTCAATACTTAAGGGTCTAACTCAACTATGACGCGAGCGGAGTCGCGGGAAAAGCGCTAGTAGAATACATAAAATTAGATTTTCCATCTGTTATATTAACAAACTTTGATTATTTTACCTAACATATATAAGACATGAGTGATAAACATTGATCGCCATACCCTGGTGGCCTTCAAGGTTCACTTTATCAAACATTTATCAACATCGAAATAATATAAAAAATTTATCGGTATAAGAAAAAAAATGTCTGTCTTTCTGTCTGATTATGAATATTTAACTTTTGATAAATATATTATGTTATTCTTTTATTACGATTTATATGAAAATGGCTAAACTCAGTTATCCTACCGTTATTAGACACCCAGAAAATAAACTGAATGAATATAAAAAAGGAAAAAATAGGCGTAATAAAGAACATTATTAGACATTAATAAATTGAATGAATAAACAAAATAGAAGGAAAACATAGACTATTTTTGAAAATAAAAATATTAAAGTTTCAATTTTAGTAATTATTAAGACAGTAGTAGTACCGACTAAGAATTTTTGAGCACATAAATAAATTATTTTAACAAAAATTAGGTAATTATAATATATAGGAAGTAACAAGAACCAGCATTGTTTTTTTTGTTGTTGTTTGAAGTTGCTTGATTATTTTTATCTTTTGCCTCGCGCATATAATTCTTTCGGAAAATAATTGTATTGAAATCGGAAAACAGTTACACGGGACGAGACCGCGAATTTTTTTAAAAACTATAATTAAAAAAATAGGACATGACACTAAAACTTACATCGGTGTAGGAAACAAATAAGAACATATCGCATCTGCTATTGAATTACGTCACTTGTACGGATGATTTCATAAAATTGTTCTACAAAAGTCTATCACAATAACACTGAGCCCCGCGTAACCTTGCTGTTGACCACATGTTGCCGAAATTGCCTGCGGTTTTTTTTGACATTGTACATAATGTGGGAACTAGAAGAACCTACCTTTCGACTTGAGATAAGGGAAGTCATGCATCACTTGGAGGTCACGACTAGTTATGTAATCGCAGGATAATAATATCATAATCTAAAGGCCGATTCTAGACGATAGATATACGAGTACAATAATTGGTTATTTTTTATATCACTAACTTGGGTTGTTCTTTATAATTGTTACCACTGAATTTAATGCTGTGTGGGTGGGGGAGGGAGGGGAGGGGAAGAGGTGATCCCCTGTGAAGCAAAAAGTGCGGAAACAGATAGTTTTTTCTTTTATTTATGAGGTTATGTCTCTATCCAGAACTCATATGAATTTTCAACGGTTAATTATTTGTTTTTATTATGATCAGAAACATAACCAATTTTATCTCGACAACGGAAAATGAAAATATGTCACTCAAAAGACAGAAAAGCTCAAAATGTTAAAGTAGGGTCGTATTTCACGTAAATAATACACAAAAAGTAAAAAAAAACTATGCATAAAAAAAAATTAATTTCTTCGAAAATCATAATGACAATGAAAAAACTACTTAGAACTGACAATTGTGTTGTCAGATTTACAAAAACGCGATTTAAAAAATATTTCTCTAAAACTATTTATTTCCGCAGTGTGAAATTTTATACTTAGCCTAATTATAAAGCGACGTAACTTTAAAAAAAAAAAATTGGAGTCTGAACTCGATGGTAGCGATCTAAAGTTGAGCCGTCGTAACTTGTATTTAAATTAGTAGTTAATAAGATTTACATTTACTTGTAAGTTTTAATTATAGTAGTGTAGTATGGCAAAGTGGCGGCAATATACCTAATTGTAAGCACAGTACAATTCAGAAAAATTGGAGACCACCGAGAGATTGGTAATCCGCCGACGGTCGTTGCTGTCATGCCAGCCTGCAAGTCTGTAGGTAGATACCGAAATTTAACTAATTTAAATTTAAAAGATAGTCACTATATCGAGTTTATCACCTTGGACAGATCCCTACCACTTCGCTTGAATACTGTACTGTTTTGTTAAAATTATCTTTATAAATAAAAAATATACAAATTGAGTAACATAAAACGTATTTATGTATACGTATTTTGGAGTTACAATATAAATCGTTGATGTACTATTTTCTATGCTGAGCGTGTTGCAAAAAAGGTTTTCGATAACTTTGTGGACACTCAAAATAATATAATATTATTAACTACTTGTTGGAATATAAATTATCGAAACAACGAGACAAAGCTATAAATAAAATAGATTGAAAGTATCATGACTAATTAAATTAAAGGCAGATAAACAACAACAAAATAAGTCAATTAGTTTATAAAGTTTTGTAATTTATTTAACAGTCGATTAACTGGGCCTTTCTCATCGCCTCTCTAAATGAAAGGCGTCTTACCAAATAGATTTAGAATTGTTCTTGGGGTTCCGTGATTATATTTTTGTAAATAAGAAACATAACAAACTATATTTCTGCCAACATAACAATGTGATTATTAGTGAAACCATTAACGAAAAGAATGTAATAGTTGGGTTGTTTTAGATAAGTTAATAAATAAGCAACAACAAATATATTAGCTCCTAGTCTGCACTAATATAAGATGGTGGATAACAGAAAGATTTTAAATGATAATTCGAAGAAAGCTAAACAATTTTTTACATGTTTTGTAATAATTATTAGTAAATAGTACGTGTATGGAATTAAATATTTATTATGAAAACGCAGTCACGGTTCGTTGAACGCAAGCTGTACCTAAGTGCTTTCGTAATTATTCTTGTGTTCTATCGATTAGAAGACTTATAATACATATCGAAGGTGGACAGGCTATCGCTAATCGACTAAAGTGCAAAATATGTCTTGTGCACGTTAGTCAAATAGTCTTTCCATCGTCGATATGTTATCTATTTTGAATAAACAATTAAAAATTTTAATGATATAGTTTATCCGAAGTAATTTTTGTAAAACAGAATAAATAAACAGAAAAATAAAACTATATTTATAAAATATATATCCATCGTAATGGAAATAAATATAGAACAATATGTGATGCAGCTAAACGTGTATTCGTCTCATTATTACAACCATGGTGAAGTGAGCTCACCACTATAAAAGTGGGATCGCGTCATTGTGGAATGGAAGAAAAATTGAAATTAGTCATGGGGGAATTGTACTGTAATATCTATAAACTCACCAGTCAACACTTTTAAAACATTATGGAATAATCTTCTATATGAATAAATCTGTAGCTCTGTCATGAAATTTATTTAGCAAAATTTCCACATTTACCGATAATATTAATATATAAAAATACTGATCACGAATATGCCTTTAATTTTTTTTACGGATTTAACTCAAAAACTGTTTAACCAATTCTTATGACATTTTGTACACGAGGAGTTTATGTGATTGGTCAATTGATACGCTATATTAAATTTCAATAATAGTATTAGAAAAAAAAAGTTTTCGTTAATTCTTAACTAATTTCAATGAAATGTACAAAGGAAGTAAAAGTCATTCCATGATTGAAGGATTATAAAATTGTCAATAATACTTTTGGAAATTGTAAAAAAAAAAAAAAAATATAACCAATTCTCCACCGATTCTGATCTAATTTTGCAGACGGGAAGCATACGTCATTCCATAAAAGATAGTCTATGGGAGTCATCAACAATACATTTACGCATAGTTAAAAAATTGTAGTTAAAGATTTTGATTAAATTTTTTATATGTGAAGTATAAAATATCATTCCTCAAGTGATTATGAGTAAAAATAAAATTATGGGGTGAAAATAATTACTGCGTAACAAACGGAGCCGCGGGCACACCGCTAGTATATAAATAATTAATAAAATTATTATTAATTAATTAATAATTATTAATCCTCCTACGCGCTTCTATTTTGCAAGACCACCCCGAGTCTCGTTAAAGTGCAACGTTTTTGTAATTTGGCGGCCGTCTGAGCAAGGGTTATATAACCGGCCGCACACGATGCTCGTCTACTCGAATCTCAATATTCCACATATTTTAATAGAAAAAGATGGAATAACAGAGAGAACGAAAGTCGCATGAAGGGGCATAATGTTTTTTTCGTACGTGACGATTTCTGCAAGTCAACTTTGCTCCAATAAAAAAATTTTGAAGACCACACCCCGTAGAGGCCTAATGTCTAACTGACAAACTGAAACTAAAAATTCGTAGGCAAATCTGATCGAGGTAGTAATATTTCTCAATCCCAATTCAACTGAGTATGTACGGAACCGATAAAAAACTAATAAAGTTTACTTTCGCCCAGCACTTTTATTGGCCTTTAAAAAACTATAGCCACGAATTGTATCAAGATTATGTTGAATAGGTAGTTACTTTCTATTAGCACTCACTGAAACTTTAACACAATAAAGGATGACGTAATAACACAAGATTTTTTCAGACGTCTAAAGTGACGGAATAAGTAGGTAGGTATGCTATTGTTATTTCATTGGATTCATTGATTCTAGTGATAGTGATAGTCATAAAAAACTTTGGTAAGATATTATACTTGTATGAATAAATTATAATCTTATATCTAAAAGTAATTATATAAGGCTCTTCAGTGTGTTAGATAAAACATGTACATTTTACCTAGTATTTATTCGAAAAAGAGTTAATTGTATAATTTATAAGCATAATTATTATAATAGCACGCAAAACCATTATCAATATATAAGATATTAAAAAATGGTGTTTGTAGTTATATGAATTGGTCGAACGTAAATTAAGTTTGAACTCGAATCACCGCAGGACACCACTACAGGGTTCTTTATCAGCGATCTTCTGTAGTGTAGAGGTGTTCCACCAGTCGGAGTACTCCAAGCAGAGAATAATTTCCATGTGTTCTACCACACATTATACTGCTAATATTATTAGTAGGTACACATTATATTTGTGATGTATGATTACCCGTAAATTTGTGTTGCCTTTCATTCAGTTAGGGATCTTTAGTACAAACCCGAATCTTGAGTGGCCGATTTTCATTACTTATTGTTTTATTTTAAAGTATGAACTATAGTAAAATACGTCAATTTTGATGCTTGTATTGTATAAATAATATCGTTTTTACAAAACAGCAATACAAAAAAGGCACTGAAAAAAAAACAACGTTTTTGTGTAAGTTGAATTTTTATTATTTGTTATACTTATTAACATAACATTTTACAGAACGTAAAAAATTAATAGACTTCCTTTTTGTGGTTTAAAAAGTACAGACCCTTTTAAATGTAGGGTAGACAACGTAGGCTTAGAAATAGGGGTTCTTTCTCAGAACGGAACTCTAAAAAACTCTATTTGACCGTAGCTTGTTTACAATATTTGATGATATAATTACATAACAGTAAATATGTAGTCAACTAGACATAAAATAATGCGGAAAAGGGGGCCTGTATTTATAGAATAATATTTTTTTTATGTAAAAATATATCAAGTTTTAAAACGATTTTAAATATATAAAATAATCAAATATAAAACAATGAAAACATTGGAACGAATAAAACAGAAAATTGATTCATGAGTATTTTATTTTATTGCAAATGAATGTTGTTGTGTGAGTTTTCTCAGTGATAGCTAATTCCCATAGTCCTATTTCCTACGCTCCACGTTTTTCATCATTTCATTATAAATTATTTGAAACTTTTCAGACCGTTTTAGAAATGTGGTATAATAAAAAGCCATTTTCTGGTTTTTGGTCTTATTTCTAAAATTTTGCAATAAATTTTAAACATCTAGATGAGATTATATCACAGATATATAAAAATTAAAATGAAAAATATTTTAATGGAATTAAGAATGTCAATACACTACCACCGGTTCGGAAAACATCTCAGACATCGAGAAGAACCGGCAAGAAATTCGATCGGGTTTATCAACATTTTTTATGTTGTTGTGTTTTCACAGTTTTTTGCAGTGAAAACGTCTATAGTGAGGTTTGGATAGGGAGTAAATTCGTGTAAGTCGTCATCGACATGGTTAGACACGTGACATGTTAACGATAAACGTAGTCTTTGTAGCAATATAACCTAAAAAATAATAATAATTAAACAATAAATTTTGATATACAAAAATAACAACTGTTTGTTTATAGTTTAAAGTTTTCATTTCTGTCGGCAGTCCTCATGACTTATTTTAGTTATTATCAATTTCAGTGAATGTAGACACAGGGAATCACTTCGAGACATTACCGTTATCCACGTTGTGATCAACCGTATAAATTTTACCCTTTCGACAATAAAACTTGCTTAACATAATTCTTTAACTTACTATTCAGCAAATCGCTAATTTAGTTGAAAAGACTAGACAAGAGGTAGAGAAGTTTGAGGTGTAAGGGGTGTCAAAAACAAACCTCACCTATACGTGGTGCATTCTACTGAGTAACCAAGGAGGAAATGGCGATATAAGCGGGATGGTAGTGCTGTTTTGCACGACTGGGTCGCGACCACCATACATGTGGTGAAAAGTTCAATATATTGACTCGCTTTTCCGTGTTGCGTTTCGGGGTATATACAGCTAAATTAATGTAAGACCGGTACGAGAGCGGCAACCGCCGATGGATTACGATCTCTCGGTAAGCACCGTTGTGTTTGGATTGTACTGTGTTTACCATCAGGGACAGTAGGTACCGTCAATTTGTCGTGCTACTATATAAAAAAAGTAAGTTCAAAATCGATTGCAAAATATGTCATGAAGAGACAAACAATCAGACAGACAATAAAGCGAGTTAATCTTTTATTGTCATCCAATGCTGGGTTATTTTCGAAATTTGAAATCTCTGGCTCAACAGGAGGATAGTCAAAAGTCAAAAATAAAATTTCACCAGAATAGACGTCATGCAAGAAAACGAGTTAATAAAATAATAATAAGTATAATTATAATGCTTTAATCATACATACATACACATACATAAATCATGCCTTTTTGCCAACGGGGTAAGCAGAAACCACGTCCTTCCACTTGCTAAGAACCTGTCATAAATCTTTCGCTTCTTCAACATCCATCAACCTTTTCAAGCAGGCTCATCGGTTTAGAGTACTCTTGATCTGACCTTTCTTCAAAACGTCTCCGATTCGATCGTCGAACGATCGTCTAATTTTTGTTCTTCCAACGTTCTCATTCAAACTCAGCTTATAAATATGTCTAGTCATTCTTCTTTCATTCATCCTTTCTACATGCTCAAACCATATCTAAGCATCCCTTCCTCATTATTTAATAAAATGTAGTTAAACCATATTACAGTCAGACTAAATGCTCTCTGATCCATGTAACATGTGTTTCGCCTTCATAATTTCGTTCGGCATAATTTATTCTAAAACTGTTACAATCATTCTCATTTTCTCACAGCAAAACGTACACAGACCAACGTGCTGTATATAATCTACGTAGTGAGGTAATGTTGGGCAATGTAACGAAATTGTACGCTGTTGCGACACCGGAGTGTAGGTACTGCGTGGGTAGAATCAGCCACCCGCTGGGCTCTGTCGAATCGGTTCGATTATATATCCCAAAGGATACATTATGTTTTATTATAATTAACTATTCATTTATTACATATTAAATTACCTCTAGAATACTTGGATCAAATAATTATGTATTATTATTTTCATATTATATTACCTTTAGAATATTCGGGTCAAATAAATCTAGTACATTCATCGACATTATTGTATAAGTGAATTAGGTTTTAAAAAGTGTGCACTTATGTACGTAAGTAAGAAGTGTTATTTCCTTGGCATAATAAAACAAAAATAACTCCATAAATTTTATACCACGTACCAACATTATGAAGTCAGCTATCTACGATAACAATTTAAATTCGTTTTACCGAATTTTATTTGTATGAATTCACATTATTACTATAACACATCATATCATACCATTACGCCTGTATCCACGAAGGGTTCGGCAGAGGTGTACTAATGTACACCCAGAGTTCGTCGGGTATTTTTTAAGTCCCACGTTAAAGGGGGCGAGCCTATTACCATTAATCGAGCGCAAAGTATAACTCCGAGCTGCTACTAAGAATTTCATAGAGAAAACCTATTAACACTTTGTTCAACCTGGGAATCGAACCCAGGAGCTCGAGCATACCAGTCACGCTTACGACCAGCAGGCTAATGAGGCAGTTCATGCACACACACACAACCACGTTATTATCACTGATGACTAATTTCATCATGTCGTACTTCCATCACAATGATGCGCGCGCAGCTCTCTATTCTCTAACTAAACGTACCTTGTGGCACCGTAATAGTGGCAGACGGTGTGCATTATTTTTTTGAAATGTAACCTCTTTTGGCACTGTGGTATGGGAAATTAGTAACGCTGCTCAAAAATTAACAAAAATAGTTTTTTTTTCGGTTTTTTTTCTACGATTTTTAAAAGTAATATTGAAATTTCTTACACCCTATCAATTGACCAATGACATAAGCATCCCGTGTACATCATTTCATAAGAATCGATGAAGCCGTTTTTGAGTTAAATCCGTTTGCGACAACAAACAGACAGAGAGACAGAATTTTTTTTACGGCATATTCGTGTTCATTATCGTTCATGTCTATCGGAAAACTTTGGAAAAATATTAAATGTACAGACAGAACTACAGATTTATTAATATATAAAGATGATATAATTTTGTTTTTGCTTATTGGATTTAGAAAGTAACCAATTAGGGTTGAGAACATTTCTATCTTAAGTGTACTGTTAATACTTATACCAATAGTGTATTGTCTAAGACTTATAGTATTTATTGAACTAGTATAGATTTAATACATATACTACTTTGCAAAAAAAACTGGCACCTAAGAAAATTTCCGCTTTAAGGTCGATTTCAGTTAATTAAATTGAATTTAATTGTTTGACGTATGTAGTGTATATACTTATAATCGTGTAAATTAATATGCGTGACGTGAATTCTGGTAATTTTTTCATTCATTTTCGATGAATTCCATAAAACTGATGTACACGTCCAAACACTAAGAAATGTTTTCAGAAATAAAGATAAGGTATTTTTAAGTTTATTAAATTAAATAAAGTTACACATGTAGAAACCTAATAATGAGTGTGACTTCCCCTTACCAAAATCAAGGATTGAATACTTCTGGGCATGCTTGCCACGATATTTTTAATAACGTTTTGAGGAATACGTTCCCACTCTTCTGCAATAACACTTTTTAGCTCCCTGATGTTTTGTGGAGCAGGTTGCACGGATCTTACCCGTCTCTTTAGGACATCCCGGACATGCTCAATTAGATTGAGGTCAGGACATCGATCTGCCCAATCTAAATGACTGATCCCAACTTCTTGCTTGTACGCTTCCACGTCGTTAGAACGATGAGGGCGAGCATTGTCGTCCATAAAAATGGAATCTTCCTCAAGAGCAGTTATTGTGGGCTATGCATGTAGAATCAGGACTTCTGTTATGTACCGGTGTGCACTTAATGTTCCATTTTCTATGAAAAATAACTCCGTACGCTCCGTCGAATTAATTGCTTCCCAAAACATAACGGAGCCTCACAGAAATATGAGCACGTCGTTTACACTCCCCACCCTAGTGCGAGATTAGCACTCATCAACTAAAGAGACGGGGGCGAAGCGCACCGCGGAACGGCGCAGCACCGCGCCTGTGGCCGTTCTTACCTCTACAACTCATACGCGGCCATCCTTGCCTGGCATTACACAGTGCACGATGCCGCGTGGCCACACGTTTCGGGGTGAGTCAGGGTCCACGAACAGAACTAGATCGCCGACACGCTACAACTTTTGTTCCTGCTGCCACTTTTTCCTCGGTAATAGCTACGGGAGGAATTCTTTACGCCATCGCTTCCAGTACATGTCGGCAAACCTTTGAACCTATCTCCATTGCTTCCGTAAGAACAAATCTGTATCGTCAAAGGCTCCGATGGCTGGTAAATTTGATGATGAACCTAGCAGAAAGTGGTTGGGTGTGAGCGACTCAGAAGAGCCCGGCTCCACGGAGACGTATGTCAGAGGCCGACCGTTTACAATACCTTCGACTTCTGCTAGCAACGTAGCCAGAGCCTCATCTTTAGACGCTCTCTCCCTGAGTATCACCCGCAGAGACGTTTTCACGCTACGGATTAAACGTTCCCAAGGCCCACCCCAGTGAGGGCTGGTGGGAGGGATGAAATTCCACTGAGCACTATTATTTATAGCTTCTGCTTTGAGAGCTTCGTTATTAAGGTCCCGTATCGAGTTCCTTAACTCGGTATCCGCGCCTCTCAGATTGGTCCCGTTATCCGAATAAATATATCGGGGCCAACTTCGCTGGGCCGTCATCAGACGCAGGGCCATAATCATAGAATCTGTCGTAAGTGAATGTACGGTTTCTAAGTGAATAGCACGAATCGTGAGGCAGATGAAAAGAACGCCATAGCGTTTGTCTCTACGCCTGCCTACTACGACTTCCATAGGCCCGAAGAAATCCACCCCGCAGTATGTGAAAGGGCGTTGATGGTGCGCCACACGCGCTTGTGGTAAGTCACCCATTCGAGGCATCTGAGGCTTAGCCTTTCTTAGCTTGCACAACATGCAGCGGGATACTACACCTTTAACAGTAGGTTGCAATCTAATAATATAGTATTGCTGTTTTAGATCGTTAACAACCGATTCCTGGTTTCCGTGAGCGGCTTTGACATGATAGTGTCTTACTATAAGTCGGGTGGTTGGACGCCGCCCGTCGAGGATTATCGTTTTTTTTTTGTTTCCACAGGTACATCCAATGCAGCATCAATGCGGCCGTCCATGCGGAGTATGCCATCTTCAAGGTAAGGAGATAACGTAAGTAACCTACTGTTACGTAGCACACATTTACCCAACCGAATAGTCATTATGTCATCACCGAACGAATCCGCTCGCGCTTGTCGCAGCACCAGCCACTCCGCCCGCTCCGCCAACGAGTATTCATCGATGCTGGTAAGTCCCTTACATTTATCAATACATTTTAAGATAGCAGCAGCAGACCGTACGAGCCTTAGCCAAGAAGAAAAACGCTCGATATCCGATCCATTTGAAAAACATTGAAAATATCCTTTACCTTTCAAAGAAGCAAAGAAAAAACTAACCACCAACTATATTCCCAGTGCCATATCGTCCAAAATTTGGAGTAAGTACCACGAAAAGAAAGATCAAGAGAAACAAGAAAAGGAAGACAATATTAGGAAAAGAAAAATAGAAAGAGAAGCTAAGAAAGCTGAACGAATAATGAAAAAAAGGAAAGTAGAAGGAAAAAAGAAAAAGGCATGTAAGAAAGAACTTATCAGCGATACTGAAGATGATGCTGAGAAGAATATCGGTTGTGATGATTGCATAAGGTGGTATCATCTAAAATGCACAAAATTGCATGAAATTTCTTACACCGCGGCAGCTCAATCCGATTTCAGATGCGATTTTTGTGAGACTATCGTTTGGGCTAGTCAAGATATTGTAAAAGAATAACAAATAGTTATGTTGAATGCCAAATTATAGTATTAAAATATAATTTTTGAGTGTTGAGTGATTTCTTCAAACACACTTTCGCATAGCGTTCCCGTGGTCTTCGCAGCACTCGCCGGCGTCGGTTCTCTCCACACAGAGATTCTAGGTTTAACAGAAAACAATACTTAGTTCGAGTCCTCCTGAGTCCATGAAGCACATTTCGAGCAAACTGAAGTCGAGCAACACGGTGCTCACGGAGTAATTTAGGGACCCGGGCCGGGTGGTAACTACTGATATTGGCAGCCTAAAGCCTCTTCCTGACCATCCACGAGCTAACTTCACTACTCTTACTTCTTCAAGTCTCTTCTTTAGATCCACACTTGACGTCTTAAGATTCCTCAACACCTGTCTTGTCACAAAGTAGTCATCTCGTGGTTCTGTGCATCTTTTTCTTCTCTAACCTGGTCTTCTTTTGACTGCACCGGTCTTTCGATAATTTTCCAAACCAAATATGTACCACAAATCTAAACCATAAACCAAATCCTCTGGATAGTTAAACGAATCACACTTAGCCGCTGAGATATATAAGTTTGCGAACAACTTTCTTCAAATAGGGCTATAATTTTAGCAGCCCTTATCGCTTAATCAGTCATATCAGAAAATTGTATTTAATCTAAAAAGAAAATTTGCAGAAAATATCCAAAAAGTTAAAAAAATTTAGTAATCAGCAAAAAAATTTTTTAACAATTCGCGCCATTTGTAAAGCAATTTTACAATAATCATTATTTTTCTTTAATTATTCTTAAATTTAGAACGTAAGGAATCATGTATGGAATTTGGCAAGCTATAGGCAATTACGGGTACTGAGAACGATAGGCTACACGGGTTCGTTGTCGTCGACGTGGTGAAGCGTGGTTGAATAAATTTACCACGGATGAAACCGTGAGACACAGCTAGTATCAATTTAATATCCCAATTTTATAAAAACTGTTCACCTTTTCATAATACCTACAGCATTTTTTTAAAGTGAAACTTCTTTAGGCACGATGAGGAAAATATTTGTAACGCGACGTTAGGTTACGCGTTACGTTATGGATGACACGTAATGGTCTAAAATGTATAGTGTTCCCATTCAAAGAAGTTACATTTCAATCGCGTGTCAAGTTTACACGCATTTATTTTATGAGTACAAAAATGGCCTTTTTTCTAATTTTCGCAATAAACATAAAACACAATGTATAAACAATTAAATATAATAAAAAATGTAATTAATTTAAATATAAAATAGTATCAAATATTAATAATAATAATGAATTAAATTATGTAAAAACCACACAATGAGTTTAGTATAGATTGTTTACGGTAGCAAATCATATTATTTTGTTATTACACTGAACTCTTGGTACGTAAGTCGAATTCTAATTAGTCAAAATTGACCACAAAACCTTTGTCGCCGATAATTTGTAGGTAATTTAGTCACCTAAAAGCGTCAGAGTGAAATTCCTTATGAGCATCTGACTTTACAAAGTAAATAACGGGTTGTAATTGAATGAGTCAGTGGAACGAAGAAAACATGTTCCATTTCGCGAATTGTTATACATAGTGTATGAGTCAGGGAATTTTTACGTTCAGCTCGAGTGTAATAAAGATTTGTCGATTGACATTTGAGGGTTCCGTATCATAAAAGTAATTTTCTACAAATATATTTGTAATAGTAAGTGAAGTAAGTATGCGATATAATAATATCGCATACTTACTTCAGTTATTTCAACTTTGTTTGTCATGATCACGTAAGGAGAACTGTGTACCGTACCTATTTATAAAATTAGGGAAGCACACGTTTTTCTCCGTAATTAATCCGAGTATACAAGATAAAACAAATTCAACTGTTATTGTAAATGGAAATATTATAATAAATCGAAAAAAAAAACTTGTTTAGGTGCGTTAAAAATTATGAGACTGATTTTTTCCTCGTAACAAAAAGTGTACAGTGTATTTATTCTACACCATGAAGTTGTTAAACGTCTTGTTTTATTGTGGTGTTGTTTTACTCGATGTAATTTAATAAAATACTGTATCAATATCATCTAGAAATAAATTACAAATGTTTGAAATCAATGTGTATATTTAGTTATTTTTTTAAAATTTTTATCATTATATCTTTGTAAATATTGATTAAAGTGGAAAACCATTTAATAAGTACCTACTGTATTGTATCTATGTAAAAATAAACAATAAGAAATGCACCTTATAAAGTGTATTTCCGTGTACCGCGAGATGAGAGACTTTAGAAATATTGGGCGGTTAGAAAAAGACTAAAAATATATTGTAACACAATTTAATTCCGAGATGATAAAAATGTCTGTTTTTATTTTTTATTTTTTTCGGTTTGTCTCGCCAGGATATTTCTCTGACTGAATTGAAGGGATTTTTGAGATTCAAAACTATTTTATTATGTTCCAAATTAATTATCATTAAAATGTTTATAAAGGAATTTCGTGTAAATCTATATATATAAAGCGATAAAGGGTTGTCGTTGTGCACGTATCACGCAAAAAACTATTTGATATTAGTTCCCTACCTAAAAAAATATCACGATATCTTCATTCAATAAAAATGTAAAGTTTTAGGCAACTAGGATTTTTATAAGTACTATGCGTTTAGGTATGTTTTCTTGCCATGATATTAATACAATAAATATCGCGGTTGTCAAACATTAAACACTGAATAAAGTACTGCTTATGATTAATTGATTATTATTATTAGAGAACGGAACTAAAATGACTGAATGCTAGAATTTATACCATCTCCATTATAATATTAATAATAATAAACCTAATTATCTTTTGAAGCTTTTATGGTTATAATATTATTTTCTACTATATTAATATCAATAAATAATTAAGTGCGGAACTCTAAACTGTAATCAAATACCGATGGTAGCAAGATATCGCAAACGCCAATTATATTTTAGCGCCTATATCATTGTAGCCTTATCGTAGTAAAATCTTCGGTTATATATAAACGTTTCGTTTTATTTATGTTACCTATTTGTTTGTTTTAAGATAATTTTTCATTAAGTTATCTATTTTTAAATTTTGTAGGTAAGTTAGGTCCTTACATAATATGAAATTAGTGTTTTGTTGAACTGGCCACTTTGATCTCAAATATCTGGTATTTGGTTAGGAATTCCAAAATTCAAATTTATTTCAAATTTAGGTTTGTGTCTCTGTGTTTTGGATTTAGTGATACATTTGTTTTCGCACCATTTCATTTTTCTTTGACTTCGATCTTTTCACAAAATGGATAACTTAAAATATCGCGTTCATTACGAATATGAGTTCCACCGTGGCATCAACGATGCAAAAACATTTCTAAGTATTAATGATGTGTATGAGGCAGCTATTGTAAAAGAAAACACGATACGTTTTTGGTTCCAACGTTTTCGTTCTGGAAATTTTGACCTATAAAACAAACTCGGTGGGGACGGCCGGAGACCCAAGTTGATAAAGAAGAATTAAAGGTGATCGTGTAAGCGGATCCATCGCAAACCAAGTTAGAGTTAGCAGTGTTGGTTTCGGTGTTAGTGATAAAACAATTTTAATTCACTTGATATAAATTGTAAAAGTGAAAAAGCTCGAGAAATAGGTCCACATATTGTTGACTGAAGCACACCAACATATATTAATTTACATTACATTACTTTACCGTCACAATAACGAGGGAATTTTGAATCGTATTACTTGTGACGAAAAATGGATCCTTTACGACAATCGGAAACGCTCATCACAGTGGTTAAACCCAGAAGAACCGGCCAAATTCTGTCCCAAGCGAAAGTTGATACACTACAGCTTCCTAAGATCTAGCCGGACAATAACGGCAGATCTGTTTTGTGAACAATTGCAAACCATGATGGAAAAACTAGCCATTAAACAACCGAGACTGGTCAATCTCTTTAGTCCAGTACTGCTTCAGGACAAAGCTAGACCCCATACTTCACGACAGACGGTCGTTAATTTAGAGGAACTGCGGTTGGAATGTCTCCAATACCCACCATACTCCCCGGACCTTGTTCCAATATATTACAACTTTTTTCAAAATTTGGACAATTTCTTGCAAGGAAACAAATCAATTCCATTAAGTCTGTCTAAACTGCCTTCAATGATTTTATTGATTCTCGCTCCCACAATTTTTTCAGCAATGGAATTAATGAACAATTATAAAATGGCAAAAAAGTGCATAGACAATAATGGTATATACTTCGATTGATTAAATGTATTCATAATATTTTTTCGTTTTACTTTTTCCATATAAATTGCTAATTTCATATGTAAGGACTTAATATTATTATGATGTAATTTTATATATTTTATCCTGTTGTTTGTTCAGAAATATAGAACTTATGTCATTCAATATAAGTTACTTTAACAATAAATTATATATTAATTATGAGCGCATTTTTTCAACAAAAATAATGATAATAACCTATTAATTTTGAAGACTTTATTACTTTGTCTTTACGTCTGTTTGCATGTATTTATAATGCATAATGCAAAACTTAAGAATTCGCTACGTTTCTTTCTTCTCTTTCTGGCGCATTAAATTCTTCCCTGTCTTTTATTACGTTATGTTCTGTTATGAAAATAGGTGGATTTTTAATTAAAATGTTTCCGATATTAAATACATTTCAATGCCAGGTCTCTGAAATAAATAAAGGATCAATTACTAGCCTTTTTTGAATTACTAATGCAAAATCATAGATATCCGCTTTATAAACTAACAATATTGGACGATAACAACTTTATTTTTTACTGGTGGAAACGTATTATGTAAACAGACATTCATTAGCAGGTACTAGCACTTTAGGTTTATTATTGCAAATAATTCTAAAAGGACTTTAATATTCATAAATAATTGTGTAAAATATTACATAAAAATAAAAGTTATTCTGTAAAATAAATTCACAGTGTATAAATCAACATTATTTTAATTACAAGTCAAAAAGTGAAAGCCTGTATAATAATACATACTTTGTAACGTGTTGTTGTTGTTTGTCAATTGTTTGTGTAACATGATGCGCACACATGTCTCAATTTCATCATTTACTAAATATGTCAAAAGAAGTTTAACCCTTTGACTCCCAACGTCACAAAAATGTACGTAAAATTGGCATTTATGCCAACCCTGAAGCCAGGTTCAAAAATATACAAACGTTTGATATCGAAAACTTAACTTACTAATTTTGTCATCACAGAAATACTTATACATAGCGAAAACCAATAATTTTATACACAAGGCAGTATCTACAATACTATATCGGTTACCAGGATGTCCAGTTGACATTCATGAAGGTGACAAGACAAGTCACTGTCTTCGAGAGACATCGCAAGGAAATGACTCAGGCGGCTAAGTGCAAAAAATATATTGCGACATACACGAAATTGTATTTAGAGTTTTCTAGTAGGTACAAACGACGTGATTCAGTTATTCAGATGATGTGGTGAATGTTATTTTCTTATGGGTATTTTGTAAAGTAAAATTTTCTGACAATGATTCTATATTCTTTTTCATGTATCCTGAATTATTTTTTAACCGACTTCAAAAAAGAAGAATGTTCTCAATTCTAGTGTATATTTTTTTTATGGGTGTTCAACTATAACTTCTTTGTTTATAAACCGATTTAGATGATTATTTTTTTATTCGAAAGGGGATACCTCAAAAGTGGTCTCATGTTAATTTAACTCCTCAAAATTATTGAAGTTAGTTTTCTTTTTACCCGACTGTGAAAAAGAAGGGAGTATTTTTTTCGAGCGTAAATATATATGTATAAGCTGGTACCCGTGACTTCGTCTGCGTATTACTGGATGTCGCCATCCCTACCACCCCGCTATATTACTGCATATGCACCGCCTGATTTCGAAACATGACAAACAAAAAGAAAATCATAGATGGGTTTATCACTATGTATATGGTAATGATCCCTTATTGAACCGGCTTGCGGGAAGGTTTTTTGAAAAACGTGAAACCCCTTTTATTTCTTAACAAAAGCATATATATGAATTTTCATATCCCTAATTTGAGAAATGATGGGTAATTATATAGGTACTATCGCTACACACACAGATAGCTTAACTTGGCTTCTCCTGTTTGTACTATACTTGGTATCTATATTATTATTTTAATCTAAGTTATATCACTGTTAATAAATCAACAAATCAGTTGGCGTGATAACCAATATCATTTGACCATTACCGCACAGGAGCATAAATCAACAAATAAATTGGTGTTGAAATCGATGTCATTTGACCATTACTGCACATACGCATAATAAATCAACAAATCAGTTGGCGTGAAAACCGATGTTATTTTACCATTACCGCACATGGGCATTGGTGTTCCCATATTTTCTTCTTATAAATTTTCATACCCTGCTTTCATCCCTTATAGTTTTATTTTCGCTACAAAAAGTAGCCTATGTCCTTTCCCAAGGTCCTATCTATCTCTATACCAAAATTAATCAAAATTGGTTCAACGGTTAAGGTGTGAAAATGTAACACATAGATAGATTTACTTTCTCATTTATAATATTGGTATGGATATTTCTTTGGCACGCTCTGTGGCCTAAACGACTTGATGGATTTTAGCATACTTGGTACGTGGTACGTTGTTAGATTCGTTTTTGTATCGTAGCCTATATAAATATTGAAGTATCTGGGAATCAAATAAAAGGCAAAAATATAAAAATATTCTTTTAGTCAAGTGTTTTTGTTGCAGTAGGGTTTTTGTTTGCTTTTTAATAATTTAGCTGGTTTGTTAAAAATTGCCTTCTACTCTTTTAGAATTTTTTACAGCGGTTCAGCCCGATTGGATCTTGACTAGCATATAATGAAAAAGTCTGCCATAGTTATATGCGTTGCGTTTTGGGATCAGTTGGTGCATTTTCAATTTCTATTTACGCGGGCCGGCGTGACAGCGCGACTGGTGGTAAATTATTAATTTCTCGGTGGTTGTCACTGTTTTTAGATTGTACTGTCACCATCAGGCACAAGGCACCTGGAATGCTAGCTACAAGTACGCTAATAAACCCGTAGCAACGTAAAGTAACTACTTTGCCTGTACTACTCATCATCATAAAATTGAAGAGCAGTGGTGTTCTTGTGGATGGATTTATCTCCAGCTCTCCCTACACTGTGCCTACCTCTTAACATCGTGATACAACACGACGTCATTTTTTTCCTTCACTTGCTGAATGTATGTCTCTCTTGGCCTTCCCCTCTTCCTCTTTCATTCAATTTTTTCCTTCTATTGTCGTATTTCGAATCAAATACCCTACCAAATTTCCCTTCCTATTATTAATGATCTCTAGTAATTTCCTCCTCTCTTTTACCATGTTTAATACTTCTTCATTCGTTTTGCTTTCTATCTTTGCCCGTACTACTAAAAAAGAAGAAGAAAAGTAGTTTTCCTATTGAAAATCTCAGCTGATGATGTTAGTTCATGGTATGACCGAATATGGTAATATCTTAAGATTGGAAAATTAATTGATTGCCAAGTAAAAGTGAGTCAAAATACCCGTAGCTGCTAATTAGGCAAGTTTCAGAAATAGTCTTGTTAGTGAATTCATTACTGTTTTCCTTCACTGTAAACTCTCTCTTTGTAGGTTTTAAACCCGCAATTAGGCTTATGCTTATATATTTTACAGCTACTTTTCAAATGTACCAATAAAATGTGTAAATATATTTCGGTTTGTTGAATACTAGGAACCGCGCGCGATTTCGTTCGCTTTCATTACAAATTTAATAAAAATAAAAACTACCCTTATAGCACTCAGGAAGAACATTTCAGCTATTTATTAGTGAACCAATTTTTAAAATCGAAATAGATTAACTATATTGTGTTTATTTTATAATTTCCTAAAATCAGTATTTAAGTATCGAAAATAGTTTTTGTGAGAAAGATGGTGAAATAGTGTTTTTTATGTCATAAAATGCTCAGTCTGTATATAATATATTTTGATGTATTACAAGTTTACAGTGAAATATGAATTCTTATTTTATACACAATATTAGTGCTCAGTTAATCCATTACGTATTGTAAATTGCATAAGAAATATATATTATCATAAATATGTTATCATTTACCTTCACAAGAACTACTAATGACATTTCCGTAAAACTGAAACTTTTACCTGCAGCTTAACTAAAATATGATTAAAAATAATGTACATATTGTAAATTATTTGTACTGTAATTTTGTACAATTATTCCCGAATGCAGAAAATTATCAATAAGTACCTATGTGGTACTTTTGTAATGAATCTTAAGGTAAACTAACAAATTTCTTTAACATAAAGAAATAAGAAATACCGTAGGTTTAATGTACAATTAAAACCATTTTAAAGTGATATTAAAAAATATGCTTACGTTTATATTAATTAAAGTTATTATTATTTATAGTAATTAAAATTAGTTCGATTTGTAAAATGCACTTTGCACTTTATAGCTTATTTATTGTAGAAGGCTATATAACTCTATGCTACGATTCAAGGAGCGGAGAAGTAATCATGATTGTGATTTAATTGGGCAAGCTGTAGGCAAGTACGGATAGGATACCGGGTGCGTTACAAGCAGCGCAGGAGAGAGTTTCTCGAATAAGTTTAACACACGAGAAACCCCCCACGCTTCATCTATATATTAATACGTGTAGCAAAAAGCTTTCTACCCCTTTTTAAGCGTATTGCGTGCACGGAAGACTATGAGATTTGGCATGGTTAAAGTTTATATGGAGAAGGAGTGCAGAAAGCTAAAATTTATCTATAATATCTATTACTAATATATTAAATAAAATAAATTAATACTGCGAATCCTAACCCGACAAGTGCCATTGAACTTAGACCCCCCAAAACACTGACATTGTCACTCAACGAAAAGTGACAGCAAGTTATTTAGATATTATAATACTCATTTTTATAAATACTGCAAAAGTCAAACAGAAAATATTCTATAAACAAA
The DNA here is from genome assembly GCA_033032175.1 of Saturnia japonica. Lineage (NCBI taxonomy): Eukaryota > Metazoa > Arthropoda > Insecta > Lepidoptera > Saturniidae > Saturnia > Saturnia japonica. The sequence continues at coordinate 17,212,443 of CM065311.1, read as the reverse complement.
AAGTCACTGGTCAAATTTCGACCTTAGGGCGATCGCTAGAATAAATAAATACACACCTGTGCGTTTAATTAGTTATGATCAAACCATAGTAAGACATCGTAGCTTCGTCCATGTAATTTTTTTTTAGATCTGACTATACTGTTATGATTAGGGACCCTGAAGCCGCTGCAGATTTTACAGCTTCACTGAACTTGAGTCCATGTAAATCGTAATATTTTTTAGTAGTAATGTTGGATCGCCAGAGCCTAACAGAGCCATGAAAATTGTTTAGGATTGTTTAATAATGTGTTCTATTGCTGGTCATGTCATTCAACGCTTGAAGGTATGATTGGTATTTATGCTGGATTACGTAATACTCCAAGTTCTATTCATATTTGTTCGTTTTTTCTATGTACTCTGTAGATTATAAATGTCAAAATTGTCATGAAATTTTTTGTTCCCTCAAAAAGATATTTATATTGTAAAAAAAATTATGCTAACAATTTCAAAACTATAGTCCTTAATATTTAAAGATGAGTTTTGAGTGAACGATATTATTAATATCTTTACGCATATAGAAATGTAGGTTTCATCATTTCTTTGTACTCTATGCGCTCCTAAACTATTCACCCGATTTCGAATAAACTTTGTCGACTAGTTGTGTGCACGCACTTCATATCACTTTATTTTCAACTTTCATTTCAAACACGCTTAAAAGTCACATGGATTTATTTTTTAATAATAAATAGTTCTGTTCAATTTAAGGCTTGTTATGTTCTTAAAAAACAACATATAATGATATCTTGGAAAGAGGTCTTTTTTTGTATTCTGTGAAAATAGTATGAACTTTTCCTCGATTTATAATAAAACCAAATCAAAATGCGATCCAAACAGGATTAAACAACTATGACATATTATAAAAAGTTGCATCACGTAGAAAGGTTATGATACTTGCGTAATATTATTTTTTTTTTTGTTTCAACAGCTTGTTCCGGTTTAATTACGATAATGTTTCCTTTCTATACGTATCTATTATGGTTATTCGTTTTAAGTACAGCCATTTAAAATTAGGAAATATTAATTATATAAATAATTATAACTGACGTTATTAATTTTTTGGTATCAGTTTAGTAAATTTTCAAATAGCAGCTATCAAGGTTTACAAACTATGAGTTCGAGATTTACAACTTATTAAAAACGGACAAACCATTGAAAAATTGTCTTGTGTAGAAATTAAGATTGATGTGAAGGAAATATTCCTCATCTGTCTAAGGCCCGGACTTCATCAAAGCGGAGATGTGTAAAAATGTGGGAAGCGGAGAGAAGAGGACATGCTTAATAGCTGGGGTTCATTCATCAAAGCTGTGCGGAGCTGAGACAAGATATAGATATGTAAATAACGAAATTCCATTGGTTGTTTCAACTCCACTTGTCTCGTCTCCGCTTTGGTGGAGTCCAGGCCTTATGAGGGAACCAAACGCTTATTTATTTTTTGATATTATTCACATTTAGGACAAGTTCAATGACTGGTTTGAATTTACAAATCATAATGGAATTACTAGAATAAAGAGAACCAACATATTAAGTAAAATGGTCCAGAAATTTATATACAATTTTGATAGCAATATAATTAAATTTTTTTTTTATAGGTCTTTGAGTCTTTGTTAAAATTCTTTTCGCTAATGGATTTTAATTAGTGGGTATAGCATTGTATGAGGTAAATTGATACATAAAACAACGGAATAACAAAATTTCTCATAGTTATCTATAAGTGTTGAAGTTTCTTTACCACTATCAACGTCACGATATGAGATAGATATTAAAGATTAGTCCGTGACCACGGTCGGCGTGTTTACAGCCCATTTGCATATTACCTATAACCGATCATTTCCTACTACGATTTAATGACAGATAACATTCATCATGTGGCGATTTACATACCTACCGCTTACTTCATGGATCTTATTATTTGTGTACTGGGTATTTGAGTGTACCTATATTTGCATAATTGTAAGATACCTATATTATGGTTGCTTTAGGATTTCAAATATTAAGGCAAAGTAGAAAAATAAAGCAGATGCTAAATGAACTGAAATACTTATTATAAGCTTTTATTTAACTTGACTTGTTAGTATGGTTCAAATCATGCGACTGAATTTTAAAACCGTTATCTCCAACCGATTCAGCTGAAATTTTGCATACACGTTTAGTTTGGATGGAAAGCATGGTAAACTTAGTGACGTCTTTTAAATTCAATATGGTGAACTCCAAAAGATGGCGGAGAAGTTATTTATTATGAACCTCCATGATATGGGTATCCAATGAAAGGGTTTGCTGAGAAAAATACGATAAAAATATTATTATGGGATATTTCTATGGGATAAACTTAATTGAGTTTTAAGTATTATCTGAAATAAATTAGAAATACATATTAAACAAGAATACAAAATACCTTATGAACTATTAAAAAGAAATGATCTATTTCAATTGAAGTAGGCCCCAGGCTCTTTAGTCTCAAAACCTAGAAACGCAAGGTTTTCACGTGTTGTATTTATATTCTCCTAACATTTGCCATGATATTTTATAGCTTCATAGAAACGTGTTCACGTAATAATAATGTATTTTACTATTGATTATTATGTCGCACTGAACTTTGGCCTTCGGTGAGTAAGAAACTCAGGAGGCAATCATAGCAAATAACAGTTATTTCAAAACTGTGAGTCAGAATGATATAATAATAGGTTTCTTGGTATATCATTTGACGATATAGGTGGAAAATTCATTGTATACCAAAGTCTGAAATGATTCAAGATAATTTCAATTAATTTTGTGGATGTAGAAAATCGTGACTGTAGATGAGAAATTTTCAAAGACTGGTTATGATAAATTCAACATTAAGATTTAAAATAAAAGATTTCAAAATTTAACATCGAAATACAATCAAAGTTACTAATGCATGGTATTGATGATGAAGGAGAATTTATTACTATGATCATATAAATATGTTTTATGTAATCACGATCATTACAGTACCTGTTCAATGTTCTTACCGTTACTGGAACGCGAAAGGTTAAGGCTGCCGCATAATGTTACGTAAACTATTAATTTTCTTCGTGAGCATCAACAAATGGATTTTAGTTTTAACATTCTCCTAATAATTATTTTTACGTTTAACTGAAGTTATTTATTGTAATACAAGGCAGTTTTAAGAAGTGCATTGTATGCAAAGGCAAATACATTTTTGTGGATAGTAAATTTCTCACTGTCTTGAGCCCTCTTCCTGACTGAAGATACGGGTTCAATAGTTGCGCTTTGAAAAACTAAGTAATATATGGTTTTGTATTCAATTGTTTTATCAAGCGTTTTATATCTCTTCATTCGCATTAATTGTATCAATGTGTAATAGCAATGTGTAATGTGTAATACATTATGCTTTAAACTGTTATGGTGTATGGACGATATATGTATCTGACCCCAAAAAATATTAATTGTCTAGTTTCATAAAAAAAAAACACAAAATACTTATTGTTCGTAATATCAAACTTTAAGCATAGAGATTTAGTTATATCGCAACTTATTTGCATGTATGAAAACAGCCCAAGTCGAGGTTCTGCCTCTTTGACAATCGTGAGCTTGTTGTCCGTTTTCGCGGCTAAGTGCCTTGAACACTCACCCTCTAGCCCGGTAAAGCTGTCAAAGCCTATAATGGCTTCAGGGCTCTTAAGCTAACAGTATAGTCAGTTCGAAAATAAAATCAACAGTCATAAGTCCTTCCGACAGAAGCGAAAACTGAATTTTGAATTTTGAAATCAATTAAGAATAGTCTGAATTATTGCAGAGAATGTCGGTGACGCGAAATCACAAGATGTTACTCATTCAAAAAATCAAACACGCATATGATGCAGTCGAGTATATACAATTAATTAGTGTATATATGCGTATACATGTACACAGGTCGCTATACTACGCGTCGCTAGTCTGGTGCAAGCGCAATACGTCCCGAGCATATCGAAGTCATCGGTGACGCGAACCCATAAGTTTTTCGCCTAATAAAAATCGCTCAAAGCGGGTAAAGAAGTTTCGTTTTAACTGCAAAATCATACTTGGGATAATATCTACTTGACCCCATGTCAAACTTCTTCTTCTTCTTCTTAACTTGGCAACCGATCCTCAATGTCAAACTTATATAATATTTGCCTCTTCAAGAATAGGCTATTATAAGCATTCATCTTTTTTATTCATGCAATACACATTTTGCATTGGGCGTAGTTATGAAAATATTACAGATACAACGGATGATGATTATATATAACAAAGTTAATAAGGCGATCAGTATTTATCCACTGGTTAAACGGAAATGTAAAAAAAAACTTACAGTAAATTGGCTCCTGGATCTTGCATATGTAGCCACAGAGAAATTTCTTTCTTTTATTTAGTATTTAAAATATAAAATAATTGCACTTACGTAGCTCATATTTATACAAATGGTTCCACACTATAATAACACACACACACACACAAACAATACTCAGTTTTGGTGTTTTTTTTATTTTTTATTGTTTACTTATTGTGAAATTCTTATTGTAAAGTTCTTTTAAAATATGTTAAAGTAAATAAATTGGGTAAGACAATTAGTTTACAATAACTGCAATATAATTGCTAATTTGAAATACATGTATGTGGTGTATCAATTAAAAAACCTTTCGATGCAAAAATAAATGAGCAGTCAAGGTCACACAAATTTAATTGCATTTAAGATATATGTATATGCATATTTAAAAAAAAAAAATTCTATGACAATAAGTTTAATATTTCGTATAACCTAATTACAAAGATTGTTTACATCCGTTTGAACTGACTATATCTATCGCTGAAGTTGTTTTATCAGTAAATATTTCAGATGCTAATCCACTCTTCCTGGTCTGGATGACTTGATGATGCGGTCAGCGATGCGTCATCACCAGTCAGCCTTCTGAACTAACGCAACTTCATGTACTGTAAGTTATAAGCGTTTTATATAGTAGCTCAGCTAAATTACTATACACAACTTGATGGAAACTACTTTGACAGATAATAAAATAGAAATAAAAAAAAAATGTAAAAGAATAACTTTGTATATTTTTTTATTTTTTGCCATTTTTCGGCAGGCATCAACTTTCTGGTAAAAAGAACACTGTATTAGGCAAATTGTATAAAACATATTATTATGATAGAAGGTCATAAATAAGCAATACAAGACAATTTTTAATAAAAAAGGAAACCAACTTTAATGATATTTTGAGGAGTTTCGTAGTGTATTTTCGAATTCGAAGGTACAATGTCAATGAAAATGAAATCGGTTCATAAACAAATAAGTTATGGCTGAACATCTATAAAAAAATATACATTTAAATTGAGTAACTTCCCTTGTTTTGAAGACGGTTAAATATAATATAGATTGTTATAAGCGATAGGGAAAGGTATTTACAGGTTTGACTTCTGCGACTAAACGTCTTTATGTATCTTATTTTCTGACTTTGGGCAGTGCTATTCCAGTTGCTGTTGCTTTATTATCTGATATTGGTGTTAATATATGGGTGATTCTGCAATGTCCTTCGATATATAACTCAGTAACAGTCAAGTTGCATCTGGCTTGTCTTTACTCTCTCATATGCAACCTGCATAGCCACCTTGCCCTTATACTCAAATTAAAAAAAATGTTATACGAAATATTAATAGCTTATTAGATTTCCGCAACTATTCGTATCTGATATAGTTACAAATATAAAAAGAAATGAAGATACAAAACAATGAGCTATTTCACCACTTTTTTATTTTACGGGCTGTTTTCTACTCTTATATTATTAGAATTCATTAGTGGGATGTACATCCTATATTCAAATCGGAGACAAATCTATATTAGTAATTAAACAAACCATTAAAGTACTGAGAGTGGGTTACATAAGAATATTAAAATATACTACTACTCTATACTAAAATGACAAATAATGAGAGATTAGAAATGATAATGATATGAGTAGTCCACCTGTAAAGTCCGCTATATTGATGGAGTAATTAATTGGGGAAACTGAATAAAACGTTTAGTCCTTAAACGAAACTATGGAGCTAAGCTATATTTTAATACGCTAACGGTACATCTGCTAACGTACATCATACGGTTACATCATTTGTAATTAAATTACGTACGGAAATAAAATCACAGTATAATAATAATATTATAATCAGCATTTTAAAGTTGTAGATAACAAGTTTTGCGAGAGTACTTTTAACATAGCTAGTTTTGCAGTTGCATAGATTCAACATAGATAGTTTTGAATCAGTTCCTTAAGTTTATACTATAATCGCATAATATGTTTTAGGTACTCCTTTTATACTAGTTTCAGTTTCTTCTTTAACTTATGTTTCTTTATTATCAGTTTCATCAAAAGTTGCCATATTTTGTTCTCCTTGAAGAAAGCTATAATATTTGAGATTTTCGAAGGCACTCTAATCTTCTCCGTAATGTTTGATAAATAGATTCCGTATATCATATAGATTGCTGATTTTACAGGTACTCCCAGATTCATCTTTACTGGTTCAATGTTTTCCATTGATTTACCTCTTTGGCAAACGTTTCCGTAATTAATCAACTCGGATACATAACTAGATTCGCCTTTAATACCAATTTTGTTATTTTTGTCCATTAAAAAAAAAAAATGGTATTTGGTAGATCAAGTAGATGCAAAACACGGTGGAAAAGCGCGGACTTCAAAATACCATGTGAAATGACTTCATAATACATATATCTCAACTGCTTTGTGAGTTTGAGAACATGAGTTAAGATGGCGGCGTTTGCACGAGTCTCATCCCAACTTATCGCGTGTTATTTTAAAGTTACCTGTAACTTGGCGATTTGTGATAGTGAACTATCATTCAACATAGAGACTTTTGCAAAAGTACACAATATTTTATCACAATTTGCTCCGAACATAGCGAGTTTTGTCAGAGTGCGATTAATGCAGACGACATTATTTTAAATTCATAACAAATTACGGCCATTAGAAGAAAAACTTCTTTTTTAACTTAGCGTGGTTTTCAAGTGTACTACTCATACGTTAAATGGCTTATATGGAGTTAAAGTTACATTTCACACAAAGTTATTTTATTTCACTTAAAATATGAAGAATCCTTACATATCTTAAAAATTATTTCAATATAATTATTATTTGAAAAGAGAAATTAATTTTAACACTGATAAGGCCTAAACGGAGTCGCTGCTTGTTCTAATTTGGACCACATCTAAGCCGCTTAGTTTCAAAATAGATCATTAACTATTTAATACTGTCACGATCACAGCGTGGGAGTGAGCTCTTGTCCGTGATTCGATTCCGTTTAATTGCTATTAGAGATATGTATTAAATAATTATTACCTTTTGTTGAGATGATCGTATAAATAATTATAATTTATGGAGAGTTATATTGGACAGTTCCAATTGTTGTTTATGTTTATTTTGTCTCGTTTTGTTAGGAAGTCATTATACAATTCCATAATTAGGTAATATTCGTTAATTTTATTATAGAGGTAGACATTTAGAACTCTTTAATTACTTTAGGTATATTATTACTAGCTTTGCTTGAGGCCTCTACTTCGTACTATATATCGTAGATCAAATTATACAGAATGCCAGTCAGTGTACCTATAAGTGTAGTAAATTTTTTTAAAAATCTTTATTTAATTTAGAGAATTTGGTCCAAGAAGAACATGTCAGTCCCATTGTATCCTAATTTTAGTACTTACATAGCTAACTTAGTGCTGTAATAACAAAATTCCGTAAAATCTTGACCTCCTCAATTGCAGGCAAAGCTAAGATTGAAGTAATTTTGGTAGAGCATGCTTTATTTATTTTGGCATTACATTTTTATTTTTCTCCTGAGTTATTCAACTTTCTACTTTTCACAATGCCTTTTTAAATTTATTTTTATGTGTGTATTTACGGTGTGTATTTTTTCCTTTTGCGGAACATTTTGGAGTTTTTTATTAACATTGATTTCTCAGATAAAATTTAAAAACTATTATATTCAGTAAGGTATTAAATGAAGCATGCGTTGGTAGCGGTGGTGGCCTTAAAAGGCGAATGCACTGAAAAATGACCTTTATTTTGTAAAAATTTATAAAAATGTAGTGTATTGGCCACTGGTCATCCATTTTAAAATAAATAACAGATTTAATGAATTATACCTTGATCCATAGCGTATAGGTTAAACTGATTTATATTGTAAGTTGTTCTGGCCACGTTTTGTCAGCAAGTGGCGCACATCTCATCTTCAATCGATCCACAGGTCTCGCGATTTGGTGAATTTACTTTTTCCATAAAGAAAAGCAAACTTGTTGAGAGGCATATGTCAGGAATGTACTTATTCTGAGAGCAGAAACAAAGCGTAATATTTTCTGGATCGCCAATGGACATGATTACTACGATCTTCAATGGATCACAACATTCGAGAATTGCTTTTTTCTCTTGGGTGAAATTATTACATCATATTTTTTAGGATCAACAAAAAATCCCTCTCTGAATAAGGCCCACCTGGTTAGCTATCACCCTCAAATTGAAAATCTGTCGCCAAACACGAATTGAAAGCCAGTCTTCCACTAGTCTTAGCGTGTTATCAGCTTGGACCATATCGTCACATAAGATCAGGTGAGATTGTGGCAACAACGAAAAAAAAAAAGAAATTACACTTTACATTTCACTGCAGTTGGAATTATAATAAATTATTTTTCAATTGAAATTTAGAGTTAAAAAGCCCGGCTACTGTGGAATGTAAAAGAAAAATATTAGCAAGATACACACTAACTGTTTAACTAACCTAGTATATTATAAAATTATATTATCTAAATCGTAATATGTTTTTTAGATTAGACTAACATGGACTGTGAGAAATGACATCATATCTTGTAAGTCCCTGGTATTCTAACACGAAGCCAAAAATAAGCTCGCTTGTTCAGCTAAACGCAAAGAATAAAAAGTCATGACACGTGAGTGACAGTTACATAGCTTGACTTTGATGCAGGTTTTTACAGCGTAATCTCATTTATCTACACTGAGATTTAATTTTATCCTCTCCTTAAAGCTTTTTTAATCTTTCCGACCTCAAAATATATACCTATTTGGTAAGTTAGTTTTTGCTTATTTATGCGTGGTTTGATCGTATGATATTTTAGCATAAAAGGCCTCTTGACATAGTGGTTGTAAGCCCTACTATTGAGCCGACAGGTCACAGGTTTGATCTCCGCATATGACTGACATATTTGTGATGAGTATAATTTGTCAGTTGTGTGGCTGAGTGTTATATATCTCTATATATGTATGGTATATCAGATGTTTAGTTATGCTTACTTTGTTTGTTTTTTTGTTATTAAATGATATTGTGTCCCCATATTTATTTTATTATTATTTTGGCTGAACAACAATCGAAATTATTTTAGTCTGTTCTACCGTTATTTCTTTGTGATATAGTAATGATAATGTACTTAATATAACTATGGACTTTATCTTTCTATTGACTTTTTATCGTAATGAGTTGGTAAATATAAATTTTAATCAAATTCCCTCAAGCCCGGTGAAAATGTAAAAGTATTCTGAGGCTTCAGGGCCCTTAGAGATGACAGTATGGTCATATATAAAAAAAAAACAAATACTACTACCATAATTTTAAGAAGGCAATAGTTGTTTTATAAGGTCTTAGCTATCATATGGTTGTTAGTATTAGTTCTATTTAAAAAAACAACTATGTTGTCTCATAATAACTCATTGTTGGGGGTTGAAGCACCATGATGAAGCTCAGAGGTCATATTATATTAAAGAAAAGTTAGTAAAGCTTCTACAAAAATTTGCTCTACTGCTATAAGGTAATGTTAATTTATCAGCTAGTAACAATAAGCCATAAATACTTTCAACTACCTCATCAAGGTTATTTTTATAATGACAATTAAATAAAACCTTACATAAGCAACTGTCACTACTTGTTCCATAAAGGGAGATAAACATAAATATGCAAAGAAAGGAAACACTACGTACGAAGGCAAAAACAGCATCAAGGTTTCTTCTGGATCTGAAATTGTTTGGAATTGTGTTAATATCTTACACTGTCATAGCGCGAGTAAATAAATATAACGGTGTGAAGCTTTACAATAAGATGAAAAAAATAATATAATTATTTGCAGTTACTTTTACACGGATATCAGATAAACACAGATGTGTTTTGGGTGCAATTTGCAGCATAGTAGCTAAATCTAACATCAAATTATGATTGTTACTTACATTTCTAATGATTCTTGTGAACTTTAGTGAAGTGATATTTTAAGCACAGTTTCAATAGATTTAGATGTATCTATCATCAAACAAATGCTACCACCTGTGACAATGAGTGTTGTATTTGAATCCGATAGTAATCAATGTCAGGAAAGTGCAAAGCTATACTAACAGAATTTGTTAAAAAGCTACTTACATATTAAAGACAAATATTAAATTAAACGGATTTTAAAACTTTCATTGGCAGACTATTATCAGAACAAAAGGAAATATCCTTGAAAAGACAGATAATAAAATCGGCGTTTAGAAAGCGAAAGTTCTGTTAGCTACCGATTCCCGAAGCCGAACTTTAAAAACACCAGACGAGAGACAAAACAAATACTTTAAGTAGCAAAACAGAAGAATTTTATTACAGAGCGTATCCGGACGTTGTAAAACATTCACTTTCACCTGTTCTACAAAATGGATCTACTCTACACAAAACAATATGACATTGTATTTTTTATTGAGCTTTAAGGTCGATTAAATTGTAAGTAGCGGTTTCTTTATTAAAGTGATAAAAGGTTCAGTAAAAATGTATAATTTTATTTGTATTACTACGTTACTTAACTAATCTAAATTGATAGTGATATAAAAGGTTTAGAATTGAAGAATAATATATTTATAGATTTATTGTATTGTGAATACAGAATATTATTTTACCTGAATAACTTTTAACTTTTACGTTGATATAGATTACACATTTTTAATTTTATTGATTGCAGTGACTATTGGCATCATTGTAGCACTCAGAGGCAATGTGTGTACCTTTTAATGAACGGAAATCAATCCAATAAATATGCCGAATAAAAATATAAAAAGCTTATTAAGTATATGATATATTTTCTCATACGTAACTTGATCAAAATTGGCTTGCTATGGGTCCTTGTCACTACAATTATGTAGTATTTAAATGAATGAGATATTTATAAATAAAAAAGCACTGATATAATACAAAAAAAAACATAAATCATCATTATTATAACTAACGGTTACCCAATGATCGAAATTCGACCAGCGACTTTTTAATTATAGACTATTTTCTTTTTGGCATTTGTAGTATGAACCTAAACAATGAATATTATATCACTTGCTGTCACTTTTCATTGAGTAACAATTTCAATATTTTGGCGGGTCTAAGTTCAATGGAACTGGTCATATTAGAATTCGCAGTAGTAATTTATTTAATTTAATATATTAGTAACAGATATTATAGATAAATTTTAGTTTTCTGCACTTCTCCATTTAAACTTTAACCATGCCAAATCTTACAGTCGCATGCAATACGCTTAAAAAAGGGGTTCAAAGTTTTTGCTTCACGTATTAATATAATGATAATTGTTTGGACTTAATATATTTTGTTCGAGTCCACGCAGGACTAAAAGGCAAATAGCTGCATTGCCCAGAAAATCAGGATTGCCATAAAACTTGGCAATTTAGCTACGAGTACAATGATTTTTTTTTTAGAACTGACTATACTGTTAGCCTTAGAGGCCATGAAGCCGCTACGACTTTTACAGCTTCACCGAACTTGGAACGGGTACAATGCCTGGTGCTTTCAATATTAGTAGAACCAGTGCAAGCACCACCGCCATATCTATTTCTGCAGCAAATCACCAGTGCTCGCCTTGCTGTGTTTCGACCCATAAAGTGCAGTTAGCAACACGGTTCCAACTCAGGTCTCTATAACTACTCGTAAATCATATCGCAAAAAACATCAAAGTTGTGAATGTAAATTAAGTAGATAAATCTATCTTCCTTACTAAGTCTGTAGTGAGGTTAATGTTGATTTTAAAAAAAACTGGTTATAGGCTGCAGTTACCACTTAAGTTACCACAAGTTACTACATTACCATAAGTTACTATTTGATAAACATATCAACTTATTAATCAGTCGGTCATCCAAAGCTTTGAAATCACTGGAAATTTTGTATTATATCTTAGTACGTAGTCACTTCGAATGAGCATAAAAAGTATGGGTTAACCAATATAAATTATATATTTATATCTAAAATTGAACAAACTAAGATTAGATAATTAGATTATACAGCACAGTAGTCATCGTGTGATTATAATGAACGCTATAACAAATATCAGGTTTTATATTAGGAAAATATTCGTAAAATAAGAGACATTTGTTTTTTAAGGAAATTGGCTGAAAGCACAATTAATTGTCCTGAGTTATTAGCTAAAATCATGCTCCGTACTGATGAGTTAAGTTTCAGACAGCCGCCGCTGGTACAAACCCCAGTTTTACAGCACTACCTATAGGCGGAATGCTTTCATGATACGTAATTCTAGAAGCTACAGTGCATTGTCTTCGGTAGATATCTTCTGCACCAGCTTACTTACATTAAAACGCTTACTAAATCAAGAATACTGTAGCTCAGCGACACTCAAAGTTTACGTTATTATTTTTAAATTGATATATTAACTATTAAGGTGTTTATTTATTTAGGTACCTATTCAATGTTGGGGGCTTTTTATTACCTAGCTATTTAATTAACACTATTTTTTCATCGATATATTAGTTTGTAAGCCATTCTAAAATTATAAAATAAAATAAATAAATAATACCAGGTAGACATATGCCTGTTTACTACTAATAACAATAGAAAAAATTACACTTTCATATTAATTTTATATATTAATACCTGACCCGATAGACGTTAATCTACTCTTTCCGTTAGTTAATGGGTCGACAACAGCACTACCTATACGATCCTAACATATTCATGAACCATTGTCACGATGAAACAAATATATTGTGTGAATATGAGATCACTTAGTCAAAAGTTATACGATCACTAACAGATGCAAAAATGATTTTTTATAACTTTTGGGTTTTATACAACCCAAGCCGAGGTCCGGCCACTTTGGCACCCTTGCGTGCATATAGCCCAGCTTTCGCAGCTGAGCGCCTTATTCAGCGCTCGCCCCCAAGCTACGGTGAAGCTATAAAAGCCGTCAGAGGGCCTTTTAGGGCCCCTAAGGCTAACAGTATAGTCTGTAAGAACAAAAGATTTTATGTAATACATACTAGTTGACTCGGGAGACCTTATTCTGCTCTTTCCAATAGTAAAAAACTCGACTACAGCGCTACCTATTCCGTATTATTTCCTGATAACTTTTCTAATACCATAAACAACACAAATCAGTATTAAATATGAAAACAATTTTTGGAAATGGGAAGGAGTAGGATAAGTGCCTACAGAAGTTAAGTTTGCAAAATTTTAAAACTTTCGGAAAATCTTCTCCAATTTTTCTTGCCCTATAAATCTAATTTGAAATATTACATACGCATGCTTACCAACTAACAGCATTTCATTTTTATTTATATACCTAGATAATTAAAAATGTAACAATTTTTGTAAATTAATAATAACAATTGAAGAAGAGGACAAAATGTTTTATTTACAATTATTTTAGTTCAACTTGGGATACAATAATAATAAACCTATCAGTGTTTGCATTGACGTAACAATGTTAGAACTCGTCCCTTTAGAAATTGAAATTTATTGTTTAAAGTTAAACAAAATGCAATCTATTTAAATACATACTTCTAAAACTGAATAATTGTGAACAAGTTTTTACAATCGTCATTTGTTCTTTTGTTTTTATATAAGGTAATATAATTATTTTTAATAATGATTGTAATCAACGTGGAAAATAAAAGATAATCAGCATTTAGTTATTTATGAGAAGTAATTTACAATGATAAAACATTATTTAAATGAATGTTCTTGAGAATACTTTATATCTTTTATACTTTTAACCTCTTTTTATTTATACATATCATTATAATTATGTATTCTAAGATGCTCGACTATCTAGATACTACGCCAAAGTAAAACCGTTCCCCACATTCCCACGAATACGCGAACCTACAAGTGTAGAATATAATGCAATGTTTTGATAAAGCATTTGCGCTTTTCGAAACTGTGTCGATTTTTGACACGCAAAAGCGCGCGAACTTTAAACATTCGTGCAATCTACCACAATTGTACGTTCAGTGATAAAAGTATAATAGCGCAAATAAGCACGCGAATAGTATTATAGTAATATTTTCGCACATATGAAGGACCGGGGTAAAATATCTATCACGACATCACTATATAAGAACCTATCCGGCTTATTTCAAGAGATGCACTTGAAAGTCAATTCATTTTTAAACTCTGTGTGTTTCCACTTCGATCGCATTGTCTATAAACATCCTGTATGATCTATCCTGTGAAGATGGAAGACATTGCGTAGAGAAATATGAGGTTAAGTTTTGTTGTAAGTTGGGTTTCATTTCGACTACACATACTGGTATTACTAGATTTAACTATCATTGGTTTTGTTAAGGTCATAGCATATGGGCATAGTTGGAAAGAAAACCTTAAAATTAAACCTTTCAGTTATTTATTTTTCTATACTTTTTGAGCTATAAACAATGAATAAAAACTGCAATCACACTATTTATAATACATATATTATTAGAACATGACATTATTAAATACGGTTAATTGTACCTTTTTCTTTGGTTCCGTAGAGTTTTTGTTTTTTTGGGATGAAATTGAAAGTAAAAAAATATTACTTGTCATCGCCTTAATTTTTGTTCTTACATTTTTTCGCTACAACACGGCTTATTTCAAAAAGCACTATGGACTCAAAACAAACACCATTGTTCAAACATTACGACATCATTGTGCCATTGACGTCAGTTGTATAAAAACAAATTGGATCATACGACAAAAAGAAGGGCGAAAATAAAAGTTTATAACGATTTTTATTAGAGCAAAAACGTTTCTCAGTAGTTTAGGTGCTTTTCGACTTTTTTGACGAAAGTTATGGTTATTACCGACAAAGTCAAAGCCGTCTAAATCTTTTCGTATGCAAATAAGTTACGTTGAACCCGTGTCCGAAAGGACCGTGGCACAGTGGTACGCACATGTCTCGTCGTCGCGAAATTTACCCGGTGTCTTTTTTGTACGAATTTATTCCTTTTTTCGAAGTAATAATAAATAAACGATTTAACTCGACTGAATAGTTTTAGTTAAAGCGTCGTTGTTGGTTGCGGGTAAATATTTTGAATATTTTTTTTTTATATTACCTTGAACTTTTGAATGTCGTTTAGGACACAAGCATGTGTTCTTTATTACTTTGTGTGAGGTATTATTACTACGCCGTGTTGTGTTTTTTTCAAAGTTACTTCACTTTTTAAAGATATGGTATTTTTGTTTGAAATGTTATATTAAGTGACTGAATACTACGTTTATTGTTATTAAATGGTTTCTTGAAGTAAAAAATTATACAACTTACATAATCATTATGTACTTATCTCTAAAATTACACATTAAGTATATACAGTTTTAAGACATTTGGAATTTAAATATGGTTGTAATGCAAACTTTGAGTGTATTGTTTTATTTAGAGGAAGTGCGGGTAGCGTTTATTTTATACAAAGATATTCCTCTGTGTTCTCTCTGGATAATGGCATTGGAGCATGTATCTTTATATCATACCTAATATCATTATATAATTACCACTGCTATGTTCCTATGTTTTAATATTTTTCATAGTTTTATTATTACAATTCCTTCTAAATCGGCGTCTTGTTTAAAAATTAAAGTTAGTTATTTTATTATATCATTCTATTAGTGAATTGATGACCCTCAAATATTACAATTCTGGGAAAAATAGTTATTTATTTTAATTTTCCTTACGAAATATTATTTTTTTGTCTGAGAGTCACGTGTTTTGAAATACCATACAATTGTCTGTATGCCATCTGTACGTTATCATTTAATGAATATACACAATTGAGAAGTACCTTATGTGACGTGACTCTAAAATTATTACTAAGCGTTGAAATAGTTTAAAATTATATGTGCTAAAGAAGTTTCACAACTTAAATTTTGCTAAAGACGAATTTGTACTTAATACCTTTAACTTTGATTTTATTCATTGAATGATAACGTCAAGTCATAATATGTTTTTTTTTTAGATTAAAAAGTATTTTTGATGAGTAAAACCTTTCCTCTCGATTTCCTGCAATCTGTGGGAGTGATTTCGAGAAAAGGAACGGAAGTGTGTAACAGGAAGCCGGGGAAACGCGCGCTATTTATTTGATTTGACCAGTGAGCGCGCGCGGTAGTAGTGTGATCGTCAGTTGGAACCCATCCATTTCCTGAGAGGTTGGTACTGTCAGCCAACAGTGTGTGCGTGTGTGTGACGAGAAAGAGAAAAGAAAACAGAGAAGGAGAACGCATCAGCTGTGCGCCTAACCTACAGTGTTGTGTATAAAATGTACTGTTAATTAATTTATATGTATAAACTATATTAGTCAGATGTTACACCACATATGCGAGTATAGTATGGCTCGCTCGTCCTTTTTATTTCACTTTTAAAGTGATCAAAATAGTTTTCCAAAAGTTGTATCCTGCTGAATTGCAACAGTTAGGTATATCATTTTTATTACAGACACCCAGCAAACAAATTTGACAAGCAAAAGTAAAAGAAAAACATATTTAAGCACTTCTTGATAAAAAGATTAAACTCGGGCCAATTTTAAAGGAGAAATCAGGAGAATGCGAAATTGTGTTTATGTTATTTAAATCTTATTTTTCATGGGTTTAATTACGACCGAGCTGCTGTTATCTCTCTCGCGCTCTATTCGGTCTATCAAGCATAGCGCGACAAAAATAGTTTTTTTTTAATGTCTTTCAGACCGAATTTATCCATAATGATTTGTTTTTCTAAATAACAAAAAATATTAATTTCTCAGTTATGACCTATCTAGATAAACTAGGAAAGTAAAACGTTATCCAAATAAAATAAAAATCATACAAATCGTTAGAGCTGTTTTTAGAAACATAATATATAGATTACCTATAAGAATTGTAAATAGTAAATATTATAACTAATGATGCCCTGCAGACGATATTCTTTCCTTCCCGATAATCAATATCTAAACCACAGCGCCGCGCCACCTATCCCGTTTTTTTCTGATAACTTTTCCATTATCATATGTTCATAACAAAAAAAGAATTGCGCATATCCATCCTTTGAATCGGTGATCTATGATCCTGAGTTCATACAAAAATCCGATAGAAAAAAGGACGTTAAACTTTTCCCGAATTTTAAAATTTCCCGGGAGACTTCAAATTTCTCTTAAATAAAAACCTAATTCGGGTTATTACGAAAATTAAAAAATAATAATAGCCGAATCGGTTCAGCCATTCTCAAATAACACACTCACCAACGAACAGCATTTAATTTTACTAGCGATCGCCCTAAGCTCAAAATTCGACCTCCCACTCTTTGATCATAGACTATTTTAATGAGTATTATTTACATCACTTGGTGTCACTTTTCGTTGAGTGCCAATGTCAAAATTTTGGTATATTCAATGACTATGTTCAATGACATTGGTAGGCTTAGGATTCGCAGTAATAATTTATTTCATTTAATATATTAGTGACAGATATTATAGATAAATTTTAGCTTTCTGCACTCCTTCTCCATACAAACTTTAACCATGCCAAATCTTAGTATTCCGTGCAAGCAATACGCTGAAATTGGTACCGAAAGCTTTTGCTTCGCGTATTAATATTTTTTTAATTTATATTGTATTTAAGTGCACGTAAAAGTTATCTAATTTAGATTTTTAACATTGATAAAGATTACATTTTAACTTTGTTAACGCATCATTTTTTTAAATCTCCACTATTCATTATTACGTGGTTCCTTAGTAAGAAAAACATAGGATAAATAATTATTCCTTTGCGTGGCCACTCGACAAATCCATGAGACCATCGGTCATTCGTTCTACAAGCAATAAGCGCTCCGTCCATGCCACTTAACTCTAGCAATTCTGAGAGCTATGTCGGTTATTTTGGTTTTTCTGCGGATCTCATCATTTTTCTTTCAGTGTGTGTGGACTCGCCACGATGTGGACTGATAAGCTGGTAAAGATTGTGGTAACCCAGTGGTTCCAGTAGCACAGGACCTGTCTTTGTGGCGATTTTTGCGGAAGCCTACTTCCAGCTACGTCTTTCGGTTGAATGGATTGATAGATGACAAAACTTCTTCTTTTTCTATAAAACAAATTAAATATCTATCAATGTTATACTTTGAGCCTAGTTTTATTACTATTTTTTCATTAAAATAACTACGTCATTAAGTAAGTATAAAATATTGTTAACAAAATGCAACGAGCGGTTTGATTAGCGCTTTTTCCGCAATTGATAAACAATCTGACCTTCTCAGCCCAACCCACGCTGGATAGGATGTAATTTTTACTACTTTATATTGTAATTTATTCATAAGTTAATAATTCATCTCTAGTGGATTAACGTTTGTATATAAAGTTCATGTCTTTGGAGCGTCATAAAATTATATAATTTAATTATAATTGATGAGGATGAATTAATCGAAAGTATTTTAAATTTGATTTATAGTACCAGCCCATAAATTGCTATAATGAGTTATAAGGCCTCTTTGGAAAGTACGGGCATAATCACCACGTCACCTCATGACATATAGGACATTTCAGACGCCAATAAATATACAGTTGGGAATTTTTGGAGGCATCTTAAATTGTCATAATGTGGTTGTTACTTTAATTCATAAGCTTATGTTATTTGAAACTATATTGTTGTAAAATTAGTGGCATTTTACGTGACATAGTGTAGTTATTGTGAACAATAAATAATTATGAGTATCATGCAAATACCACTAAATGAGAACATGAAATCTACAGTTCTGTATTTTGCCGTTTACGTTGGTATACAAGGAAATTTCTGTGCCGTTCAGGATTCCCCATGTCATTTCCCCCTCAACGTTTAAGTCGATGTACAAGAACTCTTATTCTTATTAGAATATAAGTTACATTTTATAAACGGCAATGAACATTCACCGACAGCCGCCGTCAAAACGCTGGGTTATAAATATTGCGGTGAAATCTGATACCACTGATATAAACACGCTGAACCCGAAAACCGATGAAAGGAGAAAGCGGAAGGGCTTTTTATTAGGTGTGTGTGGTCTCGGTTCAGCACGTCGTAAGTGTCCTCATAATCCCAACCACCTCACCTCAGTTAATTGTACCTACCGGTGAATGAGACGTTCGACATTCTTCTTAAACTCCCGTGAATAAGTAGAGAAGCAAAATAAGTTTGAAACTGTAGTGAAAAACAACCTCGTTTTCCCTTTATATTCTCATAGACATACTTTTAAATCAAGACCTCTGTGTTTTTACATGAAATGTTACACACTTATAATAATTCATGTTTTTTTATTGTAGCACGACAAAGTTACACTGTGCAATCGAAAAACAATAGCATACAACGAGGGATTTACAATACGTACATTATCAATCGTCGCTGCACTAGCAGCCTGCTTTAATGTCTTTTCATTTTATGTTTGAAGGACTCCATGTTGTAGGAAGGAGGGAATTTAGGGAAGAGACAATTGCACAACTTCACAGTAGGAATGGCAAAGATATCTATCTATCTATACTAATCTATACTTTTTATTTTGTAATATAATATAACAAAGCTGAAAAGTTTTTTGCTTCTATGTTTAAACACGCTTATTTCAGGAACTACCAGTCGGTTTCAAAAAATTGTTTAGATATATGATAACTAGATTCACGAGGAATAGTATAGGTTAACTAACATTTGGTTTCAACTCTCATGTAGTATTAATATTGATTCTTGTTAAGTAAGTCGGAAGCGGAAGCTCCCCCCTACCCGAACTGCTTTATTCGCGTGCGATGGCGTAATGGTTATACGTAAATTTGTTCTACAAAAATATTGGTCCTTAGTATATCTAAAAAAAGTCCGCGATAGCATATACCTATCTCATATGCATAAACCACAATAAGGTATTTTGCGATTCAAAATTGATTTATGAGCATTATTTTTAGGCATGACATATTAATCATTACGAACAAAACTTACTTCATCATAATAACAATTTTATGAAGTTAAGTTTTGCCCATTATATAATGTTATATAGGCAGATAGTTTAAGAGATCATGAAAAATTAAAATAATTTGTACTTGCGGGAATTGAGAACAATTATGATAGGCTACACGGGAGCGTTGGCGACGCGGTGTTTGTCGGATTAAATGAACACGGGTGAAACCGTGGGGTACAACTAGCATTATGATATAGGTAAACTTCTTTTTTCCTGCCAAAATGGAGGTTACTCCGAAGTTGTGGTTACGTAAGCTAGTGGTGTACCTTAAGTGAAGTGAATAATTTTGAACTAATACATCTTTTGTCTTGTTTACTTGTGGGTAATATTGAAAGTTGCGAGCGCATAATACAGTGATGGATGTGCTAGGCTAGATGATTAATTAATTTTAATGGTTTTGATTTTATCCTATTTTACATTATTTTTATTTGATTTCAATAATGTAAAGTTGGTGAAGTTGGTTTTCTGTTTGTTAAGATTTGTCTTGTGTTACAACAAAAAAGTATAATTTTTTTACGTGCGTACTTTTTTCCCATATGAATTTCCTTGGCGTGTTTTATAAAATAATAGCGGAACTAATCAAGTTCTTCACGACCTTAAAAGTAAGCGAGCCGCTCTAGCACGATGGGATCTCACCTGTGGTGGCACCGCTCACTTTTGCATAGGTTTTTTGGTGCGCGTAATGTCCTCGCTGGCATCCGCTTCGCTTATTTTACTGCCGAGGCATGTACGGCTTGAAGTTTTATAATATACTAGCGGTGTGCTCACGGCTTCGCACGCGTTTCTTACAACACAGTGGTTGTTTGAATAACGTAATTTTATTTTTCTTATTATTATATTCAATTCATAAAATATATCAATTGAGAAATGGCAAAAATTCATGAAAACTGGGTAAAAACAATTTTTTTTTACGATTCCTAAATATACCTATTGTTGACTACTCTTATAGCATATTAGTTATGGAATGACGTAAAATTCCCGTCTACAATATTTGATCACAATCAGCTGAGAATTTAATTTAATTTTTGGAAATTCTTTTTTTACCATTTCTAAATGCAATATTGAAAATTGAATATAAACAGATAGACAAGAAACATCCAATGGAATAATCATGCTTAGTATCGTTCAAATAGTACGGGAATCGGGAAATTGAAAAAGAAACTGTGCAGTCAGAACTAAAGATTTATTGATGTACATAATTATCTACGATATTAAAACGCTACACCAGTGTGCCAAGAATAAAATTTTAATTTCATTAATTCTTTATAGACACAAACTCACCTGTTTCAGTGCCGATGTGGCCCAAGATGGCGACACGCTAAGCCTGGTAAAGAAACTGACTCTCAAGTGTAGCCGGCAAAACATGCCTACCTATAGGTGCTTGCTAACATATTTTCAACTTGAGTGTGGTAGCGAGCCATTCGGTATTAGACAATACCATACCACCATGCTGTGGTTTCAACACGATTTTTTCCTTCACCGAAAGGTCGGTCTCTTTCCAGGGATTCGAACTCACGTCAATCGACGCGCTGTCTGTTTACGCTACCACTGAGAAGTCATTGCTTTAATCATTATGAAAGCTACCTACCTATCAACTGATGATAACCACATAAAAATCCGAGGAAAATGACCAATACCGAAAGAGAATGTCTAAAGGTTAAAACAGAGTCACTGAGTTTTAATTTTTATCATGTGTTTAGTAAACTAAGTCTGTAATACGATTATATTATAGCCTTGTTATAAGTTCTATATTTTGAATTGGAATATATCCTAGCATTTAATATAATGATATTTAGCTTAAGAGTTTATATGAATGATATGTAAATGTTCTATATCCCTGGACTTTATTATAGTCTTTAGAGAAGTTATACGGATAAAACAACAAACAATCTACTAACATTAATCTTAATTGTGTATTATCTAGTTCGACATTCGATATGCCCGCGGGCTGATAGAAAATAGAGTTTTAATTTGTGCTTTGTTCGGTTAAACGGATGCTGAATGTCGCAAACGCAAAGTTGCTATGAGTTTAATGAACGGTTTAATGGCTTATATATTTTGTTAATGGCCTAGTAATATATGACACTATAATTTAAACTATATAGCTTTATTATGATAGATAAGCTAGTATTTCACGACAATCTCAAGTAATGTGAATGTCAATATTAAGTGAGATTGCGGAGAGAAAAAAAAAATTTTTGGAGATTTCTCTCTACTTGGCTGTTTGATTGGTGGAAAACCTCTTACCTACAGAATATCGTAGCCAAATGATCTACCGTTGTGTTCCTGCAGAGAATAGGGTTTCCAGAGCTCCATCCAAAAAACTGGATCTTAAGTACAACTACCGAGACACACGTATAAATGCTTGGTGACAATTGAGCTGTAGAAAATACCCGAGCAATGTTATATTGCTGTTTTGGGTCCTTTCCAGTTCAGACTGATTGGGAGTTTTTGATCCGAAGAGACAACAGATCGCTTTCAATACTCAGTTATCATCATGATGTCCGAAAGATATTACTGAGCTATGTGGAGTCAACAACGGAAGATCTAAGACAAAATCCACTTCCACCACTTCCAGTTCCCAATTATCAACTGTTCGTGCAATCTATTTGATTGTGTGATTTTTTCGTTGAATTAAATAATAAAACAATGAACAATAAACCGACTTGCGTATGTAGAAGTTGTATGTCTTTGTTCAGTGAAAATGGATTTAGTTATTATTTGTACATATTTTTTTCTAATTATTTATTCTAATAAATAGATTCGAATAGTACTAACGAAATTCAATTAAAGTATTTTTTTTAATGTAAATCTTATTAAGTTTAGACTTTTTATTGTAATTCTTTGGTTTCGAAGTACAAAGTATTTTATACCGGCCGAAATTTATACCCATAAAGTTTCGACCTGTTTATATGTTGAGAGAAATAACTAAGATCCTATATCTAGATAGGCTGTAGATGTATCGTATACATAGTCGTATATTATATACGACATAACATATATTATGTACCTACATCTTTTACTTTCCGACTTACGGTGATATTAATTTTCTATTTCTAACTTGACATTTCATTAATTTAGTATTATATTTAAAATAACGTACATATGTAATGCGATTTCTTAAATTACAAAAGCAGGACTCAACAAAATATATCTATACCTCCATTTAAGTGTAAAGTTAGAAATATCTTATAATTTTTAGGAAGTTTGCTCGTTAGTTTTCTTAGCATAACAGAAATTGAGTATAATATGGTTTAAGATTTTTAAAAGATGTTGGATATCATCACAAGTATTCAAGTAATGCTACAACACATGTAAAGCAACCCGATTAATAGCAAATAATTAAATACACAGAGAAAGAGAGTTAATCCAATTATTTAATATAGGATTTTTACGAAAATGACTAAATTGTTTAAAAAAAAAAATCACTGGTAATTACTATGAAATAATATTTACGATGAAGAACTTATTTGATGTACGACAAAAACCTTGATAGGGACACGCGTGTAAACGAAATCATCTGTTGAACACTGTCAATGTATTATAAGCCTTTTTAACGCACGGAGTAAGAATTCAATTTGCACATCAGTTTTGATTTAGTTAAGTGTAACTGAGTTTGACGGGTATGGTTGAAGTTAGAACCTTGGTTGTAGTGGCACGCGAGTTTCCACATAGAACCTAAGAAGAGGTGGCGTCATGGCGAAATGTTTTTGATCAGAATTATTAATTATTATAGAAATCGGTGTAGTCTTTATTATTAATACAAATAAATAAAATTGAAGTGTCTGTTTATAATGTCAAAATAAGAGCTTTTTACTAAATACATATGGAAGTATTACATATACAGTACTTACTTATAAAAAAAAAAGTATGTTGTTCCGATTTTGACGGGACTTTCACTGGTAGATAGCTGATGTATAAGGAGTGAGTTAGGCTACTTTTATTTTAGAAAAGAATTAGGTTTCCGCGTAAATAAAAAAAAACTGGTCAGGTGCATGAATGCGGGCGCTGAAATGGCTTAGACTAAGTAAATAAACCATAAGAGATATAGCAAATTAATTGACTAGACACTTAAAAACCAATAAAAAAGTCAACGAAAGTATATGGAACACCCATAATAACAATTTTTGTCTCTAAAATATCCGGGAGCGGGGAGCAAGATTCGCGTGTGTGCCCGATCGATGGAATTCTATAGTCCATGTGAGCGAAGCCGCGGGCACAGCTAGTTGATAATACAATTTAATACAGTCATATTTACACTAAGCAATATTAATAAATAAATTTGAATCTTTTTAAAAAGCGCAAAATTCTAAATTTTGAAATGACTTATTTAGTTTATTAACCCCCCACGCAACAAAAAGGGGTGTTATAAGTTTGATTAATATCTACAATTATGTAGTCCTTTAATTTGATATATCTTTTATGGTTTACTCAGTGTAAGCCATTTAAGCGCCCGCGTCGATGCACTATGACCAGTTTTTTTATTTGTGCGGAACCCTAATTATTTTTGTAAAATAAATGTAGCCTAAGTTACACCTTATAAAATCAGCTATCTGCCAGTGAAAGTCCCGGTCCCATCAAAATCGATCGATCAGTTTTGGGGATCACCTGGAACATACAAACAAACAGACAGACAGAAATTATAAAAAATTGGTTATTTGTTATAAGTATCGTATATACTTTCATATGCATTTAGTAAAAAGCTGTTATTTTGACATTACAAACAGACACTTCAATTTTAATATTTTTATTATTAAACATTATTAAGGTATTTATATAACTTTATTTTACAGTTACAAACAAAGACTACATAAATTTCAGTTTATGAAGCTCTTACCCTACAATTATCATGTTAAAATGTAATAATACCTCCATTTTTGCAGAATTATTACAAAAGACGGCGTCTATAAATTTGGTAAGACAACTTAATTATTTTCAGTTGAACATAATTACGGTTAAAATCGATCAGTTATTTACGACATCAATTCGCTACAAAGCCCACATGTTAATTCAGGCGTCAACTTAGAACGTGTAATTAAATAGCTTATGTAAACTTTTGCAAGTTATAGGTAATAGTGAACAACACTGTATCGCAATGGCTCACTTCATATATTTTTGTAATCTCAATTTTATTTAGGGAATTTGCCACTAAGGATATGCCAGTCCAAGGATGTGCCATATCATTAAAAAAAATGTTGTTCTTCATTTTTAGGTTATAATGCTACAAAGACTCCGTTTATTGTTTACACGTCACGTGACCATGTCGATGACGACTTACATGAATTTACTCCCTATCCAAATCTTCATATAGAAGTTTTCACTTCAAAAAACCTATATTTCCATTTATTGATTTTATTGATAATTGTGTACATAAAGATAAAATAATTTAGATTAATTTGTTCTTTCACTTTATTTCAGTAAATATTCTCAATACATTACAATAGTTACGTGTTTTATAACAATCGGTCAAGCCGTTTATGAGTTATTTCCGGATATACAGACAAAATGACAGTTATTTTTTAAATTTCATATTCGCGATCAAATTTTATAATAGATAATTATGGAACACAAAAGTTTGAAAAAACTTTCATGTACAGACAGAGCTACAGATATATATGTACGTATATATGAAACTATCAGATCACTCATTTTTTTAAATGTGAGAATGTTATTGTAATAGAATTGTCATTAATGTATTTGTACTATTTTATTAAAGCGAAGTCCACCTTTTCTGAATAAAATCGGATTGAGTTTTCAAACATGTGTCAAAATAAAATGTAATTTAAATCAATAGCCCTAAGGAGTATTGATATCAACTTCGAAGCAAATCACCGCCAAAATAATTTTCTACCCCTTTTTAACACCGTTAGGGGATGAATTTCAATAAAATACGAAACACGTCTTCCATCAATTCTGTTAAAAAAGGTTTACGCAAAACTTGAAGTAGATTGGACCAAGGAGTCACGTTGTCCCATACAAACTCTGCCCCCGTTTTCAGCCCTTTAGGGGTAGAATTTCGGAAAATCCTTTCTTATCGGATGCCCACGTCATAAAAAGTAAACACCCTCCAAGGTTCAGGTCTCTACAATCAGCGGTTTAGGCTGTGCGTGGATCCGTCAGTCATTCAGGACAAAGCATTTTATATGTATAGATCATCCATACTAATATTATAAATGCAAAAGTAACTCTATCTGCCTGTTACGTTTTCACGCCCAAAACCGCTGAACCAATTTTGATGAATTTTGGTATAGAGATAGATTGGACCTTGGGAAATAACATACGGTACTTTTTGTAGCAAAAATAAAACTTTAACGTTAGAAAATAGGAGATGAAAGTTTGTAAGAACAAAATATGGGAGCACCAATGCGCATGCGCGGTAATGTTGGTTGCCACGCCAACCAGTTTGTTGATTTATTATGCGCATGTGCAGTAATTATGTAATGATAATGTTGTCAACGGCAACTGGTTTGTTGATTTATTGACATTGTTATACTTAATAAGAAATATATTGTATTTCTAATACTTAACTATGAAATTATAGTTCAGTTTTTTTTTTAATATTGGCTGAAGTATTTTTAAGCTCTAACTACGCAGTATGGCATAATTACTATTTTATTTTGTGATTGAAATGTGACGTGTGCTGTCAACCGTGGCTCGCGGGAGTATATATATATTCTAAATGATATACCTATTATAAGTTATCTAGATTATACAGTTTTCATACAAGTGAATTACTTCATTGTGTTATTCCACATGGAGTGAAAATAAAACTTGTGTGAAAGTTTGTATGAAGAACCCATCATTTCTCAAATTAGGGATATGAAAATTCATATTTATGCTTTTGGTAAGGAAGACATAAAAGGGGTTTCAAGTTTTTCAAAAAACCTTCCCACAGGCCGGTACTTTAAGGCATGATTTTAATTATTTTTGATGTTTTATTGGGGCGGTTGATACATTGGATTCATATTGGCGTGTAATAACAATACCATACACACAGTGATAAGCCCATTTATGTTTTTTTGGTTTGTCGTGTTCCGATATCAGCCGGTAAATAAGCAGTAATATATCAGGGTCCGTAATAATCCTTACCGGATTGCGACCACAATTCACATAGTGATAAACCCATGTCTTTTATTATTTATTGCTTTTGTTTGGGTTATTAGGTAAAATACAGATGTTTTGTGCATACTTAGTAGGTAGGTAGTCGTTTAACTCAAGGATATTTCGTTTATTATTATTCTTATTACTAATTATTTATATATTTAACTTCAGATATACCTCGCAAGCGTAAATGTGATCTAGCGTGTAGCTCTAGCAGAGATCGAGATGCGAAAATTATTAGTGAAGCAGCCACAGGCCCGTTTGACTGTAGATGCTGATATAAAACTGTAAATTATTGCAGGAACGGGGAAAATGTATTCCTTTTGAGAGCTTCCATTGCGTGCGCTGCGTAAATGGTTAAAGTTACGTAACAGTCATGTGCGAGGAAATTGTTTGTCTTAATAAGTTAACTAACCTTAACCATAACTTTTTTATAGCAATAAAATTTGTTTTAAAATAGTGTATTATTTGCGAATGTGTTTTTATAAACATGGTATTAATCCCTATCGAAATAAATATGTTATTCTTCACAAGTATTTCATTTTGAACACAATTGTCTTTTACATTATTTGATTTCAATTAATGTCTTAGGAGATATTACAGTTTTAAAGTAACTCCGCAGTAAAATAATGATTACGTACCGTGCGCACATTTTCATGTGGGGAGGGAGAGCGAATGGTGCTCAAATGGTTCGTAGATAACAAAGAAAGTTTCAGCTCTGTAGAATTGTATTAATGTTGCCTATGACCTACTTTCTCTCTTTTATGTGACGCAGACGAAGTTGAGCGAGTCAGTTGGTTTATGAAATAAACAAAAAAATATATAATTTATAGGTAAACGATTTTGAAGTATGTACCTATTACAAATAATTGTAAGTATAATAAGCCAAACAAAGATCTAATTAGGTACCTAGTTTTATCAGTTATAAAAATCCGTAATTATTATTGAATTGTACATAGATACAAACTAAATATGTACAGGAATTTTCGGCAGTTCCTTTTACTTCAGATACAACTATGACACAGATATTTTTTAATCTATATTAATAAATCTGTAGTCTGTCTGTACTTTTAATATTTTTGCAAAATTTTCCGATAGGCAAAATAAGTAAACGATATTGTTCACGAATATGCCATGTGGGTAACAATCGCGCAAGGGTGCCAAAGTGGCTGGACCTGGGCTTGGGCTGTTGCCGCGATTGCAAAGAAGTCGCAATCTGACTAATTCCCTATCCGTAAGATTCGAGCTAAACTAACATATACATATATACATGTCCCTGCCTCCTTGGAGAAAGGAATGAACATGTGTATATGTATTTACTATTCTGTAAATATGATCGAAACTAACTATCGTAAAAAAAGAAATAAAGGTCCCTTACAGAACCTCAATTGATAGGGTATAAATATATTTAAATATTACTTTTACAAATCGTAAAAAAGAAATTGAAATCCTAAATGCATGTCACTCCTCAATTGATACGTCATATGAATTGTCAACAATATAAGAGTTAATATAAAATTACGGGATGTAAATAACTACTGCGTAGTAACAGACGCATGCGGAGCCGCGGGCACACCGCTAGCGTTATATTAAAGCTAATAGTCTATATCCGCTAAAATAATAATAATTGCCGTATCCGCTTTGCGCTTGTATTTTGCTTCCCACTTGATCAACAGTGTAATCTATTGCCGTTTCTAGGCCACTACGTATTATTTTATTTATTATAATATCATTATTATTATACAAGTTATGTTAAATTCCTTTCTCCGTTATTCAAATAAGCGATATACAGGAAACTGTGAATAACACCGGAGTTTATTTTTTTAAATTATTTATAAGTTTCACGTTTTGTCTACAATCACACCTGATGTTAAGTGACGATGTGGCACGATTGTAACAATCTAAACCTAGTGTGAGAACTGACTCTCAAGTGCAGCTACCGGCACACAGTTATATATGGGAGAATAAGATTATTTTAAATTATTTACATTTTTATAGTGATTAGATTATACACCGGTACAGTTTGTAATTGACTAATGCGCTCTCCTCTCTCTGCATGTCACCAGTGACAAGCCGTTTTGACAAGCAAGCCGTGGCATAAATATTTTAGTAGTACCTTCGTCAGATCCTCCAAGCCCGGTGAAGCTTTAAAAGCCGTCTGAGGCTTCAGGGCCCGTATGGCTAACAGTATATTCAGCTCTCTACACCCTCGGGGGTAAAATCATTATCATGCAAGGGTAATACATTTTTTTACAGGGGAAAAATTACAAATCCATTAAAAACACGTATACAGAGCTAATCGTTTCGCGTTCTCGAGGAACTTTCCACTAAAATGCCAAAAAAGCATCGTGAAATAGCCAGTACCTACTTCGGCTAATTACATATTTATATAAAATGGCAATTTCATTGTTAAGAACCTCATATTTTTAAAAATTTATTACGATTAAATAGCTCTTTGTATTTTCATGTGTCATTTTCTCTATGATAATTTTTCTAATGTCATGGGGGTAACAAAATTGAAAAGGTTACGAACCACTGGTCTACAGTTTATTTATCGCTCCCACATATTGGTGCTTGGCGACAGATTTCAACTTGAGGGTATTATTAGCACTGGATTACTTATTGGTTATTAGTCATCAGAAAATATCCTACCAACATAACTGTCTACGGTTTCATCACTATATTTTCCTTCACAGGGAGTCTATCTCACATCGATCGACACGGTGTACATACACGCCACAACTGAGCAATATTTGTGTATAATCAATCAACAAGATAATGTTATATGTAGAAGAAGAAAAAGAAAAGCCATTCTGACTGAGCCTGGGTACATACAGATTGGAAAGTCTCAAGTGCCAAGACTGAATACATAAGTAACGTCAGTCACATTTTGTTTAGTGCAAACATAACAGCTCAAGTGCTGGTACTTTACGGCACGACATGCCATAGTGCTTCTATAGTCCATGCACATTGCACAGTTTTAGACACAAATGTAAAAAGTCACTGAATAATGTAAACATATCGAATCACGAACAACAAAGTTTGTTAAATTAATTTACACAATATATTTTTTCATTATTACATAAAGCATCGCAAAAAATATTATTAACGCTGTGAATAATGCCCATTTATCAGAAATGATTCACCTTCAGACAAGTCGAATAATAATTATTGTAATTGCCCGCAGACATTCAATTTCACAAATATATCATAAATAATAATATATAGTTTTATACGCTGTATTATTTCTATTTGTTACAGTTTATTTAAGTACTTGTAATTCGCTTTAGTGCTGAAATCCTAAAAGTCGTGGAATTTAGTAGGTACTGCTTTTAAATTATGTGACTAAGTGACAACATGAACTTTTTTTAAGTTAAAGTTAGTTTAGTATACAGATAATCGCAGCCAAATAACCTGGTATTGTTTCTGCGGTGCCAAATCATGGTATTAAAAGCGTCCATAAGCTACAGTGGCCGCTTACAAACCATGTGGACCGTATGCTTGTTTACCACCTTTGTTGTATTAAAAATATCTATATATCTTATGTATAAAAATCTTGTTTGCATGCGTTAACTAGTGATTCTTGTTCTGAACAACTAGACCGATTTAGTTCATAACTATGTTTTATCGAGACGACGGTTAATGAAATATGTTAGGATCGGATAGGTACCTATCGCTGTCGTCGAACCATTAACTACCGGAAAGGGCAGAATAACGTTTGCCGGCTCAGCTAGTAGTAAATTATATAAAAAAGCACCGCCAAGGCACTCGTGTAGCCTATTGTAATTGTTCTTCCCGCGAGTACAAATTATTTTAATTTTTCATTGTCTCCTAAACTATATGTTCAAATAACATGACACAAAGAGCAAAATTTAACTTCATAATATTGTCTTCATGATGAGGTAAATTTTGTTCGTAAGGATTAATATGCTATGCATAAAAATAATGCTCATAAATCACTTTTTAATTTTCAACATATGTTTTACATAAAATACCTTATTGTGGCTTACGTATAAAAGATAGGCATATGCCTATCATCATATACAAAAATATTTTTTTGAATCCGGAGATTAATTAGCGTGTTTAAAGAAACAAAAAAAGCTTTTTCGCTTTATTATATTAGTTTAAATCGATGTTCGTGTAATTAGTTAATTTATTTAAATAAAAAACATATTTTGATGTTTTCGATAATAAGTTTAATCTTCAGAGATAACTCTTGATTTAAAAATAATTATAATTAAAATTTTTCGTGTTTATTATACATTAAAAAAAATGTAATTTATAAAAAATATTTCAATTAAGAATTTAATTAAATAAGTATTTTTTTATAAGCCTCAATAAAATAAAACCATTGTACATATCGTATACTTACAACGTTTGAAATGAAACCAACCTTATATTTGTATATTTCATGAATGAATTAATTGTTAATTGTGTAAAATGCAGCAATATGTAGTCGATTTGAGTAATTATTGTTTATTGTAGATATATGAGTATATACAGAGTTTCACACAAGAACATTAAAAAACTTGGAAGCGATTTTCTTCTCTTCCTGCTGTAGCTGTAGTGATATTGTTTCAAAACCAAACCAAGAAATAGTAATAAAATGATTTGGAAACATCGTGTCGTCGTAGGACTATATCGTTGTAATACATTTTTCACGATGTATTTGTTTTGCATATTAATGGTAAGAGCTGAATCAGCTAATTTATATCTGAGTGACAGCTGTAATCATTGTCTAACAAATAAAAGACATAAATTATGTAGGTAAACTTGGAATGGAAAACATTAGCTAAATACATAGTTTCATCTAAACCCTTGGAGCCATTTCCGAGAAACCAGTAACAATCAAGGTATATATATTTATATTTCTATAATTTTATTTTTATTTGAACTTGGGTATACTCCGATGAGTCTGACGTAAACTAGATGTAAAAGCCCCCTTAAATAAAGTGAAAGAAAACCCTGCTTCTGAGAATATTATTTCTCATTTGATATAATATTGGCATTTTCGGTGAAGGACGTCTTTGTGATATCATGTGATAAAACATAGGTTTTTTGGCAATTGTTAGTAATTGATTGTTTAAAAATGATTGATTAGGCGATTGATTATCGATTATTTTCTGTACGGAATATAATATGTCAAGCAGTCGCCGAAAACGACAACAAAAAAAGGTCATAGAGTGTTCCGAAAGTTGTGTACGTTCGGAATTCACTAGCTAAAAAAGTTAATTCGCAGAAATCTTCGTTGTTTTTTACAAAATACCCCGAATTATGTATTGGAAATAGATAATCAATTGTTTTCTTGTCATCAATCGATTTTTCGATAGTTGCAATAATTATCGATGTTTTACAAACACTATGTGGTGAGCATTTTCTCTTACCGTTTCCAATTCTTAAGTGGACATCTGTCGTATAATCTGGCACCTATATTTGAAAATCTATCGCTTTTCAAGGCTCACTTTGTTCTCCTATTCGACGGTTAAGTAAAAGTAAAAATAAATCTATAAATGTTATGTTTTTATTGATCAGTAAAATTATATCTTTATATTATAATAATATGTAGTGAAGTGTAGTATTATCATATGTATGTTTGTATACATAGCGTCCTCTGTTCGTAGCCTTAACGTGGTCGATCGTATTAACTGACCGCATGATTACACCCACTTTTCTTGTTATTATTTACTCGGGCACATAATTACAGTGCGACAGACATAATGCCTTGCTCATAGATTTGCCTATTATCCTGTTAGTCGAGTTGCGATAATAAAAACATGTCAATGTTTTTTACTTGTCAAATAGCAAACGGTAATTTTCATATTACGCTAATAGGCAAAATGAGGTGTTCCAACTCTGTCCTTAATAGTAGCAAAATCAAAGTCAAGAATTATTTTAAGCCTTAAGTAGGCACTTATGAATGTTAAAACACTAATAATAATAAGTTTTTTATTCAGACAAGATGTTCACCTGCAAGATGTTGTTGGTACTGGCCCTCAAACGGGTCATCACAGATGCAATTCGTTTACGCACAATTGCATGAAAGCTATCGGTGACATTATCGACAAACATCTGTGATGCACTACAGTACCGAGCTAGCCCCAACAGCACTCTGAAGG
Organism: Saturnia japonica; assembly: GCA_033032175.1. Taxonomy (NCBI): domain Eukaryota; kingdom Metazoa; phylum Arthropoda; class Insecta; order Lepidoptera; family Saturniidae; genus Saturnia; species Saturnia japonica. Next base: position 17,178,951 of record CM065311.1, on the reverse strand, counting down.
CGTTATTATATTGTACTCTTAAGGTATTTATAGCCTTCCGCGAATAGTTGACCTACAGGCTGCATGTATACAGCGTCTGGCAGTAAGTTTTAAAAAGACAAATCTTCACTTGCCAAGAATTTCGTGCCAACCTGCGAACCAACATATTACCAACTAATACTGGTTTGGAAAACATCCCAGTCGTCGAGAAGAACTTAGGAGAAACTGGATCGGGTTTATCTTTTTTCTCAACTGTACAAATAATGTACAAACTGTACAAATCAACAATAAATAATATAATATTAAAACCATATTAATAATTTAGTGAATGCACAAAGAGGGGGTCTTCTCCAGACATCACTCAATAGCACCTAGCACCTAACCTAAAGCATGACTGACCTCAGTTAGGACTTCGGTCTTTCTGAGGTAGGTTATACGCTTTCAGTGTCCACTTAACCTCGGAGAAACTGTATGCAAACATTGCAACTTTATAACATTAAAAAAAATAGTGTAATTGTACGCATGTAATAAGTTATTGGTACCTACTTGTTTCGCGTACCTAACAAAACAAAAAAAGATTGTGTGGTTTTATGAAACCACGGTAAAAGTGAAACTTTTTTTCACATTATAGACATTTAACTAAAAATTCACAAATGAGTAATAGTCTATACACTACACGGTCAGTTGCTGCGAACTATAGGCGCCGCCATACCTACTCCACGGCCGACCGTCACGCGACATGCAACACACAGACCAAAAAGTTTGAGACGATCTAATAAAAGTTTCACTTTATAAAATAGCTCTAAAATTTAAAATCTGCGAGTCAACAAATGATGAAGATAGCCATCAATGATAATAATATAAATTAATTTTACCAACTTTTTATTTTATTTTATAAAATGCACTTAACATGATGCGCTCGCATCTTAATTTTACTCTTTACTAAACGTGCCAAAACAAGAGTAAATTCAACTATTTTTTATACAACTAAGGGGGCAAACAAACATACAGTCCGCCTGATGGTAAACGCCTACCGTAGCCTATAAACGCTTGTAACACCATAGGTAACACTAGCGCATTACCGAACCGAAACCCCCGACCCTAAGGAGCTCTGGAAACCTTACTCATCGCAGGAACATAACACAAGGTTATTTGGCTGTGATCTTCCGTAGAGTGGAGGTATTCCACTAGCAGGACTGCTTCAAGTAGAGAGAATATTCCAAAGAAATTTCTTTGTACTCATCTCTCTTAAAAGTTAGGTAATATAATTCAAATTATTATCATTCATGGCCAACTTCATCATGTTGCACTTACGTTGCATGATGCAGATAGCAGTGTGTAGACAATTAATTTAACTGGAATTTGGAAGAAGAGTTATATGCGTAAAGAAAATATGAAATAAAAGTAAGATAAAATTATATATACTTACATATATTCTAAAGGCATCTTACATCAATTTTATAATATAAATCTTAAAATGAAATTTAATATTTAATTGAAAAATTGTTATTAAGATGCCAAATTTTCACTTCCAAGTGTTTTGTTATAATATACTTCCACAAAAAATATCAAAAACAAAGAGAGAATATTATCACTAAATACAACATGCCGATGGAAAACCTAAAAGGAACGTTAAATAACAAATAACTGAACGAACAAATTTATAAAATACAACAACTTAACCGATGCCCTTGAAATATGTATTAGAATGTATATATATATATAATATATATATATATATATATATATATATATATATATATATATATATATATATATATATATATTATTTATTTATATTGAGACAATCATAACAACGCACAGCTCTAAATTTTAATCTATTCTACTATACACCCTCAACTAAACTATATTAGCCGTATTTACCAAAATCAGTTATGAACGAACATAATGACAGCCTTGTTCGAAATCAGTAACAGGTTATTAGGTATCCCTGAATACTATGTTGAATTGTGTGGTACTTTCAGGTACCTTCAGAAGATAAATACTGATGAAACTTGGGTGTGTTCTATCACTCTATGTATAGGTTAATATTCTTTTTTATCGTACCTCGACACGGTATCTAATATAAATTGCAATTTAGTTCTAAAACAGTAATGACCACTAAGAACCATGGATCCGTCGATAGCCTTTGTCGTTTGCTGTAAATAACATCTCAAAAGTCACTGTATAAAAAGCACATACACGTTTTATTCGACACAATTTAAACCCCAAAATTAAACAGCAGGAAAAATAGCGATACAAAGAAGATTGAATTGAAACCTTCGTTTTTTTTTGTTAATTTATTAAAACAAAAACTCTATATCATGTTTCAAGTACATAATAAATACACTTAGCTGCAGATAATATCCATCCATTACGGACTACAAAAACGTAGTCACGATATGATTCATCTAATCTCCGGCCAGACGATCTGTGTTTTAGTACAAAGAAGTGCATTCACAAAAAAAAGTAAGTAAAATTTCAAATCTGATTTAAAAATTAACAAAAGTTTTGGATTGTCTAATGGATATTACGTGTTATATTTTGAGTGATTTTTATAAAAGGTATTATAACTTGGTAATGTATGGCTATTTAAAGGAAATTTTCCAACACAAAAACACGAGAAAATTTTATTGGTGTTCACGTGTGAGATACGTGATAAAACTGTTGCGGACAGATACTATATAACGGAGCAGACACCTACATAGGTATACGCTGTAGGTATACACACAGGTACACAGTATGGGCGTATTTTGTTTGCATGATACAGCTTTTAGAGTGATCTTTTGAAATAGGGCGGCGGATGAGCCAGGACGGCCGGTCGAACTAGGGCGGAACTTCAACCAGGGTGACGCGTGAACTAGGGCGGCACGTCAAACATGGCGGTCTTTGAACTAGGGTGGCTTCGTTATAGACGGCACCACCATTACCACGTGTATGTTGATAACAAACTGATCCCAGTAATACGAACATGCAGCGCATCCGCACTTTACGACGTTCTCTATTAAAGTGTGTGGCATCGCTTTTTTTTCTTTCTGACAGAAACACTGTTATCCATAGCGCCCTGAAGCCTCAGAAGGCTTTTACAGCTTCACCGTGACTTGTGTATGGCATCACGCCACTCCTTCAGTTTATATAGCGGGAGCGCGAATGGCGCAGTGAGGCGCCTACTTGTCGCGAACGGGACGTCGTAGGTGGCAGTAGATTTGAAACATTTGTTTTTAGACTACCTGCTTGTGTTATTGTAATCATAGATGACACTATTGCTTCGACATATATATCAGTTTATTTTAATTGTAGCTCGGCAAACTGACTCTATTGTCTCTGATGGTAATCACTCCAAACACAACGGCCACCATCGAGAGATCGGTAATCCAACAGTGGTCGCCATTGTGATGATGGACAGCTTAGATATATCTTCACGTTACGCTTGAAGGACCCCATGTGGTAAGGCCCTACTAGCATGACCGGGAGATGGTTCCACAGTTTCACGGTACCGCAAAGATATTTATAAAGTTTATGATTACATTAAGATAAATTCTTTTTAGATGAAATGATTGTGGCACACTTTTAGCACGCTTGGAATCCACGTCTATCAGATTATGTTTTCACCTTGCGGAACCCTTGATATACATAGTTATGGAACATTTGAACATAGTGAACATCAATCAAAACTAGAGACATGAAATTGTAGTCGTAACTCGATAGCCTCATAGTAGAATAGTAAAAGTTCAAACTTTTTAGATAATATTTAAATATCTAGAACAGAGTCGTATTTTATGTCATTGAGCCAAACTCCGTGAGGAAACTGATATATAATAACAAAGAAAATGTTGAATGCACTAAGACAGAAATGATTTGCATTATTCGTTGGGCTAATAATGTTTAATAATACCTATAATAAGTAAGAACCTTACGTTAAGGAAACCCATTTCGTGATAATGTTTCTCATTATTATTTTTTCTTATTGCAATAACAAATTATTTCAATTTCCTTCTTTTATTTTTCATTTGCGTTAAAACCTTTCTACCTTTTTTAAGACGAAGTTAATTTGAAAATTATTCTTAAAAGTTAAAAGTACATACGCAGTACAATACAGTTTACCTAGATGATTTAGAACAGGTATTATAATACTATAGATGAACATAATTCATATTTTTTCTTCTTCTTATTCCTAAGTTTTCAACTAGTCCTCTTTATTCAATAACATTACTGATGATTTTACTTCAAGATGATGGCTCTCTCGTTAGCACTTTCTAGCAGGTTTTTGTGGCATCTCAGAACTCATGGTTCATGTTTCATAAACAAGCTTTATTATGCAAAATACCACCTGTATTACACAATGTAATCTTAAACAGCACAAATTCAAGAATACATAAATAATTAAAAAGGAAACAAAAACCCGACTACTACAAAAACACTTGACTAAATAAAAAATCTATTATTGCTATTTATTTGATTGCCAAACGTCATAATTAATTATTATATAGCTTATGTCACTCCCACAATTAATACGAATCTAACGACACCTCGTATGCTAAAATTCATCATGCCGTTTAGGCTACAGAGTGTGCCAAAAAAATAGATATAAGAACATACCTACATATATACATACGCTCGAAAAACAAAACCCTCCTTTTTCGCAGCAAAGATAAAATAGCCGGTCAGTTTTATAACTCTCGCGTTACCTTGTAGTAAGGAAATGAGAATCAACAAATTATCTTACGTGAATTGTCAATCTGACAAGGTCTCCCTTTGTTCACTAATGAAGACCTCGCGGGAAAATTTTAGAATTGAATATAAATTATTACACATTTTAAATAAGCCATTATATTTAATGTGTGTTTATGAAACGTTCGTTGTAATAAAAATAACAAATATGTATTAAAATTATATAAACTATATAACAACAAGACTAATAATACATCAGGAGTGTCATCTCTACTAGATCTCGGAGACTCGGAAGCCTGAACAGAATGCGATGGTTTTTTAAACCCGGTCAACTGTATCTTCTTTACAAGGTACAAGTTCGGCCGTGTATGGAATACTGTTCGCATCGCTGGGAAGGATCCGCAAAATACCTCCTCGATGTTGTGGATATGTTGCAGAGACGGGTTGCTTGTATTTTTAATGATACAGACGTTACTAAATACATCGAGCCGCTTCAGCTGGGCAGGAACATCGAGCTCGCTGAGCGTGTTCTACCGTCTGTATCATGGTGAGTGTTTTGAAGAGCTATTCAATTTAATACCCCCCCCCCCCCTTCCTTTCCACGACAGAACCATATGTACAAGGCTTCGGAGTCACAACTTTAACGGTAATCTCTATCTCGGTACGAACTAATAAAATCTCTATGATATATCTTTGCTGTACCGTGAAATTATGAAACCATTATGTGTTCCCTCCTTTTTACGATATCGAGTCCTTTAGGCGTGAAGAGTTTTTTATGCATGCCGGGAGGACAACGGTGACCGCTGAAGGATTTAGATCTCTATGTGGTCATCGTTGTGTTTGAATTGTACTGTGTCAGGGACAGTAACTTCCATGTGCCGAGATGCTATTAAAAAAAAATTTTTTCTTATGTACCTTCGGGTTTTTTGAGCTGTATTAATGACAAATACTAAGAAGTATATAAATTTATATGGATATACAACCAGAAAACTAAAAACATATTCTTCAAATTAATTTGTCTAAGTTTGAAAATGCCAACCATAGACACAAAGTCATTGGCATTGTGCGTTTTTTTTTATTCATTAATTACAGGGTATAAAAATAACTTCACGAAACATGACGTATCTAAATATTTAAATTAGATTTTTAATTTGGTCAAGTTTTTGTATAAAATAACAGTCAAGAAGGTAATTAGGGCAAATTTGCGGCTGAGTGCATCCAGCGCTCGCCTCCAAGTCTGGTGAAACTGTCAAAGAAAAATAGATGGGGTACATAGACATCATTCTGTACATTTCTGTCTACTTGAGGCAGCCCGGCTGGTGGAATACCTTTATTCTACACAAGATCGCAGCCAAATAATCTTGCTTTGTGTTCCTGCAGTGAGTGGGGTTTCCAGAGCTTCCCGGAGAAGTGGGGTTCAAGGTTGGCAACGCGTTAGTTATACCTCTGGTGTTACAAGTGTCTATAGGCTACGGTAACCGCTTACCATCAATCGGGTTGTACGCTTGTTTACCACCTTAGTTTTGTGACACGAAGTAAATATTCTTATTTTTTTATTATATTTGCCAATTTTTTTATTGGATTTTAAGTAAAACTCCGATGTTCTCTTCGTATATTTATTGGTATGAATGTAAGTTAACGTGTAAAATATAATCCTTAGATGTGCGTCTAAGAAATGATTGGATATTTACATATTGAGAACAATATTTAGTAACTACGAATAATAGTAATATTATATTCTTTATCATTAATTCAAATAGCGTGCTACCATCTTGGGCCACATCGTCACAAGACCAGGTGAGATTGTGGCCACAACACTAAAACCTATGGACTAAAAAAATACCTTGCTTCAAGTGTTCGAGTCGGAATACGTCTAAGGCGCGTTGTAGAAAAATGATAAGAGTGAATTTCTACAGTACGTATGCATATTGTAATAAACACTACACTATGAGATGTAGGGCGAAGATAAATTTCTTTAGAGTTTTTCTCTACTTGAGGCAGTCCGATTGGGGTGGAATACCTCTACCCTTCTGAAGATCGCAGCTAAATGCCTTGTCTTGTGTTCCTGCGGTGGGTAGTGTTCCCAGAGCACCTTGGGGTAGAGGGGTTCAAAGTCGGAAATGCGCTAGTGATACCTACAGTATTACAAGCGTTCATAGGCTTCGGTAGCCGCTTAACATCAGGCAGACCGTATGCTTTTTTACTACCTTTATTGTATAAAAAAAAGTTTGCTTGATAAACCTCTTCTTTTATAGTGTCTATTCACATAAGTATAACTTCTGACTCGTTGTACGTAACTACTAACTACATTTTTCCTATTCAATATAATTTCATATTTATATTATATTTTCCAAAAAGGTGGTAACCCTAAAAGGAAGACAATCGTCTACATAGTAATTATGTATAAAGTTAAATCGTTAAAAATACAAAGTTATCTAAAATCTGTATTATAAAATTAAAATACAACGTTAATGAATAATTAAAAATATATCTTATTGAATCATTTTGTAATTACATATTTGCATAATTTTCAGAAGACAAAGCATTTCCAACGCAAAAATACAGTCAGAACCGGCCAGCCTGTGAATCAAAGTGCACTGGACCCGACGCGCTTGAAGTTGTAACAATACAAAAGATCCTGTACAAAATTAGCATGAGACTACCTGCCGAAATTTCCTCGCCTACGCAATAGAATGCCGAGACTCCAGCGTCAACTAAGCGAGTTGAGGCGATACGGTGCCACGCGGCGAAGTACCTATAAAACTATTAAGCTGCCAACTAATAATAAAGTACAATTGATAGTTTAGTTTAAATAAAATATAAAATCTTCTCACTTTTTCCCTCACTTTGCGTATGAAACCCAATTGCTTGAAAGTAAATAACCATCTTAAATATTTGTTTAATATGTGAGTTAATTGTCTTTCCCTGACGGAATATACGGTATTATTTGGTTTTATTAACTAAAAACTTGATTAATAATAAATAAGTATTTGTAACAAAATTTAATACAATAAATGCTATGTGGAATCGAAAGTATGAAATGATTTTTGGTACAGTGTGTATAATTACTATTTATAAACTTAATATTCCTGAAAACGAATGAAAGAAAAGTTACATACGAATATTTCATGAACATTATCTGTAGTGAATTATAGAAATGTCAGGTACTTATCTAAAGAAAAAATATAATAATTATTTCAATGCCAATCTATTTATTTATCGCTTGCACTGTCCACTGTCACAATATCCGATAAGTGTGGGTTGAAACAATTGTCCAGTCGACATTTGAAAATAAAATTAATATAACAAAGTTCCAAGTGGCAGATAAATGGTTTATAGATAGAACCATGTGGAAACAAGACGTGACAATGTCATAGGATAGTTTTTGCGTTCGCCCACGCGGCTGGCACATCTGTACCCCTACTATTGTTACAAATAATAATATACAAATTAGATAAAATTATTAACTTATTTTAACCTTCGGTCGCTTAACGATCGATAATTGACCAGCGACTTTTTAATCATAGACTATTTTCTGTTTGAAATTTGCAGTATGAACCTAAACAATGAATATTATATCACTTGCTGTCACTTTTCATTGAGTGACAATGTCAATATTTTGGGGGGTTTAAGTTCAATGACATTGGGCCGGTTAGGATTCGCAGTATTAATTTATTTAATTTAATATATTAGTAACAGATATTATAGATACATTTTAGCTTTCTGCACTCCTTCTCCATATAAACTTTAACCATGCCAAATCTCAAAGTCTTCCGTGCACGCAATACGATTAAAAAGGGTTGTAAAGTTTTTCATTCACGTATTAATATAGTGATTGTAATCAAATACTTTTTCCATTTAAAGAACTTTCATTTCCAAAAATATTTACTAAGTTTTTATTTTCTAAAAATAGGTATATGATATACATTCTAATTTTCTTCATAAAAACCTTTAGTTAGATGATACGTTTCGTATTTGACGATCATTTTTAACTGTATAATTGTATTGGTATTTAATGATAAAGTGAAGCGATGCAAAAAAAAAACGCAACTTGGTTACAGGCAACATCAGTAATACATGGGGCTCCATCACAATCTGACTGTGATCACAACATTTTACACTGAATATAAAGCATAAGGCTGTACCCAAAACACAAAGTAATCACAATTGCCCGTTAAAATTTATAATACCGCAACTAAATTATAAACTTTTCTGATTCTGTTTTACTTAACGTAACTATAGTAGTGAACTAAATTACATTTTCTTGTTTATGGTTACACTGGTGTAAAGAATTTGACTTAGTGTCCAAGGTCATCGCATGCATTGTCTTTTTTGTTTGAATAAGATGTATTTTACCTATCGTTATGACCCCGTGTATGCGTAGGCGCTGAACATACCTATGGTATTTGGTATTTAGTTAAAATTATAGGTTGGATGGGAACGTTCATATCGTGACATCACGGCATTTGAATTTGTTTATAAAATGTAAGTATAAATTGCTTATTTATGAATGTAAAATGGAATGTAATATTCAATCAGTACGAAGACACTGAAACTGTTGCTTCTTTTTTATACAACAAAGGTGGCAAACACGCATACGGCGCGCCTGTAGGCTAATGTAGCCTTAGACGCTTGTAATACTAGGTATCACGCGAGTCTATAAACCATACTCATCACAGGAACACAACACTAATTAACGGCTTTTTTCAGTAACATATCTTAGTTTACTATCCCCGATTAGTACATATTTGTAATAAGTACTATCTTTAACTTAAGAGAGATAGCGGCTTCCCTCTTATCTATTCAAGCTATAGGGTATGGATTTATATTATGTACATACGAAAAACTATCCATTGATAGGTTATTGAAAAAAAAAAGTAAGGGCAAAAGGTTATATTTCTCTATTTTTAGTAACTTAAACAACAGATAGATAAGTTATTGAAAACAACCGTAAGTTATTTAACTGCGATCTTCTGTAGGGTCATAGTCCAGGGAAACCTCCAAAGTTTCTCTGTGCCCTACATCCTCGTCTGTAAATCATTCACTTATGGACTACCAATGCCCAACTTTTCTATAGTATTATTCTACTCTACCGTGGTCTGTTACCGTTTTAATGTAAAGTAGTTATTTTATAAGAAAACGTCTATCGACTATTAAGTACCTACTGTCTACTTTGCTTCCATTGTTCGAAGCAAAGTCTGCAATTGCAGACATTGAATTGTTTTCTATTTATACCCAAGATTACATAAACGTTCGCTTTTTTTTATTCAGATACACAAATCGAAACTATTTTTATAAATACGCTTTCCACAAATCAATAGTAATAATTAACTGCGTCATCTGTAACTTTACTAGTTGGTTAGATATTTCGAGTAATACGTAAAGCATCAGGATTTTAATTCTCTCGTTGAAAATGTAACGTCAATAATTTGTCAGTAAGTTCAGGATCGGTAACTTTGTACGACTCAATAACGTTTTATAAATAGACCCGTTATACTTATACTAAAAGCAAGAACACGGTATAAATTTTGTTATCAGCATGTTGTAACAAAAGAGATAGCAAATCGCAACGTAAGGCGGAAACTTTGTTGTTAAAAAAGGACAAAAAATTCTTCTAGCTCACGCCGGTATCAAGTCGAAAGAGGCAATTTCTCATCATTCACGATTCCATGTACAGAGCGTCAATGTCGTATCTACTTATAAAATATCATTGGTACGACTGGATCGCAAGCACCATACACCAGATGGCCACCATAATGGTATCGTACTGTATTTCGGGATGAACTGGTGTTACATATACAAGAACTTTTTTTTCAAACTGCCTAAATTGTTGCCCTGAAGCCCTGAAGCCTCAGAGGGCATTGACAGTTTCACCGGGTTTGATATCCTCTAATCAAGCGGTGTGATAGATAGCATATACAGATATCCTATCGAGTCGGGTCTGTACCCGACTGGGTCGCGACCACTACACATAATATTTAAATTATTATTTAATTGTATTAACAAATTTAAAGCTTTCCGTTTTATATTAAGCGAAAATGATTGTTTTAATTATAGAATATGATTTAATTTAATTTTTAATTATTCGTTGATTCCAATATTCATATTATTGTAATTTACTGAATTAATCTCTCGATGTATTTTAAGATTTTTAAATAATATTGCCTGCCAGTATAAATGCTTAAGTATTGTTTTAAAACCCTTAATTAACAGTATTTTGGTTAAAATTGTTTGCAAATATTATGGTCACTAATAAATTATTATTATAAACCCATCACAGTGACTCTCTATTCATTTGTTATATTTCGGGATCAGCCAAAGTATATCCAGCTGCCATATAACAGCGACGACCGCGGATGGATTGTTCATCTTTTGATGAGGTTTTTCATATTGTACTGTGAGGTAAGCACAGTGACGTCAATTTTCCTTGCTTCTATACAAAACATAGTATAAAGCACATTAAATAACTTCGTGCAATTAACGTTCTTTATTTCTGTAGTTACTAAGAGTTATGACATTTATAAATGAGAAGACGCACACTAAGATGTAACAGGTAACGCTTCGATTCATCCGCTAACCTCACAAGAGGCGTCGGTACGTCGTTGTTTATGTCGATATCATTGTTGCTTGTAGAATTATGTTTTATTAGCACCTATGTAGTAATAAACAACTTCGTTGAATGTTAAGTGAATAGAATTTTATTTTCTTCTCAAGCGCTTGTTAAGATTTCTCCTTGAGACGACACTATAGACAGTTGAGACACGTGTAAAGCGAATGTCAGAGTTCTTGGTTCAATGTCAGTGACAATAATTGTTGAAATTAACAAATGACACGGAGTTGATGTTTATCTTTAAATTTCTAAATACGTTATGACTCATTTTTACGTTACTAATGTAACTTGATACTTAATAATACTTACTTATTTAATACTTGTAACTTACTTACGTTGGGTCTATTTATGACAGTTATTAACGTCGATTATATTCATTTCTATTTTATTTGCAAACTGACTTAATTTTTTAATCAAAAGTGACATCTCATAATAGAATGGTGATTGTGTATAGTTACAGTTTGACGTAATAAAGAAACTAAAAAATATCTATCTGTGGAAAAATTCGATTTATTTGTCGTCGGATATAGGTAGTAAGTAGTTGGCAGATAAATATTTATCTTTTATTAATAATTAAATCAATAATTATTATATTGAACTTTGTTGACTGGTGTCTAGGTGACTACGGAGTTAAAATATCAACTTGTAAACGTTCCATTATTGACCCAAGACTTATATGAAGAAAACCTATTATTTCGTCAGTTCTGCCAATGAAAGCCGACAAATGGATAATATATGAAGTATCTATAAGAACTATCTATATATAAAATCTACCTATACTTATATTATATTTATAACATTTTTAACAGGAAGTGTTTTTTTTGTTTTTTGTTGTTGTTTAAACACGCTAATCTCTTGAAGTACCAATCGGATTAGAAAGATTCAATTTGTACATGATAGCCATGTCGATGAGGAATAATAATATAAGCATTCAGCTACACCTCTCAGCTAGCCTTAAATATTAATTTTTAAGCACTCTCGAATTGCTTTATTCGTGTGCGCTGGCGTAATGGTTAGTGATACGTAAATACAATGTTCTACATAAGTATTCATCCTTAGTACATTTAAAAAAAGTATGAGATATCATATGCCTATTTCTTATATATAAGACTCAAATCAAGCATTATGTGACAAACAAATTATTAAAAATTAAAAAGTGATTTAGGAGTTTCATTATTAGGCATAGCATATTAATCCTTACGAACGAATTTTCCTTTATCGTGAAAACAATTTCATGACGATAAACTTTGCTCTTTCAAGCATGTTATTTGAATGCCTAGTTTACAAGATAATGGAAATTTAAAATACATCAACACTCGGCTCGGTAAAACAGGGTACCGTGAAAACCAATATATTCTAAAACCTCAACAAAATGTTACTAAAATATAATGTATATAGTGAATTATCAGTCAGTGATTTCCTTTTAAATTATACGCAGGTGAAAACGCAGGGCACAGCTAGTATATGTATATGTTTAGCGTTTCAATTTTCTCACGTGACGTGACGCTTTCTCTTCCTACCAGTAGATAATTTTACTAATTAAATTACAGTTATTAAACGTTAGTGAATTCCAAAAAATACGTTAGTTCATACCGAGGCGCTAACCAGGCGACATTGAATAGACATTCCACTGGTCTAACCAAATGACGCCACGACTGGGCGCATGTTTAGGTATTTTATTTGGTGGCGAAATTTACAAACAATGTATAAAAAATAACCTATCTACACTATATTACTGTATAAATATAATATAATAAAGCAGAAAAGTTTTTTTGGTTGTTTGTTTAAAACACGCTAATCTCTCGAACTGTCTGTCGGATTCAAAAAATTCTTTTTGTATATGATAGCCAGATTCACGAGGAATAATAGTATAGTTATAGTATATCTACCATTAGACTACAACTCTCAGCTAGCCTTAAATATTGATTTTTGTTAAGTAAGTCGGAATTGGAAGCATTCCCGAACTGCGTTATTCACGTGCGCTGGAGTAATGGTTAATACAATCTTCTACAAAAATATTGGTTCGTAGTATATCTAAAAAAAAATTCGCGATAATTTTAATTAATAAGGTATTTTGCGATTTTTTTTTTTTGTTAAAAATTAATAATTTATATATGAGAATTATTTTTAGGCATGGCACATTAATCCTTACGAACAGAAGTTACTTTATGATAAAGACAACTTTATGAAGTTAAATTTTGCATTGCAAAGATAATGAAGAATAAAAATATTTTTCACTTGCGGGAAGTGATAACAATTATGATAGGCTATTATATGGCTGCATTGGCGGCGTGGTGTTTACAGTTTGTAGTTAGTATTAGTAGTATTTATATAGTATTAGCTATGCCCCAAGGATTCATCTGTGTTACGTTTACTCGACTATAAGACTTGTGTTCTATTTTTGTTCTCACTTCCCGTACTTGACTACGAGTTTCCAGATTGCTTGACGTTCATGGTTACTGCTCCGCTCCTTAGGTTTGTGTCGTAATGTTATTTAGCCTATAATCTTCCTCAATAAATAAACTATAAGATGCACTAATATTTTTATAAGTCAAATTGATAGCTCCAGAGATTAGCGCATTCATACAAACAAAAACAATCCCTTGAGATTTATAATACTGGTGTTATGTTCTCACTGCTGCACTGCTATTATTTTCTGGTACAATAGTACAGGAAATAATAGTTATATTACGGAGATATTACCCGCCGTTTCTGGATTGTACCGTTCTTACCATCAGGTGCATTCAATGTATCGAGCAAGTATATAAAAAAAGTTACTCTGATGGCTTGCATTCCAAAAGTGTAAGACACCCCGGAAGCAATATACAATTGATTGTATATTAATTCACTAGATGGAAGTTAAAACCTTTTCTAATATCTACGTTATTTTATAGATAGATTCCCTTTCAAATACTACAATGCTAAGTCATCACAACATTCTTAGATGATTTATGAATATAAAAATGTAATATTTTAATATTAAACTAGCTGTGCACGTGGACTACAGAATACTTGCGGAAATCTTGCTCCTCCGCTCTCGGCTATTTTAAAGACAAAAATGCTTATTGTGGGTGTTCCTTAGAAGATAGTCGTATACTCTCCCAGACATTTGTGTAGGTCTTTTTAATGTCTACAGTTGTTTAGTACACTAATTTGCTATATCTCTTATGGTTTACTCAGCGTAACCCATTTAAGCGCCCGAATTTATTCACCATGACCATTTTTTTTTATTTGTGAGGAACCCTAATCTTTTTCTAAAATATAAGTAGCCTAAGTTACTCCCTATAAATTCAGCTATCTACCAGTGAAAGCCCCGTCAAAATCGGTTCAACCGTTTCGAAGATTACCCGGAACAAACAGACAGACAGACAAAAATTTAAAAAATGGGTGTTTTGCTATACGTTTCGTATATACTTCTTGCATTTAGTAAAAAGCTATTATTTTGACATTACAAACAGACACTTGAATTTTATTAATTGTATATATAAATGTGATAAACAAACATGTCATGTATATCTATCTATCTATTCATAATATTAACCTCAACGGATCTTTGTCTGTCTGTCCGTTTATGTTCTTTTCTTGCGAAAACCGCTAATTCGATTTACATGGTTTCCTTTTTATTCTTTGCTATATTTTTTGTCATGGTTATAGGATACATTTTCTTACGTAAAGTATAGTACGAAATAAGCAATAGAAAATTATTTAATATAATATATGCAAGATTTTACCAATTAGTTTAAAACATAAATTTCTTTTGGCTGTAAACCATCATGGCAGTGGCATAACAACCTATCCAATGTGATGAATAGTTATTGTACTCGATCAATGGCCGCCGGCAAATATAATGTACCTAAAGTAACTAATTATTTTAGTGATAGAACCTTTAAAAAACGTTTACCATATATAAATAACAATATGCCGGCGTAAATTAGACACAAAACTGACAAGGCTGTTTTAAAAAAAGATTTGTTAACATACTTTGTAAAATATAAGATAAGACTCAGTTTGATTCCACAGTCAAACGATCACACGGTTTTGTGGGACTATGTATCAGTGTTAAGATTATTATTTTATAAATAAACAAAAAAATCAAACTAGAAATTGATTTCAATTTTAAATTTCCCACTCAGTGAAATATGTATGCTTAGAATTTCACTTGGAAAAGTTACGAAAATGTTGATTACGCGCTGGAAGTAAAGCCGCGTCAAGATTGGTTTGTTAGAAATTTCCCAAATAAAAATATTGTGATGTTAGTGTGAATTATCCTAAATTCTATAATTACATGTTTAAGTTTTTTTTATATATTTACAGTTCTTTTAATTGGTGACAACTCACAGTAAAGGTGTTTGAATTTTTATACCATACAAGGTGTTGCCCACGATTCGTACCAGTTGTCTTCGAAATGAAACGACTCTCGCGCCATCTATTGTAAACTGGTTGTACATACGGGAGTGTGCTCACAACAACTCACCAAAGTTCCATCGCTATCGGATGAGTGGTTTAAGAACGCTTAAGGAACAAATAAAGAAACATTCAGTATAAAAAAAAAAAGAAAGAAGTATTCATTATATGTTTACGAGCGACCTTTCAATGTGAATAGACACCACTAGTTGTGTATAGATTAGGTTTTATTCTATAGTAACAACACTTTTTACGATAAAAACTATAGGTGGTTATACCAACGCAGGAATTTCAATGAAATCTAATAAATGCGGGTATTTTACGACTTCTTAAGTATTTACTCAACACGCCATTACCGCAGTACGCAAGTTGCGACGATAACTTTAGTTTTACAAAAGGCTGTAAATCTTCTGACCTTCCTCTCCATTCCTTAGATCACGACGAAACAACATTGGTGCAAAGGTACTACAGGCGAAGAGTTTTTGTGTTGTAAAATAAATTCAATAACTATGTATGAGTATTTTTTGCATACATTTTAAATTGTTGTTATAGAATGGATTTATGGTGTTTTACGTTGTTATTTCACTTATTAATGGAAAATGTCACAAAATAAGAAATAATTTTATGTTTGACGGCAGCTAGAAAAAAATATGCAATGTAATTTAAATCATTGTGATTTTAAACTAGCTGTGCCCTACGACTTCACTCGTGTTTAATTTTTTCGATTTTCATACGGCGCGGCGGTCAATATGCTCTCTCTCGGTTCCTGATACCCCGCGCCGCGCCGCGCCCCATCTCTTCCGTACTATTACTTCGTTGTCGCTTAGTGTAATTTTTGATATACACTTTGCATGCATTTCCATTTCTTTATTTTCTCGATGACAGCTCCTGTGAAAACTTGAACGAGCATCTTTTTTACATTATGTATGCATTATTTTATAAAAATATGACGTTTACACACGTACAAGTTTATACCAGAGTCGGAGAAACTGATAGAGATGGAGCTATATCGATAAACGTAACACGATAACAGACCCGATATTTTTTTACAAAATGTAAGAAACTTATCTACTGCCGGATACTTTTGTACAAATTTATTAACTAATATTATATTTCATTACAAGATGTTACACGTAAATAATTCCTGATTGATAATGCCAACTTCTTCAAAATTTTCGAAGCTGTTGTAAAATAAGTAGGTATAGGTAGGTACTCGAAAATGAAACGAAATAATTATAACGACAGGTAATCTTTATTTATTTATTTTAATTAAAATCTAATGAATGAAAATATAATTAATATATGCGATCGATATCATTCCTTATTTGGTCACAACACTACAACTATCAAATTAGAACTGTCATCGAGAAAATAAAGAAATGGAAATAGTATAATTGGTTTTACTCCGCTACTAAGGGTCGCATCGTGATAGCAGATAGTTTATTAAAAGAATATAAAAATTGTTCAAATCCGACTGGTAGTTTCAGAGATTAGCGCGTTCAAGCAAACATGAAAAGATTGATATTTTATAAGTATATACGGCTTTGACGCTTTTGAAAAGCAATCGTGAATGATGGGTAATTAATTACCTTCAGTTTACTTTCGATTTGATACCGGCATGAGCAAAAATAAACTTTTGTCCTTTTTTGAAAAGATTTGCTAAATAACGTTTCTATCAGTTTCCTTTGATTTATACTATGCCAATATAAAATGGGTACCGTTTTCTAAATATCGCGTTTTAGTGAAATTAATTTAAATCATTGCAAGAAAATAACGTGTTCAGTTTTGTAAGAATACTATAATATAGTGAGTAAAAGTAAGGTAAGTAAATATTTTATGTTTGTTTTAAATATCACAGATTTTGTGTAAATTTAATAACAGTACCCAATGGTTCAAATATGAAAAGCGAGTTTTTGATTATAGACTATTATCTGGGGCACTTCGCTAAGTCGAATGCAAACTGTTTTAAAGACTTAAAAAAAAACGTAAGTTTCTCAATTTAAATGTTCCTATTTTTTTAAATAGATGTAACTTCCTTGTTTATCAACCGATTTGTATGATTTTTATTTGTTAGATAGAGGATATCCATTTTAATTTCATTGGAATTGGACTTTAAACTTCGAAGCAGCTCGGAGTTTGGGTTGTGCCCGATTAATGCCAATAGGCTCGCCCCCTATTACATGAGACCTAAAATCATACACGGCGAACTATGGCTGTACATTAGTACACTTCTGCCTAGCCCTTCGGGGATACAGGCGTATGGTATGTGTTTAAGTATGTAGATACACCAAGGAACATCTCAAAATCATTTAAGTTAGTTTTCTTTTTTGTTAAAAATAGTCTTGTATATCTACAGTATGAACGTAAACCAGAAATATCATATAATTTATGTACTGTCACTTTTCACTGAGTATCAATGCCAATGTTTGGGGGTTTAAGTACAATGGTACTCGTTGTGGTAGACATATTAGAGATTTTAGATGTTCTTCATTCCTTCAACATATAAAATTTAACCATTCCAAATCTCACACTCTTTCTTACGTGCAATATGCTTATAAAGGAGCTCGAAGTTTTCTTCTTACCTACTAATCAATGGGTTTATTATAAAAACACTAGCTATGCCAGCGGCTTCGTTCACGTGGACTACAGAATGCCATTGATCGGGCACAGGCGCGAATCTTGGTCCCCTGCTCCCGGCTATTTGTGTAAATACATATTGTGGGTGTTTCTTAAAATAAAGATATAAACACTGGCGACTTTTTTGGAGGTAATTTTTAATCTCTACATTTATGTACTACATTAATTTGCTATATCTCTTATGGTTTACTCAGCGTAAGCCATTTAAGCGGGCGAATTGATTCACCGTGACCAGTTTTTTTATTTGTGCGGAACTGTAATTAATTTTCTAAACTAAAAATAGCCTAAGTTACTCCTTATAATATCAGCTATTTACCAGTGGATGTACCGTCAATATCGGATCAATCGTTTCTGAGATAACCCGTATACATATCTTTTTTGCAATATATCGTGAAAATGGCTAAAGTGTAGTTTCATTTGGAGCTCAGTAGTCAGTTGATTTGACGAGATACTGCAGTTTGATGTGATGACGGCGAACATTGATTTCTCTTCTTTACTTCATATTGAATGGCAGCTGTTGACGTTCTTGTAAATATCAAACATAGTTTCTGACAAGATTATTGCTCCTATGTTATACTTGTAGGTACAGAGTGTTTTTGTGGCCACTTAAAATGCAAGTTTCTAGTTATTATTTATAATCTACTTCTCTTGCGCACAATAAGCAAACTACATCACATAGGTAGATATCGACAAAAATAACTATATAGGCCGAAAAATTATAGGGGCAAATAAAAGTTTAGGAATTAAAATAAAAACCACCATTATGAAAGTTTAGAATCCCGCCAAAAACTGCTGTTGATTTCTCAGCGCCATTTTATAAACTGTTTGACAGTGTGAAGTACAGAAATTTTGCTGAGCTACCTTTTCACATACATTATTATAAAAACAAAGACCAAGTGAAACATGAACAAAGTCTAGTATAAAAATAATTGTTCGTCTATTAACATTTGTAATATAAGGAAATGATCGATTAGTGTTTACCGAAGCAATTATGTTCTATATTGATACAAGATTGAGCTGTTTATAGCCTTTATAGTATTACAATATATTCAATGAGCAGGTTATTTTTTAAATTTGCATTTTAACAGCTTTTAAAATATTATGTTTATTTAAACCGTTTACTGTTTCATTGGTCTTTGTTTGAATTTAAATATCTCCTTTATAGCATATAAAATAATGAATTTGAATAGGTTTTATTTATTGTAGACCATATTCCTTGTAAAAATACATCAAAGTGATAATTTATTTAATTCGTGGGGCTTATTCGTATACTCTTTTGCGATTTAAACTTCGATTTATTTGTAAAAAAAAAATCAATTTCTATTACTACCTATATACGTTGTAAAACTTATAGACTAGTTACTTTGTTTAGTTTAATTTGAAAAACTTTGGTTATTCGTATTCGAACTCTGAGAAAGGAAAGAAAGGAGAATAAAGTAATATTGTTTTAAATAAAATAAATAAGTAACAAATATAATTATAATAAATACCAGGTATTATATTTTTAAGTGTACTAGATAATTCTGATAAACACTATAATTAGAAGAAATTACGTTAACTACCGTAATGTGGGTTTTAGATGAATTAGTGGTACTATTTAGCACCAACATAATTCTTCTCTTCTAGATATTCAGTAAATGCAAAATTTCAATCACGTAACATTTGGACTTTTTAAATACTTATCGACGTAAGGAAAAACTATAGAAATCTACCACCCATAACACGGTAAATATATTCAGGTGTGACTGATAATGAAATTTTTTTTTTTTTGCGGTCACATTGGGCACGTATTGTATACGAAGAAAATACTTAGATGGACATGTTGTTAAAAATATACTCTTGCGTCTATGTTTACAACGTAATGAACGGTCATATTAGGTTGTTCGGAAAGTTCTTGCCGATTTTCAGCAGGCGACATGAGGGCAGATCTATCTTATATTAGAACTATTATAAATAAGTGTCATGTGTACATAGTCTAAAAGACGGTACTTCAGATATTAAAGATATAAAATTTTGGTTACAATATGTAAATTTTTATCAGTTATATACGTCTTTGAAAATGGAATCATACAAATTGTATTAGAGGTATATTTTAATACTTTTCTTTTAGCAGAAAATGACACACAAGCGGAACACAATATGTTTGCTATAGATGGCAAAGATCCTGCGCTAAACGAACTGTGTGAAAGTGGATTTCAAGATTGAATGCTGGTAATTTAGCTTTGAAGATGAGAACGCCTGGTTTGACCCTCCACCTGAGATGAAGATCAGACTAAAAGACTGATGGAGAATAACCCACGCACGGGAATTAACAGAAGTAGTAAAAATATTAAAAATTAAGATAAAATGCTGCTGCTAATGTTCCTTCAAAAACGGTACGAACTTTTTGGATTATTTCTTTTAGTGAAAAGCGTTTGTACCTACTATATAAACTATAGTCAAACAACCATTGAGCCACTAAAAAGGTTCCATATCATAGATAGATACATAAATAAAAATGACGCAGTACCGTTTCGTTTGCTGCACAAAGAGATCCATTTAGAAATTCTTTCCTCGTATGTACAGCACGCATCTAACACTCAGACGCGACGTTGTCTTTACACGACGCGCGACCTTGCCGATATGGAGCTACATAATGGCCGGCAATTGTAGAATTAATATTGGAACGCCACGATCAATCGTATTCTCTACTATTCGTGTACAGTTTTATTAGTTGAATTATTTTAATTATACAGTTTTATTAAATTTCTTTATTCTACGTTAGATTTTTTTAGAAAGTAAATCAATAGGCTCTCTGTAACGAACATACTTATAAAAAAATGGAAATAGACAATTTATGGAAATAAATAATCAAAGAAATCCCTACTTATAATACTAAGGTTGAAATTATTGTTTTTTGTTTATGTATTTAAACACGCTAATCTTATCAGGAAATGTTTTTGTTTTTTCTGCCCTATTTATTGAGGAAGGAATATTATATAGCTTCACTCTACGTCGCTAGGAAGCAAAGCAGCGTTCATATACGTCAAGCAATATGGTAAAACTGTAGGTAAATATAACAACAATAGGCTAACCGGTTGCTTTGGCTATTTGGTTGATTAGTTAGATGAATACTGATCTCTGCTTGCTAAAGGGACCTAAGTCTGATTAAGTTTTTGTTTCAAGTTTAACATATTAATTTTAAATGTTATAGACAGATGTAGTTTGTTTTATTTAAGGGAAGTTTGAAATGGTTTGATTTTGTTTAACTTAATTTTTCTGACAAAATTTAAAATGTAACCATATCTGGCAATATTAATTTAATGATTGAGATTGATCTGTGTAAATGAATAACGTATGTTATTACGGAATTTTAAGTCTAATTAAGTTTATATTTGGCTTAGGAGTTTCAATTTAAAGTGTTATAGACAGAAGTTGGTTGTTTATTTTTAAAAAAGGAGGAGCTTCTTTATTCGAATATTTTTTTTATAGATGTTCAGGCGTAACTTTTTTATGAACTTATTTAAATGATTTTCGTTGGAAAGGGGACAGCTCAAGGAGACACTCATACACAAGGGAACTCTTCAAAATAATTGAAGTTGGTTTTATTTTTGTTGTCTAAGTTGCCTTGTAAAGAGGTTTAGGTTGAATTTGAACTTCTTTCTTTTTTAATTGATTATTTAATGAAAGTTTAATTATTTTGTGAATAAAAAAATCATTAAAAAGCAGACTTTTATATATTACTCTGACTTTTTATTGCCTGCCTATAACCCCGGGATTATATTGGAATCCTGGCATTATCTTTCAACGATACCGAAATCCCAAGACTATAAAAAAGGGCCAGGATCGAATTTTCTAGTTGGCTGTAGAACGGTAGAGAGTTGGTCAAATACATTTAACACGAGTGAAACCTTTTGGCATAGACAATCTTTAAGAAACCAAATTCTCTATGTATAGAAATAATATACTTACGTAATAATAAAGTCGCAATATTATTTGTTATGAATGAAATTAAACAAGTATCAAGTTGTGGACGTAAAGGTATTGAGTAAACGATAATTTGAAATAGACAATATTCCCAAATAAAACTGAATAATTAAATCTAAATAAAATATTGCACAAGACTATTAAAAATATTGCAAATACTGTACAAGGGCGGCATGACAGCGGCGACCGCCGATGGATTTAGAACTCTCGGTGGTCACCGTTGTATTTGGATTGTGTTGTGCTTAACATCAGGGACAGACCATCAATATGCCGAGCTATTAGAAAAAAAAGCACGTAAACGATAATTTGAAATAGACAATATTCCCAAATAAAACTGAATAATTAAATCTAAATAAAATATTGCATAAGACTATTAAAAATATTGCAAATACTGTACAAGGGTGGCATGACAGCGGCGACCGCCGATGGATTTAGATCTCTCGGTGGTCACCGTTGTATTTGGATTGTGTTGTGCTTAACATCAGGGACAGACCATCAATATGCCGAGCTATTAGAAAAAAAAGCACGTAAACGATAATTTGAAATAGACAATATTCCCAAATAAAACTGAATAATTAAATCTAAATAAAATATTGCACAAGACTATTAAAAATATTGCAAATACTGTACAAGGGCGGCATGACAGCGGCGACCGCCGATGGATTTAGATCTCTCGGTGGTCACCGTTGTATTTGGATTGTGTTGTGCTTAACATCAGGGACAGACCATCAATATGCCGAGCTATTAGAAAAAAAAGCACGTAAACGATAATTTGAAATAGACAATATTCCCAAATAAATCTGAATAATTAAATCTAAATAAAATATTGCATAAGACTATTAAAAATATTGCAAATACTGTACAAGGGCGGCATGACAGCGGCGACCGCCGATGGATTTAGATCTCTCGGTGGTCACCGTTGTATTTGGATTGTGTTGTGCTTAACATCAGGGACAGACCATCAATATGCCGAGCTATTAGAAAAAAAGCACGGGACAGACTCGAGAGGCGTAAAAGGGAGGAGCATTATAACCCTTCAGTTTGTTGAAAAAAGCTGTCCATGATGATGATAAAAATATTGCATTTACAAATCTGTAACAACACTTCGTTGCTAAATTCCGATACGCAAAGAATAATGCTGAGTAATCATGTTCTAATTTTAAAATATGATTGCATGAATTTTTTAAAATTCGCATTCTGGGTTGGTTGGGTTTCGTAGCTAACTTTAAAGTTACAAATATCCATTGCATATATTCAAGATGTTGTTATGTATTACCTACATAAATTCTTATTCTGAGTGTACCTACATTATACACATTTTTTCTTACTCTTTATTCATTAGGAAAAGATAAAAATTTATAGCATAATTATGAAAATAATCGCAATAATTCTTTCAATAAGTATTATACTGCAGTTACATACTATTATTGATAAAATATACAGTTTTTATTGGATTACGTTGTTACCTGCATATTTTCTTTACATTTGCAGCATTGTTTATAATTGTAGAATGTTAATAAACCGCTATATGTAGTGTAAAAAATAATACCTACTTAATTATAACCATTAACCAACTACGTATTTATCTGTTATTTTTATGGCTTTTACAGATTCATCGGGCTTGAGGATGAGAGCTTAAAGGCACTCAGCCGCGAAACTGTGGCAATACTGGTGACAAGCTCAAATGTGCCAAAGTGGTCGAACCTCGGCTTGGGCTGTTGTAAGACATGCAACATCGCGATCTGTTTAATTCCCTTTCCGTAATTCGATCTAACTATACATAATATACACGTCTCTTCTATCTGGACGGAGGTAAAAACATACGTATATATTATTCATTTCAATTTCGGTTTTGGTATACACTAACTAGCCAAAATAAGAAAAAAAAAGTGTCTTACAGAAGCTATACACCTGTACTAGCTGCGCCCCGCTGTTACACTTGCATATAATTTAGAAGAAATCACTGATTGATGATTTACAATACCTACTTATGTATAGACAATATTTTTATCGGGCTGCCAGATGTTCACATCGCGGCATCGCACGAATCGTTCGCGCCACTACTACTATAGACTTAAAGACCCGAGCCGAGTGTTGAATTATTTTAATTTTGCATTATCTCTCAAACTATGCGTCCAAATAACATGCCGAAAAAGACAAAGTTTATCTCCATTAAATTGTCTTTATGATGAAGTAATTTTTGTTCGTAAGAATTAATATGCCATGCTTAAAAATAATGCCCAAGAATTAATTTTAAATCTTCAACAAAAAAAATTGGCAAATTACCTTATTGTGGCTTATGTATAAGAGATAAATATATGCTATCACTAAATTTTTTTAGATATATTAATAAACAATATTTTTGTAGAACATTGTATTTACCTATCATTAACCATTAAGCCAGCGCACGCGGATAAAACAGTTCGCGAGGGCTTCGACTTCCAATTTTCTTAACAAAAATTAATATTTAAGGTTAGCTAGCAATTAAAGTCTAATATTATACTATTCCAATGTTAATTCCAATGTCTAATGCTATACTATTTGTATCTATACTATTCCTCGTGGGTCTGGCTATCATATAAAAAGAAAGTTTTTCGAATCCGACTGGTGGTAGTTTCAGGGATTATTACATAAATCCACTTTATTACATATATTAGTATAGATTCTATAAAAAGTATTCATTTAGCGCTAATTTTGACGTATATATGAATATTCAAGTAAAATCATGAATAATGTTCATATAAAATGTCGATGGTCGGTCGTTATGGTCGAATGGTTTAGACCAGCGAAATATCGATTTGATTTCCGTAGGTTTGAACCCCTGCTAGTACCAATGCATTTTTCGGTAATCGCATACATTTATTAATTCAAATTTATAACACTATAGACTGGCGGTGCAGGAAAATATCATTAGGAAACATGAATACCTGAGAAATGATATTGTAGTATGTGATAGGAAATATAGAAGTTGATTTCTCGGCGTTTCAAATCATCAATACGTCGCGTCGTGGGCTGGCGTAGATATTAAGGCCGTGCGTTCTCTTGGCAAGAGACCTTTGACTGCCAATAGGATACTTACAGGCTGGTACTATGCTTATACTAGCAACCGTCTACGATTTCATGCGCGTTAATTATAGTATAGAACTTAATAACAATAATAAATGTAGCTTCTCAATAATTAAATTATTATATTTTCAAAATGGATCAATAGTTTCGGAGATTAAATATTTAGTTCCTTTACATAATATTAGTACAGAAATAAAAGTATATAGTACAGGCAAGTGTGTCAGTGTAGCAGTTTTTTTAGCTTTGATATCAAAACCGGTTTTTATATGCTTTGTTAATGGTAAAAGACTAGCTATTAAATTTATACGTTATTTCAAGACGCTTTAGTGATATTTTCCTTTAATATCACTTGAAAGCGTTATCAATAGTAACGTATTTCGCAGAGTATAACTGATTAGTTTAATCATGAGTTATATCGAAATTTCGGACTACAAAGAGCGTAAAGGATATTTTTGCGAAAATAGTTTTATAATGGTATGCAGTATTCAGTTTTTTAAAGTTTTTTTTACACACCTAAATGCTAAAAAACGCTAAAAATACGACATTCCCCCCTTTTTTTTAATTATGAATTTTCAAATTAATGGGACATAAAGTACACGCTGCTAGTATAGAAATAATTAAAACAAGTGTTTGAAAAAAGCATTTTAAAACATATCGCATTTTAGGAGTGTAAGATAGATGCGCCACGTGAAACATGGACTGATTTTTTAGGGCTTACAAGACATCTATTTTTGAAACTATTGAATTAAACTTCAACGGTATAATCCCAGCAACATAGATCGTGATTAAAGAAATCCTTATAGCAATTATTACATAAAAGTTATAATCTAAACACATTTTAAATCTTAGTCTTTTTGCTTATCTTGAAAGTCGTTTTTTGTCCTTTACGTAGTATAAATATCTGAAGATAATTTTTTTCAGTATTCTAAATGATTGTCAGAGTATGGACCTATTGAATGAAGAACATATGACATTTTATTATAGTTACATTCCGACCCCGGTTGTATGTAACTAAGCATCGTTATTTACCTTCTAAGAGAAGTCATCGTATTTACTTGAAGCAATTAATACTATTACACTGACAAATAAGAATGGACATGATTATGTGCGTAACTTCCTCGAAGTAAACTACTGTGTCGTATAGTTGGATTATACGAAGCCGGGCGGCCTTGGGACCGACTGACATTCCATGCCCTTTCTTCCACCTTGCTGCCTATGTCTTCTTGAACGGTGATTGCATACTTGATTTGATATTAATATGCTACAGTACACCAAGTATACAAGGTCGAGTCTATGCAGTCCTTTAGTTTTAACACTCTTTCATAGTACCGTATATTAACGGAATAGAGCTCAGTTTTGCAAATTTTATGACTTTATGTAGGTTGTGGTTAAAAGTACGTGATTAGAGTTTGTCTGGCGCCATCTGGTGGATGAAAACGGTATGTGCACTTTTGGTTTCGGATGGCCAAACTGCTTGTTGACACTTCCGCATCACGTTTACAAAACTCTTTAACATAATCTTTATAGATCCTAACTATGCGTTATTATCATAATTGAATACAGACGTAATCGTACTATTTGTTTTCTTACACACTTCCTGGTTCTGAATGTGGTATGCGATTTAATTTCAATTGGAAATTGCTTTAATCAACTTAAATTAATTACTCTTAACATTAAAATGTTATGGCTCTTGTTATTAGAAACTATTTATTAACACTAGAAAAGGTTCTGTACAAATATCTCTTTTTTTATATTGATTATGAAGATTCCGTATTATTTCTGGTTTATAGGCCTACAATGAGCTCCAAAAAATTTGCAAAAAAAAAACATTAGGGAAGTCTAGTACTTATATCTTAGCAAACTGTTGAAGTTGATAGAAATGTAGACGAGATTCTGCTACAACTTTTCCTGCTGTAAAGCCTCAGTATTCAGCTATGGCTGATTATACAATGAAATAGGTTTTAGTCACTAAATGCCTAAAGCGAGGTGCACAAAATTTTGCTATTTTAGTACCATAAATAAAATAATTACATAAATATATTTTACAAGTAGTCCTACTGCACAGAAGAGGGTGCCCTAAAAAGAATTGGATGAACTGTGTGAAAGAGGATATGCATGTACGGGGAGTGAGTGTAGAGATGATGGGCTTTAATGGAAGAAGAAGACGTGCTGTGCCATGCCCATCTTGTATGTGATAAGGGCAGGAAGTAGAAGAAAGTAGTATTGCAGAGTGATCTGTACTGTACCCGACCGGGTTGTGCACAACGTCTATAAGACGATAAATTTTTTACAGAGACTCTCTTTTGGTTTTTCGCCATTTTAGGATCAGCCAATATTTATCGAGTGGTCGAGAGGTTTGCGAGCCTGCATGAGAGCGATGTTAATCGATGGCTTTTGTATTGTACTGTGTTGTATTGTTTATAGTGTGAAGTCAGGTGGCAGAAACTAATATACATGTTTATGTATAAATATACAAGTAGTTAGCTCGAATTTCTACGAATAGGGAAGTTAGCCAGTTCGCAACTTAATTGCAACTACGGAGACAGCCCAAGTTGAGGCTCGACCACTTTGTCACTCTTGAGCCAGTTGTCTCGCTTTCGCGGCTGAGTGTCTTAAGTGCTCGCTCCCAAGCCACCATGAAGTTGTAAAACCCGTCTCAGGCTCCAGGCTAAAGAAAAAAGTAAAGTCATATTGCCTTAGTATTATAAAAAAATAGGAAAGATGTTTGTGTATTATTACAATTCTTCATATTTTTTTTTTAATTAACATTAATTTAGAAAATAATCTTCAGAGAAAAATCTTAGTGGCTGAATGCACTTAATTATAACTCCCTTGTAAATGTTAGACGAGATCATTAATGCCTAGGTAGAATACATGAGTTAACAAAGGATGGCCTTGCGCTAACTGTTAGTTTAAAATTAGGCATCACTTGCTGACTGGCATACGTAATCCCTTCTTTGTATTTCGCGTGAGATACGGCTTCTGCTTCTTCGAGGAAATGATATAGCGGTTCTAAACAATCTATTTGAATTGTAAAAAACTTCGGTTAGTTTTTTTTTTTATTAAATCATGCGTTTCGGATAATAAAGTAATCAACTCAACGATAAGTTAACCAGCCAAACTTAAACGGATTCACTTAAGAATTGATTTTATTTATATAATTATATCTCGGTAAAACGATTTTAATCCACTTGCCATTGGAAGAAGTAAAGATTACTTTAAGTAAAGATAAATATTATTTTAACGAAGTATATTGGATTTCAATGAATTAAAAGAGCCCAACGAAAAAGTACTTACTTTCCACCGAAAAGTAAAGTATAATAAGTTGGATAAATTCATTAGATCCTAACTATTAGCATGAATACACAACCATAGATAGAAAAATTCTTTTATATATAAGCTATTAGTTTCGCGCGCGTGTATTTTACAAAGTGGTGTCATTAATGTTTAAAAATGCATGTTCGATTAATTTACAGTTTATCGCTTTAGTATTGTGTTGTTGAAGATAAAAATGATTAATGTGAGTCAACCTTACAATGTAGATATATACCATCGCGGATATTTCTCTAAGTTTTTTGAAGAACAATAATTCTTTTGTACATTATTTTGATGTATCTCTTAAGGTTTAAGCCAGCGTAAGCAATGTAAGTATGTATTCGAAAATTGATTTTTGATGACTTGATTAAAAAACATTGGATTTTCTCTATTATAGAAACACTTCATTGGAATTTATTGTATATAAAAACCTGCCGTGAAAAATTGTCTAAATGATAGTGAAAGCCGTTTAAAACTCTGTTGCGTAGTTTAGAAGAATTAAGCGGACAAAAAGACAGACGCGGATAGTGACGTTCTTTTATAGGTACTATAGATTGATACAGATGATCATGTTGATACTAACCGGCTGTATACTTCTTTAGGTGCGTTATAAAAAATATATAATTGCGGATCTTTACGATGCGCGCTCATATTGTAATAAAAAGTGTACACTATGAAGTTGCTCGCTAAACCTCTCGTTTTATTGTGGTGAAGATAGTCACGTCACGCTCGATGTGACTCATAATATCGAATGTGAATATTAAAAAAAGTCATGGAGTATAGACATACGGAGAACCATATCACATGGAGGACAAGTTAAAAAAGTGTCCAGCTGTAAGCAACAAAATATAATTAAAAAACCCACCAAGATGGCGCTAGCGTATCAAGAGAGAAAGACACTTTTTCGTAATTTTATAGTTTTTATAGTCTTAAACTTTAAAAAATTATCCAACAATAATGTTAAAAGTTTGGGGATGTAAAAGTAGTCCAAGTGTGCGAAAATTAAAATAATAATAACTTTCACTGCCATTTTTAAAATTTACGCATTTGCTAACGCAGCGTCATCCTAAATTGACGTTTTACGACAGACACTTTCTCATCTATAGAGATCAGTACTTCTTTGAAATATAACTTCTAACACATAAGTTCACTTTTCTTATTTATTTAATTTGTATAATATAATATTTCAATTTTAATAGTAGAACAATACAATGAGCAATGTGAGTTTGTCGCACGCAAAAGGGCATGAGAAACGTAAAATTCGGGTTGTGTTGTATTTTTATTAAAGATATTGGTTCTTTTGAAGGATGAAATTTTAAAAAAAGTAAGAGTTTTATGTTGAAATGGCAAAAGAATAGAAAAATCTTAATTATTTTGTAAAGAAAAGACAGAAATCTTACTTCTTAACTAGCACATTGAGTCATTTTTGAAAGTAAATCTTTTTTCATCATCCATTTATTTATTTATCTATCCATCTAGAGAAACAATCAGATTAATACTAGAGTACATGTTCGATGAATTAGAATAAACACTGCGATTTCTTTGGTTTTATATGACGTCGAAACGACTGGCCTTATTTGTTCCGATCCTTTCGTATCAATACGTTTACGGGCCTGCGAACAGACACATGTCATGCATGCCGACGGAATGAATCTAATTAATTTGCTCAAGGTCCCGGCTTTGTCTCCTATTATTTGTAACCATCGACTTATGGGTACTAAGTTGCGAATTTCGGGCTAAGCGATAGACTGATGCTACTTTATTAGTCGACGTTAAGTTTGTAATAAAAAAATATTTTTAACATTTATAACAATGAACATCAAGTAATTTGGCAAAATGTAGGCAAGTGCGGAAGTGAGAAAAACGATACACTGCTACACGGGTGAGGTCGAATACATTGGCTGAAACCGTGAGGCACAGCTATAATATATAGGTATTTTATAGAAATTAGATTTCGAATATTCAAAGATTTAACATTAAAATGATCTACTTTATAGTGAACTTAGTATCTGTAAATATATAAGCAGTATGTACTTTTTAATTAAATTACAGTGGTAAGTAATGTGGTAGAGTTAGTAAACATAGTTAGTAAATTTTACACAACACAAAAATTGCAAATACCGTACCGAAGTGCAAATATCCCAGAAAAAAAGGATTAAATAAATGTACATACTGGCTGCTTACCAATAAATAATACACAAACAACTTTGTAGGTACTTACTCCTAGTCTTTTCATGATTTTTTTACCCTCCATGACCACCCATCTCCAGCGGCAACTCAAGTCTAGGTTCGTTCCTCTAGCATGAAGCCCTTGAGCCAAGCAGCCGCTCTCGCAATACAGTGACAATGCACTTGCAATCACTAGCTATCAACAGTAATCAATACACTGCACCACCACATACGTGTACACCACATAAATACATAGGTTCTGTAAGGGACCTTTTTTCCCTTTTTTGGATTGTTAGACTTAGACTCTTTCTTCCTCCCAAAAGACAGAATAATGTATATATGTATAGTTAGTTACAATTTTACGGATAGGGAATTAGTTATTTGCATATTATGGCAACAGCCCAAACCGAGGTTCGGCCACTTTGGCACTCTTGAGCTTTCTTGCCTCGCTTTCGCGGCTGAGTGCCTTCCACGTTCGTCCCCAAAACCGGTGAAGCTGTCAAAGCTTCTAATGGCTCAAGGGCCCTAAAGGTACCTGTATAGTCATTTCTAAAAAAAAAAAAAATATTTACAATTTTACTGTATTCAAATTTTATATTCGCTTATGAATTGAGCCGCAAAATAATGATTACATTACATTAATAGGTTTTAACGTCATTTGCATATCGAACTTGCGCCTTCTCGTCCGCTCTTTAATATGTTTATTGTTATTTACGTTAACGATTCGAGAAGCTTTATAATTTTTATGTATTTAATGCAGGGTCAATAGTGGATTGGCAAGTTTACAACTATATTTTAATGCATAATATTTAAAAAAAATGTAAATTATTTACCTTGTGAGGAAAAGCTCGTAATAACTTTTGTATACAAAGTATTTTTTATAGAAACAATAAAATAGATTAGTAAATGCTGAATAGGTGCATATGTCACGCGTAATATTTTATAATTCTTCATATAATATTTCCTACATAAAGCTGCTGTAGGGAGAGAGAGAGAGAAAGAAATAGGTAATTAGCAAAATCAGATATGCGAGAAAACGCTTAATTAGTGATTTTTTTTCGACAAAAGCGGCAATAAGTTTTTACGTACAACAAAACTATTTTATTGTCGGTGTTTAATACCATTATATTTTACACTTATTGAGACCTCGGTTCTTTATATTTTTGTGGAAAAAATATCTAAAAAGAACTCATTTTGCATTTTCTGTTGTTTTCAAATTTAGGTGCACATTTACCTGATTTATTTTATAGAATACTAGCTATGCCTCACGGTTACACCCGTGTTAATTTTATCCGAAAAACACTGCGCCGCCAACGCACCTATGTAGTCTATCATAATATTGTTATTCCCGCAAGTACCTACAAATTATTTTAATATTTCATTACCTCTTAAACTTTGTGTCCAAATAACATACTCTAAAGAGCAAAATTAACTATATTAAATTGTCTTTATAATTAAGCTTTTTTTTTGTAAGGATTGATATGCCATGTCTAAAAATAATGCTTATATATCACTTTTTAATTTTTATTTTTAATCTTTGTAACAAAATACGTTATTGTGGCTTATGTATAAGAGACAGGCATATACTATCGCTGACTTTTTTTTAGATATACTAAAGATCAATATTATTGTGGCACATTATATTTCTATATTATTATTGATTACACCAGTGCACGCGGATAAAGCAGTTCGGGAGGGACTCGACTTACGTAACAAAAATCAATATTTAAGGTTATTTGAGAGTTGTAGTAGTCTAATCTCAAACAACCTATATTATTCCTCGAGAGTCTGGCTATCATATACACAAAGACTTTTTCGAATCCGACTGGTAGTTACAGAGATTAGCGTGTTTAAACAAACAAACATGAAAAAACTTTTCTGCTCTGTTACAGTAGAATAGATTTTTGTGACGAACTAACATATTAGAGCGTGACTAAGACAAAAGACACATCGAATTGCCAACACAATAAAATCAATTTCGATAAAAGTGTAGTTATATCATTCTCTCTCTACGCCAACGATATGTAAGAAATCACAATTTTTTTTTTTTGTTTTTATTGTTTCAAACAAAGTAGCTATATCCAGAGATTGTCGTCTATTCAGAAGCCCGGCATGTAGGTGTAAATACTGTAAATAAATCAAAATGTCAGTGGAAAAGAAACCTTAAATTTAAGAATATTAGAACCATTTAAGTATATTATGTACACGATTTCAGAAAGAGAAAAATATATTGTTATGGTTAAAACATAATTCATGACTTTTCTTCTGAATTTTTGATCAAGTAGAATAGGATCGAATCTATTTTTTTGTTTAAAAATCTCATTTTCTTGACGTGCGCATTCTCCGGTACGCGTGGCTACCTACTAAATTGTTATTTAGTTCGCGATCTTGTAACAATTTAGTAAAGTGCATAAGTTGGAAGTGTTCAGAGCTGATGGTTAACACGTTCCAGGTTTCAGGGTCTTGTACCATGTACCAGGTAAACATCATCCTGGCACGCAAAATTACCAACTTTTCAGTATCGATCAGAAGCCCTGCTTTTTTGTTCACCAAAGTGCTAAAAAAAATCTCTGCTCAATTGATATTTCATGTTTCAGTTAATCGATAATTTCGTTGTAAATGTATATAATATCTAATTACTGAATTAAAAATTTCAACACGTTCTTGTTCGTTCATTATGAGTGAAATAAGGAGAACAAAAAAAAAATAGATAAACCCGATCGAGTTTCTTACCGGTTCTTCTCGATGCCTGGGATAATTTCCGAACCGGCAGTAGTGTTTTGACGTTCACAAGTGCCTTCTTAGAGCCTAAATTGAACAAAGATGATTTTTATTACTAAAGCAATTACTTAAGAATTAGGTAAAAAGTTCGTGTAAACGCACACTTCCTTCAAATTTACTTATTAACTAGTTCAAATTTAGTTAATAACTTCGCTACTTAATACGTGTAAACAGGCCTTTAGTTAATTAAATGTTAAAATATGTAAACTGAAAATTGATGAATTGCTCGGGATAAATTTAATCTATATTAGGTATATAAAAAAAATGTGATCTTCGCTTTCAAGGGTGTTGAAATAAATTGTATTGATTTTTGACACGTCTGGTCAAATACTGTTTTAAAAGTTTGTGAATAGTCCAACGTTAGGAATAAATACGATAGTATTATTATAACCAGCCAGTGATAAATCAAAGGTGAAATATGCATTTATATTCATTCGCACACAATCGATTGTAATAAACTATTGCATCAATTAAAATATCTAATAACGCTTCTGACAGCTACCGTTGCCAATAAAATTGTCGTACACGAATTACATTAGTTGACATATGAGGTATTATATTTCTATATTTTATTTTATTTGTTTAACATAACATGTAATTTTATATTACCTTGCAGTTCCCATAAGAAGTATTATGTATAAATTTGTGACTGTTTTATTTTGTGTCAATTTATCCTTTTTATGACTTACTCTCACAGGTTATTTGACAACTAAATTCTCTAACGTGTATTTGTCATACTTGACATTGGCAAAATTACCTACATAGACAGAAAGCAAAAAAGAAAAAAAATTATTTTCTATATTTTTAGGCATATTTCTACAGAGCATCTTCTTCGGACACCGAATAGATTATACACGTAAAGAACATTGCATATTCATATTTATGTTAAATATTAATGAAACAATTAATTTAATATTATATGGAAATTAACTTATTGTAATTAGGTTCAACAAATGTTTTAACATACTTACTTTTTTGTAAATAATGAATAAATTACACGTGACAATGTTAATGACTAGCGTACAACATTCCTATAGTCCTATACAAAATTATTAGTAACAAAGATATCAGGATAAACGTATCTATATTAATAAATCTGTAGTTCTGTCAGTACAGTTAATAGTTTGTCCAAATTACCCGAACGATGCTGAACACGAATATGCTATAAAAAAAATTGTCTGTCTGTCTGTTTGTATGATCGGATTTAACTCAAAAACGGTTTGACCGATTCTTATGAAATTTTGTACACGGAATGCTTTATTGGTCAATTGATAGGTTATAACAAAATGCAGTATTACTTGTACATATCGTTAAAAAAAAAAGAAATTCACTCAACCGATTCTGATCGAATTTTGTAGGTAGGAAGCATACATACATGCAGACATACCACAACCCGGGAGTTGACAACTTTTGAAAAATTGATTTAAACACTTTATAATATTATGTTGAAAATAATACATATGAATATTTTTTTTCAATTAATACATCATAAAAAGTGATTTAAAAATATTTTTTAATTGAAATAAACCACGACATAAAAACGCACCATTATGGTCCTGTGACTTCATAATTAATTTTAAATGTCATTTTGTATGATAACAGTGACAAATGTGACAACTCACAAAAGAGACTAACGTTCATTTTATTTCCTGAATGGTGACGTCATATTTTATAATCGGTGTTTTAAATCACGTGACTCACAGACAAAAATATTAATGTTTCAAAAGGAAAATTAAAAAAAATAAAAACACTTTTTCCAGATTTGTATTGTTTTAGACATTTTATCTATAGACCTATATTACTAATTAATTAACTTTAATTATGAAACATACCGTCAACTCGCGGATTGAGAGGCTATAAGTTTCTTTAATAACACAATATAAATCGTAGAATATAATAATAATGATCAACCGATTTTGATTAAAATTTAACACGAGAAATACATGCCATTCCTCAATTGATACGGCATATGAATTGTCAACAGTATGAGTAAAAATGAAATTACATGATTTAAATAACTATTGCGTAGTAACAAACATGTGCGGAGCCGCGGACACACCGCTAGTTGGCTATTATTCGATGATTTAAATAAAAGTATATTTTCCAGATATATATTTTTTTAATAATTTATTTATATTGAGGCAGTATTTTGTTCACAGTTTTGTTACTTTCATTATCAATAAATCAAGATAAGTTTAAGGAAATATATTATCGTAGGCCAGTTCCAACTTGGATTCTTCTAACCATATTTATGTACCTACTCGTAGGTACAGTATCCGATTTGTTTATTGCCCATGATAGATTACGATGAGGACTATGGCTATATAGTAAAACTTGAAAAATATATCATTCTTGGCTTGTCTTGCTTTGTTGTGTACTAGTAACCCGCCCCCAGCTTCGCAAGGATAGCTGTGTTATACATATAACTCTATTGGTTTACTTGACGCACGCCAGTAAAGATTTCAGTCGGCGCGACTTTTTCCGACATCGAAACAATCATAGTCATATTTCAGTCAATTTACACAAAACCCTAATGAATTTACATTTAAATCTTCCTCATGAATCATTCCGTCCATTGATTAAAATCAGTTATGTAGTTTTTGAGTTTATCGCATTCAGAAAGACAGAAAGACTCGGCGGAGGACTTTGTTTTTAAATATAGTATGATATGATAGTAGAGAAGAAATTAATAATCAAAAAATTTGTAACCGGTACAGCATATACATCTAAAAATTTAGTACACGATGAACTACTTTCGTATAGGTGGAATGCCAACTAACTGTGGTCAAACCAAATTGGTGATTTCATTTTTTTTTTTCGAATCACTATTATCCTGAATGTTTTTTTTAAATAGCTCAGCAAATTAACAGTAGGTACTGTCTCTAATGGTAAGCACAGTACATTCCAAACACAACGGCGACTACCGGAAGATCGAAATCCATCTGCGGTTGCCGCTGTCATGTATGCATCTGTTCAAATCACGCTTGAAGGACCCGATATCGCTAAAAAGAGAAAACACATTACTCGGGAGATGGTTCCACAGTTTCACGGTGCGACAAAGACATATAGAGATCTTTTATTTCGTGCTGAAATGGAGATTGCCGTATGGTTGCCGATGGAGCCGTAGAACTGTGACTCCGAAGCCCAGCGCGTGCAGTTCTGTTGTGGAAAGGAGAGGAGAAAATTAGACTGAACAGCTTTTCAGAACACTCACCATGATACAGACGATAGAACACGCTTATCGAGGTAATGTTCCTGCGCATTTGATAACGTCTACATCATTACAGCGTCACCGGGTAAATGTGATGTAGTAGTAAATGTATGACACAATGATGGAGTTGTTTAAAAAAATCTTTACAGAAATATATACTGAAAGAAAAAAATATTTTTCTAATTCCTTGTAGATTAATAAAACTCAATTTGATAAAATAATTAATATCCGATTAAAATAAGAATTTACAGTTATTGTCCAGGGATAGCTAAGGCCAATGCAATTTTAAAAAGTAGTCCTCTTAACTGCGGGTGGAAAGAATGTACCTAAGTGCAAATAAGGCTGTATATGCGAGGATGTTTAGCAGTGCTGTGAAACGGTGCGTAGGTAACTGAGTGGTGCGAGGATGCGTAGTGGACTCTTTTCACGTTTTGCACACATCTCTCGCACAAATGAATCGCTCGTGTCCCTCGCTTATATTTCTCAATTTTGTGTTTGTAAAAATAACAAGCTTCGCTATCCCTTTTCCTACAAGAGATGTTGTACTAAGCGAGGCTAGGAAATGAAGTATTCTTATTAGTGGACTTTTTCCTCACATACCGCCTATGTACTTCACATATCTCTAGTGGATACGCAGTCTAAACAATTTGTCAGTCAGTACTCAAAGAGTAATTAATTAGAGTTCTTTTTATAAAGCAGAGTACTTGTACTCCATTGGTCAATTGTGTCGCATTGGAAATAAACTACCTACCTACAATTACATTTTTTTATAATTGCTCAGCACATTTACGGTAGGGTCCCTGGTGACAAGCACAACACAATTCAAGCAAAAAAACGACCACCGAGACATATCAAATCCTATTTTCTTAACAAGTTCTACTCTTGAATTATTTAATAGTACTTAAAATATATTATATCTATATATTTTCAACGACTCGTTAACACACAAATGTAAATCGACATTCACGCATAGCTGGTCTTATTTTATATTGTTGCTTGTATTGCTATATGTAATATAAATTCTTGTTTGTAACGGCCCGATTCAATGCAAATTTTTGTTTACCGTCCACACCTTGGCATTAGTGGATATAATTCCACGTAATGTGACGGCTGATGCTATATTTTCCTGCATGCGGTCATGCTTTCTAAGTTATTTGTGAAACACGTTGTCATCTTTGACGTCATTATAGTTTATGAGTGTATCTTTCATTGCTGACAGTATTATCCGATCGTCAAGAAGTTTTAGGGTGCCTTAAACCAAATCCATAAATGATATTTAAATCAGATTTAACGTTTACAGTTGCATACATTTTGACACAACTAAACTGAATTTCAACTAAAAATGAATTTAAATTTTTCGTTACAAGTCGCCCCCTTAATGATTTAGGTATTTTAATGGTGATTAACAGACTTCAAAAAAGACAGAGGTTACTCAATTAGAAAGTTTGTTTTTATGGATATTTCAGCTATAACTTCTTTGTTTATGAACCGATTTGGATGATTCTTTTTTTGTTGGTGGTCCCGTTTTAATTTCATTGGCATCGGGCCTTCAACTTTGAAGATACACCAAAAACTCCACAAAGTCATTGAAGTTGGTTTACTTTTTCTGCTAAAAATTGCCTTGTGTAGCGTAAATTTTAAAGGACGTGATTATTGAAGAACTCTTTTTTAAGACTGTGAGATGTATATTGTTTTTCGTACTTACAAATACAAACAACAGGATACAATACGAAATTGTATTTAATTCTATAATTTTTTTTATTGTGTTTTTTCCTTTTCCTAATTATTATTCATTTCCTTATTATGCAGATTCTACCTTTTTAAGCGTGTCTAACACATAAATGTCTTTTCTTTCTTTTTGTCTTTCCTTTAACAAAGCTCTGACACTGAACGTCAAAAACTCAAATAGCAAATTATGAATAGCATTTATATACTGTACTTATACTACTACTACATCTATATGTACTATTACTGTACTTAATATCAGAACAGTAAATCAAGTTAATCGTTTCCGTAACTTTGTACGCATATTGTCAACGAGTTTTCACTGAGAGATTTATTGGTTCGTATATAACATATCATACCTTATTTAATGTCTAACTGTGACATTTATGTAAATTAATCTTTGATAAATTCTCTGCGATATGTCGCTCAAAACTTGTGGGACCCAAATATTTCCGAACCAAGATCAACTTCATAACGATAAATTTATTACTGTTGCACTCATAAATCTATCGTAAAATATGTTTAAAGAGAGATCATTAAAAATACGTCTTAAAAAAATTGACAGCATTTAAATTACCTTTTTAATTCCTCGATTTTCTGCGCACTGAGTGGGCAAAATAATGATTAATTAAGCATTTGGTGATAACGGCAGGAGAATCTATAAATGGGGACAATCTATCGGTGTCCTAGCAGCTACTTTTAATAGTAGTACGGCAAAGTGTTGGCAAAAAGAACGGTGACCACCGAGAGATCGATAATCTATTGCCGGTCGTCGCTCCCATATCATCCTGCAAGTCTCTCGACTGTTGGATATGTGCAAGCTGATTCCAAAACGCGACAAACCGAAAATGAGATTTTTCAAACGGAGAATCTGTGATCCAGACGGTTAAAAATACCCAACTACGCAATGATATTTTATAAGTAGATACGGTATTGACGCTCTTTAAATGCCATCGTGAATGGTGGGCAATTGCCCTTAGTTCACTTACGACGTGCTACCGGCGTTAGCGAGAAGAAACTTTTTCCTTTTTTGACAACAGAGTTTCCGTCTTAAGTTGCGACATGCTGATAACAAAATTTGTAACGTTTTCAAATTGCTTTTAGTGAGAGTATAACGCGTTTATATATAAAACGTCATCGCTACTTCGATTAAGCGTGTCACTATAGCGAGAGTTGCACCACCATAGTTGCGATCCAGACAGACACAATTGTCGTAAGAGTAAATTGAAAGATTACGATCAACGACAAATAATAATATCAAACATTGAACGCGATGTTGTCGCAAGTTGCAATCCGCTCTCGCGTCGTTTCACTCCGCGTCGTTTTGAAGTGTAAACTTGTCGAGATAGAATCTCGTGTAAATAATTAGCAGTGAAGGAGCTTGCGCGTCGGACTGTCGGACTGTCGGCGTCGGCTTGCGACTGCGACTCCTATTTGAATATGGAAATTATTTTAATTACACCGTCACTAAAACGACACGTGATCAAGATGCTACTTACGTATTTGTATTTATAAAATGATTATTCATAACTAGCATTGCCCCACGGTTTCACCCATGTTAAATTGGGGATAAATGATCATGCCTTTCAAGCTCTGCCAATCATTCACACTTACTGATGGTACACTAAAAATATGTAAAGCTTGAAATTTTGTTGATATCAATAATTTTACTTATGTTTTAAGAATACGGTGTTGTAAATACTAAGCACGTGAGGCTGCGAGTCTTCTTTACTATGTTAAGATTCTTATTAATCATAAATATATCGATACTTCGGATTACAAAGGGCGTCAACGGCAAAATACAAGTTTTCAGGAGCAGCAAAAAATTAATATAACTTTTTTGTAATCGTTGCTCTAAGGGTTTCTTTAAGGAAGAAGTTTCTCGAAAAGCTAATTACTGTGATAACCGTTGAAGTTTCTGGTCAATAGTTTGAAAAATAGTTGTCTCATACACCCTAAGGAATCAGTTGATATTGTCCTTTACGACCCGATACTTGAAGAATATATAATGGGTAACAATTTTCATGCGACTTAAATCCATGTTTCACGTGGCGCAGTTGTATCTTACACACTTAAAACTGGATGTGTTTTAAAATGCTTTTCTCATACATCCCTTTTATATTTTTTTATAATATCAACATCATGTCCTTTACATCATATTAATTTGAAAATTCATGTTTGGAAAATGAAACACGTGTTGTACCTATATGACGTTTTTTAGTATGATAAAGTCATTTTCGCCAATATGTTATTTACGGCCTTTATAATCCAAAGAGTCGACATTAGGATCTTATTTTTAAACTCTAAACCATATTAGAGTCGCTATCGATAATGCGTTGGAATATTTCGAAGATGCTGTTGATGGCCATATTGCTAAGTTTTACGTAGTATTTTTATATCCTCAACCTTTTTCGTATTGAATTGCTATCAATCAAATGTTAATATATGGTCGCAAAAACATAGACTAACTGAATCGCGTGTATAACCGCCATAGCTTTAATACTAGAAATAAATACAAATTAGTCATCACTTGTTTATGACATAATAAGACAAGTTAAAAGATTTTAGGTTCTAAATAAAACCCGAAAGCAAATTATCGATTTTCCAAACAATAAGTTCAAATGTCATTTCAAGCAGGTTACAGACTCTCAAAAGGCTATAGGGTGACTAGGCTATTATAGCTACTCCCTCTCTGTACATTCACTAACGAAATACAATTATTAAACAAAAATATTGTTTACACAGTTTAATTTTGATTTTTAATCGCTAACCGTTTCAAAATCTAACGGATAACTAAAATAACATTCACGCGACACACTATCAAACATAAAAATTGTCAATCTTATCTTTTATGGTATTTTGTATACTATATTAATTGAATTGCATTGTATCTGTATATAGTTTTATAAACTGCAGTTTATGTAAGCTATCTCTGGTAAGTTATTTGTACAATGACGTAAAACGTCAAAACCAGGGCCGGCTTCAACATCAATACAGACGGTGGGTGGACAATTACAGAGTGTGCAAACATCTGTGCCCACCTGAATACCTACCGCGGCCGTAATTAATGACAGGTGCTACAAAAACAATGTGCGAACACTTAACACGGAGACTTGTCATTTACGCTGGGAGCATACTTTATAATAAAATCGGGATATTATTAAAATATTATTATATCGTGTAGATATCAAGTTTTTATGCGTGCTTAAATAGGACAAAAGATTAGAAATTAAGAGAACCAAATATCTTAATCGTATTTGAATCTTTAAATCTGATTTACTGTTGACAGTTGCTTATATTTTGACACAACTAAACTAAATTTAAGCTAAAAGTTTTTTTTTGTGTAAGTCCCTCTAAGGGCGTGCCGGTAAAAAGTTATACTTCTTTCGAGTAGGAAAACAAAAATTACTTCAAAAATAATGTTGGTTTAATAGGGACTAATTAAAATAATGTTTCTTTATAAGTTTAATTATTCTTTTGAACAATTCACAAAATAAAAGTCACT
Source organism: Saturnia japonica (assembly GCA_033032175.1). NCBI lineage: Eukaryota > Metazoa > Arthropoda > Insecta > Lepidoptera > Saturniidae > Saturnia > Saturnia japonica. The sequence continues at coordinate 17,136,912 of CM065311.1, read as the reverse complement.
AAAATGAAGTTTTACTATCGTTATACTACGTTGACGTGTAACTTCATCATGTTGCTCTTCCGTTACATGATGCGCGCGCAGCTTTCAATTTTAGCCTGTATTAATCGTGCCAAAAGGTCCATATACTTCAAAAAGCAAATAAAAGTGTGATGGTTTTAGTAAAATAGATATCACCTGCTCGAAATTCACTGAACCAAGACTATACATAAACACTGATTAATTTTACACGACAAACATCGCCAACGCACCTGTGCAGACAATTTTTTATACTTCGTGTTAAACTATCAATATTTCATGAGGAATAAATTATTTTTTCAATTTATAATATAGCCTATGTTACTCGCTGATACCTACTGTAGCTTTATATTGGTGAAAAAAAAAATTAAATCGGTCCAGTAGTATTTGAGTTTATCCGTTACAAACAAAAAATCAAATCTTTCCTTTTTATAACATTAGTATAGATATAGTCAAATTTTCACGTACTTAGGAAAAAATAAGGTTGTTTATAAACTAATATACATAAGTGTCTAATTTTAATCGTTCAAATTATTTTCGTTCCATCATAATCATAAATGACTGATAAAAGTAGACCAACACCAATGTTCTATTTACATGAAAACGCATGGTTAACCTAAAGTAACATTGCCGGCGGTAGGGTAACGCTTTGTCGAGTGAACGTGGGTTAAGATATGATTAATCGACATGGTTACAGACTACAGGCGCTTAATTACTTGTTTAGCTACACAGCGATCACAATGGGGTATTCATCGCCAACCTTCTTCTACGTGGTACGAGTGCCTACGTGACCTTATTTGATAATAAGAAGGTTTTCTATTATAATACTTGAGTTTATTTTTATGTATCGTATATGTATGGAAAATATAAAACAAGGCTATGTTTATTTTCTTTGAAAATACATTTGTTTCAAGAGATCAAAATGAATAGCGTAGAAAAACGTAACGTAATAATATATTAATGATTTAATCTATACAAGTAAATAAAATTGAAGTGTCTGTTTTTAATGTCAAAATAACAGCTTTCTACTAAATGCAGTTGAAAGTATAACAAAAAAATAATTTTAAATATTTTTGTCTGACTGTTCTTTCCGGATAATCTCCGAAACGGTTAGACTAATGATTTTGGCAGGACTTTCAATGGAAGATAGCTGATGTTCTAGGCTATAACTTAGGCTACTTTTATTATAGAAAAAGAAAACGCGTTCCGCGCAAATAAAAATCTATTCAGAAGAACGACGAGTTTGGGTCGCTTAAATGGCTTACACTGAGTAAACCATAAGATATATATTAAATCAATGTACTAAATAACTTTAGTTCTTAAAAGGGTCTACAAAAGAGTCTGGGGGAGCATATGTCTATCTTCTAAGTATCATCCACAATAAGCATTTTTGTTTTTAAAATAACCGAGAACGGAGGTAGCACGAATCGCGGAAATGCTGATCGAAGCTAGTTTTAAAATATATATCTTAAAATTATTTGATGTCTATTTTATTTATCGTAGCAGGGTAAAGTGATTACACTGTATCTCAATGCAATGCAATCCAATGATATCGGTAGTCGTTACTGTCACGCCGGCCTGTACAAATTTCCTCTTCCAAAGACTCCTTATTGTAGCAGGGAGAGAACACATAAAACGGGAGACATTTCCAGAGCTTTTAAAGTACATCAAACTTCTTTGTTGTTGCCGAAAAGAAGGTTACCGTACAGTTGTCGTGCCGAAACTCAGGGCGTGTCGTTCTATCATGAAAGGGAGAAGAGAGAATTAAGGGGAAAAACTATTTCCTATCAATATTGTAAATGAATTTCTTTGTATTTACTTTTGTTAGGCATTTTCATAATTTTTTCCCGATAATATAATTTATACAAAGTTAAGCGATAAGAACTTAAATTTAGTAATATTTCAATAACAAAGGTCATAAAAGCAATTTCCGTAAGTATTTGAATGAATAAATTAAGCTACGTTTGAAGTTTTAAATTTGAAAAAAAAATTGTGATCCTTCAGATAATGTAAATATCACAAAACAATGAAACTGATTGTATATCTCTGATAAATAATAAATGTCACCGGACAATTATACGACTAGCAAGTTATAAACTGTCATTAGATTGTGAATGAACACTAAAATTTGCAATGTAATTACAGTGTAAACTCTTTATAACGAAACTCAAGGGACTGAGCATTTTTTGTCGTTATAGAGAGTTATCGTTATATTGAGTGAACAAAAAATAAACCAAATTAATAAGAATTTTTAATATGTATGTCTTAGATAATAAATGCTTATAAATTATTGTTTACACATATAGTCTGAAAACTTTGTCTGAAGTTTTTTGCTATGCCAGTACTTGTTTTGTATTATTTTATGTATTCTATTCATATCTAGATATGTGGTGGAATCGTCTTGATTAAACAAAAAAAAAATTTCTACCAACTTAGCGGCATCTAGGGCTTGTTGAATTGTTGGTGGTGATTCGGCTTTGTCCACTTGATCATCTTCATCTTGATTATCGAGTGTTTCCTGACTTTTTGACACTAAATCAACAATTTGTTCATCTGTAAGTGTACCAGTTGTGGCTACATCCTCATCTATATTTTCGTACGATTGTAGATCTTCGTTAAAATTGTTTGGTATGTTGAACTGGCGTATCCATTCACTCAGTGGTAGATTGTCTTCACTGTCAAATTGGTTCGTTTCTTGGCTACTACATAATCCAGTATGTCGAAAAGAATGTTGGATAGTGGCTGCTGTTACCTCTTACCAGGCTTTTGATAAGAAGTTCACTACTTGTAGCATGTTGATCGAGACCTTGCCGTCAGTTTCGATCATATTCATCAACATTTTCCGTCTATAGTGGCCCTTTAGGCTTTTAATTACACTCTGATCCATTGGTTGTAAAATGCTAACTCTATGTTTCGAAGATTGGATATGATTGGGTGAGCAGGACAATTGTCTACTAGAAGCAAGATTTTCCCTGATTTTAATTCAGCATCCCATTTTCTCACTTCCTCTTCAAAAATCTGCGATGTCATCCAAGCTGACTTGTTTGCTTTGTACGTAACTGGCAACTGTTTTATGTTCTTGAAACACCGAGGGTTTTTCGATTTGCCTATAACTAAGAGCTTTCTTTTTTCTGTGCCACTCATATTGGCAGCCACTAGAACTCTAATACGCTCTTTAGACAGATTTCCTCCAACACATTTTTCCCCTTTGAATTTTAAAGTTTTGTCGGAAGTCAACTTGAAAAAAAAAGGCCAGTTTAGGCCACACTGCACTAATCCAATTGTTAGTCACATTCATATCGACATCCCGCGCCTCTCCGTTCATTTTACCGTACGTAATTTGGTGACGGTGTTTAAATTTTCCGACCAAACCTTCAGATGCCTTAAAGTCAATTATGCCAAGTTAGTTGGCAAACTTTTCAGCCTTAGCTTTTACAATTAGCCCCGAGATGGGTACATTATTCTGGCGCTGATTGTTAAACCACGACAACATTGCCTGACCTAAGTCTTAGAATTGTGGCTTTCTTAATTTTCTAGAAGAGTTTCCTTCCAGCGCCGCCTGTAGAATCGTTTTTTGGTTTTTCCGAATGGTAGCAACAGTGGATTGACTTAGTTCAAAACACCTTCCAACGTCCCTTTTATTTTCTCCCTTTTCAATCGCACGTATCACACAAACTTTTTCGTCAACACTAATCGCTTTCCGTTTACTGGCCATGTTAACAGTTTCAAAGTAGGTTTACGACTGATAATACGATAGGTACCCAGTATGCTTGGTCGAAGACTATCACTTCAAAGAAAACAATGCGTCATACTGCACGTGTTCAAGGCAATTAAGGATAACAAAAGTTAGACCGACCTCGGATGTTTCGGAGCTTCAAAATCTTTTGTTACCTGATAATAAACAATAATACCGATAATAAATATTTACTGTCTAAAAATATGAACACATTCTTCGTAATAGAGAATGACGCATCGCTATAAAGAGTGTTTCAATATGTGGATTTTAACGCAAACCAACCAAGTTGGGCTCACTTCAACGATATATAGAGTTTATCGTTATAAAGGATAACGTTATAAAGAGTTTACACTCTACATTTTTCATATTACATTTTCGTAAGTTTACAAACTAACTTTAATTGGTTAGGTTAGGTTAAGTGGAAACTGTTCTCCTGGTGGGTGGGCCACACGCGCCCACTCTGTCCATCGACGGCGGTTGTTCTAGAAGTATTGTGCTTCCGATGCGGAGAGCCTGGCCACAAGGCGCAAGTGTGCACTGCTAAAAAGCTGAAAAGAGACGAAAGGCACCACCAGCACCACCACCTCCGTAGGGTGGGTAGCGTAGACGTTGGGTGTTAGGAGGGAGTGTTTTTCCTCCTTCCTTCACCTTAGCTGAACCAAGGGGAGATGGGTCGCGTGGAGGGTACGCCATGGAGTTTTAGTGAGTAGGAGTCTCACATAACCGTTCGTCCCCCCGGGCGGGCGTGTACTCATGACGGGTTTCTCTACGTTAAAAAAAAAAGTGGAAACTATGATCATAACGCAAGAGCTGAGCAAGCGACGCAAATAGCCCGCGAGTGCCAAAAACATATTAACTGTTGAATACTTACATTTTTCAAGTCCTAGTATCATGTTTTTGTTTATTTAATAGACGTAACCTCAAACATTCAATATTATTTGTGATATTTCACCATCTATCGACAATTGTAGATTGTTTATAAACTAATGGATATTAAAATTGTCCGGCGACATTTTAACAAAACACTAGTACAGTTGTCCAAGGAAGAATAATAATTAAAAAAAAAAAACAATCTATTTTTTTGTTAATTAGATATTCCGTCAAAGTTGAGACGTAGGTACGTATACTTACTGCGCAGGATCAGTAAAACATATAACGTGATGAGAATGTAATATTAGGCTTTTTAAGAATAATACAAATACAATGCAATACTATTGTTCTATCAGTTCTTTAGTTTTCGAATTCACTTATGTATATATAAAAATGGATTTTCACGTATTTAAAGCACGCACGAGGAAAATATGCCACTCAAGGTCCTATGAAATTTGTCATTCAAGTGGTCCATCCAGTCGGTGCGCGCACGCAAGTAAAATAGGCATCGAATGATCGTTGATTTTCTTATGTGGCACACTGACTAAGTTTTCCAATTCCTTTTAGTTTTTGTTATTATACCTATTATAGTCTTTTGGTAAAAAATTACGTAGATAATATTTACAGTTTTACAAAATATTATTTGATAAAAACAGCTTTGTACAATTGATGTTCAGAGTTAAAATATGATATTGTACTTACTAAACTAAGGCTGCGTTCACACTTGGCATTGTACTGTACGTTGTTTAGAACATAAAAACGTATAACGTAGTTGCACATATATTGTACATGGAACTGTACACGTGTCTTTTGCTGTTTACGATTATTTGCAGTACAAAGGACGTGTGAGCAGGGACCCAGCTCACGATAAGCTGCTAGCGTAGCCTATGAATAGACACTTATAACACCATAGGTATCACTAGCGCGTTGCTGAACTTGAACCCCCCCCCCCCGTCTCTAAAGAGTTTTGGAAACTCTATTGACCGCAGGAATACAACACAAGGTTATATTTGGCTAAGATCTTCTGTAGGGTGGAAGTATTCCAGCAGTCAGGCTGCCTTAAGTAGAAAGAAATCGCCAAAGAAATTTCTCTGTGTCTTACCTCTCACAGTGTTAGAGAGATGTCTGTGTAGACAGAAGAAAGCATGGTTTGTGTGAAGAATGATACGTGGGTAAATGGCGTCAATACCGAGATGACAGGCGTGTTTTTTTAATTAGTAGTAAGGGTAGCGTTTGACCACAATTTCACTTGATGTAAGGTGAAGATGTAAGCAAAGATGGTAACACGCTAAGCTTAGTGGTAGTAGCTGGTTCTCAAGTGCAGCTGCGGGTATACACCTATAGGTATTTGGTGATATATTTTGAGGGTGGTAGCTAGCCACGCTGGCGTAAGAAAAAGCCCTGCCGCCATGCTAGCTCTGCGCCATTGAACAAAGTCGAGGTAAGAGGATTACAAGTTGTACCGACCCCAAGAAAATTATGATGTTTGAACCTCCTTACTTGATCGGAGTTAAATTAAATTAATTAATATCTAATGGAGCTGTAGCCATATTTGTTCTGATTAACGAGAGAGCAAGCGCAGTATTTGCTTGTTTAGCCTCTAGATAGTAACATATCCAATAGCGCTTTTAGAGATAATATGCCTAAGTTTGATTTATTGATGGAAAATTAAGCTAAAAAAGAGTTAATATGAGTTAAGAACATACAAAATCACAAGTAGAGAAATACTAGTTTTCATGTCAAACTTACAGGAAACGTATTTGGCTTATGATTATATACATAATAAAAAAAATGATTATAATTCTGTTCTTATTAGTCGGTACGTTACGGAAATATCAAAGATAATTAATATGAAACACGAAGTGTTGAAAATAAAAAGTTCTAAGTGCATCACGACCTTTACAAGGAAGGCCTATCAACACGTCGCTCACCGAAAAATGACTATCGTCGAGTTTGCGCCGTGAATTTTTAGATTTGCTTCCTGGTTCCTCGTTGTTGAGCGCTCACGGTCGAGGCGATCCGAAATCGAAACGCAGACGTCGCGAATTAAATACCGAATGTTTCTTTATGAGGAAGAAGTAAGAAGTTTTTCTTTCCTGCGTCTAAGTTTGAATTTAAATATATTTCAATAAGTTTAAATGTTTTAAGATTCGCGTTTACTTCTGGTTTAAAGTTTAAAAGGTTGTTTTGGTTTTTAACCCAGAGAGTTAAGTCAGCCCAACTAATTATATGGATTTTATTGAAAATAATTATCATCCAGGTTTTGTAAGCACTTTCAGTTTTCTGATGTTAAAGCAGAGGAAAGCACCCTGATTCCTCAAGCGCTTTACAAGACTCTCCCAGTCTGAATTGTTCCGGAGATATTTCATTAATACGTACTGCATATCTTTATAAATTTATTGCAATTTGACGAGGTAAGTTTTTCATGAAAAATTTGAGCTTAGTGTTTTAGAAATAGATACCGGTTTATAGTTTTAAAATACCTACAAATGTAGCGGAATATATATTAAGGTACTAATATTTACTGATACCTATTTATTAATTTTAAAAAAAATGCAGCGGTATTCAATTTTGAGAGGCCTTTTGATGCTGTGGTACTTTTCTATTATTGAACTAAGAGTATGTTGGGTCCTCATAGGGTGAACTTTATATGAAAATGTTCCTTTAATGTCTAGACATTAATAATAAATACCTAGGTATTTAAAATTATATATGTTTGTATTTCAACTCTTTGGTTATCGTAGGACAACATATGTTAAATTTTAAATAAATTACCCATTTGATTCTCCAAAAGATATTTTACCATAATTTAAAATAGTTGTTTCATTTTAAAAATCTTTGTATTTTCTGTTTGCCGTTTTAATCTGTAATGAGATCTGCTATATATTATATGTAGTCTTTTAAGAAAAACATAATAATTTTCATATAATAAGATTTTAGATGAATGCGCCCGTATATTGGTAGTGAAAGAATATAATGAAGAAACAGCAGTACAAGTAGTGTGGAAATGAACTACTGTTAATTAACAATCTAATGATATAATAATGCCTCATTCTTCTCGCTACGATAAAGATAATGTATCTTAACTTATAATAGTCGTTAAAAAATCTGCTAAATAGAATCTACACAATCTCAAAAAGCATTTAAAAAAATACAAATGACGTAACCTGATCTAGTTTCTCGTTAAAGTCAGTCGTTGAAAGTGAAACTAAGCTAATTAGTGTATATTTTTGTATACCAAATGGTTTTTTAATTGATTGAATGCCGTGAAATAAGGAAAAAACGGTCTATTAACTGCCTTTAAATTTATTTGTCGCCGACCGAATAAACTATGTTTGTTAATAATCTATTTATGTAACTGTGGCGACATCACTTGCTAATGAGGTTAAACGAGGAAGTAAGTTACTATAAATATTTAATAATAAAGTAAAAAATAACACGCAATCTAAATATCACAAATATAATGTAACATTAATTTAACTACATTGCAAAAGTATTACCAGTTTTTTAATTTGTTTTGTTTTCGATTATGTTGCACTTGTCCTGTATGGGTACACTTGCCCTGGATCTGCGTTTCATGGTTTATTAGTGTATCATATTATTTTGCCCCAGAGTTTAGTCCACCTGTAAACATCGGCAATGCTCTAACTTACTTAGCCGTTGACTTTTACGGCCTTTGCAATTAGACATTTTCTATATATAGATTTTCCGGGGTCAATATCTAGGTCACAGCTGTTTCTCCAATAAATAAGGAACTTCTATCGGATAATTTTGTTTTATATACAGCCCTTTAGGGCTTTACAGAAATTAAAAATTTTCAACCGTATGGACATTTATATTTGGGAGAGTATTTTACATACAAATATATTTCATCTGCTTCTTTCTAAAATTAAGCCTTTTGTTTGACTTTGATAGTGCTTTCTTTCTTTTAGACATTAAACTGAATACATGTATATTCACGGTCAACATGTTTAGATTTTTTTGATACTCAATCTCAATATTAAACTGTTTATATTAATTGCTTTTGTATAATCTTAGTCCAGTAGAATTTAGTTACTTGAATCTTAATACATTTTAAGTACTTTCATCTTACCATTAATTTTTTTTTGCTGTTAGTAGAAACTTGTTATATCTTTGTTAGTCTTTATAATTCCTATTTAATATATAAGTATAGTTTATATATACTCGCTTTTTATAGAGTTTGACTTGTTTGTACAAATTTTACCCATATTAGAATTTGCTATCTCATCATATTAGTCAAATTCTTTAGTTAGTATTAGGTCTATAAAATTTTTCATCAGTGACATAAAAACATAAAAAAATTATCCTAGCGCTGTGACAAATTTCGCAATATAGTTCGCAGCTAAGCAGTTGCAACACCATGGGACCAAGACACGGCCATGGTTTTGCGAAATTACGCCCTGAGGTCACTCAAGACTTCGATGCGCGGATTTCCTTTGTATTATTTTATCTATGCAAATTGCTTTAAGATCTTTAGTTTGTTTATAAAGCTCTTAGATTTATGTTTGTATTGAATTATGTTGAGCAATTATAGGATATAAATACACCTATGTTGATAGCAAATTACGTGATTAGAGATATTATATTACTGGTTCATTATTCATTTAAATTAGATGTGATTATCGTTCCTCCCTACAATATAATCTAAAAAGAAATAATATACGAAACTTTTAACAGCGCATTGATTACAATGAAATAAGATAAATTATGTGAAAGATATAACCTTAAACCATGAGAATATAATGTTTGGGTCTGAGGATATAATACAACTGTTAGGCGAAGTTTTACAAACCGACAAAGCAATTAAACAACTGATATATAATTGCAATTATAATTACCGGCCGGAGATTAGTCAATAATATTGCACTTGTTTTCTAGGATTCTAAGATTTAATCATTATGGCTCTTAGGCAAGGCACTAAAATTGTCATTACAGAAAAGGGTATATTTGATCTTATTTCAAATTTTCTCAGTACACTTTCATAGTTGTTCTCAACTACAGGCTCCACTACTATATAATAAAATACACAAGTACATCGCTCAATATGATTTTTAGATTTGTTTTTATCCTTCATAGTAACATGTAAAGCAATATTTACTTTTTGCCAACAATGACTTGTATTTCTACATACATTTGACACTTACTTTTTAGCGTAATCAAGATATACCATATCTATACTGTTAGGATATATATTCACTTTTAAACCTATTTGATCTAGTTAATTAAATCAAGCTTGTCGAACAAACAAAACATTTATGTCTCTTGTAGTTGTTGAATCTTAATATAATATTTATGTCACAATTACATTTATCAATGGCCGGATTGTTTCTAGTATCGTATAAAACCTGTCACTATCTATTAGTATCAAAACGTGAGCTACGTGTGTGGCGGTCAAATAATATAGGTAAAGCACGTTACTAGAACAACGTTCTAAACATATATCACTTTGTGGAAAAATATTCTCTTAGAGTAATCTATTGTCAATTTTCATAAATGTTATAGTTTAGACGGTAAATGATATATTATTTATGTATTTCTGGGTTCAGAATATTTTATATAAGATGTTAAAATGTTTCACAAATTATCATTATATTAGTATTTTATACTAAACAAAATTATTCAATTGTAACCTAGTTTAAATTTATATAGTTCGAATATAATTATTTGGAATATGATATTTATAGGGGAAAGAATAAACGTATTTGCCTAATTTAATTCTGTTCGATCAATTGACACAATTTAATTTAGTTTTGTCGTAGAACGAAGAACGGGTAGTTTACTTAAAATATTAATTAGCTTATACCGGTAGAAGCTTATGACCAGCATTGGACGTTACGAGTTGATGATGATGTATTTCTGGTAGGACACGGCAATTGTATCCGACATGATCGCGACTACCATACAACAAGTATAATACCCGCCTTAGTGTCACACTAAATCGTATTATGTTCCAGGATCAGCCAGTGTATTATATCCACTAATAAAGTGGTAGGGAGCAGAGAATGGTCAGTACCCGACTGGGTTGTGACCACCATACACAGGCCTCGTGGCGCAGTGGTAGTAAACGCTACTATTGAGCCGAAAGGTCGCGGGTTCGATCCCCGCCCATGACTGACTATTGTATGATGAGCATAAATGTCAGTTGTGTGTCTGGGTGTTAAATATCTGTTATGTATGTATTCAGCTGTTTAGTTACCATATTACAAGCTTTGCTTAGTTTAGAATTAAATGGCCGTGTATGAAATTGTGTCCTCAAATTTAATTTAATTTAAATTTAATAGTCACTGTGTAGCGTTTCAAAATTACCAATTGGGTACCCCTGGGAGGCTTGTAGGTTGGCATGAAATATATGCTTTTTACCCGACTACGAAAAAGTAGGGTTATGTTTTCGAGCGTATGTATGTATGTTTCTTTGAAACGCTCTGTAGCCTAAACGGCTTGATGGATTTTAGCATACAAGGTGTCGTTAGATTCGTCTTAATTGTGGGAGTAACATAGGCTATATAATATTTAAGTACGACGTCTGGGAATTAAATAAAAAGCAAAAATAGAAAAAGAGTATTTTTTATGGTCGAGTGTTTTTGTTGCAGTCGGATTTATGTTTCTTTTTTAATAATTTAGCTTGATTATAACGGTTTTTAATACACGAAATTACAGCTACAGCACACACACACAGGTAAAGGCACAGCTAGATAAATTTTATATTTTTTAAATTTTGTAATATAATATAAGATTTTTTTATCGTTATAGGTTTAGCGTTGTGACCACAAGCTCACCTGATCTTAAGTGACGATGTGGCCCAAGATGTAGCACGCTAAGCCTAGTGGAAGACTGGCTCTCAAGTGCAGCTGTCGGAACACACCTATTGGTGTTTGGCGACAGATTAACAACTTGAGGATAATAGTTAGGCAAGCGGCCATTAGAAAGAGTCCAACCACTATGCTTTGGTTTCATCACGATGTTTTCCTTCATCGAAAGCTCAGGCTCATTGCAGGGGTTTGAACTCACGTCGATCGACGCGGAGTCCATAGACGCTGCCTACTAAGCCATGCAAAAAGGATTTCTACTTAGCATTATAATAATATTGGATATGTAGGTATACTTGTATGACCTACATAAGCGCATCTTCACAATGGGTCAAAGTTCGTTTCGCAACCTTCGAGGTGAATCAAATCAACTATCTAATGAACTAATGTATAAATAAATTGCATTTTGAATAAACTTTATAAGTGAATTTTACATTTTGACAGTTATTTCGTGCTTACAAATCAATTCTTGAATTGAAAATTGCAATTAAACTCGATTATACTTTATTCTAATTGCACGTGCTATTATGGGTAATGGATTTATGAATGTCAAAAATGACCAATTTGTAATGCTTATCTTCTGACAAGAACTAATTAGAGACTCCATGATTTCTTGTACCCCTAGTATTTTTTATTTGTATCTACTATAGTCATTCTGTAACTTCTGAATGATTTGATCGTTTGAGCTCGTCTATATTATTAAATCTGTAGTTCTGTCTGTAATTGTAATTTCCTAATAGACATTCTATATTAAGGACATCGTTCACGAATATGCGATCAAAAATTTTTTTTTACTGTTTGTATATCCGGATTTAACTCAAAAACGCCTTGACCGATTCTTATGAAGTTTTGTACATGGGTCAATTGATAGGCTACAAAAAATTTTAATATTACATTTAGCATGCATAAAAATATAACATAACATACCATTACGCCTGTATTCCCCGAAGGGTTAGGCAGAGGTGTGGGTATGTTTTTTAGTGGGCGAGCCTATTGCCATAATTCGGGCACAAAGCCAAGCTTTGAGCTGCTACTGAGAATTTCATAGAAAAACCCAATAACACTTGGCTGGACCTGGGAATCAAACCCAGGACCTCGAACATAGCAGTCGCACTTAGGACCACTAGGCTGCACGGCAGTTAAAAAATTCCAAAAAATAAAAAAAAAACGTTAATTCTTCATCAATTTTGATAAAGAGAAATTACACGGGAAGTATAAATAATTCCATGAATAAATGGGCTATAAGAATTTTCAATCCTTAACACTTTTCGGTATCGTAAAAAAATAATACCCAAAAATTCAAAATTTCATTAACTCTTGATTGATAAAATTGTGTATACAGGAAGTATAAGTCATACCATAATTGATAGGCTATAAGGACTACCAAAAATATTATAAGATTTCTAATCTATTTTTCATTTGTATTGAATCTCAACCGCTTTTGAGAAAATTTCGTAGATGAGATATAGGATGCATACATGAATTCATAATTGATAGGTTTTATGAATCTTTGCTTTTTTGAGACGATGTTTTATAGATATGTTACGATATGCTAAGTAGCGCTATGCTCTAACCATTAACTACCGAAAAGAACAGAACTAAGTTTGCCTGGCCAGCGATTTATTATAAGTTTTATTCAAATTAACTTGCCTATAAGTATATTTTAAATAGAGGAATTATTTTAAAATACTATAGTTATATCTGCTGATCGTATAATACACGTTTTAGTAAAATTTATCAAAGATCAAAACATTCCAAGGATTTGTCATCTGGGATATTAATAATTAGTAGGTACATCTTGAATGTCTAGAATCTTTATGTTGAAAGTTCGATAATGTAAAGACCATTATTCTGCCTTTTACCGCCTTCGTAAAATAAATACCTTTTGCATTTCACAATAATGAAAGAATAATTTTGGTTGTTTCGAATGTTTGTTTTAACTTTTAAAACGCTATCATGAAGTTTAAACAGTTTTATTTATTCTTCTCATTACTACGCTTTCGTTTAAGTCACTATAAAGAAGTAGATACTAATGGATACTTTAGTTACGTATTGGGAAGCGTTTTTTATTTTGCTCTTTTTAAATGTCTTATCTTAATTCAGGCCTTTAAGCTTAAATTGTGACAAAATGAAATCGACGCTTTATTTAAAATTTAATAAAGTCTATACATATAATAAAACCGTAACTGATCGATGTCTGTACATAGAAGATATACGAGAAAAACTATTATTGGGGGCCTTTATCAACGCAGTAGAACCCAAAACAATGATTGTTAGAATTTTTGTAATTTTGTGTGTTTGCCAACGTTTGTGCACGCTAATCTCAGAAACGGCTAAACCGATTTGGAAACGGTTTTCACTAATATATTGTGATAAGATCCACTTAACATTTAATGTTTGTTTTGCTTCAGTAAGTTCATAAATAAAAATAAAAAATCAATTTCAAAAATCACGTCGATCATTTGTTCGATAAAAATGCTATGAAATAGCTCTTCAGTTCAATTGACTGAAATTTTAGTTTTCTGTATATTATGGTTTGTAAAACGATGATGATTGTAACTTTTCATAAAGTTAAAATATAGATAGTTCTAAATTTTACTATTTTAATATAAGTTGATCTCACAACTATGTGATAAATCATATTAAAAAGGGGTCAGCATAGGCTGGAAATTTGTCGGTTGAATATAGCCGCGCCGCTGCTAGGAATGGCAATTCATTTCGAAAAGGATCGATTCGAATCATCAACATATGTATGATTTCCTTTTAGTATGTCGTGTTCCGAGATCAGTCAGTGTATTTCTATACTATCTATACTAATATAATAAAGCGGAAGAGTTTTTTTTGTTTATTTGTTTAAACACGCTAACCTCCGGAGCTACCCCAGTCGGATTCAAAAAATCTTTTTGTATATGATAGCCAGACTCACGACGAATAGTATAGGCTATCTAACATTAGGCTACAACTCTCAGCAATCCTAAAATATTGATTTTTGTTAAGTTGAAGGCGAAAGCCCTTCCGAGCTGCTTTATCCGCTTGCGCTGTCATAATGGATAATTATACGTAAATACAATTTGCTACAAAAATACTGATCCTTAATATATATAAAAAAAGTTCGCGAATTGTTAAAAATTAAAAACTGATTTATGAATATTATTTTAGGCATGGCATATTAATTCTTACGAATAAAAGTTTCTTCGTCATGAAGATAATTGTATAAGGTTAAGTTTTGCTCATTATAGTAAGTTATTTTGACACATAGTTTAGGAGATAATAAAAAATTCAAATAATTTGTACTTGCAACAAGAACAATAATTATGATAGACTACACAGGGTACAGGTAGTTTAATAATATATGCGAAATAATTAGATATTCTGGGTCGTTTACTTGTTTAATTTGAACAAAAGATATTTATCGCGCATTAGATTAATATAAATATGTATCGGTATACATACTGTGTTAGTATTATTATTTGTCAAAAGATTCTCATTAAGATTCTCCAAAGTTAGGTTTCGCAAATTTAAGAAAGAAAAAACAAACTAAATGAAACTGCTAAAAGGGTGCACAGGAATCCCGATTAGGTACTTCCGGCTGTTGAAGATATAAAATAAAAAGGAAAGGTCACTGTGACCCGTGATTCATTAAAGGTGCCTCTGTGGTACACTGGTGAGAACGGATATATAGTACTCAAAGGGCATTAAACGCTCTAGAAAGACAAATAATTTTAAGTCTGTGGCAATACATATTTTTGTAGAATGTTGTTTATCGGAATAATGGGATTGACCGGTAATAATAAACCAATTTACTTTCAATCAGTTTTGTTGGAATCTTATTATCACATTATATTTCTCAAGTATTTTTATTGTATTTTTGCAAATTGCGTAATTGTGGTAGGTTTTTTTTTCGTTGGGAGTGTAGGAGGAATCCATTCTAAATGACTAATCAAAATAAATGACTATCGAAAATATCCAATGGATCCAAATTATGCTTAGAAATAGACTAACAAATTGGTTTTCGTGGGAATAAGTTTTAATAGATATCTGTGATTCAGGAAACAACTTAACCGCTACACCAATAAGAAAAAACGTCTTATATTATACAAAACTAATATTGATAAAATTGTAAGATACGCTTTTAAAATTTTTGGGATTTGTCTTGAGGTAGAGTTTACAAATCCACAGACTTAAGATTAAGAATTAAAATTATTGTGTACTTCAAACGTTATTTATATTTGCTTGTGATTGTTTTGATTTTATATAGCTGTTTGTATCTCTAAATTACTAAATATATACAATGTAATAGGATTTAATGTGCATGCCGTCGTTGCCTATAATTAGGGTCACATTAAATTAAATTATTGTATTACATAATTTTTTTATAGATGATGATTCTGTTAGCGACCTAAGTAAATAAATAAATGAATTGATATTGTTGAAACAGAAATTAATGTCTTGGCAGTACTAAATTAGCTCGTTTGATTTTGATCAATTATTACAAATATCTGGGTGGCCGACCTTTGACTTGGAATGTAAAATATTATTTACATGCAAAGTTTCATCGAAATCGTTGGAGCCGTTTCCGAGAAACCAATTGCTCACTTAATATAATTAGATTATGATCAGAATCTAATGAGCGTCAGATAAATAATTCCTTTGTTAGTTTTTTGTTAAAAAACAAATTAGTTTTAGGTACCAAAAACGATCATAATTAATAATCATTGTTGTTAATATTTTATGAATTTGGTATAATGTTACATCAAAAGAGAAGTGTATAGGTAATCTAGAATCATTTATAAGGCAAACCAAGCCGAAGGATTCTTTTTTAACCTACTTAAATAAAATAACATAAAAATATGCCTATTAAACTACATAATATGATGACGTTAATAACATAAGACCCTGTATAGGTAAGTATGACGTAAATAACTATTTAACGGAAACGATCCATTTCTTATTAATTTAATTGGATTGTCACTTGCGTGAATCGATCAAGGAATTGTGTTGGGAAATTCCATTTTAAAGGTAACAAAAACTGGTGATAGCTGTTTTCCTAATATACTTTTAAATAAATTAAAATTAACAAATCCTCATTTTCCCAGAATTAATAACTCCCGAAACAACATAAACTTAGTAAGTTAGCGTTTGCTGGAAAACTTCTACCACAAACTATTGCAGTGATAGCAAAAAATAAGAAGCAATACGGAGCTGTAATTTATTTTTATTTAATTAATTATAAATCATTTATTTAATTATTAAACTATTTTTTATGTTCTTTCTACTCCACAAAAAGTTTTCTGATCACCTTAAGTGATTAGGATAAACATTACACAAAAGAAAGTAAAAATCAATATTTTGTCTATCTAATTTTTACAAACCCAAATAGTACCTGAATGGCAAGAGAGGTGAATATATTTTTTTTATACTAAAAAAGTGGAAATCAAGCATACAGCCCATCTGATGGTAAGCGGCGTTGCCTATAGATGCTTGTAATACTATAAGTATAACTAGGGTGTTGCCAACCTTGAACCCCCTACCCCAAAGAGCACTGGAAACCCTACTCACCATAGGAACACAAGGTTATTTGGTTTCGATCTTCTGTACGTTACCAGGTAGGTTTACCAGTTACAAGATTGATAAAACGGCAGAAGAAGCGCCAAAAGAATCATAGTAAGAAAACTCAAAAAATATGTATAAGTAAAAAGTGAAGAGACTTAAAATTTGTAATTAAGTTAGACTCAATTATCTTGCTTTGGATGAGATACGATACAAGGATCTCAGAAGCTCTTCAGCTAGTAGCTAAAGATTCAACACAAGAAGAACGATAAATTGCTGAGTGCTTAACTCAAGATTTCTAAAACTATTTTCATTTCTATCCGAGTTCATTTGAGCAAGTTAAAATTCTTATCCTTCAGTAATCATTTGGATTGATAAACAGAAGTCTTTTTAACTTTAGTTTCGACTTTCATTGGCCATACAAAAATACACCGATCGTCGCTATCGAAGCACGTCAACTGTGAAATTAAGATTGGTTACATAATTCTACATTCATTACTGGGTACTTACTTAACAGCATTCATTTTTATATTTGCCATTAAATCTTAATTGATTTCAGCATGCATAAGCACCGTCTGTCCTGTATATTTATAAAATTTACCACATTAAAATTACTAGTAATGTATTTATTTATATTACGTGTTGTAATTAAATATTTACTACATAAAGGTAATTTGACAGCGTGTAAGCAAAATTTTTCCGAGTAAAATTAATCACTTAACTTTAAACGAAGAAGTGTGAGAACTGTATTTTTTAGAACTAACTATACTGTGAGCCATAAGGTCCCTGGAGCCTCAGACGGCTTTAACAGCTTCACCGGGCCTGGGGGCGGGAGTAAGGCACTCAGCCGCGAAAGCGTGGTGACATGCTCAAGGGTGCCAATGTTCCGAACTTCGGCTTCGCTGTTGCAGTTCCTGCGAAAAGGTCGCAATCTGGCCGATTCCCTTACTAGAATTCGAGCTAACTAAGTTTACCTATATACATGTTTCTGCCTCCCGTACCTAATGGTAACCATAGTACAATCTATAAAACATTAGCAACCACCGAGTAATCAGCAGTCCATCACCGATCGTTGTTATGGCGACCCGTAAGCCACTCGACAGTTGGATATGCATTGGACGATCCCGAAACTCGACAAACCAACTTTCTTTATCACTCTGAGTATATTGTTCGCGACCTAGTGGGTACCACTTTGCTAATTTAACGATATCTCAGTTTCCACGATTCTAGCCCACGCCACCGCGCCGTTCGAGGCGACATCCAAGTGTCAATGATCTTTTTAACCCCTACCTCAAAAAGAGGGGTGTTATAAGTTTAATGTGTATATAGGTGTATCTGTCTGTGGCATCGTAGCCCACCAAGGGTTGATTTAATCTAGTTTTTTTTTAATTTGAATGGTAACTTACTCGAGAGTTCTTAACTATAATTCAAGAAAGTCTTTTCCGCCATTTGGAGATTATCAGTTCTTTTATAATACGAAATAGATGTGAGCATCTTCAATAAGTCTATTCAATAGAGATTTGGTATTCTGTTACTTTAATGACATTTGAAAAACCTAAGTCTGATGCTGCAGCGTCATCTGGTATCTATAGGACTAACACTTCACCAACTTACAGCAGAGATATCGCGTTTGGGCTCATTGAAATAGCCTCAATGATGGGTTTAATAAATTGTGTTTTAACTGCGTGCTTATAGGAATCTTTGTATAATACTTTTAATAGAAATAGCTCGCATACTAGAAATAAAATGTATTCACAATTCAACATTCATATTTGTTAACTGTGTTGTCGTTCTTAATTACATTGGTGTTAAAGTTGTAGGTTTTGTATCTGAGAAGTCGACATGCCTAGATAGAGTATAGGAACAGTCAATATTTCCACAAGTTTCGGGTGATCGTACCCCGAGTACTGCTCAAGGTTGATGGAAAGTAACCAGTGCGAACATGAACATTCCGCTATGGCGCACAACACGACGCACTTTCGTCCCACAAGGCTACGTAGTGTCACCTATATCCATATATAATACATATAGAGTAAAGTCCTGCTTGGCTTATTTTGATACCTACACTAATCTAGACGAGCCTGTTTCCAAGTTAAGTGGGAGGCGTACGTTGGAATGTACTTTAGGTAGGGCCACCATAAGAATCGCAACGATATTGAAATCTAGACCGGAACACCTTGAATACTACATCGACACCAACCTAGTGAAGACATAAATATTAAAATTGGAGCGTAATTTATATTTACCACTAGCTGTGCCAGATGGTTTCGCTGGAGTTAAATTTATTCACCGCTACCAACGCAGCCGTTCGTTGTTCTCACTTTCCGTACTTGCCTACAGCTTGTCCGATTGCATGACCTTCATTGTTACTATTCCTCTCCTTGTCATATAGACTGATCTTCCTCAATAAATAATATGCTATAAAATTAAGATGTTTTTATATATGTGGATGCGTAAGCCGCTCTCTATTTTGGCATTATTAAAGTCAGGCAATTGCCTGACATTCTCTTAGTCACGTATTATCCAGTGTCGCGGTTGCACGTTATTACAACTCAAAATATATATTAATTTATTTCTAACAACAAAAATAACATAATTATGATGTCTTTCATACTCTTTGCCTTTTTTGCATACTATATAACTGGACGCATTATTTATTTATAATTATCTATATATATAAATTTGTGGTTTTGGCTGTACATTTAATATTTTTCCAAAATTTCCCGTTTTGTGTCTGTCTGTTTGTATGTCCGGATTAAACACAAAAATGGTTTGACCGCTTCTGAAAAAAAAAAATAAGACGGGATACTTATGTTATTAGTCAATAAATAGGGTATAAATATTTTAAATGTTACTAGGAATCGTAACATAAAAATAATTTTGTAACAAAATTATTTTCGTTAATTCATATCCAATTTGTACATGGCAAGTTTAAGCAATTCCATGAATTATGGGTTAAGAGAATCGTAAAAAAAGAGATTTACCAAAAATTTAAAATTCATTAATTCTTAACCTATTTTGATGAAATTTTGTATACGATTAGTATAAGCCATTCAATTGGATAGGCTATAAGGATTGCCATAAATATTTTTATAATTGTAAATAAAAACGCAATAATTTTGATTGTATTAATTCTCAACCACTTTTGACACAATTTTGATGAATACGTCATGTCCTACTTGATAGTCTATTAGAACCGTCAAAAGTAATTTCAGAAATATGTTAAAAAAATATATATGAAAAAATATAAAGATAAATAAAAGAAATATGGACAATACAAATTTCAATATTTTTTGAATTTTTTTCTATCTGTATATCGTTGTATGTGGCTTTAGTAAATAAATAAAAAAATAAAAATAATCTCGATATAACATAATTTTGATTACTTGAGTCTGCTCGTTTATCAACCATAATTTAAAAATGTTAGCGTCCCACTTCGCTTTGTTATGTGCGTGCGGTAATAACCAGTATTTTAATTTAAAAACTATGATAATCACATGGATATTATTGCCCAATAGATAGTTTCGTTTGCCTGCACATAATAAGATAAAAGACTCTAAATAGTTGATAAGTAAACTCCAAAACGCAGTGCGATGCAAAAAACTCGGCCAACGTTAGGTACTATTTTATGATTAAACTAGCGATCTGCCCCAGCTTCGCAAAGGTACAATTTACAAAGTTTATGTTTATATAATGACAAATAAATGTAAAAAAATGTTTATGATTTAGAGTTTATCGCTTTAATATTGACAGTTCATCATTATTGACCTCATAACTGCCTCATTAGCCTAGTTGTCCTAAACGCGACTGTCATACTCGAGTTCCTAGGTACGATTCTCAGGTCGTGTGTTATTAAGTTTTTCTATGAAATTCTCAGTTAGCAGCTTGGAAATTGACTTTGTGCCCGATTAATGGAAATAGGCTCGCTTCCTATTACATGGGACCTAAAATATACCTGGCGAGCTGTGGGTGTGTACCCCTCTGCTTAACACTTCGGGGATAGACGCATAATATTAGGTCTTTACCTATGAAATTGCCGTTTTGTATGAAAAAATTTAAACGAATTTTTTTCATGTATTTTTTATTTCGAAGTAATCACCCATGCAATCAATGCATCTTTGCCAGCGTAGTGGCAGTTTATTGATGCCCTTCTTAAAGAAATCAGCTGGACGGGAGGCAACAAATTTTTCAAAGGCATTTTGTACTGCCTCTCGGGTATTGAATTTTTTTCCCGCCAAGGAGTTATCCAAATTCTGGAAAAAGTAGTAGTCTGTAGGCGCAAGGTCTGGTGAGTAGGGCGGATGACGGAGAACTTCCAACTCCAGTTCTTGCAACTTGGAGACCATCTGCTGTGCAGTATGAGGTCGCGCGTTGTCGTGCAGGAGGAGCGGAGACAAGCGATTGACCAATGCTGGTTGGAGATGTGCCAGCTTCTCCATCATTGTGTTCAGTTCTTCACAGTACACATCTGCAGTAATGCTCACCCCGTTTGGTAAGAAGCTGTGATGAATCACACCGGCGCTAGACCACCAAACAGTCACCATCACTTTTCTAGGGGTAAGTTTTCGTTTAGGGCATTGTTTAGGTGCTGAACCAGGATCCAATCAACTTGCTGAGCGCTTGCGGTTATCAAACAGAATCCATTTTTCATCGCAGGTAACAATGCGGTTGAAAATTTCTTCATTTGTGTGTCTGTTGAGCAGTGCAAGGCACGTCTCGACGCGTACTTCGCGCTGGCGATCATTGAGTTCGTGGGGCACTCATTTGTCAAGCTGTTTTACCTTGCCAATTTGACGCAAATGGACCAATATTGTTTTGATGCTAACGTCGAAAGCTGCTGCTAATTCAGCCGTAGATTGTGTATCATCAGCTTCCACAATCGCC
This sequence comes from Saturnia japonica, assembly GCA_033032175.1. Taxonomy (NCBI): domain Eukaryota; kingdom Metazoa; phylum Arthropoda; class Insecta; order Lepidoptera; family Saturniidae; genus Saturnia; species Saturnia japonica. Next base: position 17,115,030 of record CM065311.1, on the reverse strand, counting down.
TTTAATTCGTAATTGTCGACCAAAGTCTTCGGACGATCGCGAGGTTCATTTTTCAGGTCGAAATTCCCAGAACGGAAGCGAGCAAACCAATAACAGGTGGTGCGTTGGTTTGTAGTGTTAGCTCCGTAAACGTCGTTGATGTTGCGTGCCGCTTATGCCGCGTTGCTGCCACGACGGTACTCATATTCCATAATTACTCGAATTTTTAACTTACCCATGATGACAAAAAAGATTGAAATGCGATGAAAATGTAACACTAATCAATAAACAAATTACTACTTTAGGAAAAAGAATTCCATGTTTTTAAAATAAATTTAATTTGAAATTAGAATTCTTAGCCAAACAAAAATTACATATTTTCATTTGAAATGGCCAGTACTGCAGAACGGCAATTTCATAGGTAAAGACCTATTAGTATGTTATGTCACTTCATAGTTACGAATAGTGTGCTTGGCTCGCGTCGCGTAATTTATCATAGATTTTTGTATGTAGGATTTATTTGGTCGCGAATAATTTTGAATTCGTGATATCTTCTACGGTATTCATTTAAATGAAAAAGTGTAAAGCCAATCTTAATCCACATTAAATGTTTAAGTTAACTAATAAACTTATTTCGATAAAGTTTAATATTTAATTGGAGAAAATAGATCCGCAAATAACGTATAAAAGTGTTATGTTGAAGATAAAAATGATTACTGTGGGTCAACCTTAGGAAATAAACATGCCATCACAAATAATTCTCCAGGCTTTTTGAAGAACTACAATTCTTTAGACCATTGTTTTGTTGTATCTCAGAACGCATTAATAATCCAGATATTAGAATTACCACGGCCACTGTCCAATTAAATGAAAAAATACTTTTTATTGTAATAAAAATAGATCAAGTTTAATAGGTGGTTTTGCGTAAAAGCGACTAGGTTGTGCCCTTTCGCTGATCGACTTTCCACAACAACCTTGGTCTGTTTGTGGTTAATGATCTAATGACGCTTGGAAATATAACTCGGGCAGGATCTGAATGTATGTAACAAGACAAAGTATTGTTTGATTTTTTTTAATACAATCTCTTTTCAGCCTCCTTTTTATCTTTATTTGAAGTTGCTTTCAAATATTTTTATTCAAGTTTATTGTCATTATCCCTTGTAAGGAAACGTGTAATGATTTTGACTTCTATAAAATGGAGTGGAATAGAATCCTTTTATTCATCTTTGATTTACTTCCACACGTGTGAGAAAATTGAAACTTTGCATACATATTAAGAACCGATGACAAAACATTAATTTCATGACAGCTCAAATTAAAAAAAGTCTATTTAAAAAGGCTTGTGTACCTACCTACACAAGAGCCGGCCTGCTTGACAGCGGTGACCACTGTACCGATGGTTTCCGATTTTTCAGTGGTCGCCGTTGTGCTTGGATGCTACTATGTTTAATGTTTAACATCAGGGACAGTTACATCATTATGCCGAAATAATATATATAAAAAACAAGATTGACTGCATTAGAAAACGTGTTTATTTTTAGTACTTGTTCAATAGAACTAATTTTTATTTAAATATTCCTACCATGATTTAATAGAGAAATTGTTAATAATATTGTGCATTTTTATAATTATTTTCTCAATAACGTGGTAAAATAATAATCTATTACAAAATTTAGGCACACAATACAGATCACACAATTTATGTACATAGAAAAGAAATGCTAATTCACAAAGATTACAAAAAAAAAAAACTGTGGCTGTTCGTTGGTACGTGAATCACTTGAGAACGGTTATGTAGACGGTTTTGGCTATATATTTATTTTAAAGTTTGGTAATAATCCGAATAAAGTTTTTAGCCTAAGTAAAATTTGAAAAGTTAGACTGAAACTGCTTTTTTCTATTGAATTTTTCTATGAACTATTTTTTTAAGAACAACTCACAATTTGACCGATGGAATATGCGTAATTCTTATTTTGTTTTGTTCACTACAGTCCTGAAAGATTTTTATGAAAAAATAAATGTAATAGGTGGGAGGCTGCGATCGAGTTATTGAATGAAGTTTGATTGAAGTGAATATTTTATTCTTCATTCTTCTTCTTCTTCTTCTTCATATATATAAAAATCGATGTTTGTATTTATGTTCCTTAAGGGCTCCAAAACGGCACAGCAACGCGTGGCCGGGTTTGCTAGTAATGTATATAATCTATACAATTAATTATATTGAAGTGTCTGTCTGAAGTGTTACTAAATACATATGAAAGTATATATGGTACTTATAATTAAAAAAAAGCAATTTTTAATTTTTTTATCTGTCTGTCTATCTTTAATTAAAATAAACGCCGTGTGACATTCATGGGTAGAAGCGGGGTTATCACAATACAGATACTCTGTAGTCCACGCGAGCGGAGCCGCGATCACAGCTAGTATTAAAATAAAGAAATGTCATATTTAACTACGTATCGGCATCGATTTAGATTAAAATGAACTTTGTCTATAAAATCGTTACTGGCATTTCCTACAAGTGTTATAAATATTTGATTTTGTTGTACGAGCGACGCATGCTGGCTATTGGATTATCAAAGGGAACGTTATTTTTATTAAAAAAAGATATAAAATAATGTACAAACATTTAATAAACAACATTTAGCCGTACAAATATTACTGAAAAACAAAAACACATCCCTCCAGGCTTGAAGAGTGTAAACATGCGAGGAAACAATAGATTACGTAGCAGGTAACGCCTCCGGCACAAACCACCGATTCCGGCGCGTGCGAAACCGAAAAAATATTTCACGGTAAGCGTAACGATGGCGAAAGAGATGAAAATATACAAGAAAGTTACGTAAACGACAAAGACGCAGAGCCTGTTCGCGCTAGAACAAGAGGGGAGGCGTCGAAAACAGCGCGCGCGAACAGTATAGCCTATAAAGAGAAAGAGTGAAATTGCCGCGGCAACTTTCGCTGAGCTCGATTCGGTTATGTCATGCGGGTTGTGTAACGCCGCGAAGAGATTATGGAAGCTTGACACTGATTTGAATGATTGGTGGAAGAAATCAATTTCTTTTAGCACAGCTTCCGGTGTATATTTTCAAGTAACAGAATTGATCAATTATGCTTAATTTTGATATTACTGATTGACATTTGAAACATGGAGCAAGCTATTGGTATAAATGACATTAAAGATCTTGTTTAATTAAATTTAGGTGTTATTTGTAACATTGTAACAATCAACGATGATGGCTTATAGTCGAAAGAAATTACTTCAAACTTAACCTTGAAATTATAGAGAAAGATCGTTGTACGACTTGATAGTATTTGCTACTTTGACTGTGTTTTTTCTATTACTATATTATTCCCCGAGTTTCAGTCTACCTCTAAGTTAAACTATATTGTGAATCATTCAGAGGTTTGGCCGTGAAAAGTATCATACAGATATACAGAAAAAGTTACTTGTTTTAGTGAGGTATTTATTAAAATGGGTTGATTTGTGAAGACTGTGACGTACAATCAGTCATCAAATATGCTCATTCATTTGATCGTTGATTAAACTGTGTAGCTAAGGCTCTATTGGATTAAGTTCCCAATGAACGTACTCGTATTTATTATATGTCTGGTAATAAAGTATTTTGCTTCACAACCATAAGCGTTGGAAATAATTTCGTTTGCAATAGGGGTGGTACGGATATGAGATTTCGGATCTGAATATATAAATAGTATTTAGTCGGATTCAGTTATGGACAAGGATATTAACATATTATTTCAGTTGTCCAATAATTTCAGTAATGGTTATAACATTTTTCAAAGAATTTATACATATTTATAAATAAAATAGTTTTATTTGAACATTTGTAGAGAACAATATTAAATTTATTTTAGATAATTATTAGTTAAATTGGAAGATATTTTCGGCCTCCTTCAACTCTGTATCTATCCGAAATTATTCTAAACATTTATTTGGGATACGCTTACCGTTAGGAAGTTCCATATCGTTCCTGTTTCTTGTAATAGTCCTTATCTGAGACTCCCAATGAAAATCAGGGTCCTTTGTTGTTCAATTGTAACCCCCTACCTTCTACTACAAAAGTCCCAAATAACCCCAATGTATAATATTTAGCTGTTCTTAATTCTACTAAAGTTTCACCTACTTTTTTATGTTTGAGTAATCTAATCCTTTTATCTAGTAGAAGCTTCTCTTCTCTTTTATTATTTTAGGGAAAACTACCCTTCTCTTTTATTTCCTAATTCCTAATTTGCAAATCTCATTGATGCTAGTGTTTTCACAATCTGCTTTGCATATATGATCTTCTTTTTTCATTTTTGTAAACATCATGGGCCAGAATTAAGATACGAGATGAGATCTAAGAATGTTTTGATGCTTAGTTGAACGTAACTAAAAGCGGTTACACAAACCCTTACGACTACAGCTACCAGCCTTATTTCCTTCATTTTATTATTTACTTAATCGTCTTTTGATTGTTCGTCTTCATTGTATTGTCTCTGCATGCTCAATGTTATACAATTTAGATGCAATTACACGGTGCTTACTTTCACTAACTTATTATGTGTTCTGCGGTAGCGTACGTTATCATCAAAGTTTTATTACGCATTACAAAAAAAATATAGTTTTGATTTTGTTTTAAAAAGCAATAGCAATATTAAAAGCTTAGTTAAAAATGCGGGTTAGTAATATAAACAGACATAAAGGACTCTCATAAAAGTCATAAATCACCATATTCTGGGTGTTACTTGTTAAATGGTACCTAGATAGTAGGACATGACAATTATTGTGTGGCTACTTTACACCAGGGGTCACATTCCAGGATCATTTGGTGTGTATCCAGTAAAGAAACGAGGTAGTAGGGTACGTATCTGGGTCACGAACATCACGCACATGGTTAAAAACACTTCACAGAGTAAGTCAGCTGTTGCGCGGCTTGCAGGCCGTCATGATCGGTGATCAATTGCTGATCTCTCATTGTTAGCTGTTGTTTTTGGTTTGTACTATACATACCATTAGGTAGAATGCTATCACTGAATAAAAAAACCTTTACTAGTAAAAACATCGTTTTGTCCATTTAGTACAAGTGTTTTGGACACAAAATTGTCATAAATCGTTTTGTATTTTACAGAAATATACTAAAACAAATTGTTGACATTTATTAATCATAGAATAATAAATTGCTTTGATGTTATAAACCTAATTTCTATTTCGTTCATTTCTTTTGTTTATTAGATCATAAACCGACACCACATTCTCGTGGTTAATTAGAACAAGGCGGGAATGTTGTTCTATATAGTTCTTAAATGATAAATTTTACGCATATTTTCTCGCTCTAATGCCCAAATACAATACCGTTCTGTCACACATTCGCATCGCGAACACAAGCATATGTATATGTTAAATCTAGATAAATGGTTAAAACATCTAACTAAATGTGTGTAATAATGATACTAACTAGATAAGCGAGTCTATATTTAGTATTGTGGGTTATATGAATGAAATGAAAATTAAGCAAATTATGCCCTAATTTATCCAGTCATTTGCAAATGTCTTTCACGCGTTCTATCGACACGACGCGACGTTTGGGTGTGTTTGTGAATGCAAATGTTTTATGCTATTTGGGTCTGTGTGTGTCTATTCAGGTCGTAGTGTGTAGTATCAGTATGTTTACGCTTTAGGTAGTCATAATTTATTTGTGTGCGTGTTTTAGCGTTCACAATGAAAGTACTCAGCGCCAGCGGTTGCGCGGATTTGGGTCACAGTTCCAACTTTGATTATTAAAGATTACAAGCAGCGTGTGAATCATAGCACATCTTCTGTATCCCTCATTCTCCATGTAATTATAATTGTGCAAGAAATTGCCTAATTCGAAAACAATTATTATGAGGCAATTTTGTTTTATCTTTTCAGTTTATTCTACTGTGTATTATGTTCTCGAAATCAAAGTTCAGTTTGTGAGATTATTGTTAGTTGTAAAATCTCTAAGATATTTGTTTATAATAACGAGTATCTCAAACATTGTCCAACTCTCGAGGTTATATTGTCCATAGTACATACTTATATATGTACTTGAATTTTGTGGTTATATATTATTATTTTTCCTAAATTTAAACTCTTGACGCAGTAAGTGCGCTACTTACTATTAAAAATGGTTTTGTTTGTATGTCCGAATTTAACTTAAAAACGGCTTGATCGATTCTTATGAAATTTTGTACATATTATGCTTATTTCATCGGTCAATTGACCAATCAATCAAACGATCAATTGATAGGGTATAAGAAATTTCAAAATTACTTTTAGAAATCGTAAAAAAAAAATCCAAAAATAATTATTTTCGTTTCGTTCTGTTCGATTCTGATAAAAAATTATACACTACAATTATAACCCATTCCATAAATTATGAGCTATGGTCATTTTCAATAACATTTTTAGGAATCGTAAAAACAATAATTTCCAAAAATTTACAATTTCATTAATTCTTAAACTGATTTTGATTAAATTTTGTACACGGAAAAGTATAAGTAATTATATAATTGATAGGCTATAAGAATTATCAATATTACTTCTAGAAATACAAAAAAAAAAAAGTTCAAGAATTAATTTTTCATCAATTCTAAACCGATTCTGATCAAATTTCGTAAACGGGAAGTACACACCATATGCTCTATTATTGGAGGGAAATCGTAGAATAGAATAATAATTATCAACCGATTTTGATGAAAATTGTACACGGGAAATATATGGTACTCCACAGTTGATACTGCATATGAATTTTTTAAATATGAGTAAAATAAAATTACAGGATGTAAATAACTACTGCGTATTAACAAACGCGTAAATATATAAAACTGGCCTGGCCCGGCAGACATTGTTCTGCCCTTTCCAATAGTTACTAATTCAACCACAGCGCCACCTGTCTGGATTTTTTGAAATGAAAAATCTTCCAAGACCGTAAGAAACAAACAAAAAAAAAACGCATATCCATTCGATCGAAGCGTTGGCCATGGAGTCCCAAAAAATCTAATAGAACAAAATCGATTATTACAGTTAAACAACACAAAATTTTCCGAGTAACTTTTCAATTATTTTTTGTGCCTAACATAAAAAAAAGGAATTAGCAAAATCATACCAGCCGTTCTCAAGTGATGCGCTTAACAACGAGCAGCATTTCATATTTTATTTCTATAGGTATAGACAATTAAAATTATACAGCTACCAATTTTTTTATTATTTTGCAGTATAATAAAATATTTACGGAAGTTCCAAGCATGTATGATAAATTAGTTTTTGTAAACTATTACTTAAAAGTATGACGTTATATGTATGTAGGTATTTCAAGTCTAAAATAACGAGATCCCCTTTCACGTGTTGCGCTCGCATGGATTACAAGCATTTCGTCATAGAGCGAGCCAACTACTTTCCTTTCCACTTCTATATTTTCATAGTTTAACTTTATCAACGACTTGAACTGACTTCACAAAGGCGTGGTTGCTTAACCTTTACAATATTACTCTTTTAAAACACATGTATAACAACTTCTTTGTTAATTATTTTCACACATATTAATTAAGTAATTTTTTTTTTTTTTATTGAACTAAGGTGTTGCCTGTTGGTCAGCGGCTGCTGTTATATAGCCTGTAACATCATAATATTTATAATTAGCGCATTGCTGACCTTGAACCCCACTAACCCAAGGAGCCCTGGAAACCCTAGTCACTGTAGGAACACACCACGATTATTACACCGGAGTACGCAACGCTGGGTGCCAAAGACGGTAATACGTTAAGCTTAGAGTGACTAGCTCTCAAATACAGCTGCCGGAACACACCTATAGGTGTTTGGCGAAATATTGGAACAAAGTTATGCGGGGCGTTGCGAAGCGTTACCCTAGCCGGCAAAAAAACGTTCGTAACGTTAAAAAAGCGTAAGATTATTATGTATAGTCTATGTATGATGGCTATATAGTGTCTATTGTATAGTCTACATGATGAGTGTTAATATTACTGCAGTTTGCTATTATTATAATATCATTCGATAAGTACACTGTCTGGTAGTCAAAAGTGGAACCATCTGATCATTATTACTACTTTAAACGCATGGAGGCTATACACTATATAATTATATCTATACACACCTGTGTATGCTTACTCTTTACACTTTACAGCATATATACATATATACACACATACACTAACGTTTTATGATCTTAATATTTTGATAATGAGATAATGAGGAACTTCGTTCCTATCTGGTGTCCCACGACACCACACGGTTTTTTTTTTAAATTGAGAATATTAGCTAGTCAGATGGGTATTCAAAAATCATCACGCCACATGGCTAGATTACAATGTTTTCCTTCACTGAAACATCAAGTTCACTGTAAGTTCGTACCGAGTATTCGAACAGGTTACTCAAGACCCATCGCGGCATCTCCCCTATTGTAACCATTTGGTATATTTTTTAGTATAATTTTAAAAGAGGTAGTGCACAGACAAATTTATTTGGAGTTCTCTCTCTACTTAAACTTATACTTGTTCTCCACCTTTGTTTTAAAAAAGTTTTAATTATTTCGTCTAGCTTATACCTATAAAGAATTAAATATATAATTTCGCACAATTAATTATTCAATTTCAAAATTTTATACAAATAAAATATAATCACCTAATTGATTTTGTTCAAATATTCTTTTATACGGTTTTAAATGCAGAGAAACTTCTAAATACCAAATCATGACCTCGGGTTTTATAAAATGTCACTATCAAACAATCAGGGTACGTTATGGAGGTCCAATTTTTTTTGACACCACCTACCTGGCCTATTGTATTGCAGGGAAAGTTATACGAAAGACGGACGGATAAAAAAAAGTGATTTCTCCCCGTCTCTCTCTACTTTTTATGAATATATACGACCCTTAAGAATTCCGATTTAGATCAGGCGATAGTTTTTGTGAGCGCACGTTCTTCTGAATAGATTTATAAAGGAATGAACTATAAAAAAATACGCAATGTTATTTTTTTTCTTTTACGCGTGTCTTTATAAACAGGCATCGTACAATTTCTTTGTTCGAACGGTAGGCCATACAAGAATGACTGACTAGTAGGATTTTTGATGTATATTTTACAAAAAAAAAAAAAAAAAATATTTTCACGATTTCTTAATTATTTGGTGGCGAGATTGATTACTGGCCGCTGGAGTTTTCAAATAAAATTATAATAAAAAATTATTATTATCTCTAAATAAAATATATGATAAAGTCAGTAACTTAGTTCAGTTATGCTCTAAATGTGCTGTAAACAACAATTTTGTTTCAAAATTGAACAACAAAATTACATAGTTTACACGAACTGTATTTAAATTAATTATGAAATACGTACTACATAATATAACTTCGAATAATCTAATTAGCATCAGTTTAACAAATTGTTCATACATTTTAGAAAGCAAGTTGATTATAACGAAATATGTAAAAGCGAATATTTACTCGTACTCTTTGAAGTATAACAGTTTAAATAGAGAAAAACTGTCCCACATGAGTCATTGGCGTTGAAAGATTGCATGCCAGTCTGAGCCTGACTCTCTTTATATCACTAATTAAAGGGAGGTCCACATGATATTATTACATCTTAAATCACAATAAAGTAAATAGATGCGATTTATCCCTTTTTCATTCTTTAAATCATATGTATAAATTGAACCTTAGACACTAGGAGGCTTTTGGTCTGAGAATTGAACTTAGACATTTTTGTTATCTTCGCTTATTTACATTTTCATTCATTTCGTTTCATCATGCTCAATGCCGTTTATGTTGGAAAACTTTAGTCTTTTTTAAAATAACTTCTTAAAATTTTTAATATATTGTGTAAATATGCATTACTTAATTCAAACTTCTACTTTTGATAACTTTGTATAAATTAAAACAATAACTGATTTAAAAAATCAAATGATAATTACTAACATTATAATTAAACAAAATAATCGTTCGACATATAATATTTCCGAAATAATATATGGGTATCTGAAAGGTAGTAAAAACGGAAAAAACTACTTCATGTCGACTAACGCCATCTCTTGAGAGAATTTAATATATAGCACACTTTTTTATAAATCATAAACCGACAGAATTTTTCAATCTGTAAGCGAAAATATCATAATAATTATATATTAATAATTTATTACTATGAAGCGTAGTATTTTTAAGGTCGTCTAACGTCCGTTTTCAATAGCATACCTTCTGAGTTTACTACTCTCGACTATTACATATTTGTAATAAGTAGGTACTATCTTTAACTTAAGACAGAGATCGGCTTCTCTCGTATCTATTCAAGCTATAGGATATGGATATATATTATGTAGATACGTAAAACTATCCATCAATAATAACTGATACGTTATTTAAAAAAACTAAGGACAAAAAGTTATTTATGTCTATCTTTAGTAACTGAAACAAAGGATAGATAGGTTATTGAAAAAGGCCGCTAACTGAGTACGTATTATATCAACCATACGGGCTCAATACAACGGTGTTAAATATGTCAAAACACTTAATAACCTTATTAATTTTATCGGATAGTTACCTACTTAGGAATGCTAATTATTTTCATACACAGCTCCTTACATCAACGGGTTATATAGAAGTCAGTTTGAATTGATATAAATAATTTTATCTATCTATATGAACGGATCAAGTACCCATCCGTTTAAGTAAAAAACAAAATAGATTATGCTTACCTTATTTTTGAAGATAAACACCTTGATTACGGCCTCGAAAACGGAGCTGATCTTGCTCAGTCGCTTATCCTACGTGTATATAAATCATAATGTATAAGTATTAATATTCTTAAGGTTAAATATAATAAAAAACTGCGTGTAATTATGTAAGCAAGTAAGAATTTGTACCTATTTGTTTGGCGTAACAAAACAAAAATTACTTCAAAAATATTATAACAGATTCAATTATTATAATTTTTTTATTTAACAAAGGTGGCAAACAAGCGTAAGGCCCGCCTGATGGTAAGCGGCTACCGTAGCCCATGGACGCTTGTAATAGGACCATAGGTACCACTAGCGCATTGTCAACCTTGAAACCCCCTAACCCAAGGGGCTCTGGAAACCTTACTCACCGCAGGAACACAACACAAGGTTATTTGGCTACGATCTACACTATAGGGTCTATGAATAAATCTGAAAATAAATTTATCTATTCGCCCTTCATTGATGCCTAACTTTATCATGTTGCATTTCCCTTACATGCTACACACGCAGTTTTCCATTTTATCCTGTAATAAATCCACCAAAAGAAGTATAAAACATTAAAATGTTTATTAATAAATTCCTATCATGGGTAATATATCGAGTCAACGTATCGTTCGATATAAGTAAAAAAGTGTGACAACTAAAGAAAGTGTTTATTACGACAGCGGGCTGTTGTAAAAAAAGAAATGGAGCGTTATTGTTTTGTATAGGTGTCCCTTTTTATCACAATGAAAACAGTAATGTTGTCTCATTTAGAAGAAAGTGCGCGCGCTCATCCAGCTAAACCTCTTTACGTCACGCATAGACATTATGAAAATTACAGAAGCTGTGTGCATTTTAAAGGCATATACTTATTTTGTCGTGTTATTTTTAAATTATATTAGCCAACAACTTTTACAAAGGAGTAGACGTACCTATCAAGGAACCTTTTTAAATAAATAAAATTTATTGACAACAATAAGGTCTATGCAATTAAGTAAAAAACTTATTACAAAATATGAAAAATAGTTTTTTTATAATAAACTATATTGGTATTGGGTACCTTGCATATATTAAATAATAATTTATAGCATATAAATAATGTTAAATATGCTTTTTGGGTAAATTACCAAAAATAAGGTAGATAATCATGAATAAACGGATTTATTATAGAAAAAGCAATTAAAATGACTACGATTATTGCATGTTCGAGGAACTCAAAAAACCAAATCCCCCGTTAGCTAAAAAAGTTTTAAAAAACTTTAAAATAAATCAGACTGAAAAAATATGAAATATTTAATATTCTGACATGTACTATCATCGAAAGTGAGAGTGAAGAAAGATGACGTCGAGAGTGAATTTGTTCATGTTGAGTGAAATAGCTTCACTACACTAGCCTTTGAATGAGTGAAAGGGATGCAAAAAGGTTTTAGATAAGTGTGGGAATGCGTGCAGGTAAACGATGCAATATGCTTTCGAACAAGTGTTGGGCGTACGATGCTGTTCACATTTTTTAAACTACTAATATAGTGATTTCTGTTTATCGATGTATTCTTAATAAAAACTTATAATTTATTTAATTTAAGATTGCATAATATTGTTTTCGACTGTTCAGACTGGAAAGTAGGTACTGTAACATTTTTATATATTAAGGGCAGTCAGTTTCTAATTAAGTATTTCTGCAATGATTTAGGTATTAAGCTTATTTTAAGTATCTTTGATTTAGTAAAGTAAATTACATCGCAGACTTAATTTGGTCGGACTTTCAATGGATATGTACATTGTACATAAAGATTTATTGTTTGTTCTAACTTTATTTTATATTATTTTTTATGTAACTTTTATGTAACAATAGCACGAAACGTAAGTATCAAACGTTCTAATATGTTCCCCAGAAGCCAGAAATTTTAAGTAACTTAAAATTCTATTAATTTTTTAGATAAATATTTGAGGAAGATCACACCTGAGGATAAGTCAAGATGTAGTCGACGCGACGATTAGACACGGTCCTTCATTTCAGTTGATTCGTAATTAGCAAAGTAATTGTGACTTTTGGTCAAAGACTGTTGTTATTAGTCCCAGGAAATTTGGAGTTCCGAGATAATGATTTGAAATTTGGTTCTCGTTACTGCAAGCATTCTCTTGCAAGAAAACATGTGGTCAGCATTAATATTTATCTACTCAATCTTCCATAGTGCCTGTTTTCGTATCATATAGAAATACTAAGTGCAAAGAGCGTATATTAAAGAGTCTGATGGCAAGGTTGATAAATTTGGACTATACTTCTTTATGACTTGTGAGTCAGCCTAAGTAATTTTTAACATAATAAAACACACGTAATTTGTGAATTTATGATATTTTTTTCGTTGGATTTGTATTATGACATAAATAATAAATTTGTCGATATTCTTTTAAATTAATAAACTACAACACTACATCGATCCGTAAAAAAATTATACGAAGAAAGTAAAACTGTATTCGTGTTTAGAAATTGTTTTTATACACGTATCTTTACAAAAAAAGTTCTTTGTGCGAACACAACAATGGTTAGGATTGGAAGATCTTGCGCAACGTTCGTGGGTTCAGCTGGTCGCAAAATTCTAGCCTTATGGCAATCTTTAGAATTGATATGAAAGTAATAAGTTTTTACCTTTTTAGGTAGGTTAGTTTTCTAAGTTATTCTTTTTTGATTTAACAGATAATATGAGATGATAAGAAAATACATGTTAGATTTCTGTGCTTCATCTTTTTTTTGCAAGTATTATAAAAGTTTCAATAACCTATCTATCGGTTGTTTCAGTAACTTAAGATAGACAAATTAATATAAGCATTTGTCCTTACTTTTTTCTCTATAATAAGGTAGTTTTTCGTATCTACATAATATATATCCATATTCTATAGCTTCAATAGATACGAGAGAAGCCGATCTCTGTCTTAAGTTAAAGATAGTACTTATTACAAATATGTACTAATCAGAGATAGTAAACTCAGATATGTTATTAAAAAACGGCTGTATCCGTGCCACTATGGTTGGGATCCAGTCTGACACAATGTTAATGTTTTATCATACAGAAAATTATTGTCTTTATATAATCCTGAAAACATCTCTCGTTATATCCACATTAAATGTGATCTAATGAAGCTAGTAATTTATGATAGTAGTGATTGAAAATTAAAGAGCTATTAAGACTTTATGAAATTTTAATTTCTGAAATATACAAATCTGTCATAATTCTTTATAAATTTTTTTTTGTTTGTTCTATTGGCTAAATATGTTTATTACCCTGGGCTTTAAAAATAGTTTTTAACGAAAATAATCATATTTGTGTTAATATCTCGAAAAATATATCATGATGTCGGACTAGAGATTAATTTATGTGTTTATCCTTTTTGATGATATTTTGATCTTAGTGAACTATATATGAGTATAATAGAAACCCGTATTTCTGTGCCGTTTTAGAGCCCATAGAGAACATTCATCTGATCGCTACCAAATTTGACAGTATCACGCGCTGTCTGAAAGATTGTCTGAAAATTTTTACAAAATCAATTCAGCTGTTTCGGTGTTCAAAGGGAACATACAAACAAACATCGATTTTATATATAAAAAGAAGATGAAGAAACAAGAAGAATATTGATAACTGGGTACAAAACATCGCGAAAAAAAAACAAATATTTCTTAAAATAAATATTATAATTATTATACTTTGAATAAAAAATAAATTGTTTTGTACCTGTACATTATTGAAACCATTATACCTACTTTATTTAAGACTTCAACGAAATACTGGTATATAGAAAATATTTAAGTGATACTAAATCAGTACCTACAAGTTCATTGACATTTAGTATTTAAGAAGTAAGTGCAAACACTAAAGGACATTGGTCAATGCACTATAGAACTGCTTTCAAGAACGAGTGAAGATCGTTACTCGTGACCTTCCAGATCGTTGATCTGATGGAAAAAAATATTTTGTTACATTCTCACAAGGTCTTTCGAAAGAATCACTTAGAATGAACAGGTATTCATAAATTGCGAGAGAGACGGTTACTGATTGTTTGTATTGAGATAAAATGGACGAACAAGCCTTTGTTTGTCGCATTCAAAATACTGGATTTCGAATTATAGTAAAAGCGAACAACAAGTAAACAACATTACTTTATTTTTTTTAATACAACAAATTTGGTAAACAAGAATATGGCTACGTAGCCTACAGACGCTTTTTTTCGAACTGACCTTATTGTTAGCCTGAGAGGTCCTATCCAAAAATAGAGCCGCTGATGGCTTTTACATCTTTACCGGTCTTGGGGGCGAGCGCTTAAGACACTCAGCCGCGAAAGGGTGCCAAAATTGTCGGACCTCGGTTTGGGTTGTTGCCGCGATTGCAAAGAAGTCGCGATCTGACTAATTCCCTATCCGTAAAATTCGAGCTAAACTAACATATGCATATATATCCTGGGAGGAAGAAAGGAACATGTGTATTATATTTATTTAGTAATCTGAAATATTGTCTACACTAAATAGTTTAAAAAAAGAAAAAAAAGGTTCTTTATAGAATCTATGTATCTATTACCTACCTATGTGGTGTGTATGTATGTGTGTAATGGTGTGTGTGGGTTGCTAAGTGATTGCAAGTGCAGTGTCACCGGTATCGCGTGGGCGGCTGCCGGACTCAAGGGTTCCAAACCGCGAAACGGAACTAGGCTTGAGTTGCCGCGAGAAGGTGAGGTCGTGGCGGTGTTTTACAGATGCTTGTAATACCATACCATAGGTAACACTAGCACGTCGCCAACTTTGAAAACCACCCTACCACAAAACACTGGGTTATTTAGCTGCGATCTTCTGTAGGGTAGAGATATTCTACCATTCGGATTACTCCAAGTGGAGAGAAATCTTCCGAGGGTGTTTTTCTCTCTGACCGATCTTTCTTAATGGTGACTCTACCATTTTAATGATGCTATTCTATTGTGTTAGTATATTTTTCCTTTTTCTCTTTCCTTCGTCTTACATAAACTTTTTTCAGAAAATTACAAACTATAATCCATCACATTTTTCAAGTTAATCCATACCACGAAGTAAATTCTCACTTGTATACCTTTTTCTTGTACCACGATGGCTAATTTTACGGTAATTTTATTTTAGCAGATAATGCATTACAGATTGAGATAAGTACAGTGCACCGCCAAACAAAAGCCGTCACGGGATTCGTTAGTTATACAACTACATTTTTAGCAAAAATAAAACTAACTTTAATGAGTTTGATGAGTTCCCTGGTGTACCATCGAAGTTGAAGGTTCAATGCCAGTTAAAATGGGACCATCCTTGAGGTATCCCCTTTAAAACAAAAAAGAATCACCCAAATCGGTTCATAAACAAAGTAGTTAATGGCTATTTAATTATATGCTTACAATGAAACTAGATTTAAAATTTTAGTACATAAGAGCAATTTTTTTAAACAAAAGAAATAGTATTATTTTGAGTCTGATTAATATAAAACAATCATCTGGATATTTCCCGCGGCGATAGTTATCTGTGCACAAGGCCTATTAAACTAATTTTACCATACTAACGTTGCCGTTCTCGTTTTCTTTTCAACTTAAATATATTAAATTTTGGGGCTCATTTTCAATCGTCAGGTAACTTTATTTGAGGTATAATTTTGACTTTTTGACAAATAAATAATGGATGAAACACATGTTAAAATTTTACAAATTATGTCTTAAAAGTACACTGTTGATTGAAAAATCTGCCCTTAGTCAAATAATATTCACGGCTAGGTAAAGGCTTCTTCCTAAAGGAAAGCAGGGCATAATCATCACGCCAGCATACGTACTACAAAATCCTCGCGTCTTCTCCGTCAGCAGATAGTGTTACCAAGTCAAATGAGTAAATTTACACAAATTCCGAAAAAGTCGTTGGTTCGAATCTGCGGATATGGAATCAATATCACGCTAGTGTAAACCACTCGTCCACCACACCGTTTTAACCTCCTATAAAAAGAGGGGTGTTATAAGTTTAACGTGTGTATCTGTGTGTCTATGTATCTATGTGTCTGTCTGTGGTAGGTATCGTAACTCACAAACGGCTGAACCGATTTCGATGTAGTTTTTTTTTGTTTGAAAGGTGACTTGATCGAGAGATATAAATAAATATATGTGAGCATCTTGCACAGGTCTAATTGAGTCGAGATTTAGTATTCTGTTACTTCGATGATATTGTAAAAATTTTAACCTGATGCTGTAGCGTTATCTGGAATCCTTAGGATACCTAATTCCTCATCAATTTATAGCAGAGTTTATCGTGTTTGGGTTAATTGTAATGGTCTCATTGAATAGGTTACTTGTGTCGGGGGTTTATTACATTTTCAATTAATTAACTAAGCCAAT
This sequence comes from Saturnia japonica, assembly GCA_033032175.1. NCBI lineage: Eukaryota > Metazoa > Arthropoda > Insecta > Lepidoptera > Saturniidae > Saturnia > Saturnia japonica. The sequence continues at coordinate 17,097,932 of CM065311.1, read as the reverse complement.
TTTGTTTTATCCTGACCTTCTAAAATGATTGTCTCTGTCTCCAACATATGAAAGCCCACTGTAATGAGAGCAACGACGACCATTGAAATCCAAGTCAGGTGAAACTGTAAAAGCCGTTGGAGGCTTCAGGGCCCTTATGGCTAATAGTATAGTCAGATCGAAAGACCATTGAAATCCATCGATCAACAACGTAACTATAATTGTATACTATGGCCTTAAAATAATAAACCTAACAACAGTTTACTATCGAGTGACTTTCAAACAAAAGGTAAATCTTTTGATGAAGTTTAAAAGGGCTTTAAGGTGTGGTTGAATTCGAGATTCCTAGAGGTTGGAAGTAGTACCACAACTTGTCAGTTTCAGTACCTACTTACAAGTTACAATGTTGCTCGGCTTTTACTAATACCGTATAATTTTACATTTCGTTTTCTCTACATAGTAAATGTGTGTTATTTAGGTACATGTAGTTTCTATGATTAGTGTGTTTTATATAAATTATGGACAATTTGCTAACTCGTAGATGTTTAAACACAGTAATAAAGTAATTAGCATGGTCTGAACTAAATGAGAGCCTTGAGAGATATTCTTGACAGTAACCGTTTACAGTAAGTTGACCGGTTTTCAATGTTGAACCCTTTAAGAATTTAAAAAAGAATTATTAATGATTTCATAAACCCTACATATCATTAGAAACAAAAAAAGAGCCATTACGCTTCATTCTCTTACGATTAAATGTTTAAATAACAAATTCAAAAGATTTTTTTTCCCACACTGAATTACAATCACAAAAATTGTTTGTCTGAACGCGCTAATCTCTAGAACTATCAATTAGATTTGAAAAAAAAAAGTTTTTATAGTCTATTTATTGAGGAAAATTATAGGCTATATAAATCCTGGCCACCATCTTTAGGAGCGGAGCAGTGACCATGTTCATCAAGCAATCTGGCAAGCTGTAGGCAAGTTTTGAAGTACCGGAAGTGAGAACAACGGTAGGCTACGCGGGTGCGTTTGCGACGGCGCGGTACGGTTGAGAGTTGATTGAATAAATTTAACACGGGTGAAACTGTAGGACACTGCTAGTATTATTATAGTTGTTTAAAATTACGGTTTCTTCTTTTAACTTACAAATTGTAAACATTATAAATCTTTAAGATCCAATAAAACTCGTTTCAGCAATAAATGTATTCAAAAAAAGTGAATTAGAATTTCGATCTTCGTTATAATTTAGATATTATGTATAATAATATCTAAATTATTTCTTCAATTCCTAAACGAAGTCCTAAGCGTCCTAATTCTCCAGTAATTAATTGCGAAACGAAAATATTCAACAAAATAAACAAACCAAACAAAAGATTCTTTCACACGACACCCACATACGTAACGGGAGTTCACACAAAGAAAGTTCTAACACTAAACATGGCGTCTTTAGCTAGTGTGTATAAGTTAGCATGTGCGTTTGGACTAGAGGACAGTGGGTCTTTATGCGATACGGGAACTGGGTCAGCCACTTCCCTTCTAATAAATAGAGCAAAGTTCTTGTCAAACTATGTTTGTAGTTCAATAACATAATCGATCGATTTAAATAAAATTAAATAAATTTATGGATGTAATAAATAAATATGTCACAGCTGTTGTGGTATTTCGTATATTTCTAGACATTTTATTTGTTAAAAAATTCGTTTAGATGAGACTATGCTTGTAATATTGTAAATTTATTTTGAGTATTGCATTAAATTAAGACAAATGACAATGTTATTACTTTCGTTTTCTTCATAAATGCTATTAATTTACTTATTAGGTACTCTGTGGACTAGTTCAAGTGGGTTCCTGAGATACTTATTATCGTATCATAGTTTTGGGCAACCTTTTTGCGGAATATTTCCTCCATTTCTTTATCGTTCTTGTTTAAACACCATAGTTGTAGGAACAACAATTAGTCGTGTTTTAAAATCCTCATCATCGTCATTACAAGCTCGCATTATTTATGATACTGCAAGAAGATTATTCAAGTATATAGGTTTTCTCAGGGTGTTTTCCTTCACTTTCAACCGATGCATTTACAAATTAAATATAAATTAGCAAATGTACGCGAAATATTCTTTAAAGAACACAGAACCGCAGATTTGTCAGCGTTAAAAATCCCAAATTATTTTTGGGTGTTGTAAGAAGAAACCTTTTTTCAAAGGGTATTATTATAATTAGGTATCTATATAATAACACGTGAAGCAAAAACTTTCTACCACTTTTTAAGCGTATTGCGTGCAAGGAAGATTGTGAAATTTGGCATGGTTAAAGTTTATATGGAGAAGGAGTGCAGAAAGCTAAAATTTATCTATAATATCTGTTACTAATATATAAAATATATAAATTAATACTGCGAATCCTAAACCGACCAGTGCCATTGAACTTAGACCCCCCAAAATATCGTCACTCAACGAAGAGTGACCGTAAGTGATGAAGATAATACTCATTGTTTAGGTTCATGCATAATGCAAATGTCAAACAAAAAATAGTCTATGATCAAAAAGTCGCTGGTCAAATTTCGACTATAAGGCGATCGCTAGTTATAATTATTTTACCTTCTCGTCCAGTTCCCAACTTTACACATGTGGTCATTTCTAGCTACTTTTTTATCTACCTATATTTTAATAGCTTGGCTGTCAAAATGATTATGCTACTTATGTTGTTCTATTGTGTTTATTACGGTACATAGCTTTTACGGTACTTCATAATGAAACCAGTAAACAAATCAACCAACTAAAACTGCAAATAGTCTATACGTATATGTTTCTTATAAACACTTACACTGGTACATTCCATTAATATGTAGTAAATTACCTCTAGAAAACACGTGGTAAAATTGGGAGATTGGGTTTTCCAGTGTCTTTACTTCATCTAACTTGCGGGCATTCTATAGTACTTTTGATAAGACGCGGTATCCATTTAACAACTAAGCCGACATTCGGTCACTTTGGTACACTTGCACCTGTTGCCATTTCTGTTCCAAGCTTTCAGCGCTCGCCATAAAACTCGATGAAGCTGTTATGGCCCGTCAGACCAATACTCACATTGAAAAAAAGAATAATTTAAACTGTACCGAATTTTAAAATATCTTTCGCGGTGAGGTTAATTATTTCTCTCACTTTTTGTTATAAATAATTGCATATTGGAATAACGTAGATCGCGTAGGTATAGGTACGGGATATCGAATGTAAAAGTTTTGTCGATGAATGCCCACTGATTATGACAGATACCTCATTATCTTATTGCTAAAATTACTTGATCACTAAATTACAGTTTTGTTTTGCCATTAGTCCTTTTATGATATCAAAAATAACAAAAACAATTACACTGAGACTATATTCGGTGCGACCTTACCGTGCCCTTTAACTAATATACTAACTTAGGTCTTTGCCCCAAAACACACGTAATGACTTTCAAACGATCTTTTGTTTCGAGAAATTCTCGATTTACTTTTTATAGCTATATAATAATTCTTGTTTTGTCATTTAAATTAGATATTTTTTAATCGAATATAATTTATTTGTTTGTTGGCAGGCGTCATTTAGTTATTTACCTAACATATTGTGGTTTTTAAAAGTGGCAAATTTAAATCATGAAGTGATTGATTTACTTTCCTTCTTTACAATCTTTTATAAATACACAGTATATTATATATTAAGTCATCATCCTCTTACCCCTTATCCTACTTAAATAGGTTCGGCAAAACATTTTTTCTTCTTCCAGTCTATCAAATATCATCTCAGTATTCACACCTTTATACGCATATCATTCTTCACACAATCCATCCATATCTTCTTCGGCCTTCCTCTACTCCGATATCCATCCACCTTCATACATAACATTCTTTTAGTTATATAACTTTCATCCCTCCTCATCATACCCATACCATGCTAGCCTAACCCCTCAACTTCTCTGTTTATATATTATATAGTAAGTTTATAGAATTATTACAATTACAATTAAAAAATCTGGAGCATTACTTTCTGCGTCATTTTGTTATGAATGCCATGCCATGAACTGATACAACCATGTATTATAACCTTGAGAAATTTTATCAAAATAAGTGTAATTTAAGCGAGCAAAAGGGACACAAGTGTATTCCAGAGTTGCTCTTTTTTATTATAATAAAAGTTTTTCATATTATTGAATAACTTGTTAAAGTATTCAATAGAAGGGAAAACAGTAAGGATTCGTTGGAATGATCTAGTGTGTATTATTAGTTACTTTCACAAAATTATATTTTTTAACATAAAATAGAATTATATTGTATTGTTTTTCACTTAAATAGGCTATTATTCTACAGTACACCGAACATTTAACAAAGAATTTCTATAACGTGTATTTTGTCACACTTGACATTAGCAAAGTTGCCTACAAATGCAGAAAGTCAAAATGAAATAAAAAATTATGTAAAAGTCGTCTGGACTGACTACATCAAACTACTAGTAGCGACATCTGTTATGCGTACAGTGAAATAGGTTGAAATGAAAATAATATCTTGAACCGCTAGATAAGAACTTACTTTCTTTATTATTACAATTAGAATACATTCCAAATTACTATTTTGTGGTAATGTGACGTCACACAGGGCCTGCACTATTGTGTACATTAACCCAATTCGTAAACCGCCGTGTCGCAATAAAATCAACCGCAACGTCAAAATGGGGTCGAGAGAGCTTTGCGCACGCGACTCTTGCGATACTCAGTGTATTTATTTATCCCTTTATCGGTTTTATGTCATGACTTTGATCACAGGTGTGGTCAGAGATAGTTGAAAATAAAATAAATGGTAGTATTTGTTGATTCATTTCTATAATTGTATTATAAGTAGTACAAACTGATAGAGCAGGGAAATTTTGTCGAGATCTTGAGCCAATATGTTGTGATTTTTATTCATTAACTTGGGTTCTTTGATCCTTTATTATGTAATATCGATAGTAATTTGCGCGACATATTTTGATTATTTATATGTGAAGTGGATTATAAATATACACTGGAAGCATGCATTTTGAGATTTCACAAAAACTTCCTAGATAGTTCTAACAAGGGAGCGCTACCATCTTGTTGGATCCACTTTGAATATTAGAACTTTTTAAAGCGCCAAATCAAGAAGAAGAAGTAGAATGTTAAAGTAGCACATTTTGTCGTCGAATGGTTTATGTCGGTGGATTATCGAAAGCACTTGATTCGTGTATGTACTATGTACTATATTTTCGGGTAATTTTACTAATTTTAATACGTTTAGAAAGATTATCAGCTGATGATTGATAAAGTAAAATGTCGTGAGGAAACCTGTACACTTGAGAAATGGAAACTTCTGAGAAGGGTTCGCAAAATGTCTCCTTGATACCCTGGGCAGGTTGCAGAGATGGCTGACGGGCTATTCGCATGGTGAATGATGCATAATGAAGATATTACATACTAAATTCATTGTCTCACTGAGTATGTTCTACCGTCTGAATTATGGTGAGCGATATAAAGAGCTGTTAAACGTAATTTCCTGTCATAATATAAGGAAACGCGCTTTGCTCTGTAACCACAACTTTACCGTTAAGTACCTTTATTTCGGCACGAACAGAGAAGTTCGTAATATCTTTGCCATACTGTGTAGCTGTGGAACATCCTCGGCTAGTCTATTTTCTCCTTACTACAACACCGGATGGGTCAAATATAATGTGGCGGGACTGGCGATGGATGGCTGTTGATTTTAATTTCAGGGTTACAATGTGGTTATCATTAGGTACAGAGTCTTCACTTTATCTGCCTATAATAGAAAAAAAGAAAAAAATTTGTAGTTTCCAGAGATAATTATGAATTTTTGTGCATTTCTAATGTTTTTTTTCTGACTGACTAGCCTCACGGCTTTTACAGCTTCACTGTGACTTGGGGGCGAGCGCTTAAGACACAGCCGCGAAAGTAAAGACAACTCGCTCAAGGGTGCCAAAGCGGCCGGGCCTCGGCTTGTGCGGTTGCCGGAATTGCAATTAAGTCGCGATCTGGCTAATTCCCTATCTGTAAATACGAGCTAACTAACATATACATATATACATGTTCCCTGCCTCCTGGACGGAAGGAAGGAAACATGTGTATGTGTATTTAGTGATCTGAGATTTGTAATCGTGAGTACATCCTACTTCTAGGTCATGCAACGTGCTTCAGTGATTCGAGGGCTCAGTGATCGCGTGTACGGACAATACATTGATCGACTTGAGTTCGAATCTGTACAGTGAGTCTGAACTTCGCTGAAGAAGCTAAAGAACCATGATCGATTTTAAAGATAAGAAAACTGCATTCATAGTTAAAAAAGACTTATATACCTACTTTACATACGTGTACATATAAATAAAACGGACAAAGGGGTAAAATAAAATCTTTAAAAGAACATTGTTTAAGGTACCACCCCTACACGTAAAGGGGGAAAGATTTTTTTTCTCGTCTATCCCATCGTGTGGGGTTTGGTTGGATAGGTCGTACAAACGGTACAAACATATTGCGGATGTGTGAAAACCATTTATCAAACTAAATGGTTATTTTTGGATATGTGAAAACATTCATGGTATTAGTATATTGAAGTTAGGAGGAAAACTATCAGAAGTAGGTGTAGGCTTTACAAGTTAACGTCTAATAATTAATAAACTTACAAAATATATTTGCATTGAAAATTACTCTCTAAGTCTCATAATATTTTGACGGGCAACTACGGAACATAGGAACCTTACACAACGCGTGGCCCGATACGCTCTTGGCAATTATTTTATTATTAGTATTGGGTTTGTACCCCACACATTTTGTAGGTATATTTAAATAAAATTATTAAAATTGTGTAAGTTTATGAGTCCTAGTATAATTATCGTGAATAAATGTAATTCATACATCTACATAATATGTAATTGTAACAATTGTGAAATGCACTCAGCAACAATGTTAGATGTAGAGGTACCTATATACTCGTATCTGCTGTTTCATTGTAATAATATTATAGACAATCTAACCAGTGTCGCCGTGTGTAAGCCATGTCTTAGAACAATGGAGGCAAGCGTATCTCCAGGCTAGATAGGACACGTTAATTATTAGGGCTGTCGCCAATTGTGGAATATATTTATATATATAAGCTGAAGTTTCTAGAATAATAGGTATATTGTAAAATTATTGTGCTTGTAAGGCTTTCAATTATACTACAATTCCAACTAGATGTTGTCCAGTTGGTTGTCTTGGTGATAAAAAAAGTATTCTGTGTTGTATTCCACGACATAATCGGCTTCTATGCTAATTTATATTAAGTCGTTTAAGCGTAATAGATGGACACACATTATAATAATATATTAGCTGTGTCTGCGGATCCGCTTGCGTATATAAGAACATTTTGGAAGTAATGATTTTTATAGCCTATGATCTACATACAGCTTATCAGACTAACTAAGGAGGTTTTGAAAAGAGACGGACACAAAGAATTTTTTTGAACTCTCTCTTAGGGCAGTCTGTCTGGTGGAATACCTGCAGAAGATCACAGCTAAATAATCTAGTGTTTCTGTGGTGAGTAAGGTTTCCAGAGCTCCTTTGGATAGAGGGAGGGTTTAAGGTCTGTAACACGCCATTGATAATTATGGTACTTTAAGCGTCCATAGTCTAAAATGGACGCCTACCATCAGACGGGCCAAAAGCTTGTTTGCCGCCTTAGCTGTATCAAAAAAACATTTTCTCTTTGTATACTAAATTTAATTAAAATTGGTTTAGATTAAACTATAAATCATCTAAAAAAATTCTAAAAGAACGTTTGATATTTTTTTGTATCCTAGAAAACATCACGTGTACAAATCTTATAATTATATTGTGGTTGAATTAGAAAGATATACTTCGCCGTTGTATACGGGTATCGCGGTCGTATACTTCACCAAAATCCGACAACAACCTTTTGAAAGCACGAACCTTCGCCCGATTATGTGTCCTTAGAATTAAATAGTACTTACTATACGATAACATAATAGAAACAAAAATTCTACCAAGTTAAATATTTAAAAATGGTGACAACCATGTTACGCCGAAACTAGGTTTCATGTCACCGTTCCATAAAGTGGAGGCGAGACTTGCATTTGTATTTACCTACAAGGAGGCAGTGTCAATCACGACTAACAACTGTATTTAGATCACCTGTTTGTATTTGTTAAGCAAATCTACCTATATCCTAACTATTCTGTCAAATATTTCAGATTGCTATATATTTTATCATTATTATCTACAGAAACAGAAAGTGGCCTCATTGGATGATGGTATGAATATGATACATGTTTATGGTGCAGAAACCATAAACGTCAAGCGATCTGGAAAGCTGTAGGCATGTACGGGAAGTGTGAACAACTATGAGCTACACGGGTGAGCTGGCGACGTGGTGGCAGTTGTTCGAATAGATTTAACACGGGTGTAACCGTAGGGCCTAGCTGGTATATAATATTGATGTTTGGTAACGTTTACTGTCTTTAAATATTTAACAAAAGGGCCATAAACAATGTTGTTTATTTGTTTGCCCCTATACGTTCTAAAATTTGTTGCATGGCGCACGAGTCGTTTCGTTTCGAAGAAAATAGGAATGCAGTAGCGAGCAAAAGCTTGGTCATTTAATATATGCCCAACTGTATTAATTACTTACATCATTATGAAAAAAGATTATCATGAATTTCTTGTCTCTACTTCTCTGTACTAGGGGCGGGTTAACTGGTGGAGTATCTCCACCCTACCAAAGATTGCAGCCAAATATCCCAGTTTAGTGTTCCGGTGGTAAGTAGAGTTTGCAGAGTTCTTTGGGCAAGGGAGTTCAAGGTCGGAAAACGCTAGTGATACCAATGGTGTTAAAAGCGTCCAAAAGCTACGGTAGCCGCTTACCATTAGGCGTACCTTCACTTTAGTTCTACATATTTAAAAAACCTTTAGGTCCAGTGGTAGCTTCGATGTTCGTAACGATTTTCCATGATCTAAATGAAAAAATAGTATAAAGATCTGTGGAAAAATATTTATTGCAAAATAGTTTGAGCACCTACAATTCTTAAGAAATATATATACTTAAGTTAAATAAGTATACGACAAAATAGACAATATTATTTTACCTGTAGATAATACAGTTATTGCTCGCGAGCCTAGGTCAACACCTTTTCAAGCTATCTCGCAAGTGACATTTAAATATTTTACTCAGCCTTTACATTACGTATGAATGTTCGGAAAATCTATTAGTATAATACCTAACCCAATTGTAGAATAATTGTATTTATTACATATTAGGTTTTATTCTCAAATATCTAATAAATGTTACCAACAATTTTATCTCAAAGCCTGTATTCCTGATAATTACGACCTAGGTATCTTCAAGTCACGAGTGAATAGGTACTTTCTAGGCAAGCGTACTCCATTGTAGACCTCATAGTCACTTACGATAAGGTGAGGTAGCGGTAAAACGCAAGCTAATTAGAGAGAAAAAAAACTAAGAACTATTGGTTGAAAACTTCATTGGGTTCATAATTCCAAGTACGCTTTTGTATTATTTTGGAACGAAGTTCCTTCTCCCGTTTTAATGATTGGAGCCAACCAACCGACACTAAAAAGTGAAACACATACAAGGCCTGATTTTCAAAATTGTAATTGTCGTCGATTTGGCTTAGCTTTGTGATGACCACACTTGTACTTTTTGTATGTTTAGTACGATAGTCGATAGTTCGAGTTCCGCTGATTTAGGAGTTATTGTATAAACGTTTTTTTTTGTTTTTCTTTATCCTTGTCTTCTTTATACAACTTTATACAAAAGTAAGTATTTAAAAAATTTAAAAATTAATGCACTGGTTAAGTTTAAAATTTGTTTACATTTATATACTTAATAATAAAATATTTATGTCCATAAAATTATAAACAATTAAAAAAAAAAAATGAAATATAACTGTAGTACCATTTTTTCACTGTGGTTGTTATTGAGTAATACTTAATATGTAGAGAAAGGAACTTTGTTCCTACCGGGTGTCTTATGACACCTCTCGACTTTTGACGTGACAACGTCTTATAAATTGGTTTGCCGGGTGACACTTCAAGAAACTGCGTTACGCTCCGCTCACGTTATGCGCTCACAATGAGAGCGAGTGAGAGGCACGCGTCCCTTCCACTCGGGCATGGTTAGCCCGCCTAAGAGCGAGAGAGACAGACATAAAGTCGTTGTCACGTAAAACTTTCGCCCGTATACCGACTTTACAGGCAACCAATTTTTTTAACAGTACCACGGCAAAGTGAGGCACTATGCCTATTTGTAAACACAGTACGTAGAATCGAGAGATTGGCAGTTCATCGCCTGTATTCACTGTCATAGCGTACTTCCTGCCTCTCGGTAGCTAATACACAAACTGCTTCCGCAACGTGACTAACCAACAAACGATCACTTTGATACGATCATCATTGCGACTCAATCGGGTACAGACCACCCAGCTTAATTATTGTATATTTTCTGGTGGAACGTGACGTGGGTCCCGGTGCTTGTGATCCAGTCGGACACAATTATCGAGTCCTACCAACCAGCAAAATGCAAAACTCATTTAGGAATGATGTTTATTTCTATAATGACATTAAGAACTGAAAAGATTCCTGTGCCTGGTTATATATACAGTGGTACCCATATGAAAAGTAAGTCACGGTGAAGTTCCAGGGCCACTCAAACACTCATTGCGTAGATTATTGCTTTGTGAGAGGATCACATCTGTAGATCCAAGTTTCGTCAGTTGTAAGGACGTAGGATACGTTTTGCGAAGTTCCTCCTTTAATCTTTTCTAGCATAAATTTGCATCAAACAATACGTCGGGATTTTGTCTCTTCAGTGAGAGAACGAGGTATCTCATCGCGAAACAAGATTCCTAACTTTAAGATGTTCATAGAGGATGGTGGAAACTGCCTGTGATCCAATCTTCAGTTCAGCCTGAATCTCTCGATATATAATGTGATGACATTTTCATGAGTTACTGCAGTTGTAGGTGGGCTGGGTCTGGGGTCATCGTTACGGTTCTTTCGAGCACGTTTAAACTCACGAAACCAATAAGTAACAGTCGTTATCGCAGGAGCAGACTCCTCAAATGTCATAAAAAATCATAACACGAAAAGCTTCCCGCGAGGCGTCCATTGTTGCAAACAAAAGAAGAGTGACTATTAAAAAGAACTACACATAGTTGGCCAATGATTTTCATCAAAGGATTTGTATTGAAATTAGCTATTAATTTAAAATAGTTTCAAGAAAAAATTACTGTATTTATTTTATGCCTAACAATTTTCGGAACAACCTAGGTATGCAATTAATAAAATTGAAGTGTCTGTTTTTAATGTCAAAATAACAGCTTTTTACTAAACACATATGAAAGTATATACAGTACTTATAACCAAACACCAATTTTTGTGTGTCTGTCTGTTTGTTCAGGGTAATCTCCGAAATGGTTGGACTAATTTTGACGTAACTTTCACTGGCAGATAGCTTATATTATAAGGAATACCTTATGCTAGTTTTATTTTATAAAAATAATTAGAGTTCTGCACAAATAAAAAAACTGGTCATGAGGAATCAATTCGGGCACTTAAATAGCTCTAAATAAACCATGAGAGATATATAAATTAATATAGTACATAACTGTAGTTTCATTGTCAGCTTGTAGTTGTACATAACTTCTGGTTTGTTTTCTGCAATGTTCCGATTGATTGTTATTCCTTAACCTTTTTTTATTATGATTTATAGGTTTCACCTGATGTATAGTTACGATGCGAACCAAGATGGTAACACGCTGAGCTTAGTGTTGGAACTGGTTTTCATGTGCAGCTGCCGGAGCACACCTATAGGTGATTTGCGACCAATTTTTAACTTGATCAAGCTAGCCAGATGGACGTTAGAGAATACTCTTCTTTCACCATGATTTCACGATTTCATCACGATGTTTTCCTTCACCAAAAGCTAAGACTCATTGTAGGGATTCGAACTCACGTCGATCGACGAGGTCTCCATCATTGCTTCGTATGCATAGTTGAGATAAATACCTACCAATTTTCCAAGCTGACTTTGATAATGCTAGTCTAACAGCTTGTGGAGTGGAGTAAAGGTTAAATTTTTTTTTTAAATAATTAAATTAGATATAATGGTCGTTGTTCTTTTTAATAACAGCACGGTAAATTCACGGTACTTTCCCTGATGGTAAACACAGTAAAATCCTAACACAACGACGACCACCGAGAGATCAAATTCCATCGCCGGTTGCCGCTGTCATACCAGCCTGCATACATTTAATTGGATATGTACAGGCTATCCTCGAAAGGCGAGTCACTATATGAGGATTTTCACCACATACATGGTGGTCGAGACCCAGTCGGGCAATACATCCCTACCACCCCACTATCACCATTTCCTCGTCTGTTGCTCAGCAGGAGTATAATTTAGTTGGGATAAAATGACATAATGCACAGGAATGATAACTAAAAGTGATTTGTTACGAAATGCTGAAGATTGGACAGAGATTTGAAATAGCATTTCTGATTGATATTTATCATGATTATTTGAATATGAAATCTCATGAAGCAAATAAAAAAATTGAGCAACTGTCGTTAACTCGGACTGTGTATAAGTATATTCGGAATAGGTTTGCTTGTGAGTCAATTAAAGGAGTTTAAGTATGACGTTGCAGACTGCCGTTTTCGCAAAGTCATATTTTTTATATTGATTTTTATAAAGCAATCTTGATATAGTTAAAGGTAATAAATTAGTTGTGAGAAACTAATAATTACTTTCATTACAATTTGAAGTTTAGAATGCAATAATTAATAAATGCATACAAGAGGTCGGACATAGCGTCCGTCCATTGTCCAGCTTCGTATGTAATATTATATATAGGTATATTCCAGTCATAAACGTGCACTGTTTAACACCACTCTTTCGTTTATAATGTCCCTTCCTCAACAATATTTTCTGTGAACTCAAGAATAGATAGTGCATTTCGTATTTGTTATATTTATTTTATTTATTATTGATATTTTAATATAATAATTTATTATTATATGAACACTACAGATGTGACAAAACATAAGGACAATACCAGCAATAGTTTTTTGTAATAAAACTATACTTATTGTTAAATAAAACTCCAGGTCTTTTATTTATTAATTTAATATGTATTAGTTATTAAGGTATACATTAAAATATTTCATACAAAACAGTAGGTACCTTGACTAAATCTTATTTTATTTTGTTAATATTACGATTATGATTTATCGTTTTGTAAATGTAGTGGTTACCTGCATTAGGTTCGCATATCTGTTTAGATTTAATATAAAAATTATAAAATTACAACAAACAGTATTATTTTAAATTTATTCAATAAATAAATAGGACTATCTTTGCAAAATTAACATGTTTTTTTTTGTGAATGTGTACAGGGTTGTCTGTTGTTCTAACTAGAATCGAATTAGCGTCTAAGTTATAAATTACCACATGAAATTACCTTAACCACATAATGTGCTTTGCTAAATATGTAGATGGAGGTATATCTTGACCTTTTGAATTAAGCTTGATGCATTAGTAGATACATCTGCTTACCTATTTATAGTTGTAGGTTGCATTAGAACGGGTGCTATGCAGCTGTAAAATAAACATAAGTATGTAGGTTCTTATATGTTGTTGATATTTCTATTTTAAATTACGTGGAGTAATTTTCGTCAATGGTATTCTAAAGCTATATTATCTTAACTTCTGCTATTTGTAATACATGGAACGCACCTAAGCTGGAGCGGCGCTCCTGAGCTACATTTTAAACGCGAATTGTATCGTTTTTCTTGCATATAATTAAGTTTGTGATTTGTATGTGTAGTTTGTATTTGAATAATTACTTATCTAGTTATTAAAGATCAGCACAATGTAAATACTAAAAATAAAGATAGATTAGTCGTACCGTGTTTTAGAAGCTGTTTTATTAACATTCGTACAATTGAAAAAAAAAAAAAAAAACGATCCAGTTTCTTGCGGGCTCTTCTCGATGTCTAGGATATATTCCGAACCAACAGTCGTGTTTTGACGTTTATAATTGCATTCTTAGGGTCTAAATTGCCTTAGGGCAGCATGTTGAAGTTATCAGCATGTTGAAACAAAAGAGATTAGAAATCACAGCGTGAGGCGGAAATTCTGTTGTCAAAAAAGGGGAAACGTTTCATCTCGCTCACGCCGGTATCAAGTCGAAAGTGAAATAAAGGTAATTGCCTACCATTCACGGTTGTATGTAAAAAGCGTCAATGCCGTATCTACATATAAAATATCATTGGTTAGATCTATGAAAATTGGTATTTAGCAATTCTGTTGGAAAGTAAAAAGATGGAACTTAACTGAACGGTGACGCGAGCGAAGCCGGAAGCAAAGCGCTAGCTAGTTATATAGTTATAGTAAATACGTTTTTATGAAAGAGATACAAGTGTTGTTTAATTCAGTATTTTTGTTAGGGGTTTCTAAATTGTTACAACTAATTTTATTACAATTACCTATCTTTCAAATTTACAATAGTTGAAAGAGTCTGCATAAAAAATTTGCTCCTCATTCCACACACTTATTTAACTAAGTATAATTTAATTATTTTTAATTTTTCTGTTAAAAAACTTGATGAGCCTTGGAGTTCTGGTTCGGTCGATGTCCCGGCAAGGCTGCATTTCTCGCGACCCTGACAAAATAGCTCGAGATCATTTCTCCGCCTGCAGTGATAAAAAGTTAATGAATATATCGTCGAGATAATTTATGAGTTCTGTACATTACTTATTTTTGAAGTGAAAAATTCTATGGCGAGTAAAATCATGTAAGTCATCATCGACATGGTTACATGACGTGTTAAGGATAAACGGAGTCTTTTTAGCAACATAACCTAAAAATTAAACAAACAAAAAAAAAATTAAACAATTAATTTGGATATCCAATAATAAAAACTGTTTGTTTTATAGTTTTAAGTTTTCACTTCTGTCGGCAGTCCTCATGACTGCTTTGTCTTTTTTTATACGTATATTTAAATGAAATCGTGAAAATATTTTTATTAACCTCTCGAGGTCACACAAAATATAATTAAATAGGCATTTATGTCATCCATGGGAGTCGAAGTTATAAAAAATACTGTTAGAAACTATTGGGTATTATATACATGACATAGAAAACCATTAAATTTCTATGGTTAGAGCAAAAAACAGCTTGAAACTGTACTCTTATTTGCTTATGGATATATTTCGAACACGAATTTGAAAAGATTAAACTATAGAGAAATATATTCTGTCAGCAATAGAAACCGTCTGTAAGAATTATTTTATTATGTTACTAATTTTCTTTTGTATATATAGCAAAAAACACCTTTTTTGATATTTATTGCTAAATATAAAGTCGCAACCATTCCAAACGCCCAAATCTTGCTGTCGTAATCGATTATCCAAAATTTGTATAAATTTAAAAAAACTTCTTCAGTCTAACAAAACTTTTTAGGTAATTACCGTATTTCTATTTTCATACTATAAATATAATATAATAAAAAATGTACGTTCATACAAATTTTCACTAACTGAACCCTAAAAAAAGGTTTCTCGCGTAAATGTTGAAGAGTAACTGCGATGGAACGAGCCCAAAGATATTTATCTGGCCTCAACTATCATTAAAAAGATGGTGTACGTTTGTCCCGATTTTAATGTCTTTCTCAGGGTATCTTACCTGTTACTGGTTTTTATTCGATTTATATTTAAACCTTGTACAAGAATTGCCTACAGAATACGAGCAAAAATAGTCGTTAAATTTTGTACTTAAAGATTATCTAATCTTCGCTGATAACGACCATTTTCAATAACATATCTAAGTTTACTATCCCCTATTAGTACATATTTATAATAAGTACTATCTTTAACTTAAGACAGATATCGGCTTCTCTCGTATCTATTCAAGCTATAGGGTATGGATATATATTATGTAGATACGATAAAACTATCCATTGATAGGTTATTGATTAAATAGTACAGACAAATGGTTATATTTGTCTATCCTTAGTAACTGAAACAATGGATGGATATTTTATTGAAAACGGCCGTTAGCTGAAATAGTTTCAAGTTTGACCAAACAACTAATTTGTTCCTAAAAGGACATGGCGATGGCAAAGAACTAATTTAATAAGGTATCTTTACTAGATTGAATTATCCATAAAAATGTAAATATAAAGGATAACTTGAAAATGAAAATATTCAACTAAGTAGTGTAATATTCAAGAACAAATTTATGGAAAATCAATAAGAAGCCAATTAACATAAAAACACTAAGAAATGTAAAAGTGATGTCTGATTCGATAACGTGAATTTTTTAGTACGGAAATGTGATGGTACTGTACAGTCCAATTACAACGGTGACCAACGAGAGACTAACTCATCCCGAAACGTCACAATCCAAAAGTAAGTCACTGAGATGGGTTTATCACCATCTACATGGTGGTCGCGACCCATTCGTGTTCAGATTCCTACTATTCCACTTGTTTATTGCATATACACCAGCTGATCCCAGCACGTGACACCCCTAAGCACGCTACTATGGATTTACACCTGGTATTGGAAGTCATGTTCCAGTCGGATACAATTATCGTGTCCCAGTTAATTTTAATACATAGGTACTTTAAAAAAAGTGGGTAAGAACAAAACAATAAAAATAGATATTTCTGACAGGTGGCTCGCTCATACTCGTATTAGTAGCAAGCAGTGTGCACCTAAAGCTAGTAATTAGCAATTGTAGCTGTTGTTTTATCTCGTTATGCTTAGCCACTTGTTCGATAGATAACAGGTTAGTATATAAGGATTGTTAGAAAGCGATTTTATGACACCTGAAACAACTTTTCGGACTTTAAACTATCTATTGTATCTCCTTTTATAAACATTTATCTCTATAAATGGAAAAAATAATAATGGGAGGGTTTCTGTTGCTTTTTGAAGTGAGAACTTCTTTAGCCGCGTTGAGTGATTTTTGGATGGGTAAAATCTTGTGTCACCGATATGCTCTGCAATAACTGAGACTATAATTGATTTAAAAATTAAAAAAAGAACACAGTTATTCCATTGTTTTGAGTTTTCACTTCTGTCGGCGGTTCTTATGACTAAAGATTTTTTTCTTTTTGTTTTATTTATCTTTGTTTTGCAATGCATATCTTTTTAGTCAATAAGATCTTTACAACATAACCGTGCTTCACAGTCATAGATACTTTCTTGGATTGAAGTTGCAATGCAAACATTATTGGAATGTTGGAAAATAAGTCTCTGTTAATTGATGTAAATTAAACCACGGCTACTCTGCTCATATTCACACCTTTACGTTTCAATGTAGCTTGTCAATCGTGTTCGATGCCACCGGATGTGAAGCCATAGCCATCTGCAGTTTCTGCCGCCTGGAAAAAATAAATTCATAATTTATCATTACATTTATAGAATGATCAATGAACAGCTATCATAGGAACACTGCGCTATGAGCACCTTTATCTTCAACCACGTGGCTTTCGTCCACCTTTCCTGGTGTCATTTTTATTCAACAACCTTATAAGGTGGCGAACTAAGAAAATTTTATGTGAACATATGGCATCAAGACAACTACGACATCTAATGCACATTTAACGTATAGTTGAAAAAGACGCGTTTAGCTACTTCAATAAAGTTGTTGTTGGTTAAAATGTATTTTATAGGCGTATGTAGGTACATCGTTAACGGATTATTAAGGTTGCAAGTGGAAATAATATTACATATATAGTTACAATTTCATAACATTAAATAATAATTTACTTTATAAACTATTAATTGTGAAATGCTTATCGTAAACTGTTTTCGGCTCAGTGATAGCGGAAGCATCTGCATGGTAAAAAACCTAGATATTCTTCAATATAAAATAATAGGTAGTAACATTAGTTAAACAGTTGAGTTAACTAATGATAAGGCTGACTTTCATATAAAATAATGCATGATTATCGCTACAATTATCAAGTCAAAAAAGAAATTATTCACAAATTAATCGATGACAAGAGTTGTATTGTAATACAGGTGTATCGAGTTTTTCTCTCATGAAATAGAAAAAAAAAAAATCGTTAGTATACTAGACAGGTGGATGAGGCAAGTCTTGTAGCAATTAAGGGTGGATAAGAAATAGCTTGGCAATCTCGTTCTCAGGGATGATGACATGATCGAATTAAGAAATAGATGTATATGATATCGAAACGTTTTGTATGTTTAGTAGGTAATTTTTAATTTCACTTACTATAAAATGGCAACAGAAAATTATGTTTCAAGTTTCTCTGCGTGATTGAATTGGAAATAAGGTGTAAGGGGTATCGAATTACATCTTCAGCACTGAGACGTACAAGCCAACCTCACCTGCACGTAGTGCACCCTGCTGAGCAACGAACGAGGAAATGATGATACGGCTATTTTGCCCGAATGGGTCTCAAACACCATGCATGTGGTGACATGGCCGTCATAGTGACCCGCTTTTGCGTGTCACGTTTCGGGATCAGCTTGTTTCAGCATCCAGTTATATTAATGAAGGCCAGCATGACAGCTGTGACCGTCGATGGATTAAGATCTTTCGGTGGTCGTAGTTGTATTAGGAATGTGCTGTGCTTATCATCAGGGACAGTGCAGTCAATTTACCGTGATATTATAAAAAAAATTGCGAAATGACCAACATAACAGAGTCCAGAGAACGTTGCTCCCAGAATTAATGGTCGACGGGGACTAATATTTCTCGATTGGCGACCGCACATCTTAAAAAGGAACGGGAACCCGCTGGAGCGAATAGCATAGCATAACTCATTATGGCAATTTTAAAGGAGGTAAATTTCCAGTAGAGACGTCTTTCGTCTTAATGATTTGATGTAAAATAAAATCAAATAGTATCCAAATAATATTAAGTATATCACAATTGCATCAGTGTTGCGAAGAACAACTTTTAGGTATCATACAGGAACATATTTCATTTCTCAGCTAGTAATTATTACTGCAAATTGATAAAACGAGAATATTATAATTTGATTATTAACCCTTATAAATCTAATTCCTATTATGATCAACAAACAATAAACGTCTGTCATCAATGCAGAAGATATGATTGACCGACAATGTTATCGTTACTTCACCTTTGTGACCCTGTAGCGTGGTAAGTAAGGAGTGAGCATTTTCCCATTTTTTTCACGTAAAATTAACGTAACAAATGTGAATACAAATAGGAAAAATTATACAACAAAACTTCTGCAGTTTTGATTTACAAAAATTCATCCACAACCGCAAAAGTAGCTGGCACCGTCACATTTAGTAATTATCATCTAACAATTTCATCAGAGTAAGATTATTTATTAAATATTGGTTTCATACATCCTTGTAACATAACGGTCCGACAGGATGTAGCGCCAATGGATGGCTGTATTAACGAAAAATAGATATACTCACCGTAGGTATATATTTAGCAAATTAATTGTATTGTTAATGTCAGTTATGGCGGATAAAAAAAATGTTAGTTTCATGGAAATATAATCTACCTCAAAATGAATAAAAATTAGCTCAAGGGATTATAAATATTCTTTAAAAGCTCACATAAACCTTTGAAATGGAATGTCTATTGCTTTGTTTAAATTTATATTGTACATTACTACATTATTGAATTACATTTACATTTTTATTGGGTTTTCCGCATTATATCTTTTAGTAGGTATATATTCCTCTAATCCATAAAAAATATATAAGTTATCAAGGTTTTGTATATTGAGCCTTAGTAGTAATAATGTGGTAAAATTAAGAAAGGCTAGTTTTGCTCATTGTGCGTGTTCTACCGTTCGTAAAATGGGTTGTGTTCGGAGGAATTGTTCGACATAATGCCAATGGCTACTTTCCACCATCGCACCGCTCGTCATCGGCAGGGAGTTCATTCTCACACTTTGGAATCTAAATGGTAACGGACAGTTCGGTTTTATAGAAGTTTCCTTCCGCGAACGCTCCGAATGTGGAATTAACTCTCTGCTAAGGTTTTGCCAGGACTAAAGTATGTTCTGGGGTTCTTCAAAAAGAGAGAGAATAGGTTTTTAAAAGGTCGGCAACAGGCATGTGGTGATTCTGGTGGTGCAAGCGTCCATAGGCTGTGGTGATTGTTCACCATCAGGCGGATCGCATGCTTGTTTGCCACCATCGTGGTATATAATTAAAAGTCTGATAGGGAATTAACGAAATTCGACTATGTTGTAATAATTTTCTTTTTTTCTTTTCAGATCACAATTTCAACATTAAAATTAGAGAGTAGAAATATGCAATTAAACTATAAAAGCCTTACGCGCTATTTATCAATTAATAAAGTTAGAATATTATTAATCGATTAGTTTTGCATTTTTTAACACAGTTTATACTGACTAGGGTACGTTCTAGCGGGATATGGATAATGAGTGAATGAATATGGATGATTTCGCAAATGGAAATTTTAAAAAGTAAGTAATTGAAGAAATTTACTGTCTAAAGTAGACACATTTGTAAATTGATAAATAAATTAAAAAGTAAAGACGATAAATTAACTATACGCTCCATAATCTTTTTTAAATATATTGCGTAACTTTTTTCTCATCTAAACTTTATTTTTGTCAAGCAAACAAGACGAAATTTATAATGACTTAATTTAAAGGTAACCAACTATCTAAACTAGCAACTAAAATTAGTTAAATTAAAACAATAAAATTTTTAATACATTTCATAGAATAGGTTTCTCATGCCAATTACTATAAATTTTAAAGGCCAGATGAAATAGACGGTAAAAAGCAACGGACAATTCTTATTTCAAGATCAAGGTAGCCTTCCCACGGCTTGAAACACCTGTGCCTGAGTATGAACCGGCTGTTCGATTACTCTACGTTCTACTAACTCATGTGTTGGGATAAGTAAATAATTTTCTTTAAATAACTTTAATTTAATTTCAATGGATATTACGTAGATAATAAAATGTAAAGCAACACACAATAAAAAATTCTTTACATAGTTTTAAAGATATGATGATTGGAGCTGAATGCCAAACTCCAGTAGTTGAAGAGACACTTTGAGAAATTTAAAACATATTCAATTGCCACTATCCGGTTATGTCATCCGTTGTTTATTTTCCTTCCTAAAGTATTCTTTGATTGCAATAATATCATAACCTAAAAACATACTGGCTTATTTACGAGTAGTTTCAATTTTTATTTATAGTATACTTAGTTATATGCTATTAAAATATTGGTTGAAACTAGGGATAAGAATACATAATTTTGCCGATACGATACCAGTTATTGTAGTGAATATAATCGGTGATACTGATACCGATATCAAAAGTTTTGTAATAAATAAAATAAATAATGAAGTATGTTAAATTCCTACACATTTTTACCCAACTTGCGGAAAGTGAAGTTTTTTGCTTGATCGCATTTATTTTATTATACACAAAACTGGATAATCTTTTTAATGATAAGTAGATTTTTGATATTTAATTTCAAAATTAATAATAAATAGGCCCGAAACAATACAACGCTTAGTAAAGACGGCAATTTCGGCGCTAGCACTACTTGCGGCTCTTTCGTCTGCAACGAAAAGGTTATATCATTACTTGCGCGCGTTTTTAAAGTTTAAGATATCGGATGATAAATAATCGACGATACCGATCTATATCGGTATCGTTACATCCTTAATTGAAACAGCATAATATGAATAATAATAAAAATAGCGACAGCCTGTGACTTCGTTCGCGTCAGTTACAATATAATATGTAATTTTATAATAGAAAATAACCTATACCATTCATAAATAATTAGTTTTATATTACTGTAGAAGTTATCTACCTTTAGAGATTGCTTACTCAGATAAAAATAAATATTTACCCTTTTTTAATAGTAAGTTTTTGAATGGTAATACTTCATTTGACATAACCAAGACTTAGTCAAACACAAATTACATAATTACAGTGTCAGCCGCTTATTTATCTTCGAAAATAATAATATTGTGACGAATGGTATGGTAATACAATTTGATGAATACGTCCAAAGGGCGCACGGTTTTTAAACGTATGCTCTATAACGAATAGTAAATAGCTCTGTCGGCCGATACCGCAGAATTAACTGCAATCATAAGAACAGTACAGGTTAAGCCATGGACCCGCCCTTCCAGTTCGTATAACGGTACCGCGGCGGCCTCTCAGGGACGAACATCGAAAACTAAATTTTTGCCCTAAGTTATAAGATATAGGAGAATTTAGCAACGGCCTTTTTTGGTTTGTTACTTTGTATCACTTTGCAACCGTGGAGTTCCATTGTTTGGTAAAAAAAATCTTGGTTTTTGTTTTAGCTTTTCTGGCCGAATTTGAATTGAATGATTTACCCACGTGTGACTTTGAAATGTTTGTAAGATACGAGCTTTAATTTTAAAGTCAAAGCATTAATGAAAGTTCCTTCAATTTTGTATAACGAATAAATAATGTTCGAAAGAACTTTTGTGAGTCAAATTATATTACAAATTGATTTTCTGAATTAAATATATACTTAATTTTAATTTATTTTTATTACAATTCTTAAGGTTTGTGTTGTATGTAATGTGTTCATTATTAAAAAGGTTAAAATTGATAATATTATTAAATTACCTTATTATTTATAAATGAAAATTTAATATTAATATTATCCATAATGATAGAGAAGAAATGCCATCATCTAAGTATTAGAACGCATTATCTATATGATTCGGACATTAAGAAGCTGGTGGTGAATCCATTATAAAATAATCATCTTCAGGTACACGTTAATTTAATGTGATCTCCAGTAAATTACACCACATTTATAAAGCTGGTAGAAAAACTTGATTTTGTCACGATGCTTACTATTAAGGCTTTCGAACGGATGCGATAGCGCTACTTACTTTTAATTGGAATGCTATTTCATTTCTCCTTTTGCTTTCCAGCCAATAATTGCACTGCATGCAGTTTTATCGAGTTTTATAAACAATTTTACTGGCTATATAATGCGTATAATTTTAAATATTTTATTCATATTTATTCTTTATATTTCATGTATCCTTTTACAATTTGCAATAGTTTTTGTTTTAGTAAAATTAATAATGTCAATTTTTGCTTAGATCTTATTAATCGATTACTAAAAAGTATGCAAACTTATACACTCATGGACATACATATTTAGAGGAACGCAACAAAAAAGGAGCAAATTAAAGTGAAAACAGATTTATTTGTAAAATATAAGGTTTTAAAATTCGTTGAATAGAATCAATTAATTAAATTAACATTTTTGAACACACAAAATTAGCCTAAATGAAAAAAACAATTTAGAGGCAGTAAGCTCAGTATGTTAATAGTAAGAAATGTTGACGTAACATAATGAAAATTGAATATTGTTCTAAATACTATTTTTTTCATAATGGGTGACACAATCAGTATTTAGTATTATCTCTCCTCGCTGTGAAAACTGCCTGCATCCGTCTGGGCATACTTTTTATGAAATTATCAATGAAACTTTATGGTATTTGGTTCCATTCTTCAACCAATGCTGTTTTGAGGTCTCTTAGATTAGTTATCTGGTGCTGGATTTCTTTATTTAATTTGTTTTCCCAATTTATCACAAATATGTTCTATGGGATTTAGGTCTGGCAAGCGTGCTGGCCACATCAAAACTTGGATTCCGATCTCAGTGAGGTACTCCGACACTGCCGCTACAGCATGAGGACGGGCATTATTGTGCATTAAAAGAAAATTATCCTCTTTGAATAGGGTAAAAGCATCACAACCTGCTCAAAAATGTCTGTTACGTATCTTTCCGCAGTCAGGCAACCGTTTCCTACGATTTGTAGCTCCATACCATTACTGACACTCCACCATACGGCTCTCTTCCAACAATGTTACACTCAGCGTATCTTTCTCGGATCGTTTTCATTCTTTGACCCCTTCATCATGGGACTTAAGACAGAATCTGGACTCATCAGTAAATAGTACTTTTCCCAAAGCGTCCTCATCATCCCAATTCCGGTGCAAACCTGTAAAGTTGGACCGAGCTACTCGATAACCTGCGGTAAGCGATGGGCCTCTGGCAGGCAAATACGCCTCTATACCACCAGCCTTAAATTTTCTTCTAATCGTTTTGTTGCTAACTGTCACTTGTCGAAAATCCTGCAGTTTGTTTCGCACCTCGGAAGAAGTCGAAGTGCGGTTTCTGAGAACACTATTTACAATAAATCTGTTGTCCCTCTCTGTTGTTACTCCTTTGCGACCTTATCCTTAACGTCTTGTATACTCTCCAGTCTGATGGCATCCTTTAACATTGCGAAAAATTACAGACATGGACACTCGTAATGTTTGATCCTTTTCATTGTAAGTGTAACCATTTTCAATTAAAGTTACAGCTTTAAACACCTGAGCAACGCTGAGATCTGGCATTATCACTCAAACTTATCAAATGAAGTTCTCTTCACTCAATAATAATAACTTTTTGAGAATAAAACAAAATTAATGTTTAATTGGTTAAAAACAACAAAAACATGCATTATTTCATACACTACGTATAAAAAAAAATTAACAGGTAGCCAAAAAAAAAAAAAAAAAACAAATCAATGTTTTTCTACCTTTTTATCGCGTCCTTCTAAATAGGTCCATGAGCGTAGTTACCAATTTTACAAGAGCTGTAAAACATTTAAAATTTTAAGACAATCTTGATTTCATAATAAATATGATCATAGGTCAATATTAAATGGAAATCCGTATAATAGAGAATGATGAATGGTATGTTTGGCCTTTTATAATTTACGAGTAAATAATTGGCCAAAGGAAGTTGTTAAACAACATTTTAACTAAATCGTTCGTAACTATGTTTATACTCGGGTTTAATTTAACGCATTTAAGACTTTGTGGCAAAAAGTATGTATTCACTTAACTCCGGCGTTACGAGGTTAGTTATAAAGGAACAATGAATGGAAGTCGTAGACGTTGATGGTGTTTAGAGATCCATTAGTTCCATTAGTGTGCCATAGCTTTATTTTTATTCTTTTGTAATATCACGTCAAAGTGACGGAACTATGATTATTTAATCATATGATTATGATTATTTAATCCAAAGTCAATCGCAGCTGTCATGACGGCCAGCGTAAATAGAAACTTGATGTGCATCGGCGGATTCCTAAACACAAACTGTATAAATGAATCACCACATGTATGGTGATCGAAACCTATTTAACCACCCAGCTTTACCACCCCGCTATTTATATTTCTGTTTTCGTTACTCAGCAAGGTGCACCGCTGTGTAGATGAGGTTGGCTTGGATGTCTCAAGCCTTAAGATGTTATTTGACACCCCTTACACCTTAATAGTTCGAGCAATTACCAACGAATTATTTCAAGTTAGACTCCATATGTACTTCTAAGAAAATGATACTATTGTGTACCTATAGTATCTCCGTGTAGTGTGTAAAATAAAAGAAAACTATAGTACAATAATAATCATTACTTTTACTATCTTCCTAGGCTATAGTATATTATAATCTAAGACCATTAGTATTATTGTGGGCGCAGCTGAAAACTAGCGGTATGACAATTTGCCATAGCATATACTAAGCTGGGTTCCTTTTCCACGTCGAATGCGGCATTTGCTTTGAAACGTTGCAATATCATACATTATATAATTGATACTCCAAACTATTATCATTTCGTGGTTATAATTATTATGTCCGTGTACCCATTAATAGATACCTTAATAATTTAAAATCTATTACATGACTTAACACCTGATTAAGTAAACCCTAATGAACCTCTTCTTGACTCACATTACACCATATAAAAATGAAAAAACTCTATACAGGAACTTCAAAAATCTATAATATCTAAAGATACTGCTCCAGGTATATTGACAGTAAAATTTCACAAAAAGGATATGTACCAAATTAGTGACGTTTATTATTATTAAAAAATATATTATTCCTATTCCTAAACCAGGGCGTATGCAGTCTAGTTCTTCTTTAATACGTCCAGTGAACATACGCAAACGGTTATCAAATATTTATATTTCTCAATATGCTGATGACTTTGTGTAATACAAAGTCTGTAAAAATATTTCTGAATAAACCACTCATTTACAAATGACTCTTATTGAAACTCAATCTATATTAAGGGCCTTCAGTTTCGAAATTTCACCAATAAAAATTAATATTTGTATTTTTAAAAAGGGTGTAAATTGAAAGAGACGTCAAAATTAAAGGTGTTTCAATTCAAATAACTGATGCAGTACTTTTTTGGGGGATGGGGTTGGATCGATCTCTAAAATGGGGTAAGCATATCTATGGACTTTCAGAATCTGCATCAAAACTCTTAATTTTTTTAAAGTTTTAGCCGGTTCTAAATGGGGCGTCCACCCAAAACATTTAATAAGATTATACATCAACATCATTCAGAGTCGAATTGAATTTGGGAGCTTTCTTTATGTTAATTGTGCTCAAACTGATCTATTTAAACTTGATAAAATTAGGCTATGAGAATTATTGAGAATTTTGTTATAAGGAAACACTCCTTATCCACGTAATGGAAAGTGAACTGAGAATATACCGATTACACCTTAGAAGAAAATATTTTTATTTATAATTTTTTTTTTTGACGTGACAATGTCTTATAAATTGGTTTGCCGGGTGACACTTCAAGAAACTGCGTTACGCTCCGCTCACGTTATGCGCTCACAATGAGAGCGAGTGAGAGGCACGCGTCCCTTCCACTCGGGCATGGTTAGCCCGCCTAAGAGCGAGAGAGACAGACATAAAGTCGTTGTCACGTAAAACTTTCGCCCGTATACCGACTTTACAGGTAACCAATTTTTTATTTAATTCAAAATTTTTGTGAAAAACGCTTATTATCCGCTTATTCGCTTATTTTCAAACTCGTTATTGCGTAGGTCGAAAATATAGACCTAACAAATACAATTATACTAAATATAGATGGTATCACGAAACCAGAGCACCAATATAATTTCCTCAAAATAAAAAATATTTGTGACCAATATATGAAATTTGTGAAAATATTTCAATTATGCATGATGAGTTGGTAGCTATTTTGGTAGCTCAATCGTTTGTTCAAATAACTGACTCTATAGAAGTTGTTATTTCAACTGACTTAAAAAGTGCTCTTCAACATGTAGCTAGATGTACCTCGACTTGATTTGATAACAAATAAGAAAGTATACAGTGGATACCATCTCATATTTTCGTATCATCTCTATTTTGATTTATGTTAAATTTTTAAAAAAATATTGCTATTTCCATTAGTAAGATTACTTCCATGAACGCTTTAAATCCAAAGGAATATGGTATAAAACGATACAACCGCATCCTCAAAACTTATCTTGGATAGATAATATCACAATGAATCGGCAAGAAGCTATAACAGGGATAATATTACGCTTGGGATACATGCCATCAAATACTTCGCATTTATGATGCGTAAAGCGCCATCTCCAACGTGTTCGACTTGCTGAAAATAATAATATGCTCTTTCTTAACAATAAATAGATACATTTGGTTTATTCATAGACTATAACATTACTTCATAAATTACGTCACAAAACACAAATTACCTACAAATTGATCATAATATATCCAAAAAAGGATAGTAAAGATATAAAAATTTCTTTAATGAATTTAAATGATTAATATACACGGTAAAGTTAAAATACACACCTGATCTACCGCAATACATATTTTGTTAACACCATTTTACTGGTAATTTCTTACCACATAGTAATGTCACCATGGAATTAACTATTTAATTAAAAAATATAAAAGCAAAGACGTAATCTTCCATCATAAAGCTATAATGCGTAAAATGAACACAATTAATGTTATTACTCCGCAACCTTGTTCGTCGATTTCTATCTAAAGTTAGGGAGCCCATGATTATAGTTTGTTATATATCCTTTTTATATTTCACTACTAGGGATGAGCTTTTTTTCTCTTAACCATCATACAGATTTACAGTTTATGTCAAATTCATACATCTTTTCGTTTTCTATTAATGTTAACGAATATAAAAAGTTAACTTGGCTAGGCCCCCTATGTTGATAACATATTTGTATATGTAACCTATACTAATACATTTAAATTAATAAAAAATTCTTTGTATGGATTTGTTTGAATGTTTGAACGGGCTTAATACAAAACCTATACCTATGACATATTTTCAAAAAATTTAAAAAAATGTTCCTTATGTTTCCAGAATGATTTATAAACTGTTACATTATATAGGTAATAAAAAAATACACCAAGCGAAGCAGATGGGGACCAGCTAGTTAAATATAAGCAGCTTACTTTCTTATGACCGGTTTACGATATGGGTATATTTATTCTATTACTGTCAAGTTCCTTTGAACTCAATCATAGTTGTTAGTGACTCGGAGACGACTCCGACTATTCAATAAACCCTACTTATTACTAATTCACCAGCTAACTTCATCAGTTTCATCAACAACATCAGTCGCAGTTACTCTTTTTATAAGCTGTTGTATGAAATAAATGGTGCAAAATTATATCCAAACATTTTCATAAATATGGTGAACCTACCACGGTAATAAGCAACAAAGAGTTGCATTAATGACATGCAAATGCGATGTCGCTTCCGCACATTGAAAGTGATAAGCCGAGAAAACTAGATGCTATTAAGCAATTAGATAGAAAACAATGGGCGGTCTGACTATCTTCTGGTGATGAATCTTCGCAATTATTGTACGTGTTACTGCATCGCATGTTACGGGCTTCGATTTTTTGTATATAATATTTATTATAGTCGGAGTCACATGACATGAAATTTAACTGATAAAGTCCGGGAATGACGTTGGTACGACATTGGCTTATAGTCATTACACAATAGATGCAACAGTGTAGGAAATACTAGTTTTTAATCGATTGTCATTTGTTTATTTATTGTGCTTTTTGTACAGCGTTGGCCTGCAACTGTTTGCAAGCGTAAAGTATTTCTAACTTCGGATTATCAAATTTAAAAATTAACGTCTTACAGTATCTAACTAATCGTATATTACTCAGTTGTATCGATATCATTGTCATTATTATAATATTTAAAGAAAAGAAAAATATCGTCTGATTTTTGTTTTCCCATTCGGCTATGCGACACAATTCCAAATGTGGGAAATACTCGTCCATTAAAAGCTAAAGGGGCTATCGCCCCAAATAGTTGCCTCAATATTGGATAAATTTTTGACCGTTCCTCTTTCTCAATCACATTTTTTTGGCAAATGAAAGATCATAATCATATGGCCAGAAAAGTTTACAAAACACCGAACAGGAATTCTCCATTTCTCTGACGCCAAAGGGCACGTTCCGTTTCGTGCAAAATTCAATCAAACTATATAGGATATTAAAAAAAAAAACAATAAAAACATGATTTTTTTAGTAGGACTCATTTAAAAAAGAATATTTTTTTGATTAATAGAAAAAAAATCACGTTTTCTTCTAGCCCTGTTTTTAATTTTAATTCCTGATAATGAGGATAATTAGTAATAATAATTATGAATTAGTCTGTTACATACTACCAGTATTTTCTGAAAGTTACACTTAAAATTAGTTCCCATTATACGCTCAACGTAATATCAATTTTCTTCGATTCCTTCATTACTTACGAGAATGTGAGATTTTATACAAACGCTATAGTTATTTAAAAAATTAATAATCGACGTAATTGTATTGGACAGATAACATAAAAATGTGTTTTTTTTTCTGACTGACTATATGTTAGCCTTAGGGGCCCTGAAGCCTCTGACAGCTTTTACAGCTTCACCGTGACTTGGAATAAAAATGTGATAATTTATATAGGTACTAATAAATACTGATATGATTTAAAAAAACGTCTGCCTATTTGTATATCTGGATTTAACTCAAAGAAAGATTTAAAAAAATATATACACAAAGGAAATGTAGCTATATATATTATCATTCTGAAATTTATAGGGTATAAAAAAAAATATCTTAAAAGAAACTTAAATAAAATTAAAAATAAAATTAGGAGACGTAAATAGGTCGGATAATAAACGTGTGCGTAGCCGTGGGCACAACTACTATTGTATAAAATTATCAATATGATGAAACAATGCTAAATTTTATACTGTAGTTGAAATTTTCAATGAATAATTTTATCTCAGTTTTATTTCAATTACAGAATGCACTATGTAGTAGAATATAACAGAATATGTTAGGAAACATTGATTGCCGGCTCTAATAACAAATGCCTCTCGGAAGGTTAGACGGTAACAAACGGTAGACCTTGACGGCGTTCGGTTCTATCATCCACACCACATAACTATGTTAATAGGTACAAAATTGACCGCAGTGCTATAGCTTAACAGTGAAACAAGTTTTATATTACGTAAAAAAATAAAATAAGAAATACTCTGCTCCAGCTTGTCATATTAACACAAATCGTTAACAACGTAATTAATATGCTTAATGATAATAATTTATGAATATCAATAAACAACACTTAAGACCTAAGAATAAATTATTATCCATAACTATTTAGAAAAAATATGTATTTTGTATAAATATAAAATTATTCATATTAATTGAATAATTCATTTTAAATAATTGTTGAGTGCCTTATAAATAATGTAGATCACATACCGATGACGTTTAAATATTTTTGATGTTTTACAGGCTAGCTTTTAAACAAAATCTCAGCTGATGTTAAATTACTATGTACACAAAAACACTGATAAGCTAAGCACAGAATAGGTACCAACGGCCAAGTATAACTCATAGAACACTGATAGCTACACTTTTCTGGTATTTTGCGACGAAGTATTTGCCTGGCAACACACCAGCATACAAGACGTTCTAACTCAGTTCTTATTGTCTACGGTCCACAGTCTTAATGAGCTTGTTTATAAATAGCTGTAGCGACTGCCTAGATCACTTTATTATAAAGTTAATTGCATGTGTCTATTGTTTTATAAAACACCCTATCACTATATACTTACAATAGAAAATAGTATATACTATTGGACCGCTGTAAGTTTATTATTACACTGTGACACATTAATTTGCAGCCTTGACTGGCTAGAAAAGTTGGTAAAACTCACACCTAAATCTCATTTTTTATTAAGGTATAATAGTCGTTTGTCTTAACACACAGTCTCACGTACTTCCATAGAGACTACGTAAGTTAGAATGAGTGATTGTTTTGACTTAATTATTTATTACACTTCCTTTTGCACAGTCCTGTGTAAGCTAAGTTTTTATAAATATATTATTAATAATGTAGGGACTTGGGTACAAAAAGAACATCTCAGCCCCATCATAGCATTTAAACGTCTATGATTTTGATTTTATGAGAGTTGAATTCGTTCAATAAACTCCAGTTAAACTGTCTTATAAGAGATTTTCTTTGAACATTGTTGTGATAATATTCTGTCAACAAATGTTGTACGTCTTCAATCGATCCACAGGTCTCGCAATTTGGTGGATTTACTTTGTTCATAAGTAATGCTGAATGTTGATGACTCTACAACCATGTTCACCGAAAGCTCAGAATCGATATAGGATTCGAAACACGTTGATTGAAGCGGTGTCCAGGTTTGATAATATTGAGTCATCATCACTTTAAGAAAATTATGGTTGTTGCTCTTAAAGCACTTGTTTGCGCTAAATGCTGCTACTTCACTGTTCGACAACTCCTTTCGATAGACCCGTATAGACAATGGACGTACATACATCGAAATTAATAAATGAACTAAGTATAGAAAATCAGAGCATTCAGTATGAGCCACATATAGGTATGGTTTATCTTCGTTTTTCTGTGATTTATTATGAAATTAAATAAAGTAATATTTACTATAGTCATAAAGTAACTCCTCGAGTTGCGCAATGCAATATTTTTTATTGAAATTTTTTCCATTATGAGTGGTTCCGGAAAATAAATTTAATGAAGTCATTGTTCTAAATTATATGTACACTAGCTGTGCCCCGCGGTTTCACCCGCATATAATTTAGAAGAAATCACTGGTTGATGATTTATAATACTTCAGTTTAAGCAATATTTTTATCGGACGACCAGATACAAGATGGTCACATTTCGGCATCGCACGGCTCGTTCGCGTTTCTACTACCATATACTGTGGTGGTCATATAATTAGAAACACTTCTTATGAATAAAGAAAGTATAACATCAACGTACAAATGTTCGTAAAAAGTATACAGATTCAATAATTAATAATCATTCAATAAATAATACAGCCATTCAAATAAAAAACTCATTAAATGCATAAAATATAAAACATAATTTTACTTTTAATTACAAAATGAGTCTTGCACATGTAGGATTTTATTTTCTATTACTGGCGCTTGGACGCCTAATTAGAAACATTTTAAAAAAGCTTCCATAGCTCGTTCTTTTTTTGAAATTGGAGAATAACATTGATTTCTTGGCATTTTCTATTATTTTGGCGGCAATTCAAAATTTAATCTGAATTTTATTTTGTTCAAAATGGGCAAAAATAAAAGTTGTGACGCGTCAACTAGGCAACTAATTGTTAATTTACATATTAGATTCATATGTAGGCGTACAAATGAATAGATGAGCATTTAAATTGTTCTGTTATGAAAGTTTTTAATGCAATTGATCATTATAAAACACAAGGAACTGTTGAAAATGTTCTTAGAAAGGCAAGACCAAGAAAAACCCTCTCCCATAAAAGATAGATACGCTAATCGTTCGTGTTGCTAAAAAAACCCAAGTAAAGGCACCAACCAGATTAAAAATGAAGTTTTTTCGCCTGAGGACCCGAGAAACATTTCGTCCAGACTTATACGCCGAAGATTAGTGGAAGCTAAATTGTATGGAAGAATCTCTCGAAAGGTACCGCTTCTTCAACACAGAGAGAAGCGATTATTATTCGCTAAAAAATATATTAATTGGACGGTACGAGAATGGAAAAAAGTGTTATTTTCAGATGAAACAAAAATGAATATGGTAAATGCCAATGGAAAGAGCTATGTTAGACGTCCTGTAAACAATGCTTTTAATTATAAATACACAAGGAGTATAGTCAAGCACGGTGTCGGTAACAATAAGTTTTGGGGGTGTTTGTCCCTATGTGGAGTTGGACCCGTTCGAAAGAT
Source organism: Saturnia japonica (assembly GCA_033032175.1). NCBI lineage: Eukaryota > Metazoa > Arthropoda > Insecta > Lepidoptera > Saturniidae > Saturnia > Saturnia japonica. The sequence goes on along the minus strand of CM065311.1, from coordinate 17,064,732 downwards.
TGAAGGCACAATTTATCAAAGACAATACAAAAATATCTCAGAGCACACAATGATTCCGTACTCAGTCGATCATTTACCTGTAACCTGGATCTATCAGCATGACAATGACTCGAAACACATGGCCAATAGCGTCAAATGTTTCCTTAACGAACAGCGTATATCCGTTTTAGACTGTCAAGCAAATAGTCCGGATTTAAACCCGATAGAACATTTATGGTATATTGTTAAAAAGAAAGTGTCAGACAAACGTAACACCAGTCAAAACGAACTATATGAAGCATTTGTTGAAGCATGGAATTCAATCCCCCTAGAAAAGTGTATGAAATTGATTGAATCAATGCCGCGTCGTTGCAGTGCTGTTATTGAAAATAAGGGATACGCCACTAAATGTTAATTATAAGTATTGGTAGGCTGTGGGTAGTAGCTATTTCGTAAATAACAATACTTATTACTAATACTTAAAAAATATTGTTTCTTATACTTTTCTGTTGTTGTTCTAATTAGTTGAACATTATTGTTCATACCTTAAAACTGATTTAAATGTTATCCGTAACGTAATATTGAAATTGCACTTGTGTAATGGGATTTATATTGTTTTTCTAATAAATGATAAATCGTTGCATATATTGTTGTCAAGTTTATTGTTTAATTTCAAAATAAAAACGATTGCGGTGAAAAATCTTACATAATGTCAAGGACCGTTGGTAGTTTTACTAATTATACTAAAAAGAAAATTACAAAATACTTTATTGTGGGTCATGTATAAGAGATAGATATATACTATCGCAGACTTTTTTAGATATACTAATGGTCAATATTTTTGTAGAACATTGTATTTACGTATCATTAACTATTACTGTAGCGCACGTGGATAAAGCAGTTCGAGAGTGCTTCGACTTCCGACTTACGTAACAAAAATCAATATTTAAGACTAGCTGGGAACTATAGCATAATGTTATATAGCCTATACTATTCATCGTGAGTCTGATAGATACAGAGATTAGCGTGTGTAAACAAACAAACAAACAAAACTATTATATTAGTACTAAACTAATAATATAAAACTGTTATATTATATATCCAGAGAATAGCATGTTTAAACAAACAAAAAAACTATTACATTAGTATAGATTTTACATGTTTTCTTAAAAATATCGAATGATTCGTATAATTTATAACCAAAATGTTCTAGTCCTTACCATTTCAAATTTCGAACTCTACGTCCCTACAAGGCCGTGTCCTAAAAGTGTATAAGGGGCCATCCATAAATTACGTCACACGAATTTCATGATTTTTTGACCTCTCTCCCCTACCTAGTGTGATGTCACATATTTTGCAGCACATGATCGAGTTGTAAAAAATGTTAAATAAAACATTGCTATGTTCGAGATACAGAAGTCCAATTTAATTTTTTCTCTGATTATTTTGACTAGAGGGTTGAGATTTAGTACAACGGAGGTTTTGGGGCTTGAATGGAAAAGAACACATTTTTTCGAGTTTGGGAGGTTTTCGACTTAAAGAAGTTCTAATGTACTTAGATATAAAATGTTATATTTTGAAAAAACGTGAGGTCACAAAATTTTGGACCCCTCCCCACCTCTTGTCACACAATGTCACACTTCGTCGACCCCCTCCCGCCCCCCTAAACGTGTGACGTAATTTATGGATGGCCCCTAACCTCTTTAAGCTTAGAAAAACCTTCAAATGAGGTACTATATAGTACGGTAAGTTTCGGAACATTCTAATTATAAAGAGTGCTTGCTATGTTTTTAAGTGAAATCGACCTTTTTTTAAATAAAATCGGATTGAGTTTTCAAACATGTGTCAAAATAAAATGTAAAAGGAGTATTGATGTCAACTTCGAAGCAAATCACCGCCAAAATAACTTTCTACACATTATATCCCCATTAGGGGATGAATTTTAATAAAATATGAAACACGTCTTCCACCAATTCTGTTATAAAAGGTTTATTCAAAATTAGAAGTAGATTGGACCAAGGGCTCACGTTGTCCCATACAAACTTTGCCCCCCCTTTTTCACCCCCTTAAGGGTAGAATTTCGGAAAATCCTTTCTTATCGGACGCTTACGTCATACAAAGAACACACCTTCCGAGTTTCAGGTCTCTACAATCAGCGGTTTAGGCTGTGCGTTGATCCGTCAGTCAGTCACTCAGGACAAAGCATTTTATATGTATAAATTACACTACATAGAGCATTAATATTGATAAAGCTTCAAATCACTTCCATAAATCTAATTAAATCTTTTATTCATTACTTTATAACGACTTTACTTTATAACATGGTATTTAATGACAAGATGCGCATAACTCTAACCAGATAGGCCTCTAATCTTTTTAGTCGCTTGTTTGCGACCATAACTTTTAATTTATAAAAACGAAATAAGTCTTGTTTCTTTTTGTATTTTTTTTTTTAATTGAATTCAAAAAGAGAATTTGTTCGAAAGTGGTCAGTGGGAAAACAGGTTAAGGTGTGTCGTTTTGGTATTCAGCCAAATTATAAAAGGAAACAAATATTTTAATTTATTGATCAAGTTTGATGGATTGAGGTCACAATAACAAAAAGTTACGTAAGCATTTTTAAAGCAAAATCAGTATTAATATCACAATACTGGCCATTTTTAATAACAAAAGTAAAAATGTTGTTAATGTTAGATAGATTAATATCAAAGAGATCTTATGGAGAATGTTGGCACAGACAAACCTCTAATAATGTTATTTATAATAGAAGATATATAAGTTATACTTGTTAGGAGTGATTTTAACAATGCACACGCACTTTGTAACTAAAATTCTCTTGTTTTATTGTGGTGAAGACAGTGATACTTGATGTTAAGTATCATATGTTATAATATGTATATTGTACACGTATCCGATTGTATAATTTGGGTATCTATATAATTGGTTTCTCGGATCCGGCTCAAATGATTTGGATGAAATTTTGTATTTAGATTTGATTTTTTTTTTTTTAATTTCCAAGCAAAGCTCGGTCGCCCGTTTTAGAAAATATAATTATAATATAGCTAAAAGGAGCGTGATTTAAACTATAATATTTGTTTCAAATTGTTCGCTAATAATGAAGTTTAAATATTTTTTAATATATTCAATAAACAGTCGGTATTATTTTTGAATAGATATTATACAGAAAACCGCAGATAAAATATATTATATCAAATATAATGATTTCCCATGAACTAAATCTCTCAGGCAGAGCGACCACACGCAACCTTGTCGGCGGATTTTACTACACACAATAATCACCTTATATTATGCCTTAGAGAGACCTACGTAAAGCAATTTACATGTTACGAACAATAGATATGAGTGACAGAAAACATTTGTTGAATATACATGACGATCTTAATGAGGTCCCGATTAATTATGATTTTGGCGTTTGATATACTCGGTATGTCATTTTCGCACCTTGTTCAATATTTAGGGCTGGCGGTGAACTTTAAATATAAGTAAAGGGAGAAAGGAGTTTTTAGCAGGATCTTGATCTGTCATATCTTGGTTTTCATAAACTTACGAAATAAACAGTATTTTGCGTTAAGTTTCATCTAAAACTCTCCGGACAGTTCTAAGAGTCACTATCATATTAGAGTTTAAATATTATAAAAATTGTATGAAGTTAGCTTAAAGTACGTGAATCCAGTGGTCATAGCAAAAAAAAATCAAGTAAAAGGATACAAATCTTATATATAAAATACAACTGTATGTAATAAAATCAAAATTTAAAAAACAAATTTTCAATAGGTTTATCTTAACTTATATATTCATAATAAAGAAACGTGCAGTACCTACATGAATTCGATAAGCAAATCGGACAATTTGGCCGGATTTTAATATCATGTCATAGATGTGTTTTTTTATGTTAATCTACAATCTTACTTTACTTTACTTTACCCTATATGATATAATATTGGTAGCATTTTGTGTGATATGGTTTGTTTATTGTACTGAAATTATGTGAATTATAAATAACTAGATAACTACAACATTAAGTTCTCAATAAACTCTCTGGATAGTTTTAACATGAGGCCACTATCTTATTAGAGCGGAGCGACATTTTAAGATTAGAAAAATTATACAAAGTTATAGTAGGTGTAAAGGACATGACGTATCTAGGGGCTTTAACAATTGAAAACAAATTTTTTATCAGCAATGTTTTCATTACCAATAACAATTTCACACTGTTACGAACTAACAAAAATCATTAAAAAATCTTCGGAATCGTATAGAATCTACTCAAAACATCGAGTATGTTGTCATAAGTTCCAGGAAGCGTTATTTTTATTCGCGCATAAAAATACCTTATCGTTTGATAAAAAATAAATTATTCCCGTTCTTTCAAAAAGTTCAATGGTGTCTGTACGGACACCGCGTCGATCGACGTGAGTTTGACTTCGAACCCCTACATCGTGAAGGAAAACATCGAGATGAAACCACGAGATGGTGGTAAAGCATTTTCTAATACCCGCCTGGGTCGCTACCACTCAAGCACATGAGAAAATTTCTTATCGTAATAAATATATAATTACGTATATTTATTTCGGTATGCTACAACCCTATTTTTATTGCATCGTAGGAGGCAAGGATAATGCCCACTTGAGTTAATGGTATCGTATTTAAATTGCCATTATAATTACAATTGGTGAATCAATTATCACAAATATTGTTAGATATTGTTAAATGAAAAATATAGGCTTATTATAGAAAACATTCTTGTTCTTGCTTGTTTAATTTTGTTGACATTTAGTGATTTATATTCTTTTTCTTCGTAATTTTTATATGTATTTGACTTTGATGATTTTTATTACATTTCATTATTTTTTATACTTATCCTAGTTCATTAACATAATCTGTAATAATTCTGCGTTATCTGAAATTTATTAAATTTTTCTATTGTTTGAAATATTCACCGGAGTTTTTGACGGGATCTTGAAGTGACATGTAGTGGTTTTTATTTTTATTTCGATAATTTAGATCTTTGAACCTATATTATGTAATATTGGTGGCGTTTTGCGTGATATACTTTGGTTTTTGTGCATAAGTGAAGTGGATTATAAATATAAGCTGAAAGCATTCATTCAGAGATCCCATAAAATCGTCCTAGAAAGTTCTCACAAGGGAGCTACCATCTTGTTAGGATACTAAATCGTCATAACACATGACACTATAATTCACTCGATAATGGCAGTAATGGTCTTCATTAAAGAGGACTGGTTGCCAAGTTAGGAAGAAGAAGAAGAAATATTCACCTCTACTATGCAACATGCACTAGCATGTTGCGTTTGCCATAAAAGGCCTCGTGCATTCAATCCTTGAAACAGTTTTTTTTTTTTTGTAGGAAATTGTGTTTAATGCACTGACCACTAGCGGTCCAAATAAATTAATTAATTTATTACTAAAAACATTATTACAACTTTCAAAGAGAATTAGACATAGAGGCAGTGAAATTTCTTTGGAAATATCCTCTCTACTTGAGGTAGCCCGACTGGAGGAATAGGTGCCTCCACCCTACAGAAGATAGCGGCCAAATAACCTACTATTGTGTTCCTGCAATAAGTAGAGTTTCCAGAGCTCTCTGGGGTAGAGAGAGGGGTTTAAGATCGGTGACGCGCTAATGATACCTACGTTACAATACATTACAATCGTCCATAGGCTACGGTAGCCGCTTAGCATCAGTTGGGCCGTATGCTTGTTTACAGCCTATGCTGTAATTTTTTTTTGTAAATTACTGTTATTTATGCTTGCATCTATAATATTTATATATTGCGGCTAAAGACTTTCGACCCTGAAAATTTACTGAAATTTTGAAAAACAATTTTTTTTTACTCAAATTCGTAAGGATAATTAATCCTTCATAATTATTTATATAGATGAATTATAGAAATATTATCATGAATGTTATATTATTTTAAATTATTAAGGTTAAACGGCAAATTAATATTTATTTATAACTAGAGAATACACACAGTATTGTGGTGACCCCACTTCCACCCACGGCGCGCGGCTGTGGCCCGCCAGTTATTTGAAAGGTTAAATGTTTATTATTTTATTTGCGCAAAACACTAATTACTTTTCTAAAATTAAATTAGCCTTATTACTCCTTATAATATAAGCTATCCACCAGTGAAAGTCCCGTCAAAATCGGACCAACCGTTTCGGAGATTACCCGGGACAAACAGACAGACCAACAGACAAAAATTTTAAAAATAAGTTTTTGTTATACATATCTCAACTATATACTTTAATATGCATTTAGTAAAAGTCTATTATTTTGACATTATGAATAGACACTTCAATTTTATTAATTGTATATGTTATTAAGATAAGCTAAATGTCATCTCAGGCGGTCATCAATAATTGGCTTAAAAATGGATTGCAAATTTTGATGCTACATACGAACGAAGCAAGTTAAATAAAAACTTGTAACAGTTATACTTTGAGTAGGTACCTATTTGTATAATAAAATTCATTGTCATTTATAAAAGTTATTGGATGTTTTATCAAAACTAAATTAGAAAAACTAATTTTTTTGTTTATATTTCGAAATGTTTAACACCACAATTTATTTATGGATATAATTATACACCGAATTACAGAACATCGATTTGCATTGCATAAACTTTATGAAGCATAAACGAACTCAGAAATTTCAAGTAAATACATTTTTCATTAACATAAAAAAAACAATAAAGCAGTAAACACTTTATGCTAAATATTCACAGATCTTCTGTTTAGTAAATAATAAAACGAATTACGAATATTTGTGTTATAATTTCAATGAGCGGTATTTTAAAATACTGATAAATGTAGTCAAAATGATATTGTAATTTATATTAACGTGCCAAGCGTACATTATATATTATTAATAATTTGCGAATAATGTAACACACCTTACAATGAGCTTGATAATAAATTGCTTTAAATTACTTGGTATATGTTTAAAATGAAGTTAAAGTGAAATAGATTTTATTGAGCGATATCGCCAAAAGAAAAAAAAATAATACGAAAAAAATAAATTTTAGAAATTTCTTTGTTAGAGATTTTTATGCAAGATCGAAAAAGCGACTTTCACTTTTCCTGATGTTAAGAAGAGTATGTATGTATGAGTATAGAAGTAAATATTATTTACTCAAACATGGATGGAAATATTGTCGTTATTTTCGAAAAAAGAACACGCGAAGTATTGAATTTACAGACATGCAAAGAATGATAAAAGAGATCCAATCAAAGAGTATTTAATAACCCCAGCACGTCGTTTCATACAACATTGCTGGAGCGTTGTAATGTTCCAAATTCAAAAAACGCTCCTGCAATGGATTTGATTTTCTTTGTCCGTAAATTCGCGTGTTCTTTTTTCGAAAATAATGACAATATTTCCATGCATGTTTGAGAAAAGCACTGTATATGCCTCGGTTGAAATGGCAATTGCCTGTCTCGTATTAGTGTAAACTCACACTCATACTCGACCTCCAATTGCCTATTTCACAGCCTTTGCAATAATGTACCATTTCCATAATTGATTTTTAAATACGGGAGAAAATAGATTGCAATTTTATATTGAAGGTCGGCAAATAAACTTGACTTTTCTTGATGGTAAATTACGTAAATTCCAAAAACAATGGCGAGAGATAGTTGCGACCTTTGCGGTAACCAATTCGCTTTAGAAATATGTTTTAAGAGTTTTCAATTAGCTGCCATTTCAAACATTTGTCTGTGAAACGTGTTTGGCCACGGTAGCGAAAAAAATCAGTGGTGTTATGGGACTCAATAGAAAAAGAAAGACTAAAGAGATTAGTCTGAAACTATCAGATATCTGAAATAAAATAATATCCGAAACAGTAATCGTTTCTGATATGAATTGTTTGAAATAATTTCGGAAAGGGCAAAAGTCGACTATGATACGGTCGAATATATAAAATTATTTGAAATATAACTAATAATTATCCGCGGTTTCGCACGCGTTTGTTACGTAGTAATTATTTTCATCCCGTAGTTTTATTTTTACTCATATTATTGACAATATATATAGCCTATGAATAGACCAATGACATAAGCATCTCGGGTACAAAATTTCATAGGAATCGGTCAAGCCATATTTGAGTTAAAGCCGGACATACAGACAGACAGACAGACCGACAAATAAAAAAAATTAATGTCATATTCGTGATTAATACCGTTCATATAATATGCCTATCGGAAAAATTGAAAAAAAAAAAAACTAAATGTACAGACAGGACTGCATATTTATTAATATAGATAGATAATATTTAGTTTTAAATACAAATCTTTAAATAATGTAATATCCATAAATGAAATTATCCGAAAATATCGGAAACCTGAAATAATTTTACATCCGTATTCATAACCGAAAACGATTAAAAATATTCTTAAGATATCCAGATCCTAAATCCCATAACTACCTATGATTACAAAACTGAATGGTCCAAAATGTATAAAGTTAAAAAAAATAGTTTTGTTAACTGCCTCGTTAACGTAGTGGTCGTAAGCGCGAGTGCTATTAGGGAAGTCCTGGGTTCGAATCCAGGTCGAGCAAAGTGTTATTGGGTTTTTGCTATGAAATTCTCAGTAGCAGCTAGGAATTTGGTTTCGTGCCCGATTAATGGCGGCAATAGGCTCGCCCCCGATTACATAGGACCTAAAAACATACTCGGCGAACTGTGGGTGTACATTAGTACACCTCTGCCTAACCCTTCGGAGAATACAGGCGTGATGGTATGTGTAAAAAATTTACTATGTTATTAACCATTTCAAAACCATTGTCATTAAATGTTAAACGGTAATATGCGCTCTTAATATGCTGTAATCGATGTTAGGTTTTAAGGTTGTTAGTGTAAACCTATTTACAAGTGAACAAATAAACCAGTAATAAGCACACGGATCATGCGACAATTTTCATTAACTTTAACTTAAAAAGGGACGTCCGTACTATTTTAGCTGATTATAATAATGTTAATAATAATTACAATGTATTAAATCAATCAATGTATCCAATCAATTAATGTACGTAATCAATCAGTGATAGTCTGGCGAAACTGAAAGAAGTTGCGGAAATATTACTTGCTAGTTTAAGCTAGCAATTTTGTAATTGTATAAGCATATAATATGTTTTGGTTTATCTGTTAATATTGTGTGTCTCTGAACTAAATAAATAAAATATTATATAGTATCAAGGCATCATCTACCTCAAAAATAGTATTTTTGATGTGTCGATATATTCGTATCTTATGTTAGGTACGGAAATAATCTGTTATTTTATAAAACACTTGGTTTTAAAATAATTGTTGTAGGGACTATTTTTGTCGATTGTAAGCGAGTACGGTTTTTTTTTTATTTGTTGGTATGATTAATTACATTCAAATGAGACAATTTTGTCTTAGCCGGGTTCAAAGAGACTTTCTCATTGTGTTCTAATAGGAATCAAGATTACCTGTTTAAGGAGGAAACCGAGCTGTTTTACTTTCCTAGAAACAAAAGGGAATTTCGGGCTGGTAGTCCAAATTACTTAAGCGATCACCTCGGATCGTTATCATGTGAAAATTATGGCATCTAAAACTTTTATATCGAAGCTATAATTCGAGCCTGGAATGCATTACCTAAGGTTTTAGGTCGTCCATTCTAAGAAGTGGCAGCAAAAAGTTAGGTAAATTCACTGCTCGCTATTTTTTTTTCTTTAACTAAACAGTCGTTCATCACATCCAAGGTTATCGGCTAGACGTACACAAAGAATGCTTGTCTGCCTGTGTGTTTTTACTGAAGGTTTTTTCGCAATGTCATAAGTACAATGTGTGAGTTCTGGTCTCGTAGAGGTCAAAAGAATATGATCGGAGTAATAATTACTTACTTTGTGGAAAGAAAATTGTTTGTAATTTCAATTTTTTTTTTTTTTTTACAAATGATTAATATAACATTAATAATAATAAATTAATATATTGAGGATAACGAAAGCTTATGAAAAAATAGACGAAAAAATGGATTACGAAAAATAACACTGATTCAAAACGTACCATGATTAAATATTTCCGTTTATTTTTTCCTCGCTATTATAGAATTATGTTTTGATAACTTTTCACTAGGCTATGTCATAGCTGTGGTTAAAATATATCTAGCTAGATCTGTAAAAGATAATAAATGACTCATAATAATAATTAAAAAAAATGTAAACAAACTTAATAACAATTTTACATTTATTTAATTGTAATTGGGTAAGAATAAAATTAATTAATGATATTTAGGTACTTTACCAATTAATTAATGATGAAGCGTGTAGATGTTTATAATCTAAAAAAGACTCAAATAGGAATGGTCAATGAAATATGTCACAATATTACGTGAAAACATTTTGTATGCTAGATAGCTTTTACTGTCTAGTTTCACAACTTGTCATTGACAGTCATAGAAGTCTGTTTTTTGTAGAGATTATTATCTTATTATGCTGACCTTACTTAAATAGCACGATAATTCAGTATTTGTTGTGTAATCGGTACCAGGTGTGTATGCAGTAAATATTATTAGTGGTACAATGTCTCACGAATAAACAAAACAAAAATATAATCAATATATTATCGTGCTCTAAGCTATTTTAAAACTAATTTTAGTTTCTTTAAATTCTTCTAGTTAATACTAAACTAGCTTTTTATAAAATAAAAAATTATAAAATACTTCCGATGAACTAAATACTTTTCATTGTATTTAAATGAAATTTCATTTGAATTGCTCGGATACTTTTGAATGAAACTATACCTATTTCCAATTGGTAGTAGTGTGTGAAAGTGCATTATTTCAGTAAATTATATTGGTGAAATTATTATTACTTATTTTACTTTTATACTAAAATGACTTAATAAGTGAATAATAAATAAATACACCAATTTTCAAACTTTCTTGTATTTGCTCCACTCACATAGCCTTATTTATTTAAAAGTCAGCTCTTATTCACAACTATTTCTGAACAAACAATAAAGTAATTTACTCCCTTTTACCCAACTGGATTCGTCCCTGTTTCAGTGACGTGTGTAGGTATAAACTCTTTCTCACGGGTATGCGCGCCTTGTTATGCGTGTTAGATTGTATCTTTTAAATAGTTTTATATTCTGTGCCAATAAATATGTATATTATCTGTTAAAAGCAACATCATTGTAATGAATTACAACATTGATTAAAGAAATCAACAGTTTGGTCTATTCAAATTATGATCGTTTTATTTTCGAGTTATTTCTCTGTATTCTCATTTTTAAATAATAATATCAGCCTTTAATTATCCCACCGCTGACCAAAGGTCTCTTGTTTTAGTTCAACGTCAATCGATAGTGTTAACAAAATTCTTTTGTATTAGAAAATGTACGTGAATTTCGAAAAATTGGTCCGTACAAAGCCGGGCTTTGAATCTGCGGATATCGAATCAATATTCCGCCGGTTTCAACTACTCCACCATTAAGACTTAAATATATCGATTTAATTATTTAGTTGTAAGATATATTCCAATGGTAATTAAACCTAGTGTTATTAAAATTAGAAGCTAAAGTCAGTGCGATCCAGTCTCCACGCCTGCAGGGGTGTCGAGTGTCGACTGTCGATAGATAACAGATCTTATCATAAACACGTATTCCATACGCCGACGGTCACAACCATTGAATATTGCTTTACTTTGCACGTTGCAGGTGTTTACTTATATTATATTCCTTTCGGTTTGTTAATCGACTTACAAAAGGAGGAGGTTCTCAATTCTAATGTACCTACTTAACTATCGGTAAAGGTTAGTTGGTTGGAGAAATCGAAAACTTATCTTGTGCAAGTTAATATTGACTTTTTAGAATACACGAAAAGCAGTAAAAAAGTTTTGGTTGTACGCCAATTTAACTTCTTGTTTTTTGTTTTTCAGAACTTTTAATAGCGCCATCTTAATGTGTAATAAGAAAATTGATGTTGCCCAAGTGGTAAAAAACAAGTTTTATTTGCCTAAATATTAATTGTATAAATAAACAGTATCAAAATTTAGCACTAATTTTAATATTGTTGTATGTTTTTCTTACTTAATAATTTCGTATTTGTATTATCATTTTAGCGACATCTAGACTGACAATTATGTAACTCTACGAATCAAAAGTCTATTTAAGTTTGAATGGTTTGAAATAGTAACTATAGATGGCACTATTTTACAAAGCATAAATTATGTTTATAAAATTAAGCAAAACAATAATTACAATACTTTCGTTGGAGCATAGATTAATAGGTTAGAGTTTTTGGCGTGGTCTTGAAGTGACATGTTTTGTTTTTGTTTTTAATTCATTTACTTAGGTTTTTGACCCTATATTGTGTGATATTGGTGGCGTTTAAACTGTCCTTAAAACGAATATCATTGACGAAGCGTAAACTGCTTAAAAAATTGGTTGCCTGTAAAGTCGGTATACGGGCGAAAGTTTTACGTGACAACGACTTTATGTCTGTCTCTCTCGCTCTTAGGCGGGCTAACCATGCCCGAGTGGAAGGGACGCGTGCCTCTCACTCGCTCTCATTGTGAGCGCATAACGTGAGCGGAGCGTAACGCAGTTTCTTGAAGTGTCACCCGGCAAACCAATTTATAAGACGTTGTCACGTCAAAATCTGTTACAATTTGCCTAGAAATTAATACCATTACTATAGACATTATGTGAGTTGTTACTAAAAAAGTAATATAAATCCGCACATTGGAGCTTAGGTACTAACGACGTTGTGTAACAATTTAACAACACAAAGCGGTTTATTGAGAATCCAGATATAATTTTTATTTATAGATCAGATTTTTACAGTACCTACATACATAATAACCAGAATAGATAAATTTTATTTTATTTCAATGGAAATAAAGCCACAAGTACACTATTGTATTACTACACAATGAAAAACATATAAAACACCTACCTATTATAAATATTTATTTGAAACGCCAAATATTAGGTCCTTACATATGAAATTGGCGTTTTCTACGGAAGGAATATAAAATCATTGTTTTTTTTAAATAAGTGGATGTCGCAGACATTCCAATTGTAGCTCATCTAACTTAGTGGTTGTTTGTCGTGCAGTGTGTGGTCTTGCGTTGTCATGAAGCAGTAGTGGCCTAGAGTGATTGACCAATCTCGGTTGTTTAGCAGCTAGTTCGTCCTTCATGGTTTGCAGTTACTGACGATAGATATCTGCCGTAATCGTTTGGCCAGATTTTAGAAAGCTGTAGTGATAGACACCGGCGCTCTAGTCCACCAAACACTCACAAGTAACTTTTTCAGAGTCAATTTTTGTTTAGGGCAGGATTTGGCTGGGTCTCCAGCGTTCAGCCATTGCGACTAGCGCTTCCGATTATCGTACAGTATCCACTTTTCATCACAAGTAATGATTCGATTTAAAATCCCTTCATTATTGTGTCGGTTGAGCAAAGTAACACAGCAGTCAACGCGTGTTTGCAAGTTCGATTCACTCAATTCATGAAGTACCCATCGTTCTAGTTTTTTTACTTTCCCGATTTGCTTCAAGTGGATTAATACAATTTTATCACTTACCTCGAAGCCTGTAGTTATCCCTGAAGTGCTTTGTAAAGGATCCGCTTCCGTAATAGCCTTTAATTCTTCATTTTCCATTTTAGTCTCCGGCCGTCCACGGGGTTGGTTCTGAAGGTCGAAATTTCCAGAACGAATACGTTGAAACCAAAAACGTATCGTGCTTTCTTTTGCGACACCAGCGCCGTACACATCATTAATCCTTCGAGCTGTTTTTGCAGCACTGGTGCCACGGTAGAACTCGTACTCATAAATATACCGATATTTCATGTTTTCTATTGTGCGGTAAAAAGCGATGCCAAAAAAAAAAAATTATCAGGAAAAAACAAATGAATGACTGTATTCAAAACTCAAATATACCAGCTAAATGAATTTATAAATTTGAATTTGGAATTCTTAACCAAAGAGGAGATATTTCAGATCAAAGTGGTCAGTACGACAAAACGCTAATTTCACATGTAAGGACCTAATATTATATTATTAGTTATTTCTGTGTCTTATTCAGTTATTTGTTTACTATTTTACTAGAAGCGGCATGCGTTTCCATGAGGTATTTTTTTTTTTACTTCGAGTGTTAACTACCGAGAACATCGTCATGAAAATCGAGAGAAATCTTTGAATTCATGGTTGGATGCTCTCTAATCTTATTTCCAGGTGACGTGTGAGCGTTTTTATTGGTAACCATTTAAAAATGTTTCAGAATATAATACTTTTGGATTCACGATACTGATACAGTTTTCTACATCTTATATAAATTTAATTAAAAATTAATTCTGATTTGTAATCGCTTAGAACTTATACAATAAACCAGATGTCGAAATAAGCTGCAGAGCACAGCTACTTTCATAACCTAGGATAATAAATATAAAAGCTTTTCAATTTAGCTCACAAAGGGAGATTATTACGTTAAAACCATATTACATAAGCCTCTGAGCGATACGTTGCCAATATCCTCGGTGCAACATTCGGTGGTAATGAATCAAACCATTTCATAATAATGAATCGTTTATCTAGTACAATTTTGGACTTATAATAGTTCTATAGTTTTCTTCTTCGTTTCGGTTATGGACGGTAGAGACAAAGAGTACCATCTCTATGTATGAAAAAGTGTCCATTGAAAAACGTAAAATTAGAGTGACTTGTTACAAGTGCGTTTCTATTTTTTAAATTTTCGCCCACTTGCACATCTTTTCACTCCACAAATCCCATTATTGTTTAATTTTTTTTTTTTTAGTTTTATAACAGTAAAATATATAAAATCACGACAAAGTATCATTCCCTCTTGCTACACTATCGCCATTTAGGTGGGATTTTGAATTATAATAATTTGCTGTTACAGCTGGACCCTTTTTCAACTTCTCCTCTTATATATGATGGTTCTCCTTATCTCTACCCGCCATAGTATCGGTAAAAGTTAGGTACCTATTTTAAATGAAAGATTGCCCAATCAGTGACGAATTTTGCACGAGCAAAGCGATATCACAAAATTTATATTATGTACCGACTATAATGTATTAAACGTAATCTGAATTAGCGAGTTTGTAGCCGATATTTAGCAATGTCTGTTATAGCTTTGCTCTTGTGAAGTATTTCATTATGGGGCGAGACTGAGTGCCCGGGGTGTACCGATTTCATTCTGTCATTCATGTATCTCTATTGCAGCACAGTTATTTAATGCTATATTAACATAGTATTCAGTGATATTACCTATCCTAAAAACACTATGGCGCTGGCAAGAGTCTGGTTTGGATATTAACTACCGATCATGAAACGTGAAACTTGGTAAAATGTGATTACCATGAGTAGGCTTTGATGATTTGGTGATTACCATTATTTTTTGAAGTTCCTTTAATAATATTCCAAAAACCAATGTAACACTTCCTACAAATTTGGCTGAACTCAATGACTAAAATATGATTGCGTCACTTATTTGTTTTATGTAATGTCCCAAATAAACTTTTTTTTGTAAAATGTATATGATAAAAATAATACATTGTAATTCTTTCTGTCGAACTGACGTTCTCCATCCTACTCCAACAACTCGTCTCAAACGCTGCTAACCTTTCTATGTTCCTTTGGTTTAACATCCATGTTTCGCAGCCATACAACGCCTATGCCTCACATGTATGGAAGTGTTAAGAATGACTGATAAGATATGACAATTATTGAGTAACATAGATAACAGAAGAGGAAAGATAATTGGATACTTGATACGCAACTAGTTCTATACAACAATGTTGTAAGGAAAAATTAAATTTGAAGAGAAAGATTTAAATGAAGCTTTTTCCAACAAATGGAGAATATAATAAGGGTTATGTCGTATCCAGAGGTCAAAATAAAAGCAGAAGATAGGGAACGATGGCAATTGCTTCAGCGACAAGAGCTGAGATTTAAAGGTTGTAAATGCAGTACCTCACACAAGCAAGCAAATATCACTTTGGAAGAGTATTCCAATAAACGTTTTCATATTCCTTATATCGCGTTTTCTACTTCTATCGATATTAAGTTTACATATCAATGAATTCTTTAATAAATTTTTCTACCTTCTCAAGTATGAAGTAGGCGATTCTCTTGCACCCTCACTTTGATACGATTTCATAGCGACATTGCTTTAACGGATCTAAGGGCAACAAAATTACTTTGGCATCGTGTGTAAACATTTTTTCATTCTATTTCAAACAACTTGAGGTAACATTAAATTCGTCAAAGAATACGGTGAAAGCGTTTAACGTCTCTTTTGATGTCGTGTTGACTCGCTCTTTCATGTTAACGTTCGTTCGAATCTTGTAAGTATTATATTTCAATGTTCTTAAAATTAATAGGTATTTGTTTTCTTTTTCAATGAGCAAAACGAAGGGGACTTTTATTTGCAATTTCGTTTTTAATTTTCTCTTAGTAGGTATACTTAAATTGTTTATGGTTAATCGAATACAGATTTTATACCTATTGTGAATTTATGTGACGAATCTTTTCGTTTGTTTTATTAATTAAAACAGTATATCAACAAAATATGTTGAGTAAATTTAGAAATAAATAAACGATTTGGAAGCAATATATTTTCTGTAAATGAAATATTACTAAATAAAGTATTTATTATTTATATAAGTAATTTAACTTCCTTTGAACTAATATTTTAAAATGTGCATAGGTACTAGTATTTTTTAAATAATATACTTTGAAATTCTTTAAATACATTCATATTATCATTTTTTTTATATACATATACTTGGTAAACCTCTCACTTAAAAACGGCTGGACCGATTTTGCTAATTCTTTTGTTTAATGTTAATAATAGTCCGAATAAGGTTATTAGGGAAAGAAAAATTTAAAAAGTCTGCTGAGATTGGAAAATTTTGGAAAAACTGGAATTCCTTTTTCCTAAAAAAATGGTGACTTCAGCTCACGGACCAAAAGATGGGTGCGTAATTCTTATCCTACTATAATATAATATAATAAATGTGAAAGTGTGTATGTTTGGATGTTTGTTACTCAATCACGCTAAAACGGCTGAACAGATCTCAATGAAATTTGGCACACTGATAGTCTATGACCTGGAATAACACATAGAGTACTTCTTATCCCGGTAAAAGTCATAGTTTAACCAATGTTATCCTACAAATATAATAAATGGAAAGTTTCTATGTTTGTTACTCAATCACGCAAAAACGGCGACTTTTTTGATTTGTCGTGTTCCGAGATCAGTCTGTGTATATCCAGTAATATGCCGACGAAGTCGCGGGTACCAGCTAGTAATACATATTTTTTAATCAACTTCAAAAAAAGATGGGAATTGAGTAATCAATTCAAATGTTTCTTTTGTGGATGTTCAGCTATAGCTTCTTTGTGTATGAACTGATTTGGATTATTCTTTTTTTGTTGGATAGGGGCTACCCCAAGGGAGGTTCTGTTTTAATTTCATTGGCATTGGACCTTTAATTTCGAAGATACACAAGGGGATTCTTCAAATTCATTGAAGTTGTTTTTCTTTTTTGTAAAAAAATGGTCTTGTTTTGACCATTATGCTCCTGGAAAACTAAAAAAAAAAAGTAATCGGAAAGGACATAACAACGTCGGCCGAGTAAGCTAGTCATAAATAATTAAGACAATAATTGTATTCCAGATTGAATTAACATTAAATTTTAATAATTTTGTTTATTTTTCTTATTTTTGGTATTACATGTACGTGCATTGCTAGAAGTTTAGTGAAATAAATAAAATTTATGAATTTATATATGTAATTACACTTAAGAAGTTACACAGATCCCAAAAGTGTTCAACAGTTTGGTTTTTATTACTTTACCAATCCGAATTTGAACATTAAAAGAATTCCGGTACTTGAAGTAAGCAAAGAAACAAAATATCCTAAATTGATTATTTACTATTTGGTAAAAAGTATAAGCATACTTTTAAACAGTCTAAATATATGTAATATATATCCTATTTATATACGTATATATATTACGCATCTCATCATACTTTCATCTACAGCCTCCTGAGGCCTGGCGGGTCAAATAGGGTACACCGAAAAAGACAAAAAATGGAACATATGTCTGAAGCAATTGAATACATTATTCGAGAAACGAAAAGTTATCTCATAGCAAAAATAAATAAATTTGACATTGAATATTTTTTCATAATTCTAGGACATATTCGACTTCAAATATTTAACAGCTGCTCATAAATATGATAATTTTGAATTTTTATTTCTGGTCCATATGAGGATAGATTAATAAGCCTTATAAACTTGACTTATAATGATAATATTCATATCACCAACATCGTTGATTGTATATCATTTTGTGACAAGCCACAATCCGCAACGCATTACGTGCGGCTTGGCTACGAGAGTGTTGCAAACAATAATTCCTTTAATAATAATTCTTTGCTTAATTTATTTCATATGTTTCAGTATATTTGTTAATGAAATTTATAGTTAGATTAGTCTATAATGATATTTCTTATTATAAGTTGGTAAACAATATCGTGTACAATTCAACCGGTTTAACACATATTATATTATTAAATGCTGGTGTCCTACCACGATAAACGACATCCCCCGTAGTGGCAAGATTAGGCGTGTCACTTTCTGAGATCATTCATATTGTTAGGTATTCATGGCTACCCTCGTCGGAAAGTTGGGGTATATTCATAATTGGATATCCACAACTATCCTACTGGTTACCTTACTGCTCGGACCGAGTGAAAGGTTGTATAAGACGCAGCGCATATGCACGCTCAGTTACAAGTTCGGTGAAGCTGTAAAAGCCGCAACGGCTTCAAGGCTAACAGAAGTATAGTCAGATCTAAAAAAAAACGCTAAGTTATAATGTCGCTTGAACCGTCGTAACGTGAAGTCCTCTTGTGTCCTGGTGTTGCTTTGTGTAACCTACTACGTCGGAGTCCGAAGAGAGAGACAGTCTTGCTGGATTATGGGATGGAACCTACTTACTGTGTCGGGAGTCGGACCCTGAAAGGGACATTCTCTATTTCGAGCTGCTGGTCTGGGTGAACGTCCGGATCAGTTCCACTTGACTCTGACTACAGAGATGCGAAGTTCGGAGTAGCTATAGGAGAGATGACGCCCACGAGACCTGTGACCTGTGGTTACCAATGAAGATACCGAGCATAATGATGATGATGTCAAACCGTTAACATTGTTTTCTCGCCCGTGAATATTATATTTCTCCCCGTATTAGAGATTTCTATCAATATAATATTGAGTAATCAAGCTAGGGGATAGGAAGGGATGATACCCGACTAGGTCACGACCACTACTCACATCAAAATAAACCCTTCACAGAGGCTCTCTTTAATTTTGTTGTATTCTTAATAAGCATTGACCGGCGGTTAATTGTCAACTTCTCAGTTTTTACTCCCTGAAACTTTTTTACTGTCTTGAAACTTGTGCTCTGTTTCATTGGAAAATTATAACCAACTTCCTCCTGGGCAGCAGGTGGCCCCACTTACTAGTAGTTTATTTGGCCTTTTATTTACTACATCCCGTAGGTATTTTTTTTTTTTTAAATATAATATGAAATAACCACTGCAGCTAGACTACTATACAATAATAAAGTGATAGAGGTATGTCAGACAAAGTATTGCATTACGTATTCAATTTATTTTTGTCGAAATTCTAAGTATTCTGTTTTTTTTTTAACGGTAAAAATTTTGCGCTATGTCAACAATCTCATGTGATCCTAAGTGATGATTTGGCCCATGATGGGAGCACGCTAAGCATAGTGGAAGACTGGCTCTCAAGTGCAGCTGTCGCAACACACGTATATTGGTGCTTAGCGACAGTTTTTCAACTTGAGGATGGTAGCTAGCCAGGCGGGCATTATAAAAAGCCCTATCAACAAATATGTACCTAGAAATACAAGAGACGATACCTGGTTTCCGTTATTTGTAATAAACTTTTTGGTGCGTGAACCTCAACTGAAAATAAAATGTAATTTCATTTTGTATATACCATGATGAAGCCAAACAAGCGTACGGTCCTCCTGATTATAAGCGATCACCTTAGCTTATGGATGCTTGTAACACCTAAAATATCAAATGCGTATTGCCGACTTTTTTTTAACCATTTGATTGATAAGAAAGAAATCGCATTTGATTTTGCTTTTCAAATCTGTCTTTAGGGGTATCTGAATGCTACTTTGGTTTGAAATAGCTATTCCGATATTATACTAGAATATAGTACAATAGTATCATCGTATCATTAATCATTATATTTTCGGTTTTTATTTATCCGACATTTTATGGAGTTAGTTTGTTTTAATAATTTTCTTTTTTTTTCATTTGGTTTCATTTCATTTTATTTTATAAGGCACAAACATAGGTAAGAAATAAAAAATAATAATAACAATAATATTTAACTTAACTCTAAGTAGCCATTTAAATCTCTAACCCTGTGGCATATGTGCGCAATTTACATTGCTTGCATTGATTGTATTGTGCTATGTTCCAATACAGCACGGTACCAATTTAATTTTGTACTATTTTCGTATGTGAAATTGTTTATAACCACACGCTACATGTAGCGTATGTTTTTCCCGGGCACAGAATTTGCGTGCGTGCGAATAATTTGCATCCGGTGCTTTTATATACACAGGGACGTATTCAGACATCATGTGATTGTGGGCATCACAACGCCTTTATTAAATTAACAAACGGCTTGTAGCAGCCGTAGTAGTGGTTGATTGAAGTTAGGTATCATATAATTAAAATACTAAACATAAAATAAATATGTTCAGTTAATAAAATAATAGAACGTGTAAGGTGACAATTTTATATTTTACGTCTCTGTTTTTCTATATAACCGTGACAACCATCCCACGGAAGTTTATTGCCCATTTTAAAAAGAATCACACCACTCTCTCCTCGCCCCCGGACTACACATCTCTTCACTACTCCTCGCCTCTTTCCCACTCTCACCTCTGCCTGTCTCGCTCTGCACTTCACCGCCCATCATTTAAAATAGTTGTGTTACAATGTAATTAATGTTCATCAACATCATAAATTCAGCTGAACGACGTCCTCCACTGGACATAGGCTTTGCCTAAGAAACATCACAAAGACCGGTCCTTCCCGCAATCTTTACCAGGTCGTCAGTCCACCTTGTAGCTGGTCCGACCACGCAGCGTATTCCGGTATGCGACCGCCACTCGAGAAGTCTTTGTTCCTATCGGTCATTTGTTCTAAGCGCTACGTGCTCCGCTCACTGCCACTTAAATCTAGTTATTCCTAGGGCTATGTCAGTGACTTAGGTTCTTCTGACGATCTCCTTATATCTGATTCGATCATACAGAGAACTCAGAGCATAGAGCCCTTTGAGTGACCTTAAGCTTTCTTTTGTAATTAAAGTAAAATTGTTTAATTATTATGAAACCGAAAGTGGTTTTTTTTTTTCTAATGATATGTCGATAAAAGACGAACAAAAAGAAATATAAATATAAATATGGGGACAAAATTTCACACATGCCTATTCAATTTCAAACTAAGCAAAGCTTGTATTATGGTAACTAAACAGCTGATATACATATACATAATAGATAAATAACACCCAAATATACAAATAAAAATTATACTCATCACACAAATGCAAACTTAAATACCTAATTAAATATATATTATAATCTTCTTTCGCTATAGTTAACAAATTATTGTGTAGCTATAATAATTGATTGGTTAATTGATAAAAATGATGTATGGATCTGATCAGCTGAGTACTGGGCAACAAAAGAGAAGAATGAAAGAAGATTACATGTGGCAGAAATGCGATTGTTGTACTTCTATGTAAATGAAGTATTAAAATATTGTATAATAATAAATATTGCTGGGTGATAGTTAGGCAAGGCAATTGTGTCCATCTTAATCCTGACTACCATACAGATCAGGTTTAACACGTGCAATAGTCGTGCCCATGCCCGCGAAACCACCGTTCGTTCCACAGGGGACGGGCGGCTAACTTCGCTCCCGCACAACAACCACCACGACCTCCCTCTCTCGCGGCTACTCAAACTCGGTGTGAAACCGTTGAGTCTGGAAGCCGTCCGCGCGATACAGGTGACACTACACTTACAAACACTTAGCTACCCACATACATCATTACACTCAATATGTTCGTACATACGTGCACACCATATAGGTACATGGGTTCTGTAAGGAACTTTTTTTTTACGCTAGTTAGTGTAGACCATATTTCAGATCGTTAAATACATATACACATGTTCTTTTCTTCCTCTCAGGAGGCAGGGATAGGGGATTAGTCAGATCGCGACTTCTTTGCAACAGCCCAAGCCGAGGACCGGCTACTTTGGCACCTTTGCGCGCTTGTTGCCCACGCTTTCGCGGCTGTGTGCCTTAAGTGCTCGCCCCCAAGACCGGTAAAGCTGTAAAAGCCATCAGTAGCTCTGTTTTTAGATAGGGCTAAAAGTAAGGGTATATAAAAAAAAAACAACAATCAAATCAGCTTGAAGACGTATTTGCAATTGTAGTCATGTACGATATAGGCACATATATGACAGGTAAATATATGTAAAGAAACTAATTATTTCTTTATTTTGTACAGCTTCGTCTCGTAGTTAGAATAGTGACCATGTACTCATGTATTTCATAGATGGCACTGTAATTAATAACGGCTAACTCGGTTGGGGAAGTAGTCTAAGTTAGAAACTAACAAGTAACCGTGATTGAGCTATAAAATTTGTATTTGTTTATAAAAGGAATTGACAATTTAAATAATACACTTTAAATGTCGTTTCTTTGTTTCAGGTAGGATAATATTATTAAGTTTAACAAGTGTAATTAGTTAGTAGTGTGTGTATGTACTAAAATAAAAAAAAACTTTATTTCAGAGCAACGCATTAGTTTAATTGTTAAAATTTACAATTCCTGAAAACTTGAAAATATTGTCTTATATATATATATATATATGATAGGCATCGTAGTGCAGTGATAGTAAGCCCTACTATTGAACCAAAGGGGTCGCGGGTTCGATCCACGCATATGACTGACATATTTGTGTGATGAGCATAATTGACAGTTGTGTGGCTGAGTGTTAAATATCTATATATGTATGTATATTAGCTGTTTATTTAACATAATACATACAAGATTTGCTTAGTTTGGAATTAAATGGCCGTGTGTGAAATGATGTGTCCTCATATTTATATAATATTTAGTATACGTATAGGGAGTGTGTAGTGTACGTTTGTAGATAGAGTGTTAAGCACGTGGTAGCTAACGCAAACTAGCTTATTCCGGTTTTACTCACTATGTGTATTAGTATACTATAAGCACAAAAACTTCTTCAAGCTGATTAACTGAACGCACGCTTAGTTATATCGCGTTCCGGGATCACCCGGTGTATATCTAGAAATCAATCCGGGTGGTAGGATTTGTACCCGAAAGGATTGTGACCACCATGGTGACAGCGACTCTTTTTTGTTTGTCGCGTTTGCTGTGTGCTACTATCAAAAACAACTTCAATAAAAAAATTCTTTCGTTGGTTTTGAGGCCCCATTATAAAAGCCGTGATACGACGCTGGTCTTGCACAGTCGTCGTGTTACTATTTTTATGTGCGTCTGTTCCCTTTGGTGTGCAACATAAACTGTTTTGCGGCAATACACGAAGTGTCTACGTTAGGACATTCTGTCTGTGCATGTTTGTTTATAGATTTTGAACATCTATATAAATAAAAATGAAACGCTGTTCGTTGGTAAGCCCATCACTTAAGAACGGCTCAACCGATTTAGCTATATTTTTTTGCTTATGTTATGAACATACTCTGAGTTAGCCTTTTATGAAAAGAAGAATTTTAAAAGTTTATGGATGTTTTTTTATTATTTTGAAAAACTGAAATTCCTTTTTTGTATGAACTCAAGAGCGAACTCACCATTCGAACGATGGATATGTGTAATTCTTTTTTTTTTTGTAAATGGTCGTGGCAAATTTCTCAAAATAAAAACGCGGTAAGTGGTATTGTAGTCGAGTTATTGTCCATAGGAAAATGCAGAACATCGTTTACCGGTTCAGCTAGCATAAAAAATAAATAAATCAATCCTTCATAATTTATGAATAATCAAATATCACAATTTATTTCCTAAGATATTTTTGTTGACTAATTAGCTAATTATTAGTTAGCTAACATACTTAGCTAAGTATGTTGTTTAAAATTCACATCCCACTAGCAGGCCCTTTTCCTGGCAGGTAATAGCCGCATATTACCCTTTCACGTTCATAGGGCGGGAAGCGCAAGGGCGGCAATTAACAACATGACATCGCTTTGATGTCACTCAAGCAGTAACACATATATACTCTACTAGATGCATAGTTCCAGACTGAAAAAGTGATCACAAGGTAACAGACAGTTGTCCTAACTTTAAATAATCACTCACACTTAAACAAGTATGATTTCTTCATGTTATGTCAAGTGCTACTCATTTCATATAGGTACCAGCTTTCTTTTGTAGTTTTCAAACAAATACATTTATTCTAAGTAAATAAAAATTTAGACATTACTACGGAAACATCTTAGAATGCATATATATCTCGCTTACTCTTTAGTACTCTTTATTACCAACAAGAATCACTACTAAATTACAATGTGTAAGACAATGATATTTTATAAATAGACGCTAAGTACTCTCAGTAAAAGTAATTTGAAAACGATACAAATTTTGTTATCAGCAGGTTGAAACAAAAGAGATAGGAAATAATAGCGTAGGAAGGAAACTCTGTTGTCAAAAAGGATAAAAGTTTCTTCTGGCTCTCACTGGTATCAAGTCGAAAGTGAAAGTAAAAATAATAATTATAATTAATATAAGTTTTAATTACCGACTATATATAATACAGTTTATGTTCTATCAAAAAATCTTCACAATAACTCCTAACATTATATCAATAACATGACCATTAAATTCCAAACTAAGCAAAGCTTGTATTATGGTAATATAAACAGTCGACATACTAAACATATATAAAAACTAACACACAAACATACAACTGACAATTATACTGTTGAGGCCTGTCATTGTGAATAAAAATTGAATAAATTAATTTACTTATAATAATCATTTAAGAGCAAACATATAATTACATAAATGAAGTGAAAATATATCAAGGTTGCATCATAATTATGATTCCCTGACGTCAGTAACGGTTGACTGGTTGAGTGAAAGCTTCAGAGTACAACCTCGGGGGATAATTAGTAACACTGATTTGCTGAGAACTAATTAGAATGTAGGTTTACATGAACCTAGGCAAGTGTTAATTATCTCTAGCTTACAAACATCTTGTACATATTAGGAATAAGCCATTATCAAAAAGTTATATTTTCTATTTGTTTCTCATTTCTCATTTATTTATCAAATACATGTTACACTAGCAGGCCCAGCGGCACCGCTCGTGTGGACTACAGAATGCCGTCGGTATTGCGGTGACCCTGCTTCCACCCTTGGCGGTCGCCCGCCGCGCCTTTTGTTTTACAGGTAAATATGCTTATTATTTTATTTGCGTGAAACCTTAATTATTTTTCTGAAATAAAATTAGCCTAAGTTACTCATAACATCAGCTATCTGCCAGTTAAAGTCCCGTCAAAATCGATCCAATAGTTTGGGAGATTAACAGAAAACAAACAGACAGACAAAAAATATGTAAATTGCTTTTTTGTTTTAGGTACCACCGTATATACTTTCATATGCATTTAGTAAAAAGCTGTTATTTTGACATTACAAACAGATACTTCAATTTTATTAATTGTATGGATGATTACTATGTTTCTTTTTTAAATTCGGTTTAAACCAGAAATTGTACGAGTTAATATTATGCTTTAATGATGCTTACTCATCAACAACTTGCGTTATATGATCTTACAAAGGAAAGGATGCATGAAAAATGATACATTCTGAGAAATAAACACCCTCAAAATAAATTAATGTATCACGAATCACGAAACGTTTCATGGACTCTTTCATGTATTTATTCCCCAAAATAATACGCAGCCTAATAAAAATCTTTAGACACTGGACAGAACCATAAGCTACTTGCTCAAGTGAATGGGCTACGGAGTACAAAAGGAGGACTAATGCGCTACTAACTATCAATGGGGAGAGAATTTATAGCCGTATCCCCTCTTCGAGAAGAAAATATTGGTCTTACGAAGTATCTAGACGTGGCCTGTGAATGTCCCCTTTTGTGGCACATTGGAAGATTTGCGAAGTAGTTATGTACATTATAAAGCAAAGCCGATATAGCAATTAATAATTGTTCTACTAAGTAGCTGTTATTTACGTTTCAATCATACACACCTTTCAAAAAAAAATCCTTTTTTTAATACTTATCTCTGGTAGCTATATTAAAAATTTCCTAAACAAAAATATTTACCTAGAATGTCCCCATGATAGATTGGATGTTCTAAAATATACAATTATTTAGAAAAATAAATATAAAATCAAACCGATATTCGTTTTGTGTATTTATTTTCAATCTCTAAATTATCTTCTCTTTAATCGTTTCAGTTACTAAAATTTCTCTTTTTGATTTTTTTTTCTTTTCAATTGTTCAATTCATCAATTAATAACAAACTTTTTTTTGTTGCAGGAATACGGAATAACTGTTTTACATTTCAAGCGGAAGTAGCAAAGAATTGGATAAAGTAATTCTGTTTTAATTGTATAAAAATAATTAAACATTGTTTATATTGACCATTAAGTATTTTAATTTGATTAATGTATGGATGTTGTTGTTTTTCTTGGATACATTTTTGAAATTATTTTTGTTTTGTTACACCAAAGTAGGTATAAATCCTTACATAATTTATTATTTTGGGGAAATATTTTCGTATAATAATTTCTGAGAAATATTAATTGTAATATAATTAATAGATTCATTTATTTATAGTTGTGTTCGTATCGCTTATCACTTGGACAGGGGACTATAAAAAAGTTTGTCACCGCTTTGTAAACACGGCCTTTGCCGAAACGCAAGAGAACAAGTTAGCTCCGTTTGTCAATTGGTTTTTCATAGCAAAGTTTTTTACATGTCTACTCTTTACTAGTAGTAATATTCTATATATGATACAAGTAGGTAAATAATTTCTTACACTCTTTTTTTATTTTAATCTTAGTACCATTTTTTAATGTTTTATTATATTTAAATTCAATGAACTAAATATATACGTAAATACCATTTAGTTGTTAGCTTTTTGAAATATCAACCAATATATACCATAACATTATAATCAAGTATATTCAACGTGATAATTTCATGACAGAGTAAAGTTAGTAATAAGAATCTTACTTATGTACTTTAAAAAGGTTTATTTTTATGATTTAAAAAATCACTACATATCCTCTATGCAGTATAAAGCCATAAACTTAGTATCAGAAAACCGTGTAACAATTTTACACTTCTATTTTTCGTACAATACTGTAAAACGTGATTCAATAACAATTTCTGGTTAGCAAAACTATGTGCTGATGGCGTGCCGTAACAACTTCCGCTACAATAAATATAAATCGAACTGGATACACCGACTGATAACGGAAGTCGGTTAGAATTTAATATGTGTTGTATCTGATAACACTAAATTTAAACATACACTTAAGTTAATAATGTTAATATACAATACATACAACAGCAATTACAATACAGAAGGCCAGTTTGAAGAAGTAGTAGAGTAATATTTAAATGAAAAGATAAAAATTTATAATTTGCGCCAAAATGTCTGTAATTAAATGTATAGAACCGATTAAAATGCCCACACAATAACCAGCTTATTCTTTAACTGATGTAACAATAAATGAGTATAATAAATATTAATAAAGACCTATAACGTTTCTTACTTTTTTTTTGTAATTCTGTTGATGTTTTAATTTACGAAGCCGTATAAAACTAGTACAAACTTTCGAATAGTTCGATATTAACTAATATATGATAGAATCACACATTTTAAAATTTTAACTGAATTGGAAATGTGTCTTTTCTGGAAACTTATTAATCTTTTTTTTACTCTATCACTTTCTGATATGCTTGTTCACGTTAGAAGCGATGGAAGTAGATGTATGTAAAGTAAATGAATCGTTTGACAGTAAATATAAACTATTAAAATTAGCTTTAGAGTCAATTCGATGGTAAATAACAACAGTATTTGATAACAAGCTGGTCTATATAAACATACATATGTACTATATGATAGGCAACATTTATCCAACGAACCCAATCACACGTTCAACTCAATACTGGTCATCCGGTGCGGCGTGAGCGAAGCGACATCTACGCATCGGCATGATCCGTGTTGATTGTGTATAAAATGATTGGATTACTATGATATAGACTTGCGTTGTAAGGGTGCGCACTGACGAGCTATTGAACATAGTGTAGCGAACTTTGCGATTAATATATGCGAAGCGGTTTCTATTGCTTCTCTCGGACTTGCATAATATATATTTCTAGTCAATAACATAACAATAAGTTTCATAGATTTTTTTATTTACAACTAAAGTGGCAAACAAGCGTAGGGTTTGCCTGATGGTAAGCAGTTACCGTAACCTATGGACGCTTGTAACATTAGAGGTATCGCTAGTACGTCGCCAACCTTAAACTGCCTTTTCCTAAGAACCTCTGGAAACGCTATTCACCGCAGAAACACAACACAAGATTATTTGGTTGCGATTTTCTGTAGAACGGAGATTTTCACTAGGTAGGCTGCCCTAAGTAGAGAGAGATCTGTAAAGTTGCTCTCTTTGTACGGTCTCTTTTGAGATTCTTATCTTTTCTATTGATGGGATTAAAGTAAAATGTGTATTTTTACTATTTTCTTTCCTTACTTGTACAATTTACGAACTAAATCAAAATTGTAAAGAAAATAACATACAATACACATTTTAAAGAAGTGCCGCGGTGGGTTAAGAAGCATAACATTTTGTACAAGGCTCCATATATAATCTAGATGAGCACTAATAAGGGAGTTTTGAAATATCATCTTTGATGGCTTGAGGAGCCTTAATAGATAGTCAAATAGGATTCATTAGATGTTGTCAATGGGAAATTTTATCGGACACACGGCTAAGCTTCGGATAAGTTCGTAGTAGTAAGTTAGTAAGCGTTTCTACTGGAAGATATCCTTTTATATACCAAATATATGCAAAACGAAGATTTTAAGATTATTTATATAATATAAAGACAATAATATTACAGTTCATTGAAAAAAATATGTAATGTACAGTCGTGTACTAATTCATTACTGAAGTAAGAAAAAATACTGTTTTTTTGGTTTATTATATGCAAAGCCGTTTTTGAAAGGAAAAAAGTAAAAATTTAAAAATAAATATAGTGTTTAACATCTCGATATATAAGTAAAGCTACGCTATTTCGTGTGTACCCACCCTTACAGATCAGGTAACATTGCATGTTCTGTTTTCACCGCTTGTCCAATGTATTGCCTCATTATTTAAGTTGAAATTTGATTGATTTAGCTGCAAATACAACTATGATTGTTGGTTATAAATAGTTGTATGAATAATTGAATACGAATTAAGCGCTGGAAAGCTGGAATGTAATTTGAAAGTGCAAAAGATTCATAATAAACATCGTATTATAAGAGCAATATGGTTGTATTTATAATTATAAAAATTGAGTAATAATAAAATAAGTGCCTTTTTCAGTCAGGGAAATACAATGTCCTACTAGTGAAAGAACTTATAGAATTCTAGTTTCAGAGTTAATCACCTACAAATATGCAACCTTAATTTCTTTAGTATTATGTCAATTTTAGATAAGCTACTAAATATATCTACTCCGAGAAATATACGTTACTTTATTCAAATTCGGAATATCCAAAAAAATAAATTAGGATAAACAAAAGCTCCTCGCGACGGTCTGGTGACTTTGTTCGAATCAACGAATAAATTATTTTTTATAGCATCCACAGCTATGCGAACGCGTGCAACATGAAAATATTTAAGATTTCTTTACTAATTTTTATGATCTTTTTGTTTACTTGTTTACGTTATTGATTATTTACAATATTTATTGAAGTTTTTATTTTCTTTTTAAATATCTTATTTAATTTTGTTCTTCTTATAATTTTTCTTTCATTTTAAAGGGTAAAGGTAAAATAATATAACCTTTTAAGCGAATAATACTATTTTTATAAAACATTACGTTATAGACCTTTTTATATTTATACTATACACGTATATACGGTGACGTGGAGTTCCGATTTGGTCTTGATCGCGAACGGACGTGTCGCTCCGTTTGTGCTCTCGACCATCACGTGACTTAATTGTTGCGATCTTATATTTGGAATTTATTTCGAATATATTGTTGCAATAACGACGTAAACCAACTGGTGTCTAACGCTCGCGTGGTAAACCGCACTTTTCGGTGCGACTTGCTTGTTTTTTTTATAAATCCACGGTTTTGTGGTCGCTCACTGGATACCTGACGGTGCTAACTAAAGTGAGCGGGGCGTGACCCGAGCAGCCCGCTGGTTGTCTCCTTCAGAGGCAAACAGCCAGACTCGGACGGGCCTGGGAATCTAGGCCTTTGCGGTTATCGCATAGTCTTGCCCCAGGTGTCTCCTGCCAAACCTTCCGATCCTGCACACTCCATCCCCGGGAACCTGTTTGGGCCTAGCCCGGTTTAATTACCGGTCTGCGTCCTCGGCCCCGGGCTTGTTAGGGCTCCTTAGGGTTGATAGGTCCTTCCTGTGTGTCATTGCACCTTGACCACAGGTCTCTTGCCGACTCCGATAGTCTTTTTAAGTTTTTGGCGCACCCCCCTGCCCCTAAGGCAGGGAGGCCTTTAATTTAAAATAAAATAAAAATGTCCCATTGTCCTCCCTCTTCTGCCGTCATGGCAAATAACGTTACCGACCTGGCCACTTGCATAGGCAAGTTGCAAGCCAGGATGAAAGCGCTGGAATTTCAATACCAGCGCTATCAAAATTTCGTCGTATTACGGTGTCCCTCTCTAGACGAGGAATACCGTAATCTACCTGAGAACGCCTGCGTGCGTCGCACCGCTGCGACCGCGACCCGTCATGAGGCCGTTTCAGGTAGCGAGGCGGCCGCTTCAGGTAGCAAGGCGGCCGATGACGTCACGGCCGCGACCGTTATACCGACTGGCGCCGCGCCAGTCGGCGCCGCGCCCAAACGTCTCACGCGCAGCGCTGCGCGTCCGTCCGCCGCGTCATCCGGGGCCGTGGCCACGTCTACGGCCACGCCCCCTGTCCCGACTAGCCAATCGCGCGGGTCAAGCCCCGCCTCCGTCAGGCGAGGGCCGCGTAATTCGCGGTCACAATCTAGGGTTACCAAAAATAGCCCGTACGTCCGTCCCGCGCGATCCACGGAAACCGCGTTAAAGACGAAAAATTCGTTTTCGGCCCTTCCGGTCGAACAAGACTCGTCCGCGAGTCCGGATCCATCTCCGGAGATGGATACCGAGAACGACGGCTTCACCGTCGTGGCGTCGCGTAAGCGAACGGCGCGTAGCAGTCCGACTGCTCAACCGGCGCCTAAGGTAATAGCTAAGGCAGTAGTCAGGGGCGCCGCCGCCCCCGCGTCCTCCCAGCTCCCCGCGCCCGCCGGCGGGAAAAAAGAGCGTGCCCCACCTCCAATCATAATCCGGGACAAGGCGGCCTGGATGGGAGTCTGCAAT
Organism: Saturnia japonica; assembly: GCA_033032175.1. NCBI lineage: Eukaryota > Metazoa > Arthropoda > Insecta > Lepidoptera > Saturniidae > Saturnia > Saturnia japonica. Next base: position 17,032,992 of record CM065311.1, on the reverse strand, counting down.
GAAATGCGCAGACTCAAACTCGAGTATCACAAGGCTAGGAATATAGTCAACGGGATTTCCATTTCGGTGAGTTCTTCGGAAACTCACCGCAAACTCACCACCCTCCTCCGGCAGAAAGGTCTGCAATTCTACACCTATTCTCTCGCGGAGGAGCGCGTCCTCCGAGTGGTCATCCGCCGCATTCCGGTGGAGCTCGACCCGTCGGAGGTGTGCTCCTCGCTCAAGGAGCAAAGTTATCCCATCCGGGAAGTACACCGGATGTACAGTAAAGATAAGCGGCCTCTACAAATGGTAGTGGCCATATTGGACCTTTCCCCCGAGGGAAAGGCCATCTTCCAGCTAGAGACGGTGTGCGGGCTCTCCGGGATTAACGTGGAGCCCCCATACAAAAACCACCAGCCTGCGCAGTGCCACAACTGCCAGCTGTACGGGCACGCTGCTCGTAACTGTCATTCTCGTCCGCGGTGCGTAAAGTGCCGAGAGGACCACCCCACGCGGGAGTGCACGCGCGAGCGTGACTCCGTCGTCCCCCCGAGCTGCGTGTTATGCGGGGAGGAGGGGCATCCCGCGAATTATCGCGGTTGCCCCAAGGCCCCGCGCACCACGCGGCCACGCACGCAGAGGCAGGCGGCCCCCCGGGCGGCGCCCCCCGCCTCAGCCATCAAAGCGCAACCCCCGCTGGCGTCAGGGGAATTTCCCGCGCTGCCGGTCCCGCGCCAGTCCCCGGCCGCCGCCGGCCTCTCCGCACCCCGCGCGGTGCAACCGCAACCCGTGCGTTCATCGCAGAACGCATGGGGCCCCCGTCGCCCCAATCCACAGCCCCTTATGGCTATGGATATTCCCGCGCCCCGCGCGCCCGCTAACGTTGTCGTTAATAGTAACGACTTAATGATACTGCTCCTTCGCGAGCACGATATCCGCGAGCTCATTGACTACAATGACCATTTGGAGCGCTTCGGTCTCATCAAGACCGCTTGCGCGTTCCCCCGCCTCTCAGAGACACTACAACGTCTCGACCGTGAGGCGTGTAATAATAACTTAGGGCCTTTCAATGGCAAAGTTTAAGCCGAAAGCGTTAAATCTTTCTTTTTTTAACGCGCGAAGCCTACTACCGCAGCGTGATCTCGTCGCGACCTTTCTTAAAGATCACCAAGTAGATGTTCTTTTAGTGCAGGAGACGCTCTTAAAGCGTGCTAAACGTGATCCGAAAATCGCGAACTACAATATTGTAAGAAATGACCGGGCCGGCCGCGGGGGCGGCACTCTCATTTATTACAAACGATCGTTATATTGTACGCCGGTAGATCCTCCGATACTTACCAATATGGAAGTATCCGTGTGTAGACTAGGAATGACCGACCACCCGTCCATAACGTTAGTTTCAGTTTATCTCTCGCCGAGGAAAGAGCCTCTCAGGTCTGACCTAGAAAAGCTACTTTCGCTCGGTGAATCGGTCATTATAGCGGGTGACCTCAATTGTGGACACACTTCGTTTGGCAATTGGAGAGACTCCAGTAATGGGGTTAAACTCGAAGAGCTAACGAACGTGCTAAACTTTGATGTCATAGCGCCACCCACTCCCACCCACTTTCAAGACAACTGTATGCCGACAGTGCTTGATGTAGCTCTCATTAAAGGTATCGCGCTTCGGTTACGACTCATTCGGGTCGTACACGAGCTCGACTCCGACCACCGTCCGGTCATCATGCAGCTAGGTCAACCAGACGACTCTAGCCCTCCTTCGGTCCAAGTGGTTGACTATGCCAAGCTAAAACATTATCTTGCGGACAGGCCGTCCTCGTCCAGCTTAGATAGGATCCCGGACGTATTGGGGTCCGTTGCGGATGTAGATCTCGCGATCGATTCCCTGGTCGACCACCTGCAGGTCGGCATCGGAGAGGCCTCGAGAGAGGTCGAAGAGGCGAGCGATCGCCGCTTCGTACTCCCTGCCGACGTGCGGGCGTTGTTGACGGAAAAGAACGCGGCGACTCGTGCGCACGACCACTATCCGACCGAGGAAAACCGCGCACGCTTACGCGCGCTTCAGAGAGCGGTTAGAGCCCGCATATTAGAACTCAGGAGTCACAGATGGGACGCCCTCGTCGAAGGGCTAAGGCCGTCGCATCTGGCTTACTGGAAACTAGCTCGCAGCCTCAAAATAGAGGCTTCTTATCTTATGCCCCCCCTCGAGAGGGGTCCCGGTATACCGCTCGCCTTCGATATCAGCGACAAGGCGGAGTGCCTCGCCACTTGTTTGGAGAGCCAGTGCTCTCCGAACAGTGTCGATGCAAATACCGACCGGGTCGAGGGTATCGATGGATGCGTGCGGGAGCTGGATAAGCTCCCCGCGACAGCCTCCCTGTCCCCAGTCACGTCTGAGGAGGTTCTTTCCATTATAAAAAGCCTTAAGCTCAGAAAAGCACCAGGTCCCGACGGGATCAGGAATGAAGTACTTAGGCTTCTTCCTGATCGCCTCATAGCTCTATTGGTCTGCATCTTCAATGTAGCCATAGTCCACTGCCATTTTCCAGCCGCCTGGAAAAAGGCAATAGTCATAGGTATCCGTAAGCCCGGCAAGAGCGCGTCGCTTCCCGACAGCTATCGCCCGATCAGTCTCCTAAATACGTTAGGGAAAATTTACGAGCGGATCCTTCTGAACCGTCTCAAGCCAATAATAGAGGAGAAAGACCTCTATCCGCCTGAGCAATTCGGTTTCCGTGCTAGATATTCTTGCACTCATCAAGTGCACCGCCGCACGGAGCACGTTGCATTTAATTTTGCTGAACTTTATAAACCCCGCCGTACACTTGCGGTCTTTTTCGACGTGGCCAAGGCCTTTGATAAGGTCTGGCACGAGGGATTGATTTACAAGTTGTACCGCTTTGAAGTCCCCGATAGGCTAATTAAAATAATTCGCGACTATTTAACAGATCGCACCTTCCGCTATAGAGTGGAAGGTGAATTGTCCACGCCCCGTCCAATACGCTCAGGCGTTCCCCAAGGTTCGATCCTGGCTCCTAGCCTATTTAACCTGTACGTCAGTGACCTACCTCGACTCCCGGAGGTCGAGGTAGGGCTATACGCTGACGATACACTCTTATATGCCTCAGATAGGAATAGATCCCACCTCAGACACAAAGTCCAACGCTCCGTGACCACTCTCGGGAAGTGGTTTAACGAGTGGCGTATAGCCGTTAATCCCTCGAAGAGCGCCGCGATGCTCTTCGATGCGGATTCGTCACAGATACCGTGGAAGCTTAAACCTGTTAAGCTCTACGATAATCCGATTCCGTATGTAAGAGAGACCAAATATCTAGGGGTAACCCTAGATAGTAGGCTCTCCTTTAGACCCCACATCCGTAAGGTTAGGAACAGGGCCGCGTGGGTCCTGGGCCGGTTGCATCCTCTGTTGTGTTCGGTGAGTAAAATGTCCACGCGACATAAGCTCACGCTCTACAAGACGTGTATTCGACCAATTTTGACATACAGTTGCGCCGTGTTCGCACATATGTCCGAGTCGAGTTTCAAACGGTTACAATCGATACAGAATAGGTTCCTCTATCGTCTCACCGGGGCCCCGTGGTATGTTCGAAGCGTAGATCTCCATAGAGATATGGAGCTTCCTTCGATACATGCCTACGTTAAACAGCTCTCCCGTTCGTATTTCGACACCGCGTCGAACCACGCGAATCCGTTAATAAAAACAGCCGCCACTTATGTTCCGGCACCCACGGACATCCGGTGCAAACGCCGGCCGCGCAATATTTTTATTGATCCCGACGATCACATCGAAAATTCGAATAAATATTACACATCCGTCTCTCCAAACAGAGCGTGCCAGCGCCCACGCCCGCGTAACCACCGTTCTCTCCGCAGAGGGCGGGCGGTCAATTTCGCTCCAGCACACCCGTCACGTCCACCCTCTCTAGCGGTAACCCAAGCCTAGGTCCGTTCCTCGGTGTGAAACCCTTGGGTCAGGCAACCGCCCGCGCGATACAAGTGACACTGTACGTGCATCACTTAGCTACCTACATACAACACTACACACGTATGAACATACACACGTGCACACCACACAGGTACATAGGTTCTGTGAGGGACCTTTTTTTTTTTCCTTTTTACGCTAGTTAGTTAGCGCTAGTTAGTGTAGAAACATTCCGATTACTGAATACACATACGCACGGTTCCTTCCTTCCTCCCAGGAGAAAGGGAACGTGCCTATGTGTATATTTAGTTAGCTCGAATCGTAGGTGTAGGGATTCGAATAGATCGCGACCTATTTGCGAACGCGACGACCGCCCGAGCCGAGGTCCGGCCACTTTGGCACCCTCGTGCGAGTCGTCCACAAAACTTTCGCGGCTGAGTGCCCTCTGCGCTCGCCCCCAAGTCCGGTGAAGCTGTAAAAGCCGCAGCGGCTTTAGGGCCCCTAAGGCTAACAGTGTAGTCAGTTCAAAAAAAAAAAAAAAAATACGGTGACGTGTTGCTGTAGCTAAGAAATATTTATTTTTGGATCCGGTCGCTCCAATCTTTACAATATTCCTTTATGAAGATTGTCTGAAAATTTCATTAACATAGATCCAGCGGTTTTAGAGTCTATAGGGAACATACATACAAACATCAATTTTTATTTATATAAGAACAAGAAGAAGAATATATAGATAGATACATTTATAAGTACACGTCAGTATACATCGATTTAGTGGTAGATACGTTGACCTTTGCGTTTGATAACCTCAGGTATTTTTTTAAATCTTTGAAATCCTTTATTACACGTAACATAATAATCAAACCCATTTACTAATCTATGTCTAAAGATTTCTATATATTTTAAATGAATTTTGTTATAACTACATACCTATTTGTTTCGAAACTCCTTTTTAGTTTTACTTTGTCCAATGCTATCAAATAGAAAGTTGACATAATATTAGATATACTAAACACACACAAAGTTTACACAACACCGAAAAATTCAGTTAGTTAGTGCACAGTGAAACGAATGGCGGAACGATGTAGTAAGTAATATTATTACAGGTAATGTTCTTCACGGGAATGTTATTGAAATGTATACTTAATTTACTATTTTATTTCATGTGCAAGGACTATGGTGAAAATAAAACTTACTTATGATATCTTTCAATGACGCTCTTACAGACCATAAGAAGACAAAAATAATATTATTTAAAGTAGATCCTTATGAGTTTTTTTATCACTTGAATATGTGTGACGTACATGAATATTTAATATTCCTTGGAGCGTAGTAAGTGCAGGTACACCTCTTAAAGTGTATATAATATTTAGGTTGAATAAAGCGTCGTTTACGAGAGTGCATCTCTTGAAAGCAAGTTACCGCAAGCTTGTGTGAGACAGTGTGCTTTCAACCACTTGTTTGCAAACTCTACTAAATGTATGTACATATATATACACAACTATTATTGGATGAAACGCTGGTTTTAGGAGTACAATATTATGTAAGCAGTTTCCTCTATCTATTTACGATAATGGCATCTAGGTTACACATAACTGAAACTAAATTTCATTACATAAGATTCATCCTGCATTATAAAAGGGTGAAATTATTATGTTACGATATTTGTTAATCTCGCAAAAACGGTTGAACGGATTTGGATAAAATTTGGTGACAGATGTTAACATGTAATTAACACTTAAGGTACTTTTATCACGTAAATTAGATATTTTAAATTATGTAATAATTTTTTTTTTGCCTTTACATTGGAAATATAACTTGTGATGTATATTTATTAAACTTATTACCATTATTTTATATAGTAACATGACAAATTGACTAAACTATTCCTGTTTGTAAGCGCAGTAACCATCAGTGACCATCTAGAAGGCAATTCGTCGCCTGTAAGCCTCTTGGCAAGTACTGCTATACATCTGCTAATCCCAAAACGCAACACGTCTATGTGTTGGGCCAGTATGGTGGGTGGCTGGTCACGTTTTTGTCGAACATAATTGTTGGACTTAATATTCAATAATAGTAAAAACATCGTAATAAGAATAATGGAATTAAAATAAAAGACTTATTTTTTAATGTCTCAGAAAAAGGATGGTAAAAATAATTCAACAAGTGATCCGCTGCAAGCTGATAATTTCGTTGATAGGCTGGCCCATACACTAAAGCAAATTATTTTAAAAACTTATAGTGTTTTGTTAGTAAGTATCTATAATAAAACACATTAAACATTTATCATGTTTGAGAAAATGTACAAGAATAACCATCTTAAGACACTCTGGCATTTCATGCATATTAAAAACCCTCATTCGAGTTAAATGTTATGTATACGATATTTAATGTAATTTTGTATTAAATTGATATACAATTTATAGTAAAGTATAATTCATTTTAGAAACAAGAGGAAGTTATTCAGTTTATTTTGTTTACACAAACCATGAAGGAGCTGCTCTCAATATCGCTGTTCAAACATAATGTAATAGAAAACATCTTGTTTATATGCATTTACAAAAAATATGAGAACAGATTGTACTGAACCTTTGTATTTTTCTTTTAGATCAACATAAACTATTTCATCTTGTACATGGGATCTTTAGAGCGTAACTAGAATTGCTTTTTTTTCTATTCATATTATAGGAAACGAAAATCTCCATATTTTTGTTGCTCGTCTAGATAAAAATAGTGGGTACAGAATTTCTAGAGATTTTAACATAGAAAATGTACCGCATATATATGTTTGCTATATTAATCCAGATTAAATTAAACAACATTGTTATTTTTAAATTATACGTGTAATTATTAATTGACTAGGAAAACTATTCACTGACAGTTTGATAGTTTTTATCGTTATGTCAATCCATATATACCAGTGCGAAGGCATCTGACTTACTGGATTTGAAGAGGAATTAAAATTAGTTGAAGTTTGAAGCGATGATAGCTCAGATGGTAGCGTGTACGGAGTCTGTGTCGATCGGCATGACTTCGAATCCCTGCAATGAGCCTGAGCTTTTGGTGAAGAAAGACATCGTGATGAAACCATAGCATGGAGGTAGGGCTATTTCTAATGCCCGCCTGGCTAGCTACCATACTCAAGTAGAAAATTTTTCGCCAAACACCTATAGGTATGTTCCGACAGTTGCACTTGAGAGCCAGTCTTCCACTAGGCCTAGCCTGATACCATGTTGAGCCAAATCATCACTTAAAATCAAGTTGAGGTTGTGACCACAACGATAAACTTATAAAGGTAAAAAAGTGACTGAAGCTGAAAAACAAAATGCTGATGATATTACATATATAAAAATTGATGTTACTCAAGGTGTAACAAATAATATCAGCAGAATTGAAGACAATATCGAGAAACTTACAATTTACCTGTTTTTTTGGCTATTTTACTAAAGCAACAGTTCTATTAAAACTGTTTCATGTAAACATACTGATATTTACAGTACTCTTGATTTGTTTTTTTTTTTTAGTAGATACATGAAATATAAATTAATGTCACGAGAGTTCTGAACAACTTGTATTATGTTGCGGCGCGGTGCGACGGAAACGAACGAAACAAACACGGGAAGCTACGCGAGGATGTGAAGTAAGGGGGAGGTAAAACTTTTTTTAATAAACTCCTTATTCTTATGAATCCATATAAAATTGTTTTAATATATCTTCGGACGATCGGTTTTGTTTATCGATAAACCATTATTTGAGGCTTGAATACTTTTAACTATCCTTATCGCCTCTAATAATATTTGCTTTATGAAAGTTCATATTTAAATATGTAATAATGTAAACAATATATAAGATAAGGAAGCTAATAGTAATAACATATAATCTTTAAAAGATAATCTAACAAACTGTAATTTGTTTGAAAACTAGTTTTTACTACAACAACAACTATAACTAGACATTTGACATGTTAGTTTAGGAGTAATTACAGGAAACCTAAAACAATCAAATAATAATCACATATACGCACACATGTTAATTAACACACACACATGCAAACACATTACTTAATAAACATCTTTTAAAATACATCCATAAACATTTATCGTTATCGTTGGGTTTAATTATAAAATGCAATTTATGTATTACTTTTTAATTATCACTTTAGAATAATATTCTAATTATTTTCCAATTTTTAAAATGTGCTGTGAAGTTTTTATGTCTTATGTAAATAAATAAAATAGTTTTTACTACATATAATAAACAAACAGCTAATGTAGATACATGTAAAAATGCTAATCACCTAGATATATTATGATTATCCTCGAATGTTGGTAAAATAAAAGTAATTCTCGTCCAACTTATCCCAAAACTTGAGCACGATTAAGAAAATTTCTGTTATGTCGTCGTTGATCCTCGATCATCGAGACAAACTTTTACATAAGAAGTGATCAATCTTCACGAAGAAGAAACCAATTACTCGAGTCACACTTTTCGTTTCATGTTGAGCGAAAACTGACAACAAATATTGATAACTTGTGTGTGTTGTTCACAAATTTATCTGTAAGTATTTATAAAAGAATATATTGTTAGATTAATTACTAGAAAAAGTAAAGTATGAGACCTAGTTATGATTGAAATAGTATGACAGTTGTTCTTTCGCTTGCAAATTTTCTACATGTATGTGTAAATATTCAGATATTTGTATTCTTAATTACATATGTATATTATTGATGTTTGCGTTCAGTATCCCCACGTCTTTGAGTTTTAAAATTTGTAAAACACCCAAATGTCCACAGAGCAGATTGATGTTAAATATCTCCTGCTTGAGGATCACCACAAAATAGTGCAAAATTTTTATTTGTTCTAAGCAATTGGTCTACTGTGGATGTTTTTAAATTGAAGTTCAACTTGACTGAATTTTTATAGAAATTTCTTATGAACTCTCGTCACAGGCTATATAAGGATACTCTTGATTAAACTAAGGACCGCCTGTAACAAACGATTCCTGAAAATCTACAGTCACTGTGTGCTGTGTACAAAGCCAACGAAAACAATTTTTACGAATCAATGATATTATCATTCATTTTACTATGATTAAATAGCTTAACAATTAATAACTTCAGTCAATTGTATCTATCTAATACTATTATGTGTAAATGCTTTCTTGGAAACGATTTCAATGTTCCAATGATTTGGATGACAATTTGTATTTAGATAATGTTTTATATTACTTTTCGTTTTTATTTTTTATTAGATACCTAGATATTAATATTTATTTGAGCAACGATCACCAAAGTTTTGCCTTTAATTGATGTAATTGAATTGCTTGAAAATTTACTAACTGAGTTACTAACCAAAGAAATTTCCCATAGTAAGCATATGAGGAACTATAACCGTTTTATCTAAATCTATTCTTAGTGCTCACCTAAGTTATATAAAAAATCCCTGTATAAAATTTTCTGCTTCTAGACCTACCGGTTTAAGTTATGTTATAACAATTATTGTTAGAATTTTATTAACCTAGTAAAAAGTGGTGAAGGGATTCGAACATTGGATAAAAGATGACTCAAAATTTTTTTAATTTAAAATCTTCAATATATGTAAATACATATTCATTCTCTTTGCTATTTGCCACTGCTAATTCCTGAAACACTATTAATAACAACGAGGGGTGCGTCCTGGTATGTTATGCCGTTTATTAGGGTCTGTAATGATACCTAATTGTTTCCTAAACAGACAGCGCGGGGAAGATAACTTAATTACGACGCATCGCCCGAATGCACTCCATTAATATGTCTACGTATTTGTAAATGTTTTATTGTTGCATGATTTACGTCATGAATACATCTATGAGCCCAATAAACTTTGGTAAATAGATTTATGATTATCATTCATTTACAAATGAGAGCATCAAAGAACATTTTTGAAGATATTTTTTATCAACTAATATAATTCAGATGAGAGTAATACGTGAATTTTGCAAATTTGTTGGTCCTTACTTAAACTCGAATTTGCGAACTTCGGATCTTTTTCCCGATATCCTAACCATTTGTCCGACAACGATTTCTTTTGCTATTGAATATCTATAAGATTATTGAGTATCAGAGGTATTATATACTACTTTTAATCATTTTGATATAGTTCCAAACTATGAGCAAGGTTGGCCCCATTTATTGTTGTCAGGCATGAAAAATATTCTGATAGAACAAATTGCAAGCGATGTTTAAACGGATAGGATTTTTTAAATTCACGGTTACCAATATTTATTTATCTTCAATGCAGCGCTTTAAAATACCCATGTTTATGAGTCTTTAGAAAGATAGTTGAAAGATACTTTAAACTTTAAGGAAAATAAACGTTCAAATTCGCGGTGATAACTTTGACAGCCATAAAATTAAAGAGTCTAGAGAACTTAACTTTGTATGTACTTTGAAACTTGATAAGCGTTATCAAATAACAAAAAACACGTTTATTTTTTCCATTTCCATTCTCATTTATATTGGAATTAGGGAAAATAAAACGCTCAAGTGCGCTCTGACCCAAATTAATTAATTTGGGCTCGTTGTTAAAGTGTCCACTTTCACTCGAACGTACAAAATCTCTTTTTTCATTTATAGCCTTTTAATAAAGTGGGCAGGTACACGACCCTTTACGGTTCAACTTAATATAAAAGGGATGAAGTTCAAAAGAAATGTTCAATGTAATTTATGCGTAAGAAAAATGAACACTATAAAGTACGTCCAAGTTTTATTGTTCTTTCAATTGTAATGAACATGGAATCGTATTCACGTTACGTTATTGAGGAATAATGTACATCCATATATTCTTCATATATATATATCCATCTATTCAAATAAAATAAAATTGAAGTGTCTGTTTGTAATGTCAAAATAACAGTTTTGTACTAAATGCATATAAAAGTATGTAATATTTATAACAAAATACCAATTTAAAAAAAAGTCTGTCTGTTTGTTTCGTGTTACCTCCGAAATGGTTGACCGATTTTGATGGGACTTTCACTGGCAGATAGCTAATGTTATAGGGAATAACTTTAGAAAAAGAATTAGGGTTCCGAGCAAATTGAAAAACTGGTCATGTCGAATCAATTCGGGCGCTTAAAAGGCTTACGCTGTGTAAACCATAAGAGATATATCAAATTAATGTAAGTACTAAATAATTGTAGATAGAAAAAGACATTACTAGGATCTTCGACTTCTAAGGATCACCCGAATAAGCATTTTTATCTTTAAAAAAATAACCGGGAGCAAGGGTAACACGATACGCTAGTGTGCCCGAGCGACGGCATTCTGTAGTCCATGCGAGCGGAGTCGCGGGAACATCTAGTTTATAATAAACCCTATCTGCATAAAGACTTGCCTTTCATATTGACACCTTTGATTAACTCTTCAGGGATACAGGCGTGATGATATGTTATGTTAATCGCAACACAGGACACAGGACATAGGACATCTTTCATCTTTTTGTCGATAATAGTTGTCTAAAATGATTACATGATGACGACGATAACGATGATGGTAATTAAGATGATGACGTCGAGGATGATAATGACGGCGATGATGATGACAATGACGAGGATGATGATGATAATTATGTGGTGAGGACGATGGTGATGGTGTGGTGGAGATAATGATGATAATAATGTGGTGAGGGTGATGATGAATACAATGCCAATTACGCCGATGATACTGACATTGACGAGGATGATGATGATGACATTGATAATGACATTGAAGAGGATGATAATGACGACGATAATGGTGGTGGCGATGATGAAGAGGACGACGCTCCTTAAGGAGCTCTGGAAACCCTACTCACCGTAGGAATACAACACAAGATTATTTGACTGCGATCTTCTGTAAGTTGGAAGTTTTCCACCAGTCGGAGTGCCTCACGTAGAGAGAAATCTCAAAAGATATTTATACATGCCCTACTTCTCTTAATACATGAAATGAGTGGTGAGTATAAGATGGTAAATGGTTATTTATTCGATTTTATTTTACTAGCTACTTCATATTGAAGTACCAACATTGATTAGATTTAAATGTGGACCGCTGGATGTAAATAAAGGGCGTTAGCTCATGCCCTGAAGCGTCCAGACCCTTGTCAGGCCAGTCGTCATTTCACGGGTATCTTGTCTCTGCAGCCAATTACAATGTGATTGACCAACGTCCAGGTCAGTTAGACCTTCCTCGACTCCCAAGTTTAAACACTTCGTTGGTCTTTAAAGGGCAGGTGTGAGGATGGAAGAGGTCTGAATAGAATTGTCCACGGTGTGTACCGAGTGTTTGGTCGAATGCCCGGATTGATTGGTTCGCCTTTACTCGGACTATATTCTGTTTCAATAATGAAGTGTTTCGTTGTAGGTATATTTGTTTATGATGCGTTCTTTACACTGTGTAATGAGATAAACAGTGTGTAACATTTAAATGGGTTAGTGAGTGGAACTCGGAAACTATAAAAGATAGAGTGATATGCTTTAAATAACCATGACATATGTTTTATAAATAAGAAAAATTGCATTCATAGATTTTCAAATAAACTTATACACGAGTCGGGAATCGAACCTAATCATTTTTAGAAAAAAAGATATCATTTTATTATTATAATTGATAGTGTATGTTGTAAGTAACAAATTAATGTCGCTAGAAAACTCTGTGTCTAAAATTAAAAGAAAATGTTGAATTTAATTATTTTGTTTTGAAATGTTCACAATAACAGCCATTTTCTTAGATACAATATTAATCAATTCTTTTAGGTACCGCTTTTGTGTGTAATTTGACGTCGCCTTTACTGCAATAATAAACGAGTTCGCCAGATTTAACCCCACTTGATTACCTCTTGTAAAATTAACTTAAATATGAATTATACAAAACCAGCTACGATACCGTTGTAGGTGTAATAACAACCATAGAGATCATTTTAAAGCAAATCCACCACTTGTAAATACAAAATGCAGAAACAATATCGTTACTTATAAGACTTGATTATTGTAATATTGGCTATTATTGTGAACATTTCAAAACAAAATATTCAGCACTTCCTTGTCTTTTAAGACACAGGGTTTCCAATCAAAATTTATTCTTTACAACCTACACTTTTAATTATCGTAATAAAATGTCTTACTTTGCGAATTGTGAATAACTTTAAAAAAAAATCTAAAAATTAAGTTTTTTGTTATCTTTAAAATTGATATCATGGTCTTTTAGAACATATTTCTCTATCTCTTATAATTTCAGAATCCCCTTCACTGGACCCATTTAAATGTTACACCCTGTATAGAAAATACCGTACCTAATTATTAGTTACAAAATGAAAACGAATTTCGCATTATTATTTAACTGACTTGTCCACTTTATAACTATTTAACAGGTTGTCTCAAGTAGAAACGGTTGTAAATATATAAATAGTATAAATCTAAAAATGTTGTCGTAAAAATGCACTACATACAAAATACTACTTATACCTGTTCGAAAAACATCCCTATCATTGTGAAGAGCTGACAAGAAACTCGATCAGGTTATTATTTTTATTACCCGTCCGCGAAAACGGAGTTTTATGTTTTCCGAGCGCATGTATAGGTAGGTATGTCTATTTCTTTGACACGATCTATAGCATAAATGACTTCATGGACCTTAGCATACGAGGTGTCGTTAGATTCGTCTTAATTGTCAGAGTGACATATGCTCTATAATATTTAATACGACGCGACGCCTGGGAATAAAATAAAATGCAAAAAATTATAAAAAAATCTTTAAGTATTGTTGTTGCAGTCAGGGTTGTTTATTAATTTATTATTAATTTTTATCTTTTTTTCTTTCAAGTGTACAAATAATTTTTACAGTCAATATTCATATTAATAATTTTGTGAACGCACTACGAGGGAGAGAAAGGGCGTGGAAAAAATACGTCTAAAATTCTAGACGTTCTATTACGTCGGCAAGTCCAAAATTACTTTGAATATGAACATAATATCATTCGATAAAAGTTGAAAATAACAAGCATTGTATATTTCAATAAAGAATATATTAGGAATCGAACATTTGCTATAAAAGCGTCCGCCTCCGCCATATATCTTCCAATAGTTTGTAACTAAGACTTTCTTCAAGTCAATTGTTACCTATTCCGGGATAAAAGCACTTGAATTTATATCCCGTTCTAGACGGTGGTCGGCCGCAGTACTGTTCGAGGAAAACTTATGAATTCAAAAGATATTCTTTCATTGCCTTTCCGATTGCCGCTTTCATACTAACGTTACTGCCAGTTGTTATGTTGAAATATTTGAATGACTTCATACGTGTAGAATATTTGTACTTAGTTTCGAAACAGTAAGTTTTTATATATATTTTATTTCCTTCTCTAGAATTTCCGATTTACATCATATTATTTTCTCAAACATGCATGGAAATATTGTCATTAAAAAAGAACACGCGAAGTATTGAATTGATATGGGTATCAATTTGCTGAGAAGAATATAATTTTTTTTAATAATATTTTTTTAAACAAGCTTATATTCTATTATACAATTTATTTGTTTGAAATTCCCTTTTCTAACATTTTTTATTTTCGCGACAAGCTTTAAAAAAATATGCGAATTTAAAAATTATTATATTACAAGTTTCATGTCTTTATTCATTGGCATTTCAATAAAAATATATGTTGTTAATTATATAATGCATTTTTTCATGTTGGTTATCTGTTTGTAGGCATATAATGCATTAAAAATGCTAATAATATTATAACAATTAGGTTTTTATAGTACCTAAATTAGGGTTAGCGCCTGATTATATAAAACAGCAATCAGACATAATTAATATCTTGCAAATTTATTTTTGTCAAGTATACAGTATAATATTATAATACCTATAATGATTGTGATATAGTTTGTAAAAGCTTTGATACGTGTGTCGAGCTGAGGCACTTTGCAGCCTTGTGTAAAATGTTTACTCTGTCACACCTTCGTTAGTGCGATGAATTTGCTCTACTAAGCTATGTTTATACTTCATTACGCTCTAATTCGCTCAGGGTTGGTCCATAATGATTTTTATAACGAATTAATTTAATTAATTGATATTTTATACATACTTTACGTAGAAATAAATATTTTTAAGTAGAGGCAACAAAAAAAAAAAAAAATTTTGTTAAAGGCTCATTATTTTAATTTTATTATAAAGTACGTCAAACGATCTCTTTATATTATTCAAAGATGTTTTTTTTGGATTAACGCCATATATCCTTATTTCTTCATCATAATGAATGACTAAAAGATCATTTTAAAGTAGGATTATTCCCTGCTAATGATTAAAAATAGACAAATACTTAGGTTTAAAATCAATATTTTAGTTAATAAAACGTAAAAATGTGTTTAATTAACATAATAGCTGTTCATTGCAGCTGTTGATTGTGGATATTATATTAAAATGTGCGAAATGTCCGGACATTTCAGCTAGTTTTTCCTTTATTTTGTTTTATTTTAAAATAGTGACAAATTACTATAACTTTCCCCAGTTATGAAAGAAGCCAAATTTTTTTAAATAATTATCTAACTTATCCAAATGTATCCCATAAACTTTTCAAATCAAAATAACTTTTTTACTTGATAGTCAACTGAAATGGCGAGTGCTCAGTCTACATCATTATCTAGTTCCCCCTTAGTTCACACTTTCCTAGACAAACTAAATGGAATCAAACGATACTAGAAATAAAGCTTATAATTCCACTGTAATAAAGCCACGAAATAATTTGTATACTCTTCAGTGAGGTTAGTTGTTTTATGGTGAACGAGTATTCGTGTCAAAGGGGTATGTGTACAGTGTTTCTGAAAATGTAGGGAGCGTGTACGAGAAAGAGGTAGGCGGTTAGAAACGTTGTTCGTTACGCGAACAATTGTGCCCTTGAAAATATAATTAAATTTTTAGCATACCATGTTTTACATTTAAAAAACAAAATTATCTTTTGTATCATAGGTATAGTTTAAATGGATTTGAAAATATGATTTTTATTTTATTCTTGTAATTTCGATAAGTCAGCTTGCATGGTGGTAGGGCTTTTTCTAATAACCGCCTGGCTGGCTACCACCGTCAAGTTGAAGATTTGTCGCCAAACACCAATAAGTGTGATCCGACAGCTGCACTTGAGAGCCAGTCTTCCACTAGGCTTAGCGTGCTACCATCTAGGACCAAATCATTACTTAAGATAAGTGAGATTGTGGCCACAACGCTAAACCTATAAAGATAAAAAATCTGAGTTTGTGCCAAGAGGCTCGATCAACATTATTGTATTACGTTCAAATCATAGAAAATGCACTTGCTTATGGTACATTGTAGGACGCTCTTTATGTTTCTGGAACCAGTTTTAGGTATTTTCTCGATTGCTTTTACATACCTATTAGTCACAAATAACAAAATATTTAAAATGTTCTACTGTCTGAATCATGGCGAGAAAAGAGAACGAAAGGAAATAAAGAACTATTCAACAAATTTCCTTCTTCGTCCATTCATAATAGAACTAGTCGCGCTCGGCTCCGAAGGCACAGCTTTACGGTAACCTCCGTCTTGGTACGAACAAAAAAGTCCTGTACGTCATATCTTTGCCGTACTGTGAAGCTATGGAACTGCTTACCAGCTAGTGTGTTCCCTTCTTCCTACAACATGGAGTTCTTCTAAGATAAAAATAAATGAAGATACATTTATTTTAAGCAGACCGGCATGACAGCAAGTACTGGCGATGCTTACCATCAGGACAGGACATCTAGGACAGTAATAGACATACATACAAAAAGAAATACTAAGCTCTACTTAAATGGATTTAATAGACGGACTTTTTCAAACAACAGTCAACGCCCATATAACGTGTTTACTGCTCAATTGCTCATATAAAATGTTCACAATTTTGCAGTAAGTATAGAGAGAAACTGTTGTGTGAAATGATAAATAAATTCCAACAATTTCCACAACAATTATTCTCTTAAGTTGATAAGTGTTTATGTTAATTCGCTATAGCAAAATTATTTTTTTAATTTAATTTTTTGATAGTATTTTATTTCGTTCAAAGTAGTATTGAGTTTCTTCTTAAAAGTTGGCGTTGGTCACTTTTAAGGACTTTAGTTACTTTTATTGCAAAGCAATTGCAAAATTGTAAAGTCATAGGTGTCTTTTTGAGAGTAGTGAAATATTTTTAGGATAAAAGTAAAATAGTAGTATAGTAAATGATAGAAATAAAACATGTTATTAAAATATTGTTTGTTAATTAAATGTAGGTATTAATTAAAGGTAACCATGATTTATATTCATGATGATTATTACAATCGTATAATATAATAAGTACTATTTTATCTTACCAAGATATCTTAATGGAGAAAAAATAAACGAAATGCATACATATCCTTTTGATTTGCAATGTCAGAAGCAGATTAACTTTCGTAAATAATTTTAGTAAAATAAATTTATATTCCATTGACTCCTAAAAACAAATTTAAATACAATTACATTGTTTATGTATTCAAAAATAAAATTGACTATTAATAAAAAACAATGTTTCCGCCCGGGATCGAACCGGGGGCCTTCTGCGTGTTAGGCAGATGTGATAACCGCTACACCACGGAAACTATATTGTAATTGTCGAAATTAAGAAAAAACATATTATTGCTATTCAAATAGAGTACAAAATATTTTTAAATTTTTTCAGTTAAATAATGATTAAAAATTTAAGTAATAAATTAAATATTTTAGAACCGATTTTTCAACCAGAAGATAATTTTATTTGAGGTACAATTTTTATGTTTTGACCAATAATGTATAAAAAATCGACCCTAAATCATATTATCATATAACATTTCACTACATTGGTATTAATATTTCGATAAGCGTAAAATAATTATGATAGGTATAAAATGGTCAAAATAATTGAAACAAAACAGTGACTTTGTTATTTGTAGAAAGTTTACTCTCTATAGGACCGGGTCAATGGCCTGATAATTTTATTTGAGGAATAATTTTTATTATTTGACAGATAATATACGGGAAACCTGTCAAAATTAATTATTGAAATAAAGTTGTGTGTTGAAAAATCAGCTTGTTGTCTGTAAGTCACAAATAAGAATTAAAAATGTTCATATTTGATTGTTTATATTTTTAGAACGGAAATTCGATTTTTTTAAACTTTAACTTTTTTACTCCAAACTTAATATTTTTTTCGTTCTACAAAATAAAGCTAAAGGTATATCCTTGTTAGTACTTACTTGCGCTTGTACTTCAATAGGTATATTATATTATTACAGAAATAGGTTGGGAAACAAAATATTCCGTTAATATCAATTGGAATGTTTGAATTAATTTATTATAATTACTAGGAATTATACTCATTAATTTAAGTAGAGAGGATCTCTTAAATGATTATCCCAATTGAAATCATTAATTGCCAATTATATCGGTACAAAAGAGCAAACGTACAATAATTTAATTATTTGTTAACCTTAACGGTTTTAATTAAAATTGTCGCAATAAAATTTGTAGTCTGTTTTCTCTTATTAAATTTCAGCGATTGTGTTTAAAATATGGTATTTGTCTGTTAGTATTAATATAAATTAATTATTTACTAAATGTACAATAATTTCTTAGATTAATTTTCTAAATAAAATATTGAATTTTCTCTACTTTATAAACAAATTTTTTATTAGAATATGTTGTTTAAGCAAACCTTCACCGGTGAATTTGTAAAAGCCATCTGAAGTTCGAGTTTTCTTGTGCACTTATAGCTAACAGTGAAGTCAGATATGAAAAAAATCCTTAAAAAAATCTCTAAATGACAGAGAAAATCGTTGCGTGGTTTAAATAAGTATGCAGATATACAGACAGACGTGAACAGCGACTTTATTTTGTATTATGTATCGATTGAAATGAATTATACTAATTTGTTGAAATGGCTTACACACCGCCTATTTTGCGTCGTAAGTAAAAACCGTTTTTTGTAGCACAGCGAAAATAGAGATTGTTCGTTTAATATTAAATAACGTGAAAATCTAGGTAGTGTATGTTTTTGCGAAGCTCTAGGTTACAGTGAAACCTCAGGTATTTTTTTTTGTATTACATAATATTATTGATTCGAGGAATGTAATAGCTCGCGTCATAGCTATGTCTCATTTTACGACACCCTTAAGGTATTGAATTTGAAAAAAAATCTATGAACAACGTCGTTTTATTTTCTAACTAAATTGCTAAATAGCAATGTTCATAAATCTATCTTCATAAATGATGGATGTTAGTACAAACTTTCATCCGCCTTTTCACTACGTTAGGGTTGAATTTCCAAAAATCCTTCCGTAGTACTCACCTACAGTGTAAAAGGAATCCGCTTGCAAATTTTCACGGTTCTATAAGTCCCAGTAGTCCCAGTTAGTCAGTTATACTTTTATTTATCTAGATAATTTTGAGCCAGGTATTACAAATTTAACTTTCGTGTAACATACCTAACTCAATTCACTATAATGCTGATATGTTCGCAACAACAATTTGATACAATGTTACACGGGTGGGCTATTTTCCATTATTTATTGCTCGAGCAGGATTTATGAGCGTGGCCTACGCCTTTATTAGTGGTAACTGTGGAGTGTTTCGAAATTCCTTTGAACTTAGTTGGAAGTTAAGGTCAAATAATGTTCCTTATGCTTAAGATGCTATTTTAGATAACATTTGATTTTGCAAATAAGCTGTACCGAATTGACTAACGTTTTGATGTAGGTTTATTTCACTTTACATAATCAATATTGCATGTAAATTTATGTAAGAAAAAAAACATCGTTTTTTAATAAATACGTTTAAGTAATCTCACATATATCCAATGTAAAGTTATTTTTGTAACATGTATAGAAAGAAAGAAAAATTATTTATTGTCACAAAATACACAAACAAAAATCAAAAATTTTAAAAAAAAAAGCAAAAATATATACGATATAACAAAAAGATGTGGCATCCGCTTTTTAACTATTATTCTTTGATTTCGTTTTTTTTTTAGTTAAGTACAATACCTACTTCTTTTTGCGCGTTTAGAAATGCAACATGACAAAGTTAGCCATCAATGATATTGTTGTAAATTCGTTTTACTGACGTTGTTTTCAATTGTGTAAAAATATTTTACCTTGATTAAAATAACATCTTGTAAATTTTTTACACAATAAAAAAGTAAATAAAACGAATTTACAACATTATCATTGATGGCTAACTTTGTCATTTTGTTGACAAGCACAAGCGAAATAAAATTTTTAGAGTTATTTTTGTATAATTACACCAAAGCATAACTCCTGAGTGCGTACATAATATATATGATGTTATTTTTTTAATTCATCCTTTAGTGACGTATGGATTAAACTTTGAGTGAAAAACTAAACCCTGAGACATATACCCATTGCCCTGGACTGAGAATTAAAGCTTATGAGGAGTCGCATTACCATTTTTATAGCTACGTCTGCGTATTATGCAGATTGCTGTTCGTCGCATAACGACTAAAGGACTAGGATGTATGCACTGAGTCTCAAAATGTAAGTGTTAGCGAAAAAGACTCAAAGATCATGTTATAAGAGTTATCTTATTACAAACACAAATAAATGCTTAATATTTTTGCTTTAGTATCGTAATAATTAGTAAAGAATAAAAAATCCCAAATGGCTAAATTTTTGCTTATTGATATAAAATTACAAGTGGTAGACTCCAACCAACTTGCCATCAAAAGAAAACGTACGCAGAAGGTTGGCCACATTGCCTTGTTGTATGACTATGTTTACTCGCTGACAGAGTTACCGATTAAAATTAAATAATAATTAAAAGAGGCAAGAAGGGTTGTCATTGACAAATATTGAAAATCTTTTATATTACGACGTTGGCAAGCAAGCGCCTTATGGACGAGTGCTACAACAGAAGTATCACATGAACATTGCCTTTATAATAAAACCAGTTCACTCTACTCTTGAAGAACCGCTTATTGTTAATTTAGTTCTTGTTAGTGTCCAATAAAAAGCTGCTTTTCAAATACGTACCTACTAAATTGACAGTCATATATTTTACGAATAATTCTTTACTTTAGATTTATTATTTAATTTTATATTCTATTGCTAAGTCCGCTGGAGGAAGGATCTGCTAACGTTATTAATCTTCGACTATGAGAAAATATATATTTGAAAAGGTTGTATTTTAAAATTTTAATGTATGACCAAGTGTTGATCATAGATTAAGCCAAACGTAGGTACAATATGAAAAATAGCTTGCAAATTTTGATGCTACATACGTACTTATACGAAAGATGCAAGTTAAGATAGTAGGTAGTCATTTAATTTCTGGTACAGTTTTCCAGTGTTGTGACAAAATTTATATTATACTAGCTGTGCCCGTGGCTTCGCTCACGTGGACTACAGAATGCCCGCGCGAATCTTGCTCTCCCACTCCCGGCTATTTTAAAGACAGAAATGCTTATTGTGGGTGATCCTTAGAAGATAGACATAGGATCCCGCTGACTTCTTTGTAGGTCTTTTTGGAACGCCTACAATTATGTTTAATTTTCTATATCTCTTATGGTTTACTCAGCGTAAGCCATTTAAGCGCCCGAATTGATTCACCATGACCAGTTTTTTTAATTTTTGCGGAATTCTAATTCTTTTTCCAAAATAAAAGTAGTCTAAGTTACTCCCTATAAAATCAGCTATCTACTAGTGAAAGTCCCGTTAAAATCGGTCCAACCGTTTCGGAGATTACCCGGAACAAACAGACAGACAGCCAGACAAAAATATTAAAAATTACCAGACAATTCAATTTTATTAATTGTATAGATAAAATGGCTTAAGTAATTCATATTAAATTTAGAATCATATTGAATACTGAGTCAGTAGATATTTATTTAAAGTTCGTTCTCTTGAAAATCTTTAAAATTTGTACCACGGCCAGAATGTGTTCTGAAAGCGAGTGCCGCGCTAATATATGCAAACCCGGTTTAAAATTGACTTGTTTGTAGGGCACACTTTGTTCGTGATTACTCTTTGAGGTACTCTCTCGTGTGGGACTCGATCTAAGCGAGATTGCGTGGTAATCTTACCGTTTCAGTCCTCTGAGCGACATAGGCGGATTGTAAAACGTCTTTTGATACACCTACATCACGTGTTTGTCAAGACATACCTATTTAAGGTAAAAGGTAGAAGCTTGTGGAGGAAACTCACGACTAAACTCTGCGGTAAACTTAAAATCTATTTCAAATCTAAAAGAATATTGTGTAATTTATAACTATTGTAAATTTTTAATTTTTTATGATATTAATAGTCGTATCTGTTCCTTATTGTATGTTATAAGTTCATTATTTTTTATTTAAAGTAAAAAACAAATACCGGGATAATAAAATAAAATAAAAATTGCAATATCTTTGATTTTTGGTTTATTTTGTTTTTAGTATAACGATATGTCTTAAATTATTTTATTCTATAAAAGTGATAGTAATGGAACATACATTTTCTTATATGTAACAAAACTTTAAATCAACTGTTATATAAAATAAAAAAGAAATAATTTAATAACATACAAGTACAAAAAGAGTGCTACGACAATTCATTTTAAAGTCATTCCCTAGAATGTTTTGTTCAAATCTGTACAAAGCGTTGTATACGGAATTTTAATGTAACGGACTTTGGTATAAGCAAACCCGGAAATACTTACAGCACTTTATGATTATTGCCTCTGCTTAGCCTTTTACTGATACTAACTTTAAATGAAGATTTCAGTTTTCTCTTAAGTAAATGAGAAATTTAACAATGATTTTTTTAAAATTTAATATCGAGGTGTTTTGTGTAAACAAAAGGTATTTTTATTTGCTCGTAATCAAACAACATATATCACTGGATGCTCGTTCTTATCATCGTTCAAAGAATTCATTTGTAAATGAATCTAAGGAATGGTTTAAAATTCAGCAAAATTTGAAGTGGCGATGATGTAATTTTATCGAACGAGTTGATTAATTAAAAAGAAACAACTACACATTTTCATTGTAAATGTTAACCATTGTATTTATTTTATACATTTTTAAGTTTCTCAGTATCTATTATAATTGTATTTATTTATATTACTATATATAATACGGTATACAGTACGCCATATGCCGATATGAGTCGATCGCAGCCGCACGAACGTTGCACGTTGTTATGTCTGACATCAACATGCATATTCAATAGCGACCCAGCCCCGAAGCGTATCCGAAACTTGTACTAACAAACAACTGCGTGTCAGTTACTGATTGTTAAAAAACATATAATTAACTATAATACATGAATATGTACATTATATTATGTATTCTTCCGGTGTTTAACTAAGCGTAAATATTTTTATAACAAAAGATGAAGATACAATTATAGTTTAGGCTAAAAGCCTCACGTTATGTACGAGTTTCTTTTTTCTCAATTGGGATTAATAATAGCATACGCCGTTTTATGTTTCTTACACTCATCCATTCAGCCGAAAGTCGTCCACTGCCAGCATGTGCAGACATAGGCCTCCCTGTAAGATCGCCTCTACCACCCTACCTTATAGATGGTCTGCCCCCAAATTACGTCGTCCAATGCGTGGTCACTACTCAAGAAATCTTCAGCTCCATCGGGAATCCTTTCTACGAACAATGTGCCAGAACATCACCACTTAAGTCTAGGAATTCCGAGATTCTCCATAAAAATATTATAATTATTGTGTATATTCCCTTAGGTCTTATCTACTGGATCATCAAAGTTTCTACACCTGTAGAGACTGTAGTGAAAGGTAGTTAATAATAAATTGATAATAATCGATAGCTCGCATAAGTAAAGGGGTTCCACGCTTGACTAATTTAGTATACTTACAAAGTTATGTCTGCTCTAACAACTCGCATTAATTACTACGCACAAACACCGAATACCTGTGTACATATACATGTACAATTAATTTTACCTACAAACTGTACCGTCTGCCGATAAATTAAGTGGTAGACATGGTTTAGCACTGGACCGTCTAAAGGCCACTGCATACGTAACGTGTTTTAACCAAGATGGAACGGGACGACAATTTCATCGACGGCAAAACATTGTTTCATATATAATGTACAGGAATGTGCATACGTCACGGGTGCACGGGCAGGACGGTGACGTGGCACCAACGGGACGGGAAAAATATCGTTGGCGGCGATATTTATTATGTCTCGCCCCGCGCACATCTCGTCCCGTTCGTGGTTCCGCTGCGAATACACAGTCGCCCCGGTCGTACCGGAGAGTATAATTAGTGAAGTACGCACGTCTCGTATTTATGAAACAAACAAAATGGACAACATACGAAAATACTTACTATTAATAAAATTAACAAAGATCCTGTGCACCTCTTAAACCTTAAAAATGCCAATGGAAGTCAGCAATCACTAAATATGTGCAATGATCATTTTACATCTGTTGGAAGTAAGCTTGCTACTAGAATTCTTCATGATATAAATACAGATGAAAAAAGCTTAACAAACTTAGTTAAAATCAATAATACAGCCTCTGAATCTTTCTTCCTGAGACCAACTGACAACGTAGAAGTAGAGAAACTGATTATTAACCTACAAAATGGTAAAGCACCAGGGATAGATGGGTACACTAAAAGTTTAGTTAAATCTATACGAAATGCTATTATTCAACCACTCACCATAATCTTTAATATCAGTCTGGCTATGGGTGTATTTCCTGAAACATGGAAGATAGCGGCTGTTTGTCCTATACATAAGGGTGGAGCTAAAGATGTACCCGATAACTATCGTCCGATTTCTTTGCTTGGGATATTTTCAAAATTACTTGAAAAAATAGTGAATTATCAACTAATACAATATATCGAAAAATTTAAATTAATATCTGACAGACAGTTCGGTTTTCGACGGGGTAAATCAACGGAGGACGCGGTGTTATTGCTAACATCAACTGTAGCGAAGAAGCTAGACAAGAGACTGTGTTGTAACGGTGTATTTCTTGATCTGGCAAAGGCCTTTGATACTGTGTCTATTCCTATATTGATAAGAAAACTTGAGTGTATGGGAATAAGAGGCATCCCTTTGCAATGGTTCGCAACATACCTTACTGGACGAAGGCAGTGTATTAAAATTGGACAACTTACAAGTGACTTACAGAGTGTTTCGTTTGGGGTGCCACAGGGTAGTGTACTTGGACCAACATTATTTATTATTTATTTAAATGACATCCATGAGCTTCAAATCATGAATGCTGAGATATTTTGTTACGCAGATGATACTGCGATAATCTTTCACGGTACATCTTGGAATGAAGTTCAGAGGTATACAGAAATTGGCATGACTAGGATATATTTCTGGTTGCAGCGTAATCTTCTTACACTTAATACAAAAAAAACAACTTACATAAATTTTCATAAGACATTCGCTTCAGCACCACCTACACTACCTGACATCAGAATACACACATGTGCTAGACTTAATGATTTTTGTGATTGTGACAAATTAAGCAGAAATACACTTATAAAGTACCTAGGTGTTCAAATAGACCAGCGTCTTTCATTCAAGAATCATATAGAAGTACTGGCTCGGCGGTTGAGAAGAGTGGTGGGTGTTATGAGGCAATTATGCTCTGTAGCATGCCTTGCCACCCTAAAAACCATATACTTTGCTCTTTGTCAATCTTTGATTTTATACTGCATCACAAGTTGGGGCAGTGCTGCTAAAACTAATATGATAGTAGTCGAAAGAGCCCAGCGCTCAGTAATCAAAGTCATGCTGCGGAAGCCTTATGGATACCCAACCACAGAGTTGTACAAAGAAAGCCGATTTCTTAGTGTGAGACAATTGTTTATACTGCAAGTTGCTCTTAGAGAACATAGAAAGGTAGCCGTCTTACCGGAATACAGTGAAATGTCAGGACGTGGTGTATTCCGTGTGAGAGCTCCCTTGGTGGGCACGGCCTTTGCGCAAAGGTTTGGCCCGTTCATTGGCCCCTATATTTACAATAAAGTACAGAAGCTATGTTCAATTGGAGACTGTTTGCTTTACGAAGCAAGAAGGAAAATTATTGGCTGGCTAAGTACCCTGACATATAACACAACTGAGGATGTACTTACAATTCAAAAATAATTTTACATTTTACTTCTTCTCTGATTACTAAAACTGTAAGTAATTTTCCATGATGGTTTTGGCTGTTGCATTTATATTGTGTGTTATTTTATTTATGATAATATGTATGTTGTATATAATTATGTTTATGTAGTATAAAATGTGGGTCTGTATTGCATACTATATAACGGTATAATATGTAGTATAATGAATAAGTAATGTGTAATGTAATGATTTCAGATGTTATTATGAGTAAGTATAATATGGTAACTCGTATGTAAGGTTCCCAAGACACAGGCATGCCTAGTTTGGGGCCATTGTTAAAATTTAAGTTGTAAATTTAAGTTTTAATAAATAAAATAAATAAATAAAAAATAAACTTATAAAATTGAGTCTCATCCTAAAAGCTCTTTGTCAATAGTGTGGTATTAATACCCCACCCCATCTTGATCTCTTTCCTGCAGTGTAAGATATACAGACCACTTCCTTTTCTTCTTAATGGCTGTAACTTCTTCATCATCTAAAACAACAGCAATTAATGCTAATTCTTCAAAAAAAAATCTATCCATAATTCCTTTTTTTCTTGTTCACAACACACTAGCACGTTAGTTTCACGTCACTGTTGCGGTGCGTATGCATTAAACACCCGTCCGTGTTTTCATAACACAACGTTCCGTCTCCGCCCCGTCCACGTTCTAACGCCGTCCCGTATGCAGCGACCTTAAATCAGAGATCTAATGAACCATTACTTAGGAACGCACGAATAAAGTGTCTTAGGAAGTCTGCCTTTAAAGATGTTATCGATATAAGTTTAATGATAGTTTTTTATACAATTAAGGTGACAAACAAAAGTATCTTTATTGCTTGATGGTAAACAGTTATACCATAGCTTATGGACGATTGTAACACAGAGGTATCACCAACGCGTTGGCCGAACTTGAACTCCTCTTCCCCAAGAAGCTCTGGAAACCGCAGGAACTCAACACAAGATTTTTGGCTGCGACTTTATGTAATGTAGACTTATTTCACCACTCGGGCTGCCCCTAGTAGAGAGAAATTTCCTATCTGCCTGACCTCTCTTTAATACATCTTTACATCGAAAGACGTGGTTGCAGTCCTTTTAGTATAACAGATTTATAACTGATGATCGAAGATGGGAGTAAGGAAATATTTGAAAATGTTCTTATAAAATTAGAAGTAGTAAATAAGAGTTCTCCAGAGTATTTCATTTAAACGAAGTCAAAATTTCACTTCAACAGACAAGTAGCAGATAAAAAGGTTTATTGTACACCACTAATTTCAAGAACTGGCAAGTGGTATTCTCGGTATTCCTCGATCGAGATTAAAACTTGATTTCGTTAAGACGATTACTACGCGTTCTACCCCTACTATTTTGCAGTTAGTTGCATATATTCGCATCTATAGGAATTTTATTGTTTGCTAAATATGGGTTAGTCTACTTCGCTTATTTTAATAGTTTAATGTTCTACGGTATTTTACTGTGTGATTCAAATCCTGGGGTAGATACCATATTTATACTACAACTAGCTGTACCCCACGGTTTCACCTGTGTTCATTTTATCCGACAGACACCGCGACGGCAACGCACCCGTGTAGTCTATCATATACAATTGTTCTAACTTCTCGCAAGTACAAATTTAATTTAATTTTTCATTTTCTCTCTTAAACTATATATTCAATTAACATGCTATACAGGGCAAAATTTAACTTTATAAAATTGTCTCTATGGTGAAGTAACTTTTGTCCGTAAGGATTAATATACCATACCTAAAAATAATGCTCAAAAGCCAATTTTTAATCTTCAACAAAAAACATCCAAAAATATCTTATTGTGGCTTATGTATAAGAGATAGGCATATGTTATCCGGACTTTAACTTATCTTTATCTAAAGGCCAATTTTTTATATTTGTATTTACGTGTCATTAACAGTTACGCCTGCGCACGGGGATAAAGCAGTTCGGGATAGCTTCAATTTCCGATTTACTGAACAAAAATCAACATTTAATAGCTGAGAGTCGATTATTATTAAATTAGTAATTATTATTAGTCGACTAGCCTAAGTTTAGATTCTTCGTGAATCCGGCTATTATATATAAAATAATTTTTCGAATACGACTGGTAGTGCCAGGGATTTGGCGTATTTAAACAAACAAAAACTTTTCCGTTTTATTATATTGTACAAAGTAATATAAATATAGACAGATAGAATCTTCTTTATTCTTCTTCTTCTTTTCTTCTGGAGCGATTATGATGTAACTTTCAGACAATCTTCTTAATAGCCAAGAGGTTATCCTGTAAAGTTTGTTAGCAAACGGATCAATGTTCCATAAGGACTTCAAAATGGCAAAGCAACGCTTCACTGGGTTTGCTAGTTATAGATAGATAATACTATCTGTTAAAAATGTGTAATACTTTCTTTTGATGACCTTTCTCATATATCTAATATAACAAATAGTTAACTAAACAACTTTCCATTAAATTGCAACATTATTAGTATTCTGTCAAAGTTGGAACGATTTAAAGTCATGCTAATTACGTTACGATATTTGGAACTAAATTAGCTGAAGCAAATGCGTGGTAGTTAATTAGAGTTCTCATAACATGTGTTTTAGCTGATATTACACGGGAGAACATATATAGGTTGACACTCCGAAATGAACTTTAAACTGTTTCAAATAAAATATATTTAAGGTTGTGCAGGTTTCAGAAAATTCTGTATTAAATCTATGGTTTTAAATTGGTTTAAATTTGTGCATTAAATTTCTGTTTGTACTGGTGATTATTTACAATTATACCTACACTTTATGACTCTTGTAAAGTAACATTAAAATACAGTAAATTAATTTCTTTTTTTTGTTTTCTTTTTAATATACATTTTACTCTAGCATGGCAGATTATAATTATTTAAATAGCTGGCGAAATCTTTAAAATAATTCAACAATAAAAATAATATTTTATTGACGCAAATTAGGTAGGTAATTTTATTTTGAAATTTTAAGTGACATTCAATTTTGACGTGACAACGTCTTATAAATTGGTTTGCCGGGTGACACTTCAAGAAACTGCGTTACGCTCCGCTCACGTTATGCGCTCACAATGAGAGCGAGTGAGAGGCACGCGTCCCTTCCACTCGGGCATGGTTAGCCCGCCTAAGAGCGAGAGAGAAAGACATAAAGTCGTTGTCACGTAAAACTTTCGCCCGTATACCGACTTTACAGGCAACCAATTTTTTTTTTTTAAATTAAGGTACGTACTTTATTTGCCCATGATCGCCAAGCTAGGGTTCCTTCACTGTTTAGGCTCCCTCTATTTCGGCAGGTAGTTTGCTTCTAAAAGGGACAGGAAAAAGTAGTGTATAAAATTACTTTTAAACATGCGTTTGTGTCAACTGTGTTTCTTTGTGAATATGTGTGACTGTTTGTATGTTTATAGGGTATTTTTGTTAATGTATGAAGTATTGCATTTTTAAAATACATTTAATATCAACGTTTTATTTGTCAGTTTTAAAAAGCTTTTCGTTTTGTTGTATTATTTGTTCATAAGCCCTCCTATTATTATTGATTAATTAGGTATATGAGTATCCCTTATGGGGGAAGAATAGCCTATTTGCTAAATGCTGTGTTAAATATTAGATCATCACATTGTTTAAAAATATGTGAGGAATTCAATGGTGATGAATTTGTATCGATTCTAAGTTTTTCTTTCATCGACTACTTACTTATGTATCAAGTATTTTGTACCAACTGTACAAAATAAGTATATACATAAATATATTATTAATTTATGTACCCTTGATTTTCATAAAGCACGTTCGTCTTACTTTGTATGTTATTTTAAATAAATCAATTGTAAATATGTAATTTAGGCACAAACAGAAACAAAAATATACAACTAATGCCTTGCCGACTTCAAAGACTAATTCTAAATCTGAATAGCCACATAGTTATGTCGCGTGCTTGTCACAGATTGAAATAAGTTAATGAAGACAATGGTAATGTGCCCAAATGACCGTTGTGGCCGTCCGAGGGTTGAGGAAAAGGCGAAGTTATACCACATAGTAACATCATGATTATTTCAATACAAAGAGATAAAATTATACAGAAATGCTTTCGACAAAATTTTCATACAAAAAAATTAGTGTCACTGGAATTTAAAATATTTAATGGGTATTTATTTATTAAAACATCGTTCAGTTGTTTTACTTTCGAATATTAAATAAGCAAGTTAGAATTTTGTTCGTACTTTTTAATATTGTAGTGAATATCTTGTCTATCCGAGTATATAGTATTTTATTATAATATATTTGGTATAGTAACACAAAAATATTATTTAAATCAATTTTGTATATAAATTACTTTGTATGTATAAATTATAACTTTCAAATGTTATAATTCTTATCAAATATTTGCTTAAAAAGTATCTAAACACATTGCGATTTTTTAAAATTCAAATTATTAAGCAACGGTTCGGCACTACTTAGCGATTTTGAATGAATTAAAACAAATTAAATCGAAAAGTTTCAATGAGAATTGGAATAATGTTTATAATAATTATTACAAAAGACAATTTATAACAAAAAAGAAAACCAACTTAAATGATGAACGAAGTTGACGGTTCAATGCCAATGAGTTTAAAAGGGGTTTTTATCTTGAGGTATCCGAACAGCCATAAAAAATATATACAGTTTAATTAAGAACCTCCTCCTCCTTTTTCTGAAATTGGTTACAAGGAACAAGTAAACCAGTATGGAATGCTGCGTTTAATTTTATTATAAATAAATAAATATAATAAGATATCAAATTTATTTTCTATTCGCCTGTGTTATAGACGAGCGTAAACGAAAACAAAAGTAAAATTATTGTAAAGAGGTGATGTACTATAAAAAAATTCATTGTGTTGTGTGTGGTTTTATATCATCCAGCAGTTTATCCATTGAACTAATTATGTATTTATAAAGTATTCATGTCACTAGGTTGATGACCTAAAGTTTTAATTTTGTTTTTGTAAGCAATAAAATCGGGTTCCTTTTAATTTTAGAAACTAAAGCTATGATTGCATTATGAATGTTTGTTTTGTTCTCTCAATATAATTCTATTTAATATAGTCGTCGGATAATAATACAAACTTTTAGTTTATAATCAATATTGTGAAATTGTAAACTGTCGATAAAATTGAATGGACACTAATAATTTGCAATGTTCTGCCCGCGCGCAATAAGTTGAGACCTGGGGGCGGTGACGCCATAGACGCATGGTTGTACTGTGCACAAAACAATATCACAACAAGTTTCCACGCGCGACTTCGTCTTTGCTATTTTTTTTTAATGTAGCGAGTATTGTACTGGGTACATACATGTTCTTTTTACTGCTTGATCAACAGGTAAACACAACTGTTTGTTCTGTTTTTCGTTTTCAAAAAAGTCCAACATTTTTAACACGAGATTTCTCTCTTCGCTGTGTAAAGTTTTACCCTTCATTATAAAAATAAACTTAACACAAAAAATAACAATAACATATAGCAGTAACTCTAATAACAATTAACGAAACAGTATCAAATAAGATCATAAAATCAGAGCGCGTCGTCGTTGCGTGACGTAAGCTAGTACGAGACCTAAGGTGTTAAAGAAATGGCGTTGCCTACATTACAACACGTGAGCTTGAGGGGAAGTTACAAGGGTAGCGGGCGGAGGGTTGCATTCCAGGCGAGTCTCAACATATCGCGCACGGGTTATAAGGCTTACATTTTCGTAATATAAGTTTATAATCAAACCATGTTATATAAACTGGATTGGTTAGCGTATGACGAGTATTATTGAATGAAATGTAACATTTGTAAATTTGTACTTCAATAATGTTACTATTTTCAGCGGTTTTTTTAAATGTTAGATTTCATCCAATAATACTCGACATACAAATGACTATAAAGGGGGATATTCCATATTTTTTTCATAAACATAAAGATTAACAGCTAAGCTTTATTTCATATATTGTCTTAAAAGATGAAGTGAAAAGCGTTCAATAGTCTATTTTTCCCAAAATACGATAGATACTAATCCTATACGTTTTCATTTACCCGAAAAAACTGTAAACCCGAAAGTGCCGTGTGAATCCTGTTTAATTTACACGTATACAAAGACCCTCATTGTGCGGAGGTGCGAAGTGATTTGCTTGTCAAATTGGTAGGCCGAATAGGGTTGGTCCGTAATCGGCTTATGACAGCCGCGTCGCGCGCCGAGCAGACAAGTGTACCTGTCTGGATTTTCTGTTAGTATGTAATTTTTTGGGATGGACATTACGTATGGTTTAAATAGTTTCTTCAGTAATATATGTCTTATGTATGTGTGAAACATTTAATAAAATAGCTTATCGATTACACACAGTCTCACCATTTTAGTCAAGTGAGTATCAATCAAAGCAATCAAAGACAGTGTAAGCAAATCAGTTTAGAGACGTTTTTGTATTTGTAGTAGTGTAATACACACACTGTCTACAACCGGATTAAACCAGTTTGCGCTAGCTACCACATGCGCACTGTAACTACAAACGTAAACTTATACAACGTACACTATCTCAAATGCAAAATCGTCTCCAATGATTTTTGTATCTTATTCATAAATTCGTGTTGTTTGAGCCTATATTGTGTAATGCAGGTGGGATTTTGCATAATAAAGATGTGTTATTATTTATAATTTAAGTGAATTGGAAATAATGACATGTATGATGAGTTCTGAGATGCCAAAATAACTCTGTAGAAAATTCTATCACTGGAGGATACTGAAATCATCATAGGGCAGGATACTATAATATTCACACACATCCACGTCAAAAGTTTATAAGTTCTTAATCTTTCATTTGATGGTCTTTATTTTAATTCATAAACTTACGTTATTTTGCTCTTAATTATATAATTCGGTGCACAAGTCAATCATATTTTATAAGTAAATACGGCATTGACACTCTTTATATGCAATCATGGAGGGTGGGCAATTACCTTCAGTTCACTTTGAACTTGATACAGGCTGAGCAAGAAGAAACTTTTATCCTTTTTTGACAACAGAGTTTCCGCTGTGACTTCCTTTCTTTTGTTTCAACACTCTGATAACAAAATTTGCGTTTTGAAATTGCTTTTAGTGAGTGTATAACGCATCTATTTATAAAACGTCAATGGCATAAGTTAATTAAAAACAATAACTGGGAACAAGCATAATAGGCTGCCACAAAAACTCTCTGTCCGTTTTAATAAGGATCCGCTAGCTTGTTAGAACTGTATTTGGACATTTACAAGAACAATTAGAAAAATGTAATTATTTACGTGACGTTGGCAGAATTGTGGGTGAACACAGTTGCCATTAAATAAAAAGAAGGACTTAGTTTATTTTTATACGCTCACAAAGTACACAGCTAATCAATAATATTTCCCCTCTTTTCAATTAGTATAGCAAATGTACCTTTAATGCTCAGCCTTCGGGAAAAATCCACCCGTTTTACCTTAAGCGATTTAGGGGATACAGTACTAAATGAAATCTCTACTAGCGGGGAACCCGGGGATCAGTGGGAAGGTAATGATGGTTTAATATCTTGAAGTTTCTTTGGAATACTTAATTAAGCTATTGCTAGATGGCACGTGATATCCTAATATTTAATTGTAACATTTTATCCGTAACAGTAATATAAATTGTATCTAGGTCAATAACTAGATAAATACTTTAATTATTATTTTAGTAGCACAGTTTAGAATATAATGGAAAACCCTAAAAAAAAGGAAAATTGTCAATTGGGAAAAATTACATTCGGGTATGATTAAAAGTGTAAGATTTGACCCTAAAATAATAGATGTGTCACCAAAATCGAATCACCAAATAATATCAAAACGCTTACTTAAAAATATGAATTTTCAACAGCTGACTTGTTTCTGGTTACGTTATGATCACCAGATACAATCAAGATTAAGTAAAATAAAAATCATAAAAAACAAAACTATGTATTTATTTGGTGACAAATGTATTATTTAAATGACATAACGAATTAATCAACGAAATGATCAAATACACACTAATTTAAAATTTATGAAAATGTACATACTAGTACTCACATTCATTGTTCACATAAATATCATTTTCATTAATGCACATTTGAAATATCCATGGTAACCTAACACAATATCAATCAGTAACAGAATGTCATAAGTGTTGTCTAAAAGTTTTTGTTTTGTGCCTTTTTGGACAGGTAATAAATAACATTCATTATTGCGTGGCAACAAACTTCTTTTTTACCATTTTACCATTGCCTAAAACATTCCTATCTCATTTTCTCTCACGTTAAATCTTATGAATTTATGTGTCTGTCTCTTTTTACTGTCGCTTTCGCTTTTTCATTTCATCGACTTTCAAATCACAACGATGCTAAAGAAGTTTTCACTTCAAAAAGAATCATCTAAATCGGTTCATAGATAAAGAAGATGCCTCATCAAAAAATAATAATATACAGTCGAATTAAGAACATAATCGTTTTTTAAAGTCAGTTAAAAATACATCATTATCTTCTCATAAAAATGCTATAAAATGTTTTACGTTAGTTATGTTCAATATTAGCATACTTACGTGAATCTATTTACAGATATAATAATCTGTTGTTACCCATATTTCATTGTATTTTCTTCGTTATGACAGTATGCCATATATATGGCATATGGTATATGGTATGGCCATATACTTCCATAATAGATTTAAATTTGACATGTTTGTTAGCCACGTGTTTTGAAAAAGTTAGGTTCATTTTAAACCCAAGAGTTCACTGTTAAGTACAACAAAATCTAGAAAAAGTTATAACTTATAAAGAAAGTAAAAGGAAAATTACCCCAAATAGGTATAAATAGAGATACTAGTCACTAGATGCCTAAGATCTTAGTAGAGAATTACAATAGAATACACTAATATTTCATTGGACACCATAGAAAATCATACACGTTATACTTTTAGGCGACCACAACCCTTAGAGTGATTTCTTCCAGATATACCTTTATAAAATACCTAAATTAAATAATTTGTGGCGGCAGTTAATACAACTCAATCTACATAGTATAATTTTGTAAAAAAATTAGAAATAATCTCATATTACTAATTTTTTTGATAATTTATTCGAAAAAGTTTAAAATCCTTGTTATTAAAGGTGCGTATAAACATAGTTAATACATAGCAAGAAATCCTTACCTGTTTAAAAAATCTTAAAATTGTTATTACGTCTTTAATTTTCTCCCCTCACCGTCAGCGTATCTTCCCTTGTAAATGACACGGGATCTAGCGCCTTTGCTTACAATAAGGACTGTAGAAATAAATCTGTTCTCCTTTTTAATATTTCGTCGCCCCGCTATAATTTATCTTTTGTTTATTTAGGAATTCTTAACGAGCTCTCTTGTATTTTGTTGTATTGCATTTTTGTATTTCATTTTAGTTTAGAGATTTGAATAAAATGCAATATAATAATATGAATTATTAAACGATGTAGATATATTAGTTTCACTAAAAACTTTGCATCTATTCTGAACATTGAAAATGGACCTGAATTTATGTATTTCGAAGTCCTCTTAAACTTTGAGATTATTAGTTTTTGTTTAGGTTAAAAATAATATACTCTAACACCACACATTAGAAGACTCTCGACGATGACGCCATTATCGTATTTCACGTGGCATAGCAGACATTATACGATCGCTCATAGTACGGCGCTGTTACGGCGCGGCGCGGCGGCAGTGCTCCTATATTACGCATGGAACTGAGTGATATGGGAATTTCTACTTAAAGTGTTATATTGAGGAGTTACTCTACTAGGATTTTGGCTATTATGTAAAGTGTACTGTTTTTTTTTTTTTTTTTTTTTTTTAATATTTGTTAGATTGTAATGCGCCATGCTACCATCAGGCAGTGCTTTACCGTTCTTTTTAAACAAATCTATGGTTGGTTATTTGTTTATAGACATTATATTTTATTGTGTTTCGGTTGTCTTAGTTCTCAAATGACAAATTGAATAATAAATACATGCAGATCTGTAACAAAGCAAATTAAGAAATCAACGGTTTACAATTTAATTATTTGCCGCTTCATAAATTATCGTTCGTATACACACATGAACGGCATCTCGTTTAATATGAAACAAATGGAAATGTTACCGGGATGGAATGCAAATTTATTCAATTAATCCGCCCGCCAGTCTGTATATTGGGTGTCGCAAAGCCGTGATTGGCGTTAAGTCGTTCGCCCGTGCGAAAGTGGTTTGACGTTTACAGAATAGGGACCCGCGGTTGTGGGTGCATTCGAAATTATGTTTGCACGTTAGTTCGCCGACAAAGGCTTTCATTGCTGCCTAATGAAGGTGTTTTGTTTTATATATTAATAGCTGGCCCCGCAGACTTTGTTGGAGACAATAACTCGACCACAGCGTCACCTATCGCCTATAGGAATAATATTAAAATCTTCTTCATGAATAATTAATACTATGACGGCTCAGTGGTAGCGTGTACTAAGTCCGCGTCGAGCGCCGTGAGTTCGATATCCTGCAAGGAGCCTGTGCTTTCAGTGAAGGAAGACATCGTGATGCAACCATAATTATCATAGTGGTTGAATGGTTTCTAATGCCCGCGTGGGTAACTTCCAACCGCAAGTTGATAATCTGTCCCCAAGTACTCATAGGTGTGTTCCGGCAGCTGCATAAGGTTCTTGTTCCCATAATGCTAAAAACCTATAAATAAATAAAAAACACTTAGATCCTAATATGTTTGTGTGTACGTAATCTTTTTCGAAACTACACGACCGTTTTTCATGATTCTCTCACTGGAGTAATGTGTATTACATTTGTATATTTGGAAAGGTTTTTGTATAATAAAAGGTACCATTGTTATGTACAGACTTATAAATATAATTATTGTGTTGTCAATTTATAACGAAGACGGTATGTTTTATTCAATTTTGAGATTATCACAGGTAGAAGATATGCTTCTTTTGGCGTGCTTATTAAAGGGTAAAATTAAAAAATAAGCTCGCATAATAATGGAAGTTCATCATGATAATAAAATAAGTTCATTTTTCATATATTTTTGAAAAAATAATTGTAATTTGATTAATATAATCTATAATCATACAACGTTGAATAGTTTTTACACAATAACCCCTTTTTTTACTCAGTATACAAGAATCGTCTCGAATATGTAAAAAAAATATTTTTGCATGCTCTCTGTCTCTAACATTGCCAAAACTCAGCAATCTTATCCGGACAGTCTTGAACACTTTGAAGTAAATTCCTTAAAGGGCCGTAGACTAATGTTAGACCACACATTCTTATACAGGCACTAGCTTGTATTACATGGTATGCTAGACTGTTCTCATTTGTTAAATTAAATAAACATTAACACTTCTTACAAATTACCCAGAAGAACAGCATTTGTACCATTCAAATCTAAAACCTATAAAAGTAATTTGGGGCCTTTCGCATGCTTGAATAGAATCCAAAAACAATACAAAAGCTTATGCAATGATCCCAGTATATAACATATTTGGTCAAAGTTACAAATGCTACAGAGACAATATTTTGATTCATAAGTGTAGTGACTAAGTACTTAAGAGTTTTATCTACATTTTCTTGATTTTATGTACATTGAAACTAATTACACTACTTATTTTTACATGTCAGAGTAACCTTTAATAAGGCAACACTTAGATTCTAATTTAAGCATGTTTTGTATTTTTGATTGTAGTGAAGTGTATGCCTTGTGGTAGCTTAATAAATTGACATAAAAAAATAATTTGTAAAATGAATTCACATTATCATCATTGATGGCAAATTTTTTTGGCAGCAAAATTTTTGGAGATATTTTTGTTTTATTACGCCAAAGAAGTATAGCTTCTTACGTGCGTACAGAAGAACACCCAATTGTTTAAATATAAATTTGTAAGTCATTGAATGTTAGTGACTCCAGAGAAATTTTGAGAGTAGTTACAATGGGTTCAAATATTTGCATGCTTCATTATATGAAGCTAGCGTGCACTTGACAAATGTCCATCTTTTCGGGTACTATTAAATTAGCTTATTATTTTCTCTACCTTCCCAGAAATGGAAAAAGTAGTAATGTGTACAAGTCATATAATAACAGCGAGTTGTAATTTAAATTCACCACTAGCATCTTAATTATAAGCACTTTTAAATAACTCTTGCCTTGGTTTCAAAAACATGAAATATTTTTATTTTTACTCTAATTATATAATTAATAAACCTCAAAGAGCTCTTAAAATTTCTGGTTTATTTCATATTCTAAAAATTAGTTGAAGTAATTTATCTCAACTTTTACCACGAGTTCTTTCTTTTTGAACTCGCTAATCTGTGGAACTAGATGTCAAATATGAATAATTATTTTTAACATAGCATACCATCACGCCCGAATCTCCGAAGGGTTAAGCAGAGATGTGCTAATGTACACGCACAGTTTACCGGCGAGCCTATTGCTATTAATCGGGCATAAAGCCAGACTCCAAGCGGTTACTGAGAATTTCATAGAATAACACTTTGCCTGACAGGGGAATCAAACCCAGGACCTTGAGCATAGTAGTCACGCTTAGGGTGACTAGGTCAATGAGGCTACTAAATGAATGTTTTTTTAGGTAAAGGCGTGGTGCAGGTTTT
Source organism: Saturnia japonica (assembly GCA_033032175.1). Lineage (NCBI taxonomy): Eukaryota > Metazoa > Arthropoda > Insecta > Lepidoptera > Saturniidae > Saturnia > Saturnia japonica. The sequence goes on along the minus strand of CM065311.1, from coordinate 16,994,264 downwards.
GTCGAATGAATTTGACACTACTGAAACCATGGATAGAGTCCAGTGTTCGGAACCGGGGACTATAATGTTTTGCTTGTATGTAACTTTCGTGTTGTCAGCTGTCACTTAGTACAGGTCAGTGATCGCGCCGCTTGGCTTATTTGAGATTTTTTTTTTTGACTGGCTCGCGATATAATTTTTATATGACCTTGGTAATTATTATCAATTGATTAAATACGCGCGTGTTGGGCCAAGGGTCGAGATATTTCCCCCTATTGCGGTCAGTTGTGATTGCCTTGAAGGTCAATGTGCTGGTTTGACTTGCTTGTCTTCTGCCAATAATGGTGAGTTTATTTGAATTTTTATAACTTATAATATTTTGTAATATTAATAGTTATAAATTTCCCAGACCTGCGAAACGCAGGGTAATGTTTTGTCACGCTTCACTCCGTCGAGATTTCAGATGTGAAGTCTTTCACTACTAATGCTAATCCCTGAGCCCTTGATGGAGTATAGAACAGCCAGAATATTATCTTAACAATAGTATATTATACTGTAAGTGGCTTTTAGGTTGTAAATAGTGTACGTAAATTTAGCATAGTCATAGCAACTGTAAAAACAAAACACAATAATATAGTTATCACTGGATTTCCGTATAAACGCTATCCTTCATGTATTGCGTCAAGTCTTGAAACTCAGATGTCTGTGAAATTTATGACGTCTAACTCCGAGTCGGACCTGTCCTTTTGTGGCACACACAGCTCCAGAATATTCCCGCTTATACGTTATTATCTAGTTTATCTATATTCATTCCATGATCTACACGACTTGTATCTTAAATTATATTTTTATAGGATATAAAATATATAGGATTGGGAAAGGGATGATTGGATGGTTTGCGTATGTAGAGAGAATGAATAAAAGTAGAATGACTAAAAAAAATTATAAGGTAAGTGTTAATAGGAGCGATGGAAGAGGAAAACCTAGGCGAACATTCTTCGATCAAATTGGGAACGTTCTGAAGAAAGTTCATGTCAAGAGTACTCTAAACCGAGGAGCATGCGTGAAAAGATTAATGAATATTGAAGAAGCGAAAGATTTATGCCAAGATCGTAGCAAGGAGAAGGACGTGGGAGAGAAGCGTGATTTATGTATGTATGTGAAGAAAATCAAACATACTGTCAATCGTGCATAAAACTCTAATTTTAATAACATCTATCCGAGATATCGTATTAACTTTTATTGATCACTAACTGTGCCTCACGGTTCACTCGTATTAAATTTATTTGAACAAGTATTAGGCTACACGGGTATGTTAGCGGCGGCGCATTGTAGAGATGGTCGAATAAATTTAACACTGGTGAAATCTTAAGGTACAGTTAGTATATTAATAAAATTACGTAGCAAATAACAAACAAACGTTTCGCATTCCGGGCCAGTTGTTTTATCGAATTAGAGAATAGTTATTTTGTGAATAAGACGGTAAAATTTATCGATATCCAATAAAGTTCCGAAGTTCGTCTTCACTCAGACGTGCCAATGAGTCGTTTTGATGTGAATTATACTAGTTACATCCAGACAATTAATTTATTTGTTTCTGTTTTTATTGCCTCGTAAATTACGTTGATAGAAGCTTATACAAACTTTTAATATCATTTTTTAATTAATTTTTTTTTTGTTTTCATTTTTCAACGGATCGCTTACTTTAATTTATAAAATTTTATTTTATTAAATACTAGGGGTGCCTCGCGGCTCAGCAAGCGTTTGTTGCGCAGTAATTATTTTCATCCCGTAATTTTATTATTACTCATATTATCGACCTTTCATATAGCTTATCGATTAAGAAATAAGATGAATTTCCCGTGTCAAATTTTCATTTATGTAGTATTGACGAGTCTTATAGCCTATCAATCATGGAATAAAAAAAAGGTTCCCGTGTACAAAACTTCATAAATATCGGTCAAGCCGTTTGGTAACGCCATCTGTATGTTTATAACGTTATCTATACTTTTCCATTTATCTATACTTCACACGCTATATATTTAATCTATGTAGTATATACTACCCCTTCCCTTTTTTTTCTGAACGGAACGCACAACCGCCAAAACCACTCTCTGTTGAAAACTGACTGCTACGCATCGCACGCTAATCTTTTCATCTATAAAAAAGTGTATCAGTTAAAAAACATTACCAGGACTTAAAGTGTTTTTAATGAACTACTCAAAGTGAAATTGTGGTGGAATAAGCATCGCGAACCAGCAAGTTAAACAGCGCGAGTTCCTGGTAAGTTCCGTTCTCTTTCCTATCAAAATATTTCCACCACCGTTTTTGAATTAAATAAAGACATACAACGAAAAGAAAAACAAGTTTTTTTTAATGACATATTCGTGATCATTGGCATAATTATGTGTTTATAGCAACAAACTACATATTTGTAATAAAGACGATGTTAATTTGAAAAATGGATAATTTAAATTCTGTGTGATGCTATCTGGTAATAGCCACGTTTATATTTTACGTAGTTATGTTATTAATTTATTAATAAGTGAAGGTGAATACTTACAGTAGGGTTTTGCATGTAACATTCAAGAGTATTGTTTGTTCTGACACGTCAATAGGACCGCGGCGAGGCGCGGCGCGGCGGGAACTCGTTCCGAGACAATTGTCCTGCGATACCAAGTTAAATTGCGTTGCGACTGGAATACGCTTTGATTCGAGTAGGGAATATGAAAAGCAAATTTCACGTTTTATGATGTTGTATATAGAAAAAGTACGTACTTATGGAATATTTATGTACGTATAAATTATACGTCTTTGCCGTAAAAAATAACTTAAAAATAATTCTAATTTTTTTTACCCGCTTGCCAACAATGTAATGAAGTTTGCCGCCAATGATAATAATATAATTTTATTAAATAAAAATAATGTTTATCAATAAACAAAACAAAAACAATAATATAATAAATATATATTAAATTACATTATTATTATGTCGCACTTCCTTCACATAATGCGCGCGTAGCTCTACATTTTACTATAAACTATAAAAGCCAACAGAAGTATAACCTAAAAAATCTGCTGGGACATTGGTCCTCTGTTTTGTCAAAGAATTTTGTTTATAAGAGTATCTCTTTTTATTCTCTCGTGCCTCATTTCCCATGTCTTTTGGAGTCGCCATTCTTGAGGTAGTTCTGTCATTTTCAACCTTGGCTCCATCGTCCACTTGTCCCTCATTACTGTTCCCTTCCAAGTGGTTGGTGGCCTAGCACGACCTTTTTTTAGGATCTTTTATGTCTATTACGGATTTTTAAATATTATGGTCAACCTCACGACGCATAATATGACTAATCTGGCTTTCGGCAATTTTGTCTTGATTTCCGCGACTATAAATGTTCCCCGAACATGCTCATTCCTGAATTGACCCTTAAGATTTACATTTTTATAAAAGTATTTGTGAAATATTACATTTACACAACTGAACAATACTGATGTGATCACGAAAAACCTCTTTTACCGTGGTCGTGATTAAATGCTGGGATAATTGGAAATTCGATTTAATGTTACCTACATAGTTCACATCTGAGGGCAAATAGCATCAATATTTAAATAACTATAATTATTTGCACCATCATAGTTTTCAACCCGGTGACCACTGCTGGGCATAAGCCTCTGTTCTTGTGCGCCACTCATCTCGGTCCTGAGCTAATCTCATCCAGGTCTGACACACGATTTACATAATATCAACATCCCAACAAACTGGTGGAAATCCGACGTCTCGTTTATCTGTATAAACGTGGCCACCAATCCACCGACGTTTCAGCACCCACCTAGCAACATGTCCTGCTTAAGTTTCAAATTCGCAATAATCTTTCCAACGTCGCAGCTCTAAGTGCGGCGTTGGATCTAGATAGTTTTTACTTGATCTTGTAGTTTGATAAAAAAAATTGTGCGTTTCATGGCTCTCTGTACCACATGTATTTTGTAGACAACCTCAACTGTGAGCGCCTATATCTCGGTACTATGTCATGGTTTGTAGTACACAATTTACAATTAAATACACTTTTACAATCAAATACGAGTCTTCAAGTATTGTGGAACATCAATAAGTACCTACAACTACTCATTTGAATTTAATTTCAATGATATCATAATATTTATTTCTTCAACTTCTGTGTTTAGGCCAGAAAAAGTATTACATCTTCTTTTTTACACGAGTTATTGTTGAACTACGGCCTAGTTTTGTGTTAAAGATTAATAATGTACAAGAAAGTAATACGCGAAGTCTATAAAGCGTTTATAAACGAAAAGTGATTAAAAACTTATTTCGTATGTAAATACGTGATTAATTTACATAAAACTTTAAGCATAATTCAAACTTAAAAACAAGAAGCCAAAACGAAATCCTTTAATAGAAATCATCACAAAACCTTTGCCATAATATGGCTTTAACTCAGACAATTTAGATACAAGGAAGGATTTTGTTCCGTTTTCATTTTATACCAAATTATCCGCGATGTAACGAACTGGATTAGGCAAGTAATATCAAGGGAACAAAGAAAGAAAGTGATTTTTGTGCTCCGTTTCACGTGACCGTAATTTGAATATATTATGTCTTGATTATTGGCTTTGTTCGTATAGTTTGTGATGAAAAAGATATTGTTGGAAGCCGCTACTATGGCTTGCTAATTAAGTTATCTACCAGTCATACTTAGTATGTCTGTTGTATTATTTTCAAGCTTGCACTTTTTCTAGTTACTTTTTTAACTGGATTAGCTTTTTTTCCTTGAAATTATAAATACATACATTAGATAAGGCCTCTCGACACTTGCAATGGGAATTGATCTTTGTTCTTACATATTCAGATAGACCGTCGCTCTCTCTTATTTGGGGACATCTCATACTATGATTGTTTAGACGAGGATTCTGATCAAGAACGCATTGGTGTCACGTTTATTATTATTATTGATAGTCTTCAAATTATAATTTCAATACTGCTTAATTCATTTTATTCTGATTTAAGTACAGTTTCGTTGGAAATGGGAATGATCCCAAGGCACTCGTTATTTTGGCATCGAAAACTGAAGCCGATTAACTATATCGTCGCCCAGAGACTAAAGTCAGCAGTTTTAGTGATCCCAATATCGAATGATATTTAATTTCTCCCTGAATAGTAATGTTACTATCATAATTGGCAATTTTTAGACTTTCAATGAGTGATAAGAAATATAATGTAGATTGTACAATAAACCTTTTAATTACCTACATTATAAAATTAAGAAAATTAAAGTATTAATTTCTTGTCATTCTGTTTTAATAATTTGATTGCCCTTTGTTCTTTCTGTTTTACTAAAGATTTTTTAATTAAATTTAACAGTCTCTTTTTTCTATAGTTTTAAAATAAGTTTACAAAAAGTAAGACACATTTTCAACTATTTATGAACTATAAACACGGGCTTGGTTTCTTTGTAAATATCCTTCTAATTTACGTAGTTTCTTTTTTTACTTATCGTTAAGACTAGAATAGTAAGATCTTGGCAGAGTCGGTCGTTTTTTTCTATTAAAACAAACGAGCATCGATTAACTTTATCGCTGTCACGAGACTCAACTCAGCATTTGTGGTCGTAATGTCGATAATAACATTTATCTTATTAACCTAACTCAAGAAAATAGACGAAGAATTGCTAATTTGTGTTCCTATCAAATATAACGGCTAACTTTCAAAATCAAATCAGCGTAAATTATTCCCTTTCAACGCCTGCAATAACTGTAATTCTATACTAATATTATAAAGCTGAAGAGTTTGTTTGTTTGTTTTGTTGAACGCAATAATTTCATGAACTACTGTTTCGAATGGAAAAATTATTTTAGTGTTGAAAAGCCCATTTATCAAGGAAGGATATAGGTTATATAGCATCACGCTAAGATCAATAGGAGCGGAGTATAAAAGAAAAATGTTGCAAAAACAGGGTAAATTTATTCCTTTTGAGAGCTTCCATTATGTGACGCAGACGAAGTTGTGCGGGTCAGCTAGTCTATTATGAAGCTCAATAGTTTGTTTGTTGAACTTGCTAAGCAAACAGACAGATTTGAAAAATACTGTAACATTTTGAGAAAAGTTATAAGCTATATAACTGCACGCTACGACCTTAAGGAGTGGATCAGTAACCACAAACGTCAATCAATTTGGCAAGCTGTATCTACGGGAAGCGAAAAAAACGATAGGCTATACGGGTGCATTAGCGGCCGCGTGGTTAGTTGACCGAATAAAATTAAATATAACACGGGTGAAACCGTGGGGCACAGCAAGTGTTTTAATAAACTCCATTAATTCGTCTCTAGGTTGAAATACAGGTACGTTAACATGTTTAGGGATAATTATTGTTAGGGTCGGAATCTAAGATATTTTTTAAAGTGTAGATGCGTTATCCGTAGGTACTCTATTTTGTCGATATTACAGTTAGGTAATTGCCTGATATTCTCTTAGTCACGTATTATCCAGTGTCGCGGTTGCACGTCATTACAACTCGAAATATAATATATTAATTTATACGTTCTAATAATAAAAATAACATGTAATGTCTTTCATAGTCTTTCTTTTTTGCTGACTATATAACTAGAACCATTATTTATAGTTTGTATGTATAGTTTAATTGCGCTGTTTTTAGTGCAATGTTGTAGTAGGCTTATGACGCGTCTATATATAAAATACCGTCGGTCGGAACACCAGATTGATTAGAAAAAAAAGTTTGAATAGGTATACTAAGAATTCAAAGTCAATGTAGTTTTTTTATCGTATCTTTTTATGATAATAGATACACTGTAATTTTCAAGTTCATTGTTGTCTATAATATAATACTATATCTATTATTATATATATCTATTATATATATTATATATATATATAATATTTTATTATAAATTCGTTCTGCAGTACTGGCAATTTCAAATCAAAATAATTTTTGTTTGGCTAAGAATTCTAATTTCAAATTAATTTTATTTTAAAAACATGGAATTCTTTTTCCAAAAGTTGTCATTTGTTTATTGATTTGTGTTACATTTTCATCGCATTTCAATCTTTTTTGTCATCATGGATACGTTAAAAATTCGAGTAATTATGGAATATGAGTACCATCGTGGCAGCAACGCGACACAAGCGGCACGCAACATCAACGACGTTTACGGTGCTACACTACAAACCAACGCACCACCTGTTATTGGTTTGCTAGCTTCCGTTCTGGAAATTTCGACCTGAAAAATGAACCTCGCGGTCGTCCGAAGACTTTGGTCGACAATGACGAATTAAAGGCGATTATGGAAGCTGATGATACACAATCTACGGTTGAGTTAGCAGCAGCTTTCGACGTTAGCGTCAAAACAATATTGGTCCATTTACATCAAATTTGCAAGGTAAAAAAGCTTGACAAATGGGTGCCCCACGAACTCAATGATCGCCATCGTGAAGTACGCGTCGAGACGTGCCTTGCACTGCTCAACAGACACACAAATGAAGGAATTTTGAACCGCATTGTTACCTGCGATGAAAAATGGATTCTGTTTGATAACCGCAAGTGCTCAGCAAGTTGGTTGGATCCTGGTTCAGCACCTAAACAATGCCCTAAACGAAAACTTACCCCTAGAAAAGTGATGATCACTGTTTGGTGGTCTAGCGCCGGTGTGATTCATCACAGCTTCTTACCAAACGGGGTGAGCATTACTGCAGATGTGTACTGTGAAGAACTGAACACAATGATGGAGAAGCTGGCACATCTCCAACCAGCATTGGTAAATCACTCGTCTCCGCTGCTCCTGCACGACAACGTGCTACCTCATACTGCACAGCAGACGGTCTCCAAGCTGCAAGAACTGGGGTTAGAAGTTCTCCGTCATTCGCCCTACTCACCAAACCTTGCGCTTACATACTACTACTTTTTCCAGAATTTGGATAACTTCTTGGCGGGAAAAAAATTCAATACCCGAGAGGCAGTACAAAATGCCTTTGAAAAATTTGTTGCCTCCCGTCCAGCTGATTTCTTTAAGAAGGGCATCAATAAACTGCCAGTGCACTGGCAAAGATGCATTGATTGCATGGGTGATTACTTTGATTAATACAAATAAAAAATACATGAAAAAAATTCGTTTAATTTTTTTAATACAAAACGGCAATTTCATAGGTATATATATATAGGCATATATTCTTCTTCTTTATTTTAAATATATCGTGATAATTGCTCATTTATAAAACACTTACACTATACAAAAGTACACACTATAGATAAATTTAATCAATACTAATTACATAAAGAGATTAACTTTATTTGTAGGAGGTAATCTCAAGAACAACTGCATCGATTCTGAAAATTATTTCATTAACATAAAGCTATGTGACATAAGCTATATTTTATCGATTTTAAATTTTATATTGTATTTAACGCGAATGAAGTCGCCGGTGGTTGCTAGTAATTTATAAAGTACTTTGATGTATTTGCTTGTTTGATTTTTGTTAAGATTTCAATCGAATTACCTCTTCTTTTTTTAACCCATACTGAATTTTACGGCACCTTTTCTTTTACAATTTACTATTCCCATAGCGATTCCAAGTTGCCGTCAAATACATATACGAAACGCTTCACATATTATGTACAATGTACATAGCTGCTAAGTCTTGTGTACACCGTTTTACGATTTTGCTGTGAAACCGTAAATCACAAAGTTGCAACGTGGACACATCTTAAACTGTCCACGTCTTTGTTTCTCGAAATTTCGCTATTCTGTACATATATACATTTAGAACACTCTATACATTTTATTCTCCATACTAACTGAAATGTTAAAAATCTTTATGATAGGAAAATTATTTTCTAGGGAGATATAATTTCTACGATATCGAAGATAGGTCCCAACATACGTTCCTGTATCAGTGTGTTCGGGTTGAATATAGATCGTTCTTAAAATGCATGTTCTGGTCCTGTATCCACGCTTTTATGTAGAGGATGGGTCGGTCTCAAAATATGTTTTATATTCCTTTATCTACGCTTTCGTGTAGAAAGAGTCGTCTCAATAAAGGTATCCTGTATAAAATATTTCGTGTAGAAAATGGATCGCTCTCACGTATCCAGCTTTGAGCTAGAGTCCACCACAGTTTTAGACTGTATTTTACAGCACACGGGTATAATATAATTGTATTTTTATATATTGACTAACTGTGCCCGCAGCTTCGACATGCCGTCGGTAAAGCGCACGGACAAATTATACTGCCCTCGATCCCACCATCGGCGGCCGCCCCTCGGTTATTTTAAAGACAAAAATGATTATATTATTTTATTTTTTGTAGGTCTTTTTAAAATCTATACCTATGTAGTAAGTACATTAATTTGTTATATATCTTATGATTTACTCAACAAACGTCAATTAAGCGCAGCAGAAGCGTACTTTTTCAGAATTCAACATTATCGTCACTGGTTATTTCGTACGTTAATATATATATAACATAATGTATCATATGACCTGGCTAGATAACATTGCTATAAATTAAAGAAGAAACCATGTATATTGGATAAGTAGTTCTTGCGTGAAAAGAACATAAACGGACAGACAGACAGAGAAACTTTGAGTTTTATAACATGTATAGGATGTATAGAAGTAGAAAACAATGAGGTGTAAAAAGATTAAAAAAAAAAGAAATTATACAATGGAAATAAATAAAAAAAGATCATAGTGTCACCACGACAGAAGAAGAGTTTTCATTAAATTGTCACTTGAAAACTTGCAAAGAAATTTCATATAAATCGTTTTCACTGAATTCTAAATCATAGGCGACCATTCGAAACCCCGGTTAACTTGGATAGGTAACAAGCTGGATGTGCTCAGGCAGTAATGAACGGCATTCCACACATTCCACAGTGCGAAGACATTGCAGGTGGAAAGTCGTTTATTGGATTTCGTCTTGTGAACTCGGCTCGCTTTTGAGAAAATTTTATTGAGTTTTTCTAGGTTCGGCGTTACTGGAATTATAGTTGGAATCGTTTTACAACGTTTGTACGAACAGTTTTTTAGCTTGTTTGTTTTTACTACAAACGAAACATTGATTTAATATATTGCAAACGACCTATCATGAAATTTTTAAATATAAACTTGAATTTTAGTGGAATATTTTATTTGTTTTATTTATCTATTTTAAAAATCTGTAGTTCTATCATGTAATATTTTTTCTCAAACAATATGTATATTGCAAACTGTAGCAGAATATGTCATGAAATTTTTTTTGTCTGTTTCTCTGTCCGAACTTAATTCAAAAACTGCTTCACTGATTTTAATGCTATTTCGCATACGGGATATATAATATGTAATTTAGCAATTGATATGCTATAACAATATTATTAGAAAACATTTAAAAAAAAATTGGAAAATATTATTTTTTCTAACGTTAAGTATATAGATAGGTACGCCCCTTCATACTTAAAGTCCCGCTTATTGACTTACTATCAAAACCTATAGGATCCCATGAACCTACAGTCTTGAAATTTGGCACTAATGAAAATTTTTGGCATTTGTGATGTACGGTCTCAAAACTCCTAAGAACATAATAAACAATTTAGTTTTACTTGGATATAGATTGGATTTTACTTAGAGATATTACGCGAATTAGATTATATATACTGAAATAATTATATTCATTGGAAACACTGATGCATCCATGGCAAAAACTGCATTATGTATCCAATTAAATTTTTTCGTATTGGCTCTCGACGGGAGATGGCGTTTTTACAAGCTAGTTGCAAACATCGGATTGAACTTTTCTAATTATACTAGCGTGTCGGCAAAACCGGCGTACGGATTTTCATTTTACAAAATAGTTTTATTTCGTCTGGTTTTTATACTGAGAAATGTATACATATGCATTATTTTATGATTGTTTGTTTGTTTGTTGAAAAAACTTAATCTTTAATACTAAAATGTTTGTTGCCCCCTTTTCAGGTAGGTATAAGTAATTTTAGTTTCATGTCATGTTAAATTTTGGGATTTGAAAATAGAAGGCATAAAGGTTGACGAATGAAATTTGTAATTACCAACATGACACAACGACTATGAATAAAAATTTATCGTATTTTTGTAATTTTTTGTTTTGTTAATACGTTATTTCATTAATATATCGACGGGTCGGACCTATGTATATTAGCCAAAGAGCAAATCCATAATTTTACAGAAGAGGCTACGAAACAATATTTTTATTCTTGTAAATATGTACTACATACGTCATTCTACTGCAATAAAAATATTGCTCACACGATTAGATTTATATTTTATGAAGCACTTCTTTAATTATACTGAAGGAAAGCGTTTATCATATTAAAGATAAAACAACGAAACTGGTATTTAGCTCTTTTCATAAGATCCATCGAATTGTAAATAATGATTAATTCAATAACTATCTGCTGATGGAATTCCTAATGGAAATGTGCCAAAGTAACATATACGAGGCGCCATCTCAACAAAGTGTTTAATTAACATGAAAGCTTGTGAAGATTGTTTAAATTCTTTAATGTACTAAAAATCCGTACGGGTCATCTATAATAGTAAATGTATTGGTAATTCCAATTTGCGGGCCAAATTTAAAACATCACTATTACCCATAGATCTTTAAACTATGTATAATGCATGTAACAAGCACTATCACTACTTAAGCTAACAGTATCTAAGGTCATTAGTATTAGTGTAGGCCCAGCTAAAAACCAACGCTATGATATTTGTCACTTCATATTATGTTGAGCTGGAGATGTTTTCTAAGTTGAATGCTGCGTTTGTTTGGCAACATTGCAATATTATTAATTATTTATGTAATACTCTATTTTAATTTTATGTTTGTAATTTTATCCGTGTTTTCAAAATCTAATAAATATCCTTTCTTTCTTTCTATGATAGCTAAATATATTCTTATAAGGATGTATATACTACACACCATGCAAGCTAACTCGTTATTTCTTAGGGAAGCAATGCAATCATGTTGCTGAGCAAATATAAACATATTTATCTTTTACTTTAGTAAAATACCTAAATTGTGGAATAAAACGTGAAAAACGTGAACCCTAAATTGAGGCACATATAAGCAATTACTCCGACCCGCGAATATGAAGTCGTCAAAGAGAAATGAAATAGCTCAGCGGCACAAATAAATGCGGCGCAAACAACACGGCAATAAAGATTTATTGCTGAGATTTTTCACGGAACTCTGTACCTAATATAAGTTATAAAACAGTAGCGGTTACTGAATAAAACGTAAATATCTAAGGTGTAGTAGTAATTTGTTTATGTTTTGAAGAGTGGCTAGCCGCAAAGCCTCAATGTTCACGCTGCCGTGTTACTAGCAACATGCACTGGCACAGGATGCATTTTCAGGTCTTTGTGAGGTCGGTTATATAAAGATAAAGGCTGCAGTAATTATTGAACATCAACTGGACTGTATGTATGGTTTGAACTTCATAACATTTAAAAAAAAATTAATATATGAAAATATTCAAAAATATTTCAAAGCGAAAACTAAAATTAGTTTGAAATTAAAAATACACTTATCAGTTTATCCAGTTTTAAATTAAAATATTTAAACAGTTATTAAGAATGCTGAATGACCTTATCTAGGGAATAACCCGCCTGAAACTTACAACTTGGAGTGTTGATGAAAATGAGAGGAAGTTAATGAACTGACGAAAGATGGCGCAGACATCACCATGGTGATAATTTGGAGACGTAGCGAAATATGCTTAGCAAAAGAGCGTGATTTTATATATACCAAAAATTTAAAAAAATGAATAGGTAACTAACTGCTTCAAAATTTCAGAGACGGAAATGTTAGATTTTCACACAAGCGAAAAGAGTCGAGATTTCAATAACAGACTCAAAAGATAAACATTGTATCAATGTATAATATATAAAAGAACAACAGTACAAAAAATTATACGTAAAAACTTAGTAAATTAGCTTTTTATCGCAAATATGATTTTGTTAGTAAATATCTCACACTCCTAGTACGGCAGCGATATATTAGAATTCTATATATTATTTAAAAAAAAGCATAACAAAGACTTTCCATCACGATAACGAATTAATTTCAATTTTAGCTAACGACATGGGTTCTGAAATTCCTCGATACAAAAAACAAAAAAAAAAATTAAATGTAACATTACTACATACTTTATTTTCTTAATTTGCTGTCTTCAAACCTATTTTCTTATGTGTAAAAATATTTCTCACTACAATATCTTTAATTCCAATTAATATAATTTTATTTCATAATATTTACTTAATATAATATGTATTAAATATATAATATTTATTCTAATTTATATAATATAATAATGGTGCCCTAGGCTCTGCACTTATTTATTACGCAGAGCTTATTTTCGTCTCGTGATTTTATTTTTACCCACATAATTGGTAAATGTAATAGTTTAACAATTACGCAATGGCATGGCTTAGAACCCCTTTGTACAAAATTTTATAAAAATCGGTAGAGATTTTTTTTACGATTTTTAAAGGTACAATAAAATTGACAATTCTTGTAGCCTTGCCTATCAATTCAGCAATAACTGTGTACATAAATTTCATAAAAATTGGTGAAGCCAATTTGAGTTATATCTTGCCAGTTTATTGGAAAAAGACAGACAGACAAATTTTTTAAAGGACATATCAGGAAATTTGAAAAAATACAATACGTGTACAGACCAGCACTACAGATTTATTAATATAGATATCCACTGACACCATAATAGTTCAAATCTGCTGTCATGGGAACAAGATAAGAAATACGCAAGCTCGCTGACTATTTTGCATAGATTCTTCTTCGTAGTTACTATTCGAACTGTTTCACATCAGTATTTTCCTAATAGTACACAAAAAGAGATGCCAAATCGTCGATGACGCGCCAGTTAAATGCCAAAACAACCAGACTTGATGCCAAGCGGTGTCGCGTGCCAAATATTCATGTGTTTCGCACCCTAACGATTCGATGCAGCACTCCTGTTTGCGTCTTTATTGAGAACGTTCGTTGGGATTTCGGTATGGTAATTAGGGATTCCATAGCAGCTTCTATGTCTGTACACAAATTGGTATAGTTGCCTTGTTGCGAATTTGTCTATTGTGTTGATTGCTGGTTTTCCTTTTCTCTTATTCTTATATAATTTCAACGTGTGATTGTACCTTATGGTTTCACCTTCGTTAAATTTATTAGACCAACTCTACACTGCGCTGGTGCCAACGCAGGGTGCCTTAAAGTTAAAGGGTACAATATAGCCTATTCTTGTTCTAACTTCCCGTCCTTGTCTACAGCTTTATAGATTGCTGGATATTCATAGTTACTTCTCAGTTCCTTAGAATCGTAAGTTGAAGTTCAATAACCTTCCTCAATAAATATGTCATAGAGAGCAAAAATATTTTTAAATCTGTCGGGTAGTTCAAGAGTTTAGAGCGTTCAAACAATCTCTTCAGGTTTATAATATTATTGTATAGATTCTTTTTTGAAACTTTTTAATTTGCTATTATTACTATAACCCATTTGTATACAATAGTAATGAGTCATGATTAATATTATTAGTCATTACCCGACTGCGAAAAAGGAGGGTTTTGTTTTTCGAGCGTATGTATGTAGGTATTTATTTTTCTTTGGCACACTTGGTAGCCTAAACTGCTAGATGCATATAAACATACTAGGTGTCGTCAAATTTCTCTTAATTGTGGGAGTGACATAGACTATATTTTTACGATCTTACTAAAATAGAAGAAAATCATTATCTTGTAATCTCTGAAATCGTATGGAATGTACTCGAGACATCGAGTATGTTGTCATAGGTTCGAGGAAGCACTATTTTTTATTCACACATACAAAGGTCTTATTGCTTGGATTGCGTCAACAAACAATTATCTAAAAATAGATTGTCCACCTTCTTTTAAAAACGATAACTCAACTCGTGATCGTCTCATTTGACTATATAAACAAGCCGTATCTTGACCAAAGTCAGTTCATTTTTTAGAAGCGAAGTGAAAACAACAAGTGATATAAAACAAGAAATCTATAAGACAAGCATAAAGGGAGAAACTGTAAATACGTCAAAATTAACATTTGAAGAGGCGATTTGTGAATTTGTTTTGAATTTGTAATTTTGTGTACGAATAAATTATTTACGCGAAAGATAACGGTATTTTAATACCCACGGGTGTAACAATATAATATTTTAGTATGACATTTGGGAATCAAATAAAAAACCAGTCCAGTGTTTTTGCAGTCGGTTTTTTTGTATCCTTTTTAAATATGTGGCTTGTTTACTTCAATGCATAGTTTTATAAATAAATGAATTGGGATGGTATACAACTATTAATAGGAAAGAAACCTTCGCTGTCAGTTGTCACGAATTATGATAACCTTTAAATTCTCTACAAAATTTAATGTGCCAAGAGTCTGGGCTCTAGAACCCATCTAGAAATAAATTCTTACATGCTAAAGTGCGACATACCAGTATACCAAGAAAATCGTCCCAGCGTATATAGCCTATTTGTCAGAAATAGTCAATATCCGCTACAAATAAGTTTTATGCACTCAGAGGTGGGTATTTCTTAGGAACATAATATCTATTGCTATATAAAATATATCTCCATAATAACACCAGCAAGCAAGCAAATTGAAACGTGGTTTGGCCAGCAAAAAATTAGTTTTGTATAAGAGTGGGTGGTAGAAATTTTTCATATAAGAAATCGCAGCAAAATCTTTCTGTATATTATTTAAAAGTCTATTTAGAATTATATATAGTTATGTTTTATTGTAGTATAATAACACCTCGACAACTGTCGGCAGATTCTCATTTTGGAAATATCGCAGCTGTTTTTGGAATGCATTTAGCATGAAGAGCAGTAATTTTGTCCAGCTTGTATGTAGATGTTATTTCACGCTCATTCCTTGACGATTAGTCATGCTCCACAAAACCGTCTTACGACCTATTTTACAATGTTTTAATACATTATTTCATGTAATAAAATATTAGATATAACTTATTCATCTATGTAAATAGCATTCAACACAGCCCTTGCATAAAATTGTTTTTTTTTTTTTAGTACAACTAAAGTATTGTATAAAACCCTGCCTTTAAAAAGCTTTTGAATTAACAGTTTTTTTAATATGCTGTAGATTAGGTTTTTTACACTTAACGCATCATTACAAACTCTAATATTTTAATTAGCGTCGGTTGTTATTTCTATGTAAATATAAGATTTACTTCACCTACAAATACAAAATAACGAACTTTCTTAAAAATATGCATACACATAATGTATGTACATATTTTTAGAATACCATAAGCAAATTAAGCTCACATTATTCACCCCTCTGAATTGCCGCTAATAACCGTGATGATTTCGAACCCGCGTCCCTACTCACGGCGACATATGACAGGGGGCGTCTATTGAAAAAAACCGCGTTATATCCAGTTTTACGTGAAAAGGTGGAATTTCTATGCGAGACGTGTTGATAAACGATGTAGGAATTTTGAAGGCTTTAAATGAGAAAATTGTAAAGGATTATAGAAAACGATGACATGAAATATTAATTATATTCGTAAATATTTAACACCAAAACAAGATACTAATTTAAGATTTCAGAAATACTAAACTCTGTTTTAACTATTTATAATACGTGAACAAAAATATATCCTGTCCATTGCTTTGGTTAATAGTTAAACTATGTTTAAAAGAATAAGTTAATCCATTTTCAAATTACGAGTTAAAGTGAAATTAAGTAAATAACTCCTCATAAAGAAAAGTTCATTTACAAAAAGAAAAGCTGCAAACATAGTGCCGTGCCACCAACTATGAAATTGTAACATGTTCTTTAGCAGTTGGTTTCTTCCGAAAATTTTAATTAAACTAAAACTATACCTTAAAAACATGCTTGTGACTACTTGCATGATTACGTGTATGAGTATTAGGTGAAAGGATATTTAGTAATTAGGTGTATGGGGTAACCATTGAGAAGGGAGGATCCTCCGACCAGACGGGCGTTATGTCTGGCGGGCAGCTGCCCGACGGTTGTTGTCGGGTTCTTGTATATGTATATACTCAATTGTTCGGTTAATTTCTATATCGCGATGTAGGATGCGCCGTAAGTGGCGAAATAGATGTCTTTATGTAGATGCGTCAGTTATGGCGAGGATAGATGTCGCTACAGGTGTAAGCGATGGTTTGTATATGCTTGCAGGTAAAATGTATTTTGATGAAAGATTTTTAATGGAATAATAATAATATTTTATGAAGTGAAACTTTTTTAGCCGTGTTGAGTGATTTTTGGTAGAGGAAAAACTTATGGGTTCGCGTGACCTTCGCGGCACCGATGATATCGACATGCTTGTGACGTATTGCGCTTGCGTCAGACTAGCGACGCGTACTATAGCAGTCCATGTAGATGTATACGCATATATATATACTAATACATTGTATAACTCGACTAAATTATATGCGTGTTTGACTTTTCAGATGGGTTAAATTTTGTGATTTCGCGTCACCGATCTGCTCCGCATTAATTCAGACTATAATTGATTTAAAAATTCAAAATTGAGTTCTCAATTCTGTCGGCAGTCCGTTTATGACTGCCTTTGTCTTTTTTTTTTGTCCAGGGTTTTTTTGTTGTTGTTCTAGTTTTTGTTTCCTTTTCAATATTTTAGCCTGTTTTAAATAAATCTTGAGGTTCCTGTTAAGTAAGATTTAATAACAAGTTCTTTGTTACAATTTGTCACTTGGATTGCTTCAGCGTATAAATGAGAATGGAAACTGTTTACTCTACTATATAGCAAACTTCTGAGAACTGTATAGCGTTGCTTAGCCAACTTGGTCCTGTGAGATATAGAAGTTCATACCCGGTATTTTACGGAGATTATTTATAATGATTGGGTCAAATAGAAGTGTGTTATGTTTGTGCAAAATACACTGAATTACATATAGCTTTGCCTGTTTGAAAGATTTGTACAGTTGAGTTGTAGGGTACTTGTAGGGTTTCTTTATCATAGTTTTTAAGACTGCTCTTTGTGCTCTTCCTAATCGCTAGAAACTAGATGCTAATTAATGTATCAAGACTGGGATACAGTATGTAATGACTGATTGGGCTAAAGTGTAATAAACTGTTTTATGAATATTAAAATCGGCGGAATTACGAAACTTTTGAAATAGATAAATTGGTTTTCTTATGCGATTTGTTACAGTTTCTACATGTTTGTTTATTTTAATTGTACGTTCAATAAATATACCTAAATGCTTTATTTCGTTAATGCGTGTAATTAATTGACATTTGCAGTCTTCTAGCTTGGTTCTTCCAGGTTCAAGAAAGTATCAATAATATTTGTACTTTTATTGAAGTGGTTGGAAAGAAAAATGAAAAGAGAAATCCGACATATTATATAGGTTAATAGATATAGTTATACCCAGCATAGAATTAATTTAATGTATTTAAATGAGCAATAATTGTATATATACATATAATATATGTAATTGATTTTTTGAAAACGGCTATAACGATTTGGATGAAACTTTGTATCTATTCAGTAAAGTTTTACATTCCAACTTTACCTAAATAGGTGTTTTCCTTTTTTTAAGATACTGAGCCAAGCTCGGTCGCCTAAATATTAGGTATTAAAAAACTAAAAGGTAATTAAGAGAGGTAGGGCACACAGAAATTTCTTTGGAGATTTCAAGCCAAATAATCTCGTGTTCTGTTTAAGAGCTCCTTGGGGTAGGGGGTGCAAGGTAGGCAACGAACTAGTGATACCTATGGTATTACAGGCGTCCATAGGCTACGGTAGCCTTTTACAATCAGGTGGGCCGCATGCTTGTTTTACACCACTTTCTTTAAACTACAATTATTTTTACTCATTTAGACTTGTTACTAACTAATAATTAATATAAGCCTAAAGCTTGTTTATATTATCTACTAACACTATTTAATATTTGAATTATATACACAAAACATTGCTATCATCACAGCAACTTTTGAATAAATCATGCATTCACAATGTAAGCTTGAAGCAAATGACAAAGTTCCGCATTGTTTCAAGTTTGTTCCCGATGTAATTGAAACATTCGCATCTTTAAATAAAGACTCGACAGACGGAAGACGAGCAAATGATAAACAAAGTTTACAGATGTTCCTTTGTTTTCAGGTATTTCATTGTTGAGAGGAAATATTGAATAGGAATGTTTCACCTGAAATTTGAATGAAGTGTTATAATTGTAAACTCTATCATTTTTCCAGCAGAGTAATTATAAATTGTAAAATTTCATTGACTCGATAACATTGTAAGCTATAAAATCCATTGCATTACATATTGTATCGTCATGATCACATAAATATTCGAAAAAGCAAATTTTATGGTTTATCAATTTTTGCTTTTGCCAATATTATTTGGGTTTCGTAACATTCCGGTTTATTTCAATATAATTTTTAGTGTTTCCTTTATTTTAAAAAGAGACGAGAAAAAGAATTTTAAGTTATTAAGTCTTATAGCCTTCGATATCCATATATATATAAAGGGAAGAAAATAAATAAACTTCATTGTGGGCATATTAAAAAAATAAACTATTTTTGTTGCAGCACCCTGGAGCGATAATGATTCCGCAATAGCAATAAAAAAATCAGTCACAAATCTCGAAATCCCACCAACAGCCAACGAGGCACGCCTTTGAAATTATTAAGCCTTTATATTATTTTTTTATAGCAATTTCAACTTTACTTCATTTTGATAAACTCGCAAATCGCCCAGACCGCGTCCAGCAAGTTACAACTTGCTTGTTTTTAAAACCTGTTTACGATGTCATGGAATTTTACGCTACGGGGCTTAATAGCCGATTTACCATCTATCCTTTTCAAGCTTATATCTCCATCCCTTTCTTCGGTCAACTCATTCAGTCCGACTTCCCTATAATCCAATGCTGGACTGGACACAACGGATTTGTAAGAAGCTTTCCTTGTCTGAAATATTGTGGAAATATCATACGTACTGCTGGTTGGAAGATTAAGGAAAATTGGTGAAAAGACTTAGGAATTGAATTTCATTTTAAAACTGAAATAAAACTCTTTGTGCACTATTATAAAACATTGGAACATTATGATTTATCCAGAATTTAGAGAAAATAAAAGACAATAATTATAAAATTCAAAATTGTAAGTTACATACACTCTACAAACTTGCAATCTATTTTTATAATAGGAGTAAGTAGTTTTGTAAATATTCTGTGTTATCTTCAAGAAATAAAATATTATCTTCATGAAAAAAGGGATGTTCTCCGAACTGGATTCCGAGTGAAGAAAGTTTAACTTTAAATCCCCAGGTTATCAAATAATTCTATGTATTATGCAATAATTAACTTAGGTAAAGATAGCAAATTGAATGAGTTATTTGCCATCTAATATTATGAGCGTGAATTTAGAAATTGTGCGCTGTAATCCCGTCAACGGTTGTCGCTTCACGTTGTAGGATTATTGGACGCGTGACAGTACATTCCCTTGTACAAGCTGTGGACGATAGCGAATTATAAATCTACCTTTTTACTGTTAGCCATAAAATTGGAATACTGCAATCTTTTGTATATTGTTGTTGAATTTTTATAAAGCTGTATAATTGAATTCTGGGGATTTCTTTGATTAGTTATATCAAAACGTTAATGAAAGACAATATCATAGAAACTATCTTTAGTTCTTGGACTTTTGTTCGAACAATGTCGGTTTTTGGACTGCATTTTATTATACATTGCTTGTAATTTGTTTTATCCTTTGTACTTTTTGTCGTTGTAGGTTTAGCGTTATGGCCGCAATATCATCTGATTTTATTGCAGCTGCCGACACACATATATCGGTGTTTGGCGACAGCATTTCAACTTGAGGGTGGTAGCTAACCAGATGGGTATTAGAAAAAGCTCCACCACCTTACAAACACGAGTGAATAAAATAGAATAATTGTACCAAATGCATGGTATATGATAAATTAAAATAAAATTTGATATATTCAGAGTAGCTAAACGCTTTTAACTTGAGATTTTGTAACAATGCCCAATTCTAGTTTGATTGATTTATTATTAGGCCATTTGTACAACAATGCAAACGATGAACAATGAACATAGTCCCATCATCATCACACGCAACGTTTGAATTATTTAATGTCATATTACTAAAACGATGTACCTTTATTTTCCATAAACTTTACTATACTAAAAGTGTTTTATTCTATAATGATTAGGTTATAACCAAATCTGATAAGTATCGATATGGTTAGAGATAACACGCTAAGCGTAGAAAGAAAATTTACTTACACACAAAAAAGGATTCTTTATTCCCTTTTATTACAGAACCGTATCGGCACAAACAAAGAAGTAAGCTTCACCGTACTGTGGAGCTGTGAAGCGGGCCACAGGACGGTGTGTTTCTTCCATCCTACAAAATCTGGTTCTTCAAACTAAATATGAAGAGTCATTTGAGCAGGCCGGCATAACAGCAGCGATTGACGATGAATTGTAGAACTCTCAGTAGTTGCCGTTGATTTTGGATTGCATTGCGCTTCCGATTAGGACTGTCCAAATTGTTGGACTATAATAAAAAAATAAGCTGCAAGAACACGTGTCAGCATTTTGAAAATTTTTGTAGCTATTTTAAATATTTAAGGTAAAACAAATCATTTATTAAAAATATTAAAAAAAACTCTTTGTCATCAACTTAAATCTAAAAAGCTTAATGCTAAGCTTAAATCTAAAAGGCTTAATGTGAAAAACGATTTTTCTAAACAAGCTTTTATCGTTAAAACGAGCTATTATAAATAAATATACCTACAAAATTTCAAGTCTGTGTTGCTAGCTGTTAAGAAGTTACCTCGTCAAAAGACAATCTTAGGTGAAGCGGCTAAGATATGGTGCAATTTAAAGCGGGCAATCAAAATTTAATAAGATTACAAAATTTCGTATCTAAAGTGTTGACTGATAAGGAGTTCTTTCTACTGGAGCCAACCCTGGATGTCGATTTAGATTATACTTGAGTATTTTTTAACAGCCTTAATATCCTAGATGTGGATATTAGCAGCGACGTCAACTCGAGGGATTACATCGAGAGTTACGCTCTACTACATCTCGTAGAATCGGAATCCCGAACAGGGTGCTACGGCTTTCACGCCCTGAAAACTGTATCTTCTTTACGAGGCACAATATCGGTCGTGTATGGAATACTAGTCGTATCTATGAAATGGATCAGCAAAATACTTCGTCGATGCAATGCACAGATTGCAGAGACGGGCTGTTTGCATTGTTAATTATGCAGACGTTATACCAAATACATCGTATCACGGTGAGTGTTCTGAAGAACTACTCAATCTAATACATAGAACCACATGCACTGGACTTCGGAGTCACAGTTTTACGGTAACCTCCACCTCGGCACGAACTAAAAAGATCTCTATGATGACTTATCTTTGTGTTACCGTGAATCTGTAGAACCTTCTCCCGGTCAGTGCGCTCCCTCATTCTTGGACTATGCTTATCATCTGGGACAGTACCATCAATGTGTCGAGCTATTAAAAAAAAACATTGTCATCGGAACTGAATCAAGATGTCAAAATTTAACTCAGTAGGATAAGATGGGAGCGGTTCTAATTCAGCTAGCAAGATTTGAAGTAAACGAACAAACTAATATACAAACATTGCAATTTAAAAGCTTGTAAAAATATAACAGTTTTTTTTGTACAGTGTTCTACAGTTTATTATGAATTTTTTCAACGGTTTTGCTAAAACTTGCTCTACGAGTTTTAAAATACGAACAGAAAATATATTCTGAATTAATTATTAAACAAATTCTACATTATCTGTGAGTGCAGTGGGCAATAGATTTGACGCATGTAATTGCGGCGGCGGGCTTAAGAGTTAATTTGGAGACAGTCCAAATTTCCCGTTTATCCAGGAATAAAGTGGAGATATAGTCTGCTATTGCAGTGGATACTATTCTTGACTCTGCGACTTTATTTAATTATTTATAGATACAAAAATATCACTGTAAGCTAATGATGATAGTGTCTTCGGACATCAAAGATTCTATAGTGTGCATCAGCTTTAGAAATTAACTTTTTTATATTAGATCGGTATAATAACTATACAGCACCTAATGATAAGTACGATACAGTCCATAAATAACAGCGGCTGTCGGTGACACATATTTAATCGGCAGGCATCGATGTTATGCCGATCTGCTGGAATGCCTCTTCACGCCTCGTTTGAAGGACCCAACATAATACGAAGGAGGGAACATGAGCTGGAACACTGCTCCACATTTGCACGGTACGGCAGTAAAAGTAAGAATTAGCGAATTTCTTTGTTCATGACATGATGGAATAACACTGAAATCAGCGCAAGATGGCGCGATATTTTAATTACTTACATCGCTAGTTACCTCAAGTTAAAAATAACCAATTACAAGTGTTCCCACAATTCAACTTAAAACATTTCTGGGATTAGTGTAGTGCCATGTTTAGATATATCGTCACGTTATATCAATTGAGATTGTTCTCAAACCCTACCTTATAGTAACCGATAATAGATATTCGTTTGAGGGCGATATATACATTTTAGCAATAGGCACTTTCGACTTTGGCAAGGTTTATCGACTACAAAATGCAGATTTGTGATTACATTTTATTCTCTCTCTATCTCTCATACTGTGACGCTAACGAGCTCGAATATTATTTCCTGTTTAAAGCGAGGAAGAAATGGCTTCTTTATTAAGAACTACAGGTATTCTTTGTTTCAAAGTCATTTTTATGAGTTACATTTTGTATCTTTACTCCCGTTTTTGAAAATGTTATGTAACTACTAACTATAATTTACATTTCGTACACTAACGATTTCTAATTAATTTCTCGCAATACAACCTTGAAAATTTAATGCACTATGTACCTGCATATAAACTAAGTTAAGCTAGATTTTGTAAACTTTTGTTTAACTTAAACTAATAAAAGTTGTTTTAGGTAATAGCTTTATGCTCTATTATAAGATCCTTAATAAATCTGCTTCCGGTGATGGCATTGCCAATTTTATGTATATTATTACGATGTAAGGGAGCATTGTAGCAGATTATGAGCCGGTAGCGCAGTGGAAGTTATTTGTAGTAATAAATAAAACCAGCATATAAAAGTAAAGAACAGGAAAAAACATATATATAAGGTAGCAAAGATCTTTACACAACAAAAGACAACTGTATGACACATACCAAATTTAAAATATGGAAGGTACAAATTTATTATAAAAGAGTATCTACTCAACAAGCATATTATCTGTTTAGCGGAGAATTAGTTAAGGACCACATCGAGCAGGTTTTCCTATCAAATGTTAAAAATAAATTCCTATAAAATGTTAATAAGGCTAGATAATTACGTGAATGATAGTGATGTCTGAAAGTGCCTGCCTCTCTGTGTATTCATTAAAATAAAATAATTATTACATAACATAACTGTAGATATTATTCACTCTTTAAAAAAATTGCTAAATCCGCTCGAGTTTCTCAGCGAACTGTGATGTTTTTCGAACCGGTGATTGTGCTAATACGTTCATAAGTACCTTCTCAGTGCCTTAATTGTACCTAAGTCACGGTGAAGATGTAAAAGCCATCTGAGGCTCCAGGGCCCTTATGGCTAACTAGTAAAAAAAGCCTTAATTGAATAAATTATGGGTTTACATTGCTTTTTTTTTATTTTCAATCTTTGTTTTTTTTTTTCAAATGTTTTAATAAATATCTTTTAAAAGGCTACGAATGTGGCATTTTTTTGTCTATTTATTGGAACGTCTGAATTTAACTTAAAAAGCGCTTTATGATGTTTTTATACAGGAAGTGAGTTTATGTCATTCTGAAATTGAATGACTATAAAAATTATCGATGATAGTTTTTCAAATTATAAAAATAGTGATTTCAAAATTAATAACCTTTATTTATTATTGACTGCTTTTAATGTGTATGGAGGGAATTGTCTGTATTTTTAAATTAGTTTAGCGCTGCTTAGCTGTGCGCTTTTATTTCAAATATTTTCTTAAGCGAACGACTCCAATTAATCCAATTAATTCTCTTTAACATTAATCTCAATGTCAAAATAATCATACAAATAAATCTAAATTTATCATAGATTTTATATATCTAGATTGGTAATACGAAAGAGAAAGAGCATAGTTATACGCTCGTGTTAGAACGAAATAGGGGTACGAGACCATTTATTTTTGTGTTGTCGGCCTACGTAAATCGCTATCAAAACAAATCCCATTCACTAGACGTTTTTAATTGTGGTTACACGTACTGTACCTAGATGTAACTCGTTTAATTAAGAAATTATAAAAATAATAATAAATTGGTTCGCATATCTGTATTAGACTTAGAATGAATTGTATAAATGGCTCAAGTATAATATGCGCGCTGTTGGCGCTTTTTTAATGAATGAATGAATTAATTAATGAAGTAATAAGTACACGAGTGTATTCCGTTTTTGGTCTTGTTTGATTCAACCTTTTAAATTAAACCTAGAACACTTTTATAATATTGTAGAAATAT
This sequence comes from Saturnia japonica, assembly GCA_033032175.1. Classification (NCBI taxonomy): domain Eukaryota; kingdom Metazoa; phylum Arthropoda; class Insecta; order Lepidoptera; family Saturniidae; genus Saturnia; species Saturnia japonica. The sequence continues at coordinate 16,968,697 of CM065311.1, read as the reverse complement.
GAGTCATGAGACACATCACACACTGATATATAGTAACTATGAATATTCTCATACAGTAATAGCTTTTATATAATTACCGCTGATGTTAAATACGGTCATGTGAGGAGTAATTTATTACGGGTCTCAAGTTACGGAACCCTATAAATAATAAGCACCCTTGTCAAAAAGGATTAGAACAAACTGTGCGCCGCTGAAGATCACGGATCTTACCTCGTGTGCTTGTGTTGAGACTTTGTGCTTTGTTGCCATAATAGGCTACATATTAATAGCTTATATTTCAGAAAAACTCTCGTATCTAAATTTATTCTTATAATGAACCAGCGGTGTGCCCGCGACTCCGCCTGCGTTTTTTAGGCAGTAGTTATTTTCATCCTAAATCGGTTGAAAATGATAAGAATAAAATCAAAAATTACGATTTATAAAAGGCAATTGATAGGTTATAAGAATATTCAAGAATATATTGCTTTTAGAAATCGTAAAATAGCAATTTGAAAAAAAGTAAATTTTTATAATTTATTTTAAAGTTCATAATATTGTACATTTAATCATGTAATAATTGGAAAACAATACAAATCGAATTTAAAGCAATCAACCAAATAATATCTATGTATTAATTAGTTCATAATAACTCATTTGATTGAAATATTAATAGAGATTCCTTTGAAGTTAATACCAATAAATGCTTCTTGACACGCTTCCGTAACATATACATTATTAAATTCAAAGTAAATTACATTCAATTTACTCGAATTTATAGAAATAATATAGATTTCGAACCTAATTTTGCTTTATGATTTTTGTCGTTAATTCGGTACATGAAAACAATGTAAGCAGTAAGTAGATAAACTAGATTTTTCAATCGACCTGCATAGTTTTAATACTAGAAATTGGTCATCCCATGTTTTCGACTCAGTAAGACTAATAAAAGTTTTTTGGATAATAGTGTCAATCATGTTTTTATAGGGTGGATATTTTGTTAATGATATTGACGTCTGGAAATGAATCACTCTCTGTGTATCCTCTAAAATAATAAACCAAGTCATTAACTGTATTATTTAAACGGTAAAATATTTATAAACGCGATCGAGTTTCTTGTTGGCTTTTCCTGATGACTAAATGTTTTCTCGAACTGGTAATATAGTATTTTAACATTAATAACTGGCTTTTTAGACTCTAAATTGAATAAAGAGATTTTTGATTTTGAATGACCACCAAAATTATTATCAGTCTAACATTTTGTGAATATATAAACATCACAAAATTTGGGGAGAAAATACATGTACATACCTACGTTACTACAAATTTATTAATATAGGTATGTAGTTACAAGATATATTGTTCCATATTGAACACTTAATTATGCATTTTATCCTAATGTTGTTTATATGATATTTTTATGTTTGCCATTTAGTACTCAATTTTATTTAAGGCATTTATAGTAGAAAGTTATGTCATTCAATTTTGAAAGTTAATCGTATTTTGTAATACATAATTATGAGTTTAATACCCTTGGTTTATAAAAGGCATGTCAATGGGAAAAATTTGATATTACTGAATACATTATAAGAAGCCTTTACTGCTCATAATTTCTTTGAACGTTACTCCCTAAGTTCAAATGTCGCTTTTTTGTAAGTTTTCACATCTCATCAAGCCGAGAAACTAATAAAAGTTGAACGTGACGCAGTCCTATGTTCCTCTCTACCGCATAATTTAAATTCCAGAAATTATTTTATGGCAGTGAGGCCGGCGAACTACGTTCTCGAGTCTTGAATACATTTTACATATGAAACTGGCTAGTTTCTTTTGATATTTTATCTCGTAATTATCTCAGTCATTTTATTATACAAAAAATATATCCGTAGTCAACCTTAAAAAAAACATATTGGTATTGAGATATACGAACATCTTAATTGGGTATCGTGAAATTTGTTTGCCTTTAACTCCATCGGCTGAATGTAATATAGATTGTTAAATTAAAATTACTTATGTAAGCTATCAAGGAGCAAAGCAATTTTTCGATACTATCAGGGTCTGATATTAACATAGATGAATTTGGTAGATCGAAGAGCGGGTGCTCAAATGAGTTGGTGGAGAATGTTCAAATGAGTAGTTTGACCTAATCCCATTATCTCCTTTCAATCACAGAATCACGCTGACTGGTCTACGGACACATAGCTAACCGGTAACGTTCATATGGAAACGAACAAAGAAGTTCATTTACGGATGTGGAATGGTCTCCCGTCTACCTATGATATTGGGTTTTTCAAACAAGGTGTAAAGGACATGACATCGATGATGAAATCTGTATCACTGACGGTCACCGTTTTTTGTGGTATGCACCATCTTTACAATCAGGTGCTGTACAGTCATTTAGTTACCTAGTTAGTATAATAAAAACAGTCATTTAACTCTTAAAATCTATCGCTCATAACTATTAGGAAGGTACCTTTATTAGCGATAAGAGTTTGGACTCAGTATATAACAATCGTACACGAAGTGTCTCACCTTATACGAGATAGCTTTATGCTTAAAGGTCAGTTTTTCCATTTAATAAGACGATTAATTTCAATAAAACATACAACATACGATTATTTAGTAATTCAAATTAGTATTCACTATATCAATTAACTGAAAAATAAATTTCATTTGAAGTAAGAAACAATGAAAGTTGAAGCTTTTTACGTGCAATCCTTTTAATGAAAAAAGCTGCCGATTTGCTAAAACCATTTTAATAACGATTCACTATGATCCGAAAACATAACTAATTCTATGCAGAAGGAACAGTTTTAATGATAACTACTTTGATTACAGTTAGTGTTTTTATTATAATATAAAGATAACGTTTGATAACAATCATAACAGGAAAAAAAGAAGACATGATCAAGGATGGTAACAAACTAAACTTAAAAATAGAACTGGTTCCCGAAAGTTGAAACCCATTAAATAAGTAAGGTTTTAGAAATACAAGGTAAAAATATGCATTTACAGAAGTTAGGTGTAGTAGCTAATAGAGATGATAGTAACGGAAATATTAACACAGACAGTGGTGTATTAACCTAAGCCAATTGCCAAATTTCAAAGTCTCTAGAAATGCATAATTACTATTATGCTTTATCTTCAGCCGTATCGTTACTTCACGTCTGGTGTGATCGTGGTTTACTTTTAAAACAATGAAAAAGCCGGCGGCACTAAACAAGAGTTATAAAACATCAAAGAATCCAAAACGCTTTGGAAATATAAAATAATGAAAATGATGTAATAGCTATATGCCTTACTCTACCACTAAGATTACTGTGTGATAATAGATTTAATTAAAATACACAGTTAATGGTTCTAATAACTCTTTAAAGATATTTTGCTTTTATTATATAACATCTACAAAATTAAGGCCACTCACAGAGCGCTTGATACTTGGCATCAATCTCGTGGATTGAGCACGTAACAGAAGATTCAAAGCTGAAAAAAAGTCAGAATCAGAAAGTGGAAGTGAAAATGGGCCGGGCATCCGAAATTGTAGTGTTGGATGAAATTATTTTCTACTATCGGGTAGCCCATCGAACCAAAGGTAAAATTATATATTAAATACGCATGATACCTCTGAGCAAGGACAATTCTGGATGTAAGTATCACTATTTCATCAACTGTCTATCAGTGAAAGACCAGTCAAAATCGATCCAACTGTTTCGGAGATTAGCTGGAACAAACAGACAGACAGACAGTTTTTTTTAAATTGGTTTTTTGTTATAGGTATCGTATATACTTTCATTTGTATTTAGTAAAAAGCTGTTTGACATTACAAATAGACACTTCAATTTTATTAATTGTATAGATAATATATTATTCCGGATGTATTATTACTTTACTCTATGCAACGACATCTGCCCTCACATTATTGAAGTTTTTATTTCTTTAAAATTAAAAGAGGTTTCAGTTAAATTTATTTGTTAACTACAAATATAAATTTTAATATATTTTACTTCGAAATATATATTATATGTAAACAATTAAATTATATTTAAACTACGTATGACTTATAAACACAGAATATATTATACATACCTACTACCTATTTGGAATATATACATTTACCATGGACGTAAAAAAGGTGTTTCTTTCTTACCAAAAGCATAAATATAAATTTTCATATCCATAATTTGAGACATGATGGGGTCTTCATACAAACTTTCACCCAAGTTTTATTTTCACCTCATGTGGAATAACACAATGAAATAATTCACTTGTAGCTAAACTACATAGTCCAGATAATTTACAACAGGTATATTGCTTAGAATATATAAAATCTTGCGAGCCGCGGTTAGCATCTTAAAATAAAACCGTAATTATTATCCCGTACTGCGTAGTTAAGCAGTTTAAAAACACTTCAGCCAATTTTAAAAAGAATACTAGACTATCATCTAATAGGTAATTATTAGAAATAGAATATATTTCTTATTAAGTATAACAATGTCAATAAAGCAACAAACTTGTTGACCTTGACAACGTTGTAATTTCATAATTACTACACTTGTGCCTGGTAAATCAACAAACCGGTTGGTATGGCACCGATGTCATTCGACCATTATCGCGCATGCACATTTAGTGTTCCCACATCTTACTCTTAGAAACTTTCATCCCTTATTATATACACTTAAGTTTTATTTTTGCTACAAAAAGTACCCTGTGTCCTTTCCCAAGGTCCAATCTATCTCAATACCAAAATTCATCAAAATTGGTTCTGCGGTTTATGCGCGAAAACGTAACAGACAGACAGAGTTACTTTCGCATTTATAATATTATAGTATGGATTAAATAGATAAAAATAAGTGTTTTGACCTTCTGTGGGATTGTGTTTTGCATAAGAAAGCAAACCTTGCTCCTGCGAGCAACGTTAGTACAAACAAACCGAAAGCGAAGGTTGAAACTTTGCAAGTATTAAGAAAACAGAAGTAATATTATTATACTCTGGCTCTCCATTTAGGCTAATATCCTATGATTTAATAGTATATTTAGTTTTAACTTTAAATTGATTATATAGACAGCTACCTAGTACACGCGACTTTGTCTGCGTAGAAAAATTATTTCAAATAGCCTATTTGTTTCTTTAAGGTTTTATCTAAAACAAAAATAAAAAGGACAAAATCTATGCATTACTTTTTGCATGATTCGCGTACAACAGCAAACCTCTATCATATTATGCACAGCGACTGAAGAGCCTGGAACGTGACAAACCAAAAGAAAACCAGTAATGCTTTTATCATCACTAAGTGTATGGTGGGCGCGATCCCTACCACCTCGCTTTTTACTACACATACACCAACAGATTCTGGAATGCGACAAATCAGTGAAAGGTTTATCATAATGTGTATGTTAGGTATTGTAATTATATGCCAATATGAATCCAATACATTAACCATCCCTATAAAACTTCAAAAATCCACCATCTTCAACCATCCCTCATTGGTAGTAATAGTCTTGAGAGATCATTTTTCAAGAAATTGAAACACTTTTATTACTTACCGAAAGCATACATATAATATTATATATATTTTAAAATGCAACAAACCAGTAGAAAACGACTGAGAAAAATAGTACAAATAAAAATATTTTATAAGGTGTTTAAATATATAAATGAAGCTTTGATGCCTCATTTAAGTTTCAAGTATTATCTATGGTGGCAGCACTTTACGCTAGGTTCATTTAGACATTATCTGTAGAAAAATTGTGTTTACTCACTGCTCGGACTTTACACATTTGACCGCCATTAAGCATATTAAAAGGATTACGGTTATTACATTAATATTGTAAAAATTATATTTGAAGCAATAGCTTTTAATGTTGTTTCTCTTTACAGGTTTGTAAACAACTGTATATTGTTAATATTACATAGAATTAAGCTGTGCTGTTTTTAGTAATTTAATAAATATCTCTTTACAGAGCAACAACCTAATTTATTGTTTCAATAAACAACATATTACAAAACAACATTAGTTATAGCTGTTGTAAACGATGGAAAAATTAAAATTTGAATTTATTGTGAAACCAAGTGAAGATCCGAAAACAAATATGATTCACATAACCTCAATTAGTAATGCCGATAAAAACGTGTTCATAATTCCGGAACATTTACAACCAATACGGCTACATACAGAGATAATGAAAACTCAAACTTTTCAAAAAGTAAAAGCCACTTTACAAAGAAGACATGAAAAAAGACAAGTATGGATTTCAATGGCATCTGAATTGCGTGATACTTATATGGATGAAGAAGGGAATATACAGTTCAAGGGATATCTACTAGAGATGACAACAACGACACAACACACGTCAAGTGTAACGTCAACGGAGACTCTTACAAGAATCCTGGAAAATTTTGCTGAACTGAAAAAGGAGTCTAAACAGCCTAATTTGAAACATTTATCTGAGAAGCTTGTATTAGAAAAATTCACAAAAAAAACATCAAGTGTACAACAGTGGATAAGTATCTTTGAAGATGAATGCTTGCGTCTAGGTATAGATGAAGATATTCAGAAAATACAAGTGTTTTGGTTATTTTTGGACGATTCGTGTCAAGATTGGTATAGTTCTATGCTTATAAAATACACAATAAACTCAGAATGGTGCATTTGGAAACATAAATTTTGTGAAACATATGTGAACAAAGGCTGGTCACCAGTAAGGTATGCTTTTTTATTTAAATACAGGCAGGGTTCTTTACTGGAATATGCTCTTAAAAAAGAGAGGCTTTTATTAGAGATAAACAAATTAATTGATAAACCTGCTTTAATTGATTTGATTGTAACGGGGTTACCTAATTTCATTGCAGATGAAATTGACAGGAATAAATTAAAAGACACTGAGGATTTATTTAGTAGTATTAGAGGTTTAGAACATTTAATTAATAAGAAGATGGTAGATAAAAAAATAACAGATTCAGATAATAAACAAAAAGAAAAAACTTTAAAAGATAAGCCGTGCAGAATCTGTGAAAGAGAAAAGAAGGGAACTCGGTATCATTTAGAATCTGCATGTTGGTTCAGAAATAAAGATAGTGATCGCTCAAAAAAAGAACTAATAAGAAGTGTTAATAATTCAGAATTAGAAATGACTTTAAATGAAATAGATCCAAAAAACTAATAATTCCACCGTTAATCAAAACCAAGCTAATTATAAATGATTCTATAGAAACGTTTGGGATATATGATTCAGGATCAAATATTAGTATTATTAATTCAAGATTGTTATCTATAAAAAGCAACCCAAACAATAACAATAATCAATCAGCAAATTTAAAAACGATTAATGGTGTTAAAAAGTCTATAGGAATAGTAAAATTAAAAATAAAGATTTTTGAAATAGAACAAAATGTTAATGTTTTTGTCATAGACGAACAAAATTTTGATTATGATTTTTTAATTGGATTGGATTGCATAAAATCATTTCAACTAATTCAAAATGAAAAGTTAGAAATTACACAAAAACAAAATAAAGAAATAAAACACTACAATACAAATATTCCTGGCTTTACAGGTAACAAAATTGAAAACAAAGACCATTCAGTTGATAAAAACTGTAAGGACACAACAATGAAGAATAAGTTATCTTTGAATGATAAGTATAGAGTAAACTTTAATGAACATATAGAGGTTACAAAGTTCAACATTTCGTTAGATCATTTAGACACTCAGCAACAATTAAAAATAGATGAATTAGTTGACAAATATAGGTCACTATTTGCAAGAGACAAATATGATGTAGGCACAGTGAAAGGCTATGAAGCAAATATAGATTTATTAGTGGATACTTATTGTAGCAAGAGACCATACAGATGCAATTTTGAAGACAAAAAGGAAATAGAACAACAAGTTTCAAAATTGTTAAAACAAAAATTAATCGAGGAATCTTATAGCCCTTTTGCAGCTCCTGTAACATTAGCTTATAAAAAAGAAGAAGGAAGAAAATCTAGATTATGTATAGATTTTCGTGATTTAAATAAGATAGTGGTTCCTCAGTCACAACCATTTCCGCTTATAGAAGATTTGATGGTGAAAACAAGAAATTGTCGATTTTTCTCAACATTAGATATAAATTCCGCCTTTTGGTCTATACCTTTAAAGGTGGAAGATAGGAAGAAAACAGCATTTGTTACTCAAGAAAATCATTTTCAGTGGACATGCCTACCATTTGGTTTAAAAACTTCACCTGCAATTTTTCAAAGAATACTTAGCAGCATTATTAGAAAACACAAATTATCTGATTTTACAGTAAATTTTATTGATGACATTTTAGTATTTTCCAAGACATTCACTGAACATATTAAACACTTATCATTGTTATTGGAGGCAATTTTAAAGGAGGGTTTTAGATTGAAATTCTCTAAATGTAATTTTGCACAGGACTCTGTAAAATACTTAGGCCACATAATAAGAAATAATACAATTTCACCACTTAAGGATAATTTAATAGCCATAACATATTTTCCTATCCCAAAAACAAAAAAAAATATCAGGCAGTTTTTAGGTAAAATAAATTTTTATGGGAAATATATACCAAATATATCAATAATATTAGATCCTCTACATAATTTGTTAAAAAAAGACCAAAAATTTATTTGGACTGAAAAATGTCAAGACTGTTTTGATACAATAAAAAAACTACTATGTTCAAAACCAATATTAGAAATCTTTGATCCGAATCTACCTATACATATTTATACAGATGCAAGTTTACAGGGTATAGGGGCTATTTTAAAACAGCCACAAGAAAATGGAGAAGAAAAACCATGTGCATATTTCTCTAGAAAATTAAATGATAGTCAAAAACGAAAAAAAGCTATCTATTTAGAATGTTTAGCTATTAAAGAGGCTTTAAAATATTGGCAACATTGGCTAATAGGAAAAAAATTTAAAGTATTTACTGACCATAAACCGCTAGAAAAATTGAATATTAAGGCAAGAACAGATGAGGAACTAGGAGACCTCACATATTATTTATCTCAATTTAATTTTGAAGTTATATATTCACCCGGGAAAAACAATTTAGAAGCAGACAGTTTAAGTAGAAACCCAGTACTGGAATCAGATGTAAACCAAGAAGAAGTATTGAAAATTTTAAATTTTATTAAACTAATAGACATCCAAAATTATCAAGAGAAAAATGAGGATATAAGACAGTATAAAAATAAACTAATATTAAGATATAAAATATATTTCAAAAAGATAGGAAAAAAAGAAAAAATTATACTTACTGAAGAATTTAGTAAAAAACTTATTAAATATGTACACTGTACATACTGCCATATTGGAGTAAAACAAACAGAAAATAAAATCAGACCATTCTATGCAGCAAAGAATTTAATACATAACATAAAAAAAATCTGTGATAACTGTGAAATATGTATAAAGAATAAATCTAGAACTAAGTTTAAATACGGATTGATGTCTCATCTAGGACCTGCTACTTACCCCTTTGAAATTGTTTCCATGGACACTATCGGTGGATTTGGTGGCTCTCGCTCTACAAAAACATATCTTCATCTTCTGGTAGACCATTTTACCAGATATGCCTATATAATGACATCAAAAACACAGAATGCAAATGACTTTATAAAACTCATTAAAAAAGTTATTCCAGAAAATAAAGTTGGAATGATCCTATCTGATCAATACCCGGGCATAAATTCGAAAGAGTTTAAAAGTTTTTTGGAGAAAGAGAACATACCTATTATTTTCACTGCAGTAAATGCACCGTTTTCAAACGGTTTAAATGAACGTTTAAATCAGACATTAGTAAACAAGATAAGATGTACAATTAATGAAAATAAAGATAAAACAGCTTGGACAACTATTGCACATAAATGTACATGACAAACTGAACATACTGTGACAGGATATTCTCCAACATATTTAATGGAAGGAAAAGTTATAGATATCTTACCAGACGAGTTAAGAGAACAAAAAACACAAAATTTTGTATGGTCCAATTTTTAATTCATCTAATTTTTGTCTATTTAAACGGTTACTATTTTCTACATAAACAGAGTCTCCTACTTTTAGCTTGTATTCTTTCCTATTTTTATCGAATCTTTGCTTATTATAATTGTGTGAATTTATAGTCCTTTCTAAAGCTATTTTCCTATCTTGTAATACTTGATTAATTTTGTAAACTTGGAGGGTGGGAGATATAAATGAAGCTTTTATGCCTCATTTAAGTTTCAAGTATTATCTATGGTGGCAGCACTTTACGCTAGGTTCATTTAGACATTATCTGTAGAAAAATTGTGTTTACTCACTGCTCGGACTTTACACATTTGACCGCCATTAAGCATATTAAAAGGATTACGGTTATTACATTAATATTGTAAAAATTATATTTGAAGCAATAGCTTTTAATGTTGTTTCTCTTTACAGGTTTGTAAACAACTGTATATTGTTAATATTACATAGAATTAAGCTGTGCGTAGAATTAAAAGTTATTTGTAATTTTTAGTAATTTAATAAATATCTCTTTACAGAGCAACAACCTAATTTATTGTTTCAATAAACAACATATTACAAATATACAAATCATATTAGTAGTTACCCTATACTAGTATTACAGCTATATATAATTTGTATATATTCATGTATCATACAATTTCAATTTGATTAACATGGTTCGGAATTCCATTAGCAAATGATTGAAATTCCGGAAACTTGTGTATCTACATCTAACTTTATCACAGTATGATAAATTATGCAATAGGATTATAACATAATTTATTTATTACCCTATTTTCACGTAAGTAAAATCGGCATAATATGTATTACTTTTACATTCTTCGCTATCAGCTGTCATTTCAGTATTCACGACTTTTTTATACCTGTCACGGCAGCTTATGGAGGCTTGTAATAACAGAAGCATCATATGCACATTGTTCACCGTTTAAAAACTTGTTCACTCCTGATGAACCCCAATTTATAGTCTGAATTCTATATACGAAGCGTTTCCAAAGGCAACTATGTATTATACTGTTCTATTTAAAGGCAATCTAAAGGCAACCATTTCCTGTATATCCGCCCGTCTTCATATTTAGCACTCTCTTAGTAATATGACTTACGTCTCTGCCCATGACATGTCTATACCATGCTTCAATCCCCTCAACTTCTCCGTGACTGGTGCTGTTTTCATACTTCCTCTGAAACACTCGTTCCTGATCTTATCCATTCTATTTACACTACAAATCAGTTTTAACATTTGTATCTCTGCCACATATAATCTTCTTTAATGCATCTTTTCTTTTGCCTATTATTGAGATCGTATAATAATATGAGAATATGATATGTAAAGTCATCCATTATGTCTACATGGGATGGTAAGCGATAATGCGGTCAAGGGTGTTAAGCAGCGCCTATGAAGCCGATTGTCTCTTAAGTGCATATTTTAGGACACAGCAGTAATTGCTCCATGATACCTTTACGGGCCTTATCTTAAAACTGAAGTTAGTCGCGATGTGAACTTCGAACGTACAAAACCAATTTTTCGTGTCATAAGGCGCCTTGGTGCCATAGTACGGGTAAGTTCTTTTTATACATCAAAGATTGCTAACAAGCATACGGGCCGTCTGGTTGTATGTGGCTATGATAGCCTAAGGATGCTTGTAATACCATAGTTACCACTAACACGTTGCAAACCTTGAATCCCCCTACTTCAAAGAACTATGGGAACCATACTCACAACAGGAACACAACACAGTGTTATTTGGCTGCGATCTTCTGTAGGGTGGGAGGTATTCAATCAGTCGGATTGCCCGAAATACAGAGAAATCTCCAAATAAATTTCTGTGTGCCCTACCTCTCTTACCTCTCATTCGAGGATCGTGAACTGTACTACATGCACTTCCTTGTTGTGGATCTCCATTATCCATTTATCCATTAGTGACATGATTCATAAAAAGACTCATTTTATTATTAGGTATGACGTAACATTACAGTAACTTATACGCAACGCGTATTTTGTTTGTAGAATTTGCTCCCAGTTTTTGGAAATGCATAGTCGCTTAGAGGTATTGCGTTTTAGTACTTAACTTGAGTTAGATAATGCAAAAAAAAGTACGTGGTAGTACATTAGTAAGTTTAATTCCACAAATATTGATTGTAAGTTTTAACACTTGTTATTCATTATCACGGTCTCCTAGCGTTTTACTACTAAATCAATGACCTGGTTATGGCCGGGACTTCCCCGAGTATAAAATGAAAGTCTATTTTATTTTTATTTCTTTATAGGCTTAGTGCATATCCACAATCTTACCAAATGTTAAGTGACGATGTGTCTCATGATGGTAACACACTTAGCTTAATAGAGGACTGGCTCTCAAGTTCAGCTGCCGGAACACACTTATAGGTGTCTGGCGAAAGATTTTCATCTTAAGGGTGATAGCTGGCCAGGTAGGCATCAGAATATGCACAACCACCATACTATGGTTTCATCACAATGTTTTGCTTACTACAGAGATTCGAACTCAGGTCTATCGACGCGATGCCGTGGTATCGTTACACTCTACCACAGAGCCATTATTGCTTTATTGCCTATGTAGTATTCAACGAAGGATAAATAAAGAGTCCTAAAATATTTAAAAAGAGCTATTTTAAATCAGACTTTTAAAATGAAAGAAAAAGCAGATATACCCAGCGTCGCTAGTCTTCAAGTAAAAGTCGTTGAATTGCGACCGTAATGTATGTTAATGTAGTTTTTGTTCATGGCATGTTGATTTAAACTCCGTTTTATGAGTTTAGCTCAGTGGCCGTCAAACTTTTACGCGAATCCTAATTTAGTGCTACCTGAGGATTTTACTAGGAAAACTGTGAGTCAAGTTTTTATCCCAAAACAATATTTCATACAGTAATTTATAATATACTCAAATATTATTTCTTTAAAATTAAAACATAAATTATATTTGTTCGTAAATTTATCTATTGTTTGAATTTGTGAGTTTTCAGTTTTATATAATTATATTCTAATCATTATTTTAAACTTAAGTAATTTGACGCAGTTGTGGTTGACTATTGACTAATTAGTAATTAAATAATAGGTTCCTCAAATAATTGTCAACAAACATATGGCTGCCGAAGAGGGACAATTAGATAACTATGCTTTTATCGAAATTCGCTTTATTACTTTGGCATAAAGTGTACAGTACGATGCATCTTTTGGTCTTACACACGTTCTGGTATCTTAGTTCGTTACAAAACTATTTTATAAAATAAAGCAGCTAGTTCCACCTAAATCAAAAAACCTCAGAAATGGCCAAATGAATAAATATGTATATGAGCCTAAGTTTCAATAACAGACTCAAAAGATAAGCATTCTATTATTATATAACATAAAAATACTGACATTAAATTTTATTGTAAAATCACTAAATCGACGTTTTCTTGCAAATATGGATTTGTTATTTATCTAATTCTCCCTCTGCCACAGCTATATCTTATTCTTTTACTTTTATTAATGTCTTATAAATAAATATATATAAATAGCAAGTAAGTGTTGTTCATTGCTAAGCGCATCACTTGATACCAGATAGAATCATTTTATCGAGTTTTTTTTTAAATTTATTAAAAACCCGAATAAGATTTTTAGTGAAAGAAGAATCATCGTTGACCTCGTGACCTCGTTAGCCTAGTGGTCGTAAGCGCGAGTGCTGTGAGCGAGGTCCTAAGTTCGAATCCCAAATTGAGCAAAGTGTTATTGGGCTTTTCCTATGAAATTCTCAGTAGCAGCTCGGAGTTTGGTTTCGTGCCCGATTAATAGCAATAGGCTCGCCCCCTATAACATGGGACCTAAAAACATACTCGGCGAACTGTGGGTGTACATTAGTATACCTCTGCCTAACCTTTCGGGGAATACAGGCGTGATGGTATGTTATGTGATCAAAAAAGTTTGAATATCACTGGTTTAGCTGCTGCATTATTTCACGGTGAACCGGACTAATGAGATTCTTTGCGATGATAAAATTCAATTTTGTGGTATCTTAATTGAATTTGACGTTTTTTTTACCTCGGCTATGAAAAATGCAGTAAAAAGTTTATGGTTCTTTACCGTATAATGAATAAATGAACCCTTACAGGATCACTATTTGTCCATCTTAGGATTACTTTTTCTCCATCTCTCTGTCTGTCCGTATTAATATTATAAACTAAGGTCTTTCACCACATACTGATGTAAAATATTAAGTTTATAGATTAACGCAATAAAGAGATACGGCACTTCATAGTTAAAATCCTACCTACTATCTACACTGCACCAATTATCAAATTAAATTTGTCATGGAGAGAAATAATAAATGTTCAATTACATCTAGAATTAATACGGTAAATAGTATTTGCTGTCAATATCATATCTGTATGTACAATTGTATATGTACTGTGGTTCTTGTTCTTCTTGATTTGGCGCCGCAAAAAGCACTTGCCAGTGTCAATGTTTTTAAGCCTTCGTAAAATATAACTGGAGATAAATTAACTTTATAAAAGAAGGCTCAAATGCTAAAAGTAAGCCCTTCTCAATTATAGTTTCTGAACCTGATTGGACTATTCTAATGGACACATATGAAAATCATTTTAAAATCCCAGAGGATGTGGGTGTTTTGTCAGACAGACATATTTATTTATTCTCGAGAAATCAAGCGTATAGTACTTGTAGAGCTTACTGTACCGTGGGAAGCTAATATACCTAAAGACCACGCAATAAAAATGAATAAATATTACGATCTAAATAATGAGTTAACCTAAAATGGCTATGCGGTTAATTTATATACGGTAGAAGTGGGAGGGAGAGGTATTCTACGAAAATCTCTTTATAACTTGCTAAAAGCCCTCGGCCTGTCGAGAACTGCACTAAGTTCTATTTTAGAACGGGTATCTAAAACAGCATTAACAGGCTCTTACCAAATCTACCTTGGCAGAGAGGGTATCGCGAGCAGTCAAGGTGAGCCTTATGTGTATCATAAGAGAGCCCCCTAAACCTACACCTGGGTCGCAAGGGGCTGCTCGTGTTCCCTCTCTCTGCCACACGATGAACACGGCACCCACACGGTGAAACCATAGAATGCTAAGATGTTTGTCTCCCTCTGGGGTTTTCAGTGTCAATATTTTTAAGCATTCATAAAATTTTCCTTTATATACAAAGTGGGGTTTTCTGACAAGATGGTGGCTCTCTTGTGAGAACTATCTCGGGAGTTTTTGTGACGTTCCAAAATGCATATTTTCCGTTGTATACTATAATCCACTTCACTTATGCACAACAACCAAACTATATCACTCCAAATGCCACCAATATTACATATAGGGTTAAAAACCTAAGTTAATGTATTTAAAATAAAAACCACAACATGTTACTTTAAGATCCCGTCAATAACTCGAGTTATGGTCTTAAACACTAGTTTATATTAAAAAAAAAACTATAACTATATAAAGGCATATTCAGATTTTCTGCAAAATATCCAATTTTCCGAGTAACTTTTCAAATTTTTCTTCCTCTAAAAACCTTATTTATTTTACTTTCTTTATTTAAAAGAATTCCACTCGTTCATATACTTGGCTTGGTCACTTTGTTGGTCACTAATTAACTAAACAACTGAAATAGCACAGCGACCCAAAGTAGATCTTGACTTACTACAATAAAATATGTCATTACTCTACAGTATTTCATCTCGCACCACTTATTGTCTTAGAGTTTTCTCATAGATACTCTGACAGCATCCTTAACAGTATAAGACCAGTCCGTTATTTGGGCCAGATAAACTTTTTTGGTCACTCGATCCTCTTCTATTCTCTCAATATTACCAAGTCATAGGTGACGGTGTGCGTTAATGATTGGCTTAGACTTTAAAGCCACGTAGATAGAAGGTGCGCAAGTAAAAATCCTCCTATTTATGGATTTCCTTAATTATCCTAGCCTCGCTTAGTGCAGTTTTGGTGGAAAAGGGCTAGCGAAGCTGAGGTATTTAAGCGCATACAAAAAAGCGAGAGATGTGAGCAAGGAATAAATGCTACTATACCGCTACGTATCCTCGTACCACTCAGCTATACACCGTTTCACAGCTTCTCTACCCAACCTGGTATCTCAATCGCATATCGCATCTCGGGTTGATACGCAACCTAAGTCTTCAATTGTTCTCGCATCCTCCTTTCCCCCTCTTCATTCTTCATTATGTCCCAAGATTTTACTATCATACTAGTACGAATTAATAACAAACTACATTGCATATCACAAGTAATTACTTTGATAAGAATATCTCTGTGGTAATAACATTAGCTTGCAACTATATTCAATTCTATTTCGAAGAGGTGTTGCCGAAGGGCCGCGTCGCCTACACAAACAAGTCTGATGGAAATTTTAATTCTATTTTATCGTACGTACTCCTACTTGTTTTGAGCGTGGAAGCTTTTTGTTTTTATCTATACTTATCCTAAGCTCAAGAGATTGTATTTTTGTTTTTTTGAACACGCTTATCTCTGGAACTACAAGTTTGGTGTGATTTAATTTTTTTTTGCATATTATAGAATATTTATTGCGCTTTAAGGAGCGGAGCTGTAAGCTTGAACATCAAGCAATCTCAAGTGCTAAAAGTGAGAGCAACGATATGCTGCATAGATGCGTTGTAGGCGATGCGATGCTTAGTTGTTCGAATAAATTTAATACGCGTGAATCCGTGGAGCATAGCCATTATTCTGATAGGTACAGTTAATTACTTCACGAATGACATATTTTAATGTAATTCTGTAATTCTAAACATGTAATTGCAGTTGTCACTGTTTTGTAATATCGGGTAACAATAAATAAATTGTACCGTTTTGAAACAATTGTAGTTTATATAATTTATATCGTGAAAGAGCTGCTTTAAGATATCTTGAGGTAATAAAGCTGAAAATACCAAACACTGTGGTAACGTTAACTGTTTGAAGGCGGGCTGCTTCTCATACAAAATAAACATAAATAAAAGACAAGTATATAAAACTGAACTAAAACCTCCAACAAAGTACGATAAATAAAAGAAGCAAGGGGTTTATAATGTGTATTTCTATGTTACTCGAGTTAATGTACAATGTACAAATATTCAGGCAAAAACCTTATGAGCTTAAACATACATAACATACCATCACGTCTGTATCCCAGAAGGGTTAGGCAGAGGTGTACTAATGTACACCCACAGTTCGCCGTGTGTTTTTTTTAGGTCCAATGTAATAGGGGGCCAGCTTATTACGATTAATCTGGCACAAAGCCAAACTCCAAGCTGCTGCTGAGAATTTCATACAAAAATCCAATAACACTTTGCTTGACCTGGGAATTGAACTGGGAAGAAGACGAAAAATGCTGTTGATCTGTTGCGGGCGGAAGCAGCTAAGAAAAATCGGATTTATTATTAACGATGGATTTCTGCAAAGTAACGTCTTCGTCAATCAAATAATCAAGTAATGATTATTGATTAACGATAATTAATTAACGATGTGCATCACGGCGGTAACATGGTTAAACCTTAAGCCTAGTGAGGGTTGGCTCTAAACTACAGCAACTAGAGTACAGCTATAGATGCTTGGCGACAGATTTTCAACATGAGTCTTGCAGCTAGCCATGCCCTACCAACATGCTATATTTTCATCACGATTTTGTTCCTTCATCGAAAACTCAAGCCCATTACAGGGGTTCGATTTCATACCGATCGACGTAGAGCCCGTACACGTTAGCACGGAGCTACTATTGCTTCATTGCATGAGCTTTGTAACAAAATGTATATGGAATCCTTTAGAATATTTCTGTAAAAACTGTGTTTGTTATTCAAGATACAAATTCACAAAGTGTAGTGAAATTGTGTTTACTATAGAATTTTCTTGTTTCTTTTCACTCGAAGCAATTAAGGTTTTTTTTTCACATAGTAATAACATTGAAACCACTCTATTCCTTGAAGCTTTTCAAGGCAAAGTGTTTTAATTTATTCCGCTAATGAAGACGTGCCTCTGCCTAGAAGTTGAAGGAAGACATCGCGACGCAATTTCCGGTTTTTAGTTTCAAAGAGCCGCGGAGCGTTGCGGTGCGCACGTTTGCCGTATTACCAAATGCATACATAATAAGTGTTTTCGATTTGAAATCGCTTATTTCAAAATATATTGAAATAATATTATAATTGCAACAAAGTTCCTTTGGGTAGCAGTTGACTTTTAGAAATCGTCTCGTAAGAAAAAAGCGATATGCCACCTCTATGCGACTTTCTCTCTCTTTCTTTTTTTATTATATACACGGGTGTCGTGCGTGTGAGTATCAAAATTCGAGCAAAAGAGCGACGTTCTCGCGGTCGGTTGTAAGCACTTCCTCAGACGGCCGTAAAATTGCAAAATATTGCATTTCAGGCGAGGCCCCCTAGAAGGTCTCGCAAAACAGGCGTACATTCAATAGTTTATCAGTTAATTTGTGGTGGAACTGTAATAGGTTCGCGTATTATATTTACTTTATTGCATATTAGATTTACTATAAATATTAATAAAATTAACTTGTTAACTTGTTAATTGTAACTTATAAGCTTGCTATTAGTGCTGCTTTTATTAAATAAATATATTATGAAAGTAACGGATTATCAAAATGATCATCGCAAAATTTCCAGTCATCACTCGAATAAAGACTAAATTCGAGTAACGTTAGTTGTAACACCAGGAAACATTCCGATAAACACGGAAGAGTCCCCGGAATTGGTTCCGCCGTTTAGTCCCCAGATTGTTTCTGGTTCCGAGTCGTTCCTTGACGTAGAGTATTTGGATGTGTAATACTTGTTAATCTACAACTTGATCGTAATATGGCAAAATGAAATATCCGGTACAGGTTTTATCTGACGATCAATTTAGACGAACTTTTTTTAAAGTCTCGATCAGGATAAATATTACGATATCAGTCTTTGTAATTGAGGAACCTACATAGGATTTTAAATGGATTGAATATTCTTAAGTGATCTTTGAAAATTATATTTTCGTCTAAAACTTGCAGAACGTATTTTTTGTGTATAGTTAACATGAAAACCATTTGCCAAATTTTGAAAATTCTTGAGGGACCTCTTAAAATTTTCAATCCGTATACTATTTTTTAGAAGGTTCCTCAATAATAATAAAAAAAACTACCAAATGTTCCTTCGGAGGTGAAAAACAATTGCCGGGCAAATGAGTCACCCTAATATAAAACTATGAAATTGATCTACTGAAATCAATATCGGAAAACGTTGTTTGTTATGGATTTTGTATACATTATATACAGATCTAAACCTATATCGTTTACGCAATGATGGCTCAATACGGATACACAGTGGACATACAGTGTACGGATATCGCGTCGGTCGACGTGAGTAAAAATCTCTGAAAACCATAGCATGGTGGTAGGCACAGAGGTGGTAGGGCTTTCTCTAATACCCTCGTGGCTAGCTATCATCTTCAAGTTGAAAATTTGTCCCAAGCACTTGTAGGTGTGTTTCAATATCTGCACCTGAGAACCAGTCCTCCACTAACCTTAACATCTTACCATCGTGGAATCCATCGTCACTTAACATCAGATGAGATTTTGGACAATCGCCAGGCGAACAAAATATGTGACAATATGGGTATAAACCGATAACTTAAGCAAACTAGAAATTATAAAACTTAATAAAGCTTCACTCTAGATTTTAATTCGCTTTCTATCAACATCCTACTAAATAATTCTCGCGATTCTTTCAAGTATTCGCTACGTATGTTTTACTTGGCGCAGTTGAATGTCGGCTAGATTTATTTTTTACTTTACATTATGCACACCAATGATATTATACGTAAAAGTTACTTATAATATCATTGATGCATACCGAGCATAATACCTTTCTCTTGCTCTCCAGGAAGACTGGTAAAAAATTTTGTTTTTAGCATTAAGTCAGCCGATTGTACTTTTATGTACAATAATAATAAAGTTGGTTTAAATTTTTCAATTTTAAATTCCACATTCATTACATTACAACTGTCGATAAATAAATCAAATACAATCCAGTATTCCAAATAGTAAATCGAAGGAAGTCATCGTAACAAGTAAAATCATAGAATTGAAGATATCTTTGTTTTCCATTTCAATCTAAAGCAGGAAATCGATGGCCTGGAGGCACCGATGAAATTACAGAGTAGGGGTGTGCTGGGGTATCGGGTAGGTGAACCCTGGTTCTTAATAAATGAACATTGGCCTTAGGGTACTTGTTTAGCTAGATGCATGTAGGCAATCAACATCTGATATCAAGTAGTCTAAAAAAATTAAATTCACTTCTAGAACTTCAACTTCTAGAGACACTTCTCTAGAAATTCAGCCAGAAAGTGCTTTATAAAAAATCGTCAATTACAATGATGGTTGTTAAAGTACGTTCAGTTGGGTCCTATGAGATGTTTATTATATTTAAAAAAGTTGGCCGTCACGGGACGCCCGCACCCGGCAGAAGTGAAACATTTTAGTAAATGTTCAAAAACAATTGTGTGTGTGTGTGTGTGTGACTGACTGTACCAGTATCAGTGCCAGTAAGTACCCAAAAGGAAGTTACTGTGAATATGTTTATTTTATTACTATGTACATAATGGTCGCGATCCCAACTAACCACATTTAATCTATCCATGTTTAATATAAAACTATGAAATGATCCTGTCTGTCTATTAAAAATAAACGATCTAGGCTCAACACCGCCAACGTTGGCCAAAGCGTCGCCACGCCAGCATCCGCCAACATTTGGTCCAACTATAGGTCGGAACCACCGCATTAGATGTTTCACATCAAAAATACTTTTGTTTATTTTCTTTTTATTATTACTTAATATTACTTTTTGTTATAATATATCAGACTTACTTACTTAAAACTCTAAGGTAACATGTAATAAAAACTTTATACATACTATTATGATATTTGAATATTTTTTTGAATATGGGTCCACATTTCATTGTGATTATTTGGAAATAATTTACACCGTTTAGCATCTTATTATTTTATTTTAGATTTAATATATATTTGATAGATAGGATATGGGTTGGATAGCCACAACATGCAGACATACCATCTACGTGTTGCAAGTGACCACTGAAGCTTTTATTAGAAACCTTATGAAATCTTGCTATGCTAAAAGGCTTCACAAAATAAAATAAATTTACTTATTTATCTTGAAAAACATTATTGTATTTATTATCTCTTATGTCTGTGTATCAAAATAAAATAAACCTTATCTACATGTTATATAATATTTCGTAAATAGTTTATATATCATAAGTATAAGATATATATACTTTCGAAGTGTTAATTTCTCAAGGGACGAAATGTGAAAACATTTTTAATTAAATTTAATTGTTACTTTAAATACTTTTCGATAATTTCATAATATAAAATCATAAAAAATTAATTCATTGTATAAAATTAATATAATTTATATATTTTAATATCGCATTTACATCATCGGGACTCAGATCGAAGCGAAATGTATCGAGAATTTCATTAAACCGAAAATAAATGGAGTGAAAGCGAATTTCACACTCGAAAAAATTTCAAAAGAATCAGCTTGAAATACTCGATATTGCGTTTAAAAGAGACCGCATAATAAAATTGTGTTTTTATGACACCACGTTAACTAGGAAGTTAAAATAATTATATTAGGTTTTTACCTATGAAATTGCCGTTTTGTATGAAAAAATTTAAACGAATTTTTTTCATGTATTTTTTTATTTGTATAAATCGAAGTAATCACCCATGCAATCAATGCATCTTTGCCAGCGCAGTGGCAGTTTATTGATGCCCTTCTTAAAGAAATCAGCTGGACGGGAAGCAACAAATTCTTCAAAGGCATTTTGTACTGCCTCTCGGGTATTGAATTTTTTTCCCGCAAGGTCTGGTGAGTAGGGCAGATGACGGAGAACTTCCAACCCCAGTTCTTGCAACTTGGACACCGTCTGCTGTGCAGTATGAGGTCACGCGTTGTCGTGCAGGAGCAGCGGAGACGAGCGATTGACCAATGTTGGTTGGAGATGTGCCAGCTTCTCCACCATTGTGTTCAGTTCTTCACAGTACACATATGCACTAATGCTCACGCCGTTTGGTAAGAAGCTGTGATGAATCACACCGGCGCTAGACCACCAAACAGTGACCATCACTTTTCTAGGGGTAAGTTTTCGTTTAGGGCATTGTTTAGGTGCTGAACCAGGATCCAACCAACTTGCTGAGCGCTTGCAGTTATCAAACAGAATCCATTTTTCATCGCAGGTAACAATGCGGTTCAAAACTCCTTCATTTGTGTGTCTGTTGAGCAGTGCAAGGCACGTCTCGACGCGTACTTCGCGCTGGCGATCATTTAGTCCGTGGGGCACCCATTTGTCAAGCTGTTTTACCTTGCCAATTTGACACAAATGGACCAATATTGTTTTGACGCTAACGTCGAAAGCTACTGCTAATTCAGCCGTAGATTGTGTATCATCAGCTTCCACAATCGCCTTTAATTCGTCATTGTCGACCAAAGTCTTCGGACGACCGCGAGGTTCATTTTTCAGGTCGAAATTCCCAGAATGGAAGCGAGCAAACCAATAACAGGTGCTGCGTTGGTTTGTAGTGTTAGCTCCGTAAACGTCGTTGATGTTGCGTGCCGCTTGTGCCGCGTTGCTGCCACGACTATACTCACATACCATAATTACTCGAATTTTTAATGTATCCATGATGACAAAAAAGATTGAAATGTGATGAAAATGTAACACTAATCAATAAACAAATGACTACTTTTGGAAAAAGAATTCCATGTTTTTAAAATAAAATTAATTTGAAATTAGAATTCTTAGCCAAACAAAAATTACTTTGATTTGAAATGGCCAGTAGTACTGCAGAACGGCAATTTCATAGGTAAAGACCTATTATTAAAAATAGTACGAGTAATAAGAGGAAATTATTTGCTATTATAAAACTAGGTTCAGTTTCACACATTACTTCAAACATACATATATACATCCTACTATAATACTATAAATGGGAAAGTTTGTATGTTTGGATTTTTATTACTTAATCACGCAAAAAACTTGGCACATAAATAGTTTATAATTTCGATCAACTTAGGATACTTTTTGTCTCGGTAAATGATATATTCTTAATTTCTCTCTGGAACCAATCCGAGAGTTGATATCTTTGGGAAAATTGTTTTAAACACTTTATATTTTGAAAATAATACCTATGAATCCTTCCTATTTCCTATGGCTTACCCACGCTTCCATGAACAGTTCAGGACGCCCACTTACAAATCCTTTGAGTTATGACCGTGATTTGTCTTCGTATCACATATATTGATCATAAAGTAATTTTGTAAAACTAAATAACCTAATTAGTTATGTCCACAGTTTATGTTGATAACTGAAACAGTTCAGAAACGGAGTACTTACTCGTTGTATAATCTTCCTAGTTTCCGCTCAGGACTCTTGAGGCGCAATCAAATCGTTTGAGTTTTTGTGAATACAGGAAGCTTTAATAATAACTAACTGTAATTTATTTTGTATTCAATAGTAAATCTGAATAAGAAACAGAACGGTAAGTAATATTAATGTATAAATTATTTTTGTAAAATTGATTTTATATGTTTAAGTCATCTTATAATATAACCTTATGACGATAGCTAGCTTTATTCAGTCCTAAACTAACTAACAAAATAGGCAAGGCAAACCTTTGCCAGATTCGGACCACCTTGTGGTAGGTCTGCTAACTCTTTGACTCCATCAGCCACCTGTTCTACGAGCTATGTGCTCCACCCACTGCTAATTAAGTCTAGGTAATCTTAGAGCTATGTTGGTAACCTTGGTTCTTCTGCGGTTCCCTTCCTCATTCGATTACGCAGAGAAACTCCGAGCATAGCCTTCTCCATTGCCCTTTCTGTGACCTTGAACTTTTTTATGAGGCCCATATTTAGCAAATACGTCTTAGCACCATATGTAATCATTGGCAACACACACTGGTTAAAGACTTTCATTTTGAGACACTGCGATATCTTGGATGAGAAGATGTTACCTAAGATGTAAATTACTTGAATAAATATTATACTTATTTAAGGAAAAGGAACAAAGAAAAATATAAATCGCACTCAATAATCGTTAATAATATTCGACAGGTGACAGATCAAATAACGTGGTCTCATTTTCATACAAGTTATTATCTTGAAAATAAATACAACAAACATATTTTAAGTTCAGAATAGATACTTCAAAATTGTTACCGATACGATACTTTGTAGGAGTTTTACCAAACCGTGGTTGGTGGCTTATCCCAACATTAGCATACGGGAACTTGGGGAAAAGGAAAGTTTTTCGAGAAACGTGTCATGTGTTAAAGGATTTTTTATGATATTATCCGAGCCGAGAAGCGATAAAAAAGAGATTTAACGGCGCACTAACTTCAACAAATATAGTGGTATCCAAAGTATCTTAGTGGAAAGTAATGTATCTCATAAAGGAAATGTTACAGGTCTAGCACGCATTACGCACAAATTACTGGATAGGCTTTGATCAATTTTTTTTTATTTTACTGCATATATAATTGGTCCTTATCAAAAAAATATTATGATATTTTCATTCAATAAACATTTATTCCAGTTTTAACAAAGTACGATTTTTATAAAATTACAACTTCTTCCGTCATCCACGCGAGCGATGCTGCGAGCACAGCTTGTGCAAAATAAAATACTTTTTAAAATATATAGGACAAAGTAAATTTTATTTGTAATGCATTAATAATACGAGCAAAATATAACAGCCTTTTTAATCTGCATCACTTTTATACCTACATATTATTTTCATGTATCAGATGTATTATTACTAGATTAGTATTAAAACTTACGTGTTTAAAATTCATTAAATTTCAGGCGATTTTTAATTACGATTACAAACTATTACAGTTTTATGTGTTTCTAGAATGAAATACGACATATTTCACTTAAGAATAAATAAAAATGTTAATTATTAATCTCAAATTAATAAACAAAGATTGGAATGAAAGTTACAAAATAATATAAAGTAAACTTCCGTTTTAGAGATTGTTATTTCATAACTTATTATTTTACTGAAGTAAATGGAAAATGCTTTCAAATTGTTTGCTACAATATGACGGCCATGAATAATTAAAATATAAAAGTTTTGCCAAGTTATAAGCTCTTTACGAGTTAATAAATCACGTTTAGCTGTTTATTTTATAATCCTAACTCATTTTTGATGTATATGTATACCTATTTTTGTTTTCTTACAAAAAAGATCACAAAAATACCTTTCTAGACCAATTAGCAGGTTTATTTTTATGTTTAATTGACAAATTTAAGATATATTTTTATGAATTATAATTTTATACATGGAAAATTTACTACAATCGGTTTAGAATAAAAAAACAATATTAGTTTGCTTTAATTATAGATATACATAACATTTTTTACATTTGTTAAAATTGAATATGGAAGTATGTATTTATTTTGCTTATCATAAAATTTCTTCGATTACTAATAAATTGGTATAAATAAAACTTTCTTAAATAAATTACTTATAAATAGAATTGTAATATATACTCGAGTATAGAAACGGGTAATAGCCAAATATCTAATGACACAATTTATAATAGTCTAATTACCATCGCAAATTACATGAAATATATTCATAAAGAGAGCCGGCTATTTTTGTAGTCATTCTTGCAACTGAAGTTGTGACATACTAAAACTTACATGTTCTGACGAAGTGACGACTGACATCGTAATAACGTGATAGCCTATTTTTGAAAGTTGTGAATAAATAATAATACCAGCTAACCTGTGCGAACATTTCACACATTATTTTTTTTTATTTCATTTGGACCGTCAATGGCCTGCTTACTTAATATTGGTCCTTACATATGAAATTAGCGTTTTATCGTACTGACCACTTTGATCTGAAATATCTCCTCTTTAGTTAAGAATTTCAAATTCAAATAATAAATTCATTTAGCTGGTACATTTGTGTTTTGAAAACAGTAATTCATTTGTTTTTTCCTCATTTTTTTTCTTTGGCGTCGCTTATTACCGCACAATGGAAAACATGAAATATCGGTATATTTACGAGTACGAGTTCTACCGTGGCACCAGTGCTGCAGAAACAGCTCGAAGGATTAATGATGTATACGGCGCTGGTGTCGCAAAAGAAAGCACGGTACGTTTTTGGTTTCAACGTTTTCGTTCTAGAAATTTCGACCTTCAGAACCATCCCCGTGGACGGCCGGAGACCAAAGTGGAAAATGAAGAATTTAAAAGGCTATTGTGGAAGCGGATCCATCACAAAGCACTTCAGAGATAGCAGCAGGCTTTGGGGTAAATGATAAAACTGTATTAATCCTCTTGAAGCAAATCGGGAATGTAAAAAACTTGAACAATGGGTACTTCATAAATTGAGTGAATCGAACTTGCAAACACGCGTCGACTGCTGTATTACTTTACTCAACCGACACAATAATTAAGGGATTTTAAATCAAATCATTACTTGTAATGAAAAGTGGATACTGTACGATAATCGGAAGCGCTCGTCGTAATGGCTGAACCCTGGAGACCCAGCCAAATCCTGCCCTAAACGAAAATTGACTCAGAAAAAGTTACTTGTGAGTGTTTGGTGGTCTAGCGCCGGTGTTGTTCACTACAGCTTTCTAAAATCTGGCCAAACGATTACGGCAGATATCTATTTTCAGTAAATACAAACCATGAAGGAAGAACTAGCTGCTAAACAACCGAGATTGGTCAATCGCTCTAGGCCACTGCTGCTTCACGACAATGCAAGACCACACACTGCACAACAAACAACCACTAAGTTAGATGAGCTACAATTGGAATGTCTGTGTCATCCACCGTACTTTCCGGACCTTGCTCCAACAGATTACCATTTTTCCCGAATTTGGACAACTTCTTACAAGGAAAAAAAATCAACTCTGATGCGGCAGTCCAAACCGCCTTCAAAGAGTTTATTGATTCTCACCCCCCATGGTTTTTTTAGTAAAGGGATCAATGAACTACCTATAAGATAACAAAAGTGCATAGATAAAAACGGTGCATACTTTGATTAATTAAATATATTTTACAAAAACAAAATTGACTTTATATTCCTCCCGTAGAAAACGCCAATTTCATATGTAAGGACCTAATATAAATACAAAACAGAACTACATTTCAAAATTAAAATACACCAGATCTTTTAAGGCAATCATAACGTGCACATTGTAGATATAAACAAAAATAATATACATATACATGCAATATCACTATTAAAGATAATCAAATAATGAAACTAAGTTAAATCAAATTAATACAAAAATAAGCTACTTAGAGAAAATAATATGTAAAATAAAGATACAATAAAATAAAATAGAAATAATATCAAATGATGAGTTACACAAAGACTATATAATTAATAAAATATAAGTAGATTTAATTTAAAGAATATTAGTCTCTGTTAGATTCTCTGATGTTTGTTATTAGATGGCTCCTCTTTCGTATTAATTGAAAACTTTAAATATTTTTTAAAGGAAAACATTAATTTTAAATTATTTTCCACAATAGTGGGGAATATAGCATTTTAAAATAATATTTGGGGCATTCCATGTGAAGCGGACAGGTAAAAAATTTTGATGTACCAGATTTTAGTAATTTTTGATTATATTATACCACCTATACATGTTCTCGACCTAAATCTATACATATAATAAAAACGTAACTGATCGATGTCTGTACATAGAAGATATATGAGAAAAACTATTATTGGGGGTCTCTATAAACGCAGGAGAACCCAAAACAATGATTGTTAGAATTTTTGTCTGTTTGTCTGTTTGCTAACTTTTGTGCGCGCTAATCCAGAAACGGCATAACCGATTTGGAAACGGTTTTCACTAATACATTCTGGTAAGGTTCACTTAACATTTAGTGTTTGTTTTACTTCAATAAGTTCATAAATAAAAAAAGTTATATCAATTTAAAAAATCACGTCGAACATTTTTTTGATAAAAATGCTATAAAATATCTCTTTAGTTGAATTGACTGAAATTTTAGCTATCTGTATATTATGGTCTGTAAAACGATGATGATCGAAACCTTTCATAAAGTTAAAAAATGAAGAGTTTAATAAAATGAAATTTCTAATATAAGTTGAACTCAGATCTATGTGTTAAATCATATTAAAAGGGGGTCTGCATAGGCTGGATAGTGTCAGTTGAATATAGCTGCGCCGCTATATAATTAATTTCGTAATAGATTAATTCGAATCGAACTCTTATGAATCGATTCCCAAAAAAATCGATGTCTAAAAGATCGATCTCTCAAAAATTGATCTTTTTTCGATTCACTTTCGCATTTGTATTATCAATATAAAAATCCCTAAAATAGAAAACTAAAAGGGAACCACAAGAGTCGATCTTTTGTAACTTTTACCTTACTAAAGTATAAGTTATTATTACTTATTATAGAGAAACATAGAAAGGTATAGAGAGAGAGAATTTATTACAGGTATATAGTGAAAGAGAATTCATTTCAAAAATTAATTATTATAAACTGTTTTCGTTAATTTGGTGTTAGGTAATAATTTACTGTTAGTATTTTAGTTGGTAAATGACACTATAGAAAATGACTGCATAATGAATTGAATAATCCATACCTACTAATATTATAAATGCGAAAGTAATTCTTTCTGTCCCGTCTGTTGAATTTTCAAGCCTAGACCGCTGAACCAATTTTGAAGAACTTTAGTTGAGAAAGGTCATTGGCTACTTTTGGAAATAAAATTAGAAGGGGTGAAATGGAGGGTGAAAGTTCGTATAAAGAACCTAATTTTGATGAATTTTGATATAGAGACATGTAGGAATTTGGAGAAAGACTTTGGCTACCTTATGTGGTGAAAATAAAACTTTAATGGGTGAAATAGGGG
This sequence comes from Saturnia japonica, assembly GCA_033032175.1. Classification (NCBI taxonomy): domain Eukaryota; kingdom Metazoa; phylum Arthropoda; class Insecta; order Lepidoptera; family Saturniidae; genus Saturnia; species Saturnia japonica. The sequence continues at coordinate 16,939,760 of CM065311.1, read as the reverse complement.
ATGAAGGTTTGTACGAAGAACCCGTTAAACCAATTTTGATGAATAGAGATATATTGAACCTTGGAGACGGACATATGGTACCTTATGGCGCAAAGATAAAACATGAAGGGGGCAAATAGGGGATGAAATTTTGTATGAAGAACCCACTATTTCTCAATTTAGGGATATGAAAATTCATATTTATGATTTTAGGAAGAAATAATAGGGTTTCGCGTTTTTTAAAAGTGTATCGGCAGAATGGTACAATAAGGGATGATTTACAATATCATACGCATAGAGTGATAAATCTATCTATGATTTTCTATTGCTTTGTCGTGTTTAGAGATCAGTCTGTGTTTATGCAATAATATAGAGGGGTGGTAGGTATCGCGTCCACCATACAAACAGCGATAAACCCAACTATGAGTTTCTTTTGGTTCATCGTGTTCAGAGATCAGTCGGTGTATATGCAATAATATAGTGGGGTGGTAGGGATCGCGACCACCATATCTACATCTATCTATACATATTATATATAAAAACGAAACTGATCGATGTCTGTACATAGAAGATATATGAGAAAAACTATTATTGGGGGTCCCTATCAACGCAGGAGAACCCAAAACAATGATTGTTAGAATTTTTGTGTTTGTCTGTTTGCCAACGTTTGTATGCGCTAATCTCAGAAACGGCCTAACTGATCTTGGAAACGGTTTCAACTAATATATTTTGGTAAGGTTGACTTAACATTTAATGTGGTTTTACTTCAATGAGTTCATAAATAAAAAAGTTATATCAATTTAAAAAATCACGTCGAACATTTGTTCGATAAAAATGCTATAAAATAGCTCTTCAGTTGTATTGGCTGAAACTTTGGAACTGGTTTGTAAAATGATGACTATTGAAAGTTTACATAAAGTTAAAAAATGTACAGTTTCAGAGAATTTGGAACTTTCTAATATGAGTTGACCACACATCTATATAATAAATCATATTAATAAGTGGTCACCCTAGGTTGGATATAATCACGCAAGCAAGTCGAGTGCCGTATCGCTGCTAGGCAATTCATTCCGAAAAAGATCGATTCGAATCTAATTCTGATGTATCGATTCACAATAAATCGAGGTCTAAAAGGCCGATCTCTCCAAAAAAATTACCGTCTTTCATTCACTTTTCAGGTTTGTGTTAACAATATAAAAATCCCTATTATAGAAAACAAAAAGGACACCACAACAATCGATCTTTTACTATGTTTGCCATGCTAAAGTATCAGTTAAAGAGAAACAAAGAAAGATATATATATAGAGAGAGAGAGAGAATTAATTTCAAAAAATTATTATTATTACTGTTGTCGTTATTCTGCTATTGGGTAATTTACTGACACCATAGAGAACGACAGCATAATGAAATGAATAATCCATACTAATATTATAAATGCGAAAGTAACTCTGTCTGTCCTGTCTGTTGCATTTCACGCCCTGAAATAGACGATGAAGGTTTGTACGAAGAACGCATCAAACCAAATTTGATGAATTTTGGTATAGAGATATATTGGACCTTAAAGAAAGACATTGGCTTACCTTATGTCGTGAAAATAAAACTTTAAGAGGTGAAATAGGGGATGAAAGATTGTATGAAGAACCCACTATTTCTAAATTTAGGGATATGAAAATTCATATTTATGCTTTTAGGAAAAAATAACAGTGTTTCGTGTTTTAAAAAATAAGGTTGATTTACAATACACATAGACTGCACTCCTTGATACTAAGCAAAATATTCCTGAGCTACATAAGCTTACATTATACAAAACATACGTCCGTCCTATCATGACATATAAGCTGCGCTACATTCGCACATACGTCAAAGATCAACATTAATAAATTCCAAATCCTCTAAACCCGATTCTTACGTAAAAATAACAAAGCCCCTTGGTACGTTGGTCGAATCGTAAATTGAATATTTTACGCGATCGTACTTAGATACTGCTTCGAATCACGTGAATCTGTTGGTGAAAGCTGCCGCGACTTAAACCCCAAAACGTACATTACGTACGTACGTACGTACACGGGTCCGTCGCGTTGGCGGCGCGGTATTTGTTGGATAAAAACTCGGGTGAAACCGAGGGGCACAGCTAGTACAAAATATTTTTACAGTAGAAAGTCTAGTTGACAATTTATAGAACTTTTAAGTTTTGAGTAATCGACAGGTATGTGCTAATTCTAACACGATTATTCAGTTTTAAAAAGTTACATTAAAATAAATTATGCAGTGGAATACATGCTAGATTTATTGAGCGTTTTATCTGCACTTATGGATATTAATAAAAATAATTTTTTGAAGCGGACTTTTTTTTGGGACGGTGTGAATTGAATTTTATAAAACGAAAATGTATAACGAAAAAGAGATAACTATAAATGCATATATAGGTTTTAGGCTTTGAGAGAATGAGATAGAATGCGTTTCTATATAGTTTCCCTATCATTCGTCTATTCTTAATGAACTCGAAATATATACAAAGAGAGGGATAGAGAGAGAAGTTTCACTTCTACCGCGTGTGAACTCGCAGTCAATTTTTTTTTGAAGATGAAGCAGAATGTATTTTAAGTTTTGAAACTTGAATTTTGCAAAATTTGTAGTCTTATTTTTTTTTGGTAATAGTTTGCAGATAGTCCTTGCTAATTTTTATAATGGCCGTAGAAATGATTTTAGGAGCTAGACCGGTTAGTACAGTAACGAAGCGCGGCGGCCAGCGCTAACACGAACTTACAGAAACTTTCAATGAGTTGTCATGTTTACCTTATTTTCTTAAATAATTGTATCTTATCTTAATGTACTTGAAACTATAATAAGACAAGATAATTATTTAATGATAACTTAAAGGTTTATTTAAAAAGAAAATACAATTGTATAAGCTTACAGTTACTCGTACGTTTTATCATAAGACCTTGAGTAATTTGAATGAAGTAATGGTAGTTTTGTGCTTGGTATTGTCACTGAAGAGTCAAAACTGCTTTCTAGAAAAAATCTGATTTCATCAAATTTCTCTTCCCAGTACAATAGTTAACAGATTGAGGCACTGATGTTATGGTGATGATACAGTCGGCGTTAAACAAAACCACACGTCACACGAGCGGTTGTACGATGGGCTAGGGCTGATTTTATAGTCACGCTTTTATAAGCCGTAAGCGTCGCGGGCGCAAATGGTTGGAAGTATCAACTCTCGTTTTATTTTTAAACACAGATTTGCTAGGCTATTAGTGATCTTATAAGCAGCTTTTACCAAATGCTTTGGTCGTAAGCGTCACTGTAAACTCAGCCTTAAACATTAATTTCTCAAACCAAAATTTATTATGCTGGGAAAGAGATCGGAGATGCGTTTATATACCTCTTTAAAAAGAAAGTTCGATTTTTGATGGTTTTGATTGTCAAATTTCAATGTGTTTAATAGTTTCTTTCGATCCAAATAATTAGTTTATTACACTTTTTATTCAGTTATTTATAATTAGATCATCAATAATCCAGTGAAAAAAATAGAAAAAATCTTTTTTTATACGGAGTGCGTCTCATTCCTTCCAGATACCTAAATTGTTTTAACAAGCAACAATGAAATATATGTTGTAATAGGTTTGCCCGCAAAGAACGCGTAGTGCCTATAAAAATCGTAGTTTCTTAAAACTTTAATAAACTATTGATTGAAGATATCGTATTTTTTTTAAATAAGGGCCATGTATCTAAGGATTTTTTTAAATCAAAATCTATCCAGTAGTTTTTGCGTGATGCGCACACAACGACAAACCTCGATTATTTTATTTATTTAAATACATTTATTCAATTTACGTATATCCTAATGATGTCGTGCCGTAATTATAGTTGTATAAATGAATAAAATATTCAAAGAGGGTTCCAACTAAAAGCTTTAACCTCTCTTCACATTTTCGAAGGCAATCTAAAGTATTAAACTTTTATTTACTTCGAAAAATAAACTTTACCCGTCAGAATGAATTTCAAACAAGAAAATTGTAGAGTTCTTCCTTGAAGAAATCTTTAAAGTGCGAAGTCTGCGCTACGATGACCTAGAGTATCATGTTTTATATCACAACAAATTTTAACCTTATTCTCAAGAAGTTAAAGTCTTTATTTCTTTGTTAGCTATTTATAATATAAGCTATTTCGACACAAGTCGGACGTGTCTGAGTAAATATCATTACCGTGGGTCCACAACAGCACTTCTCACGCGGTCTTAGCCACTTAGCCATATTCTAGGTGGAATATACCCCGTAAGACTCTTCTTACTATAAAACCAAATGCCTCGACCGGAGTCGTTTCTTTCATAACTATATCCGTAATTGCACTGTAGTACAATATTTATAGGCATTAGTGGGAAGAGAGCTTGCCACTTATTCAAATAAAGCAGTTTTGAAACAAATTGTAATCTTAGTAATAACGTATGAATAATTGTTCTGTTTATAAACAAAGAAGATGTGATTGAACATCCATTAAAAAAAAAATTCAGTTGAATTGAGAACCTCCTCTTTTTTTTAAGTCGGTAAAAAATTAGAATGTGTGAAAGTTGTAAAGTAATAAAATTGGCAGATAACTAAATTAATTGGTTCCAATCATCTATAATCGGTATTCTAAGCTGAACATATTACCGTCTTCGGGTAAATTAATAATAAATAAATTTCGGGTAATATAGATGTCAAGTTAGATAGTGATTATTAAGCATATAAAATTAACTAATATTTTAATTTTATTTCTTTAAGTAGATTTATAAAATATTGATTTTCTTCAATTTTATATCTATATTAGCGTTGTGCTTACGGCTCTGCAATTAGTTTGTTATTTTATTACGCATTAGTTATTTACATCCCGGGAATTAAATACTACTCTTTTAATTGACATTCTATAAGCCGTATCAATTGAGGAATTACATGTATTTCCCGTGTAATTTTCATCAAAATCGGTTTAAATGTATTCTATTTTATTCTACGATTTCTGATGTATTATTGACGATTCTAGCCTATCAAAGAATGATGTATGCTTCCCGTCTATAAAATTTGATCACAATCGGTTGAGAATTGATGAAAATTACAATTTTTTGAAATTCTCTTTTTTTTATAATTTCTAAAAGTTTCATTGAAAACTCTCATAACCCGTCATTCATGGAATGATTTATACTTCCCGTGAACAAAATTTCATCAAAATCTTACAAGTATTAACAAAAAAATATTTTCTGGATATTAAAGGTAATATTGAAAATTCTTGTACCCTATCAAATACCCTATCAATGATGTAAGCATCTCATGTAAAAAAATTCATAACAATCGCTCAAGGCGTTTTGAGTTAAATCCAAACATAGAAACGGACAAACAGAGAAAATTTTTTTTGCATAATCGTGCTCAGTATCGTTCATATCGAGAAATTTGTAAAAAAAAATGTATAGACAAAAGTACAGATTTATTAATACAGATATGCAATATAAATGAAAATAAAACGCTATTCGTTGGTATACGCATCACTTGAGAACGGCTCAACCGATATAGTTCATTCTTTTTTTAAATGTTTGTAATAGTTCGAATAAAGTTTTTATGGCAAGAAAAATTTAAAAGGTTATTCGAAAAATTTGAAAATTTTGGGAAAAGTGAAATTAATTTTTCTATTGAATTTTTATGGACTTAAGACCATAAGTCACGTTCGAACGAGGCGCTCTGGTGGAGCTATTAGAAAGGTAAGAACAACGTATGCGAGGCCAGTAAGTAATATATAGTAAGAAGTTTCCAGGTGGCTACTTTGTTATTGTTATCATTAGCACGTTATTATTTATAACAAAAACAAACATCAGATTAGTGGCAAAAATCATTACTAGTTGATATTAGAACATCTAAAAATTTTAACTTATTATTATACATATTTTCATAACATTAACTGCACATTTATTTCAATTATTAATAAATCATATGAAAAGAAATATATACATATATATATATATATATTATACCTATTTATAACCTATTTTAACACCTCAAGCTATTATTTAATACTACGGGGGCTAGCTATGAACATCTTTCTACGAAGAGATAACTATGAGTACATATAAATATAACTTAATCCATTCAAAAATTTATCTAGGAATTGTTATCGAAATAACAACGCAATAACATTATGAATATTACAATATCCGGCATAATACGATATTCAATTTCGTCATTGCTGTCCAGCGCGTAATCCCCGTGTTCAATTTTACTGCAGTCCGTCCGCCGGCGGCTAGCTTCGGCTAAGTGAATTAAATGACATCGCTCGCTCAAAAGGAACACTTTGTTCAATTGCAAAGAACTTTGTTCTGGCAAACAATCATTAATTGAATTTTATTCATATAAAATGCAAAAAAATAGATACAAGTATTTTCTTTTTGGAACGAAGTTTATTAACGAGGCTTCGATAGTAGGTTACTTGTAGAAATCGATACGTAAGTCTACTAAGTAATCGTAATACTCTCTTCATGCAACTCTCTTTCTTTTTATATTATATACGAGTGCGTGTGCATACGACTATCGAGTATCTACTGTTATGCAAGTGCATATAAACTAGATCCTGAAACGCGACAAACTAAACAGTGATGGGTTTATTACCATATGCAGATCCTTACCAACCTTTTTTTTATTCAAGAAAGGTGATAAGCATTCGTTTGGTCCAACTGAAGGGGAGCGGTTACAGAAGCCTATGGGAGCTTGTAATACCATAGGTAGATATCATTAGTGCATTGCCGACCCTCAACCCTCCTACCCCAGAGTTCTAGAATTTATAACAATGTCAATAAAAAATTAAATATTTTTCATCTGATCTCAATAAACATAAATGTAAAATTAAATTAAAAGAATGGATTCTTACACTTAACAGTACTGTAATGACACTGATAAGCTCTTGCTAGACAGTTAATATACCTACCCAACATTCAACCTCTCATTTCTTGCTATTAGAAATTTTTAACTTACAATCATCTTATTCACGGACACACACACACACACCTCGCACACTCTTGTAGCACTCTTGGTAGTTAGTTTATAATAAGCATATTTATATTAAATAAGTATATTAAAAATAAGTCGATTCTAAGAGAATAATGTTTTACTGTAATTTTTGTTACGCCGCATGATGACCATCATTTTTTTGTCTTTGTGTTCTATTAGACTGTAAAAGAACCTGATACCCAATGTACAGGATCTCCTAGTTTGGGTATCAGGACATACTGTATATGTATTTTCGTTCCTTCTTACGAAATAAAATTTATTATTATTATTAGCCAAAGATATTTGGATGTGATCTTCTGTAGGGTGGAGGTGTTCCAGCAGTCTAGTAGAGAGAAATCTCCAAATAAATTTCCCTGCGCCCTACCTCTCTTTAAATCCCGCTTGTGTACTGGATATACTGGTATAGATAGATATATACTGGATCCCGGAACGCGTAAATTCTAAGCGAGCCAATAAGGCTGGTGTTACACCTGGGATATGGTCGTCGCGATCATTTTGAACACAATTATCGTTTATTACCACTCAGCAAATGTATGCTCTGAATAAATCTTAATTGTATAATAAATAAAAATAGGTGGGCAATCGCCATAATTTAGATTGTATTTTTTTTTCTATCTGACTATACTGTTAACCTCAGACGGCTTTTACAGCTTCATCGTTGCTTGGGGGCGAGCGCTTATGGCACTCAGCGACGAAAGTGTGGCAACATGCTCAAAGGTGCCAAAGTGGACGAACCTCGGCTTGGGCTGTTGCCGAAGTTTCAATTAAATCGCGAATTGGCTAATTTTCCTATACGTAAAAATTTGAGCTAACTTACAATACATATAGAGGTATACATGTTTCTGCCTCCTGGAAGGAAGGACGATGTATTTAGTGATTTAGTGTAACTAGTACAAAAAAAGAAATAAAAACGGTCCCTCACAGAACCTATTTTAAAGGTCTGTTTCATAAATAATACGGTAACTACCTACTAACAGATTGTGACATTAGTTGACGTTTATGGTCACTACTCCGCCTCTAAGTGTCGAAGCGTGATAGTAGGTATAGCATATAACCTTAGTTATTATGTAAGGGTATAAAATACAAAAATAATTTATCAAATCTGTCTGGCGCGTTCAAGTACATAAACAAAAAATAATGTTATGAATTTTGTCTTTAGTATAGACAGTATACGCAATGCAAGATTCTAATGAATTTTTATTAAATCCGCTTGCTCATTCCACAACGCAATTATGTTTTTTCCAGTATATATAAACGCAAATATTAACTCACTTTTCTTCCTTATTTCAAAGTGAATGCAGTACTAGTAAGCATTATTTGCACATCTTATAAAAACCATTTTAAAATGCAAAGTCATTCCTGCGGAATGCTTTCACGCGATATTTTTATAGGAAACCATGTCGGAACCATTTACTTGAAATGTTTACGCGCATAAAGCATTCGGTTGCTATTCACACGGTTGAAGAATTTCGCTTCACTTTCTTATTGAACTGTTATTCCATGTAGTATAAAAAATATCCTATGTTATCGATTGACTGTTTACTTGATGCCTGTAAATACTTAAAAGGGTAAATACTTCAAAACAAAATTCTTTATTTGCATCTCATAATAAAAAATTGTGGCGGTCGGGCCTCCACATTAAAACCCGGTGTTAGGGTATTTTATATTATTTCTAGTTAGCTGGAACCGTTCCGCTGAAAATCATTATAAATTCTTGCAAATTCATATTAGTGCCAAAGAATTTTCTGGGTCCGATGTGTAAATAATTAGCAAATTTCTATATCTGTATAAATAAATAAAATTGAAGTGTCTATTTGTAATATCAAAATAACAGCTTTTTACTAAATGGATATGAAACTATTAAAAGCACTTATAACTAATTTTTTTTTTTCAGTCTGTATTTATGTTTATTCCGGCTAATTTTCAATTCCACGCAGACGAAGTCGCAAGAACAGCTAGTCGTTAAATAGAATCAGATGAGATTGCACTTGAATGCACGCAATACAAGACAATTTTTAACAAAAAAGAAAACCAATTTCTATGATTTCGAAGAGTTCCCTGGTATATCTTCGAAGTTCAAAGTCCAATACTAATAAAATTAAAAGTTGGTCCCACCATTGAAGTTATCCCCTATCGAACAAAAAAAGCATCATCCAAATCGGTTCATAATCAAAGGAGTTATGGCTAAACATCCATAGATACATATATAGGTATACATTCGAATTGAGTAAAACTCCCGACTTTTGTTGAAGTCGGTTAAAAAACGTTGTATTTAATAAAAAAAGATATATGATATAAGATTTATGTAAAGACAAATAAGCAATGATGGTTCAGTGGTGGCGTGTACGGTCACCGCGTCGAACTACGTGAGTTCAAATCCCTACAATTAGCCTGAGCTTTCTGTGAAGGAAAACATCTTGATGAAACCATAGCATGTATTGATTAGGCCATGTTCTAATGCCCGCCTGGATAGCTAGCTACCATCTTCAAGTTAAAAATCTGTCGCCAAGCACCTATAGTTGTGTTGCTGTACCACAGGCTTATCGTGTCCACTATCTTCGACCATTAGGTGAGGTTATGGTAAACCCTAAACCTGCCGCTAACTACCTCGTTAGCCTAGTGGTCATAAGCGCGACTGCTATGATCGAGGTCTTGAGTTCAAATCCCAGGTCGAGCAAAGTATTATTGGACTTTTCCTATGAAATCTCAGTAGCAGCTCGGAGTTTGGCTTTGTGCCCGATTAATGGCAACACGCTCTCCCCCTATTACATGGGTCTTAAAAACATACTCGGCGAAATGTGGGTGTACATTAGTACACCTCGGCCTAACCCTTCGGGGAATACAGGCGTGATGGTATGATGGTATGCTAAACCAACAAAAACCGTGCATCATGGCAATAGCACACATCCAAATATGTATTGATTTATAATCGGTAACATGCTACTTTATTATGGAAAACTTAATAACATCGCCGAAGTTCATCAAGGGAAGTCCTTTGACAATTCTCAGTCGGCGTACCATTTAGAAATTCCACGTAATCGTTAAAATTAAGTCAGACGTCCCCTGCGCCGCTGAGACGTGAAAAGCCGTGAACCCGAAAACATCAAAGTACTTTGATCTACAAGCGACAAATCAAGCAATGAGTTAATTAAACATCAATTTGACATCGTTTCCTTTTCAAAATTATTCGCTTTAGTAACAATTTTGTAATATTTGATATAATAATAAAAACATGTATTGATTTATAATTGGTAACATGCTACATTATTATAAAAAACTTAATAACATCACCGAAGTTCATCAAGAGAAGTCCTTTGACAATTTTCAGTGGTCGTATCATTTATTCATTCATTATTTTAATTTTACTGTGTTAATTACATAAATTTGCTGTTATTTATATTATTATTAACTTAAATTATTATTTTTTATTATTAGTAGTATTTCATACGTTGTAATAACTTACTTATACTTAAATATATTTTTTACATTTGTGATTTTTGTTTTGTCAATGTAGTGAGCGCCTATAATAGGTTCGCTTATCTATACTAGACTTAGAATTAATTGTAAAAATGGCTCAAATATAATATGCGCACTATTGGCGCTTTTGTAATAAATAAATAAACATATTTATCTGAACCATCAACATATTACAACAGCAAAAATGTACACGGTACCTACTAGCTACATTAGTAGGACTGTGCCGCTGTTAATGGCGCTTATATCCAAGCTATCTAATAGAAGTGTGCGTGTTCGTGCAAGCGATAGTACGTGTGAATGGGTTTGTGAGAATGTTAGTTTTTATTTGGAAAAGTGAATATATAAAGCTTTAATTAATTCTATAAAAAAAAAAACGAATAAATATCTATAAACAGTTGTTTTTTTTAAATCAATTAAGTTAGCAAATAAACATAGGGCCTGTCTGATGGTAAGAAGCTATCGTAGCCTTATGGTCGCTTGTAAAACAACAGATATCTCTAGCGTGTTCTCTACCTTGAACCCCACTAACCCAAAGAGCTCTGGAAACCCTAATCACCGCAGGAACACAACACAAGGTTATTTGGCTGCGATCTTCTATAGGGTTAATAAATGTCGAATAAGTAATTGATCACAAATTGTTACATTAAATTAATATAAAATCAGTTAACATTTTGGATTGTTTTTAAAAATCATGAGCGACCTTTTTAAAATTTAAATCGACTTGATTCTTGGTGAACATTCTTAGAACTAAATTATTCTTAATATAATTATTTCCGTGTGAGATGCAAGAAAACTTTTATTTTATGGGCCGCCTATAGTAGTAGCTGTCATGAAACGGCAATTAAACCATTGAACAAGATGTGACCGACAAAACGAGTATGAATGCTTTAACCTCGCAAGTTGCATAAAAAGTCCCAACTTTCACTAAAGATGATATTGCAATATAAAATGTAATAAATATGATGTAAAGTTATCGGTTCTATTAATTCAAATAGAATCCGACCAACAAGTGGACCTTTAAAGAACACAACCAGTAAACACAGTAAATCTCAATTCAAGTGAACAGGTAGCGGTGGGACCTAATTAAGTAATTCCTTCCGTTCGTACTACGGCCGGAGCTTTTACTTAATGACAATTTAATGCTGCGGATAAACCTTGCATGAGTACATCTTAGATTGCAACCCTTACTTCTTATTTGTAATTTTATAGGTCAACTGTATTTTTTACGTTGCACTGTTTGAATAAATGTATTGTGTTATCGAATACAATTTTAATGCTCCGAAGAATAGCTTATGGTTTGGTTCAGCTAATTTGGGTTTTAAAAAAACATATACTTGGTAATTGGTTAACACAAAATGTTATTGATATGTAAACAAAACTATAATTGAAGGATTATCGATTCTTGATTTATATATTATGAGTTTTACGATAGAAATATTGTCTATTTCTATAGTGAAATATCTTATTGACGTTAATATTTTATATGTTAATATATTCGAATAACTTTAGACGTTTAAGAAGCGGAATGGTAATGGGTTTAACATAGTATGTGAAACAAATATACAGTTACAAGATAGCGAAAACCCATTGATCCCTTCGTTAGGAAGTCCCTATCTATGGCTACAGGAAAGAGAGGACGAGGCAGGCCGCAGACCACTTGGATGACACAGGGATATGACGTGTCTCAAACTGTCAAATTAAGATATAGTGCAAAGAAGCACATGCACATGCACAAGAAAAGCTGACCTCGTGTAATGGGAAGAGTCGAGGAGAAAGAAGAAGAAGATAAGTTTGTGTTACAATAAACTGTGCTAGATATATTTTTAGGAACCAATAGAATCCATATTACAAAACAGTAATTAAGTTCTCTATGACTTATCTTTGTCATACCGTGAAGATGTGGAACCTTCTCCCGGACAGTGTGTTCCCTCCTTCTTACGACATCGGGTATTTTAAGCGTAACGTGAAGATATATTTAAGCAGGCCAGCATGACAGCAGCGACCGCCGATTGATATAGATCTCTCGGTGGTCACCGTTGTGTTTGGATTATGCTGTCCTTACCTTCAGGAGCAGAGCCGTCAATGTGCCGAGCTATTATAAAAAAAATCGACATGAATAAAAAGAATTCTTTTTGTATTAACTTTATTACGGAAAAAAGTATTTTATAAGGACATCGTTCCTGTTAATCTGCTATTGACAGAGTTTAATAACCTTTTTGAAGTATTTGAGATTTTTTTATAAAATATACTTTGGATTTTTATTATAATTAACATCATTAACATGTCCTAAATTTAACGAAAACTTTCTCCTTTGAAGATCGTATACAAATTAATTCAAAAAGACTTTCGTAATCAGTGTAAATGTAACAAACAACAAGTAATGGGGAAAGAAAATAAAATATTTTCTCTAAGTTTACTCGTTAAGAAAGAAAAGCTGTAAATTTTATTTTTGAATTATCACTAATTACGACCGGGAGATGGTCCGTTTCAAAATTTCAAACGGGATGAATGGTCGGACCGCTTCAACAGCAGTTGATGGATGCTTGACAACTTAGATTACGTGGATATTTTTTTATTAATTGCCGATGTTATGTATAACCAGCTGTGCCCGCGGCTGCGCTCGCGTGGACTCTAGACCACCGTTGATCGGGTACACGCGCTTATGGTGCTGCCCTAGTTACTGGTTAATTTAAAGCAAAAAAATGATTATTTTAGGCGATCCTTAGAAGATAGATTTTTTGTAGGTCATTTAAAAATCTGCAATTATGTACCACATTAATTTGATATATCTTTTATGGATTACTCGGCGTAAACCATTTAAGCGCCCCAAAATCGTTGTTATCCGAATTGATTTTTATTTGCACGGAACCCTAATTATTTTTCTAAGTAGCCTAATTATCCTCATAATAAACTCAGCTATCTGATATACTATCTGTAAATTTCACGTTAAAATCGTTCCAACCGTTTCAAAGATTACCCGGAACAAACAGAGGGGCAGACAGACAGTAAAAAAATTTATTAAAGATTTGCTTTTTTGTTATAGGGTACCTTATATACTTTCATATGCATTTAGTAAAAATCCGTTATTTTGACATTACAAACAGACACTTCAATTTTATTAATTGTATAGATTTAAGGAGTCTGTATGGATAGAAAAAAAATTCTTACACTTCCCACTTCTTCTTGATTTGGCGCTGCAAAAAGCACTTGCCAGTGTCAATGTGTTTAAGTAGTATTTTCTAATATTCAAGGTGGGTCTAACATTTATGGTGGCTCCCTCGTTTTTTAGAATTATGTAGGGAGTTATATGTATAATCCACTTCACGTATACACAATAACCAAATTATATAAAGCAAAATGCTACGAATATTAAATCATATCCTAGAACCTAGAGAACCTAATTAAATGAATTGAAATATAAAACCACAACATGGCAGCTCAATATCCCACTAAAAACTCGCATCGCTCTTCTGATATTCAATATTTTTCTGATATCAAGATATCTTCTTTTAATTACATAGTATTCTGATTGTGCCTTGACGGTATGAGTAAAAAACAAATTTGTAGAAAGAAATATATGATGGACTTATTATAGCAAACCTTATTAATAAATCTTTAGTTCTGTCTAAGTATATAATTATAATTTTCAAAATTTTATGATATACGTCTATTATAAAGATCACAATGTGAAATTTTTTAAATATTTATCTGTTTACACGATTTAAATTGAAAATTGTTTTTACTGATTTTGATGATATTCTCTATTATGGAATACCATAAAATATCGGTAAAAAACTTAGTAAGCGTGTGCTGAGCCGCGGGTACATCTACTTAGATATTAAGTGCTGAAAAAAGTGACAGTCAAATTTCACAGAGCGAGTTACCATCGAAAGAGTGAGATAAGCGTGAAATTGCACAAGAATATTATGCATAATTCCAAGTGTTGCACTTTATTAGGCGTCCACTAAACCCGGAGCGGATAAATGTAAAGCGGACGCAATTTAATTTTATAATACACTTGTTACATTTAAAGCTCGTATGTAAATTTCACTTTGTGGTTTCACTTTATTTAAATTAAGGTAATATAATTTCGTGTTTATCTTTTGAAAGAATGTTAAAAAGGACATAGTATATTTTATCAAAATAATGGTTATTATTTCCAATAAGTTTAACTAAATAAAAGGATTGTCTTTAATCTTTACTTTATATGTATTTATTTATTCTTATTCTTCTTTGACTCTCCTTTGTTAACTGTCATTCTGTTTTCGTACCTTCCATACACATGTAATTACTTACACAATCCACTCGATTCTTCTTCGGTCTGCCTCTACTTTTATTTTTTGATCTGACTACACTGTTAGCCTTAGGGGACCTGAAGCCGATGCGGCTTTTACAGCTTCACCGAACTCCTCTACTCACCTATACACGTCCATCTTTATACTTCTTACATGCTATCCCCCAACTTCTCTGTCACTAAGAGTCTTTTTACCCGACTACGAAAATGGAGGGTTTTGTTTTTCGAGAGTATATATATATATGTCTATTTTTTGGCGTGATTTTGTAGCCTAAACAGCTTGTTGGATTTTAGCATAAGAGGTGTCGTTAGATTCGTCTTAATCGTGGTAGTGAAATAGGCTATTTAATATTAAGTACGAAGTCTGAGAATCAAATGAAAAGCAAAATTATTATAATATATTTTTGAGTCAAGTGTTTATGTTGCAGCCGGGATTTTTATTTCCTTTTTATGATTTTATACTTATTTCTAATCTTATCCATCGTAGTTACACCACATATCCATCTTAATATTAGCATATCAGACTGAAGTAATTTTCTTTCATCCGTCATTTTTATTACCCAGGATTCAGATCCATACATCTTATATTGTTTTATATACTTTTCCCTTTAATTTTTAAGTATTTAAAAAAACTATATTTTTTAAATTATTATAGTTATAATATGTTCGGTATAAAACGTTTTTATGAAGTTTTCTTTAACTAACCTGAAGTTAACGAACTCTCTAACCCTTGTCGGCTATCAATTGACATGATCTAAGTAGTATATTAGCAATTACAGTATTAATTAGACAATGTAAACTCTTTATAACGAAACTCAAGGGACTGAGCATTTTTTGTTGTTATAGAGAGTTATCGTTATATAGAGTGAACAAAAAAACAACCAAATTAACAAGAATTTTTAATATGTTTGTCTTAGATAATAAATGCTTATAAATTATTGTTTACACATATAGTCTGATAACTTTGTCTGACGTTTTTTGCTATGCCAGTACTTTTTTTGTATTATTTTATGTATTCTATTAATGTCTAGATATGTGGTGGAATCGTCTTGATTAAACAACAAACATTTTTCTACCAACTTAGCGGTATCTAGGGCTTGTTGAATTGTTGGTGGTGATTCGGCTTTGTCCGCTTGATCATCTTGATTATCGGGTGTTTCCTGACTTTTTGACACTAAATCAACAATTTGTTCATCTGTAAGTGTACCAGTTGTGGCTACATCCTCATCTATATTTTAGTACGATTGTAGATCTTCGTTAAAATTGTTTGGTATGTTGAACTGGCTTATCCATTCACTCAGTGGTAGATTGTCTTCACTGTCAAATTGGTTCGTTTCTTGGCTACTACATAATCCAGCTTGTCGAAAAGAATGTTGGATAGTGGCTGCTGTTACCTCTTGCCAGGCTTTTGATAAGAAGTTCACTGCTTGTAGCATGTTGATCGAGGCCTTGCCGTCAGTTTCGATCACATCCATCAACATTTACCGTCTATAGTGGCCCTTTAAACTTTTAATTACACTCTGATCCATTGGTTGTAAAATACTGGTTGTATTAGCTGGGAAAAATGCTAACTCTATGTTTCGAAGATTAGATATGATTGGGTGAGCAGGACAATTGTCTACTAGAAGCAAGATTTTCCGTGATTTTAATTCATCGTCCCATTTTCTCACTTCCTCTTCAAAAATCTGCGATGTCATCCAAGCTGACTTGTTTGCTTTGTACGTAACTGGCAACTGTTTTATGTTCTTGAAACACCGAGGGTTTTTCGATATGCCTATAACTAAGAGCTTTCTTTTTTCTGTGCCACTCATATTGGCAGCCACTAGAACTGTAATACGCTCTTTAGACAGTTTTCCTCCAACACATTTTTCCCCTTGGAATTTTAAAGTTTAAAAAATGTCTTCTGGTGAGTACTTCATCTTTAATTTAGGCCACACTGTACTAATCCAATTGTTAGTCACATTCATATCGACATCCCGCGCCTCTCCGTTCATTTTACCTTACGTAATTTGGTGACGGTGCTTAAACTTTCCGAGCCAACCTTCAGATGCTTTAAAGTCAATTATGCCAAGTTGGTTGGCAAACTTTTCAGCCTTAGCTTTTACAATTGGCCCCGAGATGGGTACATTATTATGGCGCTGATTGTTAAACCACGACAACATTGCCTGATCTGAGTCTTCGAATTTTGGCTTTCTTTATTTTTTAGAAGAGTTTCCTTCCAGGGCCGGCTGTAGAATTGTTTTTTGCTTTTTCCAAATGGTAACAATAGTGGATTGACTTAGTTCAAAACGCCTTCCAACGTCACTTTTATTTTCTCCCCTTTCAATCGCACGTATCACACAAACTTTTTCGTCAACACTAATCGCTTTTCGTTTACTGGCCATGTTAACAGTTTCAAAATAGGTTTACGACTGATAATACGATAGGTACCCAGTATGCTTGGTCGAAGACCATCACTTCCGAGAAAACAATGCATCATACTGCACGTATTCAAGGCAATTATTAAGGATAACAAAAGCTAGACCGACCTCGGATGTTTCGGAGCTTCAAAGTCTTTTGTTACCTGATAATAAACAATAATACCGATAATAAATATTTACTGTCTAAAAATATGAATACATTTCTTCGTAATAGAGAATGGCGTATCGCTATAAAGAGTGTTTCAATATGTGGGGTTTAACGCAAATCAACCAAGTTGGCCTCACTTCAACGTTATAGGGAGTTTATCGTTATAAAGAGTTTACACTGTACATATAACTGTATGCACCTTGAAAACATAAAATATAATTTCAAAAATGAATATCGAAGAGGAAAGGTTTTCTGAGATCTCTTCTATCAGACAAAAGAAGGTTTTGGCAGGCCAAATGAGATAAGTCCCGGAAGGGTTCGCTGTGGAGGTGTCGATATAATCGAGGGGGTTTTGGTATTGTATCGCGGGGCCGTAACTGAATGGGCCCGATCAGTGCGTTCGAGAGATAAATAGTTTCATTATGACCGGCTTTTGGTTTTCCACGAGACTGCTGTATACAGTATATTGAGAAACATAAGATGTTTAATCTAAAGAGCAATAAATAAAATTTATCAACAAATTTTATACGTATTGTAAAATTTAGTGTTTGTCTATATAGTCATTCCGAATATATTATTTACATACACGATATATGGAAAATCTTTGTTAACATTAGGTATATTATTCTACAATAATAAAAGAAAACTGAATTATAATTTATATTACTAACAAAATGAAGAAAGTAATAGCTTTTACGTAGATATACTGAATGATTATATTGTAATATTCCATTAAAAATAATCACTAATGTCGTCATATATTTCAGATTTGAGTCAATGTTTAAGGCCAGCCTAAAAAAGTATGAAATTACAACACCAGTATTGTGACGTTTTTAAGACAGAGAAAAAAAATGTTATGTGCGATTTCACTATATACGGCTGCTAAATAAAGGAGAAGCATACCAGACGGAGTCATTATTTTGCCAACAGATGGCAGCACAATCGATTACAGTCCGTGTCGGAAGCGAACGGCGCAATTTGCGAATCCCTCGCCCGTGAAATCTACTGAAATGAATAAAACTATCCAAGAAGCGAACACTTGACTGGTTCGAATATTGTGTAAGATGTTCGAAAAGTTTGCACTCTAAATTAGGTTTTTTGTTTCAACAAATACATTATCATTTAGATTTTTAAATAGTTTTCTTTAGATACTTTCTGTTTTTTTGTTATCGTAACACGGCATACTGACTAGGCTGTACCTGATGGTGAGGATCTACAATCCATTGTCATTGTATTTTTCACTTTATGCTTGAAGTGAAACCGACACACTGGCCGGCAGACAGTTCCATATTACACATAACATATTACACATAATACACATACATCATAGTTCACAATACGGAAAAGATAACACGTAGCAAATTTCTATGTTCGTGCCGAGATGGAGGTTACCGTAAAGCCTGCTCTGAAGCCCAGAGCGTGTGTTTCTGTTATGAAAGGTAGAAGCGGGAATTACTTTCAACAGCTATTTAGAACACTCCCCATGATAAAGAGGGGTGGAAAACGCTTGTCTATTACAGTTTATATATTTTAGTAAATCATAAATATTATAATGTTTTCATTATGAATAAAACAAGCTAAATTATTAAAGAGGAAACAAAAAACCCGACTGCAACAAAAACACTTGAGTAAAAAATATATATATTTTTGATTTTTATTTCTTTTATTCGTATTTAAATATTATATAACCTATATCACTCCTACATTTAATACGAATCTAAAGACACCTTGTATGCTAAAATCCAACAAAGAGTTTAGGCTATAGAGCGTGCCGAAGAAATAAACATATATATGGATACGCTCGAAAACCATACCCATCTTATTTCGCAACCGGTTAAATGGACTTTTTTTATAGTAACATCGTAAAGTGACAGGACTGTACCTGATGGTAAGCATAGATTATTCTATAATAATCTAAAACCAACAGTGACCATCGAGAGTTAAGTAGTCAGTGATCGTGACCCAGTTAGGTACAGATACCTTACCACACCGCTTGGTTACTGGATATACCAGCAGTTGATCCCGGAAGGCCTTTGCCCAACAGTAGAACACTTACTGGCTGATATTATCATTATATTTAATACGTAAAGCAAAAACTTTCTACCCCTTTTTAAGCGTATTGCGTGCACAGAAGACTAAGATTTGGCATGGTTAAAGTTTATATGGAGAAGGAGTGCAGAAAGCTAAAGTTTATCTATAATATCTGTTACTAATATATTAAAATAAATAAACTAATAGTGCGAATTCTAACCCGATCAGTGCCATTGAACTTAGACCCCCTAAAATATTGACATTGTCACTCAAAGAAAAGTGACAGCAAGTGATATAATATTCATTATTCTTAGGTTCATACTGCAAATGTCAAACAGAAAATAGTTTATGATTAAAAAATCGTTGGTCGAATTTCGATCATTGGGCGACCGCTATTTATTATTATTCGATATTTGTAAATTACGTAAATAATATTTTAGACATGAATTTTAACAGGTGTCAAGAGGAGAGTATTTATAAAAGTATATTGCTTGGTTATAGAAAGAAAAAAATCACAATTAATTGGAAATATAAATAGACCATCCAGAACTAAATAGATCCAAGACGAGGTAATATAAAAACAGCAATAATATTAAATATCTTTTAATTACAATTTCTACCAAACACGGTCTTATGGTATTTTACTGTGGGATTCAGCAGCTGACATACACTGGGATGATATTTGATGATTATAACTTACTAGAGGAGTGCCCAAGGCTCCGCATGCGTTTGTTACTACGCAGTGGTTATTTACATACAGTAATTTTAATTTAAGTCCTATTGTTGGTATAAAAATCAACTTCATGAATGGACCGAAAGTGCCTAATGCATTGTTTTGCTGGTCTAAAACCATCTTTGCAATAATGAATTTGTAATGAAACCGGTTTGAGGCACATCGATTATGTGATTTCAAAGTCTATAACGGACATTGGTAGAAACAATTTTTGTGTTTTATATATTTAGGTAGATAAGTCATTACCTAATTATTTCGTTGGTATTATTTCGTTGTTATACATTTGTATCAAACATTTAGAGAGATAGAGGCAGCATGTCATTATCTGATAAATGATTAAAAACCAATCACGGACACCTTTTAAAAAGCTAGTCACTAATACGGGTACAGTGTTATCGTGTTCAGACTCGATTAGGCGTAAGGTTCCACTCTCAGCGAGGAACGTTAATATTGAAAACATGATATAGTTAGTATTCTTTCCACACACCTACAAAAAAATGTAGATATTTATTTATAAATTACAAGCACATTTAATATGTATTATGCAAATATATTATGTACTATTTCCGAACACTACAGAAACATCTGGAAAAGTCTAGAATTCACTACAGACGTCGAGTATAAATTCGTAAATAGATAAAAGGTCAGGTGTCACGGTCACGCAGAATACGCACACATGAAAACATTATCATTCCGATTACGTAAGCAAACGAACAAATTCTAAGAATAACCTGCCTAGTAATTTCTATTATTCTATTAAACGTTATCAGTTTGTCATAATTAAATTATGGTCACACTCGAAATTTAGAACCCTCATTGTTATGGGATAACCTTTTAAAACGAAGCCATATTGCGAATGAGGACAGCAGTAATTAATACACTGCATCTCTCATATATATTTTTTTACACATCATAGTAAGTACACAGGATTCTGTAAGGGATCTTTCTTTATCTTTATTTGGTTAGTTAGAATTAAACCAAATTGACAGATAGAATAGATTCTGTTAGATGACAGAATTGCATGCATAGTGACAGCCTAATTTGAGGTACGGCCGCTTTACCACCTTTGCGCTTGTTACCGCTTTTTCTCGACTAAGAGCCTTTCATATTCGCCCCCAAATCCATTGAAACTGTCAAGAGACTTCCAGCTAACAGCGTGGTAAATATAAAAAAAAAGAACGAGGACAGTTGTATCTTGGATTTCAAGGGGACAAGAAGCGACAAACGGAAGAAAACTACAAGAGCACTATGACCAGAGTAGTGTAACTTCAGCCACTGAATATTGTATATACATTTTCTCAGGAACTGCAACTGAGAGCAACTACTTTACTAACGAGTTTATTCTACGCATGTATTAATGAATGAATAAATTATTTTACTGCAAACGGAATTTCACCACGGGTGTAACATTATGAACACATTTTTATCGTTTATATACTCGTCATACAATTAATAGAGATTAAATGCTATCGGTTATGAATAAAGACTAATACTTTCTCAATAGAACCATACCTATAATCCTAATTGGATCGGAAGGACTCGGGAGTTGCACAGTAGTCTACACACGTAATTGAAACACTGACAATGCCTACGTATTGTATATATAATGCATTGTTCCCTAAATACACTGAACTGTGTCCAAATACTCGTGTATGTTACTAAATATTATGTTCGGATGATCATCTATAGATGTACGTGGTTAGGAATTCCCTATTTTAGTCAATCTCGTTTTAATTATTGAAGAGAAAACTTCTTTAGCATCGTTGTTATTTGAAACTGAATGAACGAAAAGTAGACAAGCACATACATGTATAGGTTTTAGCCTGGGAGAGAATGAGATAGAGTATATTGTACACGGTTAATGCAAGTCCTGATTTTCACAATAATGATCGTCGTTGAATTGGCCTAGCGGTGCAATACAGTACAAGTGTTCGATAGGAGTTTCGCTGATTTCGGATTTTTAAAAAAAGGGTAAAAATATTTTTTGTTTTTTGAAGGTTTCACTTCTACCGCGTGTGAAATGCGTACATAAATACCATCACGCCTGTGTACTATTGTACACCCACAGTTCGCCTGCTATGTTTTTAGGTCATTTATTATTACATCCGTATACAAGTAAGTTAAATAACTATATTTTATATAAGATGTGCGAATATGTTACGCGAAAAGGCAACATAACGACTTTAACATAACTTTTTGTTAACACTTGATTTTGCTCTGTATCTAATTTACGTACCATGGGCTATATATGAAAATTTATTCCTTAGGAGTAAATCCCAAAAAAAAATCGTCTAAGTCTTAAAAGTTAATAAATATTTTTTCTTCCTTGAAAGTTTGATGAAGACGGTTATTTTGTCGAAACGTTTAATTTAGTTTCGTTTGTTTCCCGTGTTTCCCGGATCCCATCAGTAAAGGAGACCGCTTAATCGTTCGGCGACACAACTTTACCAAGTCCATTAAACTCAAGTTTAAACTTTATGCTTGACATGGAAACATGATTAGGCATACAACTTGAAAAGAAAAAAATGGATCGTGTAAATTTCAACTTAGCGTTTTTAAATATTTACTCTTAAATCTCTTCAATGAAAGGAAAATATATATATATAATTGTTTCTGAGTTTAATTCCGGATTTCTAATAAAATGTAAAAAATATATATTGTATTCACATATGAAACAATACTTCCTTGACGTAGCTTAATAAAAATAACTACAATTTTATTTTATGAAAATTAAATGATTTTCATTTACATATTATATAATGTTAAATTGTTTTCACAGAAGCGAGTAATTTTTTACAAATAATTTATGATATTATTTGTCATTTTATGACTATCTTCATCATGTCGCACTTTATGGCTTTCGCACTTTCAATTTTATTCTCTACTAAACGCGTCAAAAGAAATATAGTATCAAAAATGTAGGGTATAATTAATATAAGGCAGCCCTAACATTTACTTCATATTCTATATTGGTTTTGGTTAATTGAATATAATACAGTTATTTTGTCGTGTATAGGTTTAGCATTATGACCAAGATGAACCAAGATGGTAGCACGCTAAGCCTAGTGGAAGACTGGCTCTCAAGTGCAGCTCCACCTACAGGTGCTTGATGACAGATTTTCAACTTGAGGGTGGTAGCTATCCTGGCGGGCATTAGAAAATGTCCTACCAATATGCTATGGTTGATTTCCTCCACCGAAAGCTCGGGCTATATTGCAGAGATTCGAACTCATGTCAACTACAGATGTCGACAGATATTTGTAACTGTATCATCATTTCAGAACAGCAAAGTCGATCATTGTGAGATGTTTTGACCTATCAACGTTGACATAAACACCTACAAATATCGAAACAAAATATTTATAACTAGCTGTGCCCTATGGTTTCATATGTGTTAGTTTTATTCAACAAACACCGCGCCGCTAACGCATACGTGTTGCCTATCATAATTGTTCCCACTTCCGCAAGTAAAAATCATTTTAAATTTTCATTATCTCTAAACTATTTGACCCAATAACATGCTATAACAGGCAAAGCTTAACTTCATAAAAGTTCGTAAGGATTAATATGCCATGCATAAAAATAATGCTCATAAATCAATTTTTAATCTTCAATAAAAAAAAATCGCTGTATACCTTATTGCGGCTTTTTTAGATATACTAAGGATCAATCTTTTTGTTAAATATTGTATTTACGTATCATTAACCATCATGTCAGCGCACGTAGATAAAGCAGTTCGGGAGGGCTTACACTTCCGACTTAATTAACAAAAATCAATATTTAAGTCTCTAGAGTTGTAGTCTAATGTTAGATAGTATAACCAATACTATTTCACGTGAGTCTGAATATCATACACAAAAAGAATATTTCGAATCTATCCGCTTTATTATATTTTTATTAAATATTAATAAGGAAATATAGATAGATGATTTGCTCCATTGTTTAATCCCGTATAATGAATGCACCAATATGCAAGCAACAATCTTGGTGTGACATCGTAGTAGGTTAGCTACGCCTGCTACGACGTAGCAAGCTACGTGTATTATGCTACGCTACTACCACCGTAACCATGAGTTCATAATATGGATTTTATTACTAACTAGCTGGTACCCGCGACTTCGTCTGCGTATTATTGGATATACACAGACTGATCTCGGAACACGACAAACCAAAAAAATAGCCGTTTTGCGTGATTGAGCAACAAACATAGAAACTATGACTTTTACCGAGATGAAAAGTTTCCTATGTGTTATTCCAGGTTATAGACTATCTGTGTGCCAAATTTCATTGAGATCTGTTCAGCCGTTTTAGCGTGATTGAGTGACAAACATCCGAACATCAAAACATACACATTTTCACATTTATTATATTAGTAGGACTAGCAGTGAGCGTGGCTCTAGTTGCGTTTAGTATTAAGCCACTTCTTCTTTTCGTATATTTATTTTTAGTCGTATTTCATGATTTCTAAATTTATTATTGACAATTACTATAGCCTGTCAATTGAGGAATGACGTAATTTTATAATAAACAAAATTTCGTAATAATCGGTCGAGCCGTTCTTTACTTAAATCCAGAGGTACACACAGACAGTTTTTATAAATATCATATTAGTAAACAACGTCCATTTAATAGAATCTTATGACAAAATTTGGAAAAAAAATTATGCAGGTACAGATAGAACTGCAGATTTACTAATATAGATAATTTCATGAGAACATGTCTTGTATTGTATTTCCTTTATTCAGTTATATTTTACAATAACTATTAGATTAAAACCCATTAATTGGCATAGTAACAATACATTTTTTACAAAAAAGAAAATCAACTTCTATAATTTTGAAGAGTTTTCTTGTGTATCTTCCAATGAAATTAAAAAATGGTCAACTATTGAAAAGTAAAAAAAAAAAAAACAAAATAGAATCATCTAAAACGGTTCATAAACAATGAAGTTATGGTTGAATATCCAAAAAATAAAAGCAATCGAATTGAGCAACTAACCGTCTTTTGTAGAAGTCGGTTAAAAAGGGAAGGCTTTCGTGGCTTGGTATTTGAGTCGTTATAAAAACTTATCATGATATACACCTGGATATTAATGACGAAATAAAAAAGTATATAGCATACCAAAAATAGCATTAAATGAAATACATTTTATGGTTTTCAACTCAAATGATACGATAAAACTAACAAACACCACTGTACACATTCGACATTAAAATCGTTTGTCAAACGAAATTCCCATCGGATTTAATTTGTCGCGTATTTACATAATAAATGAACGCCTCCGCCTCGGAACCGGTGTAATCCGGTTTAATCCGGCTTAAACTGGTTTTATCCATCATTGAGAGAGACTTGATTCTCGATCGGGACACAATTTGCATGTTATTCCATGTTAATACCGTAGTGGGTGTCTGTAGTAATTTGTTAATAGCGTATTTTGCATAATTTCACTACGTTGTCTTACGAGACTGTTGAGATTCAACGTGTCTCCTTACGCTCTATTTGGTTTAACAAAATTTTAGGTTCTTTGTCAACGTATATCTCATGTGGCATACACTTTGGTGCTAATTCCTGACTGATTTATTCCAATGGCTTAGTTTACGACGCACAACGGATAATTTCTAACAGTAACTAAAGATATCGATTCGTTACTTTGAAAAGTGAAATTATTACGTTTTTTTTAATATAACTTATTGAGTTGTAACTTAGAGTAACTCAGGTTTTGTTTGGGACGAAAATAATTATAATTAGTACAATCATTTATAATAACTAGAGATCGCCCTAAGTTCGAAATTCGACCAGCGACTTTTTGATCATAGACTATTTTCTGTTTGACATTTGCAGTATGAACCTAAACAATGAATATTATATCACTTGCTGTCACTTGTTATTGTGTGATAATGTCAATATTTGAAGGAGTCTAAGTTAGTATGCGCAGTATTAATTTATTTTTTTCTCCTCCGGGATATAAAGTTTACTTTTAGTCCCTGTCACGCGGGAGAAAAGTACCCGATTCTCTCCCGGTGAGATGCCAAATGTGCGCATGCGCGTACTTTACTTTATCTTCCGGTAACCTAGCAACTGCGTGTTTATATATAAAATATATAAACTTTTCTTCCTGGAGGAGAAAAAAATTGTAAACGCACCTAGGGAGAAAAGTAGGACATTCCCACCCGCGATTGGCGTGATAACCAACCGCGACAACCATACGCGCGGGCGTGAATGTCCTACTTTTCTCCCTCGGTGCGTTGCGTATTTATTATATTAGTAACAGATATTATAGATTAATTTTAGCTTTCTGCACTCCTTCTCCGCATAAACTTTAACCATGCCAAATCTCAGTTTTCTATGCACGCAATACGCAATTAAAAGAGGGTACAAAGTTTTTGCTTCGTGTATTAATAAATAGATGTAGATAATATAACAAATGAAATATTTTCTACATAACAAAAGGATAACTGATTATCTGACTGTCATATCAATACACAGCCCAAATTGTTGGTTTTAAGACTGTAAAAATTTGCATGTACATTCCTTTTACACTGTAGATAAGCATTAAAGAACGATTTTTGATAATTCAATCCATAAGGTGGTGAAAAGGTGGAAGAAAATTTATATGAAAATCCGTCATATTTAAAGACAGGTTTATGAAAATTGGTCTTTAGCAATTCAGTTTGCAAGTATAAAGATGGGATTTAATATCTGAACCATGACGATAGCGAAGCCGCGGGCAAAATGCTACTTCTTGATAAATCAAAAACGAAAAGATAGTATATATAACCTTTACGCGTGTTTGAAGTAATATTTATTTAACCTTGTAGAGTATACTTCTTACGATAATAATAATAATAATAAATATATATTAATATTATATAATATAATAAATTTAGCGTCTCATAAGCATGGATAAAAGTACTACTGGTCTATCTATACCAGTATTTATATATGCATACTGCTATATTATTTTGTATACAAGTCTTTGAATGGAATATACCGGAAAAAGAAATATAATTCTTACCCCAATGTTTATAACTAATTATTTTTTTACATGAATTTCTCCGAGTTAAGTTGAAGCAAATAGTTCCTTTATACACGCTTTGCACTTAGTTTCTTACAATTTACACTTAAACTTTATTACGCCGCCTTAATCTGCTTTCTTAATAGAGTTTCATGAAGTTATAACTTTTTCTCAGAGGGGCTTAGTTCAGAAATGAAATTTTCTTAAGTTTTACAATTATACAAACATTTTTTTATACGTAATATTTATTAAGCAATGTTATAAAATTGCATATAAATGGCCTATATAATATTATTGAATACATTTCATAATTATTAATATTTATAATGTATGTCAAAACCTTACTCGCCCTTTGTACCTTTTTTAATTATATATCTTCATTTTGTTATTTAATGGCAACGTGCGGTCTTGTTGGCAATTAGAAACGCAACCACATTTATAATAAGTTGGCAACATTGATTGTCTATTTTCTGTATTTGACATATAAGATTTTTAACCTTTGTGCTATCAATATACGCTCCTTTGCATTTTCATAGTTATCGTTCCTTTTATTTATTTATTTCCACCTATGTATCAACAGGTCTATACACGATTATGCGAATGCCATGTAGGTAGAATATGTTTTCTAATTTTCAGAGTTCAAACAATGCTTTAACAAGATGGTGGTTCCCTAATTAAAACTATTCAGGGAGTTTTTGTGACAATTTTAAATTAATGGTTCTAGTTATTATTTATAATTCAATTCATTTGTACACAATAACCAAACTATATTTCGCAAAATCCACCAATATTATATAATAAAGGAACAAATAACGTGAGTTTATGAATTAAATAACATAGTCACCAAATACTTCCCTACAATATTTAATGTGTATATAATTATTTTTCAATAGATAATGTAAGTATTGTTAAATTACATGTACTAGTAAGTTCTGCATAATTTAAAACGCTCGTCTAGAAATGAAAGATTTTGAATGTAGCCTTAGAAGGGACTTGACTGTAGGTAACTTGAAACTTGTTTCAGTCAGAAATAATATTTAGTAAAATCAGCACTCTTTGCTTTTTATTTCAAAACTCTTCTTTTTGTAATCCTAAATTAGCCGGGGTCATCACACCACTGGGCCATTTCTACTTCGGTCATAGTCTTGAAAATATTCGTGTATCCTTTGAGTTTCATCGCCTTTCAAATCACAATTTTTTTATTATTTCTAAAGCAAAATCATTGCGTGTAACCTTTACATGCGTTTGAAGTAAGACTTCTTTGAGCTTATAATAGATAATATTTGTTTGTTAATTTAATAATTAACTTTATTAAATTATTAAATATTACTGTATTAAGTGTAGAAGCTTACCCCGTCAAGGATGCGTCGTAACAATTTTACAATAAAGTCACCTTCATTGTTATTACTTAGCTATTAATTTAACTATAACTCATACCGTTTACGAGTTCGTAAGGGTTGGGACCTCAGCAGTGTCAACTATGTCAAAACAATGGAACCATTTCGATAATAGACCTCATCTGGAATCTACGTACGAAATGTATATGTAAGCATAG
Source organism: Saturnia japonica (assembly GCA_033032175.1). Classification (NCBI taxonomy): domain Eukaryota; kingdom Metazoa; phylum Arthropoda; class Insecta; order Lepidoptera; family Saturniidae; genus Saturnia; species Saturnia japonica. The sequence continues at coordinate 16,911,080 of CM065311.1, read as the reverse complement.
CACAATAGAGCTTAATTTACTGTGAATGGGTAATAATTGTGTTGTTTACGAGAAACTTGGTTGAAGTTTAATTGAATCGGGGTTATGGCCGAGGAGGGATCTGAACGGGGAGTCGATTGCGAATCAACGATTACGTTACAGGGACACTCGTTGTTTACACGTCTACTGGGTTTAATTATCGACTTCTCGGTAGGGTTGTGTTTTCATGAATAATATATATTTTCAAGTGAAAACTTCTTTAGAACCTTTGTGACTTGAAACTCGATGAATTAAAAAAAGCAACACTACGAGTCAACTTTTTAACGAAAACAGAAAACCAACTTCAATGATTTTCAAGAGTTTCCTGGTGTATCTTTGAAGTCTAATGTCCAATTCCAATGAAATGAAAATGGTTATCCCTTATCCAACAATAAAGAATCATCCAAATCGGTTCATAAACAAAGAAATTATGGCTAAACTTCCATTTTAAAAAAACATTCGAATTGAGTAACCTCAGTTTTTTTCTAAGCTGGTTAAAAAGAGAGAAGCTATAAAATCTATAGCATTTAGCCTGCGAGAGAATGAGATAGAATACACAGTTACAATACCCTCCTAAAATACAATAGTTCTGATTATCACGGCTGTGATCTGTGTGACGACCAGACTTGTACGCATTGTTGTATATACAGTATGAGTGGTCGATAGTTCGAGTTCTGTTAATTTAGGATTTAAAAAATGGTTTTTAAAGATTTTTATATTTTCTGAAGGTCTAACTTCTACCGCGTGTGAACTCTGCACACGTGTTTTTTTAATAAAATACCAATTCACCTGTTTTCATCAAACTATATGAAGCAAGCCACTCGGAATCTTGGTCACTACAACTTATACTTACGGTGAACCACTAGATTGTAAAACTGTATATATTCACAAGGATAAGATATACGAAAAAACGAACATAGCGTCGTTCGCTCTCGGTCCGTTACAGAGTTTAACTACCTAACCGTCTTAAAAAACGACATATCTAGCTGTGGACCCTAGTATCGCGATCTGCCCACAAAGGAAATGATAAAAACGGCCAGAAATTGTATGACATTGCATCAAGCCGCAGCCGATAATACGGACTAACATACCTACACAAAAAAAGGAAAAAACAAATAAAAAAACTAATTAAAGAACATTAACAAAGGATAATATGTGTATGTAAGGAACTCATTTAGCTATAAGTATAAAATTGTATATAAAAAATGTTTAAAAAAACGAACTAAGAGTCTGCAGAGTGCGCAATTGAAATACTACAATATTTTAGAACTATGAAATATATGGAATTTTAATAACAACGACCAATCTAGAAGGAAATAATCATATGGGGTTTTTATATTATAAGTCTGTCAATAAATTATGCTTAATAACTTACATTATTGAAAACTGATCACGATGACTCGCTCCAAAATATCGTGTTTCAATATAAGTTACTTTATATCCAGTAACCTTTAAGTATCCGAAACAATTTTAGACAAATATGACGACACCGAAATAAAATTGTAAGCTCAAAGACAAAAGTGAGATACGCATTCGAGCTCCCAATAAATTACTATCGGAGGGTATATTTACGAAACACGAGAACGTTGGATATCTAATATCAATTGTAAAACGGTTGTAGACATAGCAACGTTTGATCTTGTGATGTGGCCCGTTTGAAATACATAGGCCACGAAATTGACTTTCTAGATATTAGAGTTTATAAAACGGCTTAGTTTTGAATATCAGTTACGAGCTATAAGATGAGGAGCACTTATCGCGTGTCTTATTCGTTCTGCTTCGAACAGAGGTAATCGATTTTATCGGTTTGAAATATTTAATAAGTATGTATTTATTTAGTTTATCTAATTATATTGAGATTCTTGACGGTTCTGCTCGATAACTGGGATATTTTGGCAAACCGTTGGTAGCTTGTTGACATCCAGAAGTGCATTTTTAGGGCCTAAATTGAATAAAATATTTTTGATTTTGGATTTACATATATATACTTCTACTATTAGTAATAAGTGAAATATGTTTATGGTAAGAGATAATTTCTGGAAGTACTGATTCGATTCTAAAAATGTGTTCTACTGAGAGACATTTACGTACTCTTTGAGAGACTTGGACTATATTTTATTCTTATTAAATTGTACATTCTTAATAATGTAAACAAAGTCGTGGGTGGTTGCTAGTGTAAATATAAAAATTAATGATTCTTTGCATGTCTCCTATGCGTTCTAATACTATTCATCCCAGTATGATGAGACATTGGTGAGTTGTTCTGACGCCCGTGAATTTTGTCTTCATTTCGTTTTCATTTCACTTAATTTCGAACACGTTAGTCAATTATGATTTTGATAAGCTTCATCTAGCATATTATAATTATATAGAATTAATACTATTATATTGAATTAATTACTTTAAAAAAATTCGCAATGAAAAACTTGAAAACTCTACATAGAATTTTGAATATCTAAATTATATATTAACAATATAAAGCTCAAGATACTATTGTTTATTTGTTGAACGGGTTAATATTTGCAACTAACAGTCAGATATAAAAAAAATCTTTAAAATCTTCTTGCATTTTATACTCGTAAACTATTTGTGTAGCGGCGCAGTCGAGTGGCTCTAATCAAAATTTATTTTAACTCGAGTGAAACCATGGGGCACTGTTAATTTCTGACAAAGTTAGGAATTTTCATCTTTACATTTAATCCACTGAATTCTTTACTGCTGTAAAGATAAATCTTCATTTAAGAAATTTAACTTATAATAATAAATACTTGGGTATTCGCTGTTCTTTTGGCTCTACACTTAAAGTTATCATAGACCCTTGTTTTACCTCTCGTCTTGGTAACGCATCGATTACTTATACCCAGGACATAATGTTTTCTAAAATATTATATTTATTTTATGTCTTTTCAATGGTTTTTGTTAAATTACCGTTTCTATCAATTGGTGCTATGTGAAGTATAAGATAATTATATTTATTTGTTTATTTTATTTAAATATATTTCTTACGTAATTATATCAAATGAGAACAATATATCGAAAATAAGACTTATGCCCAAAAATGATATCTAACATAAACAAGCGACTTTGCTCGTCATTCATTGTTACAAATTATTTGTTAATGACCTCTATTACATATATACCACTTGTACACAAAGTATAAGTCAATGGGTACGTACCTGAATCCGTGAATATCTGCGTTACACGGATAAACAACCGGGATAAATTACCAAACCGGCCGGGAAGACGGGACGTATGGTAAGTGTAAATATAAAGAGCTATAAATTCGAATTATAAGTAACTAGTGAATGCTGGCGCTCGCGAGTGACTTTTGTCACCGTGACTTTTTCGTCACCCTTGTCCGAACCTGTGGACTATACCTACGTGGGTGCGCTTTACGACGTGATAAAACAGTTTTAACTATAGACTTGACAAGGGTGATGAAACAGTCACGGCGACAAAAGTCACTCGTGCGTGCCAGCACTAATCGCTTGTGATTTCGCTAGCATTAATTACAGTGTACATTTCATTATGAATAAAATATACCTCATATTAAGTAATGTAGCAGATTATGTGTAAAAAAAGAGTTTGAACTTGTTCAGTTTTTCAAGAGAATATCTCCTACAAAAACAAGTGAGGGGGGTAGGTAATAGAGGTAGCACACAGAGAAATTGTTTTGGAACTTCTCTCTACTTGGGGAAGTCTGACTAGTGGAATATCTTCACTCCACAGAAGATTGCAGACAAATGACCTTGTGTTGTGTTCCTGCGGTAACTGTTGCCAGAGCTCCTTGGATAGGAGGGCAAGGTCCGCATTGTGCTATTAATACCTACGGTATTACAAGCGTCAATAGGCTATGGTAGTCGCTTACCATCAGGCAGGCCGTACGCTTCTATACCACCTAAGTTTTATAAAGAAAAAGATTTACCTATACAATTAATAAAATTGAAGTATCTGTTTTTAATGTAAAAATAACAGTTTTTTACTAAATTCATATGAAAGTATATACAACACCAACAACAAAAAGTCTTTTTTTTTAATTTTTGACTGGCTGTCTCTCTGTCTGTTTGTTCCGGGTAATCTTCGAAACAGTTGGACTGATTTTGACGGGACTTTCACTGATAGATAACTGATGATATAGGGAGTAACTTAGGCTACTTTTATTTCTGAAAAAGAATCAGGGTTCCGCACAAATAAAAAAAAGGTGGTCATGGTGAATCAATTCGGGCACTTAAATGTCTTATGCAGAGTAAACCATAACAGATATAGCAAATTAGTATAGTATATAACCACAGGCATTAAAAAGATCTACAAAAAAGTCCGGGAGAGTATACATCTATCTGCTAAGGAACACCCAAAATAAGCATTTTTGTCTTTAAAATAACCGGGAGCGGGGGATCAAAATTCGCGCGGGCATTCTGTAGTCCACGTGAGCGAAGCCACGGGCAGAGGTAGTATACCTATATAATGTTCCACACGATAAAGAAAGTTAATATCAAAATGGACGGACATTAACAGTAACGAATAAAGTTTATTGAGCGAAAAAATTGTGTTTATGTTCACCTTTGCCGGCGTTTTTTGCAATATTTAGCTAAAGCATCGTAAAATTTAGAATCGAATCTATGGACCGACACAACCGGCCTCGTAAAATGCACGTTGCACGTTTTGTTCCATTTTGAATTTACTGCGACGCACTGTGAGCGTAATAGGAAAAAGTATAACGTAGTCTGAAAATCTCTGTTCAAACGTTATAAAATCGAAATTTTAGCTCTTTATTACGTCTACAAACAGTTTAAAGGGAAGTAAGCTGTTCGAAACACATGTTGAAAATGTATTTACCTAATAAAGTGATTAAATTTTTGTCTTTGCATAATAAATGTCTACTATACTTGGTTGTTTGATGGAAGAACACAACAATTGTATTCGACTGGATATAACAAAAACAGCAGGTGTTGTTAACTAATGACATATTGGCACGCGTATAATATCAATAAAAATAATAAATATATTTAATTGATCTCACATTTAGCATCTTATTTCTATACAATATTGTTGTACACAGAAAATACGAACATAAATTTTATACAACAGTAGGTAATGATAATAGGTGAGGTCTGGAGCCTGAAAAAGGTACAAAGACCTGAATTACAGATCTCCAGACACTCGTTCTCTAATTTTACCTATATTATCATCGTTTTATACACAACAATTTTTAATTGTTATAGTTCTTATGAAATATTAAATAATAAATTGTCTGTATTACTGTATGAAAGTGTTAATAACCAATTGTAAATACTACGTTTACCTCTTTGTTTAGATAAATGATAAATTTGAAGAATAGGGTTAATCTGATCATAGATATGAAGACCAAAAAATAGAAGAATTTATGTGAAATTTGCTGATGGAGGGAAAGCGTCTCACACACATGATGCTTACGTCGCATTATGGGATAATCCAGTTTAAATCGAGTATTCAAGCGGAGTGGTAAGGAATATGTATGCGACTAGATTACGGTCATGGTGATAAACTTGTCAGAGTGACTCACTCTTGTTGCCGAGGTTTTCGAAGGCCAGCAGATCTCTCGGCGGTCACTGTGGCTTATGGATTGTACTGTGGTTACAATTAGGCACAATGTCTTCACTTTACCGTACTAAGATAAAACATACTTTATAGATTTAGCGTATAGTTACAATCTTACCTGATATGAGATGTCTATATAGCATGAAATGGTAACGTGTTTAGTCTAGTTGACGACTGACCTTCAATAAGATCTGGTTAGTTATACGTATGGGTACTTGGAAACAGACTTATAACCTGGGGATGGTAGCTAGCCAGGCGGGTATTATATAAAGCTCTACCTATATGTAATGGTTTCACCATGATATTTTCCTGCACCGAAAATCATCAAATCCGGGTTTATACTTCATAGTAAGGTTCAAAACCACGTCGATCGATGATGCTATGAACATAGGTCTAGGGTGCACCCTAATTATGTACTTATCAATAGCAAAACCATAGTAGAAATGAAATAATAGAAATATTGTCATCAACATGGTAAATTCGTATTATATACCAACCATATTGTACCAAACATAATGTAACATTAATCTAACAATAAAATATTAACACAGTGATTCTAAATTTGAACATTTAAAATAATTATTAAACTAAAACACAATTTACACTTTCCACATAGTTAATATAAATTTTTTTATAAACATATACACAGCTATAAATTTTTACTATGTTATAATATCTACTCTTAATTATGTTATGAAGATAATATAAATACAGGTGACAATATTATTTAGACAGTAATAATATGTACAGCCTATGTATTTATCATGGATATAAAGAATTTATGAAATGTTATTTGGAAAAACGCTTCGTTGTAGGTACAAAATGTAACTCTTAGAACATATTAATCTCAACAAAACCAGAATGCAGACATTACTCTACTACATCTTCCTAGCAGACGTCTATGGACGCCCTCTGGTGACAAACGCGCTTTGCCGCAGCCATTAAAGACTAAACAGTATTGATGGGCCGGTCACCGTACTCCGACTCATAAATTTCACTATTCCATCCTGAAGGGATGGAGCACTTTAGTGAAGAACGTCAGTCTAGGTTTTTGTTTGAAATATTCGAAAAAGTAATGTATTTTCTGTATCATAAAAAGAAACCGCTCTGCAAATAAAACGCATACAAAAATAATATGTTAAATGCATAAAATTAAACAAGAGAGAAAGAGTAATTCTGAATTTGAAAGCATAAAAATGAAAAACACTGTTGCCTTTTGAGAGATTTCAGTAGTGCTGCGTATTATACAAAGTATGAAAGAATATGTTCTATGCACCTTTTTAACGTAATCCTTTGAAGTAGGGAGAATAAGTAATATGGGTTGTATTTCTTTTTTAATTAAATATTAATCTTTTTAAAGATTAATTTCAATTACAACAGCATATTATATATTCCTGACTTCTTAAGTTATTTGAAGGAGGTTGTATTAATTATAACATTATATTCTTATACGATAGATTTTATGTCACCGGATAATATTACGGATCATTAGTATAAAGTCAATCAATAGTGATATAGTAAACTGTCAATAGATTGTGAATAGACACAAAAAGTTACAATCTAACGCTTACATCTTCATAGGTTTATAAACAACCATATCTTGCTGGTTGTGCAATGGTTTGGTTGGGTTAGATTGTACTTGCGATCATAATGCACGAGCTGAGCGAACTAGGCAAGCGGGTCGCGCCAGCGGCCGACGATTGCCAGAATCAATTTAGACGTTGAACATTCACGTTACAATTCCTATTGCGTATTTAATAGATATAACCCAAAAAAATTGTGGTCGTTTTTATAATTATCTGGTGATAGTTTTATTATAAGAGATTATTCTTATTAAGGCAAACATAATATTTGCGCTTTCAAACAACAATTACTTGAAGATACAACATATCAATACTAGGAACTTATTTTAACTGTTATAAATTTTGTTAAAGATACAAAAATCATGAAAGAAAAACAGACTTCATCGCTTATTATTTTAGCCTTTAATAACAATTTGGAGTGTAATATTATTCAAAAACAATAATAATATTGTGAATGTCAAGCACGATACACGAAAAGGTTGAGCGTATAACAATGTCTTAGAAATTAATACTTTTGAGTGTATTTACTTTGTTGAAACGGTATAAAAGTAAACAAACTAAAGAAACGGGAATTAATTGCAAAGTTTTTAATTGTAACGTTGGAAGGATTCTTGTTCACAAACAAATTTTGAAGATGTCGGCGTTAGATTGGATTGTTGATTAACCGGGCAAATCTTGAAAGACTAGCTTCTTGCATTTTAATTATAGATTGTATTTTTCATTTTATTACGTCCGATTTTGTTATACATTGTGTTATATAGCTTTGTTTTATTGGCAATATGTAGTTTTTTTAATGTTAGCACGGCCAAGTAACACTTGATGTAACACGCCTAATGTTTAAAATAGTTATTGTATTTTTTTCAATCAATCAATCTGTTTTCAAATCCACAGAGCGAATATGATTCAGTTGTCGATCGTTATAAAATGTTAGCAATATATAAGTCAAAGATGTGATGAAAACATGGTGATAGTGATCTGGTAGGACATTGGTGCCAGAGTTGTTCTTGGTCACTTTACTCATGATAAAGACCCATTATGATTTTCCTTGGTGCATTAAGTTTGTGGTTAAATCAGTGTATACTCAGGGACTCATTACTAATGTAGTACTTGTACCTACCGATGTTTTTGAATGTATTTTTCCATCTCGTAGATTAAACCGAACTAAACGGCTTCTAAGGACACCCATTTGTTTACTTTAAAAAAAACCTATATAGGCTTTTTATATAATAAAAAATAATCTATATAATTGTAATGATAGAGATTTTTCCGTTGTGACCAAATCACACAAAACTACTCAACAGAGTTTAATCATTTTTTTTCTTTTACTGCTACAATGTACCCTACAAAAAGTTTATAGAATAGAAGTTTAAACAGTTAAGAAAAATTAAAAGCCCTCTTTTAATTAGTTATTTGTTCCGGTTAGCGGTTTCAAAATTAATATGCCTAATAGAGAAAGAAAATAGTCCAACGTTGTTTATTGTTATAGATGTTATGTAGTTTTAATACATACATTAACTCTGTAGATAACGCGTGCGTAGCCTTAGACACTTATATTTATAATTTTAAAACTTTGTTTAACCCAAAATTATCTTAAATAATTTTTTCTGATTGCGGGTATGAGTATCTGAATTGCGGTTTTTTGGCCTAAAATTAAAGTAAAAGTTCTCCAAGACTTGTGCTGACATTACCTAGATGAGTTTGCAAAAATATCAAAAGCAACACATTAATGACGTTTCCACCTTACAATTTTAGCAAAAAGATACCTTATTCATTCTCCTGCTTGAATCAATTTTGATTGTTGCTCTAAAAGTATTAAAGTACCTGTATGAAGTTTCAGGTGAACATAATACACACGTGCTACAAAGGTGAAAATAACTATGGTAAAATTATTGTTGAAGACAAGTTCACAGATTGCGTTCGCTCGTCGAGATGTAATAAAAGGCGATAAATCGTATTGTCGCATGTGTTTCGTGATGTATGAGAACCCGATCATGTTCAATACGAGTTTGGTAGTTATTAAGATACTAGCTGTGCCACACGGTTTCACTTGAGATAAAAAATATTAGATCAACTAATTCGGCAACGCACCCGTATTTTCTCACTTCCCGTACTTGTCTCTGCTATCCATCTGGAAAGTCAAGCAATCTGCGTGACGTATCCGGTTACTTCTTCGCTTTTTAATATCGTACCGTCAAGTTAATTGAATTATAATTTTCCCGATACATACAAATACAATTTTTTTATTCAAATCTAATAGTTCCACTAGCTCAAACAAATACACAAAAGCAAGCAACAATCTCAAGAAGCTTAAATTATGATAAATCATATGTGATAATTATTCTAATTGTGTCATTTAGATATTTAGGGTAACTGGGTTTCCAATAGCGTATTCGAAATATGTTTTTTTATAGTCGTTAAGTGTACCGACTTTTTTTGATATTGGCTTTTTTGGCGGATGGGGGTAGGCGAAAAAAAAGAATAAGAATTTTCCGTTACGATCCTTTCTATAGTGTAGACGGTTATCTATAGCGTATATACTATTTATTGGCTGTGCCCAATTATAAGTGCGTGCTTATTGGTTCGAGGCTACGAATAACGTTCCATCCGAGTCTTCCACGACACTGACGTTTTTTTAAAAATAATTTAATGGATATTTCATTGAAAATATGATGTCCACAATATCTGACAAGCTGAAGTAAATATATCCCTTATAATTGTATTAGAACTTCTCGTGTACTGAATTAAAAGAATATACTACTATATGTACTTTAACTTATATACTTTACCTTCCAGTTGCCAACACCATAAAAAGCCACATTATACCTCCGAAACATAAATCACTTTATTGCGTATACCTTCCTGTTATAGTATCAAATAAATTACTTCATTTGTCCACTTTTATGTCTCTTTGGACACTGAGGAATTACATAAGTGTACAGTAAACTCTTCCTTTAGCTTTATCTAGTAGTTGTGTTTTTATTTGTGCTTAACTAGTACTTTAGCTTTTGTGTTTACACCAGTTTATTCCATAGCTGTTTTATGTTATCTATATTTGTTTTCTATATATTCTATATTCTTTTACTTGTTATAATTTTAATATTACATTTAGTTACAGTTACTGAGAGACAACATACAGCGTTAATCAGTGGGTTGAGAGACGCAAAAATTTTGTGAAGGAATTCTTTATTTATGGACAGATTTTCGAAAATTAATCCTCTACACGATTAAATAAATAGTTGAAAATATTTAAACAGGGTCATTCTAAGTTGTTGTTAATAGGAAATTTCATCGGTCACTAGTACTTTAGGATATTTATATATCCTACATAGATAAACCTATACTAACATTATAAAGAGGTAAAGTTTGTATGTTTCTAGGAGAAACTACTTTAATTAAAACTCTAGAGGTGTTATGGGGCACCCGGTAGTAACGAAGTTCCTTTCGCTATATTTATGTTATGACCAGATTTCTAGTTTCTATGTGCTGTTGTATGTACAAACTATGGTTCGAGTGCCGCTTTTTTGGGATATTTTTTAAAATAAACTTATTGATCTTCTTAGATTTGTTGTTTATGTAGTCATGAAAATAAATACTTTATTATGAAATATTATTATTTAAAAATATATAAACAACTTGTAAATTTATTCAGTACATTCAATAAACTTAATTTACTGAATACATTTATAATTTATTTATAATATTAATTAACAATAAAATATTAATTACATAGTTTTATAAACAATAATTAAAAAAATATATATATAAAAAATATCAATCTGGTCATATCACTGCCGAGCTAATTTCCACGGCTGTCATAGTTTTGTAAATCCTATATATTATGCATGGGTCTTTTTTGTGTCAGTCTGTTAATTCTTTCAGTTTAGCTCTCACTCCGTGATAGGTAACTTCGTTACAAAAAAATATCATCGGGAGCGAAGTTACAGGCAGTTGATAGTAAATAAAAGACAAACATCTTAGCATTCCATGGAATCACCGTGCGGGTGCCGAGTCCATCGTGTAGCAGACAGAGGGAACACGAGCAGTCCCCGGATCTTGCGACCCAGGTGTAGGTTTAAGGGGCCCCTTTATGATGCACATCAGCGCTCACCTTGACTGCCCCCGGTACCCTGCCTGCCAAGCCAGATTTGGTAAGAGCCTGTTAATGCTGCTTTAGATACCCGTTATAAAATAGAACTTACTGCAGTTCTCGACAGGCCGAGGTCTTTTAATAAGTTATAGAGAGATTTCGCTGGAATACCTCTCGCTCCCACTTCCACCGCATATAAGTTAACCGCATAGCCGTTCTTGGTTAAGTCGTTACATAGATCGTAATATTTATTCATTTTTATTGTGTGGTCTTTAGGTATATTAGTTTCCCACGGTACAGTAACTTCTACAAGTAATATACGCTTGATTTCTTGAGAATAAAGAAATATGTCTGGTCTGGATGACGAAACAACCACATCTTCTGGGATTTTATGTTTTTCATATGTGTCCACTAAGATAGTCCAATCAGGTGCAGAACCTAGAATTGAGAAAGGCTTACTTTTAGCATTTACTGTTTACTGTATTACTTTCCCAAATAAATCGTATAATGTTATTTTAATTAAAATCATGTCGCCCATAACGAATTAAAGCGTAAAGGGTTGAAACAATATAAAATGTTAACGCAACACACGCGACCCCTTCCGCTTTCAATTTCGATTGAACTAATTGAATTAATGGTCAAAGTTGTTTTTCGTTATCGATATCGTCTGACCGCTCGAATAATCAGATTATATTTATTGTGTACATTTAAAGCCATTTAAAAGTAAATTTAAATGAGAAATGGGTATGCGTTATTTTTGTATATCGTTGGTTAAGAATTTAAACGATATGAATTTTACCGGGAAGAACAAAAAACAAAAGAAAATTTTTAGAAAAAATATACAAGCGCTGGTTTTTGCATAACAAATAAATTTCATTGAAATTTGGATTTGATTTTATGTTGAGTTAGGTGGTAGGTTCTTAAGCGTCGATAGTCGACACCTACATTATGTCTAATGTTAGATACAAGACTTTCACATAAAATAATATCGCGGTTCTATTTACGGCGCATTTATTACAGGTAATCTATATATTTATTGGTCTTTATAAAAGTGTCAACGATAATAATAAAAGGGGTTATATGACTTGATCCAACAAAACATCCTTGGCGAAGGCTAAGAGTCAAAGTCGATAATAAAAAAGGTTCATATATAATTTTTTTAAATTTATTTCTAGCTCATAGAACCCGATTCCTTTATCATACCTTCATAAAATAACTTTAAATCAATAAATTTTGTAGTCATTACATTTATTTATACAATTAAAGATATTGAAGTGTATGTGTGTAACTTCAAACTAACGGCTTTTTACTAAATAAATTTTATAATTTTTGTCTCTCAGTTTGTTCCGGGTAATCTCTGAAACGGTTGAACTGGGTTTGACAGGATTTTCACTGGCAGATAGCTGATGTTATAAGGAATCACTTAGGCTACTTTTATTTAAGAAAAACAATTAGAGTTCCGCGCAAAAAAACTGGTAATATTGAATCAATTCGGCCGCTTAAAGGCCCACGCAGAGTAAGCCATAAGAGATATACCAAATTAATGTACTATATAATTATTATAGACCTTAAAAAGACATACAAAAAAGTTAGCAAGAGTATATGTCTATCGTCTGAGAATCATGCACAATAAGTATTTTAAAATTAACGGGAGCGCGGATAGTACCATTCGCGCGTGTGCCCTTTCAACGGCGTTCCGTAGTCCACGTAAGAGCAGTCGCAGGCACAGCTAGTAATAAATTAATTTCATAATTTAACAATTAAAGATGTCATTATTTACAAATCATATTTTTGCGTTTATACACATCTATTTTTTTTTTTTATATGTAGCAACATGGACGTTATGAAAAATACTGAATAAGTTTCATTGCTAAATATTTTTTAACTGTATCACTTGATAAAATAAATCGTAAAACAAAAAACAAAAAAAAAACAGTCGACGAGATTTGAATAAATTAAAGAAAACGATTTCCCTAAACAGCATCAAAACATGTTTCACCGCATCTCAAATTGCTTCTAAAGTCTTTATTTTTATAAAACATCCCATCTTAAACATTATTTTCGTCGAGTCACTTTTAAGGGTCGACCCTTGAAGCGTTGAGGTGAAAGTAATCGCCGTATCAAAGCGAAATTTGTCAAAAACACGACACTGCGTGCACTTCCGTCAATTCCCTCCAATTAATAACTGGATGCCGGCTCTTTCATTCCGGCCACATAGTGTATATTGCTAACCCACTCTTGTCCCCTTGTTTGAGAAGCCCCGTCGAGATGGAATATTGCCACTTTGTCGCGCCGCGCCGCCTCCCGCAGGCTGTTAATATGAAGAACCGAAATTGCAATATTTTCTAAAGTCAACTTTGAAAAAATATTGGAAAAAGTTTAAATTCTCTTGGCTAAAGATAGTAACGAGATTTTTAATTATCTTGCCATTAATGACAGTTAAGCTATAATTCTGTATACTCTATTTTAAGAACTGGCTATGAAGTTAAGAATATAATAATGAACACATGTAATCCTACTGATTTTAAAATTATAAAGACGAAAGTTTGTGAGTGTGTTTATATGTTTGCTACTTCTTCACGCTCAAACGGCAGGACCAATTTTGATCAAATTTTGTATGGAGGCAGCTGACATACTGGATTAAAACATAGGCTACATTTAAAAAAAATTAAAATGTGTCTTTTCAATTATACGCAGGTGAAATCGCGGTGCATAGCTAGTTTTCAAATAAAAACTTAATTCTTAAAAAATCATTTAGTTAAGAAATAAGACTGTATAAACGTTTTTATAATAGCTTAAAAAGTTTACCATTGTCTGTTTTTTGTCATTATTTTTATGCAAAATGTATTTTTCTAGTCACAAAATTGATCTAAATAAATATATATTCGAGACCTTCAAAGACACGATACATAAAATTTGTTTTGATTTAGACCATAAAGGCTAGGAGAACCCAAAATCCAAACTCATCATGAAAATACTGCGAAAAGGGTTGAAAGTGTTAAAAAAGCAACAGCCAACTTGGTGACATTTAAACAAGTACAAAAGGGTTGGTAGTTCATTACGTGTGCTGATTTACAATGCGTGACGTGTACCCGAAAGTTTTCACACGTAATGTGTTTTAATGCGGTTTGTTGTGTGCAATGTTTACTTTACTTGATAGTAGTTATTCTTTAGTTTATTCTGTTCGTGATGAATTAAATAAATGATGCATTTTTATGATTACTGTAATAATATGACCACGACATATTGATTTGCTTAAGCGCATCGCGTTTTGGGATCAGACAGTGCATATTCAGTTTTTATTTTCGCAGGTTGGCATGACAGCGGCAACAGATAATTGGATTGTCAAAAATATATTTAAATTTGTAAAAAAGTAGGTACCTATATATTAATTCTCAACCACTTTTGACACAATCTCGTACACGGGATTCACAAGTGATTTCAGAATTGATGGACTATAAGAATAGTTAACATTAGTTTCAGAAATTGTAAAAAAAAAAACAATTTTGATAACTCTCAACCAATTTTGATGAAAATTGTGAAAGGAAATATCATTATTCAATTGATAGTCTAAAAGTCTAAAAAAAATATATAAGTAAAAATAAAATTACGGGAGGAAAATAAATAACGCGAAATACGTGCGGAGTCGCGGGCACACCGCTAGTTTAATAATAATCACATTTATTGACGCGCTGGAGTAGGAGCGCGATGGACACAGAGATAGGTTCCAATGTGTAGCCATTTTTAAATTGTCAGACTTTTAGACCCTTATTTCACGCCTGTTTACGCCTCGGTTTCCATTCAGAGTCGGCTTTTTGTGTCCGCGTTAAACGGTTCGCGGCCGTGCCACGCAAACAGCGCGCACGTTTATCCACATTCACGGCGTCGCAGTTCGACTCGTTATAAATTGATTACGCTAAACAACTAACACTATATTGTAATAATTGTATTAAATTCTTAAATTATTCCAGATTTCACGGTACTTTAGGTAGGTGTATTATGTTAAAATAAAACTGTCTAAAGCATAATTATCTCGTTCTGTTACAATGTATATATACTTGTTATCCATCATCTGCTTTTTCTTTGTTTGTTTTGTATCTTAATGAAATGATTATAAAATGCCTGTGCACATATATTTAAAGACGCAAAAGCTGAAGTTACGTCCATTTAGTACTAGTGCGTGAACCCGACTGTGAACATTGTGAGTGTGGAGTTGAGTTGAGCCCACGGCTTGTATTTTAGCCGCGACTTCACGGCACGAGTCTGGAGCGTCTAAGAGATCTGTAGATAATATCTTCAAGCCGGTCACTGCCTGCTTATAAAGTGCGTACGGTCACTAAGCACATCTGTTGATATCACTAATACTATCAATAGTAAAGTTAGTAGTACGAACACTTAGTCATTAGTACAGTTTCCATAATGTTAGATTCATACAAAACTAATTAAATATTAAGGACTTCCGTTATCAGTCGGTGTATCCGGGTATTATATTGTAGTGGAAGTTGTTTCGGCACGCCATCTGTGAATAGGTTTGATACACAGAAATTGTAATATTATGCATTGTTTGAATTATGTGGAAGACAGTATTGTACAAGGAATGAAATGTAAAACCGTTACACTGTTTCTCTGATATTAGGCCTGTCATGGTTTTATACTTCATACAATAATCGCATCGATAAGATTGTCCGATTTATATTAATTAGTATCATATTTAATACGACATACTACCCTGTCCAATGCGTTTTTAGTATCATTAGAGTGTTTGGACACCGCGTCGTTGATGTGGGTTCGTATTTTATTATGATCCCAAGCTTTTTCGGTGAAGGAAGACATATCGATGAAAGCATATCACGGTTTTAGAGCATTTTCTATTGCTCGTCTAACTACCTATTTATTACATCTAAGTTGAAAATCTATCGCCAAACACTTATAGGTGAACTCCGGCAGCTGCACTTATAAGCTAGTCTTATCTAGACTTAACGTGCTACCATCTTGAGCCCCATAATAGCTTAAAACCCAGGAGATTAAACCCTAAACCCATAAAATAAAAGTTGAATCCACAGATTGATACCGTATCCGTGTGTACTTTTAGAATTGTGTTTAGAATTAGTTTTTATAAAATATACTTCCACATTCTTATTTTGGTTTTAGTGATACTTTGTGAAACTTGTATGACCCTCATAGTGTTGTTAGGTTCTATAATAAGATTAAGAAAAATGCGTTCAAGAACCATGCCAAGCAGATTTTACTGTTAAAAGGTTATTATAGGGTGGATCATTTTATGAATGACACTGACTCCGTTTCTGAGCGTCTACTAAATTATTATGATTATTAATGATTATGATTATGAAATGTTAATATTATTCATATACAGTTGAAAAAAATATATGAAAAAAGATATACCGGAAAAAGTTTCTAGCCGGCTACTTCTAGATGATTGGGTTGTTTTCCGAATCGGTAGTAGTGTTTTGAAGTTCATAAGTGCCTTCTTAGGGCCTAAATTGAATAAAGTATTTGTTTATTTTGATATTAAAATACATGACTTGAGATATGGTTGTATGTTTTCTTTATTAACGAATGAAATAAATGAAAGTCATTCTTTATTGTAAAATAACGTATGTATTTATTTCGATCACCATAATAAAATTATTGAAGCAATGTCCATTAATTCGACAATACATTACAAATACATACATTTCACTTAGCACGAATTAAACAGTTATGAACTTATGATTAACATTTAAACACATTTAACGTACAATCACATTCATCTGGCACTCTATGACATAATGAAATTATGACACATTAAATTCTGACCAGAGTTAGATTTTTTTTACATATTTTTATTTAAACAACTATGTCTATAAAATCGTATAGTACCAAGAATGGTCAGCGATAGTTGAAATATTTACAATTACCTACAATATGTTTTAAAATATCTTATGATTGTTAGAGGTGCATATTCGATTAGGACATAAGAAGTGATTATTGGCTGAACTTTCTTAGGATAGATAAACCAATGGTTCGAGAGTGCCTTTCCCCGGATAATTGTAAATTCTAGCGCCAAACTTTATGACCACTGTGAACATAGGTGTGTTAGTTTGCGCAGAACATAAATTTAGGCACATTTAATTATTTTTTTTTAATATTTTTATTATATTTAATATCTTTTTTTAAAGTTAATGCTTTCTCTAATAGCAAGATAACATATTATTATGTCATCCTAAGTATTACTTAATCAGTTGTAAAATGCGTAAGGTTAGACCTCGTCGCACTGCGTCGCACTATTTAGACCAGCTATAAAGTTTGGCGTGAGTTTTACGAACCGTTGTTAGTTTATTATGTCGTTAGATTTTGAATGAACATTAATCATTTAATATTTTTGAAATAATTTACATAAAGAAAAAGCATGAAAGTTGAATAAATGCAGTAGAAATGAGAGCGTTAAGAGGTATTATAGGAATAAAATTGAGAAACAGGACAAGAAATAGAGAATTACTACTAAGTGAAAGAAGATAATATAGTCACACGGATTGAGAAAGAAATGCTTAGATGGTTTGGGCATGTAGAGAAGATTAATGAAAGAAGAATGACTAATCAAATTTATAAGTCGAGTGCGAATTTCTAAACGTTGGAAGAAGAAGGCCTAGACGAAAGTTCCTCGATCAAATTGGGGACGTTTTAAAGAAAGGTCAGGTACTCATTACTCTAAATCGACGAGCGTGCGTGATAAAATTGAGAAAAGCGAAAGATGTATACCAGGATCGTAGCAAGGGGAAGTACGTGACCTCTGCCTACCCCGTTGGGAGAGAGGCGTGATGTTTTTATGTAT
Organism: Saturnia japonica; assembly: GCA_033032175.1. Lineage (NCBI taxonomy): Eukaryota > Metazoa > Arthropoda > Insecta > Lepidoptera > Saturniidae > Saturnia > Saturnia japonica. The sequence continues at coordinate 16,892,983 of CM065311.1, read as the reverse complement.
AATTATGTAACTTGTTTCTGGCACTTGCCGACCACTTCTGCCACCTGATCTCCTCGCTCGCTCGGCTCGTGTGTTATGATCACAGTTTTAACTTAACCTAACCAATCCAGTTAGTCTATAAACCTACGAAAATATGTCCGTTAGGTTGCAAATTTTAGTATCCGTCGACAATCTACCGACTGTTTACAATCTCTCTAGATTGTTGTATGAAGTGACAGGCACAATTTTAGTGGACCATTTAGCTGCTTTGGTATTTTATTAAACATATTATGAGATAAAATCCAAAATAATAAGATTCCAATACTTCATCAGCTGGACTTATTAATTAGAGGGCTTACGACTGTTATACTATGTCATTGATATAATATTAACAAACAATGTGTTCTTTTACATAATAATTACTAATTCAATTCTTATTGTAATACGTTTAAACACATAAAATATACGTCCACACAACATACAATACAAGTAATTAATCATTCGTGCACATAGTTTTCCCTTAAAATATACACATTTAAATATTTGGTTTCCAAATCCATGTCGCTTACTTACTATTTTAGTATTCGAATTATTACTTATCTAATATTTTTGTATTATATTTTTATATTCCATAATAAGATCTAAATAGATACGAAGTGTATGGTATTGTAGTGGTTAAATAAAATTACTTCTAACATTCATTTAATCAGATTAAATTAAAATTAAAACAAAATTACACGGGTACTCTGTAGAATCGATTTCTAATTTTGATGGATCGCTTACATAAATTAATATTTTAGTTATTTTTGGTGGTTAAATTTTATTTTATAATACAGGCTAGACACGAGCTGAAAGTTATTATAATATTTAAAGGAAAAATTATATTTCTCAAGTTTATTTTAATTTTTCCCTTTATAGGTATTCTATAAATGTAATTATCCTGTACAAATATGAATTTAAATTTTTATATTCTTATAATACGACATCAAGTTGACGATAATAAAAACATGGAATACAGGTGGATGTTTAAGATGGGATTGTATGACCATATCGGAAACTATGAAACATAGAATAAAGTGGTCTAAGGAGTCATAGGTTCGATTTATGATGATTATTTATTTGTTACTTGCACATTATTATTGCACACAAACTGATTTTGTTACTAATAAGGATCAATATTTGTAAAACAATGGATATAAAAAGATATTGCTAATATTTACAACTTAATTATATCAATATTAACTAATTAGCTACTGAAAATGGTAACCATAGGCTTAAATACAAAAATATATACAGGTGTTATATTATTGAAAAATAAAACGGTTTGTTATTCCGTTAAATAACAGGTATAACATATCTACATATTATATACAGTTTTTCTTTTCTTATAGATCGAGCTTACGAGTCCTTGCAAAACTTTTCACTATTTCTCATATTTTCGGATGCGATCATACAATGAAAGCTCATAAATCCATTCTGTATAGTTTATAAGCGCAAATGATAACTTTAAATCAATCATCTAGTATTCGTGCATTTTAATGCCTAAGAATATAACACCCTGTTCGATCCATAATGCATTATAAATACAGCTATACGTATAGATATCATATATATACAGTATTTGTATCATATTATAACAAGGAAGAATATAATTATTAAATAAATACTATACGAAAAGAAGTGGCATTATTAATTTTCTTTTTCTTTGTAGTACAATGAACTACACTGGTGGTGGTGTCAATCAACATAATACATTCTCTTGTTGTTTTTATATTCCAGTATGTATTATGCGATACTGAATATGAACAACATTGTAACACAATTCGTTATTTTTTTGGCATTATGATTCAAATGTAAAGCTGTTTTCACAATGATAACAGATTATCAATGATATTATCATACATATTATTTATTTGTTTATTTACAATGATAATATAAATTTACTCAAGTGTAAATGAATGACTTTGTACAAAATTCCATTTAAGAATATTTTTGAAAATATTGAAATGATATAAATATGAATTACAATAGCATTTAACTACTCATTTATATATTATTTCCTTAATAAATGCAGTGGCGAATGCAATAAATACAAATAACTGATTGATCTAGGTACATATAAAATACAAAATACTATAAAAATGTCTTAAGTCCTAATTACATATGTTTTTTAGCAAAAAAGTAAATTAAACACTCCAAGTCTTATGTTATGATCATCATTTCATTAATATTATAATATACTGTGTTTTTTTATTTGTTTATATCTAACCCCACTGCATTTATTGAAGATTATTTTAATCTACGGATGCGGTTGTTTCATAATTATATTTTACATTTTATTACACGATTGTGATATAATAGACAAATATTAACTTCATATTTATACGCTGTGCGAATTATTTGCATTAATTACATATATTATATATGAAAAAAAAAAACATTTTTAATATTTAAAAATGAAACTTACTATTAAAAGTATTTACTATAAAAATACATAATTGAAACGATACAAGAAATTTCAAACTTAAAAATAAGAATGACCATAAAAATCTTCAAAGCTTAATGGTCAACAGATTTATATCTAACTACTGTTTTGGTGTTAGTCCTTATAGCCGGCCTGGACGGACTTTTTGTCCTCAGGAATTACAACCTAGACTTAATTTTACAGTACATTAATTGATTTAATCTTTTAAACCTACTTATACTTGAATAGTATTGTAACATATATTATGGCCTTTCTATTCAAGAACACGAAATTATTTTCATTATTTATGACCTGATAAAATTTTACTTTAATAAATGTTAACTACACCTTATAATATATAATTTAATACTTCTGATTTGTTTTGATTATGATATTTTAATATTATCTATATTCCTTTGTTTTGTGTCTATTCATTTTAAATTCCTTTTGCATCGGTTTTCTTGTATTTACAATAATTAACATAACCTTAATTTAAATTTATGTCAACTTATGTACAATTTTTTTTTGTATTATTCGAAATCCTTACAATTAATAATATTACAGACATACATTTTATTATATTTCATACTATATTTTGCAAAAAACATTCCAAAACCTACAAATCTTTTCACTAGCTTTTTCTGAATTATCGTCATTCGTACGAGATGACAAACTATCATTACAAATCTTTCTACTACATTACAAATATATCACCCTCATTTTGTTTAAAATATATATTATTTAATGTAATTTATTTGTTTTCAGAGAATCAAAATATAAAACCATCATTGTTATTTCAACTCGTCTAATTAGTCATCTTGTGGGTCTTGTGATTAGGATGCATTTCATAATTTGACTTGGTGTTGTTAACTGAACTTACTATTTTTCTTAAGTTAAATGAAAAAATATAACCCAGAAAAGAATCTGGTTTCTAATAATATTTCACTTTTTTGGCAGGCACAATGGTATACTTAAGAAAAGGAAATGGTGCCAAGAAAGTCATTTGGAAATTGACTACACTTTAAAATACAATTAGCCTACGTTTGTTGTTTAAAAGTGGAAAAAGAGTTCAGAATAAAGTATTCATAACTTTTAATATTAATTATTCATGCTTGACTGAGTAAAATAGTTAATTTTGTAAATTGGTATAGAGAGATAGACTTATTTTATTTAAAGTTGTAAAGAGTCATATTTTAAATATAGGTGCTTAAGGCCTGTCTAAAGTCGTGCAGGGCAGCAAGTAATTGAGGAGCAGTCGGACGAGAAGATGGTAGTGTTGTCCAACACCAAGACATTAGGCCGTACCTGATTTAAAATAAAAATTGTATATACATGCTTTTAAACTTTTTATCAGTACTAGATCTCTTATATTTGCAGTAGGACTTGATCTGTCAAGATAGCAAAAATCTGATAGGAATATATATATATATTTTTTTTCTATTTAAATAGTTTAGACATACAAAATACTTACAATTCGTCTGGACAGTTGTGTGGTTGAGAAGGTCTGTATCCTCCGTTTAAAAATGCTCCAACATCTGCAGCATCAAGCTCCACTAATGGAGCTGCACCTAAAGTAGCTAGTTCCCATAGCGTAATACCTAAGGACCACTACAGGAAACATATTTCTTTCAATATTTTGGTTTTATTCACTTTTATTCAATGTATTGGAAACCTAATGCTAATGAAAATAACAGACTAAAGAAATTAAATACATAAAAGTAACTCAACGAAGTACAATAATATACTTATAATAAATTATATATTTTTTATAGATCTTGTTTGGTGTAAACAATTTTGTTATTTAATTTACAACGAAGTTAAAAGGCTTACCACATCTGAAGAAGTCGAGTATTGATTGAGAAGTAAAGCCTCTGGTGCCATCCATTTGACTGGTCGATTCTCATTGTCACCGAGACAGTGGTAGTCATCAGGAAACAAATCCCTAGCGAGACCATTGTCTGTCACCTTCAGTCTTAATTTCTCGTCCACCCTTGGGAAACAACAGAATGTAAAGAAAGAGGAAATGTTTTTACCTTTTTTTGCAATTTTCCTCCATTATTGTGAGCATATTTAATCAAATATTGCTTTTTTAAACTGAAATTGTTTTGTTTTCAATTCGCTCCTGAGGACATTCATATATTTTGTGTTTGGTACAGAAGCAGTTATAATGCGGGCTCACCGCATATCGCAGAATGGTATTTAACATATCAGACCAACCACAAATTTAGTGTACCAAAGCTGGTAAGTATGTAAAGCGCCTTTCGCACACTTCCAACTGCTAGGCGAGACCCCACGGTTTCTTCAAGTACCCAGTATATTTGTTTATTTAGTTTGAATCTAGACAAATTACTTACACACAATTTCTAGCAGCGACATCAGCATGTACCAATCTTTGAACATGAAGGTAGGCAAGACCACAAGCAGCTTGAGCTCCTAAGTCTACTATTTCTCGAGTAGCCGGTGCTGCTTGGTGGCCCAGTCGGCAGGATGTTAAGAATCTACGTAAATGTAAATCATTTTACGTTACATTGTATTTGGATTGTACATACAAGAAAACAAAATTAAAATTGATTTTCTCAATCATACATTTATTTGTTTAAAATTTTAAAGTATCACAACTCATATCATAGTATCAATTGAATTCTTTGTACTGTTTAATCAGTATTAATAACAAAACTTATTCAATATAGCTAATTCAGTATACTAAAATAAAATATATTTAGAAAGTTCGCTCAATTTGTGACAAAAAAAAAAATTAAAATGGATATGGAGGCAAGAATACTTACCGTTTAAGATTTGAAGAATGAGAAGGGCAACAATATACCAAAAGTGGTTTTCTAGCTTCCTCAGCGCAAGCAGCCATTGGAGCCAAAACGTTAGCGTGCGCCAAGTTATACAACCTTAATCCTTCCGCTACGAGTAACGCAGCTTGCATAGCAGAAGCTGCGTCTGGTGACGTAATATGCCAAAATAATATAAATATTATGACATGCATAGCCGTCGGTATAACTTGAAATATACAGTGTAAACTCTTTATAACGTTATCCTTTATAACGATAAACTCCCTATAACGTTGAAGTGAGCCCAACTTGGTTGGTTTGCGTTAAAACCCACATATTGAAACACTCTTTATAGCGATACGCCATTCTTTATTACGAAGAAATGTGTTCATATTTTTAGACAGTAAATATTTATTATCGGTATTATTGTTTATTATCAGGTAACAAAAGACTTTGAAGCTCCGAAATATCCGAGGTCGGTCTAGCTTTTGTTATCCTTAATTGCCTTGAACACGTGCAGTATGACGCATTGTTTTCTCGGAAGTGGTGGTCTTCGACCAAGCATACTGAGTACCTATCGTATTATCAGTCGGAAACCTACTTTGAAACTGTTAACATGGCCAGTAAACGGAAAGCGATTAGTGTTGACGAAAAAGTTTGATAGAAGAAGATATGAATAGAATACATAAAATAATACAAAACAAGTACTGGCATGGCAAAAAACGTCAGGCAAAATTATCAGACTATATGTGTAAACAATAATTTATAAGCATTTATTATCTAAAACATACATATTAAAAATTCTTGTTGATTTGGTTGTTTTTTTTTACTCACACCATATAACGATAACTCTCTATAACGATAAAAAATGCTCTGTCCCTTGAGTTTCGTTATAAAGAGTTTACGCTGTATTTAAAGACTGAGGGGCATATAAAATGGATAGGTCTAGAAAGATCTTTATATAATTTTAAAAATTTTAAACTCCTGTGGCGACATCTACATAGCGACATCTATTGAGCCACATAAGGCACATCCTACTATCCTACATTGCGCTATAGAAATTAACTCAATCGTTGAGTATATATACAAGAACCCAACTACAACCAGGGCAGCTGCCCGCCAGAGTAGAAGAACTATTGCAAAGGGAGGATCCTCCGACCAGACGGGTGTTATGTCTGGCGGGCAGCTGCCCAACGGTTGTAGTTGGGTTCTTGTATATATGCTCAACGATAGAGTTAATTTCTATAACGCAATGTAGGATAGTAGGATGTGTCTTATGTGGCTCAATAGACGTCGCCACAATCCATTTAATGGATTATAATCTCGTTTATTACCTTCGATCTTTGCTGACTTCTAGAATAATTTCAGTTATTTTGTTTTTCCGGCAGATAACTTTATCGTGTAGAGCAAGTCAAGCATAACCCTCTCTATAGTTATTTATCAACTCTTATTTAATGGGTCAGTCACCCAGAGTCAGTCTTAGTTGTTGTTAGTAGTTAAATTTACTTACCCGAAACGGTCTTCACCATAACTTCTTCATAAGTTTCTCCCCGTTTAAATACACCTTTATAAATTCTACCAAACGTTCCTTCATGAATCAGTATCTCCAAACGAATGTTTGATCGAGGGGTAGTGAGTATTCGGAGTTGCTCCGCTGGATCCGTGACTCGGTCTTTTGTAATTGTTTGCTATATAGAAAACACACACTTTTTTGTACTTTCATATTATAAATGCATGGAAGATATGAAATATTATATCTTAATATCTACTACCAGTAGTGTTTCGAAATTTGCAAAATGTACTACTTCAAATTAATTAATTTAGAGTAAAAGAGTATCTCTAATATTATCTTGTATGACTATATTTGTAAATATAATATTTACGTACACGTATTAAATTATACAGTCCAATGCAATGCCTTCCAGCAGTTTAACTAAGATAATTTAATTGGAAATAAGCTCGAAGTTTTTCTGAACGTTACCGATGTGGCAGACGAGTTCTGGGTTGTCTGTATTTAGTAGGTAGCTGGGCTTGACTGAATACGGGGAGCTAAGGTGTGTGTCGCTCTCCGTATGCCCAGCATTGGACAAATACAGATTAATGATGATGATGATGATCAAGCTATTTATAGTTAATAGTTCTACTATGCAAATAAACTAGTTTTTGAGCAAATATAATTCATAGGTTTAACAAATCCAAAGTAATCAATAAGTCTCAATTTAGGTCGATCTTAAACAAATCTTTGCTATCTATCATATTGTAAAAAATGGGATCTAACTAATCAATAATTAGACGCCAATTAAGTAACCTAGTTCTATCTATTTCAGTAAGTTTGTTGGCCTAGTCTACTGAATCTCGCATAGAGGTCGTCGACCAGAATTTAAATTTATGTACAACTGTCATTTTCAGATTTTAGCTTTTATTTCTCTCTGAACGATTAACCCATTTAATATTTTAATTTGGGGACTTACTATATCTTGTCACATTAGATGAGGCATCCTAATAATAGTTTTTATGATATATTACGTATTACTAATGTTTTAAAGTTTATCTATCAACCACGTTCGAACAGCTGTACGGATTCTAATGGACTTTTGCATAAAAGTTGATTATGTGGTGAAATAGGAATTCTATATTAATAGTTAGTATGATTTAATTTATGCGATCAGATGGATATCAGCCAGTTTGTAATAATAGAAGTTTAAATATGAAATTGTCGTTTTATATAGATAATATGAAACATTTTTTAAAATGAAAAGTATATATTTAATAAGTTGTAATGCTGACAATTATTGTCTATGCATTTTTGTCATTTTAATGGTAGTTTTTTTCCACTGAAGTATCTGCAATATAAACCCTGGAGACAGGAATCGATGATCTCTTTAAAAGTGCTTTTAACCGCTTCATGGGATTTGAAATTTTGCCCCAGTATTAATCAATCCAAATTCTAAAAAAAAATTAAATCAGTTGGAGCAAGTTAGTATGGTGGGGAATGGAGAGCTTCCAGTTATAACTCATGTAGTTTTGAGATGGTCCGTTGTGCGAGCGTTGTCGTGAAGAACGAATGGACTAGAACAATTAACAAGTATAGGTTATTTGACAGCGAGCTTGTCCATCATCATTTGCAATTCTTCACAGTACATCTCTTTAGTAGTTGTTGTGCTAGAACTCAAGATATTCTAACGAATAATGCCGCCACAGGTCCACCATACACTCAAGAGCAGTTTCTTTTGACTCAATTTGTGTTTAGGAAACAATTTAACGTAGCAATATCCTTTTATCTCTCACGTTGTAGGCTGCTGCTAATTCCAACTTGGTTTAACCTGAATCTGTTGCTACTACGGCTGTCATTTCATCTTTGTCGAATTTTTTTATCCGGTTGTCCACGGGGCTCATTATTGCGATCGAAATTTCCAACACGGAAGCGATTAAAATTAAAATGTATAGTGCCTTTACTGGCTGTACCTAGTCTATATACGTCGTTGATATTGCATGCCATCTGTGTTGCGTTGATGCCACGACGGAACTCGTATTCGAAAATAATGTGAATTTCAATTTTTCCATGATCACAGAAACAGCGGCATTAACAAAAAAAACGAAAGGTGGGAAAACAAATGAACAACTGATTTTAAAATAAAAAATCATAGCTATGTCATAAAATAAAAAGAATATTTTAACACCTAATAAAACATTAATTATTAAAAATGCTAAACATTAGCATTTTTGGATTCAAAGTGGTTATTTCCCAGCTTTACAATTAAAAACTTGTACCAAGCTTCTATCAGTTGATGCAACTATCACCATTTAATTTCAGTGAGTACCAGGTGCCGGACATAATTGCATTGAGCTCCGGCGACGTCGAACGATATTGCTAATCGAGTTCAATACCTGGTCGAGACTGGATACCATTTCATGGCTTGGAAATTGTGTTCGTTAATGTGAGACATAAGCTAAACTTGCATTTAACAGATATCGTTCGTTAAAAATGAATTCGTTGTTTTATATCTTTTTAATGTATATATTTCTATTATTAAAACTGTTTTGCTGCATTTGATAATAACTTACGAGATTGAAATCTGAAAGATTTTGTTAATTCTACATACACCTACATACCTGAGTATACATCTATAAAATTAATAAAACTGAAGTGTCTGTTTGTAGTGCCAAAATAACGGTTTTTACTAAATGCATATGAAAGTATATACGATACCTATAACAAAAAGCCCAGTTTTTTAATTTTTGTCTGTCTGTCTGTTTGTTCCGGGTAATCTCCAAAACTGACCGATTTTAACGGGACTTTCACTGATAGATAGCTGATGATATAGGGAGTAACTTAGGCTACTTTTATTTTAGAAAAAGAATTAGAGTTCCGCACCAATAAAGAAATCTGATTATGGTGAATCAATTCGGGCGCTTAAATGGCTTATGCTGAGTAAACCATAAGAGACATAAGTAAATTAATGTAGGACATAATCATAGGCATTAAAAAGACCTACAAAAAAGTCAGTGAGAGTATACATTTATCTTCTAAGAAACACCCACATTAAGCATTTTTGTCTTTAAAAAAGTCGGGAACGGGGAGCAAGATTCGCGCGGGCATTCTATAGTCCACGTGAGCGAAGCCACGGGCACAGCTAGTTAAATATAAATTGGAAGAAACTCTTATTAACAAATTAATTAACTACCATTTTGCTCAATGTATGTAAGGAGCTTCATTTATTATTATTATTCTTATCTTTTTTCTCACAACTACTCTATCCGATTTGATGATATTGTAGCTAAACAGTAAACGAATAACGACTACCACTGACAAATGAAGATTGCAGCCTTCAAATATTATTGTCAAAAGCCACTTATAATTTCTTCATAATAATTCTTTTACTGTATTGGAAATATTTCGTTAATATTGTGGAAGCATTATATATATTTCCATTAATATAAGACAGCTTCGTAACAGCTCCTCCTAACTAAAATATAGCACGATTCTAAATTAGCCTATATAGTATAATTATTAATTATATAGTTACGATACAAAAATGTAATCGGGATTAAAAAGATACTATTTCAATTTTGATTTGAGATTTTTATAAGCACACAAGACACTTTCAATAATAAACTTATTCAACGAAAACTTAGTTTCATTTTAATATGTACTTTGTACACAACAAGAACGCTAATTGTATTACGTTGGTATCACCTGAAGGAAGACGGGGTAACTCGTCTCAAATTGGATTCTTAATGAGGTAAAGGAGCCATTTTATGCACCCTCTATCTTTAAAGGTTTCGAAATTAAAAATGCAATCTCTCCTTTGCCTGGAGAGTTCGCCGACAAGACGTTTTGATATAAATCTATAGATATCATTTCTTTTGAAGAAGAGTTCTATTAAATTTACTTCTTGCATTGTCATGCACAGACAAAAAGTTCAGATATATCTATCTATTGTTAATCCACATCCTTATTAGGTAAGCAAAAAGGGTAGAACAATATTTTTCTATCTTTAAATGCTTAACCTCTTTTAAATATTTGTTTTGCATTTAAGTCAATCTCATTCGATCCTGTTTCTACCTACACACACAATTACATTTTCATATTGTCATTCTTTCAACATTCATTAATTCTAAATGGTAAAATGAACGAAGTATAGCTTTTTCAGACGTATTTAATCTACAAAACAATTTACGTAACTTCAAAGATTTCTTTACACATTTCTTCATACCTTTTATGTTCAAGGAGGTCTATTACGAATTTGTATGGTTTGAAATAATACTTTTTTTTTTTTGTACTAATAATTTTAGTTTCTTCAGCATCTACAAGAGGCGTTGTTATTAGACATATAAAGGAAATGCAACGTTTGATTTTATTCGATTTACAAATCTTATACATAGGCGCCTAGTATACTTTTTTCAAAAATTATAAGTAATTATCCTAATAATATTTAAATATTGTTAAAATCTAATTTATAATATGTTGCAAATATCGCTAAATAACAGAAACTAATGGATTATTTCAGTTTAAAGTTAATTACTTTAACACAACTTGTATTTACCTCATGAGTAAAATTTATTTTCACCGCAAACTGCTTGATTTGTGAACTATACGTGAACAAACAATATTACTCGTACTTTGTGGTATTGCTTAGATAAGGATTGCCGAGAACCGCGTAACGTGGGTTAATTTATCTGCGTTGGTGGTTGAATTAAAGGCTGCGGTGTAAGAAAGTAAGAAGTAGCGGTATATTTATCACTTTAATACCTCCGAGTACATACATGAAGAAAATTTATCTAGATATATTTTTTTTGTAGCATGGCGAAACGATGGATCTGTGTTTGGTGGTAAGCACAGTACTATTTAAAAACAGTGACTACCATCGCCAGATTCATAATTATTGATTATAATTCACCGCCAGTCGCCGTTGTCATGCCAGACCACGTAAATAGAAACTGGATATATATCGCCAATACCGAAACGCGACCCACATTAGCGAATCACTGTGATATGCTTTTCACCATACGCGTGGTAGAAGCAACCCACAAATTTTCACATCCCGACCACCTTGCACCACGTAATTAACTTTCGAAATGTCGATTTAATTGTGTTTGAAATAAGATTTTGTATAACATTTATTTGATAACAATATTACTTTTCACCATTTCAGTTTTGTATCGATATTAAAATATACTTATTAATTAAGTTATTTTTGAAAATTGAGATAAAAAAATACACAGATTTTTATGCGTGTTTTGCAGACTCCTGCCTCCTTGTATTATTATATTATCATTTACACCCCCACTCAAAAGTCGTCTAAATAGCAGTGAGAGAGGTCAGAGAAATTTCTTTGTAGATATCTCTGTACTTGGGGCAACCCGACTGGTGGAATACCCTCCACCCTACAGAAGATCGCATCCAAATGACCTTGTTTTGCTTTCATGCGATGAGTAGGGTTTTCAGAGCTCCATGGGGTAATGGGATTCAAGGTCGGCAAGGCCCTCGTGATACCTATAATATTACAAGCGTCCGTAGGTTACGGTAGCCGCATACCATTAGGCACACCATATGCTTGTTTGCGACGTTTATTTTATTTTAGTTTGAGATAAAAATACATATTTATTATGCGAGTATTAAATACCCCTATCTTCGTGTTATTATTTAGTCATTTACACCCCACTCAAAGATCGTACAAAAAGCAGTAAAATAAAATATATTCCGGCTCCTGACTAATATATTATCCCACAAATTTCGTGGAACACCATCCGATGTTCGGTGCCAAATATCTTTTGCTAGTTTGCGTAATGGTAATAATAATATATGAGATATTGTGAAGAGCATTTTGACTTTAAATCGTTTATTTAGAGGACGCTAAACAAACTAATCTTTAATCATTTTTATAACATAATAATGAATACGGGTATTATTAATAATGATTTTAAAAGTGAGATTATGAATCATCATAATTATAAGTCCTTAGCAGTCCAATGTTAGGCATCGGGCTCTCTCCCAAGGATCCGAGCCGGCTTTCCGCATCGAGCCAACTCCAGCAGCCTTCCGCATGTCGTCACCTCATCTGTTTTGATTGCGTTCTACACTACGTTTGCCAAGACGTGGTCTCCACTCATGAACTCTGCTAATTTATATATATATGTGTATAAATAACCGCCCAGTGCCTACCTATAACCGCCTAACCGGCTAATACATACATACCATCACGCCTGTATTCCCCGAAGGGTTAGGCAGAGGTGTACATTTGTACACCCACCAAACTCCGAGCTGCTACTGAGAATTTCATAGGGAAATCCCTATAACACTTTGCTCGACCTGAGATTCGAACCCAGGACCTCGCTCATAGCAGTCGCGCTTAAATTAATTTACAAGTAATAAAACTCATAAAGATGTGGAGTTCTCACAAGTCCATAACACATTATAACTTAGACATATAATTAAAATGGTATATTTTGTTAAATTAAATATATAGGACTAATGAATAATATTTTAATGAATAATTAATGAATCAACAAAAAAAAAATAATACCTATAAATATAATAAATAATAGCAAAAATTATTACGTTAATGGAATGCTTAGTAAGGATAGTCGTGGAGTACAGGCAAACACAAATAGGCTTCCATAATTACCTGTGAAATATGTGTAAGATTAGAGGCAGCGTAATAAGAAACTCTTGACTCTGGCTTAGCGTAGAGATGTTCTCCGATGTGCGTTGTAGCATACGGAGATGGTGATCTTCGACTTCCTGTTCAATATAAACGTAGACTATTTACATTTAACAAAGTTTATGAACGATTATGTTTTCAGATTCAGATCAGGTATATATAAAAATTTATTCATGAATAGAGATGGGCTCAGTGAGATTTCCTATTGACAAAGTTTCAGCAATAAAAAATTAATATTCTTAAATCCCTTAAGAGATGAATTTTCAAGACTCTTTTCTTAGTGCTCATATACGTTAACTGCTGTGCATACTTTTACAGGAACTGTCCAGATTTCATGCTTCTAGACTCACCGGCTTAAGGATGAAGGAATGATGGCTCAGTGATGGCGTACACATAGTGTCGATTGACGTGACTTCGAATCCCTGCAGTGAGTCTGAGCTTTCGGTGGAGAAAAACATCGTGATGAAACCATATCATGGTGGTAGAGTATTTTCTAAAGACCGCTTCGCTAGCTACCAAACCTGTGGCCAAGCATCTATAGAAATGTTCTAACAGTTACACCCCCTGTTACACACCAGTTATTCCTCCCTGTCGTCATCGTCACATCAGGTGATATATTAGAAAATAGTATTAAATGCTTACCGAAAGGGAATTTGTGCAAGCTTGCAATGGTGGCGTAAGATCCCGTCGAACTCGGTGGCCGGCCCAGTGTGTCCAACCTGAGAAGGACATTCTGATGACTGCCGTAAGCCGCCGTCGTATAAGAAGTGCTATATAAAAATAGCTTATTACTGTATAGCAGGAATTAAAAACATATCTACAAATTTTATATTATGTGAGCGCACCCGTTACTACTTCCAACGTGCCTATAACGCCATCTACCGATAAAATATAGTTCTTCATAAATAATAAATGGACAATATATTAATTACATAATAAATATCGTAAAATATTATTAGTCGTAATATAATTTTATGAAACTAATAATTTATTAGTTTTACATACTTATTATAATTTTATGTTTAATATGACTAGGTGGCGCCAGCAGTAGTGTTTTTTATAAATATGCTTTTGTATTTAAGCTTTTTAGACATTGTTAAGACTTCCTTTAGAGGTAACATTATTCAGTGTGTTGATATTGGGATTATTCTTGTTTACAACTCTTAAGACCGATATATACATAATTAATGAACAACGAAAAGTATTGTTCCTAATTTAGACATCCCTCGTACAGTTGTAATAAGTTTTACTATTGAGTATTTTTAACTGACTTTAAAAAAAGGAGGAGGTTCTCGATTCGAATAGATATATTTATGAATATTCATCACGTTGATTATAAACGTTTAGCTATATAATCAGAGGTTCAGCTATAATTTCTTTGATTATAAACCGATTTGGATGATTCTTTTTTCCTTGAAATGAGGATGATACTTCAAGGGTGGTCCCATTTTGATTTTATTGGCATTGGACCTTCAACTTCGAAGACACACCAAGCAACTCTTCACAATCATTGAAGTTGTTCTTTTTTGCTAAAAATTGCCTTGTAACATATTATTTTTCTTCCTTCTAATTTTTTTTGCTATCTTTACGACGTACGATGAATGTAGGCGTAATTCACACGTAGTAAATATGTCGTGCAGGTGATCTTAACTTTTACCCGATAATATATTGTTTCCTTATGGATGTTTCTGGTTTATTATATACCTAATGTATTCTATAATAATTTATAAAATTCATTGTCACTTTATCATAAATTTCAGTCTATGGAAAAAAGCCTGTGATAGGTTGGTAAAGCAAAATAGCTCTATCGAATGACTAAAAACATTTTCTTTGTCCATCGTTAAAACCACTCATACAGCATCATCCATCAAACGAAGGAGACAGGGGTTGGATGCCCTTTATGTAGACATTCCTTTTCAGTACAATTTAAAAGTTAGGGCGGGTCACGAATATTTATAATGTATTACTTTACAATGGTCAAAATGTATTTAACTTTGGTAATAATTTACATATTCAATAAACAACAGAATGAATTAATTTAATCGAAAAAAAGAAGCAATAGATTAAATAGTAAATTTATAGTTTATTTCGAAATATTTGGGCAATTAAAACATTATCTAATTACAAAATTTCATACAAATCGTTACAGCTCTAACCAAGAAATCAATTACATACCGTATACATTATATATACACGAATTGTTCACATAATAATACAGATTTCATTATACATAGGTATGATTTCTAACGTAAGTCCCAAATGATAAAGAGACAAATTAAAATAATATATAACGCATATAATAATTTAAATTATTAATTCGTATGCAATATTAAATAAACATCGCTTTTAGTGAATCGCTTGGACCACAAATATGTTTAAGGTCAACAACGAATAGATATTGTGTTGAAATTGGTACATTATTGAAAAAAATATTAAGGTATCAAAGGGCACGTCTCGTCGGGAATAAGGTGAGGTCATAATTACAATATTTATAAGAAAATTATACTTCCAAAGAATTTTAAAAACAATTTTGATCATGTTTACAATGTAAGCTATTTATGAATATATTATAATAGTAGCTGTGACCGCGACTTCGGCCGTGTAGTATATTTCGTTTATGAAAAACTGCAACTAAATAAACACTTCCTCTCACCTCAATCTCACGGTATTTGACCGGTATAAGCTTTGAAAATACCCAACTAAAATTATTTTAATTGTTAACCCTCCTTTAGGAGAAGCTAAGTTTATTTAATAACTATATTTTTGTAAACCATATAATATCCAGTGAATAATAATGCTTTATTTTGTCTTTAGTATCTTAGTCTTTAGTATGTCTGTTTAGTGTAATTTAATAAAAATCTTGATAATGCAAACACCAAACAACGACATCTATCGTTTAAAATTTTGATCGCATAGATATTTTTAATTATTTTAAGCATTTAAAAATAAAGTTAAAATTTATCTAAAACATTTAAAAATAATAATAAAAGCCAAGCCTAAAATTTAAAAGAGTCAAAATCTGTATATTGAAGCTAAGTGGGAAAAAATAGTACGGGGGTTTAGAACCAAGGACAGAATAAATTTCGACAGTTTTTGAAATTTTTGTTTGTCTGTCGGTATGTTTGAACGACAATCACCCAAAACAACTCAACCGAGTTTGATGCAATTTTGTATGATTGTAGTTTATAGTCTGAAGGTATATTTAGAATGCATTTTTACACGTACGGTCATGTTTATGCCCTATAAAATGCGTTTAGGTTATGTATATATTAAAAAGTATATATGTAGGTATGTATAAGTAATTTTGTAATATATTTAAAACATTTAGTGATACAAAGTGAAAAGATATCAAAATAATCCAGATTATTTTATGTTTACATAATTTACAAAAAAATCAATAAATGGAAACGTATATTTATTCGTGTATTTCCAGAACTATTTATAGATGATGCTGTAAAGCTTGGTTTAAATTATCGTGAATGATTTGATATTTATTGTTACTCATAAAGTAACAATAAATAACTGAAGTAGTAAGAAGTTAAGTAGTAAGTATATTAATTACATAGAATGGATAGATTAAAAGTCCTAAAAATCATATATATATATTAATTTATATAAAGAACTTATATGATTCATGTTTACATTTCAATTCATTAGTTACTTTTTAATAGAACTGTATTTTTAGTCTATGCTGACATCTGACAACTCCGGATTCCTTCTTCATCCTAACTTGGCAACCGATCCTCTTTAGTGAAGACCATTACTGCCATTATCGAGTGAATTATAGTGTTATGTGTTATGACGAATCAATATCCTAACAAGATGGTGACTCCCTTGTTAAACCAATCTAGGAAGTTTCTGTGGGATCTCAGAATGAATGCTTTCAACTTATATTTATAATCCACTTCACTTATACACAAAAACCAAACTATATCACGCAAAACTCCACCAATATTACATAGTATAGGGTCGAAAACCTAAGTTAATTAATTAAAAATAAAAACCACAACATGTCACTTCAAGATCCCGCCAAAAACCCAACTCCGGATTCCGATTCGTCGTTAGCTTTGTATAGGTGGGCGATATGAATGATTTACATAATCAAGTTATTCGATTATGAATGATTTACATAATCGAGATATCTCGATTATGAGTGATAATACATAATCGAATTACGAATATGAACGATCATTCATAATAGAGCCTTTGATGTAATACCCAGAGCTGGCCGAGAGTGGAAAGTAAAAAAATAAAAACGGTTACCACGACTTTCCAATAGGGCATATACCAATACCTAATAACATTAAACCTAATTATCTATATAAAAATACTAATCACAGTTTAAAAATCATCTGTTTTAGTATAACTGGATACATAACCTCCCTTTCACAAAATATCATCCTAAAACTATGCTCTCAGATTGTCAAAATTCACAAAAATATAAGTGAAGGTTTAATAATTTATTATACATATATTAATTGACACCATTTTCATCCTTTTCGATGTAGGTTTATTTTCTAGCCTACGATTGTATGAAAGAGTATCCGTCTCCTTTAAGAAGAAGAATCGCAAAATACACAACTGGTAATCATTTTCAACCCACAAAAACGCGTCTTATAACTAATCGATTCCACAATCTCTTCGCTCATTAATAGGTCTTAATACTCTTGCTGAACAAAGTTTACTAAAATAAATAAACAAAAAAAAATCTCAATTTTAATATATCTACTTACTACGGTACTTCATAAAATATTCCAACGTACACTTTTTGGAAATCATTAAAACTTAATAGCGAAGTTTTATTTGAAATCTAATATTATTGTTTTGTGTTATAGGAGTTCTTTGAGAAGTTTTTATTGGGGAGATTTCAAGTACCGACCGACACACTTGATCTGTTCTTGGTCTTTTGGTATTATAATTTTCAATCATCTATAAAATCTAAATATGTATAAAGGAAACCGTGACTGACTGACTAATCAATCAACAAACAGCTCAAATCACTAAACGGATTAGGCTGAAATTTTGCATACAAATAATTATTATGACGTAAGCATTCGCCAAACACGGGTTTTTAAAAATTCAACTTCTAAAGTGGTGTAACGGTGTTCAAAAATTGTATGCAGAACTCAAGTAGCAAATGTATCTTTTAAACTTAGGGCGAGCGAAGCCGTGGTGAAAGCGCTAGTATATAATACACGGTTTCTTTAAACATTATATGGTTTATTCTCGGTGATAGCTTAATGGCAAAATATACGTGTATAATTAATTATATTTTAAAAAAGGTACGAAAATTTTGGTAACGTGCAGGAAACAAACCCGTAACGCAATTTGTTCGTTCGAAATGGTGCGAAATAATAAATTATAACTAGAAATATATTAACCATGAATTATTCCTAGATCTATATTTGTGTATGTAATATCTTTACATGTATTTACGGTTCTTGTACTTGGTGTTAAGTGAGAGCAAAGGCCCACTAACTTATCTATACTTCTATACCATTATAAAGAGGTAAAGGTATTGAATATATTTTTTTAAAGTAAAATCTCTTTTATTATCGTATCATGGCAAAGTGCAGGCACCACACCTGAAGGTCGGCGACTACTGTGGGATCTACAATCCATTGCCAGTCGCCCTTGTCATGCTTGCCTGCACAAATTTCTATTCCCGTTATGTTTGAAGGAATCCGTGTTTTTGGAAGGAGGGAATTCTTTGGCCGGGAAACAGTTCCACAGCTTCATAGTACAGCAAAAGTAAGACGTAGCAAATTTCTTTTTTCATGGCGAGATGAAGGTTACCGATAGGTTTGCTGCAGTGTCCTCAATTCAAAAAACTGCACAGGTCTATTGCAACACACTCTTCGATGTACGGTGTACGGTGTTCGGTTCAGTCGTACGGTAGACCGTAGAGTGTGTGGCCTGCTTCATCAAGATTAAACGCCGAGCTATGAAAAAAAAGGTGACTGTCACGGGACGCCCGGCAGATATGAAATATCTTAGAGAACTTAAAAAGAAAATAAACCGGGTGATCCCGAAATCAGACAAACCAAAAGAAAGTCACTATGACTATGTTTATTTTACTACTATGTATATGGTGGTTGCGATCCCTACCAACTGCTTTTAATCTATCCGTGCCCCAGGGCCTGGGTTCGAATCCCAGGTTGAACAAAGTTTTATTGGGTTTTTCCTATGAAATTCTTGGTAGCAACTCGGAATTTGGCTTTAAGCCCGATTAATGGCAATAGGCTCGCCCCCTATTACATGGGATCTAAAAAAAACATACTTGGCGAACTGTGGTACAACTCTGCCTAACCCTTCAGGGAATACAGGTGTGATGGTACCTATGTTATTTTTTAACATAAAACCTTGAAATTATTCAGCCTGTTTATTAAAAAGAACGAATTCAGCTCTTCACCGCCAAAGCGTCGACACGCCAACAATCGGTCTGACCCGCCGCATTAGATGTTTCACATCAAAAGACGCGTTCTAGACCCATTAATTATAATTGTCTACAATATTTTCAAAACTATAATTATTATGGGAAATATTAACTAACGATAGATTTTAGTTTTAATCGACAAGTACACAGCTTAATTGCCTGCTTGGTATTTTATATTGTATATGTTTATTTAAAAAAAAATCAAGGGTAAACATATAATATACGAGTATTATGTTATAATTACTATACTACTTTTTAAAGTCAATATTAATTAAGCAAGAGTTAATTTTATCTCTCGTCGAAATAATATATTTGAACTTTTCTACTTTATATTATGAAGTTTGAAGGCGAGATAATTTCACGGCAACCCGTTACAAATAACCCTTGTAAATTACTATTTGTTTATTAAAAATAAAAAAATACCAAAATATTAATTCTATATAAATTTCCAATTTTCCATTATATACGAGTATTTACAACTGATTTGTTACTTATCTATTATGACCCGTAATAATTAAAAATATTATTAACATAACATTTTTATAAAGATATTCTGTAACATAATAACATTATTAAGTGTTTTGCTACTAATTACCTGACTGCGAAAGAGGACGGTTACTTTTTTCGAGCGTATGTATAATATTTCTATTTCTTTCCCACGCTCTGTAGCCTAAATAGCTTGATGGATTTTAGCATTCGAGGTAGGGGTGACCTATGCTATTATATAATTTTTATGTACGACGTCTAAGAATGAAATAAAAAGAACACACAGAAAAAAAAAAATTTTAATCAAGTGTTTTTGTTGCAATCAGGTGTTTTGTTTCCTTTTTTACAATTTATCTTGTTTAGGTAAGTTCAGGTATGGTATGGATTATTTTATTTAATACGTCGTTTGAATCTATATATATTATTTCTCGGAATACGGTTTTCCATAACAGATATATATACTTCAGACTATATCTATGTCCCTTAGGATGAAAATAGTTAAATACATAAAACATATTATGTAAAAACATGACTAAAAAAGATTTTTTCTATGTAAGCATGCTTGTAAAACAATAACTTTTTTTACAAATAAAAAAATCTGCAACAAATTTAAAATGTTGCTTAACATGTTGCTTTTAGCGCGTTTAGTTGAACAAAATTGAGATAAAAATATGCATTACCACCACTTTGGTTAAAAATAGTTCTTGATGGAGTGTCTCCAAATAAAGGTGCAAAAGAGATTTCAAACAAACCCTATATACCAGAATGGGTACTCACTGTATTGAATCGTGATGCCTCGCTTTATTTCCTCTTCGGTATAGCGTTCCAGCTGCTGCCGCAGCGGTGAGCAATGCTAGAGCCGCAGCGGCACATCCACCGGCTGCGAATAGTATCCCACCTGATCCTTGGGTCGCATCTCCAGCAAGACGTGCAGTTTCATTCCGAGTTACTATCGTTGATAGACCTATGAGCGGCATACAAAAAGTATAATAATAATAACACCTATCACAGTATCCTACTATTGGGTAATGAATCCTATTCCCAAGGATGGGTACGAGCTTAATCACTACGTCAGCCCACGAAGTTCAAGTTTCCTCACGATCTTTGTCTATTACATTTAGTTAAATATATTCTAATTCCAAAAATTCGTTACTACGTACCGATCAAACCGATATTCCGTCGGACTAAACCTCTAAAGCACCCTCTTATAGTAAAAAAAGTATAGCGTAATGTTAACTTAAAAATCATATCAGACCTGTCCCAGAAATGCGAACTATATTCCATGCACGGCCGAACTTGAGTTTTATTATAGAAGGGTTAAACGGTTTATTGGAATATGAAATATTTTAAATTCGCTGTGTATGTAACTTGTTTCTTACTTCGAATATTAAAAACATATCTACTGTCCGTTGAGTATAAATTGGCGGTCCAATGGCGGCGCCTCCTAGACTTTTGTGTTGACACATGTAATATTAATAATACTAGCGGTTGCTCTAAGGTCGAAATTCGACCGGCGACTTTTTGTTCATAGACTGTTTTCTATCTGACATTTGTAGTTTCATGGACTTAATGAGTATTATCTACATCACTTGCTGTCAATTTTTGTTGAGTGACAATGTCAATATTTTGTGGGGTCTAAGTTAAATGTCACTGGTCGGGTTAGGATTCGCAATATTAATTTATTTAATATTATATTAGTAACAGATATTATAGATAAATTTTAGCTTTCTGCACTCCTTCTCCATATAAACTTTAACCATGCAAAATCTCACAGCTTTCCGTGCACGCAATACGCTTAAAAAGGGGTAGAAAGCTTTTGGTTCACGTATTAATATATTGAATATTGCTCACAAAAAACAGTTAAAGCTCTAACTACACTACGTACAAATTTAGGCATGTTTTTAAGGGACCATAGATTAAAGTAAAGGTGACTAGCACTGATGCGTGCGAAAAAACGAAGCACTGAGAGCTGTCAAATTACTTCATTTTCTTGGCACGGGCCAACTAATACTTGTCGCGCTGTGACATACTTCCATAGAAAATATTTATTATAGTTTACTATTATAATAGAGTTTAATTAATAATATTCACCTTTAAAAATTGTATTACTTAACATAAGATACGGTAAGATCAAAGAAATACAAATGCGGTGCTAAAATGGAATTAATATGCCAAAGTAATACTAATATTTTCTATTTACACGACATAAGTTTGAAATATAAAAGACACGGGGAAAAATAAAATACAAGATTTGATAATTCCGAAAAATAAAAAACCACGAATGTCAAACATTATTTTTTTAGCTACAAAAAATAACACTCGGTTGGAGAATAAGAAAAAAAAACAACAATATGAACTTGGAAAAGGAGCAAATTTCCAAGTCAAATAAAAGTACAATAGAACAATCGATACTGCCTTGTAAACACATTAAAAGAGGGGCGAGTTACGCCTCCGGGACCCTCTCAATGCGTCTTTATCCCTCCAAGAATATCCTGTTGCGTCTACAAAATCGTCTACATGCTAATAAAGTGCGAGGGAGTGATTTGTGGGGGAAGTTTCCATGTATCGAAAGGTTTTTAGTTGAAATATTATTGTTAATTGTTTTGAAATATTGAAAAGATTTAGCCTACAATTGTAAATAGAAATTAGAATTGAAAAGGAGATGTATTTATTCAGGTATCGCCAAACCTACTTCTGCGTAAAAGTTGTATTCTTTTCCGAATACTGTAGTTAGCAACAACATACTCTTGTGCGTTCCGACTTAGACTTTAGGAGTAGCAACTATTGATTGTCCTCAGATAACACTACGGTCTTATTTAAAGTTGGTTTTAGATAGCTATAGACTGTAATGGCTACTTTAATATTTGGTGCATGCTTTTCTTCCACTTAATAACTTGACTCCCGTGGATGGCATTTATGCTAATTTTACGTAGGTTCATTCTGTGTGATATCGAAAGCCGAATTGTTAAAAACATTTTAAAAAATAGTCATTACATGAAGACTTGCAATTTTAAACAAACGTATTAAAATCGAAAGAACCAAAGAAATAAAAATATATAAATGCAGATTCGCCCCAATATCACATTGAGCAGTATTACTCACAACATAACTATTTATATCTTCCTATTCAAACAACTTGTGTCTATAGCCGGCAGAATTTATCGTTATTATTATTGCCGGAGTCGGGGAAAGTGTTGGAACTTCTCCGTCATGTGTTTTTACTACACTCATTCCGATAGTTATAAAATGATTTGTCTGTTGGTAATGGTAATATTGCAGGTTTGATATTTTTCAATGGTTCTTCAGTTAATAATTCCAACTGTATTACTTTGAAATTTATGTCTCTGTTTTTCTTGGATTATCTGGGGTTACATTTTGAAATTTTGTATTTAGATTATGTTTTACTATCCAAGTTTATATAAATAGATGTTTTTTTTTAAATAAAAACATATAGGGTACTTCAAGTTGACCTAGAATCATGAAATTTGTCAAAAAGAAGTGCCTTATGGCGCAAGGAAACGAAAAATCCGAAAACTGTAAATATGTAGTTAAATAATTAAAATGAATATATTATTTACAATTTGTAAACTGGCCGCGTCATATGTCAATGTATAGAGACAACAGTTTTTTAGCGGCAACGTTAAGTTTGTTCAGTTTATATTTTCGTAATAAAATTTTAAATTTTAAATCAACTCCACCTGTCGAGTATTGTCAAAAACTGCACAACGCCTTCTATTGGTAAGCAGTTGAAACAGAGCTGTAGTTGATAAGGATGGGTAAAAAATATCGGTTTATCGAATGAACAATATATAACGTCGATAATTTAACCATGATAATGTATCGAAATTTATTTCACAGATCGATTTCGTATCAATTTCGATAAATTTTGCGCCAACCCCTGTTGCAACTTTGGTTTCGTATATAATGTTACTAGATACTCTATGCATGCTTCCCGCGCATGGCTTTTTTTTTAAATCCTGTCACTATCTTCACAAAAAATGCAATATAAACAATAGCATACGAATTCATTATAATGCTTTCAAAAAGATTCTTATTAAGAAGGTAAAATTATTATCAACATGCCAACCACAAATCCTATTCCGGGTGAGGTCATATTCCAAGATAGATACAAACTGGTTTGACCCGATATCAATAATATCTAAATGTAGGACAGCTTGATCGATTAAAAATATACCTATCAGTTTGTGATTTATTATCGCGCGGTTGAACCATATTGAAAATATACGTTCAGATAATTATGAACGTTTTCGGATGACTTGCGAAATTTCTTTTATGTAAATCTATGTAATTGTATATTCACGAATTTAGGTTAATTTTCACTACTATCAACATTATCAGTATTGCACCAAGATTACAACTAATTGCCATTTTGAGCGTAAAAAGCTTATGTTTTTACACCATATATTTATAGTCACTGTTTTTAAACGACATTTTTGAAGTGAAACTTTTTTAATACTGTTGTTATTTGAAACTCGATGAAACGAAAAAGCGATACTAAAAAGATACATATAAAGGATTTATTCTGCGAAACAATGAGATAGAATACATTAAGCACGGGTACTGTAAGTCCTGATTTTCACAACTACGATCATCGTCGAATTGGCCTAGCTGTGTGACAACCAAACCTGTACGCACTGTCGTATGTATAGTACGAGTAGTCGATATTCCGAGTCCTACTGATTTACGAGTTTTAAAAAGAGACTTTAAACAATATATTTATATGTTTTCTGAAGGTTCTACTTTTACAGCGTAAGAAACAGCACCACACATTTTTTTCAAACTAGTATTGAGGTATGTGCTCTTGAAAGTCAGTTCTCCTACAAAGCTTAGCGTGTCACGATCTTGGGCGATATTGTCATTAAATATCAGGTAACGCTAAGACTAAAACATTTAATAAATCTATTGTCTGATAAATAATAAACTCACCTTTTAAACAAATTTTGTTTCTTTTGAATATTAATCGCACATCCTTATGCGCACGATCCGGGGCCGATATATTCAACTGCATAGTGACGAGAATTTCCGCGCTTCTAGTACCCGTACAAGGCAGACGAACCCTGAACATATAAAATACATAACTTCTCATATAGATTTTTATTTCCAATAACTTCTAAAATTATGTTTTATAAAAATAAACGCAATATTTCTTTAAATGTTTTAAGCGAATAAGAATTTCGCTGTACTTTCAAAGTGGATACCCCTAATTTAAAATGTTTATGTAAAAATTATTTACCTAAAAGTCTGTAACTTCGTAGGCACGTAGCCACGTTCAGATATATTGACTTGAGGCGGCAACATGGCGCCTCTAGCTTCGTAGTCTATCCCCATCACGTAAGGAAGCTGGACAGACAAATAAATAATAATATTACATACCTTGTTATGTCTATCGCCTTCTAAATTACTACGTGAATGAACTTAGTATAACATCTTATTAATATTCATTTTGCATTTAAATGTAGAAAAGTGGTCTAGTAAAAATTGTTGTTTTGTTTTCCAAAACAAACAAATGAATAAATGACTCACACAAAGTCATCCATTAAGCATACAAGCAACTTAATAGAGTTACACATTTTTCTTTATTCTTATGTTTTAGGTGCTTTCCCGATTATTTTTTAAAATCCAAGGTTTGAAAGTATAATTTAATGTGTAGTAGACAGTTTGAAATTACAAAACAGTATAAAGATAAGACTATTTTTTAACAAAAAAGAAAGCCAACTTCAGTGATTTTGATGAGTTTTGTAGTGTATCATAGAGGAAGGAGATCCAATGCCAATAAAATTAAAATGGGACCACACTCGAGGTATCTCTTATTCAACAAAAAATAATTTATCCCAATCAATTCATAAACAAAGAAGTTGTGGCTGAACATCCATAAAAAAATATATAAATCGAATTAAGTAACCTCCCGTCTTTTGTTGAAGTCGATTAAAAATAGAAATTTGTTTCATTGTGGTTATGTGTACTATACCTGGGTGTAACTGGTGTAACCAAGAAAATCAACACATTAAAACGCACCTCGTCTTATTCAACCTATTGCCAATCTGTACTATATTAAATCTATTATTTAAACATACTAGCCACCTCAACAATATTCATACAAATATGTAGCTATTTATGAATTTATAAGATAGATAAAATGCACTCACAGCAAATGAATATATTTCAAATGTACATATAAACATTTCCCATAAACCATCTGTATGGAACTTTCGTACAAAAACGATGATTTAATCTCGCCCTTTGTTTCCCAAAATTAAATCGCGTTCAAGCTAAATTGGAAAGAGCCAAGCCGTCAAAATCTACAGTTAACAGTTCCCTAAACAAAGCGAGTATCTGCTCAATGGAAACCAAATTTAATATACAAGTGGACAAATAAAATTTAGCTTCGGAAATTCACTGCTTTCAGTACACAAAATGTAATTAACAGCTCATCCTAGACTTGTAATTATGTTATCTCGGTATAGAAACATTTTATTTGTACATATTGTTTCATAATACAATTTAATATATTTAATGACTTCTGTTTAACTGATCGCCAGATATAGCCAAAATCGAAACCTCATTTTAATGGAAAATTATAACCAAATACTTTACTATTCTAAAAGTAAGTGACTCTAAACTAATAATTATTTTTAACCCAAAAATAGTACAATATTTAGCACCAACATTTGAATATTATTAGTGTCTGGCGCTGCCGCTCTTTCATATCACAAGACAAACCTAACCTAATTCACCCACGTTTGATAGGTATTATTAGAACATTAATTACTCGCTAAAATTTGGTGATCATTTACTATCTTTGGTAGTATAAAGTACTTTTGTGGTAAAAGAGCTTAGGGTCTCAAAGTATAATTTGGTAATTACATTTAATTCCGTATTTAATTAAGATGTACTTTAGATATTGCTATGCCTTTGCAGCGTACAAATATACCTTCTTTTAAATAGAATATTGGCCCATCCCATACAAAGAAAAGGAAAAATTATGTTGTTAATAAAATAACTTCATTATTTAAGTATTGTTATTTGTTTTAATACCATGTTACAATTTCTAAAATATCAGGTACAAATTTAAAATTCTATTAAAATGATGACTTAGTGTTATTGTGTAAGTAAGAGACATAGCGTCGATCGACATGACTTCGAATTTTTGCAATGAGCCTGACTGAGCTTTTAGTGAAGATAAACACCGTGATGAAATCATAGTATGGTAGACTATTTTCCAATTCCCGCCTAGCTTGCTACCATCCTCAAGTTGAAAAACTGTTTGCTCGGGCAACTGCACTTGAGGTCACGAGACCTATAAAAAAATTAATGTAAAATAATTGTAAGTATAATTAAAAGATAAAAGTCGATGGGACATTGTAATAAAGTTCTGGCTATAAGGGTCGCTATAGAGGTATCAAATCCATTAACCAAATTATCTGAAAAGTAACAAAACCTAAACGTAACAATAGAAATATTAAAACAGCAAGCGGAACGATTCTTATCTAATCGTGAATCTCAATGTCGTTTGCGTTGAAGGAAAATCGTTTCATATTAGGACTACCCCATCGCATTATCAGCACGTGATTTGATATAAGAACATTTATTGGGAACAAAATTGCCAAAGAAGGATTTTTTACTGTCATACAAGCTAAAATATGTCAATGTAAAATCCAGGGTACACATTGAATGAGGATACCTATAAATAGCTTCACCTAGTGCCGAATGACATTCATAGGTGGACATAGGTAGGTGTACCCCAAAAGATTGTCAAAGCGACCAGGTCGTCGTTCCAGATTTTTGCGGGTCTGCCTACGCTGTACATTCCGTTGCATATTCGCCACTTGAGAACTCTTCAGCCCCATCGACCATCCAATTTACGAGCGATGTGCCCCGCCTACTGTACTTAATTCTAGAAGTTCTAAGTGCTATTTGTCAGCGATTTTGGTTCTTGTGCTGATCTCCTCATTTCATACAGAGAAACTCCGAGCATAGCCGGTGCTTAGAAGCAAATAAATATTCCGAGGATGTCAACTAGCGAGGCAAATAGTATAATCCAAGGTCATGAATTTTCCTTCATTGTGTATTACACTCATTAAAGAAGCCGAAGACATGTTCTTTGAAGTAATTTTCGAATACGCTACAACATGCAGTACTCGCTTCTAATTGCGAAATTTAAAACGGGACCAAGAAGTATGAATGTTTTTTTGAAGTGAAAACTTATAGGGAGGTTTGGATAAGGAGTAAATTTATGTAAAACGTCATCGACATGGTCACGTGACGTGTTAACGATAACACTATGTCTGTTCCTGTTAGTATAACATACTGCGCTGGGCCAGCTGTGAATATATATATACACATATATATAATAAATTTAAAACAGTAATAAATAGTATAAAATATATTACTATTCTCATATAGATAATTATAGTTTAAACATTAACAACATCATTTTATTTGAAATACCTACAATTACTACGCTATGCGTATTTTATGGTAATTTGTGAGTTATTTTACTAACGTCATAAAACAAATTTTTTGTGTGAAACAGTTTTGATTTACAAGTTTTAATTTCAGATCAAACAATTAATTTGGATATCCAAAAATAACAACTGTTTTTTTATAGTTTTAAGTTTTCACTTATATTGGCAGTCCTCCTCATGACTGCCTTGTCTTTTTTTGTTACTTATTTTATTAATGCTATTATATCGGAGTTTTAGATAGTAAAACAAACAGTCTGTTGACGTGTAAAGTCTTATTTATTGTCTTTAGAAAAAAATTCTATAAAAATTTACTAAATAGGATTTTATCAACTTACCGGTCTTTTCCCAAGGGCTTGCCACATAAACTCAAGGTCGGCGATATGGGCCGGCACTGGGACAGTAAAGCTAGTCGCGTACAAGTTAACCACGCCTTCTCTCACGTAGTAAAGTTCTGCGTCTAAGCCTGTGGACAAACAAACTAAATATTGAAATTATTATTTTTTTTGCGATTTAATGATAATTATGTGATAATATTAGATCTTTTTTTTCTATTTGCACTAACTATATCGGTACATGTTTTTGCCCTTCAATACCGTTGGTTAGATGGAAGAAAATGCTTTGAGGCAATAAGCTCGCCAGTGAACGACATAGAGTGCAATAAAGTATTACTTCATTCATAATTGTTAAATAATACTTAAAAATGTTTATCTTTCATAAAAAAGTATAAACAACGAAATGTAGAAAAAACTGCTAAAGTTAAAAAGTTTCTTATTTTGATGTCTGTACTAAATTATGTTTATAATATTATACCACACGTCAATGACTATACTACATAATCCACTGTGATATTATAAAATGGTGAAGTTTTTATGTTTGTAGGAGGTAATATCAGGTACTACTATCTGATTTTAAATATCCTTTCACTAATATAGGTAGAGCTATACATCGTTGAGTGATATAGGCAATAATTTTAAATGAAATTTTATATTGTAAGTATTTAGCACGAATTAAGTCACGGTCGATTGCTACAATATGTAAAAACATCATAGTTTTCGTATATATGAACGTCACATGTTATCTTATAAATTTGTGTATTTCTTGCATACTTTTACCTATATTAAAATGTACAAGAAATAATAATAACCAAAAGCAATATTACCAAAACAACATTTATTCGCAGTCATCATCAAATTAACGTTAAGTACTAAAGCCCTTCTTTTTCAGTTCATTAATATTTCAAGCGCATATATAAAATCTTATTATTCTAATTCGATGTTCAGACGTTATACAAGCGATTGCATACTGCAATTTGTGAATTTAGTGTAAACGTATTTCAACTTTAAAACGACGGAATAAGAACTTGTATGATCACATGAAAATCTATTGAGCTTTTGAATTTAACTTAGCAATAAAAATCTATCGTTAAGATAATGAAATATATGAATCGCTGTAATGCTGTTTTTCCTAAATTTGTATCAAGTGAATATCTAATTTTCATTTTGACTACCAGAAATCTACGAAGTTTTCATGATGATATGGTCTAAATATGGATTTAATAAATTTGATGTTTGTCGATCTATCACTGTAAAATGTCACAAGACAATATTAACATTATAAGTATGGTACAATCATTGGTAGTATTTATTTGTTCTTATTTTTTTAATGCTTTAGCTGGCCCCTAAAATGCACTTGGAGGCAGTGGATGAATTTCTCACCCTGCTCCAAGCGCAGGCCTTATTCTCTTGGGGCTTAATGCATCAAATTATCCAACTAATTCTATTTGTATAGACAAAAAACGAATGTCTAGTATAGTCCGTTTCTGAAGTTTTGATATTTTGTTTAAATGAATAGGTATTTTATATTATTCTGTTTGTTTAAAATGTAGTTAAAAAAATTATTTAAGCTATTCGATAATTACAATAATATGAATTACATAGAGGTGTGCCCCCGGTTCCGCACGCGTTTGTTACTACGTAGTAGCTATTTAATCCTTTAATTTTATTTTTAGTCATATAATTAACTATTCATTTAATCTATTAATTGAGAAGTTATATATACTCCCCGTATAAAAAATTTCATAAAAATCTTTTACTACTATTTTTTATTACAATCGTAAATATATTGTTGACGATTCTTATTAATTATTGAATGATTATAATGCTTCCCTTCCAGAAAATTAAATTAAAATCGGTTGGGAATTGATGGTTTTTTTGCTATTTGTAAATGTAATATTGAAAGTTTTTATAGTCCATCAATTATGAAATAACTGTTACTTCCCGTGTACAAAATTTCATCAAAATTGGTTAATTTTATTTGTTTTCCTATAAGTAGGTATTATTGAAAATTCTTATAGCCTATCAGTTGACAAATGACATAAACTTCCCGTGTACAAATTTTATAAGAATCGGTCAAGCCGTTTTTGAGTCAAACAGATAGACAAACAAAAGAAATTTGTGGGCATATTCGTGATCAGTGTCCGTGATGCTATAGCATGTCTGTCAGGAAATTTGGACAAAATATTACATGTACAGACATGACTACAGATTTGTTAATATAGATTTGATAAACCCGAACAAGTTTCTTGTACCGGCACCGGATTTTTTAATTATTTTTTTTTCGTTTTCGACAAAAACTGGTCATGTGGGTACTTTGAATTAGACCATAATTATAAGACTTTTGATGTATACCTTATTTTTAAATAATACATTGTTAAGTTAAAAAAAATCTTATTAGATTTTTGTTGTATGGAATCTGAACTTCAATTAGATCCTGTTGCTTCATCTTAACATATAACTTATGGTAACGTATTGGCACCATAAACCCTTGAGGTATCCCCTTTCTAACAAAAAAAAATAATCATC
Source organism: Saturnia japonica (assembly GCA_033032175.1). Taxonomy (NCBI): domain Eukaryota; kingdom Metazoa; phylum Arthropoda; class Insecta; order Lepidoptera; family Saturniidae; genus Saturnia; species Saturnia japonica. Next base: position 16,861,326 of record CM065311.1, on the reverse strand, counting down.
TAAACGGTTCATAAACAAAAATTTATGCCTGAACGAACATCCATAAAAAAAATGTGGCAGATGAGAAACACGACAAACCAAAAGAAAGTCACTGTGAAGATGTTTATTTTATTACTGTGTACGGAGGTCACGATCCCTACCAACCACTTTTAATCTATCCATGTTGTATAATGAAACTTTGAAATGATCCAAACTGTCTATTAAAAAACGAACTCAGCTCCACACCGCGAAAGTTGGGCTAAAGCGTCGCCACGTCAACAGCTGCCAACATTGACACCAAAACCGGTCGGAGTGGGTTAATGAAATGAAGCAATAATTTCCTACGTATTAAAATGTTCACATCTAACTTTAATCAACATATCAGTGAATATCTCAACCAAATAAGGTATATGAATAATATCGATCGATTACTTCAATATGTCCATACTTAGACACGTATCCATGGTAAATTACAAAAAGCGTTCGGATGATCCAATCAGCATACATTCGGAGGCGACAAGGCGTACGGGACAGTGAAACGGACTGAATATGAAGTGGCACTTAGTGCTATTGATAAAACCCCCTACGACGGTCCTATGTGCAGGGAACTCTGTTTATACTACACCGTGCATTGCATCCCTTTCACATCATCCTCGAAAGTAAATTGAAGTAAAATATAATGTAATCATTTCCTTTGTTAGTTTATTCGTATTAAACAATCTATACTAATACTCAACTGATCCTGATCAAAATCAAATTTTGTAGACGTAAAGCATACGTCATCCCTTAATTGATAGGCTATATGAATTAACAACAATAAATTTAGGAATCGTAAAAAAAAAATAGAAAGTAGTAAAAGATTTCGATTAAATTTTATACACAGGATTTACTGTCTTCCTCAATTTTTAGACTATATAAATTGTCAATAATATGAGTACAAATAAAATTACGGAATGTGAATAATTACTACGTAACAAACATGTGCAGAGCCGCGGGCACATAGCTAGTAGTCTATAAAATTCAAAAATAATTTTTCACATCATAGGTGCAGTAGATTCGGAGATTACCTCCACATCTAAGTACACAAACTCACAATATACACACTTTTTCTTTTTAATACTTGTATACATTTCTATATGATCGAACTAAGCGTCAATAAAAAGACCTACCTAGATCAAATTACAGAGTAAAACATTAAAAGAAATTTCATCCAAATCAAATCATGAAAAATCATACAACGTACAATTAATAATATCAATCATTAATATAGTAATTTCTGAAAATGTGCTGATGATAATTTCGTACAAAGTAATTGATTAAGTTAATGTATACTTTTATTAATCGCATTTCTTTTATAAAAACTTTTCAAATTCAATTTCTATGATGGCTCAGTTGGTAGCGTTTACGGACTCCGCGTCGATTGACGTAAGTTCGAATCCTTGCAGTGAGCCTGAGTGCCCGGTGAGCTAGCTACCACCCTCGAGTTGAAAATCTGTCGATAAATAACAGCTGCACTTAAGAGCCAGTCTTCCACCAGGCTTAGCGTGTTACCATCTTGGGCCACATTGTCACTTAAAACCATGAGAGAGTGTGGCCACACCGCTAAACCAATAATGATAAAAAAAATGTATAACTTTACTGACGACAACTCCTTTTTCTTTGAAATACATATTAAGTATAATATCATTTACCAATCAAATCTTTTGTTTAAGAAAAACAGTGCATCCTCTTACTTACAGTCAATAGACGTAGATAAGAGTAGGTAGTTTATATAAAGCTATTTTAATGTACAACTACATCCTAATTGTGTGCAGTTACTATTAAAATACCATAACAGATAATTTTATAACAAAATCCACATAATATTCAAAGTTCTTTGAGAAAAGCACGTTCGTTTATAATTATACTGTCTAATGACAGACAATACATGGAGAACCCTGGGGCTAATCCTTTGTATTAATTACTCAAAGGCGCTAATGCGGATCCTTAGTTATGACGGATAATGACGAGATAGTATGACACAAAGGAATTGCACGTTTAAATATTATGAAATTGAATATGTATTAACATTTACATATTATTGACTAATAATAAAACATAAAATTAAAGTAATGTTTAATTATCTATTACAATATTATAAAGAGGCCCGACCCGACAGCCCAGGATAGATTGACCTGGTGCCAAAAAATTAGGAGAGACAACCCCACGTAAAGTGGGATAGAGCTAGAAAGAAGAAGAAGAAGAAGAATATTATAAAGAGGAAAGATTTGATTTTTTGTTTGTAATAGATAAACTTAAAAACTACTTAACCGATTTTAAAAATTCTTTCATCAATATAAAGCTACAGTAACAGCGAGTATTATAAGTTATATTATAATTTGTTCAAATAATTCATCATAAAAATGACGATAGACTATTGCTATTTATCGGGCATAAGCCAAACTCCGAGCTGTTACTGAGAATTTCATAGAAAAATACAACAACACTTTTTTCGATCTGGGAATCGAACCCAACATTAAAGCTTTTATAGAATGAGCCAGAATGAAAACTATATACCTATGTATTCTAATGAATGAATAGTTGTTAGTTACCTAAAAGTGTTTAAATTTTAAGAACAGACCGCATGAAAGCGGCGCGACGAATTTTTATTTAAAAAATTACATCTAAACTCATTAGCTAAATAATAACCTTCAATATCAGTGTCACAGATATAATAAATATAGCTAATGAAAACAATGTAATTGGATGCTCAGCGAAAATTAAGCGTGAATGTAAACGAGTTGAGTATCAGAATACACAAATCACGGTAGCTAACTATCACGTTAGAGGGCAGCAGGACGGCCGTAAACACGTCTGTTACGACAATACGCACTCCGGTTTCAAGGTATAATGAACCATTAGGGGGCAAACGGCCAGATGATGCGACACCGCTCTTTAATTTGGCTATAAGTGTTACTGTTTTTTTGGGTTTTGTAGTTTACCTCTATATGGTGGGTGTTTTCAAAGGAACATCCAATTTTATCCTCGAAATACAATAACCTGAAGCTAAAATAAATGATTCTCCAAAATAAACTCAATTCCTCTCTGGATCTACTTTCTGAGAAGTAATTCGCCTTTCATATTTTTAGATACTCACCTTTTTAAAGGCACTGTGCCTGATAGTCAGCATAGTATAATCCAGAAAAATCGGCAACTACCGACAAATCGGCAATCTATCATATTTATATACACTGGCTGATCCCGAAATGCGACAAACCAGAAGAGAATTTTTTTTCATCACCATGTGCATGATGTTCGAGATCCAGTAGATTACAGATATCTACCCTATAACCACGACTAATTACTGAATATTTTATTTATTTTATTTTGCAATTATGAGGACAACTTACCGCTAACAAGCTAAATGATTTAAAAATCAAAACCCCGACTGCAATAAAACACTCGACTAGAAAAATGTATTGTTATATTTTTCCCTTTTATTTGATTCCCAGATGTCGCACTTAAATATTATATAGCCTACGTCACTGCTACAATTACGACGAATCTAACGACATCTCCTACGCTAAAATCCATCAAGCCGTTTAGCCTACAGAGCGTGCGAAATAAATAGATATATACAGTATGTATTCAAAACCGTATATTATATCCGTATTATATTATAACCGGTATTATAACCGTGTATTATATCGCAATAACATTTGATTTTTTTATTTGGTAATATCATTGGGATACCTATATACCCTTTTCGGATTCGACGGGGTTTTTAATACAACTGTATATACATATATACGCTCGAAAAACATAACCCTCCTTTTTCGCAGTCGGGTAAAAATAAAAAGATAAGGTACTACTTAAGATCATTCAAAAGATTTTACAAATACACAACAGTAAAAGATAAGAAGTTAGATCGGTTGAAAGTTACAAACAGCAAGAGTACCGAATTACAGAAAAAACGAAAATGTTAGTAGACACACCGATTGATCCCGGAACGCGAAACGACTAACTGTGCCACTGTGGCAGGTGTTACACTTAGTGTATGGTGGTCGCGAGCAAGTCAGACATGTCTAATATAATATTAGCTTATTTTACATACAGTGTAGTGTAGAGAGTAATTAGTATGCTTTATATTTGATTCCACGTTACTCGATTTTTTCACCGACCACAATAGTTGCGTCCATACTACTTTGTACTTATAAAATGTATACCGAGGTGTCTGATTTGTTTTCAAAACTTATGATATACGAGTTGTACTGACGGCCTCGCCTAAATATTTACTCAGTGAGCAACAAACGCCCATTACAGTTTATTAAAGAGTCAAATTTGTTTGGGAAATGAGAAAAGTTTTTATGGGAATATAATTTTGTTTCATACTTTTAAACGAGTCTATATACTTTATACTGAGCAGTATTTTAAGATGGAAAGAACCGTTTATAATTAATAGCATTTTTCATTGAAATAATATTTTTTACTATTTGTCCCCGCAGACTTTTGTTTCCTTTGATTACGGTACCACGGCAAGGATATCATAAAAACCGCATGTATTAAAAAATTGTTCGGCTCCAGTTAGCATCAGAAGATTGTTATTGGTTAGTATTGATTTTAAAGATTTTCTACTATTATTAAACTCGCTATATTATATCTTTAATGTATTGGAATACTTGCGTAATAAGTTTAAGCCTGTAATCTTTGTGGCAGTGGTATCAAGGAACCCGCGTTCGATTCCAAAACTGGACGCACTTTTGTATACAAATACCAATTCAAAATTTAATATCTATATACGAAAGTATATCGTTTGTTTACATAATATTAAATGCTGTAGAAAAAATATCTATTTTTTACCCATTATTAATAATAATAAAATACATAGCAATTTTTTATTTTAATAAAGACAAGTTTCATTTATCATTAACGTGATCATGTGTAACACGATTCACAATCTTGTCTAAGCAGAAGGATATTCTAATAAATAATATACGCGTATTGCAATATAGACATATAGAAAAACTAGCGGTAACCCACGGCTTAGCAACCGTTTATTACGCAGTAATTATTTTTACTTTATACTAATATAATTAAAAAATTATATAGCTTCTTTTGAAGAATGCCTTAAATAATACTTCTCGTGTACAAAATTTTACAAAGAACGATTAAGAATAATAAAAAATAGCGATTTCTAAGACTGTTTTTGACAATTAGTATAGCCTAATGAGTTGAGGAAAAACAACTTCATAAGTATAGGTCAAGCAAAAGTCAAACAAAATTTTAATGTCATATTCGTGATGAAATAAACGTATCTTTGCTTAATATATATTTATCGTTACTCACAGTTTACAATAAAGAATAAATTATTCTTTTTCTATTTATTACACTACATACATTTCATATGAATATGAAACAGCATCGAGAATTCATAGGACCAATCACAAAGTTTCCGACCTTTGTCGCGTTCTACGGAAATTCTCTTTATGCCAAAGATAGCGGTTCATTCCACGACTTCGTTTATTTATTCTGGCTGGGTTCCGTTCACATTTATTAAAATGGCGATAAAGGTTTATTTATTGTGTCATTGTATCGCGAGCACGCGAGTTGCTTGCGGCTTAAAAATCCAGGTTGACACGAAAACGTTGGATTATAAGTGTGATGTGCTTCGTGACTGTAGTCGTTAAAAGTTTTGGATCGTAGCTTCTCAAAAGTTTTTAGAGAAAGATAAAAGCCAACATTTTTGCATGTATACTCTTTTTTTTATTCATTTTTTACAATCAACTAATGAAATAGCTAGTATACCTACAAATTGTTTCGATTAATACATAAAATAATTTTAAATATTTTTATGCGAGGCATGAATATAAATATAGATTTTAAGAAAGAATAACTGAATTACATAAATATTACTGAATTCTTAAATTATACAACCTAAACAAATTCATAGCTATAAAGCAAATTACTGTCGAGAAGTTACTATAATCAATCAACGAAGGCTGAAAGTCGTTTTCAATTAGTTTCTAAATGTAAGAAACAAAATTCAGCGGAATAAGAAAATTTGTCGAAATATTCGCGGAATTTCACAGCCGCCAGAGTGAGGACGGTAACAAACTGAAATTTATTAACGTTATAGCGAAACTTTGAAAATTCGGTGTAAATTTTGGCCGGCATCGTATATTTTCCTTTTCGTAATATTTTATAAACAATATATAATACCTACTTATATTATTATATTTCTATTCTATTGCTATCTATACCAATATTATGAAGTTCAAGTTCAAAAGATTGATATTTGATATAATATGAAGGCGTTACTTTGCGTAAATCCATCGTAAATAATTTATCCAAAATGTCTTTGCTACTTTCGCCGCAAAGTAGGAAAAAAAATCGATAAAGTATTCAAGAGATTGGTTGTTTGTTTCTTTCACGCTGCTTTCGGGAACCACCAGATTCAATTCCTATTTCATAGCTTATTTAAAATAATCTACCACAATACTATGATGTTTACTTTCACCGAAAGCTCAGGCTCATTGTAGGAATTCGAACTCACGTCGATCGACGTAATGACCGTACGCGCTTCCTCATAGCCATCATTGCTTCCTAATGATAATAAAGATATTTTAGTATTGTACTACAATAATATAATAATAATTAAAAATAAGAATGAACAAAATAATATGTAATTATTTATTCCTATAATTAATCACGTAAGCAAAACTCCTGAAAATGTTACATGAAAAATAATATTTTATAAAACGAATTCTTTGTGCGCTACCCCTTTTCACGCTGACATCTCGTCCCATCTCACAATCAGCCTCGTTAAAATTCACATTTTAATTAACGTTGCCTATACATTTTATATTATTTAAAAACATACTTAACTTTTTTTCATAATTATCGAGGGACTAACTTTTGAATATTATGGAGGCTTTAGAATGATTATTGAAATAATATCCTTATGATTGTAATGCCTTAAATATATCTATCACGAATGAATTTGTATTTGAAAGCTGTATCGGGAGGCTTAATTGTCACGTAAGGAGAAGGTGTTATGCCTCCTACAGGCAACTTTTTCTCTCTCTCTCTCTCTATCTCTGTCTCGAGTGTGTATGCGCGTGAGAGTGTAGATATTCGAACAGACGAGGATCGTCCACAGCCACTTGTATAGTCCTTACTTAGGAACCCGACAAATTGCAAAATATTGCACTTCGATCGGGGCCCCTCAGGGTGGTCTCGCGCAATGGGCTCGCGTTCTACATTTCAATGCTTTATTAGTTATTTTGTATAGTACATACAAATAAAACTAACATTTATGTGTTCTTTATGAATCAGACTAACTGATTTTAAAACCATATTTTACTTATTTTATTTTACTATCTAGTTTTATATTTATGTGTTTGCTCATTTTTGTTTTATTTTAAATCTATTTCACTACCGATAATAATAATTGTTTCCACATTACCGCCGATTAGCTGAAAGAAAATACTTTAAAGCAATAAGGTCGCCAGTGTACAAACTAAAAGTGGAATAATGTATTCCATTCATTCATTCAAATACACCCTATTTCTCATCCACAACATAATCTACTTTTACGCCAAATTTTATTGGAATCCGTCCAGCCGTTCGAGCATGGTTCAATTAAATTAAAATTCAATTAAACATATTTTAGCATTTATGATGTATTAGCAACCGACCGAGACTTCATTCACGTTAATTACATTATAAAATTTTAATAAGCACAAAAATATTGCGTACTTCGTCACACTCATGGAGAACGTAGATTTCTATCAGTGAAAGAATTTTCAGAATTAGATATATAGTTACCGAGATTACCTCCTACAAAAATATTCACACTTTTTTTATATAATTAGTATCTGCATATTAGATTAGATTTCAGCGTTATAATTTTAGAACATTTTTCAACATCACAAGTTTTTTAGGGCATCTAGAAAAGGATGCATTTTGTAAATAAGTCCATTGACAGATTTTTTATTTAAGAATAAATGAGCAATAAAATCATAATTATCAATATAACTGAAGTCAAATTTCAAGTTGATTGTACAATGATGCAATGACCACTAAATGTCGATTTTTTACTTTCTCCTTCTTCTATCCCTGATTCCGTTATTTGGGTTTCCTCACTTTTCTACGTCATGTCGTCGGTTGTCGGTTCTTTCAAATTGATGAGCGGTTGATTGATGGCCACCCGTGTGCCTCTATTTTATATTCCTCTAGAGTTAGCGCGATTTGTACTAAATGATCGTCGCCACGTCTTTTAACATGCTTGTACCATCTAAAGCGGTGCTTATTGGTTTTATTTGTTATTACTACATTATTAAAGCTATAATTATTTTTTACGAATTTTATCCAGCCTGTTAAGAGCTCTCACCCATCTAAGTATGTTCAGTTCGTTAATATGATTTTTTGGTTCATGCATCTGCTTCACAGTCTAGCGTTTGTAGACATAGATATAAATGTTTTTTTTTTTAACTTTATACCATAAAAATAAATTTAATATTGTGATTATAAAAAGCGAGGTTTTGTCAAAAGAACGTAGTTACAAGGATTGAGTAAGGTGTACAACACAACACCCACGTTAAACGTCTGTCGTAACACGAACCGGTGGGAAAGGTCTGCTGTTTGAGACGTACGACGGACCATTAGTCAAATCTTGTGACCGAGCAAAAACAGGCCTTTGAGTAGCGATGTAATTCTGATTCCATTAAATACTTTAAAATGCAATGGCTGTGTATATTACTGAGGTTTTGTAGCGATGATGGCTAAACTAACATTTTTGGACAGCGCTTCGATCGAAAAGCTTTCGAATCCTAAATTAAGTGTTAGCTTTTGGTGAAGAAAAGCATCGTGTAACCTATAGGTATGAAATTATCTATAAATGTCATTATCTTCAGCTCATAATCACCCACTGCTGAGAATAGGTTTCTCTTATTGTATGCCACCCATCCCCATCCTCAGCTAATCTCATCCATATTTTACTTGCGATTTTTACAATATCGTCCACCCAACGGGCTATTAGGCGTTCGAATTCACGTTTCACCGATTCGTCAACGCTTTACCTTCACTCTGCCTGGAAAAATATCCTACCCTATTGTATACGTACATATGTATATAATGTTGCTTTGTTTGTCTTCTGTGCGATCTTACACGATTGATTCAATTGTGGCGAAACTTTGGCGAGTTGTTGGTACTCTGCTATTAAATCACATTAAAATTAACGAAAATTTTATTCCTTAAAACTTCATTTTTGGTCGTGTCATAAATTTTACAAAACATGTATGACCCTATATTTATACATTTAGTGTACTAAATATACCATATCAGGTAATGCATAAGATGATTGATAAATTTATTTGACAAAACTTAAATATTTTTAATTACAGAACAGAACAAAGACCTAACAGTAATTTATGAAAACACAATTAGTAACGCAAATAAATTTAAGGCGAAAAAAAAAAACAAAATTCAGTTTTTTTATTTACAAAGTTTCAATTAATCTAACTTATATTTACTACGGTATTTGTAAAGAGTATGTATGCTTAATTTAGTAAATATTTAACTAAATCAGACATACTCGTAATATGGAGAATATAATTAAATATCGATACAGTATCGGATTTCCGGTTAATTTACCGACAAAGGTCGCGGACCGGAGCGTCTATAGGGGCATCAATGATATTATTTCAGGGTTAGCCACAGGGAAGTATTTACGTTTTGACAAAAACAGGGGGTTGAAAAAACTACTTAAATTAAATATAGTTAGGTCATATTTAACGTAGGTATATAACTCTATTAACATAAAGCCGTCGTATTGATAATAATAAAAATAAGCTATATTAATAAATTTGTAGTTTTGACCGTACATGTAATTTTTTTTTCAAATTTCACGATATACTTACTGATACATAAATGTGACTGTCTGTCTGTTTGTATGGCCAGATTTAACCCAGAAACGGCTAAACCGACTCTCATAAAATTTTACACACGGGAAGCTTATATTATATAATGGTTATTAAATTATATGATGGGCAATATGAAAATTCAATATTACTTATAAAAACCGCAAAATGAACTTAAAAAATATTTTCTTCAATTTTAAACCGATTTCAATGACATTGTTTACACGGGAAGTCTTACAGTCATTCCGCGATTGATAACCTATAGGAATTGTCACTAATAATACTTTTAGAAATTGTTAAAAATAAATAATTAAAAAATTATAAATTTGTACTAATATTCATGAAATTTTGAGCACGGGAAACATACGTCATATCATAATTTATAGGTTAGAAAAATTATCAATAATATTTTTTTATATGATAAAAAAATAAATTTCAAAAAAGTAATTTTTAATATGTTCAACCTATTTTCACGAAATTTTATACACGGGAGGTATGTCATTCCATAATTGATGAGTTTTAACAATATACAACATTACTTTTGGAAATTGTAATAAAAGAATAAGTCTCAATTGATTTTAATGAAAGTTGTACTGGAAATACATTTCATTCCTCAATTGATAGACTATATAAATTGTAATTAATATAAGTAAAAATAAATTTAAGAGATATAAGTAACTACTGTGTAATAACAAACGCTTGCGGAGTCATAGGCACACTACTAGTTTCTTAAATATGTAATCATATTCGGAATGTGGTTGATTTATATAAAAAAAAAATGTATATAGGCAGAAAGCTCTAATAAAAATAACACTGCTAACAGTGTTAAATGCCAGTGCTAACAAGATACAACAAATATTAACAATTCTCTATAATATGGTATCCCTACATTGGTCTGTACGTCATACGCTGATACCATATCAGCAGCAGCATAAAAGCAGCAGCGGCCGTTTGTGATACAAACCATTTCCGTTGTTTTCTTTAATATAGGTGATTACATTATTAATGTTATGGTTTATGGATGTTGATTTAACTTTTGTTCAAATTTAAAAGTTAATAAAGAAAAACATTTAATTATACATGAAAATAATACAAAACTAAAACAAAAAGTACACTCTTCTATATAATTTACTTGGATGGGAAGAAATTTAAGGTTTTTTTTTAAATTGGAACAATCGCATGCTTTAAATGATTAAATAAAGAACATTTTGTAACTACTTCAAAACGTAAACGCTTCCACAACCCAAAATTTAAAAGAAGTGTTACATCGTCGTAAAGTTCATTCATAATTTCGTCACGTTCAAACGTAAACGATTCTGTGGGGAAGAGACCCTTGGACTTTTTCTAAATACATTCCCGTTTAAACGGATTTAGCACGCACGGACGACTAGTCTTCGCAACAAGTGGCCGAAAGTAATGTTTTCTCGAATATGAAATATTGTTTTATTGACTGAACAAAAGCGGGGCATTGTCGCTAGGGCTTAGTGTATTATTGGAATATTTTTGCAAGATGTTCTCTTATTGAAATTTTGTCGACGTAAATGACTTATTTAATATTATTATTAACATTTTTTCTTCTTCGATATTATATTGAGAGATGTAGATTTTAGGTCAATCAATATTTTAAAATAACTACCTAATCATTAAATGATCTAATAATATCAACTAAAAATAGTCTGATTTTAGATAATTGGATATTATGTATTCATAACAGCATTATGTAAGTTGTTAATATAATAATAGTTACCCTGGATGAGGCTTCATGCATAACTTTCATCTTTAATGAAAAGTGATAAAATATATGTTTAATGTTTTTTCTACATTCTATTCGACAGGAAAATTAGCTGATTATTAATTATAGGTATACAAAAGCCAACATTTCAAACATTACTAAATTCCATGTTACCGGATAATAATACAGGATAACTATGTAATAACCATTACAGTCATTTTACAATATAAGTTGTAGACAATGGATATCTATACAATTAATAAAATTGAAGTGTCTATTTTTTATGTCAAAATAACAGCTTTTTACTTAATGCATATGAAGGAAAATTTAAACGGTACATTCAAGAGAAACCCCATTTTTTAAATTTTTCTTTTGTCTGTCGCTTTGTTCCGGGTAATCACAGAAACGGTTTAACCGATTTTGACGGGACTTTCACTGGTAAATAGCTAATGTCATAAGGAGTAACAATTTTTTTTTTTTTGGAAAAGATTTAGGGTTCCGCGCAAATAAAAAAAAAACTGGTCATGGTGAATTAATTTGGATGCTTAAATGTCTTACGCTGAGTAAACCTAAATAATTGTAAACCTTAAAAAAAATACCAAAAAGTCAGCGAGAGTATATGTCTATTTTCTAAGGAACACCCACAATAAGAATTTTTGTCTTTGAAATAGCTGGAAGCTGGGGAGCAAGATTCGCGCGTAAGCCCAATCGACGGCATTCTATCGTCCACGTGAGCGAAGCCGCGGGCAGATATAGTTATTATATAAGTAATTATTTATTACTTGTAAAGGTTGAAATCCCACGATCAAATGTTTCAATGCCCCTTTTTATACTGTTTACTAATTTTATGAATATGTTACTTACATTAAAAATAACATTAAACTGATACTGGAAGTGCTTTTAAGTAGTGTCAAACAAGCGTACGGTCCACCAGATGGTAAGCGGCTATCGTAGCATATTAAAGATTATAACACTATAGGTATCACTAGCGCGTTGCCAACTCTTAACCCCGCTTTTCCAAGGAGCTCTGTAGGGTGAAGACATTCCACCATAAGAACTGTCCCAAGTAGATAGATATATTCTAAGCAATTTATCTGTGCCCTACATCCTATTTAACTGTGTTATCTACATACCACTTCTCTATCCTCTCTCTTTCTCTCTTACCCTCTGGGTCCACTGACTTATATTTTCTATACAAAACAAAACGATACAATATAATAATAGACTTGGCGCCATTAATTACAATCTTTACTCGTACTCGCTCTAATAAATTAAAGGCTACCTAAACAATCGGATCGGACACTTAGAACGAAAGTAAATAATGGACGAGTGTTTATATTACCTACTCCGTTCTTATCACGTGTCGAACCGCGTAAAATGTTGTATACTTTAACAACTGACAACCGAAGCGAAGAAAGGAATCTATGGAGTAAGTATATTGAACTCATTTTTCAAACCTTTTTATATATATTTTTTTTTTACATATTATGAAAGACCCGTCAAAATAGGTTCAATCTTTCCGGAGAAAACAGACAGACAACCAAGAATTAAAATATATTGGTATTTCATTATAAGTACCATATACACTTTCATATGCATTAAAAAACTGTTATTTTAACGTTACAAACGGTCATTTCAATTTTATTAATTGTATAGATATAGATATGTAATCCAGGTAGTCATTTCTGATTTAAGATGATCGAGATGGTCGATGAATAATGAGTAATGATTGTTCGTAGTTGATGATAACTCAAAGACAGTATTTATTGATAAGCAATTCTACAAATACTTCGAAGAAAGCCACCAAATATAAAACTTGTAGCATAATGTATCAAGTGAAAGGTATATAACAAAGGATACGTCAAGAAAATTAAACATTAATATTGTAGTAACTCATATTTCTTACAACACTAGATAGTTATAACTTCACCTACTACATCGTAACAAAGTGAAAATACTGGCAGTTAGGCATTTAATTTTCAGTCTTCGGTAGACGACGCGTCGTCTAGGGTAATAGTAATTGTCGAAGAAGGGTTGACAAACGGTTCCTTACATCGTGTCGCGTCTAACATCAGCCCCTTCCCACGTTACTTATCATTATGCTATTTAAAGAAAACACTAGTTTTATTGATTATATACATTATGAATTACATTACATACTACGATTACGTATTAAAACTTTGAAATTCTATAAATCTATACTCATAATAAAATAATAAAAAGTCGATATCTGTATAATGAACATATATGGAATCAAGGACAGAAAACATTTCGATAGTTTTTGAAATTTTGAGTTTGAAAACTACAGGACCGAATTTAATGAAATTTGAAGTGATTGTAGTTTATAGTCTGAAGGATGCATTTTTACACGTATGTATATTGATATGGTCCATAAATTGCTTTTAGATTATACACATATAAAAAAGAATGTATGTATATGTAATTTTGTAATATATGTTAAATGTTTACTGAATCAAAGTTAAAAATTACTAAATTAATACAAATTATTTTATCTTTACTTAATTTAAAAAAAATCAAAACGTGTTTGTTTATTTTCCAGGAGTGTTCATTCATAAACCGCGTTGTATGGCTTGGTTTAAATTATGATGAAATTGATTTGATATTTATTGTCACACTTAAGTATATTTTTTGTAATATAACATACCATCACGCCTGTATTCCACGAAGGGTTAGGCAGAGGTGTACCCACATTTCGCCGAGTATGTTTTTAGGTCCCATGTAATAGGGGCCTATTGCCATTAATTGGACACAAAGCCAAACACCGAGCTGCTACTGAGAATTTAATAGGAAGACCCCAATAATAATTTACTCGATATGGGAATCTGACTCAGGATCTCGAGCATAGCAGTCTGGCTTGGAACCACTAGGCTAATAAGGCTGTATTTTCTGTAAGTCTAGTAATGTTTAAAATAATTTAAAATAGCATTGCGATTTAAATTTTCTACGATACATAGCGTTGTTTGGTGCTTGCACTATTATGATATTTATTAAATTACACTAAAAAGTGAAACTATAAAAAGGTTTATTATTCACGGAATATTAACGGTTACTAAAATTAAATTTATTAAATGAAATTAGTTTTTCGTATAAGACGCTTAACATTTAAAATGATTTTAGTTGGGTGTTCTCAAAGCTTATACCGGTCAAATACCTTAAGGTAAGATTGAGATGAGGGGAGGTTTTTATTTAATTGCTGTTTTTCATAAACGAAATATACCACGCAGACGAAGTCGCGGGCATAGCTAGTTCATTTAAAATAATATTTCACTTTCCTTTTTTATATAGCAGCAAAGGCTGATGTTAAACACAGTACAATTCGAAAATAATGGTGACCACCGAGAAATGAACAGAACATTGCCGATCGTCGCTGTTTTCCCAGCCTCTATATTATTTATTCACTGGTTGATCCCAAAACGCTACACGCCTAAGGATGTTATAATGGCAGGTGTAAATACCTGGTGTATGGTGATCCCGATCCAGTTGGGAAATTCATCCAACAGAATTATTCTTACGTTTATTTAATTTTAAACCAGTTTTATACATAAAAAAATGCTTTCTCAATATAAATATAAGTATAATTCCAAAACGTCTAATCCGAACAAGAATATGCTGTAATAAAAACGTGCCAAGTCTCGATTGAGATAATTTGTCTATAAAGAGTAGTGAAACATCATCAAACAGCCAAGTCTAAGAGCTGGATATAATAAAACGAGTAATGTTTGCAAAAATCTGGCCTATCTTTTACTCGTCAAATTCTGTCCCATCAAAACGATAAATGTAAAAAAATACCAAGTTTCGCAACGCAGTTCTTTCACTACCAAAAATTATAAGATCTTATGTTAAACCAAATCAGTTAATTTGGTTATGGAAGGACCTATACAACAACTTTGTTATAAATTGTTATCTAATTATTTACCTATCAATATTAGTGACCGTAACAATATTAGACACTTTTATTTCTATAATAATTTTATTATAATGTACGGCAGTAGTACTTTTCCCTTCTTAGGGCTTAAATTGAATAAAGATTTTTTTGATTTTGGTTTTGAAAAGCAACGCGGTTTTTTGTACTACGTATTAGAACAGCTATTACGAACAAAAATTGTGCCCCAGTTGATACCGCGGAGCGCGGGGCACGTTCGCATTAATACATTCAACTTACACACTACATTTACTTGTGTTTTTTAAGTTGTTTAAACAGTATCTTAGTGCCCATGAAGTTATATTTATGAAGTAAAATTTGGCACTCAAACCAATGATATTTTATAAGTAGATACGGCATTGACGCTCTTTGCATGCTATCGTGAATGGTGGGCAATTGCCCTCAGTTCACTTTCGACTTGATACCGGCGTGAGCGAGAAGAAACTTTTATCCTATTATGACAACAGAGTTTCCGCCTTACGCTGTGATTTCCTATCTCTTTTGTTCCAACATGCTGCTAACAAAATTTTTACGTTTTCAAATTGCTTTTAGTGAGAGTATAACGCGTCTATTTATAAAACGTCATTACAAGTGCATGCAATCGAACGTGTGTTCATCCACTCACACGTGTTTCAAACAGTCTGGTTTAGGCGTCATCTCTAGTACGTAGTACATAATACCTCAATGGTTGAAAGTGTAATAAATTACGACAACTCGCCAAAACGAAGGTACCGCACATCGTTGAATCAAACGACCCCCGGTGGGACGGGAAAACGCAAATTTTAGCCAAAAATGATAACTGCTGAAATATTGCCGCCATTGTACTTAACAAACTCGTTTTATTACGGTCCAGCTTGTGACCATTGGGAGTTGTTATCGGTCGTGTTACTGTCCCGGTGTAAATTATATGTCTGCCAGTGATAGTGTGAAATGAGATAAAACATCATGGACTGTAAAGATTTAGATATACATAAATAACTCGGCTTATATCTTTTTTTTTTGGAACTGATTATACTGTTAGCCATAGGGGCCCTGGAGCCTCTGACGGCTTTTACAGCTTCACCGGACTTGGGGACTCGGCTTATATGGTGGCGTGTTTATTAGTGAATGTTCTGAAAAATTGTTTGACCCTATTGCATCGTCTCCCTTTCATTACAAAACCTCGCGGTCTGGTTTACGAAGCCACAGTTACACGGTAGCGCCCATCATGGCACGAACAAATAAGTTCTGTAATTCTTCTATTTGCCGTACCGTGCAGATGGAGAATAGTATTCCAACCAACGTGTTTCCTCCTTCTTATGATATTGGTTCAAGCGATGCGTGAAGAAGCATATCAGCTGGTCGGCATTACAACGAGAACTGCTGATGAAATTTGTGTCACCGACGGTCACCGTCGTTTGTGGACTGTATCCGTATAGTCATTTTTCCGAGATAGTATAAAAACTCTTGCAAATCCGACTAGGTACTAGATTCATTATTACTCTAATAAAATTATTATTGTAAATTTAAAAACACACATATATAATAATACACATATATAATCATCATCATTAATTAGTTAATTAAAATTTATACATATTGTGATAGCTTTAAAAATAGGTATCATCCGCTTGAACCATGATGCCAAAAATAAATCATGAAGTTTATTTTTTTTAAACGGCTATTCTGAAAATATATACAAATGTGTTACTTAGCATATATTAGTTAGAGTTGCTTATGTATTAACGATTACAAATGCCGACAAATTTATGGTTCTTGTTTTTACTATTACGCGATAAGACTTAGAGAACGTGGTACTACAACTTACAATATGATGACTAGTCGACAAACTGCATCATATTTGATTGTACAATACCATTTATAACAAAAAAGAAAACCACCTTCATTGGTTTTGTAGAGTTCCTTTGTGTATCTTCAAAGTTGAATGTCCAATGCCAATTAAATTAAAATGAGACCACCCTATACAACAAAAAAAGAATCAACTAGTCAAAAATAAAATTAGAAATTATTCTGGTACATTCCGAATAGGTACCACTAGAAGTTTGGTTACTTACATTTATTTGACTCTACTCAAAGACGAACTGTGACAATTGTTGACAATCCGAATCTCACAAACAGTATCGACCTTTAAGTCTGTAGAGAGACCTTGTCTCCTGGTGCTTATTTTACTGTTTGTATAATGGGTTGTATTCCGAGGAAATGGTTGCGGACAGAACGGTTTCAGAAAAGTTTCCATCCGCGACAGCGTACGATGATCGACGAATCCCATGAGCTCCCTGTTGAAGTTTTTCCAGGGGAATACGGTATGGGGGTTCCTTAAAAGAGAGTGAATAGGTTTTAAAGTATCGACAACGCGAAGTGACCCTTCTAGTGTTGCAAGCGTCCACAGGCAGGCAATAAAATAAATATTAATATTGTAACATCAAAACAAACATACTATCTTCTTTCCATAAAACTTAAAAGACTGTTGAATTCAGTAAATTTGTTTTCGTTAATTAACACGTTGCTAATAACAAATAGACAAAGTAATTTGTATCCACGACCCACGACACACCCGCTTTATCACACAGAAGTGATACATAGCCCCATACATGTGAGTTATGACAAGCCAAAATCATTCCAATTAAAACGTAACTCGACGCCGCCGTTGAAACGGTTTCAAATTTGTAATTCTTCCACGTTTATATATAACGTTCCACCCACACCTAAAACTTTCGTAGATGCTTACATTATTAGGGGGTAATACAAATCGACTAAAGGGTAAGTAATAATATATCGTTACTTTATGGTATAAATTTGTAACATTACAAACATGTATTTTAATTTCTTCATAGTAGTTCAGAAAATTGATGGTAATATCGATGATGGTAAGTAGGCATAATAAAATTCAAACATAACAGCCACCATCGAGAGATAGATAATACATCGGATCGAATCGGATACATCGAATGTATTTTATTATAGATGTTTAGCCATAAGTTCTTTGTTTATGAACCGATTTGGAAGTTTTATTTTTGGTTAGGGCTACCTCAATGGCGGTCCCATTTTAATTTCATTGGCATTGGACTTTCAACTTCGAAGATATACCAGGGAACTCTTCAAAATAATTGAAGTTGCTGTTCTTTACTGTTAAAAATTGTCTTGTATAGCCTTATCATTTTAGAAATGACATATACCTACTCCCTAAATTTTAAACAGAATTTCATCAAAATCGATTGAGATTTTTTCTTTTTATTCAAGTTTATTTATGAGAACTAAAACTATTGTTGATGTTTTTTTATATAAAATATAGAACTGATGATGTCTTGGTTTTTGGCTTGGTGATTAAGCCTACACCTTTCCTTGGGGATAAGCCTCTACTCAGCAATAAGACACTTACAGACTTACATACAGATTTAAATATTACTTATTTATTATTTTAAAGCCCACCAATTGAAGAATTACATATAGTTTCTGTATACAAAGTTTTATTAAAATCGATCAAAGGGACAGACAAATGAAAAAAAAGAAAATTTCATATTCGATATCATTGGCCTATAGTTTCATGTTTAGAGATCTCCAGATTTACTATGTTCACTACAGCTTCTCTGTATTCTACATAAGTATGTAATATGACTTACGAAAAATATGTTTTTTTTTAATATTATATTTTACCAGACAAATTCTTAGATGGTATATCCAATTATCCTCCCGATCGTATGCAGGCGAGCATTAAGTCGCCTCTATGTAAGTAGTCGGCACCCCACCGCACTGGCTCTAAGCGATAAGACTCCGTCCAAATTGATGTTTGAACTGTCATTAATTCCCCCGGTCGACAGATGTCGCTGCACTCTATTATTTCTGACACATACGGCTGTCATTTGTCGGTTGAATGATTTATATGGTGGTGTTTTAATCGATTAAAGGATTGAGTTTATTTACCTATGGTAGTTTTAATTAGTCAGGTACTAGGAACTTAAAAATAAGAAATATAATAGTATTAAACATTTATTATTTGATAATAAAATTATCGACCAACGAATATAAAATTAAACTTCATTTAAAATTGAATTCAGAAAAATGTTCAAATGTCTATGAGAATTTATTTAAGATAAATAAATATATTTAACGTAATGTAAATTTGTACAAAAATATTTATTTACTAGTGACCGCCCGCGTCTTCGTTCGTATTAATCTATACTAATATTACAATCCGTAGTTTTTCACGTTAGGAAACATATCGGTAAACGTGTAGTGTTTATAAAAATCGTAGATTATTAAAACTTTAATAACTTTTTATTGAATGAAGATATCGTAACACTTTTTTATTATATAAGGACCAAATATCTAAGTAGTAAAACAAAAAAAAATTAAAAACTATTCAGTAATTTTTGCGTGATGCGTGTAGAACGGCAAACTTCTATCATTTTAGGTACATAGATATTAATTGTTGTTTTATGACAAGGTTCGAGTTTTTGCAGTAATGAAGCAATGCTCACACTGTTTGTTAAATTCTTGTGATTGATGTTATGCATAGATACCTACGCGTATACATTGATCCTTAAAATGTAACCAGATTTAATCGGGTAACCGAGATTATTACCATATTTCAGTGTTCTTCATTATATCATGAAATTGTTATTTCCTTTATGACATGTTACTTCATGTCTCAATTGTATGTAATTCATTGTGATGTATGACACGATGTCGAATTTCTTTTATCTCTAATAAGATTCCTATTCGGATAGTCTGATGTCGCGAACTCCCTAAAGTAATAAACTATTTGGTAGTGCGGTAGATGTAGCGTGTTTCCATTCGACAACACGATATAAATTATTTATTAGATTTTTGACACACTATCGCATTATATAGATATCATTATATTAATATATTTGTATTATATTAAATACCAGCTGGTGACCGCAACTACGTTCGTATGTAAGAAATATTCCAAAGGAAGTATGTATCTTATTTCGATTAAAATTGGGTTTTAATTTTTTTCTTTACTAATTAACCTCTATTGAAGAGCTTAATGATATTCAACTTAAATCCTACTTCAGATTCAGCCCTATAATAATCTGAAAATTACATGAAAATTGGTTCAGTAGTTTTCAAGTAATACGCGGTTTAAAACGTAATAATTATGATTAATAACATAACATAAATCACGCCTATTTCCCAACGGGGTAGGTAGAGACCACGTCCTTCCACCTGCTACGATCCTGGCATACCTCTGTCGCTTCTTCGACATTCATTAATCTTTTCATGCATGCTCGTCGGTTTAGAGTACTCTTGACCTTACCTTTCTTCAGAACGTCTCCGATTTGATCGATAAATGTTCGTCTAGGCCTTCCTCTTCCACCGATTCCTTTCACACTCGCATCATAAATTTATTTAGTCAAATCTTCTTCATCTCTTTATTTCATCTTCCCAACATGCCCAAACCATCTAAGCATCCCTTTCTCAATCCGTGTGACTATATTTTCTTTCACACTACAAAGCTCAAAACTTAATACATTGTATTATATATTAATATATTGTATAAATACAGATTACTGAGGTTTTAATAATTATATATTAATCAACCATTTTAATTTATTTACATTTCATTTCAAACTTATTCTAGAGGGTCACCATAGTTTATAGGATAAAAATTTTACTAGACTCATTGCAATCGTCTACCGTTAACTTAGTTTTTTATTACATAAACCTGAAAATATAAATTACAACTCATATAATCTTAATATATTCCGATAAATATCAATTTCATTAATTAATTATTGAATTAATATGGATAAATTGTATATTTTAAAAATGATGATGTTACCTTCTGTGACCAAGATACGTAGGTTAATAAATAATAATTTACAAAAAATATAACAATTGTTCCCAAACAGTAAGTTAGCTATTTTTTCTCAAATTTATGACTATTGTTCAATTTAAGTGAAACTCATATTCACAAAAATCGTTCCTGCATATCGTTTGTAAACCAGTATTAAACAATGGATATGCACCCAATTGCGCACACGGAATACGTCGAATTTGTAGAACAAATATAAATGGTTGAGGGTAGATCGGGGGTAGATAATTACATTTTTTGATCTTCGACAGTGAGCGTTGTGACGTCACTGCCCTCGCTGCCGCTGCATTGGACGTCTTTGTGTTGGACGTGTTTTGATAGTGTCAAAGATAGAGGTCCGTGTAAATAATGACAAAACAAATATTACTTCTTTATCTGTATTAGTTATATGTTTTATAAAACCAGTTGAATGAACGAATTCTTATTCAATCTCATCTATTATTGTTATTCCAATAAAGTAATAAAACTGTTATTTATCATTCAGTTACTAAAATCTTCGTATAGCGATACTAATATAATAAAGCGGAAAAGTTATTTTGTCGGATTCGAAAAATTATTTTGTATATGATAGCCAGACTCACGAGGAATTCGCTGTATAACAAAAGGCTACAACTCGCAGCTAGCCTTAAACATTGATTTTTGTTAAGTAAGTCGTAAGTGGCAGTGAAGCAAATCAACTTTAATTATGTTGAAATGAACTTAAATTATATTGAAATTGAATTAAATCAAAATCGCCTTACATTTATTGACATTAACATATATTTAATCGCGCCTATTTAGTTAGGAATATCAATAGACTATGAATTCTTTATTATGGATTTTAGATGACTATGGATTTTTGCATCGTCAATCAAGTATCAAAACATAACTTTATAAAACTTGATTGAGTTGATAAAAACGTTTGCTTGAAGTTGGGTTTGAAGCAATGCTAGCACAGTGGTAGCGAGTATGGATTCGAAAGGATGAATCCGAAAGGAAACCATCGAGATAAAACCATAAAAGGCATAGTCGTAGGGTTTTTTCAAATGCCCTCCCGACTAACTACGTAAATCAAGTTAAAAATATGTTGCCAGACACCTATTGTTGTGTTCCGGTAGCTGCACTTTAGAGCGTGTTTACCATCTTGGGCTAAATTGTCACTTAAAATCAGGTGAGATTGTAGCCAAATGCTAAACCTATAACCAATTTAAAAAAAGAAACAGCATATTTAATAAACGACCTCCACAAACATGACAAGAAGCCTACACATGAATCCTATTAGCTTCCTTTGGAATGTATTGTTTCGTCATCAGTAATTACTTATCTAGTAATTTAGTGTCAATCATATTTCAATATTGTATGATGTATGACTACAAAGAAATAAAATTATAAGTGACAAAACGATCGAAGATTTAATTACGATTAACATAAAATTGAAACTAGATCTCAAATGTAACTGCTCAATACATCGATACCTGGTATCTAATCAGACAAATACCAAAGTGCCATATAATGTTCATATCACGATGCTTCCCTTCATCGTAGGCTCAGGTTTAATAAGAAATTTAACAAGCTGGATTATAAAAAGGAAACAAAAACCCTACCGCAAACAAAAAAAAAACACGAGAATTTTCTTTTGTCTATTTTTCCTTTTTTATTTGTTTCCTAGATGTCTTACACAAATATTATATAATCTATGTCACTTCCACAATTAAGACGAATCTAACGACATCTCGTATGCTAAAATCCATCAATCCATTTAGGCTACAGAGCGTGCCAAATAATTACACATACCTCCCAACACAACCCTCCTGTTTCAAAATCGGGTAAAAACACGTATTTTTCTTTCGACGTATTGACAAAGGGAGCTAAGCCATCGTTGTTTCAAAAATAAACAGTTTTTATGGGTATATTAACGGTAGTAACCATCAACAGATACTCATCTAGAGGCGGTGATGACTGCTCTTTGATTGTATTGTTTATGTTATAAATTACTCACAGGAAAGTGACTACCAAAAACCGTGTCGAAGCAGGTAAATTGTATATAAAAAATAAGAAATTTTGTAAAGTGCCCTTACGAATAAAAAACTACATAATAAGATAAGTTTAAGGTTACTGACCAACAACGGCAACTTGAAGCGGTGGATCTAGGCGCATAAAATTTTGTACAGAACTTTCTTATATAAAATAAGATAACATAAAGCATGAAATTTTATTGTGCTTTCAGGCTCATGCGAACGAAACCATCAAAATTATTACATATTTTATTAAAATGAGTATTCAAAATCCCCTAAAGAATGCAAATTTGTACTAGCGATAACAGCAATCTACAGTAAATAAATATTTCGACACCCAATATGAATAACATAGTAACTAACATTAATTTACAATAAAACAAATCTGACTACATGCTAAACGGCTAAACAAATACAGAAAAAAATTGAATTTTACTGCCTTAACTTTATGATTAATAAATACATTTTTACTAAACTAATATTATCATTTTATTGTTTATAGGTTTAATGATGTTGCCACAATCTTATCTGATTTTAAGTGACGATGTGGCCCAAGTTTATAGCATGCTAAGTGTAGAAAACAAAACAGGCTTTCAAATGCAGTTGCCGGCACATATCTTTAATAAAAGCTATGTCATGTAGAACATCATCGTTAATTAATCAATTAATTTCCTACAATTCACAAATGTTCAGTCGAAACAGCTTTCAAAATAAGTATCATGCAATATACATTTGAAACACGTTGCAAAAAGATATAAAATTAATTAAAGTGATTAAACGGCTCTTCGTATAACCATGGCTAAATGAGTTACGAAAATAGTGTATCGATTATATCTCTCATATCAAATGCTATCAGCAACAGAAAAGCGTATGAAAAGGGAAAAATCGAATGTTGGAAATTTAATAACAAGCCAATATTAAAACAGTTTTAATGAAATCAATTCTTACCTAACAGCTTCATTACTTCCGCCTGACTGATGAGTACATTGAGATGCCCCGTAACCAATGGCAACGCGAGCCAGGCCCACGCGATCACAAACCTGTTCAATGCCATTTGGGAAACACTGCACTTTACCGTCATTTCAGTTTTACCTTTGTGTACATTTTCACACTTTTTAAATAATATACTTTTATATTTTTAATTTATGTTGTATCCATTGTCCTGCTATATTTGCAACTATTTTAAAATAATATCTTAATTATAGAATAAAGGTTTTAATAAAAATAAATAGAAATAAAGATATCAGATGAGAGTAAAATATCTAATTACAAAGAAAGAAAACATGAAAAAAAATCATAATCTTATTTCAAATTTGGTAAATAAATAAAAGTTATTATTTGTCTAGTTAAATAAAAAAAAGAAGTCGAGAAACTTTTTCGAACACCGTGAAAATTCGAATTCGGAAATCCTCCTTCCGGAAACGTTATCCGAACGCAACGAAAACAGGAACACGCGTCAAACGGTCGCGACACTGCGCCGCACTGCCGTTCGGAAGCGTTCAGCGTGCCAACAAGTTACTTATTGACATGCGCACTTACTACCGACTGTGCCACCAAGCTCTCAAAATTTGAACTCGCACTTTTTATCCATCGAAGATTAAATTTTCTTACTGATACTCTACAAAGCTCAAACACAGTAATGTACTACGAATGAAGTCAAAATGTGTTCAAGTTTAAAAGGCTTTTATTGGCTTCGAGTCGTGTTTTAAAGGAAATTAATTGAATTTGTCTCAGGGGAGCGGAGTTTCCGTTTTGCATTAGGCCCCTTTCGAGAGTACTAATGATATTACGAACGCTTTTATAGAGTTCACGAATGGATAATGATTTTATGTTATAGGCAGGTAGTAACGCGGTGTTTAAAACACACAGTGTTTAATACACAGAGGAATATCTTTGGAGATTTTTCCTCCCACTTATAGAAGAACGAAGTAAAAAAAAATTAGCGTTTTCAGAGCCCACTCACTGCAGACACCTTTTTTTGGGGAAGAAGGGTTCAAGATCAGCAACGCGCTATTACCTAATTAATACCTATGGTGTTACAGCGTCCATAGGCTACGGTAGCCGCTTACCATCAGGTAGACCGAATGCTTGTTTGCCATCTTCGTTGTATAAAAAAAGTTACAGTGAAGGCTTTAAAATGTAATTAAGGTTTTTCGCGAAAACTTAGGTTAATTATATATTAGTTAGTTATTATATATATATATATATATATATATATATATATATATATATATATTATAGTTAGTTTATTATATTAGCACCTACTAGCTGACCCACGCAACTTCGTCTGCATCACATAATATAAGCTCTCAAAAGGAATAAATTTTCCCCCTTTTTGCAACATTTTCCATTGATGTACCGCTCCTATTGGTCGTAGCGTGCGGTTATATAGCTTATTTATAGCCTTGCTCCATAAATGGGTTATCCAACACTATAATATTTTTTCATTGGAACCAGTAGTTTTGAGAATAGCGCGTTCAACCAAACAAACAAACTCTTCAGCTTTATAATATTAGTATAGATACGAACCTACGTTAATCAACGCGGTGTCAGAGATTTTCAGTTAAAGAGTTTTCTTTTTTGCAGTTACACATGTGTAGTGACTAGAAATTGATCCATATGATAAAATAATCGTATATCTACGTATTATCTCAAAAGAATGTTTGATTGAGAGAGGTTATTGGATATATAACTTCACGCCTCGATTTTAAGGAACGAAGCAGTAGCCTTAAACGTCAACAACCATATTTAAAAAAAAGTTACTATACTGTTAGCCATAATGGCCTAAGAAAACTCGACGTTCAGACGGCTTTTACAGCTTCATCGGGCTTGGGAACAAGCGCTGAAGGCACTCAGTTGCGAAAGCGTGGCAACATGCTCAAGGGTGCCCAAGTAGCCGAACCTCGGCTTGGGCTGTCACCGGATATGCAACATCGCGATCTGACTGACTCTCTATCAGTAGAATTCGAGCTAAACTTATATATATTAGGTCCTGTATGAAAGTAGCGTTTTGTCGTACTGACCACTTTGATCGGAAATATCTCCTCTTTTGCTTAAGAATTCCAAATTCAAATTTATAAATTCATTTACTTAGCTGATACATTTAAGTTTTGAAAACAGTCATTCATTCGTTTTACATCATTATTTTTTTCTTTGGCATCGCTTATTACCGCACAATGGAAAGCATGAAATATCGGTATATTTCTAAAATCTGGCCAAACGATTACGGCAGATATCTATTGTCAACAACCGCAAACCGTGAAGGAAGAACTAGCTGCTAAACAACCGAGATTGGTCAATCGCTCTAGGCCACTGTTGCTTCACGAAAACGCAAGACCACACACTGCACAAAAAACAACCACTAATTTGGATGAGCTACAATTGCAATGTCTGCGACATACACCGTACTCCCCGGACTTTGCTCCAACAGATTACCATTTTTTCCGGAATTTGGACAACTTCTTACAAGGAAAAAAATTCAACTCCGATGCGGCAGTCCAAACCGCCTTCAAAGAGTTTATTGATTCTCGCTCCCATGGTTTTTTTAGTAAAGGGATCAATGAACTACCTGTGAGATGGCAAAAGTGCATAGATAACAACGGTGTATACTTTGATTACTTAAATATATTTTTTTACCAAAAAAAAAAAAAAAAAACTTTATAGTCTTTCCATACAAAACGCAAATTTCATATGTAAGGAACTCCTGGGAGGAAGGAAGAGACATATGTTTAGTGAACTGTTAATTCTTATCTAAGTAGTACAAAAAAAGGTCCCTTACAGAACCTATGTACACAGGTACATAGGTACATAGGTGTGGTGTGCACGAGTGTGGGGTGCAGTATGAAGGTGTCTGTTGGTTGCTATTGAATGTAATATGCAGTGACACTTGTATCGCGTTAGCGACTGCTACACTGAAAGGATCCACACCGAGGGAACGGACCTAGGCTTGAGTTGCCGCATGAGACGTGGACGTTGCGGGTAAAACAATCTAACAAGCAGTAGGCTACACGGGTGTGTGAATGGCAATGCTGTGGATAGTTGGAAGACTAAGTCTAATACGGGTGAAACAACTAGCACAGTTATATAAAAGAAAATAAAACAAAACAAAGGTGGTCCCGATACATCAAAACAGCGTGAGTTCTCTCACTACGCCATGTTGTTGGAGATTAGCCGCTCAGTGCGGAATGTATAAGTAAATAGGTGAACGCCGCATATCGTGGCACTGATGGATGGAATACCTTAATAAGGAAGTTCAACAAATATAAATGTGCTATTTTTCGTTGGAATTAAATTGTTTGTAATGTTCTTGGAAACCGACGTATCTATTTACACATTATATTATAATAATACTGTGGCAAAGTGGCTGCATTGATCTGTAGCAAACACAGTAAAATGTAAACACAATGGTGAAAACTGATAGATCAGCAAAGCATCGCCGAATGTTGTAGTGATCTGCAAACTAACGGGCATCTGGATACACACTGGCCGATGCCGAAACGCGACTAACTAAAAACTAATTACTGGGATTATCACAATAATAATAGGGTACAATTGTAATGCCCTACGGGTGGTAGGCAGGCAAGTTATCTATATATTAATACGTGAAGCAAAAGCTTTCTATCTCTTTTTAAGCGTATTGCGTGCACGGAAGACTGTGAGATTTGGCATGGTTAAAATTTATATGGTGAAGGAGTGCAGAAAATAAAATTTATGTATAATATCTGTTACTAATATATATAATAAAATAAATTAATACTGTGATCGCTAGTAAATATAAATGTACAGTTGAATATTTTTTTGATAGGAATTTAATTGTAATAATTTAATTTGAAGATATTATTAGTTATTACTAATCCAGCTATACACGCGGCTTAAGAAGCATGTACTTTAAAATTGTTCTTAATTAAAAAAAAACCCTGAGTTAGTGTTAATCCTTAGTAATATTATTTATTTAGTTTTATTTTAAGTTTTCTCACTCCCATCAAATTGCCTCCATTTTTTACAAAGTCAGTGCACATGAGGTTACGTAAAAGAAATAGTTTAATCCACATTTCAATTTGTGTAACTCGGTTTGTGTGTTTATTACCTTTTTATAATTAAATCTATTAACAGTCTGAACTGTTCGCAGTGTTATTCAGTATAGAGATAGTCTAAAGAAGGGCATAGTTTGATAAAAAGCTAATAGTAAATAAACAAAATGTGCAACTAAAAGTATTACCAAAGTTCATAAAAGTAAACTATAACATTCTAGCAGTATGTACAAGATATTATAAACGGATGCATGCACCTAGGACCGCTACGAAACTCACTCTGCTGGAAAATTATGGAAACTCGCATGGTTTTGCAACACGACGCGAGGTAAACTTTCACTGTGTTTTATTTTTAAAGAATTTTCTGCTGTATAATGAAGTTCAGAGCTTTACGCGTGGATGGGTTTCAGACACGTGCGTTTTATTTGGAAATTCATATACTTTGTTTTTTACTAAAAGTTGGTAGCCATCCAGGCGGACAAAGTCAGGGCAAGACCCAAGTTTGATGTGGACAAGAAAAATTTTCCATGGCTCCCTGTATTTATGTGTAGGACGCCATTTTTTAGTGTTATCTCTAAATTTTCTCACATCACTAGGCCCTTAGCATTTACTTACTGCTTCTACTATGTGAAAACCACGCTCGTCATGCTTTACACTGCTTCTGCGGGCGAATACTACATAAAATCCACCTATATTTATATTACTTTCTCAACAGACTTCAAAAAAAGAAGGAGGTTATCAACTTAAATGTATATTTTATTATGTATGTTCAGCCATAACTTCTTTGTTTATTCGTTGGAACGTGAATATCTCAAGAGTGATCCCATTTTAATTTCATTGGTATTGGACCTTCGGCTTCGAAGATATACCAGGGAACTTCTTAAAATCATTGAAGTTGGTTTTCTTTTTTGTAAAAAATTTTTTCTATGTACTTCTTCTTTTCTTCTTTCTCCTGCCTATTATCCCAATTTGCTTGAGGTTCACCCTCCTAGTATTTCTGCGTCACACCGTACGGTCGTCGGTTATCTCTTTAGTTGTGTTGCTCGCTTTCATGTCATATTTATTGTTCATAGCCAGGTGGTCGTCCACGGCCTTTTTCACCGTCTTCTATATTCGTGCCTTTTTCATCATAATAAGGTCATCATCCAACTTCATCCCATGCCTGTACCAGTGCAAACGGTTTTCAGTAAGTTTTTAATTTATTTTAGCAACTCTAAAAGTACAAACTAAAATAGCGATAACCACCAAGAGATCGCCAATCCAGCAATGGACATTGCTGTTATGCCAGCAGCGGGATATGCACTGTCTGATCCATAAATAGCACAAACTAAAAGAGAGTCAGTATGATGGGTTCATCACCCCGTATATGGTAGTCGCGACCCAGTCGGGGACAGACCCCTACCTCCTACTTTTTTACTGAATATACATCGGTTGGTCCAGTAGTGTATGGTGGTCGAGATCTAATCAGACACAATTGCTATGTTTTTTTTTTAATAACAAAGGTGGCAATCAGGCATACGGCCTGCCTTTTTATCGTTACACGTTTAGCGTTGTGGCCAAAATCTCACCTGATCTTAAATGACGAAGTGACCCAAGACTGGTAGCACGCTAAGCCTAGTGAAAAATGGACTCTCGAGTGCAGCTGCCGGAACACATCTATTGGTGTTTGGAGACAGATTTTCAACTTGAGGGTAACTAGCCAGGTGGGCATTAGTAATAGCTTTACCACCATGCTATGGTTTCATCACGATGTTTTTCTTCACCTCATTATAAGGATTCGAACTCACGTCGATCAACGCGGAGTCTGTACATGCTACCATTTGAGCCATCATTGTTTGATGGTAAGAGGCTACCGTAGCTTAAGGACGCTTGAAATACCATAGGTATCACTAACCCCAAACGCCCCCAACCTCAAAGAGTTCTGGAAACCTTACTCATCGCAGGAACACAACACTAGGTTATTTGGCTGCGTTCTTCTGTAGGGTGGAGGTATTTCACCAGTCGGACTGCCCAAGTAGAGTGAAATAACCAAAAAAAATTTTTTGTGCCCTACCTCTTGAACCTCCTCTAGCCTACCACCCTTAACAAATTTCAATTTAAAAGAATAATTAAAAAGTGCATAAAACCACAAATAAGTTACAAAATTCTCATGATTCTATTCTAAGTAAACTCACTCGTGCTCGCTGAACCTAAAATAACATTTCAAACGGAGTTTGCTCCGGATCTCCCATATCATCCAAGATTATCATAAAACACGCCAAACATCCAGTTCAATATTGTGAGAGATCGCTAAATGTTTGTTTTCTCTTAGCAAATATATCCTTTCCGTTGCTTCTGAGCAAAGTTTAGAGATTTGCATTAAAATTATTATATTGATTCACTTGTGAAACAGCGTGTATGGGTTTGTTTTCAGCCATTTATATTTTTGTTATTCTTTCAAGATCGATTTTAGTGAATCAAATATTTTAAGATTTTTAGGTTGTCGATCTCCGCTTTTAATTTAAAGAGTTAAAAAAGTAAACATACTGAGTATGTACATAGTCACTGATTTATTATTTTCAAATAGATGTCTAGGAATCCATTTTTCCGATCATTCCTAATTAAATTAAACTTATGTTTATTGTAAATAATGTATAACTCTTTTTATATCATACTAGCAGTTGCCCGCGGATTCGTTCGCCTAATTATTGAAATACAACTTTTTGGGGAATACTCGGATCTCTTCGGTAACGCGCCGAAGTTACAAAATATTTTTTTTGTTCATACAAAAATACCAAAATCGCGATGAAAAAATGGGAAGGTTGGGGTGGGGTATGAGTTTGAAAATTTGGAGTTACAGGTATTTTTGATGACAAATCATTAAAAAATAATCAAAAATATAGAAAGATAAAATCTTGATAGAGACACCCTAATCACCTAGCAGTATAAAACATATTTTACAATCAATTTTCATACATAAAAAAATCATTAAAATCGGTCCAGCCGTTCGGAGGAGTGCGACCATAAACACCGTGACACGAAATTTTTATATAGGTATAAGAAGACATAATATGTATATTTGATCTATTTGAATTTTATGGAAAAATATTTTTTTACCGTAGCACAGCAAAATGACGTCACTTTTACCTGATGGTGAGTGAAGTTAAACCCAATAATAGCGGCGACTACCGTGGAATCTACAATCCATATGCACTTCTTGCAACTTTTAATAACTAATTAAAACGTCATATTATAAATCTAATAATCAACCTAACTCAGTATTTTTAAATACTATACATTTCTTAAAAAGACAACGCAGTCTCGATAATTATAAAGTTTAATACTATATTTATATTATTTATGTTACGGTTGACAAACCTACAAACAATTTATTTTAAAATATGATAATGAGCTAAATTATAAAAAGCTAAACTAAATTATATAAAAATGAAGTACACATCTATTCGTTGCGTAAATACTTACTTATATTGTTCATCGTAATATAGTTTAAAGGGTATAAATTATGTTGCTAAACAATGTTATAACTAAAAATTTATGTGGCCACGCTTTACTTCCTAAAAACATCATATAGGAATAACAATATTAAAAGTAGCCAACATTGTATACTGTTGGGAAACGTTGATCAAAATACAGTGAAATTGCAAACCAAACACATTATCTAATATTTCGGTGGGAAACCCGCTGTAAACATTATCCGTCGGAGCTAAATCTCTGGCCTACGAACCTTGCCCGGCTCAAGTTACCCGGGTCAGAACAAACACTTGTCCGTGAGATGAATATTTGGGTATAATAATGGATGATAAAATTTATTTGTAATTTAAATACCCCTGGAACTCTTGCAACCTGTTATTAAATATTCCTAATAAGAGACGGAAACAAGACAATTTTTCACAAAAAAGAAAACTTTCTTCAATGATTTTGAAGTTGAAACTCCAATGGCAATGAAATTACAATAGGACCACTCTCGAGGTACCCCTATCAAATAAAAAAAGAATCATTCAAATCGGATAATAAGCAAAGAAATTACATCTGAACATCCATTAAAAAAACATATACATTCGAATTGAGTAACCTCCGTCTTTTTTTGAAGTTGATTAAAAATTATACCTATATTACTAAGTATTTCAGCTTTAAAATATATTTATATATCTGTATGTTATATATTATCAATGTTAGAAGTAATGCCAAGAAACA
Organism: Saturnia japonica; assembly: GCA_033032175.1. NCBI lineage: Eukaryota > Metazoa > Arthropoda > Insecta > Lepidoptera > Saturniidae > Saturnia > Saturnia japonica. The sequence continues at coordinate 16,828,716 of CM065311.1, read as the reverse complement.
AAAAAAATGGTTTACCTAGGTTTAGGTATTAACCAAACTCTTTGGTAAAGTGCGAATCTGAAGGTCAAGGCTATATAATGTGTAATTGTAAAACGAAATGTGCTACGAAAAATTTTAGATGTAAGGATGCATGAAATGCATGCAATTTGAAATGTCACAGCAGTTTCTATTGCTCTAATAAATATTAATTTCTTTGTCAGATAACACAATGTATTTATAAAATTTATACTTAATATTTACCGCTACCACCGCGGCATGCTCGGTTCGCTCACTCGGCGTGTGCTTGTAATTTTCGCAAGAGACTTCACATGGTCATCACTCCATTTGTCACTACTTATATGAAATTATACTAATTATATGAAAATTCAATGAAAGTTTTGATAATTTATGCGCCCAGTTGCTAAGTACCTACTGAATCAATTTGACTATACTTTGCATATTAATATAGAACTGTATGAAAGTTCTAGAAATTTTTCAGTAGGGGCTAAGCAGTGTTATAATAAAATTACAATTTAAAAACTACTTTCAGTTTAGGTATTTATCACGTATTTCCCGTGAAACATCAAAAGCATTTTCTCATGAACGAAATTGCGGGGATCAGCTAGTAAATAAAATATTTGAAATTTCTTTTATACTAATCATCCTAGATCGTTTGCTTAAGGTTCACTTTTGTACGTTAATTTATCTTTTAAAATTAATTTTAGATTTTTGAAATTACAACAACATATTCTCCAATATTTAAGATAAATAAATAAATAGTATATGTTTTACCTTTACTACAGTGACTGCGGCCAGCGAGAAGTTTTTAGACAAAGAAACACGGCTCGAATATTGTCCAAACGCACCAGTAAAGCCTTGCCGATTTGCACAAATAAGCGCTCGGTAAAGCTTTAGAGCATGGTCGAGCGCGAAAGGACTATATAGAACAATTGACAATCAAGTGCATGCAAATGCTTCAAAAAAACGTGAACCGACCAAATAAATTGCATTCATACGTTTTGTTTGCAACGATGTATTGTTTTTGAAACAATTTATGAAAAAACAAATATACATGTTGCAAATTAGTTAATACCATTATTTCATTTATATCGTATTTTATATTCAAATCAAAATTTTCACTAGTTAATTTTTCTTTTTGAATAGTATTATGTTGTTAGCGACCTTTCTATGTTCCGAAATCTCCATCTGCCTTTTTAAAATTTACACAAAGTCGAATTTAAATCCCTTGAATCAGTTGTCCAAGGCATATAACTTCAAACCTCATCGTGAATAACGTTATCATATAGATTTAAGCAATAACTGTTGTCGAAGCTCTTCGTTTTGACAACAACTTCTTAACGTTAGTGAGTTAGTTTATCATTTTTACTAACTTTTATTTATCATTATAAGTTTTGCGTTGTGGCCACTATCTCACCTGATCTTAAATGACGATGTGGGCCAAGATGATAGCACTCTAAACTTAGTGGAAGACTGGCTCTCAAGTGCAGCTGCCGGAATATACCTATAGGTGTAGTGACCAAATTAGCTACAATAGAGGGCACGGAATATGACGTAGTTCCCAATTATACAGAAATGCCACCAAAAATCATAAAAGTTATACGTTGTTTGTGGAAAGGACATTTTGATATAATTTCTCGTGACAAGAGTATATAGTAAGGAACAATCCAGAGTGAACCACCCCTGGTGCCTTCGTTTGTGGGATGTAAATTGACCAGAGTCCAAATCAAAACTGCTCTGAGGTTTCGTTCGTGAGGTTCCGAACATGTTTCACTGAATAGGTTTGGACATCTTATGAAAAAAGTTAATTTACCTAACTGTGAAGTGTGTGGGAAAATAAAAGATGTTAAGTATTTTTTTTCGACCTTACCTTACTATTATCCTGAGGGGCCCTATCCAAAAACCGAGCCGCTGATAGCTTTTACAGCTTTTCCGGGCGTCTTATTTATGAGATAAGCAGAAGTCGTATAATTCTAAGTTTAGGGATATGTTCTCTAGATGTATACTAGTGGAACCGACTTCCGATTCAGCTGGTATGCTGTGGAACTTTATTGTAAATAGTTATAATATAAGGCACAAGTCTTAGGTTATGGGGTAGTCCTTTTTTAGTTAATAATTTTATTTTCTGTAGAAATTTCTATAATTTTGTAGAATTTTGATATACTCCGATAGGGCTGGCATTCGCCAACTGTAAAAACCCCTTAAATAAAGAAAAGAACCTGTAGGTGTTTGGCGACAGATTTTCAACTTGAGGGTGGTAGAGCTTGTCAATCGATCATTAAAAAAACCCTACCAACATGCTATTGTAGTGTTTCATTACGATGTTTTCTTTCACCGAAAGCTCGGGCTTATTGCAGGGATTCGAAATCACGTCGATCGACGCTGAGTCCGTTCACACTACCAACAGAGATATAATTGCGTCAAAACAACGAATCTATAATCAAATAACGCAGCGAAAATTTTAACAGATTGTGTTCAAATTATAAATGAAATGAAAAATGGATTACAAACATCGCATTTATGTCTCTATATATACCAAGTTTAATTCACACTTGTGATCATTGAGCATAGATTTAATTTAATGGAAAAAGAAATTCCTTATATTAACAAGCATTCTCTTTCGGGTCACTTCACACATTATCTCTGTCATTACTAGTAAGTGAAGTTTGTATATGCATATAGATACATAATTATATATAGCACTTAGGTATATAGATTTTAAGCGTTCGGAATAATCAGTCAATTCCATTCAAATATTATTCCGGAAGCATGCAGAAAATATCATTAATAAAAAAAAATTAATATGCAACCAGAGTGGCCTTAATTTTTTTTTGTTACTAATAATAGATTTTACATTCATGTAATCTAAAATTAAATGGCAATATTATACTGACATCTAACATTACCCGTGTTGTTTTGGCACGGGATTAAATGATACGTCTAAAATAAAAAAACAATAACAGACGCACTTTGTGCGTGTATCATGGTTTTTTTATTTTAGTGCCTGTATTTGTTTTTATATCATTTTGTGTAGCATTTTATATATCGAAATTAGTTAGATAAGGATATTTTATTATTAAATGTGTAAATCAGTCAAATAATTTAATTTTTAGTGGAATACGAATGTGCATCAGTTGCAAATAATGATAATAAAAAAATTAAAAATATCCCTTTTATACAACTAACTTCAAAGGAGATGAAATTTTTTTGCCTTTTCAATCTAGGTACATATGTTGTTAAAGTAAAATCGGTTTTACTACTCGCAAATTTCTGTTCAATGTGTAGTGATTGGAGTGTTTTAAATTGCTGCAATACTCCGCACTAATAAGAAGGTCACGTGAATGTATAACATCTAATAAAACTACAAATTTCTCAATTTATTTTCAAAATTAAATATATATGTAAATCTGGGGTTAAACATTTCACATAATTTATTTTGCAAATCATATCATAAATTTCAACCAACATCACCAGGTTATATGGGAAAATTATTGCCAATTGAACAACAATTCAAGGATATAGTGATCGGCACGTGCACAAGGATTTTTTTTTTTCAAATGCAAATACCACGCCAAAAGTTATTTGTAAATGAATATTATACTGCTTGAAAATATAATGAATCACATTGTAAATGGTGCTTAAAATTCTGTTTTATACAACTGCACTAGCTTTTTTAACGTCTCACACTAACTACATCTAATAGCGTTATCACACAAAAATAATATATTTGGCAATAAGAATAATTGTGATATGTATGATAAAGATAAATTAAACAGTATCCATATAATTACGCTACAGATTCAAAATTCCGTTTCAGATGCGGTGTGCAGCCGCAAAATGCAATTGGAATTAGGGAGCGTGCTGTTGACGGCAGGTACCGCGATGCGGTCGCCTACCTGTATGTGATGTTAACTTAACCGGTACTAAATTGAATTTCAAATTACGTTTTGAAACTTTGGATGCTTGTCAAAATCAAAGTTAGATATCAACGTGAAATAAAAGAGAGATAAAATAGTACTGAAACAGGCATAGATATCGTAAGTTCGATTGCTACTACAGACAAAATTTATTTGCTAATGATCTAGTAAAGGTCATCACAAAGTTGATGTAATTGATCGAAAACGTAATTTAGTATAGTATTATCGTACTTCCTCAATATGTGGAAATAGTCCATGCCTACAAATAACTTTGAAATTTCAAATATAATACGCAGAATCTTGTTAGTTTTTATTAAATTATTGGTTGAAATGTAAAATGCAAAAGGTGAAACCTCAAGAAATACTTTAATATTTAATACATGTTACAAAACAATAGCTTTTAGAGTACAAAGTATGATCAGACTTCTAGCAAAACAAGGAATCTTTGTAGTCACAGAGGCTATAAAATAAGGACCTTTGGAAACAATAGTTAGATAAGAAATGCTAATAAACGTTGAACAACAATCGAATGCAACAAAGATATGTGTATTCCAAAGTCGGGTTGTATGCAGAAACTTCAATTTTCTAAAGCGCACCATGTTGCTATTTGTTTTGCTCCTTAACCGGTCGTCGCGGTACATTGGGAAGTTCACGAAAGTTTATCGAAGTTTGTCGAACTTCACTTAATCTGGCTCGAATACAAGTAGTGTCGAACTAGGGTAGTTCAGAATTTGTATCGTAAACTTGTTGTAACCGAACGAAGATGGCAGCCATTGAAATTCCTATGAACTTTGTGAAATTTAAATATAGTTAACGCACACATTCGTTGAAAATTCGCTACAGTAAAGAAATTTTATACCAAATTTGTAATACAGGTACGCTTTTCCCGGAGAAGTTAAAATGCCCACGATAGGCAGGATATATCTTAAGGATGGAAAAGATCACAATACTCAAAAGATTATGGGTAGAAAAATCTGATGGAGGCAGGCCTAAACTCAGATGTGTGTTGCCTAATGATTTGAAAAACAATTCGTGAACAAGCCGGAAATAGATTGTTCTGGAGGGATAAATTCGACCAGGCTAAGACCACCCACGGCCATAAATCTCAGCTAATTTTTCCGGATACTTAGCAGCTTCTACTGTGTGAAACATTGTGCTTGTTATTATCCTATTAGTGTGATTTTTTTATGAATAGAAAGTAGCAAATAGTTCGATCCAGCTGATATTAAATAGTCAGTCTGTAACATTCTATATCCAATCTCAGATATGGTATTGTTTGTGTGTACTTTGTGTAAATAGTTACTTTATTTCGATAACTTTGTCAAGGTCTTATTTGCAATCATTGGCTATTATTTGATGCCAGCATGAAAACAAATTAGGAGTTATTCTTTAAAATTCAAATAAATGTGTGTTTTGTACACAGATATAGTGCTTGAATCCAATTAAATTCTTTGGTAAATACAATATACTTCACAAACAAAAATACTTTTTTATAAAATATAAGTAGTGATGTAACTATGTTATGTTGAACTTAAGGTTAATTTGTGTTAAATAATTAAAATAAAAAAGAAAATTGTGTATATTAACACAAATATAATCGAGCAAGTCTCACATATTTCATTGTTTAGCGCGTCGTTATAAAGTCGTAAACCTAGAAACATGTAATCCTTAGTTCCTATTGTCGGTTTAATACAAAAGTGGAAGAGTTAATTTTTTTTATATGACAGTTTACGAATAGCAGATAAATAACAGAATTATTTTAATGCATCATTTAGTTCAGTCTTCTGTGGAAATTTACTATGACATGCATACCTATAAGATTACCACGGCAAAAGCCACTAAGCGGATAATTTTGGAAGATTATGTACCGAAGGGAGTTACTTTAAAGGGTTTTTCTCCGGTATATGACAGGTACAGTGCTGTAAATACAAATATCCAAGCCAAGGCTAAGCTGTTTAACTCACAATTTTTTTAGCATTTTCGGAAAGATGGAACTAGTACAATTTCCACTGCAAAAACATGACCATTATTGCCATTTCTACCACAAGACAACTGAAAGGTAGCAGCGATCGCTTTATCGTACGCCAGTTTGAAGGATCTAATTGGCAATACGTTTACGATGCTTAAAACTTATTCCTCAGAGGTAAGTCATTCATTGGCCTTAGCAGTTTTATTATTATTATTTTTCATAGAATTGGCAATCGCACCTTATGTTTAGTGACGATAGGTCCAAATTGGAACTACCAGAATACACGTGTAGGTCCTTAGTGACAAATTTTCAACTTCAGAGTTTTCAGGGTTAGTCAGACGGACATTGAAAAATTCCCTACCACCATGCTACCAAAAGCTCAAGGTAGGGGAATTCAACCTCATGTTGATTACGTGACCGTCCACGCTACTACTTTGTAATCATTGCTACGGTCTTTTCAGGTTGGTTATTTAGGTATGGTCTACAATGGCCACACTAAAATAGGTGGATTCTGTTGGTTGTATGATTCTTGCATTAAAACGCTTTTAGAAAAACTTTGTACCACAAAAATGGTCATTGTGTAAAATGGTTAACAGACATGCGAATGCCGTGAGTCCACCGTAGCATGATGACCTACCATAAAACAGTTAGCCAGTACTTGGATCACAGTTAAACTATTTAAGCTTTTATATATTTTTGACTAACATTTACTAGCGAATATATTCTGCCTTTTAATAAAAATGTATCTTTATAAAGAACATATTTTGTTTCCTTGCCCTAATAGGTAGTCACTATCAACCTCTTTCTGCATCTAAGTTTTTTTTAATTGCACGAACTGTCAACACTCTTGGTCCTCACTTATGTGAAAAAGTATTTTAATACATACACAATTTTATTTAAAAAAATACATACATGATGTCCTAAAGTCGGAAAGAAACGAGTTCTTGATTTACACAATATATTTATTTGTAAACTTTTTCCGTTTGTCTCTAGTATATAAGTATTTGTATAGATTAGTTAAATGTATTAGAACTAATAACATAAAAAATTTCTTAGTTTTAAGACTGTAGTTTCAACCTGTCTTAATTATTCGATAGCCTTTAGCAGCACCCAACTCGGCAAGAACAAAGAAATTTGCATATTGTTATGTTTGCCGTACTGTGAAGATTTGAAATAACCTCCCGGCCAGTATGCTACCTCCGTTCTACTATGTTGATTCCTTCAAACGAGGCGTGAAGAGGCATCTCTGAAGGCCGGCATGGTGGTGGTGACTGCCTATGAAACTTGACAACTTTGTCGCCGATATTTCTGAACTACACTGTACTTTACATCAAGTACTGTAGAGATTTTTTATAATAAGCCCCACGAACATTAATTTTAGTATAAACTGTGGCTGTACCATATTTATGGCTTTCAATGTCGTAATGTATCTAAATTCTATGACAGTGTTACGTATTCTTCCTCTGGTACTGCTACGTAGATGATTAACATTATTAAAAAAAATCACGTATAGCCATTTAATTCGAATGTAAGCAAATCTTGTTATAGTAACTAATCAGATGATATACTGTATAAAGTATACATTTATCTAATTCTATTATGTGAGAAGTTCTTGTATACATGTAATTGGTTTCTCGAAAACGGCTCCAACGATTTGAATAAATTTTGTATTTAGATAATGATTTACATTACCAGTTTACCTTGATAGGTGTATTTCTTTTTCAATTTAAGATACCGAGCAAAGCTTGGTCCCTTAGATATTAGATATTTATTACACGACTGACACTTATGAACATCACACAAAAGTCAGTTATATGCGGGGATAGAACCAGTGATCTCTCAGCTTACTACCACTGCCCATGGGGCCCTGTTAAAAATTATACGTGATACAACCTTAAATCATGTAGTTAATCAGAATTTGGCTAATTTTCCATTATTATTATCACTAATGTAGGTACTTTTCTTTAAAAAAATTTTTAATGTACTGGCACGTTTCATTTTTCTTTTATTGTTAATCTGTGAAATATATAATCTAAGGATAAATATTATTTTTGTAATCTATTATCTGTATAATTTTGTATTGTTCTAATCTGAATATATTAAAATAAAATATAGAAGTCTTAAAATAGAACCAGTCACAGAGAAGTTCTTCTTCTTTTTCTTCCTAACTTGGCAACTAATCTTCCTTAATGAATACCATTACTGCCATTATCAAGTGAATATAGTGTCCTGTCTTATGACGATGCAGTAATTTAAGCACAATATAACATAATATAGTGTCAAAAACGAATTAAAAAACAAAAACCACGACATGTTACTTCAAGATCCCGCCAAAAACTCCCACAGAGAAGTTGATATGTTATAGGTTAGCGTGATATTGGCATGTCATAAGAAGGGATAAATGTCATATAACTAGAAGAATGTTAACTATGAAGGAGAATGGATATAAGAGTAGAGAGAGATCGAAGAAGTTTTTAATGGATTGTGTGAACAATGATATGTGTATAAAAATGTGAATACTGAGATGACTTTTGACTTATTAAAGTGGAAGAGGAAAACATGTTGTGCCGATCCTACTTAAGTGGGATATGAAGTAATAAATGTATATAACTTACCTTTGGCTTCTCACTGTACAAAGTCTTCGCTGTTTTATTACTTTATCGTCTTTCTAGAACTTTTCAACTTCAACAAGTGAAAACTTATATAATTGATAGAATATAATCAAAACGCATCGCTGCGCTTTCAATAGTTTTAGAATGTACTACACACCGTAAAGTAATATTATTATTACACTCTTAATTTTATTACATTATGTTTGGACTTTTGAGCCTGTATATTTTTATGATGAATTAAGTACCTAATTGGTATAAAATTCGTGTGTCGGTTTATTTCTGTTTAATTTACAAGGATTTTTGTAACGAACATTAGGTTTGTTGTGATTTGTGGAAAAAGAAAAATATTTCTCAGTAGTTTAAAGACCGGCACTTAATTTCATATGAAGTCAGTTTGCTAAGGAACTTACAAATTATTGTGTAGTTTATACATATTTTACCCTTATAAGTCCCAAATGCTGACAGATTAATACTGCGAATGGCTTTTCTGAATATTGGATGGACAGATGACGATAGATTATAATGTAAGCAAAAAGATAGTAGTATCGAAGGTTCACTTGGTGTCAATTCCAACCAGTACTAAAAATATCTAATATTCATAAGATTAAAAAAAAACATCATTATTATGTTTATACCTTATTTATGTGATACCTTTTATTTATCAACGCGTGTCGTATATATTATAAAGGTTTATTTAATATGGTCCTAAAACGCATAATATACTCTAAAAATACTTTTTAACTAGTTGCTCGACATTTCAACCTGGTTTCACAGGTTGTGGCCACGATTCGACTCATGTGTTGCGGTGTTTTTTTTTGCAACACAGTTTCTAGTGACTACATATCCTCAACTGTTAATTGCCCCTAGAGCACACGGTCTGTGTAATCAAACCCAAAAACTTCAAGTGATTAAAAAGTAAGTAAATTAATGGATTGATTTTTTGCGTTCTAATTTAAAATCTACGCTAGGTAAATCTCTTTTTTGTTCGGCTACAGTACACTACTGTGTAAATAAGGAATTAACGAGTGGAATTTTAAAATGCGGCACAAAGAGAAAGGGGACTAAGTGGCCGGAATAGAGAGCAACTACCCTTTGTTATGTGCAAAACGGTACGGTTCCCCTTTTGTTCTCTAATTGGAAAGTGAGAATTGGTCCGTGAGTACAGATACTGTCCTTTCCACTTTAAACACTTCAACGTTGCAGATTGCATACCATAGAGCTACCTACTCTACTCTCGTATTTGTATATTGTATTGTAATTGGAAATTTTATAAGACACTGTGGACAGAAATCAACTTGAACAGGTCGCTGTTTAGTGAGCGATTGAGTAATATAGTGGAAGATATATTTGATTAAAGTCTACAAGTAATCGCTATGTAATACAATGAGGTAAGTAAACATTTAAATACTTTAATTTTTATTGCATTCTATTCTTAGAATCAGTCATATATTTAGATTAAACTACTAATAAAATTATAACTTGTTACTGAAGTACACTGAAGTATTGTTTGCTAGACTTATAAAGTACTCAACCATTATAAAAGTAAATACATTTATATACGTTTAAAAGGAAACTGAGAATATTAGTAAATAATAATAATAACAAAGGAAAAAATCATCAGAAAAATATACGAAACATTTTATAAGAAACCCCTTTTTTGGATGATTAATAAATATACCATTACCAACTAAACATAAACAAATACCTGACGAATATTTACTAAATTCTGTTTTATCAATCAGGATATTTTGGAATTTGATATTTTTTTATAAGAGTAATATAAATAACGGACCTAATAATTTATCCGAGGGACCATATTAATATTATTTCATATTTTTTCCTGTAAAACACATTTATGATTCATAAATAAAATCATAATATCCAAAAGGACGTTTCAGTGTTTTAAGAAAATAAATTATCACTCTGAAACATATACTTAGATGTTTATTAATAACAATACCTTTGTAATTTTATCAGTCACTGTTTACGTCTTCTACGGTTACAGAATAAACCAAAAATAGAAATGATACATAAACAATTTTGCGTCTTAATTTTACAATTTTATAGGGGGAAATAAATGAAATAAATATAAAAATAAATCGCAGTTCGAAAATCGTCTGCAACGGTGAATGATTTCCACTTTTAAAGTTTCTCGTATATTCATGACATTCAGTTCAACGGTGCAGAAAAGTGAAACTATTCGCCATCCCTATTTCTTAGAACATTATTCTCTAAGTTACAAACTTATAGCGATTAAATATTGTATTCTATATACCAGCTAGCTGGACCGGCAAACGTTACTCTAATATATCTATAAACCTTCGTCTCGATGAAACAAATATTTATTATGGGAATGAACTCAATTGGTCAAGTTGTTAATAAGTTATTGAAAGTGACCAACAGATTTTTATACAGTAACTAGTCAAGTAATTCAGCGACTTCATCGGCGGTGTTTATTATAGCAAGAAAACACATCGCTGAACGCTTAGTGCTTGTATTATAAAATTCATAGTTTCTTGAAACTTTAATAACTTGTTACTGAATGAAAATATCGCAATACATTTTTTTTTTTTCGATAAGGACCTAAGCAGTAAAAGAAAAAAAAGATCAAAATTTATCCAGTAATTTTTGCGTGATGCTCGCATAATGGCAAACCTCTATCATTTTATTTATAGAGAATATGATTTATTTTATTAACAGACTTTAACAAAATACGTGAAAATTATCGACAAAAAGGTATCAATACTTATTTATATGTCGGCACAAAGGCTTCTTCTATGATCTAAAAATGATAGACCGATCGTCAAATGATTTTATTATATTAATGAAAAACCTATTTTATAAGGTTATTTCTGGATACCCTCAACGTCTATCAGAGAACACCTTATTAATATAAATATAACCAACAGCGACCGTTGCAAGTCCGGTGAAGTTGTAAAAGCCGTCAGAGGCTTCAGGGCCCGTAAGGCTAAATGTATAGTCAGCCAGAAAAAAAAAAACAGCGGCCGTGTAGGACATTCTCATTGTCGTCGTTGGCCCGTTCATATATTTACAAATATTCCCTTAGGTATAAAGATGACGCCACGCCGCCCTGGGTTATTCATGTAACTCTAATCTACTCAAAATTTGAAGTAATAATCCTGAGAACAGCTCCAAACAAAATTCACATTCCACAAAAGCCAATTGAATGTTAACTAGATGTGAGTTCTGATATTATTGTAATTGATCAATTTACAAACATGCAATTTTAGTACTTTCTGCCTTGGGCCAAGCCCAACAAGAATCTTCAAGGCACGAGCAAATATTCCATCGGATATGTTGTTTGATCGGCTAGACATATTTACTAACAAATATGGGACCGACAATTTGTGATACAGCACTTATATAGATTTCGAACCCCTATCGGACATTAGTTCAACAGTTATATTTATTAGTCATATTTAATAAATATGTATTTTCTTTTTATATGATTAGATTTTAGTTGACATTTTGTTTCAAACTCAGCTTAATTATATACTAACGAGATACTACCAAAGTTGATTACAAGATTAATCATAAAATGAATGAATGATAAAAAGTTTTTCTATTTATTCTTTAGGTTAGTGTTTGGCAATAATCGCAGCTGATCTTAAGTGTAGATGCCGGAACAAACATACAGGTACTTTGGAACCGATTTTCAACATGAGGGCGGTAGTTAGCCAGGCGGGCATTGGAAAAAGCCCTACCACCATGCTATGATTTCACCACGATGTTTTCCTTCACCAAAAGTTCAGGCTAATTGCAGGGATTCGAACTCACATCGATCGACGCTATGTTCGTACTAGCTACCACATGGTCCTCATTGCTTAAAAAACTTCGAGTAAGTTATTGATTTACGGTGATAAATCTTTTTTGATGGTAGTACAACCAAATTCGTATTAGAAGTTACCTTATCACCATGATATAGTTTATTTTTGGTTTATTATATTACACCACCTGGCCCCCGCAACTTCGTCTGCTTCACATAATAGAGGTTCTATTACGAAAAGAAAGAGAAAACGAATACATTTTCCCCGTTTTGGCTACATTTTTCATTAATGCTCTGCTCCTATTGATCGTAGCGTGATGTTATATAGCTTATAGCTTTAAATGGGTTATTCAACAGTAAAAACATTTTTCCATTCGAACCAATAGTTCCTGATATTAGCGCGTTCAACCAAACAAACACCAAACTCTTCAGCTTTATAATATTAGTATAGATTAAAATTGTGAGAAAATCAGGTTAGAGGAGAAAATATCTGGTGCAAACTAACTTTTTTGTGTATACTGTAGTCAAACAAAAAAGCTTGCGGCACACCGCAGCCTCTTGCCCCACATACGGCTGTGATTGCGGGACTTGGCGCAGGTTCAAATTCAGATGACACCGGTGCAGCTCTAAATTGGCATTTATTCTGCAAATAGATTTTTGTCTTTAGCGTTTCGCAAGGTTGATGGAAGTGAAAGAGGATGATTAGACAACTACGGCACTTTAATTATGTACTTACCTTATTATTACTTATTTACGATTTATTACGATTTTATTACACAATTTTCTTATTTCACCTATATAGCCTATCAATTGAGTAATGATGTAAATTTTCCCTGTACAAAATTTCATACGAATGAACTGAGTTACAAACTAAATTATCCAAGTCATTTTCGTGATATGCAGCTTTTATTAAATAACGTCTATTAATAAATTTGGAAATAAAAAACTACATGTACAGACAGAATTACAGATAAATCAATATTGATTATTATTAAGTTGTAGTCCTTACAGAAGTCTATGAAAAATTACTGTTTAATTTTTATGTAAATAATTATCGATTGCACGTATTATAACAACGAAATAAATTATTATATTTGAAAATATAACAAATAAATACAACTTGTGTTTATTCACTACTTATATTTCTCAAAAAAACGTTAATAATTTGATAAAACTAAAAATTAGTCTCTAAAATGAAAACGTAAATGAAAAAATCAGATATTTTTCTGTAATATATTGTACTCGCAAAGTCTTAACGAAGTAACTCGGTTGCGTTAACTTAAGAGTTAGGGATCGGATCATTTTCAAGCCTAAGTAACAAACCTCGTCCCAGTAAATTGGTTTGTTACCGACTTCATGAATTTTCCGGGACCTTACCTAGACGCTAGTTACTATACTGAATGTTTTAGTAGTTGAATAATGTTACACACGTAATTACTTTCAGTTAAATTTTTAATAAATCTAGCATACTTTCGCATGACATTCGAACCTTTTTTTTTTGGTAAAACATACAAATAAAATATTTATAATCTTTATTAGTAAATCTGCAGTTTTTTTTTTTATTTCCGTTTGACGTCCTACATAAAGACACTGATCACGAATATGCCATGAAACTTTTTGTCTGTTTGTTTGTATGTTTGAATTTAACTGAATAACAGCTTGACCGATTTTAATGAAATTTTATAATCGGGAAGTCAGTCCATAATAGATAGGTTATTAGAATTGGCAATAATATGAGTATAAATAAAATGATAAGATGAAAATAATTACTGCGTAATAAACGCGTGCGGAGCAACGGGGGCAGCGCTAGTATGTTATAATTTTGCTCTAGTGACCCAATTTAAAATACAGCATAATAAGTAGATAATATTAGACTTGCAGGTCTCCTAACAAGTCATTTAATTACAAAATTATTTATTTAAATAATTGAACTGCCTATTTAACCTCTCAAGACGATAGATTTTTAAAACTTTGCTATGCAACATTTCATGCTTCTAGAATCACTGATTTAAGCACATAATCAAAATATATTTCTTAAAAACTGATCTAACCTGATGTTTAGTGACCATGTGACCCAAGATGGTAACACGCTAAGCTTAGTGGTGGACTGGCTCTCAAGGGCAACTACTGGAACACAGCTATAGTAGCTTGGCGACAGATTATCAACTTGAGGACGGTAGCTAGCCAGCTGGGCATTAGGAAATACCCTATCACTATGCTATGGCTTCTTTTACCAAAACCCCCAGGTCCATAGTAGAGATTCGAACTCATTTTCAACGACACGGTGTCAGTACATGTTATCGCTGAGCCATCTTTGCTCCTAACAAACCAACCAAAAATATTATCAATAATTCGTCTTATTAAAATGTCTTATTAAGGAAAAATAAAATATACTGGTTAATACTGTCTATCAAGAAAATATTTGAAACTTTTGTATCACTGATGATAATAATTGAATAATAAATAAAATTAATATTGTTAAAAAAAATGCGACTGCAAACCCACTTTTGTAATCTGATACAGGAAACGCTTCCTTTCGCTTGATCAATATGTCAGTAAACTTTATGATAGTTATGAAAAAATATGATAGGGTCCTAAACAAATCTCGTGGAAAATGTCACCCCTAACAATATCATAGTGGGGCTACGTCCCAAAAGAGCTCGTGCAATTTGAAACCCATCAATAATGCCACTAATGGACTAACTTTCCGGGTTGCATCGCAATTACTCTAATGTTATTACGAATTTTCTTATACATGTGAAATACTGTTTTATTGTTTGCTGTGCACAATGTCCAACCACCTATCTTCAAATTAATACGTGAGGAGAAAACTTCTAACTCCTTTTAAGTATATTTCTGCGCGGAAAACTGTGTGATTTGCCATAGTTAACGGATGATTCACGGAGAAGGAGTGGGAAAGCTGAAATGTACATACAATATGAATTACTAATACATTAAACTTAGTTTAAAATATACTACAATACAACAAGTGCCATTGAACTTAGACCCCCCCCCCCCCCTCCCAAGCATTGACATTAACACTCAGTGAAAAGTTACAGTAAGTGATATAATATTACTTATTTACGTACATACTGAACACACAAAAACAAAAACAGATATTAAATAAATAGTCGCTGGTCAAATAAATATTGACCATTGGGCGACCGCTGGTTAAAATAAATATATAACTTTTGGAGGAACTGATATGATTGTTAAACTATAATATATAAATAGCATATTTTTACTATCTGTACAACTTACTAAGTATTGTTGCTAATTTATAGCCTATTAATTACTGTAAGTATACAAAATTTCATTAAAATCGCTTGAGAATACATTTTTTACGACTTCTAAAAGTATTTCTCATAATTCTTGTATCCTATCAATTGCGGAATAAAATATACTTCCCGTATACATTCATTGGAATCGGTCACGTCATTTTTAAATTAAATCCGGACATACGAACTGACAGACATTTTTTTTAAATGTCATATTTGTGATCTGTGTCCTTTAAAAAATAAGAGGGGAAATTATATTTACAGGCAAAAGTACAGATTTATTAGTATAGATTAATGCGTATGAAGAAGATATACAGTGTTAGTTGATTTGGCTCTATTATGTTCATCGATCTATCAAACTGTGTGTCTCAAAAAGCATCTAGCCCTTCTGCGGTTGAAAGTTACAATGCACGAAGCGCCACTCGGCTAAATGGGAAAGTTATACTATGGTTTAGAGAATTCCACCACCCAATTGTGGTTTCAATTTTGTAAACTATAATAAAGATTGATGACATTTAAATTTCATTTACGCTGGAAGTTTATCTGAATATTGCATTTTTATGTAATTTGTAGAAACTCATTTTAGAATATAAAAAAAAAACATTGAGTCAAAATTATCTCGTAAAACTTTTATCGAATATAGCTGAAATTTTGTATGTTGTGTTTGGAATTATTTATTTAAAATAGGCTTATTTAATTAATAATAAATGTTTAATTATTGTAATACTAGTTTACAATAATAATAAAAACATTGAAATAGCTATAAGCCAATTTTCTTTTGCTAAAGTGAGCCTTGTCAGAGAAAAAAATCGTTTTAATAAGTTGCGTAAGCATAAACATGAGTCTTTAACCTTTTAGTTATCGCGTTACAAAAGTTATCCATACATCTTTATACTGAGATTTACGGTTTACTACATGTAATTAGTATTTAAAAACTATAATAATTATTTAAACAAAAGCTATATTATGTATTGTGACCTCCAGATTTATATCGTAAATTCCGACCTGCCACTACCTCACAACGTATACGACCGCTCCGCGCTACGGTCGGCCTCCCACTCCCAGTCGTCGGAACTTAAGATGAACTCAATACACTACCTCGTAAAGTCAATACACTACAGGTATGGCTCGTAGAAGTGAAGCAGGTGGTGTTCTAGAGCTCTAGCTCTGAAAAATCAACAAGTTAGATGAGAAAAGCCCAGCGACTAAATGCGTGATAAAAATAGCCCTCTCTATAATAGTGATATACATTACTTACTTAGAACTTACGCTACGCTGTGTTCTTTTAAGCTGCCATATTAATCTATAGAACAAACATAATTCAAAAAATGCTAAACAAAATTACATCAACTAACATCTGATAAACAAGTCTTATTTTGAAAAAATGATTTTTCAATACAAACTTGTATCGTTAAAACGGTCTATCATAATTAAATGTACATACAAAATTTCGTGTCTGTGCTGCTGACCGTTGAGGATTTCCTTCGTCAAAAACTAATCCTGGATGGAGCAGCCAAACTATGGAGCAATTTAAACGGGCAATCAAAATTAAACGCGTACTAAATTTCGTGTCTAAGCTATTGGACCGTTAAGGAGTTATTTCGTCTGCAGCCAATACTAGATAAGGAATAGGTATATAATAAGGAATCACACTTATCATAAAAATCCATTATCATCGGAACTGAATCAACGCTTTAAATTTGAACTTCGTAAGAAAACAAGAAGTAGGCCAAAATTAAATTGCATGATTTGATTACGAGTCAGGTGAAAGTAAATAAAAGCTGATAATAACAATAACTATAATATTAACAAGCGATCCACCCAAAAACACGTCGCTGATCTAAGTCAATACTAACTCCTGCCTAGCGATTAACAATAAGATATTAAATTGCAACCCGACCCTAGTGTAAACACAAATCAATCATCGTTCCATCAGACTGCGGAAAGGGGTTAACGTTACACAAATAGCCAGGCAAGCGGCAAAATTTTCGCTTCGATAGTAAAACGTCGGGTAGATACTCCTCGTATCAGATCATTGATGCGTGAAGATTATTGAATGTAATATATTTTAAACTTTCACGTCCGATAGACAGTACCTAGTTACAGTGGTGGACACCTTAGAAATAGCATAATTTTATTACGGTTTGTTGATAGAGGCAGTTAAAACCATTGTTAGGACTGTCTTGATATCCATACTATTCATACTAACAATATAAATGCGAAAGTAACTCTGTATGTATGTCCGTTACGTTTTCATGCCTAAACCGCTGAACCAATTTTGATGAATTTTGTTAAAGAGATAGATTGGACCTTGGGAAAGGATCGGGTACTTTTTGTAGTGAAAATAAAACTTTAAGAGTAAAAAATAGGAGATGAAAGTATGTAAGAAGGAAATATCAGCTTCCACGCCACCCCGTTTGTTGATTTACTATGTGCATGTGCAGTAATTGTAAAATGACAGCGTTGTCAACGTCAACAAGTTTGTTAATTTATTGACATTGTTATACTTAATAACAAATGTATTGTATTTCTAATAATTACCTATTAAATGATAGTCCAGAATTCTTCTTAAGATTGGCTAAAGTGTTTTTAAACTGTTTAACTACACAATACGGCATAATGACTGTATAATTTTATGACGCTGTCAAACCGCGGTTCGCGGTAATTTATATATTCTAAGCGATATACCTATTGTAAATTATCTGAATTATACAGTTTTGCTACAAGTGAATTATTTCATTGTGTTATTCCACATGTGGTGAAAATAAAACTTAGGTGAAAGTTTGTATAAAGAACCCATTCATATTTATGCTTTTGGTAAGAAAGGAATAAAAGGGGTTTCACGTTTTTAAAAAAACCTTCCCGCAGGCTGGTACATTAAGGTATGATTTTAATTATTTTTGAAGTTTTATTGGGACGGTTAATGTATTGGATTCATATTGGCATATAATGACAATACAACACAAACAGTGATAAACCCATCTATGATTTTCTTTTGGTTTGTCGTGTTCCGAAATCAGTCGGTGCATATGCAGTAATACAGCGGGGTGGTAGGGATTTTTGTTTATATAAATATAGCTATCTATATTAATAAATCTGTAGTCCTGTCTGTACTTTTAATATTTTTCCAAAATTTTCCTATACGCATATTACATAAGCGATACTGATTACGAATATGCCATTAAACATTATTTGTCCGTCTGTCTGTCTATTTGTATGTCCGGATTTAAAACAAAAACGGCTTGACCGATTCTTATGAAATTTTGTGCACGGGATGCTTATATCATCGGTCAGATGATAGGGTATAAAGAACTTCAATATTACTATTAGATAATGTAATTTTTTTTTTTAAATATATATTTTCATTAATTCAATGATTTACACGGGAAGTATAAGTTATTCCATGAACGATAAGTAATGAGAATTTTCAATAACACTTTTGGGAATCGTAAAAAATAATTTTCAAAAATTTAAAATTTCCTTAATTCTTAACCGATTTTGATGAAATTTTATACACGGAGAGTCCAATTATTTACATAATTAATTAAAGATTTGTCAATATTACTTCTACAATTCAAAAAGTTTAATTTTCATCAATCCTCAATCGATTTTGATCAAATTTTGTAGACGGGAAACATACATCATACTATAAATGAGAGTCTATAAGAATTGTTAATAATGCATTAGAAATTGTACATTATAATAATAGTTTTCAATCGATTTTCATGAAAATTCTACACGGGAAATACATACCACTCTTCAATTGATACAGCATATGAATTGTCAACAATATGATTAAAAATTAAGGGATTAAAATAATTATTGCGTAGTAACAAACGCGTTCAGAGCCGCGGGCACTCCGTTAGTATTCATATAAATATTATACATAAATATACAGAGACCATATATTATGTGTTTGTAGTGTGTCTGTTTGGTTACCATAGTATGCAATGCCTTAATTGCAGTTAAAATGGCTGTGTGTGGAAATGGAACCCTCATAAAAAGAATAAATCTTTATACATCTATTATTTCTCAAAGGTGTTTTTATGGTAACGCTAAAATTCTCCACAAATATTAATTATTTAATACTTATATTCTCCGCTAATGATGAAATATATACAAATAGTTTAAAATTATTGTGTTCCTTAAAAAAGTATTTAAAATAATTTGAAATTTTCTCTGATTACTAAACTAAAAATCATTTTCCATGATGGTTTTGGCTGTTGTTTTTATATTGTGTTTTTGTATTTGTATAATATGTGATTTATGATTATATATATTGTGCTTGTGTATGTAATATGTAATATATGTCTGTATTATATATAGTATAGTATGGTACGTTGTATATAAAACATATAATGTGTAATGTAATGATGTGTAATGTTATTATAAGATGATAACTGCTACGAAAGATCCTCAAGACACGGGCATGCCAAGTTAAAATGTAATTTTTAGTTAGTTAAACAAAACAAAATCTATTAATAAAATCTGTTTAAATAGGTGATGTGATAGCCGTTAGTTAAATTATTTACGTTCTATAATGCGGGTTATATAGTTAAATATTCACACAGGTCAGCTAGATAGTAATTTTTTTCCTCATAAACATTATTAGACAATGAATATTTCTGCTTGAAACACGTATGGATATTGAAACCGCATTCTGTTTGGTTCTCACGTACGCTTGCATATCGCGTCCATACAGCATTGTGGTAAGAAGCATTAATAATAGTAACATTATTATAGTATAATACGCTCAATAATCATGGTATTGGTATAGTATTAAAGACTTTGTGTGAATTAAAAATTTGTGGTAGTGAACTCTGGAATTATTTCCCTATACATAATTTTATTATATATGTAATTACATACATGTTCCAATCTATATATTAATACGTGAAGCAAAAGCTTTCTATCCCTTTTTAAGCGTATTGCGTGCACGGAAAACTATGAGATTTGGCATGGTTTAAGTTTATATGGAGAAGGAGTGCAGAAAGCTAAAATTTATCTGTAATATCTTTTACTAAAATATTAAATTAAATAAATTAATACTGCGAATCCTAAACGACCAGTGCCATTGAACTTAGACCCTCCAAAATATTGACATTGTCAGTTAACGAAAAGTGACACAAGTGATGTAGATAATACACATTGTTTAGGTTTATGAATACTGCAAATGTCGAACAGAAAATAGTCTATGATCAAAAAGTCGCTGGTCGAATTTCGAGCTTAGGGCGATCGCTAGTAATAATAATTACATGAGTTGACACAGTCAATTAAATAGAGAAAAACAAAAGGTTCTTAATTGATACCAAAACCTAAATTTCTCATCTATTCTACCCCTACTATTTACTATTGTAATATTAATACACATAATAACAATATATTTATAATGTAAAAGTTTATATGTAATTGAATAACAAATATCCGAATATTTGTTACACAATCTAGCAAAAACGGCTATACGAATTTGGATGAAATTTGTCATACAGATATAAACTATCTGTATGTACCTGAATTAAGACATTGGATTTTTATACCGTGAAAACCCCAATTCTGAAGTCTACGCAGACGAAGTCACGGGCAGAAGCTAGTATATAATAAAATATTAAACAAGGCAAATAATAAAATAAATAATTATGTTTCAAAAAATTAATGTTGAATTTATCAGTTTTTCGTAATATTTACCACAAACTCCTTAAACGCACATACTGAAGATAAATTTACTAAATGCTTGCATCTGCATAACTTTCTCGCTCATGAATTTCTTAACTACAGCTAATAGCTTAATGCAGAAGAAGTTTCAAGAGCTCGCGACTTCAGTCTAAGTTTAAATACTTATAGTTTAATATGAGCAAACTTCTTTGGAATTGTTGGAAAATATTGATCGAGTTCATATTAAAATTGTCTATTTTAATTAAGTCCAGACGCAAAAAAAGCAAGCAATTAGTCTAACACTTGTATCTTTGTATTTGTCTGTAGAATCGTAGCTTCTAAGCACACGAACCGATTTTGATTTAGTTTTACTTATTATAAAGGTTTCTTAATCGAGAATGTTCTTAATTATGATTAAAAAGAGTCTGTTGAAGCAGTTTGCAGATAATCAGTTCTTTTCTATTTGGTGAAGGTAGAAGAACAACTTCCATGGGTCTGGTCGATTCGAAATTTGTTATACTTTTACTTGAATGATAGTGCAGGAACATGGTAGCCTTAATCTGATGCTCTGCAGCATCACCTGGAATTTTCAGGATATCCAACTCAGTACTAACTTACAGCAGAGGTATCTTGTTTAGGCTCATTGGAATGGTCTCAATAAATAGGTTATTTATCTCAATTTTTTTTAGTTAGTTTAATGTTTCTGTTAATATATTCTTCTAATGATATATGTCCTGACTACTCATCATCTTCTTACCCCTTATCCCACTTAAGTAGTGTCGGCACAACATGTTTTCTTTTTCCACTCTACTCTATCAAATATCATCTCAGTATTCACACCTTTTATACGCATATCATTCTTCACACAATCCATGCATACCTTCTTCGGTATTTTCTGCTCCTGTATCCATCCTCCTTCATACTTAACATTCTTTTAGTTATATAACTTTCATCTCTCCTCATGACATGCCCATACCATGTTAGCCTATAACCCCTCAACTTCTCTGATGTATGTATGTCCTAACTACTACAAATGTAATTCACGTACTACGAATATAGATGACTAGACATTGTGAACGGTTCGAAGATCCAAGCGAGAATACCCTAGCGAGTATGCATCACTCCTTTTTTTTCTGACTATACTGAGCGCCTGAGGGGCCTTAAAACCAGAGCATCTGAAGGCTTTTACAGCTTTCCTTACAGCTTTTGGCTTGGACGCGACCGCTTAAGGCACTCAGCCACGAAAGCGTGGGCAACATGCGCGCATTGGTGCCAAAGTGACCGGACTTCGACTTGGGCTTTTGCCGCGATTGCAAAGAAGCCGCGATGCATCACTCCTTGTGCACTGCGCCTTATATAATACCGACACACTCAGTCCGACCAGTAGAGTGGTCATAAATATCCAATAATTAATATATGTTAATGCTTTTTTTAAATTGAACTTTACGCATCAGTTCTTTGAATAAATTACCAACAACATACAGTGAGTGTAAATCCAGCCGTTGATGAAGGTACCTACTAAGCCTTTTTCACCTTACAAAATAATTTGGTTGAAACGACATTGAAAACTGCCTCGTTTATATAATCTATCTCATTATTATAAAGAGGTAAATTTGAGAATATATTTGTAGGAATTCTCTGAAACTATAAGTCTGGTGCTAAAAAAATATCAGCGGTAGAAAGCATTTAAGTTGTATCAGTTATTTATTATTTTTAGTATTGTAATTAATGCGAAGTTTCAGGTGGTTGTTACTTTTGGAAATAACTTGTATTTTTCACAACACTTTTTTAAATTAATTTATAGATTTTAGTACTCATAACTACAGTCTCACCTTATTGTATGTGACGTTGTTGCCGAAGATGATACCACGTTATGATAAACTTCTCTTTTTTATAAGTTGTATTAATCTATATGTATTCCTAAATTTATAAAACAATTAATCATGTAGTGATTTCTATTTTGTGAGTAAGGGTTGTCGAATTACACCTTTAAAGCTGAGACGCCTAAGAAACCTTACTAGCACGTGGGGCACCCTCATGAGTAACGGAGTAACGAACGAGGAAAAAGCAAAAGCGTTGTGATAGGGCTGTTTTGTCCAACAGGGTGGCGACCATCATGCATATGATGAAAAGTCCGTCATAATGACTCGCTTTTGAATGTCGCATTTCAGGATTAGTATGTACTTATCCAATTAAATTGATGCAGGCAAGCATGACAGTGGCGACCGTCGTTGGATTATGATTTTTTGGTAGTCGCCTTTGTGTGAGGATTGTACTATCCGTATTACCTTCAGGGACAGTAGCGTTAATTACTGTACTACTATTAAAAACTGAAATAATGAAAGAAAATCGAAAGCTAGAATGAACCTAACTGAAGATATCATTACAGTAGTACGATGAAAAGTAATCCTCCTATAGATAAACAGAAACTCAAGCTTCCAAACGATTGAATCTAAAAAGCAGAATAGAAATTTAATATCGAAACACATGAACAAAAAGCGCAACAGAAAATGGTATGTACGACCGCTAGGCGTGATGAGGCATTGCTTAAGCGCTTTAAGCGATTTAAGCCAAAGGATTTTACGGCCGAAGGATTTCAGCTATCCACCCTGCGGACGCCTGACTGAAGATCCTAATACATTTGATGATACAATAGTAATACAGATTTATTTCAATAGAGTTTCATATAATAACTTTGATCTAAAATAAACTGTGCTTTATTTATTTTAATAACAAAAAAATTTTGTTATGCAAGAATGGGCTTCAACTAATATAAAATATTTTGTGCTTATTTTGATTTCTACCACACATGAACATCAAATAGGCAGCGACTAGCGTGTTAGGTTTTTAGCGAAGTGAACGTACCGTGGAAGGAACAGGCGAGTGCTATGTCTAAATTATAATAATATACTGTTATTGTTAACTTTTACAGATAGACTATGATTTATTTGAAAAAGAGAAACTGCTGTGATATTTCAAATTACAAAATTCTCCTGCAGCCTTTTTCAATAATAAGTATTCGAGGAAGAAGTGCTACGAAGAAAACTTTAAATCGTACTTCATCCAGGTTCTTGGATAATTCCAAGTAAACCCGAATAAACCTATATAAGTATAGTTTAAAAACAATAATCAAAACTCCTTATATAACCACCATAATTATAATTTCGTTCGTTTCATTTAAATTGTAAACTCTTACCATATTGTACTTGGTTTTAAGGCGAGGCGATGGGTGATTCAACTTGCAGAAGACAATTCTTGTACAACGGAATTTTAAGCTTTTGTTATTTTTTTCTCCCAATTTCATGTTATTTCTTGTTTTTTTTGATTGAGTTAATAAAAGAAACACTATCGTAATTAAATGTTATAAGTTACTAACGCTGATTTTTTACCATCTATCTCATTGGGATACGTCATAAGTTATTATTAGTACGCCAATTATCCAAAAAGTATCAATTATATTTTACATATAATTTAAATTAAACAAATCAAGAATATGCAATAGAGTTTATAGCATTAGCTGATAGAAGTATGTAATAAGGGACTTGTCATCGCCTACGGACAGAGCGGACTGTTCAGCCGAAATTGCAAAACCGCGTGCGGTGGGCAGCCGCGCCGCATTCGCCACTCCACGTTGGTGCCAATATTGGCACCAAGGATAACAAACTACTAGATAAAAGCACGTATAAATTCAAAACATATTTACAGATTTATGATAATCAGTTTTGACGAATAATGATAAATTTGATTACGGTATTTTAAGTACATTTTAGTTAAACTATTTAAATATTAATTTATTTATTTATTTTGATTTACATTAGAAATATAAAAGGGTTTAAATAAAAAAATATGTCAAACATATTATGTATTTTTATTCGAATGTAGTTACAACTGATCTTACTTATTTATTTTTGATAGTGCTAATTATTTTTGTAATTTTAATATTATGTCTATATTATAATGAAGTATTATTAATAGAATATGACCTACTTTTATCGCCGTGGATAAAAAAAACATATAGGAAAAATATAAAATCAATATACCTCACATTTTTATGATACTTTTTATATAGGTTAAACTTACAAACACTTTTGTGTCATATTTTAGGTGCTATAAAGTTTATGATCGCCATATTTTTGTTGCGAGTTAAATTATTACGAAACATTTCGTGGCAATGTTTATAGTTTATAGTTAAAAAAGTAATTTCTGTTGATAATAAAAATGTGTAAACAATAGAAATAAAGCAGCTATATAGTTTGTAACCAGTAATTTGGACCTTAAATTAAATTTAAGTAGTCTGTTGCTGATTGAAATGATAATAAAAATTAGGTTAAATTAACCAACAAATATTTTTGCAACCAAATAAAACAAACTACATACATCATACTCGTACATGTTTCCAAGTTAGTATATTTCTTCAAAAACAAATTCCATCGACAAACTCTAATACCGAGACAAATCTCAGGAATCTGAGTTTATTCCAAACAATACATGTGTTTTAGTCGGTCTTTAAAAGACAGAAAAAAAGAGCTCATGATATTGTTTTCGTTTCTTCACATTCATTGTATTTATTCACAAATGTACAATAATCAAAAACTGGAACGTATTTTATTTGTAACAACACTACTTTTCTTTACTTATTTTGTTGGAGTTTTGGCGGAGTCTTGGCTGTCACGTTGTGATATTTATTTTAATTCTTACGTTATTTACCCCTGAATATATAATATCGGTGGTATTTTGTGTGACATAAGTTGCCAATTTTGCACAAGTGAAGTGGATTATAATAAATAACTAAAAAATGTATATTATATTGATGCAAAACTCCCAGTATAGTTTTAACAAGGAAGCTACCATCTTGTTAGAGCCAATGATTACAAAGATAGTGCGAAGTTATGCTTGAAGGACGTGTCGCAAAGAACCTTAGCGATAAAATAAAACTTATTTTAATTTAGTGAAAACGTAAATCTAAAACGTAAAAAACTTGTATCATTTTAGCCAACTGTAATATTTTCATTTTATATCTATAAATATAGTTAAAATGTATAGTCAAATCATCAATAGACCGATACATTTAAAATTTCCATATGAACTCTCCATTGAATTTTCACGAAAAAATGATTATAGCCACCTGAAATACGATTAAAAAAATCGAACTCCATGGGGCGCGATGAAAAAATGTTCACCCCATGAACAAAGGTACTCGCCTAGCCGCCACCCCATGGTTGATGGCGCGTTTATACGTGTAACACGAGCTAAGTGAATCAAACTGTCATTCTGGCCGCATTATGTAGTGCTAGAATATATTTGATTTGTATGGATAAGACATAATTTTTAAATACACTCACGTTGAAAGGGATATTAGGATCTTTTTCACTAGGTAAAGTTCTGACAAATTACTCTTGATTCTTATACTATAATATAAAACAAGGGTGATCATCGAGGGATGAATGTCTATTATCAGGCGTTGCCTTCATGAATGCAGGCGTAGATAATACAGTAAGCATCTAGATACGCAACAGCTGAACTCGTACCCTTTTAACTTATTCCTATACAATATTTGAGTTGATGGATGTAACTATAGTATAGTATTTGGGTGTTTTGTTAGGTTTCCGTGACTTGTTGAACACCTATGGCCAAGCATATATTGATGTGTTCTGCCTACTTTAAATGAGAGCTAGTACCCTTTATAGGCTTAGCATTTTTACTATACAAGATCAACCATAATGTCACATAGAATCAGTTGAAATTGTAGTCAAAGTTTAGTCTATACAATCAACTTTTTCAAGGATATAAAATATTCTAATGTATTGTATCTATGCATTATATATTTTGCCAATTGTCTTTAGGATATCCGTAAATAACAACACTGCTATTAACATTTCACATTCTCATCTATCCACGCATAACAACATGGAGTATATCCAACATCATGAATACCACAGTTTCTACAATTATTTATACAAATAGAACAAAAGCGTAAATTACGTTTTAAGCATATATTATAAAATACATCAATGTAAGAAATGTCCATAATATTTTACCGTCGATTTGTAACCCGTGCTTAATATTATCCCTTGCAGACGAATAAGGGGAGTAACTTGTGATCCCTCAACACCTTCCCTTTTTATTCCAGTAAAATCACTTTCACTGTAACCTTCATTTTTTTTTGTTTGTAATTATTTTTACATTGATAATAATGTTAGACTACAGGATATGTTGAATAAACTCTGGTATGACAGGTAAAATTTAAATGTACCTGAATACTATATAGGAGAAATAAGGCAAGATTAATGCGCATACGAAGTTCAAATTTTATGAGATCGTTAAAAATTTGGAATAGCTTCAGTGACAAGGTTCTTGAGTTTACGTATTGTAAAAATTTATTTATGTAAAATTTTATTTTACTGGATTAACTGTTTCATGTTATTTCAGTTAAATGGAATAAAGTAATTATTACTATAACAAAACCTCATAAGAAATCTCAAGGTCACTCAAGCGTAGACCACTGCTGGGTGTTTCAAAGTCACCGACATAGCTCTAAGAATTGTTAAACTTAAGTGGCAATGGGAGGGGCATTGCTTGTAGAACGGATGGTCGATAGGGCCGAAGAGTGGTGACCACGTATCGGAAGATTCAGCGCGAGTAGACCACCCGCATGGTGCACTGATGACCTGGTGAAGGTTGCAGAAACCCATTGAGGATCTCGTAAGTCGGCTTATGTCTAGCAGTGAACGTATTTCGGCTGAATATGTAATTCTGCTTCGTAATGAAGTCCAAAATGATTTCACTAAATAAATTACTTACATTATTGGACAAAGATAATTTAGTTACATAGTATTAACTTTCTAAAAATTTTTTTAAATAGCTCTTTTTGTAATAGCACTAATTCGGTTTCATTATTTCTATAGATTTCATGTTGGTGGCATATTATGATGGTAGATGAGATTGTAAAGTTAACATTTACCGCGAAGGAAAGATTGTAAGTAAAATCGAGTTCACTATACATAGTACGTAAGTGGACAACGTAAATAACGTAACACGTAGACCACTGTCCGTGATTGATGATACGTCTACGTTAGAAGACTGATGCAACCGGACCGCTCCTGACCTTAGACACAAGGATACTCCATCAGACCACGCATTAGTTTATTGGGAAATTCGATAAAATAGTGTCTACCAATATTGCTTGAAAACAATTTTCTTTTGAGAAAACCTTATTATTATGCCTAGCATAATAAAATAAATTAACAAAGTGTATGTATGTGTGTGTTTCAGTTCCGACGCACGACTGGAGTTTACTCCTGTATGATTATCTTTGAATATGCAATAGACAAAGAGGTGATTGATTGATTAAATTGTTGATTAACTGATTGACTGACTGACGGGCTGACTAATTGATTGATTGAGTGTTAATAATTTATCCAAAAGCAAGATGATGTATGTATACACATTCGAGTACATAATTTCAAAATGTTAGGTGCGGCGCAAGATACGTTGCGCCGAAAAACTTAACGCTTTTTGTTAACGCTCTCATAAAGTTTCCATATCGGGGTTCTTTTATGAAAACTATTCTTGAGGAGTAAACTTCAATAATAGAAATTTATAAAAGTTTTACTGAGTTAATGATTATTTATTTATTATCTTATTTATTTTGCTAGGCGCATAAAATTTTTGATATTATTTAAAGACTCCTTATATTGATATCTAGATTCCTTGCGATTTATTATATAATAGTTATGCCCCTCGGTTTCACTCGTGTTAAATTTATTCTACCAATTCTCACCCCGTCATCATCGAATCCGTTTAGCCTATCGTTCTCAACTCCCGTACTTGCTTGCCTACAGCTTACCAGAATACTTGACGGTCATAGTTACTATTCCACTCTTTACAGTCGTATCGTAAAGTTGTATGCTATAAAATGCAAAGAGATTTTATTAAACCAGACTGGCAGTTCCAGAGATTCAACACAGAAAAAACATTCTGATCAGTTCTTTTTTTGTGTCTGTGTAGATTATCTTTGTGCATAATTTTCAGTTTAATATCAGCTTGAGTTTGAGTTTGAGCAGCGTTTAGTGCTTTAAAAATAGATAAAGAAAACACCTATTTAGGTAAACCTGCGATGTAAAACATTATCTAAATACAAAATTTCATTTAATTCGTTGGGGTTGTTTCCAAGAAACAGTAATATAGATATATACATGTATATACATGATTTGCCTACTTAATAATATTAGATTAACATACAATCAAGCATAGTTATCATTTATAAATAAAATATTTTATATTAAAAGGACTGTGCTATATTAATAATTATACTGTATTTTATGGCTCGATCTGCAATACGTCAAGTCAAAAAAAAGTGCGTCAGCGCTAAAATTTTAACCTGAACTATTGCGTCAGTTGAAAAATATTGTATTGTTATCATTTTTTTAATTTGAGTTTTAGCTCACTGATTTTAATGGTAAAAAAACCTAATAAAAAAAACTATATTTATGGTAAATATACAGGTGGATTTTTGAGCTGTGGCAGTAAGGGTAGGCATCATAAACGTTGTAGCTACTCGAAAATTTAAAATATTACATATCTAAAATACTCGAATACATTCTAAGAAAATATACATTCTTTGTCACTGTGAAAAGATCTTGTATAGAAAATGATTAGCGTGTATCAACTCTCTGATGGATTGTGAAGGTACCATTCCTCGTTGAACCTCGTTCTGATAAATGAGTATTTTCACGATATTAAAGATCACAGCCATCTCATTTTGATATTTCAGCATTAATTTAAAATGCATAAATCTCCCTAGCCCACTCAGTTCGCTTACAGTTCCCTTTGGAGTATTAACTTTCCGGTTACTGAATTAGTAAACGGTTTTTGATACAATACTTGGAAATGTTATATTTTAGATATAAACTTAATTTTATATACAAAAAAACAATTATAAAAAAGAAAATTATATCGGAGTAACGTTTGCCTTTATAAGATTTTTTTTTCTTTAAGTGAATCTTCTATTTGGGCTGTATTTGGATGGGTAAAATCTTATGAGTTTGCATCACCAAAATGCCAATGTTAACAGTATTTCTGTAGCTATACCGCCGTACGCCGTGTTGCCCGTGGCAAGCAGTGTAAGTATAAATTATTTATTTCATATTTTTAAGTTTTCCCTTCTGTCGGCAGTCCTCAATGACTACCTATTTTTGTACACTGCAAAATGGGTATATTTTATATAATAGTAATTCAAGAACAGTGTAAAAATAACGCAGACTATAGAGCGATCTCCTCTAAAGTTATCGTTGTGCTGGTACACATGCGATAGCCAAACGCAACTATTACTGTTTTTACCATGTTTATGGTAATCATAATCAAGCTGATATCAATCGTCATAGTTTCCCGTTAAGTGTACCTAGATATTCTCATCATTAACTAGTCCACAATTCAATCTGCCTAAATATTACAAATAGATACATCGCGTTTCGAAATCCACCTGTATAATATGTCCCGAGATTTATATCGCTATTTTCCAAATACGGTAAAACACTTCAAATCTAGATTCACAGATAAACAAATAAAAATAGTAAATCGACTGGCACCCATCCACCCCATTCGTCACGTCGTGTCAACAATCGTGTGAAACATCCCCTACTTTACATTTAATTGCATTTCTTTGTCGATCGTCGCGTTAATCTGGATGCACCCTTATCCTCCTGTTTGCCCAATTTCGTTTGACCCGTGAACTCATTTGATTTCGCCTGAACGCTTAGCAATAGAGAATGTTTTGCACGTGTTGCAAGTGTCATCATATGTTAGATGAAGTCTAGACTTGTTTGATATCGAAGAAAAGTATGTGTTAAGGCAATGTTTGCGGACGCACTTAACACGATGGTGTGTGCGTAGGGTTTCCATCAATTAAATTGGAATCTGAACATAGAACTGATAATAGAACATAGTATATCTACCTGGGCCGGTACATATTCTCGACCACAGTAGTACCTATCGGGTCCCTGCATAACTATTTACCAATATCCACCAATAACCGATAATTCAAATATGAGCTCAATCGGTCAAGTCGTTCAGAAGGTACACGAACAGAAACAGACGCACAAAAGATTTTTCACCAGAAAAAAGGTTTTAACCTTTAAGGTAAAGGACAATTATAAATATACTTCTCATCAAAAAAATCGAATCACCCCTGAATTTTGGCTTTAAATGAGTCTTAAGTTTTTTTTACGTTAAAACAAAATAAATAAATAATTTCAGTTAACTGTGGATATTATAAGGTATCGTTTGACGAACATCGTTGTTTCAAATTAAAATTTAATTTTTGTAGCTAGCGTGTTTTGTTAAACAGGTATTTTATTAATGATATCAAACCTCTTTTTTATTTTAATTCCGCCTAAATAATAATCATTAGTCTCATTGAAAACCAAACTTCAGGGGTGTTTCGATTTTTTTGATGAGAAGTATATTTATATTAAATTGCCTCATTACTTACTCATTACTTTAACTGCCTCATTAATCCAGTGGCCGTAAGCGCGATTGCTATGATCGAGATCCTGGATTCGATTACCAGGTCAAACAAAGTGTTTATTGGGTTTGTCTATGAAATTCTCAGTAGCAGCTCGGAGTTTGGCTTTGTGCGCGATTAATGACAATAGGCTCACCCCTATTACATGGAACCTAAAAAAACATACATGGCGAACTTTGGGTGTACATTAGTACACCTTTGCCTAACACTTCGGGGATATATGCGTGATGGTATGTTTAAATTGCATATTTTAAAATAAAGTAAATAACACAAGCATGTAAAATAACTAGTCAATATAATAACTAATTAACAAGTTAATCATAAGACTTATAATTATGCATATAAATATAATTACAAAATATTTTATTAAAATTCCACGAATAACCATCGACAATTAAGAATATTTATGCAGCGGCAACAAATTGAGTTTTTAATAAAATGTTGAATACTGTTCATCGATGGGTTCGTTATTTTAAAATGTTTCATTAAAACTTGTCCTAAGGGTGGATATTACGTATGAATGGAAATGCACACGATAAATGTATTAAAATATATAAAAAAGACACATAAAAGCACAGATTTGAGACTTTTTTCTGAAATCTGTGCTTAAAAGAATTTCATTAAAAATGTGGAGTCACAAAGATTGAAAAAAAAATTTGGTTTAAGGCATTTATGTCGTTTGATAATTAGAACATTCTAAATTATTATGGCTAACCCATTTGGTAATAAATAAATAAAAATATTTTTTTAACATATTTCCTGGATAGTGACGAGTCCAATATCTATGAAGTAATATAAAATACGTTTATACAACCAATGTCAAACATAGATTAGTCTGTGATTAAAATAGTTCCATAAAGTCATTGAGGTATTATATACTTAATACATACTAGAG
Organism: Saturnia japonica; assembly: GCA_033032175.1. NCBI lineage: Eukaryota > Metazoa > Arthropoda > Insecta > Lepidoptera > Saturniidae > Saturnia > Saturnia japonica. The sequence continues at coordinate 16,796,087 of CM065311.1, read as the reverse complement.
ACGACGTCTCAACCAGATTGTTTGAAACACACGTTCGAGTGCATATGCTCGTACTCACAGTCTGTGCCGGGCACTTGTTGCGCTTAGACGTTTTAGTGCTAAATTTTACTTTATAAATATACCTTCATGTGCACTTAAACAACTAGATTAAACACAAGTAAAATTCAAGGAGTGATATTTCATCAAGGCATTAATGCGCGCGTGCTCTGCGCCCTACGGTATTAAGTGGAGCACAATTTTTGTACCTAATAGCTGCTCTAACACGTAGTATATACAACCTAAATACACAGAGTAGAGATTTTAACCATAGAATTTTAAAATTTTGTCAACCAATAATTACGGACAGAATGATCGTATTAATAAAACAAAATTTAAAAGAACCCAAATAATGATCAAAATTAATTTTTTTAAATACTTCGGTCGGATTTCGACTACCGGTGTCCATTAGGTGCATATTATTAGGTAATTCAATAAAAATACACATGTCATCTTCTAGTAAAATACACGTACATAACATACATACGTTAAATAGTGGCAATTGACATAGAAATGTCACAAACTATAAGTCATTTACTTAATTACCCACAAGTTGTCGGGGTCTAATGACTTTGAATTTCTGAACAGTTAGTTGGTAATGATGCTCTAATTCTAGGGAATTATAAACCCATGATATAAATGCCGTCTAAAATTGGATCAACTGTAAAGATTTTGACAACTTAAACTATAGAAACTACTATAACTTGATTAAGTTGAATATTTAGATCATAATAATAATAATAATAATAAGCATTTTTTTTTTATTTCCATGACATTAAAAAAAGAATACATTTAAGAAAACTATGTTTAGTAAGTAGGTGTTTAGATCGATACACGAGTATATGTCACATGGCCCCTTTCGGGTTATAGGCCTTCTGCAGTTGCCGCCATTTTTTCCTGTCGTTAGCTGTTTTCATCCAGTCTCTTCCTGCCAAGTGAAGTATGTCGTCTTTTGGTCTGCCCCTTTGTCTTTTGCCTCCCGGACCTGTCCACCTTGTCACTCATTTAGGCCATCCTTCTTCAGAAGAACGGGCGATGTGTCCTGCCCATTTCCACTTCAAATGCTGTGCGTGTTGTAATGCTTCTATCACTTTGGTTTTGTATCTGATTTTTTTACTATTGATTTTGTCGATGGTCTTGTTGCCAAGGATGCTCCTCGCCATAGCCCGTTGGTAGGTACATATATTTGTCAGGGTATGTTTGTTAAAGAGCCAGGTTTGGGCACCGTACGATAAGCAGGGCAAAAGACTCGAATCCAACATTTTCTTCTTTAGGTTAATTTAAAGTTTTGATTTTAATGTTTCTTTGTAGCTCCAGTATTTTTTCCAGGTCATGTTGATTCTCCTGTCTATTTCACCAAGGTGTATTGTGTTTTTAAATGAATTTGTTTTCCACGGTAGATATAGCTCCCTACGTATTCTATAGGTATTTGATTCATTAGTATGGAATTTGTTTTTGAGGTATTTAGTTGTAAACCTATATTTTTTCTAGCCGCACTTAATTCTGTCAGCATTTCCTCTAGTTGTTTTGATGTCTTAGCGAAAAGGACTATTTCGTCGGCAAAACGAAGGTTATTGAGGTTTTTTTTCTTCTACGGTTATTCCTTTTATATTTAACTTTCGTCCAGGAATTCGTTCTTGTTATAAGTAATAGAAATAAATAAAATCACCTCTACGCCATCTGCTGTAAACTGGTCGCACAACAATTCACCAAAATTAATCTCATAGCGTATAAATTAACAAACAAAGATTTTTTCAGTTATAAGTTTATAGATTTGGTTAGTTTTAAGAAAAAATCTCTATCTATCCTTATTATATATACATCTCATACTTAAACAAATGCTGCACTAATATAAAACTTTACATATTATTTTAGTTAAGCAAATGTTTTACTACTACTATGTTATACTACTTATTTTTATGTTATACTACTTATATGTGAATCAATTTAAAAAACTCCTCATAATACACTAACCCTTCCTCAACTGAGTATAAAAGGTATTTTATGAACATTTTTGGGTGTAAATTTGGATCAACCGTATAATACGTATGAGAAGATGACTGGTGATTTTTGAAAGTAATCGGCTTATAATTTAATTACTACATTTCCTTTATAACTATTTTCTAAATTTGAATACTTAGCACATTTAGTGTTGTATAACTAGTATAAAATATAGTACACAAGTGTTAATAGAATGTTAATATATTATTTTATACAATGAGGTGACAAATAAGCGTACGGCTCGCCTTATGGTAACCAGTTACCATACCTATGGATGCTTGGTGTACTTTTTTTACTAATTATACTGTTGGCCAATATGCCATAACAGCTTCATCAGTCTTGTGGGCGAGCGCAGAAAGCGCTTATTTATTTATTTACATGGGCACACATTGCAGATTATAAACAACACAACAATAAATTTAAAATTTAACATATTTTAGCAAGCTTATAATTCAATATTTATTAGTGCACATAAAGTATATCCGTTGTAATGATATCACAAAAATTTGTTACTTGAATTCAGAATTACATTATTAGATAATATTGAAATTTGGACAAGCACCTCGCCTCTGTGGCTCTTACAACCACTCTGTAGAACCTGCTGTCGCCTAAGGTCTTTCCGAGCCGTTTTAACCTGGTGACGTTCAAGAAAAGAGCTTATTCTTCCCTAAAAGGCCGGCAACGCATCTGCGAACCCTCTGGTGTGGTGGATGTTTGTGGGCGGCGGTGATTACATTGTATCAGGTGCGCCACCTGCACGTTTACCCCCTTTTTATCATAAAAAAAGTATTTTGGAATGGTATATCGGAATCGATTTAGATTTCAGTGAAATGATGTCAATAGGATCCTTATTAAGAACATGATAATATTTGATATTGTTGTATGAGCGACACGTACTTGCTATTAGACAGTTGAATGAGATATTGTTTTTATAGCAAGGGATATGAAATAATTTTGTTCGTCTACTACGGATATTGATGTTAAAGTTTACCATGCTCGAAAGTTGTGGACAATCTATAGTAGAATGTATTATTTTATGTAGGTAAATTAATTCACTTGCTTGCCTTCTACTAGAGAGAGGAGATTATAAAGAGCTTGGCATGTTCTAGGTGATTAACCAGAGTTCTATTCATCCAATTTCTAAGACAAAGCGATTTCAAACAGCGTGTCTGTACCCGATCAATTTTAGCCGAGTAAACCAAAGTTATCTCGTTTCCGACCTTGTACCTGCTCCCCAAGGAACTTTGAAGAACCTACTGACCGCATAAACACAACACAAGATGATATGACTGCGATATTCTGTTGAGTGAAGGTATTTTACCTATCGGGCTGGCCCAAGCAGAGAGAATTCTCGAAAGAGATAATAAAGCGAGACGCAAAGTGTCTATTTAATTGTGACGACATAAAAATATATTTAATAGCATGATAAGAACAGCAAAGCAGTTTCGTTAATGATAAATCTTTGAGTAAAAAAAGTCTAAAGTTTATACTATCGTTAGATCCTAAAATTTAATTGTTCAACATTACGATAGCTACCCAAGGGTGCTTTAGTTCGACACCTATACAGTCCATCCGTCAATGAAGGCAATCAGCGGTTATTGACCCCAGATGAGGGCTGACTGATCAATATTTCGGCTTTTCATTCCAATTTGACAGCGTTTCAATAGGTGGGTGCCATTGTTATTATGAAATTATGGTTTCTGTTCCGCGTAACGTGAAAATAATGCATTGGCTTTAGCTATAAGTTTGTAGATACTAGGAGAATTGACTTTAAATCTAAATCTTCATTGTTTTGTAGTTAAGAAGTTTACACAAAAGTTTCTGGTGCTTTAGTTTCAAATCTCTTAAAGTTAACGTAATGTATATTTTTTCCACTATTGTTATAAGGTATTATGTATTTTCTCATATCGATTACCTCCCTTTCCGTTAACGTTTAATAATGTCGCATAAAGATGAATCGTAAATACATACAAATTTATATCTATATTAATAAATGGACAGTTCTAACCAGAGAGCCACCACCATCTTGTTAAAAGGTTGCTCGAACTCTGAAGATTAGACAAATATTCTATCTATTTGATATTGGTATCACTATGTAATGAACACACGTTGCCAATAAATAAGAAAAAGAGAAATGTAAGATATAGTTTCCCAAATCTATTTGGAGAAAAATATTTACATAAAAAATAAACACTTAAAACGGTCAAATCCATTGTTAAGGTCCATGGCCCGAGGCCTGTGTCAAGGAAATTGCATTATGTTGAGGCACCCTCTTCAAAAAGCCCACTTGAAAGAAACAACATTTTCAATCAAGTCGACTTGCGCTAGTGAAATTTTTATATTTATTACAATAAATGTATTTAACATTTACAAATATAACTTTTAATAATAATTTTAAATTTAATTCAAAGGTAATGTACGTTCAAGTGAATGCTAATCTATATCTATATATAGTAATAAATACAGATTTCAGTTTAGTCAATAATTTTTTTTTTCAATTATATAAATCATAACTGTATAAGGAAATAGTGTGTTGTATTGAATATACACTGAAACCAATGTCAAATAAATCATTAATTAAAAACAAACGATTTTCTTTAACATATTATGTAGTTTTATATTATACCCCTACAGTTCCCATAAAAGTATTATGTATAAATTTGTGACTGTTTTATGCTGTGTCAATGTATCTTTTTATTGGTTTTTCTCAAAGGTACAGTACAAAGTACAAAGCTACAGTACACCGAACATTTGGCAACTAAATTCTATAACGTGTACTTGACACTTGACATTGGCAAAATTGCCTACATAGGTAGAAAGCAAGAAAATAATAATTTAATAAACACTGTTTACAAATTTGATTCATACTAAATAAGAGTTATTAACATATTTATATTGCACACTTATCTCACTCACGTCACTACAAATAAGGTTTTTAGTATAAATATAAATAAGTAAAATGCATTAATATTTATTGACATTATCACACCTATACTGATATCCTCTAATACTCAATCATTCACCCATAAAACGTGTCAAAATTTACATGACAATGAATAAAAACGTATGTAGAGAGGAAAAAAAATACGAATAAGGATTTTGAAATACAATTTTCTACACAGTGAATCCAGGAGTTGAGATCGACCGATTTATCTGTGGATTTACTATGACAGGAATATTTGAAAACGAAATAAAATTGATTCAATTGAACACAGTTGTGACAGGTTGTAGATATATAAGTAACTTCATTTCTTATAATGTTATACTCTTTGAAGTAAGATTTATTTTTTTCAGACAATATATTATTTTTTTATAATAGCTCGGCACATTGACCGTATTGCCCCTGATGCACCTGACATTTTGTTCTCGCCGAGATGGGAACTACTGTGTAGTTGTGGCTTCGAATGCCAGCCCACGTTGTTCTGTAGTGGAAGGGAAATAATGAGATAAGGGTATTGTGACTGCACTAAAACTACTAACTAAAAAACAACGACTGGAAACGAGCATCAGATACATTAAAAAAACATTTGATTTGCCACAATTCAATCCACTACATCCTCAGTCATTGTAATTTTTTCAAACTATAATTTCTTTAAATTGTAATTTCTTCATATTGTAAATATTAAATTTAAAAATTTCTTTACGTCAATATTAGTAATGTATGAAAATGTCTCCCTCTCTGTACATTCACTGATAATATTATAATTGTTATAAATTCAATAATTTAAAAAATTAACTGATTTCTTAACATCTTATAAATAAATAGCGTCATTAATGAGCAAAATATCAACAACAAGAGTTATAGATTTCAATAATATAAAACGACGTACTTTATTAAAATAGAGATATTTAATACATTCTATAAAATTCAATATCCGAGGCAAAGTTAGAGCTCATATTATTATCGCTGAAGTTCCAAACTTCAGCTGATAGCATTCCCACTACACTGTATTGCAAATGTACTACATAGATATACACGAATAATTATAGTTTATAATGGAGGTGGTATTTACAATGCACCGTGTGAATAGACTTAGTATTAGTTATTGATGCGAATACATGTTCGAAACACTGTTTGGCTTCGTAATTTCTAGTCATCTGTTTGCATTAAACTTTAGAATTCAATGGTGTACGGGGATAAATAACGTTAATTATTTTAATTGTAACTAATTCTTCGATTTAGTTTTGAATATTTTACGGTTTAAATATAAAATTTGATGAAATATATTATTATTTTTATGTGGGGAATAAGAGTCTACGAGATATACAAATATAAATATGAAAAAAAAAAAATTTGATAAAGGTTACACTACAAAGGTTTAATATTCGAGTATGGCTTAGATAAAAATATATAGTTCGTTTATGTATAATAGGCTTTTCATTAATTCATAAATATCCACGGACTTAGGTTTTAGTGCTTTGATAAGTAAACTTCTTTCTAGCTTTAATAAATCAAGCATGTACTACTATTTTATTATATGTATATAGGTATTAGGGTGTCCCTTAAAATTCAAATTCGATATATTTTTACGGATACCTTCTTAAAACTTTAGTAATAACCCAATAGCATAAACAAAATTATTAGCCCGTTTTATAAACTACATTGCGATTTAAACTTGTCATACAAGTTGCGCGGGTACTGATGCAGTGACTTGTTTCATTTGTCGTATAATACGTGATTTTTAAGTTGTGATGTTGTTGTTTTAGTGCGTGGCTATTATTTACTACATAAATAATTATGTCGATAGAATTACTGAGTGATAAACAAAATATTTTCTTAATCGGACTGCCTAGCCATCAAATAAATGGCGCGAAATTACCATCTAATCGAGCATTTCTCGCTGCTTCATTTTACAATATTCGCGAAGTTAAGCTAAACTGTTAGTGAAAGTGCAAATCTTGTGATTAGAGAAAAAGTCAGAATACCCACAAAGGTATTTCCTAGCTGTTTAAAAAAACTTGTTGGTTTATATCATTTTTGAAAGAGCTGCAAAAATTGTAAGAAAACTCGGTCACATTCAAGAACCTCGAAAAAAAATTTTTAATCGACCTTGATAACTTATTTGATATTGCCCATGCTTTGCCTTTGAGAGAATGAAGATAGAGAAAGATAAAGTATTTTTTAAGAAAACAGAGATGATTTTCCTATTAAGAAAACTTTGATTCGGCGAATTCGTACTAAGGCGAGAAAATCCAGAGCAGAATAATTAAAAACTCACTTTGAGAACAATTTACCTGGACTAGTTGCAGTCCATTGAGATGGAAAGCTATTACCTGGATTAGATTTACGAAGTTCAAAAAAAAACGCTTGCCAATTATTGCTTCATTCGATGATATAGAACAGCTTCTTACAGTGCCAAAACTAGAGAGTTCTTCTGGTAAACATCAAGCTAACGCCGTATCAACTGCTCTCTTTGACTGGGGCCTTCATAATAAAGTTCAAATAATGTATTGCGACACAACAGCTTCGAATACTCGCCGTTTCAATGGAGCTTGTAATGTTTTGGAGCAGACTTTAGAAAGAGAATTGTTGTTATTTGCTTGTCGTCATCATATTTCTGGTCCTAATAACTGTTTTCGAGATCAAAATAAATCAAATTACTAGTAGCCCGGATATTCAGATTTTCAAAACGTTCAGAGACAATTGGAAAATATCGATTCCAGTAAAATTGGACTGTCTCTAGATTTCATAAAAGAACATGTTGCTATAAACATTAACAAACATAAATATCTTTGTTAATGTTTTATAAAGCAGAACCGGACAAAAGCTTTATAAGAGACGGTTACCGCAAATGTGTAGTGTTTTTGGGAGGAGATACACAGAAGAAATTCAAACCCAGGCCCCAGAGCTATGCATCAGGCACAATGGATGATGAGAGCAATCTATTATTGAAAAGTATGTTTGCTTTAATTACAGTTCAGAATGATTGCGAAAGAGAAATGGGTTCTACAAGATGTTTGTATATTTATCGTTGTATTATATATTAAACCTTGGCTCGAATGCTCAGTGGCAATTAAAGTACCTAACCAAGATTTGTGCTACTTAAAAGCGTTAAAACAGTACGAAAAAATTGACTTACCATTTTCTAAAACTTCTTTAAGCTAATTTAACCAGCACCTGTTGTATTTATGTGAAAAACAGACATTCTATCGCTTTTTGATCATGAAGTTGATAACAAAACTAAAATGAAAATGATCGCCTACGTAAAAAGAGATAAATGCTTAGATTTTAGCAAATGCTATCTCCCATCCAAGCAAGAACTATCCCAAAAGTTTTTATAAATTTCTGGTTGTTTATTTTATTATTTAACCTATTTTTTCTTCCAGTTACAACACTGGATGATTTTGTATCAGAAAACAGCAAACAATTTCTAGCTCGCCTGCAGAACGACGACAGTTTTTTTAGAAAGATGTATCATCTTAGGACGATAATGCTAATTATCTGGAAGCTAAAAGAAGAATAAGTCGTTTGAAGGTTGTAAATGACACTGCCGAAATGGCTGTCAAATTAATGCAAGATTTTAAATAAGTTATCTCGGCTGAAGAGGAGCAAGAGCAGTTCTTGTTGCGCTGTGTCCATAAACATAGAAATTTGTATCCGAACTGTAAAAAATCTACCCTAAAAAGAAGTTACCATGGCTGATTGTTATTTTGTTATGTGTTTAAATAAAGAATATATAATTATTATTGTTATTTAAATATATATTAACTATCTGTTGAATTAATATGCCATCTGACGATGTGCGAATATTCGCACGAATCAGCTAGTGTTTATGTATTTATTTACATGACATATTGATTTTCAAGCAAAAGTTTACTCGAAGCTAAATATATTATATGTCGCATCCAGAAAATATAAAATGAAGGTATTTTATAAGAGTCTCACTGGACAAGTTTCTAGTGCATTATTTAATGAAGTTGGCTTATTAGTTGTTGGCACTATGATATGATATACCTGATAACAGTGGTAACTAACTACTCAATGATTTCATAACTAAAATCTTGGGCGTGAGACTTGGATAGATACCGGTGCGAAGTCTGACGTCCAACGGCACGGGTTTTAAAAGTTTCGGCAGTGACGTAAAGTTGCTTTGCATATTTCGGTTTGGCATTTGGAGTAAATGTATTTGGATCCTGGGACACTATACTCGCTATTTTCATTGGTGATAACAGGTCACTCACAGGTATCGTGGGCGTCATTTCTCTTATGATGAGGTTCGGGAACCACGCTTCTCTGACCATACTGGAACCGATCAAGACGTCCACGCCGATCGGCAGCTCGAGATAGAGAATGATCAGGTCAGGGTCCAGAGTCCCGACACAGTAGGTAGGTTCCATCGGTCTAGCAATCCAGCAAGACTGTCTCTCTCTTCGTATATCGACGTAGTAGGTTGAACCAAGTAACACCAGGGCACAAGAGGTCTTCACGATACGACGGTTCAAGCGACACTATGTCTCAGCGTGCATTTTTTTTCTGACTGACTATACTGTTAGCCTTAGGCAAAATAGCACTGATGGCTTTTACAGCTTCACCGAACTTGTCTCAGCGTACATATGCACTGCGCCTTATATACCCTTTCACTCGATCCGAGCCGTAGAGACCAAATATGAATATACCCCAACTTCCCGACGAGGTTAGCCATGAATACCTAAAATACCAGCCAGTTTAAAAATATACAGTCCACATATGTACAAAAGTAGCTTATCACATCCAGTGTTGCTACCCCATTTTTTGGTTCTTCGAACCGGTTTTATCAACACACAGGTGTTCGCAGTTGCAGACTCGGTTCCGAGAAACACGTCCATTTACTACTCTGTGCTAATGTGCTCACAGTTTATCTGACTTATTATACTCTGCGGTTGAAGTCCTCTTTAAAAATTTCGGCATTTCTTGAATTCGCTTCATTGTTCAAATCAAGAATATCCTCCATGAAGTGCGGTATTTTTAGAAATTGTTTGTTTGCTTACGTATGCCTACCGATAAGGTTTCAATGTGTGCGTCTTCCGTTACCCATTTTCTTACCTATGAATTTATACTCGATGTTTGTAAGTGATTGTGAACTTATTGAGATATTTCTTTAATGTTCGATAATCATATTTTTTTCTTTGTAATGATCGTAACAATAATACCTACCTATAAACTTAGTTTCATTATTTGCAAATCGTAAAAATTCAATCAAATTTTATACTATATGTTTATAGCAGTGAAATATGTGAATAGCAGTTTTATATTTTGTACAATGTACACTAATGAAATAATTAAGTTCATCATAAGTCGACAGTTGTGAAATAATTTAGAAAAAGTGATATAATCCTTTAATAAGAGTTATTAAACAACAGTATTTAGTATTTGAGTAACAAACATTCCAAACATACAAACTTTCAGATCTATTATAATAAGTAAGACCTGTGTGCTAAATTTTATTTATATTTAAATTGATAACAGTGGTTAAGCTATAACCTTTATCGGGTTAAAAATTATCCTATGTATTATATTAATCCAGGTCATAGACTATCTGTGTACTAAATTTCATCCAGATCCGTTACGTTGTTTTTGGGTGATTGAGTAACAAACATCCAAACTTTTAGTTTTATATGTTAGTAAAATACTAAGAAGATAAGATAAGATAATAAATGAATACTTCATTATATAATATTTAAGGAGCACAGAACCTAAAGTAGGAACTTTCACACACCAAAAAAGAGTCCAACACTCTTATTCACAGCTACGGACCGACCAGTTTATATTGAGAGGCAACAGCATTGGAATTCAACCTTATTTCTTTGAGAGTTACAGTTGAGTTGTCGGATCAGCTATAACTGGTTATGTTACCCAGGAAAAATATTGAGATGAAACTTGGCTCCGGTCGCGGCTTGTTTCGTTTTTGTTGAGCCTAGTTGGAAGAAAATTGCGGAAGACAGCGCCTGGGCTCGCGTGAAAGCATGTAATATTTTTTGTTACGCGCCGCCGAGAGATATGATTTATTACATAATGTGCTGAAAATGTGAATAGAAGGTTAAATATAAACGAGAGTGAATGATTTTGTCATGGGTTATTCAGTTGTATAAGATAATATTATCATCTGAATAATGTCTCGTTTCTGTTTCTTTTTTTTTCATAATACCAATGATATAATTATATCTGGCATATATAGGAAGACTAACCATAAAGCAAAATTCTTTATTTAATTTATGAACCTTAAAATATCACTGCACAAATTCAAATAACATCCCGATCATCGCGAAAAGGCTGGCAAGAAACTTAATCTGGTTTATCTTTTTTTATTTACAATAATGTTTATTTTTATTTTTGGGGATGTACAAAGAGATATAATTTCCAGACATATACGTAATGATCCATACTGTAATAACATTTTGTCAGTAAAACCTGCTTGACATGAGCCTTGACTTTACTGATAAGAATAATATTACCTACCTAAATAAACTTTTATTGGTCTTACTGAGTCTAAAACATAAGATGACCAATTTGTGTTTATTTCTATTATTATAAATATGCCAGTCGTTTACAAAATCTAGCTTAATTTTTTACGAACATGCATTAAATTGTCAAAGATGTATTGGGCAGACAAAGTTAAGATTAATTTCTGAAACTTTTTCTATAATGATTCGCGAGGTCCTAAATTGTTGATTGCTCGAATTGCTCGTTTTTGTAATAAAAAATATGGTACCTCAACTGCTATCCGTTACAGTAAAATAGCGTATGAGAAATAAAAATTAATAATAATAAATCTAAGCATATTTTTATCTTAATTTACTTTCATTATGAATTAATGAATTAATACTTTATTGCATTTTTAGTTTGTACAGCTAATGCTGTAAAGCATTTTTTTCCAGCTAACAAACGATAATATGAAAAAATATATATTCAATTGTAATATTTTTACTGCCCATTAGGTGATTAAAGTCCAATATGAGGTTTTCTTGAATAGAGTATGTAGTCTATTTAACTACGTTTTATAAAGCTTTTACCAAGTAATTATTATTTACCCATTGAAAATTAATTATATGTTTGAAAATAGACTTACCCATAGTGGAACTTGAATAACATAGAATAAATACAAACCCTTTTGTATTGGAACATTTTCATAATTCTAGATGTTTAACTAGTATAATTTTATAGTCGGTATGCGAACAATTTAACCGCATATTTGACCGCTAATTTAATACAATTTCAATAGGGTAAGCAAGACCGAATGTGGCACCGTCGCGTAATGCTATGTATGTTCTGTCTTCTTACATTACAATTAATATATCATTTTAAACTTTGATATATTTCATTAATACAGTTTAATTTTATCTGGTATTATTGCGAAATGTGTTTCTATTTATTCGTATTCCAATCATTATGAAAATACTTAAAGAAAATTGTCAATCAAATCAATCAAACAGTTTAAGGTTAACCCGTAATTTTTTTACAACGAAGTCTAATTGGATCTTATAAAATTTCTTCAGTTATAAATAGAGTAATGTATATAATAAGTTTTAAAGATATTATATATAGGACGGTATTGTCAAATATGTCAACAAAAAATACTGGAACCCTACTATAAAAGGAGTAACATTTATATAATACCTCTTGTTACATGTTGGTGTAAATGACGGCCCATACTTGTATATTCCTGGTCCGGAGCGCCGGACTTTGAGTGCTATTCCGAGGAAATTGTCGAGTTTCCTATAGCGGACGATGTTTTGCTGCCTTAATAATTTCATAACCGGCTCTTGTGTCGGGGACTCTTGTGATTTATTACCTACATTTGTATATTATTATTATATATTTATGTAGGTACACGTATTTTTTACTAAACACCGAAACAACGATATATTTAGTTGGTATATTGAAATTATTACCTAATACAAAATTTTTTGCGGTCGTAGGACAATATAAAGTCGATTTTGAAAAGTTTATCATACAAATGTCTTTTTTTGAGATACGAACTTGTTTATAAAATCATTTTTAAGAATAAAAATCATACTAATAAGGTCAGGTCAAGAGTACGTAGTACTATAATCCGATGAGTATGCTTGAAAAAGTTGATGAATGTTGAAAAAGCGAAAGATGTATGACAGGATGGTAGCAAGTGGAAGGACGTGGTCTCTGCCTACCCCGTTGAGAAATTGGCGTGATTTATGTATGCATGTATAAGAATCATTTAAATTTTATTACATTATATTTGTACGCAACGTAAATAGAAATATGTTTCTTTACGCATAAAGATAAATTATAATTTAAGTTTAAACAAATACCACGTAACACTTTTTTAAAACGGTTTTAAAAATACAACAGATTTTAAAATATCAAAATACAAAAAACACAGGGTACCTACTTATAATATTATAATAATTTATGTACGAACCATCACAAACATCTGATTACGTCTGATCTTTCATATATTATTAAATAACAAAGATTCCCCCGTGTAAAATAAAATTGATCTTTAATAATATTGGGTACTATGAATAAATAATCATTATTATAATTAAGTGAGAGATTGATTATCCTAGTAGAAATCCTCTCTACTATCAAAGCAATGACTTATTTTTCTTGACTTCATCGCTCTATCACAGGAATATTAAGTTTAAAAAAAAAAACGATTACAAGCAAGAAACTACTAAAGGCAATCTATTTTCCTTAGATAAAACATTATAAATAGAGACATGTAAGCAACTAATGTCACCGGGAGATGATGTACGGCGCCACGCAGTCATAAATTTCAGACGTGAACATTAATAGTATCCCAACAACTTGTTGATAGTTGTACGATTAAAGATAAATGATAAGTTTGTTGTCATTTTAATACCTTCATTAAAAATTAATATTAACTCACCAGTGCGAATATTTTGCACATTATAGCATGTAAACAATCTACTAACAGCCGTCGTGATATTATATTAGATTGTTCACAAATGGCGCCTTCAACATATTTTCATTAGTATCACTTTTAAGATATTTGTCTGAGTTTCATCAATAGCGGGGAACATAAGCTTTACAATGGTGTTTAAATCTTTAATTTTGATGATAAATTACAAGAGATATAGCGTTGCCAGAAAAAAACACCTTTAACTAGCTAAATTATTAAAAAGGGAACAAAAAACCCGGCTGCAACAAAAACATCCGAGTAATTTATTTTCTGTTTTTCCTTTTATTTGATTCCCAGATGTCTCGTACTTAAATATTATACAGCCTATGTCATTCCCACAATTAAGACGAATCTAAGACACCTCCTACGCTAAAATCCATTAAGTCGTTTAGGCTACAGAGCGTGCCAAAACACATGACCGTGACGCATGAAACGTGCGCGAAAAATATGACCCTCCTTTTTCGCAGTCGGGTAAAAAGGGTAAAATCATAATACATAAAACATTGTAAGGTATAGTTTCTAAAAAAGGAAAAAATATTTGTAGTCATAATAAATGGTTTTAACAAATGGAAATGAGTTAATAAATAGAAAATCCTATCGGGCACTCGGCCAGGTGATAAGAAGAAAAAAATCCAGCTAATGTAAGCTATATTATGATCATAAATATGTTCATAATAAGTGTTTCATTCCGTTGAACACAACGTCCGAAGTGAAACTATATCAGCTACCTAGTCTTCGTTTAATACAATACAGAGTTTAGTTGCACAAAGAGTTTCCAGTATAAAACAACCGTTGTTTGAAATGAGCTTTCAGGCTGCATTCGTTACTTAGGTTTTAAAGGTAAATTGTTTTAAGCACTAAAATTGTTATTTTATCGTCGCCCTATTTACTAATGATGATCTACTGATAAAGATACGATGTCTTAAGTTCGACTTTCGAGCAAAGCGTCATTTAAGCGGCATCTAAAGCGTTAACGACGCTTCGTGAGTGACGCGGCGTCAGAGACGTTTTGGTGACTTCGGATATCTCGGTAGAATCATACCGCTTTCACCACACTTACCTCATGGTACAATAGCACCTGTAGAATCATAACATAAATTATTATGGATATACATGATTTACTTAAAGAAAAACAAGTATATGATAATCTTTTCCTTCGATACTTTTTTATTTAACTTTGTCCCAACTTCAAGCCACACCTTGTCTTTCTTTCTAATATTATTGTTGTCTTCCAGTCTTATATAGTACATTAATGTGTGTTGAGACACCAACGAAATTAAAGTTTATCTTTTTCTGTAAATAACTCAATAGATCTCATTTTTGCCGTCGAAAGGATTTTCTTACATTTGTATAGTACATTAATCTGCCGCTTTCTATCGTGGCGCCACAGATGCTACAGACGCTTTGCTCGGAAGTCCACCTTTACCAGAAATATTCAATTATAAATTCAAGTGGCAGATTATTAACTATTTAAACATAAGAAAATTCACAACCATTTTGCAAAAAAATCCTCAGAGCCAACATGGTCACACGGATTGAACAGACTTTAAGATTCAATTGTCACTGAGGATTAAAAATAAATAAAGATAAAGATTGTTGTGACTTTCTATGAATAAATTAGCTTCTGATGCGAAATATCATTACGGCATCGTGACGGCAAACGGTATGACGCTCTTTCATTCTGTAGGATGAATGCTTGGTATTCAGTGTGCTCGATACCAAAAACATTTAATAATACTTTTAATTTTAATTAATTTCAAGGGTATGGAAACAACACAAGTGAAATTCACGAATTATTTTAGAGCGAGTGTCTCTACGCTTTTTTTTCTACTGTTAGCGTTAGGGGCCCTAGAGCCTCTGACGGCATTTACAGCTTCACCGGACTTGGGGGCGAGCGCTTAGGGCACTCAGCCGCGAAATATTTTTTTTTTTTTTTAACTGACTATACTGTTAGCTTAGGGGCCCAATCCAAAAACAGAGCCGCTGCGGCTTTTACAGCTTCACCGGACTTGGGGGTCTCTACTCTACATTGCATCGACTTAAATATAAAATTACAAATTAATAATAATAATGCGCCGGAGTAGGTGCAATGGCGCCGCGATCGGCTCGGTGATAGGTGCAGGCATGTAACCATCTTTAAATAGGCGTTTCTTAGCCTATTGTTCCTTAACGAGGGGTAATCATCTCTTATCTGTTTAAAGAGCGCTTGAACGGACTAGCCTACTATCCTATTACTTAAGATAGTAGATTAGCCAGTGACTCACTACAATGCCATCATGCCCCTCTTCTGCACCGCGCCGTCGAACTCTACTCCCTTGCGTATGTGCGCGCGCATATTAAAGAGAGTTGTTTCTTTTTATTAACAAAGCTCTACTCCTTTTTATTGTTTTACTCCATATTCTTTATTGGTTTTTGATTTTTATTTATTAGAAATTTAATATCAACTAGCGGGCGTCCCGTGACGGCCAATTTTTGTTTCATTACTTTATAATATTTAATATAACTGCAGACTTTAATATTCTACTGCAGTTTTAATAAAGTCACTAATGCAGTAGGTACCAACTCAGTACACCAGTTCTATGCGTATACAAAATGAAACTGTGTAGACAGAGTCCGCCTTGCAAATACTGAAGTTTCATGACGTCACCACGTTCGACACTTCTCGTAGGGTTTAAGAGGAAGGTCTATAATTATAAACCGTAAATAAACCTCTACAAATCAATTATTTTATTGTTTACTGTTTAATTAATTAAACATGATATACTTCAAAATAATGAAAATTGAAACACAAGCCAAAGTATGTTTAAAATTACTCAAGTACCTACCCACAAAATTTCGAAATCTTTACATTTCCATTAAGTAATTTATTTTTTAGAATCTGTTACTCATTAATACGACTTTAACTTGTAAAAATTACAAAAATTAAAAGCATTGAATCGTTTAACTTTGGGTATCATAGAAAATTTAGAAAAGGTTAACTAAAACTAGCACAAAAGCACACTGGGCACTAGGTTTTGCTAATTAATTTTATGTTAAAAGTCGCATGTTACTGTGTAAAATGCTTCTTGACGCAACACATATTAATACAGTTTGCTATTGTAAAAGACTTGTTAAAATTATGTAACTTTGAGATATGATTCAATTATTATTAGATATAGTAAAAAATGGATTTGACTTAAAAATATTAAGTAGTATGCAGTTTATTATTAACGAAATAAATCATTTAATATATTTACGTTTAATTATATTTTTAACATCCATGATAAAATTATGACCAAATCAGAACATTACAAAGCACCACTTTCATATTGTAATATCGAAAAATATTTTTTCGAAGATTCAACCAAAAAGAAACGGGCGATTCCTTAATTCGCTTGTTTTGCTCCGAAGCCAGTGCCTGTTATGTCCTACAGAAGTTATTCTTTTTATTCTAAAAACCAATATTTTTCAGTTAAATTCGTTTATTATTAAAGGTGTGATAAAGTGCCTTAACACGGCCATAGAGTTTCTGTTCTAGACTGCCTAATTAAAGTTTGTAGCGTACGGCGGGACCGCTAGTTTCAATTTACTGTACAACGTAGCGGAACGCGTTTTGTGATTCGAGTCCTTTGTCAAACGCTGTGACAACCAGTCGTCAGAACGAATCTGAGATCTAATTTTGCAGGACAAAAAAAAAAATTATTTGCTAATTTATAATATTATATTTTATGAAGCTCTAGATATTTTTTTTCTTTGAACGCGTTAATTTATGTAACTATTAGTCAAAATATATTAAAAAAACTGTCTTTATACGTTTAGCATTAGGCCACAATGTTATCTCATGGCAAGTGACCCAAGTGGCCCAAGATGAAAACACACTAAGTACTACATATGTACTTGGCGACAGATTTTTAAGTAAAGGTTACTGGTGCTGGTAACTATCAATTAGCCAGGTGGGCAATATAAAATGATCGGTCATCATTCTATCTTTTCCTCACGATTTTTTCCTTCACCGAAAGCTCCAGCTCAGGCGCAATGCCCGTACAAACTTTGCTTCTTTAGCGTTCCATTTTTGGTATTATGTAGCCTATGTATTAAGGACATTTATAAGTTATCTAACATCATTACTTCGTCACTTAGAATTGAAGCAATCACTATACGAAGTCCAGGTCAGAAAATACGCCAAGTAAGAACCAAGTATCCTAATAAAGCGGGCAGGCCGTGTAGCGTAGGGACTCAAGAGCCGAAGGCGGCCAGCCCGTTAGAGCCCTGAGAACCGAAAATATTAAACGTGAATGAAACCGCGGGGTACTGCTAGTGCATTTATGTACTGTTTTGACTAAATTAAGCTTTTTTATATATCGCATTCATCATGCCAAAATAAACAGATTAGCTTCAAAGATACAACCGCAAAAAATTCTTACAGAAAAATAAAAATTATTTTTTAATAAAACTGTTTCCGTAAATAATGTATGTCTCTAAAACTGTAAACAGTGTAGTGCAAATGGTCATATAAACCTTATTTTATTTAATACTCGCAAAAATAGTCTTTTCATTAAACAGCCACCATTAAGGTTATTGTATTTACAATATACTAGCTGTGCACCACGTTTTCACCCAAGTTAATTTTATCCGAGAAACACCGCGCCTCCACCACACCCATGTAGTCTATCATAATTGTTCTTCCCGCAAGTACAAATTATTTTAATTTTTCATTATCTCCTAAAGTATTTGTCCAAATAGCATAGTCTAAAGAGTAAAATGTAACTTCATAAAGTTATCTTTATGATGAAGTAACTTTTGTTTGTAAGAATTAATATGCCATGTCTAAAAATAATGCTTATATATCACTTTTTAATTTTCAATAAATCTTTGTCACTATATACCTTTTTGTGACTTATATATAAGACATATGCTATTGCTGACCTTTTTAGATATGCTAATGACGAATGTTATTGTAGAAAATTGTATTTCCGTATCATTAACGATTTCGCCAGCGCACGCGGTTAAAGCAGTTCGGGAGGGCCTCGACTTCCGACTTACGTAACAAAAATCAATATTAAAGGCTATCTGAGAGTTGTAGCTTAACCTTAAATAGCCTATATTAGTCCTTGAAAGTCTAGCTATCATATACAGAAATATTTTTTTGAGTCCGACTGGTAGTTCCAGAGATTATCGTATTTAAACAAACAAAAAGCTTTTCTGCTTTAATATTTATTAATATTTGTTATGATTATAGGTCCAATTTTCAGGAGCATACCATTCAAAGTAATCTCATTACATTATTAGCTATAACCAAATTCAATAATATCAGATTACTCGATATTAGTTAGGAAATAAATTTTCAAAATTAGAAGAAAAAGACAAACTCAATTTAAAAGTAAAAAATTTATGAAAACAGTTTTACTAAAACTTATTTATCTTGTGATGAAATTATAACTAATATTCTATAAGATGATCAAGTTGAAAAATTGAATTTGTCAAACCCTTAACAAGGTTATTTTCTTATGAGAAAAACTTGACCAAGTAAAGGTGGCAAGGGCTCCAGATTTAGATTTTTAGCCTTTAACTACGAGCATTTAATGTATTGCTTATTATAATTATGGCTATCGTTTGTATTTTTTTCTAAGATCTGATCTGACTAAGATTTGTCTAAGATCAGCCAGGCGTCACAGACTGTGGCTAAACCTGGGTTAACTCGAAATAAGGTAATGCAGTGTGTATGGTGGGATTGGCAGGGCATTGCTCATTATGAGCTTTTACCGCCCGGCAAAACCATCGATTTGGATCTCTACTGCCAACAACTGACGAGATTAAAGGAAGCAGTTGAGAGAAAGCGGCCCGAATTGATCAACAGGAAGGGTGTGGTCTTTTATCACGATATCTTTAGACCACACACATCTTTAGCCACTCGGCAAAAATTAAGAGAGTTTGGCTGGAAGGTGTTAGTGCATCCATCATATAGACCTGACTTGCAAATTCAGATTTTCACTTGTTTCGGTCTCTTCAGAATTCTTTAGGTTCTGTAAGGTTAACATCAAGAAAAGACTGCCAAAACTATTTGTCGCAGTTTTTTTCATCAGAATTCCCAAAGTTTCTTCAGCAACGGGATCACATCTCTACCTACAAAATGGCAGAAAGTCACCGTACAAAAAAACGGCATATATATACTGTAAATAAATGTAAATAAACTTTGAATAAAATGTCTTGAGTTTTAATATAAAAATGCGAAGAATTTTTTTCCCCGACCTATTAACAATAATTGTGTCATACGATACGATACTACATTATCTGTAATCACTTTTGTTTTGTGCAGGAAATTATAAGTTTCTTATTTAATTGTTTAATTTAAACTTCGTAGATCATAATTAGGGCTGAAGAGTTCTCGATTAGCAGCTAAGTAATCGAAAGCGCAGTGTGTGCAGATCAGTCACAAAGTGAACCAAGGATGGATGCGAGCTCCGCAAGATTGACCTTAATAACAATTTTTGGGGAAGGCCTATGTACGACTACAAGTATACTAAAATTAAAATAATATTGCATTACGTGATGAAGTCTCAAAATCTGATTCACATAGTCTCAGAATAGCTACGCCTGAGATTTTGAGTAAAAAACGCCGTGATAAAAGCATTTCACTGTTGAAAGCATTATCTTGGTTTTTTTTCGTTCCCTCGTTTCTTCAATTTATTTCTAAATATGTAATTAGATTATGCCCAAAAGGTAATTTACAAAGGATAAATTACAGCCAAACAGATTTTAAACAAACGTTTCCTAAACATCGTAAAGTGGAGATCAATAATGTGATTATTTCTAAAACTTCCCAGCACCCCTATCACGCCTCTCACATTTGCGATATTTAAGAGGATTTGTCAAGTTCCGAGGCGTCGGACCGACTACTGAAATTATGTTCACCCTCGTTATGGTGGACCTGCGAGTGACAACCGCTCGTGTGGGGATGTTTTGATAAATTATCTTACATAAAATTAAAACAGCAAAAAATATGCTAAACATTGTTGTATATGATTTGAAACATTGAAAACTCACTACTGAGCTCGCTCGGAAAAGCAATTTAATATTAAAGTGATTATTTAAGATGTTTGCTGTAGCTTCATGGTTTTTTTTAATAATCTGACTACACTGTTAGCCATAAAGATCCAAGTAACTCGAGCCTCAGATGGCTTGAGGGCGAGCGCTAAAGGCATTCAGTCGCGAAAGCGTGGAAAAATACTCACGAATGCCAAAATGGCTGAACCTCGGCTTCGGCTGTTGCAGAATACGCAACAACATTGCGATCTGACTAATTCCCTATCCGTAGAATTCTAGCTAAACGAATTGATATATTATATATAATATATACATGTTTATGTCTTCTGGCAGGAAGGAAGAAACATGTGTATATGGATTTAGTGTTCTGTAAATTTTTGTCTAACTGGTGCAAAAAAAAGAAAAAGAAAAGGTCCCTTAAAGAACCTAAGCACCTGTGTGGTGTGCTCGAGTGTTGCGTGCAGTGTAATGATGTCTGTTGGTAGTAAGTGAATCCAAGTGCAGTGTCACTTGTATCGCGCGAGCGGCAGCTAGACTCAAGCGCTCCAAACCGAGGGAACGGACATAGGCTTGAGTTACCACAGGAAAGGGTGGACATGGCGGCTGTGCAGAGCGTCATGAAAAAGAACAATTTAATCATACAGACACAAAAACCGCAATGTCCATTTTTTATTATTGATTTTTATTTATTTCAATTAACCTTTTTGTGAATATCAGGAATTGCGTTCTATAGCATGTGGCAATAACGTCTATCTAAGAAGTGAAATCTGCGTCATCTATATTTGTAAACATATTATAACTTTTAATTGATGCGTGCTTTAAGAATAAAATTAATATCGATCGACACGTTTTTCAGTTAAAATTGGCAATGCTGTTGTTGTTTTGCTGATAAATGTAATATAAGTATAATTTGTATAGCTATTATCTTAATTAATAGAAAACAAAATATAAAAAAAATAATAGTTCCGTTTACTTATTTTTCAGGGCATTTTTTTCTTTTCTGAAATAGTGTTTGGATTAGCCCCCTTAAAACATGCACAAATTTTAAATTAACTTTTTAGGGATAAACAAATATTACATAAAGTTATAAAATGTAGCTTAATTATGGTTTCTAATGTTTTAAAAGTACGCATCGAGATTATAATGATTTATTATTATGAAACGATGATTATGTTAACGTTTAACAAATTAATAAGACGTTGATACACATCCTGCAATTTTATGGGTTATTTTCCCCGAGTGCCTATGGTATAGTAATTATTTCAAATTCGGTATAATTTATAATTTATAGTCACTTTTTTTTATACTTATGATATTAATTATTCAATGATTTTAGTCTATCGACTTAGTACGTAGATTTCGAGAATATAATCAAATCAATTGTACCGTTTATAATGTAATAGTTGTTTACATATATATAAATATGAATACACAATTTCACTTCGTTATTCGTTGGAAATGAATAAATACAATTCCAAATTTTCGAAGCCACTTTTGAAAGCAATCGACCAATTTTACTTGTAGTAATAAGTGTTCACAAAAAGGGACTTTTTACTGGATTTGTGGTCCAAAGTATCAGCGGCAAGGCATAAACTTACTTTCACAGAAGTAAACTGTTTATTAAAATAAATCCTATTTTAAAACATTATTTCACTAATTTGTAAATAAATATTTTAAAGATAAAGTAAAAAATATCAGTTATAATTAAAATGTCAATATGTGCTTCTATAATCTATATATTAATACATGAAGCAAAAGCTTTCTACCCCTTTTTAAGCGTTTTGCGTGCCGGAAGACTGTGAGATTTGGCATGGTTAAAGTTTATATGGAGAAGGAGTGCAAAAAGCTAAAATTTAACTATAATATCCGTTACTAATATATTAAATAAAATAAATTGATACTGCGAATCCTAACCCGACAAGTGCCATTGAACTTAGACTTCCCAAAATATTGACATTGTCACTCAACGAAAAGTGACAGCTAGTGATGTAGATAATAGGCATCGCTGACGGTTGAAAGCTACTTATTTTTTTCTTTTTTTTTTTGTTTTCTGCCTATGTAGGCAATTTTGCCAATGTCAAGTATGACAAATATAAGTTATAGAATTGAGTTCCAAAATATTCGGTGTACTGTAGAATAACCTACGAGAATAACCCATAAAAAGGACACAGTCACAAAACAGTCACAAATTTTTACAATATACTTGTAATGGGAACTGCAGGGATAATATTGTTACACCCGTGGGTATTAAAAATGCTGTTGATTGACGTGAATATTTATTTGAATTCCACACAGTTACAAATTACACGAACTCACAACACTGTTATTTATTACACCGTGTTTTCGCTTCCCTTACAATAACAATTAAAAACACAACAAAACTAACTTTACACAAACATGCGCCGCGGTTGTTTACGACGCGAACATTATTTCGATGTACTGCGAAGTTTCTAGTTGCTTCGAGATATTTCGGGAACAGCATATTTTTCTATCTTTTTAATCGGGTTGTAACAGGTCGTAACAATATAAAACTACATATGTTAAACATATAGATCAAAGGTATATATACTTAACTATAATCTATATAGACACGAACAAAGGACACAATACAATTTTATATTCTTACGATAAATAAAGACACTAAATATTTCAATAATAGAATACACTTAAGTATATGTAAGTAATGTAGTAACGTAAAGAGATATTTATGCAAGCCAGTATGACAACGGCGACCGCCAATGGATTTCGATTTCTCGATGGTTCTCGTTGTGTTTGGATTGTACCTACTGTGCTTACCATCAGGGACAGTAGTACCCTATATTTGCCGAGCTACTACAAAAAAGACCTTTATTATTTTACGTATATATATATATAGAGAGATTGTGTTAAATTTGAGCTCACTGACGGTGAAGGAACACACCGTGAGGAAACCTGAATGCTTGAGAAATGTTCTCATAGTATCAATGTATGTGTAAAAAATATGTCCTAATACGATGAGAGTTGACTAGGTGATTAACCCCGTGTATTCGCTAGAAAAGAGTCCTCTTAACCCACCTATGGTACACAAACAAGCTAACATTATTATTAATAATCGAATGACATACTAAAACTGAAATCTTTTACCACTTAGACTACAAGTACATGTATTCTCGGTCGCCCTTTTTCCCGAGATCAACTACGGAATCGGGAACGTAACTCGATCATATTGTAACATGATTATACAGGGGTTTCGAGTACTACGATGGAAGCTTTTATCTATAATAGCGTGTAATATTGTGTACATACGCCTACCTAAATTTCCTGTAGCGTCTACACAATATGGTATGTAATGGTTCAGTAATTCTAGAATATTCTTTAAGCATACATTAAAAAGATTCAAAGAAGGAAAATCTCGTAAAAGGCCTTGGTCTCAATATGTAGATCTTCTATGCTACTATCAGAATTTGACAATGCTTACGCCTTTATGGTATAAAACTTGTGTGTTAGCTATTTTAAAAATAAAGTCATTGTAAAGAATACTGCGGGAATGGGGAACGGGTGTCTTCTCAGAAGAGCTAAACATTCGCATTCTATGGCGCTAGGTGCCAAACTACCCATAACACTGTTTTTCAATCAGAATGTATAGGTGTCTTACTAGCAGATCTAGCTATTATCTCAAGGAAGATATAGAGGACTTATAAGGCATAACGCAGAAGACCAACTAGCAAGGACGAATCCAACAGGACAGTGTAACGGGTCCGGAACCAATTATTCATATTCTTTTTTGCTGGATCAAACAGAATATGTTCGAGAACGAAGCGGCTCTAAAATATAGAATGAAACAGTCTGATAGACTGTGAACATCACAGCTGTAAATCACTGCCCCATGCTAATCCCAACATCTCCAAAACTTTTTTACACTTGAACAGACGCCAAGCACGAATGATCACCGGACCCTTAACTGGACACGGGTTATACTATACCAAGCATCTTTTTAATAACTCTGCTCCCGGGGATATATGCCAATTTTACGTACATTTTTGTGACGTCTGGAGCCAAAGGTTTAATTTGTTCTGAGCGTGCATAGGAGAAGAAGAGACAATTAAACACGTACTCTTTGAGTGCAGAGAGTTGTTCCAATACTGGGTTAAATACCTCGGCACACCAAGGATTCTTGCGGAAGTTTTTAACAACATCGAGCGCCTGTTGAATGTCTTGCAGGAATTGTGCTGGCACTATTAAAGTCAGCCACCATGAGGCAAAATACGCGCACGTCGAAGCCAAATTGCGGAGAATAAGCCCGTGAAAATTTTAATCCGTTAATTGTTAAGGTGAATTTGAAAATGTTAAATCTGAAACCAATCGTGAAAAAGAAGAAAAATCAAAAAGTGAAATGTCAGTAACTGGAGGAGTCAACATCAATCTGAGGATGCCTCGTTGAGGAGGCGAAATACGTGTTATCGATTCCTCTTTTGACGTCTCAACTCAACATATTTTTAATTTTGAGTAATTTTTATTATTATTTGTTTATTATTATTACTTGTTTAACACTTTTAACATTTATTCGTTATAAGTTAATAACAGTCGGGTTTACGGACACGACTATATCTCTTTTATTGTTTCATTTACTAAAAAATTTTCTTTCTTTTCTTTTTCCCCATTAGTTTTGATTTGAGGTTTTCAAATTCACCTTTAAAATTAATAACAAACTTTTTTTGTTGCAAAAAGACGAAACAACTCTTAAACTGCATTTAGGCGGAAGTAGTAAATAAATTTCAGGAAAATTAACTAAGGATTAAAGACCAAAAATCTTTATATATTTTGACAGCTATATATTACAAAGGGTGTATTACACGTAAAACGGTCAGCGAAAAGAAAGTCAGGTTTTGAAATTCGTTAATATTCGGTCTAATTGTACTTTTTGGGCCTAATAAAATAATAATTTTCTTGTAAATTACTCGAAATATTGATTGTGTTAAAGTTAGTTTATTCTGCAGTTAATTCCCTGATCGAACATTATATCTATTCAGCTGTCACATACTTTCACCGAAGTATTTGCAGTCAGATTCCGCCAGCGCGATATAAGTGTGGCTATAGCGTGATCTGGGCTGCAGAGAAAAAGAGAGAACATCTTACTACACCAGGTACCTGAAAAAATAAACAGCAAAAGCACTATATAAAAGTGTAGAAGATTAAATCAAACTAAGATTAGCTAGTTTTTCAAATATAGTTTAATACTGCCGATAGAATCTTTTCAATCGTCAGATGTATTAATTTCCTCCTTCTGTCTCTTTCGCACTAAAAGACCGGAAGTACTGAATATCTCGACGCGACGCTCACAGCGTCCCCTGTTACAGACTGTTACATCCGGTTTCAACTTCCTACTCTATCCAAATAACGGTTTTTACTTTGAAATGATATAGTTTACTTTATTTATGTCTTCCTTAGTACAGAGTGCGTACATTGCATAAATAAAAAGGTCTTTGCAAAAAATATTTAAAAACCTTAAGTTTTGTTTGGTTTCAAAAAATCCAGTCGTTTTATTATTATTATTATGTAGATCTAAATATGAATGATTTATGTTACGAATTTCTCTGAGGGATAAGATTTTTAATGGTATTTATTATACGTTAATCATATACGACAGACAGACGTGAAACTACTACTACTACTGAATTTATCTCTCGATTTATTTAGAGATTTTTAAATAATATTGCATGCCAGTATTGTCTACTAAAACCTATATTAAACCGTATTTTGATTAAAATGATTTGCAAATACTATGTTCACTAAAAAAATATTATTATTATTGTGCCCCGCGTTTTCACCCACGTATAATTTAAAAGACGCTTACAAAAACCTTAAAACTAGCCTATGTGTTAGTCCAGGGTGTCAGCTAACTACCTCCATACCAAATTTCATCAAAATTTGTTCAGCCATTTGAGCGTGAAGAAGTAACAAACATATAAGCATACTAAACTTTCACCTTTATAATATTAGTAGGATAGATACATAGCTCAAAAGTAAGCAAGCTAAAGTGGGCCGGTCACATCTTTAGTTGAACCGACAATCGATGGAGAAGAAGAGTGCTTGATATTATTGGCAATTGTAGTTTAAAACGCCCTCAAACCAGGTAGAGCGAAGATTTGCGGAAGGCTGCTGGAAGTGACTGGTTGCAGACAACCGGAGATCGGATCCAATGGCAAACCTTGGCAGAGGAGCTACTAGTTGTCCATGGATCTTTAAATATTATTAGAGAAGGCAATGCTGCAGCAAGGTATGCGTAATATCAGTTTTCCTTTGCCTGCCGGCAACCAATAGGACGAAATCCTGACTTCAACCTTGCGGTTGATTTTTTAGTATCGTTGTTCCGAGCTAGTATCTTAAGCACTATTTATTATGATTATTAGTATCATAGCCTAAAAAAAAATTCGATCACATTTTTATTTGCGTAACAGATAGTCGTAGAGTTTGTTTTAAAGCTAAGATAAGTGTTAATTATAAATACGAAGCATTATTAAACATAATGATTTATTATCAAACGAGTTTCATATTATCAAATCTGAGGCACGTTCAAATAAGTAAATAAAATAACATTCATGGCTTACCTTATCCGTTTAAATGTGAGAACGGAAAATCATTTTTAAGAGTGTATATTTTTGAACAGCCGATATCGAGTTGCCCCGCACCCCGCACTAGAGGCTGTCCGGCGCAGGTGATATTGAGGTGCCAACGCGACGTGCCGATGTGCATTCACATAAAATAAACTATTATTTAAAATACGTGCGGAAATACCGTTTCATATTGAAAATTGAATTTCTATCCAATTTTCATAATAACAAGCTACAACACTGCAAAAAACATTTTACAACAGAGGTGGGGTATAAAGAAATTTTTTTGGAGATTTATCTACTTGGGAAACTAAGAAAAACTATCGTAAGACCATCGTAATCTAGGTCATGAATTTCTTGCTCGACTGCATCCCGATTGACGCACATACTCACATAGCTAGGCAACATTCATGCCTACTGAAGCGCAAGTAGAAACAAAATGAAGTGGCAATAGAAATCTTGCGCGATTATACAAACATTCCTTCCAAGTTAAATTATAGCAGATCGAATAGTGGAGAGGCCAACTAAATAAACGGTAACTAACAAGCTCTGAACGACCCTCGTCAATTGAGACTGGTTTTGACAGCCACTACAGAAGCTTAGCAGTTGATTATAATGACCCGGTGTTTCAAGTCTGCAAATTTACAACTTCTATCTAAAGTTTCTTAGAAATAAATACCTACATCGATAAAATTGATATTAACAAAAAAATTATGAAACAAAATAGCAATATAACAATTAATTCTCAGTATTCGACGGTAACAATGGGTCATTACATTATACTTATAGCCAATATATTATAGCCAATCGTAAACAAGCTAAATTATTAAAAAGTATACAAAAAATCCCAACTGCAACAAAAACAATTGACTAGGATTTTTTTTCCATTTTTGATTTTTATTTGATTTCCTGACGTCGTACTTAAATATTATATAGCTGTCACTCCTACAAATAACGACACTTCGTGTGTTCAAATTCATAAAGCTGTTTAGGCTACAGTGCGTGCCAGAGAAATAGACATACATACATACCTACATACCCTTGAAACACATAACCCTCCTTTTTCGCAGTCGGGTAAAAATATAGGTTAGGTCTCTATGGGCTCTCCTATGTTTTACGATTATACTGTATTTACCATTATGGAAATTTGTACAGATCTTCTTTAATATGGTTGTCAGCATCAGTATTAAGAAAAATATATAAATAGAGAATTTACCAATTGGGCAATAGACCGAGGCGATGGAAGTATCATAAATGCAATTTACAGTAAATTCTGTACATATTCGTATGACGTTGAGTAAAATATAAAAAAGACTGACTGTAAATAGCAAATTGGATTAGCACTTCTTGCTAAAGCATAAAAAAATCCAACGGGCTTATCGAGGGCTTCATATCGAGATTAGCAGATACTTTTGAGCAATTATGGCTCTGTGATACCGAGTACAAATGTCGCCTCGAACGAGGAAGTTCGAATTCTAACAATGAGCCCGAGCTTTCGATGAAGGAAATCGTGATGAAACGAGAGTATAGTTGTAGCGTATATTCAAATGCCCACCTGGCTAGCTACCACCTTCAAGTTGAAAAGCTGTCGCCAAGCACCTATAAGTGTGTTCCGGCAGCTACACTTAAGAGCCAGTCCTCCCACTAGGCTTAATGTGTTACCATCGTGAGCCAGATCCTCAATTCAATAAACCAATGAAGAATTTAAAAAAAAACTAATAAAAATTTATACATACCTTTATTACCATTTTTAACTTTTTACCACACTCTACAAATTATTATCAGTATTACAGAAAAATAATGAAATAAGAACATTTTATATTATATACCAAAATAATTTAAAATAATTGAAACTGTATTTGAAAATTGAATCAAATAAAAATCAAGTAAAAAATCAGTATCTTCGCAATATGTAAGAGCTCTCTAAAAATTGCTAGACAAAACCAAACTCTTTAATATCCCTAATCCGATGAAGTGATACAATTTATGCCGCGTATTGCGCAATCGTAAGCGCGAAAACCCTTTTGTGTTTTGAAAAAAAAAGAAAAGCTAGAGATATTACCGAAGCCTTCACAGTTACGCTCCCGTCATTCAATATCCACTGATATCTCATTTTGCCGCGCGAATAGAGCCGAAAAGAAAGGATAGCGATTTAGGAGGGCTTAAGAAACAGTCCAAGGCAGAAGCAATTATCGTTATAATACAAAGAAATTAAATTTCATAAAAATAATAATTTAAAATTAAACAATATATTATTACACTAACAAAAGAGAAATGGTTTAGAATTAACTCTCTTGGAAATTTTTCACACAAACATTAATTAAAATACTTTGGAAAAAGAACATGAAAAAACCACAGTTTAAAATAAAACATAATAACATAATTTTTTGTAGGTAATTAATTTCCAAATAATATTGGCTGGCGCCTCCGACTTGTAATATTTAGTTTGAAAGTCGGTTTTATTATATATAGGTTGTATTGAATTTACTTTTAAATCTGATTTTTTTTTTTATATACCGTAATTGTATCATCACCGCGTAGCTCTTATGGACAAGCGTAGTGATATGAAGGTTAGATTACTATTTGAAAAGTCTTCTACCGACCAATGAAAGAACCATCATAATCAACTCAACCACTTCAAATATTAGCACATGAACAAAGAAATATACATAAATGTTAAAAACGCGTTTCTAAATTTCCTTAACATAGAAATAACCACGTGAGCTTGCAATACTTCAATTTAACTATTTATATACATTAGGTTTAATGTACAGCTTTTCTGAAAACAACTGTGAAAAATACATCACAAAAACCTGAATATTGGTTAAAAATAGTTCAATAGTTTTTATAAGTATATAACTTGCACCAAAAGCGTTTCATCCCTCGAAAGGCTGTGGTCTCTCGACACCGAACATTGAGTTTCGTGTCGCGACACATTTTTCTGAAAATATTATTTCGAAGGCATATGTGGCAAGTTATTATGTTAAACCCACTTATGTAATGATGTAGTCAAATACAATATAAAATAATCGTTTGCATTCATTGATAATATTACAGAAAATTGAATAACAAAAATTATTTGAAAAATCCTTAATTACTTCTCTATAAAAAAAATCTGGTAGTATTCACTGCACTTAAAAATCTATCAAACTTCCATACCATAGTATTCATACAATATCCATACTTGAGTTATTGTAAATCATTAACGATAATATTTAAATTTAAATATTTTTTAAAACAAAGTTTCATATTTTCACATAAAAGCTAAAATTCCTAATATACTCTTTTATAAACTTATTTCCCCTATTTATATCGTACAATAGTTATGTTATAGTAAATTTTAGCGATAACTTTTAATCTGAGACATTTTGTTTTTTGTTACAAGAAACACTTTTTTTTCAATTTAAGCTTCGGTTCGTACAAAGGGCTCAATATAAAGAGATTTTACAGGCCGAAAAGAAAACAAAAATGAATCAGAGTTTGTAAAGCAAAACTCTGAATCGTAGAAAAACAACGGGAACTCAGCACTGCATTGTCACCTCGAATCCACTTTCAATTAACGTGCTCGCGGAAGCGTTAACGCATTGCGCGACCCACCCACCGCGTCGCCTGCCATAAAGATTGATACACACTGAGCATTAAATATAGATAGATATTTATAAAAAAATATGCATTGCCTCTGTAATTTTGTAATTTTGACTGACAGCCTTCTCCGCTTCCTACAAAGTTCGGTGAAGCTGTAAATGCCAGTCCAACAGGGCTACTCAGTGCAAGAAAATTATTTCATTTGTGTCTTAAACGTGGTGCGTTATTCAGTATGTGCATAGTTTCAAATAAAAATTATACCAAACATAATATTTTTTATATAACAACAGTAGGAAAGCACAGTAAACGGTTTAGATTATATCAACCTCAACTTTATCTATTCCAAACTAACTAGTCATGAGTTAGCAAATTCGGTTTAAGCAGCAGACAATTACATATTATACACGGGAGATACGTTTATTTGAGTGTTTGTCAATCTCGCTCCAACAACTAGACAGATTGTAATTAATGGAATGACAGTCAATTGTTTCGTGGAATAGGACATAAGATATTTTATTTTTATCGCCAACAAAGCGGAAGTACAGCAGCTCGTAATAATAAAAGCTAAGATATTTTATCATTGCTTAATCACTTACCGAGAGGTACATATTACATATATTTTGTTTTTTGATGAACTACAATCAATGCTATTATTTTACCGATTTAGGACAAAAATAATTGCAATAAGTGTTATCTACAACAGTATTAAAATTGGTCAGTGTAGCTCAATCCTAATAAATGACGCCCCTACGTTATTCAAATATCTCTCAGACGGCGAGGATGCTAATTACGCAACCTAGGGTGTCTACGGCCTATTTAATCCCTGTTTGCCATCATATCATCATACCTACGAATGATTTTAATTTAATTCTGCAATACTAGTTTTGTAAAACATATTTATAAATTTAATTCGTATTTTTTTAATTTTATTGAACATCAAATCTACAGGCTGTGGACATCCTAAGAGTATTTAATTATGTGATAATCTATACTAATATAACAAAGCAGAAAGAGTTTGTTTGTTTGTTTGGTCGAACGCGCTAGTCTCAGGAACTACTGGAACGAATGTAAAAAAAATTGTGTTGGATAGCCCATTTATCGAGAAAGGATATAAGGCTAATAGGCTATATAAAATTACGCTACGACTAATAGGAGCGGAGCATCATTCAAAAATGTTGCAAAAACGGGGGAAATGTATTCCTTTCGAGAGCCTCCATTGCGTACGCTGCGTGAATAATTAAAGTTACGCAACAATCTTGTGTGAAAAATTTCCTTAAAACGTTCTAAAAAAAAGTCCGGGACAGCATATGGCTATCTTTTAAGGTTTACTCAATATAACCTTTTTATGGTGATAAAATTTGTTCTAAAATAATGTATTATATGCGAAGGTGTTATTATATACATGTCATTAATCCTTATAGAAATAAATACTTTACTCCTTACAAGTCTTTAATTTTGTACAAAATTGGCCTTTACAGTAATTAATTTAAATAAATATCTTAGGAGATATCATAGTTTTAAAATAACTCGGCAGCAAAATAATGATCAAGTATCGCGAGTGCATTTTTATTAGCAGAATAATGTGGGAGGAGGGCGCTACTTTTAATACAGTGCCTATGACCAACTCTCTATAGCCCTTTCTCTCTCTCTCTGTTATATGACGCAGACGAAGTTGACTAAAACCGAAATAAATCAGTTTGCGCTAGCTACCACGTGCCCCTACCGTAATGTAGTTACATACACTATAAACTGCCTTTACGTATACTATACCATACACCACTACAAACGCAAAAACGTCTCCAAGCTGGTTTGGCTGTACACATACTAATGTGTACAAAGTTCGACTACGGTTTCACCACAGCCAAATATTTTTCTGCCACAAAGTAACAAATCGGCCCGAATTTTAAAGTTAGTAAGTAACACGCACTAGAACCCGCGGTGTTTCATCTCAAATTTTAGAGGTAGGAATATATTAGGTCGCTTACCATCATCTTGGTCGTATGCTTGTTTGCCACCTTAGTTGTATAAAAAATTATGGAACGACCTGAGATCACGGTCGATTTAGCACAGCGATAACTGCTTTTGGAAAATTAAAATCTGAAGTTTTCCTTTCCCATGGCCTTAACTTTGTTTCCTTCGGAGATGTGGTGCTTATATCGTAATGAATCGATTCTACTTGCAGTGCCTAAGTGAGATAGTACGTGTACACTGGTTTGATCGTATTTGGAAAGTAAAAGTTCTGCGTCGCGCTAATGTTTATGGCATAGACGCTGAAGCTTTGCTGGTATGGCCATGTGTTATGCATGCCAGATGAGAGGGTAGTCAAGCGCATCTTCTATGGTGAGCTTCAAGAAGGTAATCGAAAGCAAGGAGGACAGCTCTTGCGTTATATAGATGTGTTCAAAAAACACACGAATAGGTGCAATATTGACTTCTCAAAATGGGAAATGGTCGGATTGGAGAAATACTTTAAAGAAGAACCTCGATGCTTTCTTCGGCTAATTCTTACTATTACGTTGCCGGTATCTTGACTTGTTCCAAGTGTAATCACACGCTCACGGCTAATATCTACGCTCGCGTGAACTACAGAATATCGTCGTTCGGACACAGGTTCAAATTGTGCTACCCTCGTTGTCGATTATTTTAAAGACAAAAATGCTTACTGTGGGTGATCTTATGATTTACTCAGCGTAATCCATTTATTTAAGCGCCCCAAAATCGTCGTTTTTTTCCAAATTAATTTTCATTTGCGAAGAACTTTTTTTTCTAAATTAAAATTAAATTAAAAGTTAAGTTACTTCGTATAAGATCAGCTAAACCGCTTTAACCAGCTATAACCGTAATAAACAGACAGACAGACGAAAATTTTAAAAATTAGTATTTTGGTATAGGTACCGTATATTCTTTCATACGTATTTAGTAATGTTACATAACAAACAGACACCTCAACTTTATTTATTTGTAAAGATTAATGTACCAATCAGATGTACAGAGGAAAAAAGATTTAAAAATTTGTATTTATTAATGTTCTTTAATGATGTTCGACGTTATTTTTTCACACTGCCTTCGCATTATTTATTGCCGTATCTGTAGCCTTTATGTAACATATAACGTTGAAACAGTTATGATGAACCACAAACTTCTAAAACGTATCTCGTAGTTGGTGTAGCCACATTCAATTAAGTCGAGCGCGGGACCGTTAACTACACACAGCACGTGCGACTATACATTATAACAAGCTATTTATATATGTGTTATGTACATATGATAAAGTAATGATCAGTTAGCGAAAAGCAGTTTTCCTGCCATAAATCACAATTTAAGACCTTTTGAGAACTTTACGAATATAGGTATATTTTTTAATTTCTCTTTCTCTTATAAGCACAATATCATCTCATGTTAAGATATGATGTGGACCAAGATGGTAACGCATATTACTCAGATAGCTAAGATGGGCCATACCCGCAAACGTTGCCGCCTCCGCTCCTACTCACAGCGGCCGCTTGCCGGTTATTTTTAAAAACGTACATGCTTATTGTGAGTTATCCTTAGAAGATAGATATATGCTATCGTTGATTTTATATAGGTCTTTTTAAGTATACAATTATGTACTACATTAATGTTACATAAATTTTTTAAGCGCCCCAAAAGCGTCTTTCTTCTACCATTATCGTCACCGCTTATTTCATATACTGGTCCGATAAAATGGTTATGAATGAAAAAAAATACATGAAAAGAACATAAAAGGACAGAAAGACAGAGAGACGTTGGGTTTTATAATATGTATAGATATAGAACTATACATAAGAGACACCTATTTATATATAAATATAGGGAGTATTTTCAGTCGATTTAATCTAATGACGTCGGGTCCCGTCGCGCTAAAAGCTCGTTTATAATAACATTACTTTCGTTTTCCTGCCGGCGAGCGAGGCTAAACCAATTAAACTCTGTATCATGTAGTTTGCATGATGTACCTCTACTATGAGACAATTACATTTTACACTGTAATATGCTTAAATATGATTCTAAACATAGATGTGTATATAATTCTAAATCACTCATTTAACCCATTCGCCTCCACCACAGTTTTCATAGACATCTTCTGCCATCCCGTCATACATTTTATATTTTTATTTTATGGCACTGAATGGGTTAATTAATATAGTCTGTTGGTCTTTATAGGGTTAGGATACGACACATACACTAGGTTCAGGAGTAATACCAGCCATAGGCGTGTCGGATTCTGGGATCAACCAGTGTATATCTAGTAATCAAGCGGGGTGGTGAGGATCTGTCCCTAACTGGATCGCAATCATCATGCACGTAGTGATAAATACGTCAAAAGTCTTTCTTTTGGATTGTCGTGTTTCGGATTCAGCCATCATTTATACAGCTGCCGAGAGGCTTGCGTGCCAGCATAACAGCAACGACTGGCGGTGTATTGCCAATCTCTCGATGGACAGCGTTTGGTTTTGATTATACTTTACTTACCATGAGGCGTGATATGATATAAAAAAAATGCAGTGCTTTGTAAGGTACTTTTTAAATAGCTATAGGACTGCATTGAGTTACTTCAGAATAGATAGAGCATATTCATTTAAGCTTCGAAGAGTGACGTGAGTGGATATTTCTTATCTCTATAATTCTGGAATGATTATAATGAAGATTTTATTCTGGAATTTAAAAAAATGCAAATTAATTATGTACTTTGAATATATTATATTCTCCTATATTCATTTAACAGTTTTAGTAAAAATAATATTTTTTTACGTATATGTTTCATTTCAATAAATAAATGGTAATTTCTTAAATTCAGAACTATTTTGACCTTTCAGGGAGAGAAATATCCACTCTAAAGACGGTTTCAAATTCGCGACTAAGTGCCGTGCGAAAACAGGGCGACAGCAGAGCTTCGGCCGCTCTGCTTTTTAAATCCACATAAATATAGAACGCGCGAATGCAGCGCTACACCCGCGCTGCGGCCGTGCATGAATTCATCGATCGATTAGTGACGGTACGCACATAAAGTTTGTTCGAGTCCAAACATGGATGAAACTCAGATTGAATAATTCCTGCGATATAAGATTCGAGATCCGACAAGTAACTACAGCATGTTAAAAGCGAAATGGAAAAGGCATGGGAATAAATATGCCATAAATTTATTCAGTTGTGTTTTAGAAACCGACTCGTCTACATTCCCGACCGACACTAAAAAGAGACAAACACATACGTCCAAATATTGAACTGTTGAGAAAAGT
This sequence comes from Saturnia japonica, assembly GCA_033032175.1. NCBI lineage: Eukaryota > Metazoa > Arthropoda > Insecta > Lepidoptera > Saturniidae > Saturnia > Saturnia japonica. The sequence continues at coordinate 16,759,712 of CM065311.1, read as the reverse complement.
TTTTAATAGTAGCACCAAGAACAATGTTTCTTAATCAAGTTCTATCGTGAAAATGAAATGTACAACACTATGACTCTCGAACACAGCAACAGCCGCGCTGCTGTCGCGCGGCATTAATTGGCTAGTTTGAATGCGCCCTAAGTATCATTTTCTTCCTTGAAATTTTGCTAAATATACCTACTCTACCACAAAGCACATGCTAGATGTTTCTGAAGTACATAATATAAAATAAAAGTTGTACCTATTGTAACACGTAATTTTAACAACAAAGTAAATAAGACATCCTCTAACCCCGAACAACACAGTTTTAAGAAGAGATGAACCTGCAAAAAGTTTTTCTCTGTTCCACCCATTAAGTTAACGCTCTTCAATAAATCCTTCGGACAGCACTCTTTGTTATTGTTTGGCTTTGTTATAGTTTGATGAAAATAAATCATTGTTTCAACTATAATAATGCAATAAAAAATTACTTGATACGGTCATGCTTTGTATTTATATTACATAGTAAATGTGCTATAAATAGATGTGTTTATTTAATATTTCAAAAAATGTAAATAAGCATATTCGATACATGTGCTGCGTATATAGTTTGGGGATTATAATATTAATTAAGTTAGTTGAAAGTCGGAATATTTTGCAAATGGATTTGTTGTTAGGTCAAGTATTATTGTTACAAGCAAGTGTTATATAGAGTCAATTATTATCATACATATATACAATTATTAGAAAACGCATTGTGGTCACAGATCCACCATAGAGACAGCTGGCGTCTCCCCAAAGGGTCGCGAACGGTATTCAATTCTACAAATATTGTAGAGTACCTAAATTACATAGTTTAGGTATTACGTATTTAGGTACAGACAATTCTACAGTCTATATCATTATGATAATTTATAGGTTACGTTATATTGTTTTGTTGTAAAACTAACTTTTTTTTATACATTATACGTTTAAGCGTTTGGCCAAAGTCTTCTCTTATATTTAGTGATGATGTGACCCATAGATGGTCCGAAACCAGAGGTCCGAGTCTGGTGGAAGACCATGGCTGATCGGAAAGTAGAACGGAACTGTACCAGGAACTCGCGCTATAGGTAACTTGCTGGTTCGCGATGCTTATTCCACCACAATTAACACTTGGAGTTGTTCTTTAAAAACACTTTAAGTTGGTAATGTTTTTTAACTGATACAGTTTTTTTATAGATGAAAAGATAGCGTTCGATGCGTAGCAGTCAGTTTTCAACAGAGAGTGGTTTTGGCGGTTGTGCGTTCCGTTCAGAAAATAAGGGAAGGTGTAGTATATACTACATAGATTAAATATATAGTGTGAAGTATGAGATAAATGGAAAAGTATAGATAACGTTATAAACATACAGATGGCGTTACCACGAGTGTTAAAGGCTCCTTCCTACATACTACGCCGGCGACACGGCAGACGTGTTTTTGTCGCTTAAATCATTAGCGAGCCGCGGGTAACAACACTATCCACTAGCTGGATTGTGTGAATTGATGCTTGCAACCCGTATAACCTGGAGGCTCATTTATTGCGGCAACCCGGGTTTTGCCGGCGCCATACCTTAAGCCTTGAGGATGCTAGCTAGAAGCCACGCAGAAAATGCTTTACCACCACATAAAAAAGGCTCTACAATCATGCAGAAAACGGCCAACACCATTACATTACTCACATTATAATATCTGCGTCGAGATACAAGTAACCGAAAAGTCGGGATAGGTCACCAATAAATTTAAACAGATATCAGAAATTATACGATTCAGCTACACTTTGCTCGGACCGGTCGTAAATAATGATAAAACTCTTATTATTAAGCACTCATAAATCAATCCGATAAAATTTGTAACGCTATCGAATAGACCGTGCGTTTCGATTGATCTCTAAATAAATTTGAATCAATAAACCGCTTTTATGTTTATTATTATTTTACGATCATGATTTTGTGAATTATTTTAGAATACTACCACCCGACCGACAGATGTTGTTCAGCTCTTTCGACTTGACCACTGACAGCGTTGTCTAGAGGATAATAACATAGATAATCGATAAAATAAATTTATCTATGTTAATATATCTATAGTTCTTTCTGTACATTTAATATTTTTATTAAAATAAAATAAAAAATTGACTGTCTTTCAGTTTCTATGTTCGGAGATTCTTATGAAATTTTGTACACGGGAAACATACATGATACCAAAAGCAATTTAGATGCTATAATAATTGTTAGTATCTAACGCATTAGAAATCGGAGAATACAATAATAATTTTCAACCAATTTTGATGAAAATTGTACACGGGAAATGCATGCCATTCCTCAATTGCATGAATTCCATGAATACGGCATAGGAATTTTCAACAATATGAGTAAAAATAAAATTACGGGATGTAAATAACTACTGCGTAGTAAGAAACGCGAGCGGAGCCGCGGGCACACCGTTAGTCCCTAATATTAATACGAGCTCAATCGGTTAAATTGTTTAAAATTTGTACGATCACTAACAGATGCAAATAAGATTTTAATATATGAGATATTAAAAGCTAGTAGGTATGCATAAATTAAATCCATGCAATCAATAACATTGAAGTTTTTATTTTTTGTAATATCAAAATAACAGCTTTTTACTAAATGTATATAGAAGAATAATACATACAGTACCTATAAAAATAAACCATTTTTTTTGTCTGTCTGTTTGTTCCGGGTAGTCTCCGAAACGGTTGGACCGATGTTGATGGGACTTTCACTGGCAGAAAGCTGATGTTATTTTAGAAAAATAATTATGTTTCTGCGCGAATACAATAATTTTTATGTTTAAAGTGACAAGCTAATTAATAATAAAATTTATGGAAATATATTTCACTATAGATTTAATTGACATCATTTCCGTACGAAAAAATGTCTGTGTTACCTTTTTTTAAGTCGCATCCAAAGAAAATGTTTGAAAAATGTTATAAATAACTAACTAACATTCTGAAATTAATAATTCGATCTAAAGTTGTAGAAAAGTACTCGGAAACATAAATTTATCAGGTATAAAATTCAATCATAATACGTATAAAGGTTTTAATATGAGAATCTTGCCAAGTAAAAGCAAACCAGATAATTAATTTGATCTAATATTCAAAAATATACTTTTGATAACTAGATGCAAACCTTGACCATACTCATTTGAAGTTTCCGTGGTGTAGCGGTTATCACATCTGCCTAACACGCAGAAGGCCCCCGGTTCGATCCCGGGCGGAAACATTATTTTTGAAATATTCAATTTTTACTAAATAGTATAATATCTACAGTTCTATTACTTCGTGTATAATTTTCCTGCGCTGTATTCACTTCGAATCAAATGCAGGTAAATAAATGATATGAATATGAAAACTATTTTAATGTAACAGTATCTGAACATTCAATTTAGGCTCTAAGAAGGCACTTATGAACGTCAAAACACTACTGCCGGTTCGGAAAATATTCCAGACATCGGAAAGAACCGGTAAGAAACTCGATCGGGTTTATCTTTTTTTTGTCACCTGTAGGTACAATAATAATAATTTAGTAGATACACAGAGAGGGAGTCACTTCCAGACATCGCTATCATTCACATAATGATCCACCCTATAATAACCTTTTTCGGTACACGAATACGTCGTATTTTATACAAGCTCGGTGTAATGAAAATATTGGATGGTAACTAAAACCGGATTACCTATTGCGACCGATTGAGACATGAAATCCGTGCCTGTAATATATACCTACGAGCTTGCAGTTACTATATTAGTCAGATCGCGACTTCTTTGCAATCGCGGCAACAGCCCAAGCCGATGTCCGGCCACTTTGGCACCCTTGCGCGCTTGTTGCCCACGCTGAGTGCCTTAAGCGCTCGCCCCCAAGCCCGGTTAAGCTGTAAAAGCCATCAGCGGCTCTGTTTTTAGGAAGGGCCCCCTCAGGCTAACAGTAAGGTCAGATCGAAAAAAAAAGTTACGATACATTTAAAACTGGCAAATTTTTTTTTCTAATATTAAGTATTCAGTGCATAATTATGTGATCATTTTATATACAGGGTATTAGTAGACCGCTCCCGAAAATGAAGACAGACGATAGTACTAATGACACCTTTGATGATGGGATGGAAAAAAAATTAATCCTGATAAAAAAAAAATCATATTATTTAAACTTTTTATTAGCATTATTTACGCTCCATCGTGTTAGTACAGCTAAATGAAACGATAATTTCATAAAAAATACATTACTTTACTTAAAAAAAAAAAACCAGCAATGAAACACAAAATCAAAAACAGCTGATGCTCGGATCAACGAACGCCCGGGCGCAGCTTCAATCTTGCGCTGCACGCAACTAACAATCAAATAAATACTTATTTACAACATTTGTCTAAATAACTAACTTATCTACTTTGCCACAGTGCTAGTCTTTACCTAGCCACTTTCTTTCGAATTCACCGGTTAAATAAGCTAAGTACCGGGTTCGATTCCCCGCTTATGAAAAAAATACTTGAATGAAATTTTAAAAAGGATAGATTCATGCTTTTTAATCCGTCGTGTAATTATATTTATTACTCTGATGTATTCAGTTATGTAAGATCTACTCAGATCAATTCAAAAATAAGTTATAAAAAAAAAATTGGTATGAAACAGCTTACCGATCTAAATCCTCCGTGGCCTTATGAGATGCGGCTCAAATTGTGCCCCATTCATTTCGAGGCAGATTTGAGCTCGGCGTTGCGTCTCCTTATGCAGTCGGGGCATCATCGTGGGGTCTTCGACACAGTCCGCACGTAGTTTGTCGAAAACATTCACGATCCTTTGGCGCATTTCGTTAGCACTATCACACTCACGATTAAAAACCCTTTCTTTCACATACCCCCACAGAAAGAAGTCTAACGGGGTCAGATCGGGTGACCGAGGTGGCCAAGCGTGTGGTCCTAGTCTGCCGATCCAGCGATCATCAAACAGCTCGGTGAGGCGCTCACGGACGAAGCTTGCCACATGTGGAGGTGCACCATCATGCTGAAACCATGTGCGGCGATATTCAGTCAATGTTAGGTTGTCTAAAATGTCCACTATTTGTTCATTTATAATGTTTAAATATCGCTGTCCGTCACGTCGCTGTGGCAGAAATACTGGCCCTAGTATGCGATCCTTAAATAAACCTGCCCATAAATTAACCGACCATCGGGTTTGGTGCCCGGTTTGTAGAACTGCGTGCGGGCTCACCTCGGAATACACGTGTGTATTTCTTCGGTTCCACAACCCGTTTCTGGTAAATGTTGACTCGTCCGTCCAGATGACGTGTTCAATGAAATCAGGGACACGTTGTTGCTGGTATAATAACCAACGGCAGAAAACTCGCCGGCGGTCGTGATCGCCGAGTACCAAAGCTTGCACTTTGTATGGCCGCATTCGGTTACGCTTTGACACCTTATGAACTGTCCAGTACGACACACTTGTTCCATTCCGACACCTTAACAATTTAGCAATACTTCGTGTACCTAAGTTCGGATACCGGCGAACGACATCTAAAATGCGCTCCTCGGCCTGAACTGCCACTTGACTTCCACCTCCTGTCGCTACTGGAGCAATGGGTCGATTTTCCAACACTTGCTGAAATGCTGTTGTTATCAGACGAGAGTCAGCCGGATGTCGAGCTGTCGGGAATCTCTCTCGGTAAATTCGTAATGCACGCGAAGCATTCCCGCGAGCTTCTCCAAGGCACATTATTCATTAACATGCTACCGTATTCACGAACACTATAAACGTATGCGTTAGGCATTATTAAAACAAAACTCTCATAAAATCAACACAATCTTAAAGAGAAACAAAAAACGTAACAATAAAATAATGACAAGAACTTAGTTAACAATACGATTGAACGAATATCTGTCGCCCACGCACGCGCACATGAAATGAAAGTCAAAGTGTAACTGTCTCAAGAACTAAAAATACTAAACTTAATAATCAACCCCGCCAAAAGAAATAAAGCGCCGCGGGCCGCCTCCTTGCAGTAGCCCCTCGTTAGCGTCGAAAGCGGCACTTTGATCTTTTCCGCAGATCGATAAATCGTTATACCTACATTCACGACTATTATTTCATAAGTTTAGTTATCCCTACTGACTAGTCTTCATATGGAATTTAGAAGTTATAATTCAATTTTTTTTTATACATTTATACAATCAATTGTACCCTGACGTAACAAGAAGCTCGCTACTACAAAAATGATATTAGAATATTAAATTAACCTAATTGGATTATCACGTACACAATTAAAAAATTTACAATTTTGTACAAGAAATTAAAAATGAAATGGTACAGAATAATGTAATAGTTGAAGAAACTATTTGCGCACAATTTGAGCCGCATCTCATAAGACCACGGAAGCTTTAGATCGGTAAGCTGTTTCATACCTACATTTTTTATAAATAACTTAGTACTGAACTGATATGAATAGGTACATAACTGAATACATCAGAATAATAAACATTCTTACACGATGGATTAAAAAACATGGCTCAATGCTTGTTAAATTTTTATTTAAGTATTTTTTTCATTCGCGGGGAATCGAATCCGTTACTTTTTTAATTCAACCGGAGAATTCGAATGAAAGTGGCCAGGTAGACACTAGCACAGTGGCAAAGTAGATAAGTTAGGTATTTAGACAATATTGTAAATAAGTATTTGTGCGATCGCCAGCTGCAGGCCGCGTGAGAATGGCACCGCGCCGCGCTCGCGCTGGACTGGCGCCGCGACGCGCCGCGCCTGCGTGTTATTTGACCCGAGCAATCAGCTGTATTTAATTTGGTGTTCATTGCTGGTTTTTTTTAGTAAAGTATTGTATTTTTTTGTAAAATTCTCGTTTCATTAAGTTGTACTAACATGATGGAGCGTAAATAATGCTAATAAAAAGTCTAAATAATATTTTTTTTTTAATCAGGATCAATTTTTTTTCCACCCCTTCATCAAAGGTGTCATTAGTACTATCGTCTGTCTTCATTTTCGGGAGCGGTCTACTAATACCCTGTATATGTATATATCTAGGCGACCGAGCTATTCTCGGTGTCTTTTAAACAAAAAAAAAAACACCTATCTAAGTAAACTTGGAATGTAAAACATTATCTAAATGCAAAGTTTCATCTGAATCAATGGAGCCGTTTCCGAGAAACCAATTACTTATATATACAAGAAATGCTCGCTTATCATAATAAGATTATGCCTTCACAGTTTAGGTTAGGTTGATGCGACCATAAAATGCAAGCCAACTGCTGTGGCCTTTTCACGAATATTATAGAAAAAATTTGAGCTTTGTAAATTTTCCTGTAAAAAATTGTCTCTGTGTATAAGCCATCCGTGTCCGAAACTACAGAGATGGTTATCGTCCGTGAAAGGTGGTAAAATAAAATAAAATACATTTCATGAACAGATATGACATATTTATAGGAACTTACAAAATAATAACTATACGAAACAAATTAGATCCCTTTCAAATTATAGCTTGCTTACTCTATGAACTATTATGACCTTAACTTTAAAGTCTCGAGCATCCAATTTATTGAATACATTCGAGTAATATTACAAGAATGTATTTGCGCCCGTGACTTCGCGTATATATTACAATGGATAACATAAATATCTTCTACATGAAAACCCTTAGTCATCAATCTAAGATATGTAATGTATTTAAGTAATATTATTAGAATCGCGTTCGTGTTTATATGAACTTTTAACATGAAATAATTTTCATCTATCAACTTTCATAGTGATCAATCAAACGGTGTTGGAATTTATACATATCATATGTAATATGTACTAAACAATTTTTTTTTTTAAATATAACTCATTATATTAAATCAAGGCATCATAAAATGTTTTTCGGGCGCTGACATGGCTTACACTCTAAGCCTTAGAGATACATCAAAATAACGTACTAAAGAATTGTAGTTCATCAAATAGCCTAAAGAAAAGCGCGTGATGGCATATGTCAATCCTAAGGTTGACTCACAGTAACCATATTTATCTTCTACATTAATAACTAAAAATATTAGGATATTTGCTAAGCTATTTTCTCCAATTCAGCATTAATTCTTATCCACATAAATATATTAGTTAACTTGGACATTTCATGTAGATTAAAAAGGCTTTGTACATAATATTATTTAAATAAATACCGTAGAAGATATCACAGATATACGTGCAACACTTAGTTACCCACATACAACATTACACATGTATGAACACACACACGTGCACACCACACAGGTACATAGGTTCTGTAAGGGACTTTTTTTTCATTTTTTGCGCTAGTTAGTGTAGAAAAACCATTCCGATCACTAAATAAACATACGCATGGCTCCCTCCTTCCTCCCAGGAGGAAGAGAACGTGCATATGAGTATATATTAGTTAGCTCGAATTTGTAGGAGTAGGGAATTAGCCAGATCGCGACCTATTCGCATGCGAGACGACTGCCCGAGCCGAGGTTCGGCCACTCTGGCACCCTCGTGCGAATCGTCAAAAACTTTCGCGGCTGAGTGCCCTAAGCGCTCGCCCCTAAGTTCGGTGAAGCTGTAAAAGCCGCAGCGGCTCTGTTTTTTGGATAGGGCCCCTAAGGCTACAGCGTAGTCAGTTAAAAAAAAAATATCACAGATTCAATATTACGTGCAACCAAAGAATAACTCATAGCGAAACGGTTGCCCATCGCCATCCGCTGTGCATTCTAACTATCAATAGCGATTCGCGATCTAAGCGTACTTTTCTAACTGTAAATCGATGAGACATGATTTTTTAAAAATAAAGGACACCAGATTAGTAAGTATATTGCAACCGTGCGAAGCCGGAGCTGGTCGCTAGTAATATATAAACACGTCGGTAAGTTATAATCAATCTGTTAGTTATTCAATGTTAAATTCACAGTTGAAAAATAAACAGACAACTAAATAAATATACAAGTAAATATATTTCATATTTCTGTTTGTACCGCGATCCCTTACGGTCGACTGGTTGTTCCCTAATAAGAAGTGTACCCTTTGGGCGCCTAATTTAAATTCTATTTGTGTTGAAGCCTCATAGATTTTCACATAAATATATATCGATATTTCTGTTTTGATTGTAATGTAAGCTATTAGTACAATAATTTAGTATATATTATATTTAAACAATGCAAAGTTAAATTTACGATAGTATTTTTTCGAAGGACTTATTCAACTTTTTTTTTGCTTTCTGCCTATGTAGGCAATTTTGCCAATGTCAAGTGTGACAAATACACGTTATAGAATTTAGTTATGAAATGTTCAGTGTACTATAGAATAACCCATAAAAAGGATACATTTACAAAATAGTTACAAATTTGTACATTATACTTATGTAATGTTACTAATCAGAACTAATCGTGAAACTGTACGAGTATATATTCCTCGACATAAGTTTCCTTGAAAAATCATTGAACCCAGTGGCGTAGCTACCGGAGGGCTAGACGGGGCAGTGCCCCGGGGCTCCCATGCTCAGGGGGCCCGTCGTACTTATGACTTACAAACTATAAATTGAACTAGTGAAGATTTCTCCCACAATTGCAATATATATAAACCATATTCCAGGAACGCGACTTTAATAATGGCAACTTATTTGAAAAAATACAGGGGAATTCCCAATAAGTTTTGAACATCTTTGTTTGCAACTTGAGGGGAACTCTCCTGTATTCTTCTTAGGCTGGTTTCACAATCGCACCGTCAAACAGCGCGTTTCAACAGCACGAGCTTGACGTAAGGCGGACCTATGAGAAACGTGGTGCGCTTCAACAGCGTGACTATAAAACAGTACTATATAGTGAATTTACAAGCGCGACGGCGCGACTGTGAAACCAGCCTTATATTGTGCGCCGCGAAGCAGTTGCGGTGGTACTAAACGGTGTATAAAAGTAATCTGTTAAGTAAATTAAAACTTTATTGCAACAAAAAACCTTTTATAGCAAACTTTTTCACATTTTAAATTGTTTTTTTTTTTGGTTTAACTATTACTTGAAAAATAATATTTTTACTTGAGAAACGAAACGCTATTCTTTAGTACATGACACTCCTACCACACTTGTATGAAAGTATTCGTACGAATGTTTGCCGGGAACGGAAGCGTTTGTTTCGTTTTCACTTCTAGTGTGGGCAAGAGGCAAATTCGCGAAGCTTCGTGTCGCATACATAGAAGTGTAGTCGGAGCATTATAGTATAGGTTTGCTAGTGCCATCTGTTAAAATGTTTACCGGTGAGTCCGGGGATTCCCCAACGCCGTGACGCTATATATCAATTACGTTTCTTGTTGATTATAACATAATAGGTTTGCAAAAATAAGAGAACTTAAATAATGGATATAAAGAAGAAACCAAGCGGTGATGATATATGAGAGATGATACTTGATAAAAATTACCGAAAAGTTACATATTTCTTAGTCAGCCGTCTACAAGCAGTTTTAGCCCAAATATTTTGGACTGTGGTTGTGTCTACTGTATTGCAGGCTGAGAAGCCTATTGAAGGACATCTGACAATTATTGCAGTTAAAGATACCACGAACAGGGACGATGTCGCTGATCACAGTAACGGCGACAATGTCTGCGTAGCACAGGTAACAGCAGAAAAACCAACGATCTCGTCAGTTTTCAGGAATTTGTACAATCAATCGAATCAAACTGGAGTACGACGAATCTGGATTACCACAAATCTGGGGTACGTCGAATTCGGAAAACGACAAATATGGAACAAACAATTTTAAATAGATTAATTGGACCCTAGTTTATTTTTGCCCCAGGGCCTTTGGTTACCTAGCTACGCCACTGATTGAACCCTCCAAATTTGATAGCCGATTAAGGGAGACAAAATCGCGTCTCTCGTGGGCCAACCGAAGCGTTCTAGACATTTACTTTTCTTTTCAGTTGTTTACCATATATGTATTTTGATGATCTCAGTAAATTTTCGGGCATGTTGAATAACAAAATAAATATTTTAATCAATAAAAAAACCCTCAATTCGATATTTAAAATTTTACGATTTAAATAATTGTAATGTACAATATATATACGTAAGCACAACACTATAAAAATGAATGTGTTAACATTATTCTCAAGTTTGACATCAGTGATTGTCACTTTGCTCTATGGTATTAAAAAACGAAGTTTAATAGAAATGTTTAGTTTAAAAAAAATAGTTGACTCGGCTAAAAAAAGTAACCGTAATCTGAGCCCGACTGTTGGTGTAATATCAAGAATAACACCTATAAAAGTCAACAAGGTTCAAAAGGAAAATAAATAATGTATTTATCAAACATTCACACACAATAAACCGTCCAACTAAGGCGGTGAAACGACCTCCAAAATGGGCCAGTCGGCCCACTGACCCGCTCACTTTTACGCGTATGACAGATGTGTCGCGGTGAAAACGGCTATACGTCACGCGAACTGATAAACGCCTTATTGTGTCAACGTTAATATGTCACAATTAATAAAAATTTAATCATCGAACATATCTAACTTTGGCCTATTTAGTTTCATAAAAATTATAACTTATTTTTGGCTTTTAAGTCCAGATACAAAAAGAGGTGTGTTATAAGTTTAACGTTTGTATCTGTTTGGCTGTGTGTCTGTGTATCTGTATATCTGTGTCTCTCTCTGTGGCTTCGTAGCTCAGAAACGGCTGAACCGATTTTGATCTGGTTTTTTTATTCGAAAGGTGACTTGATTAGAGTGTTCTTAGCTATGATTCCAGAAAATCTGTTCAGCCGATTGAAGATTTTCGGGTTTTTTATAGTTGATCAATACATGTGAGAGCATCTTCCACAGGCCTGAAATGATATTGGAAAAACCTTGTCCCGATGCTGCAACGTCCTTTGGAATCTACAGGTTATCCTCACCAACTAACAGCAGATATATCGTATTTGGGCTCATTCGAATGGCTACTTGTGTCCGAGAAAATATTTAAACCACAAGCCAAATATTAGTTCTACCGCAAAGCCTTACAAGAAGCATAGTTGCAGTTCAAAGAAAAGTCGTCACATTATTTGAAATATAATATTTTGCATCAAAGCAATAAAATTATTTTATATATGTACTAGCGGTGTACCCACGGCTCCGCACGCGTTTATAGTTACGCAGTAGTTATTTTCACCCCGTAATTTTACTTTTACCTATATTGTTGACAATTCATATGCCGTATCAATTGAGGAATGGCGTGTATTTCCCGTGTACAATTTTTATCAAATAATTCTTTTTATTTCTTTCTTACCAAAAGCATAAATATGAATATCCCCAATTTGAGACAGGACGGGTTCTTCATACAAACTTTCACCCAAGTTTTATTTTCACCATATGCGTAATAATACAATGAAATAATTCACTTGTAGCAAAACTATATACTCCAGATAACTTACAATAGGTATAATATCGCTTAGAATTTAAAAAATTTCCGCGAGCCGCGGTTGACATCATAAAATAAACCCGTAATTAAACCGTACTGCATAGTTAAACAGTTTGAAAACACTTCAGCCAATCTTAAAAAGAATACTGGACTATCATTTAATAGGTAATTATTAGAAATACAATACATTTCTTATTAAGTATAACATTGTTACTATATCAACAAACCAGATTGACAATCAACAAATTGGTTGGTATGGCAGCCGATGTCATTTCACCATTATCGCGCATGCGCCTTTGGTGTCCCTATATTTTGTTCATAGAAACTTTCATCCCCTATTTTCTACCCTTAAAGGTTTTTTTCGCTACAAAATGTACCCTATGTCATTTCCTAAGGTCCAATCTATCTCTATACCAAAATTCATCAAAATTGGTTCAGCGGTCTAGGCGTGAAAATGTAACAGACAGACAGAGTTACTTGCAAATTTATAATATTAGTATGGATAGTATGGATAAACGTTACTACAATTATGTTACTTTGAAAAGTGAACCGTTTTTGGAAACAATTCATCCGAATAAAATATCTATGACACCTTGCCACTTTAACTAAAATTCTATACGATAATACAGATATCATTATAAAATTCAAACAGGTGGTTGTTCGAACAGATTAGGCGTAAGAATGTATAATAAAGTATTAACTGATACGTCGTCTGTTCAAATAAGTTGTGTGCCCGCGGTTTCGCACGCGTTTGTAATTACGCAGTAGTTATTTAAATCCCGTAATTTAATTTTTACTAATATTACTTAAAATTCATATGATTTATCAATTGAGAAATGACATATACTTCCCGTATACAAAATTTCATTATAGCCGGTTTAGAAGTAAACATTGTTTACTATTCCTAATTTTATCGTTGACGATTCTTACATATACCCTTTCAATTATGGAATAACGTATGCTTCCTGTCTACAAAATTAGATCAAAATTCTTTTCATTCTTCGATTTTTAAAAGTAATACTAAAATTCTTCATAATAGCCCATCAATTAAGGAAGGGCTTATATTTCCCGTGTACAAATTTTCATTAAAAATCGGACAAGTAATAACGAAAATATTTTTTTTACGATTTCTTAATGTTATATTGAAAATTCTTATACCCTATCAATTGACTAACGACAAAAGCATGGGAAAATTTTATAAGAATTGGACAAGCCATTTTTGAGTTTAATCTGGACATACAAACAGACAGGCAAAAATGTTTTACGGCAGATTCGTGATAAGTGTCGTTTATATAGTGTGCTTATCGGAAAATTTTGGAAAAAACTTAAATGTACAGACAAAACTACACATTTATTAATATAGATAATATGTAATAAACATTATTTATGTTACGATGCGAGGATATGGTATATACCACGATGGGGCTGACATTTGCGAATGACATAAAAGCATCTAAAATTAAGGATAATAACAAAACCCCTGATTCTGAAGTTTGCAAGATTATCCAAATTGTTTTTTTTTTATATTTAATTTTTTTTTAAATAATGTCTTTATTTACCTTCTAACAGTGTAAATTATGCATTAACACTTTGGCGTTATCAATGCTGTGGGAATTCGTAACAAACGTCCTTGCGTGACAAAAACAAATTGTGCGTTTACCTAGCCTAAAAATAACTTAATTAAAAGTGTAAGATATCAAGTAACGCGTTCATTTCCTTACTTTTCATTGTCACACCATGGGTAAAAACAAAATATATATTTTTTGTGTACACATAATAATAATAATAATTGTTTAATTTAAATTCTGATACTTTATCGTTATTCTCACGCCACATTTTGAAGCTAGCGTGCGTATATGCGGTTTGCCAGCACTATTTAATGAGAAAAAAATTTGTTATAAAGAAAAATATTATAAAAACTAGGTCTTGCATGCCTGAGTAACTCAATACTAATAAAACACATAATGCGCGGTTGATTGAGTATTCAGATTCTGCATAATTTATGAAATCATTGTTGGTGTATCTTCGAAGCTGAAGGACCAATGCCAATAACATTAAAATGGGACCGCCCTTGAAGTATTCCCTATCCAACAAAAAAATAATCATCCAAATCGGTTTACAAATAAAGAAGTTATGACTGAGAATCCATTAAAAAAAAAATAGTCCTCCGTCTTTTTTTAAAGTCATAAATGTATTCTAAAGCCGCATGCGTATAGTATAAGAGAAACAGCGTAACATCTTTACACTTTTATTCCTTGTACAATACTGTATCCAACATTTTTTTTTTTAAATCTAACTACACTGTTAGCCTTAGAGGCCCTGAAGCCGCTGCGGCTTTGACAGCTTCACCGGACTTGGGGGCGAGCGCAGAGGGCACTCAGCCGCGAAAGTTATTAGGACGACTTGCACGATGGTGCCAAAATGGCCGGACCTCGGCTCGGGCGGTCGTCGCGTTCGCAATTAAGTCACGATCTCATCGAATCCCTACATCTACGATTCGAGCTAACTAAAATATACTCATAGGCACGTTCCCTTCCTCTTGGGAGAAAGGAAGGAAACATGCGTATGTGCATTTAGTAAACGGAAATGTTTTCGACACTAACTAGCGTGTCACTTGTATCGCGCGGGCGGTTGCCTGACCCAAGGGCTTCACGCCAAGGAAACGGACCTAGGCTTGGGTTACCGCTGGACAGAGTGGACGTGGGAGGTGTGCGGGAGCGAAATTAACCACCCGTCTTCTGCGGAGAGAACGGAGGTTACGCGGGCGTGGGCGCTGGCACGCTCTATTTGGAGAGGTATTCAACATGATACAACAATGGTTTATATACAATTTCGTTTACCGCAGATAGCGTGCCAAAAAACTTCCGCTAAAATATATTCAAACCAGATACACCGACTGATAATGGAAGTCATTAATTAGTATTTAATAAGTTTTGTATGAAGCCAACACTTCTTACCTAAATAGGGTTGGCACAACACGTTTCCACTCTACCTTGTCAACTTTATCCACACTTTTACCACATATCATGCCTTTTTCAGTCTTCCCCTAATTCCTATTTCCGTCCTCCTTCTTAATTATCATTCTTCCATTTATACTACTATTCTTCTATATGAGTTCTATAAGCTGTACTATGAAAAAAAAAAAATAATGCAAGGATGTAAAAATTTATTACACTAATCAAAAGTCTCCAGAAATCGAATAAGAAACTTCTCGTTTAAAGACTAGAATACTATTGCACTAAGAATTCTGCAAGAATAAAAAGAAAAACAATACACGGTTTAGGAAAGGAAAAACACCACATGTCACATCCCACGTTCAATCTCCCCCATAGATCCTGTTATTGTCATTTTATTGATAAAAAACTTATTAGGTACCTATCGACGTGTCTACGAGGGTCCGAAATCCAATGCACCATTGCAAAATTACGATATGTTATCGTTTGGTATTTTGATTTTTTCCACTTCGATTCAGGGGCGGTTTGTTGTGTGGTACAAGATTATGGCAAAAAAAAATGATAACAAAATATAACGTTATGTAACATATTTTGGAAGAGTTGCCAAATAAAATAAATATATAAATAAAATTGAAATGCTCTTCGTTGGTAAGCGCATCACTTGAAAAAAGCTGGACAAATTTTGGGAAAATTAGGAAAATACGGGAATACTGATATTTTATACTGACAACCTCAATCCACGATTTGTTGGATGGATATGCGTAATATTTCTATTGTTTTTTAAGCAATGCCTCTGTAAAAAAAACGGGATAGGTGACGTTGTGGTCGAGTTATTGACTACTGAACAAGGCAGAACAACGTCAAGCAGTCCAGCTAGTATTTAATAAAATATAGAACTGTGTATTTCTTTGCGATTGAAGCTATGTCGTCGGATGGCGTGGTGATTACACTCGCGCTCCTTGGGAAAAACGATTTATATCGTTTTAGAATATGTTCTAATTCTCGCCATACTAGCTATGTAGCCATAACTCACAAGTTGAAATTTTGAAGTTACAAATCCAAAAAAAGGAGCAGTTTACTAAATTTGAATGTATATATTTTTTATAGATGTTCAGCTATAACTTCTTTGCTTAAGAATCGATTTATATTATTATTTTTTCATTGGAAAGGCCATACCTAGAATTTTTGGCGTGATCTTGAAGTGACAATTTGTGGTTTTTATTCTTATTTTATTTACTTAGGTTTTTGACTTTATGTTATGTAATTGGTGGCGTTTTGCGTAATATAGATTGGTTTTTATGCTTATTTCAAATAGATCACAAGCATATACTAAGAGCATGCATTCTGGGATCCCACAGGCTCCCTGGAGGGTTCTAACAAGGGAGCCACCATCTTGTTAGGATGCTGAAATCGTCATATATAGGAAGGACCCTTTATTCACTTGATAATGGCAGTAATGGTCTTCATTGAGGGGGACTAGTTGTCAAGTTAGGAAGAAGAAGAAGCAGGGCGTACCTCAAGGATGATCCTTTTTTAATTTTATTGGCATTGGAACCCACGAATTAGAAGATGCACCACGAAGTCTTTCTTTTTTGTTAAAAATTGTCTTGTTATGCAATAGTAAAACGAATTATAAATAACTAAACTCTTGAAATTTAAGTTGCCATAAAAACTCCATGGACAATTTTACCAAGTCACCAATTTGATAAAGCATTGTTTAAACTCTGAAAATTAGAAAATTGTTTTATCCACGTTATAATTGTGTTTTAAACACGTTACTATTAATGAAGAAAAAATGACATATACATAATTATGTTATCGCAAAAGTTCATCACTTAAAGCCATAAACGATTTTCATAACGCGAAGGGAAACATCAGAAATTTCATGTTCCATTCAACTTGCAATAAATACCTTGTTACCATCGGTCCCCTTTATTTTATATATATCGAGAATTACTTACGTATTCATCTATAAACATTAAACAGAATTGTATTGTGAGGTTTTGAATTATTTTCAGACTAACAATTGCCGGCGAAAGCGTTCGCGTCTTAAGGATATCATCATCATTATATTAATATTTGAGAAGAAAACTTCGGACTCTTTTATATGTGTATTGCGTGCAATGAAGTCTGAGATTCGGCATGGTTAAAGTTTATAAGGAGAAGGAGTGCAGAAAGCTAAAATTTATCTATAATATTTGTTATAATAAAATATAATAATAATAATAAAAATAAATTAATACTGCGTATGCTAATAACACCAGTGCCATTGAACTTAAACTCCCCAAAATATTGACATTGTCACTCAATGAAAAGTGACAGCGAGTGATTTATATTTATATTATTATTCATTGTTTAGGTTTATACTACAAATATCAAACAGAAAATAGTCCTTGATTAAAAAGTCGCTGGTCGAATTTCGATCATTGGGCGACCGCTAGTATTTATAATTAGTGAGTACTATAACAATGTAATTTTGTTTTTATATAGTAACATGTCCAAAGTGACGAACTGTGTCTAATATTAAGCACAGCACCTACAATTCAAAAACAGTAGCAACTAACGAGAAATACCAGCGTTGGTTATTTACAACCAGATTAAGGTATGCAGAGTCTCAAATGCCTTTATTACAAATAAATCTTTCTCGCTTTCAAATCAACAATCTATCGACATTCAACGCAAACATGCTGCTTGTCTGCATAGATAAAAACTAGATATGCACGGATTGGTCCTAAATCGGGACTGGAATAAACGAATCATCATGAAGGGCTTTTCATCATATACTTCGCTATCACTTCGCTATAGCCATTACCTCATTCTTTGCTCAACACGGTGCACCACGTGCTATAAAGGTCGGTGTTGTAATGTATCTGGCAGTGTTAAATATAAATAATTTTTGAATAGCTGTCAATTTTCTTTTAATAACCGACTTCAAAAAGAGACGGAGGTTACATACTCAATTCGATTGTATATATATTTTATGTATGTTTAGCCGTAACTACGTTATTTATGAACCGATTTGTATTATTATTTTTTGTTGGATAGGGGATAGCTCAAGAGTGGTCCCATTTTCATTTCAATGTCATTGGACCTTCGACTTCGAAGATACATCAGAGAACTCCGAAAAATCATTGAATGGCATTTTGGTCTGAAAAAGTGTATTATATCAATAGTGAAGTACGAGTATTTTTATTACCTACAAAAAATAATCATAAACTTGTTCACTTGGCTTGGGTATCTTAATTCACAAAATGTTATTCGACACTCCTTGCACTCTACAATTAATAGTAATATTTATATTTCATATCTTTCGTATATATATTTCACTAAAACTGAACTAAACAGTTTCAAAATAGTATAATAACAAAGCGTCAACACATTATATAAAGTTATAGATAAATTACATTTCTATGAATTATGTTGTTCTAAACAAAAAGATGATCAAACTAGTTACGTAACAATTCATCCCTTTCCCTGAACCCAATCAGGTCATAGCGTAAACCCACGACAAGGTCGAACGTGAACGTACGATCCGCTTGATGCATAGTTCGATACAAGGGTACGTGCGTGACTCGAGTCTTAACGAGCTTACGACAAAGAGTTAGACAAAAAGAAAGGTGACACAATAACTAATATAATTATGCCTTCATACCTTGTGTCTCTTTGAGTACTTCTGTAAAAAATATTGTCACTGAAACAGTAAATAAATTAAACAATAACATGATAAAATCATTAGAGATGATAGTAAAAAACGGTGACGTCACTCTAAAATTCGTTTGTCGGTATGTTTGAACATGTATCAAGTAACAGATTCTTATATAGTTTTCCATAAACCATAGCCTAAGGTTCTATAACATAATATAATAACTATGTAAATTAACTTTGGCTAAACTATATCGATAATAAGCTTTTAAAAGTTTTAAACTGGATAAAAATTCAGCTGAAACCTGTGTGAATGGTACCTTTAACTATGAAACACTATTGAAATTGCTGACATAAACTAATGTATACCACACAATTTGACGCATTCGTCAATTTTCGTGATTAGTGATTGTGTGAATACGGCCTTATGAGGCTATGCGTAACTGAAGAAATAAAAACGAATCGTCACGAATCACCATCCAAAACACAATAATGTAGTATTAACAATGCCATCCTGAATGTGTCCACTGCTGGGCAGAGGTCCATTCCTGAGAGATAACTAGAGCTTACTCTTCACGCCATGCCAACCCACGACGCGACGCTCTATTACTTTTTCTACATTTGGTGGTAACACAGTAACATTTCAGCATTCAACATTTCTCGATGTTTTTCTTCACCGTCAGCCGATAGCGTTAACAATTTCTATCAGTAAATGTGCGCTAATTCCGATAAAATCATTAGTAGGTACATGCCAGTGCTCGAACCTGCAGATATCAAATCCATATTCCGCCGGTCTAAGCTACGCTATCATCATGACTTTTAACTGCATGACATGGCTAATATAACACGATAAACATAACCATCTGAAAACAAATTAATCTATGACTAAATCTTAACCCTAAAATATCGGATAGTCGTAAAATAATATTATCGCTCTCTATTTCTTCCTTATCTCACAAACTTACATGGTATTGATATTGAAAGAAATTCTCGTGGGGCAACTAAAAGTTGCCACCTACAAATTTGGTATATAAAGTGGGTATATATTGACATGCGAATTACATTGTCGCCAAATTTTAACTTTAAGGTGTTCATAGTCAGATATTTATTAAACGCCAGCTTCAGAATTGGGTACAGAGAGAAATTAAAACTATGTCACTTAACTCTATAAAAGTACCCTATGTGTTAATCTAGGTTGTAAACTATCAGTGTGCCAACTTTTATCCAAAACGTATATTCGTTTTTGCGTGATATATAATAATAACGCGAATAACAACTAAGATACAAACTTTTACATTTATAATAAGTATTAGGTAGTGTATTAAGTAGGAGAGATCGTAATAGGTAAAATTGTTTTAACTTTATTATACAAGTTTCTGTTATATTATACAAATGTTTTACAAAAAAAAGGAACATTTTACTAGTGAAAACGTCCACGAATCGCGGTCGAGTTTCGTCACGTACAGTTCTGTACAAAAAACGTGTGAGTGTCATGTTTCAAATAAAATGTTATACCGTTTTTCTCTTCGGTACGGAAATCACGACACACGAAAGATTTAATTACTAAGTATCAATACGATTTTGGTATCCACTTACTACTTGCAAACATGTACTTTATTTATCTTCTAACATTTTATCTTAAATTTAAAATTAGATAGAATTACTTAAAACTAAAATAAGTCTAATTATAAATAATTACTTTATCTTAGGTGGTATGAAATAACAAATATTAGATTGATAATTGGGCACTTTATACGGCTCGACAGTTCTTTAAAACAATTATGGAAAGGAAAATTGAAGGAAAGCATGGTAGAAGAAGACCTAGATGAAGCTTCATGCAAAAATTGAAAGATAAAGTGGGAGTCTTGTCATATCAAGAGACCAAAATGATAGGGAACAGTGGTAACTGCTCCACCGACAAGGGCTGAGCTCTTAAATTAAAATCAACTTCAATGACTTTGAAGAGTTCCTTGGTGTATCTCCGAATTTAAAGGTCCAATACTAATGAAAATTGGACCACCCTTGGTGTATCCCCTATACAAAAAAAAACATCCAAATCGGGTTTATAAACAACAAAGAACGAACGGACAACCATAAAATATATATATCTCATCTATAGAATTAACAAATATGAAAAGTCTGTTTGTAATGTCAAAATAACAGATTTTTACTATATGCATATGAGAGTATATACGATACCTTTAACAAAAAGCCCAAATTTTACCCCTTTGCCCCAATCAATTCGGGCGCTTAAATGGCTTATGCTGAGTAAACCATAAAAGATATAGCAAATTAATGTAGTACTGCATAATTGTAGACATTAAAAAGATCTACAAAAAAGTCCGGGAGAGTATACATCTATTTTCTAAGGAACGCCCACAATAAGCATTTTTGTCTTTAAAATAGCCGGGAGTAGGGGAGCAAGATTCGCACGGGCATTCTGTAGTCCACGTGAGCGAAGCCACGGGCACGGCTAGTGTTAAATAAACTACTGAACCGATTTTGATCAAATTTTGTAACTATCTGTAATTTGGTCCAACTTTAAAGATAGGATAGTTTTATCTCAATTATATGACTAAATATTTGTTATTGCAAATTAAATGTTTAATAAACAACAATAGTTTGTATTTATTGGTTACCATATATTTATTTATTTATTGGCAACCTAAGAACCTACCTACCTACGCATTTCATCCTTCCTTCAGTGATTTAATAAACCTGTAAATTAATGGCAACAAACAACGGCATTCTCGCCTAACAGTTTTATCTATATTTATAAAATAACTATCTGATTGAATAACCTAACAAAGCATAGCCCAAACTATCGTGGCTAGGACAGTGAAAAGTTGCATGCGGGTTCCTTTTACAGTTTACAATATAGGTGAGCACTAAGGAAGGACTTTTAAGGTGGTGAAAAGGGGGATGAAAGTTTGTATGAAAAGCCGTCATTTTTGAAGACAGATCAATGGAAAAAGGTATTTATCAATTCAAATAGAATGCTACACAAAAACATTATTATAATGTCATCATTCAACGCTAGTGAAATCGTGAAAAAGTGCTGGTAATTAATACCTAATTTATAATTCATGCCATAGCTCAAAGTACGTAACATTTAGTGCATTCTTAATATTATACGATAATATACCTTTTTTTGATTACATAAACATGCATAATAATAAATGAACTTATAAATAGTTTTTATTATTTCTAAAAAAAAAAGGTAACAACGCCATCTTTTACATAAAGATTGAACTCGTATCTACACGTAATATAAAAATATTACCCTGTTAAAACAATGTTTAAACTACTTTTTTTTCAAACACGAGTTCCTTATAATACGTAAAATATACGAAATTATTATTCTTATCGTTCATTGTTTTACTCACAAAAAGAATATAATGATTTATTATCATTGCACAAAAAAGTGACATCTAGTTAAATTGGATCGACAACTTAGATTTCTTAACTGCTATTTACTAATAAGCGGCGGTTCAAATAAAACATTATATTCAAATAAATTAAAGGAAAGATTAATTTAATTGGGTTTATGTCATTAATAATAAATTATTATTACTTTTATTGTATGAAAGATCATTATATTTTTCGTAAATGTCAACACATGCCATTTCAAAATATTTCTGAACGTAATAATGCTACCAGCTTTAAAACTAATTTTATAGGTCTTTATTATTCGTGTAAAAATTTTAGGTTTTCAGACTTCGTTTAGATATTGGTACTGCTCAGACTTGTTTTTAGGCATGCGGATCCAGTTAATATGAAAACTGCTTATATAACGGTTTATATAATACTTAACCAATTGAAATGTGATTTATTATATAAATTATCTCTTTAAACCTATTTTTATATGTTTCAATTGCAGTTCATACTATAATAATTTATAAACATCTATTTTAAATTATGTACATTAGACTAACTGAAATTATTGAAACTTAAAAATTACGCTGTTGTTTTTAATTCAGCACAATAAGTAATACGGAAAAACAGAAAACATATGTACGTTTTTGTCTTGGAACCAAAGGACTGGTATAAAAATGTATTGTATTGCTGTATGTAATGTAAGTGCCGTACAGTATCCGGAGAGGTAGAGAGCTAATTTTGCACTAATTACAAAATTAATTCCTTGTCTGAATTTGTGTCTTGGTTACTTATTTTAAATACATTTTATTTTTAATGTCTTATTGAATTTGTATTACGTGTTATTTTTTTTTATCTCACTAGATGTTTTTAAGGTTTGTAAATTGTAACAAATATTTATGTTACTCACAATACGTGAACTATGTTCTTTTGTGTAATAAATCTCTTTAAACAGAATATTGCATTACTATAAAAAGTATCAATCAAACAAGTATTGAGTAAATGTGAGTTTTATCAATTTATTATCACGTTATGCATTATCACAGACACTCACTATGAATAATAAAAAAAATTAAGTACAAAGTCCCACTTTTTTCCATGACTCTCAAAATTATTTGAAATTTAGTGTAAATAGAAAATAATATACAGCTGGTCATTGCTTGGCAGCAGTGGCAATACAGCTGTGACGTTGAAGCCCTTTCAAAACATGGTGTTAACCATAGACACATAGACCAATAACCAGAGTTATTGGTCTATGACCAGAGTGTTAACTTGCGAAGTGTCAGAATCAGACGTGTGACTTATGGACATGGAGTGTTTGTAAAGTATTGATCGGTACATACCTACATGTTCGAAGTTCTATTTATACATTGGTCTATGTATTTATACATTTTAGAAGGCTTGTAGCAGTTGTAGCGTTTTATCTGGATTCCGATTTGTGACTCACACTTTAGTTATTAATCGGGAAACGCAGCAGAGAAATTATTTAACTTTTAATTTAAGTGATATCGACCGCGGGAAAAACCCGTTTATTGAAATATTTACTTTATTTTTTATGAACATTAAAAAAATGTACATGTTTGCACTTTACATTTTAATTGCGGTTTCTTGTATAACTAGCAATGCGTACGAAGTGGATAAATACGAATTTCTTATGCCTAATGTTTGGCCTCATTCGGTGAGTTTTCTGCTATTTTTTTAAATGTAAGCATAAAAGTTTGGTTTTAAATTAATCAATAGTATGTAGTCGCTTCAATTACTTTTTGTTAATTTTATGCAGGTATGTAATATATACTATATATTTACAAAAGAAGAATAATTAATTTTAAAGCAGATATTATAGTTCTAAATCCTATTTTAAAGAAGATATTTAAAAAAATATTGATATGTGTAAAGACGAAAAGTAAAACTGTTTAATGTGTTTTTACTACATACCCAAATTATAAAATCTTACAGCCTTTCACTCATTATCATCCTTATTTTGTGTTTTATTATATTCTGTTTTAATTTCTATTAACATTTTTTTTGTCATAAACATAATCATCCGTTTTCCTTTTTAAAATCTGCTTTGTGATACTATTATTTGAACTAGTTTCCGCAATTTATTTTTTAGTCTTGTACACTGAAATAAAATAATTTATTTTAAATAAATTTTTTTTTAAATTTTTTTTTACATCATAGTCATGTAAATTCAATATATCTGTTTTATATTTATCTAAACAATTTTAAAGTACTAAAGAAATCTTTTTTAATAACTCGTATCAGAAAATAGACTTAGCTGCTTAAAAATCAAAAAGGTTATGAATGGATATACACCGGAAGTAAAAATATTAATTGTAAGCTTTCTAAAAATTGTTATCATCAGAGAAGATGCTCAGATCATCACAATAATTGCCCAACAACACCCAACTGTTGTAGAGTTTTATAACTCTAAGTAAGTACTACAGATATACCTATTACTGTTGTGGCGACATCTACATAGCGACATCTATCGAGCCACATAAGACGCATCCTACTATCCTACATTGCGCTATAGAAATTAACTCAATCGTTAAGTATTTATACAAGAACCCAAGTACAACCGTTGGGCAGCTGCCTGCCAGACATAACACCCGTCTGGTCGGAGCATCCTCCCTTTGCAATAGTTCTTCTACACTGGTGACCCCGAGCATGAACGTCAGCGCAACCTTCTTCGCACAGCTACATCGTGACGTCATCATCACTTCCACAAGCTTTCGAGCAGCGAGTCATACAGCCAGCCAGCATCCACGGCTACTACGGGTATCCTGACCACCAGCATGCAGCGGACGCGCATTCCTGGTCATCACCCACAGCCTTCTCAGCGACCTTGGCACAGCACACTACACTTCGGCCAGTCAGCAAGCAGAGACGCACTTCTCTCCTGGTCGACGCAACAGCCAGTCACTATGCAGAACTGCAACACTCCACCTCACTGGAGCATTCTTGCAGCATCACCCCGACTCACGGAGGGCATCAACTCGACTCACTGAGGGCATCACCCCGACTCACTGAGGGCATCACCCCGACTCACTGGGGCATCACCGCAGACAGTTCCGACTCACCGTGAACTATGCGGTATCTGGTTCCGACTACTGGAACATTCCACTCACTGGCCCGGCAAGCATCACAAGATGTATGGACAACTCAACCTGCTATCGACCTCCGGTCTCGGAGGGGAGTGATGTGGCGACATCTACATAGCGACATCTATCGAGCCACATAAGACGCATCCTACTATCCTACATTGCGCTATAGAAATTAACTCAATCGTTAAGTATATATACAAGAACCCAACTACAACCGTTGGGCAGCTGCCCACCAGACATAACACCCATCTGGTCAGAGGATCCTCCCTTTGCAATAGTTCTTCTACACTGTCATAAAGCAAAATGCTATACCATGTTCTATACCCCTGGGTGTGGCTGGCAACATTAACTGATGTATGAAGTGTTGCGACTAAGTCCTCAAAAGTGACAACCTACTTTTGACTGGCCTCAGTTCTACAGTACTTTTTGAGCTTAATTATAGAAAAAGCTATAAACTTCAGTGACAATAAAGTCAACAACATACATTCTTGCAACATCATTCCATAAAAAAGAATTATAACAGTCTTGGCCTCAATTCTTTTATGGTTGATTTCACCTTTAAACAGTAGGAAAACCCACATTATTTAAATTCAGTATTCAGATAGCTTTGTAAGAAATAAAACACAGTTCACACACAAATTAATTTACAAAAATTGGTTAAGTGATACAAATAAATTTACATTTATAAAACCATTTTTTGCCTAATAATAATAATAATAATTTTAATGTAAAATTCTCTGAAATTAATTGTTCATATTATTATTATTTGTTTTGCTTATGGAATGTGACCCTCATTAACAAAAGGATAATTCACTCTGTTATTATTAATGATCATATTATTATAATCAAATTTCTTCATTACTATGAAATAATATTACGAAATTATAATAGGTATCTTAGGATATAAACCACCAGTGTCCACTTTTGAGAAAAGTTATCTTTGATAACTTAACTATTAAAAGTAATGTTGGGAAAAATATTATTAAATTAATATAAGGTATATCGACTGATTTTTCTCAACAGTATTTTTGATTGGATTTTTGATAATTGTTTTATTAACCATCTTAAAAAAAGGTTTTTTTTTTATGGATATTTTTTGGAACTTTTTTATTTATGATCCGATTTAGATGATTATTTTTTAATTGAAAAGGGGATACCTCAGGGATGGTCTCATTTTAATTTCATTGCAATTGAACTTTCGAATTTGAAGTTAATATACCAGGGAACTCTACAAAAACATTAAAGTTATTTTTGTTAAAAATTGTTTTGTTACGAAGAAATGTTTCAGAAAAATAATTTCTTGTTTGGCTTTTCTGCATATTATGGATAGTGTTGTATTTGCTTTTAAACACCTCATTCGCACACTTGCATTACCATCAGCTTATTCTATAACACTGAATTTTTAACTCTTATGTGATGATATATCTTTTATAATTATTATTATAACTTTATTGTAATACGATTGAAATCATTTTTGGCTAAGCCAATATGTCAACTTAATTATGTATGTAAGTTAGAATTTA
This sequence comes from Saturnia japonica, assembly GCA_033032175.1. Classification (NCBI taxonomy): domain Eukaryota; kingdom Metazoa; phylum Arthropoda; class Insecta; order Lepidoptera; family Saturniidae; genus Saturnia; species Saturnia japonica. The sequence goes on along the minus strand of CM065311.1, from coordinate 16,732,710 downwards.
AGAGCTGTAGATTTCTTGAAATAAATAAATAATTGCTAAGACTCAACAATCAGCAAAATGCCTGCAATTTAAATTACTTTAAAATTTTCATGTTACCATAAACAGTTCCTGTTATTATACTGGCTGGGTTATTAGGATAAAAGATTTCAGAACTGGATATTGATATCCTATGAGTATTTAATAGGTTTTGGATGTGGATATGACATTATTTTAGATATCCAATAGTTGCGGATAATTGCAGTTGTAGATAAGTAGTCATTTTTCAAAGAATTGTATTTAGAAGGAAAGTAGGTTTAATTTGCATATTAATTTGTAGGTGAACAATGTTAACTTTATTTTAAATTAAGTCAGTTTTGGTATTTGACAATGTCTCATTCAACTCTGCCCCTATCCAAAATTACGAAACATAAATGAGATATGAGTTTGAATATTTTTATTTCATATCTCCAATAGTTTTAGTTAGGACTACGGAGTTCCATAACACCTCTAATACATACCAGCTTATAACACTTGATGTTTATTAAATATATTATTTTAAATTATTTAAACTCATATAATTACTAGTGATTTAACATTATTGTATTAGAATATCTTTATCAAAAGAGTCTTCATTATAATAAAAATATGGTAAACACTTAAACCTTATCACATTAATAAAAGTCCCCTGTTAATTTTGATAGCCAAAGGTCATGAGTGGGCGAGACTATCTTATCATACTAATTACACCTCAATAGCTTTTTTGCTATATAGACCCAATACATAATATATAAGGGTGCTTACTGTTTTTTTGTTTATTTATTTAATTATTTCACTAATTTTACTTAAGTACATTTAAAAAAAAAATGTATTTGATCATTTTTAAGAGGTTCTGAATGCTGGACTGTTGTATTTGTGATATTAAAAACAAAAGGGTAATAACAATACTCAATTTTTTGACGTACAAGGTATGCTAGTATCTTAATTTAGGTATCATAAGTAGGTATTTAATACTACTCATCACAATATTTTTTTTATAAAAAAAAACAATTCAATTTCTGTGTGAACAATAATATGTTGAACATAGTCGAAATGTAATTCTCAAACATTTACACATTTTATTTAATCCTGCCAAATAACCTTGTGTTGTGTTTCTATGTGTTCATACCTATACAAGCTGAATTAATAATAAGCAAACAAAAAAAACAACTAATTTTATTTTTCTTATTTTTGCTTTTTTTGATTTCCAAACGACGTATTTATATATTAAATAGCCTATATCACTCCCACAATTAAGACGAATCTAACGACACCTCCTATGCTAAAATCCAACAAGACATTTTGGCTACAGAGTGTGTGAAAGAAATACACGCGTTCGAAAAACTTAAACCCCCATTTTCGCAGTCGGGTTATTATAAAAAGGTTAAGTTTATGAGTACTACATTGATTGTGGAGAAATTATTCTCCAGAACTACATACTGGTCCGACTCGAAAATAATTTTCACTATATCAATAGGAAGCTACATTATTCCTGTGTTATGTAGGTGTTTTATATTGTTAATGTTACATTGTAATTAACGGTTGCTAGTAATATACCTACATATAGTAGTTATACTGTAGACAGGTTTGCTAGTAACATTTATATACCGAAATTCTGTGTAAGTACCTGGTAGAACCCAATTATTGAATTTATTTGATTTTGTATTCGTTTATCTTCGGTCAGTTTGCTTTAAATAGGAAATAGGGACGTACCTAGCTAGATACTAAACAAAAATGTAAGTACATTATTTTTGGGTGTATGACGATATTTTCAGTTACTTAAAAAAAAATGTTTTTAATTAATTTATCAGAATTTTCTTTGCTACATCCCCTAAAAACAGATTAACGGTTGTTTCGTCTTTCTGCGACAAAAAAGGTTTGTTATTAATCGTTGAGTTGAATCTAAAAATGTCATATCTGAAACTAATGGTAGAAAAGAAGTACAATTTAAAAGAGAAATGTTAACTGAAACGATGAAAGAGATGCGGTCGAGCCCCTAGATCCGAATGTTATTAACCTATATATAATAAGTTTTAAACAATAATAATTAATAAATGAATAATAAAGTGAGACGTGAAACGACCACAATCGAATACACGTGTCTCGCCCCTCAACAAAGACCATCCTCAGATCGATGTTCACTTCTCTGAAGCTAGCGGGCGAGTGAGCTCTTTCGCCTTTTTTTTCTAACTGACTATACTGTTAGCCATATGAGCCCTGAAGCCTCAGACGACTTTTACAGCTTCACCGTGACTTGGGGGCGAGCGCTTAAGGTACTAGCCGCGGGAGACTAGATTTTCCTACCCCGCTTCCACTTTTAGTAGTGGCGAATACGAGCCGTTTATTTCTGAAATTGAAACGTCCACGTGTCACGGTACGTGAGGACCAGAAATATTGTTTGTGAGATAACAAAATTTAATTATATGAAGTTGTTGGAAGTATTAATTTGTAATAAGACATGCATGATACCAACAACATGATACCGAGTAAGAGCAGTCTAGACTATGTTGGCGTGACTATGCGTAGGTGTACATTACATCTATTCATAAATAAATCAATAAGTAAAGTGTGCTCTTGTGGACATCTACTAACATTATAGCGCTCATCTTTTTGTTTGTATGTTGGAGCCTTAACCTCTGGAATTATCAGAAAATTATTTTTGTAATTTTATAGCCTATTTGTTAAGCAAGGTTATATGCTAAATAACTTCATGCTACGATTTTAAATGATGGAGCAGTAACAATGTACGTCAAGCAGTCTGCCTAGCGGTAGGCAAGTAGGATGTGAGAACAAATGATAAGCTACACGAGTGCTCAGTGGACAGTTAGTTGAAAAAATTTACAACCGTATGGCACAACTAGTAATGAATATTATTTTAAAGGTATCTTTAAAAAATCCCAATCACATAGTTTTATATTGCTAGAGGTAACCGATAATCTCAACGATGCAATGCTCAGAAGTTAACCGAAGTCGACCGAAATGGAGGCAAAACGTTAAAAACGAAGTCATTGGATTTATTATGCAGGAAATATAATTGCACGTTGCCGTAAACTAGTTATCAGAGTTATTAAAGTGATCTATAAAAAGTTTAACAAAAAATAATAAAGTGCTTAATAAATAAGCAAATGTGATAATTGCAAATTGTAGCATCAGTAATTTATATTCTACATTTTATGCTACAAATTTGCCACATTGTTCAACTCATTATATTTCTGCTTGGTCGTAGCGTTTAGTTCTACTCGTATAACCTAAAACTTTCATCATTAAATGGGTTATAAAATCTAAACAGGTCATTTTTAAAATCAGACTTGTAATTCCACAGATTAGTACATTCAAAATCTTAAGCTTTATAATATTGCTATAAAAAGTATAGTAAAAAAACAACTAAATAGTGGCCTTTCTTTTATTTTCGAAATAATGGCTGTTACATCAATGTGAAAGCTCCTTTTTATCATAATGTCTCCAAAAAAGTTATTGAACTGTTGTTATAGTATATCAATGTTTATTCAATTATGTCTCATTAGGTTACTCAATGTACGTGACTTATTCGAAAATATACACCAAGGCGCCATCTTTAGGAGCGAGCGTGGCGCCATCTCCACTAGCGAGTGTGTCGCCACGGTTCCGCCCTGCTATCGTGGGGTGAACTCCACGAGACAATTATTCTTCCGTATGCGTAGCGTCGCGACTCGTGACTGATCGCCGTGTTACCGCAACAGTTCGTCGCGATTCGCAACAGATTGTTGCTTGTCTGCAACAACCCTTTTTACAGTTGCTTTCGGTGCAATTCGGTTATAGGCAACAACGAAATCAGAAGTGTCAATAGTTTGTTTTACGGCGAGTGCGCTGTGAGTAGTTCTAGACTCGCAGAGGCTGCGCAGCGAGTCACTGGCATTTTCCTCGTTAATTTCACCCGTCGCATCGCCGTGTAGCGAAACTTTCATAGTATTTTTTTCATTTATTTAACAAAACAATAATTTGCTTTAAATAAATTTTTAATAATCTTGTAATTTGTAGGTATTTATATAAAATTATAGCCACCGACTAAAAACAAACTAAAAATTCTAGCTTGCGCGCTTGCAAACTGGTTTTAAGATTACGGAGTCGAACTGCCTGTGATTTTATTCACTATTATTTTTCTATAATTATACTATAAATCAACTACATATTATATCCTATATAGAATGAAGTGGCAGGACGATAATATCGCCGCGATAAACTTGCTCGTAGAAGTGGCGCCTTAATATCTAAAATGCTAAACGATAGTCTTGGAAATCCCTCATTTTACGATGTAAATGTAATAATACAAAATGGGGTTGTAGGACTGTTCTTCCTGACTAGAATGCGACCACCATGCAAATGGGGAAAAGCCCGTCGCGTCGTAGTTATTAATTTATGCGCGTTGCGTTTCGGCATAAGCCGGTGCATATCCAGTTACTATTTACGCAGGCCGGTATAACAACGGTGACCTGCGCAGGATTGTCGATCTCTTAGTTGTCGTCACTGTTTTTGGATTATATTGTGCCTACCATCAGATACAATTCCGTCACTTTTATAAAAATAAAGTTTTGCACGTCATGCAATAGCATATCTACTTATTGATAAAATATTTCCTTAATAAAATGATATACCTAGTAGTTCGGTACAATGACGTCACTGTGTATATTAGACCCTTTGAACTCTAAATTCTTCACAGTGATCCTGAAATGGAGAAGTAAGAATTTAGATGTAATAAGTAATATAAAATTCAAAAGGAATTTTCTAAACCTTGATCGTATTTATACAAGGTGTCCAGAAAGGGTATCGGGTATTTGTTTTCGCGCCATATTCGAAACTGGGCGTCTAAAGGGTGCGGGGAGGGGTTCGTGGCGTCCGCCATTTTGTGGAGTTTTAGTCACGATGGAACAGTACTCGGGGACGCATCGCGCATTTTGCGTACGAGCGTATTATCGTAATGGTGATTCAATAGTGACTGCTCAACGTCTCTATCGTGCGGAATATCGTACACGCCACGCGCCAAGTGACGATAGCATTAGGAAATGGATCAGGATGTTCGAGAATACAGGTGCGACAGTTAAAATTCAAAACTCTGGTCGTCCTCGTTCAGTTCGCAATGAAGAAACAATTGAAGAAGTTGAGGCGTCGGTTCGTCAAAATCCGTCTTTATCCATCCGAAAGCAAAGCCAAGCGTTGAACATCAAAAAATCGTCTTTACATTTGATTTTAAAGAAAGACTTACATCTAAAAGCCTATAAAATTCAATTGGTTCAAGAATTGAAGGATACGGACTATGCTAATCGACTGAATTTTGCGAACGAAATGCTGCAGCGATTTAACAACTTTAACAACATACTGTTCAGTGACGAAGCAAATTTTCACCTGAATGGTCATGTTAATAAGCAGAATTGTCGGTACTGGGCAGTGGAGAATCCGAGACGAAAGCATGAACGACCCCTGCATAGCCCAAAGGTCGTTGTTTGGGCCGCTATGTCTGCTAAAGGCATAATTGGTCCTTATTTTCATGAAGATCAACGAGGCCGAGCAATTAATGTGAATAGTGACCGTTATTGCGATATGTTGCGAAATATTTTGGTCCCAGAGTTGCAGGAGTTTGCAGGTTTCAACTCAAGAACGTGGTTCCAGCAAGATGGGGCCACTTGCCATACCTTAAATGACTCAATGTAAGTTGTTAACGAATTATTCCCTAATAAAGTCATTTCGCGAAGGGGTAACATCAACTGGCCTCCCAGAAGCCCCGACCTTAGCCCGCTTGACTATTTTGCATGGGGATACCTTGAAAGTAAGGTTTATCAAAACAATCCGACGAATCTAACCCAGTTAAAGCAAAACATCAGGTCAGAAATGGCAGCAATATCGATAGCTATGTGTCAACGTGTTATCGCCAATCTTTGTTTCCGTTTAGAAGAGTGCCAGCAACGTAACGGTCAACATTTGGATAACATCATCTTTTCCAAATAATTCTCCAATTCATATGCTAATAATAAACAATAAACTTTTTTATTGCATACAAATAATTTTTGTTTCATTGAACTTACAAATACCCGATACCCTTTCTGGACACCTTGTAGTTTTAAATCTAAATTATTGACATATTACATTATTGTAATATACTGTTTGTTTTTTTTTTATTAGAATTTAAAAAAGTTTTAGTAAGTTTCCGTCAGTTAAATTCACCGAATAATGGCAATGTGATGGTTTGTAACATAGCTGTGGCTCCTTTGTTTCTTATAATGATGAATTATATAAACTAATATTATTAAAAAGCGTTATAATGGAACAAATGTCATGCCGAACGAGTAAATAATAAAAAAACTAACGGATGTCATTTTTTACGCGACACTTGCCATTATATTATTTGCTATTTAGCTACGCTTTTTGAACGCCCGTGTTTATGTTGCCACGGGGAAGTACCTCCTCTATAATGTTGTTATTCCTGTCGTAAGCTTGCATATATGGAGCGAGGTTAGGTTTTTTTTTTCTTTTGAACTGACTACACAGTTAGCCTTAGGGGCCCTATCCTAAAACAGAGCCGCTGCGGCATTTACAGCTTCATCGGACTTGGTCGCGAGGTTAGGTATTCAATGTTTCCGTATATTTCCTGGCAAAGACGGCGAGGAGTGGGGGGAGGGGCTATCATAAATCTTACGTAAGATATAAAATTACCAAAATTTCATTAAAGATAGAGTATTACTGCAACATTTTAAATTAATGTTATTATTTTTATGGTTATACCGAATATTTTAGAATATAAATTATTATAAGGAATAGACATGCGGTTTTAGAGAATACAACGCTTACACTATTATTAGGTATGTCTTTTAAAATGTATCGTTGTTTAATTCATAGAGACCCTCCGAGGTCAATACATACATGATAATTTGAAATAAATTAGCAAGACCAATAAAAGTTTCTATATTATAATAGTTCTAGTATAGTTACTATAAATAGTAGTATCTATAGTTGCCTTATAAAGGTTCTATCATAGGGCTCTTTAATAAATAAGATACTGACGCACATTACTGATTTGTCGGACAATAAGTTCAATGACTTTATCAAACAGGTATTACTGTCAAAAGGTTATTAGGGCGGATCGTAACATGAATTAACTTAACATTAAACGTAGTGAAAAAAAGAATAATTGATAAACCCGATTGAGTTTGGCGACTCTTTTCGACTGGGATGTTTTCCGAACCTTCTTAGGGCCTAAATTGAATTAAATATTTTTGACTTTTTTCCCTCAGGCATACTTCTTTGTTGGTTGATAAAATATTAGTCTTAAGTTTTTTAAACAATACGTTTTCTTTTCAGGACGAGCTTTACCTGTGCACGCCGATAAGGATTTCTCCGCACACCAACTATTTTATAAGTATATATAAATTCTGATTATTCTTAAATAAAAAAAATTATAAAACAACTATTAAAATCACTGTCAACAGTTAGCAACAATAGTTCAATCATTTCGCAAGTTATCGTCGCACCGTGTAGATGTTTGAAATTTCTTGAAATTGAGTATTCCAGAGTACCTTACACAACAGACAGGGATGACAACCGCATACAAGCTTTAAATGTAGCCTGGTTCTCTTGAGCTTCATTAATTGTGGGAAACATTAAGTAATTGTGAAAAAAAATCACGGTGATTTATGATTGGCTGTTACAGCTTAAAAAAAGTGATTTTGAGATATTTCATTTTAAATGAAAAATAAATTGATTAAACGATGATCTGTAATGAAGTTTACACATTTTTTCAGCTAGCTTCGAGCCAAATGCAACAATGCATACAGCTCATCACATGATTCTCTATGGCTGCACGGAACCAGGATCGAGTGATAGGGTTTGGTTTGTATTATTTTTTGTACACCCATAATATTTTTATTTAATGTTAAATAGTTTATTTTTTGTTCATAATAAAGTAAATTTATTTCTTTTGATTCTCCCTACTTATAATTCTTGGCTATGAGAAGTTCATGAATTAACGATAGAGACATCGATCATGTATTTAGGGAATCTTTTAGGTAATAATTTAAATATATAAATTTCAAATAAGAGTGTGGCTTACACGTCACTAATTTTACCTCATACTATACAGACTTATTTTAATTCTTAAATGCATAGTGATGCATTTCTAGATGAAAAAGTTTTTTTGTTATACCACTTACCAAGTACATTTTTCATTACACCTCGTTCTTTAAAACAGAAAGTATATTAATTATAAATAACGGTGACAAGGTTATACCCCCCCCCCCCCGCATTTCCCATTTAAATGCATTGTATGTGTTATAGGAAATGTGGTGAAATGCAGAGCAATGAAATCGATGAAAACTACAACACAGCTAGTCCCTGCCGTACGGGCTCACAGGTGATGTTTTTTTTTGTAATATTAATTGGGTATGATTTTAACTATCGACAAATAAATGCACTTTCAATGACAGGTCATTGAAATTTTTGACTTCAATGTATTTTTATGTTAGGTCGTTTTATTAATTGGGATTAATATTACTTGTCCCAAAAATAATAGATGTGTTACCAGAATCGAACCATGAAACATATAAAAATATAAATACCTAAAAACTTCTTCAAAATTCCTCGCTCGAGAAACCACATCTTCCATGAATTAATCATCTATCTTAGGGATTTAATCAAATATTCATTTTTATCAACACCGACTACGAAAAAGAAGGTTTATGATTTTCGAGCGTATGTATGTAAGTATGTCAATTACTTTAGCACACTCTGTAAACTAAACGTTACGTCCGTTCTTCTTTTTCTAGTTTTGGCGCCGCAAAAAGCACTTGCCAGTGTCAATAAATAAAATTTTGATATTTTTTTGATCATTACCAAAATTGGGGTACCTATATACCCTTTTTGGATTCGACGGGGTTTTTTATACATATTGTATAGTGGTGGTTGTTGAGAACCAATTCATCTGACAGCCCGGCTGCTGGAATACCTCCACCCTACAGAAGATCACAGCCAAATTAATATTGTACCTGTGTTCAGTTTTTAAGCATACGTAAAAAAAAATTAAATACAAAGTAGGGTCCTTCTGACATGATGGAGGTTCCCTATGTCAGAACTGTCTAGAGAGTTTTTGTGACATCTTAAAATGATAGTTTTACCAGTTTATATTAACAATTCACTTCACGTATGCACAACAACAAAACTATTTCACGCAAAATGCCACCAATATTATATAAAATATGGTTAAAGAACCTATGCTAATGAATTAAGATAGAAACCACAACATGGCAGCTCAAGAACCCCGCCAAATATTCGTTGTGTCGTTAGATTTGTCTTAATTATAGGAGTGACATAGGCTATATAATATTTATTGTACGACGTCTGGGAATCAAATATGTAGCAAAAATAGGAATTTTTTTGTTGTGTGTTTTTGTTTACCTTTTAATTAATTTAGCTTTTTTATCTTCCTTTGGAGATCCTTTTCATTAATATAATGACAAAAATGTTTCTTGGAAATTGATATGATAATTAGAGGATACATATTGGTGACAGAAAATATTATTTTATGCAATGATCTAAACACAAATATCTCTGATTGGCTACCAGTTCTTGATTTATAACAATAGGTATCCAGCATGTTCATACAAATCAGGGAGATTACGGATGAGATTTTGGATTAGGATATGGATATATCTGAAGAACATATAATCGGTTTCCATTACTGATACGGATATTAAATTAGGATAGGACATCTGAATCCTGTGTACCTATTCGGATAATTTTAGTTGTGGATATTAGTTTCATTTTTAAAGGAATAAAGAAACAAGGAACAATACAAATTTATTGTAGTTAATTATTTGTCAAAATTTCTATATAAATAAAATTGAAAAGTTTTTCCTTGGTAAACGCAACACTTTGGAACGGCTCGATCGATTCGGTTAGTTTTTTTTTGTATTCATAATAATTCGAATAATGTTATTTTAAATAGAGAATTTTTTTTAAAAGTCACCCGGAAATTTTTAGAAAAACTGATATTTCTTATTTTTACTGCGTTTTTTAATTAATTCAAGACCAAACAAGATGCGGACGAGGGATTTGCGTAATTCTTATTTTGTATTGTTCGTTATGGTTCTAGAAAAATTATTAGAAAAAAAGTCGGGATAGATGGCGTTAGATCGAGCTATTGACTATTGGACAGGGCAGAATAACGTCTGCGAGACCGATTAGTTTTGACTGTTGTTGACTTGTTGAATGGACATTATTCAAATTATTCTAAACATTTTTATAGGATACAGTTACGGTTTTCAGATAGCCGATAGTTGCATTTACGGTTAAGGAGTTCCAAGCCACCCCTGGTATAAATACAGTCTAAAAATATTACTTATAAATTCTTACAATGTACAAATAATAATTATACTGAGACAATATAAAAAAGTAAATTAGAGATACGAAATGAGTATCAAAACCATTGTATTTTATTGCTTTCCCTTATCAACATTTATTCACGGCTTCGATTAAATATGCACAGGAGTTATCGTGAATCACTGAAATTGAATTTTAATCGAAAAAAATAATGTACATTATACATATTTTTATATAATTATAATAATGGAATATTATTATTTATATATTTTAGAATGTTATCTGTATGTTATTAATATATACCTACTCAATATAAATATAAAGTATATTTATTTTTAAGTAGTGTAGTAAGAAATAAATGAATCCTACTAATATAATAAATGTGAAAGTTTCTATGTTTGTTACTCAATCACGCAAAAACGGCGATTTTTTGGTTTGTCGTGTTCCGAGATCAGTCTTTGTATATCCAATAATACGCAGACGAAGTCGCGAGTACCAGCTGGTATAAAATAAAATTAAAAATCTATGACGGTTTTTAAAAAATCATCTTAACTTCATTTCTTTATGACCCAAATATTTCAGTAGTTTAATATTTCTCTCTCTTTCTCAAACTTTATGGACAGCATATTTCGGAACTTTTTTTTAGAATAAAATATTCTTTGAATTTATTTATTTTACTTATATGTAGTAGTATTAAGTATTTTATGATGAACTCTGTTAAGACCAGCTGTGCACCACGGTGTCACCCGTATTAAATTAATTCCACCAACTCCAATGCGTCGACGCCAACGCATCCGTGTAGCATATCGATCTCACTTGCCGTTCTTGCCTATTGCTTTCCAAATTGCATGACTTTCATGGCTACTGACCCGTTTCTTAAAAGCCGTACGTGGAGCTATATAACCTTTACCTTCCTCCAGATATCTATATATATTTAGCAACCGCCATGTGGTTAAATAAGATAACTCAAAATAACTTGCAATAGGTGATAACAAAATGTGACAAGTGAAATAATAATATAAAGTGGTAACATGACAAGGCTCCGACCGCCCGAGCTGAGGTTCGGCTACTATGGCACCTTCGTGCGAGTCGTCCAAAACTTTCGCGGCTGAGTGCCCTAAGCGCTCGCCCCCAAGTTCAGTGAAGCTGTAAAAGCCGCAGCGGCTTCAGTGCCCCTAAGGCTAAAAGTATAGTCAGTTCTAAAAAAAAAAAAAAAACTACGCTATCTTCTTCATGACCACGCCGCGTGCGTTTTGTTTTCTCACGCCGCTACTGCGCATGCCCGTCTTCTTTCATTATTACTATGATGACTGCGCTGCGTTGTCTCGAGAGGATGTCACCTAAATATATTTAAAAAAATGAATGTTTATATATATATGCGTATGGACTCTAAACGGCTGGCGCGATTTTGATATAATTATCAGGGAATCTTGTTTTAGCCCAGCCGGTGATCCTGCAAAATTTAGTAGCGATCGGATGAAAAACAATTTTTTTTTTCTGCGCCATATCAACGCGTGGGCATGTTTGCTGTAACGCTATAAAATACAAAACGAATTTTTCAAGCACCATAAAAAAAAACAATCTCTTGAGATTTATAATATTTGTATTTATTTATAATTGTAGTGTTTTTTTTAAATAATACATTAAATAAATTATTTAATAAACAGATCGTGTACGCTTGGGCTAGAGACGCGCCGAGCCTCCGTCTGCCAGAAGACGTCGCTTTCCTCATAGGCAAAGATTCACCTATAAAATATTTAGTCCTGCAAGTTCACTACATGCATCGTTTCCCAGGTAATGCTTGTTTGAATATTAGAACAGTATTAAAGGGAGTTTTTGACGGAATCATGATATTTTATGTGATTTTTATTATAATTCATTAACATACGTTATTGGACCCTAAATTATGTAATATATTATAGATTACATATTGCTTGATATTGGTTAATACTTAATAAATAGAAGCATGAATTTTAAGTTACCAAAAAAAACTTCCTAGACGGTTTTAACAAGAGAGCCGCCATAGATAGAAATATTCTATCAACCTGACATTGGCACAATTGTGTATAAAGAAACTTTGCCATAAAATGATTTAAATAGTATTAAGATTACATGTACACATGACATACTTTTGTATTTATAAATAAGAGTAGATTGTTATTTGTTTAACATTTTATGTATGTTGACATTATGTGATTATTGATGAGATATTTGTTTGTAGATAGTGATAAAATGATTACTAACACTTTGATATTGCTAAATAGAACACCATTTATAATAACTAACAAATTAATATTTATTTATATTGTTTAGCCTTTTTTTACACTGAAAGATGAAAAAAGTTAATGTTAGATAACTAATTATCAAACTCTCACTGAGTATTGATTGAAAGTTTGCTTTTTATTGTACATTTTTAGAGTTCCTTATCTAATAATGAAAATGTGGAACCCTAATAGGATAACTTGATTGTCTGTTTCTCTGACTGTCAATTAAATACACGGTGTCGCACGTCGGAGACATTGGAAAATGTAAGGATAATATAGTGACTCGCTTCGGCGTGCTTTTTCGATGGATTATAATCTCTTGGTGGTCGCCGATGTGTTAGGCTTGTAATGCGCGTGCGCGTGCCATCAGCGACAGTACCGCTAATTTGCCATGCCAGTATATAAAAGAATAAAAACCAATATTTATGTAAAACATGAAATCCTCAGGTTGCAAATTCTACTCGCTACTAATCCGATTTTTTGTTTGTTTGTTAAATACCATAGTCCCATCTTATTTTAACTGTTGGTGGAACTGCATGAAACCCGAATGGAAAAGCAAAGGGCAGTAGATGCTAGTAGTAGTTTCACTATTTCGCATATTCATTTAAAGTATATAATAGTAAATGTTTAATATTTCAGAGGGGAAAACAGACAACTCTGGAGTATTCCTCAAATATACCAAAAGTCGGTATGTATTATTCTTCATTGATCTTTAATTTTTTTTTTTCCAAACTTTTTTATATTGTATTTTTGGCACCTTGATAACCCATTTTATATCCTCAAATTAAAATCAGACCGACTGCCTATGGATTTAGATTTCTCTGTGGTCGCCGTTGTGTAGTACCATCAATGTGCCGAGGTAATTAAAAAAAAAATTGATTGGGTCGCGATCACCAGAACATGAAGGTAAACCCGTCACAGTGACTCAATTTGTCGCCTTTCTCATCGATCAAGCCATTGTGTATTCCGATGTGGAAAGGTTTTCCAGGCTGGCATGACAGCGAATACCAACGGTTTACCGATATTTTTGACATGCTGTTATAAAAAAAACGAATAGTGGTTTACAAAAAGTGTTTTAGGGTACCAAAGTTGTGAAGTCAACAAGAACACTTATAGTTTCGCTATATCCGTCTGTCTGTAAGTGGCTTAGCTCAGAGATTGTTTTTACTAGAACGTTGTAATTCGATACACAATAAATACGCCGACAAAGTTTTGTGTGGAGTGTCGTTGGATAGGTTGTTGTTAGACATCCGTTTACTAAATATTAAGCTGTAAATTAAAGAGCTAATTTCTGTTAGAGTCAAAGGACCCCTCTCCCCTTTCAGCTAAATGATTGTTCGTTGATATGTGAAAAATATCATGGTAGTAGTAGTATATATAATGAAGTTAAAAGGTAAGTAGGCTTTACAAGTTAATGAGTAATAGTCGATCAGCTTATAAAATGTACTTGGAGAAATAATTTCGTATAAATTCAATTGAAAATTGCATAAAGCGTCCTCTCTAAGTCTGTATACTGTGACGGTAACTACGGAACCCTACAATGCGCGTGGCCCGACACGCACTTGGATTTTTTTTGTCGGTGCATATTGCTCTGTTGGTCGTTATTAATACTGGATTGTACATTGTTTGATATTTAATCAACTAGAATGGTTATACTTTTTTGTTGGACTTAAATTTTTATTATTATTCCAGCATGGCTCGTCAGGCTGGTGTAATTCTTCTCGGTACAGGTGGAGTAATTCCACACAACAATGTCGAGCATATGGAGACAGCTTGTACTCTGTTCGAAGACAAAGTCATTCACCCGTTCGCTTTTCGAACACACACACATGCACTAGGTATGCCCTTTTTTTCATTGAGTTGTCCATTGCATTGACCATTAAATGCATGATTTTTTTGTATTGAAAAATTTGAGATGAGTTGTAAAATGAAAAAGATATTTACAAAAAAGCTTATTGTTGTAGAAATACCTCAGTCCGTATTTAACACGCAATACTTACCTATTTTTAAAGTTCTTTGGAGTATTAATTAACTATTACATGAAACATCTTTATTGCTTTTATTAATTTACAATGATAATTTTAGCCAAATAAAAATGGTAATTAGTCATTGATGATAATTTTAGTCAAATAAAAATGGTAATTAGTCGTAGATAGAAGGCTGTAAAACTAAAATATAGGGATTTTTTTTATTTGCTTAGCATATAGTTGTATTTTATTGTTTTTCTTTTTCATATTGGATGTGAAATATGGTTTTTTTTTTTGTTCTATAAAAAGGTTTATTAGTAAATATTTGTCATTAATCTCAAGGTAAACTGGTAACCGGTTATGTGGTACGTCGCAAGAAGACAGGCGACACCTGGCAATTGCTCGGAAAGAAGAACCCGCAACTGCCGCAAATGTTCTACCCGGTCGTCGACGAAACACCTATAGGGAGGGGGGATGTTTTAGCCGCGCGTTGCACTATGAACAACACTAACGATCATGACGTCAGCATCGGGTATGATAATTTCTTAAATTATATACACTTATGTAATAACATTTTTCCCAATAAAGAAACCATGTTGCTAAAGCAAAGCCTCGGAGTTTTATGATAAGTTAAGTTGATAAGTTAATAAGTTATGTTGTGAACTGTGATGTGTATTATGTGTGTAATCCATAAACTAATGTTATTTGACCCAATATTATGTAATTTTGACGGCATCTTACGTGATCTAGTTTGATTATTGTGTACACAAATGAAGTGGATTATAAATAATAATTAGAAGCATGAAGTTGCCACAAATACTCCCTGGACAGTTTTAAAAAGGGAGCTGTAATCTTTTTATAACTATGTTTGAAGTGTACGAGAATGATTAAAAATATATTCAATTATGTGACGTTGGCAGATTGTTGATATAGAAAGAAAAAGCGAAGCCTCTAGATCATTTAGTGACAAAATAATTCAAATAATTAGAAAAATTAACGATACAATTATCATCTCCATAACAGGTTATGTTAATTGCATTTGACTCATTAATTATTAAACAATAAATACTTATTTTATTTAAAAAAACCACGGTCTTTCCAATAAACGAACTAAAAAGTTAGAAACAAGAGGTATTAAGTTATGTATGTATCTGTATTTATAAAGCGAAAGGACACTCATTTATTCACTTACTAAACAGATGAATCAAAATATTTCATTCTAATGTTAAATATTATACAGCTTTTTATTGAGAGATAATACGGTTCTGATGTTGTTGTTGATTTTTTTTTGCAGAGCAACAAACAAGGACGAAATGTGCAACTTCTATCTAATGTATTGGGTGCAAGATGATACCCCGTTAGAACAAAAGTATTGCTTCTCACCTGGACCTCCTCAGTACCGTTGGATTTGGGCTAACCAGAATTTCAACCTCATCCCAGAATTGGAGGCGAGCATACCATAAATGTTTCCAATAATATAACATACGGTACAATAAACAAGGTACGCTCTACCTGCGATGACTCAAGGCTACGTCTTATAAAAACTAGCTTCTCTGTAGATTGTTTATTTTAATAGAAAAGGCGAGTGCAAATCACTACACTTCATATAAGCGAAACTTTTGAAAATAGTGTTTGAAGATGACGTTTTATAAATGGACGCGACATACTCTTACTAAAAGCAATTTGAAAACGTTACAAATTTTGTTATCAGCATGTTGAAACAAAAGAGATAGGATATGACAGCGTAAAGCGGAAACTCTGTTGTTAAAAAAGGATAAAAATTTCTACTTGTTCACACCGGTATGAAGTCGAATGTGAATTGTCCACCATTCACGATGTCATTTATAGAGCTTCTATGCCGTATCTACTTATAAAATATCATTGATGACAACACACACATATTGTCTTACTCTATCGCGCTTATGTCTTTTGGTTTATAGTATAGTTCTTTCTTTTTCTCTCCCTAGTCAAGCATCTATCTCCGTCCTTTTTATGTCAGAAACGTTGTACTATAAAATTCGACCTTGGAATTTTACTCTCATCGAACTCATCGATGTTTCACTTTAAAAAAATATAACGATATTGTATAAGTGGCTTTAGAGCCAAAGAATAACAAACTTAAAAAAATAAAATTGTTGATTTTGAACAAGTTTCACGCACAAATTTCGTCAGCCAATCAAAACGAATGACGTGTTTTATGCCAATTATTGTCACAGGTAGTGACGACCTTGTTTAGAAATCTCCCCTTTATACATTGACAACCATTTACTTCTAACAAGGACCTGTATTATGGATATACCATAAAATTATTTTAATAATTTTATTAAATTGATAATATGTAGGTAGCATAGAATTAGAATTAATGGTTTAAAAGGCAATCGAATTAAAATTCGCTTCTAAAGGGCATGGATTATATTTGTCATGTAAAAAAACAAGAACATTTAATATGAAAGACATTTTAATGTTAGTGTCTATAAAAAATATAGTTATTTAAGTATAGAATTATCACAAAATAGGTACAGAAAGTCAGCTCCGGCCGACTTTGAATTTCGATTCCTGCGCGTTCGACTGTAGCATTAGAGCTGGCATCTACAATATTCTATTAAAATTTCCATTTTGAGAACTTCAATAAAAACTAATACGAGTAGTATTATAAATTATTTAAGCGCATTTATTTCTAACTAGCGGTGTGCCCGCGGCTTCGCACGCGTTTGTGTCTACGCAGTAGTTATTTACATACCGTAATTTATATAATTGTTACTCATATTGTTGACAATTCATATGCTGTATCAATTCAGGAATGGTATGTATTTCCTGTGTTAAATTTTCATCAAAACCGGTTGAAAATTATCATTTTATTTTACGATTTCTAATGTATTATTAACGATTCTTATGGAATGACGTATGCTTCCCGTCTACAACATTTGATTCGATTCAGTTGAGAATTGATGAAAATGATTTTTTAGGAACTTCTTTTATGACGATTTATAGAAGTAATATTGATATTTGTTATATCCTATTAATTATATAATTACATAATCTTCCCGTGTACAAAATTTCATCAAAATCGGTGACGAATTAATGAAAATTACATTTTTGAAATTTCTTTTTTTTACTATTCCTATAGGTGTTATTGAAAATTCTCATAGCCCATCATTAATGGAAAGGTTTATATTATAGTGTAAAATATTTCATCAAAATCGGTCAATAATTAACGAAAATCATTTTTTTTTAATATGTTTTTTACGATTTCTAAAAGTAATTTTGAAATTTCTTATACCCTATAAATTGACTGATAACATAAGAATTGGCCTATGGCTAAGCGGCCTATCGAGAAATTTTGCAAATATATTAAAAGTCCAGACAGGACTACAGATTTATTAATATAGATAAATAAAAAAAATCATAAATTGGTTACTGAAAACGTTGAGTTAAAAACTCGAGTTTATTTTGGTTTAATTTAGTATTTATTTATAAAACAAACTGCAAAAACACAATAATTTCGATAACATCGTTTATTCATTGTTAATCAAGAAACTAGTTTCACACACAAAATTATAATTAAGTACGTATAAAGGTAAAGCGCAGACACTCCCGACTGAAGTTCGACCGACTTGATCCGAGACTTTCGTATGAATGCTTTTATGTGTGCGTGCGCCATTATTTATTACACTTTAAATGAAGCTGGCTTTCTGTACCTATATTCTTTGTAGTATTATGATATGCATTCCATTGTATTTTAGATCTGTTGCGTAGATATTAAACCTAATAGTGAATATAAAATTCAAATTTCTTAAATTCAATATAAATTACACACGTATATATTAATGACATAAAAGACAGTAGAGAATAATATATTAAAGGTTATTTTATATTATAATATTTTAACGTATACACAAGTTAATGGTTGCTTACTTTTCGAAACTGTTTTTTATAATGTATACAAACATTCCTAAATCTATTTCCATAGATCTGATTCCTAAAGATATAGTTTATAAGAATAAATATAATATACATAACATATTACTTATATTTCTAGTCAAAATCAATATAAAAATAGCATAATATATTATTTCGATAAAAAATATATATTTCTTTAGGTGACTATGGTTTTAAAACATTTCCGAATAATATCGAGGCAATCTTGAGCGAATGGTGGCTTTGTACTACCGTGTTTGGATACCGCGTAAATCAACGTAGGGTAGAATTCAAAAATGTGCATGAGCTTTCAGTGAAGGAAAACATCGTGATGAAACTATAGCATGGTGGTAGGTAGGGCTTTGCTTGGCGACAGACTATCGACTTGAGGGTGGTAGCTAGGCAAGAGGGCTTTAGAAAATACCATACCACCATTATATGGTTTCATCACGATGTTTTCCTTCACCGACACGTCACGTCGATCGACACGAAGTCTGTAAACGCTACCACTGAGCCATCTAATAATATGTATTTTTATTCTAATAGAGAAAATTTTAGTAGAATTGTTAATTCATAATTTCCATATTAAATCAATTCGAAAGTTTATTTTTATAGTAATTTTATTTATTTTATTGTCTAAAACGATATCTTGAATTGTCGAAAAACAAACGATTTCAAAAAGAAAAAGAAACTGTACAATAGATATAAATTAAAAAAAAAGTATCTTCATACATTTATAACATATCCTTAAAGAGAAGACGTTGTCTTAAAAGATCATTACTTAACACTACCGAGTAAATCGAATTTCAAAGTTTTTTATTATTATTGTACTTAAATTAGTATTAGAATTAGATAAACTCCTGTTAATTAAAATATAATAATAACAAAAATGGTTATACAGAATAATATAATTTATCGAATTTAAATCTACTGTGAGTTATCAATTATGAATGATTTCAATGAAAAAATTTATAATTTAGCGACTGGAAGTCTTTTACAAAATAAACAACAAGCTCTTATTGTAATAAACACGAATTTTTGACATGTGCTTTTACGTTATATAATTATAAATACATATTTGAAATAAGTTATATCGAATAGTATCGATTCTTCCATTAAAAAAGTTTGTGAGATCTGTCCGTGAAATATAATAAAAATATATTGTTGTAAAATACAATAGCATCTATCGTAATGTTGTAATTCAGTTTACTTAATTCCACTACATTTACTTGACTATTTTAATTAGGAAGAATTTTTTTTATATTTTAAGTAAAAAGTCCTTTATAGGGATTGGATATCCGGGAGTGAATTCGTGTAAGTCGTCATCGACATGGTCACGTGACGTGTTAACGATTATCATAAAATATTTCCTTGTTACACAATTATATTTTACAAAGTTAGTATTTCTTATTTCAAATTATATTTGTATTTTCTTAATTCTATCATTTGAAGTTCAGAAGAATTGTTTACAGTTTTAAATTTTCACTTCTGTCGGCGGATCTCATGACTGCTTTCTTTTAAAATTTTTGTATCACTTAAGAATTGAGAAATGCACGCTTGAAATTCATGTTAGGTTTTTATCTAAATTAAAATTAATTATTCTGAATCGCATTATAACTGCAATGGCGCTGCGACTCAAAGTGGACACCAAAAGACGCTAAATAACCCGACATTGCGCCGCGCTGTGGCTCGTCACTCATCCATCCGCTTGGAGTTTTCTATTGCGGTCAACCATCTATGCTTGAGACGTCTGTCGTTTCTTCCTTCCAGTTATTTGTCCCAGATACGCCTTTTTAGTCGCCCGATCTTCTTCCATTCTCTCAATAAGACCGAGCCAACAAAAACGGTAGGTAAGCGCTTTAATCGCGCCGATGTCATTAAGCTCACATAATCAGGATTTATATTAATTGCGCATTCATTATTTCCAGGGTTTAAAAAAACTCTATTATTAATTAATAATAACTCTTACTACATACATTTGTTTTGATATAGGTATGCCATTGTAGTTAAATTTGAATCATATAATACTTATATATGTACGTGTTAACTAATTAAGTATCGGAATAAATTTCCTACTAAGTGAGGTCCATAATATTTCTATATCTATAATAAAATATCATGTGTATTATTAATAATACGTTATCTTAGATAACGATAAATATCAAAAGATATATATTTAAAAGTAATGCACTTTCTAAAGTTATTTTATAAATCATAAGGCACAAGTATAAAATAATACTGCAACTGTATAAAAATCGGTACATAAAATCATGTAGCTGACTGTCACTTCGGACTGCGTTAGAGTGACAGTACAACAAGAAAAAGAAAGAGAAAAAGTTTTCTCCTTGTAGCTCTGGGTGTAGTAGTAAGTCTTCTGCAAATCTTAAGTTACTCCCATTTAGTTAATTTGTACGTACGTACTACATCATAACTCTATGCATACCCAGTGCTTTACGTTTTTTACATAGCGTTTTTTTTTTCTGTTATAATTTGGCAACAAATCCTTGTTACCCTTCGGCTCTCAAGGTCATATACAACATGTATGTAAAATTGCTATTAATGTCATCAATGGGAATCAAATTATTAAAGTTTAACAGGGTCTTCTGTTGACTTGTGTTTAATAAAATTATCGCTCTCTTGTTAGAACTTTCCAGAGAGTTTTTGTGACATCTCAAAATTCATGTTCATTCATGAAACCAATATTATGCAAAATGGCACAAATGTATTAAAGGATCCAAAAACTCTTGTTGACAATGCCAAAATCACTTTCAAAGATTTTTTCATCAATAAATGTACTATAAATAGCCGTGCGCGCACGGGTGATAAAATTGTCACTATTCTAAAATATCGAAAAAAAAAGAACTTTTGTCACAGTAACAAAAATCACCCGTCCGTGCTTAAATACGATTTTAAATAGCAATAACATTTTGTTATTTTTTGCGCTAGTACATATAGTTGTTTCCCATCTGACCTCTACACTCCGAAACTTTTTTGGTTGAAATGAGAACTCTACTGAGCTAAAAAATATGATAACTTTTTGCATAACATCTAATACCTATTTTTATTTCGATAGATTTAAAATTTCTTAGTTCATGCTTTAATCCTGTTCCTGATGAGTGTGTGTGAAATTAGAAACCTGTTATTACTAATGCTATCATAAAATATATTTATAATTACTTGGATCTGTGACTTAGTCGAAAAAATAAATAAATAAATGTATTTTATAAATGGTGTTTCATTGTATGTTTACTTATTTACCATATGATTATGATATATCGTTTCGTTTTAAAGTAATTTGAATAGATAGTTGAAGAGACAGTGAAATCTTGGAACGGTGGCCCTAGAAATGCTAAAGTTTAATTACCCGAATGCGAAAAAGGCGGGTTGTGTTTTTCGAGCGTATGTATGTATGTCTATTTCTTTGGAACAGCTTTGTAGCCTACACGACTTGCTAGATTTTTGCATACGGGGTATCGGTAAAATCATCTTTATTGTGGGAGTAACATAGGCTATAAATATTTAATTACGTCTGGTCATCAAACAAAAAGCTAACAAAGAATAAAAATCACATTTTGTTTCCATTATAATTAATGATGTAGCTTTTTTAATTTATTGTTTTATAGTTTAATAGACTTGACTGAAGTGATGATGTGCTTTTAGATAAAAAGCAAGCGATCTCTTTCATACCTACTTGACAAACAAGCAAACCATCTTGGCATAAAAGTAGGTAGGTTAAAAAAAAAAAAAAAAAAAAACAAGCCGCTTAGGGATTCATTAGTTTGTATTATAATTGGTTTAGTTAAAATGTGTTTAATATATAGGTATTATAGAAAGATAAATATAAGGGATTTTAGGTTTAAAATATTTTGTGAATACAATGAAATGTTAACAAATGTCAGAGTAACATCACAGTCATTTTATAGGAAAATTAGATCACTGTTTAAGTTTAATAGCATATATTGGATTTATCATTTACGTACTTATTTTAATATTAATCAGATTAGACAGACAGTCATAGTACTTACATACTTAGCTACTTACTGTAGGTATTAGGTTCTATAAGGACTTTAAATTGCATTTTAATAAAAACAATGAAGGTATGCTTTAATAGGTCTATAGATAAGTACCTACTCAAAGCAAATTCTTGAAATATTTATAGAATTAGTTTATTCCTGGTACTTTTCGATTTGGTGATATTATCACAATGAAAAAAAAGAGAAATAAAATAAACTACATACCCTTACACTTAAAAGAATTAGGTAGGTATCAATTGGAGTTTAGTATGTCGGTCGACTGCGAGACAAGTGAATTCGTTATACTTAGTTACTACGTAAACTGAAAAAATCAAGTTGTTCAAGGATTTTTGTCAAAATATAGTTTGACGTCACTCGAAGCGGCAGGACCGCAGGACTGCCTGTGTAAAACTCGTTATTACCTACTCGCAGCTTCAACGATTTAGATAGGATATATTGTAAATTATTAACAAAATCAATAGGTGCCTACTGGTTTTCTCGTACAAATGAAAATTATATCGTTAGAATTTTCAAACTTTACCTCCTATATTTGATGCAGGTCCTGTCTCGTCGACGGCTATGGTGGTCGGTAAATTAATCAAAATTACCGACATTAAAGTTTTCGACTCAGAAAAAAAGAAGTATTTTTGAATTCGTGTAAAAAACTTGTAATTTCGCTACACAAGGTATAAGGGTGCAGGGCGGGGGGCCAAACGTTTCCAAAGATATGGAACTACAGCTGCGGTTGTCCCCTGCTACGTCTGCGTGTGGGGGCCAACATCAGTCACATTGACTTGATCAGATTTTGTTGTTTTGGACTTATAAAGGAACTGTTGTAACTAAATTAGTACTTACCTAAGTCGAATAAAGTCAGTAGGAAAATATGGCCATAACCCTTTTCTTAAAAAAAAAAAACAGTGCTGTGACAACAGCAAGTATACCTACTTAGGTATTAGATACTAAGTGTATGTATGTAAACAGTTTATATACCATTCTTTTTGTGTGGTATCATGTGTATTTATTTTACTTAGGTCGAATATGGCCACTTTAAGGTACCTATCATCAGTTTTCTTGCACAATTTAAAATTTTAGGTAAAGCCTTTTTATTTCGTATTGTATATATATCTGAGTAACAACTTGTTAGGTTTATAGAAAACAATACACTTACCTACCTGTAAATAAAATGAAACTTGGGAACCTAAATAATAATTAAAAAGGGGTATTAAACATATTTCTGATAATGTACTTAAGTATGGCCACGTGGTGACCATGTTAATTATATGAATGAAACATATTGGTAATTTTTATGGCTAAGTAGTTTGATTTCTATACTAATATTATAAAGCTGAAGAGTGTATGTTTCTTTGTTTGGTTGAACGAGCTAATCTCAGGAAGTATTGGTTTAAATGGAAAAATTATTTTAGTGTTGGCCCATTTATCGAGGAAGACTATAGGCTTTATAACATCACGCTACGACCAATAGGAGTGGAGCATCAATGAAAAATGTTGCAAAAACGGGGTGCATACGTCCTACTCTCTCTAACCCTTTCTCTCATAAGTGACGCAGACTAAGTTGCGCGGGTCAGCTAGTTTTATATAAAATAAACTAGAATCGGAAATTAGTACCTATAACTTAAACAAATATAAATACTTAAAGCACGAATTGGATTTCTCAAGTCTGTGACTTAAAGATAATTAACAAACACTTAATAGGTACTGACACAAAAATCAACTTCAAACACATTTTTTTTTAGTTTTAATAAATAATTTAAAAAAATATAATAAAATCACATATTTCCCTATTAGCCATATTCGACCCAGTTACCTTTAAATAGATTTCCGATTACGTAGACATAAATATTATATACATCATTTTAATAAAGTTATCCCTTACAAAAGGTAACGAAAGTTTTTTTTTCCGGCACTACGTACCTACCTACAACGCACTATACAATTCAACCGATATTTTATTAATAAAACCTCGTCCGATATTTTATCAATAAAACCTCGTAAGTGTAAGAATTGAATATATAGTGTAAGTGTTGAGCCACGCCCACAGAAGCCTATAAATAGAGGTGTTATGAGTCGTAAGCCTATTTCCACTGAGTAGGTTCTTGTTAAACCTTTTTGTACATAGATGTCAGATATAAGTTATAAGCTTAGTGCAATAACGACAATATAACCAGGTAGGCTGGTATATAGGAAATGCCATGGAAAAGATGAATATTCAATATTGTAGTTTTAAAATTATAATTTAGAACTTAACACAACTAAAAAAAGTCAGTACATAGTAAAATAATTTACTGGTTTATAGAGGAACATTATTATAATCGAATTAAAACTTCATCATGTGACATGGCTCTGAATTTTACCCTTTACTTAACGTGCCAAAAAAATAATTCAATAAAATAAAATATAGGCTTTATTTGAAACTTAAAGTATTATATGAAATGAAAAGAAATGCCAATTCAATTGTCGCTTCTCTTTCAAAGATATGTACTTAGTCTACTCTAAAAGCAGAAAAAGACAAGAATATTTTTTTAGTACTCTAGATGCGGAAATAAAATGATGCCGTATTCATTGTTACATACTTATATGTCAACAGAATTTAATGACACAAAGCCACGACTAGTGGGAGAGGTGCCTGTCAGGTCGCGTGGCGCCACGCGTGTCGTCTCTCTATGTAGGTTATAGGTACAATAGTAAATGGCTTCTGTGCCCGTGCCTTAAGGTCGATTAAAACTGGGAGTAAACTTAGTATTTATTTCATAGGAACTTTTTATTTTTATTTAATGGCAAATGTGTTCATCCAGAATTTTCCCAACGCCGCACATTTAAATAAGATATTTTTCTTTATTTTTTATACACCGAAGGTGGTGAACAACCATACGGCTCGCCTTATGGAAAGCGGCTACTATAGGTGTAACTAGTGCGTTGTCGACCTTAAAACCGTCTACCCCAAAGAGCTCTGGAAACCCTACTCATCGCAGGAACACAACACATCTAGCGATCGCGAACTTTTGTATGGTGGAGGTATTCCACCAGTCGGACTGCCAATCTGGAAATTCCTAAAGAAATTTCTCTATGCCCTATCTCCCTTATACAACCTAATAATAATTGTTATATAACCTAATCTATATATTAACACGTGAAGCAAACACTTTGTACCCCCTTTTAAGCGTATTGCATGCACGGAAGACTGTGATTTGGCATGGATAAAGTTTATATGGAGAAGGAGTGCAGAAAGCTAAAATTTATCTATAATATCTGTTACTAATATATTAAATAAAATAAATGAATACTGCGAATCCTAACCTGACCAGTGCCATTCAACTTATACCCCCCCAAATATTGACATTGTCACTCAATGAAAAGTGACAGCAAGTGATAATATTCATTGTTTAGGTTCATACTGCAAATGTCCAACAGAAAATAGTCTATGATTAAAAAGTCGCTGGTCGAATTTCGATCATTGGGCGACCGGTAGTAATAATAATAAACTTAACTAATTCGTGAAAAATGTACGTAAAAATATTATAATATAACTGAATGACTACCTACGCTTGTAATTTTTCATTTTCCTTGAAACGAATATAAATTTTTTATTATTTTTTGCCTTACAATTATGCAAACTTTTAACTGGTTAATACTTTCTATGGATTCTGTTTTAGAGAGGGGAAAAATAAGAAGTTTAAAAAAACATTTTAATTGTAATTTCTCAAGGAAGTGAAATTACCAGTTAATTTCGATATTTACGTTGTTCTTTTGGTTTCGGCAATAGGTTAGAGTACTTGCAACAATTAAAATTATTTCTTTTTTTATTATAAGCTAGCAAGTAGTGTCTCACCCCGGCTTCGCACGGGTAGCAGAGTAATATTTTAATATATCTTTTAAAAGGATAACTTACTGATTGACTGACATATGAACAAACAGTCCAAAGTACAGTGGGGTAAGAACCATGGAAATTGGCACGCTGGTCCCTTTTACACTGTAGGCGAGCACTAAGGAAGGATTTTTGGAAATTCAACTCTGAATGTGATGGTAAAAGGGGATGATAGATTGTTATAAAAATCCGTCATTGTTGAAGATTGGTCTACGAAAAGTTAGACGTTCATCAACTTTCGTCAAACACGTTAATGTCGTGACGTGACGTCAATAAAAATACAGATATAAAAACATATAATGGTACATAACTCAACAATGATTCGAGGGAATCCACGGACAAAACTTTAGTAACAGATAAGTATACAGTTGAATTGCTCCTTTGCAATTATAAGCTTTTGTTATTTGATTTCGAACATACGTAACAGCCTGTCAGTTTCAGTGTAAGCAATTTTCCCGTTTCTCGCATAAACTCTCTTTCAATAAAGGTCACACGTTTTATGAAATACCTTCACTATTTAGGTGTTATAAGAACACAATACCTGCTATTGTGTATTATACCTAATACTTTTATTTCTCTTAATAAAAGGTAAATTGAAAATGTAATAAACCCCCGACGCAAGTGTTTGGTTCATGGAGACCATTCCAATGAGCCCAAATACGATAGGTGTATCTGCTACAAGTTATATGGAACAAGGATTCTAACGATAGGTACTCCCCCCTCCCTCACATCCAAATCTGTTCAGATATTTTAAAGTTATTGTGGAATAAAGAATCTCACATATAGAACCCTGAAATATACGCTCCTTTGTGGGCGTAGTCGTGTAATACATTGGAGATTTTTTTGTTATGGATTTATAGATTTTACGTTTCTCTATGTAAAATAATATTCAAACAGGCAGTCATCCAGGATTGCTGACAGAAGTGAAAACTTAAAACTAAAACATAAAAACTATTTTTTGTAAATTCAAAATAATTTTAGTTTTAAAAATACAATTTTGTAATTTGTAAATTAATATCTTTAACGTCAATCTGGTTTTCACATATTCTTTCGGTCAAGCAAAACACGTAATACTTTATAGCTACAGATATACTATTAACATATTAGCATGTCGGTGACGTGAATTCAAAAGATTTTATCCATCTAAAAATCGCCAAACGTACCTTTAGAAGTTTCACATCAAAAATTAATACACGTAACTTGGGCCTCGAAATTAAAATTTAATTAAATAGTATCGAAGTAGCGAAATAATTTACCTACACGAGGACTTTTCTACGCGAGAATGTTCAATAAGAACCGGTAATAATTTAAGAGTTTTATCGACTGGAAACTTTGATTAGTTAATTACTGGCTGCCTTATATCAATGACAAAGACTTGGCTAGTTGATGCCGCATTCAATAAATGATACAAGTATTAATACTACCGATTTGCTAACATTACATATAAAAGTTCACAGTGCATAAAATAGTTTTTATTCAGAATTATTCTACGCTTTAAGAAATTGTGCCTTGGACACCGTGACTAATTTTTTTGTGGTTCTACCAGCTAAATCAGTCAATTGAAAACGTAAATGTCAGGAGTGAAAATAACCAAGATTTGTATTGAATTTATATAAAATGACCTTTAACGTAAAAAAAATCCGATGACTTATTAAAGTTCAATGATCCTGTTTCATAAACTTTCTTTACTTTCTTTCATGTAAAGTTTTCCTTCTAATTGTAATATAAAAAGAAATTTTACGGAACTTTGAATTTTGTATGTTTTGCGTGTATTGAAATTCTTTGTTGTTATGTAGAGTTGTAGACCTAACTTTTAATAATAAAAACTCAGTCATCTGTTTTTCTTCGTTATTGCATGATTTTACTTATCTACATATAGTATTTCCTTCTACTATATTTTTGACGCCAGACAATATCTTGAAAAACCCCCCTGTCATTTCATTGAAATCGAGATTTTTTTTATTTTATTTAAATCAAAATAAAATAATTGTTTTAGTTTCCTTTTTTAATTAATCAATGTATTTTGTTTTAAATTTACTTTATAATGTTTGACAATATCGACCCATATTGCAGCATAAGTAATGAAATGCCTAATTAATTAATTATGTTTATAAACTACACTGTTGTTTCTGAGATAATCTAATAAGAAGGGTTAACGCTCTTCTTTTTGGCATCAATTTCATTTTAAAATTAATAAATAGGATTTTCCCTGAACGCAAAGGTGTCCGAATGTCACCTAGACACTTTTTAAAACCCATTCCGTATGCTCCACGGACGATATTCAACCTAGGACAAATCCGAGGAAATCCGGTCGGATGTTAGTCCGATTTTATATCAAAAGATTACTTGATAGGATATAAATCATTGCATTTTTATAAATTCCATTTGAGATTAGTATTTAAATTAAAATCAAAAATACTGTATTCAAATTTGACCCTAAAATAGCACTTATTAAGGTTAAAACACTACCACCGGTTAGGAAAACCTGGGCAATGAGGCCACTTCCAAGGGAAGGCACGCTTAATCTTTTGATTATATTTTTTCTCTCTTAAACTGGTAACTATAACACAAAACACTACTCTAGCGTTCAGGTTTCCTCATTATGTTTTTCTTCACCGTCGGCCGATACTGTTACCAACTGAAATTAATAAAAGTGTAATTAATGTTTATAGTTTTAATTATACCAGCGATCGCCCAAAGCTCGAAATTCGACCAGCAACTTTTTGATCTTAGACTATTTTCTGTTTGATATTTGCAATATGAACCTAAACAATGAGTATTATCTACAACATCACTTGCTGTCACTTTTCGTTGAGTGACAATGTCAATATTTTGAGAAGTCTAAGTTCAATGGCACTGGACGGGTTAGGATTTGCAGTATTAATTTATTTAATTTAATATATTAGTAACAGATATTATAGATAAATTTTAGCTTTCTGCACTCCTCTCTCTCCTTAAATATTATTTTCACAATTAAGACAAATCTAACGACACCTCGTACACTAAAATCCATCAAGCAGTTTAGGCTATAGAACGTGACAAAGAAATAGACATATCTACATAAATACATACAAACTCTCGAAAAAATAACTCTCCATTTTCGCAGTCGGGAAATAAACTTTTTAATTAATCATGTTTTTAGTGGGATCTCCAGATGCTATGTTGTGGTTTTTATTTTAATTCGTTAACATACGTTCATTGACCCTATTTATGTAATATTAGTGGCATATTGCATGATAACATTAAAACAAACAAACTGGAAACATGCATTTTGAGATAACAAGAATAAGAAGAAGAAAAATGTCAATGACAATAATTTGAAATGTATTTTAAGACCTGTTTACACGTATTAAGTAGCGAAGTGATTAACTAAGTTTTAATTAAATAATAAGTTAATTTTAAGTAGGTGAGCGTTTCCACGTACTTTTCACTTAATCGTTAAGTAGTTGCTTTAGTACTCTATAATTCACTCATAATGAACGAACAAGAACGTATTGAAATTTTTAATTCAGTAATAAGGTATATTATCAATGAACTTAAAAATTAAAAACGTGCATTTATTCCCCCTTTTTTTTGACAATGATTTGATGAAAAAACATCAAAATGTATTTTAACAAATCTCCGAACGCGTAGTCGAAATTTAAAATAAACGTGCTAGGAACTTTGTAAAAACTCCTTAGAGTTTAGAAGGTCGTAGTATACTTTACAGAACTTCACTAAATTGTTACAAATTCAACCAACTAAAAGCAATTTGGTAAGAAGCCACGCCTACCGGGAATTGCGCATGGCAAGCGAAGGGGGGTTACTAAACGAAAAAATAGAATCAATCCTATTCTATTTGATCACTAAATCATTAACTTGTTACTTATGAATAAAGAGCTTTTAAGTGATTGTTTTCACGCATAATTTTACTTAATATTTAGTTAATCACTTCACTACTTAATACGTGTAACCAGGCCTTAACTATGATTTAAAATTGTATAATTAGTCATTATTTATAACTGGCTTTTTTACACAATAAAAAAATAAAAGTTAGTAGTTCAGTATCAACTTCATCATATTGTCGGCACTCTGGATAATATTTTGTTACACCAAAGAAATATAACTTCTTACTTGCGTACACAACAAGTACATACAAGTTTCTTCTCGTAATATTATTCGCAACGTTTTACAAGAAAGTTTGTTTGAACCCTTACACACCTGACATAGGTAGCCTGTATCTAAGATGTCAATGCTTATTAACTTCAGCAGTAGGTATCGACCATGCTATGATCACTCGGCAGTCTTTTTATGTCCTTTAAGTTCTTAAAATCTATTTGTGTATCATAAGAAAAGCGATAGTTAAAATTACTTTAATGATTTTGTAACGGTGGTTAAGGGTCATTAGCTATCCATTCATATCCATATCCATATCGCATATCCATTCTCATTACTCCAACCACCTTGTATGCCGCCAACAATTCCAAAAGGATGAGGGTACTGTCTTATTATATTATGAAATCTTATGTAATCTTACGAAAAAGTCTGTAGTGAAAGGAAAACAATGGATACGTAATTTAATTATCCGAGGAATAAATCTCGTAACATTTAGGTACTTACCGAATGAACGTGATTGTTAATAAAAAATGTATATATAAAATTAAGTTACTCAATAATATATAGCTCAAGAAATGATTTGTTTAAACGAGATCTCTGGAACTACCAAAAAATATTTTTGAATTTAAATGGCTATAGTGGCTATTTTATAGGACACGCTTTGCTGTGCCGTTTTGGAGTCCATAGGGGACACTGATCCGATATTTACCAAACTTTACAGGATCAACCGCTGGGTTTATATGAAGATTCTCTGAAAATTTCATCAAAATCGCTCCAGCCGTCTTGGAGTCCATTAGAAACATACATACAAACATTGATTTTTATTTGTAAGAAGAAGAAGATGAAAAAGAAAGTAGAAGAAGATATAACTTTACACTATGACTGTAGAAGTTTCGATGCGACATTGGTGCGGCGCGGTGGCGTTACACCACGTACACACCAAACAAAATCGCTCACTTACTATTCGTCAGATCGTTGACGAACGATATTAAATAGTTAGTAACGCGGCGTTCACCCGTTGACAACGAGTGGACGTCGAGCGAGAAGGCGGTTCAGGTCGGGTGCCGGGTTGATAAGTAAGTGACGACCTTTACATTCTGGCCTTTCTAATGTTAGTTATATGTTATAAGTCTATAATGCTACAGTTACCTCTTAACAATGAGTGAACTGCATTAATGCCTGCTACTCAAACCCATTAAAAAGTTAATATTAAAAAAAAAAAATTCCAGAATATACATTAAGAAATAAAAATATTATTACCAGGTACTTATTTAAAAAATAATCCACCGTGCGCAGTACCAGTATAGAAGGTTCATAACCCTGCATAAGTTGGCTGACAACATCGCCGGTCTCACAGCACTGATTGCAAATTGTAGTCAAGTGGATTTATACAACATAATAGAAATATGAATTGTCGGAAGCAAAATCTTGTGTATGATTATTAGTAATTATATAACTTCTGAAAGACTAGTTCATATTCACATAATATACAGGTACCTGATAAATAATTCCCTCTTCTCCCTTTCATAACATAACCACACACGCACGATTCCGGAGTGACAGCTTTACGATAACCTATTTGTTTTATCGAGACGTCAAACACCAATAGGTGTGTTCCGACACTGTACTTGAGAGTCGGTCGGTCATCAAGGGTTAGCTTGATATCGTCACTTAAGATCAGGTGATATTGTGGCCAGGTGTAAACTTATAACGATAAAAAAAGACGATGGTTCATTGATGTTAGTAACCAATAAGTGTCGCTGTGGTCGAGCCATTAACTACCAGACAAAGCAGAACTAGACTTTTGTATCTGCCGCGCCAGTTAATATACTTTAATTATATAAAATGTAGACGTTGTTCTGCTCTTTTTAGTAGTCGATAAGTTGACCACAGCGCCCCACCTATCCCCTTTTTTCCATGATTGATGATCCATGATTCCATTATCATAAACAAAATATAGGTAATTAATTTTATAAAATTTTATTTCATACTTTTTTGTATCAGAATTCATCCAATAATCTATATGTCGGAGAGAGATGACAAAAATGGAGATTTCATCAAATCCCATAGCAGTCTTAGTGAAAAGTTGAGCATACTTATTTATTGTTTATTTTATCATTTATTTTATTATTAATTAATATCTAATAAAATTATATCTTTTGTATCATTCTTT
This sequence comes from Saturnia japonica, assembly GCA_033032175.1. Taxonomy (NCBI): domain Eukaryota; kingdom Metazoa; phylum Arthropoda; class Insecta; order Lepidoptera; family Saturniidae; genus Saturnia; species Saturnia japonica. The sequence continues at coordinate 16,700,041 of CM065311.1, read as the reverse complement.
TTAACATTAGTATCTGGCACTCACCGGCCGCTGCCACGACCATCTCGCGCTATTTTTTATCATAAGTGAAACCTAACCTAACCCAACCATATCTTCCGTGAATAGAATATTTTCCGGCTACATCCATCATAGACTTCGGTCACCACCTAGAGATTAAGTTCTCGCCAAGACAAATCCAACTAATATTTACTCGAAAAGGACCATCTTGTCTAGCTTGGCTACTAAAAGATGAAGATTTGGAACCATTACATCCCGATGCAACCCAAATGAAATACAGCCAAGCCTGTATACAGAAGTTCCTAATGGTCTAACTGATATTTATTGAAAAAAAGGTTAAGGTCATTTGTCATCAAAAGCTTGTAAAAAGAATTACGCATATCCATCCTTTGATTCGTGAGTTTATGATCTTGAGTACAAACAAAAATCCGATAGAAAAAAGGACATTCAGTTTTTCGAAATCTTTTCTAATGTTTCTTACCATAAAAACATTATTCGGACTATTATGAACATTGTCGAAAAAGAAAATAGTCAAATCGGTGTATCCGTTCTCAAGTGCGCTTCCCAACGAACAGCATTTTATTTACATTTATATTGTTAGACGACTACTAAGTAAATTAATAAGACATATTCTATAATGATAATAGTACCAAAAAATAAAAAATACAACTTATGTCTTAGGTACTTAAATAATATGTGAAATATAATTTAAATGTACTGAAAAATTATACAAGTAATCATACGGAACGTTTTATTTCATCTTTGAAAGGAAGGTTGGAAGAGCAAGCCGATCAGCTGCGAAGTTCAAGGTTTCCCGGGTCAATGCTGAGCAAGTATGGGGTGGGAGCGTAAAGGCGAGGGGGTTTGGAAACGCGTAGGCGTCGCCATGGCAACCAGCCCACGCCACCCACGACCTACCAGGTACTCAATCAATTACTGACGAGAATATATCTCGGATATTGAACACCGTAACATAATGATGCATTCAAATATTATTACTTTTCACTCCTAGAAATTATTTTTTAAAGTAAAACGAACGTAACTAAACTTAAGTTGAACTATTTTTCTTTACCCGACTACGTCAAAACCAAAAGGAACGGTTATGCTTTTAGCAGTCGATGTATGTATGTATATATTTACAAAATAACCAAGCCAAATAGACGACTTTCAAATGTGACGTCTCTCCTTTCATTTACGGATTGCAAAAATAAAACAAATAGTTTATTTATCAAATTAATATATTCATCTAAGTTATTTTTTGGTAACTATCACTCATTTAAAATTCAGTAATCGGTTATTGTGGCCATTTTACTTTTTGTATTGAAAAGATTTCCACTCGTTCGTCTAATTTTCTTGGTCATCTTATACATCTGTTCCACCGTAGCGCCTAAACTACTCATCCGATTTTGATAAATGAGGTGTCAATCGATTCGTCATTATGGTCCAGATGACACAGTCTACATTACGAATGTCACATAAGTACATAATATTTAGTATAAAAGTACTACGCGACACAATAACAATTTCATACTATATTTCATTTCCGTAGTTGGGTTATAGTATACAAGAGCTTTTGTTATAAAAATGCCAAAATCATTCTTTTTCTTAGTCTTAGTTTTTTTTGGGGTTTTTATCACCGAGGATATGCCAGTCCCATCATAACTTATAACGACTACTTACCAACAAGGACTATGAATTAAAATAAACATATAAATAACATTATAATTGTAACACTTGTAAGTTCTCGAGAAGAATACTTAATTAAGTATTAAGTGAACTTAAAAGAACTACGTAACATTATGGAAGCTGCCAATATAAGTTCACCTACATCCCATACATTACTTTTAAACTTATTGGCAATGATGGTATCTAAGATACTTGATGGCATATTATGGTTTCTCTCCATTAAGAAGTGATGGATATCGTCAACCGTACACCACCACGAATCAATTATTTTCATGAGATATCCATATTTCCTTGGTGGAGTGTGTTTCCAGATACATTCAAGTGTGAGACATGTGTCCGGTCTCTCTACTCGGAGCAGTCCGTCTGGTGGAATACCATTGGTGGTGTGTTGTGTGGCTGCAGGGAGTAAGGTTTCCAGGGCTTATTGGAGTGGGGGAGTTCAAACTCGCAGACGCGCCAGATCTATGTTATTACAAGCGGTCCACATGTTACGTTACACGCTTACAATCAGACGTACCTTATGATTATTTGCCACTATAGTTGTATAAAACATCCATACACACATACTTTCACGCCTGTAACCTCTAGGGAACCCACAGTTCGCCGAGTATGTTTTTAGGTCCCATGTAATAGGGGGTGAGCCTATTGCCATTAATCGGGCACAAAGCCGAACTCCGAGCTGCTACTGAGAATTTCATAGAATAACAAAAAACACTTTGCTCGACCTGGGAATCGAACCCAGGACCTCGATCATAGTAGTCGTGTTTACGATCACACGGCTAATGAGGCAGTTAAGAGAAAACTTAACTCAAAATTATTAAATAATATTTTTGTGTAAAGGAAATTAACCAAGAAAACGAAATTAAAAGCTCGTTACGAAACAAAATAGACCTTTATATATTTTTTAGGTTGGAGCCAGTAAAGACGTCGGATATAAAGTTTAATCAAAACAGAAACTATATAATATCCGGTACAAAACTGAGTTAAAAGACATTTTACCTCGTACTTATATCACATTATTATATTATGTATATGTACCTAGGTGTATACCTCCTACCTTTGCGTACTATTTGCAACATACCTTCAGAGTACAGGCAGAAAGGTTTTGAAATGTTTTCCCTTTGATACCACACCCTTATCTCGATCAATAAGCCAGCCTGCCACACTTACACGTATTAGTTCATATCTTGAAAACTACTGAACAAACGTAAGCCAGTAAAAAAAATGGCCACAATTCGAAATAATTTCGAAGAAATGCGTGGACAAACAAACATACAAGCATACATACATAAACCCATAAATTGTCTATATATATTTGTTTGGATGCTCTAATCGATTATGTTAAATGAATATTATATTACATTTCCAATATTATTACATACATATGTGTCGAACTGATAACCTTCTTTTTTGAAGTCGGAAAAAGCAGTAACCACCATACGTTCTATAATAATAAGATAGAAAGGCACCAACAAGTATCAAAATTATATTTTTTAATACAATACTGTGACGCATCGTGCCTGTTTCTATCGTCACCATAGATGTATTTATTTCATTACAAAGTTACAATACACGCAGAAGTAACCAACTGTTATTAGTACATCAAAGGGTTTTTACTGTACTAAATATTGTGCTGCGTGGTCGGACTGGCGTTGTTCAAATATTCATTTCGACCCTTGTTCTTAAACTGATTAGACTTTCTGTCCGAATAATGGAGTGGAACGATGAGTTTTGAAGCTAAGCCTATCCTAGGGAATACAAAGAATGTCCATCATTAAAAAAAAACGATAACCAATGCACGGTCGTCCTTGTCGGTGTCGTTTAATTATTTTTTTAATTTTGTGTCAAAAAGAATGTAAATTAAATTGAAACCATCTTAAATTACACGATTGTATTGCACGATAATATGTTTAAATAAATTATAAAATTACGAGACAGGTAATGTGGCTACGACATGAACACGATAACATTTTAGCGAGCAAAACATATAAAGCTTCTAAATAAACTCGACTATAACATGATCATATCTTGTTGACTGAAAATTCACCACTTGAATTGTTTAACGTATTTAAACTTCTCTGAGTACCAGTAGTACTTACCGTGTGACGTCAAACGATTCACGAGTTGTCCACGAGTATATAGAATTTCATAATGATTGATTTTCTCTATATACAGATATATTGCTCCATATTTAACCGTAGACTTATCTTATTCAGAATTACTGTTTTTCATCTTCTTTTTATTATAATATTTTTGTACCATTTTGGTTTCAAACAGTGCTTGAATAAGGTCTCGGCTCTCATATTTAAAACAGTATAGGGAGTTTTTGTGGCAACTTAAAATTCATGCTCCAAATAATTGGACACAATAACCCAAGTATATAATTGCAAAACGTCACCAATTTCACATAATATAGGCTCAATTAACGCAATTTTATGAATTTAAATTAAAATCACAAAATGACAGATACATTGGAATACTCTGTCTTTGGTAATGTAATAAATTATTCATTAATTATTTATCAGCACCATATTAACTGCTAATATCAATGCTAAACAGTAGTAAAATGCTAATAATCTATTTAAACAAAAATTAAGACTGACTGACAGACAAGACACAGCTTTAATCGACGAGTTTAGAAGCAGGAGTTTAGATGTTGCTGTGTGACTCCTGTGTCCTTCAAACAAGGCGTGAAGAGGCATTTCAGTAGGCCAGGATGACGTTCTACGACTGCCGATAAAATCTCTCACCGACTTTTGTCGTTGCTTTTGACCTATTCCGTAATTACTATGAGACCATAGGGTAATAAAGTCCGCTCACTGTACCCACACCGAGTTCATAATTCTATATATGAGACAGTGTATTATAATTTTATGAGCTAAATAAAAAAAACAGCAATAACAAAATATTTTTTTAATTCATCCGCTTTGGGGATGATGCTGATAACATATTTATTTATCGGACACTTGACTAGTAGTACCATATTTTTATAAAAATATAAATATATTTTATGTGATTACAAATTATGTATTATTTAGCACAAGAGGATTCCAATATTTGCGCCGCGTAAACATGTGCGCCGCAAAGGTTACCTGTATTCCATTCTTAGGAAACTAAACTCATTACAAAACAGGAACTGGTACAAACTAAAAATATTTATTTTATTTATTTCAGGAAATGTACAGCTCTTATATTCTAACATACATACATAATTAAGTTGACATATTGGCTCAGCCAAAATGATTTTTATTGTATTACAATAAAGATATAACAATGTTATACCTCAACGAATTTATTAATTAATATTATTTACACCAAAAAGAACGATGTAAAGCTTTTGGTGTGAATTTGTATGTATTGGGATGTGTGTGAGTGTATGTACTAATTACATATATTTATCAAATTTTGAATAATATCAAAAGCACTAATATTTACTTAAGCTAACATTGGATTATGAAGTTTATTTAAAATATTGTTTCCATTTCTATGCCTAACAAGTATAATATATGTTTTGTTTAGAGCTTTGCAAAATATATAAATTTCTTGTAAATGCGCTGTGACCTGAAACACTTTTGAAACCCCTACTAAGGAGTCGTTCTGATGAAACGTAATGTAAAATCTCTTGTGTGGATTTTATTCAGCTTATTCCGTTTCAAGATCATGTAACTTATATCCATTTACTTTGAAGTGCAAATCATACCACCGAGTTTAACATTAATAAACAAATGTATAACTAAAAATATTGGTTATAATTATTTTTTGTAAAATCTATAAATACCTATTATATTTCCTGGAACGTTTAAATATAATGAACGCTTTATCTGTACGTATTCGTATATGATAAAAGAAAACCATCTTCAATGATTTTGAGCAGTTCCCTGGTTTATCTTTGAAATCAAAAGTTCAAGGCCACTGAAATTAAAATGGGACCACTCTTGAGGAATTCCCTATCCAACAAAAAAAGAATCATCCAAATCAGTTCATAAACAAAGAAGTTATTGCTGAACGTCCATAAAAAAAAATATACATTCGAATTGAGTATGTAACCTCCGTCTCTATTTTGGAAGTCGGTTAAAAATTACAATAAAAATTTAACGACAGTGTACTTTTAATTCAAATAACACACATAATTCCTGGGGAACATCAAAAGCATTTATACTTGAACAAAGCCTTAGGAAACGCCTTTTTTGATTATAACTTTTCTTATTAAATGTATAAACTAAATAAGGAGTTTAACCATGTGGTTGTAATTAGCCATGGGCGTTATCAGCTGTTTCTGGCAACGGCTATCTAGCCGATATTTGGTTTCAATACCGGTATTGATAACCATTGCCAAATATCGATACCAAAGCGAGTTTTCAACTATCTAATACGCGCATCGTTTACGTTTGTAATCGATAATTTAAATATGCTACCTGCCGTATCGATAAGGTCAGTCTAACTAAACTACTAAAAGCACTTGAAAGCCGTAAAAACACTTGATAGTGTCAATGTTTTTGAACCTTCATACAATTCTCCAATGTAATAAAATGGGGTTTTCAGTGTCAATGTTTTTAAGCCTTCGTAAAAGTTTCCAGCGTCAATGTTTTCAAACCTTCGTCGTAATATGTATTTTATACAAAGTGGCGTCTAACAAGATGGTGGCTGCCTTGTTAGAACGATCTAGGGAGTTTTTGTGAGGTCTCAAAATGCATGCTTTCCGCTTTATATTTATAATCCAATTCACTTATGCACAATAAACAAAGTATATCACGCAAACTGCTACCAATATTATACATAACATAGGGTCAAAACCTCTAAGTTAATTAATTAAAAATAAAATCCACAACATGTCACTTTAAGATCCCTCCAAAAAGCCCTACTCGATGTTATTCGACGTGTAAGTGCACAGATAATAATGATTCCTCTTCCCTTTAACGATTTCCGTTCATGCTTTTTTATGCTTAGGACTAGTACAATTTTTTACAATAGATAAAAATTGTGACGCATTTAAAAATCGCCATTGAAACAAATCTACCTAATCTAACAAAATATTTACAATTTTTGCTTTTTTATTTTGCATATTCTGTTTCATCTCTCAAACAAAACAAACAACACAAAACGCAGTGACGCCATTTAACAAAAACTGAAACAATTCTGTAATGTTGTAATTGACAATTAATGTAAAATAAAATAAAGCATAAACTTCTAACGTCTATATTATAATTATTTTTTCTATATATATGTTGGAGGCAACTAGGCGGTGCGAGGATGTGTAGCGGTGCTGTGAAATGTTGTGATGGTTTCTACCAAAGCTGTTCAAGGAGCAGGCGGTATGAGGATGCGTAGTGAAACTGTGTAACGGTGTGTAGCTGAGTGGTGCGAGGATTACACATATTCCTCGCTCACATCTCTCTCTTTTTTGTATGTACACACCTAGCTCCGCTAGCCCTTTCTATCCAGACCTGCACTACTTAAATTAATGGATTTTTTCTCACAACTCGTGGATTCGCAGCCTTACGTGTCCAAACCAAGTAGAAGACTGTCAAATGTGACGTCATTAATTTTAATGACGCATTGCAAAAACAAATATAATTTTATCTTTATATTTATTTACCAAGTTAATAAATGTTAATTTAATTTAAGTTTTTGACAAGTATTGCAGTAAAATTAGATATGGTGATCGATATTTTTGATTATTATTATTTTTCATTGTACGTCTAAGTTGCCTTGATCACGTTGTGTAGATATTTATTACAAAGGACTTTATTATTACTGATCAGTGATCACAAAAATAAATTAAAAATATTGTCCGGATGTACCTCAAACACAACTTGACCGATTTCTATGAATTTTGTACACGAGAAGTGTATGTCATTCCTCAACGATAGGCCATAATAATTTTGAATAATTTTAGAAATCGAGTATAAAAGCAAAAAAATATTTTTGTTAATTGCTAACAGATTTTGATAAAGTTTTTCTTTAAAAATAATTATAATGAATTGAAATTAAAAGTATTTATTAATTAATAAAGCGATTATTAGTATTGAGTTATATAAAAGTAAGTAGAAATAAAGACTATAGGTTTTACTTAACGTTATTTCTGTACGATAAACTATCTAAGTTACTCTCAAATCGCGCTTAAAGTTTTAGTTGAGAATCAAATTTTATTCTAAAACTTTCATTTCAATATTCGATTCGAAAGATTAGTATTTACTACAAAAATTACGAAGAAATAAGCAACATTAAAATTGTTTGTAGTAGGCGGTTAAGCGGACAAACGTGTCGATTCTGCCGTGAAAAGGTTTTATGGGTCATTGCGTGCGTCCAGGCTTCCACCGGTAATGTTCACGTGCGCGTGTGATCCAACCCTTTGCCCAACGCGAGTGGGCGTGTTCAATAAACGCATTATTCTTTTATAGATGAATAACTTGGCTTACGTTCCATTGCATCATTACCTTGTCTTATTTCTAGAATATCATTCTCATAACGATATAGTTTGGACATTTTTTTTAGAACAGGTTTGCCAAAGGAATATAACTATATCTTTTTCCGTCGTTGACACAATAAACACCTTTAGGGTGGATAATTATCAAAAAATCAATCAAATTATGTGAATGATAGTGATGTCTAGAATTGACTCCCTCTCTGTGCATCCACTAAATTATTATTATTGTTTTATATTAACACTTTTGTATAGTTGGATAAAAAAGATAAACCCGATCGAGTTTCTTACCGGTTCTTCTCGATGTCTGGGATATTTCCCTACCGGCAGTAGGTTTTGACGTTCATAAGTACCTTCTTAGGGCCTAAATTTAACAAAGATTTTTTGATTTTGTTTTTACTACTGAAGTAAATATTTTTCGATTCTGATTAAATGGACACACTTTTGGTTTCAAGATTTATTTAATGTTTATGTTACTTACGCTATAAAAATGTCGTAATCGGCTAAATAAAAGGGCATTGATACAATGTGCCACGAGGCCTGTCAGTTTAATTAGCAAAAAAGTTTTTAATTTTTATTTATTTCACTTTAATTAAAAAAAATTTGTAGAGACAGTTACAAAGTGAGTTTCCTCACATACCGTCGGCCAATAATGTGAAAAATGAAATCTATGTCATGAAAAATAGTACTTCGACTAACAATGAAAAAAAAAGTTGTGAGCAATGCGATACACTGCAAGATATTAATGGAATGTGTCCGGTACAAAAAAAGGGGAAAGTCTGGTAGCGCTCCTACGTCTCACGTCTCAATATGTGGGATCAGGATGCCTTCTATTCTATATTGTCCAAACCTGATAGTACTGATGACCTTTCGGTATACTACTTGATAGCTAGTCACTACAAATAAAATGTGTTAAAACAACTAGGCCGACGTAAGCCTCAGGGTTAAAGGTAACCAAAAAAAATACCAAGAAAAAAGAGTTTTACTTAAAATAAAAAATCATCATCGAGAAGAACCTTTTACAGTTACTCTACATCAATGGAGGAACTTTTTACTTACCAATTTTACCAAACCCTTTGGTTGATCCCACGCAAATATGGAACCAACCTGCGATACGAAATAAATAGCAAATTATGATGCGAATATCCAGCGAGAGAAGTGTATGCAAAATGTCATGCCAACTCACCGGTACTGCGTTCCGTGATAATTCCTGGTCGGCGCCGACGTGGTTTAGCTATACATTATATATTCAAAGTTCCTGAGCCTCACGCACCCACTGTACACACACTGGCTTGATGACACTAAATTCTGGAGAACGTGGTTGACGAGGAATGTCCGAGGCGAGCGACTTTGCACCGTGCGGACGCGACGGTGTTCCGACGAGAGTTTTTATCGCGAGAGCCGGCGGCGACAACAACAAATCGAAAACCACCCCCACTGGATATCATAATGTTTAGCGACGAGAGAAAATAATTAATAACAAACTACCTACTTTAATACGTGATGGTTCTAAATTACGCGGCTGCAACACCCTTACCAATTTTTACTGTATTGTCCCTCACTAAACACTTTTCTTTACAAAATTCCGAAGACAAATAAACAAGTCTGTAAAAGTACAATCGGTACAGGTTTTAAAAAGTATCTATAAAAATAATTGTATAAGATCATCACATCATTGATCCAGAATTTTCCTATGATTGCTGCAAGTAATCATGAAATTCTCTGAATTTAACTCTATTCTTTTAGAAATATTTACTTATTTGTTTATTGTAAAAAACGTATTATGTAGGTACAAAGATACTATCATATTTTATTATTGTATTTATAACTAGTCTGGCCATAAATACTGTTACATAATTTTTTCCTTTTTTTCATCTTTTTAATTATTTTGAATTTGGAACACGTATATTATTTTCAAAACTTCTTTCTATTTTGCGCCATTTCACATATTTTTTCGTGTTCATTATCAAATTGCAATATGGAATTGGTGTTAAAAAAAATTGGATTGCAGTGATCGCCTTGCACAAAGTGGGTATGGAGGCGTCGGTACATATTCCAGACACTTCAAAAGCTTGGTATCAGCCGTATGTTCGTATATCGTACTATCATCAACAAGATTCCCGCTAGGACTCTGTCGCGTATTATAAAACAAGACCTGAAGCTCGGTGCTTATCGTCGATATACAGGACATGCCCTAAATCAATTTTTACAATTAAAGAGAGTGGATCGATCAAAACGCCTTCTGTCGCGATACGCAGGTGAAAGGCACAGAAATATCCTCTTTAACGATGAAAAAATTTTCACGATTGAAGAACACTATAATAAGCAAAATGATAAAGTGTACGCTCACAGTTCTAAAGAAGCTGCTCAAGTGGTCGAAAAGGTACAACGTGGCCATCATCCTGCGTCAGTGATGGTTTGGTGGGGCGTGTCTTATTAAGGAGTCACAAAACTACATTTTTGTGAAAAAGGTGTGAAAACTTCAGCCAAAGTGTATCAAGATACAGTCTTGGATCATGCTGTGAAACCTCTCAGTAATACACTTTTTAAAAATATACCGTGGACTTTCCAGCAGGACTCTGCACCTGGTCACAAGGCACGAACTCCCCAAGCCTGGCTTGAAACCAATGTTCCGGATTTTATAAGAGCTGAAGACTGGCCCTCATCTAGCCCAGACCTCAACCCTTTAGACTTCAAATTGTGGTCAGTTTTAGAGGACATGGCCTGCTCTAAACGACACGGCGATATTGAGGCTCTTAAAAAATCTTTGGAGCAAGCAGTGGCGAAATTTCCCTTGGAAGCAGTGCGTAAATCTATAGATTCGTGGCCAAACAGATTAAAGGCCTGTATAAAAGCCAAAGGTGGCCATTTCGAATAGAATTTTTTTTTTTCTGAGACGAATAAATATGTAGATATAAATTTTAAAATATTACATTACTTCATTAAAAAAATGCATTTTCATTTGTGACAGAACTTATAGGTAGAAAGAAAGTTAAAGTTATCGGCACGACTTGCTTAAATGGAATTCACTATTTTGTCGACCTCTATTTGCAACTCACGGACCTCCAAATGATATTTTCGCTGATGTGGATTTCTTGTAGTTCGAAATCGACCCTTAGGGGTTAATATAGACCACTTTGGGGACCTATCTATGCTCTACATAAAGTAAAAAGACTTACTTCCAGGTAAAGTAAGTTTAATATGAACAAATATATGAATATGTGGAACCCACACTGTTGCTCTTACGCATCTGTATGTAACTAGGCGCTTTGCCAGCGGCTTCGCTCGCGTCATAGTTAAGTGCCATTATATTAGGTTTTTACCTATGTCCAATTTTTTTGGATTTCGTTAGTTGTATTATAGAAACTTTAACCCCATCATTTACACAGTATTGAATTTGAAAAAACTATGAAACAAATCTTTTTACTTTACTAACTGAATTGCTAGATATTAATTTTCATAGATCCGTCTTCAAAAATGGGGGCATTACACTATTCACAGTTTTAGCCCCATTAGTTTAGGTTGTGCGTTAATGAATCAGTCAGCCAATTAAGAGAGGTAGGGCACAAAAAAAAATCTTTGGATATTTCTCTCTACTTGGAACAGCCCGTCTGGTGGAATACCTCCACCCTACAGAAGACCTCGGACAAAAAACATTTTGATAAGTTACTGCAGTGAGTAGAGTTTCCAGGGCTCCTTGAGGTAGGGGAATTCAAGGTCTTACAAGCGTCCATAGGCTATGGTAGTAGCTTACAATTAGGCGGGCTGTATGCTTGTTTGCCACATTTATAGTAGGTATAAAAAAAGTCGGTCACGATAAGTAATTAATTACTTATTACTTAATATATTAATACGTGAGAAGAAAACTTCGGACACATTTTTAAGCGTATTGCGTGCACGGAAGACTGAGATTTGGCATGGTTAAAGTTTATATGGAGGAGTGCAGAAAACTAAAATTTATCTATAATATCTGTTACTGATATATTAATGTAAATTAATTAATACTGCGAATCCTAAACCGACAGGTGCCATTGAACTTGGACCCCCAAAAATATTGACATTGTCACCCAATGAAAAGTGACAGCAAGTGATATAATATTCATTGTTTAGTTTCATACTGCAAATGTCAAACAGAAAATAGTCTATGATTAAAAAGTCGCTGGTCGAAATTCGATCATTGGGCGACCGCTAGTATACGTAATTATGTATAGCTGAAGGAACAATCAACAAAAAACACCAATGATATTATGACGTACATATTCAATTACAGGAAATATGATAAGACTGTACCCTTGACATTTGAAAAGCCATACTTAAAGCTGAGTACTTAAACGGAGTCGAGAGGATCAGGTGCGCTGGCGCCATCGACCGCCAGCAGTGCCCTCTTTGTCGGCAAACGCTCCAGTAGATTACCGAAAGCTGCTTCGTAAACACGAGTGGCTATCCAGAAGTGTAGGTTAACGACCTTAAATGAAAATTATCCGAATACAAATTTATAATAATCGTTTAATTATCCTTAGAAACGAGGCTAAAGACATAGTTTTTTGTTTGTTTATTTGAGCGCGCTAATCTCCTTAACTACTACTCAGATTTGTAAAAATCTTTTTGTATTTTAAAGTTTATTTATTTTAAAAAATTATAAGTTACTATCTGTGCCCTACGGTTTCACCCCTGTTAATTTTATCCGACAAACACCGCGCCGCCAACGCACCCATGTAGTCTATCATAAATGTTCTTCCCGCAAGTACAAATTATTTTCATTTTTCATTATATCCTAAACTACGTGTCCAAATATTACAACTTTTACTTTAATATGCCATGTCTAAAAATAATGCCTCTAAATCACTTTTTAATTTTCAACAAATCTTTGTCACAAAAAATACCTTAGTGTTCCTTATATAACCTTATATATATTCCGGGTAACAAACCTAAGTGACTGTATTAAGTTACAGAGTGACCTTAACACTCTCGAGTTATGGTGTATCATCAACAAAATGGCTCTTAATGTGAGAAAGTGTCAATACATAACTTTTACCAATAAAATAAATTATATTGATTTTACCTATCAGCTTGGAGGTATAAGCTTAGAGAGAGTATCCGTTGTTCGTGATTTGGGTGTCATGTTTGACTCTTCTTTTTCTTTTCGACCACATATACTTAATATTGTACCCAGAGCCAAAAAGGTGCTTGGATTTGTTATGCGTACTTCACGACCATTTCGCAATAACGAGAGTGTTATTTTGCTGTATAACACCTTAGTTAGAAGTATTCTTGAATATTGTTCTGCCATATGATCACCTCACTATACCACCTACGTAGAGCTTATAGAATTTATCCAAGCTCGTCTTGTTAAATGCCTGAGCATAAGAAATGGTATTCGTAAATCTATCCCTAATTATGTTAATAGACTAAAATATTTTAACATGATAAGCCTAAAAGAGAGGTGAAATATAGCTGACTTACTCATCATTTACAAAATTGTAAATGGTTCAATAGATGCGTTCCTTATTAATTACTTGTATTTTAGATCGTATACCCGTGCGGTGCGCAACCCATATATATTTTACATTCCGACAACAACACTGAATACTGCTTTTAATAGCCCTTTTGTGCGTATGGCAAGGTTATACAACGAGAAATCAAACACGATGAATAACTCAATAGATATCTTTTCTCAGTCAATCAGTTCATACAAGCACTCCTTGTTTAATAATTAAAATATAATTTAATATTAATTTTAATGTGTAATGTTTCATAACATAGTAATTATCCTTATTATTTATGTGTTTAAATGTCAGGCATGGCCTATTATCTGAGCGATTGCATTGTTTTTATTATGTGGAAATGATAACATGTAATTTTTCCTTTTTTGTAATTGCTCTGTTGGCATGCTAAATATATAAAATAAATAAATAAAAGAGATAGGCATATGTTATCGCTGACTTTTTTTGGATATACTAAGGGCAAATTTCATTGAAGAACAATGTATTTCCGTATCATAAAGGCCTCGAGAGTCTGGCTATCGTATGCAAAAAGATTTTTTTGAATCCGACTGGTAGTTCCAGACCTTAGAGTGTTTAAACAAACTTAAAAAAAACTTTTCAGCTTTATTATATTAGTATAGATGTAACTTCACGCTACGACCCTGAATATGGGAGCAGAAACAGTGAACGTTAAGCAACCTGGTAAAATGTAAGCAAGTATGGAAATGAAAACATCTAGGTGCGTCGACAGTGGCGCGTAGCGAGCGATACCGTGGGGCATATCTAGTTAATAATTATATGAAAATTATACTGTCAATTCACGAGCTCATAAGTGTAGTGCGCTTAGACGTTTAACAGTAAAATTAGCATTGATTCGTTCATACAGTGTCTTCTGTGATGTCTCACAATAACAGAGACAAAGTATCAAGAATAATTTGATGTGTGACATACCTAAGCGGCACGTTGCACATACTGTTTTCTTGTCTATTTTATTATGCAAATGACATGTCATTTGATGATTAAAGCGGCGATACCGCTTATTGTAAATGTATTGTGACAGATTGGCTTTGTAATTGAAGTTCTTTGTTACTTTACCGCGAATGGGGTTCTTATATCTAGCCCATTCATTAAAGTATATCACTTACAAATTAACTATTACTTAGTGTGTCTTTATATAAAATGTAAAAATAATTTAAACTTACAGGAGTATTATTTTGCAATTGATTAAAAATTTTATTACAGTTTATTTTCAAAATAACAGAAAAAATATTTTTCTTTGTCTGTTTGTTCCGACTAATCTCCGAAACAGTTAGACCGAGCTACTTTTATTTTAGAAACCAAAATGGTCGAACGCAAATAAAATAAACGAAAGCAGCAGTGTAAATTCTGTAATCCACGCGAACGGAGACGCCGGCACAGCTAGTATTTTAGATAATTCTTTAAAATTCGCACTTTTCCTTTAATTTTTTTTTTCTTTTATTCAGTATAGGCTTAGCGTCTGGCCACGATCATACCTGCTTGTAAGGGTCGATGTAAGCCTGAGATGGTAAGACGCTAAGTCTAGGTTCTCCAGTGCAGCTGCCGGAACACACCAATAGGAGCTTTGTGAACAGATTTTCCACTTATGGTTGCCAGCTATTCAGGCGGCTTTTATAAATGATATATTATCATCGTACTAGGGTTTCGTATCGAAGTTTTTTTCAATGCTCAGATTTTATAAAATATTGTAGATCTCTCGGTGATTTGCCTTTGTTTTAGGATTGCACTCGATGACTAGCTTTATATCATATTTATTTATTTATTATGGCTCAACAACAGAAATCAAACTAAAACACAAAATACACATTAACAATAGTAACTTATAGAACTAAATTTGCTTTCCTATTATAATTGGGCACAACACATAATTTTACAAATAAAATACAAAGAATTAAAAAAAAAAAAAAATATACAAAATTAATTCAATTCATTATATTAGAAAAACTACATAAAGTTTTAGCGCGTAATAGCATTTTTAAATAAAATCAAAAGATTAATCAGATGATAGAAAACTACTGCTTATATTTCTATCAAATATGTCCAAATAATTATTAACAATTATGTCCAATATAAATTCATACACTCAAAACTTCTCTATCTTCCTTTGTTCTTGTGTATTTCTGTGACCTAGGACTAGGGTTAGTATTGGACCCTTCAAGGAAAGTTTTATAACTTGTGCAATTTTCTAAATTGTATAATTTCTTCACATTTTTGGAAAGTTATTTATCTGTGTTTATTTTCATCCACTTAGTGCATTTAAACTGTACCCCAGGGAAGCTATTTTTTTAATACGTAATGGCAACTTTTTTAATTTTTATTAATTGAATTTCAGAGATTAGGTTTTCAACGAAATTCTTTGAATTAAATTTGTATATCTATCGACAGACTGTCAAGAATAATATTATTGTATATTGTTTATAAATATTGTATTCTTTAGAATTTGAACGCTTGATAAATGTAAGTACACTTGTAAATCATCTAGGCTTGAAGGGGCTTTTATCAAATTCAATATTCAATATATTTATCAAGAACCATCAGTTTTGTTTGTATACCTATGCCTAAATCTCACATTTTGAAGTAATAATGGCTCGACATGAGTTCAAACCCCTGTCCTGAGCTTTCTGTGAAGAAAAACATAGTGTTGAAAGCATATTATCATGGTATTTTCTAATTCCCGCCTGGCTAGCTGCTAACATCAAGTTGAAAATCTGCTGCCAAGCACTTATAACTGTATTCCGATAGCTGTACTTGAGAGCCCGTCCCACTGCTAAACATAGCGTGTCATCATTTTAGGCCACGTCGTTCAATTACATCAGGTGATATTGTGGCATAAAAAAGAATAATATTTCCAATGTTTTTAGTTTGCAACAAATAAGTACGTATAATCAAATAAAAGAAATATGTTATCGAATACCGCAAACTCGTGAACGCTCAACGTGTACCCAGCTTTCCAGGCTCTCGATCAACAAGTGTCGACCCGGGAGATCGGGGTGTCTGGGTGCAGGCAGTGGTGTGAGATGCAACTCCCTCCTCCTCCCCTATCCACGCAGCTGTGCCGGTGAAAACATCCTTGCGATGTTCAAGGTTATTTACATCCTTAAACTTTTTATTCAAATAGCAAAATAATGTAATAGTACTCTAAACTAGTATGTTGTTATGATGGTTCTAATTGCGAATTAACCATTAAATGTATGTTGATGTATTGACTACATAGTTGACGGTGACGGAAAACATTGTAACGAACCCTGATCGCTTGAAGAATGTTCTTGTAGCAACAGCATGTATTAGAAAAACAAAGCAATATCTTGCCAATATGTGAACTGACGTAGTGATTATACCCACAGGAAAAGGTTTTTTTTTTTACCAATTTGAATGTAATTTTGGGCTATTGTTTTACAATGGAAGAAGACACACGTTTTGAAATGTATCTGATTTAAAGAGATAGTGATGCTGAATAAAGCACAAAGTGTTTTAACGTCAATACTCGACCATTAATAAACATTTCCTACAACTAAATCAACTGATTTCTGATGTGTCCAAATGCTATAGGACATTTAATACCAGAATTTGCTCAATTAAAATTAAAATGCGACCGCCATACACCAAGTGTAATATCCTAAATTAGTGTACGCTTAGGCGTATCACGTTACGGAATCAGTTGGTGAATATTCAGCAATCAAACGGTGGTAGAGATAGAAAGTGGTGATGGGCTATCACAGTGACATCCAGTATGTCACTTTTCTGTATTAGTCAGGGTATATCTAACTGTTGAGGCTTGTCATTGTTGTGCACAGGTATATAGGTTCTGTAAGGGAACTATTTTTGTACTAGTTTAGACAAAAATTGATACATCACTAAATGCATAGACACCATGTTCTTTCCCTTTTCCCGGGAGGCAGGTACATTTATATATATATATATGTATAATGTTAGTATAGATAGAATTTCTACGGATAGGGAATCAGCCATTTCGCGACTTAATTGCAACTATGGAAACAGCCTAACCCGAGGTTCGTCCACTTTGGCATAGTTGAGCATGTTACCACGCTTTCGCGGCTAAGTGACTTAAGCCTTAAGTGCCCCCAAGCCACTGTGAAGCTGTAAAAGCCGTTTGAGGTTCAGGGTTCTTATGGCTAACAGTATACTTAGTTAGTACTACAAAAAAAACTTCCCATTAGACACAGTGTCGTAACTTTGCCGTGCTTCTATACAAAACAAATAAAAATAATAACTAACTTTATTATATAGCTCTTTGCTGGAAATTGCAACGCTGGGATTGAAATCGGCCAAGATATCATCAAGTAGACACTAACTAACTGATCAGTAATTTAAAAAAACCGGCAAAGTGCTATTCGGACTCGTACAGCTACAATCAACAGAATAATTAGGTAACATTACTGAAAAAGGCCCCGAACAATTATAACGAAAAATAAACTGGATTGAAAGACAAACTTAACTTTGCCGTTGGAAAATTGTCGTCCCCATACATCGACATATCATGCCGCGGTAACTTTACCAACTGCAAATATGTTTATAATCGCAATTACTTTTTTAATGTAACTACAAATTTACGTTTTTCAGTTCTTTTTCTTCATTTACTATGCTTCTAGCCAAATGTTATGATTCTAAGTTAACGGGAAGTACCTTATAGGTTTTGATTCCCTTTGTATTTATTAAAATATGTGGCATAAACGGGAGTGTCTTCTGATTATGTTGACTTAGAAGATTCATTTTTTCAAAATTTCAAGGGATTGCAGATCTAAGTACCTATTTGATATCAATTTCAACTTAAACTTCCTGTGAAACAGACAGATATGATCCTATATGGAATCCTTTTTGGTGTATAGAAAACCCTAAAAACTTTCTAAAATATCACTTCAACTCCATTACTATTATATCTTTTTCAGTAACTGTATTTCTTTTGAGAAGTATTTATGTTTGTCTAAATAAATTCATAGATAGATCGTAAACACAGCGATCATGTTATGAAACTGCTCTCATTCTACATTCTGCAACAAAACGTTGGGCGGGAAATCTAACGTTTGCTATTGGACGTCGACATCTATTACTGCCATATATGGAATGGGCGTGCGCATATCACGTTCCACGCACGCGCAACATTTGTTGCTAAGTATAGGTTGTTAATTCAAGCATATCTAGACATACATTAACCATTTTATATGGGTTATAAGTTACCGATTAACCAAGATCTCACCAATGTTACGTGACAACCAGAGCGAAGATGATAAATACATTAATCCTAGAAATGGGGTTGGGGTTGGTACATTAGCGATTTCTTTCGCTTGATAAGTGTACAAAGAATTGTAAATAAACAACATTTTTACCCAACTGCGCGATGCAAAGGAGGGTAATGTGTTTAACAGCCATTATAACAGTATCTATGTTTGTTCCTTTCTAGCGCTTTAGAGACCAAACGCGTTGACCGATTTTGATAATTCTGACGCCAATCAAGTTCTCCTAATCTTGCTAATTTCACTAAATAAATAGCTAAAGTAGCGCCAGCTACGACCAATAATCAATCCGTGGCTGAAATGTATAAAATAATATAAATATAATACACCTTCATGGGTACATACTTTATGGCCGTTTTCATTAACATATCTGAGTTTACATATTCGTAATAAGAACTATCTTTTGTCTATCTTTAGACAGGTATTTAGGATTAGGTCTTTAGATAGGTTATTTAAAACGGCCATAAAACAACTCGTGAAACACAAATGAAAGTCAAGGAAATGACATTTCATCAGTAAGTTCAATGTATTAACGCCCGCATGCCCCGCGGCCCGCGGATTCAACTGGACCACAATTTTTGTTCGTAATAGCTGCTTTAGTAAGTAGTAGGTATATGATAACCTCAATGGCAAAGCGAAATAAAATGAGCCACTATTTATCCGAGGAACTGTGGATTTGATCCCCGTAGGTATAGGACGGACTTTGTGATTTTATTAGGATATTTATCAAATAATTTTAGTTTTTTAGTATAGTACATATATCGTGAAAGATGCTGGTGATTAAAATACCGTTTATATTCACACAGCCGTCAACGCTGTTGATCTCATGTAGCTCATATTTGTTTTTATGATATTAATTACCTATATATAATAGTAATACCAGCCTATAAGTTTCCCACTCCTGGCTAATGAGGCCTCTTTCTAAGGAAAGGCATGGGCTTAATCAACACGCCAACCCTCAACGAATTGGCGATTTCAAACCCCGAAAAATAAACAGATATATATTTTTCTCACAGGTATTGGTTACTACAAGAGCATTTTCCAGGCGATCAGGTTTCCTCACGATGTTTTTCTTCACAGTCAGCCAATAGTGTTACCAATTCCACTTCCAACAAAACCTTTCTCTTATGGGTACTATTATTATCTAATCTAACTTATGGGTATATTCTAAATTTATTAATCTAAAATTAAGCATGGATATGATTACTATAATTTAAATTAGAGCATTTACATGAATTCCGAAAAATTCGTTGGTACATGCTAGAAGTCGATCCTGTGGATATTAAATTGATATTCCGTCGGTCTAAACCCCTCGACCACCACAAAATTTTGGTACTTTTTAATATGAAGTGAAAAAATTAAATATTCTATTATTTTACACAGCCGTTTAGCCGTCATAGTTCAACCTATTCTTAGTTTGAAATTATCATGAGCTATTCCAATCGGTAATTAATATAATATGATATTAAAGTTTTGATTTCAATTAATACAAACAAAGGAGTTGTTTACCTGAAACAGTAAACCAGTGTAAAACAAACCAAACGTCCAGACCGGGAGTGCAATGTGCCGGAGTAACAACAAATTATCGACATGGTTAAACATCGAGCGAGGAAGTCTTAGCCGTTCGTTGCATAAATAACACTCATTATTTACAACAATAAGAAAGATTTTAATATGAAATCTTATATGATATAATCAAGGCATTATTTTTAATAATAAATGAGTAAGTTAGTTTTTTTGCTTTTTACACAGTTTGCTTTTTGCACAGTTGTGTAAATATCTTTGCCGTGTTACTACTACTACTACATCAATAAAAAATAACGCTTGATAATAGATTCTCAGCAGCAGGTAGTTAAGATATATTCTGGATGTCATTTAGTTTGACTTCTCTCAAACCAATATGATTTAAACCCAGATATATATTGCGTTTAAACACGCGTTCACTGAACCCTCTTCGATTCTTAATACTACTACACTGTAAACTTTATTGCTAAGTTTTAATTATCAGAATATTAATTTACAAAAAAATTGAGTCCGATGTATAAATAAGCTTTTTTTAACGATGATAAATAACAGTAATTACTCTACATTTTCCCTCTTTATAGTAAATTCTAATAATGACTTATGACATTACATATGACTTAGTAATTGACTTATGTGCATACACAGAGGATGTCGGTATTTTTTGTGCTCATAGCATTTACGTATTGAAATGAAAGATTAATAATTAATAATTATCAAAGATAATTAAATTGTTTACAAAAAACGTAACTATTCACAAGAAACATTTGCCTAAAACTTAATAAATACCACATAGGTAATAGTAATGAAAACCTGTACATAACAATGTTATGTATGTAGCTGTTTTGACGTGTACTCTGTATTTTCTGTACTTTTTATTTTTCCAAAATTTTCCTGATATACTACTACTATACTATATACTGATCACGAATATGCCCTTAAAAATTGTTGTCTGTCTGTCTGTTTATATGTCCAGATTTAACTGAAAAACGGACTAACCGATTTTTATGATATTTTGTACACGTGATGCTCATATCATTGGTCAATTGATAGTATAAAAAATTTCAATATTAGGTACTTTTAGAAATCGTAAAATATGAATTTCCATAAATTTAAACTTTCATTAATTTTCAACCTATTTTGATGAAATTTTGTACACGGGAAGTCTAAGTGTTTACATAATTAATGGTCTATAAGAATTGTCAATATTACTTCTAGAATAACAAAAAAATAGGTCAATAAATTTCATTTTCGTCAATTTTTAACCGATCATGGTCAAATTTTGTAGACGGGAAGCACATCATACTATAATTGAGAGGCTAAAGAATCGTTAAAATGCATTAGAAATTGTTGTTTAGAATAATAATTTTCAACTGATTTTCATGAAAATTGTATACGAGAAATGCTTGCCACTCTCAATTGATACGGCATATAAATTGTCAACAATATGAGTAAAAACAAAATTAAGGGATGTGAGTAACTACTAAGTAGTAACAAACGCATGCGGAGCCGCGGACAGACCGCTAGTTTACAATAATAGTTGTAACATTGAAGCAATCGATACTGGATAGACATAGAACTCAGTCAAAATGATTACACTAACTATAATTAGTAAACTGAAATAGTACGTTAATAGAAAAACAATATTGAGCAAATATTATAGTTTAATCAAGTTACCTACCAACATGTAGGACGCAGGCACTGCTATTTTCGGTATGAAAGTATTTTTTTGTAATTGTTTTAATCGTCTTGAAACTCGTAAGCCATAAAGAAATGACAAAATGAACCAAAAACATACACACATCTATATGATTGTTCCAATTAATAAATTTATTTGGTTTTTGTCATACCATAATTAGCTAATTTTTAAAATAATATACGTCATTCAGACATGTATAACTGTGATATAATATATAAGTATTTATATACTGTATTTGTTTCAGATTGTAAGAGTTTTTCTACATCTCCAATGTCCTAAATAAATCAAAGTCTCGACGTTCATCATGAGAGCCAAGTCACTACACCGCACGTTGAGAAAAAACAAATGCATCGCGGCTGGCGAGTAAACAAACACGCGCCAGTTTAATGAATATTTAATTAAATTAGAAGTGGAAATAGGTATAATTAAATTTTAATTTTTTTAAGTAGCCAATTATTAAAAAAAAAAAAAACAAAGCTAATTAGTACACAACAATTGAGGGACGTTCAAGTCAAGTTAAAACTTGTAATCGAATCACGACCGCCATCCCATCTTTTTGTTTGAATATTGAAATGAGATCTACCTACGGGTTGAATAATTCTTTTAGTTAACAAGCATATTATGTACATAGTTCCTAAAATTGGAAACAGTAAAACATAATTTAACCAAAAAAATTTTTGGGATCATTAAAAAAAATTATTACTGTTGCTATACCTACGGCGTAGTCCACAAATAACGGCGACAATCAGTGACACAAATTTCATCGGCAGTTGTCGATGTCATGCCGACCAGATGAAAGACCCCTTCATGCCTTGTTTGAAGAAACCAATATCAGAAAGAACGGAACACGTTGGCTGGAAAACTATTCCACATCTGCACTGTACGGACAAAGGTAAGAAAAGCGAATTTCTTTATTTGTGCCGTGATGGACACTACCGTGTATCTGTGGCTACGTAAACCAGACCGCATGGTATCGTAGTGGAAAGGAATCGATATTGAACACCTATTTGGTAGTTTAGTGATCTATTTTTAAACGATTAATGAAGTGAAAGAAATTTTTTTAAATATATATTTTAACTTATATAGGTAACTGAATAAAAAAATCTAAAAAATAAAACTAATTGCTGTCGAACACCTAATTGATAGTTTAAAATTTGTTGAAATATATTCTTTCAAAATGTATGACACATTTTACTTACAAACAACAATATTTTCGACTTAATCTATGACGAAACGTGAGCCAAACACGCGTCGAGGGCGGGCGGCGACGGAGGGGCACGACGCGCCCCGTATATGGCGTGCGCTGCCTCACTAACTACGAGTAGCTCGATTACAAAACATTTTAAATTAAAATTATAAATTCTAATGTTTCCGACTACTTTTAATAAAGTTTTTAAACGCTTCCTGTAAAATGCGTTTTACTTCCGTTTTGCAAAAACATGTTTATTTTTACAAAAAAAATTTGAGTCGAATGTATTCAGTAATTATAATCAATATTAGCAGACTGACTAAATGGGAAAATTATGGCGCTTATAAACTTTTTACAGTGTCACCATGTAATGGGAAAGTATATGATAGTCGATTTTACTCCGTTTGAAATCGCCAATATGTCATGATAAAGAATCCTGTTTAATTAAATCCATGTTTTTTCTGTCGTGAGCCAGAAGATTTAGTTTTAAAACAGCTTCGCAGTGATGGCTCACTGGTAGCGTGTACGGACATCGCGACTATCGGCTTGAATTCGAATCCCTGCAATGAGTTTAAGGTTTCAGTAAAAGAAAACATCGTGAGAAACCATAGCATGGTGGTAGGGCATTTTCTAATGCCCGCCTGACTAACTACCACCCTCAAGTTGAAAATCTGCCGCCAAACACCTATAGGTCCTCCACTAAGCTTAGCATTTTCATCTTGGGCCACGTTTTCCCTTAACATCAGGTGAGATTGTGACGACAACGCTGAACCTATAAAGAAAAAGAGCTATAATAACTTAGTACTTAATAATTTTCTTTTAATATATTTTTAGGATTTTTAATGTAATCAGATAACTTTGTATTGTATATCCACATATTTATAAAACTATTAATTTATTTACACCAAATTAACAAATACTTGAACAGTTTTGACAACCATCTTTAAAGAGATAAATTTTAATCGTAACTTTGTCACTACTCTTTATTACTATTACATACAAGTTGTAGGTAACGATTTGTTTACCTAACCTACATTAATTCGTGGATAAGAACATCGCATTATATCTTTAACTAGTCATGCATGCGACTTTGTCCGCGTTGAATTTCGTATGCGGCGACGGCGGCGAAGAGGGAAAGTACGCGTGGAAAGCGCGTGGACGTTACTTTACACTGCTCTTTTAGTTTATCGTATTTGCACGGAACTCTAATTCATTTTGTAAAATAAAAGTAGTCTAAGTTACTCCCTATAACATCAGCTATATGCAATGAAAGACCAGTCAAAGTTGGTCCAAATATTTCAGAGATTAGCCAGAACAAACAGACAGACATTTATACAAAAAAATTTAAGAATTAGATTTTTTTATAAGTACCGTGTATACTTTCATATGCATTTAGCAAAAATCTGATATTTTGACATTGCAAACAGACATTTCAATTTAATTTTTTGTATAGAATAGGTTAAAAAAATTAAATAAATTTTATCAGTGACTGTACTCTGGGGCGCCGGGCAGTTGTCGGCTGCGCATACGACGCGATGCCCCGCCCACACATGGCTTTGTGTGCGTGAACTGTGACGCCATCCAGTCTTTCCACAACACGCACAGAGCCATCCATATAACTGGCCACTTTCAGCTGTAACTCAATACCAAGCAGTCCAAGCACTTATAAACACACACACACACACGTTGCTAAGTATTTATTTTTCACGTTTTCAAACCCTACGATAAATAGAGTTATGAATTTTCTAACTTTTTATATTCTGACTTCTATGAAGTACAATCAAACTAACAATTTTGTTAAAAATTCTTTTCTATTTATATCTCTTGGAAACAAATTTGAATGGCGCATATGTCAATCTGAAAATTGCACTGAAATTGCTTCAGTAGTTTTCAAATTACATGCGTTCTAAAAAGGAAAATGATTTAATATCTCGTTCCTGCAACTTTCTTCACGTGTAACCTGGATCTTGCCTTGGGGTCTGTCCTATTTTAATCTAAAAACTATATTAAACTTCAGAATTTTTAAGAATTGCGCGTTTAAACATGGAAAATCTGTTTTATTAAATACTAGCTAATGCTCACACGTTTGGCTGCGAATATTATTTTATTGAATACATATATTGCAGCGTGTGGCACTTCTGAAATCATAAGGAACATTTAAAAAAAAAAAATTAAAGACCGTAAAATATATTTAAATTAATTCTATTCAAATATACATACAAATAATTTCATGTACATATACACAAATATAATTAATATACATTACAGAAAGAATAACAAATAAAATCTATATTTATGTAAAATAAATAAAACTAATTCCAATTATTTATTATTGACGGTGAAGGTGAAGAGGTATTGACGTCATGATTTCATTCGACCTTATTCTGTTTCCGAAAAATACGAAGATGACACTAAATGTCCATCCACATCATGTATCAGACTTAACCTTTAAAGATATCGTCACGCGTTGGCCACACACCCGGTGACTAACTCCTGGCATGAGGCCAGTAGCTCGACCTATATACTGGCACTATGTCTTCCTATTAGAGCCGCTTGTTGCGCTTCCATCTAATTAGGTTATGCTTTTATTTAATTACTTTATTAGGTCCGGTATATGCTTCCGTTCAGGACTACAAGAGTGGACAATCGGCATTTTGTTAATATATATGTATGCCTCAAAGTCAAAGAATGAATCTAGCTCATAATGTAATACTAATGACCTTAATAAAAAATCTTTAATAAATTAAACAATATAACTACTTCCTTTGTCAAATAAATATTATCAGAAGGGTTCGGAGCTCAAGACATTTTTTACAGAACGTTTATTGGTAAAGGCATAAGACGAAATAGAAACCAATATTGTGATACACTAGAGTACAACCACACGCAATGAACGAAACGAGGTCATCATATCAAACGTCTGTTAGTCGACTCTCATCACTTGCTGAATGCTTTTTGCCACTGGTCTAATAAATATTTAACACGTGGAAATACTATTGCATTATTATTTGTATAATTTAAAGCTACATTAAATTTATTAGATGGATTTATGTAGTAAAAAGCTTTTTGAAAATGTGTTCAAATGTAAAATGTAACTTATTTTTTATTTACTTTCATTAATTTTATTTTTCTTGAGACAATCCAATTATATAATTTTCCTTTCTGAAATTGAAGTCAAATTATTGAAATAATTATAACAATTCCTTCTTCAGAACATTATCATCCATTTGAAGAAGCATATCTATAGATAAATAAGATAGTCTCACCAAAAATCTGTTAATTCTAGTACCTACTTTTTCTATGTTGTCTTTTCCAGTCAGTATAAATTAAAACATGGAACCTCTTATACGACCTAATTAAAGATAGCATACTGATCACAGCCATTTGGAATTTATGTAAAAGCCACTAAAAACACCAAGCTAATCATGTCATTTTCCAAAAGTCTATTTGATATAAAGCCTTTCTGCTAATACTTACTTAATAAAACTTTCATGATCTATCATAAATTGATATTGTTTCTACAATGAACTAGTGTGTAATAATTACTAAACTTCGGCGTTAGACTAGATAAACTTTGTGTTCTTAGAATCCTTCAATAAATTTTCAACTAAAGTTTCAGTTTCAAATAGTGGTGAAATAAATATTTCTCGTTTATCAGGTAAATTAACAGTGTATACAGGTAATTTTCTAAAGAATTCTGTACTTTTATGCATCTAATAAATTTTGTTTCCACAATTTTTGGTTACTTTCTTTCAATATTGCTTACAATCATAAACCACTTTTCTTGTGTGCTGTCCGCATCCAAGGAAAATCTACCACACTGTAAGAATTTCCACGCATACTTATGTAGACGATATTCCACCTTTTTGCATAAAGTTCTTATCTAATTCCTTAACTGCGCCTGTATTCTCATTTTAGTTTTGAGAGGTGTAATTTTAAGTAAGAGACGAAATGTAAATGTACATTTTAAATGTAAATTGTAATGTTTCCATTTATAGGCTAATTTTGTCGCTAAATCCGTCGATGTGTATATTAAATCCTGATAATATAATTGCTTATTAAATTTATCTAAATCAAACGAAATGAAATAACCAATTAACTAGACATAACAAAAACATTCGTAGAATTTCTTATAAAACAAATTTACTTATTTTGTTTCTTTTAGTACTTACTAGTGTATCAAAATCATCTTTTATGATCATTGTTTATTTCAATTATTAATGTATTTCTTTTAAAAGTACTTTTATTTTCAGTCACCTTGTATTTTTACATTTTCTGTATGTGTTTCTTTTAACGACTTAGAATCGTTTTGAAATCACATTTTCTTATAATTTTCTTTCTTTTCACTACTTCATTGCTGGTATAAAGGTAGTAAACACATAATATTGGTAAAAACAGGTTGAGGAATTAAATAATGTTTTGAGTTTTTTATTTTATTCTAGTTACTTATAAGGGTTTGTCGTTTGTTATTCCTAGTAAAACTGTTATTCCAAATACCGATGTAAACCATAAAATACTTTATACTTTATTTTAATAATAGTAATGTCTCGTGTATATTGTCAAATTATCTTACCCATACGGAAAAATTATATCGTTTATTATCTCAGCGTATAGAATATGTAGTTACAATGCAGAAATAACTATTTTAAATACATATTTCTAGAACGAACATGAGTTTACGCTAATCCTACCTGATTGGACTATAAATATTAGATTTAATCAAAATGGCATTAGTTTTGTGAAATTTATACAATCGTTTTCAAAACTAAAACGGAATTCTCTTTTTTGATATAAAGCTGTGGCAGTGAATTTACAATTTTTTAATCTTTTTGCAATATTTTTGTGATTCTACTTTGAAACCTGAGCACTTTAATATAAGGCTTACATGCCGCAATAACGATAATATCTTGACTCGTTTATTATTGAACATTTCCTGGAACAGCGATATTAAATAAGGTAGCTCGGCTTCAAGTTTAATATTTAGGTCTATAACCTGCAAGTCTCGTGTCTTGTAAATATAATATCATTTCGATGATATTTTAAAACTAGATAGCGAAATTAAACAAGATTCCATTTTTATAATAGCAGAGTAATGTGACTGTTGGTAAGAACAATACAATTCAAAAACAACGATGACCTCCCATAGA
The DNA here is from genome assembly GCA_033032175.1 of Saturnia japonica. Classification (NCBI taxonomy): domain Eukaryota; kingdom Metazoa; phylum Arthropoda; class Insecta; order Lepidoptera; family Saturniidae; genus Saturnia; species Saturnia japonica. The sequence goes on along the minus strand of CM065311.1, from coordinate 16,671,604 downwards.
ACAGTAATAATATACCCCGATCGCTACAGTCACGCCGATCTGGAAGCCTCTCGGCAGCTGGCTGATTCTGAAATGCAACAATCCTAAAGCGAGTGTCAGTCACGGGCTTATCATGGTTGCCGCGATCGAGTTGGAAATAAATACCTCACCAACCCTCTTGATTGCAGGATGAACACCGGCTGGCCCTGAAATGGGACACGTCTAAGTGTGCCGCTATGGCCCGTTATACAAGGTGTCCAGAAAGGGTATCGGGTATTTGAAAGTTCAATGAAACAAACATTATTTGTATGCAATAAAAAAGTTTATTGTTTATTATTAGCATATGAATTGGAGAATTATTTGGAAAAGATGATGTTATCCAAATGATGACCGTTACGTTGCTGGCACTCTTCTAAACGGAAACGAAGATTGGCGATAACACGTTGACACATAGCTATCGATATTGCTGCCATTTCTGACCTGATGTTTTGCTTTAACTGGGTTAGATTCGTCGGATTGTTTTGATAAACCTTACTTTTAAGGTATCCCCATGCAAAATAGTCAAGCGGGCTAAGGTCGGGGCTTCTGGGAGGCCAGTTGATGTTACCCCTTCGCGAAATGACTTTATTCCATCCCCGTCCCCGTCCCCGAGTACTGTTCCATCGTGACTAAAACTCCACAAAATGGCGGACGCCACGAACCCCTCCCCGCACCCTTTAGACGCCCCGTTTCGAATATGGCGCGAAAACAAATACCCGATACCCTTTCTGGACACCTTGTACATCTGTAATATGATGGCCGTGATTTAGATGGACTCAATTGTCATGTAATAAAATTATATTGTTACAATAATAATATTTTAATAAAATAAAAGAAAATTATCCCAGAGACTTACAATTTATTGGGACAATATTCTAAAACGCCCACTATACTTTCGCTTGGAGGAGGAAACATAAATATTACTGACAGTCATACGTGTGTCAGTTTTTGTCATCAATACGATTTTCCACTGACTAATTCTGTAAAAATAATCATTTTTCGTCATAACGGTGTATTACGTGTTTTGACGTAATGATCACTTTGCTATTTAGATTAAAATCCATTTTTGTTTTCATTACGGCCATGATATTATAATAAATAAATAGCCTGCTCAACATTTTCGTCTGCAGCCCAATTTTTTCTAAATTGGATTTGACCACTATTCAATTCTGTTTCTAATTTGATTTTTACTACAAGAGATCAGCCAAAAAAATACCTTTAATTTGACAAACAAAAAAAATCGCAAAATACGTTATTAATCGTAATTAAGGTTCTTGCCAAAAGAAAGTGTATTAACATTAAATATTTTTATGTTATATATTTCAATTTCAGGAATACAGTATGAAAAAATAACACGTATAATATAGTTTACATTTTACAGAAACCTGCAGTTAGCTATATCTATTTTATATTGAGGTCTTATCTTATTAGTATTATAGTTAACAGCACGATTCAGTTTTTTATGCTTCATTTGTAAGCAAATTAGTCAAGATTGTAAAATCCAAAATAAAAGCGTACTTTCGCTTCCATCATTACTTGGTTCTTCTTATTAAAATTAATGAAATATCGTTCATTAATCTCCGTTATTGCGCACCTGTTCCTTACTTTAACAATAGAGTAAATCTATTCCACTTACATTTTACTTTACTTCATGTTCTTAATGAGGTAAATTTTTTAAAAATGGCGTTTCTATTTAACTAGTTGAAATTCTGCCGCCTACCATATATTGACATGTATAAGTTGAATCGTTTGAAAGCCTACTTTCTAGTTTTACCATTACCGATTCCATGGTTATTTGACATCAGATATTATAATAGAGAGCAATACGCTAGCATAGATCATAGTATAAAATACTTTCGTTAAATGAATTGAAATTCAGTTTGAACAAACAATTTTTAATGTATACAAATTTATAGTTGAAATAGTATTAAAAATAATGATCCTTATTAACGAATATCTTGTAGACATATAAAAAATGCTTTCAAACAAAACAATAATACTTTATGCATAGTAAATTACAGTAGATACTTAAAGAAAACTGAATATCTTCCATAATTATACCTAAAAATAATTTCAGAGCTCGTGCAAAAAGCAACGTCCGCTACGCTGTAGTATATTTTGTCACCCGTGCAATAGGTAATAATAAATCTATTAACACTTATATATACGTTTATGAGACTATAACATTTTTAAATAAAACATTCACTTATGTAGTTATAAAATGATTATCATAGCTGAATTTGCATAACAACCAACTTACTAACAAATATCGAGGTTGATTTTTATGCTCAGTCAGTAATTTATTTAACATACAGAATCAGCTAAGATTTTTCATAATATTTTGTACGTTATTCTTTGTAGCGATCATAATAAACCCTTCATTTTAAATCTCGCTCGACGATAAATAGCTTAATTGCTAGTCAGAATTTGTTATTGGCATTTGGACTGACACTATTATTTTTATGGTTGATAATTCTAAAAAGATCTACTGATTTTTATAATGTTGATACAATGATGATATGCATTGTATTTATTTATTTATCTATTCAAGCCATAAAGTGTTTCTGAAATTATTAACTGATGAAAACTGTAAAACGATTATTATAAATCATTCTTAAATAAATAGAAATAAAACCAGTACCTATAATGTCAGTTCGTCATATGAAAAACACTAGGGTGCATATTTTACTGATAAACCAAACAAAAGGAGTAATAGGAAGTAGGAGATAAATCAACTATTCATGAAAAATAACCTTCCGGAAAAAAACGTATAAAGAAATCAAAGGACAAGATTCGCATTGTGATATGACGTGTAATCACCATTAGATTTAACCCTCAAAGATCCATTAAATGTCAAATATTTTCAATTCACGTTTCAGCCAACAAAGTCCCATTTCTATGACAAACGTTGTTGATCCGCACAAGTATTTGTCGGTTGTTTATCTATTATGTAGGGATGTAACGCAACATCGGCACGCCGACATTTGGCTAGACGTCCATTCGAGGTCATCGTCTCATACTTTACCGGTACTGTTGATGAAAAAATTAATGATATTATAATAATTAGGTATATTTTATTTTCAGCAAATTGTCGTGGTGTTTGTACTGCTTACCGCAACAACAGTACATTTTCATTGTTACAGGCACATATTTGATTTTCTTTTCTCTTTTTATATGTTAATGTTGCAAGATTTTTTTTAAATAAATAAATACACACTACGCTAACAAAAAAGTCAATTTATTTTAGTAGCAATTGAACCTTTTCGTCCTTATGGTCTGGGTATTTCAGGGTTAGATCTTATGTGGATTGCTCGTTATATTCATTCAAAACTGATCCTTTGGTCATTCCGTTTTATTCATCATCAAATCAGGGAGGCTGCTTTTCGTGAATTGTTAATTTATTAAACTCTCTTTGTTTGGTTCTTCAATGTTTTTTCATCCCACTGTTTTTCATACGACGAACAATAAAGTCCTTACATAATAAAGACTACACTATACAATCTAATAAACATTGTATTTCTAAAATTATAAATTTTAACATCTATTAGATTTTCTCTGTCCATAATAATATTATAAATGTAAAAGTAACTCTGTCTGTTTGTCAGTCTGTTACCTTTTCACGCCTAAACCGATAAACCAATTTTGATGAATTTTGATATAAAGATAGATTGGACCTTGGCAAGGGACATATGCTACTTTTTATCGCAAAAATAAAACTTGAAGGGGTGAAATAGATACACCAATTATGAAGAATTGTTGTATAGTGATATGTTGGACTTTGGAGAAGGACAAAGCCTGCCTTATGTCGTGAATATAATACTTTAAAGGGTGAAATAGGTTATGAATTCATATAAAGGACTCATCAAACCTATTTTGAAGGATTGTGGTATAGTGATACATTGAACCTCAGAGAAGGGCACAGGCTACCTTTTGTCATGAAGATATTTCTAATAATTTTCAGTACTGTTTGAATTTATTCAATAAATTGGAAAATACAAAGATTTTGTGTGCGTGATAATTAAATAAAAATATTTAACATACATTCATTTTATATGTAAAAGTTTTTTTGCTTACGATACATTTCTTCAGCAACACACAGATAGATTTTCACCACCCCGACTTTCAGAGCTGGCATCAGGCCAGGCTCACAGTACTTATCTGCGACTCGTCCTCTTGTTGTGAGAATTAAATTTTAATATATGTTTTAATTTATTTATTTATTTATTTATTTATTTTTTTAATATATTTTAATATATATAATTTTATTTTATTTTAATCATTTACTTATGTGTTTACTAATAGACGATTTATTATGAAAATTATATTATAATGAAATTTGTAGGTATGTCATAAAATTTACGTAAGTTCTAAAACTCCATCCTATACGTAGGTCTCATGGATTTTTTTATTTTATATCATTACTATGATTTATTTGAAAATTATCATGTTGTAATCAGATATCTTTATAAACCCGCAAAAACTTAAAGTGATAAATATAAAACCATTTTCTTAATTTCGATGTCTACCTGTTACTAATATCATTAAAAAAGTATTAGTTATTATTAAAATAAATCTGCTACTTAAAATATTTTCTTTACCCCTCCTTATTTTAACGACATAGTGATTTTAACTTATTTTTTGTTATTTAAACAACTGAGCATTCTCGATAAATTTTATTCTTATTATTAATTGAGTTTATATAATCTATACCCATTCATAATATTATAAATTATTAGGCATGACGTATTTCTGGTTTCCATAGGATATAGTAACTTTTCACTAACATATTTATGATACGCCCTTCATGAACTTGTAATCTATTTTGTTTTGGCTAGTTATGGTTATAAACCATAATGGAAGCATAATATACTGTAATCTATATACTTTTTTACTGTATATTAAAAATAACGAATGTATAACCCATTTAAAGAATCGTCCAAAACGATGTTTTCCGATGTACCCGCGACACCCGAGTGCAGAACGACTAGCCTGTTGCTCATTGGCAACCAGCCAAAACGCCTCTCCGCTTTACTGTACCCAACTTTTCACAATGCAATCGAGTGCTAAATAATGTCGTTTGTATTTATACGCATTTAATGGATTTTGTGAAGAGTGATTTATCTATAGAAGTTTTGAGTACTAGGATGCCTGTTGATACTGATTACTGATAGAGGAAAGTGGAAGAAGAAAACACGTTGTACTCGCCCCACCTATCACAGTGTAATTCTTATTTTTTCATTATCAAAATAAAAACAAAAAAAACTATAGTCAATTTAGATCCTAAAAAGGCTTACATGCCGCAATAACGATAATATCTTGACTCGTTTATTATTGAACATTTCCTGGAACAGCGATATTAAATAAGGTAGCTCGGCTTCAAGTTTAATATTTAGGTCTATAACCTGCAAGTCTCGTGTCTTGTAAATATAATATCATTTCGATGATATTTTAAAACTAGATAGAGAAATTAAACAAGATTCCATTTTTATAATGGCAGAGTAATGTGACTGTTGGTAAGAACAATACAATTCAAAAACAACGATGACCTCCCATAGAACAGTAATATACCCCGATCGCTACAGTCACGCCGATCTGGAAGCCTCTCGAACCTTTATGGTTTGTGTGTGACACCTTACAATTCATTGTCGGATAAATATAACATAAATATTAACCTGGTACAAGTAGAACATTATTTATCAGAACAATGAATTCATAATTCCGATAAACAATGTTCCTTCAACACTTATTTCAGATTCTTAGTAGTTATTATAATATTGCGAACGGAGGTAGGCAAAGAGCTTATTATAAGTCGAGATAGGCAGTCATCCGATTACCGTAGCAATTATTTGCTGTGCTGTGCGAGTGTATACAGAATAATCTATTTTATTTTGAATTTCTAAATTAAAATATGGTTCTTTTAACATATTAAATTTTACTTTGTCATATACTGGAAGAGTTTTACAGAATTTGAAAGATTACTTTCGTCTGTAATCTGAGATTTAGCGTTTGGTGTAATTATTGACTTTAGTACTCTAACTTGAAGTTTGTAGATTTTATTTAGGTAAGTTTTATATATACAACCATAGCTAGATATACCGTAAGACACTACCGAGTCAAAGAATGAATTGAATATAAAGATATACTCTTGTTGCTTTATAAGTCAATTATTGTATTATAACTATCTGGTCAGGCACATGAGCAAAACTTAGTAAATATACTTCGTTCGTTATTAAACATAGGTATAACGTTTTGTAAATATTAGAGGTTAATATGAAACATAAATTTCTTAAGTTATTAATAACTGTGGATATTTAATTTTATGTTTTTGTTTTGCATCGTATATTGTTTTATAAACGATTACTAAAAATGGTTGTAAATCATTCAAGAGGGATAACAATTATGTTGGCATCGCTCCGACTTGTTCTGATCTCATCGTATTTCGTATCATAGCGTGTGATCTTTGAAGCAGAAAATGTTGTGTTACACGACAAACCCTTTAGACTTGTCAATTTCTAGGCAATGAATGAAGGCTAGTTTATAATGTAATGTGTCGTTTGTTATTTGATATTTTATTATATACTAGCTGTGCCCCTCGGTTTCACCCGAGTTTTTATCCAACAAATACCGCGCCGCCAACGCGTCGGACCCGTGTAGTCTATCATAATTGATATCACTTCCCGCAAGTACAAATTATTTTAATTTTTCATTTTCTCCTGAACTATGTGTCCTAATTACATACTATAAAAAGAAAAATTTAAATTGTTTTTATGATGAAATAACTTTGTTCGTAAGGATTAATATAATAGGCCTAAACAAAAAGCTCAAAATAAATTTTTAATCTTCAACATAAAAACTCGCAAAGTACCTTATTGTGGCTTATGCTATTAAGAAATAGGCATATGTTATCGGAGACTTTTTTAGATATACTAAAGAACAATATTTTTGTACAATATTATTTTTACGTATCACTAACCATTACGCCAGCACATGCGGATAAAGTAGTTCGGAAAGACTTTCACTTCGACTTACTTAAACAAAAATCAATATTTAAGGCTAGCTGAGAGGTATAGCTTAGTTGCAGATAGCCTATACTATTATTCGTGAATCTGGCTATCATATACAAAAATAATTTTTCGAATCCGACCGCTACCAGTTGTCTAGAGATTACCATGTTTAAACAAACAGACAAAAAAAACTCGTCCGCTTTACTAAATTATTAATAGTATCTATACACGGACTGACCCGGAACACGACAAACCAAAAGAAAATCATACATGTGTTTAACACTATGTGTATGATGGTCGCGATCCCTACCACCCCGCTATATTACTGTATATACACTGACTAATATCTGAACACGATAAACCAAAAGAAAATTATAGATGTTTTTTTCTTTCTCACTGACTATACTGTTAGTCTAAGGGGCCCTAAAGAAATAGAGCCACTTATGGCTTTGACAGCTTCACCAGGCTTGGGGGCGAACGCTTAAGGCATTCAGCCGCGAAAGCGTGAGCAACATGCGCACAAAGGTGCCAAAGTGGCCGGACGTCGGCTTGGGCTATTACCGCTATTGTGAATAAAAAGACGTCCACAATATTTTAATGTGTGCTAAATTAATAGCGCTTGTTTTATTCTTGTTTCTTACAAAGTTACAGTAGTTCGTAGTAACAATGTGGTTTCTTAATAACGTTCTTGACTGTAGTTTGCTTGTAGATTCGCTGCTTGCTGTTGCTGGTGTTGTGGTGTTTCTCGAACTGATTGCAGACTCGCTGCTTGCTGTTGTTGTAGTGTTTCTCGAACTGATCGCAGTACTGCCGCCCTCTCCGCTATATTTATCCTCGCCCTTTGCCTCGCAACCGGTAGTGCGATGGATTCCGTGCGGGGCGTCGCTCAGCCAATGAGCGCGCACGCCCTGTGTGCGCGCTCTCGGCAGTACCATGAGTCACCATGCCAGATGTTCCGAGTCTGGCATGGTTCATCCTTACAACTAGTGAAATTTATACATTTAAACTTACAACTAGCTATATTCTTATTCTAATCGTTTTAAAATACACATATTCACACATATTCAGTTCATATTATTATATCTATTCCTAACACGTATTTATAAACCTTATTCCTAACACGTATTATTTCATTTACTTGTTCATTCTATACTATTAGACTATCGTTATTCGCTCGCCCCGCTCGCTGTCCGCAACAACCGCGATTGTGAAAAGGTCGCGAACTGACTAATTCCCTATCTGTAGAAAATTCGAGCTACACTAATGCATACATATAACATGTCCCTGCCTCCTGGGAGAAAGGAATGAACATGTGTATATGTATTTAGTATTCTGGAAACATGATCGAAAGTAACTATCGTAAAAAAAGAAAAAAAGGTCCCTTACAGAATCTATGTACTTATGTGGTGTGCATGTATGTATGTACATATTGTGTGTAATGATGTGTGTGGGTAGCTACATGATTGCAAGTGCAGTGTCACCTGTATCGCGCGAGCGGCTGCATGACTCAAGGGTTCTACACCGAGGAAACGGATCTAGGCTTGAGTTGCCGTAAGAGAGGGAGGACATGACGGGTTTTCGGGAGCGAAATTAGCCGCCCGTCGCGGAGGGAACGGTGGTTTCGCGGGCTTGGGCGCTTTTATATCTGAAATAACACTTGTCAGTGTCGGGTCCTGGTACAGTGAACAAAAAAGAACACAACTATCTTAGTATAGTAAGAGACTAAAAAAACCTATATTTAATCATGGTGTTGCGCGCTGTACAATGCAGGTGTCATCGGGGAAGCGGGGGTGCAGTCGCATTCCGCGCGGGTCTCAACTTATCGCGCACGAGTAGTGGTATTCGAACCTACGTGTATAGACGTGAAGCTACCAATGAGCCATCTTCGCTTCAAAAGTCTGTAACATTTTTAATAAACCTACAGAATATTGATTTTTCTCATTTTTACTTGTAATTTTAACTATATATAATAATATTTTTTTACTATAAAGTGAGCAATTCTTATATATAATATGTATGTAATTGGTTTCTCGGAAAATACTCTAATGATTTGGATGAAATTTTGTATTTAGATAATGTTTTACTTTGCAAGTTTACCTAGGCAGGTGTTTTTTTTTAATTCGCAACTAGCATATGGGCAAGATCCATGATAAGGGGTTATTACACGTCCTGGCCTTCTAAAATTAATCTCAAACAAAAAAGCAGTTTTATCCACAGTCCAGTCACTTACTAATCTTCACGTTTTAGATTAAGTAAAGGAATTTCTGCCTTGGGACATGAGTGTGAAAATGATTTCTTGAACCTTATACAAATTATATCACTGAACTATTATAATATTATGTGGTTTAAATTATAGATGCAGGTATAATTTATGCTTTCGTAATGTTATTTTTATAGGAATGAACGAATTTGCATAAGCAGGCTTTTATTTATGATTACACATCAAATATTTCATGCATCGCTGGTTATATAACAAGTCATAAGATAAATCATGTGCTACGCCAGTTACAATACTTGTTATAATTCACATAAATTCATTATGCGACGCTACGCGTGGAAAAAAAACTAATAACTATAAAAGAATTAAAATATTATGAAATAGTTACTAATGGAATAAAAGACTATATTAACGTTACAATGACACGTGCCACAAGCTATAAGAGAGAAGCTGTTTGACTGAAAATGTTTTTTATTCTCAACACTGTTTGGTTTTGATTACCTTGAAGTTTTTTTTATAATCCTGAAATAACACTTTGAGTATGAGATATTATTTTACTTGCAATACCCCGCCGCGCCATTGTTCAGTGTTAGTGTTAAATCCCGTGAATGTTTTTTTTTATTTTTTCTATATGATACTATTCCACAAAACTGCCAGTGTGATTTCTGAATTAAGGGAGCTATTATAAAATTTGAACAGTAAGAAGCTAAAGAAACTTGTATTGCTATCAAAGTAATAAAAAGTATAAATGTTCGTGAAAAATCACCCGTGATATAACAGTGACAAAAATATAACTTCGCAACGTTATAGTCATATTAAAGTAGTTACATTTTTCTTACCTATTGGTTATTGATAGTTTGCTATTTAATCTGTCATCTATCAAATGCATGCACCGGAAATATTAACAATGATATGCAGCATAGCAATAATTTACGTCCCACATTTATGTATTTCTAAACATTTCGATTATGTAAATCTCTCCATGAATTATGTTGTTTTATCGGAACTTTGTAAACGATTTGATATGCATTTCCGACGTCAATCTATCGACTGGTTTAATTTAATACAACGAAGTAATCTTGACGTAGCGTCGAGTTTACAAGGTTACGCCCCTGAAACTGACTGGAATTGAATTAGTTATAAATAATTAACTTTGCTTGGCTGTACGTTGAACTTTGAATATATTTCAGACATCGATGTTATCTTGTTACTTCTAAATAAACTTTAACAGTTCCTAATTTAATCAAGGAAATTTGATTAAAAAACATACAACTTATTTAAGTGTTGCATATTTTTGCTTTACGCCTCCTGAGAAAAATCTATGTGAACAAAAACTATACACAATAATGAAATTGCAACGATACAAAGTATTATATTGTACAGATTATTAAAACTCATAATCTATAATAATTAATCTATAGTTCTGTCTGTACATATATTTTTTTGTCTCGCTGTTTAAAATGGCCGGATTTATTTAAAAATGGATTAACCGATTGTCATGAACTTTTGTAAACAAGAAGCTTATATCATAGGTCAATTAATAGGATATATGAATAATTGTCTATTACATTCAGTAATCGTAAAAAAATTCAAAAAACTAAATTTTTATTATTTCTGAAATAATTTGAAGGTCTCTTTTACACGGGAAGTATAAGTGAAATCCATGAAAACGTTTATTAATTTTCTACCGAATTTAACTAAATATTGTACACGGGAAGTACATGCTATTTCCTCACTGAATCCTCCTTGTGAATTGTGAATAATAAGATTAATATAAAACTACGAGACAAAATAATAAGTTTGTAAAAAACGCGTGCGAAACCAGAGGGCACTGTTAGTATATTAATATAATTTCACATACCTATTTAAGTATACTAAGTTGTAATTATATTACAACCGTTTTATGTCCCCTTGTCGATGTCATAACGTTACTTAGAAAATAATACAAAGATTTTCTTATTGAATTTTTCATCACAATCGATTAGGGTCGCTACTGGTCGTCACGGACTAGGCGCGATTGATGTTATATTCTAAGAAACATAAAGGTTACGTTTGATATGATTATTTAAAGAGGTATTTAGTTAAAGTGAGACCTACATTGGTTTGGTACGTTTTGTTATAAATCTAATCTTTGGACAAGGATGACTTCGGAAAATTATTATGGAAGTACGAGTACTTCAGTTTGATTAGGTAAGATTAACTGCATCGATTTTATTACTAGTAGAAAGAAGATTATCCACCCAACTTTACTTTACTTGATAATATCAGATCTTTTTATGCGTTTTCAAAGAACTTGAAAGTAAGCTAAAATTAAACAAGAATCCTGTAAAAAAAATGAAAGTTGAGAATGATTATTATTATAGTCTTCTGTAATATTACTCATTAAAAGAGTCTCAATTGACGCTATGGCACGTTGTACGATCACTCGCAGTATGACGACCGCGCCTATGGCGGCGTAGCGGCTACGATGCTCCTATAGATCTCGGAGAGCTGAGTGGTGCAGGGTTCACGGTGAAGCTGTAAAATCCGTCTGATGCTTTAGGGCTCTTATGGTTAAAGTGTAGTCAGTCAAAAAAAAATGGTGCAGGGCATTCTACTTTTAGGGTTATATAAAGCCGTTGCTCTGCCGGCCGAGTATTTTATTATTTTATACCGTAATTAAAGCAATAAACCTCTTGTTTAATATTCATATATTATTTATTGACAGAGTCAAAACTGTAATTCCACAGTCTTTACATTTCTCTATATAATTTTGAATATTTTATTTAGCATACTAAGAATAAATAAAACAAGAGTTGTTAAATTAATGCCACATAAACCTTTATGTTTTGTGTGTGACACCTTACAATTCATTGTCGGATAAATATAACATAAATATTAACCTGGTACAAGTAGAACATTATTTATCAGAACAATGAATTCATAATTCCGATAAACAATGTTCCTTCAACACTTATTTCAGATTCTTAGTAGTTATTATAATATTGCGAACGGAGGTAGGCAAAGAGCTTATTATAAGTTGAGATAGGCAGTCATCCGATTACCGTAGCAATTATTTGCTGTGCTGTGCGAGTGTATACAGAATAATCTATTTTATTTTGGATTTCTAAATTAAAATATGGTTCTTTTAACATGTTAAATTTTACTTTGTCATATACTGGAAGAGTTTTACAGAATTTGAAAGATTACTTTCGTCTGTAATCTGAGATTTAGCGTTCGGTGTAATTATTGACTTTAGTACTCTAACTTAAAGTTTGTAGATTTTATTCAGGTAAGTTTTATATATACAACCATAGCTAGATATACCGTAAGACACTACCGAGTCAAAGAATGAATTGAATATAAAGATATACTCTTGTTGCTTTATAAGTCAATTATTGTATTATAACTATCTGGTCAGGCACATGAGCAAAACTTAGTAAATATACTTCGTTCGTTATTAAACATAGGTATAACGTTTTGTAAATATTAGAGGTTAATATGAAACATAAATTTCTTAAGTTATTAATAACTGTGGATATTTAATTTTATGTTTTTGTTTTGCATCGTATATTGTTTTATAAACGATTACTAAAAATGGTTGTAAATCATTCAAGAGGGATAACAATTATGTTGGCATCGCTCCGACTTGTTCTGATCTCATCGTATTTCGTATCATAGCGTGTGATCTTTGAAGCAGAAAATGTTGTGTTACACGACAAACCCTTTAGACTTGTCAATTTCTAGGCAATGAAATGAAGGCTAGTTTATAATGTGATATGTCGTTTGTTATTTGATATTTTATTATATATATATATATATATATATATATATATATATATAATAAATATATATATATATATATTATATATATATATATATAATACACATATATATATATATGCATAAGAATAAGTTTTAGTTTATTCATTACATTGAATTCTCTACACAAACTGACGTCCTTCTAGGTGGAAATAGGTACCAATTTTATACAAAAAATTTTTGTTTACTGTACTTGTCTTAAGTTTAAATTATTACATTATAAAACAACATAATTTTATTGACTTATAATACTTTTATATATTTTAGTAAAGTAAAGTCAGCGATGTTTACAAGAAAATTAAGAAATTAAAATGGAATTGAACTGGACACATCATGAGAACAGAAGGAACTGGACGAAAAACATCATGGAATGTTACCCAAGAAACGGGAAAAGACAAAGAGGACATCAAATAAAGAGATGGGAAGATGATCTACCAATGGGATGGAGAAGGTTAGCTCAAGATAGAAATGCGTGGATGGAAATAGGGGAGGCCTATGTCGGAGAGACATCCTGACAAACGAACTGGTTGCTGAAAATATAAATGCACTAATTATTTACTTTAGTTTATAAGTAATTTATTAAGACTATTTATGTTATGATACCTATGTTCAGTGAATAAAGGCTTTATCTATCTATTTTATACAAAAACATGTAATAACAGTAAACACGCGGTAGAAATGAAACCTACAGAAAACATAAAAATATCTTCTATAAAAGCTCTTTTTAGAAATCCTAAGTCAGCAAGACTCGAACTATCGAGCATTCGTAGCTACTGTACTGTATAACAGTGCGTACAACTCTAGCCGTCACACCGCTAGGCCAATTCGACGACGATCATAGTCGTGACAATCGGGATTTGCATTAACCGTGTATAATGTATTCTATCTCATTCTCTCGCAAGTGAAATCCTATTGATGTGTGTGTTTATCTCTTTTTAGTGTCGCTTTTTATTTTCATCGTGTTTCAAATCACAAGAGTAGGTAGTAAAGAAGTTTTTACTTCAGTAAATAGTTGAATTATTTATTACTAATTATAGTTGTTTGAGAATTTTAATTTGCTTACTCATAAATGTTATCGGGCGGATATTATTTCAAGGAGTAATTAAAATGTTTTGAAAAACTATAAACCTGATTATGGTTACGGCCTAAAAAAACAATAATATCCTCATTCCCACTAAGTTTCGTTACGAAACCGCAATAAAAGCTACATAATGAAAAATCACGTTTGGCCCGTATGCGTGCGCGCTTCACTCTGACGCATATCAAAGATGCGCGACGCCATTTTTTTCAATGTACGCGCCGATTTGGCTGCGTGCCAAAGACGCCGCCTGGCGTTCGGCCAACACACAAAATCACCCTCTCTTGGCTCTTGACCGGTACACTGTCGAAGTTAAATCGACACAATAACATACTAGTATTTCAAACTAACACGCAAATGTCATTTGGAATCACAGAGGACTGAAGCATGAATATAGGTATTTTACAATTTTCAGTCAACATTTTTGCTATTAATTAAAAAAAGATTTCCCAATATTCTAATATTTTATTTAGTATCTTTTATAAAATATATTTGTGTTAAATGCACAAAATAGTTATAGCGCAAATGTGTTTAAATAATAAAATAAATGTCTAATGAAATAACGATATAAGCCTATTTAAAAAGCGTGTAAAAATATAACCTCTAGAAATATTTACATTTATAAACTTCATATTTTAATTTTTTATTGTTTACATCACTCATTGTCCAACTATTATTGTATCTTCTTGATTTTACTAATTATCTTCTTTAATATAGATAATAGAAAACATTTAAAAAATAATTGCCGACAATTCGAAAATAAGTTTTTTCATAATACTCCCGGTTAGCCCCCAAAGCTTACGCGATCAACGAACTAAGGACATAGCCGTAACGCATTCCTAGCTTATTGGAGTAGACTTTACGACTGAAGCCAGCTCAACAGGCAAAGGTTGGACTCTGGTGTTATCATAATGGATTTAAAACTTTACAACTGGACTTCGTAGTTTATTGTGTAATATATGCGTATTATTTTATTTTCATATCTATTATTAAGAGATTAGCTGCATGGCAACATAAATATGAAAATCTAGATATATGTTTGGTTTTTATTAAATGAATAGAACTTTTTTGTATATTTTTATAATTTAAACATTATTACAACTATATTATTACCGTTTTAATGATAATCTACTACAATAGTATCGTGAATAAAAAAAGCAAATTCCAAGGACTTTGGTTTGTGTTTCATGTTTTTTTTAAAATGAGTAATACAAAATTGGAACTGTTTGTTTCCCTTGCAATAAATAAATAAATACAATAAATAAAGTTTTATCTAGTTCTATCAAGAGAAGTGGACGAAGTAGATTTTGGTAACTTTTATAAAATTGATAGTATTATTAAAAGTTGATGCAGCGGATGAAAAATAAATGCATTTTATAAATAGTAATATTGAGATGAGTCTCAGGACTCATTCAATTCAATTCAGAGCTTTTTGCCTGTAGAACACGACGTACGTAGCACATTTACTGAAAACGATACCATACTTTACCAGAAGAAATTTTCTAAAATACTCCTTAAGTTGTTTTCTTTGACCTTTTCTAATGTTCAACTTTGTTTTAAATTTGTTTGTTTTGACTTTTGTTAAAAGTGTAAAGTAATTGTTTGTTCGTCCGTCTTTATTACATTTAAAAGTGTTTTTAATTATACAAGTTGAACGAAAATAAAATGTTAGGTTTCCTTAATTAAAATATAATTGTAGCACCCTTTTTGATTTTCTTTTTACATTCGTTCTTTATTCCCGCACTCTGTATTTCGCCCACGTAGAGTAATGAGTCTGTCTTAATTCATTTTGGTTTATTTATTTGTAATTAAATCTACTGTACGGTAATTTTTTCTTGTAAGAGAATTAGGTAAGGAGTAAGTTAGTTATCTTTTAGTTACTATAAGCCTAGTTTTATTTTTAACTCTTTTTGTGACTTAAAATTACGTTACTTCAAAATATGTTTTTTAGTTGTTTTGTGATCGGTAAATAGGTAATCCAAATATGTCTTTAATATCGTTGATTACATGTATTGTAATTTTGAGAAGCTGTCTTAGGGTATAAATTTATTATTATAATCGGATAATAATGTCTATAGCCTCATACTTCTCTAAAAAAATCAATCTTGTAGGTTATCGCAATAAATAGACACGACTCTTCATATTAAAAGTCCCGCTCACTGACTGATTTATTAAAACCTTCTAAGAATGTTAGGATAATATGCAAACAATAATTATGTAAAACATGTAACCATCGAAATGAGGTAGAAAAGCTGAGCGTGAGATTCAATTCGCTAGTTGTCCGACTTTTCATTGTACTTTTTACATCCTTCAGGCTTTCACGTCCATCAGTGATGCGTCTTCGAGGCCAGGAGAATATTGTTTAAAAAACCAGAATTTTCAAATATATACTTTACGAGTTGCGATTAAATTAATACCTACCTATCATAATACATTTTGTAAAATACAAATAAATGCATGTTAAATGTTCTGAGAAATTGTTAAATCATAGTATATTAGTAAATATAAACAAAAAATTTCTACTTTTTCTACTACAAACTGAAAAAGCCTTTTGAAATATAATCAAGCAATTAATCGCAATATTATAACATTTCCTTCAATTAATTTGGGCAAAATTGCAACCAAATAAATCAGGGTCATTTTACGCCACATGCTGATACGCGCAAGATTTATGTTGTTTTCTATACACTAAAGTTTTACACGTGCGCCGTGCGCAAAGTAAGTCGAGATCCTTTGGCAGCTGCGCCCGTTTGTGACGTTATGTGACTCATGTAATGGTTTATTCCGTTATTAATTTATTTTAAAATACGAAGTTTTTAATATTTTAAACGAAAAGTAAGAATTTAGGTTTAGCTCCTTCATATAACATAAGAAGATATTGTGATCAAACGCTAAACTTACAAAGTAACCAAGGTTGGCAACATAACAACAATACTACTGGTGTTACAATCGTCATGCATTTACCATCAGGTGGTTCGTCAGATTGTTAGGCTGCCTTTTGGTATAAAAAATATGTGTATCTACGCATGTAAGAAATTATACATATTTAGCGTAACAAAACAAAATGTGTAACTACAAAAATTTTATTCTGCGTGCTAACAACATGATGCAATTATATTAAAATAATGTCTATTTATATGAGGTTAAATTATTTTTACTCAATAAAAAAGCCAGTAAAATGCATTTACGTCTATCATTGATGGTTAATTACTTCATAAGTGGCTTTATAGAGTAAATTTTTGTTCGAAATGGAGTTAAAACCCTCATCTACTCTAAAGTTACTATTGTTATGAATTCTTAAAAAATATTGAAGGTGGTTGAAACTGTGTGAAAAGATCCACTATTTCACCTGTTCTGTGGTACAGCATTCATATTCTTTTAGGATTTGGTTTGCCTCAACGAATTCAGTGAGGAACTGAGTTACGACAACTTGCACATAGTGAAATAATAATTCGATAATGAGCTCTACGATTATGCGCGTCGCGTGTCGGGATCAGGCGATGCACATCTAGTTTATTTTTTTAATTTTTTTTATTTTCCGCCTATGTAGGCAATTTTGCCAGTGTCATGTGTGACTGTTTTCTATTTACGCAGGAATTATAGCGGCGACTGTCAATGGATTGTTGATCTCAAGATGGTCGCGGTGGTCTGTGGTCACAATGTTAGGATTGTACTGTGCTCACCATCCGGCACAATGATATTTTTACTTATCCATCATAATATAATATTTCTTATAATTGTGTGATAATTGTGTTTCAATAATTAATAATAATAACTAGTTTGGACATTTTTTTTATAGGTATTAAGTATACATATTAATAAGGCTACATTTTTTAGTATTGAGTATGTATTTTAATTTTAATTTAATTGTTTAATAATTTGCACGTCACAAATGGCAGAATATGATGCAACTATTTTTATAAATTGAAGACCTGCATTGACCATATTCAGACAAATGAAGATACTTATTGTATTGTAATTGTGTCACTTTGACGTGTTACCTAACAGTGATTATCGACCTTAAATATTTTTAGCCTCATTTGAGGTTAATATGTAACTATGAGCTGTAGGTACTAGCCACTAAGTTGTATTATACATCTTATAAAAAAGATGGTTTCAAAAACCTCTTCGAATATTTAGAACCATTTTTGTTTATTCTTTTAACATAATTAAATTTCAATACAAGAGAGTAATAAAATTCAATAAAGTCCGATGTCATAGCCGAATATATTAAGGAATATATTCACGACCTAATAAAAAAAACGGGCATTCTAATAGGAAGCAACATAATTGATTGAAATAATCCTGTTTATAGTAAGTACTTCATTATTAATTTAGTTAGTGGATGATTATACGCATCATTAACTTATATAAATTTTAGAATCGCCCATTAAGAACGCGTCAGTGGGCAGAGACTAAAACAATTTGCAATAATATTATGAAAACAATTTTTTTTCTTTAAATTACAAGATACTACCTACAGGTGGCGCTGTCGAGGATGATCTCACTGAATTTATGTTATTATGATTTCGTAATACATAAAAATTGTTGAGGTTTTATTTTGCTAACTAGTTATAGATTTAAGGGAAAATTCTATGATAGTATAGATTGTTCTGTAAAAAAACTATCGATTATTACTCAACTCAACGATATGAATGAGCAACCGTGGTGAAAATATAATAAAAAAAATTAAACCAGCTTTTATTCAATATTTTAGTTGTACTAAAATGAAAATAGTAATTGAATGAAAGTGCTGTACTGAATATTATTTATATAGGGCAATATAATAAAATAGATCGATCGAGATCCTGTTTAAAAGTACCTACTTTACACAATGTTAAGATAATCACTGAAAAAATTAATTTTCATATTTATAGCCAATATTCTGTTAAATAAAATAATTTTAATAGCACTAAATTACCCTTTCATTCTTTTTTATTTGCGCCACACCAATAAAGCAGCAAACCATTTGATGTGATATCTATATCATGAGGTACCTACATAAAAAATAAGTGGTCCGCCATATTGGATTTAGAATAACGTCACTTAATTAAACCATGGATTGTCATCTAAATTAAACGTTCATGCAAAATTTCAGCTCATTCGGTTGGGGATAACTGTTTTAAAATTCATTTGCAAAATGTTACCAATACTAACAAGGCAAGTTAAACAAAAGCTTGTAAACAAGCTACATTATTGAAAAGGAAACAATAAACCCGACTGCAACAAAAAAAAATGCTTTTATTTGATTCCCAGGCATCGTACAATAAATATTATATAGCCTATGTCACTCCCACAATTAAAACGAATCTAATGACACCTCGTATGCTAAAATCGATCAATCCGTTTAGGCTAAAGAGCATGCCATAGAAATATATATACGCTCGAAAACCATAACCATCCTTTTTCGCAGTCGGGTCAAAAAGACTGTTCGCGTGATCTCTTGGGATTTATTGCTGTCAGACAAATTGTGTACCTTCCTTGTCAATATAGCAAATTTTTACTGTCGATGGCTTATGACCGACTATCGATTAATTGATTATCAATCGATATTTATTTTACACGACGTACTACTGCATTATTGTCTATGTCAAAAGATTTGGTCTCAATTATGTATAGTTGGTTAAAATAAGCGCGGACCCGAAGCGGAGCCGGCCGCCTATTATACAATGTGCTACGTCAATCTATACAGAGCGGGACCGCGCACCGAGGGCGCGAACGCGACGGAAACGATTCCCTCGTACTCTGTATATAACCGACGGCGGATAACACGCTACGGTAACCAGCTGTCTGGAAACCAGTGCGTGCGAGCCCCTCTCACTACGTGCGACCAACCCTGTTCACACCCGAAACTACTAGGCGTGAAGAGGGCGAAACATCAAGGTACACACACGCAGTGAGGTGCCTGCTGGTAGGCGCGGCGATGACGTAGCACGGAGCGGAATGGACTGGGTCGCTGGCGGGTTGAACTTAGTGAAGATGCGAAGAAATGACACACAGGCACCACAATAAAATTTGCTGTATTCTTCAAGACAATACATACACTTTGTTAATACTATATCTTCTGGGTACGGTTACTTCCAGTTTCTTGAGTCTTGAGTCTTGAGTATTGATTCTTCAATTTGTGGTACCCGTGTGCGCTCGTTTGCCCCGGAAGAACGCCTTTTATATGGTTTGCCGGAGAGCGAGACGGACGATGGCGTCTCTATCCGTACTGCTCATTACCAAACTTGGGTGTGGTCCGTTAACCGCTGTAATGCGCAGTGGTTGCAATATTGCTGTCTCTGTATATTATTATTATTACTTGTATACAGAATACAATAAATTGTTAATATCTCTAATTACAGTTATTCAATTACAATAAAAACTATTTCACATCAATGTAGACACAAATACCAATTCAAAAACACTAACTTCAACATTATAGGTTAATAAACACGGGAGATATAAAGCATTAAACATTGCAACCTTAAAACGTCTTGCGACTCGTTACATACGCACTATTTGAGCTTACAAACATTATAAAACACATACAGAAGGCTATTTTACTTATATAACACAAAACATTACGTATAACTTCTACAAAATATGAATTATTGACAATATATGATTTTAGTACTTTAAGTGATTATTTTTATTAGATTACGCACATTTTCATGACTTATATATTGTTCTTACATACCTACACGCTATAGTAACATATTCAAAACATTAGAAACATTTAATTATTGATCGTTTGTGCAAATTATTCATCCTTACAACTTATATTTACAAATGTTATTCTTATATCATTACGCTTAGGCTTATGCGTCGCTAACAGTCTCCCCCCCAGTGTACGCTCCGTCGTGCACTCCAAATTGATGTCGCGACGTTGCAGGCACGATGACGATGAGTCTCGACGTGGGACGCCTCAGCACACCTCCTCTCGAGGTCCGGACGTCCGCCACAGGTGTTCTGCCATCTGGGCCGGGGTAGCTGGCGACGACTTCGCCTCGCGGCCAGGTGTTGCGTGGTAGGGAAGCATCGGCGATGATGACTATATCGCCTCGTTGCGGTTGTGGAGCCTCTCTCCCGCTGATCTTCCGTGGCATGAGCGTTGGTAGATACTCACGCAGCCACCTCCTCCAGAAGTGGTCCGCCAGACGTTGCGATGTTTTCCAATCGGCCCGGCCGATGAGTGTGTGCTCGTCGAAGCTTCCGACGACCGATGAACCGCAGGAACGACCTATAAGGAAGTGGTTAGGGGTTAAAGCTTCCTCATCTTCCGGGCTAGCGCTCAGGTGAGTGAGCGGGCGTGAATTGACGGTGTGCTCCACTTCCGTGAGCAGGGTGTGCAGCACTTCTTCTGGCGGGCTTCTCTCGTTCAGGATCGCGGAGAGGGCCGTTTTGACTGTTCGCACCATTCGTTCCCAGGCGCCTCCCATGTGTGGTGCGCCGGGTGGTATGAACTTCCAGGTGATGCCTTCATGACTTGCCGCTTCAGCCAGCTCGGATTTTTTCAATTTCGACATTTCGTCACGCAGCTCGCGATCTGCACCAATGAAGTTTGTGCCATTATCACTATACATTACCCGCGGGTTCCCTCGCCGGGCAGACATGCGACGTAGCGCCATGATCATGGAGCTGGTACTTAATGATGGCACTAATTCAAGGTGTATCGCGCGCGTCGTTAAACAGGTGAAGAGGGCCCCCCATCGCTTCTCTCTTCGCCGGCCGATGGTAACGTGCATAGGGCCGAAATAATCGACCGCGGTGCACGTAAACGGATGCGCCCCGTGTTGCAACCGTTCGGCGGGTAGATCTCCCGTTGGCGGCAATTGTGGCTTCTCTTTCCTGATGCGGCACCATTGACACTCGTGTAGCACTTTTTTCACAGAATTCCGTAGCCCAAGAATCCAGTACGTTTGTCGCAGCTCGTTCACGACGGTCGCATGGTTGGCGTGGCAGAATTTTCGATGATAGCGATCGATGAGTAGGCGAGCGATTTTATGTTTCCCGTCTAGGACCGCCAAGTTTCCGCTACTCATGTTCATTTTCCGTGTTCTGTCTCGCAACCGAATGATGCCGTGTTCATCGAGTTGGACGTCTATTTTCTTCAGTTTGCTACCTGTCTTGATGGGTAAGTTTTTCCGTAAACATTCCATCTCGTCCCCGAATGCATCCAGTTGACTGTGGTGTAGTAGGGCTAGTTCGGCCCGCTGTAAACAACGATCGGGTATTGGTATAAACTTCGTTGTATTTTCTTGAGTCTTCTTTGTTCGGACGGTTTTCTTGGTTTCTTTTTTCTTATGTGGCTTCCACTCGCTATCGCGCGCGACGTTCACGACGCGACCTTTCTTACACAGTTCTGTAAATTGGAATATTCTCGCCACGGTTCGCAGTAGTTTTATCCAACTTGAAAATCGTTCCGGACTCGGTAGTGTGTCGTCGTTTCTTGTGCGCGTGGTAAGTACAGTCGCAGATTTCCTTTCTTCATCCGATACTTGGTCACACTTTCCCAAGCGTTTCTGCGGCCAATCCGCTTCTGGCCGATGAAGAAAATCTGGACCGACGAACCATTTTGAGTCTTCACTGAACCCATTTGGTACTCCCCGGGTGGCTATGTCCGCCGGGTTTTCGCGTGTCGGCACCCACCTCCACTCGTGTGGCTTCGAAATCTCTTCGATGGCTGCCAACCTGTGGGCCACGAACGGTTTGAAGCGGCGCGGATCGGCTTTCATCCACTGCAGTACTGTGCTCGAGTCTGACCAGTCAGTAGAATTTGTCCGTGGTTTTTAGTTCCAGTTCTTCAGTGATTGTGTTGGCCAGCCTCGCTCCCAGTAGTGCAACCTGTAATTCTAATCTGGGTATTGTCACGGGTTTGACCGGTGCCACTCTAGCTTTCCCGGCAATCAATGTGACACATACCCCGTTTCCGATCGATCTCCAATAACATGCCGCTGCATAGGCCGTTTCGCTGGCATCCACAAAGGTGTGCAGCTGCCCCGCTCCATGGACGGCGTCAGACAGCGTGGAATTTTCATATCGCGTAGCGTGGACAAACTGTTGATGTAATCGCGCCATTGATGATGAGCCTCTTCCCCTATGCTCTCATCCCAGTCAGTTCCGGTTCTCCACAGGGTTTGAATTAGCCGTTTTCCCTGTATAAGAATAGGCGCGACCAGTCCTAGCGGGTCGAAGGTGGACATCACTGCGCTAGTGACTTCGCGTTTTGTCGGCGCTCTCTGGTTCTGTATGACGTCACTCGGTGTGTTTCGGAGGTTATTGTTGAACGCTAAACAATCCTCTCCGACTAGCCAGCGTAGTCCGAGCGTTTTTTCCTCGTTGTCGCCTATGTGGATTTCTTGTGGGGATGTTTCGTTTTCTGCCAGGTTGCTTAGTAGTTGCGCGTCGTTGCTCGCCCATTGCCGCAGTTCGAATCCCGCCTTCCTATGGATCGCCTGGACCGCCTTCGCGGTTTCTATAGCTTGCGTGCTTGATGTGAAGCTCTGCAGGTAGTCATCCATGTAGTGATTTCGGACGATCGCTTGGGCCGCTTCCGGGTGTGTCGCTTTGAAATCTTCTGCATTCCGGTTCTTGACGTAGATGGCGGTAGCTGGTGATGACGCGGCCCCGAAGATTACCGACGCCATTCGGTATTCGGTCGGCTTCGACGACCGGTCATCTCCTCGCCATAAGAATCGCAGGCTGTCGCGATCCTCTTCGCGCACGCGGATCTGCAGAAACATTTCTCTAATATCGGCGACCACTGCGATCGGCCCCTACCGGAATCGCAACAGGACTCCGAACAGCGACTGCAGTAGGTCGGGTCCCGGGAGCAGCGCGTCGTTTAAGCACTTGCCGTCGTATTTAGCTGCGGCGTCAAATACGAGGCGTGTTTTTTTCTTCTGCGGGTGCACCACGGCAAAGTGCGGCAAGTAGAATGTTCTACCCGGTGTGGCTTCAGTCGGTGCCTTCTCGGCATATCCACTGTCGAGTAGGTTCTGAATTTGTTTCGTATATTCCCCCTTTAGTGCGGCATCTTTTTCGAGCTTCTTTTCTATGCCGTTCAGACGATGACGAGCCATTGCGTAATTGTTCGGCAAGGTTTCCTCGTCGCTCTTCCACAAGAGACCTGACTCGAACCTTCCGTCGGGTCGTCTCTTGGTGGTGTTGTGGAGGATTTCAAGGGCTCTCCCATCGGCATCGTTGGTGGGGCGGCGCTGCTGCACCCCGATGGACTCTAGCTCGAAGTGGCTCTTGATTAATTTTTCTATGTCGGCCTCTTCACTCACGTTGTTTACGTGGTTGACGAATTTCACCGGCGTAGAGTCACTCGTAGCGCAGCAACCGTGTAGTACCCATCCCAGACTGGTGAGAGAAGCAACTGGTTGGTTCGGCTTCCCCTTGATGATCTTTCTTGATACAATCATCTCCCAGTTGTCTTGCCCGATGAGTAGAGCCGGCCTCTCTTTACTGTAGACGAGCTCGCTTCGGTTTTTCAGATGCGCACACTTGTTTATGGTTTCTATACTCACATGTTGCGGCGACAACTTCAGGTTGGCTACGGTCCGGACTCTTTTCAATAGGCGCTTGTCCCGCCGGTGAGCTCCTTTAATTTTGATGTCGACTATTTGAGAGTCCTTCCTCTCAACGAGCTTTCCCCCGACGGTCTCTAGGATGAGCAGGTCTTCCTTGCCCGAGGCTCCGATCTCTTGAGCCACGGCGTTGTCCAGCAGTGACACGGTTGACCCCTCATCAAGTAGCGCGAGCACACGAGCGGAGCCGGCCGGTCCGAACACATCCACCGGAATCATTTTGAGGTAAACCTCTTTCCCGTCCGCGGCGGCGTACACAGTTTTGATAGTGGCCTCTTCATTATCGCCCTGTGTTTGTGTTTGTGGTTGCGGTCGCGGTGCGGGTTTTTCCGGCGGCGCTTGTGCCGCTTGACGAATTGCGTGTAACATTATGTGGTGTTGCCGTCCACACTTACGGCAAGATGACCCTTTACAAGTGTTCTTCGAATGTTTCTGACGCAAACACATAAAACACAATTTTTTATTTTTCACGATTACCCACCTGTCTTCGGTTGTCGATTCCCGAAACTGTTTGCATTCAGTTATCCAGTGCTCGCGACTTTCACAATTTGCACAATATTTCTTGCCACTGGGTATTGTTTGTTGGCCTCTGTTCTCTTCAGTTCGCGCGGTGTGCACACGCCGGTTGAACCGTTTTGCAGGTGCTTCCACTGGCGCGAACGTCGCCCACAGGTCCGCTTCGTTTTCAAGGAATTTTCTCAAGTTCACTAGCACTGGATCTTCTGTGTGCGTCTTGACATAATCGAACCACCTGATCCGCAATGATGGTGATAATTTCTGAACAATGTCTCGACTTACCTGCGGTGAGCAGAGGTACTCCGGTTTCCGTAGAGCGCTTATTGTGGCGACGGCGTTGCTAACTCGACTGGCGAACGCGCATATCTCGTCACAAGATTCCCCTATGTGAGGTAACTTTTCTATGGCGGCTAATTCGGCCAGGACGAGACGTTCCGGATTCCCGTACCTCCTCTCCAATGTTGCGATGACTTCTTCAGGATCATGGGCTGTGAATAACATTTGTCGCACACTCTCTTTCGCAGTGCCGTGTATGGAGTGCCTCAGACGAGCCATATTCTGTGTGTCGCTAAATTGTGCGACAGAATCCCGATATGTTCTCAGGAACGGTAACCAGTCTTCCGATGCTCCATTGAAGCTAGGCAGATCGGCATACTTCGACGGTGCGGCTGGTACGACGGCTCGTGTTGAGGCTTGCACGGCGGTGACCATTTTATCGGCAATTTTCTCAATGTCACTTACCTTGACATAGGCCTCCTGTGTTTTTTCGCAGTCCTGTTTCTCCATGATGGTTGCACTTTGGTTTATCCACTGCTCGATGTGTGTGGATTGCACTTCGCGTTCGATGTCTTCGTCATCGATCTCCTCTTCAGATTGACACTGGACCATTTCCAGTTCAATCTCGGCCAGCGCGGCAGCTGACTTTGCTATTTCCAATTTTTTCCTCGCCTCTAGTTCCGCCATACGGGATTTTGACGATCTCACTGACCTTGATTTTATCGACATGGCGCGCTGTGCCGCAGTAACGCACGGTGGGGCTGTTCTCCCTCCAATGTCCCTGGACGCCTTTGCTGCGGGCACTGTAGGAACGCACGGTGGGGCCTCCTCGCTCCCTCCAATGTTCCTGGGTGCTGGTGTTCTTGTGTCTTGCGACGCGGCGGCGGCGGTTGCAGCGCGTGTGCGGATCGACGAAGTCGAAGGTACTGTTTTTCTGGTGATGGCGGACGTGGCGGTAGCCGAACTTGTTTCTGTCGGCGTGTTCAACGACCAATCTGTGGTCGTGGTTTCACTGTCGTCCTTGCGACTCGACGTAGGCGACCGTACTGTAGGCATTTTCACTGTTCACTGGACCCAATCCGGCTATTCGAAGGACCAAAACTAAAATAAGCGCGGACCCGAAGCGGAGCCGGCCGCCTATTATACAATGTGCTACGTCAATCTATACAGAGCGGGACCGCGCACCGAGGGCGCGAACGCGACGGAAACGATTCCCTCGTACTCTGTATATAACCGACGGCGGATAACACGCTACGGTAACCAGCTGTCTGGAAACCAGTGCGTGCGAGCCCCTCTCACTACGTGCGACCAACCCTGTTCACACCCGAAACTACTAGGCGTGAAGAGGGCGAAACATCAAGGTACACACACGCAGTGAGGTGCCTGCTGGTAGGCGCGGCGATGACGTAGCACGGAGCGGAATGGACTGGGTCGCTGGCGGGTTGAACTTAGTGAAGATGCGAAGAAATGACACACAGGCACCACAATAAAATTTGCTGTATTCTTCAAGACAATACACTTTGTTAATACTATATCTTCTGGGTACGGTTACTTCCAGTTTCTTGAGTCTTGAGTCTTGAGTATTGATTCTTCAATTTTTGGTACCCGTGTGCGCTCGTTTGCCCCGGCAGAACGTCTTTTATATGGTTTGCCGGAGAGCGAGACGGACGATGGCGTCTCTATCCGTACTGCTCATTACCAAACTTGGGTGTGGTCCGTTAACCGCTGTAATGCGCAGTGGTTGCAATATTGCTGTCTCTGTATATTATTATTATTACTTGTATACAGAATACAATAAATTGTTAATATCTCTAATTACAGTTATTCAATTACAATAAAAACTATTTCACATCAATGTAGACACAAATACCAATTCAAAAACACTAACTTCAACATTATAGGTTAATAAACACGGGAGATATAAAGCATTAAACATTGCAACCTTAAAACGTCTTGCGACTCGTTACATACGCACTATTTGAGCTTACAAACATTATAAAACACATACAGAAGGCTATTTTACTTATATAACACAAAACATTACGTATAACTTCTACAAAATATGAATTATTGACAATATATGATTTTAGTACTTTAAGTGATTATTTTTATTAGATTACGCACATTTTCATGACTTATATATTGTTCTTACATACCTACACGCTATAGTAACATATTCAAAACATTAGAAACATTTAATTATTGATCGTTTGTGCAAATTATTCATCCTTACAACTTATATTTACAAATGTTATTCTTATATCATTACGCTTAGGCTTATGCGTCGCTAACATTGGTCATATTTAGATTTACGCAATAAAAAAGGCATAAATTAAAGTGAAAGCAGATCTATTTGTACAAAATAAGCTTTTAAAATTCGTTGAATAAGGTTAATTAATCAAATTAACATTTTTGAACACAACAAAATTACAATAAATAAAAAAAAAACAATTTAGAGGCAGTAAGATCAGTATTTTGACCTAACATAATGAAAATTGAATTTTCTCCTAAAGACTGATTTTTTTCTCTTCATAATGGGTGACACAATCAGTATTTAGTATTGCCTCCTCTCGCTGTCAAAACTGCTTGCATCCGTCTGGGCATACTTTTTATTCAATTGACAATGAAATTTTGTGGCATTGGGTTCCAAGTTTTGAGGTCCCTTGGGTTAGCTGGTGATGGATTTCTTTATTTAATTTATTTTCCCAATAATTCGAAACATGTTCTATCGAATTTAGGTCTGGCGAGCGTGCTGGTTACAACAAAACTTGGATTCCGACTTCAGTAAGGTACACCGGCACTACCGCTGCAGCGTGAGGACGAGCATTATCGTGCATCAAAAGAAAATTATCTTCCATGAATTGAGCAAAAGGCATCATCACAATCTACGATGTTTAGCTCCATACGTGTTCCTAAGCAAATACCACCCCATACCATTACTGACCCTCTACCATAAGGCTCTCTTCCAATAACGTTACACTCAGCGTATCTTTCTCCAGATCATTTGCATACTTCCCTTCCACCTCTATTATCTGACTTAATAAGACATAATCTGGACTCTAATAAAGAGTACTTTTCTCCAAGCGTCATCATCCCGATTTCGGTGCGAACATGCAAAGTTGGACCGAGCTACTCGTTGACCTGCGGTGAGAAAAGGGCCTCTGGCGGGCAAGTACATCCATATAGCAGCCGTCTTAAGTCTTCTTCTAATCGTTTTGATGCTACCTGTCACTTGTCATACTTCCTGCAGCTTGTTTCGTACCTCAGAAGAAGTTGAAATGCGGTTTCTAAGGACAATACTTACAAATAAATGTGATGTCCCTCTTTTTTGATACTTTTTTGCGACCTTGTCCTTTACGTCTTGTATACTATCCAGTCGGCAGGTATCGTATAACATTGCGAAAAATCACAGACTTGGACACTCGTAATGTCCAATTCCTTGTATGTTTAACTATTTTCATTTAAAGTTACAGCTTTAGACACCTGCGTAACGCTGAGATTCGGCATTATCACTCAAACTTGTCAAATGAAGTTCTCTTCTTCTTCTTCTTCTTCCTAACTTGGCAACCGGTCCTCTTTAATGAAGACCATTACTGCCATTATCGAGTGAATTATATTGTCACGTGTTATGACGATTCAGTATCCTAACAAGATGGTGGCTCTCTTGTTAGAACTTTCTAGGGAATTTTTGTTGGATCTCGGAATGAATGCTTTCAGCTTATATTTATAATCCACTTCACTTATGCACAAAAACCAAACTATATCACGCAAAACGCCACAAATATTACATAATACAGGGTCAAAAGCCTAAGTAAATGAATTAAAAATAACAACCACAACATGTCACTTCAAGATCCCGCCAAAAAACCGAAGTTCTCTTTATTCAATAATAACTTTGTGACAAAAAAAAAACAAATTTGTTCAAAAACAATAAAACCGGCAAGAATTTCATACACACTATGTATCAAAGAAATTAACAGATAGCCGAAAAAATAAATAAAAGTCTTCTTGTTCTTGTTTTGGCGCCGCAAAAAGCACTTGCCAGTGTCAATGTTTTTAAGCCTTCGTAAGATTTTCCAATATACAAAGTGGGGTTTTCAGTGTCAATGTTTTAAGACTTCGCAAAATTTTGCTATATATAAAGTTGGGTCTTCTGACCAGATGGTGGCTTCCTTGTCAGAATCATCTAGGGATTTTTTGTGACATCCCAAAATGCATGTTTTCTGCTTTATATTTATAATCCGTTTCACTTGTGCACAACAACCTAACTACTTACTTAAGTATATCATGCAAAATGCCACCAATATTACATAATATAGGGTCAACAAGCCTAAGTTCATGAATTAAAAATAAAAACCACAATATGTCACTTCAAGATCTCGTCAAAACTCAAATAGAAGCCGTAAGTAAAATTCTATTCAAAATCTTTCTTTTATGTAAATTTCATAATACTTGGTCTACATGACCAGTATGAAATAAGAAAAAAATTTCTGTTATTCTACCTTTTTTATTGCATTCCTTTAAATATGTCCATAAGTGTAAATTGCATAATGTGATATGTGTAGTTATGTAAGATTGATTTGTATAACATTATATAGAGTTTACTAACAATATTGATATATTGTGATCCACGATACGCATTTAATACACATAACGAAACGTTAAAAAGTTTTCTCTCTCTCCTGCAAAATCAGTTCATAGTGACATAGGCCGTTTTGCAGTATCACTGACGACTAACTTCTAGTTCCATCAGTGATATAGTAGTAATAAACAGTTAGTATAATTCTTATGAGTGGAACTACGTTTAAATTTGTTTCTATCTTGAGGTGTATATTTACGAGCGACACGCATTTGAGCAGCTGTCGGCTTCCCTCCCGTTTCCTCTTCACAGCTGCCCCGGCTCCGCTGCGCAATTATATGGTAACAGGAGTAAGCAACTGAATCGTTTATATACTGCATTTTGTACAAAGATAACCGATTAAAAGTATGTAAGTACAAACTAGAATATTTTCCTATTCTATGTACAACTAACCGTGTATTATTATTTTCATCTCGTAATTTTATTTTTACTAATATTATTGACAATTGAAGCAATGATGGCTCAGTAGTAGTGTGTACGGACGCCACGTCGATTGATGTGAGTTCGAATCCCTGGAATAAACCAGAGCTTTCGGTGAAGGAATATATCATCTTGCTAGCGCCTGGGTGGCGATCACCCTCAAGTAGATAATATGTCGTCAAGCACCTATAGTTTCAGCATCTGCACTTGAAACACAGTTCTCCCACTATAATAGGTTTAGCATGTCAGTAATTTAGTCTACATCGTCACTAAACATCAGGTGAAAAATAGCCTATTCATTGAGAATGTCATATACTTTCGTTGCACAAAATTTCATAAAAATTGGACAAGACGGTCGAGTTCGTAAGTTCAGACATACAGACAGACAGAAAAAAAAAGTTAATATCATATTCATAATCAGCAGTATCCTCTATAAGAAAATACTAGAAATTTGATTTTAAAAAACATGTACATAGAGAATTTATTAAGGCATTGGCAAATACCACTGGATCTTTTACAACTTGTACAACTTGGATAACCATAATATATTTTATTACAAAATGAAAATGTGTCCGAGTACATACTGCAATAAAAAATATATAAAAGATCATGTCATGAACTTCATTATTAGCTTAGTTTCTAGATGTTATGTGAATATGTTAAATTTGTCTGTATTGGCCGTTTAGTTACAAGTTTTTGTTTTTTGCTTGGAATTGAAAGCGTTATATGAGTTCGTAAAATATCCGTTCCGACCTTGAATAATATACTTTTAAAATACGTCACTTTGTCTCAAATTTGCGAAGCACTTTACTGTAACAGTGTATGTAAGGTATCTTGTAAGTTCATTACAATATTTGTAAGGTATATTTACGTTGGCAATATCGGTTTGCAAAAATATTTTTATTACTGCAAAGGTTGCAAACAAGCATACTGCCCGCCTAAGCGAGTGGTCATGTGGGACTCCTACTCACTAAAACTTCACGGTGTTCCATCTGGCGCCGTAATGGGGTGACACGGGTCCGCTAGTAGCATTCCATCCCACTGTCACCCACTACCCCACTGGCCGACCCTGCGGAAGCTGAGCGGCTCAATTTTCTCCCACGCGGCTAAAACTGTGCAATGAGAATACGGGCCCCCTGATCCATCTCCCCTGATTTGACTAGGGTGGAGGAAGGACACGAGCACAATGCCTTCTCCTACCACCCGTCCGTCTACGTCAGAGATGGTCGCTTGGTGGATACTCTTCGTGAGCTCTTTCCGCGGTCTCCTTCTGCGTCATCACTTCCTCGCAGAAGAAAACCATTGCCATTCATGTTCTCTCACTGTCGTGCATGGCTCTCACCGCGCCGCCAGAAAAGTTTTCTATTGTTTTTAAAACTGTAAAACATTTTTTGTTAATCAATCAAGCAATAATACCATAATGAAACATTGATTGGGGATTTTTTTAACATTACCATACCTCGTGTATTACGTCCCCCACAAAGCAAATCGTCTTTCATGGTGAAACGTCAAAAACAATAAATCAAATGAAATATTATCAGTGCCGTCGAATAGAAAAACAATAATGAAGGAATCTTGGAAATCTCCAGTTGAGCCAATGCTCGACGGGAGGCGTTGCTAAATATAGACGCGTGCGCCGCGACGCGTGCTCTACGGCGCATGCGCGTCGGCCCTCTTAAACGGCGTCCATTCTTGTGGCTTCGACATAACTCCTCGCAGTCCCAAGTAGTTTCTAAAATTTTAAACCTTTTACACGTTATTACTAATTCTATATTGTATTTTTTAAATCCTACAACAATCAATATAATACAGTAAAGCCTGTGATATATGTATTTAATTGATTGGTATTAGAATAGCATAAAAGGTGGACCGACGACCTAGTAATGGTTGGTGGGAACCCACAGGCTGCGAGCAGCGCAGGACCGGTCATTGTCACCATCTTTAGGAGAGGCCTATTACCAGTAATGGACGTCTTTTGGCTGAATGGATGGACAGATGGATGGATGTATAGGTATAAATATTTTAGGTTATATCTAAAAATGTATTTCATTATATCATTTTAATCATTGTTTTATTGGATTGGATAAATTAGGTATTAATTAATTAGAAGTTAATTAAATTATGCTTATTATATTACAAATTAGTGCCATAATGTAATAATTTTACCCAGTATATCTTTATTTGTCATTAATGATAATATCATAAATCGAAAGAGGCAGGATAGCACCAGATTGAGAGTGTGTGCATGGCGAGTTATGGACGCCTGGTGGCTCGGAGGTATGTTATGTACCTGAGTGTAGATCACTGAACTTGTGCTTGCTGTTTTATGTTGAGAAGAAAATGGCTGAAAAGGATTATTTTACAACACGTTGAAAGCTTACTCTATCTTAATTGTAATTACTCGGGAAGACATTCTAATTTCGTGTGTAAAGAATCAAATAGATATTTGATTTTTTTTGGTCAACAATTTAAAGAGGTTAACTTTAATGAAATAAATGCGTATATTATATACTAGCATTGCCCGCGACTCCGCACGCGTTTATTTGTAATTCTGCCTTATTGCCTGTCAATTATGGATAAATTGTACTTCCTATGTAGAAATTATGATAAAAATCGGTCAATAAAAAGAAACAAACAGAAAATAAATTCATTGCATATTCGTAATTAGCATGCAATGGGCGCATCCACTGAGTGGAACTAATCATTAATCAATAATAATATATTCATTTAAAAAAATAATTTCTTTTACAAATTTCGGTCATAAAATGGTTGAAATAGGTTTTTGTAGAAAATATAGTAATAGCCTTAAAAAGAAGCAAGCATATTACCTATTCTTAATATTGATTGAAGTTTTAAAATATTTGATTACTGTATAGCTTTGCTATCTGATAAAAAAACAAAGAAAGGCAAAACTTAACAGTGCTGACGCCCTTTCGGTATACAACTTAGTAGTATACAACGGTAGTTATTTTAAATTAAATCTATGGAAAGACCTAGGCTGACGTAGTCCTAAGGGTTAAAGGCCAAAAATATTTAGAAATAAATGAGATCTAATGCCTAGTTTTTTATAATAAGTTCTTCAGAATCCAATACAATACGTAGGTGAATGTGATTATATTGCACAAATACAGGATTTACTTTGAAAAACCTGTCTCTGCTTTTTACAACTTTAACGTGTATATTGCTAAACTGATAATTATATTTGTGTGTGATGGCCGGTAATATTTATTTTTATATAGTTTTCATTCTTCTCAAAATAATTTAGTATATTATCTGAATACTTTTGTTATTGTGAAAGTAGAATTTAAAATATTCCAAATATTATCTCAATAATATAAAAAGTGAAAGTTAAAGTTACTATATTGAAATGTTTTATTGGTAAATATACATAACTTATTTATCTGAATGTCATATAAATTGATATCGTGTGAACGGCAATGAACATGCTAATGAAGTGTGGAAATCGCTGACTACGTAGTAATCTTAAATAATAGCATACTTACTGCATATTTATTATATTAAAAAATGTCTAATAATTTCCGTTTTCTCTATGACGCATCACCTCGCGTTGGTCTCATTTAAAATGTGAATCTTTCGCAGCACCCCACCAATGATTCACAAAGATTGCAAAATGTCAGTAAAGACACATGTGAGAGATTAGGTGTACCTACAGGATGCGATGGTTTGATTCATGTCTGTCGTTAAATCCAAACTGTTTTTATTTGTATGTATGTACAATCTTAAAAAATCAACGCACTTTTTTATCATTAATTAATGTCAATGATCTCACTCAATTAATAAATCTTAATTTTTAATTTGTTTCGTGCTTAATTAAATGTTCTGACAGATTTTATTTTGGATTGATTTCATCGAACTGTTACGGATATTTGATTATTGTTAATAACAAAACTTCTTCTTTTTGTCCTTATCCCACCTAAGTAAGGTCGGCTTAACATGTTTTCCTCTTTTACTTTTCTTTAAATGGTGTCATCTCAATATTCACATTTTTTATACACACATCATTCTTAACTCAATCCATCCATACCTCCTTCGGGTTTTCTCTACTCCTTTAACAGTATTCAGCTTTATAATTAAATTCTTCTACTCCTCCACATGACATAGTTACCTATAACATACTAATCTATGCTTTCTCCAGTTCCCTCTCAAATATGCTATTTTTACACTTCCTCCAATATACTCGTTCCTAGAATTGTCCATTCTAGTTACACCATACATCCATCTTAACATTCGCATCTCTGCCATATGTAATCTTTTGCATTCGTCTATTTCTTTCTGATATAACTTCTATTACTCTTGATCAATTACAGATATATGATAAACATATTTGAAAAAGTTGCATTTGTTAAATGTTTTCTACAAAGTCACTTTACAAGTTCCCTGACGCGGCACGCCGTTCGGTAATTAAATATTTGTCCCAGAAACCAGATTCAATAACGAGTGTCATAGGATTTTCACCATGTAAGTATGGTGATTATAATTCAGCCGTGCATAAGCACTCTACAACGTTGCTTGATAACTGAAATGCGTAGTTTTTTACCGAATCACTATATGCCTATACGTAACACAATAGCGTAGAAAGATGTATTCTAGCTCAAAATAGTGTTCTGGAAATGTTTAGACGAAAACATCCTGGAACTTTACTAAATCGGATAAGTGTAATAATACAACCTTGTTGCCTACAAAGGAGTTGTTCCTTACTATTGTCGATGAATAAACAATACAAACTGCATGCATAAGTTTTTCATCCGAAATCGTTTATTCATACAAGAAACGATTCACCAATACCGAAAAATAATAAAACTTTCCTCGTATTATATACAGAGAATGTAGAACGCAATAAGGGACATAATCATGTGTACGGTGAACCAATCGCACGCACACATGCGCACGGGACGTCCGCCATCTTGTCGGCGCGTGGGCAGCCGGCGGCGAGCGGCACGTGCGTGCTATTTTGGGCGGCGCCCGCCTTGCCCCGCTCCTCGCCGTTCGCTCTTGAGCGAGTTTTGTAGATACGACTGTTGATTTCAGTTCGGTTTTAATTAAAAATTAATGAATTTATAATACCAAAGTATCGATATACTTATTTATTATGTTCTAGGAAAGCGTGTGACCACGAATTTACTAGAATAAAAGCTTAAATATATTTAGGTAGTGTTCTCAGTGTCATGTTTTTTAAATTGATGATATTATAACAGTTTAGAATATTATATTGTAACGTACACAAGACTTGGAATAAGTTATATTTTATAATAAAATCCATATTTCTCTTGTGTTTTATATTTAAAAAAAAACATTAAATAATAAAAAAAGGTGAATTAGTTAATAAAATGGAAAAACATTCAACAATAAACTAAATAGGTAAAATTTTTAGTGTTCATGATAATCCGTCTCGTTTATTATTATGTTCTTTGACGCCATACCCCGACGTGGTCACCGTCGTCGACCCAACTCCATATTTTCCATCTTGATGGCGGTTTTTAATGATCCGTTCACCGTGAGCATATATTAGTCGCGCCGTTATGTGTGTTCTTTTATAAACAACCATAAAATATTGTACATCTTTTTTGTTTTTGAAAACTGTGATAAGCAGTAAAATGTAAACTATTCCATAAGATCTGTGAAGTCGTTAGGAAGTTTTGTTTCAAACGTATAGCACAACGGTTAGCTCGACCGCAACGACAACGTTCCTGATTCGGCACCCGACAACGATTATTTTTAACGAGTAACTTTACACTTGGTTGATAGCATTTCTAGCATGGTGACCTAAAATAGAGAAGAATATTTTTTTACTGTGAACGTAGTCTAATTGTTGATAATAAATTTTGTGTAATTTTTTTATTCATTATTAATATATTTACAGATACATATTAGTAAGATAATGCGTCGTTAATAAAGGTCTAATCGAGTTCTACGACGACGTAAAACGAGATATGACCAATGCGCACAGATTTTCAATTTTTGGTTTTGTGATATTGAACAATTAATTTTCAACCACTCATTTTTTCAAAATCTTTATCAGGTACCTAAATGAAAAAACCAGAATAAGTAAAATATAATATATGAAGTTATATTACTTTCTATATATCAGACGCCGCGCGCTAACACGATGTAGGTATGCTTTGTAACTCACGCAGCCATATAAGCAGATAACGACGGTCTTAAAGGATAATTGTAGCTCGAGCCCTCGTATCGTAAAAATCTACATTAACATTGGATCTTTAGATTGTTAGAGGCTACTCAGTCGAAAGCCGAAGCGAAGGTCATTCTGGCCGGAGCTTGTCGGATCGTGAGGATATTCGAGATCAGTTACCAGGTCACCTACAGGCAGCGAAAATATCAGTCATGCGAGGCTTGGAATGGCTATTTAGAAAATGTTTTGTATATTAGTTTCAAAGACATGTTTTGTAAAATAACCGATGAAATTTTTAACAGTGTACCTAATATCTAATATCTATCCTAATATCTCTCGTCTAATATCTTAAAATATATAATATAAACACAAAAAGTTTTTATTTTGATATAAATATAATTATACACGATAACATGAATTGGCAACCATAATCATACTTAACTCAGTAAGAGTTTCCCTAGCTTTTTATTTAACACATAAAAAATAATAATCCTTTTTTGTAAGTTCTTAGTGTAAAACATAACTATTCTAGTTTCCTTGTTTGTTTTCTAAAGTTGAATTGAATAAATCGAAGATAACAATTTAAACCGTAACGTTCCTTCTCTGCGAAGCAAATGTTCAGACGTGATGTAAGTCTACAATGTACAACCGACACCTGAGCTTGCGAACCGACAGTCTCAACTCTGGCACTACTGAATAAATAATAAACCCTACTATTGCAGTCGATGCACTGCTAGTGTTTTGACTTACGACAATGAACTAAGAACGTTTAGCTCAGTTTTTTTGCACACTAACGTTTCGGTTTACTTCTCAAGAAAAAAAATAAGCGCTATAATTCCAAAGTTTGTAAACACAACAAAAAAAATTACCAAAAAATCGAATGCAGGATTGGTAAGTTGACAAGCATATATATGCTTAAGTACTTCGCATGCCATGAACAAACAACATCAACAGTTTATTATAACCGATATGAGTAGTATAAACTTATAAGTTTTCATATTTTTTCAAATACATGAGTAGCTTTTCGTTTGCTTTTCCGTTTGTATTGCTGCCAGTACACTTATGAAAGAAAACAAATAACGTTGTAAAAAACTATTCGACTAATTCAAATAGTTGGGAATTATAAATTTGAATTAGATATCATTTACCAGACCAAATTCAACCAGACGAACGATGCGCGACGCATAGTTCACGAACACACACAGAAATTTTCAATATTTTTTATATTCCATTTTTATACATGCGATAAATTTTAAGCTCCTAAGCAAAAATTTTATATTTGGAGGGTTTTAGTTTAGATTTATAGGTGGTAAGCATAAAGGCGAGAAAATATAATAATAACTTAGTTCAAAAATATTCGTACCGTCGCGTCACCAATGTAACAATGATTGAAATGTAGTCTGTCGTGATCAATCTATTCTTTACCAGTGCATGTGTTTTATAAATTATTGATAACGTAACTTCGTTATAATGTCACATCAGTCCAATGACGTATTATAAATAGACGCGTTATACTCTCACTAAAAAAATTTGAAAACCTTACAAACTTTGTTATCAGCACCTTAAAATCACAGTGGAGCGGAAACTCTGTTGTCAAAAAAGGATAAAAGTTTCTTCTCGCTCACGCCCGTATCAAGTCATAAGTGAACTGAGGGCAATTGCCCACCATTCACGATGCCATGTAATGAGCGTCAATGCCGTATCTATTTATAAAATATCATTGTATTAGTCGTAATATTTGTTTTTGTTGCGTAAATATTACTAGCTGTAATAATTTTCGTCTCGTAATTTTATTTTTGCTAATACATATTGTTAAAAATTCCTATAATCTGTCATTTCATTAAAATCGATTAAGAATTGATTCCCTTTTTTCGATTTCTAATAATATTTATGAATATTTAGTATATCAATTATAAAATGACATCACCACAAAATGACACAACATTTCACCAAAATTTGGTTGGAAATAAAAAAAAATTTTACAAGAAGTATTATACAAAACTCCTATAACATATCAATCAAGCAATGAGGTAATCTTCCAGTGTATAAAAATAAACGATATGCGGGTGTCAAATATTCATTATTTTCAATAATTTGTATAGTAAGTAGCCTAGTGGAAATTTTCATATTTTGTCCATCTAATATACCGGATTTGAATTCTTGTTTGCTTCTGACGTCTGACTTTAAAATGAAAACACTAAACACTTATATATATTATACCTATAATGTATAAATAAAATAAAAACACTCCTTTTATTTACTACAATATTAGTACATCAATATTACTACTAAACTGATCAAGCAACTATCTATATCTTGCTACTATTCTATAAACAAACTACTTACATATTTTCTAATCAACGTACTATTTCACTTATATTGTAGTACTCACCTCTGCGATGTAGGCCTCCCCCAAATTTCTCCATTCGTCCTTTCTTTTCGCTATTCTAGTCCATAACCAACCAGACTTTTCCATAAAAATATCGTGCCAACTCTTCTTTGGTCATCCTTTTTTCCATTTATCTACCCATGGTGTCCATACTGTCACTTTTTTGTCCACCGTTCATCATGAAATATATAAATATATCCCGCACAACTCCATATTAACAGTCTTATTCCTTCTCTTATATATAATATATATAACAGTTAAAATTAAAAACCCTTTCTTCAAGACGATCTTAATTTCTTTCTATATTAAAATCCTTTCAGAAGTTTTTCTTCCAAAAACATTGAACATCAATGTGGAAATATAAGAATATATACATCAATAATTAAATTAGTATGTTTTTAAAACTAAAAAGATACGCAACAAAATATTTCCCAACGAATTAATTCGACCTTTAAAATAAATAAGGAAAAAAAAGGAACTTCTAAAATGTCAGATCCAAGTTTTAGACAATGTGACTTTGTATACGTCATACAAACGCGCAGTAGGTAGCAGGTTCTACTTTGTTAATTTTGAATAACGGTGACTTTGTAAGTTTGTACAAACTTCCCGATGTTATAAGAAGAAGCAATCACGCTAGCTGGGATACGGTTCCCTAAGTTGGCTTAGCTATTTTATTATGAAAGGAATTCGCCATCATTTCACTACGCCTGGACTAAAACTTTAACAACGTTTTATTGGCGTCATTTAGATTTTGCTGGCGAGGTGCCAGTGATATTTTTAGTTTTCGTTTCAAGGATGTGAAACTGGAATTATGCACTTGTTGGAGTATTTGGAAGAATATTGATTCAAAAAGGTTGTAATTGAATGCAGTTGAGCTGACGTTGGACTCATTTGGTTATGTGCTGTAGAGATCAATTTATTAAATTACGTAATTTTCTGTTTACTTAAAGGTAAAGACGTTTTGCAGATATTATTTCATATAAAGTTGATTGTATTAATTATGTGAATCATGTATCTATCTGTATCATATTTTTCAACATTTTGGGTGACCTACCGCTGCCTTCTTCACCCATTTCTCATCACACAGTGGTCTCATGAATAAAATGATATGTTGTTAATCTTCAAATAGACTCTCTAACTGATAAAATATATAATTTCCCTACTACAAGAATATTTTAAAAAAAATTGTCCGAGTATTATTG
The DNA here is from genome assembly GCA_033032175.1 of Saturnia japonica. Lineage (NCBI taxonomy): Eukaryota > Metazoa > Arthropoda > Insecta > Lepidoptera > Saturniidae > Saturnia > Saturnia japonica. The sequence goes on along the minus strand of CM065311.1, from coordinate 16,631,315 downwards.
ATAAAATTATCTACATTAGTTCATTATGTTTTATAAAAAGTACATAAAGATTTATGGCTGCCCCAGATGTCAATGTCCGTCTACAATAAGCTTTAATGATATATGCCATAATAGCTGGTGTCTGCTCTCATGAACATAATATTCTACAGGAAATTCAGGTCTTATGAAGTTTACGTTATATTTTACTTTTTTAAATTTTAACCATATCATTAGATACTGCTTAGCGCCCATGGAAAGGCGTAACGATAGCTTTAGCCAGGATCAGACTTTGAAAAGTTCTCTACCTTCCGATGAAAGTTTCATCAAAATCGTTTCAGCTATATCGGAGATTATCCTGCTCAAACAAACGGACAGAGAGACAGACAATATTGAAAGTCGGCTTTGGGTTTTGGTGGTGACTAATAATCATAATATAAGCTTAACAAAATGCCTTTATTTCGAAATTACACACAGACACTTTAATTATATTTATTTGTATATATAAATACATATATAATTTTATGGTAGTTGTCAAGTCGCTTTGTTTTGTTTGTAGGCTTCCACAAATTGTTTGGAAAACGTGAATAAATGATTGCTATACCTAACAACAATGCTTTCATCGTATAATAGGTAAACTATTCAACGCTACAAGCCAGGTACCATTGAGCCTTGAAAATGAGAGCCAATTGTTAATAATTTGTTTTAATATAATTTATTCGTAACGCAAATATTTATGCGATAAACAAGATCTTAGGTCAATAGAAGTAGTTAACTACAGCTTTATTGTAAAACTAGACACTCCGTCCTAGTTCCAGCGCTTTAGTTATAGTATTTAAATTAATAAGAATAAAACATAGGACTCAGGGATTTATGTACTTATAAGTGAAAGGATTTTAAGAATCGGATCAGTAGTTTAAAAAATATAAACAATCTTTACCTCATTTTTAGTGTAAACAATTTTACATAAATGTGTAATTTTATGTACGTCCAACATAATTTTTAAATAAAAATTTTGTATTTTTATGACCTCTTACAATTGTAGATTAAATTTGGTACGTGTTTTAATAATAGATATATTTGGGTACTAAATATCATTATCTGTTTGAATCCCTATTTAAATTCCACTTTCCAAGCACATGCGAAGGTCATTATAGGACAATCCAAATAATAATTATCCTCTCATAAATGGACCGTTGGGAACAAAAAGGTCCAAAAACCCTTTGATTTGCCGCTCCGCCACATTTCCCCGGGTCAAAGCTTCCGAACTCAATAGGGCCTGAAATTTGAGCCACTTGGACACACTTTCACATAACTATGACACGGGGTTTTCTAGTTTGACAGCAGCAATATAGAATAATTAATTGATAGCGGATTTAAAAAAAAATCTGATAAATTTATTTTATATTTCGGTTATATAATCTAGAAAAGAAATAACATGCTCAGAACATTATGATAGATTATTATTTTTTGTATATTTATTATACAATTTTGATTACACGTATCTCTATTTTTGTTTTATTTCATAAAGAGCTTGTAGTAAATAAAATATATTGTAATGTAAAAAAAATGTTTTGCATGTGACCTTCAAATTCAAATATGTTAGTATGGCCTTTAACAGCAGTAGCAGTACCAATTACTTATGTAAATATGTCTTTAATCGGTGCTTTGTCAGTGATCCCGATGAGCGATGCTCGAGCTATAAATCAACACCATCTGTCACCTGGCAACATGGCGTCCAATTCGAAAATGGAATGTCGTAAGTTTGGCAATTGCGCAGCATCGCTTGCTGGCGTGAGGTGAGTCCGAGTGAATGGACGGCAGCGGTGGCGTCATGAAGACCAGCGCACCAGACGGCGTCTCAACACTAATTTTACCAGCTGGCTCGCACACACCACTAAGTTTAGCCGCCCCAAGATAGCCCCGGTCCACGACCCATCGCGCATAAACTTTTCACAATTAGACTATTATTTTTGGTAGCAAAGTCAGTCGGTCGATTATTAATAGAGGCTTTTCCGAGTTTATATTCGTTACGTGTGTTGTGGTGTTAACTTTTAGTGAATTTATACATAGACGCTTATAAATAGGATGTGCTGAAGTTACGTCTGACGGACGGGGGAATACCTTCCTGAAATATCGTACTACGGACGGTGGTTTGCGTGTTTTCGGACGCATTGGTAAACGATTATTTATACATTGATTGTGAAGATTTGTTCGCGGGTGTTAGCGGTACGCCGCACGTGCCGCGACGCGCCGCGTTGCGTCCACTGATAAGCACGCTTTCGTAGCTCTATTGTAGGGTCTATGTAGCTCGTAGAAGTCTTACGTAGCCTTTACAAAAGTTCTAATCAAGTTGCTTTTATAATAACTCAGAACTTACAGAAATACTTACATTTATTTTATAATGTACAGATTTTATTTACTATTGTTTTTAATTTTGTTAGCATTATGACCTCTGTGTTTTCTTTATTTTTTCATTCAATAAATTTTCTTTTTTAACTGACTTCAAAAAAGGAGGAGGTACTCAGTTCGAAAATAACTATTGTTTTTTATAGATGTTCAGTCATATGTAACTTCTATGTTTATAGACTTATTTAGATGATTAATTTTTTTGATGGAAAGGACCTCAAGGGTTTAATTGGCATTGGACCTTGTACTTCGAAGATACACCTGGGAACTCCTCAAAATCATAGAAGATTGTTTCCTTTTTTGAGAAAAAGTTGCTCCTGTTTGTAATTAATTATATTGATATTTTAATATATTCATTTTTTATATACAGAAACAACTCTGATGAAACAAATGAATATACAGAGATCAGAGGGTCATTATGATTAGATAGAAAGAAGATTGAAAACAGTAGAAAAAATTAGATAATTATCGTTAAAAATTTTAATAGCTTTCATAAACTACATTATACATAATGTTTTTCAAACATCATTATATTAATACGTGAAGCAAAAACTGTCTATCCCTTTTCAAGCGTATTGCATGCATGGAAGACTGTGGGATTTGGCATGGTTAAAGTTTATATGTAGAAGGAGTGAAGAAAGCTAAAATTTATCTATAACATCTGTTACTAATATGTTAAATAAAATAAATTAATACTGCGAATCCTAACACGACATGTACCATTGAACTTAGATCCCCAAAATGTTGACGTTATTACTCAATGAAAATTGACAGTAAGTGATATAATATTCATTGTTTAGGTTCATACTGCAAATGTCAAAACAGAAAATAGTCTATGATTAAAAAGTCACTGGTTGAATTTCGATCATTGGGCGACAGCTAGTTTAAATAAATATGTAATAGTCTACATAAAACTATTTTTGATGTATCGAGGTATACAGGACATTATAGTCCAGTGTTTTGCCCCACATTGATCCTGAGATTTCGGTGAAGACAAATGCAACGATAAATTACTGATAAGGCATTTTCTTATAGAGAGGTAGGGCTCAGAAAAAATGGTCTTAAGGGTATGGGGTAGTCCGACTGATGGAATACCTCTAACCTACAGAAGATCGCGGCCAAAAACGTTGTGTTGTGTTCCTTCGGTGAGTAGTTTCTAGATCTCCATGGGGTTCAAGGTCAGCATTGCGTTATTAATACTTATTGTATTATAAGCGGCCATAGACTACGGTAGCCCCTTACCATCTCCTTATTCGCGCTTCCTTTTTGCGTTTTGACTAATCGCAGATTTAAAAAATGCGACCCAATTCCTATATTCGCGGCTAAAGATTTCTTTATTCGCGGATCTATAGCCGAAATTGCGAATGGAATTAGACAAGATGGATTCGAACAGATAGAACCAAGTGACATTTAGAAGTTGCTTGAATCGCAAGATGAAGATTAGACTGAAACCGACTTGGAGGAAATGTTAAATTCACAGCTCATTGAAGAAGAGGCTTCAAAAAGCACGGGAACGTGACATTTAATTTGAAAAATTTTAGTGACGGTTTAAGAATGGCGAGTGAGCCTTATGATTTCTTTACGAAAATTGATCTCTCTATGGAACGAAGTCTTATTTTTAAGAGGCAAATTGCTAAAATGCCACTGCTGAATATCAGTCTAAATTGAAGGAGCTTTTAAAAACTGCCAAGCAGGACAAAATTACAAAATTCTTTAAACCATTGCCTAAGCCTGAAGATAATAATGGCCAAAAACTTAAATTAAATTAATTTTTTGTACTCTTGTTTTTTATGTTGTCGCCTAGGAACGTATCCCCTATAATCCCATATAAATTACGATTCTTCGACATAAAAAAGAATTTTAAGAATCTCGTAATGTAGTATCTATAAGCCAATGTCGTTGAATTTATGAAAAATTATTGACTATAAAATTATTTTTTAAGCTAAGACTCGTAGAGCTATCCGTTGACAATTATTTCATTGTTTTGTCACATTATGTCTATGAACAGGGTTTTTTTTCTATCGAAAAACTATCAACATAGGAGACAATATATTTATTTTAATAATATAACATATTAAATGCTCAATTGTATTTTTGAAGTGAAAACTTCTATAGGAAGGTTTGGATAGAGACTAAATTCATGTAAGTCGACATCGACATGGTCACGTGACGTGTTAACGATTATCAAAAAATATTTTCTTTTATGTTACACAATTATATTTTACAAAATGAGTATTTCTTATTTCAAATTATATTTCTATTTTCTTAATTCTATTATTAATTATAAAAATAATATAAATTATATTATTATTTAAAAGTAACTATTATATAAATAATAGTTACTTTTATTTACATAATTATTAATTCTATCATTTGAAGTTTAGGAAAAATGTTTATAGTTTTAAGTTTTCACTTCTGTTTTGCAGTCCTCATGACTGCTTTGAAATTTGTTGAAGTGAAACTTCTTTTGGGACGGTGAGAATTGGATTTTATGAAACGAAAATGTGTAAAGAAAAAGAAATAGCTATAAATAATATATATAGGTTTTAGGCTGTGAGAAAATGAGACAGAATGCGTTTCTATATACTTTCCCTATCCTTCGTCTATTCTTAATATACTCGAAATATATACAAAGATAGGGAGAGAGAGAGAGACGTTTCACTTCTACTGCGTGTGAACTCACACTTAATTTTTTTTAATTTCTTTATAGATTTAGCGTTTGGTCATAATCTCGACGATAACAAGATAACACACTAAGCCTACTTAGAGGATTGGCTCTCGAATGAATCTATCGAAGCACTTATAGATTTTGGTGACAGATTTTTATCTTGAGGGGGGTAGCTATACAGCCGGGCATTAGAAAGTACCCTACCATCTTTCTATGGTTTCATCACGATCAAAAATCAAAATCAAAATATCTTTTATTCAATTTAGGCCTCAAAAAGGCACTTATGAATGTCAAAACACTACCACCAGTTCGGAAAACATCCCAGTCATCGAGAAGAACCGACAAGAAACTCGAACGGGTTTATCAACATCTTATTATCTTTTTTTTTTAATTGGTTTTACAGTATTTAATTATATATAGTAATTATCATTTTCAGTAGATATACAGAGAGGAAATCAAATCCAGACATCACCATCATTCACATAACCAGCTTAACATGATTCTTGAACTTATTATCCGGCAAATTGGTAATGTGCTTAGGCAGTTTATTATAGAACCTAACACAGTTACCTATAAAACTTTTATTTGTTTCACTAAGTCTAAAAGACGGAATTACTATTTTATATTTATTTCTAGTTCTAATTACTATGTTTCCATAAAGATCAAACTCATTGTAGGGATTCGAACACACGTCAATCGACGTCGTGACCGTACTCGCTACCACTAAGCCATCATTGCTTCCTACCACCGAGCCATAATTGCTTCATATACAAATACGTACATGCAAAATTACAAATATAATATCTGGGCGACCGAGCCTTGCTCGGAGTCTTATAAACAAAAAAAAAAGAAAAACACCTATCTATGTAAACTTGGAATGTAAAACATTAATTTATTGCAAAGTTTCATCGAAATCGTTGGAGCCGTTTCCGAGAAACCAATTGCTCACTGAATATATATTCACAAGATATATTCACCAACCTTTTCTCAAAAATCCCAAATTAGCAATATAATTTCGATATAACAATAAAATTCCTTTTGTGATATAAATAACAAAAGAAATACGAATAAAATAAGCCCTCATAAAACATTTACTGAGAAGTGGATGTAGTTTCACGCTGTCAAAAACTATTATGACAACAGCGAGCGCATTCAGTACAAACTGGGAGACAGGGGGTGGAATCCGACCCACACTCCCGCGATCCAGCCAGACGGTCGCGAGGTATTTTCGTCTGGCCTGATGATTTGAATTAGTAAGCGCAGTATTGGAATAGCAAATAATTGTACGTGGAAATGCGACACCGTTTGAATTAATTTCGACGTGATAGACACATTTTTTTTAATACACTAGCTGACCCTGCAGATGTTTTTCGACACTCTCCAATAGACCACAGCGCCACTTATCCCATTTTTTTTCTTTTTTGCCTGAAAACTTTTCTAAAACCCAACGAACAAAACAAAAAAGAATCACGTATATTCATCATTTGAATCTTGAGTTTATACAAAAATCAGATAGTAAAAAAAACGTTCATTTATTTTTTCGTGTCAAAAACCTGATTTAGACTATTACGAAAATTTTAAAACAATAAATAACCAAATCGTTCTAGCCGTCCTCAAGTGATGCACTTACCAACGAACAGCATTTCATTCTTATTTATTTAGAATTCATCTAAGAATACTTTTACTCCAATCAATTTCCATCCGTTTCTTCTGGTTGTACTAACACAGAAACGATCATGGGCGTGCGCACAACAAATCATCAATAGAGACGGATACTCTTTCATACAATCGTGGGCTACAATACAACCTTCATGGAAAATAATGAAAATGGTGTCATTTATGGCTAATAAATGATTAAGTCCTTATTGAAAATTTTGCGGATTTTGGAAATCTGAGGGCAGAGTTTTAAGACATTTCGTGAAAGTGACGCTATGTAACAAGTTATTCTAATACTGACGACTTTTAAAGTGCGATTAATATTTTTATACAGATAATTAGATTTATTATAATTATATGCGCCATTAGATTATAATTTGTTTAATATTTTACATTCTGAATTTTATATAAAAATTGGTCCACAAATACCCTTTCCTTTCATAACCCTAATATCCTCTTTTTATAGGAAGAACAACACATAATAAAAAACAATTAATTGGAGCCGCCTCATCAGTGGACTTATCGTCCAATATTTTATTATTACATCTCAACGTCTAATCTGTTTAAAAGTCAGACCAAAAACACTCATTAGAAACAAAATATAGAATGTACATTTATTTGATATTGAAAACACGGACATAATTAACACGACACAAATTTAACATGAGATTACAATAAATTGAAACTTTTAGGAATAACATAATTTATAATATTGCAACGTTGCCAAACAAATGCCGCGCTCAACATCGAAAAGACCTCAGTTCAGTATATGCTATAGCAAACTACCATAGCGCTGGTTTTCCGTCGGGCCTACACTAAGTACTAATGGCCTTAAATTAGATTATGTAATTACTATTATTATTATACTATACATTGCTGGTATAAGACAGATGGATAGGTTACGAGGAGAAAGGAAGAACATTACATACGTTATTTACACCAAAAAGTACATTACCTATGAAGCATCCTTAAATAACCAATGGAGGTACTTAAAACATTAAAAAGATGCTCTGTGCTGAAGCATTAATTCTGCCTGATTGACCCGGACCAGAACTCCTTCAGAACACGATAAACCTCATCGGCTTTACGTCGCAAAGAAGTGCCTTTTCAATTTCATATTATCTTTATACTTGTTTCATGGAATATTACCGGTTAATCCAGGAAGCGTGCCAATATGGCGGGTGTTAAACCTGGTCCCAATATATCAAAATAAGAGAATAAAATTAGCGATATTATTATAATACCTAAGGATGTTTTCTAAAACATTTCACAGTAGCTAAAAAGGCTCATATGTTTGTAATATAACGCGTCATTACAGAACACGTCATGGACTGGTCCTGCCATATTACAATATAAATACATACACATACTATAAAGAACATTTACAATAAACCGTGGGCGGGTCACATGCTAAGGTTGGCTGGTGGTTAATGCACGTGATATTTCCCAAACACTTAGCTAACTACGCGGATAAATTAATATTATGTTGAAATATTATTTCATACCTAGGAACGAGTATTGCGGATGATTGGCTTACTTATAATTATTAATGACCTAACACGCTGGTATTCCTTTTCATTAACAATGGACCAAAATTAAAACCAAATACCTATACTGCATTAATTTTGGGCTTTAAAAAAGGTGTGACTAGTAACAGTCAAACTTATTACAACTGATTCAGAAAATGTCCCTGTCAGCGAGAAGGTAAAAAACTGAAGTTATTGTTTCTCAGTAGTTTTTTTTTTTTATAAATGTAGGTTATTTATTAGGTTTTGGAAATACTAATTGTTCGTGCTAAACTATCAACACCGCGTTGCGAGCCGAATAGAATATTGATGAATACAAGTATGTTAAGGTTTGAGTGGTGATCGTTTAGAAAGAGATCGTTTCTGACCGAGCATAAGAGAGGCAGGGCACAGAGAAATTTCTTTGAAGATTTAAAGAAGTTCTTACGTGTAAAGAACATAAACGGATAGACAGAGAGACGTTGAGTTTTATAATATGTATAGATTTAATTTCAATCTATCCAGCTGTTTGAGTGTGATTGATGAGCAAACATTCAAACAAACGTACTTTCACACTATATAGACTAGATATGCCACTTGCCATTCATGTTTACTGCTCCGCTCCTTAGCACCGTTTCGTAAAGATATATAGCATAAAATCTTCCTTTATATATAGGCTATAAAACGCTAAAAGATTTTTTCAAATCTGACTGGCAGTTCCAAAGATCGTCGCGTTCAAACGAACAAACGATATCTTGATCTTTATAATATTAGAACAAATCAGATATAATTTCTAAGTATATTTTGTAATATTCTAACTCGTATAAGAAGCATTGATGTATGAAACATTCTTGATACGGCCACTATTTTTGAAGTTGTCATCGAGCTACGAGTTACTAAGCGTTGTGTTAATGTATTCACACAACGAGTAAGGATAACGCAATGAATTAGCATACCGACGCATCTAAAACAACCTTAACTGAAGCCGGTAAATCCAATTGAACAACAAACTTAGAAATATTGTTAGCGGCTAAATAGGTAAGGAACACCTGCTCGCCTGATGAAAAAGTTATTATCTATATATTAATACGTGAAGCAAAAGCTTTCGGTACATTTTTAAACGTATTGGGTGAACGGAAGGAAGACTGTGAGATTTGGCATGGTTAAAGTTTATATGGAAAAGGAATGCGGAAAGCTAAAATGTATCTATAATATATGTTACTAATATATTAAATAAAATAAATTAATACTGCAAATCCTAACCAGTGCCATTGAACTTAGACCCTCCAAAATATTGACATTGTCAGTCAACGAAAAGTGACACAAGTGATGTAGATAATATTACTCATTGTTTAGGTTTATGAATACTGCAAATGTCAAACAGAAAATAGTCTATGATCAAAAAGCCGCTGGTCGAATTTCGAGTTTAGGGCGATCGTTAGTAAAATTAATTAATCGTTGCATAAACTAAGAAGTATTCGTCGTGCAGGCCTGCTAGATATCAGTGAAAATCGATGGATATCGCATCTCATCTTCTTTTTATTTTATCATAGCATGGTAAATTGAGAACACTGTGTCATAATTCAAAAACAACAGCCATCACTGAAATATCGACAATCTATCACCTGTAAGTAAGCTTCTTCGGGAACAAGATAGGCACAGGTTGAATCCGAAAGGCGACAAACCCAAATAGGTTCACTCTCATGGATTTTTCATCATGTGCGTGGCGGTCACAACCCAACCAAGTACAGAATGACACCCTGATAATTACTGGACAAACATCAGCTGATTCCAGAACGCTTCACACTTAAGTGTAGATGTTACACCTAATCTATGACAGTCGTGATCAATTCAAATTTTATCAAAGTATCATTTCCCTCCGAAATAGCTTGTCCTAGATTTTACAGTTAGGGCCTAGTCTAATTCAGGCGGCTGGTTGCAATGGATGCCGCTCAATTTTCATTAATAAAGTAACGGGTTAAGCGGTTTTCTGTGTTCCATGATCCGAAAATATACCGGCTTTTCGCTTCGATGCTATTCAACGTGTAAAGGCTTTGAAACGCCACACTTAATAAAGTACTGATTAAAATTCGATTTATAAACAAACACTTTGCGGTTTAAAAGTTCCTGTGTTATGTATTTTTATTTGTATTCGTTTCACTTGGAAATGTTTTATTGTTAATTTTTAGTTTAAGCAAAGTTAAATATCAGAGATCCAGTATTAAATGGAACGGTGCACGCGAGGATATGGTGAAGAAAAAATCCATTTGCGGAATGAAAGACACACGTGGACATGATGAAAAACTGTTTTAAAGTCAGATGCGTTGGGTATTCCAAAAACCAAAAACCAGGATAACGACACTGAACACCGATTGATATACATCTCTCTTTAAGATAAATCTGGTCAAAGTTTTCGCAGATGTACCGGTATTAGAATTGCAATGTACGTGTAATGTGTATCTATACTTATTAAAAAGAGGTAAAGATTATCTGTAATTTTTATATATTATATAAATAGATTTTTAATCAGAGTGTTATCAAACAGCCGGAATAGAAAATTTACGTTCTCGAACAATTTTAAATAACCATATACGAGTGGCCTAATTATAACACCAAATCGGGCACTCTGGTAACCAATATCATCCTAACCCACACAAAATACTAAAATAAAAGGCCAATAGGTCTAAGGGTCATTCTGCGCTAAGTGCCTCTGACATTTCACAGTGTGCATAATTGGGGACGGAACTGACGGGCCTCCCTTGTTCCAGTGGGGGGAGGGGGCTGTCAGGCGTCGACGTGTCAAGTCAGGGGTTGAATAATATATGGGCAGAGGAGCCGGATGGCTGCGCCACTTAGCGGTATCTGAATAATGTACATTATAGAGTGAACTGTCCGACTGTTTGCATAGTTTTAGTTGCAGGCTTGCAGTTGAATGTATAATAATTTTTTTTATTTTTAAAGAATAAAACGCAGTTTATAAATTTACCTGCGATATGTCCGTGGTTTCAGTCGCGTCATAGTTGAGTTATGTCCCATCTTTTTTACTTTCTAATTGAATTACTAAAATCCAATATCATCCTCACTAACGGGTTGAATTTCCAAAAATCCTTTGTTATTGGAAAGCATGCAAATTTTTACGCTCTTAGCCCCAATACTTGGCTGTGCTTTGATATGACTGGCAGGCAGTCAGTCAGTTAGTTATCCTTTTATATAAATCGATAAATTAGATTTTTAGAAACTATCACACCTTAAATTTTATCCCAACTTTACAGTAATCTAAATAAATATAATAACTGTGTTAAATTTACTTCATCATTTTATCACCATGCTGCGGCAGCCAACGCACCAGTGTAACCTATCATTGTTCACAATTCCCCTATTTGCAAATGTATCTACTGATTGCTTAACGCTCATGCTTACTGCTCTGCTCCTTAAAGTCGCAGAGTGAAGTTAAGTGAGTGAAGTTATATAACATTTAACCTTCCTTTAATAAATAAACCTTTAGAAAACATAAAAATAATTTATTTAACATCGATTTTTTAATATCCTAAATTAGCGGAACTCGAACTATCGACCACTCATACTGTACATACGAGAGTGCATACAAGTTTGGTCATTACACCGCTAGACCAATTCATCGACTTTCATAGTCGTGAAAATTAGGACTTGCATCAACCGTATATAATGTATGCATTTTATCTCATTCTTTCGAAGGTTAAATCCCGTAGATCTAAGTGTTCGTCTCTTTTTAGTGTCGCTTTATCGTTTCATCGCGTTTACAAATCACAACGGTATTATTAAAGATATTTTCAAATTTAAAAAAAAATCTGAATGTTACACCCAGAGATTAGCGCGTTCAAACGAGCAAAAAGAAAACACTCACACGTTGCTGTGCTCCGTATTGGAGTCCATAGAGAACTTTGATCCGATCGCTAACAAACTTTACAGTATCACCAACTGGCTTAATATGAAGATTATCTGAAAATTTCATGAAAATTGCTCCAAACGTTTTGGTGTCCATAGGGAACATACATATAAACATCAATTTTTATTTATAAGAAGATATAATTAGTATAGACTGATACAAACGATTGGAGGGGAGGTATCGTTGTTAGTTTGAGTTTGTACCCAATGCGTTTTACATTCATGCATCCGATTGCAATTAAACTTTGGTGAGTTGTTGCGTATACATCCGCGAAAAGTTTTTTATTAGTATAACCAAACTGCAATAGGTGGCGCGCGTGTCATTTCATTTCGAAGCTAAACGTGTAAGAAGTTGCTGGCAATAGACAATCAATAATTCATAATTATATAATAATATGTCAATTTACAATACATTTGCTATAAATGAAATAGATAATAAATTAATAATAACACAAAACATAATAAAATACCATTAATCATCAAAAATCATAGTAAAATAAACTACCATTAATATACTAATTAGGGATTACTTATTCTACTGATATTTTCGTAGTCATATTATATACCCTTTCATATTTTAATACGGGGACAGCTATCAACATATTTCTTTTATTTTTATTCATTTTACGGAAATATAGTAATGTTTTATGTTACCCTATTACACAAATTATCTGTTTTTAAATTGATTCCCTTTTTATACGTTTTAATAGTGAATTTATACTCTAAAACTCTCAAAATACATCGAGAGGTAAATTCATATTATTTATTTATTTATTTGGAAATCCAACAGCTTACAGTATTTTATATAATATTTTATAGTATGTAACAATTAAAGCCAAAACAGGATTTCACAATTACAGTAAGTGATACATAAAAATATACATAAGTAGACAAAAGAAAAACATGTAATCTTTACTGGCGTTTAGTATAGTGTGCGTGTGTGTGTGCGCGCGTGTCGGAATGTGTGTGTGAGAGCGTGTGTCTGTATTTCTGACTTGTGTGCTTGCTTTATCTTCTTTATATTATAATTGTTGGGATTATGGATATGTGACAGTGTATTCTTTATAATGATTTAAGATTTTATTCATTGGAAGATTTTTATTTATAGTGTGTCTTAACACCATCAAGGATCAGAGAGAACTAACTGCTTACAACTATGAACTGACTACACTGTTAGCCTTAGGGGCCCTATCCAAAAACAAAGCCGCTGCGGCTTTTACAGCTTCACCGGTTTTTTTTTTTTTTTTTTTTTTTTTTTTTTTTTTTTTTTTTTTTTTTTTTTTTTTTTTTTTTTTTTTTTTTTTAGATCTGACTACACTGTTAGCCTTAGGGGCCCTAAAGCCGCTGCGGCTTTTACAGCTTCACCGGACTTGGGGGCGAGCGCGGAGAGCACTCAGCCACGAAAGTTATAAGGACGACTCGCACGAGGGCGCCAGAGTGGCCGGACCTCGGCTCGGGCGGTCGTCGCGTACGCAAATAAGTCGCGAACTAACTGAATCCCTACACCTACGATTCGAGCTAACTAAATTATACACATAGGCACGTTCCCTTCCTCCTGGGAGGAAGGAAGGAACCGTGCGTATGTGTATTCAGTAATCGGAATGTTTTCTACACTAACTAGCGCTAACTAACTAGCGTAAAAAAAGAAAAAAAAAGGTCCCTCACAGAACCTATGTACCTGTGTGGTGTGCACGTGTGTTTGTTCATACGTGTGTAATGTTGTATGTGGGTAACTAAGTGCTGCACGTATAGTGTCACTTGTATCGCGCGGGCGGATGCCTGACCCAAGGGTTTCATACCGAGGAACGGACCTAGGCTTGGGTCACCCGCTAAGGAGGGTGAACGTATGGAGTGTGTGCGGGAGCGAATTTGACCGCCCGTCCTCTGCGGAGAGAACGGTGGTTACGCGGGCGTGGGCGCTGTCACGCTCTGTTTGGAGAGACGAATCGATATATTTTATTGTACATATGAGAATAAAACTTTTTGCGCGGCTGGTGTTTATGCCGGGTGGTCGCGTGTTTCGGAGTCGAGACGGTGTAACGTCTCAACGAGGCGGGGGAAGGCGCATATGGTCTTGACGAGACCGTAGCGCTCTAGGTGGTCATTGTAATCAATGACCTCCTGAATGCCGTGTTCACGAAGGAGCAAGATCATGATATCATTGCTCGCAACGTTGGAGGGAGCGCGGGGCGCGGAATTATCCATAGCCATACGAGGCTGTGGATTAGGGCGACGGGGCCCCCATGCGTTCGGAGCCGAACGCACGGGTTGTGATTGACCGCGAGGCGCGGGAGGGCCGGCGGCGGCCGGGATCTGGCGAGGGACTGGAAGCGCAGGAAATTCCCCTGGCGCCAGCAGGGGTTGCGCTCGGAGGGCTGAGGCGGGAGGCGCCGCCCGGGGGGCCGCCTGCCTCTGGTGCCGAGGCCGCGTGCTGCGCGGAGCTTTGGGGCAACCGCGATAATTCGCAGGGTGCCCCTCCCCTTCGCACAGTACGCAGCTCGGGGGGGTGGTGGAGTCACGCTCGCGCGTGCACTCCCTAGTCTGGTGGTCCTCTCGGCACTTGACGCACCGCGGACGAAGATGGCAGTTACGGGCGGCGTGCCCGTAGAGCTGGCAGTTGTGACACTGCGAAGGCATGTGGGTTTTGTATGGGGGCTCGACGGTGACGCCGGAGAGCCCGCATACATTTTCCAACTGAAAGATTGCCTTTCCCTCGGGGGAAAGGTCTAGAATGGCCACTACCATTTGTAGAGGCCGCTTCTCCTTGTTGTACATTCTATGTACCTCTCTGATAGGATAATCTTGCTCCGCGAGCGAGGAGCACACCTCCGCGGGGCTGACTTCCACCGGAATACGGCGGATCACCACGCGGAGGACGCGCTCCTCCGCAAGGGAGTATGTGAAAAATTGAAGCCCTCTCTCCCGGAGGAAGGCAGTGAATTTACGGTGAGTATCCGACGAACTCACCGTAACGGAAATACCATTAAGGGTATTTCGAGCTTTGTGGTATGGCAGGTTAAGCCTGCGCAACTCATTTACCAGAGTCGTCCAGGCCGCTTTGTCCCGGACGATAATAGGAGGTGGGGGGCGCTCTTTTTTCCCGACAGCGGGTGCGGGGAGCGCGGAGGACGCGGAGGCGACGGCGCCACTGACCGTTTTCACGGTTTTTGTTGCGCGAGACGGTTGCGCAGTTGGACTAATTCGCGACGGGCGTTTGCGCGACGCGACAACGGTAAAACCGTCATTTGGGGCCGCGGTATCCATCTCCGGAGACGAATCCGGCCACGCGGGCGAGTCTACTTCGACCGGAAGGGCCGAAAAAGAATTGTTTGTTTTCACCGCGGTTTCTGTGGAACGCGCGGGACGGACGTATGGGCTATTTTTAGCCGACCTAGATTGGGACCGCGAATTGCGCGGCCCTCGCCTAACGGACGCGGGACTTGACCCGCGCGAATGGTTAGTCGGGACTGGGGGCGTGGCTACGGCCCCGGATGACGCGACGGATGGACGCGCGACGCTACCTACGTCTCTCCACGACGAAACGCGTGGAGGCGCGGCGCCGACGGGTGCCGCGTCAGTCGGCTTGACGGTTGCGACAGAGGGCGCATCGCTCGCAGAAGCGGCCCCCTGATTGGTCGCGGCGGACGGACGCGCGACGCTGCCTGCGTCTCTCCACGACGCGACACGTGGAGGTGCGGCGGTTACTGGCGCGGCGCCAGTCGGCCCGGCTGTCCCGGCAGAGGGCGCACCGCTCGCATAAGCGGCCCCCTTATTGGCTGTGGTCGCAGCGGTGCGACGCACATTCGGAGTTTTCGTCAACGAGTCGAAAAACTCGTCTTCGGCCCTCAGAATACAGAACAAACCAGAAGCCGCGTTCAAGAATAATTACATACGCTGCACTGTGTCCAAAACGATACGTACGTCCCGCACCTGCCCCACTTCCCATACGCATAATGTTGCTAGCTCGGGAGCGGTTTCCCACTTTTTGGGGTAGTCTTATAACACTAAAGAAAAGATATTTTTTTTTAAATATTTATTTATTTACATGGATTGCTTTTTAATTTTTTTAATATACTTTTTAAAGATTCGTACTTGGCATGTCTGTTGTATTTTTGTTGTAATGTTTTCATTCGTCGAACATGTTGTTCACAAAATAATTGTTTTCGTCGTAATTGAGATTTAAGTTTGACCTTTCTCGGCGTATCAAACACAGATTGGAAATCAGAAATATTGACATCACCGATCTCTGAGTTCGATCTCGCAGGAGATTGTGGTTGTGTAACCTGAAATGAAAAGCCTTAAGTTGTATGTTGTTGTATCATGTAATAGATTAACAAAAAATTTAATTAAATACAGAATATTTCTGCCGTACAAGGCATGACATTTCAGTCCTCACGGATGGAAACGCATTAGTAATAGCACTTTGTGCCTGAGCTTGCAAATGTCCATGGGCCTTACTTAGTTTATTTTACATTTATTACTGTTACTACTAGTGTTTATTTACTACATTAGTTTACTTGTAACTAAGTATATCGATTAAGTGCCTTGTTTGCCTTTCAATATTATAAAAAAAAATTAAACATTATTATCATAGGTGGGTACGCACATTGTCCGATGTCGAAGGTTTAGACGTTTCTATGTGTAACTCGGAAAATTCTGGTGTCAAGGCCAAATACTGAAATAGAACGTTAGTATTATTCATATATTTAATTCACCGAAGTTTCATTAGCCTGGAATCTGAAATTTGCGCCCGGTTTAGGCTCGCCCCTTATCACGATGAGGGACGGATAAGCTCGACGAAAAGTGGGCATACTTGTTATACCTTTGCATACTCCTTCGGGGATTACAGGCGTGAGCATATATATATATATATATATATATATATATATATATGTGTAGACCAAAACCTTACTTCAAAATACATGACAAACATTTTCACCAGGAGGGATACAATATAAATATAGTAATTATTATGACTATATCTACCTTAGTTGGATTAGCTGCTTTCCTCAGTCTTTTCAAACCACCTTTTGTATCATAAAAATATTGCGCTTCAAAGTGAATTGAGCAAAGTACGCTCCGGCTTGATGGTTTCCAAAACTCATCTAGCCGTGCTCTTTGTATGACTTTCATCCAGTCCGATTTTCTATTTTCATCAGCAGGGAAACTAAAATTACAAAGGTTCTATATGCACAAAAATAGTAAGTATTCTACACGAGTATAAAAAAAAAAATGGGTAAAATTTTCGATGAAAATAAAATGGCAACACTTAAAAAATGGACGCGTAATTTTCTAAATGTAAAATAAATTAAACAATTAATTAAATATACTTTAGAATGCGCTACTTACAGATGAAATGTGATCCCATCCTGTTTTTTTATAATCCCTGCAACATTTTTACATGTAGGAACAACACAAGACGGCATTTTAAAATTAAAATTGGCACTTGTACAATACGTCACGACGCGCTACTTACAAAGGAGTGACTAATCGCAACAACGTCAAACCACTCTATTTAAGAGTGGTTTTTGTATCTTCAGTTTTATGTGCGTTCGCGGTTTCTGGTTTGTTCTGTATTCTGAGCTTCGGCCGTAGGGTAACGCACGAACATAAAGTTCCGATATTTTTGGTGTGCGAGTTCCATCGCTTGTATTCTGTCCTGTTGATCGCGAATGCAAGCAACCAGGTCTTGCATATTTTTTGCCATTTCGGCGGCATTGGGTGGGGTTTGGGACATGTTTTTAATTGAGGCCTCCCTGCCTTAGGGGCAGGGGGGTGCGCCAAAAATTAAATACGACTATCCGAGTCGGGCAAGAGTCCTGTGGTCAAGGTGCAATGACACACAGGAAGAACCTATCGGCCCTAAGGAACCCTAGCAAGCCCGGGACTGAGGACGCAGACCGGTAATTAAACCGGGCTAGGCCCAAACAGGTTCCCGGGGATGGAGTGTGCAGGATCGGAGGGTTTGGCAGGAGACACCTGGGGCAAGACTATGCGATAACCGCAAAGGCCTAGATTCCCAGGCCCGTCCGAGTCTGGCTGTTTGCCTCTGAAGGAGACAACCAGCGGGCTGCTCGGGTCACGCCCCGCTCACTTTAGTTAGCACCGTCAGGTATCCAGTGAGCGACCACAAAACCGTGGATTTACAAAAAAAAACAGCAAGTCGCACCGAAAAGTGCGGTTTACCGCGAGCGTTTGTCACCCGTTTGGTGTACGTTGATATTACCAAAGTATATTTGAAATAAAATTCCAAACATACAATCGTAAATAATAGTCACGTGATGGTCAAAATTGAAAACGGAGCGACACGTCCGTTCGCAACAGTGACCAAATCGGAACTCCGCTTCACCGGATTTTTACAACTATATTTCTACAGTTGTCCTTTTTACATCGTGTAACATTTGGTGTTTAAGCAGTCTATACAATACTCGAATTGTACCTAGTTTTTATGACTCGTAGTTCGAGTGCTTTAAACTATCCTTCTCCGAAATAATAAATTAAAACCTTTTTCAACGGTAAAAATGTGTTCACCAAATGTTACTTAAAAGGAAACTTTTACTTTCAGAATAAAACAAATTTAAAATATAATATCTCAAAGAGAATGATTTTTGTAGACGAACTCAATATTTCAACAATAATTGTATAATTCCGCGTTGTAATTTTATTATTTCGATGTATTTAGTTTTTGTCTGATAAATTCGGTTAATTATAGAGATACAGTTGCTGGGCAGGTACAGGGCTCGTCAATACCTCAGCCAACGAATAAGCATTGCTATACAACGAGGTAATGTGGCCAGCCTTCTTGGTACTTTTCCTTTTGGCGGTGATTTGGATGGCATCCTATACTTATAGTAATTATACATTATTTAGATGTAATAATATGTTAGTATTAGTAAATGTTAATAAAATATGTATATAATAAATCAAACGAATATTTGAAAAAATGAATAATTCAAAATAAAATATGTTAAAGCGCACATTTTTGCACGAAGCCGAAAGATTTAAGGCTTAATTTTTCTCAATTAATATTCTATAATTAAAAAAAATTACTCTCGCTTAGCATAAACAGGAAAGCTTCAAATTTTTAATACAACTGATTAATAAGATTATTATAGCGTGTAAAGTTGAATTTATATATGTATTTAAATTTTATAATAACATAAAAATAATAGGTACTAATAATAATGTGTATTGGATTAATAAATATCTAAAGTACATAATATCATATATCTCTCTTTTATATAAGTAATATACCTTCAATCATTATACAATAATATAGTATCTATACTAATATTATAAAGCTAGAGTTTGTTTGTTTGGTTGAACACGCTAATCTCAGGAACTACTAGTTCGAATGGAAAAAATGTATCAGTGTTAGATAGCTTATTTATCGAGAAAGGCTATATAACATCACGCTATGATCAATAGGAGCGGTGCATCAACGAAAAATGTTGGAAAATCCAGCAGATTTTATTACTTTTGAGAGCTTTCATTGCGTTCGCTACGTAAATGGTAAAAGTTACTCAAAAATCATGTGTAATGGAATGGTTTCCCTTAAAATTTCTAAAAAAAGTTCGCGACATCGTATGCTATCTTTTAAGGTTTACTCAATATAAACTTTTTTATGGTAATAAAATTTGTTTTAAAATAATGAATTATTTGCGAAGGTGTTTTATATACATGATATATTAATCATAATCGAAATAAAGACGTTATTCATCACAAGTATTTAATTTTGAACAAAATTACTCTTTACAGTAATTGATTTAAATGAATATCTTAGGAGGATCTTATCTACATTTCCTGAACACTACTGTTGTTGATCTTTTTGACCGTCATGCCCCAGTTCGTCCCATAAAAATCAAGCATCGTCCTGCTCCTTGGTTTTCAGATCCAATACGTAGGGCAATGTCAAAGCGTGATCGTGCATTTCGTAAGTTCAAATGTCACAGGTCTGATGAAAATTGGGTGCTGTACAAGGCCTTAAGGAACAGATGTAATCTTCTGTGCCGGAACGCCAAACGTCGCTATATTTATAAGCAACTTGAAGTATCCACACCTGCTTGCTTATGGAAATTTTTAAAGTCGCTCGGACTATCCAAACCCTTGAATAGGGACGATAAAATTCCTATTGACTTGAACTTGTTAAATAAACATTTTGCTAGTACTACTAAGCTCACGCTGAATGTTAAAAATCTTACTCTTAAATTTCTTGCTTGTTTACCCCGTCCTCAGATTGAGCAGTTTGAGTTTTCCCCTACTAGTGAAGATGAAATTACAAAAATATTCCTAACTCTCAATTCCAAAGCTGTGGGTTGTGATAATATTGATCGTGTCATGCTACAATATATTTATAAGCTTATTCTCCCATGTGTGACTTTTATCATAAACTTTTCTTTAACCACGGGGATTTATCCAGCTTCTTGGAAGAATGCTTATATTGTTCCGCTTTCTAAAGTTACCAATCCCACAGCTCCTAATCATTTTCGACCTATCTCTATTCTTCCCTTCCTTTCCAAAATTTTGGAATCTATTGTCAATAAACAAGTTACTTCTTTCCTCACTGACAACGATCTATTAAATCAATTTCAGTCTGGCTTTCGAACCGCCCACAGTACTACTACTGCTCTGCTTAAGATCACGGAAGATGTTAGATCTAATATGGAAAAAGGTATGGTCACAGTATTGGTCCTTATTGATTTTAGCAATGCATTTAATGCTGTTGACCACGATCTTCTGATTGCCGCTCTTTCTTGTCTTCAGTTTTCACCCTTAGCACTGGAATGGTTTTCTTCATATCTCCGAGATCGTCACCAGGCTGTTCGCGTCTATGATGGCGAATCAGATTGGTGTGCTCTAGAAGCTGGCGTTCCCCAAGGCGGCATTCTTTCTCCGTTACTTTTTTTCTATTTTTATAAACTTACTTATGCCTATTTTACAATCCCACTACCATCTCTATTCTGATTTCCTGCAATTGTATCTGCATTGCGAAATAAAGAATCTTCCTTCTATAATCAATAATTTAAACAAGGACCTCTCAAGTTTACTTTCCTGGTCTGAATCTTACGGGATTTATGTTAATCCAACTAAGTGTCAATCCATTATAATTGGTAGCTCAAAACAGCTTGCTAAAATAGACTTTAATTCGTTGACTCCTCTTCAATACAATAAATGTACCATTCCGTACTCAACTACGGTGAAAAATCTTGGTATCATTTTCGATACTAAATTATGCTGGGCAGACCAAGTCAAGGAAGTTAGTAGAAAATTTTATGCTTCTCTTCATTCTCTCATGCGTTTGAAAAACTTTCTTCCTGTTAATACTAAGATTTCCCTAGTGAATACTCTTCTTCTACCACTTCTGGATTATGCAGACGTTGCTTACTTGGACCTCTCAGAAGATCTCTTAAATAAATTTGATCGTCTACTCAATAACTGTATCCGTTTCATCTTCCGTCTTCGGAAGTTTGATCATGTTTCTGAATACCGAGCCAGGTTGAAATGGCTACCTATTCGGCAACGTAGGAATATAAGAAAACTTTGTCTTCTTTTGTCCGTACTTAATAATCCCAAATCCCCTAAATATTTAAAAACACTTTTTCAATCTCTCGCGGATACGCATAATAGACAGCTGAGGTCTTCTGATTCTTTAATTCTCAGTATACCAAGTTATCATACTAATTTCCGCGACCAATCCTTCGCCGTTACAGCAGCACGACTGTGGAATTCGCTTCCTATCAATATCCAACTGGCCAACTCTCGAAATTCCTTCAAGTATTCGCTACGTAGGTTTTACTTGGAGCAATTGAATACTTCTTAATAATATATAATCTTAATAATCGTTATAATTTTTTTTTTTACTTAACATTATGCACACCTTGCATATACCTTTCCTTGCTCCCTTGGAAGACTGGCAGAGAATGCTTTTTAGCATTAAGTCCTCCATTTGTACTTTTTTTTTGTGTAATAAAGAATATATATCACAGTTTTAAAATAACTCGGCAGCAAAATAATGATCAAGTACCGCGAGCTCATTTTTATTATGCAGAATAATGTGGGAGGCGGCCAGCACATTTATTACAGTGCCTACGACCCACTTTCTCTAACCCATTCTATCTCTCTCTCTCTCTCTCTTACATGATACAGACGAAGTTGCGCGGGTCATCTAGTCATATAAATAATAATCAATCTTCTTTAAACAAGTACTACGAAAAGTTTACTACAAAATTAAAAATGGTCGCTAAAAATAAATTATTATTATTATTATTATAAGTAAAAACACAAGACTGGTTTCTCCATACTAAGGGGGTAAAGACCAAAATATTTCGTGTTTTATTACAAAAGATATTCCTTGAGATGTATTTTCTTTAAAATAGTAGCTGAAATTTTATATCACATAAACTGACTGTACTGTAAGCAATAACGGCCCTGAACCCTTGGCGGCTTTTACAGCTTCACTGTGGCTTGGGGGCGAGTGCTTAAGGCACTCAGCTGCGAAATTTTGTCAAACTATTACAGAATGTATAGACGTAAACGATACAATGTAATAAAAAGTTATTATATACACCAATCTTACAATACACAGTGTAAACTCTTTATAACGAAGCACAAGGGACTGAGCATTTTTTATCGTTATAGAGAGTTATCGTTATATGGAGTGAACAAATTAACAAGAATTTTTAATATGTATGTCTTAGATAATAAATGCTTATAAATTATTGTTTACACATATAGTCTGATAACTTTGTCTAACTTTTTTTTGCTATGCCTGTACTTGTTTTGTATTATTTTATGTATTCTATTCATATCTTCTTCTATCAAACTTTTTCGTCAACACTAATCGCTTTCCGTTTACTGGCCATGTTAACAGTTTCAAAGTAGGTTTACGACTGATAATACGATAGGTACCCAGTATGCTTGGTCGAAGACCATCACTTCCGAGAAAATAATGCGTCATACTGCACGTGTTCAGGATAATTAAGGATAACAAAAGCTAGACCGACCTCGGATGTTTCGGAGCTTCAAAGTCTTTTGTTACCTGATAACATAACATAAACAATAATACCGATAATAAATATTTACTGTCTAAAAATATGAACACATTTCTTCGTAATAGAGAATGACGTATCGCTATAAAGAGTGTTTCAATATGTGGGTTTTAACACAAACCAACCAAGTTGGGCTCACTTCAACGTTATAGGGAGTTTATCGTTATAAAGGATAACGTTATAAAGAGTTTACACTGTATATGTTAATCCTCGTATGTCGAATGAATGGAGTGTTTTAAATATTATATAAATATAACTATTATATAAAATATATAAACTATTGTATATATAAATATATTAGATAAATAGATCCTTGTATAACTTTTTTCATTTATTTTTTACACAACTTCACACACTGCAATTTAATTCCAAACTTGGTAAACAGATTATATATTATGTAGATATTTAACACCCAGACATTTAACTGGCAATAATCATACAAATGTCTGTCATATGCGGGAGTCAAACCCACGACCCCTTGGTACCACTGCACCACGAGGCCTATTGGAATTATCTGTTACCTTAAAAAATAAACAAAACCATCACAAAATCAAGAAACATTTATTTCTTTATAATACACTAAAGTAGTACAATAACTTACATTCCTCATGTAACTAACTTTATGCTACCATTTTTCAATACATCAACAGTTAAAACAAAAAGTTCATTATTCAAACGTTGCGGAGAGCATTAAAATCGTATAAGTCAGGGCGCATGCATAACGCAACGGGGACGGCAGACGGCGCACGCGCAGGTGTCTCGCCGGATGCTGAAAAGAGGGGGCACTGAAGGGACGTGGGAGGGAGGGTCGAGAGGAAAGAGGGTGCGCGCTCCGTGTCGTATGTCAACCGATTTTACATGGCGCACAGCTTTTAATATTCATTTAAAACCGATATATTTAACGGTTTATGATGTGTTAACAAAATCGATACTAAATAAAATTTTAATTCGTTTTGTTTATATTAATAATTAATCTGTTGATCTCAAAGAAAAAGCGAATAAATAATTCAAATATAATTTGAATTAGTTGATACTCGGATAATGTTGATAGCATATTATCAATTAGGTTGACTAAATAATAATGCTATATAAATAAATTAATAATTAATGACTAAATAATAGTTTTTATTATGTCCTAGCTGTGCCTGCGGCTTTGTTGTATTGGAGTACAGAATGCCATCGATATTGTGGTGACCCCGCTTCCACCCAAGGCGCGGCGGTCGCCCGCCCGGTTATTTAAAAAATGTTGTTTTTTTTTGTGTGGAACCCTAATTCTTTTTGTAAAATAAAAGTAAACCACGCTACTCCTTATAACATCAGTTAACTGCCAGTGAAAGCCTCGTCAAAATCGATCTAACCGTTTAGGAGATTAGCCAGAACAAACAATTAGAAAATCAAATAGACAGACAAAAATATCGTTTTTTTTTTGTTATAAGTTCCGTATACATTCATATGCATTTAGCTGTGCAGGAATAGCTGTTATGTTGATATTACAAACAGACTCTACAATTTATTTATGTAAGTATACAGATCGTTGCTTTGTACATCTATATTCATAAATCTTTAGTCATGTCTGTACATATAATATTTTCTCCAAATATCATGATGAACATAATTATAAAGGATACTGATCACGAATATGTACATAAAACATTTTTGTCTGTGTATCTGTCTGTATGTATGTCCAGATTTAACTCAAAGACGACTTGACCACTTCATGAATTGTCAACAATACATTTAGGCATAGTAAAAAAGTATATTAGTAAAATATTTTAACGAAATTTTCTACACGGGAAGTAAAATATGTCATTTCTCAATTGATACACTATAGAATTGTCAATAATGTGAGTAGAAATAAAATTACGGGATGTAAATAATTACTGTGTAACAAACGCGTAACTTTGTATTAATATTATTATTTTAATATCATATTTCATATAGAGCACAATTGATATGTGATATAACATTACCTGTTATACGATGATAAATATAATTAATTAATATTATTCTGGTAGTCTTTAAATTAAAATATAAAAAGTATTAATTGAATGGTTTCCACTTTGATCATACGCAAATTAGAAAATTTATATGAAATTTTATCTAATGAAAAGCCATCACAAATTACGACGATAAAATATTCCAATACTTCCCTCTTTTCAAAAGATGCTGAATGATGATTAATTTATACTTCCTAGGAGATTATAATGTAAAGCGTTTTATTTCGATAATAAGTACCTTGCTGCAAATTGAAATAATTTAATTAATATACATATTTACTTTTTAAGTTTCGTAAAAATAATTTAATACCCTTTTAACCGACTTTAAAAAAAAAGTTCTTCAGATTCAGGTTTCTTCAGACACTGCAAGACCAATTTTTGTCATTCTTTTCTTGGGGTAATCTCTATACATATGGGAAGTATTAAAAAAATTATCATTCTTTTTTACAGAGTTATAGATATAATAGTAATCGTATATAATGCTAATCTTTAATAAAGTCGGTTTGCTTTTTTAAATATTTTACAAATTATTATTTAATTATTTTATAAATTACTTTTTGTTTATGTGTAAAATATTTTTATTAACTGCTATGTACATATTTATAATAAATTGTTAGGTAAGTATTCTATGTTCTTTTTTTTTCGATCTGACTATACTGTTAGCCGTAAGGGCCCTGAAGCCTCAGACGACTTTTACAGTTTCTCCGGGCTTGAGGATTCCATCTACCAGGATGTTATAACTAAATAGAGATGCAATAATATACCAGTACAGCTGTAATTACTATAATTACAAATAAATATTGGGTCTTGATTTATTGAAAAAGGTTTGAGTCCTACAATATGAAAAAAGTTGAGGACCGTCCTCAATTTGGGTACATTACAAAGCGGAAGCTGCTTAGGCGGGGACTCATCTACACGCAACCGGGGGTCAACGACCGCGATATATATTTTTTGTGTTCAACACCAGGGCCAGTTTCCTGTCACAATTTGTTGTTGTTTTTTTTTTCATGAGCACCGTTACAGGGACTTTTTATTATCCGTTATTCCGAAGTTTTTGCACGATTAAAGAGGCATAATTATGGTAAAAGTACAGTTTTAAAAATATCTATGTCCTTTTTTATTATTTAGGTTTAGCGTTTGGCCGCAATTCCATGCTATGGATTTATCACGGTGTTGTCCTTCACCGAAAGTTCAGGCACATTGTAGAGATTCGAACCCACGTCAATCGACGCGGTGTTCAAGCTACCATTGGACTATCATTGTTTCAAAAGTACTTCAAATTAGTTATTTAAACGATTAATTTGAAAAAAGTAATACTATCTATGTTTCAAAAATAAAATAACTCGAGATTTATCGGATTAACTTTATTTTCTTAGTTAAACCAACTTAGAAATATGATATTCTTTTTTAAGTCTAGTTTATCTTTTTACAAAAACATGATAAATCGTTAATTGGCGAAGCGAAAATAGTTTATACTATTTATTATTACTCAAGATTTCTTATTACATGTTTTCAAAAATCTTGGCCCTCACTAAATAAATAGATATATTTAGTTCGTTTAGTCAGCACTTTTACAGTTGCATTTCTTGTTTATATGTATCTAAGCCCCTTCGGTTACTTATTTTTTCTAAGTGCAGCATTATCGCGCATTGATATGAACGGTATATGTTAATATACAGAAAGTCTTGACTTGGCACTTGGCACACCTTTTAGAAATGCGCGTTCAGCTGAACGGGGCCTCAAAGTATTATGAACATTGTACTCGATGTGAATTTTAGGCTAATTCTCAAAAAGAGAATTCCATAGACTATTTCTAACAAAACTATTTTGCTAGTCAAAAAGCGATTCTTACGCTTAATATCAAAGTTCAACATTTTTATCGTATTTCAAAAATATTTATCAATAGAATTTTTTTATTAAAAGTTTTTATTTAACTTGCAATGTTTGTATGTATGTGTATATTCGGGTCAAATCTTGCAACTGAATTTTGAAGCAGTTATTCTCACCAACAAGAATACAATAATGATGTAACTTGGACATAACTAAATCTAACAAAAAATGTATGTGTTTCGTAAATCTAAGAAAAATATTGAGGACACGAGACCTTCCACAATCCCGTATCGTTGCCTGACAAGAGATTTCCTTTCCTCCTGGGTGTGAACCAGGAAGACGGTATTAGGAACGGTTCTGGATATTTGGGCTCCTGTAAACCCTTCCAGTCTCAGGGATCATACTCTAGGTTTTACCGAGTAGATTCCTTTGTTGACCTCACTAAGGGAAAATGCCACAATTCAAAAATGTTTTTATCGTAGCACGTCGAAGTGACCTCATTATACTCGAACAGCGAGCACTGAGTAATTACAATCCATCGCTAGTAGTCGTTGTCACGCCAGCTTACTTAAATGTTTCAAGGATTGGTCGGAAGATATTTCCATAGCATCACAATAAAGCAAAGATATAATAACATAGTGAACATTTTTGTTCGTGTTAGGATGGAAATTACCATAAAGCTGTTGTTCCGAAGCCATGTACGTGTATTTCTGTTATGAAAGAAGAAGAGAGAATTCGGTTGAATAGCTCCTCAGAACACTCGACATGAAATCCTGATTCTGTTTTACTATCAAAATATCTGAGCTTTAATACACAATAAACAAAAAAGTCATAAATGAAGCCTCGAAAGATTCCAAAAATTCTTAAAAATTCCATTCTAATATTTTGATAATTATTTTACTGAGAAATTAACTAGTGATTTTTGTACTGTTAATCAAATTGATAATATGATTAAAGTATATCCGTGAAATAATTTAAAATCATTGAATTATAACAAAGTATGTGAAAAAGCCGCATACACTGGTTTGAATATGTGATTTGCGATACAAAGACCGTATAGCATACCGGATTTGAGAATAATAGATGGAAATAGAGTTATTGGTCGCTCACCAATTACCTGGATGTGAACTATCCATAATAATATGATGACGACTGGCTTAACACCAGACATGACACAACAATACCAAGAGTTGAGGAAAAGTATCAGGAAGGTTGACTCGAAATACGTAACAAGCGAGGGGATTGATTGACTGAATATAACTCAAGAATATGTACCTATCGGATCTTGCAAAACTGTTCAATAACAATAGTTATTTCCCAATATAGTATCAATTACTCATAGTGCAGTCGGAGAGGAGATATCAAACGTTAGAAGTGTCCGACAAACGAGCTGTTCATTTCTCTGAAAGCATATCGAACGGAGAGCGACTTTATAATTCAGAAGACAAACTGCCGGCCGTCTCGTTTTTCTATTAGATTACATTTTACACAGTCATTTTTGTAGCGGCGAGCAAGGATGGATTTATGTTTGAGACCTCTACCCGCTACGTACCTATTTTTTACTAATGCGACTAAAATTCATTACTCAAATCTAAAGTTAACATGTTCTTTCTTGCGGAAGAGATTTTTTCTTATCGGAATACGTCAAACTGCCGGCACTGCAATAATATTGGCGAACACTGAGGTTTCTATAATCAGTATAAACAGTTAGACCCGTTATCCTAACTAGGATAATCACTTAATCAGGATTGGCGATTTATTGTTTTCCTAAACTCGTAGTGTCTTTGCGCCAAGACCAAGACGGGAAACTACCAGGCGCGCCGATCACCTATTTCTCGGATAAGTTACCGACTTTGAATAAGATGAAATTTTCCGAGAGGTAACCTGAAAATCGGCTATCTCATCCAAGAGAGGCAGCAGCCGCCCAAATTGCTCATTTCTCGGAAAAGTTACTGACCTAAAATAAACATCAATGACTTCCCGATTTTATTGAAAATATGTTTTTCTAGGAAATCCAACTAAAAAATGAAAAATTAATTTAAATAATTTTTAATTAAGAATAGTGTATTTTTTTAAGAGACAAAAATCTTAGCATTCCATGGATTCACCGTATGGGTGCCGGGTCCATCGTGTAGTAGACAAAGGGAACATGAGCAGTCCTCGGGACATGAGACCCAGGTGTAGGTTTGAGGGGCCCCCTTATGATGCACATCAGCACTCACCTTGACTGTCCGCGATACCCTGACTGCCAAGCCAGATTTGTTAAGAGCCTGTTAATGCTGCTTTAGATACCCGTTCTAAAATAGAACTTACTGCAGTTCTCGACAGGCCGAGGTCTTTTAAAAAGTTATAGAGAGATTTCGCTGAAATACCTCTCGCTCCCACTTCCACAAAGATAAACATAACAAAAAAATACAAACGTCAACATATATTGTATAATTAATATTATTTTAATTGACCATGATTAATAAAACGTACTTTTATGCCGTATGCAAACAAAAATAAAGAAACAATCCCAATCAAAGTTTTGATAATATTTTTTTCGCAAAAAATCTCATTTATATTCCGGTTGAAATGAACCCAGTCTTATAATATATAGTATGCATCTAGTACAAGTAGTTAGTTGTACATTATTGACGAATCGATCGAATGATTTATAAATAAATAGTACACACATCGCCGTTATGGCTGACAACTTAAATTCGAACAACCGTAAGTGGAGTTGTAAAGTCTAGAAAACTAGCAGTGCAATTTAGTATTTATACTGAGCGTTCATTATTTGTTTATATAAATTCTATTTATGTATGATATATAGAACTTTATTTTTGTTAAATTATGTATCAATTTGTTATCAATGATATTTATTATTGCAATTTTACTGTACCAGTAAATAATAACAATGTTTGATTCACGATCGAATATAGAAATTCGACGTCAAACAACGAATTGATGACGTTAGTAAACAAATATAGTAACGTCATAGTGGTAGTTGTGTTTTATGCATGGTGTATTATTACTACAATACATAGACTCATGGATAAATTTAGAAGAACGCAAAAAAAGTGGTATTTTAGAACAAAAGATCATGAATATTTTTGACAAATAGAATTATTAATTTAGATTTTGCTTATTATTAGTTAATTTAAAATTTCAAACTTGGAAAAAACAAACGATGAAATAACAAAAATAAATCAAATTAAGGGAAAAAGCATTTTTGTACTTAACATTTCAGTCATTTTTTTTTACCCGACTGCGAAAAAGGAGGGTTACGTTTTTCGAGCGTAAGTAAGTATATGTAATTATGTATGTATGTAATATGTCTATTTATTTGACACGCTCTGTAGCCTGAACGGCTTGATGGATTTTAGCCTACGAGGTGTCGCTCTCTTCATCTTAATTGTAGGAGTGACATAAGTTAAATAACATTGGGAATCAAATAAAAAGCAAAAATAGGAAAAAAATTGTCATGAGTTTTTGTTGTACTCGGGTTTTTTGTTTTCTTTTTAATAATAATTTTTTTTATAATGAATGATTAGGAAAGGCGCAAGGGCTGTAATCAGTACATAATATTGGCCCCTCTAGCTCTTCGAACTGCTTCTAGTCCCTTAGGCATACCATGGCCATACCATAATCAAGTTATAATTAAAAATTACCGTCAGTATATTCTCAACCTAAGCTTTTAAATATGGATTACCTAATTAATATAAAGCAATTATTGTTTAGAATAGAAATAACTAAAAAACTCGGTGATGAGTTACCATGAGTAGTGATATGTATCTAACTTTTATATTTAGACAGCAATGACTGCTTTTACGTTACAAAGAAAGTTATAAAATATACATTGTGTTTATGAACTTGACCCGTAAAACATTAATCTTTGCAAAATAATCAATTTTATTATCGCATGTAAATTTTAAGTAAGCCGATGATCGTTTATATATAATCTACGCAATTATTTTTTTCAGTTCTACTTCTTTTGTTGCGATTAGTAAAGCGTAAGCATGTAACGGTAGAGGGACATGAAACATGATGAAGTTAGCCATCAAATTAAAGTAATGTTTATTTACGTAACGTTAAATAATTTTTACACAATAAAAAAAACAAAAATTCAATAAAATGAATACAAATTATTATCATTGACAGCTGACTTCATAATGTTGTTGACATGCGTGAAAATTTTTTAAGTATGTTTGTTTTGTTTTCTTAAGCCAAGGAAGTATAATACAGGTTTTTTATTTATTTATAATATACTAGTTGTGCCCGCGGCTGCGATCGCGCGGACTATAGAATGCCGTCGATTGGGCACACGCGCGAGTATTGTTACTCTCGCTCCCGGTTATTTCAAAGACAAAAATGTCCAAAGAAGATACTCTTAAAATCAACCAGAATACTTATCCTTATACCCTCGCTGACTTTTTTAGGTCCTTTTAAGATCTACAATTATATAGTACATTAATTTGATATAACTCTTATGGTTTCTCAGCGTAAGACACTTAAGCGTCAGAATTACAATTTTATTTTATTTACGTAAAACCCTAATTCTTTTATTTTAATATAAGTGTAGCCTAAGTTATTCCTTATAA
Organism: Saturnia japonica; assembly: GCA_033032175.1. Classification (NCBI taxonomy): domain Eukaryota; kingdom Metazoa; phylum Arthropoda; class Insecta; order Lepidoptera; family Saturniidae; genus Saturnia; species Saturnia japonica. The sequence continues at coordinate 16,599,719 of CM065311.1, read as the reverse complement.
CATCAGCTACATAGCTGGCAGATGCCAGTGAAAGTTGCTTCAAAATTGGTCCTACAGTTTCGGAGAATAGCCGGAACAAACGGACAGACAGGTAGTTAAAATACACTGGGCCGCAAAGAAAGCGGGCCGGTTATAAAAAATGCGATAACTTATAAAATATTTGAGCAATCCATTTAAAATTAAAACTAAATAAAAGTTTATTTCATTGCAAATATAGAAAGAAGTAAAACTTTTTTTTCGTGATTTTGTTAAAAACCATAATTAAAAAAAAAAACTATTTTTAATATTTGAATAATAAATTTAAAAAATTGGTTTTACTTCTTTTTCTGTTCTAATATATAAAAATATGGCATTTCATGTGCAGAAATACACATCTTCTGATGAAGTTCAATCAAAAACATGCCACTAACCCCTGAAGAGTGTACCCGAATTCTGACAACTATCGAAAAGGGGCGCAGTCAGCGTTATACAGTAAGAACTGTTGGTGTATCGCTACCAGCAGTTCAAAGAGTACTCCAGCAATTTGAAGGGACTGGATCTACTATTCGCAGACCAGGAACAGGCCGAATAAGGCGCACGAAAGCGCGGCAGGAGCGATATAATGTTTGAACAATGTTGAGAAAATGATATCAAACGGCTGTTTAAGTCAAAACGCACCTTCTACGTGCTTGAGGGAGCAATCCGAGCTCGTGTACAGTGAGGCGGCGTCTATTTAAAGCAAACTTGAATCCATTTACATCCGCATAATGTCTAAAACTCGAAAGCTCGAAATTCAAGGCTGATTACGTTAGAGAACACATGAATTGGATTCTGGATGACTGGTCAAGAAAAATGTTTTACGACGAGTTGATGTTCATGCTATGCACGCAAGATGGCTAGTAAAGAGTCTATAGAAGACCAGGAGAGCGCTGTAACCAAGCTTGCATTGAACAGAAAGTGCCATACGTTGGCGACTCCATACACGTGTGGGCTGGAATTTCTTCCGAAAGCTGCACTGAGCTAGTAGTGATAGAAAATGGAATTTTAAATGCAGAAAGATACGTAAATGAAATCTTAAATGGTTATGTTGGCCTATTTTTTGTAAATATGGGCTAGAACGCCATCTTTATGCATGATCATGCTCGTCCCCATACAGCTAGGATAGTGTTTGACTACATTGATGATGTCGCTATACAGGCTTGGAATGGCCAGCACACAGCCCACACTTGAACCCCATTGAGCATGCCTGGGACGAAATGGGACGATGTGTACGCCAGCGAAATTCCCCTTCAATCACGCTTCGTGAACTGAAAGAAGCACTAATAGAGGAATTTTATTTATTTTATTTTATTTTAATATTTTAAGAAAACTTACAGCTAAATACTTATTTAAGTTACATGTATAAATTAATGAAGGCCATTTACAAGTTCTTTCATATAATTATGTACTTATATACAAAAAAAAAAAAAAAAGTAGACGGAAGAACACAAAAATATTAACAAAAGAAATAAGAATTCAAAAGAGCTTTCAACTTCTGCACAGTTGTATTAAATATATCAATGTCTAAATCACTAACTAATTTATTCATACTGCTGCTTACTCGAATGAAATAGGAATTTTGTCTGTAGGTAGTTCTAACTATAGGACTATAAAGTATGTTAGGGTTTCTAAAAGATGCTGCCGGTACACGTAGGTTAATTTTGCTCAGTATCTCCGAACAGTCAACTAGGCCATTGAGTATACACAAAAGATATGATACATCAGCTATTTCTCTTCGTGTATACAGCGGGAGCATATGAAATTTTTTACAGCGCGATGTGTAATCTGGTACAATTATTTCAGATTTAAACTGTAGGAAACGAAGAAACCGCTTTTGTATTTTCTCAATGCGTGTGATATATATATTATAATTGGGGTTCCAGACTTGAGATGCGTATTCAAGATGGGTTCGAACAAAAGAACAATAAAGAATTTTAAAAGTTTTAACACATTTAAATTCATTGGATAATCGAAATACAAACCCTAATGCTTTAGAAGCTTTTTTGACAACATTATCAATATGCTTATCAAATATTAGTTTGGAGTCAAAAATAACACCTAAATCTCTAACAGCATTAACTCGTGATAATTTAGTATTTTTAAGAAAGTAATTGTGCAGAATCGGATTGTTTACGGGTATATGTTATAACTTGACATTTCGTGACATTTAAATCTAATTTATTGAGAGTACAATAATTTTGAAACTTATCTAAATCATATTGAATACGAACTACATCGGAAACAGTTTTAACAGGACATATAATTTTAAGGTCATCAGCGTAGAGAAGAATTTTGCAAGTGGTAAAACAGGATGGTATATCATTAATAAAAATGTTAAAGAGCAGAGGACCCAATAAAGATCCCTGAGGAACTCCTGAAGGAATCTGCATCGGCGAAGATGTATAGCCATTTAGAACTACAGTTTGGCATCTGTTCTTGAATATTCCTTAGCATAGGCTCAGAAATCTGTTGTAAGCATCCCAAACCATATGACAGCTTTATTAAGAGCTCGTGGTGGCAATACAAAATATTAAAATATGTAAAGTTTTCATAATTCATACCGTACCGCATTTTACAAAATCTACTGAAAATTGGATTACTATGAAATAAACTTCATAATCTTGAACTGTTATGAGTTTCATATAATCACTATAATATTTTCTATAATACAGTCTTTATTTCATAAAGCTAGCTTCAATAATTTGGAAGTTATTGAAATTTTTGTTACCAACCCGCTTTCTTTGCCGCCCAGTTTATTAAAATTGGTTCTTTGAAAAGTCGTATATACTTTCATATGCATTTAGTGAAAAGCTGTTATTTTGACATTACAAACGGACATTTCAATTTTATTTATTTTTATTGATATTAACAAAAATCATACCACTTCATCCGCCATTGATTTACACACGATTTTCTATACCAAAACATAGAATCGCACACAAAAAGTCAATCATTCGTCGCAAACGATTATTCAAACCGAACAAAAACTATCACAAAAAATTCACCTCTAGAATAATGAACTGGGTGATCAATTTTTTCTATAAACATTCACTACAGTTTCCTTACGACCCGTTAATGAGGACACGGGGAAAGTTAACGATTTGACACTGTTATACTATTTTATGGTAGTTATAAAACCCTCTTTTAAGTTCGGTTGTTTTGAAATGTTGAAAGGCGTGAAACCCGTAAACGGTAAATCATGTTCCCTTTCAGCTTTTCATAGGCGCCATCTATCCCATTGGTATTCTAAGAAGGTCGATGGCTAAACGCAACCCATTCTAAAAGACGAACCTTATATCGTTCGATTATTTAATGAAAATTATTGCGATCGAAACGTATTTCGCTGTGTGGTAGGAGACCACAATTGTATCCGACCTGGTGTAACTGTCCGACATAGTGGTGTGTTTAGGCTTGTTGCGTTTTGAGATCAGCTGGTATACATTCAGTAAACAAGCGGGGTGGTAGAGATTTGTATCTGACTGGATCGCGAACACCGTTAACAAGGTAGTTAACCAGTCATAACGACTCTCTTTTGATTTGTCGCGTTTCAGGATAATTCTTTTTAAATGCTGCTGCCGAGAAGCTTGCAAGCTATAATGACACTGTTGATCGTTGATGAATTGTCGGTGGTTGCGGCTGTTTTTGGATTGTAACGTGGTAACCATCATGCAAAATGATGTCACTTTGCCTATATATAGCGATTCTTCTTTGTAGCCGGCTGATAAGCTACTATAAGTTTTTAATTTCAGTTATCTTCAAAAATATCTAATTTTTAGCAGGACGAAGAAAGAAATGTTTATAGATTAGGCAATAATTTTTATCGGGAGGGCAGTGAACACCTTTGCCCTCATATCTACGCCCATGCAACTATAAAAAAGTGCTAAGTAATTTTAAATAGTTCTGGCACGAATAATTATTATTAATGAAAGATATAGCGTGCATATAAGAAACAGAGGTAGAATTTCAAAATGATCCTAAGCTCTTATTGAAAGAAAACTTCGTGATTGGAATTATACCATCATGATCGCGGGATATTCTAAAGTATTTGCCTTACCAGCTACTATAGTTGAACATTTATTGCCTTTCTTAGTTGGTCCCATCAAATGATGTGTTCAAACAATAACAAAAAGAAAGATAAAAACGGATCTAGGAAACTCATTATTTATTATACTGACAATAGTAACAATTTTTGTATTATTTAAGCATTGATGTTAGCTTTAACTTTTAAATTAACCTTTTAATCGTATTGGTTCGCTTAATATGAAATAAAAAATCTTCTAAGTTTAGTGTATTCAGTATTAAGAACCTACCTACATTTTGGATTTTATTCTTACAAGTTACGACACACATAACTTCTGCTTTTTTACTGGGCATTAATTAACACTTAAAAGCCTTCATTAGTGCTATAGTTTTTATTTTAGATGTATAACTGTAAAAATTATAAAAAGTTCTTTTCTTTTTATATTTTTTTTCTTACATAATAAATAGTAAAGAAAATGAATAAATTACAGTTCATGATTTTGCAAAACAAGTTATAGCAATATGGAACTATTCTTAAGGGAATTATGGACTGAATTTACAAGGACATGTTCCGTATAGGTGTTTATGCAACAAAGGTCAGTGTGTGAGATAAAACTAATTTACATACGCATATTGCATGACATTGACACACATGCAATTTCTACAGGCACGAAATCGATGTAGGGACCTTCGAAACTTTTACCATTCCCTTGGTTACCGATATGTCTATTGGTAATTATTTCATCCTAGTAAGATACAATTGAAGGCCAACTTGCCGACAACCTGTTGTTATAAAATTATTAAACAGAAATCAGCCATCAATTCTTTTGATAATCTTGCAAAGCACATTATGACTATTATGACTATAATATATTATACTCATAATCATCATACCACTCATCTTTGTGAGATATTATTACTTTATCATGCGATGCGTTAACGGGGAGAGATGTGGGTTGTATCACAGGACGAGACAAAAAAAACAATTGTATTGTTTTATAGTTTACAGCACATAAGCACAGTGCAATACAAACACAACGGTGACCAGCGATAGATCGCCAATCTATCAACGTTCATTGCTGTCATACCTTACTGCAAGATGTAAACTGGTTGATCTCGAATCGTGACAAATCGAAAGCTCTCTTTTGACTCTCATTATGAAGAGCTTATCAGCATAAGTATGTTTGTCGCCAATTCCAATCAGGTAGAGCCTCAACACTTAGCTTGATTACTGGCCAGTTGGCCAGTAATAAAATATTAGAACTGATATCGGTTTGTATAAAAATAAAATAAAAAATAGGTACATCCAATCTCATAAGAAAAACAATAAACTATACACATAGGTTCAAATTAAATACACCATAAGATAAATAATAATGCTTTATGATATGAGAAAGTCGTTAAGAGTACTAACTACCTTGTAAAAACTTTCAAAACAACTGTTGACCTTACAGTTATAAGCGTTCATATAATTTAAAACTAGAACAAAATCAATACACGTAAATATTGCATTACTATAATACTGGACGCACATTCGAACTTGAGTTAATATAAAACGCATTCACTAAACAAAGTACACCGTTTTTTTAATTTTATACAAGTTTTAGCGCTTGCTTTTTATCTTGTCTGATGTTAAATAATGATGTTGTCCAATATGGTAACACGCTAAGACTAGTACAGGAACTGGATATCACGTGCAGCTGCCGGAACATACCTATAGATGCTTGGCAACAGATTTCGAAGTTGCAGGAGGTAGCTTACCAGGCGGGCATTCGAAAACGCTCTAACACTCTGCTATAGTACTCGTGCACTGAGGCTTCCATGATTGTACAACCACATTCACCAAAATAATTAGGTAACATTACTAAAGAAAGCATCTATAGCCTATTTGGTCGTAAGCGCGACTACTATGAGCGAGGCCCAGGGTTCCAATCCCAGGTCGAGCAAAGTGTTATTAGGTTTTTCCTATAAAATTCTCAATAGCAGCTCGGAGTTTGGTTTCGTGCCCGATTAATGGTAATAGGCTCGCCCCCTATTACATGTGACCTAAAAACATACTCGGCGAACTGTGGGTGTACATTAGTACACCTCTGCCTAACCCTTCGGGGAATACAGGCGTTATGGTATGTTTTTTATGTATTTTACCAACTGTAAATAAGTTTGTTAGCAAATTTTTGAAGTCATAACTTCTTTTGGGGGGGGGGGGGACCGCTTCGTAACGTAACGCGTTACGGCGCCATTAATAGTAGCATAGTTTCAGTTTATACTATTTACACGCTCGTAACCTAGCGGTCATAAGCGTGACTGCTATGGCCGAAGTCTTAGGTTCGAATCCTCGCCGGCTTCCCTTTCTCTTTTTCTTTTGGTCTTTTTTTTCTTTTTGATTACTTTAAGTTATTATTTCTATCGAGTGCCCTGAGACGCACAATTTTTTTATATTTTGTGATGCAGTAACAAAATTACGGTTTTCGGATGTTTTCTTTTACTTGTGTTATAAATAAGACATTGCTTCTTGCCAAATTTCATGATTCTAGGTCCTATTATAGGTTATTATTCACTAAGCAAGTGTTAAAATATGCGACATATACAGCTGTATCTTTTGATTGTATTGACTTAGGAGTTTGATTTTTTACAGCTCCAAGAGATTACAGACCTCAGTATTTGTGTTAATTTGAACTTGATTCCTCCACGCACTTCTAAGAAAATGGATCTTGACAGACAGACAGACAGGACTACAGATTTATTAATTTGTTAATATCGATTGGTATACTAGCGGTGCTCTCTGGCTCCGTACGCGTTTAATACGCAATAATAATTATTATCAAATTCCCTCCTCCCCTTTCCACGATAGATCCACACGGGCTGGGCTTTGAAGTTGCAGTTTTTGCATAATGCGCGCACAACGGCAAACCTCAATCATTTTATTTATATAGATATCGTTAACAAAATTTCATACAAATAAGTTGATTGAGAGTTATTATTTTTTTACGACTTCTAAAAGTATTATTATTGATAATAGAGGACAAGGCGAAAGGGAAAAAACTCGAGGCTGGACACCTACCAAACCGACATACAATAAACTCACAAGTTTACTTAAAACGATCACTGAGAGAAGCTAAAAGCGGTCAACACGAAAAGAGATTTTGAACAACTTTATGAAGGCTCTTCAAAACTGACACAATCTACAACGATAAAGTAAACGAGCGATATGAATAAATTAAAAAACATCCTTGTACATTCTCTTTTTAGAACGAAATGTTGATTGTATTTTTAATTAACTCTTATATTAATCTATATTAATAAATCTGAGGTTCTGTCTGTGTATGTTTTTTTCTTCAAAATTATCTGATTGATATTTATACAAATAAATAAAATTTATGTATCTCTTTGTAAATTCAAAATAACAACTTTTTACTAAATGAATATTAAAGTATATACCACAATATAACAGTCCTTCTATCAAAATCAATTTATAAATGTTTCGTCTATCTATCTTTTTGTTTGTATTGGCTAATCTTCGAAACGGTTGGATCGATTTTGAAGGGACTTTCACTGGCAGATAGCTGATGTTATAATGAGTAACTAAAGCTACTTTTATTTTAAAAACAGATTTACTGTTTCGCGCAAATGAAATAAACTGGTCATGGTGAATTAATTCGGACGCTTAAATGTCTTACGCTGAGAAACCATAAGAGTTATATCAAATTAAAGTACTATATAATTGTAGATCTTAAAAAGACCTAAAAAGAATCAGCGAGAATATATTTCTATCTTCTTCACCCACAATAATCATTTTTGTCTTTAAAATAACCGGGAGCGGGGCAACATGATTTGCGCGTGTGCCCAATCGACGTCATTCTGTAGTCCTCGCGAGTACACACCGCGGGAACAGCTAGTCCTATATAAAATATCACATTAAGATTTTTTAACCTCTAAGTATGTTTTTATGTCCGGAGTAAAATCAATTTTTATGAAATTTTTGTAATCGGGAAGCATAAGTCATTTTTCGGTTGATAGGCTATAAGAACTTTATTGCTAATAAAAGTTTTAGGAAATCTTAAAAAAAAAATATTTTTATTAATTCTCAACCAATTTTCATGAAGTTTTGTAAACAGGAGTACTAAGTCGTTCAAAATTTAACAGGCTATAAGAATTGTCCTTGATATGTGTACAAATTAAATTAGTAGATGAAAATAATTACTACGTAACAAAGCGTGCAAAGCCACGAGGCACGACTAATTATTCATATAGTTATTTCAAGAGCATGCAATCTAAGCATGCTTGGTACATAGAAATAATAATTAGTATTTCCTATGTTTTCGCGAGAGCGCGGCGCGTTCCGCTCGTCGGCGTAACCTGAACAAGGTGCGAGGGGTACGGAGGCAGGATGTGGTGCCACATGGCCCGCAAGAGGCGGCTGCGGCACGGGCGCCTTAGTGAGACGATTGTATAACGTAAGCTTAGTGTGGACATGCCAAAAATATTTAATATTCACAACAAAAACAATGATTTCAAGCTCAGTTGTGGAGTGTACGAAGCTGATATTTCGATAAAGAAACACATCGTGAAGAAACCATAACAGGTGGTAAGCCTTTTTCTAATACCCGCTTTACTAGCTATCTCAAGGAGAAAATTTGTCGCCAAGCATCTGGTCACATGTTACCATCCTCAGCCACATCATCCCTTAACATCAGGTGAAATTATGGCCAAACGCTAGAATCTATAGAGAATTTAAAAAAAAAGAGGTTAATTCAAAATAATCTAGTTCTAACTTATGCCATTATTCTTAAGATGAAGTAATCAACTAATCATATTTAAGATAATAGTTAGTACTAGTGGAATGTAGATAAGATGATGTCCCGTGATTCGTGTTTAGGCATTTGCCAGTAAACACTTCTAATTTCGCCGACCTACCTTTATTACTTAATTTACAATTAATTAGTAACGGCAGTCCAGAGGAAATACGGTCGGCAAGATATTTGTGTACAAGAAATTTGTTACTGAGCGAACAAAACGAAATAAGGATTTGTTTGAGTTTTTATTCTCCTAAGGGTTCATAGGGTTCGGAACAAATAAATAAAATTATTCTCAAACTTTCAAGATACTTTCTTAATATTTCTTGCCTCTTTGCAAATTAAATTTCATGTATGAATAATATAGGGATTACCTCAAGTATTATTCAATGGTAATATATGTATTAGGCATTGAATAATTATTTTTTTATTCCGGTCATAGTAATTGTTCAGACTCCAAACTTGAAAAAATAGATAGCTATTTCTTAAAATTTCACAGATTTTTTGTTATAACCTTTACCAAATAGAAATATATTTAAATTCTAAAACTTGTTACAATTATTTTAGGTGTATAATAATTTTTACTCTAACGATTTCTCTGAACAAATATTTATCTACAATTATCCACATTGATTATTCTGAGTATAAATTATTAAAAGTCAAACATACACTTTATTTTAATATTTTTAGTATGATCTGACATTAGCACCACTGTTAGTTAATTTAAAAAAAAACTTATTAAGTTATTAATTTATTATTAAAGGTGTATCCTCACTATATATACATGGAACACTGAGTAACATTAAAAATCGACGTGGCTAGCACGTGTGCAGTAATTTCAGGCGAATGTACAAGTACTCAACCTATAAGCAAAGAAGCAATAAATTTCTTTATTATTTTGCTCCGAGTGCAGTTTTAAATATTTTTACTATGATTACAAAGTTTATTATATATCCATATGACGTCACCGTTATCTGATTTAAAAAAAGAATAATTAACTTTTTCCCAATCGTCACGTAGGGTTCATTCAATCCATTAGTTTTTTGGTGCATTCAACGCAAGTTTCGACTTTTCACGACAGGGGTCCTTTGATTTGTTCCCCGTTTAAATTTCTTAACGGGTATGCTCTGCTTTATGGTATCTATTTCAAATTAATTTTACGCTTACCTTGAGCATTCTAGTTTCCCATGAAACAACTTATTTATAGTTCACAAATGTGTGTATTTATTTATTTATGTATTTTATACATCTATACTATCATATGTATACGATAGTAAATAACTATATGTAATATGTATAATGCCTCTGAATATTTCTTTATCAATACACAATCTAATAACCAATTTCTTGAACGTGTCGCAAAAAATTGTAGTAATTACGTGGAATGCATACAATTATTGTTGTAGTTTCTAAGAGATGAAATGTAGTTAATTCTTTAACGTCTAAAAGGATTCGGTTTTTTATAATTATTTTAAGAACAACTAAATAAATGTGTCTTTATTGTTCTAACCCCAATGTATTCCTAAAACATTTATCTGATTGCCATGAAACTTTATTAAGTCGCCGTGTACATGTCGCGCTGGTTTCTGTATTAGTACAAAATTTTACTGTAGGTGGCGCTCGAGTTGTTTCATTTTGAAGACAGCCGGAACGAAGACCCGTACAAAGGTAGTACAATAAAATAGTCTGAATTACGCATGCACCTATCTATGTATTCAAGTTTTTTAACTTACCGTTTACTGTAAATAACTGAGATTTGCACTCGTATTGTTCTATGACTACCAATAAAACTGTTTTAGTTTACGTAAAATCGAATCGAAAACGTTCTGTTACTCTTCAACTTGCTTTAAGTCTACAATGGGAACAGGCAGGAAACATTTCGAGGTACTAAGAAATGAAGTGGACGCTAGAAGTAACAAGATGGTCAGGACCTAGAAGTATAAGTAGCAAAAGCAGATCTCGAACACGCTGGGGCGATGATATAATTGAAATCACTGGGTCAAACTGGATGAGTCTTGCTCAGCATAATAGAAAATGGCAAGGGGTACAAGAGGCTTTTACTCAAAAGTGATACATATTACTAACATTTTAAAAATTTACAACAAAAGTTTTTATTATAAACTAATAATACCTACTAACATTACTTTTCACTTATAAATTGTCTGTTAGATGTGGAATTAAGAAGATTTATTATAAGAAAAAAGAATAACAAACACTTTTTTGATATAATTATATTTATAGGCACCTCGAGGTAAAGTACTATGATTATTTTTATATTACGACGATGGAAAACAAGCGACACTTTCGTCCACCGGACAATCACCAAAACTCAAGTAAAACTTGATATATTTTTATAAAACCTTGTGCTTATTGTATGTTTACAATATTAATTATTATAAAGGCGAAGCACTCGTTCATTATGTACTTGTAAATAAACGTCAATTGAAGTGGTTTATAGAGGAGAAACAGCTATAATTATCTTTCCAAAATTATAAGGGAATTTGTTTATTCGTTAGTCTTTTCATGCCAGAGTCTGGCGTGGTAGATTTCTTGATAATGGGTATACAGAATATCTAGATGCTATAAAATTAATCCCTGTAGATTCTAAGTACGCACTTAAAATATCGTTAACAAATAACAAGAAGAAGCTAATAAATAACCTGTAATTTGAGCCGTTAAACCTAAATTCCACTTTCTCTTTTTCATAACAGAACCACACGCGTTGGACTTCGGAGACACAGCTTTGCTGTAACCTCTTTCTTGGCGCAAACAAAGAAGTTTGCTACGTCATATCTTTGCCGTACTGTGAAGCTATGGAACTGTTTCCGGCAGTGTATTTCCTCCTTACTATGAGACAAACATCTTAGCATTCCATAGATTCACCGTGCGAGTGCCGGGTCCATCGTGTCGCAGACAGAGGGAACACGAGCAGCCCCCGGGACTTGCGACCCTTGTGTAGGTTTAAGGGGCCCCTTTATGATGCACATCAGCGCTCACCTTGACTGCTTGCGATACCCTCCCTGCCAAGTCAGATTTGGTAAGTGCCTGTTAATGCTGCTTTAGATACCGTTTCTAAAATAGAACTTTTTCGACAGATCCAGGTCTTTTAACGAATTATAGAGAGATTTCGCTGGAATACCGTTAGCCGTTTTGGTTAACTCATTACATAGATCGTAATATTTATTCATTTTTATTGCGTGGTCTTTAGGTATATTACTTTCCAACGGTACAGTAAGCTCTACAAGTAATATACGCTTGATTTCTCGAGAATAAAGAAATTTGTCCGGTCTAGATTACGAAACACCCACTTCCTCTGGGATTTTATAATGTTTTTCATATGTGTCCACTAGAATAGTCCAATCAGGTGCAGAACCTAGAATTGAGTATAGGATTTAGTTCTTCAAACATAACGTAACGAGTTATATAAGCTGGTACCATCAGGTACATTGCCGTGACTTAGCCTCGTCTTCTGTCAGAAAATCGTTAAATGATTTGATCATTGAATCTTGAAAATTGTCAAGTTTCTCACAAATGTGTAGGTGGTTAGTATTTCCTAAGAACTACCGGTACTAACAGAACTTGTAGCCTCCGTGAGCTGATACGGTTGTCGTGACACGACTCAACTTTTATGCATCATCACTCAACATGCTAACACATACGTTAAATTGCACCGTTCGCGTTCTTGTTAATAGCTAATTGTATCGATCGATCACGCATTACTCTATGACACTTTACGCACTACAACTGTAGGTAGCTAGGTAAGTAGGTACTACTTTGTAAACCTTTTTTTACTTTATTGTACTTTGATACAATAACGGATTAATTTTTTCAATTGACTTAAAAAAAGAGGTAATTTACTAGATTCGAATGTATTTTTTTAATGAATGTTCAGCCATAACTTCTTTGTCTATGAACCGATTTGGATGATTCTTTTTTTGTTGGATAGGGGATACCTCAACGACGGTCCCATTTTAATTTCATTGGAAATGGACATTCATATATGAAGATACACCAGGGAACTCTTCAAAACCATCGAAGATGGAATTTTTTTTTTGTAAAAAATTGTCTTATTGTTTTATCTAGATATTTGGACAAAGAAATAAAACTAATTATGTTTATATTCTGTTTTCAAATTATTACGTCTATATATTTCAATCTGTAGTTGCTATCTGTACGTGTTTTTTTTTTAATTTCCTAATACACGTTTTATACAGAAGGTACTAATCACGAGTTTCGCATTATTTTTATTTTCTTTCGGTATGTCTCTCTGTCTATTATCATTCACATGAGATATTCCATTTTCGATTTGTCATTCCTCAGTTCATGGCGTATAAATAAAATTATGGGACGAAAATAATATTACTGCGTAATAAACGAGTATGGAGCCGCGTTAATGTTTTTAATATTAAAATTTACAATTAGTCAGTCGATAAAGAACGGATGGAAAACTTTGGAAAACGATATCTAAACTGGTTGCACTATCGTTTTATTTGATATTGGATTTCAAAGTTTTGGTTAATAACCATGCTTACTGGCTTGTTTTTTCTTAGTTTTATAGTTATTTGATCTATACTAAATCCCACTTATTTAGTAACATAAGAAAGTAAATTTAGTATAATATTTTTTAGAATTATTTAAAATATATAAACAATTAGAACAATAGCTCTATCACCATATTGCGCATTAATGTGATCATATCTTTAAAAACGGGAAAATGCCAAAGTGGTGTGATAAAATTGACATTGCATTGACAACTTTGTTTCAAGATAATCATAGCGATAAGATCATTGTGTTGTTGAAATAATAAATCAAACTTCGAAATCATAATTTTATTTCATGGTAAGTAACTTTTTAATTTGTATCATTGCAACAAGACAGAACACAATACATACAACAATAATATCATTTATCATAAAAACTTCCAGCTTAACTACGGGTAATCAAAATATCTATATATTTCAAATAAAGACATAGTTAAGTAGTATCATAATTATCATATCGTCGCCTCGGCAAACAAGGAAAATTAGAACAATCAACAACCATTCACTTAATAAATTATTTGAGGTAATACTTAAAATAATTCTTAATATGGATTTAAATATAAAATCCAGACAAGTTACGATGATAGCAATAATAAACTGAAACAGTAAAATCAAAATCTACTGAATAGTTTAAGACAATATTTTATTTATGTGTAATTTATTTACTATCGCAAATAAAGTTAAGATTGGCAACGTGTATCCCATAACCGTTGATGCGGAATCTGGTACATTTTCTTCGTCATCACCATCTTCCTCAATTATTGGTTCTTCTTCTCCTTCTCCTTCTTCATCGTTATCTTCTTCTACCACATTTTCTTCGTCCTCGTCATTTCTGTCAGTCAGTTCCCATTTACCTTCCGCATCTAAAAAGTGTTCATCGTAAATACTATCCCAGAACGATATTGTTTCAGGATGTGGATTTTCTAATTCCAACTCAATAGTTCCTTGATCTACAGTTACTTCATCATTGTCAAGTATTCTTAAATAATAAGAATTATTAGAAGTATATGGTCTCCAAGGAACTAGCGAAGTCTCACTTACTGGGATGCTGAAACAAAAAAGATAATGTTTGTTATTTAAAATAGTACTTGTGTTAGCGTAGGTACCTAATGTACTATTAAGTGAGCAAGTGAATATGATTAAGAAAGTATGAGTTAAAGTATGTGAGTATGTTTGTAAGAGATAACCTCTCTACCAATGATCTGTTTTTAAAACTACTTTCACTAGATTCCTATATGAGTGCTATATGCTATTTTTTATTATTATAAACTTTTATACTGTATTTAGTAAGGATGTGGATGGTTGCTCGTATTTTAATAAAGTAACACACCCTGTTTTAGCGAAATTGGTCCACCTCTCAACCAGTATGTCACCCACTGTAAGATCCAATAAAGGTGTTTCCTCGTTAGGTGTGTCGTAGAATAAATAAGCTAACTCTTCACTGTGTCCTGCACTTTCAACAACAAAAGGACCTACAAAAGCTTCTCCTAAAGAACCTTTATAAGAAAACTGATACAAATATACTGGTAAAGATGAGGTCAGTGCTCGCATACGTGCTTCTCTTATTGTTGAAACTAACATCATTGTATCACCGTGATACGAGATATAGTCATCAATATTAGTTAAATTGACTGTTCCGTCTTGAAAATAAAAAGTTTTAATTTCAGCAGCTACTTCAGCTTCTTCTTCTTCATTTTCAAATTCTAAGTCTGCCTGAATAAAATCAATGAATGAATTTTGCATTCTTTCAAGCCAATCGTGATCTAGAGCTTCTACAGCTCTAATTGTCCCTTCATTATCTACATATCCAATTATGAAAGGAATTTGAAGTTGCTCTCCGTCAGCTATTGTTTGATATGGTGATTTAGTGAGAAAGGGTTGCACGCCATCTATGTCATCTCTTTCAAGACATGGAGCAAATGCCAAGGAATTGTCGGTTAAATCTAACTCGTTTATAACTGCCATCAACGCAGCTATACTCGTCCGGGTAAAAACGTTTGATAGCTCCTGAATATTTGTAACTACGTGTCCAAGAGCCTCTGCAACTTGAACTGCATACTCTAAATTATCTCTACTAACAGCCCAAGGTGCAAAGGCATTGCCACTTTGAGCAATGGCTTTATGTACTAAACCGGTAGACGTCGGTGATATAGTGATCAAATCAACAGCAGCTGCACCACTGCCATGTCCAAACAAGGTTACATCGTTAGGATTTCCTCCGAACTGACCTATATTCTCTTGAACCCATCTTAAGCCTGCGATAATATCTTTTAATCCAGCATTACCTGGTGCTGTTTCCGTGCCCAAGCAAAGGAATCCTAATATAGATTCGCGATAATTTAGAGTGACGATAACGACATTTTGTTCAACAAAATTTTTAAAGGAATACTCATAATCATTGACTCTATCAAACTCTCTTCCTTTTATCCAAACCATGACAGGCAATTGGCTAGAACTATTAATGGACGGAGTAATCACGTTTGCAGCAAGACAATCTTCAGTTCCTTCATAACCAACACCCAAAGCGCGAACACATCTTACATCTTTTCGATTCGCTATGAAGGTTTCTTGAAATGTTGGAGGTGGAGATGGTGCCTGTAACAGATGATTTCGTTATACAACCGTTACAAATAAAATATCAATAAATTATTTAATGTATGTACCTACAGCAATAAATTATTATATTTCGCGTATTTGATTAATGATACATATTATAATAATATTGGAGACATTATCAACATTACTTAGTTTAAAATAATTAAACATATTTTTTTTATATTATAAACAAATTTCATGGTTTTAATTTAATTACACTGTCTTTTTTATAATTTATATTTGAGCAACACTAAATTTATTTTCAATTAAACCCGAGAACGGTTTCCTATAAATTAGTTACCTGGAATCTGTGACTTCCAGATGTAGAATCAGCGTATGGTATTCCATAGAATTCATAAAAATCTCCCTCAGAAGAAACCGTACCAACCACTTCACCTTGGACTATATTCACTACAGGCGTTTCAAGCACTTGACCTAAAACACTGGCATATGCCAGTGGAAAAATTACAAATATATGCCACATGACTTTTCGGATGCTAGAATCAGACTAAACTAGAAAATGCTTTTACAAGATTATGATCATGATTAGATAACAGTTTCAATAGAAATAAAACTGATCACTTAAGAATTGATAATGTCAATGATAATAATCATATTTTATCCAAAACACATTTTATATAACGTAAAATAAACTGTATCTATGAAAGATGTGTCTTAACTTTATCTTTTTACTGATACTAACATCAGATTCATAGAGAAACTTAATATGACCTTATATGTCTAAATATATAAGAATAACATATCTAAAACTTAAGAATTATAAATAAAAAACAGAAGACTATACCCCGTATTTATCGATCGATATTAAAAAAAAAGTTTTCGATGTTTAAGGAAATCACCTACCTACTTATACAATTTTAATTACCCCAGTCAAAAAGAAAATAATTTAATGCAAAAAATTACGCTCTAAATAATATGGATTGTAATGTTCAATTATGTTTATTTAAATTAAAAAGATACAACTATTTATATAAAAATAAAATTAAATACTAATTTAAATACGTAGTAAATCTAATTGCTTAAGCAATAAAACTTTAGATTATCGCAAAATGTGTGCCAACAGAGGTCAGTAACCTTTTAAAATCGTTTCACAGAAAAAAATATAGCCTTGTCGTTTTAGGGATCGTATATTACTTTCGACAATTCTCAACAATATGAACCTTAATATTTTCAATATAGGGGTCAGTCCGTTATGTTATTTTTTTGTTGTTGTTGTTTTTTTCAGCGGTTCCCTTAGCGGGGTGCGTTACGTGAGAGGTGCGGGCGGGTCTAACTAAATGTGCGCAGCATGTGAGACTCGACTTCATGAGAATTTCTGATTCATTGTCCCATACTCAACGTGTTCAATTATTGTTTTAATTAATACTTTTTCGCGACGTTTACGGTTCACTAATCAATTTGTTTGTCTCGAAGAATTTATATCACATATTTATCTGTAGGTACTTCATATGTTATAGTGTAGAGAAAGAAGTACGTTATTTGTTATACTTTGATATCCTTAAAAGTGTTTGTGAAGAAAAGAAATCAGTTTTTTTTAAATAGAATTCCACTGATAACTGTTAGTAAGGAGACCTTACAAAAATACATTCATAACTAATCTATATTAATAAATCTGTAGCCTGTAAAAGTAATATTTTTTGCAAATTTTCCGATAGGCATGCCATTTAAAGAACACTGATCACGAATATCATAGATCACGAAAAAATTTTGTTTGTATGTCCGGATTTAACGACTTGACCGATTTTTATGAAAATTTGTACACTGGAAGCTTATGTCATTGATCAACTGACAGGTTATAAGAATTTTCAATAATACTTTTAGAAATTGTAAAGAAAATACAAATAATATTTTTTTAAATGTTAACCGCTTTTGATGAAATCTTCTCTACGGCAAGTAAAAACTATCCAATATTTTTTGACACACTTTCACACACGGCCATTTAACTCCATACTAAGCAAAGCTTTTAATATGGTAACTAAACAGTTTATGCTCATCACACAAAGTCAATCATGGGCAGGGATCGAACCCACGACCTCTCAGCTCAATAGTAGCGTTTACTATCGCTGTGCCACGAGGCCTGTCAAATTACGGGCTATAACGACTTTCAGTTTTACTTTTAGAAATCGTAAAAAAAGTGAATATATTCGAAAATCTATGCCATAGTAGTTGTGTTATTACAATAGTGTTACGTCCTCTTGGTTAGTTACCACCACCAAGATAATAATCTAGTACCAAACAGCCATCAATGTGTTCTGGCAGATGCTCTTGAGAGTTAGACTACTGATCTGTGGTTAGTCCCATTACCAGCCATAGCGAATGGGCTACGTTTAATAGAATATATCATCTTCATTCGTAACGTAAATAACTAAATTTTCATAAACTCTCAACCCAATCTGATCTAATTTTGTACACGGGAAGTATAATATGTCATGTCGCTATTGATAAACTATATGAATTGTCAATAATATGAGTAAAATGAAATTTACTGGATTTAAATAACTACTGCATAGTAACTAACACGTGCGAAGCCGCGGGCACACCACTAATACACATAGATATGTACTTATATCTCTATACTAATATATTAAAGCGGAAAAGTTTTGTTTGTTTATTTAACTACCAGTCGGATTCAAAAAAATATTTTTGTTTATGATAGCCAGACTCTCGAGGAATAGTATAGACTATAGCGAATTTTGTTACGTAAGTCGAAAGTCAAGGCGCCCCCGAACTGCTTTAACCGCGTGCGCTGGCATAATCGTCAATGATACGAAAATACAATGTTCTACAATAATATTGATCCTCAGTATATATTTAAAAAATCAGTAATAGCATATGTCTATCTCTATACATAAGCCACAATAAGGTATTTTGTGACAAAGATTTGTTGAAAATTAAAAAGTTTTTTATAAGCTTTATTTTTAGACATGGCATATTAATGCTTACAAAGAAAAGTTACTTTATCATAAAGACAAATTTATGAAGTTAATTTGTGCTTTTTATAGTATGTTATTTGGACACATAGTTTAGGAGATAATGAAAAATTAAAATAATTTTTACTTGCGGGAAGGTCAATTATGATAGAGTACATGTGTGCGTTGGCTTGCCATGGGCATTTCCTTGTTAATTATTGTCAGTTCATTGGATACGCGTTTGTTATGCTGGAGGACGAGACATATTCTCCCTATATTACGGCCGATTGTATTTGTCTTGAAAATCAGTTTGATGGTTTGGGTTGCGCGTACCTCCATTTGATAACTTGAAGAAAACCTCTTGAGATTGTTTGTTTAAACTGCGTTGGGCCATTTTCCTCTTGTTGCGGTCGTTTATTATATTGTGATAGTTAATACACATGTAATTTCGCCACGAGTAGAATTGTTGTGAGAAGCGGTGAGGAGTGACAATTTGATCGACTGATGACTAGACCTTTCTTCTCCTGTTCCTAGACTGTTGCTTGAAATTTGTAGAGCTTCTTCCGTCTGCGTAGATGCCAACAGTGGTGAGTAATTTGAATTATCATAAATTTATCAGCCCTGCGAAACCTGCAGGCCATTTGTGTGTCATACCACACTCCATCGAGAGTTCAGATAACAAGACCTTCACTGCACTAAATACTGATCCCTGAACACTTGATGAAGGACATAACATATGTATAAAAATTTCAATTAATTTATATGTGACTATTACAGGTGTGATTAAATAGTAAATTGAAAGTTTTTTTTTTTAAATATATTTATGTTTAGCTAATACAACGTCGTCTATTAGTTCAACAATAATTAATAAGAATTAATTAATTAATTATAATCAGTATCTAATAGTTATGTAGTAATCTACATAGCGCTTTATCGAAAATTACCAAGTAAACAACAAGATACTGTAGGGATTAAATATTTTGCAATAAAATATTTTGAAGTTATTTTTAACAAATAAGTTTTTTTAATTTTTATAGATTCCAAAAGGTTAGATAAAAAAAAGTTTACTAAAACCCTGAATTTATTCCTTTTTTAAAATAAATTCAGTATAATCTAACAGGCGCTGAGGTCGCCGTTTGTGTAATATCATTGGCTTGTATTCCAATGATATTATGTTTATATTTTATACCATTACTTGTATTCTGACAATGATCTGCTATGTAATTGATAATTATTAGTAATCTACTGAGTGTAAATAATGTGTGTAATATTATGTGATTTTTTTCTTCTTTTCGAGATATTTTTAGTAGCATGGATATTTTATAGATATTGATACGATTTTACACATTATTATAACTTTAATAATTGATCGTTGTAAAACTACATAACTAAAATAACTTGAAGTTATATTTTACATATGTGTGAATACTGATAATGATTTTATTATATAGTAAGCCAGCGAATTGAGTTAACGACATTTCTAATACCTTTTAAAATAACATTAGGGTCATTAAAATCAATGTGTTAATGCAATTCATATTAAAATCTATCCACCAGATATCAACTTAAAGCCGAAAATTAATTATTTCAACGCAGTTAAATCCCTTTGAAACGGTAAAGTCGTAGCTCGGAAAAGACGACCCTTCAAATCTTACTATCGCGTATCTCCCGGATTGGTGCAGGATTCTACGGTCGTCACCACATGTGACACCACGTGGGTCCTAAACGAAGCATAATACCGAAACGTTTTAACTATTCTCATACCGCCAAAAGAAATTGCAACCAAACTATTCGTGTTTAGAGTTCAAAATTGTTATTTCGAATTTATGCAGATACATTTTTATAATTAAAATTATTGTTACCTTGTGGGAGACTCCAAAGAGACAGGCGAAAGGTTAAACGTTATGCGCAACAGATTGTACAAATGGGTGAAAAAACACATTAGTGAAAAAATGGTCTTTAAACTTGCGTATGTGTTAATTAACAGCTCATACAATACGAAGGTGTTATTGTTTTGCAAATAGTTTTCATAATTATTGCATTTTTTTTGCATTGTAATTTTTGTTTCGTCACCGTATTTCTAACTTTACTTAATTCATATTTTAAATGCAATTATTGGTTCTGAAAAATAAGTTTCCAGAAAAATTAAACATATGATTAGTGTGCTTCTTATCATTTTTGAATACATTACTTATCAACAAGTGTGAATCTCTTGACCTTTATAATATTAGGTGACAGTATAGGAGTACTAACGTGAGTAAAGTCGCGGACGGTTGCTAGTAGGAGGTAAATAAAATAATGAGGTACGATTCTTATTTGTAGACTGATACATACAATAATTGTGTTTATTGTTGGTTGATTATTTAAAAATATTTTACTTATCATCTTGGCAATGTTAACGGTTCTTAACGGCTTATAAAGTCTGTAATAATTTATTTCCCATTAAACGTCATTAAAGCTGATAAGAGGATAAGTTTAAGAAATACTTAATATATTTTCCACAGTACCGTTAATTCTATTTTTGCTTCAATTATCGTGGATTACAAGGAATTTCAATGAACAAAGAAAAACCGAAAACAACGACAAGTAATTACAATAAAGCTACGGAACATCTTATATTAGTTATTTGAATAGAAAAGCATTATAAGGTTGATAATTTAATTATACGCAATAATATTTTAATAATAAAAAACGCTAAACGATTCTTATATTTTTAGTCCTAGAAACATCAACCTTTGTTGAAATTACTACTACTAGTTCAGCAGAACCTGGTGGTAAGTACGGTTCAGTCCATAAACAACAGCGACTTTCGGTGACACAAAATTCATCAGCAATCATCGGTGTCATGTCGGTTAGCTGAAATGCATCTTACGCATTTTTTAAAGGACCCAATAACATAGGAAAGAAAGAACACGCTGACTAAGAGACCATTCCAAATCAAATATGTCGAACACAAGAATGAAAAGAAACAAACGTCTTACAGGTGTTAGAATTTGTGCCATTTTCGATTGCAATAGCACTACCACAACATCTATATCTGCAGCTAACATGTCAGTCTAAAGATTTTTTATTGGTAGAATACAATTGCACACAAAGCTTATGTCAGTCAGCGTAACTCAGTCCTT
Source organism: Saturnia japonica (assembly GCA_033032175.1). Lineage (NCBI taxonomy): Eukaryota > Metazoa > Arthropoda > Insecta > Lepidoptera > Saturniidae > Saturnia > Saturnia japonica. Next base: position 16,577,697 of record CM065311.1, on the reverse strand, counting down.
AGTGATAGAAGCATATCATTAAAAGAGGTGGGGCATTCTTTGGAGATTTCTCTCTACTTGGGGCAGACCGACTGATGCTTCAAGGACGGCAACGCGCTCGTAATACATATGGCCATATTGTAGTTCAGCACTTTTGTAGCATATAAAAAAATCTCATTAACCGACTTCGATTAGTACTGCATTTGTCTTCGTCAATAGCTATAGCTGAATATCTACAAACAGAGTTCACTTAACAACTAAGTATGTATTATTATCTGTATCATGGTGAATCTTCTTCTTCTTCTTACCCCTTATCTTACTAAAGTAGGGTCGGCATAACACGTTCACTTCTTCCACTATATTCTATCAAATATCATCTCAGTATTCAGACCTTTTATACGCATATCATTCTTCACTCTATCCATCCATATATTCTTCGGCCTTCAGTTACTCCTATATCCATCCACCTTCATACTTAACATTCTTCTAGTTATACGACTTTCATCCCTTCTTATGACATGCCCATAGAACGCTAGCCTATTACCCGTCAACTTATCTGTGACTGGTGCTATTTTAAGACTTCCTCTGGTAAACTCATTCCTGATGTTTTCCATTGTAGTTACACCACACATCTATCTTAACATTCGCATCTCTACCACATATAATGTTATTTTATCCACTTCTTTCGTTGCCCAGTTACCCATACGTCAAGACAGGTCTTATTATGGTTTTAAACTTCGCATTAGGGGCATTCGAGGATCACATGTTATCCCCGAGACATAGTGTTCTGAAAAATTGTTTGACTTTATCCCGTCATCTTCCTTGCACTACAAAACAATGAGGGCTAGTAGATAAAAAGCTAGCTATACGCCAGTGCCTATCACGGCAGGAACAAATAAGTTTACATTTATATTGTAGCTGAGGAATGGTTTCCCAGTTAATGTGTTCCCTCCTTCCTATGATATTAGGGCCTTCAAACGAGGCGTGAAGAAGCAATTCAAAATTAAAATCAAAATAAACAAATACTTTATTTAACTTAGGACCTAAAAAAGCACTTGTGAACGTCAAAACACTACTGACCTTTTGGATAACATCCAATTCATCGAGAAAAACCGGCAAGAAACTCGATAGTGTTTATCTTTTTTTCCAACTGTACAAAAAAAATAAAATAATGTAGTGATTGCACATAGAGGGTGTCACTTCCAACCATCATTATCATTCGCTTAATGATTCACCGTATAATAAGTTAATAACCATTGGCAGTATTACCTGCTTGAACTTGTTGTTCGGCAGACAATCATCAGACTGCCCGCATGACATCGACGACTGCCTATGAAAACTGTTACTAACGTTCGACGTTATTTGTAAAGTGAAGTGATGGTAATGGTGTTATGGTTCTAGTGTACACAAAAAAATTCTTATCACCTTCTCTTAAATAAGAGAACAATATTGCATAATATTAAATTACATTTAAACCCACCGGTTAAAAATTTAATGAGTAATATAACATTTATTTTGCTAATATTCATTGAAGAGAATTTAATACTCTACACGTCTATCTTTTATCTAAATAAATAATAAAATAGAGGTGTCTCTTTGTAATGTGAAAAAAGCTTTTTACTAAATCGGTACTTATAACAAAAAACTAATTTTGAAAATCTTTGTCTGTTTGTTCCAGTTAATCTCCGAAACAGTTGAACCGATTTTGATGGGACTTTCACTGGCAGATAGCTGATGTTATGAGGAGAAACTTAAGCAATTTTTTTTTTAGAAAAAGAGTTCCGTTTCCCCAAAAATAAAAAATAAACACTAAAGTAGCAATGTCTAGAACCGCGTGCGCCTCACGTGCACGTTCTTCTTCGCCACCGTCGCCTTATACGAAATTCCACGCGGACGAAGTCGCAGACAGAGCTAGTATTGTACATAAATATTTTAATTGTATATTGTATTTTATTATTTCCTTGACGAACATTCCTCGCTCAAATCGGGGACCTTCTGAAGAAAGTTCAGGACAAGAGCGTGCGTGAAAATTTTGATTAATGTTGAAGATGTGAAAGATGTATGCCAGGATCGTAGCAAGTGGGAGGACGTAGTCTCTGCCTACCCTATTGGGAGCCTATATTTATGTACGGTATATATATATATATATATATATATACCGGGCCTATAAGTGTTACGGTAGGGCCACGTTGAAGCCAGATACCGCAGCTTCGATAAAAATACATCTCATAATTGCCATGTTCATAATTAGGAACAGAGCTTCAGTATGTTTCAAACAAATGGCAATCGCATTAACTTCAGCAATTAAATTTGATATTCACGTAACAAATATAACAAACATATATTTTAATCTTCTAAATTTAAAACCGTTGAATTTCAGATCCATAAACATTTGAGCTTGATCACTAAGAAACTGAGTCCACTTACCTTCAAAACACAGATAAATAATGCTTTATACTAACTTCGACTACTACTAACAGTATAACAATTCAATTCAACAACAGAAAAAAAATGTTTTTTTTTTAATTAGCACGGTAAAGTGCAGTGACCATTCCTGATAGTAAGCACAATGCCATTCAATTATAGCGGCAGCACTAAGATATCAACAATCCATTGCCAGCTGCTATTGGTATGCTGACCAGCGTAATGAGAACTACGTGCAGGTGAGGTTGGCTTGGGTGTGTCAAATCTCAAGATGTTATCTGAACCCTACAACATCCAAAATTTTATTTATTTCTTGAGTATTGCAGTAATAGTTAATTTGTGGCATATCTCGAAAGCCATATAGAAGACTTAAATATTCGAATCCTGTAATGAGATAGATAAAGCTTGCGAAAAAAAAAAAAAAAAAAAATTGAAGCAAGGCATTTTTATACGCTCATCTGAGGACCAAGCCATGTTGTCTTTCTACAAACATAAATGCTACCAGAAAAAGAAAAAAATGTATGTCATTGACACAGTTTAACGCTAAGTCACGTGATCAGATAATATCAATTCCATAGAAGTTGTCGTTTTCTGTTAACGTTAATAGTAGAATGGTAACTTGACTAGGCCTCCTGTTTCTCATCCTTAAGTTGAAAATTGATTGTCAAACACCTAGTTTTTGTATTTCAAACGCTGCCCTTGAGAATCAGTCTTCTATTTACTTTAACTTGATACCATCAGTTGACAATGTTGTCAAGTGATTGTAATTCGTAATAGACTATAATATAAAAATGTGACCTACAATATTAATCATTATTTAACATGTAATCTTTTCTTTTATCTTCTCTATAGCTTAAGACTACCGTTGAACCATTTTTGTGTGATTGAGTAACAAACATACAAATTTTCACATTTATTATATTTGTAGGATAACACTGGTTAAGCTATATCTGTTACCGGGATAAAAAATAACCCTATGTGTTATTCCAGGTCATAGTCTATCTGTGTGCTAAATTTCATTAAAATCCGTTCAGCCGTTATCGCGTGATTGAGTAGCAAACATCCAAACATACACACATTCACATTTATTATATTAGTAAGATATTATAAAGTTTAGGAGCGAGCTAATCTCTGGAAATACTCGTCACATTTGAAACTAGTTAGAGCATAAACACCTAAATATTAATATACATATTTCTAATTGCAAAGTCAAATACATATACGGTACAAATTGCGTTAATAATATTTACAAATAGTTTTTCATCTTTCGCATTCATTTTTCATATTCAACTTCCTTACTTTCAGTCTCTTCCAGAAAAATTGGGAGTACATTAAACTCTCCCGTGTAAATCTCCCTGTGGATGTGGATGCGCGTGCGCCGACGTCGAGGGGAACTGTACAAAAATAGACTCACGGATTCCTGTGCATGTTCATATTACTATGGAGCCGGATTGTTAGCCGCACGCGCCTATTAAATCTTGTTTATTCGTTGCTAACATAATCAACGGCCGAGATTTTCTTGTAAATTTTCATCGCTATAAAGTACGGCGCTTTGTACAGTAAAATTGTGTGTTGGTTACTGAAATATCTATGCTCCAATAATTAATCCATTGAGTTTTATTTTAAAAGATCTGAATGAGTAGTGTAATAAATATATTAAAATATTTTGTTTGTTATTTCAAACATTTTTATTCATTTAATCACCGCAGACTCTTGGAAGGCTCTAGTAATAGGCTATTTGAGATGGTTTTAGGTATTTGGGCTCCAGTAAACCAGGGTTGACATGATTTAATCATTTTGATTTAAATCAGGATTTAAATCAAATGATTTTTCAGTAAAAATTAATTATGTAATCAAGTGTTTTTATTTCTAACTTCGAATGATCAAACTTAAAAGTATTAAGGTCACAACACAACGCATTATTAGTATTGCTACAGTAGTGTTTTGACTTTAATAAGTGCCTTCTTAGGGTCTAAATTGAATAAAGATTATGTTGATTATGATTTCGTATCAAAATAAATCATTTGTTACTCTCTTGTATCGATATCAATGGCATTAACATAATATTTGAAGAAAAGAATAATTTTCAGCTTTTTGTGTTCCCAGTTGGTTGCGTAACTTGGTGTGCCCAATTCCAAATGTGGAAAATACTCGTTCAACGGAAGCTGAAGGTGATATTATAGTTGCTTTAACATTGGAGACATTTTTGACAGATCCTCTTTCTCAAACATATTTTTTTTACGAATAAAGATCGTTTCCTAATGGCCTGAGAAGTTTACAAAACGGCGCTCGAGAATTCTCAATTTTTCTGACGCCATTTTAGTTTCATGCAAAACTCAATCAAAATTTGTTATCATAGTTTTGGGATTCATTTAAAAAAAGATGATTTTTGGATTAATCCCGACCCTGCTGTAAACACTTTAAGCCTCAGGGGTCTTACTAAGATGGCTTAGAGCAAAACTATGTATAAAGATACATTAAAAAAATTAAATTGTAAACATTACACAAAAACAGATTACAATGGAATATAATTTTATACGTTACTTATTCAGGGCTTACATTTAGATTAATTAATAAATAATTTCAAATTCGGTAACAAAACGTGTAAGATACGTTATTTCAAGAAAATGAAGATCCCTCCTCTATGTTTAATCAACTGGAACAATAATAAGTATTAATTTACTAGTTTACCGAACTCAGCGCTCACGATAAATCTGTCATGTGTTTTGTCTTGTCCCCTAACTAAATAATTCGACTGAAATAAATTATTATAAGAAAAACAACGGATGTATTTATATATAAATCTGAGATTAACATTATTCGTTAATAAATATATTATTCCTTTTATCCCCATAAGTACTTTTATTGTGTTTTATTTATAAATTGGTAAAAATGTAGAATCGAAAATAAATATTCATAAAAAACATACGCGTAGCTGTAATAACGTATCTCAATATATTAATCATTATCATAGATCGGAATAGGAATATATTTTACTTTAACTTCAAGGAAAATAATACGTCCCTCTAGAAGCCTAGAATGATAATCTTATTTGATTTTTTTTCTTTTTTCAAAATACACGCAATGCCAGCCTAATTTTCATAATTTTATTTAAATATAATTAAAACAAAGCAGTTTAATTTTACAGTTTTAATACAGAACCCTAAAACGTAATAAAATTCTAGGAAATAATAATAAACGAAAATGAAATATTAAATTTGTCGAAATCTTAGAACTTATGTATCAACTTGAAAAGGACAAGTTTTTCTTGAGAAAGCGTTTTATTTTAAGTGCACCCGTGGGAATAGCATCCAAACTTTAATAATTGAATATCTCAAATGGCTTCTGAACGTAGTCTTAGTTTACTTTATTATTGTATAGACAGCAATTTTATTTTTATAGCTGTTTCTGCATATACAAAAGAAATTTGCACATCCAAAAAATACAAAATTTTCGAACAAGTATACTTACTTAGTCATTTTTATAGTAGGAAAATAATTTAAAGGCCTAGTTGATTTTGATTAATATTAAAAAAAAAAATTGTCAATATGTACCGACATTGTTAGATGTTGGATGGGTATCCAACATCTAGGGGTAGATATACTATGATCCCAAAGTTCCAGGACACGCCCCTCACCATCTCGAAAATTATTGGGATCCTGAGTGTCGACATCTCCAGTGACGTTATGTTGACCATTTGACTCGATTCAAAGATCAACTGTGAGAATCGTTGATGCTTCCAAGCTCACAAAACAATATAGCACCTTTAAGTCTGAGGGAATCTCGTTGTGTGTTCTACCGTTTGTGTAATGGGTTGTGTTCCGAAGAATTTTTCGAAATGGTGTCAACGGCTACTGTCCGCCATATCGCCGCTTGCCATCGGCAGGGATTTCATCCCCACATCTTGGAACATAAATGGTCGTAATGGGTAGAATAAAGCTGTCCATGATGATAATGGTGATGATGAACCTATGTAAATGTACCGATCCTGGGCAAACACCTCTTACCGATTCGTAATTTCCACGTTATCCCAGGCAAATCTAAATTCCCCGTGATGTTTTCCTTCATCGCAAACCGATAATAATTAAATTCAAATAAATAAATGTACTTAAGCGAATTCCAATATAATTTATGTTTGACGAGAATCAATTATCTAAGAATATATATTATATTATTAATATGTTATAGCTATTTGCAGTATAGATTATAACCTTACTAGCCGTTTTTACAAAATATCAGTCGATGTATTGTGTTGTAATTTCTCATAAATGCAGGATAATTTTCAGTAATTTCGCACTAACATCAATAGTATTATGGGCATATGGGCCCTTTCCCATGTAAATCATATGTGTATGATTTGAAATAATGTTTTATTGCGGTTCAATATAAAGTTTTAAATTCAATGTTTTACTTTTATTACAGCTAGGTAATATACGATTTCGAACAATCTTAGCGAATTTCTATTATCATTTTATTGTAATTAAAAACTAAAGAATTATTTACAAAAAGTTCAGAGAATTCTTTTAAAAGACTTTTTTACGAATTCATCCACAGTTTTTTTTATTTTAAATATTTTACTAATGTATGTAATATATAACTCTACAAATGCGATGAAGAAATAACTTGTAAGAAATTTCAGAGGCTTGGAAGTGAACTTCTAAAAGACCTAACGATAGAAATACATTAATCTGCCACTGAAATTCATTCATTTGTTGTACAATGACATGACAGAAAACCTCCAGTCGCCGAGGTTTTTATATTCTTTATAGATATAGCGTTTAGCGACAATCTCACCCAATGTTACCCAAGAAGCATAACGAACAAGCTAAGCCTACTGGAGGAACTGGTTCTCAAGTGCAGGTGCCGGAACACAGCTATAGGTGCTTGGCGACATATTTATCAACTTGAATGAGGTAGCTAGCCAGACGGGCATTCCCGAATAATTAGTTTACATTAAAGAAGTGACTGCAGAAAGCTGAAGAAGTTTCTAAAATATTGTATCTGTTCTTGGTTCGCACACACATTACCAGGGAGAATGAAAACATAGAATCATCAGAAAAGAAATTAATTCGAACAAGCGACAGATACTTCGGATCAAGAACCAAGAGAATTTGTATTTCTCTAACACTTTTTCTTGCGCTTCAATATCCTATACAATTTCCTGTAATATAAACGTGAAGTGTATTCCAATATAAACTTTAAACTCTGAAATTTAAAATTCATTTTTACAAATCTAGATTCTACAGAGGAGACCTATATCTTGTGTTACAAAAATGAATACTAAGTCAAAGGGGAAAAGGTTATTTTGGAACGGACGAGAGTTGGCTGTTGTGCAAGTCTACGTGGGTGTTTAATGGTCGAGGACTGAGGCTTGGAGACAGCTGTCGTTCCCTGGGGCATCACTAAGGGTTTTGTTTACAGCTCAGTCTAATGACAAATATCTTACTTAGGCATGTATAACGGAATTCCTTTTTTTGTGGATGGATATTGAACCTTGTGTCGTTATCCTGTAATTAATCCATTTCATTATTAAACGTTGAAACGACAAGAACATTATCTCAATTGATTGCCTATGTTCGTAAAATATTTTTCAATTTATCATATAAATATACTAAGAGCCGTTAATTGCATGTTAAAATATTTTTTTTTTTTAAATTATACATAGTAAATTTTTGCATAATTCTACATCACATCTAGACTATTAAAAAATAAAATCCAATTCTATATTATGTAACATTGTGCCTTTATTAACGAAACAATATCTTGACAAATCGACAGCGTCAATATTTCGTGACTTATTATTTCCTACATTATTTTAATAATTTAATAAAATTTATCAATGCTTAAGCTACCACCCTCAAGTTGAAAGTCTGTTACCAAGGACACCAATAAAGTGAGATCCGACAGCTACACTTGAGAGCTAGTCTCCCTAAGCTTAGCCTGTTTCACCATCTTCGGCTATGATATGGGATTGTAGTCAAACGCTCAAAACCTTTAATGAATAAAAAAAAGTATAATACAAAAAAGGTAGTCTAGGAAGCTGCTTGTTTCTGCTTTACTTCAATTTCAATTTCTTCTAACAGTAATATAAGCACGGATGGATTTCTATACACATGTATCGATTAATGGATTATCTATAATTTATTCCCATAAATAAGTTCGCTCATTCACAAAGTCGAAAGATTTGGTTTCGAATTCTACAAAGAGCCTACGTTCAGTGAAAGAATAAACGTGTTTAAATTACATTACTATGGGTATATTCTTTTAAGTACTAGCTGATTGAGAAAAGACAGTAACTGTTTATAGTGTATCACATGGAGAAAAATGCAATAAAAAATGTACAAGACTACAAAACAATTACTCGTAATGTAAATAATTTGAATAAAGTACCGACACGAAATTATTTTAAAATTATCTAAATAGTTTATCATAATGAAGGAGCCTAACAAATCAAATATCAGTCTGTAAAAAAAGGAATTTAAGATTGATTTTTCTTGTTTGATGATTGTTTTTTGTATTCACGTTAGTCTATAGTTTCATAACCCACTTGTACGATCAGAAACCTGTATTGGCTACATCATTATAACCAGTCTTAAGAAATATTTTTTAATGTAGAAAATAAATTGAAGTAACAATAACTAGGTACTATAAATTATGTCTAAGCCCTTCGTTATTAAATAGAGCTGAATTTTGAACAATCATGAAAAAGAATTATAAAACATATATTCATATTTCACAAGATTTGTTATTTGTATATATTCTTATACTATTCGAAATATTAGAATTGTTGGTCCAATGTTTATAAATTATAATTTGTTATAACGATCCACCATATTTAAAGTGACAATAATAGTTATAAGACATCTGATATTTTAATCATTTATTTAAACTAAGATTAATTTGCAAATGACGTCTTAACCTTTTTTGGCACCATTCCCACAAGTTAATGCGGAAGTATCAATGTGGCCTTAAAACATTACAATAAAAAGCAATTAATATGACAAAGGAAATTAATTAGGATTTATGAAATTTAAAGGGTAAAAAAATCATTATAGTACATAATTTATTTATCGTAGCATAAATTCAAACGCTGTTACCCGCCCGTAGAAGCATACGCCCTAGCTGAAGAAAGCTCTGTAGGGCGGGCGAGTTCTTCAACACGAGCGCCTCTCTCGATAAAAAGTGGGAACTACGCGCTATCTCACGATTGGCGGAATGGGGTGACGTCACCGCGCTTTCAACCAATTGGGGGGAACGCGATCGCTCTCGGCCGCAGTCCTCATCGCCGCGCCTTCGTATGAGCTGTGTGTCGCCGCCGGCCTCCCCCGCACCCCGCGACTCATCCGTCTCGCCCGCATTCTAGTTGTGGGTGTCGCGCAGTGCAGACTTCGCGTGTGCCGCTGAACTTAGTGCGCCGTTTGTGAGTGCTTTGATATCCCACACGAGTGTCAGTGTGACAGAGGATCCTGTAGTCAGCCGCGGAGGATGTTAACAGCCCACGGTGAGTGTCGTCAAGTTGTCGGTCGCTTATCTCACTCCGGCGCCACGTGAACTCGCTCTATTTATAAAATGTAAACACAACTAATTTGATTAAAGACGATATTGCGTTATTGCTACTTATAAGCAAGAGTATGCGTCCGGCCGAGAGCTCCGGTCGCGTTCGCAAATTAACAATAAAGAGTCGACGCGCGACGGTCAAGATTGACGAGTTCCTGTAAGAAGGACCTAGTGAGTTGATGTCGTTAGACGACTAATTCTATACGACAGTAGCTGTAGTGCGGTCGGAAAGGGCATATTCGTCAAGTGACCTTGGGTGGTTCAGGGCTGGCGATAGAGCGATAACGTGACCTTGGTGCGAAGTCTCGCGAACGCCGGCCGGCGCGCGAACTCACGGAAAATGTCCAGACAAACAACGATAATTATTGTGCCGTAAACATAATGATATGTCTTTTTAATGAGTTCCCCGGCCGCAAAACAATACAGACCAGCTCGGATTTTCTACACGATAGATGAGGATATACATATACAGGATTCTTATTTGAATCCAATTGGAATTTCTACAACTATGTTGTTTTGCGTTCCAATGGTTTCAATTATTTCTCATCAAGAGAAAGAATTAATTATTCTAGTTTTTTAAGCAAATCGTTTAGTAAGTTATGCTGTTTTTATTACCTATACCTAAATACATAATTAAAATTTGTATAATTTGCTAAAAAATAAAGCACGCCGACAACTGTTCTGTTTTCTAAACGGTTGTAATTTCTATGGCACAGTTTTCCTCTGTAGCCAGTGTATTTTTTTTTGTACCTAATGGCAGTAAGTCGAGTCTGTCCGGTTGTGATACCTCGATACGGTCAGTTCTGAGCCGTTGGTCCCACGCCTCGTTCCACATACTCGCTTCTTTCGATTTGCAAAGTGGTTAGTCGGCTTCACACAACTAATTTACAGCTCTACCGTGCTGATAATAAATACATGGAATAATCCTAAAACAAATATATTAATTTTCAAATGTTAAAGCAGTCTCAAAATACTAATGATATTTATTTTATACGATCTTCAGCATGATAGGGCTTAAATGTTGTTTAATCATTGCTAGTATTAATCTCAACAAAACGCTTGTATACGGAAACTTAGCATACACAACTCTTAGCTGACATGAAACTTAACAAAAATTAAGATGATTTGGGATTCTCGTTCGCACTTACGCACATTCAACCGTCGAAGTAGCAGTTACCGTGCTATATATTCGTACTTTATTTTTAATATAAGCGATGCGTGGGCGTGAGCGGGATAGAGATAATTCGCATCGAGTGATCGAACCGGCCATGCGAGATGCTCAACCGTATCATAAATATTAATCAGGCGCTGGTGTCAACAGCCACCGCGTAACGTGACACCGCCTCGATACGCTACTAGCCTGGTACATGAAGTAGTCATTATACATGGTAGCTTCAAACAAACATGATAATTAAAAAAAAATGTATATGTATGGATGTACTTTGTCATTTATTTACTGCAAGGAGATGTATTATTGTTTGTTTATTATCTCAATTGGAAGAAACGTATGCAAACAATTCTGAAAGATCATATTATGTCAATGATATAATGATAAAAGAAACAATCAAATATTAGTTTTCTCTTAAATAACTCTTACTAGTAAACACAAACCATGAAAAAGCGATAATGTTATCATTTGCACATCCGTATATACTTACGCATTTAGCCATGACCTGCCCTACAACTCTCATGCTTTGATTGGCGAACGCACTACTGTTTTATGTTAATTTACTTTATACTTCTATATTAAGTTATGGCAACACCGTTAGAAGTTCTCATAATGATTGGTCCGTTTCAATTAAAAATATTGACCAAAAATTCTCCTATTAGAACAGAATTATCTACAATTTACTGAAATTTAAAATAGTTGTAATACTTTATCAATTTTAAGATTTATGCAAATCATAGACAAAAATAAAAATCATAAAATATACGTCCTTAAAGATATTTTTTCCTGGCAATACCATCGCCGTAAAATCTTCAAAAGTCAATAAAAACAAATGATTCCAATATCATTTTGATAATGCTTATGTTCCCCGCTATTGGAAAACAGGCATACCAGTTTAAGTTCTATGTACCTATTCGTGGGAAAAACAATAATTTAAAATCATTTTACAATCTACTCATTCTACTCTAATCTTCAATCTACTATTTATAATCTATTTAACTAACATGGCAGCTGTTATACATGCGAAATATTCACATGGGTCAGCTAGTACTATATGTAAACTACTTAATATCTAATTGTTAATAATATTCTAATGAGCTCTTTTAAAATATTAGCATTTAAAACTGACTTATCAAGCTGTTTAAATGTAAACTTGTAGACAGGCTTGCTTGTGATCGGTTCTTCGTATTATCGACCTTGAGGAATGAATGACTTTTATGTAAAACTTTGCAAAACAGGCTTCGTTCATGTTTCAGGTGAATAATTTTATTTAAATTCAAATAAACAATGTGATACATAAAACATTACAACTATAGAGTTTATAATAAAATTCATAATCTAAATAACGCTAAATAAGTACTAATATTTTTATTTAAAAATTAAATAATTCTGTATTATTCTGAATGCACATGATGATAGTTTTAAGTAAAAATGTTAGCCACTGTCGGAGTTCTATAGTTAATAAAACTATTTTACTGGTTTATAAATTCACCGATTTAAATGTATCAAACACAATTACAATATTTTCATCAAAATTAATATTATTTATGTTTATGTATGTATCACGATCTCCATAGTAGTTATTGTAATGTTGTCAAGATAAAATGATAGCAGGCGACGTCGGACAACCTCTTGAGAGTAAATTAAGTAGATAAGTACTTAAAATGCAATTAAAAACGAGTTACCACTCAGCCGACGTGACTTAGGGATAATAAAGGTTTAATTGCACAGGTTCTGAGGTTGGCATGAGCAGAATTATTCAAAATAGTATAAGCAGGATTCCTTTAAATTTTATAAAAAGAAAAAAATATTTATTGCTAAATGAGAGAAGAGGAAAGGTAGGGTTTTAAGTTTTGAAAAGAAGGAAACTGATTAATGTTGATAGTGAAGGAAATATAACAACAATTAGCTAATCCCAATGTTTTCACCTGTGTAGTCTATAGGTGTTATCACTTCCAGTACTTGCCTACAACTTTCCAGATTTCATGACTTTTATAGTTACTGATATGGCACAGCAACGCGTGGCCGGGTTTGCTAGACTATAAAATTCAGAAACAAAAAATTCAAATTCATATAAATTTCCTAGGTCCCGAGATTAGCTCATTAAAACAATCTCTTGAGCTTTATAGTATTAAGTATATAGCAATATAGATAAAGACCTGAATTATTTAGTATACATAGTATCAATAACAAAATTGTACGTCTTGTTTTAATATGATATTATTACCAAATACATACCTGTAGTAGGAGCTAAAGAATTTCTGATCATTCTCTAAATCTATAAAACTATATGAAGGGATACATAAAGTGATAAAATTATTAACGAACCTGGTCAAAAGTGAAGCTACCCAGACGTAAAACTGAGACCAAGATGCGTCTGACTGTTTTTGCTTCACAGCGATGCGTGTGAGCACATCTGCAAAAGTTTTTGCCTCATGTACGTATGTTTATACGTTTTTTTGCTTGTGTGCGGTTACGAGCAGCGGTCCGCCTGTGGATTCTTAACGTGCGTGCTCGGATGCCGTCTTGTTTTTATACATAATATCTTATAGTTTGTCCCGACCTCTACCACTAAGTAAATATGTAAATGTGGATTTTATACGATGGAGTTGATATCAAAATACAAAAAAATATTTTCTAAAGATGTTTTTCTTATCAACGCTATATTCTCCGTTAATTCTTCATCAAGATTAATGATTCAAACATCATTTTAAAGCTTATGTTCCTCGACAAAGTTTCAAATGTCTTCATTACGAATGCCAACTGTTGATGCTGATGATAATATAATCATAGCGCCATCTATTAAGACTATGTTTAACTAACATGACAGCAGTTAGATTCTTTAAATTATTTTCAAAGTAAGTCATACTACTTAAGCCAACTGTGTTGACATACTTTGTTAATGATAACTTATTGTACGTGTAATCTGCAATAGGTTGTTAATAACAAACTCCGTCTTTCCATAACATTTTTGAATGGTAGAACACGACAGATGTGTTCGACTAGATCGTGACCACCAGGTATAACACCCATCACAATGGTTTGTCGCGTTTCAGAATCAGCCAGTATATGCCCAACTGACGACTGTCATGATTGCCGTAACCAACCTCGGTGAACGCCATTATTTTTAGATTGTAACGTGTTTTTTGTTAACTGACTATACTGTTAGCCGTAAGAGCCCTGGAGCCATTAGAGGCTTTGACAGTTTCACCGGGCTTGGGGGCGAGCGCGGAAGGCACTCAGACGCGTAAGCGAGCCAAAAAGCTCAAGATTGCCAAATTGGCCGAACCTCGGCTTGGGCTGTTACCGTACATCGCGATCTAACTAATTCCCTATCCATAAAAGTCCCATATTTATTAATAATACATGTTTCTGCCTTTAGGGAGAAAGATAACTAAGTCGGCTAAGTCTAACTAGACAGAAAAAAAAGATCCTTAACAGAACGTATATACCCTTGTGATGTCGTCACGTCTATGCAGTGTAATAATATCTGTTGGTAGCTAGTAATTGCAATTGCAGTGTCACTGTAGCGGCTGCTTGGTTCAAGGGATTCATGCTGGAGGAACGGTCCTAGGCTTGAGTTGCCGCTGGATAGGGGGTGGTCGTCGCGGGAGGATTGGGCCGTGTTATTCATCAAGCGCAGTGTCTTCACTTTACCGTGCAACTATAAAAAACCACTTCATTGGAAAAGTAAGGCTCTATAAACGACGTAAATAAGTCTATTATGTTCTATTTATAGGGAACGATATGCTGTCACATAAAGCAGCTCATGAGGAAAGGAAACAGAGAAGTTCATTTCTATTATAATTATAAAACTAAAGTAGCAAATAAGCTTAACACCAAAGGTATCACAAGCTCTGGAACACTACTCACCGGAGATACACAAAACAAGGTTTTTTTGGCTGCAATCTTCTGTAGCTTGGAGGGTTTTTACCAGTAAGTAGACCCCAAGTACAGAGAAATCTCCAAATATATTTCTTTGTGCCCTAGCTCTTCTGTTTGGGTATATCATGTACAAAGGAAAGGCAAGTTAAACATTTAATAAAACAACTTGTTGAATATTAATTATTTTATATTATATATCTTTAACTATTTAGCAAAACTAACCTTAAACATTGGCTACCTTAAGCACAAATCGAAGGAAATCTTGTTTCTTTATTACATAAATGCCACGTTTCTTTTTAAATTTAAAATGAAGCGTATATAGCTCAGTACTTTATTACGACGGTCAATGTAATAGTTAAACGGATCAATGAAACGTTTGAGGTTCTAATAAAGTGTTAATTTGAGACCAGACTAGGAAAAAGCATGTTAGTATTCACATCACCGATGATGCGTTTTGTTGAACATCTACAAATTATTTACAACTTTATGATTAACCGAGGAAGGCTTAAAATAGTTAGGTGAACGTAATACAACATGTTACGTTTATTGATCGAGCGATACATAATAAGAGTCACGAGTTGTTGCGTAATGCGAACAATCTTGCTCAGTTAGTACTTAAAGTTAAAGCATATTAAAACAGGATATTTTATTGTTAATGTTTGCTTTATTTTAGTATTTTTCCATATTTTAATAGATTATTAGTGGTAATGTTATACCGTTCTTCCTTTGTTATATTATATTATTTATGGCTCTGAATAAAATTATCGCAATTTACGATCTCTAGTTAATGAGATTTTATTTCATAAATATTTAAAAATACTGGAGTTGTGCCGATTATTACTTTGGCCGACTAGCCGATTAGTCGGTTGTAAAGAGGCCGACTAGTCGGCTAAGCCAATCATGGTTTCGGGGATTTCCGTGACGCTTCGTTTACAGCTGATTCGCGCACAAGTTGCAACTGCAAGTGGAACCTATTTTGTTTACTTCACATTGTTTCTTGATTTTTGCTTTTGTATGGATCAGAGCGGTGTTTTTGTGTAAAGATAATACTGTTATTATTGATTAAAGTGAAAAGAGTTCAACTAAAATTTAATCATGTGAAAAAGAAAGTGTCGTGTATGGATATGTTTTTAACAATTCGACAATGATTGCCGTAAAGTCAAGTGTCACCAATGTCAAATGATAATTTCTCGTGATGGACAGAGAAAAACAGCAAATACTACAAGTATCAACAACCATATTAAACACCGATCGCCAACCGTGATATCTCAGTCAGGTTCTGCGACCAAATGTTTGCCCACAGACGATTCCTCCCAGTTGCAAATCTAAACAGAACTACCTATAACAGTGCCTACTCCGTTAACTTCAGTGTCATCGGAGGTCAGTTTATGTCAGAAAAGCCAACAAAATATTGAAGTTAGTTTTGCTGTACCATGGTCACGTGAGGACTCAAGATCAAGAGACATCAATAATGCGATAGGTGACATAATTGCACTTGACAACCAGCCGTTTTCAATTATGAAAATACTGGCTTTAGAAACTTGATGAGAAAAGTTAAACCAAAATATAACATACCGGGCAGAAAGTATTTCACGGAGTACATTATTCCTCAACTTAAAGAAGAGACTATATCTGAAATACAAAGAGGAGTGATAAGTGCAGCTGCAAATTCAGTTACTACTGACATGCGGACAAACATAAATAACAAAGAAAGTTCTTTGAGTTTTACAGCTCAGTGGTTTGATGATAGTTTCAAATATCATCACGCAGTATTGCAAATGAAACATTTCCCTCAAATACACCGCCAATAATATATAAAATTGTTTATAAGAAATTCCAACTTTGTGGGATATAGATACGATCAAAATTTACACCATTGTACGAGACAACAGCAGAAATGTGAGAACTGCAATTAAGCAAGTAATTTTAGAAACTGATTACCAAAGGAAAGGTTTGCTTTGCTTTACATTTCAAAATGTATAAGACTGATTATAAAATAAAAATATTATTAAACAATCAAGGTTTACATTTAATGTAATTCCCCTTACATACATTTTTAGTTGAGAAATACATACAAAGTAAGAAGCCGGATAGTCGGCGCTCTTTGCCGAATAGTCGGCGACTAAAATAGTGGCCGGATAGTCGGCACATCTCCAAAAAAATACTAACTTCTTTATATTTATTTAGTTTGAAATCATTATTTTTATCTTATTTTATTTAAATATAAATCAGTTTGTAGTATTATGGATATCCAAGAAAATACTATAAACGTATAAATAATGTGGAGATTATTTTGTATTTAAAAAAACCTGTGTTAGTGCAGTTTATCATACGTTTTAGAAGTTAAACTTTCAGAAATCAAAAATACCTTTAAAATCTCTTTTTAAACCCCCTAAAGCAGCGAGACTCGAACTATCGACCGCTCGTACTATACATACAACAGTGCGTACAAGTCTGCCTGTTACGCCGCTAGACCAATCCGACAACGATCATAATAATCATAAAAATCAGGACTTGCATTCATCGTGTATGATATAAATGTAGTCTATCTCTCTCTCTCGTAGGCTAAATCCTATAGATGTATGTGTTTGTCTCTTTTCGTTTCATTGCGTTTCAAATCACAACTCACAATGGTAGGTACTAAAAAAGTTTTCACTTAAAAAAAATTTTATAAGTTTTTGAAGATATAACTAAGTAAACAAAACATTCACTTATATTGGAAATGAAAATGAGGGTGCCGAAAAATTTAACTATATTTTTCGTAATACCGGTACTGGTTAGATTGTACTTATATTTTAAGGGAATTTATATGCAGTTTAGCCCTAACGTTATACTAATACGCTTACAAACTAGCTGTTTTAGTATTTATAGATTGATTGATAATAATAAATGAGTCTAATGTACTTTAAATCCTATAAAGTAATGTAAAACAAAACACCCACAAAAAGTTGTTGTAAATAATAGTGCATTATAAATTTCGAATTGTACATTATTCTGTTTTTTTTAATCTCGTAACTTTTTAATATCCAATTATCCATAATATAAAAGATAGCAAAGGCAAATACAAAAAATTGTCCTTGTAGCTTTCACGGTCGCTAGAAGTGAAAGCTTTTTTTTTTAATAAATACTATAATATAATACTTATTGATAATATATTTTACCGGAAACGCATCTAGAAACATTTAATTGAAACTTATTATTATTAAATTAAAATATAAATTTCTAAAGTAACGATCTAATTGAAATACTTACATATATAATATTAATAAGTTTATAACCAATGATATTATTATATACGTTCATTTCCGTATTCATTATAATTTAAACTCTAAATTTTTGAGCAAATTTTTACAATTTCAAATGTTTACAATTATTATTCATACCTTTTCATTAAAGAAAGTTCTGAAGGGAATCTAATTATTTTATCTGAGGTAAGAGGTACGATGAAACGATTCTCTGATTTCAATTAGCAACTGAAATTTGTAGCTCGTTCAGTACAAAGCGTTTATAATAATCTCGGATTTTCCTGTAATTTACGTAATAGCTTCACAGAGGATAAAATTATTTGTAATTATTGTTGAAATATTTTATTCAATTTGTTTATCACAAATTTTTGTCTAATAGATACATTAGACTTCACCCAATAATTTTTGAAACGATGTTGGAACTCTCTGAGGTCATACTATAAATGTGTGCAGCTCGTTTTAAATCCTGCAATGAATCTGAGCTTTGGACGAAAAAAACATGGCATGTATGCATAGTTAGGTAGGTAATGCGCTTATCTGGTATCAGGCACGCAGATTTAAAAACGGATACTAAATAGCAACTGAGAGTTTCGATAGCTGCTCTCGGCAACCACCTCTCTTCCTATGTTAAGCATGTTCCTTATCTTAGTGCTGAAGTTTCAGCATTTATCATGAGAATCGCTCGTACCAATAATATAAAGGTGTACCGATGTACGAGTACCTTGTCATAATAATTGTAAGGATTTTTTTTTTAAACATCACGATGATGGAAAATTCCGCAATCTATGGACAATTGCATACCAGAAGCATCGTATGCGCGTCGCCGAACATAAAAAAACCTGTTTACTACCCTTTTGAAAAATCTCATACTGTGGACTTCCGGGAAAACCTCAGGAAGGAGCTCATTCCACATCCGTAATTATTTTGACTAAAGAAAATATTATATAATATAGAAGATGTATTTATAACAATATGTAAGTAAGTATATTGAACATATATGTAATATGTAAATTGCAAACATATTTTTAAAATGTTATAAAAAAAGTAGGATATGAATATGAATAAATGTTACATACACGTATTAAAACGCGAATAAATTATTCAGAACTTGTAAGTTTACTTGGTC
This sequence comes from Saturnia japonica, assembly GCA_033032175.1. Taxonomy (NCBI): domain Eukaryota; kingdom Metazoa; phylum Arthropoda; class Insecta; order Lepidoptera; family Saturniidae; genus Saturnia; species Saturnia japonica. Next base: position 16,558,313 of record CM065311.1, on the reverse strand, counting down.
ATAGTTAATTACTCTTTAATATAAAAAAAATACTTGTTGAGATATCTCTGAACCTCACAAATTCTGTATGAGGTAAATATGTTTCCACTGTAATATTAAAAATCTACTTAACATCAGGTGTACTGCATGCTTGTTTACTACGTCATTTACAGCAAGCATAGGTTTTGGAAAAGAATATAAGATTTTGGTGCTGCGAAAATCTTCCATATATTAAATGACATAACAGCCCATAACACATCGGTGACACGCGTAGGCTGTGATTGATGAGATGTTATCTCGTTCGATAAAATATAATATACATAGCACTCCCCACTCCCATAGAGACATAATTGGCGTACGGAAAATGATTCAAAAAATGCATTGAATTATACCTATACTAAATACGATTTTTAACAATTCTTTGTCACAGAATAACCTATTGTTGCTTATGTATAAGAGATAGGCATATGTTCTCGGTGACTTTTTTAGATGTGCTAAAAATCAATATTTTTGTAGAATATTGTATTTACGTGTCATTAACCATTACGCCAGCGCACGCGGATAGAGCAGTTCGGCAGGGCTTCCACCTTCGACATACTTAATAAATATCAATGTTTAAGACTAGCTGAGTATCGTAGCATAATGTTAGATAGCCTATAATATTCCTCGTAAATTTTCGACGGGTAGTTCCAGAGATTAGCGTGTTTAAACATACAAACAAAAAACTTTTATTAGGTATATTAAGTAATAGATAAATACAACCACTCTACAAAACATTACAGTTAAATAACCCTGTGTTGTGTTCCTACGCGGGTGAGTACATTTTTCAGAACTCCTTAGTGAAAGAGGGGTCAAGGTCAGCAATGGGCTAATGATACCTCTGCTGTTACAAACTTCCTTAGGCTACGGTAACCGCTTACCATGGACTGTACACTTATTTGTTACCTTAGTTGTATAAAAATAAAATAATATAATATATTTAAAAAAAAATTCGATGCAAGTCTGCTGGTATATATATATATATATATATATATATATATATATATATATATATATATATACCCAGTTTTTCATATAACAAGAAATGTTTCAGAAATTATTTTATGATCTGACAATGAAGAAAAAATATTATAAGGACTCTCGAACGTTTTTCAAATATTCTCTTAGTACCATACTACAATCGTATAATGAGGAAAAAAAGTATTAGCCCATGTTTAAGAAAAAAAATCTGATAAGAAATAGAAAAATACTCATCATCCATTTCTTTAAATAAAAGGAAATTGTACTACCAGTCAATGTATGTAAATCGCTTACAAAGAAGGCAATACATTTCCGGTAGAGTGAATCGCTTTAAGTGAATCTCTGTTGTCAGAAACACGATACGGTTTGAGATGAAGGTTAATAGTTTAGATAACGTCCTTGATCTTGTAAAGATTTTTGTAATTCTTTCGCTTTTTAATGTATTCATAATAAGTACGTACAAATTTGTTTTCCTAGACTTCTACATTTTTAATACGGAAGTTATATGATGCTTTTTTAACTAGGGTTAAAATAGGTTTTATATTATGCCCATTTTTCTACAAACGCTTGTATAACAATACACTGACGAAAAGAAATGAATTTGCTACCAAAGAGGTTGGTATTTTTACTTGAATATAAAAAAGTTCTAAGAAGTTTAAAGTGAATTATTGTGTAAGTTTTTAAGCCTTACATCTTCCCTAGAAAATAATAATAATATAATAAGTCTTCCCTAGAAACCACTTAACATTTTGCAATAATAAAGGTCATGTTTAATAATCTTACAATACCATCAACTTAGTGGTTCTACTTCCTATAACGCAATTTTCAATAATACAAATACAAATAAAAAAAAATACAAATACAAATAAATATATTTACTACAAACGGAAATAATGAAATATACAATAAAAAGATTGGTAGGTAATCTACCTACTAGGTATATACCTAGTACTATTATCAACAACGGATAATAAATTATTTGCAATGATGGATATCAGTAGACCTCGATATATTTCACATTGTACACAGCGTCATTAATATTTGAATATTCAGTCGCTTCATTGTGTTTTGGTCACAAGAAAAACGTATGTAAAGTTTATTTGATAGTATTTAGAATTAAAGGCAATCCTTGAATATGTGAAAGATATAATTATGCCTACAGGTTTTTAATCGTTTTTCATTTTATTTAATTCAATGGACAATCCAATATTAATCAAGTGAAAAAGTACTTTCAAATGACCATGCTCTGACCTTGTACGTCAATACATAATTATAACAAAAAATCGATCAGTAAAGTGAGAGGATATTATCTATTCAGATGTTTTTATTATTTTACTTTTACGTTATTGATCCAAGAGAAATAAAAAAAAACAATCACTTAACCATTTTCTATTCGCTAGACTTGATCTGAAATTCTTGTAGAATGTCGGAAATCAACTGACACATTGTAAATCGTCTACAAAGCTCATATAATACTGATAAAAATAAGTCGATATGAATACACGTGCATGCATCACATAGTACGAGTATATTATCTTGTAACGCTTATATAAATTGATATGATGATTTGTACAGATTAGATTTGTATGGATTTTATTACGATAAATTGGAATCCTAAGGAGACCAAATTTGACAATTTTTAATCAGTTAAAAACTATCCAAGGAGGCCGGTGTATTCCAGTAGGTTCTGTCTTCTCAAAAATACATTTCAGCTGCCTGTTACAACAAACAGACTCATTTTTATTTGTGAAAAAATAGATTCGAAGCTGAAGGGCTTAAAAGGACGTATTGTTTAGTTGCATCAAGAAATTATCCTAGGGCATTGGAGTAGTTGATATGGAATTTGTATCGAAATCTATATTTGATGACGTAGCAAAAGGATACAAACTTCTCAAGCAAATCACGGACGTTGACGACCGAAGTTGTTTACTTCTGTGATCACCTATGGAGTGGTAGACACGACAAGTGTGTTAGTATATCTTTATCACAATGTATCAGGTATAACGCCGGCCACAAAGTCACGTTTAAACACACACCTAAACCTTTGCTGGAATCAGCTGGTTTATATCTAATAATTTGAAGAGATCGGCACCCGACTGAATCGCCGCCATCGTGCACATGTCGATAAATCCTTCACGGTTACTGTCTTTCGGATTGTCGCGTTTCGGGATCAGCCACTGTATATCCAGCCGCTGAGAGGCTTGCAAGTCGATTTACAGACCTCCTTTTGCCCTGGTTTTTATTGTACGTTACTTACCATCAGGTACAATGAACGTATCTTGCCCATGCTCCTATAACAATAATGCTCGCTCTTGTGCCATCTACAGATATAACTTTGGAAGTAGGGCGTCGCCCAGAAGATAATGAACAATATATAAAATTAATAGTATCATTAAAAAAAATACATTTGCTAATCCTTTATAAATTGGATGTACATTACAAAAGGAGGTCATTTCATGTTAGTTGTTTATCATATGACTTCCCACTCGACCAACCACAATACGATGTTAATGCTTCATATTAATTGACTTTAATATATGTACATGGTCTTCACAATCACACTCAAAAACGTAACCAAAAGTGCGGAGTTGCAAAACACTATTAATATCAATTTTCAGTGACTCACACAAAGGTCTATATAATGATCATATGATATAAAGATGCACGATGCTGACCATTAAAATTAAACCTAAGTATAAAAAACATATGCTTTAAAATAGAATCATTTTATTGCACATATTTTATATTGATTTATAGATGTCAAAATATCACCTGTGAGATCATTTGTACGGTTAACATCCTTTGTAAAAAGCGCAGTTACAAAATTATTAAAACTAACTCTCTGGCTGCATACAATTTAACCATAGCTCCATAGTTATTATACATTTCTAATTCTTCATCAATAATTATACTTATATTAGGTATTATAATGTACTTGCTCAGGAAAATCCCTGAAAGAGACGGCTTGATGGCTATCGGCCTATAGTATTCCAAAAAAAGCAATTATATTGTTGTAATATTCGCAATCTTCTGGCTCTCAAAACCCTCTCTGTTGATCATTAATGACTTAGAGAGTATTGTCCAAATCACAATCAAAACTTTTGTGGGCAAATAATTGATGTTGTGTATCCATGCGATCGCTTTCCCTTTTTTGTACCTTAATAGGTTTTTGTAGTTATAAAATCAGTGAAAAAATTATGTGAGTGAATTTTTACAATGCGAAATAAGCTGCTACTTCTATTGTACTGACACACATCGAGTTTTATATACTAAGAAATGTACGTGTGTGTAGATTTAATACATTATAATTAATGTAGGGTGATGATGAATGATTTACATAAACGAGGAAACCTTTACATATTACTAATATTAGTAGCTACTAATTTTCGTTCAGTCGTAAACGAAAAAGTTATAGAACTTGTATGTGAATGTGCTAAAAAAAGTCCATCTGAAAAAATTTGAAGTTAGTTACTGTTCCTATCAAATTAGTAACTACTAATGGTTATAATCGAGACATCTTCATAATCGAATGATTGCATTAGTATATCCTATAATCGCCCACAACTAATTAAAATGATTTTTAGTTTTGTACCAATTAATTAGTAAATTATAAATACTGTATCATCATTATATGTAATAGTTACATGACTGTTTACTACACTGTGACAATATCTGTGTCCCGTTTTCATTAGTGAACTTGTAGCGTGTTATCACATGTCGTGGCTAATGGTTCCATATCAAATATTGACTGTTTTGCTATCACATTATTACGTCATTCGGTAGTCGATGCGTGGCGTACACCGCCACTCGAGTTTTGACACTTGCCGATTTAAACAAACATGGATAATCATTGATAAATTTCAATCACGTGTTTAGGTGTTAAAAGAAATATTCTTTTATATAGATTAATGTTTATTATTTATTTTTAATAATAAAATTAAAATTCATTCTTGATTTTATTAATTTTATAGAAAAGTGACGTCACTGTGCCTGATAGTGAACACAGTAGACATAATCACTATTCACACACACAGTAACACAGCATTTGTCACTCAATAATAATAATGTATACATTTTTTTTATACAATAGAAAATCTTCCGAAAATAGTAGGTACTTACCTTAGGTAGGTCTCTCTGTACTTGAAAACTAGATAGTTTTGGTCTAGACATGGAGATTGTACTTTGTGCTTCAAGTATTACATAAAGTTTGAATGAAATTTGAACTTAGAAATTTTGACCCCCCCCCCCCCCCACACTCTGTGCGGTGCAGGATGCTGGATGCCGCACGAACAAAAATAAGAAAATAGTGAACTCCTCCCCCCATGATAAGAGAAAAAAACTTTTTTGCTTGAAATTTTTTTTATTTCAAATTAGTAGAAAGAAATTTCTCAGAATAGTAATTTATTTCTAGTAAGAAATATGAAATAATTTTAATATACCATAATAAAAATAACACTAGTAATTTCAGTTATTAAATAAGTATTGTTTTGAAAACTTTTTCTGTATTTTCTGATTGTAATATTTTGTCAACAAAAGTTGATCCACCCGATACCTAAGCCTGGTTACGTAATAGATACCTACTTAAACGCCCTCTTTATACATCCAATCCTTATAAAACATTTGATAAAAAAATATAGCATTGACAATGGCCGATCGTTGATGCACGGTGCTTCTGATAACAATTCAAACGCTGAGATATCTCTTCAGTAATCATTTTTCCCACATACGGTGGTATTACAAAAATATTTCTCAAAAATTATATCCTCAATATGTTTTCAATCATTCAAATTAGTCAAAATATGCAAATTTTGAAATATTGGTTGTTTTTAATCACTCAACGACACCTACTTACAACAGTGATTTATCATCTTTAAAATATAACCCCTATTTACATGAAATAAAAGGACCAAAACCCCCAATAGTGCTTCTTTGAATAAATGTCTAAGTACAATTATTTGAAGTAATTCCTATAATTAGAATGGGATAAAAGAAAATAATCTTTTATGGAAATAAAATGGTCGAGTTTTGCCGTTGTGCGCGCGCATCACGCAAAAACTACTGGATATATTTTGGTGCTTTTTCTTATTTTACACCATCGATACCAAGTATAACCTAACAAGTACCAGTATACCTTATGTACCAAGAACCAATCCTTGACTGATACATTCAGTAAAATAAAAGTCCCAAAAAAAAACTTGGAACTTATCAAAAAAAAAAAAAAAAATAGACACGATTTCTTCATTCCATAAAAAGTAATTAAAGTTCTAAAAACTACGATTTTTATTAGCATTACGCGAGCGAGTCCGCGGCCACAGCTAGTATTTTGAAGCAGTGAAGGGTCAGTTGGTAGTGTTTACTGATTTAACGACTATCGACGTAAGTTCGAATCCCTGCAATGAGCCTAAGCTTTCGGTCAAGGAAATGTGATGAAACCATAGCATGGTGGGTAGGGCTTTTTCTAATGCCCACCTGGCTAGCTACCCTCAAGTATTTTTCGGCAGTTGCACGTGAGACCGAGTCTTCCACTAGGCTTAGCGTACTACCACCATCTTTGAGCCACATAGTCCCTTAAGTAATAAAGAAAAAAAAATTGAAATCACTATCATATCAACTTTTAAAAAAAAAAATTATAGGTTTATACTTATTGGCACCTGTTATTAAATGACGATGTGGCCCAAAGTGGCGACACGCCAAATATAATGGAGGGAATCGGCTCGAAAGTGCAAATGCCGAAGCAAACCTATAGGTGCTTGACGACAGATTTACAGCTTGAAGGTGATAGCTAGTAAGACGGGCATTAGAAAAAACCATACCACCATGCATTATAATATACTATATTATGTACACGTAGTATAGTATATCCTTATTGGAAAAGTGCTTAACGTGTATTCAAAGAGTTTTATGCGATTATCACCATTTCAAAAAATCGCTGCAAATCAAAGAGCTGGTACGTGACAACAAATATTACCTTTAATAAAATAGACAATATTTCTTGTTATTTGTGGGCTAGTGCATCATAAATATAATAAAATTATAAATAATGTCAACAGATTTTTTTTTTGTCTAATCACAATACACATGAATTTCTTAATATGCTACATCTATACATATAAAATGCTTTATCCTGAATGACTGACGACCTAAACCACTGATCGTAGAGAAATGAAACTTAGAGGGTGTGTTCCTTGTATAACGTAGGTATCCGATAAGAAAGGATTTTCCGAAATTCTAACCCCAAGGGGGTGAAAAAGGGGAGGCAAAGTTTGTATGGGATAACGTGATTCCTTGGTCCAATCTACTTCAAATTTTGCATAAACCTTTTTTAACAGAATTGATGAAAGACGTGTTTCGTATTTTATTGAAATTCATCCCCTAACGGGGTTAAAAAGTGGTAGAAAGTTATTTTGGCGATGATTTGCTTGGAAGTTGATATCGATACTCCTTAGTGCTTTTGATTTAAATAACATTTAATCTTGACACATGTTTGAAAACTCAATCAGATTTTATTCAAAAAGGTTAAATTGACTTAAAAACATAAGCAAATACTCTTTAAAATTGGAATGTCTCGAAAGTCACCGTACTATATTAGTATTTTATTTGAAGGTTTCTAAGCTTAAAGAGGCTATGCACTTTTAGGACACGGCCAGTAAATGATAATAAATATAAAGGGACGTAGAGTTCGAAATTTGAAATGCTAAGGACTAGAACATTTTGGTTATAAATTATTCGAATCATTCCATATTCAATAAAAACATGTAAAATCTATACAAATACTAATAATATAATACAGCGGAAAAGTTTTTTGTTGGTTTGTTTAAACATGCTAATCTCTGGAACTACCAATCGGATTCGAAAAATTCTTTTTTTATATGATAGCCAGACTCACGAGGAATAAAATTATAAAACATTAGGCTACAGTTTCTAGCTAGCCTTGAATATTGATTTTTGTTACGGAAGTCGGAAGTCGAAGCCCTCGCGATCCGCTTTAGCCTCATGCGCTGGCTTAATGGTTAATGATACGTCAATACAATATACTACAAAAATATTATCCATTAGTATATATAAAAAAGTCAGCGATAGCATATATCTATCTCTTATACATGAACCATGAACAATTAATTGATGAACATTATTTTTAAAAATGGCATATTAATCTTTACGATCAAAAGTTACTTCATAATAAAGAAAATTTATAATGAAGATAAACTTCGTCTTTTACAGTATGTTATTTGGACGCATACTTTGAGAGATAATACAAAATTAAAATAATTCAACACTCGGCTCGGATCCTATGTCTATAGTAGATAGCGGCGCGAACGAGCCGTACGATGCCGCGATGTGACTATCTGGCCGCCCGATAAAAATATAATCTTTATTGAAGTATTATAAATCATCAATCAGTGATTTCTTATAAATTATATGCGGGTGAAACCGCGGGGCACAGCTAGTTTTTTTATATAACTTTAAATCTATTTTTACATGATAATTTAATCTATCGTAACCGTCTGCAATAACAGTTAATTATGTTTTTCGAAATTTATTATTAGCATTTTCGAAATAAAAAGGCACTAAAAATTCTGATCTAAAATAACCAAAAGCTTTCACTTGTGTAGAATTTAAAAATGTAAATATAACAAATTTATGTGAGTGATTAGATTAACGAGAATTTTGAACGAGATGAAAAGAACTATTCTCAGCCTTTTTCGTTCGAATATGATGGCGAACCGGTAGCTTGTGGACACTAAAAAAAACTTAGCAAGATCACTTCCGATAATGATTAAAGTATGAACAAAACGAAATCTTCAGAAGTGACTTACAATATCGGATACTTCACCTTGTGTACGGGGAGCGTGATGCAATCGGAAACGAATTTCCTACCACATCGCAAAAAATATACTAGCTGGACCGGCAAACTTTGCTCTGTTCTTTACGATAGTTAATGGCTCGATCAAAGCGCTACCTATCGGATCTCTACATATATATAAACCATCGTCTAAATAAAGTAAATATATTATGCGAATGTGAGTTCAATCGGTCAAGACGATCAGAAGTTAATCGATCACTAATAGACACACAAGATTTTTAACTCGATAAAAATGAAGTTATATGCTCACTCATTTAAAATGCAAAGTGACTTACACAACTTTAAGTCCAATTAAATATAATAACTTAGAACGTTTTCATGAAATATATATGATTATATACATATAATGATTGATAAATACATTCATATTAACCTGTCTAATGAAAATGATAATGAGAAATTTTCCTAAGGTCGTGTGCAAATATTGATAAGACGACCCTGCATTGTTTCGTTGTCACCTCCTTGTTCAAGATCTTCCATGCTTACCGTTTATAAATGGAATCCAATGTCGATACATATTGCTGACTAGAAACCGCCTGCGACTTCGTTCGCGTTATTACAATATAATCTATATGTATTAATTTTATTAATTTTATTGTTAAGCTTTAGTCTATTGATTGAGAAAGTTTACAGGCTATACAATTTCAGGCTACGACCTTATGGAGTAGTGCAGTAACCGTGAACGCCAAACAGACTGGCTGTCAAGTACGGGAAGTGAGAGCAAATCGTGTTACCCTCGCACTCGGTTATTTCAAAGACAAAAATCCTTATTGTGGATGATCCATAAAACGTGGACATATACTTCGGTGACTTTTTTGTAGGTCTTGCCAAGATCTACAATTATGTAGTACATAATGTGATATATATCTTATAGTTTACTCAGCGGAAGCCATTTAAGCGCCCTAAATGGTAGTTTTTCGGAATTGTTTTTTTATTTGCGCGGAACCCTAATTATATTTCTAAAATAAAAGTAGCCTATATTACTCCTTATTACATGAGCTATCTACCAGTGGAAGTCCCGTCAAACAGACCGACAGACAAAAATTGGTTTTGTGTTATAAGTACCTACCGTATATATTTTCCTATGCTTTTAGTAAATACGGATAGGGAATTACCCAGTTCGCGGCTTAATTTAAACTACGGCAACAGCCCAAGCCGAGGTTCGGCCACTTTTCCACCCTTATGCATGATGCCACGCTTTTGCGGCTAAATGTCTTAAGCGCTCGCCCGCAAGCCACGGTGAAGCTTTGAAAGCCGTCTGTGGCTCCAGGACGCATATGGCTAACAAAATAGACCGTTCTAAAAAAAATATTTATAAAAAATCTAAATTATTAAAGCAGTTTATTTTTCTATTTCTCCTTTTTATTGAATTACCAGACTTACTTAAATATTATATAGTCATGTCACTCCCACAATTAAGACGATTCTAACTACAACTCGTATGCTAAAAAAATTAATCAAGTCGTCTAGGCTACAGAGCGTGCAAAAGAAACAGACATTTAAACATACGCTCGAGAAACATAACCTTCCTTCTTCGCAGTCGAATAAAAACAGTTACAAAAAGACACTTCAATTGTATTATAGGTATAGATTAGAATCTATGACCAGAACGACATAAATGTATAAATGTTTATATATACTAGAATTACTAGATCAAGCATCGCGATTTGACAAGATTCTGCATATATACGGCCGCATGTAGGCGGATAATAAAGCCGTCAGCTAGAGTTAGCTGTACTAATATTAGTCGGATCAATCGTACATAACAATCGTTTATATCGGATCATATACCTATCAAACTTAATTTACATTCACATAATATGTTGTGTATATAAAGTATCCCATTTTATTTACGAGTTTTCTATATTTTAATTTGAATAGTTTCAGATAAATATATACGATTGGTAAATGCATATTCATTAGTTAGAAAAAACTTTAAAAGCCTCTGAATTTCTTTATAACTAAATAAATTAACAATTTGTAACGGTCGCCCAAAGGTCGAAATTCAACCAGCGACTTTTTGATTATAGACTATTTATTATCTGTTTGACATTTGCAAGTATGAACAAAGAGTACCATCTCTATACATGAAAACATGTCCGCCTAAAAACGTCAATTTAGGGTGGAGAGTTATTTTCAAATTTTCGCCTTCTTCCTCCAATCTTGGCAACTAGTCCTCTTTAATGAAGACCATTACTGCCATTATCGAGTGAATAAAGTGTCATGTCTTATGACGATTCAGTATCCTAACGAGATGGTGGTGGCACCCTTGTAAGAACTTTCTATGGAGTATTTGTGGGATCCCAGAATTCATGCTATTAGTTTATATTTATAATTCACTTAACTTATGCATAAAAACCAAACTGTATTACGCAAAACGCCACCAATATTACGCAATATAGGGTCAAAAATCTAAGTAAATTATTTAAAAATAGAAAACCACAACATGTCACCGCAAGGTCCCGCCAAAAACTTTCATTTTCGTCTTCTTGGACAAAAATAGTTTTAGAAAACAAGTTTCAATCATTACATATCTAAAAATGATATATTAATACTTGGTACTTGGTTGGTAGTAATCTAGTTTAAATTCAATGAAAATGTGCCATTGTAAGTTTCATACTAAATGTTACATTTTGAATACCTACAGCTGAAGGCTTTAGCGTGGCCGTATTTCGGAATGAATGAAATGTTCGGATATTTTCGTATAAACTCGGCCGTCTTCGCGAGCCCAAGGTCACTGGAGGGAGAAACCGACCCCATTTCCACGAGGATCGATGGTAACGCCAGTGTCACCCTGAAAAGTATTTGGTTTTCAGTGTTTTCAATGTCAAGTGATTCATGATTAGTGTGAAATTCACGTGATTATTGCTGTATTCCGTGCGTGATATAGGACTGTTTTGTTTTAATACAATTTTGTTATGATTTTGAAATATTTATCTGGCTATTTGTTGCGTTAGATTGTTATTTTCAATGATTATCAAAGGACTTTTCAAATTTATTACTATTACAATCGTGACCTCTAAATAATATATTACTAATTTCAAAGCATATTTTCTGTATGTATTTTATTCCAAAAACTTCCGCAGACTTGAAATACGAGACGTTTTAATTTAAGTAGAAGAAATATTATTTCTCAACCATTTTTAATGAAATCTCGTACTGGGGAAGTAAAATAATATGTCATTCCACAAATGCTAAACTATAAAAACAGTCAAGAATTAATAAAAGTTTTGCTAATTTAAGCCTGTTTATAATAGTAGAAATTAACGGGTAGTCATATTGTATTAAAATGATAATAATAAAGAAAAGTTAATAAAATTGGTATCTCTTTGAAATTTAATCGGATGATAATAATAAAAACGCCAGTGGTTTATATTTTAAATATGGAAATGTTTATCGTAACCTGTTTTCAATCGATATGATTGCGGGAAATTTCTATTTAAAAAAAATATATATAATAAGGCAATGGCTGCTTTATGGCCTACACAGATATATATTTATAAGGATATATTCAGATACGGTATAGTTCTTAAGATTGATTTACGTTAGTCTTACGATACATTATGATATCAACAAGATAACCAAATTCAATGATTTTAAAGAATTCCCTGCCGTATCTTCGAAGTCCAAGGTGCAACAATGCCAACGAAATTAAAATGTAATCACCGTTGAGGTATCCCCTTTTCAGCTACAAAAAAACATTCTAAATTGGTTCATAAAAAATAAGTCATGGCTGAACATTAATTAAAAAAAAAATTACAATCGAATTGAGAACACTCCTCTTTTTTAGAAGTTGGTAAAAAAAATATTTCACTTTGATAACCGATAAACGCATGTTTTTGGCAAAAAATAATTAATTCAATAAATCTTTAAAAAAAAAAGTTTAACGGTGTTTTATATTCCCACACACGCAGTAGGCCGCTTTTAGCATTTACATATATGCTTAAAAGTATGTTACTGTATAATATTATGATAGAAAGTAGCTTTAGCATGGATTTTTAAATAAACTTAAAGTTATTTAAATGTGCGTTGAAAATTATTTAAATAACTGCCGAAAATAAAAAAAAAAACGAAAATAATAATTGGGTAACAAACGCGTGCAGAGCTGCGGGGCACCGCTAGTATATTATATAACTATGTATGTAGAGATTATATCGTGGAATAAGATCACACAATAGTTGTAAGAGTTATTACTATTTGTAAAGTTTAATTTACATTCAGCGGATCGGGTGATTAACAAACGCTATTTATGTAATTTATAAACTTTAAATGAATTTAATGCAGTTTACGAATATTATATTATTTTAGATTATTTCGTAGTAATCGAAGGTTGATTTTTATTTTAACCTTACATGATTCTCACTATCCTTATTAGTAAAATACCTATTCGATTCACAACTTGAATGAAATTCTTATCTATTCTAACTCGAAAAGCTCAAATTTTTTCACATACCTCTTACATAACCGGTGTGTGCTAAAAAATGCTAAAACAACCTGATTAATTTGAATATAAATCATTGGCATGATAACAGATATTTCCTACTCAGGTCGGGTTAGCGGATCGTGTTTTGCTCTTGTGAAATCCTTGCGCATTGTCTAGCCACTTCCTATCGCGGTAGCCTTGGTTATTACGCATTACCGAGATTACACAATCCAATAGTGTGTAGTTAGATTTTTCAGCATAATTACTGACTGATAATTTTCTTTGATCCACATTAATAAATCTGTAGTTATGTCTGTAAACCTTTTTTTTTTTAATTTCCTGGTAAGACCCCAATGACATTACCAAAAAAATATCAAAATTTTATTTATTATGAAAATAAAAATGCTATTGCGATTTAAAATGAACATATTTAGTTTTAGTTTCCCTAAAATTTAGCAAATTTTTAAAACGCGGTAACACCGTCGACGGCGGACAGAGGTAGGTACGTTTGATCGTATGGCGGTACCCTGCGCCGCGGCGCCTGTATTGCCATGTAAGTTTCCTCATTTAAATAATTTTATTTACATTTTATTAGGGGTAATTTTTTTTACTTATAATCTTAAATAAATAACATAAACAGAGTATAATCTCGATACCTAGTAATACCTTCACGGATCCGACGGGGTTTTTAATACACACTATATTTGTAATCGAAAAGTTAATGACAACTTTGATTTGTCTACTTTTTAACCGGCTTCCAAAGGGGGAGGTCACTCAATTCGAATATATATATTATGTTATGTTTTTATGGATGTTCAGGTCAAGTCCGGTGAAGCTGTAAAAGCCGTCAGAGCCTTCAGGACCCCTAAGGCTAACAGTATAGTCAGTTCTAAAAAAAAAAAAAATAGATGTTCAGCCATAACTTCTTTGTTGTTTATTTATGAACCGATTTAGATGATTATTATTGATTGGAAAGTGGTTACCTCAAGGGTGGTCCCATTTTAATTTCATTGGCATTGGACCTTCGACTTGGATGGATACTTCACGTAACTTCTTAAAATCATTGAAATTACCTATATTTTTATTCGAAGGCACAGTATTTAGTAGGTACCTATGCTTAAAATTATTTCTTATTATTTGCCGTTCAACGATAATATTTTCTATCCCAGAACATTTTAATATTTCAGGAAAGTGCGTGACATTCAAAATGTTAACATTCGTTTTCAAATATACGCCTTGAAAATATTTCCAGATAAATTCTAACATTTTGATTAGAGTCAACCGACTCTAATCAAAATGTTATTAGTCTTAGTCTCTTATTTTCCGTTTCAGATCATCAAACACTTATACAATCAAACATCAAAGTAAGCCTTTCATATACGTCTGTCTGTGGAATATATAACATTGTATTTTGTAATAAATTGTAAAAAAACATATCGAAACTGAGTATCTTGTAATATAAAAACACTCATGTAAATGAATATGAATTAATTAATAATTAAATTTTCTTTGAGGTTAAACAACACTCGATAAGGTCAGATGACCATGCACCAACAAAACTTAATGAATTATCCTTGAATTGATAATCCGCATTAACCGAATAATTTATAAAATGATCTAAAGTTATAGCGATACCATGAATAACATCACAATTCATTTAGCCATAGTTTTTTAAATTTGACTTGAGTTTAAATGGTGATGAGTCCAAGATTGACTCTCAAGTGCTGCAGCTGGAACACACATACTGGTGCTTGGCGAAAGATTTTCAACTTGAGGGTGATAGCTGGCTAGGCAGGCATTTGAAAAAGCCCCCCTACCACTATACTATGGTTGTATCACGATGTTTTCCTTCACCGAAAGCTCAGGTTCATTGTCGAGATTCAAAAACTCACGTCGATCGACGCGATGTCTGTACACATTACGACTGAATCATCATTGCTTCTGTTTCGTTTAAAAATATATATGAACTTTATGATTTTTTTACCATCATGATCCAAACGTGAATTGCATGATACCTATTGTTTAAGCTGTTCTAACTCAATTTTTTTAAATTTTAACTAATTACATTAAATAATTAACGATGATATTATACATGATATAAATATCATTTATTTACAAGGTTAATTTTAGTATTTTTAGTCGAATATATATATGCATCTTTTAGTCGTAGAGGTAAAGCTGTAAAACTGAAATATAGACGTTTTTTGTATAACGTATAGTTGTATTTTATTGTAATTATAATAACGGTGTTAAATGATTAACGATATGAATCGGGGTGTCGATTACAATGTTGAAAATTAATATGATTTAATAATTATTATGATGGCCATAATAATAAACCCAATAGATAGTGGATCCTTAAAGAATACTCGCGTCTGTTTTTGAAGGACCCTGTTGCAGATGTTCATAAGTCCATTTTTTTTTGGTACATTAATTCTTTAAAATCCAAACAAACATTGCGCGAGAAATATTCCTATCTGAGTAAAATGAAACTTCAGTGGTAGAGCTAAAATTGTTACGAAACAGTATATAGGTTTAAATACATAATTCAGACATGCCCAAAAAGTCTTTATCTGGAGATAGGATCTTCTGCAACTGGGCCCTTAATTTGTATAATTTAATAATATCAAATTATTTTACTTTAACAGGCAATTATATTCTATAGTATATACATATGTATATTCTTGTTTTTTCACGTGGTGAATTTTATTTTTATTCATAAATTTATGTTACTTGACCTTATATTCTGTAATTTTTGCGACATTTTAAGTGATTTAGTTTGTTGTACACAAGTAAATAATAACTAGGAACATGCATTTTAAGTTGTCACAAAAAAATAACAGTTTTAACAAAGGAGTCGTCATGTTGTTAGAGAGCTATTTGAAGATAAAACATTACGAAAGCCGGCTTAAAGGACGTATATCCAAGAAGTTTAACAATTAAAAACAACTAGAACAATAATGATAAATGTAAAGGGTGAGTAAAGTTTTCACTAAAACAAAGTGATGATTACAGTCTTAAAGATTTTTAAAACATCTCTTCATCTCTTTCTCATCGATGGTTTTATAGCCGGCAAGATGGAACTGTGTAACACTGACATAACCTCATGTGATGCATTGGCGCCAAGTGCGTCAACTAGCGCAGATTAATAATTTTTATTAATTGAGACAGACTTGCGAGACGAGTCTTGTGACCAATTGTCCAGATAATTTTGGATTCTGGAACAGCTATTTATAGCCTTTCTCAAGTAATGTAACGATACTTGTTACTATGTTCATAAACGATTTACGGGTCTCGTGGCACAGTGGTAGTAAAAGCACTACTATTGAGCCGAGAGGTCGAGGGTTCGATTCACGCATTTAACTGACATTTGTATGAGGAGCATAATTATCAGTTATACAATATATCATAATACAAGCTTTACTTAGTTTGGAATTAAAACGACCGTGTATGAAATTGTGTCCCTATTTATTTATCTAATACTATTAAGTGAACAATTATTGTGATTTTTTGGAAATGGCTCCAACGAGTTACATTAAATTTTTGAAACTTGTCATTGAACTTCCTCTCACCAAATATCCCCATAGAGAGCTAGTAATTTGGTTGAGTTCAATGCCGATAAAACTCAGGATTGCGCGTTTTCTACCAAAAAATACCCGTTTTCTCCTCGTCCCATCACTTCTGGACGTTTTCCTAACAATGCGTGACAGCCTCAATATCCTAGGTATAGATATTCGCAGCGATCTTAACTCTAGGTATTACATAAGGACAAGTTTGTCCATGTATGGAACACTGTTCGCACCTTTGGGACGGATCCGCTAAATACCTCCTCGATGCCCTGGACAGTTTACAGAGATGGGCTGTTGGTATTATAAATTATGCAGACCTTACTAAGTTCATCGAGCCACTTCAGCTGTGCAGACATTGCCTCGCTGAGCATGTTCTATCGTCTGTATCATACCACAAGCGCTGGGCTCCTGAGCCACAGCTTTACGGTAACCTCCATCTCGGCATGAACAAAGAAATTTGATACGTCTTACCTTTGCCGTACTGTAAAGCTGTAAAAATGTCTCTCGACAAGTGTGTTTGTTCCCTTCTTCCTATAACATGGAGTCCTTCAAGCATAACGTGAAGATACATTTGAGCAGGCCGGCATGACAGTGGTGGCTGACGATAGATTATAGATCCCACGGTAGTCGCCGTTACTAACCATATAATATATGTAAATAATCATTTTTTTTTACCAATGACCAATTAATTTCACCTCAATCAACCGTAAGACTAATGTGCAACTTATTAAGAGCTATTTTGAATTGACAAATCACTAAATTTGTGTACAATTCTATATGAGGATGACGTCGTATGGCCTCCAGTTTACTTTTCAACAAGATTTCGATACGAGGCAAAGCCGTCTAGATTTGCGGAAACATAAGTTTTTTTAATTTTTTTATTTCGATGTCGTAACTTCACGGTCAATGTCGACGGACCGGCCTTGCGACTCGCTCGAGCACGTCTCACGTTCGTTTATAAGTACCTACAATAGTGGACAGCTAGTTGCGTAACAGCACTATTAATTTCGCTAACGTATCCTCGCTTAGGGAATGTAATGTAATCAAATCTAACCGATACGCAACGCTTCTAGACCGTAAAGTTGATTACTGTTTTTCAGACTTGTCACCTTATAATAATAATATAGCAGGTACTATAATCGCTTTTAACATTTACTTTTTATTTCTAAATCCGTTCAAATTCCAATCTTTTTTTGCAATACATTCCTAAGCCTACGTTAATTTAAATTGTTAATCGCAGTTATTGCCCTCGTTTATCGGTAATCTATCTATACTAATATTATTATAAATGTTGTATAGTCTATAAATATAGCCCATTTATTAAGAAAGGCTAGGTAACATCACACTAGAACTTTACGCAGTGAAGCAGTGACGATAAACGTCAAGCACTCTAGTAAACTGAAGGCAAATACAGGTCGTGAGACAATTTTCTACGATAACTGAAAATTATATTTAGTAAGGGGCATGACCCCTATGCATAAATAAAACACATACTTGCTAACATTTCTAAACAAAGTATAAATCTATCAACCCGATTCTGTGAGTCTTTACGTTACACGGAAAAACAACTCGGAAAAATTACCAAACCGGTCAGAACGCCTGTAATAGAAAAATTTTTGTATAATTTACAGAAATTCGTAAAGTAACATTAGCAACAGATTCCTCCATAGTAAAATTACAACCAAGATTACTTTCTCTATCTCTTATACATTGTCCTATCCAAGTACCGATAACCCCAGCGATGAAGTTTATGCTTTCATTACGAACATTAAGTCCAATAAATTGCATACGAGTCAATGACACTGTATGTTACATGAGTAGTAGTAACATTAATATTATCAAGTGCGAACGTCATTGCCTCGCTACTACGGCCGCTGTATTTTTAGACTAGCCAACACTAAAAATAGTACAACGGTTATTACTGAATTAATATTTCTAAAAACGGATCGTCTACGCGCGACTGATAACGTTGCGCTGAGACCGATAGCGGAGCTGTGACGTTTCGACGCCATATTTGTTTTGTTTGTTTTTATTGTATCTGTGTATAAGTCGTAAGGAAGTTGAAGGTTTTAAAATAAGAATAAAGTTGATATTTCACGATTTAATTTACCTAAGAGAAATAAATAAATTTTATTAATATGTGTTCAGATTGCTTAACGGCAGATAGATGGAAAATAATGGGTCTACTTTATCATAGCATGATGACTTACGGTTTCATCCGTGTTAAATTTATTGCAACGCGCTCGCGGTGTCTATCTGTATATACTTGTTCTCACTTTTCATACTTGCCTACCTTCGACGTGAGTTCGGATCCCTGCAATGAGCCTGAGCTTTTGGTGAAGGAAATCATAACATGGTGGTAGGGCTTTTTCTAATGCTCGCCTGGTTAGCTACCAGCCTCAAGATCAAAATCTGTCGCCAAGCACCAATAGATGTGTTCCGGCAGCTGCACTTGAGAGCCAGTCTTCCTCCACTACGTTTAGCGTGCTACCATCTTGGGCCACAACGCTAAACCTATAACAATATTTATTAAAAAGTTTTTCAGATTGCGTGACGTTTATGATTACTGCTTAACTCCTTTGAGTCGTAGCTTCAATTTATATATCGTATAACTTTTCTCAATAAATAGGGTATGAAATACAAAGAGATATTTTCAACTCTAGCTGGTAGTTACAGAGATTAGCGCGTTCAAACAAACGAAACAAAAAACAACCTCTTAAACTTTTTATAATATTATTAATATTGTTAGTAAAGGTTAGTAATGAAATATTCTTCAATATTTATGACCTAAAGAAACCACATGAGTTCGGGTAAATGTAAGAATATTACAAGGTCTTTTAGGTTCTGTTGGATGCAAACAGGTTTGAGGTCATTGCCTATATAACACATTACACACCTGAAGGACGAATAACCAAGTGGTAGACATGCATAGCAAAATCGTATCTGTTGGAACATATACATTAGCACAAAACCCGAACTGTTATATGTACCATTTGTAAGGACAACATATAGCAACAATTAAATTCTTTAGACGATGGTGTTGATATGTTTTTTACAAATGTTTCTTTGCTAAGGCGCAGTTTGTGCAGAGATTTTGTGTTTGACTGACGTGGCTGACTGTCTTTTTTTTAATATACTTATCTTTTCTATTTATGAAAACTTGTAATTGGCCTTCTATTTCGATTATATTTTGACTACTCTTTCTATTGGCTGTAAGTTTTCCTAATAATGGAAAATAAATAAATAAATACAATACTAAAGCACTGATGATAGAGTACCGAGTACGGATTCTAGGTAGATTGACGTGAGCTCGAATTTCTACAATGAGCCTGTGAAGGAAAACATCATGATGAAACCATAGCATGGTGGTATGGACTTTTCTAATGCCCACCTGGCTATCTACCACTCTGAAGTTGTAAATCTGTCGCCAAGCACCAGTTGGTATGTTGTTGCGGCTTTACTTGAGAGCCAGATCTTCCACTTGACATCAGGTGAGATTATGGTACTGAACGTTAAAACCTTTATAAAAATGTTTCTATTATTATTATCATTATATTATTATAGTAGCTGTGCCCGCGGCTGCGATCGCTTCGTCTATAGGATGCCGTCGATCGGGTACACTCGCGAATCGTGCTACATACGCTCCCGGTTATTTTAATAACAAAAATGATTATTTTGTGTGAGCCTTAGAAAATAAAGATACACACTTGTCGACTTTTTTGTATATATTTTTAATATTTACAATTATTTACTACATAAATTTTATATATCTCTTATGGTCTCTATTCAGCGTAAGCGCCATTTAAGCGCCCAAATTGATTCACCATTAACATTTTTTTTATTTGTGCTGAAGCCTAGTTCATTTTCTAAAATAAAAGTAACCTAAGTCACTCCTTATAACATCAGCTATCTACCATTGAAAGTCCCGTCAAAATCGTTCCAACCGTTTCGGAGATTACCCGGAACAAAAAAAAAACAGACAACAATTTTAAATTATTTTTTTGTTATATGCTATGTATATACTTTCTTATGGATTTAGTAAAAGCTGTAATTTAAACTTTACATTTTTAATAATTGTATAGATACAGCGTGTCCAAATCTAAGAAGTATGATTTGATATATTATTATGTTGGTGACACTTTATCATTTTGTCACACAATCTGTTTTGCGTATTTCTTATTAGTGCTTTTTGCCAGTAAAAAATGCACAATATAATTATCAATATAAATAAAAATATTCGATTCGTATGTTTTTTTTTTTTTTAAATTACTAACACTTTTCTGTGTTTTTTAGCGGTCCGATAATTGAATAGAAACCGCAACAAAATTTAACGCTCTCCCGTCTTTGAAATTAATACCGAAAATAGGCCACGGTTGTATTTTTAAACTCGCTCTACTTATCATGTTATTTGGCACAAATATTACTAGACATTCCGTGCAGTTTAGCTGTTAAATATTTACGATGTAAGGAATCTTAGGGTCTTGGTATTCATTTTATTTTGCTCATTCGTTGTTATTTGGTGACGTCAAAGAGCCAAAGACTTTTCATGATAAATGAGCCATATTTTTTCCTATAAGCGCGGATAAATAACAGCGCTGTGACTAATAGAAAACAATACTATCTAAAACCGACCGTCATCATCGAGAGATCAGCACTACCATCCATGGTAGATAGTATTAACTGGAAGTTAAATTTGGGACATTCGATACATTGTAATGTAAAGAGAGGTAAGGCACAGATAAATTTCTTTGGAGATTTCGCAGAAGATCGCACCCAAATAACCTTGTTGTGTTTCTGCGGTGAGTGTGGTTTCCAGAGCTCTTTGGGTTAATGGGGTTCAAGGTCGAGAACACGCTAGAGATATCTGTTGTATTACTAGCGACCATAAGGCTACGATAGCCTCTTACCATCAGACGGGTATAAGCTTGTTTGCCACCATTGTAGTATTAAAAAAAAAATGATTAAGTTAAATAACGATTTTATTTTCATTGTATATAAGGATTATTTATCGATTATAAGATATTAGATAATGTATCTAGACATAATATACGAAAAACACAATTTATCTTATAAGTAGGTAGGAATATTAGGATATTAAAAAATAAATTGTAATATTATTTTATTTAACTCATATTAACGTTGTAACGCATATATTATTTTATCGTATGATATTTATGTGAAGAAATGTCTATTTAAATGATTAATTCTTAGTTGAATACACCTAATATTTATTTAAATTTTTAATTAAACTAGCAATCGCCCTAAAGTCGAAATTCGACTAGCGACTCTTTGATCTAAGACTATTTTCTGTTTGACATTTACTGTATTCATAAACAATTAGTATTATCTATATGTATCAATTGCTGTCACTTTTCATTTATTGACAATGTCAATATTTTGGGGGGTCTAAGATCAATGGAAATGGTAAGTTTGGGATTCGCAGTATTAATTTATTTTATTTAATATATTAGTAACGGATATTATAGATTTTCGCCAAGCTAGCTCAGTATTATAAATAATATAGTCGGCAGATCGTTGAAATGTTTATTCAACCACCACAATGTATTACACATTCGTAAGTTAGGCTATTATATAAAATAATCAGAAAACACGACAGTCATTTTAAAAGACAACAAACGACGCGCTAGCTAGAGCTCTTCTTTTTATTCTCTGTCAAATTCAAGAATAGAACTAACAACAACCTATGCATATACAACTTACATAGAGTAATCACAGTACCTAGACGGGAGACGTATATCACGGCGTCTGGAAGTACTGGGGACGGGATGTCTTACTATAAGATACATTTTAGCTTTCTGCACTCCTTGTCTATATAAACTTTAACCATTCCAAATCTCACAGTCTTCCGTGCACGCAAAACGCATAAAAAGGTACTGAAAGCTTTTGCTTCACGTGTTAATATATAGTTATAAATACTGTTATTTTCTTCAAATCATCAAAACAATTTTGAATTTTGTTTGGTTTGGAATTTTATGGTCGTGTTAGAAAGTGTGTCAGCAGCATATTTTTATTTGATAAAAAAAATTGCCAGTAGCAGTAAACCCTTGTCAGATTTATGTTACTACGAACTACTTTCTGTTTTCCTTGCTTACGTCAGTCTGCCTTTTCACCTAACCCGTTTACTAGGTCGATACTATAGGAAACAGTCCTTTCTCACGCACGGCAGTCGTTCTGCCTCAGCTTTTAATAAGAAAATGTAACGTATATCTACTACATAAAGGTATAAATCAACTGATAGAATAACTTATGTCACATACTACAACATAGAACATACTAAAAATTTATTGTACTTTTTATAAATCTCAAATAAAATTAAAATAAAAAGTTATAGATTTTGTGAAGAGTTAATATTAATAAAATTATTTAGATATAAGTTTATAAAAATAAGAGCTAGGTAATCTATTTTGTAGAAGAAGAAAATTTTGTAATTCTTTATATTACTTTTTCATATTTATTAAGTAGTTAAAATAAGTTATTCAATCTACTATCATTCTAGTTTTTTAACGCAGAAAGTTGTAAAAATAATTCCAATTCAGTTAAAGTAATGCTTGATTTTTTCAAGCTAGATAAAATTTAAATCACATGTACGATTCCAGTAACATTGTATTTCTTATTTCAGGTACGTTCAAATAACATCATCAATTCTTTACACAGCATGTTCATTTTGAAGACACGGTTGAGTGTACAATTTACATCGATTCTACTATTGTCTGAAGTCCTTCGGTTCATCAATATAATTTCGAACGTGTTCACTTCACGGTGAGTTACAATTTAAACGATACCTACATTTCATGAAATTCATTTTCAGTTCTTGATGCTACTGACAGTTTTACGGATTATCAGTCGAGCTGAGACTATAAGAATTATTTGCTACTCAACTACACACGTGTACTCATTCACACAAAATAGACGCATACATCATACGCGATCAACAATCAGAGAAAATCACTATTATGTATTTTC
The DNA here is from genome assembly GCA_033032175.1 of Saturnia japonica. Classification (NCBI taxonomy): domain Eukaryota; kingdom Metazoa; phylum Arthropoda; class Insecta; order Lepidoptera; family Saturniidae; genus Saturnia; species Saturnia japonica. The sequence continues at coordinate 16,534,474 of CM065311.1, read as the reverse complement.
TTTTTTATTTATAAACTAGCTGTGCCCGTGGTTTCGCTCACGTGGACTACAGAATGCCCGCGCGAATCTTGCTCCCCCGCTCCCGGTTATTTTAAAGACAAAAATGCTTATTGTGGGTGATCTTTGGAAGATAGATGTATACTCTCCCGGACTTTTTTGTAGGTTTTTTTAATGCCTATGATTATGTAGTACACTAATTTGCTATATCTCTTATGGATTACTCAGTATAAGCCATTTAAGCGCCCGAATTTATTCACCATGAACAGTTTATTTTTGTTTGTGCGGAACCCTAATACTTTTTCTAAAATAAAAGTAGCCTAAGTTACTCCTTATATCATCAGTTATCTATCAGTGAAAGTCCCGTCAAAATCGGTTCAACCGTTTCGGAGTTTACCCGGAACAAACAGACAGACAGACTGACAAAAATTTTAAAAATGGGTGTTGTGTTATAGGTATTGTAGATACTTTCATATGCATTTAGTGGAAAGCTGTTATTTTGACATTACAAACAAACACTTCAATTTTATTAAGACTAGCTTGTAACCGGCCATGTTTTGATATCTGTTTGTTTTTCAAGTGAAACTTTTTAAGCGGCGAATCCGATAATTGGACGAGAATTGAAAGTGAAATTTCAAGGTCACGTTTAGACACATTTCGTTACATGAGAGAGAGGAAAGATATAACGTAGAGGGAAGGAGAAAGACAACTATGCATTGTATATTTAATACACAGAGATAACCGCGTATCCCTTTTTAAGAAGCTTCATTTCGATCACGCTGATACATCATCGCTTCATATTTCAAAACAATACCTATGTGAATTATTTTTGGAGTATTAACATTTTGAAGAAACGAACATACTTTTAACATTTTTATTTATATATAACGCTAGCAAGCAAAACACAGACTTAGTTTAAGATGACAAGGTCCAGCCATAAATTATGTAAATTATATACAAAAAAATATTATTAATAAACTATACTGGCAGGCTAAAATTTTTTATCTGATAATTTAATGGATAGTTCTGGTTTTCCTTAATAAGAATTAAGTTTTAAAACAAAGTAAATTTAATGAACGATGAAGTCTGATTTAATGAAGATAGAAAGACTGATACTTTTCTGTCAATGAATAGCTAATCAATTCATTATAACTGTAATAAATTAGATACAAAATCGCTAATTATTCACACTAATTGTAGATTAAAAGTTCGTGAAGTGTTTATGAATGCGCTATAAAATTGTTTATGGGTTTACGGCAAATAACCTAGAAATTTCGTACAATTGATATCACGGTATTGTTAGATGAGTTGTGGTTAGTTCCAAATTATTTAAAACTTAAACTAATTTCTAAAATTCCTACGCGAGGTTTACACACAATTTTTTAATTATTTGTAGGTTTGTTGGTTACAATTTTACCTGGTGTTAAGTGAAGATGTGTTTCAGGATGGTAAAACGCGAAGCCTAATGGTAGGGCTGGGGCCTCTCTAGTGAATTTATCGTATCACACCTATAGGTGCTTGGCGACAGATTTTCCACTTGACGGTAGTATCTAGACCAGGCGGGCATTAGAAAATGACCTACCACCGTGCTATGGCTTACTCACGATGTTTTTCTTTGCCGTAAGCTGAGACTCATTACAAGGATTCCAACTCACGTCGCCGCATCGATCGATCCGTTGTCCGTACAAGCTACCACTGAACCATTATTGCCTCGAAAAGTTTCCATTAGTGTAAATACTTATTTTTTTAATAAACTCGAACGTTGAGACTACGATAATTTGCATGCTCTCGTTAACAATATTTTTATTAATCCAAGTTGTAACAAAATAAATAAAATCTTATCACGACTGAAACTTTACTTTTATGTACAGTATATACATATTATTATGTAGCAAAACATCATACGATGATAAAAAATTGTCAAGCCTAACTGACGTTGAAAACGATTGATACCACTTTATCTCGTTACACTTTATCGTTGATTATAAACAAATCATATGATTTTTTCGGTTCTCAAGATTGTTATCTGGTTTTAGAAATTCCAAAATTTGTTTTGGGTACTTAATTAACATATTATGTCATTAAATAAAATGAACATTATAACATATCGATTGTCATTTAAGGCCCCCAGTATGGAAATTTTATGAGGAGTGAAATTTATAAAAGCGTTACGTTTTTCTTCGCGACGTACTTGCGTACCCTTTGTTTCACTTTGTAAATCATGTAGGTATGTGTGGACATACATCATCTTGGTTTTAAGTAAATCATAAACATTTCAATCAATCATTCAATCACTCAGTCAATCACCTCTTTGTCTATTATATATTCAAAGACAATCAATCGTACTTGTAGAGTAAATTCCAGTCGTGCGTCGTAGCTGACACACAAACAAACTTCTTAAAATGTATAACTTTGGATATATTATAATTATATTTCTTAGCAGCTATTAATTTAGAATTTATTTAGAACATGAAACCCGTATATTTGTGTTATGTGTAAATGTTAGTAAATAATGAAAACCATTGTACATGATTATTGAACTGACTACTTCATTTGTTAAAATAATACAGCATAATCTATTATGAACTTAATATAAATTACATACCTATTATATAATAAATATTCTTCAACTTATATTTTTGTACAAATCTAGATCTCGGTTTCGAGTTTAGGTACCTATATATTGTATAACCTTTAGCAAATATTACTTAAATATTTCTAAAATATCTTCCATTTTAATGTAAACACAATTATTTGACCACGCGTAACTATTAATTTGGTAATAACACGCAAGTAATAATATTTTTAACAATTTTTAATCTTATCTATCATGTGTCTTGTTACGTGAGTTAGAGTGAGAGGGTTGTTTAATTACTAAACAGATTACGACAGATTACATAAATGGCAAGATAACAATTGTGTTTTAGAGTATTTATTTATTATAAATATAACATTTGTAGTTGCATAAATTTTTATTTTTCTACCTTATTTCGTAACTAGTCATCTTTATTGAAGACCATTACTGCCATTATCGAGTGATTATAGTGTCCTATGATGATTTCAGTATTCTAACAAAATGGTTGCTCCCTGGTGGAATTTTCTTAGGATTTTTTGTGGTATCTTACAATTCATTGTCCATGTTGTTATATCCAGTCGTCTTCACTTGTGCAAAATATCAAACTTTATTATGCAAAGTGTCACCTCTTTACACAATATGGGGTCAAACAATACAAATTGATGAATAACAAACAAAAAAGCTCTACATGAAAATTTGAGTTCCCGCCAAAAACTCATGCTAAATTTTCATTGCAAACTGCTAAGTAAATAGGGATATATTTAAAAAAAAAATTTGCACAGTATATTGTCACCATGACTCATGACAGATTAGTGAAGTACACATAAAATCGTTAAAAAATAAAATAAATTCATTTCAATGTTATAATACATAATTTTCATTAATTTGAAATGGATAATAATAATAATGATAGAATATCTAGATCATGATTCCTTTATTATATTATATGATTACCTATTTATGAAAAAATATTTGATCGTATTAATTTTGTTGTAATGAAATGATGATATTATCTTACATTACAATATTTTTTATGTAAAAAGATAAAGAAAGAAAGAATAAAACTTTTATTGCTGGTATTGTATATTAGAAGAAACTAAGCATAATAATAATAAAACATCACATATTATCTGCTAGAAATGTCCAGAAACGCCCTCTTATTCAGCTACATACTGCATAGATAGTACAGGCTTAAATTTTTTATAATCTAACCATTGACAGGTGTATACGTACGTAATGTAAGAGGTTAATAATAATATTTTAAATTTACAATGCTTTGACTATATTAACAAAAATAAATAGCAGAGCTTGCACTAGACAGTTAACTTTATACAATCGCAAAAATTTACCTACATTATGCATGAAATACATAATTGTGACTAGTGAATTAAAAACAAATAATTTGAAAATCGACAAAGAATCGATAAGCGCAAAATAGACAAGTCACATCACTAGTAAATAGTTAACTGTCATCTGTCTCATGCACATTGCTTCTAGAAGTTTGTGGAATGGATTAATAGCTTACGTTCCTTGTCTTTGTTTCTGGGTTCCAATATATTAATAGTATTATATAATTATTGTTTATTTTATGGTTCATTCATCGTTTTATGTGATACAAATAATATTGATATCATAAGTTAATGTTTTTTATTTTACATAAATACCTATATTTAATATTAATAAGAGCTATAAATTATTTCCATACAATTTAATAAGCGAAATTTATCTCAAAACTTCTGATGGATACTTAATGACATCATAATTTATATATCTAGCGTTTATTTGAATTTGATTTAAAAAAACCACATGTATATTATACGTCACTATGTTTATCATTTACCTACTAGTATATATTTTGATAAGTAATAATAAAGTTTTTATTTTTGTTGTTATCGTTTAGAATAAATAAATAAATGTTAAATTTTATAACTGGGTCCTATAAGATCAAAATTAACGGGGTTTTTTTTATTGACAACATTTTAACCATAAAAAAATATTCATTGGTTTACGAAATTAATTTAAATATTTATCTACATATGTATATTTAACAGAGATAACAGATCTTATAAAATAAAAAAATATACTTGCCTAATACTCTTTTATGAGTCATAAATTAAACTAAATGTACGAAATATTCCGGATTTGGCACTAAACAATTTTTTTTTATCATTCTGTAGACCAGTTATATGTCTGCTTCTCTGTGACATTATTCTTCAGAACAGAGCTCTATGATGCGTTGAGAAAAAGATTTTATATTTAAACTATTTATTATTTAAACTGACAATCACTAATGTCAAACTAGAAAATGATTTTGCGATATTTAGGTATTTTTGTACTGTTGTAACTACTACCATATATTTTACGGTAAAATAATTTATTTGTAAGATTTGAAATAGTTTATTGAGGGTTTTTATTTATTAATTGAAATGCTTGTGTTATTTAACATACTGACATAACTACATACATTAATTACATAATTTAATATTATCATTAAATTATTCAGGAAACTATAAAACATGTATATGGCGAACAAGTAATAATAAAAAAAACGCTTCGATTGTACCACGAGAGACGCGATTTTGTCCTCTTTTTCAAGGTTCAATATTTTTTTAGAAAAACTTATCAATAGGTATAATAACTCGTACGGTTTTACGATTAGCACCAACTTAGAGACATCACTAAATATTTTAAAACTACAATAAACGTAACATATGAAATGTCAGTTTACTCCATAGTCACAATATACAAATAGTTAACGCAACGCGATTTTTGATAAGTTAGAAATAATATTAATTGATGGTTTGTAGAAAGATAAAGAAAAATATTGAAATTTATTATGTACTTATGTTTATATGTAAATATAGAATTGTAAAACCCCTTTGACTCACTACAAATCAGCACAGGCAACGCCGCGCGCAATAACTATTATACATATTTTGTGTAATAATATAAATATAATAATTAATAATAATAATATGTAAGTTAGTCTGAAGAATAAAACGTGTTGCTGCCAATAGTAGCTACTGGATTCTATAAACTTTAGCATGCAACATTTCTGTATATGCCTTATATTTTTAGGGTTGTCGCAATCATTTCAAGTAACATAACTAAACTACTAAATATCAAATTTATTCTGTATTGAAACCTCAACATATATGCATATTTTTATACTACAAAAAAATGAGTAGTAAACACTATTTCACCAGAAAATAAATATTTGTACAGGTTTGTCAAGTTTCCCGTTTATTACATCCCTTTGTTTTCAAATAGTAAGTATAGTATAGTAAGTCACATTTAAAGTATATATATATATATATATATATATAATATATACTAGCCTCTGCGCGTCACATTTTTTGCGTAGACTATGATCAGATTTGTGTCCAGAGAGAAATGAAAAATATGTAATTTATAGAGATAAAAAATATCCTATGTGCTCTATACAAATATGTAAACTATATGTGTGTTAAACTTCATCCAACCCGTTCAGCTGTTTTTGCGTGATTGAGTAACAAACATCTAAACATACAAAATTTCACATTTATAATATTACTAAAAGTGCCCCGCGGTTTCATCCGCGTATAGTTTACAATACACCATCAAAAAACACCTTTAAAGAGTAGCCTATATATTAATCCACGGTGTCAGCTACCTCGATACCAAATTTCATCAAAATTGGTCCAGTCGCTTGAGCGTGAAGAAGTAACAAACATATAAATACACTCACAAACTTTCGCCTTTATAATATTAATTAATTAATAAGAAATAAGATTAGTAGGCGAGGATACTTCTAAAACCACTTCAATTTTCGACCCTTAAATGCATAGTGATCGATGTATTTGAACATCAAAATGTTTTTGTAAAAATATTTTTCAAACTCAATTTTTTTTTCTTTATTTACATTTTATTTTTATTTTCATGCTAATAATTCTAACTGTGCTTTAAAAAAACATACAATCGAATTATGTATGATATATAATATGTTACTATGCATTTAAGGATCTATTAATGTACGTTATAATTGATTGGCAACCCTGGAACGGAGTAGGCCACCAATCAACCGCGCCGCTGAGTGCGTGAACGCATCGTTTCGCAGTCAGTAATTTTGTGTCGTTACTAGCTCTCGAGCCAGTCCACCGCACCGGACCGGTTATAAGCCAATTACGAGTCAGCAAAAGTATGCAAAAAATTATATTTAACTGAATTTATTGTATAATTATATAATAGGACGTTAAACAATTAACCACGTCTGTAATAGATATTTGTCTGTGTCTAAAACTACGAACAAGCGTATAACCGTATCTGTTTGGAAAGGGATAATAACACTCTATCGAAAGTCATTGACTTACTACAAGGGTACCTTACTTGGTAAAACAGCTTTTTAAAAATAATATGCAATGTATTTTTTCGTCGTCTAGTAAATAGGTAACATCATAAGTACTTCATGGAAAATATATTTAGACGTTTTTTTGTATTAGGCACTTTTACAAGACGAATACTAACATAGTTTAAATCAAATTAAAACTTAGATATATAAAGGTAATAAAAAAAACATAAAATAAAATAATTTATAGGGCATTCATAATCTAGTAATTGTCTTTGTTTTTAAGAAACATTTAAAATATAAATATATATTCATAAAAATATATACTTAAAAGTTATAAGCAACTCAAACCGTATAAAAACCGAATTACTTTAATGTACTAAGTGTACATTTTTTCTTTTAATAAAAAAAATTGTACTTACTTAAAAATTGATTTTGAAATAACAATTAAACTGTAATACTATATAAAAAGCAAAATTCAGAAAATCAGATAAGCTCATAAACTGAATTATTTCAAAAATAATTGCAATTATTTTTATAAATATGTATTTGTGTTAAATTATCTTAAAAAGAAGCAATATTCATTTTAATTTTTTAAATAGAATTTTTGTATATCCTAGCTTACTTGATATTTAATTCACGTAATTTTTAACAAACGAAACGAAGGTCGCATGAGTTTCGGTAAACAAACCAATTATTTTTTATTATTTTAAACAATACTCCTACGTATTATTACTGGAGTTCTTAGGTATCCAGGTAATAATATTATATTATATTATATATGTCTTAATATGTAAATATCAATAATATAAAGCTGAATAGTGTTTTTTTTTGTTCTTGTATTAACGCACTAATCTCTGGAACTACCAAGGAAATATTTAAAAAAAATTGTTTTTCGTTTTATTGCCTATTTATTGAAGCAAGAAGGCACATAAGAAGTTCAAAACATTAACGCCGCGCAAAACGTCCCAGTCATCGAGAAGAATCAAAAAGAAACTCGATGGGGTTTATCGATATATTTTTCATAATTATATATTTAAAACCATATATGCATTGCTTACAGTTGATTGTAATTTTTAGTAGATGTACAGAGGGAGAGTCACTTCTAAACATCACTATCATTCACGTAATTGTCCATGCACCCTTTCGACAATAAAAATTGCGTTACTGGACTAAGTGGGGGGCTTAATGCTTATTACACCAGTAGGATAATAAAATTAAGTATTATAATATATACCACATCGAAATTTACAGTTTTATAAAAATGTTACCTTAAAGGACGATATATAATTATATTCTATTGATTGACGTATAGAAGACTTTATTTTACCTATCGTTTAATTTGAGGCCTAGAAAGCTAAGAGCCTAATTCCTAAGTCGAAGAACTAGAAATCTAGTGACAGGTGTAGCTATCCCGTTTACGGATGTACAAACTTATTTTTAAAAAAGTTTTAAAATGACCACTAAATACAAGCGCATAAAGATTATAGGATGGCAACGTCAAATTTGTTAGGGCAATGCGCTTACGAACGTTCCCATGCGATCAAAGTACGTACAGCATATTTTTTTTTTTATATTTTTTTTTATTTATCTTAAACGAGTCTACAAAGAGAATATTCTGGTTTTGCAAGGCAAGTTGCAACGCCGATATACAGAGTTAGCTTTCGATGTTATCAACGTATGATAGTTATTTAGAGTTAGGTTAGTTAGTTAGTTTCTTCTTCTTCTTCCTAATTTGGCAATCAGTCCTTTTTATTACTGTCAATATAGAGTATCCTATCTTAGAACGATTTCAGTATCCCAACAAGATGGTGGCTCCCTTGTTAGAACTTTCTAGGGTGTTTACGTGGCACTTTAAAATGTATGCTTCCAGTTTATATTTATAATCCATTTCACTTATGCACAATAACTAAACTATCACGCCAAATACATGGTCAGAAACCTAAGTTAATTAATAAAAAATATAATATTTCACTCCAAGATCCTGCCAAAAACTGTCTTATTAAAATAAATTGTAAATTAATTATATGATTGGGTTATGTTAAGTATAGTATTTTACATAATAAATCACTCAGCTGATTTTGGAAAGCTAATAATTCCATAAATTCAATTATTTTTTAAGGCATCGGTATGAAAAGACGCGAATAAACCAAACAAACCAATTTATGTTACTAAATGTTTTTCTATCATCATATCACTTGGGTAGGCAGACAGGATGGAATACCACTTTTCTCTATTCCCACACCATACTTATTCGCTTCTTTTATATTTTTAATATTAAACTCTCTATGCCTCAGTGTCATCTCTAAGCATTTCCCAGTTGTTGCTAAATATAAAATAAATTATTGTCGCAATAATAAATACATATTGGACGGTAAACAAAAGCAGTTTCGTTTAAAATGTGAGTTATAAGTGTATATTTATTTTTGGGCAGTGCCTATTTGAAAAGCTCTTCAGAGAAAAAAACACTAGAGAATCCAAAATTCCAGTTACATCGAACTACAAAAGTTATAGTGTAGAAGAAAAAAATATAAAATAATTGTTGGTATGTACGGAACACTTAATCACTTGGTACTCAGACCAGAGGCTAAATGTGATAAGCTTTTACTAGATAGGAAGGTAGAGTCAATTTATATTTGTATATAAAAAACATTCTTTCAACTACACTAGCCAGTGCGTTGGGCGCCATTATAACGTATAAGAATATATTATTAAAAACACGTTTTGCAGTGCGAAGGGCGGTTCTTATCCATACCATATTGTAAGGCAGTGAATCCTGGAGTATGTCAAAAGCGTTACAGAAAGATGAACGAAAAAATTTCGATCTTTTCGCTCCATATTATGTAAAGTTCCATAGACAGTTCGCGTATGAAAGAAACTACATAGTATGGTTGAACTGGAAGAGGGTGTCATCAATATTATGATTAAAGGTATACCTTCTTTAGTATGTAAAAATGAAGAGCATGAGTGACGAAAGACTTACAAAAAAAAACGATAGGTGTCGAGGGACACCCGGTAGAAACATGTTCCTTTCGCTATATATTTTGTGACGACCAAACTTGAACGCACTTTCGTATGTACAGTACGAGTGATCCGCTGATGCATACAAATCTGGTCATAACACAGCTAGGCCAATTCCACAACGGTTATAGTCTTGTGAATCCTATATATACATGTGTATGTTTGTTTCTTTTTAGTGTCGGTCGGGTCGGACATTTTTTTCAGTTTAGCTCCCATCATGCGATAAAAAACTTCGTTCCTTAATGGAATATATTATGTAGAACTTGAGGTCAAGGTCAACTGAAACTGATTTATGCGCATTTAATAGGAAAAATTGTGTATAGATAACGTAAAAAGTACTCGGATGTGGAACTGTGAATGCATGGATGAATTTGAAGAAAACGAAACATGATGCTCTATCCTTTTTGTGTAACTCCGTAGAGATATGGCATGATGATACAAAAAAAGATATTTAAACAAATAATGCAAGTAGCTCAGAACACAATTTAAAAACAATAGTACAACTCGTAGTAGGTACCAGTCTCGCCTTTTCATTCCATGATCGTAATATTAGCACAAATTAACAATTTTTGCGTTGCCCGGTCATGATGCCTTATCAAAACTTCAATAAACAGTAAAACTGCAATGATACAGTATATATGAATTAGAATCGTTATTTAAAAACATAATACGAATTTAAACTCAAGCCTGCGAAGCCCTATAATGTAAAAAATGTAAATGCCCTCCGTGACTAGGACAGCTTCTTATGACCTTGGCGGCGGCCATTACTTTTTTGCGCGTTCAATGTTGCCAACATGTCGGCGAGTTGTGCGTTGTTTTTTTTTTTTCATATAAGGCAACTCGTTATGCAACCTTTTTATTTGAAAACAGAATTTGCAATTATTAAATGTGCCTCTTTAATTATTACTTGCAAATAATATACATAACTTTGAGGCTTGGTAATAGATTTTTTTTTATTTTAACTTAAAAAACATTGCAGTGGAACTTGTCTTTGATTCTTGTTTGTTATTAAATAAATGTGTATGTAGATTTTTTAAATAAATTAATTTAAAAAAATAAGTAGCAGAAAATACAGTAAATTGTATATTATTATATAACGTGTCTTGTTATTATGACGTATATTCCATACTGCTTTTTTTTTATTATTTTGCATCGACATTGTCCAATTATCTTATCGCGGTAACAATTTTATCAAAATGTTCGCAAGTGAACAAATATTGCGAGTTTGTGAGTGATAGAGGGTTATGTCATTAGGGTTGTCGCATATGCTATGATATATTATACCTATTATAATAAAAAATAAGAAAATCGTTAAAACTTGTTTAATAATACTTATTACTTCTAAATTTCAATGAATATTTTATGGAAATCATAAATTACACTTAGTTCATCCTAATAAAGCTTGCGTGACACAGGTCAAATATTTATTTTAGAAATGTAGCATTTTAACTCAAGCCGGAAGTTTATTTTTCGATTATTGATTCTTTTTTAGTGCCAAATATAATTAATAAAATTTGACTATATTTTATTTCAATTAGACTGCTTCATTAGTCTAGTGGTCGTAAGCGCGACTGCTATGATCGAGGTCCTGGGTTCAACTCCCAGGTCGAGCAAAGTGTTATTGGGTTTTTCTATGAAAATTCTCACTAGCAGCTCGGAGTTTTGGTTTGTGCCCGATTAATGGCAATAGGCTCGCCCCGATTACATGGGACCTAAAAAATATACACGGCGAAATATGGGTGTACAGTACACCTCTGCCTAACCCTTCGGGGATACAGGTGTGATAGTATGTATGTATATATATAAAATTTGTAATGAAAAGTGAGATACCTAATATTACTTTATGCAGGCAACCCTTCGCGAAATATACGCGTCGTATGTTATCTGTTCCGCTTGACAAGGCTCCATAATCCGCTTCCTAATGGAGATAGCACGTTCGTGGGATTCGGTGACGAAGTTCGCTAATCGAGTGTTAAGATTAGTCTTACGGAAAGGTTGTTTATTGGTGAATCGAGTGAGACTGTCACCTTGATACGCCGCAGACGCAATTGTTTCTATGCCAGTAAACATGCATTTGTTTACGCCTCTAACACTGACTGGGGTTGGGGATGAAGACTTGTGTCTGTACTTTTACTTACTATTTCTTAAGATATTAAAATGTTAAATTAACTCGACCAACGCACCCGTGTGTGATTTTGTTTTTCTCGCATCTCGTAATTGCCTACAGCTTGCCAAACTGCTTGACGTTCGTAATTACTGCTGCAATAATAAGATTCGTAACGTGAAGCTATAATAGCCTAAAAAAATACGCTATAAAATGCAAAAAGATTTTTTTTACCTGACTATTAGTCCCAGTGGTTAGCGCGTTCAAAAAACCCAACAAAAAATAAATCTCTCGAGTTTTATAATTTTTTACTATATATAGATTAGTCTTATTTATATAGGACTTTAGACTAAGCTAGCAAGTTAAACACAAATATTGATATTAATTTCATTTACTATACAGAAATCTTTGCGTGGTTCACCTTAAAATTATTTTACCTAATTATATTTATTTTAAACGAGATTTATGTTTTCAATAAACTCAAAACAGGGGTTAATAATAAGTATTGGTTTTTATTGAAACTAATATAACGGTTTCGTACATTTATTTCAGGCTTAAACAAAAAGCGTTCTTCATAATATTGCATCCGATCGCCGTTTAGGTGAACTATTTTTACTAGAATAAAAAATAGAACATATTTCAATTTACACATCACAATTATTTCCCTTTACCCTATGATCTTACAATTTATAATATATGATATAGATACAACTTATTCTGTAATTAATAGTGAAACATCATGAAGTAAACCAACCTGAAATTATTCCACTTTCTTCACTCTCAAAGTCCGCATCACATCGTTAGCACAACATTCAAGGACAAATGATACACAGATACAAACACACACCACACCTACAAGGGTGTTGGGTGTTCGTTGGGCTCCCCATAACGTAACCGCACTTGTATATCCGACTCTAGTACTCGGGAAATGGGTTTTATATTCGCACGGGACACATCTTGGAGAGTCTCGGGCTGCAGATTGAATAAACTGCTTGACACAGATTCACATTTCGGGTCAAACGGGCCCGGACAGTAAACAAAATGTTTCGCAGCGTCACCTCGTGTTTGGAAATGGAATGAATGTGTAGAACTCTCTTTAGTTAATTATTCCCACTTATTTGCTTCCTTCATCTAAATAAAAATAAACAGAAATATAGTTAAAGTGATTATTTCCTTTTTTTAAATAAATACCTTCATACAATTTTATATTTACGGTACCTACTAAATTATTTTATTAATTTAGTATTAACAACAGCGTTATTTTTAGATAAATAAGATTTAGATAGATAAGATTAAGTTAAATGAATATATTTTTCTAATATTTATTTCGCTATGTTTGTTAGAAATATTCACCTAAAAATTTAAATATGTTCCTATAAATACATGTGACGTATGAAATCTGAAACACTGGTATACAGTTGCAAGGCATAATATGTTTTGACAACGTTGATAAGATAGCAGTAACAGCTTGAATCTGGAAATTTCCCGAAATGTAAGAGAATTCTAGAGTAAACTAATAACAATTTATATTCTTTAACAAACTACGCAACAATAATGATTATAAAGTTAAAAGTCATTATTAAAATTTTTTAAATTACAATCATCAAATTCTTTTGGTAACTTAACATGAAATAAATAAATAGCAAAGTTTAAATTAGCAGAACATCACAGCTAAGTAAACAAATAAACATTGAAGAAACAAAAGTCGAACACTAAATTAAGACAAGTATCAGCCGTAACACGTAACACATCTGGAATATAACTATAAAAATGAAATCTCTATATTTATTGAACAGACTAAAAATAATGTAATAAAAGAAACTGTCATAATGCTTGCTAAAAAAAAAGAAATTTATTTCAAGAAGCCACCAAGACCAAATTCAGTTCGAATTTTTTTTCCCCCGTAAAACGACAAAATCACGGCATTGCGCGTAATGGTAAGCAAAGTGCATTCCAAAAATACCGGTATCACCAAAGAATCTACAATCCATCTTAAGTCATCGTCGTTTTGCCTGCTCAAATGTCTCTTCCTGTTGTAGGAAAGAGTCAACACAGTGGCCGGAAAACGGTTTCACGGCTTCACTGTATGGCAAAGCGAACTTCTTAATTCGTGCCGAAATGGGGATCACTCTCAAGCTGTGGCTCCGGTATGTCTGTTGTTAGAGGCAAAAGAAGTAATTATGTTGAACAGCTCTTCAGAAATCTGGCCTTAATATAAACGGTATATCGTTTTTCCTTTACAGTAAACAGTGGCGTAGGTTGGAAGGAAAATATTGAAGTCAATTGTAAACGAGTCTTCGATGTTGATCACTGATGATAAAATCAACAGCGGCGCCACAGCATCAATTAGCATCTGAAAAGAGCCATCTATTGTACAATTACTCATTGTGGTTTCACACAAAGGAATGACCTGACTTCCCTTATCTCGCGTTTTGCAAACTTAAACCAACAATTGGGTAAAACGATTGTATAAGAAGACGTAGTGTTGTCATTAACAAGATAAATATTTCAACCAGCAGATATAAATTTGTGTTGCCTATCGTTCGAACTGCATCTATTTGAATGTAAAAAATATTGTTGAAAACTTGTATGTGTACTACTTTGTAACATTCGTTTTTTAATATTGTATATATCTCTATACAATATTGTTTACAGCTTTTAATTACTTCCATCTGAGCGACCGTGCTCTGATCGAGCTTATTGTCTTCGAAAATGTATATGTACGTATATGTGTATATGAAGTAGAATTCTCTCTTAACAGTTGTCCTTTTTATAGGCGCTAAGAAATTAAAGCAGAAAAACTGACATTTCTTTATTATTTCTAGATCACAGAAACAGATTGCGCAGAAATCAAAACTATATATTTTAGATAATTTTGTTTTTAGTTATAAATATAACCTAATACATATAACATAAAATTTAACATATATGTGTAAAATTAATGGCTTTACTAAACTGATAAATAACAAATCATAAATAAAATTATGGCTCTATTACACACAGCAACGTGTTGAATAAAACCTCAGGCCATGGTATGCTAAGACAAACCCCAGAGGTTTTATAGGATGCCTATAACAATAACTTGTATATGAATTTATTTGTGAAATAAATAAATAATCGAATACAAATAAATACAACTGAAGTGTATCTTTGTAATGTCAAAATAACAGCTTTTTACTAAAGACATATATACGAAATTTTTTTAATACGTCCGTCTGTCTGTCTATTTGTTCCGGTTAATCTCCGAAACAGTTGGACCGATTTTGACGGGTCTTTCACTGGCAGATAGCTGATGTTATATAAGGAGTACACATTTTAAAGAATTCGGTACACCACACAGAACTTTCGCAGGCGTGCGCACAACGGCTTATCCAAGTTGCTGTAATGCATGTATGCGAGTGAAGCTATTAGTGACGTTATATTCTCATTGTAAATAATACATAATTTATACGAATTTTACATTGTCACCGGAAAAATAAACCAACTAATGTCTCATGACTAATGTTTTTGATATTACCTGCCTGAGTATCCGAGAGAAAGTGTTTCTTTTCATTCATTAGTACCAGTACTTTAAAATGCAAATATTCAAAGCAATTCTACTTTGTTTTTCACTCATAAAGTATCTTTATACATCTATAATATTGACATAAAGTAAAATATTGTTAATTTTATGTACGTATAAGACACATTTTTGCTTTTATAAACCTTCTGTTTATTTAAACGGCGGTGTTCGTGAAGAATTTCAAATAACACGCAACGTGTTGTGTGGTGCATGGTAGTTACCGATCTTGTGCATATTTCATTTCCCCGCTCATAAACCGTTCTGCATGATGGCTCATACCTTTGGCAAATTTTGATTCGATAGAATTTATTTAGTTTATTCATTTTAGATTTTAAATTTGTTATTCTTTGATCACCAGATAAATGTATGATTGTTTTATCCGTTTCACTGTAATTTAATGAATATCAGTGTCAAAACTGACACTTCACCTTCTACGAACAACAGTTATTAAATACGATTCGATATTGCCTTTGCAGAAAGTTTTGCCGTTTAATTATACATAGGATAATTAAACACGGACACGTTTAACTTTAATCGATATTATCTATATTAGTACGCCACATAAATATAATATTGCATTATAAATATTGTAAATTTAATACGGGCTTACATTTACTTTTTAATTGCTCGATAAAATTTTGTATTTAGATAATGTTTTACTACTCAAGTTTACCCAGATATGTGTTTTCTTTCTTTTTAAGACAAGAGCCATTTCAACCGTGTTTTGTTGTTTTTGATAGTAAAACATTAGTTCTAAAATAATATATTTATTTTTCGTTTTAATTTTTTAAAATGGCTAATATTGGTACACTTCCCCTTATTTACGTTACATATTAAATAGCCAGTATGCGATCGGGTCCTTCAAGCGAATCAAAAAAGGCATTTACGCAGGCTGGCATGACAGCGGTGGCTGGACATGGATGAAGATGAATATCTACCGACAGTCATTGACATTGTTCCAATGTATATACATATTTATCTTAAATCATCTAAATACAACTGGCTATACACTGATTGACTATGATATAATTTTCATCATGTGTATGGTCGTCATGTTTAAGTCGAATACACCGCACTGCTCTAAAAAAATATTTTTAAACGCCTAATTTTCGCATGTGACCACTACCTGTCTACTTTAATTTTTTAAATTCAAAATATACGGTTAAGTTTAAATCCCGAATAATGGCCATTAAAATGTATACTGAAATTAAGTTCAATTTGAAATCACCCATTCACCTTGAGTCATCTTAATTCCTTTGTCATTATGCACTCTGAAATATTGTAACCCAATCGTGGATCATTCGTGTCCTTATTACAATCAATAACGTTTAAACCAATCGCACATTTGCACCTGATTTTAATTTCATTCATTACTGCAATTTGTTATTCGCTTTTTGTAACAAATAATCGACTTCATGGATAGATTTCACCTTCCTTTGTCATCATATCACCTTATCCTAAAAATAATAACTGTAGTCAGCTATATTTCTAAAAGAAAACCTGAAACCATATTAATCCCTTCTTCTTGAAAAACAACATAAATTACATTCAACATGTTATTTTGCAAAAGGTAAATACTACTAAGTTATAAATTATATTAAGAATACTGCATCAAAGGTCAGATTTACGGCTTCAATGATGGTACACCCACTTGTATAGCGTCTACATGCAATGCCAAATCTGTATTATAATTATTGTTTATCGCTCATAATCATATAAAAACATCTAAAGTTATATTATCCAATGTTTGGCAAACAAGCCAGCACAATAATTACAAATCTACAAACCCAGTGGCAAACATTACAAATGTAATCTCCGGCGCGGTGGTCCGACGACACCCACACTTGTTTGTATCGATACACGCACACTTGCGGTTTTATTTATCGGCACATCGAACGGTTGTATGCGTGCGTTGAATGACGTCATGCAATTGTCATCGTTGTCACGGCTAACTAGTGACACTTGGTCTCTCTCTATTCCTGCCTCTGTTTTTCATAAACTGTTATAGTGCAATTAATTAAGCGATGCAGAAATGTTTACAAAATAATACGTACGCTTAATTTTGATCGTATAGTATTATTATAATTAATATTATTTTAGTTGTACAAATAAGACGAAAAATTGGTAACATAAATTGGGTAAGCAGCTACTTCTTTTTTTAATAAGGTAAACTTGATATGCAATATATACGTAGTCTAAATTAAACTACTTTCTGTTCACTTTTATGGTTATAATTTTTACTTGCTCCAAATTTGTCGAAACTTGCAATTCGTACCGTTAAATCACCTGGCAAGGCCGACTCACGGCCTAAATAATGTATTGGCGATGATTCAACTCTGATCACGGTTTCTATCAATTATAACAAGAGTCAGATTAATGGTTTATTGTAAAACTTGTTTATACAAAAAGTAGTTCGCCATATAACCTTCATCGATTTAATCATAGATATGGGAAAACAATTAATCAAAATCCAGAAATTAACCCTACATAGCAAAAGTCGTCTGCAAATGAGGAATCCAGACTCTTTTAGTAAATATGCAATACATTTTCCTTATTATTCACGCAGATACCTTCTCTTGTGTCATAACTTCAGTTATCGTTTTACTTAGAAAATAAATTTCTTAATGTCAAACGATTTAGACTATTCTGAGTTCATCCCGTCTTCATTCCAAGATAAATTAATACTGATCATTCAATTTAAGACAATAATTGATAACTGAACTGAAGTTACTTTACAGTTTACACCGTAATTTAATTGAAATCTATATATCGGCATTGTCGATACAGTTGTTCTACTGGTGACAGCCGGCGGCGCTTACGTCTGCAAACAGTAACTGCCAGATGGTGTAATGAAGGCCACAGGTGATTTAATGGCAATCATAGCGATCAATTTTAAGTTAGAAAATTTAACCGCAGCTAATTCTTGGTTTACTAATTCATTTCCTATTGGAATAATTGGTTTTGTTTTGTGAACAAGAACAAATTGTTTCATTGCTTTTAATATAACAAATACTATAAATTTAGAAATTCTGAAGCACAACCATTCTAAAGAGCCAAGTTAATAAGCTATCGATAAATAATCGGAAAGCTTAGAATTACAAATGAAACTACTTGATTAATTATAATGCAGATTTATTACAGTTTTAATATTTCGCATTAGTCTTCAAAGCAGTTTAAAGAATATCGTCCAATAGTTTTCGATAATTTCAGCGAGTAATAACTTTAGTGTGCCACTTCGTCGTAAATGATGTATGGATTAATTGAACACGGTGCGGTGTCATATTTAAAAACAAAAGAAGTTTACAAAAAATGTTTCCTTTAATGTATGGTACACTACTACTTCTAAATTATGAGATCGTTGTGATATTCCTCCGCGGAGTATATTAACCTTATTTCATTTTAAAAGAAAATAAACGTAAAGGTTATTTATTTAATTTCGATTGTCGTTTTACGCCTTCAGTGATGTCTTACTACACTGCCAACCACACGAGGTACCGCTACCTTTGAAAGTTGCACACGCCGACCTCACAATATATCGTAAAGCAATGAAGTAGTACATATACGGATATCCAATGATAAATCACTTTCGTTTCAGTGAAAATTAATAATTTACTAATTTATGTATCGATGTCAAAAGACATCAGGGCAAAGTTTTCGAACTGACTATACCGTTAGCCTTATGGGCCCTGAAGCCTCAGACGGCTTTTATAACTTCATTAGGCTTGTAGGGCAAAGTAATATACATTCAAACAATGTAATTTGACATAATTTTTCCCTGACTTTACTTCGTACCTTCCGCGCATAATTTCAAGGACAATAGGAGTTCGTCGAGACTCAAATCACTCAAGTATCTTTTTCATTGGGAAGTGACACGGTCGACGACGAGACCTTGCCCCCCCCCCACTCCCTCCGCCGGGGCTCTGTTGACGTCACCGTCGCCATCTTGCAGTGACACGTTACCTAGCAACGAGCGACGCTGCTTAGCCAGGATTTGCAGCATATTTTTCATGATATTATTTGTTTTGAGGACTCAGGCATTATTTTATTTTATTTCATTATATTTAATGGCTTTTATGAAATATAACAAAAAAAAAACAAACAAATAATAAATATAGGCACCAAAGTTAAGTAAAAAGCAAAACAAGATTATTAAGGTTAACATAACACAAAAGAGTCACTAATGACTCATCATTCTAAGGTGATCTACATCGTCATCATCAAGAGAGGCAGGGTACAAAGAAATTTCTTTAGAGTTTTCTCTCTACTGGGAGCAGTCGGGACTGATGGAATACTTCCACCCTACAGAATATCGCATCCAAATAACCTTATGTAATTTTGTTCCTGCAGTTATTAGGGTTTCCAGGTCTGCTTGGGGATGGGGGCACGGTAGCCGCTTATCATTAGGTGGGCAGTTTGCGTGTTTGCCACAATAGTTGTATAGAAAAATGTCTGAAAAGAACCTTGACCTCTTCACTTTTGGGTCTCGACAAGTCATGGAACATGCCATTGTAAAGAATGTTCAGTTTTAATCTTCATCCGTATGTATCCGTATTTATAACCATATGTTCTCATGTTTCTTTTATATCTTTATTATAAGAATAATAATTATTGTAATAATATATCGTTATTCGAGGTACTTATTACACTTACCTCAAACTCCTTTGTCATTTATCCGTTACGTTAAGTGTTTTTGCAAAATAAAATGCTACCTACACACGACTTCCAAAATAAAACATTTTGTTGTTATTATAAAAATTCTTCTGTTAACTTGATTTGGTTATTTTCTATATAGATTAAAAGTTGATACAGATGTAAGTAAATGATAATTTATTAGAAACCTTCACGTCCAAAAATGTAGTGTTAAATTGCATTTATTTACGTTTAATTATGTACTTGTGTAGGTAATATAAAATACAGTTGCATGTTTATTGTATATACCTACTATATTTCATAGAATATTTAATATTTACCTGTCTTTTTGCAAAGCCCTCAACAAAGATAGTCGAGTCAATAGAGTTAGGTATTCTTATACATACTAACTTTATAAAACTAAACACAATATGTACTTTATATTATTAAGTGAGAAGTTTTTGTATAGGTACATACATATATTATATATAAATGTTCAGTTTCTTGGAAACGGCTGAAAATATTTGGATGAAATATTGTATTTAGATAAGGTTCACTTTCCAATTTTACCTAGGTAGGTGTTTTTTGTTTTCAAGACACTTAAAGATATTTCGGACAAATATTATAGTGATTAAGAAATCACGACGATAACAGTTCGGTCATATTTGTATACCATAACAGTGTAGGTATTGCACTATATACAGGTTTCATATTTTTAATTAGCTTAAAAGAGTGATAGCGGATTAACATAAAGCAGTATTATTGGCTATTATATTAATACTCGAGGAGAAATCTTCGAACACCTTTTCAAGTATGTTGCGCGCACGGAGGAGGAGCGTTAGATTTGGCATGGTTAAAGTTTATATGGAGAAGGAGTGCAGAAAGCTAAATTTACTAAATAATATTTCAAATAAAATAATACTGTGAATGATATCAAGACCAGTGCCATTGTACTTAGACTCCCCAAAAAATGGTGATATAATATTCATTGTTCACGTTCCTACTGTAAATGTCTACTATAGTCTACATCCAAAAAATCGTTGACAAAATGTAAACCATTGGAGGACCGCTAGTAGACATTTAATACCAAGCATTTTATCAACTTGGTATAAAAACATTTAGATAGTGCATTCAATTAGCATCCATAAAATGCGTCCATATTTTTTTAGTTATCCGCTGATTATATAAAAGTTATTAATTAGTTTATAAGATCATTATAGTAATTTAAAAGCAATAATACAAATATTTAAAGGTGGTATAAGTCCAAAGTTCGACATTGCACGCAACACCACCACACCAAATTCTTTAGTAAAGTAGCAGACTTCGCACTCGTGTTTTATTATATTCAATGTGGTTGACAACACGCACTTTCACATAGTGAGAACCTTAGCTCCAACTTAGTCAGTAGTTCTAATCCCGCATATTACTACAATCTCGCTTGAGGTTGATTATATGTAGTTATGAGCTGCAGTGACAACTTAATATTAGTTAGACTACGTGCTCGTTTACTATTATTATATAAAGAAATAGCAACCAGAAAATATTGTGTAAGTTCGCAGTCCTACTTTAGCTGTATCAACACAAGGTATTTTTACATTTAAGAGTACAGCTGTTAATAAATAATACAGTAGAATGCATCCTTAATTTAGGCAGATTAAATTTCTAAAATCTTCTACAACAACCTACTACATGGTTTGCTACTTAAAAGAAGTTCTTGTTGGATTGGAATAGATTCATTTTTTGCTTGATGTTTAAAGAATATTATTAAGTCTGGAACAAACAATTCAGACCAGAGAAAATTATCGATCGATGAATTCATTGAAACAATAAAACTAAATTCCTGGAACATTTGGAGAGGAATTCTAAGACCAAAAATATTTAAGTGGACTAAATCTGTATGGGATGAATACTGATAGACTATACTTTCTATCATCAACTTATTAAGTATAAATAAATGGAAAACAGGAAAATGGACACCGGTATGTTCCGACAACTGTATTTGAAACCCAGATCCCTTTCAGGTTTTAGCATGTTACATCGTATACACATCTAATATCTTTTACATCGACCTCTATTTCTTTGTTTTATTTTTCTCTCTTTATTTAATGTCATTCACACGCTCTACGTTAAAAATTACATGCCAACAAATATTTGTAAATTGCTAGAATTTTTTTTTTGTTAATGACAAGGTTAGTTTCTTAAAGGCAGAGTCGCGCATTTTTATAGCGAGATACGATCATTATTTACAGATATTTAACATAATATTATTCATCCACGAAACGATTGAAGAAAGTTGAAGCCGTTAATTTTATCGACGACATATTAGTTACATCGTTAGAAAACACCTATGATTTCCTGTAGGTTATTAAACCAGATTTTAAGAGAGAACCTGACAGGACATTAACAAATAGAAACGCTTAACAAAACAGTAAAAAGAAATACTTAACGAAATGAATTAGGTAATGTGTTCGAATAAATTAAGTCTAAAAAAGATGTTAGTTTAACTTAATTCTACAATTTACGTAATATTGCACTTTACATTCACTTTTAGATTGAAATTTTGTTATAAGTGTGTATTAATTAGGCATATCTTAGAAACTCAACAACAGAAATAAACTGTTGTCGACATCTCTTTGCGTAATGTGATCCTTGTTATTATGTCATTATATTGGAATTTCACAAATCGAGCGGAATGACCAAGGGCTTTGCAAACGGCATGTTACTATAGCGTAGTTTGCACATATTGAACCAACACTTAGAAAAAGAATTGTATCTAGGATTCTAGAAAAAACTTCTTGTTTTTATCCCTTCTAAGTATCCCATCCAATGTTTTCCTCGACCACTATACTCTGTCAATTGTAATCCCAGAATTAACAGTTTTTATGGACATTCGTCACACAATTTAAGATCTCTTAAATAACTTGACTGTCTACTCGATAACTGTATCCGCTTTTCTTCCGTCTTCGGAAGTTTGATCATGTATCTGAATATCGAGCCAGGTTGAAATGGCTACCTATTCGACAACGTAGTAATGTAAGAGTTCTTTGTCTTCTTTTCTCCGTACTTAATAAAATTCCAAATCTTCGAAATATAAAAAAAAAAAAACACTACTTTAATCTCTCGCAGATACTATCAATAGAGAGTAAAGATCTTCTGATTTTTTAGTTCTCAGTATACCAAGTCATCATACGAATTTCCGCGACCGATCTTTCGCCGTAACAGCAGCACGACTGCGGATTTCGCTTCTTATCAACATCCGACTAATCAACTCTCGGTATTCCTTCAAGTATTCGGTACGTAGGATTTACTTGGAACAGTTGAATATTGGCTAGATTTTTCTCTTTTTTTACAAAATATTATACACTCCTTGCATATTATACCTTTCTCTTGCTCCCCTGGAATGCTTTTTATACAATATATATATAAAGTACTTCCTCACCTCCTATATCCGTTACCTCCATACTCAACATACTTCTGGTTATATGACTTTCATCCCTTTCATCCCTCATGAGTAATATAGTCATACCACGCTAACCTATTACCTAACATTTTAAAACAACTTAATATTAACCGAGCATGATAGTAACTCTGTTCATAGTAACAGCAAAAGTTAACAATACATATGGCTTTTATTGTTCCATTAGTGGGAAAAGACTTCTTCCCGTTGAGAGACTAGGTCTGTTAGTTATACCACTATGGTAACATTTACTTTTTCCTGTAATCAATTGAAATCGTTAAATGTACGTAAATTCTGGAAGATTTTGTTGTATTTTAAACTTTAATACTCTAATTAATAAATTAAAAAAAAAAATCTAATTTAAAAAAAGTATTTCATCTTTATACATAATATATTGTTGTTTAATAAATAACGATCGAGAAAATTGACCATTTATTTACAATATGAAATATGTATCTACCTAACTACTTGTGTTTTACTAACAAGGAAAATGATTTGCTATAGGTATTCAGTAATATAATATTTAAGGGGATAATGTAATTTATTGCCTAAAAGACTAATCAAACACCTTAATAACTTAGTGTTGTATTTGGATTATGTTAAGATGTATTTATATGACATTAAAATTTTTTCAACATTCCTTTTATTACGTATTAAATGTAAACCGTTAATGAAATTAAAATTAGAAATATATTGTTACATAATTTTATGTTTTATACTCAATTAAAATTGTTTATTTTATATTAATTAATACAAGTAAAACATTGTTGATTAATATTTATATAAGTTAATAATGGTATGTTTTTATTAATATTTCAACTCATGGGTCATCGATCAATCAATCATCAATGATTTTGAAGGGTTCCTTGGTGTATCTTCGAAGACGAGGGTCCACTGACAATGAAATTAAAATGGGACCCATCTTTGAGGTATCCCCTTTCCAACGAAAAAAGAATCATCTAAATCAGTTAATAAATAAAGAAGTTAATGCTGAATATCCATAAAAAATACAATCGAATTGAGAATTTGGTCCTTTTTTGAACTCGGTTAAAATAATACAAGTTTTCTATATCATAAACACTACAATAGTACCAACTGTACGGCGAATTGAAAGGATGTTGATGTTGCTTTCGTTTTTTCTTCATATTCCAGAATATTCAATTAGTTGCATTGTATAGTCAACAAAGAACTTCAATTTCTCTCAATATAAAATAATAGTATAAATCAAGAAACCTGGCAATGTTTGATTTTAAAGAATATATATAAACAACATATAGTATGATTATGCTTTATGACAATAATACTTTTGTATACCGCCTACATTAGACATCAATATTTGAATTTCATCTAAGAAGTAATAATAATTCAGATAAATATTTTTATATATTTAAATTAAATTATGTTATTATGTAATTAGAATTTATATTACTTAGTAGTAAAAAGCTCAGCTAAATGACACATGTTTCATTTGTTCATACTACGTTTGGCATAAACAATGCAATAATCAATTACTTATAAAATTATGTGTAATTCGTATAGAGGTAAAGGAGGATTGGTGATAAGTCTTTTAGAATAAAATTAGTTCTTTACGTTAATGCACTTAATCTTATAAATGTAGGAATCAAAACAATCTGGCAAAAATGGCACTTCATTCTTGGCTTTGAATCAATCATATCGAAATTTAATGTCATGAAAGAGAATCATTATCATCATCTCAGTCAAAAACGTCCACAACTGGACATAGATTGGCCTGACAATGAGCGATACTGTTCCCACAACGTTTACCAGGTCGTCAGTTCACCTTGTGGCGGTTCTGACCACGCTGCGTCTTCCGGCATGTGACGAACACTCGAGAACTTTTCAGCCCCTTCAGCCATCCCTCCTACAAGCATAAATCTGCAACATCAGAATCATAACTATCTCAGAATAATACTAAATAATATAATGTAATAATATGTAAATAATACAGTCATATAATGTATGTACAATTGACACAGTATTGTATCAATTATATCACGCATGTTGCATTTTCTTGCGCCCGCCTGGCTAGCTGCCACCGAGAAATTGAAGATCTGACATCAAGCACCCATATGTGTGTCCCGGGAGCTGCACCCAAGAGCCATTTCCCAAACTAAGCTTAACATGTGAGATTGTGGCCAAGCGATAAACCTATAAAGGTTCAAAAAAATCACCATCCGTCGCTCTGTTAATGCCCAGTTTTTAATAATTCATGCAAAGTACTAATTCCCTTAAAACAATGGTATGATACAGACGACTAGCACATAAAATATTCACAAAGAAATTGCTACGATGTATACCAATAAATATCCGTTACACTTGCAAATTACGCCCTTACGTTCGACAAATGCCTAATTAAATTTTGCATATTTACTGACACCCTTTGTTGTCATTTATTTTCTTCTATTCTGCCTTCAACTGGCATAATTGTCTAGCTTTCTTATGAAAATGTTAGACAAATGGGAATTACCTATTCTAATTAACATGTTTGATTTATCATTTCACCATAAAAATTTTGCTGTTGCAGAAAGGGTTCTAAAAATGCTCCGACTATAGGTCCTGAGTTTGTCCTTATGAGAAGAAAATCCATCAGCATTATTGGGTTGCAAAATGAATTCTGAGAATAAAATCGATAAAAGAATATATCTGTATTAATAAATCCGTAGTTCTGTCTATACGTGTACGTGTATGTGTATGTTTTCCAAATTTCCATAGAGACATCTGGCTTTAAAGGACGCAAATCACGAATATGCCAAAAAAAAATGTCTGTTTTGTTTGTATGTTTAGATTTAACTCAAAACACTTTGACCTTTATTGGAAATATTGTACACGAGAAGCATATGTATTTTCTCAATTTATAGGCTATAAGAATTGTAAAGAATACTTTTAGAAATCATAAAATCCCAGTAAAAATAGAATACGAAACGAAGAAATTATTGCGTAATAAACACGTGCTTAGCCACGGGCATAGCGAGTATACTAAAAAGTGTTTAGTATGAAAGTGGACGGAAATAGGATTAGAGGAAGACCGAAGAAGTTATGAATGGACCGTGTCAGTTATATTTGAGTCCTACAAAATCAAAAGCTGCAAAGTAGGTCTGACCGATAATTTAGTAATGTAAAGAAAACTAACACATTTCAGTTGCACCAATAGACGGTTATGGTGAATATTTAAGTATTAGTTTTGAGTGAAGCTGATAGAAAAATATTCGCCATTGATACAATTGAATTTATAAGTTTTATTTGGATCGCCAAATTATCGGTTACACCTAATTTGTCTCCTTTGATTTTATGCGTCTCTTTTACATAAAAGGTGCGAATAAATGAGTCGACAGTCGATAAAGGAGAATGGAAGACGAAAACACTTATATATAGATGGAATAAGGGTAATATGAATAAGAAGTTATAGTTAATTAGGATTACTCATAGATTAATTTTATTAGTTGAAGCTGGCGCTACAACAGCCACGCGGAAACAAATCATTAATCTATGGGATTACCTTTTTATACGTACCAATGTAAACGTATACACGTAAAAGTAGTAATACAACAATTTTGCAATTTGGTAAAAAACAATACAAGGAGTTCTAGGATGATTTTTTAAAGATTTTAATTGACTTTAAAAAATTAAAAAAATTTTGAATGAAAGTAGGTACAGCCATCATTTCTTTGCTTATGAACTTGTTTAGATGATTGTTTTTTTTTTAACAGGGGATACCTCAAGGATGGTCCCCTTTTAATTTCATTGGCATTGGACCTTCAACTTCGAAGGTACAACAAGGAACTCCTAAAAATCATTGTTGTTTTTTTTTTTTGTTAAAAATATGTTGTAAAGAAAACGTTTCCTTTCAAAGTAATGGTACTACCTATTTTAGCTTTTTACCTTTATGTTTTTGATAAAAGCGTTACTATTTATATAATATAATTAAATATAAACATAGAAATAATAAAAATAAGGAATAAAAATGGTTCGTAATCCTTTTTTACTTGATCTGCACGTTTCGAAGTGCGCGTAGGAGGCAATATTACGCACCCGCAAAATACTGATCAATACTTGTAAATACTTATTTTGTTGGGGGGAGAATTAATAATATATTTTTTATTACCTACTTGCGGCAAAAATAATCATCGATTTTATTTTTAGATATGTTCAAAATTAGATATTTATATTACTCCCGTTGTTAATCATATTCAATTATTACTTAAGTACATCATTCATCATTAAAATATTCTTATCACATGTTGTGCTTTTTGTTGTATTGCCTCTAAAGAGAGAAGTATAGAAATTGAGTTCTTATTTATAGAAACGTTTTGGTAACTGTCGTTGGTATGTCTAATAAAATAAATAAATAAATCTTTTCCCGTGACAAAATTTATGCTTAATCCAAGTAGATTTCACTATGGTACATAGTACCTCTAGAGATTAATCACTCGGATGCTCTATTAGCGGAATTTCTACTCAACCATCTTAATCCTGATGTAACCCTTCTAGTTTAAGCTATGAACTGCACGAAGCTATATTAATTAATAATATAACCGTTGAACACAAACATAAAACTATGAAATATCCGTCATCGCATAATATTCCGTGTAAACGTGTAATATATGAAATGTATACGTCACATTGTTTTTAGAAGAATTCCCCATAAGGATAATTGTTTTGAAACTACTAATGACATTTGTCACTTTAAACAGGGATAATGTACGTTAAAAAAATAAACATATATGTACTTAATAAAGATGTTACGAAATATTTTTAAACACAAAGTAGGTTGAAAATTTGAAAAACCTACGACATAAGTAACCATTGTATTGAGACCAGTGCAATAAGCCAAAACACGATATCTCTGCTATAAGATGGTGAGGAGTTAGGTATCCTGCAGATTCCAGATGGTGCTGCAGCATCAGGTTGAGATTGGCACACATCCATTTATTATAGCAAAGAGCTGATAATTTTCCAACGACTGAACAGATCTTAAATCATAGGTAGCTAAGAACACTCTAGATCAAGTCACTTTTCAAACAAAAACAAACTAGATTAAAATCGAGGATTGATCAAATCAGGGGTAAAAAGTATCGCATACTATGCCTATCTTTTTCACCATTAGCTTAAATCAGAAACCTCGGTTGGTTGAAATCTGTCTTCTTAATGTAAGTGCCTTTGATCATTAGAAGTTAAAGATTCTTTTAGGAACACTCTATAATATCTCAAATAGAAAAGATGAAATATCAACATCATTAATCAAGAAAAATATGACAAGAAAAACTTAATTTCGATCTCAAGAGTTTTCATATTAAATTAAGTTATTTAAGTCATGATCTAAATTAAAAAAGTTTACTATTATACGAGTGCCTATGTCGACAAATTTTGATTACGAATTGATTTTGAACCTAAGAAATTAAATGAAATAAAACATTATTTTTATACTCCAGGAAGCCGAAGAAAAAGAATAAATAAATCAAAAAGAAATCATATCCTTTACACGTCGAAGTATCTACCTCGTGAAGAAGCTTATAAGGCAAGTTAGGACATCCTTCTACATTAATTCGGCAATTACAATAACTCCGGGAACGGATCTGAAAGCCTTAAGACCGGAGTTCTCAAAGTGTGTACCGGGTCACCATGGAGAGTACGCAGAGGCAGCAGCAAGTAAATAAACTATTTTAGTTTCCGGAGAATAGAAAACAGGAGCTTGTAAAAATAATAAAAAAATCCAATATTTATGTACTTATCTCAAAAATTGTTTTTATTTCTATGCTGGATTATTTTCATTGTAAACTTAGTTTAACTACGGCACCATCACAAAATACTAAAAAACAATATTTTGGGAATATCTGCCTAAAGGCATCAATCGACCTTTGCTGTCTTTTTTAACCCTATAAATAAATCTTGATTAGATCACTCTTCAATTCGATTTCTCGTATTTGTAAGGTAATATGTAGTAAAATCGGAATTTCATAAAATCTCCAAGAGTTTGATCGACGTTCGAGTTATGATAAAATTAAATCTCGGTTTCATCACGTGTCTTAAAATTTATACGAGTTTAGATCACAACTTATTTAATCTCATTAGAAATATGATGAATTCTTGTTTTAGGTTTTTTTTTTTCAAACTACGTTGAGTCTCATAGACATTCGATTAAAACCCGGAAAAATATAACATTGTTCACCTTTCATGAAAGTCATACATATTTTCCTGCACCGAAATCCTTTGTTCACGCTCGAGTATCAGATAGGGGCAAGCACACAAGGACACTGATAATTCTACCGCAAACGTGTTATTATCTCACATCTGTACTCTGGTTGGTATTCTAAACATGTTTCATACTACACATTGTTTTGTTTAAACTTCCACCGAAACTTACAAATCGATATATTAGTTGGTAGTCTTTTCCTTTAGTTGAGTAAAGGCTAAAACTTCCGAAATACATCCTATAATAAAATTGCTAGTTTCCATACCTATAATCTTATTATATTAAGTGAGCAATTCTTGTATATATATATATATGTAATTGGTTTCTCGGAAACGGTTCCAATGATTTCTATGAAACTTTGCATTTAGATAATGTTTTACCTTCCAAGTTTATTATTTATTATTATTATATAGATATATAGGTGATTTTCTCTTTTTGTTATTACAAATAATAAATGTACATTTCATTATTTTTATATTCCTACTGTGTCCCACGGTTACGCCCGTGTTAATTTTATACGACAAACATCGCCAACGCAACTGTGTAGGCAATTTTTTACACTTTGTGTAAAACTATCGACATTTTTATGAGGGATAATTACATTTTTCTAACTATTATATAGCTTATGTTACTCGGTGTAACTGTAGCATTATATTGATGGAAGTATTTTTAAAATCGGTCCAGTAGTTTTTGAGTTTATCCATTACAAACAAAAAATCAAATCTTTCCTTTTTATAACATTGGTATACATTAGATAAATCTTACATAAACTTTTAGCTTCGTTATATTATCCAGCTTACAATTCTGTGTGTAATTATAACATCTAAAGACAAATTTCGAAGCAATGCCGGCTCATGTGTGCGCGGACATGGCGTCGATCGACGTGAATTCCAATCTCTGCAATGAGCCTGAGTTTTTAGTGAAGGAAAACAGCTAACTACAACCCTAAAGTTGAAAATCTGTCGCCAAAAACCTATACTTGAGTATCGGTAGCTGTACTTGAGAGCTAGTCCTACCACTAGGCTTAGCGCGTTACTATCTTGGGTCACGTCGTCACTTAACATCAGGTGAGATTGGAGCCAAATACTACCTATAAAGATGGTTTTTTTTTTAAATATCTGGTAATAAAATCAACTTTTGATTTTGCAGTTGC
Organism: Saturnia japonica; assembly: GCA_033032175.1. Taxonomy (NCBI): domain Eukaryota; kingdom Metazoa; phylum Arthropoda; class Insecta; order Lepidoptera; family Saturniidae; genus Saturnia; species Saturnia japonica. The sequence continues at coordinate 16,503,441 of CM065311.1, read as the reverse complement.
TATGATCCAAATGATCCGAATATCATTAATATACCTTTATTTATTTTATTTTTTCAACTTTTTAATTTCCCATACAAAGGTATTAAAACCATTTTACATTTTAAATTACAATTTAAATTCGTATTAAGTATTCCACACGGGATCAATATCTCGAATACGAATAACCATTCAAGATAAAAAGCGAAATGATTCGCAAATCGCATCTCATAAAATTCAGGTATTTTTTATTCAAGCGTTAACATTCAAGTTAACGTAGGCGTCGCACCCGTGAAACACCTACGCGCTCTTCCTGCCTACAGCCTCTTTCAATTATAATTAGTTTATATTGTAATTAGAAAATTCTGTATTTTATGCTATTGAATTTCGAATTAATATATCTAACATGAAAAACACTGTTCAACACAGACCATATGATCTTATGTAGCTATGAATTTTTACTATTAATATTTCTTTATTTCTCATTTTTGTATTCCTATACCGTTTATTCAATTGCTATGTAAATTTGATGTATTGAAAGTATCTGTATTAGTTTACAATAGATGGCACGCAAGTCGTTTCATTTCGAAGATAACGGGAACGAGGTCTTGTGAAACTTTAGTAATCTATGAAACGTATTTGACATTTCCTATCTATATAAATAAAAATCAAATGATTTCTGTATGAACTCAAGACTATAAGTCATGATTCAAAGAATGGATATGCGTTATTCTTATTTTATTTTGTCTGTTATGGTAATGGAAAAAGAAATCAGGAAAAGTTGTGGTGTGGTGGTAAAAAAGGTAAATCATAATAAATGTTTTAGTTTTAACAAAAGTGCTGAACAACAACATGTTTTACAACATATTTCAATTGTCACTAAAAAACTTGAGCGTCTAACAACTAGCATTTCTATCTAGCACATTGTAATAAAATTATTTTCTCGATTTAATCAATGCACATAGCAATTGAGCAGAATTCCCCGTCACTCAAATTAATCCTGGCTCGTGTTATTTTTTTCTTTTGATTACCTACTATTTTTTATTGATATGTATTGTGCCAAAATTTATAGTATTATATTTACAGAACATCACTGACCATTGAACGCATGGCTGTGTTTTAAATATTGTATATTGAATTACCTAGATAATTCTCTGCCTTCCCAGTAAATTTTTTATACATTTTTTTTAAAACATTTCCAACGTTTTTGATAATTTTTTTTAACATCAGTACACTAATTGATGATAAAAAAGCGATTTTTTTTAACTATATTTAAAGGTGTTCCTTTGTGCGTAAAGTACTATCAACCGAAGGTACAAATTTTACAAATGGAAATTTTTAAAAAAATGTGTAAGTATTAAACTCTACATTTGGTACTCTGTTAAAAAAAATGTATCATTAACCAAAATATTTTATGCACGATGTGTATCATTTCGATATATACTAATCAGTACTGTTTACGTCAGTCTTTACCTATTGTACTCCATAATATATTGATAGTGTAGTAAAGAAAAGAAAATAATAATTCCGCATCACCACAGATTTTTAAAAGCAAAACGTATGTATTCTCCACTTACCTATTAATTTCGATCGGCGTATTTCACAGCTTTACGCCTTCGTAAGCCTTTTAATAAAAAATCTTAATGAACCGTGTGGAATCTACGCCGGAGTAAACATTGAAAATATTATTAAACCTTCAGGCCACACATTATTTTCAGTTCACTCAATATTTGTTATAACAGTTTGATTATCTTTATATGAAGAATAAAAAATACTAGGGTAGTATAAGTATAAACTGTAGCACTTTTTTATATACTACAAAGGTGGCAAACAAGCATACAACCTGCTTGATGGTAACCCTACTACTCCAAGGAGTTCTAGAAACCCTACTCACCGCAGAAACAACACAAGATTGTTTGGCTACGATATTCTGTAGGGTGGAATCTCGAAAGAAATTTCTCTTTGAGCTTACTTACCTCTCTTATAGCGAATGCCGAAATCTTTTTTTGATTATTTATTTATTTTAAAGATTTTAGCAAGTTAATGTAGATTGTAGTTACCTATTTTTAACAGATTTCAACAAAACACGGGAATTTACACAATGCGAATGTATTTTTTTAAATCGATTTTATGCTATAACTTTTTTGTTTATGAACCGATTTGGATGATTCTTTTTTTGTTGCATAGTGGATATCTCAAAAGTGGATCACGTTTTAATTTCATTGGCATTTTACTTTGAACTTCGAAGATACACAAGGGAACTCTTCAAAATCATTGAAGTTGATTTTCCTTTATATTAAAAATTGTATTGTTGGTAGTAAGTATGATTCTTGTTAACATTTTAATATAACTTTACCACTAATAAGTACTTTATTATTATATTAACGGAATAATATTGAAAGTAATCCGTAGTACAGAGTCTTATTTTAATATATATACATTTTAAATTGTTAATGCACGTTTCAAGTCAAAAAATCTCTTTATAATTCAGGAAGTCTAAACAGCTACATAGTATATAATGTTAGCTACCTCGTCACGTACATTTTTAGAATAAATTATTCCATTGGATTATATTTTGTTTTCGTACTTTAGTATGTATTAAAATCATTTATAATATTTACGTGCATATGTATAACAATTACTACAAAAAGTAGAATTTCAAATATTATCCTTATTGTAATAAACAATCATGTTACTTCTTGATTTTCCTATGCTCCTAGAACGTGTGAGTTTTTATAGTCGATTTCCCTTTTCTTTTGTTAGTTAGTGGAATACCTCTACCCTACGGAAGCTCGCAGTCAAATAACCTTTCGTTGTGTTCCTGTGGTGAGTAGGGATTCCAAAGCTCCTTGGGGGTAAAGGGGTTCAAGGTTGACAACGCAATAGTGTATTATAAGAGTCCATAGGCTACGGTAGCCGCTTACCATCAGCTTATCATGCTTGTTTGCCACCTAAGTTGTATAAAAAATTAAGTTTTGCGTTAATTGATGGTACCGACTGTCATTTATATAGTAAGCACAGTAAAATCGAAACACAACGGTGACCACCGAGCGATCGAAATTCATCGGCGCTCGCCGCTACATGCCGGCCTGTTTTTTTTTTAATGAATATTACCAGACAACGGGTTCAAAGACTATTTCAAGCAGGTTTTACTGTCAAAAGGTTACTTACTATAAGGTGCGGATCATTATGTGAATGATAGTGATGTCTGGAAGTGACTCCCTCTCTGTGCATCCACTAAGTTATTATTATTACATTAAATTAGATATTATTGTAAAATATTAATACCTTTGCTGGTTCTTCTCGATGGCTGGGCTGTTTTCCGAACCGGTGGTTGTGTTTTGACGTTCGTAAGTGACTTCTTAGGGCCTAAATTGAATATGAGACTTTATCTTAGATTCGAATGACGCGTAGCGAAGTAACCTATAAACACAGTGACCCGACCGACACCCTGCAGCCCCTCTTTCATGAACACCCCATGACCTACACTACGGTAACGCTGAAACACACAAGACTCACCACATTTACACTTTAGTCCTACAAGAGGAAGCGATGCGACAATGCTATAAATACCTTAAAATGTATTTTATACGGTCCAAAATCCCTGTAGGTATATGGTTCTGCAAGGGTCAATTTTTTTAATCGATTTAAAATAAAGGCGGAGGTTACTCAATTCGAATATATTTTTTTATGGATGTTCAGCCATAATATGTTAAACATTGTCTTGTAAGTGGTTACACTGAAAAAACAATTGTCACATAAATTAAATACGTATATGGATTACTAGCTGTGCCCCACGGTTTCACCCGTATAGAGTGTTCAAAGTATAGAGTGTATTTAAAATCTTTTATAAATAAAAGAGTCTACATCGCGAAAGGATTAACTAAGCTCAAACAAACTTTATTATGAAAGCATTCGTTGGTTTTTGCTTTTGGGTAATAGATGTCGTTACTTGTATTAAACAAACTTTCACCTCATCTTTTAGGTATTCAATTTGAAAAAGCTGTGAAACACGTCGATTTTACTTTCTAACTGAATTGAAAAATACCAATTTTCATAGATCTATCATCAAAAATGACGGGAGTTTCATATAAACTTTCATCCCCTTTTCCGCCGCCTTAGGGGTTGAATTTCCGCAGTGCTCACCTACAGTGCAAAAGGAACCCGCATGCAAATTTTCACATTCCTAGCCTCAGTAATTTCGGCATTCGGCAAATATTTCGTACATTGTATGTATGTATTTTTTAATATGTATATATATGTGTATGTAATATGCGTTCATAGATTTGTAAATTCTATAGATGTATGTGTTTGTCTCTCTTTTTTAGTTACGCAAAATTATGTTTATTTTATAGAGTTAATAAACAATTTGCAGGAATTAAACATTATATAGCTCCAGGAAACGCACACATTCGTAACAGCAAACAAATACATGTAACATTAAGCTGAATCATACTGAATACTTCACCTCACGCACACGTGAAAATAAAGGGGGAAAAGTTAACAAACATGACACCGTGAACCATTTACACAGAGGCACACAACTGCACTAGGTATATAATATCGCTGCACCGGCAACGACACGCTAAAAGCAAGAATTCATTTTATTGCAAAGTGCGATGAAATTAAATCTTTACACTTACTTGACGTCATGGAAAACGGATGGAATTATTTACCCGCGGACATTTTAATTTACTTTCCTCATATCTGAATCGTGGAATGTAGAATAATATTTCACGTTATTACATTCGGTAGTTTTTAATTTTGTACATAATAGGTAGGTATCTAACAAAAAATTTAAAAACAATTTGATATCACTTGTGTCCAATTGTTTGAAGATAATTTCATAAAAAGATCACGAAGTAGTACTAATCAAACAGTACACTTTCTTTTACACATTTCTAGGAATTAGCTTTTAATAGTCTTGTTTAGTGTTTCAGTTATGTAACTTTTATCGGACATTTGTTGTAAAATAAAAAATATATGCTATTAGTAATACCAATTTTATATCAAATATTATTGAATATGTATAATATTAAGTAATGAAACGATCAATTTGTTAAGTTTTTTTTTTTTCAAATAAATCATTTTAAAGTAATTTAGTAATCAAATATACAGACTCGCGCACCAATACAAACGCACACACACATTTCATAACTTTTTTGATATAGTAATAAGAAATTAATTATATATCTATATCATTTCAATAATAAAATTCGTAAGTTTGATAACCACAATTAGCCTAATTGTTTAAGTATTCCATGTATAATTTTTTTTTAAATGAAAGTGTTATAAACACATAATTCGAGCTTAAATATTGTTATTTTATGCATAAAAATATTATTAATATGATTTAATCTTGGGTATAAATGACTTAGTTACAACAAAATCGAATTTTAAGTAAAAGACAAAAACAATTTTACTCGCAATTTTACACACAACAATTTTAAGTCTCATCCACTTATTAAGTTTTCTATAGAAATATACATATTATTTTCAGCTCGTACAACTAAGACACCGTTAAATTATGACTACGAAGAGATTGGATTAGGGTAAATTATTTCAATTATCTTACACAATTTGCAATTTCAGAATGATTACTATTCAGCATCAATCAAGTACATTTTCACAAAGGTTGTATGAGACATTCAATAAATACTAATAAGTTATTTTCTCTTATATCAGTCGTAGGTTTTTTTTTGACATGATTACTTCTGAATCGAGGACAGTATTGTAGGATGGTCATAATCCCAGCAGTGAACGAGTTTGCATGACTTGGCCGGTTTGAAAACAGCTACCGTCGATGGATTCCGCTCTCTTCGTGGTTGCATCAATCACAGTACCGTCAACTTGCCGTGCTACTGTTATACTAAAACGGTCTCTAAAACAACACATAAATTAGTTAATCAGGAATTCATTCATCGTTAACTGATCGAATTACTCTGATCAGTCAATATTTATTAAATTGTTTTTTTATTATCAAGAATAATAATATGAAATATATTATCAAGAAATATTCCATTCAAAATTGTTTTTATTATGTATTGAATGTAGTTTTTAATTTGCAAAACTAATAATTTCCATAATGAAAATAACCGGTACAAAACTAGTTTATCGATTAATATTATGTATATGAAATAGCAGTAAAGCCTTGGTGGATTGTTTTAAAACATTTATTGCAAAGTTTGAAATACAAATTTTATTCTTCTTCCTTGTTTAAATAGTCCTACATTAATTTGCATAGAATCGATACGTTTATAACACAAAATTCAATCGATTACTATCTATATGTTTAACATTTTAAGGCTTATTATCCAGCACATTTTTGTTATATGCAGTTGTTTTTTTAATATGATAATTTTTATTTTTATAAGAGATATAAATTCAAATGAACTTACCGTTTACATAAGTGGTACTCATTAAAATTATAAAGTTTTAACTTTAAACTAACTTTAATTACTTAAATTACTTTTAACTACTAACTTTAATTACTTTTAACGACTAACACCAAGCTATCACTGACTTTGATATTTACTCGACAACGATTTTAAACGCGACAAAAACCTAGATCATCATAATATTACATATAATTATTTCAATAACGAGTGACACGACAGTAAATGGAAGAGATTTGCATAATAATCCTTCAGTGAGCCCACATGACACTGTTTCTTTTTTACTTAGTAGTCTATAATACTACCGATTTGTTTTTCCTCTTAGGGATAGTATATTCTTTTGTACTACGTTCATTTTAAGTGCAATTTTTTAGAATATTTACTCGAATTTTTTCACTATAATAATATAACGTTTACCCAAAATGTAGACTTAATTCTTGTAGTTAAATCAGAACAATAACTATAATATATAATTTTGTAGATACCAAAATTTCAATAGACACAAGTGGTTAAGTGAGTTGCACATTATTATTTGTGAGAAGTAGAATAACAAATTTAAATATGAATTTATAATAAATAATTTTGAACATATGTTAGTATTTCTATAATAAAATGTCACCAGCTTATGATAATAATAATTGAATTATGTCAGTCTTGTTTTCTTACCGACAAATCTGTCTGTCTTATTAGTTTATACCAAATACACACGTTATGATAAATGATTGCGTCATCGTTAACTATTACGTAATCGTAGTAAACATTATTCTCTTAGACTTGTGTCTGTACGGTGGTAAATACGATATCCGGCCTTTATGAAGTTTGCTTATCGTATTAACCATTTCATTTCTTGTACATTTTTAATAAAAACATTTTTTTTTTTCTAGTGTCCTTTATGATGGCTTCCTACCTACACCCCATTTAAATCTTGTTCCTTAAAAGTATAACCGAAATTATTTATTGTTTCACAGATAACAGCTGTTGACGTCCGTAGAAGCAGACAGCCAATCGGCAACTTTTATTTCACCCCCCGCTCCCCGCACCCCCTCCAAGATTGCTGCCACTATGGGTCGGAAGAAAATACAAATATCCCGGATTACGGATGAACGGAATCGACAGGTCAGTATCACTATCGAACTTTCTTTCTGTATACGGGGGATTACTGATAAAATGCCATCTTTCAAATTTTAAATTAACTTTTCATAGTATTATATTATTATTTTGTTTTTCTTTCCTTTTTTTTGGCCACTGATTTCTATTTTCGTTTTTATATGTTGGTAGTGTGAGATTCCTATTTAAATGTCAATCACACTACCGTAGGTAAGACGAAATAGGCATGCGGGTTTATGTTGCACTATATTATGCAGTTTGTAATTCCCATTTGCAACTACAAATAAATGTATGTAGTAGGTAAATTGAAAATTTAATAATCCCTCGCGACACACGTAGCCTATTCAATAAGTCTAAACACGATTACTTTGCTATGAGTTGGTGAGGAGTTAGTTATCCTACAGATTCTAGATGACGCTCCAGAATCAGGTCAAGGTTTTTCTATTACCATTGAAGTAACAGAATGCGAAATCTCACCTAAATCACATGTTGAAGATGCTCACATCTATTGATAAATCAGAAAACACCTGATAACCTTGAAACGGCTGAAGCGATTTTGATAAGACATGTGACATGTAAAAGAACTACCGCTAGAAAACCAGCTTTCAAATAAAAAAAACCTCATTCAAATCGGTTCTCCCGTTTAAGAGACACAGACAGACACACATAGTGGTCAAACTTAACTCCTTTTTGATGTGTCGGAAGTTAAAAAATGATCTCAGTGAAGTTACTAAATTAATATTCATATTGTAAAAAGAGTTGTGTTTTCCTTGAGGGTCAATAATCAGTTTACAATAAAATAAAATATTGGCCTAGAGTACCTATGATGAATTACACGTATAACTAAGGTACATTATGAAATATCTTGAAAATACGTAAGCCGAATAACACTAAAATTGTTATTTGATACTAATACTAATAAAGTACTTGAACTTACGCCGAGGATATTCAATTTGTTTACTGATATTTTAATTGTTTAAAAATTTTAACCATTAACATTCATTAAAGAGAAACAGGAAAGTTCATTTATGGTTTTTTGGACCTATTATTATGTGAATAAGTATTCCTTAACTTTTTATTTTAAAGTTGGCCCCTAAAATCTTATTAATTCATATTGTCGTTAATAAAAGTAATTGTACAGCAAATTTAAATGAAACAAAGCTAATTTTCCTATCAGTCACTACGTCACATACCGGTAAGGAAATAAGTTCGTCATTTTTATATTTTTGTTATTTTTTGTACTTAGACCAATTATTACACTAGGTAAGTCGGTTCTCCATCAATTGGCTTAGAAACTCTATCGGTTTGGAATTCCATGTAATGTTATATTTATTATATTTGCAGTCATCGTCACGAAATTAATGATGCATAAATTACAAAAAAAAAATTTTTTAATTGATGGTATATATATATACTTTGTAATTATAGGTTTCAGACCAATCTGTTTTATATGATAAGTATTTTGATCTTCTTATTGATATTTAATTACGTCATTCCATGTTTGTATTTCCATATTTAATTATATCTATTATAGTATTAAGTTCTGCAATAGAAAATATTTTATTATTTTATTACCTGGAGAAAATCCAAAGGCATCGGTTAGGTTAATTATTATATAGTATCGGCAAATGTGTACCTACCTTTATAATAAGAAATTTGTTACTGTGAACCCTCTTCTGAGTTCTATTGAGTTCTGATCATCCTTATGTGTTTTTCATCTACAAAGAAACGCTAAGTCTAATATCTATTCATTATAAATTATATGGTCGCTTATGATGTTTCTATTGCAGAACCAAACACAATAATAAATAATAATGAAATATGGAAGTACAAACATGTAATGAATGACGTATTTAAAAATCAATAACATGATTAATACTTATCATATAAAATGGATTGGTCTGAAACCAATCATTACAACATAGAAAGTACATGCTAATAAGAAATAAATAATTATCATTTTAATAAATCAGCTATGACTTAAAGTATAAAGAGCGTTTCTATTGAAATTTGTTAAAGAGAAATTACCTTAGTATACGATCTGACCCAGCACATGTGGCATATCAACACTCCCACTGCAAAATATTATCGCAACGGTACAATGACCGCAGTCGCTTGTAATTTATTAATTATACGATTACCCGTATATCATCGTTGTCCAGTTTACTGAGATCTCATAAAGCTTTACGCATTTCGTCCTTTTGCCCTTAATCGATGAAAGGCAGGGGAAGATCTTCTAATAATGGTCATTTAATAGAAGAGACAGACAACTAAAATGAAAGTTGCGAAGGTCAATTTGTATTCTGAATTTGGATTAATTGTGTATTTCTTTTGTGTTTTTATAAAAATGTTATGATTATGCTAAATGAAAAACTAACCTACATAATATTTGTTTTTAAATTATTACTTACAATTACTTCAAAATTTAGCTATTACAATTGTCTGCATAATTGTGTTGTAATAATAATATTAAATTTTAAGTCTCAAATATTTAATCATCCAATTAATTAACAATTATTTTAACACATGGACCATAGATTTGCAATAAGTATAACGGATGTGAGTTCTGACGTGCGAGTTTAATCTCCAGTAATGTATTGATATACAATTTGCAAACATAATTTTTCTGGTTAGGTATTCGAAAAATAAAAACATATTTGATTCTATTAAACTTGGTGAAGTTTTTTTTGATGTTTACAAACTTTGGTTTTATTAAAGTAATAGAAAACAAAATAGTTTAATTTTCCAAGTTTAGTCAAAGTAGATTATTCAAATAAAATTGAAGTAATTAAAAATTAAAAGACTTGCTTGCAATCAATGAAGTTCGAGATACATAACACGAATAAATTATAACTGAAACAATTGAAATAAGCAGATAAAGCCAATGTGTTCCATTATTCACTATACATGCACTCGATAACCGTCCATGAACCAGAAATTGATGCTTAATGTAATGCACGTATTATATGTTCCATTTAACTAATGAAATGACATATCGACTTTTTAATTAGGTATGATATTTGAAGGCCATTGTTATAACTGAAATAAATGTTTTCTTAGATTATATTCATGATCGTAAAAGTAATATTTTAAAAATATCTACTTTTTAACATTCAACATAATTATTTTTATCGTTATAGGGTTAGCTAGCGTTTTGGCCATAATCGGGCCACCCCTTTCTTTTCAAAACAAATGAAATCTTTAGAATATTATTATTCTAGAATTCTAGATACCTATATCCACTTCAAAATGCTTTCGTTTTGGTTATGGTGACGAGAAAACACGTTTCTAAGTAAAAGTTGAAATATTTGCAAAACCATTAATGATTTTTTTTAAATATTTATCTATTTTGTTATTTCTAAGAATAAATTATTTTGAATAAGTAATATTCTATTGGTAACATCGCAGGTTTCTCCATTTTAGGGTTCCATAACTCATCATTAAAAAAAAGGAACCATTATAGGATCACTTTGTTGTCCGTCTGTCTGGCTGGGTGTCTGTCCGTGTGTTAAGACACTTCTCTAATTCTCGAAAACAATCTGAGGTATAAAGTTGAAATTAATATCATTAACTACGGGCTACGGACTCAAGCTGTTGTAAAAAAAAAAAATCTAGGCTAACGCATTAAAGAGATGCACTGCATAGTTAAAATAACGCTTACGAACCGATTCCTTCAGACCTACCATGTTAAAATTTCACACTAAGTAAGGTTTTTTAATTAACGTTTAGGAATGAATCCAAAAATAAGGAATTTGTAAACCTGTGTGAAGGTATAAAGGTATAAAGGTTTTTTTTCTCGGAAATCATTTGCGGTATACAGTTGAAATTAATACCGAATACTACGATTATGAACTCAAAAGTGCTGTAAAAAAATCAAGTTTGTGTGTAAACACAATAAAAAGATACAGCAATTCATTATAAAAGTCGCACTCAGGGACCAATTATCAAAACAAAAAACGTAGGCCTACAGATTTGAAATTTGGCACGAAGGGAGGTTTTTTAATTTTAAAAAAATCCATTAACAAGAAATTTCTAATCCAGTGTGAAATTATAATGCAACATACTTCTAATAAGTTTTATTTTATCCTCGAATAGGGCTTAAGGTATACAATTGAAATGAATACCGAATACTAAGATTTATGACCTCAAACTGCTGTAGAAAAATCAAGTTTCTAGGTTAATACAATAACTTCAATAAAAAAGTCTAAAAGTCACACTCAGTGACTGATGGTAGTGATTTTTTTCCTGAGTTGATTTTATATTATCATTACTTGATTTACTTTTTGTATTGTGACATAACGTTACAAAACTAAGCCTAAAACCTTCTTAGTAAAAACATCTATAAAATAATAAAAAATATTCACAGATTGGTTCTTGAGTTATAAGCGCACGAACAGACAGACATACGAACAGACTGAGATATAATATAAAAACTATTTACGTAAAAGACTGTACAATAATGTACGGTAAGTAATATAAGTTCGGAACCCTCAGGGTGAGAGTTCTGCTTGCAACTTGTCCAATTGTTATATAAAGATACAACTTTCTTGCTCATTATAATTAGCATCACTCCACTGGTTATTTATTAACAATCTGAAACAGCAGATTTGTTATATTAAAATACTATTCATATGAATTACAAATAATCATACACAGTCTTATCAGTTACTTATCAATTATAAAACGGCCATAGTAATATCACAGAATACTATTATGTTATATTACTAAAACGGTTATAAAGAGCTAAAGATTATTTATTATATATATATGAGGTAATTTCCCGTAACTACTGATCCGATTTTAAAAATTCTTTCACTGATAGAAAGCCACTTTCAGGCCGATGTTAATACCCCATATTGTATTGTTAATACGTTTTAAATTGTAATTAACACCTACGAAGATAATATTCCATATTTTAAAACTTAAGCTCTATCTAATATTTTAGTATTAATTTTCAGGTGACCTTCAACAAACGCAAATTTGGAGTGATGAAAAAAGCTTACGAATTGAGCGTCCTCTGCGATTGCGAGATCGCACTCATCATCTTCAGCTCCAACAACAAACTCTACCAATACGCCAGCACGGACATGGACAAGGTTAGTTTGATACTTTTAACTTGTTCATTTCTACTGTGTGTCTGTTAGTGATTTTATAACTTCTGAACGACATGACCTATTCAGCTCATATTTATATATTATATTTGTTGTATTGTTGTGTTTATAGTTATGCTATAATCAGATAGTGCTATAATCAAGACATCAACTACTGAGTCGGGCTGTACGTCTTCTTCCGACCCAGCCAGTGTTTTATATAAGTCATTTGCAATCATCATTTATTATGATTATCTACATATAAAAGAATAAAAATGTTCGCAAACGATGAAGAAGATATGCAAATTAAAGTATGATTTCTAGAATTGATTTAATATTGAAAACCAGCATATTTGATGGATTTTATGGATAATCATAACTTCTATATTTATGAACCGATTTGGATGATTCTTTTTTGTTGGATAGGGGATACCTTAAGGGTGGTTCCATTTTAATTTCATTGGTATTGGACCTTCGACTTCGAAGACACACTAGGGAAATCTTCAAAATCATTGAAGTTGCTTTCTTCTTTGTTAAAAATTGTTTTGTATTTGATAAATTTTGCATTTAGTCTATAATAAGCATTTTTGCTAATTTCTTCTTTTAGCTTCAAATACGATCCGGTTGCGATTCGATATAAGGTTTTTTTTTTTAATTTCTTTTTCTAACACTTTGCTTTCTCCCTTAGTTTCATAAAAACGTAACAGCTGTCAATTAATTCCAGGTGGAAGTACCGAAGTAATATTGATAATTTTTGTATGTTCGTAAAATCTTTGACAGACTAGATTTTATCAAAGACTAGAAATCGTTTAGGTATTATGTACTACGAGCATCAAAAATACTACGTAGTACATCTCAATGCTAGAGATCTAAAAATAGACATAAATTAGTCATACCGTGTTTAATAAGATTTAGTGGGCCAATATTTTTTTAAAGTTGTAGTGCTTAGGTTATAAGATAAGGTCCCGTAGCACATTATTATTAATTGTAAATATGATTTACAGTTGAAAAACTAAAAAGGAAAGATAAACTTCTCGATGACTGCTGTTTTTCGAACTTGTAGTAGTGTTTTAAAGTTCATGAGTGCCTCATTAGGGCTTAAATAAAGTATTTTTGATTTTGATTTATGTAATAAACTATTTAACATGGATTTCCCCAAAGAAATAATGCTTTATTATTTAAATTTCGATTAAAACTGTTCTTCCCTATATGTATGTAACTCGACTCTAGTCTTCCAATCTTTAAAGCAATTTTGTATTTATCACATATTAAAAAAAATATGTTTTTTTTATATATATACACTTGTCATTTTGATTACCTATGCATATTTATAATTAAAAAAAAATTCTCAACTTTCTAATTTAGGCATATGTATTTAGGCTGCATAGTTACGCCATATAAAACCAGTACAAGTCTAAAAATAGTTATATTTATTTGAAAGCCGATTACATATTTTATGTATAAATTATCTATCAAGTTACATTTATATCTCATTAAATTTTTCAAATATGCAAATTATTATTACATGATACAAAATTAACTGATATGTTTTTATCGAACGGTACAATATAAAAGAGGCATCCACCCGGAAGTATGAAGTATAAAAAATAGGTACATTTGGAATAGTTTTGAGATATTTTTTATATGTCCATTTTATAAAACTTACACTTCAATACTTTTGCTTATGAATAAAGGAGCGCTTTAAAATCACAAACACGTTCATTCTCGAGAACGTTTTAAGTCAACCAGTCTTCTACTTTTACCTACATTTTTTATAACAAAACACCCCTCGTATTACGCTTTGGTTTTTTAATGACTTCAACCAACGTAATGTTGTTGGACATTTGCATATTTTTTATCGTTGAAATATAGCGTAACATTTACTGAATTGGTCATTGTAAACTTTCCGGAAAAAGATATTGTATTTTTACTGATATTTGTTAAAAAAGAAAGATATAATATTTAAAAAAATAATTACTTACTAATATTAACAATGTAAAACAATTTATTTATTACAATTAGAGGACTTAATGCTAAACAGCATTCTCTGTCAGTCAGTAAATTCATAAAGCATGAAGTACAAAAAACTAATATTTTCAATGATGATAATTATCATTTAAATACAAGGTAGGCGATACGGTATTTATAGTAGAAATCTTTCGTTTTTTTAAATTAAAACTGTCATTTATCCTTAATTCTCAATAGTCTCTGCAACTGTCCATTGCACTAAGCGGCCTAAGCAAAATACTTCTTAAAATTTCCATAAACTTATTTACACATATATCAGTGTTTATATCTCATTTAATTAACAACATTGTCATTTATTCTTTAGCTTATTCTTTAGAAAACTTTCACTCCTCTTTTGTACCAATTAATTGCATCTATTTATGTTATGGGATTTTTTTTTGTCGACGAATAACGCCTTTAGCACGGACAACGTTTATCTTGATCACCTTAGCTACGGCCACTTATTATTTGTTTGCGAAATTGTCAAACTAGTAGCGTTAAATCTAATACGTAGGTAGATTTAAATTATTTGTTGAATATTAATGACGGTACAAAAATCACAGTAATTCAATGTAAACAAATTATTGGTTTATAGTACAAATACACTGCCACTTGTCCTGAAAGTTAGAAATCTATATAAATATAATAAAGGGGAAAAGTGTTTTTGTTTGTTTGTTTAAACACGCTAATTATCCGGAACTGCCAGTCGGATTTTAAAAATTATTTTTATATATCATAGCCAGACTCTCGAGGAATAGTATCTAGGCTATTTAAGATCAGGGTACAACTTTCAGTTAGCCTTAAATATTGGTTTTTGTTACGTAAATCGGAAGTCGAAGCCTCCCGAACTTCTTTAACCGCGTGCACTGGTGTAATCGTTAATGATACGAAAATACAATGTTGTACAATAACATTGGACCTTAGTATACCTAAAAAAAGTCAGGGATAGCATATGCCTATTTCTTATAAATAAGTCACAATAAGGTAATTTGTGACAAAGAATTGTTGAAAATTAAAAAGTGATTTATAAGCATTATTTTTAGATATGGCATTAATGAACAAAAGTTACTTCATCATAAAGACAATTTTATGAAGTTAAATTTTGCTCTTTAGATAATGCTATTTGGACACACAGTTTAGGAGATAATGAAAAAATAAAATATTTTGTACTTGCGGGAAGAACAATTATGATAGACTACATGGTTGCGTTGGTTGCGCGGCGCGGTGTTTGTCGGATAAAATTAACATGGGTGAAACCGTGGGGCACAGCTAGTAATAAATATACGAACGATTAATATGAGAACTTTACCGTGTACTAACACAGCTGATTAATGAATTTGTAAGTACTGCAGTTTAGAAATTAAAAGGTCGGACAAAATTGCAACACGTCTATCTTTATGTAGGTAAGGTAAATATGTATGTATATAATATCTGTAAATTCTTGAATTTTTGTTAATTTTTTTTAGTAACTTCATTCTCGAGAGGGTTCCTCATTTCACACTTTCTTATATATGCTAACGTTAAAACGTAAATATTAGGTTATCACCTAATCTCTCGCAAAATAAAGTTTTTCGATCAAACTATAGAGGTATATAAAATTTGTATTTCGTTGTGATTTAAATTTCGTAAAAAAGTATTTTCTTTTAAATTTTCTGCTTGGTTTAAAGCATTTTTGTTAACTTTTAATAAGCTATATGTATTTTGAATATTACCTTTTACAAAATTGTATATTGCACCTGACACAGAACTGTGCGAGTGAACTTCTCTGATATTTATCCTGGAATATAGCTCAAGGTGTGGTATATTTTTCCATCAAAATAAACGTTAAGTACCGTATAAATTCTAGTACTTTAATTTTTCGTCTTCAGTTCTAATATAAATTTTAAACTATACAACCGAGGACAATATAATTCATAATTCTGAATAAAACAAATATAATAATTTGTCATTATATTTCATTGGATCAGTTTAATAGAAACATTCGATGTACGTAGGTTTGTTGTTCGTGCATAGCATTGTAAATAATACCTACTGCTTTAATGCATGTAGGTACATTATTCGCATGCATAATTATAACGACTCTTGTGCAGTATGCGTACATCATTTTATCTACACTCGCATTCATCTGTATTCTTATTTATCTACATTTCCTTTCCAAGTAAGTACATACAGTTTTTTCGATTGCTCAAAATGTATAAAACTCATTAATTCCACTATAATTTCATTTTGACTAAAAAATCTTATCATTTTATAGTAGAGCCAAGAAAAGGCAAATTAAACAAAAACGTCAAACTTCTACATTCACTAAAAACACATGAAAAAATATACACTGTAATAAAAATGTGAATGACTATAAAATAGTAGGTCTAATTGTAATTAGAAACTACGCATAAATTTCGCTACTAGTCACGCTGGTTATAAAAAACTACGACTAGATTTTGTTGTCTGTAAAATTAAGATATTATGCGAGATCATTAATAAAATCCGGTTCATAAACTACGTCACTAAACTGTATAATATATTACATATGGAAGGCACACCTTTGCCATTTTATTACATACACGTAATAAGTAGATAGGCTTATGACTTCTACTATCATTGATAACGTATCATAATTATACTGTTTATTGCTAGTTACTTAAAGTTTGATCTTTTCTCATAGTTTCGTAGCCGCGAACTAATTACGACAACAACGAGGTATCTTTAAATTGCTCGAAATAGCCCCCGTATTTTCACTGAAACATGCTGAAACTAGGCATTTGTGGATTTATAAAGACTACATACATAGCTGTGCCCAGTGCTTAAAACTTGCCCTCGGACTCCCATACTATTAATTCGTACTCGCTTCGGTTCGTTAAGAATTTCTAACTTGGCAAGTTTTAATTGTCAATAAATATTTACGTTAATTTATCTTCCTTTAGAGTCAAATTTGTTTTCGTAATTTAATGACAATGTTATTAAGAATTACCAAGTTATTTATTAATCCCATATCAAAGAAAGTAAAAAATTGTTTTGTAAATGATTTGAAGAACGAACATTCCCACAGCTATAATTAAAAGAGCAGCTATGGAATTTGGCAACTGTTAGATCTCAATTATTTTATTGGTGATAACGACTACCCCGAAAAGCATAACTTGGCACCTCACATTTATGTTGTATTGAAAATTACATTTATTCGACTAACTCTCCACCGAACCCCTCGCGCGCCCCTCTGTCGGCCGCCGCGCCGCCGCACATTGGATTGAAATCGGAGCTTCCTTTTCATAGGATTTTAGAAAAATTAAATATGTTATTTCATAGTTTTAAGTATACAGTTTTGTCAAAACAGTCATATCATTGTATAATTTAGCAATTTCTATCTTTATTTTTAATTTGTACACCATATAATATGGACTTGTAAATTTCAAATGTATGAAAATGGATTTTCTTTACGTCATAACTTTTTTGTGTTTTGAGTTGTAAAGCTGAAACTTATACATATCGTTACTGGGGTGGTAATGAACCCTTAGGACCTTTTACCTTGACCCCGGGCGTCCCCGTTCAACAGATATTTGTTGATGAAACTTTCATACTTTGATGACATTGTATTGAGGTGTTATCATCAATCTGTAGGTTTATTTTCGACCTGAATGCTACAGGTATCGATTTCCGTCCAATGTGCGCCGCCGCTTCCAACGAACCCGTGTATCTTAGTTATTCTCACTTGCCGTACTTGTCTACAGCTTGCTTGACGTTCATGATTACTGCTTCGCTTCTTAGGGTCGTAGAGTGAAGTTATACCTTTACTTCCTCAATAAATAACCTATACGATCCGAAAATAATTTTTTAAACGTGACTGGGAGTTCCAGAGATTAACTAACGCGTTCAAACAAAAAACGAACTGTTAAACTTTATAATATTAGTAAAATATACCAATAATTATATTATGTATTGCACTGTACTCGCGTGGACTAGAGACACGGCGATGTCGATCAGTTCACGCGAAGCGTGCTACCCTTTATCTAGGGGAATAACTGCTTATTGTATATGATCCTTAGAAGATGGACATATACTCGCGCTGACTTTTTTGTAGGTCATTTTAATGTCTACAGTTATGTAGTACATTAATTTGAAATATCCCTTACGGTTTACTCAGCGTAAGACATTTAAGCGCCTGAATTGTTCGCCATGATCAGTTATTTTTATTTGCGCGAATACCTAATTCTTTATCATCAGCTATCTGCCAGTGAAGATCCCGTCAATATCAGTCCAACCGTTTCGGACATTATCCGGATCAAGTAGACAGATAGATTAAAATTGGTATATCAAATATATTAAGTACCGTATATACTTTCATATTATGAATTTAGTAAAAGGCTGATATTTTTACATTACAAACAGACACTTCAATATTATTAATCGTATACATATAAAGTATAGATAACACACATAGCTGTATCATATTATGTGCAAGTAAAAAAACTATATTTGCAAAAACTACGAATGTAAAACTATGTCTAAATATTCCCATAAAAAATTTATAACATTTTATTACACTATATTTATGGGTAGATAGACCAATTTCAAATGAACTATTTATCGATAAATCACACGAAATAGTGATCGTTTAAATGATGAATTATTTTCTTCTATTACAGGTTCTTCTAAAGTACACAGAATACAACGAGCCCCACGAATCGCTGACCAACCGTAACATTATCGAGGTACATTAAGTACGGCGGCATCTGTGTGCTCGTGATCGCAATGCAATGTCTATGCAAAGTTGACTTATCCCATTAACCGCGTGCTTTCTACTTACACAAACCTAATTTTGTTGTTACTAAAACCGTCCGAAATATTATTATCACAGTAGAATACGGACAAATAAAAAATAGACGTAGAAAACTGTATAAAGATTAAAAAAATAAAATAAAATAATATCACACTATAGATATGAGAATAGATAAACACGTGTAATAAAGAAGCATGTTTATTTCCTGTTAGAAAAAAAAGGATGAAGTACAAAAAACACCAGACGCCCCGTTTTATACTAACTGTTTATAACTAGACACCTCAAATATTTATGTTATTTTTTCCTTGTACAGCATGGGTTTTGTAAATATATTTTTGTGTTTATTTGAATTAACCGCGCCTATCTGAGTAGAGATTGAGACTTGGGCGAAGTCAGAGTTGCATCATTGCGTTCGATACAACACACAAATGTGCGCTAAAAAGTTTCACAAATTATTATTTTATAATCCACTTAAAATTTTTATGAATGCACTTTTTATTTTTATCCTCCACTTACATACTTATTAAAATTTTAAGTTTAAGCTAATGATTTAAGTTATTAATGAAGTAACGCTGAGGTGTGTAATGGAGTGTCTTAAGCTAATTTAAAATTAAAAAATGCATGCAGAGTCAAATAACGTTGATGTTATGGTTTTGGCTTGTCAAGCCACCTGAGCTGTTTTCGCTGACACTTCCAGGCACTCACGAAGAAAGAGCATAAGAATGGAGTGATGTCACCTGATAGCCCCGAAGCAGAGCCAGAATACAACCTGACACCGAGGACAGAAGCTAAATATTCGAAAATCGACGAGGAATTCCAAATGATGATGCAAAGAAACCAGTTGAACGGGAGTCGTGTTGCTGTTGGAGGAAGTAACTACAACCTGCCAGTTAGCGTACCCGTTGGGGCTTATGATCAGTCACTTTTACAAGCTAGTCCACAGATGCACACCTCTATTAGTCCACGGCCATCTTCTTCGGAAACCGATTCAGGTAAATTATATATAAAAGTTTAATTATACTCATATAAAGTGATAATTTCATAGTACATTTTTTTTTTTTTTCACATATTAAAATAAAAATAATGTTCAAAAATTTAGTCAATTATGTTTTTATCCGATGTGTCTATTCTTTAACATACTCTGTAACACCCTGTGGATTGCTTGATGGATTTTAATATAAATATAATGTATTCCGGGAATAAAAAAATAGAGGAGGAATAGACAATTAATTTGTTTTACATAAGTGTGTTTGCGGTCGATATTTGTAGAACAATTACTTGATTAGTATTGTTTTTTATGTACAAGAAAGACCACAAAAATTACAGTTTAAAATTTTTGTTCAATATAATATTTACTTTTGTTAATGTTCAATATTTTACTAAAATTGGTTCATTAGGTCCAAAGCCATGAATGATAACAACGGTTTTGGGTCAACCACAAGGTTTAATTCTTGGAATAGCGACATTAGTTAGCAATACAATTCTGCGGTTTCTCTACAAAATAATATGCGCACAATTGGAACAATAGTTCACCTTTCACGTAGTGCTCAGGAACGCTCATCTTTTAGTCAAGTTATTAACTCAGATCTTCATCATCTGATAGTTCGAACGAGAATGTTGTTATAAGAGTATGGGGTATGAATCTCTGTTATACATCTATGGTATGAACTATCCCATGTCTCAAGAAAATAAGTCAACTATTATTTGTTATTTACAATAACGTTTTTGCCGCATGATTTAGAACAAAATTCCCTGGTATTCATAAAAATAAGAGTAATAATTGAAATAACGAAAAGTCCATAATGAAATAACGAAAAGTCCATAATGAAATAATTGTATATTGATGCTTTTGTTTCTATATGACTCATTTAAGCAATGATATTTTATAAGTAGATACGGGCATTGACACTCTTTACATGCAATCGTGAATTGTGAACAATTTTGCCTGCAGATCACTTTCGACTTGATACCGGCGTGAGCGAGAAGAAACTTTTGTCCTATTTTGGCAACAGAGTTTCCGCCTTACGCTGTGATTTCCTATCTCTTTTGTTTCAACATGCTGATAACAAAATTTGTACCGTGTTCAAATTACTTTCAGTAAGATTATAACGCGTATATTTATAAAACGTTTTTGCATTTGCATACAATTGTCTTTCTGTTAGTGATAAGTGATTTATTCTTTTTCAGTATACCCAAGCGGCGGAATGCTCGAGATGTCTAACGGATACCCAGGTTCAGGATCGCCACTGGGCGCGGGATGCACTCCTTCCCCGTCGCCTGGACCAGCTCCGTCACCTCACCGGCACCCCCATAAATCTCACGGACACGCACCACCACCGCACCACTCGCCCCGACATAATAACCTTCGCGTCGTCATCCCCAGTTCGATGCCACCGCCACAAGACGATCTATCTTACACTGGAGAGGTAATTGACAACTTCAAAGCTTAGCTTAGATATAAATTGATTAGCGCGTTGCCGACCTTAAACCCCCTTGCCCTAATGAGTTCTCGAAATCCAACTCACCGCAACAACACAACACAAGGTTATTTGGCTGCTCCAAAGAAATTTCTCTATGCCCTACCTATCTTAAAACTCTTAATGGCTCGTTCACAGCGCCATCTATCGGATCCTGACATATTTATAAAACATCGTCTCGATAAAAAAGAATTATGAAAACATGAGCTCAATCCGGGAAAGTCGTTCAGAAAATCACTAACAGCCGACAAAAGACTATTTTTATATATAATGAAGCTCAAGAGTTTGTTTGAACGCGTTAATACGTGAATTTATTGCCTTTTTATTGTGGAAATTTAAAGAGTATGTACTTCACACTAGGACCCTAACGAGCGGAGTAGTAAATATGAAATTCAAACAATCTGGAAACCATAGGCAAGTATGGGCAGTGATAATAACGATCTAGGCACGCGGTAGCGTATCAAGCCAAGTTCAAGCTAACTGAATGGCGAGCGGTACCGTGTGTAATAAATAATACCTACACGAACCATTTGGAGCCACTTTTGACCCCCTCATAACTCAAAAACTATTTCATATAAACATGTTAAATTTGGCTCATTTGATTATACATATTTCCTCCAAATTTCATAAACACATCAAACAGTTAATTTTTATCATACGCTACACAGGCGCGTTGGCAGCGTGGTGGAGAGTCGGTCGAATAAATTTAATACGTGTATTAATTTGTCAATTGAACAAACTTTTAATCTCATTTGATTTAGAACTGACACATTTTCAAGTGTATTTTTTTGTATTTGTCATGATATGGGAACATCACCAATGTGTCTTCCGTTCTTTCTCATTTTTTTTGTTACTGTCTAATTGGAAAAATATATTTGGTTTTATTACAGGCACCAATAGGCTATTCAGGACTCAGCAGCTTCGGACCACAGGACTTCAGCATGACCTCTGATATGGGAATCGGGTTGACATGGGGTGCGCACCAACTACAGACTTTACAGCACAACAGGTACATGTCTGTGCCCAATTTTGATTTTTTTGTATTATTAACTTTATTTTATTTTACCATAACGACCCAATGAACACGTGACCTTAATAATATGACATCACATTCAGGTCATAAATAAGTTTAATATAATATTTATACACAAATTGTTTTGTGAATGATCTTAAATATAGGTCAAGTATTCACTGGGAACTTATCATATTATTTATATTATTACCTTTAGTTCAAAATTTACATGTTTCAATACTTACACCGGAAATCTGTGTTTTCTTTAATAAAAAAATGATGTATGGATTTTAAAGCCCCGTCCACATGTTTGTCAACCCTTGGCAAACATTCACAAATTCAAACGTGTGGATAGAGCGTTTGGCTTGGCTTGTGAAGGTTTGCCTTGGCTTGCCATTGATCCGAACTAAGTTGATATCTGATGCACAAATCAAAGTATCTTGTGGCAAGCGCTTGTGATGCGATGCGTCCACACATTTTACGTGAAGGCAGTATCGCTTGCGCGAAATAAATAATCGACAAATAACTGAAAAAACCTCGTAAAGTTTCTGTGAATTTTTAACTATTTTGCTTTATCCTATTACTTTTCCACATTTAATTTTGCTTCTTTAATAAAAATAGATTAGATCAAATGTTATAATCGACACAAGGTCTACGTTCGTCATGCTTGCTTATCCCATACACACTAGCACCACTAAGCACACTCGTAAACATGTGGATGGCTATGTTTGGCTTGCCTATTTTATCCAAGCGTTTATAAAAGTTTGAAGTTTGTGGCAAGTGGCAAACATATGTATGTGAGGGATAAGGTCATTACATTACATAAAGGATATTTCTGGCTATACACTAAAAACTAAAAAACTACTTTAAATTTTTTTACATTAAAATCTAAAACTTTACATTACACTTTTGTCTATTTACTAATTTAATGTTACATTTTGCTTGTTTCGTCTAAAACAGACATTAATTATTGCTACTCATTAGCAAAAATAAATTAAGCATTAAAATTTATACATCTGTATCATTTTAACACCTGTTTAGTCTGTTTCGGACCGATCTGGTTGTGATCGAATTAATTTACAACTACTAATAAAACTCTATTAAATAAACATAAATAACCGAGATTGCACCAGATTGAAATATAACTTTAAAAACCTGTCTAAATAACGAATGGCGTTAATTTGTAGATATTTAAATTAATTTTAAGTTCATATCACAGTTTTAGATACATGTAGAATTATTATATATGATATGTTTTGGGGAAAAGAATGCCATTAATTAGCGATAATTCAGTGAGTAGTAGAGACGCTCAGACGTCGAATCCAAAGCACTTGTTTCGCAACCTAGAGTAGACATTCATTTGAAAGAAAACACAGTGCTAAACCCATAGTATGATTGTGGAATGCGGATAAAACAATTGTGATATTCGACTAGTATCATTGTGATATCAAAAACCGTAACCGTATTCGTACAGTCTATGGAGAAATGTTTCGAATAGTTTTGGTTAGGGACGGAGTCGAATGTGACATTGTCGAATACTAATAATTACATGATATTTAACTAATAATTATTAAGTATATAAAATAATGTTAGCAACACCGGCATTTCTTCTAAATACAATTCTTTGAAAAATATCCATAACTGAAATTATCCGAAACTATCTGAAATAATTTCATTACCATGACCAGATCCGAAATATAGAAATCGATGGATATTCGAAATATCCATAACATCCCTGCTATTTTATTACCCTCAAAGTGAAAATTTGTTGATATTCACCTATTCTATATATTCGGGCAGCTACATTAGCCAATCATTCTAGATAAAGTGTATTGCCATTTTCGATCACATCGTCACCTAACATGTATGATTGCTGTTCAAATGTAAATAATATGTGTTTTTGTTAACAGTAACAGCTTGCCAGTCCTTGGAGGTGGTGGGACACCTCCGCCAGCTGCGTCACCGAGTAATGTTAAGATCAAAGCCGAGCCAGTGTCGCCGCCGCGTGCACCTGATCACATGCACCGTGGTCCGCCTCCCGCGCCGCAGCCTGCTCATCAGCTATCTGGTGTCATTGATGGTAAAATCACGAATACTAAATCATGAGCTCAAGTGTCGGCGTTTTTGGTTCATTGATGTTAAAATCATAAATACTAAATTACTGGTTCGAGCATTCGAGTTTTTGGTTAATTGTTGGTAAAATCATAAATACAAAATCATTAGCTCGAGTATGGAATGTTTTACTCCATTGATGGTAAAATCAAAAATACTATATTATTAAATCTAGTATTGGAGGTCTTGGTTCATCAACTACTAACTAACTCGATTGTTGGAATTTTTAACGGGATCTTAATTTGTCATGTGATGGTTTTTATTTTAATTCATAAATTTACGTTATTTGAATATTATGTAATATCGGTGGCATTTTACTTGATGTAGAACAATAACTAGACTCAAGAATTCTGAGTGGTCACAATACTCCCTGGTTAGTTCTAACGATGGATCCACCATCTTGTTATAGCGTTGTAAGTATCGAGTTATTGATTACTGAAAAGGGCAGAACAACGTCTATCGGGCTAACTAGTACCAATTAAAAAGAGCGTATTACACGTATTCGCCGACAGTTATTGTCGTTTGATGATGTTTGCACAAAAATAATGAGACCGAACGTTTCGCAGGATCAGTATCGTCGAGTAACATGGGCTCACCGGCCGGGCAAGACATGAGGCACACCAACGCCATCCCAATAGAGTACGAGCAGCCCCATACGAAACGGCCGCGGATCGAGGGCTGGGCCACATAGCTAGGCTATGAGGCCTACGGGTCGTACCCGAGGCCACTCCACCCGCACTGCTAGACTCGGCCCGCGCGACACTTCAGGCCAACCGGCACGGCGAGATAAGCGGTTACCAAACGCTCCGGCGTTCACCGTCCCACAACCGCAACTATACTCTTCACTTCGGTGCTGTATTGAAGACGCGACAGTACTAAAAACCTTCGTAAAGTCTGTAAAGGAAAGGTGCATCTGAATTCACGGTGCTTTTTCGATGGCATGGTCGGATTTATTGTACGGACGTACGTAAAAAATCAAAATGAGAAATCTTTACATCGAGCACCTTTTAGAAAAAGGTCAGATGGAACCGAAAATCTCTGATATCTTAATATTAATAATGTTCATGTTTACAATATTATTATCATTCTTTATTAATACGTAATATATAATATAATGCACATGCAAGTACACTATTAAGGTTAAATGTTAAATGTACAATGTTAGAGTTGCAGTCCTTCCGAACAATCTTGATACTATTCCCCTTGTAAATAGTCGACATTAAATGTGCAATCCGTGCCATTGTCTGTTTAGCTTAAACGTTAGTCAATTTAAACTTAGTGATTATCGGCGATTGCATTAGAACATGATTACTGTGGAACAACAGATAAAGAGCGGTACTGAGTTGTGTAGTGCATTTTAAACCACGGACCTGATAAAAAGTGTGTGTGAATTGAGACTTGAAACATTACGACTGTTGAATTGTGTGTTAGTGTTTAAAAAAAAAGTTTTTTGTGCCATTTTAAATATATATTGATAGTGTGACATCCGAACATGGAATCTTTGTAAATTTAGTGAGCGTAGTGTCATCACAGAAGATAATAAATTATGTATTGTAAAATTTACTCTATTGTCATGAATTTATACATGGAAATTATAATGATATTTACATATGTATACACGTCCCGTTAGGAACGAATGTTATGTAAGTAGGTAATGTTAGAGATGAGTATAATTGTACCACACGAAGCTTTAAAATTTCTTATGATAACACATCTTGCACTCGTAAGCAGATTTGTATGTTAAACCGATTTTTATATTGTAATAAATTGTAAAACTCCCGATTATAAATCTTTCGTCTCTATAAATATTACTTATGTCTTTAATTTCAATAGCCACAATTTAGTTAATTAAACTAAAAATGATTTAAAATTCCAATATCCATTTGAAAAGATCCTACGTAATTTCATTAATTTGTCATACTTAATTTGGACGTAGTTTTGGTCGTTTCTTGTTTACAGACCGATAGTTGAGAGTCAATTTTTAATACTTATCATAAAATTTATAATTGTACATTGTTAAGTATTTTTAGATTAAGTTAGTGGCTATATTCAGTTACTAAGTGTGAACAAATTTGTTGATATTACACTTTTATATTTTGTTAATGTGATCTGAAGTGTTATTTCTTCTTTTTTTCAAATATTACTAGTTTAAATTAATATAAACAGCTTTAACGCACACTGAAAAGTACATTACGAAGATATGTAATATTTTGGTATAGCACTATTTAAACACGGAACAGCATATTTTTAGATAATATTATGTATAAATAAATAATATCCAGTGTATTTTTAACATCGCCCTTAAGTAAAGATTCGTTTATACTGTAGTCATCTAGTACTATTTTGTTGCCGTCTGTATGAATGACTTGTTCATATGCACATATTATCGTAAATCGATTATAGTGGAATTAATTTTTTATTTTATCGATCATTTAATTGAATTTAAAGTTTAATGAAACAGTGTGAAAAAAACCGCGATGGTCGGGTGTCGGATTAGATCGTGACCTCTTAAACTGAATAACCTGTTAAACTAAATAAACTAGTTAAATTTAATAAACAGTTAAACTGAATAAGTTGTTAAACTAAATAACCCTGTTAAATTGAACAAGCTGTTAAACTGAATAAACCTGTTAAATTGAATAACCTGTTAAACTGAATAAATCTGTTAAATTGAATAACCTGTTAAACTGAATAATTCTGTTAAATTGAATAACCTGGTCAATTGAATAGCTTGTTAAATTGGTGTACCGTGCTCCGAGATTTGTGAGTGTGTAACGAAAATTGGCTTTCATTGTCGTATTTTAGGTTAGTTTTCCGATTGATCCTCGTATATAAGCAGTTGCCCTTTCAATTTTCTAAGACTGTCTACTTACCTTCAAACGTTATGCTGTCATTTTCCTAAAATACAAAAAATAATTCGTAACTTGAGTTAAAATTATTAACCAATATACTATGATAAATGTTGATTTTACATTACCCTATCCACCCATATCGTCTCACTGTAGATGCCTTACTCACAGTGCCTAAATGTACCATATTATACCAAATTTTTATGATACGATAGCGTTTTTGCTTTAAAAAAATATATTTCACATCCTGCTAATGTTAAGTCTTATATATCTTAACGACCGTAGTAAAATTATATGTCTATTGTATTCAATACTAGTAAGTAGCTAGGTACTTATGTGTATCTCAAATTATATCTACGGTCGTTTGATATTGAAATTAATATAGTTGTAATTCACTTACAGAAAACGGTCAAACTGTTTGTAGAAGCAAAAAAAAATCTATGATGTTGTTAGAATAACAAAAAAAAATGTATATAAATTATAATATAACACATACAATTGTAACTTTTATTATCACTTCTTCAAATCACAGTAACAAAGTGTTAAAAATGTATGTTTGTTAAATTTGTACAGGGAAACAATCACTTTCGATGTTCATAAGTCTGAACGCGTGTGAATAAAAAAAAAGAAATTGTATTTTCGCATTGTAATATAAGTACACTTATAGTAATTATTAATAGATACAATATTTTACTACAGGAGCATAATGATTGTTGAACTGTTTTAGAACCGTGAAATCATGTAATTACACTATTATTGTTAGAAATAAATCGTTGATGTGATAAAAAAAATCCTACATTGTTAAAACCCTCGGACCCTTAATTCGTTTTTTTTTACCTTAGAAACAAATATTTATTATCAGTTTAAATTGAACCAGGGGTCCTATGTTTTCGAGAATTTAAAATAATGTTAACCAATTGGTCGTTCGTTCTTAAGTAGTACTTTCGTTTGGGCAAAGACAAGGTAAAACAAGTTGTCTCTGGTTTGAGCTAATTATGCTTTCTATTAAAATTTGCTCAATCGTGTTTGTTTGACGTTGATCCCATTATCTTAGAATTGAGTCTCTGGAAGTATATAAACAAACGTCTTTCCTGGTAACTAGTAAGGAAGTTTGTCTCGCATTACAACACAAGTCGAGCATAATATTTATTATAATATTATTATTATCTCGTCTTAGTTTACTAAATAATATGATAATAAACGAATTGTTATAAATAAAAGCACTTCTCAAAGAAAAAATATAAGTACACCGAATAAAATCCAAATATAGATTTATTTAGTTCGATTTGCACAAAACAATTTATTGGAAATTATTATAAGACCGGAAACGCAATCGGAATCCATTCTACATTGTCTATGGAATAGACAGGTATTTTAATGTTTGCACAGATAGGAATCGTCGTATATCTACATACTTTGTATAATAAAACAAGCTGGTATTGGGAGCATAATTTCCGAGGTTGTGAGCTTTGCTATCGGGAATGATTTCGACTTTATAATATAATGTATAAAATAAATATAATTATTCATTTTTATTAAATGAAAACGCACAACAGTGTTGTGTGTCTTATGTAAAGAGTTTGCTTTGTTTGTTTTGTAGTTGTATCCCGTCGTGTACCCGTATTTATCAACCTGTGTCACAATAGCAGAACTTCTGTATTTATAATTTAGTTCGTTGCATTTAATTAAAGAATTAGCATTATGTTTAGATTAAAGTGCTATCAGTCAGTCGGGTGATTATGTCACAGTAGATCTATCACAATTATTAATATGTATGTCCGTAGTTTTGCTATTGTACCACGGTTATGAACGATTTAAATAGTAAATAGAAATATATACATATCCTTTATGAATACTCAGTTGATTCACATTTTTTTGTTTGTTTGACATAAACATCAGTTGTGCAATACATACATAACAAAATGCTTAGTTAGGTAGACTTTTAGGTATGTATTCATTTGAATTTACAAAGAATGCAAAATCTGTTGTATTTTAACGATATTTTTACAGATAATGCGAGGGACTATCCCGGTGTACATTGTGTACACTCCCTCGGGATATAAGTCATATTGTATAATTAATTATTTTTAAGATAAGGCCGGGCCAAATATTGCATTATTGTAGGTCTTATACGGCGTCTGTATTTCTGTGTTGGGGCAGCCCTCGTCTGTCCTGTGTATAAATAAAATGTATGTTGATTAAAACATCTCAGTGGCTGAATGGAATATCAATGTTTATGGACAGTGTTAGAAAAATTGTTATAAATTATTTTGATGACTGTTCGAAGGTTAATAAAGAGTTGGATGTCAAATGTGTAGTTTATTATTCAAAGAATCCACGTTTCCATTTATATACTTTCCTAAAGTCGTAAAACCTACAGAAAAGGCCGTAATGGCATGTCTATCTCCTAAGGTTAGCTCAAAGTAACAATTTTTTATTCAACATAATCATTAAAAATATTACGTCATTTGCAAAGCTATTTTCTATAATTCAGTATTAATCTTTATACAGATCAATATTTTAGTTAACTTGGGCATTTAATATAGATTCAAGTTTTCGTTACATTATATTATTTAAATGAAAACAGTAGAAAGTATTTAAAATTATTACATCACGGATTCAAAATTATGCGCAACTAAAGAAATCGCCGCAGCGAAAAGATTGGCCGCCACTCGGCACTTACGTGAATTGCGCGTCGATGCGCATTTTCGTAACTATAGAGGTATGAACAATCTAACTAATTTAAACATTAAATACACCTCTTTGTAAATTGTACCCGTGCGAATCTGGGGAAGGGTTGCTAGTATGATATATGTGTCAAATGACTAAAGAATATTTCGAACATATTATATTGTAAACAATCTAATAAAACGCCTGTCATGATAGTTTAACAAATTGATAATAGATGGCGCTTTACATATATTTTTATTAGCATCAACAGGGGACTTACCATATTAATATTTTAATTATTTTGTAAACGAAAACGTTAATTTTAAACTATTTATCTATGTTATAGCGAGGAACATAATCTTTATAATGATGTTTGAATCATTAATTTTGATGAAGAATTACTAGAGATATATTGTAATTATGGCGTTTCAAGGAGTAATTTTGAGAATTAATTACATGATATGATTAACAGACTTAATATTAGGTATTTATTACACTATCGCATTGCAGTAATTATGATAAAAATGTAATGATGTGTCGAGTAATAAGCACTTAAATCCACTGAGAAATGGATAATCGTAAAGCCCCCCATGGAAAGTCGTCAATTGTCAGACCGTATACAAATCCTAATCTAAATGTCTTGATTAATATGACCCCCAAAAGCTCCATTAGATGCAGTACTTTGCCTTTTTGCATATTTATCTGTTGCCTCGTCAAGATCAGCTAAAATTCCTCGTCTCTTCAAATCTTGTTCAAATATATCGTTCACTTCTCTGTCTAAATCGAAGGAGCTCGACCTCCTAGAACTCCACGTTTCAATATCTATATTTTCGTGAATTTCAATATTTTCTTCAGACACGTTTATGATTCGTCCGTCTAAGGTGTCTTTTGAACTAGCACTAGTAGATCTCGTATTGTAACGTATAACGCTGTCGGTCTCGTTAGTTATAGCTTCACTATCGACTTCTGGAGTTTTATCAAACGCTTGCCTTGTATCACCAGTATTAGGAATATTATTTTTCTTTCTGAAACAATTTTTAGAAAAACCACCCATCCATTCTGATAGAAGAGCAGTCGCTGCTATAAGGAATCCAGCGGCTAAGAGGAGAAACATTCCTTGGGTATCTTCTAAAGTTAATCCTTTTTCTTGAACTGATGCTATTTTCACTGCTGATGGTACTACCTGAAAATATAATTTGTGATAATTAAACATAATTACTGAAGTACGGTATTTATAACATAATATTTTTTTTAGACGATGCGTATGAGTCATCTGCTTTTATTAGAATTTTATGTTCAGAGATTTAGAAATATGATACGTTTTGACTCGAACAGATTAAGACGTTGGAATTTAAGTACCTACCTAAGTATAATCAGATTTTAGAAGATTAGTCTGATGCGGCGGATACTCTACAAATCGATTGCATAAATGCATCGTTTATGTAAGTAGTAGTGCAAATGCATAAAGTCCATAAAATTTAAGAAAAATAAACGATACATATGTACTGTCAATAGAACCTGTGTGGAGGCGCGATTATGTTCGTAAACTTTTAATCGTCGTATATTCCAGTCTAAATAACACATTATGACTTTGTTCTGAGAAGTAGTACTGAGTTGACTGACATCGAATAGAACTGGTTTTAGACAACCATGTTATTATTTCGCTTCAGGCTCGAAAATTAAAAATGTTAAATTATAACATTTATGACTTACAGACAACAACTGCCCTGTACTGCTTCGTTGCATTTCCCAACGTACTTCATCGACAATTTTATCCATAATACCGCTTTGTAATATTCTTCTCACGTCTCCACTCAACTTTGCCGTATAGAGAGAATTACTAGGAAACCCTATAGTTACTCCGAATGGAACGAAACATTCATTGGATATATGGAGCACTGTACGTTTGGATCTAAAATGAAAGGTTTTTTTATACCTACATACTTTCTAGCATAAATATTGTACCTACTATTTTTCAAAATAATTCCATATTATGAAAATCTTACTTCTTTGCCGTAAAGTTAGCTTGAACAATATATTCTAGTTCAGCTTGGGATCCTAAAAAGGCGTAAGGCCAGAAGAAAGCTTTCGTCGTGTTTCTAATTCCAGTTTCAACGTCCGGTACAAGTTCCAGTTTTTTCATAAGTTTATTGGTTTTAGGATCTGATGAGTTGAGGAACCATCTTTTCCAACCTCCTCGATCTATTGAAATAGAAGGTGAAACTTGATTATTGAATAGGTCTACGTAATTAGTTAGACGCATTAATTATTTATATCTCCTAATTTTATTTAGACAATTTTTATAGCTTATCAATTTCAGATTGACAGCTCTCTGTACTAATTTTATTTCTAAAAGTGTGTTAATTTTGATTGAATCGGTCAAGCTGTTACCGAGTCCAGTCATACAAACGGACAAACAGTTTTTTTTTTAAATGTCAAATTCGAGTTCATTGGCCTATAAAATATATAGAACAAAATTGGAAAATAAAAATTACGTATACATACGGACAGGGCTAATTAAAATAGGTACTTAGCATCAAAAGACATTACAATAAAACAAATAACATACTTACAGTTTAAAATAGAAAATGAAAAGTCACAATAATATGTATATTAAAATAAATATTTTAAAGGAGAATAACTTACCCAAAGTACCAATTCTATAGAACCCTGACAACAATTGTTCAATACTATCAACCGTTTCAGGAAATACTGGCAAAGTCACAAAAGCTATTATTGAACCTGTGTAACAGCTCGTAATTATTATTGTAAATATCCAATACCATCCTGAAATTAGAATATCAATTACATGATCCGTAACTAAACTATATTTATTAGGCTTTACCCTATAATAATGTGGGTACCTACCTACCTACACATGTTACCGTATCATAGAGTAATAAATACTAAAGCTACAATACACAGGGCCGGATTTTGTGTAAAGGGACAGGGGTTTCTGCCCCGGGAAGGCCTGAAGTCCACACGATATGACTTTTTTATTATTATTTTTTATACTAGCTGTCCCGGTAGACGCTATTCCGACCTTCTCAATAGACAATAATTCGACCACAGCGCCACCAACCCCGTTTTTTTACTGATAACTATTCAATGACAACAATAAAAAAAAAAAGAATTTCGCATACCCATTCTTTAAATCGTGAGTAAAAAATCCGGTAGAATATATGACGTTCAGTTTTTTCCGGATTTTTCTGGAGATAAATGCCTAATTTGGATTATTACGAACATTTTAAAACGAAAATAGCCAAATCATTCTAGATATTCTCAAGTGATACGCAACGAAAATCATTTCATTTTTATTTATATAGATATATATGATAATATATACTGACAAGATAAGTTCATATTCACGAAACACTTTAAAAAATCTCAAAACATATTCATAAATCGTAATAAATACATTCTGCATTATCATTATCGTTATCTAAATATACATTTTTCATTATCCCTAGCCCTCCCGATCTTTAAGTCCAGCCCTGACAATTGAATGTCCTTGTATAATTAGTTTAAACCTAATGAAATGAATTCGATGAAAAACAAAGAGTGTATTTAAATCTAAAAGACAAAGATGTTTTGAAAATAATCTTACCTATTAACAATCTCGTTGTAATTTTATTTGTTTTACTCCATGAGTTTTTCCCAAGGAAAGTGAAACAATTGGTAAATGTACCAAAGACGTACCAAAACATGTTTTCTATTTCCCCACTGTTATTTAAAAGGTGTTTTAGAGTATGTTTATCGGAGAAAGCCAAAGGAAACATTCCAAAGAGGTAAGTTAATGTTAGAGCGACCCAAACGTGCCAATGAAAGGGGCCAAGAATTGCACGGTACCTGGAAAATTATTATAAAATATAATATATAATTTTCAAAGTAAGTTACTTCACCGAGTGAACATTAAACTAATAAGCTACGTGAATAATATAATATGATATCTCTGAAAGTAACTTTTAAACAACAATTAACCAACTTATATTATAAACGACTGGAAACTGTATATAGAAACAAACTGCGTTTTTTTTTTCTCTCTCTCTCTGTCTAGACGACCGACTACCGTGTTTTCGCACGCAATATAAAACTTACTATGAATAAAAAAAATATCCTGTAACTATCAACCTGAATGTTAGCTTCCCATCAGTGAAAGAATATTTGCGCTAAATACTTCGCACTTTTTGTATTGAAAACTTCTTTAGCATCGTTATGATTTGAATGTCGATGAAACGAAAAAGCGAAAGCGACAGTAAAAGAGACAGACACATAAATTCATAATATTTAACGTGGGACAAAATGAGATAGGAAAGCTTTAGGTAATGGTAAAATGGTACAAAAGAGGTTTGTTGCCATGCAATAATGAATTTTATAACCACACCAAAAAGGCACGAAACAAAATCTTTTTAGACAACACTTATAACATTCTGTTACTGGTTGATATTGTGTTAGGTTCCTATAGATATTTCAAATATCAAAATTCAATTCAAATTAGTGTGCATTTGATCATTTTCTGAATTTAAAAAAAAAACGTAGATCTGAAAATTTTTCACTTCTACCACGTGTGAATTGCACACATTTTTTTTTCTTTATACCTTCCGCTTTGTTATACTTTCAACGACTGTCTATCGCTTATTTGCCATGGCTGCATAGGAAGTTGCTTGGCATTACGAGCAGTATACGTGTACCCTGGACGGCGCATGGACGTCTTACACTATACCGTGACTCTGATAAGAATATCAGAGAGGGCTCTCGTCATCGCGGATCCTTTAAAGATTCTACGTACGCCCCAGACGGTGTATGGACGTTGTACGCTATATTACTATCCCACTAATGATAAGTGAATATCCTTCAACGTGAACCCACAATACAATCAACTTTAATAATTATCCAAGGTCACGCGGAGGTTAGCTGAAAGACTGATTTAAATAACGGAACATCTACGGAAGGAGGCAGTCAAATATGTAGTCGTCTCGTTAACAAAGAATTTTTAGAGTCTAATCAGTAGTTCCAGAGATTTACCTCTTACAAAAATATTCACAAATTTTCATCTTTACTGTATTAATAGTGTAGATCTAAGATATTTTAATAAGTGTAGATGCGTTCTTCGCGCTCTATTTGGCAATAAAAAAGTCAGGTAATTGCCTGACATTCTCTTAGTAACATATTAACCAGTTTTGCGGTCGCACATCATTACAATTCAAAATAATTATGTATTAATTTCGTTCTAACAACAAAAATTACATATATTGTCTTTCATATTTTTTCCCTTTTTGCGTACTATATAACTGAAAGCATTATTTATAGTTTAATTAGACTGTTTTTAGTGCACTGACGTTCGGGTATGACGTGTCTATATGTATATATGTCATTGGTGTAGATGTAATGAAATGCGCATCGCTGGTACTCGAGATCTTAAAAAAAAGTTATTAAGGTGATATGCAATCCACTAAGCTTTGTGTTGTTGGTATAAATTTTAATATTCGAACTATTAACTACACATATATTATGCATGATATACAAAAAATATAATTACCGGGGCAAAGCAGTAGACATAAGTGTGATAAACACAGCACAGTCTTGTGAATGTGAGAAGGGTACATCTATTTCCTGGGCTCTTTCAACTGTGAGATACATGCCAGCAACACCCATATCAGCTCTTCCCATTGCTATTTCTTTAACAACCGCATCACTAGATCTAAAGTTTACTATTATTTTTGGTTCATGTTTCAGTCTTTTTTATCACATGCTTACTATATCTTCTGTTCAAAGGGTTTTATCTATGTTAATAAATTTGTAGTTCTGTCTGTACAGTTAATATTTTTCCAAATTTTCTCGATATGCATACTATATGAACGAAAAAGATCACGAATATGCCATAATTTTTTTTGTCTGATTGTCTGTCTGTTTGTATATCCAGATTTAAATAAAAAACGGCTTGATCGATTCTTATGAAACTTTGTACATTGGATGCTTATGTATTGGTCAATTGTTAGGGTATAACATTTTTCAATATTACTTTAAGAAATCGAAAAAAAAAAAAATTCTAAAAAATTTCAATTACAATTCATAGCCGATTTTGATGACATGTTATGTACGCGAAGAATAAGTCATTCCATAATGGGATCTATAAGTCATTTTAAAAAATGTTTTGAAATTATAAAAAAATATATATTATGATTTCTCAACCATTTTCTACACAATTTCGTACACAGGATTCACACGTGATTTCACAATTGATAGGCTATAAGAATGGACAACAATAGTTTCAGAAATATGATTAAAAAAACAATTTTGATACAAATTTATAGGCTTTATGAATTGTAGGCACACTGCTAGTTAATTTATAAAATCAAGCACTGCAAAGAATGGCTATTTCCAACTAGTGGGGGTAACTAAATTGATACTTATTTGGTGGTATAAAAGGTATATACGGAGGTAATGTGATGAAGAAGTAAACTGTAATTTTCAATTCATTAGTTTTATTAGTGTAAAGTCACGGCTATAAACTAGTTCACTTATGT
The DNA here is from genome assembly GCA_033032175.1 of Saturnia japonica. Taxonomy (NCBI): domain Eukaryota; kingdom Metazoa; phylum Arthropoda; class Insecta; order Lepidoptera; family Saturniidae; genus Saturnia; species Saturnia japonica. The sequence continues at coordinate 16,466,448 of CM065311.1, read as the reverse complement.
GCATTTTAGGATACAACGTGAAAGCTATTAGCTATTTCTGTGAGTACAACCCCTTAAGACCAAACGAAATGTTTCGTAAAATACCGGATAAAAAGGAGCCGTTGGATCAATCGTCTGGATGTCCGTGTTATTATGATCTCAGACCAAACAGGGAATAATACTTATCATAAGTAGGATTATCCGCCTGCATAATATTTAAACAAGTAGAAAAGTCAAATTTACACTTTACCCTAAATGCAGTTCACGAGGTTCAATTACTTCAATGGAAAAATTATTCCTTTTGCCCAATAACTTCAGTAATCTTATTTCAATTCCATCCCATATCACCCTTGGATTACCACCGTCAGAATCCGTTTTAACTCTACAATTATTGTCAATAGATGTCATTAGCAAGAATTTCTTTTTAATGTTATTATACTATGATATATAAACCTACCGTCTAAAAACAAAAGGAGGCTGATGAGCAGCTGCTACTATAAATCTATGACCAGCGTAACCTGCAGTCATTTTTGGAGGAAATAAATTAACATCTCTTGAATACTTTCCGTCACTCCAAGATGCAATGACTACAGGCTGACTAGCTCCCAATCCATCCGTATACAGTTTATGGGTATACAAAATGTATGGTATTTCCTTATTGAAAAAGAAATGTGATAAATAAGTTGTTATAAACAAAATTTATAACATTTTGTAAGTACTAACAATACTAATGTCATCATCTTCTTTAAAACTTTGAGCAATAACCAGCAAATTTATAAAACTTCTAGATTCTGGTCCTGATAAGAATTCTTGAACAGCCCATTGAGAAGACCTCGCAACAACTACCACTTTACTTTGAGATTGTTTTCCCAATACCTTCGCGCTTACTGTTACATCAGTTAGAAAAATTATGTAGTTTAAACATTCTTTGGTAGGGCGTAATAGTTTTGGCTCTTGTAACTGATTTTTATTATTTATATATCCATGTATAAAGCTCACTGGAAATTCCTTTAACAGATTTTGAAACAAATAGCTTTCTTTAAATTTTACTTGACTATCATAAAGTATGACCGGTGTACAATCCTTTAAATACGTCAAAGTAATGTTATGAATTAATTTAATTAGTGAAGGTGTCTGGTCAAAAGATAAACTTTCGTGTATAAAATGCTCATTCCACAGTTCTTCTCTTGTTTTTGGGTATCCATGGAAAACTGGGTCTATGGCCCTCTTAGTAGTTTTAGCATTTTTTGAAACAATACTTAGAGTTTGAGTATCATTAAATTTTCTTAGTATGTTTCGTTTTATACGGTACTCTTTAACCAATTTTAAATCTCTGATAAAACCCATGTAATTACTTTGCGAATAATCTATTGAATTTTGCGATGGATAATATTCAACATAATGACTAAAAGTTTGTGTAGTAAATAAAACAAGTCTATAGACACTAATAAACAACCAAGTCTTCCACATTTTAAGAACTGAATTACTCAAAATGATCAGATGATCTGCTTTTTATAGGTTCGTTTTCATTGCCCTTGGTATATGAAACATTGGTTGGCCAGGTGATATGATTGAAATTTAATTTTTGATGAAGATAGAGTAATTTACGATCACGGTCAGTTGCGGCCTCGGTTATGAAGGTTTGTTGAAGGTAAATTATTTCTTATGGAATTTTTAAATTTCTACTTTCATTCCAAAATTGAATTAGATAAGGTATACTTCAAATAAATAAATAAACAATTGCTTTATATTATTTTATTATTTAGCACTCGTTACAATATTCTTTACAATCTTCGTACATAAATACAACCAATAGAAATATAAATCGTACAATATTCACTTTCCAATAATGATCACAGTGCTAATTAGTCATTTCCAATGTTTATTATAGCCAAATATATAATTAAAAAAGTGAAACTACCAAATTTAAATACTAAACCTATATTTACAATAATAGTACTTATTAATTAATATCTTTTAAATAGGTGTATGTAGCAAGCGTTTCGTTTTAGTTGCAGTAGCTGACCAAAACTTTAGCCTTATTGAATAATGAGAGTTGAACTCAAAATAATATGATTTTTTGATAAATATGAAAAACTTAAGAGATAAAAATAAAACCAATACAAATTGATATTATATTACATCTAATAAAACATATTTTTAATCATTTGAAAATATTGTAAGCAATTGTACAGACATGTGCAACATCACACATATTTATACGCGATGTAGACAGACGTCAGCACAATGGTTTTCAGAATAATATATATTTTCATATAGATTTGATTTTCATTTGTAAGAATTTATAATAAAAAAGATACGAAAACAATAAATATTGTATCTTAAAGATGATAGATGCAAAATAATACATACAACTTAATAATTTTAAAAATAATCTTTATACCTATATTTACAAATGATAAAAAGGGCAGTGATAAATAACCACGAAGCTGGCAAGATCAGAAAATATACCTTCTAAATTATTAATATGGCTTTTCTTCATAACTACGGGAAAAGATGTTTCTATTTCTTATAAAACAATGCCAATACAGTAATAAAACTGTATTTTTGATTAAATACGATATTGTTTGTTGTATTGTAAATTGGGTAAAAAAAAATTCTACTAGCAAAGAGTATTTTAGAAGCTATAACGAACGAACACATTGTAGGAAAATAATGCATTAAGAATTGCACAAAAAATTCGAATAATAAAATTGTAATCTACATACTAAAAAGCATAATTGACACAATCTTCACACTAGACGATTGAAAACACTTAATATCACAGTTTCCAATACATTACAACTTTAAAAAAGAGCAAACTAAACTGAACATGTAGTTCAGTTGAATATAACCTATGAAATTGTTTAATTTGAAACTAAATATATTTGTGACCATCGGTTATCTAAATGGCACTCTTTAAGTGTCAGAACAATATCTACTATATTTTGATTATTGATCAAAACCTTTGCAAAAAAATCTTTGTATCGTACGTTTCGATATTTATTTATTTAAACTATTATTTTTTAGGATATTTGACATCATCTATTAAAGATGTTATTACTATTCAGTAAAAAAATAAATATTTATGTTTATTCTCCGTTGTCATTGTCGATGCGTGAAGACCTGATGCCAGATTTACCGGTCCAAGGATATATTTCGGGACAGGGCTGACACGTTCTCATGTATCTGACTCCTGATTTATGCCAGAGATTGCAAACCTTGGGATTGTTGCATTTCTTAGGTCGATCCTGGAATCAAGAACGGTTTATGTACAAAAACTTATTTTAATACCATGTATTTTCTATTTTCATTCTACGTTTTCTGTTTCTCAACTGTAAGCATTTTTTTAAAACTCTTTGATTTTGGATGATAAAACTTTACAATACGGTAATGTAAATCTTTATACCATTTTCATTTCTTTTTTTTTCTCGATGACAGTTCCTGTGAAAATTTGAACGAGCGTCTTTTCTAAATTATGTATGCATTATTTTATAAAAATATGACGTTTACACACGTACAAGGTTATATCAGAGTTGGAGAAACTGATAGGGATGGAGCTATATCGATAAACGTAACACGATAACAAACCCGATATTTTTTTACAAAATGTAAGAAACTGAACTACTGCCGGATACTTTTGTACAAATTAACTAACTAATATTACATTTCATTACAAGATGTTACACGTATTAATTCTTGATTGATAATGCCGACTTCTTCAAAATTTTCGGAGCTGTTGTAAAATAAGTAGGTATAGGTAGGTACTCGACAATGAAACGAAATAATTATAACGACAGGTAATCTTTATTTATTTATTTTAAACAAAATCTGATGAATCGTCACTGTCACGATATATGCGATCGATATCATTACTTATTTGGTCACAACACTACAACTATCAAATTAGAACTGTCATCGAGAAAATAAAGAAATGGAAATAGTATAGTATAACAAGTATATCTATACTATATTCGTACAAGTTTGTGCTCGACCGTCCTATGTTTTAGACGTTGGCGGGAACGAGGTAGTATGACACTATACTGCACATTACACTAAAGTAAACAAAGTTATCTCGGCAGTGTTCTTAAAATAATTACCTGCAGCCGCTCTGTAGGGCTTGGTTGTATTTCTTGGGTAACCTACTTACGTATTAGATAATGCTATATTAAATTATCATGATTACTTTTACTGCTTTTGTAATTTAAACAAAAACTATTAGTGGTTTATTTCTAGTTTCAAAAGCGATTGTGAGTTAGTAAGAAGAGAATGTAGTTTTGTTTAATGAAATTTTTTTTTTGGTTTGTTTATCAAATAAAAACAACATTACAATTAAGTTTTTTATATAGTTAGTAGAGAAAATAAAATGCTTTATAATGAAGTCGACAACAAATCGATCTTTGGGCACTTACATGACTTTCGCTGGTTGGTTATCAATATAATGTACCAAAGAATTATAGTCATCAAAAAGACTAGAGAAAAGTCCGGGGTGGCATATATCTATTTACTAAGGTTGACTCACAATAACCATTTTTATCTTCAAAATAATAATTATTCTTTTTGTTATTTTCGGAGTTATCTTCTCCAATTCAGTATTAATCCTTATCCTTACTAATCCAAATATGTAAGTTAATTTGGGCATTTAATGTTGATTAAAAATTTCCTATAAATCATACAATTAAATATATACCGTAAAAGATATAACGGGTTCAAAATTACGCCCATCCAAAGAAATTACTCGCAGCGAAACGGTTGACCGGCACTTTGCACATATAATGAATTGCGGGTGGCGAGCTAAGCGCACTTTTTGTAGCTATTGAAGTTATGAACTATGAATACTAAAGCGATAAACTTTAAATCATGCTCTTATTACTATATTATAAAACAGAGTCGCACTACCGCGTCTATCTAAACGCAATTTACATGCGGTTTTCGTCAATGAACGGAGTAAGTATTTCGTGAGAAAGATTTACGTGTTATAATTCATTAAAGTTTTGGGTAAATTGGCAGAAATATGAAGATGATTGTAGAAGATTTTTTTATTAACATAAATAAGTGTGCGTTAATACATGTGAAATCTGGTTTGTGAATCAAATGTAAAAAAAAATATGTCGGAAAGAAATCAGGCGACAAGGCGACTGGGAGCTTTATTGGCGTGTGCCGCGTTAATCGATAGAGTTATATATATTACGTAATTATTCCCTTTAAATGTAGACATATATTATGCACCGCTACCTGTGCGAAGCAGGGGCGGGTTGATAGTCGTTATAAATTGCGTACTCCTGACTATCGTGTACTGAAGTTTACCTAGATTTCGTTTCGGCCGTTTATATGAAGAATTAATACTATTTACTTTAGTGTACTGTGACTACGCGTCTGCGTCACGCAATTGCAGGCGTTTTGCTTTCCCGCTACATTACCAGCCACCGTTGTCAGTCACTATTACCTCGCACCCGCCAACGTCTGTTGGAAACATAGCACGGTCGCGCACGATCTTTTACGACTATAGTCCATAATATAAATGGATAAATTACGGATTTATTAAACCTAAGCGAGCACTAAAAGCTTACAAAAGCCTACAACTCACTGTGCAAAGAGCATAATCAGGAGAGTGAGGGATATAGTTTAATCATTAAGGTGGTCTTCATTATAACTACAATCTACACAGTAAACAATTTACTTAAAATATATTAAACAATAATTATTTTCTTATACTAAGTGATGTAATTTCGAGTGATGCGCATTTTAATACGGAAAGTTTATAATTTTATTATCTACACAGATTATCACATTTTAAAGATATTAAATAATTCGGGCGTAAGGGGTGTCAAAATACATATTTAAAGCTAAGACACCCAAGCCAACCTCACCTGCACGTGGTGCACCCTGTTGATTAACGAACGAGAAAATGGTGACAGTGGGGGTGGTTGGGCTGTTTTACCCAACTGGGTTGCGATCATCATACATGTGGTGAAAAGTCTGTCATAGTAACTCGCTTTATCTTGTCGCGTTTTGGGATTAGCATGTGCATATCCAGTTAAATTATTGCTGGCCGATATGACAGCGGTAACCGTCAATGGATTACGATCTCTCGGTAATCGCCATTATGATAGGATTGTACTGTGCTTACCAGCAACTACAGTAGGTACTGTCAATTTGCCATGCTACTATAGAAAAAATCTTTTAACTGAATGTTACAATATAAATTGTTATGTTTTCTTTTGTTGAATTATGCGGCATATACATTCATTTACCCAAAAAAACTTTGGGTTTAATTTACCATACGATTCCATTGCATAGTTCAATTTCTCTCCGGCTCATAAGAGACCAACCTATTTGCGATTTTTTTGTTTAGTTATTTAGGTAAGTACATTCGATATAATTATTGCAATATTGATTTTAAACCAAACCTATTTTAAACATTGTACCAATTTATAAAAAGTCATACTGACTATACACTGGTCTCTCGATTATCTATAGTCATATAAGTACCTATATTTTCAACTTCACAAGAATGTCATAACTTGTAAAGATTCTAAACAATCATGTAATTTATTAATGGTGTAAATGATTCAAAGGTACTCATTTTCTCACCTGATAATTACACTGGAATGGTTGGAAACTGTTTAGCCTTGAAATAGGTGTGGGATCTCGTACCCACTGTAAAGCTTGCCAGTTTGTGATAATCCATACATCAGGCATCTGATTTATGAAGTCCAAGAACATTATGAAGCCCTCCTTATGATGAGGCTGTGTAAACCACGCCGCATGGTAAAAGAGGCCAAACGGTGCTCTGAAAGGATTACCAAAGAACCTCTTAGTTTCGGCTTATAAACCTATATTTTTGTTTGTGATATTCAACTTTGTGGATTTAAGCTAAAAAAAAAACTAATAAAAGTAAAAAAGTAAAAATGTGTAGTTTGTTCCAACAGACTTGAAACTTAGAGTATTCTTCAATAAAACTATAAATTATAATCTTGTCTTACGATAAATTTAAAACAATTAATGTGCGACGCTAAACACATAAAGTCAATAAAGCCGGTCGTGGCTAATTGAGGGCAGCCCATGAGGAGCGTGCAAAGAATTACAGAAATTAAAGAAACTAATTATAAGTAATAAAATATTATGGTAAATTATGGTAAAACACTGGCACTTATTGACAGAGTACGATTAGATAAACTCAACACAATTATCGCCTACACACTGGAAGAAATGTTTTACCTGTTAGTTGTATAGTGTCTGTCGAAATTTTTCAAAATCATTTTGTATACATTTTCGGCTTCAGGAGGGTTGGCACAAGCGTCACCCATCGAACAACGACCTCCATTCAAGTCTTGCCACATCACCATGGGTACTTCCCATACACCTGAAAAAAAAATGTTATTAATTAGAGACCCTTTCATTCATTTCTGGTTCTACAAAATTACAACTTCAATGATAGACCATAATCACTAATTAAGTAATTAGTACGGTACTGTGAGTAACTGACGCTTTTACTTTTGTTGTTAGTCCAAATTTTATTTGTAAAGGTAATAAGGAGAAAATATTGAATTTCAAAAATATAATTTAAATAAACTTACCAGGATAGGATTTTGTTGGACAAGGTGGAATCATACAGTCGTGGAACAGCTTATAATCAAGGGTATACGGCCAACTAGGTGGTCTATTCTCGTAGACAGGTAATGAAGAGTCGTAGGTAAAGTTAGAGTCGTATAACATTTTGAACATTTTGTTTCCACCAACAGAGAGGAAGGGTGCTCTCATACCTCTAACGTCTTCAAGTTTCACACCTCCATAAGCTGCCAATATTTCCCTTTGACCGGCTACCTCTCTATTCCATTTCTTTTGAGAAAACTGTTCGCCAAAGCTATGTCTAAAATGTTGATTGATTTGATTAATATTTCAAATTCATATTTGTGAATTGGTTATTATTCACTCATGTATTATTATAAAAATGATTTCCCAAATTTATTCCAATTATTTACAGCATTTACTAAAATTATTATAAACGAAATTAATAGTAAAGTTTTAAAGTTACTTAATATAGTGAAAGTAATAAAATTTAGAAAGGAAGAATTAGAAAAAGATTTTTTTTTTGTAAGTTAAGCTATATATAAAGATGTCAAATTGTAAAATATATTTCATCAAAGCGTGTTTTGGCTGTAATATGTGGCGGTGGTGCAATAAGTAAAATGTGCTGTTACATTCTTGAAAACTTACGAAACTGTATGCGACGCCATCTCATGTCCAGCTGAATAGAGATTTTGAACTTGACTGTAATCAGTCCATTCATGTGATACGTAAAATGTTGCCGAGATCGGGCATCCGTTGGGGTTCACGCGACCTTTTTCAAATAGGTCAGCATAGAGACCCTTATTTAAATCATTGACAGAATCGTCGAATGTCAGAAGTACAATTTGCGGTACTGACTCCACGGGTAAATCTCCTGTTCGGTTGTCGATAGCAGATCGTGCATGTGGTTGTGTAAATTGTGCCAGGAAAAAGGAAGATAGAGAATATAGGTTTATATAGGACGGAAGAAGTAAGGAAGAGAAACAAAATAAACATAATTAGTATACATAAAAAATAAAATAAAAACACATCTGAAAGAAATATGCAGATGGTTATAAATATTGTATAATGTTAGTTGTAGAAGTAATGATAGATTTCAAATAACCCAGGCAGAAGATTTATTTCCTTGGTAACTTACGAAATCGTGTGTGAACCAAATTCGTGACCATCTGCGTAAAGATTTTGAATTTGGCTATAGTCCGTCCACTCGTGTGACACATAAAAAGTGCCAGTTATTGGACAACCATTAGGATTAACTCGCTCTTTCTGGAATATTTCTTCATAATACATTTTGTTCAAATCGTTTACAGCATCGTCGAAAGTGATCAGTACTATTTGTGGTACCTCGTGGACAGGTAAATTCCCTATGTCATAAATGCATTATATACAATATACCTATAATATTATACTCCCCTAGGAATAAACTCGCCAATTATATAAAATATATTAACACATTAGATAATCGTAGTTCAATTTTTATAACATTCAAGATTACTGAAAAATTTAACATCATTTTAACTTTTGTTATATTGATGTATTTGCATATATTAGATTCTTGTACTTTAGATAATGTAAAATTTGTACCATTATCGGCTTAATTATTTTTAATAAATAAATATGCTTATTTTTTTAAACTCTAAGTATAGCGACTTTTTTTATAGATAAATAACATTGTAAACAAACAACTAGTAGTATCGTCTTCAAAAACATACATATCAATCATTTTTTTTCTGTCGAATCGAAATAACATGCAATCCTTGTAAAAATCCTTATCATAAATCAATCATTTATACACGATATGGTCGAGATATAACTCATATCAACCGAATTTTAAAGATTTTACTGACTACGGGGAAGTTAATATTTTAGATTACTTGAAATATTAATTGCTTAATCATTTAAACACGTACCAGGAATATCCTTTCCACCACAGTAGCAATCAGGTAGTAAACAAACGTCCTTTCTACATTTAGCTGCTGTTTTATCAAGAGTCGGTTGCGGGTAAACTGGAGCAGGCCTACTTGGAGGATGAGCGTAGATATCAACAAACTCCGTAGTCTTAGACACGATGGCTGTTGAGGGCTTCAGTGTAGGTCGGCTTCGACTGTTTAATTCAGGGAATTTAATCAATAAAATTCAAATAATATTTAATAAGAATTATTAAAAGCATGTCATTGAAATCTATAAAGTAGGTGTGGGTGGAAGGGACATGGCAATTGTGTTCGACTGGATAGCGATAATCATACGTTTGGTGTAACATCATCCATAGTGGTACATTAACAGAAACAGAACTCGACTGGGTCGTGAATACCATGCACAGGTAATAAAGCCGTCATAGTGACTCTCATTTGGTTAGTTACATTTCGGGATATCCATCTATCCAGAGGTTTGCAGGGTGGCAGCGACGACCAGCGCTGTTCTGGTCTGTGCTGTTCTGTCAGTGGTCGCCATTGTTTTTGGATTGTACTGTGATTATTATGAGGCACAGTACCGTCACTTTGTCGTGCTACTATGAAAAATAGATACATAATGTATATATTAACAAAATAGCAGAGAAAAACAAATTTTATTGCACATTTTATAGCTTAAATAAGGTAAAATGTCTAACGTTGGAGGTGTTCCTCGATTCGGCGGTGGCTGCTGCGCATCAGACCCGCCTGATTTTGAATAGTGTGCTGAACCACGGCCTCGAGTGGTGGTAGGTCTATAAAAAACAAGTGAATTGCTTATAATTAATAAAAGATTTAATGAAATATCCTAGTTAGTATTGTGATTTTTTCATTAAGCCATAACATTTTATTAAAAATAAAAATTAATTCAACTTAACAAAATATTTTCCAAATATGAATGTTATTATGACAATAATATAAATAATTTGATTCAATGAATTAATGTTCCGATTTACAATAATACGTTTAGTATATATAAAGTTAAGAAAACATGCAAAAAAGCATAATAATAAAGAAACTAAAATACAGTTTGATACACTTTATACTATGGTGGTATTATATTTATGTGCACTTAGGATCTATATGATTGCAATGTGGTGCGTAATGTTACAAATTGCTTAGCTACTTTAAGGAAATTAAAAAATAATATTAACGACCATTGCAGCATTTTAAAATCTCTAAAATCTACTGGTAGTGTGCAGGAAATGGAAAAGGTCGCGTCAGGAGTTAACAATTCAAAAAATCAACGTAACCGACATGAAATCCCCAATGAGAACAGTATGTTAAGCGAAAGAGTTTAGCTTATGGTGCTATTAAACGATTTCGGTAAAATGTTGGTTTCCATGCTAGTTACTTCATGAGGCAGAAAATAAGGACTTGAAAATAGACGGAGCCTCCACCTTCAGTAAGTAATGTAAACGAGACGCTTAAACTACTGGACGGCGATTAATGTACCTCTGGTATTTGATTTCGTTGCATTTAGGGTTCGCTTGCAGACTGTTGTCTGTTGAACATTTGGACGACGATTGGTAACTCCTGCGCCCACCTCCAAGGTTTGTCGCGGCTAACTTTATGGCAGGATTAACTCGAGAGGGTCGCGTTGGGAAGGATATACTTTTAGAAGTAGTAGTCGATGTCTTATGTTGTCGATAAAAGTTTTTCGGTTGTCGTCGATTTAGTTGTGCTTGTCGTTGAAGCAATGTCGCTAGACTCGCTTACAGTCGTTTGACTTATATCTAATGATAAGGGAGTAACAGCTTCTACAATGTACTTAGTCGAAGTAAGTATATCGTTACTTATATTTTCATTAATGACTGGTTCGCTAATTTGTTCTCCGTCAAACAAATTTTTGAACTTACTCTGTGTCTGCCCAACATCTACGTCTTCATATGTTTCTTGTGCTATGTCCTTTATGAAATCACTAAATGTGGATGTAGATAATTCATTAATTTGTAAATTTTCAGTACCACCTTTAGAGTTGTCAATGTGTGTGGATATGATCCTTGGCGTTACATTTAATGTGAAAGTAGGAGTATTTGTTACGGGTATTGTCAATATAGATGATGAAAAGTTTTTGTTAACATTACTATCTATTGTAGGCAAATCAAGTATATTCAGAATTTGGGATTTTTATACTGTCAACAGTAGATTCTTGTATTACCTTGAAAGGTTTCCCCTGATCTTGTAAAGGCTTATGACTAGTATCAGTAAAAGCCTTTTCTTGAAAATCTATGTTTACTACTTTTTCATTATCTTGGATTTTTTTGGATACAGGAGTTGTACTCGAATATTCCTGAACTGAAATTTGTGAAGATGTAGTTATTAAATTATTAAAGAAAGCTTGAATGACATGTTTTACTTTACCGCTAAATATCTCTGTTGTTTGATCGGGTATAACATCATCCTCCTCAACATGATAATTATAATATGAGAGGTCTGGTCGAGAAGTCGTATGTTTTATATTATTGTGCTTAGTTTTTCCTTTTGGTGTTGTACTTGTAAATGGTGTAGTGGAAATTGCACTAGTAGTGTAATCTTGCACAAAATCATTTTTATAAGTTTTTCTTAAGTTATCTAAGGTTCTATACGGTGAAACAATTGGGTTATTAGAAATTTCGCGGTATTTATCATGCTGTCCCCATTCAAGTGATTCTTCGTTATTAGTGTGGTTTAAATGTATAGGATTGTCATATTCATTTTCGTGTGCTGTTTCTATAAATGTTTCAATACTAATAGCGTTTTCAGTAGAATCTCTCTTTTCTCCTTTATACGAAATAGATGAAACTGGTCGTTTTGAAATAGTTTTTAAATAATACTTTGTTGTTTGTGGAACTGCATTAGTAATATCTGCTTTTGGTGTGGTCCTCGTTATTGGTGTTGTACTTTCAAGTGTAGTTGCTGGCAAAGGAGATGTCGTTTTAACAATATTCCTACTAGACCCTCTAGTTCTACTTATTGGTTTAGTATAGATAGGAATATCGTAATCATCACTTATGCTTGTAATTGTATCCTTTCTTCTAAAAGAACTTTCTGAAGTCCTTTCAAGTCTAAGATGGTCATCCGAGTCAAATGCATTAGATGATATATTTTTTACCTTTCTCCTACCGCTTTTATCGTTATACTTTCCTGAATTCAGTTCACTATTGCTTATTCCACGATCGTTTCCTTTATATAAATGTTTATACTCTTCTACTGGTCGTGTTAGGACCGTCACTGTATAAGGATTATTAGTATTATTCAAATTTCGTCGTATTGAAAAGCCACTTGTTAATGATAAAACCTTTTTTTTACCTTGGTTTGACATTGGTTGCGTTGTCTTCCCAGATATTTTATGATTATTGTTAGTCACAATAGAAGAATGCCTAGAAGTCAATATCCTATCAGTTGTCGGTAAGGTCGATCGTAATCTATATAAATTGTCAGTCTTTTCAAAGGGCTTAGCAAGAGAGGAGAAGTTTATTATAGAAGGTGCTGTAGAAGGGGCTAAAGAAATAGGGTCTAAAACGGGAAGGTTTGTCGAAGTTTCAGGTTTAGGAGAAGGTTTCTCATCTGTGGATAATCTGTAGAATACAAAGCAAAATATCTCTAATTTAAGCTGTATGGTATATAGTTTTTGATGAATATGGTAATTTTGTAGGTATATAGAGTATAATTGGTATATTTTCGTTAGTGGGAAAAAAAAAAATATTTTATAGTGAAACCAATAATTTTCTATTGCAAATAATTAAAAAGATACTACAAAAGCTCCCAAGAGATCTCTAAAAGTACACTGAGCGCAAATATTTATTGATTATCTATTTATTTAGAAACACATAGAGATGACATTATTTTAGGAATTCATGTTAATTACATTATTATGCAAGCTTTTACAGAAGAAAAATATTAATGAAATTAGTATTTAACACAAAGTTTTACTGCAAATATGCCTTACTGAAAATGAGTATAGAGTTGATTTTTATAACGGTATGACTTTATTTAAATGATCAAAGCGATAATGAGGTAATGACAGTTTTTTTTTCTTTTGTAGTACCTTGGAGTATAACGAGACGGGGTCATAGCTTCAGTGAATTGTGCAGTGGTAGAGCGTTGTGTAGTTGTAGTCGTAGTTGTGGTTGTGCTAGTACTGCTCGTAGGAGGAATTGTGCTTATAGAGGTAGCTTCATACAAGGTTGTCCTCACACTGCTTGGGTTATGATCATATCCCAATTCATTACCTTCGCCCCTGGGTAGGCAATTTGGCTTTTGTTAATTTTAATTACAAATTAAAAATTATTTCGTTATGGATTAATAGGCATTAATCAAAGTGTAAAATTATAATGAAAAACTTACCTTGTAGGATGGCGAACGGGTGATTGGTACTGATTTTGATTACTAATCTGAAAAATAATTGAAATGTATTTTAATAACTATGTGCACAGTCTAACGTTTTCGCCTTAGTATTGTGTCTTCCTGTGATTAATTAGTGTAGACCAATAATGCAAATATGAAATCTAAATAAAATTCTGCGCACGCTTCAAAGAGAAGAATTATTTTATTCATTAGATCTCTGACGCTTTTTTTACCCGCGCTGAAGAATCATTGTAAGCAGGTTGGATTTTTGGGATACATAATAAATACACTCCATTAATTAAAGCGACAACACTACCTTGCATTTGCATTTATCTCTTACTATAATAATAGTGTAAAAGATTATAATTTTTTTTTATTGTTTTACGAGTATATATAATCAATCAAACTGCTATGCCACCTTGTATATAAAAAAAGTCAAGGTTCGATTAATTTTATCGTATTTTATGATTGTAGATTCTCTTTAGGACTGGATAACTTTCATTACGATATTTTGGTAACTTGTTCTTCCTCTATTTTGTGTATTATCATTTTGTAAAGCTGATTTTTTGACAGATTGAACCTAATAGATAATTTTTTTTATCAAATACTGGATGAATTCAGACATTCATGATTGATTGATGATTTTTGGTTAGACATGTTACAAGAAATCAAACTCGCTACTTTTTCAACAAACTGCAGAGTTAACTCTTTCCTTTACATATTTCTATAATAAAACACACCTGTCCTTGAATAAGGACATCATCATAGTCATCATGTGTCACAGGTCTCGGTGTATAGTTCTCTGTCGGACGTCTCGATGGAGGCGGGGTCCCTCGGTAGGTTTGCTGGACTGCCGGTCGGACTGAAGCGACGTTATATTGCTGCACATAGTCTGCCAACATCGATGCCAAACAACCAGTTAGTAGTTAAAAGCTACTTGTAACTTTAAACCATTGTTTAATTATTATAATATTTACATAACTTAAGATAAAAATCGATATATTAATCATTAGGAGGAGTTGGTATTCTTGCTATTTTAGTTTCTATTGGACATTTATATTATTGATAAGTTCATCCATGCTGTAAAGGAATATAACTAGTACAATTAAAGTTGAAAACATTTTTAAGGTGTTTAAAAAACCCAAAATACCTGCTGGTATAGGTTGAATTATTATTGGTACCTATGTAATCTTAAAGGAGCCAATGCAATGACTTAATTTTGTTTTTATAAAAATGTGTAATAAATAATTGAGTAGTTGGAAAGCGGAATCACTGTTTTATAAATACATAATTCAACTCTTTGAATTATTGCAAATTAATTTCTGCTAAAATTCCTATTTATCGAAAGTTAGCATTTATTAAATAATTAATTTTACCTGCGTCTTTGTATAATTCGCCGTCTTCATCGTAAACAGCATAATAGGGATCATACTGATCTAGGTTATAATTTTGTGAACCATTGTATAACATCTTCGGTCGAGGACTCGGCGAATAGGAAACTGGAGCTATGCTCTCAGTTGGCTCTAAGCTAAAAATATAAATAAGATATGGGTATTAAAACTATCATGAAGGAGTTGAAAAATGCTCATTAAACAGTTAAAAATCGTCAGGGTCTACATAGTCGTAGGTCCGTAGAAGTCAAAGTTAGTTATGTCAATTTCACAACATTGTGCGACAGAATAATTGTTAGTGAAGTGCATAAGATTGAAAGTTTCTTAAAGCTATGCGAAAAAATTTTTGTGCGCTTGATTTACCTGTTTGTTTTATCATCATGTTTTGTCTTACTGTATCGAGTTTCTTGATTATAGTTGTCTTTAGGAGTGGTAAGTTTCATTTGTGCAACGATATTTTGATGTCTTGTTATTCCTCTATTTTGTGTATCATCACTTTGTGAGGCTGAATTTTTTACAGATACAGTAGTTGGCTTAGCTAGCCTATGCCTAACTGTATATGGTCGTAAAGTTGTCTGATTTAAATATTTAGGAGGCTTGATGGTATAAGGACCAGATTCAAAATTTGGTGGTTTTGGATATTGTACAGTTTGGTTCTGAAGATTATGATGAACTATTTCATAACTAGATATTTCGGGGCGGATCAATATTGACGGTCTAGCGCTAGCATAGTCAACTAACACAGGGACAAGTATTTTTCCGCTAGTATTTTTATTTAAATCTTTTAACGAACTTTTCGTAACAAATGTTACATTATTATATTTTTTAGTGTCAATAATTGGTTTGTAGGAATTGTATTTAATTTCTTTATGTGAAGTCATTTGTGATGGCTTTACGTTTATGTTTTTTTGGTCTTCATAGTCTTCATAGTTATCTTCATATTCCTTATAATTTTGAGCCATAGGTGGTCTCTGTGGTCTAACTTCTGTACTAGGCATATACTTTGGTTTCACTGCCGGTTCATAATAATATTGATCATCTTCATCATCATATAATAATAATCATTCATTTCAGGAGAAGGCTTTGGAATCAGTTTACGTTTAGGAGGTGACTTGGTTGTTGTCAATAATTTTTTAAGCTCATTGTTAAAAACATTGTGATTCTTAATAGGAACTTGCGTTGATGATCTCACAGCTTGTGCAAATAAGCTGCCTAATTTTGTATAATCTACAGTAGTAGTTGGTCGGGCAGTGGCTGATTGAGTAACCGTATTTTCTGTTGATGGATTCTGCCAATAGTTTTGCAGAGCTGATAGTTGCTCATTGGTTATAGTAGTTAAAGGCTTTTGAGTAGATTGCTTAAATGCTTGAAGGATAGAGGGTTTGATAGACGAAGCTATGTAAGGTTTACTACTAGCAACTAAATATGGTTGTAAAGTCAGTATTTTTTCTGGTTTCACAATATATTGATTTTTTGGACTGTACAAAATTGTTGGCGCTCCAGTACTGGTAACTATTATATAAGGTTTTTGGGTAACTGAATAGTCTTGATGACCCTCACCTTTATATTTTGATTCATTGTACTTTGGTTTGATAGTAGTAAAACTGTAGGTTAAAGGCAATTCTCTGTCGTCTTTAAAGTTTGGAGGCTTTAATTTTGGTCTTATAGCATCTAACGGAGTTGCAGCTGTTTGCTGAGAAAATTTTGTTTCAGTGTTTTGATTTAAAATTTGTTTTTGATGGTATGTTAACTGATTTGGCTGAGGTTGTTGTAACTGACTATATAATTGGGATTGTTTTATAACAGCATGTGGTCTTACATTGCCATAATTAGGTCTCAATGTACTTACGTATCCCGTAGGCCCAGTAAATGGTTTAGGGTTACTCATTCCTTTATAATTTAATTTTGATCCTTGTAGAGTTATGCCAAAATTTGAAGGTGTTGAAACGTCTTTCAAAGTTTGTGGTTTCGGAGTATATTCACCATTACTTAATTTTGATAAAAATACATCAAAATCAAAGTTAGGACTAGCGAAAGGATTTTCTATATTCGCATATTTGTTATTAGGATGTGAAAATTCATATGGAGGCTTAGGGAAATAATTTTTATACTCAGTGTCACCATCTTTTTCTTCTTCAGAAGAAGATTCATCGTATTCCAGTGAATCTTCGTTATTGTAATTTTCATCTTTTGGTCGACTTGTAGGGTTCTGAATTAACTTGTCACTTCTAAAAGGAAGTGTAGATGGATTGGCACTATTATTGACTTGATTAGGCTTTAGTCTATACGAATTGTTAGTAGATGTAGATGTAGGAATTATTAAAGGTTTGCCTGTTACTATTGTACTAGGAAGTAGTGAGGAGTCTGGAAATGAAACAGGATTGTTTGGTCGATTTCTTGGGGATGATATTTCCGAAGACAGCGGGCTGTTATAATAAGAAGACTGTCTTGGAGAGTTATTATAAAATCCGCCAGCTAAAGAGTAAAACAAATTATTTTGGTTATTTAAAGATGAAATTGGGGGGCTTTTAGTTATAACGTGGGTTGCGATATTTCTGGGACTAGTAGCATAATTTTGATAAGATGGATCAGATTGACTTGGTTTAAACTGCTTTTCTGTTTGATGATTCTCTGGTCGATTATATAAAAACTTATTTAAATTATTGTCAAATGAAGTGGGTCTTTGTTTATTTTCAAAATAGTTAGTATTATACAAATCTGTATATACCGGCTGATATCTTATATTTTGGACATTTGGATTATATCTAATTTGCTGAAAATCATTAGCGTGGTTATATTTTGCAACAGGCCAGTTTTTCCCATGGTCGTTGAACTCATTTTTCAAAAAATACCTAACTTGTCTCTTTCCTCTTTCTGTTTCATCATGTATCATTTCGTAACTATTACTTTGAATATTTTGTGGGTCAGGTTCGATATACTCTATTTCAGTGTCAGCATCACTTCTTTTAGAACTATTCATCGTCATAGTTTCATTTGTAACTATTTCTTTTTCTATCACTTCACGTTTTCTTCTTAACAATTGTTTATTAGTCATGTCATTATCTATAATATCGATAACATTCATCTCAATGTCTAGTTGTCTGTCATGATGTAAGTCAGTCACGTAAACATTCTCGTCACTGAAATAACGATATAACCTTTTTACATATCTGCTTTTAATTTCAGCTTATTGAATACTTAATCAGAAAAAGTTCTTACCTGTAACTTTGGGGCATCGGCGTAACAGTAGCTGTTCTTCTGTCATCGACTTGAGTACCAAAAGAGAACGATCCAAATTTGCTACTTTGAGATAAAGATGCAGGAATAATGTTAGAATTTAAATTTCTTCCAGAATTAGCAGGCTGTGAAACGTAGCCATCCCTATCTTTTTGCACTTGTCCAATTGTCGAAGGTTGTCCTCGATAAACTCGTTGTTGTCTATCACTTTCTATTTCTTCCACTGGTGGTAAATCATCTACTTCTTCGTATAACTGTTGTTGCTATAATTTGGGAAAATATTTTTATTATGAAAATTCTTTTTTGTTCAACGTATGTGTGTTTAAATTCGCTTTGTTTTACAAATCAAAAATGAATTTATGGTGCAAACCTGATAATGGTACTTTCTATATCACATTTCCTATGATAATACATCTATAATATATTTGACATATCTTTATTTGTTTGGTAGCTTAAATGACTATAAACTCTCTAGATGCCCACATATTACACAAAATGTGAGTGCGATTAATAGACATCTTAAAATATATACTTTCACATACTTTTTCGTATTGATTTCGACTAAACTTAGGTTGTCCTCTGGATGTGATAACTGGGTTAGGCTGAGCTCTGGGCGGTGGAGGAGGTGGTGTGCGTCGTTGAGATGAAGGTTTTCGCCTGGGTGGCTCTCTTTCGCTTAACCTCTCCATTTCTTCACCACCGATGACACTAACACCGTCGCAGCCTACATTACGGGGCCAATCACATGTTTGAAGCTCGTGGCTGTAATTTAAATAACACCATAAAATCAATGTAATAGTCGCTCAAATATATAAATTATAATATTTTTAAATATTTTTACGAGTTTTGGCGGGATTTTGACCTGTGATAAAATAATATATGGGCAATCCCTACCACCCCGCTATATTACTCCTTAAACACCGTCTGATTACGGAACATGACAAACCAAAAAAAAACATATATAGGTTTATGACTATGTGTATGGTATTGTAATTATATGCCAATATGAATCCTACACATTAACGTCCCAATAAAACTTCAAAAATAATTAAAATCATCCCTTATTCTACCGGCTTGTGGAAAGGTTTTATAGAAAAATGTGAATCTCTTTTTATTTCTTACCAAAAGCATAAATATTAATTTTTCTATCCTATCCCTTTCTCTATGCAATAATGATCATGATCTGGTCTAATCTGAAGCTTTTAGTATGTAGTTTGAGCCCGGCTGAAAACCAGCGCTATAGCATTTTTGCTATAGCATATTCTGAGCTAAGGTCCGTTTTGATCTTAAGTACGGCTTTTTTATGTATAAATTTAGTTAGTAATATTTTTATTGTAAGCTCTTGTTTAATATGTTGTGTTAATTATGTCCATATTTTTAGTGTCAAATAAATGTTCATTCTTTCTTTTAATTTGAGAATGTCATCCCCTATTTCCACCCTTCAAGTTTTATTTTCGTGACATAAGGTATAATATGACCTTCTGTAAGGTCTCATATATTGTACCAAAGTTCATCAAAATTGGTTTGACGTGTTTCTCATACAATTTTTCATCCCCTATTTTGACCCCTTCAAGCTTTATTTTTATCACAAAAAGTAGCCTATGTCCTTTGCCAATATACAGTCTATCTCTATACCGAAATTCAGCAAAATTGGTTCAGCGGTTTAGGCATGAAAACATAACAGACAGACAGAGTTACTTTCGCATTAATAATATTAGTATTGAGTATGGATAAATAAAACCACGGATTTATGCTCGAATTCTGAAGATAAGAAAAATATTCTATCCACGTGTCATTCGCATTATTGTATATAAACAACGTGTGTTACATTACCATTTAAAAAGAAAAGTTTTCTTACGTAATACTCTCTCAAATAATACTACTAATTTAAATCTATCAATAAACATTCCACTAGAGCAATCATAAAAAATTACAAGAATAATAAATTTAAATGTGTTTTATTGGTTTTTCATGAAATGGATAGCACAAAATTAAATGCTGGTAATTATGAAAATTTTAATGAGAACATAAACTCACCTGTACATAAGGCCACCAGTGCAGGACTCGAGTAAAGCGCCGCCAAACACGCAGACGTAATATAATGTGCAGTCGGTCGGGTGAGGGTAGTAGCCAAACTCTTCAGGACAATCGTAGTCCGCGTTTCTCTTTACGTTAGCAGCTACCGGAACGCTCTTGACTGGACTCGAGCGCTGCCGCGAACGGTCTGACTGAGCACCAAGGCATACTGTAATGGAGAAAAGAAGGTATATTGAAAATGTAATGAACCCCTGACATAAGTAACCTATTAATTGAGACCATTTCAATGAGCCCAAATACGATATCTGTACTGTAAGTTGGTGAGGAGTATCCTAAATATTCCAGATGATGCTGCAGCATCAGATGAGGATTTTATTTATATAATGGAAGTAACAGAATACCAAATCTCAACTCAATCAGACATGTGGCAGATGATGAACTAGAAAATGGGTGACAATCTTCAAACGGCTTAACAGATTTTCTTGAATCGTAACTTAGAACACTCTCGATCAAGTAACCTTTCAAACAAAAAAAAAAAAAAAAGAATACAATAGGTTCAGCCATTTGTAAGCTACTATGACACAGACAAACACACAGATACACACGTTAAGCTTATAACTCCCCTCTTTTTGCGCTAGGGGCTAAAAACGAATCCTCTTATTGCATTCTTCTGCCATCTTAAGTAGGTGAATATTTACTTCAGCACTCTCTTATTAATTATTTGACACTATTCTAACGGAAATATTTCTGTTGACTTATGATAGATGATTTGACGTAGCGACGAGATAATTTGGCATTTCATTGGCAGCTGATGTTATAAGAATTAAAATTATAATAAAACGAATTAGGATTCCGCGCAAGTAAAATAAACTAAAGTAACAGTGTCCATAACCGCACGTTCTCCTTCGCCACCATCGCCACACACGAAATTCCACGCAGATGAAGTCGCAGAGCTAATTATAAATTAAATACAAATGATTGATATGTATAATACTAGCAACCCGCTAGTTCATCGTTATGAGAAGTACGTTTAGGTCCCGACTCGTTATTTATAAGTTGGACATGGCGAAGGTGGCGACAGCCCACAAGTTGTATCACTTTGAAGTCCCCGATAGGCTAATTAAAATAATTCGCGACTATCTAACAGATCGCACCTTTCGCTATAGAGTGGAAGATGAATTGTCCACGCCCCGTCCAATACGCTCAGGCGTTCCCCAAGGTTCGATCCTGGCTCCTAGCCTATTTAACCTGTACGTCAGTGACCTACCTCGACTCCCGGAGGTCGAGGTAGGGCTATACGCTGACGATACAGTCTTATATGCCTCAGATAGGAATAGATCCCACCTCAGACACAAAGTCCAACGCTCCGTGACCACTCTCGGGAAGTGGTTTAACGAGTGGCGTATAGCCGTTAATCCCTCGAAGAGCGCCGCGATGCTCTTCGATGCGGATTCGTCACAGATACCGTGGAAGCTTAAACCTGTTAAGCTCTACGATAATCCGATTCCGTATGTAAGAGAGACCAAATATCTAGGGGTAACCCTAGATAGTAGGCTCTCTTTTAGACCCCACATCCGTAAGGTTAGGAACAGGGCCGCGTGGGTCCTGGGCCGGTTGCATCCTCTGTTGTGTTCGGTGAGTAAAATGTCCACGCGACATAAGCTCACGCTCTACAAGACGTGTATTCGACCAATTTTGACATACAGTTGCGCCGTGTTCGCACATATGTCCGAGTCGAGTTTCAAACGGTTACAATCGATACAGAATAGGTTCCTCTATCGTCTCACCGGAGCCCCGTGGTATGTTCGAAGCGTAGATCTCCATAGAGATATGGCGCTTCCTTCGATACATGCCTACGTTAAACAGCTCTCCCGTTCGTATTTCGACACCGCGTCGAACCACGCTAATCCGTTAATAAAAACAGCCGCCACTTATGTTCCGGCACCCACGGACATCCGGTGCAAACGCCGGCCGCGCAATATTTTTATTGATCCCGACGATCACATCGAAAATTCGAATAAATATTACACATCCGTCTCTCCAAACAGAGCGTGCCAGCGCCCACGCCCGCGTAACCACCGTTCTCTCCGCAGAGGGCGGGCGGTCAATTTCGCTCCAGCACACCCGTCACGTCCACCCTCTCTAGCGGTAACCCAAGCCTAGGTCCGTTCCTCGGAGTGAAACCCTTGGGTCAGGCAACCGCCCGCGCGATACAAGTGACACTGTACGTGCATCACTTAGCTACCTACATACAACACTACACACGTATGAACATACACACGTGCACACCACACAGGTACATAGGTTCTGTGAGGGACCTTTTTTTTTCTTTTTTTACGCTAGTTAGTTAGCGCTAGTTAGTGTAGAAACATTCCGATTATTGAATACACATACGCACGGTTCCTTCCTTCCTCCCAGGAGGAAGGGAACGTGCCTATGTGTATATTTAGTTAGCTCGAATCGTAGGTGTAGGGATTCGAATAGATCGCGACCTATTTGCGAACGCGACGACCGCCCGAGCCGAGGTCCGGCCACTTTGGCACCCTCGTGCGAGTCGTCCACAAAACTTTCGCGGCTGAGTGCCCTCTGCGCTCGCCCCCAAGTCCGGTGAAGCTGTAAAAGCCGCAGCGGCTTTAGGGCCCCTAAGGCTAACAGTGTAGTCAGTTCTAAAAAAAAAAAAAAAAAAAAAAAAAAAAAAAAAAAGGTGGCGACAGCGCACGTTCTTAATCGTATCGCTGCGAGGGATTTTTTTCCTTGCGCTTAATTTTAAATCTATGATATCCTATACAGTATTAATTTAAATTATATTATGTACAGGGGAATTTAATCTACATGAAATTTCTCAAGTAACTAATATTTTCTATCATAAATTAATATTTCCATGTTAGGACAAATATTTCAAAATGTCGTCATACAACACTTGACTAGATTTGCATTCCTATCAATCTTGCTCATACTCATACGAAAGCTTGATGTTGTATATAAAAACAAAATGATATAAAATATAAATGAATAAAATTATGAAACACCAAATAAAAGAAGATATTTTCTTTACGGTACACAGCCCTTAACAAATGAATTATTTTCTTAACAGAATCAATAGTAGCATTTCTCTCTACCTTAAGTATAATTTCTAATATAATTTACTAGCTTAGCCTGCGGTTCCGCTCGCGTGGACTACAGAATGTCATCGGTCGGGCACACATGCGAATAATGCTTCCCCAATCCCGGTTATTTTAAATTAAAAAATGCTTGTTGCTGACTTTTTGTAGGTCTTTTTAATATCTACATTTATGTAATGCATTCATTTGATTTACTCAGCGTAAGTCACCCGAGTTGATTCATCATGGCAAGTTTTTTTATTTGCGCGGAACCCTAATAGCCCAGTCATATTAGGGCTTTCACCTCGGAATGAAAGATAATAAGCTGCAAATTGGTATGAACCTTTGTTTTGTCATTCTAAATGTTGTCTCAAAAGTCACAATCGTTATCGTGTCCGCGTCTCAAGATATTCAAGGTCAAAGGTCACAAAAATCGGTTTTTCGCGAATATCTGGCTTCCTATCGGTTAAATGAGATTTGCATTTATTATAAAAGTTGTAGGCTATAAAATTCCCTACAACTTTTGTTTAAACTTGTTTTTCATACAACCAACCGTTTTGAAGGTAGAGCGCGAAGAGTGCACATCGTACAGTCATATACGGCCTAATGCAAGGTCAAGCGTGAGTTATGGTTATCAGTACGTTATAAAGTCAATTATTTACTTGGAAATTATAATTATTAAACAATGCCTATTATTTATGTAATAACTATTAATTATTTATATTTAATTAAAGTAAGTAACTTGATTATTTATATATAATTATTCATATTTAACTATTTAAGTATAAAATATTATTAATTCTGGATAATATATTTTAGTTTTATTTTAAGTTAAAATGATAGTAAGAGTATATATTTTACACATATTTTTATTTATTATTAAATACGGCATAATATACATTTGTCAAAATGTGAGTTCAAATATCAAAAGTATCTTTGTTGATATTTTAATTGGACGTACTCAGTCACATCATCAGGAAATTTTTTTGAAAAAAGTTGGCAAAGGCAATGTCAAAACACAAATATATTCTACTAAAAGTTTTGACCAATATCCTCGTACTAAAAAGCACATTTTATTTTTACACGCATTCAGTGGCTGTGACACGACTTCTGCGCTATTTAAAAAAGGAAAAAAAACTGTTACTAGAGCATTGGAAAAAATTCCTGATTTAGATAAACTGGTGGAAGTATTTCAACAAGAAAATCTGCCCAAAACAAACATTATTAGAAAATGGATGTGCGCATCTTGTTGGCATTATATAATGCTCCAAAATCTGAGGACAACATTGATCATTTCCGCTTAGGCCCAATTCATCAATTTACAAAATAAAAAAATACAATGTCAACACTTCCACAACAAGTGTGCAGTCATCAAGCGCATTCATTAATGTATCCTGCGAGTGAAACGTGGTTAGGAAGTATTTAAACTCTAGAATGGCCTCGGTATATTTAAAATTAAATCTGGAGCCCAGGGAATTTAATCTACATAAAGTTCCAAGTAACTAATATTCGTAATATTTTGCAATTGCCAAAATGGTTGGAATTACTGTGGATGCAGAAAATCAGGGCTACAATGATTTTAGCTTGCGCAATTGCAACGGACTACTAGCCTAAACGCTTGACTGTATCCAAGTAATCAAAATGAAAAAAATAAATATGATCCCGATATTCTGGAAGGTTTGGAGTTTAACATGATTAATAATGAGATGATGACAATGAATCGAACATTTTTGAGCGACAAGAAGAAGGTTACGTGAATTAAGGAAAAGTTAATTAGCTTCCATTTCCAATTTCATTACAATTAAAATCAATTAAGATACATTTATATTTGAACTCACATTTTGACAATAATAATATTATGCCGTATTTAACTAATAAATTGAAAATATGTGTTAAATATATAGCTTAAATCAATGTAACTTAAAGAAAACTTATACTTGTAAAGTATTACATTATTTTCTACTATAGTTAAATATGAATTATATATATCAATCATTCAGTTACTTAATGGAATATAAAATAAATTGGTAGTTAGTACATGAATAATAGGCATTGTTTAATAATTATTATTCAAGTAAATCATTGATTTATAACGTACTGATAACCATATGTGTTTTGACGTTAATTAGGCCGTATATGACTGTGACATGTGTACTCTTCGCCTGACCTTCAAAGGTTAGTTGTATGAAAATAAAGTTTAAACAAAGTTGTAGGAATTTATAGCCTACAACTTTTTTAATAACAGCCAAATCAATTTAACCGTTAGAAGCCAGATATTCCAAAACGATTTTTCTGACCTTTGACCTTTATATCTTGAAACGTTACTAGATACCGGTTGTGACTTTTGAGACAAATTTAGAATGACAAAACAAAGTTCATACCAATTTGCAGCTTCCATCTTTCGTTATTTAGGTTGACATTTGTTGCCTAACTATGACTGGGTCTTTTTATTTCATTTATAAAGTAGCTTATGTTGATCCTTATCAATAACTATCTGCCAGTTGATTCATCATGGCAAGTTTTTTTATTTGCGCGGAACCCTAATTATTTTTCCAAAAAAAAAGTAGCTTATGTTACTCCTTATAAAATCAACTATCTGCCAGTGAATGTCCCGTCAAAATTGGTCCAACCTTTTCGGAGATTACTGGAAAAAACAGACAGACGGACGAAAATTAAATAAAAAGGTTTTTTCTTTTAAATACTGGTATATAGGTATATACTTTCATATGCATTTAGTAAAAACCTGTTATTTTGATCCCCTTTTAATTATTTATCAACACAAAATAAACTTAAACATTAACATTGAAATGAACGCTGATTTGATCCTAAAAAGCATACAATGGAGATGATTTATTCCGATCAAATTAAAATCCGTAAAACTAAAATAAAATAAATACTGTCGAAAATGCCAAAATAAAATTGTCTAGTAAAAATAAATCACGACAGTAAACTTCAAAATCAATTAATATTAGTAAACAGTCAATATGATTCAATAAACTAGATATTTTAGTAATACTGCAACGCTTAAAATATTTATTTATTACCAATCTATTTAGCCCTATAAATATAAATTGCTATTATTTTTTGTACCAATAAAATTTATTTATAGTCTACGCTAATGTTACTTTATCATTTATAATTGTTCTTTATAGTTTAAAGTGCTATTAGTTTAAATATCCATGATTAATTATATACGAAATAAACACATGTTTTTAAACGCAATAAATTAATACATGTACAATGTAAATATTCTTGTTTTATGTACTTCGGGCTTCAAATCAGCAAAGCAAGTGATTTCACAAACGAAAAGTTCGAATAATGAGTATTGGTTGCTGTGCTGTTTTGCATTTTTTACAGTGTAGGTGATTATATCATGACAATATTTACATACCTTTTTCATTCCAATGTAACAACTTGGTTGTTCGTTTACTAAACTATTGATTACGGTCGGGTAAAAACTATATTAATTACAGTTGTTACTTGTAACAAAACAATTACCTATAATTAAATAGGGGATTATTCAATGATGCGTTTTTTGCCAATTCTTAGCATGCACCATGGACGAATTTCTAACTTCGATACAGTGCGATTATATTGCACATTGGCATATGGACCTTTGCCAGACATACAGAAATCGAATTTACAAAAACTTAACCAAACTAAACCCCTTGAATTTTAGTTTAATATAAGCTAATCTTAAATGAATAAATTCATTTAATAATTCATTAACCTCAGCTATACAATATACTTCCTTAATACAAATATCGATTTAAATTATCACATCACATTAGGAATTTGGAGTAATGGTTTGGGAAGACATTTTTCTGACAAATTGATTCTAGGTATGCTTCGTTAGTTTGATCATGTGGAACGTATGACTGACAAAAGAAGAACATATGAGGTAAGTAGGAGATGACTGAGACACACTTTATGTACCAAATAGTAAATATTTGACCTTGGAAAGAGTAAATCTAATTGATTTTTTATTGTATAAAGTATCGAAGAGACATGCAGTCCCACCTTTGAAAAACTAGAGTCTTAACTGAGAATAGTCATTAATACGACAATAATTGCTACGACTAAGGACTGAGTTGAAACGCCATGTATGTCAGTACGTTTTACTAACCATAACCCTTCGGACAGAAAACAGTAGCTTGAGCACTTTTTCTTTACGGTTGAAATAAGTGTATCGGTGAAGCTTCCTTAGTCGTCTCTTGCACAAAATCTAGTAAATTATTATTTTTGGACATTTCCATTTTACTTTTAATGTATTATTACTAATGTAGTGTGTCCAGTTACTAATGTACGTACCACCAGTTTCATCACATCAACGATTAAAATTCACAAGAGAGACAAGACTGATCTTAAGATTATCATCAACCATGAGAATGGAGCGTTAAGGTTTTATCTTAGATGTGGGGTACAATTTTGTCACGTCTGCATTGTGCTCACGAGTTTGTGTGGGATTTGGGACAGTACACTTCATTTGTGCACGCTTCGAGATATAGCAATTAATGTGCAAATCTAAATACTATTACTAAAATGTTATAAGGATCTTTCTCTATCCTATACATATAGACAATGTTATAGTAATTCCTAATTATTCGTCTATCAGCATTATATATTTTTGCGACACTATTGGTTAAAGGTTTTTTTTTTTTGTTTGAAAGTAGACTTTAATCAAAATGTTTTTATAATGGTTATGGTGCTCCTGTAAGTCAATGTAACATGTACTTCACATTTAAAATAAAATAATATACAAATGTTTAAATGTGTATAAAATTAAAAACCCATGATTTTTTACATAAAGCATAATAATATATATCACAGGCAGAATCCAGATTCACTTGCCGGCAGAATTTCTTGTTTGTACGACATAGCTGATGTTCAGAATTTAACTAAACCGGTCCTAGTTTTCACTTGTTTTTGAATGCCCAATAGAAGTTTTTTGATAAAGTTTGATTTGATTGATACAATAATATAATGGATATTAATATTGTAACTAAAATCTTTATCGAAATGCAATAATTATAAAAATAATAACCTAAAGAAAAATTCAAGTTATGTAAGCTTATTTTATTGTTTATTTTATGTGTACTGTCTTCTCATATCAACAGTATAGAAAGCGATAATGAACATGCTCGTGAAAAACTTTCGATTTACACGATTTTATTATACTGGAGAAACTTTATTAATAAGAAATATATATGTATATATATTATTGTAATTTAAAACTTCAAAAATAAGTTGTTAGTGCTATACATATAGCATTTATTGAAGGTAACATTGTTTGGGCCAGTAATAATGTTAATAGTCGTAGACACGATGTTTTCCGACAGACTGTTTTAACTTCTGTTTCTGAAAACGTATAATCTTCTTACATATAATATTGCTGCCCCGATAATATATTCGTTATCATCCCAATTAAACTTCACATGAACCTTCCAAATTAGTTATTCTAATTTAAAAAAATTTATTAATTATAAATTTAGTTCGACTAATAGGAACCGTAACCCAATCGCTATATTTCTTTAACGTTTTTATAGACGGACAAAAAGTAAGGAATTACTTTTACAAATTCTTTAGTAAACGTAACTTATCTATATATAAGTCGCTAGGTACTAAATTACGTTCAAGTATAAAACACAACTGTTAAAGATTTATCGCGATTTATCTCTTTACTGAACAGACATGTTGCAACAAAACCTTGGATTTTAAAACGTCAGAGTAACAAATTTATTAGCAACAATAGCGACAGAACAAAAGCTTGAGTTTCCCATAGGTGGCCTTATACATTTATACAAGCCTCAATATAGGAACAAAAGTGATATCTCTGGTTACTTTGTTAAGACAAAATTTTACGGCAACTATAAAATTTCGATACTCAGTCATATAGATACAAAATGCAAAATTGAGACACAAACTGAACGAATGACATAAATAACCCACAGCGTCTCGTATGAAAAACGCTAAAAAAATTACTAAAAAGAATTTTAAGCGATTTCTATCCACAATTGTCTATTTAGCTATAATAAATATATTTTTTAATTTAGCAACCACACAAACTACCCACACAAAATAAAAACGTTGTCATAAGCATTACTTTAACAACTTAAAAAAAAAGGTGAAATAGGATTACAAACCAAACGAAAACTATTAACTAAACTGCCACAAAATTGCTACGAAAATTAGCAAACCCTAATATTATTGAACAACAAATCAACCCAGTTTCAACAATGGTATGCCCAAATACTATTCGTATGCTCATTAATCAATCAACCAATTCCATGATCGTGGCTCTGGGTGTTGCAAACTAAAGTAAATAAGCCCGCAATTATTGCTCTTGGATCAATCATACAACCATGAGATCCATAATAATGGACAATCGTGTGGGAAATGCTCGAGCACCTGGTGATTTATCTGCATAATGTAGTGTTGAAATTGTACTTTACGTTGCATTATTTGTAAAATCCGTCTGATGATACACTTTATCAACTGCTGAGTTAAGCAGTTTCAAAACAAGCGACTTTGAATTGTTTTCTTCCTTTAGGAATCCACTCTGATTGCATTTCCATGTTTGCTTCGTTCGAAAAAAAATAAAAATCATCTCAACATCTATTAGGATATATTGGCCGCACAATTGTAGGCGGTAAATGCCAGTTACATGTTGGTATTGCTCGCATATTTGCATTTATTTCAAAGTTGTATGCATTTATTTACACCCACTATTATAACTTTTCTCAGTAATCTAAAATTAATTCAAGAAATACTTAAACTGCATTTTTATCCTGCGTGGTTATTTATAGAAAAAAAAAAAACATATTTCTTCGGTTACTTATTATAGTAAAACTAATTTCAAACCATTTATTTAAAAGATTTTAATAAATTTACCGAAACTTTCTTAAAATTACCACATTAATTACGTCAGATTTATTTTCTGAGATAGCATTCATGGTTGACAAAAATACGTATGAAATATGGTTTCTCTCATACACAGGCCAAACTAATAAATTTTCAAAGCATTTACACACAATGGCTACAATTTTATCAGAGTAGGAAGTTGTTTGTTCTGTTCTCTTCCATATTTCGTCTATTTTGTATATGAACATTAATATTTAAATACGTTAGGATATTTTTCTAATGAGTTAAAATGAATTACACCAAAGTACTGATATCTCAAACAATGGATTAATTTTTTTTTTTAAATCTTATTAGAATGGCTTAATTTTTTTTTTGGAAAATTGAATCTTATGAGCCAAATAAATTGACATACTCCTTTTTAATAAAATTATACTATCAGTTGACGATAAAGAAAACGTTTGAGGAATCCTAAACAATTGTTAATTGTTCTCTCAGTACTACCATGAAGTGGGAAAACAAAAGAGCAATGAAATCTCAACATTTGAATCGCGAGTAAATTGATCCATATATTATCAAGCCAATGCCCAGTAGTAGGAGATCAAAAGTTTGATTGACATAATACATAAAACAACTCAGAATTTAATTAATATTACTTTAATACATACATACTTGAATATTGTAGCAACATTCTAATGTGATATTAGAACTAGGATAATTAAAAAATATCCATAACGTAGTTATATTTTCAGTTCGAAGAAAGTGTGAATTATAATATTATGGTTTTTATCCCTGTAGATTTTCTTATAGCAAATAGACATAATCTGAGATCAAAAGCAAATGCAGAAGTAAATAAAAATTTACTCGATCTCATTACGGTGTAACATCTTATAGTAAGTAATATTAGTAAGTTAATTCACCACAGGTGTGTGGGAAAATAGAAGATGTTCAAGACTTATTCGTGGAATGTGTTAGGTATGAAATAAGCAGAAGTCGTTTAATTTTAAGTTAGGGGTTATGTCCTTTAGATTTAGGTATTTTCCACAGTATACTAGCGGAACCGACTTCTTGTTCGGCTGGACGTATGCTGTGGAACTTTATTGTTAATAGTTATAGAATAAGGGATAAAAGTATGTAGAATTCTATATTTAGTTATTAGTTTGTTTACAGACTACTGTAGAATTTTATGTTGTTTTTTGTTAATTTTGGATATGCTCGGGGCTGGCATAAACAAACTGTAAAAGCCCCTTAAATAAAGAGAAAAAAATAAGTTATATTTTTAAAGAGATAGTAATCAACAAGAATTATTTGGTTTTAAATCGTATAGACGCATGTACGGTCCTCTATAGCTATGTGGGTGGAAAATAGACCACGGTAAATAGGTGATTAAACTGACTAGGATGTGAGTAGGCGAAACCAGACAAACTTAGCTGAATTCGTTAATTTATAACAACTCTTATCGTAAACTCCTAATGTTGTAATACTTAGCTAGAGCAATAGCTACAAACAAGAACATATCTGAACCGATAATAATCAAATTTCGCAATACCATTCAATTTCTCTTAATAGACATGAGGTGATATGATAACTTAGATTTCATTGTATATGAGTTTGCTGTGTTTACCTATAATTTGTTAATAATTTTACAATGACGTTTGATAATTGGATAAGTTATAATCTCACTTAAAGCAATTTAAACACGGTACAATTTTTGTTATCAGCATGTTGAAACAGAACAGATAGGAAATCACAGCGTACGGCAGGAAACTCTATTATCAAAAAAGGATAAAAGATTAATCTCGCTCACGCCGGTATTCGAAAATGAACAGAGGGTAATTGCCCACCATTCACGATTGCATGTATAGAGCGTAAATGCAATATTTGCTTAAAAAATATCATTGTACATTAAGCATATTTTTGTGAACTGTATGGTAGCTATATAAATATTATACAAATGTTGGATAACCTAATAGAGACAAAATAATAATATAGTTATTACATTAGAATGTTACGACAATAGTAAGAGGAATTGAGCAATTTTTAACTATAAAGAGAAATTTTAATACATTTAATTTACAATATTTTTATGTTAATTCATAAATTATATAATTACATTGCTCAAATTACTGTGTATTAAACAATAAGGGCTTGTGCAGACGGCACCGCAGCCGCGCCGAAACCGCGCTATGCTGTGTATACGCGCCGCTGCCGCTTGATTTGCCATATCACTGTACATTTATAGTAATACATTGCTAGCCACAAACATCATACGTGTATGCATAATGAATATGAATTTAACTAAAAAAAGGAGGTAGTGTTTGCATATTATATGTAAAGAAATGCCTAAATAAAAGTAAAAAGTCAAATAGACGCTTATGGGTTCATCCTATTTTGATGTAAAGAGAACAACATGGTGGATTTCATACACTTTATATATCAAAACATTCACAAATTATTAGATATACCTATTATATGCAAACACTAACTTTTTTAGTTAAACTCAACATGTTCATTATCGTATAATTTTCGTGGCTAGCTCTGTATTACATAAAAATGTATGCAATCATGCGGCGACAGTGCAGTGGTGGAGCGGCGGCGGCGCGACGGCGGTGTGGCGGCGGCTGCAGCGCGCGCCGTCTTCACGAGCCCTCAGTGTATGTATACTTTCTGTCTTCAATCATATTTTATAAAATAACTGCCAAGTTAATAAAGTTTATGGAGCAATTTTGCTTCCGTTTTGTAACAGAAGTTTTGAGATATAAAATATACCACTTTATACTAATGGAACAGATTATGTTTATTGACATTTTGAAATAGCTTAGTTTTGCAAATATTTATTGATTATGTACGAGCTCTTGTCATGAAACTTGATTTTTTTTGAAGCTTAATTTGTCATCTTGCTTCATACACATGTTGATTTATAGTACATTTTAAGAGAATTCTAAATTTAATTACCTAATCGAAATATGTAGCTCTCGTTCGCATATAATTATATTATAATTTATGAATATTTGAATAGTTTTCAATTGCTTGTTACTATAATTATTATTACTATGTAATGAATAATATGAAACTACTTATAAATAGTAACTGTAGATCAAGAACGTGCAGGAGCGCCCTTTTCGACACGTTGACCTTTCATTATTTGCTATCAACAGACTGAATCACTTCACCAAACTGCCCATTCGTGGTTGCCCTGTATAATACAAGTAGGTGTAATGATATATCAGCAACCTTGGACCACTCACTTATTTATAACAATACATTTGTTAACCTATTAAATTGAGCACGATTGATTCAAAATTATTTATTACGCTTCTTTTTTTATTTGTAACTTATCTTTAATGAGAGTGTGTTTCTAATATTCGTTCATGTTAAAACTTAATTGTACTCTGAGCAATATAAACATTTATGTACTGTATTTTTAAGGGCTGATTTTTCAATCGTCAGATAACCTTGTTAAAGGAATAATTTTAGTGCTTTACCAGGTAATTTATTATAGTAAACCTGTCAAATAAAAAAAATATTCCTCAAATAAAATTTGAAAAATTGGTCCTAATACCTCTAATATATGTTTCTAGGTATTTCCTAGTTAGAAGTATTGGAATTGTAACGGCAATTATTATCAGATGTGATTATAATTAAACGCTATATAATAAACAAGTATAACACAATGCAAAAAACCTTCAATAACGCAAACTAAATAGTTTCATGTTATACCAAATGTATACACGAAACCCATTAAAACATTCATTACAATTTATATCAGGGCGTGTTCGAGACTTAAGAAATATAATGCCTTAGGCATTTATTACCACACACGTATTAGGTTTTGTACACACTTGATTTATTCTTGAAAACAATTAATTTATCAATATAAATTATAATGAAATGGAACTAGAACAACATTGCCATATTTTCTTGTTTGTTCTTAATAAATACAATATAAAAGTATTATAGTTTAAGTTCACTGCATATAAATCATTCTATAAAATACTTTACTTAAATTTTATTATACCACATTATTACATTTCTGTTTTGGAAACGATATGCAAGACACCGACCGATCACCGTGGATGTTGGTATATCTATTTTTTTCATGATGAAATTTTTATACTATCTCTGAACGCGATACATGGCAATGTTGTCGAACTATTAAATAGAAGAAAAAACAGAACGTATGTGGGGCGAGCTAGTTTAGATTAGCTAGAGGATATAATATATATATATATATATATATATATATATATATATATTGTATAAAAATGGTTGTTGGCATAGAAATACTACGCTTTCTATGGATGTTGGTATATAAATATCAAATTGATAATGTCAAACATAATTTGACTGATCGCCATAAAAATTGATTGATCTTAGTGTTTTAATAGAGAAGGTTTTTGTGTTATCTATTATATTATATCTTATTTTAATTTCACTAGTTAGGTATACAAACGTCTGATTAGTATTACATAGTTATGAATAATTATTTGAATTTTTTCATAACTCATAATTATATCAAGTAATTTGCACAAATTTATTATCAATAAAGCAAAATGGCACTAACGCACAGTTGTACTGTTGTCATAGGTTACTTAATATTTTAATTCGAACTAAAACCATTCTTGTCACGGTTATCAACCGCGGTATTGCAAGATGTAAGGTCTTTTCACTTTTTTATGTGCAAGTGCACTAAAATATGCCCGTATGGTTTCGACAGTATTAAAATGTCTCAAGGTTTCGTTTTTTAATGAAGGAATGAATTCAAGGCAATTAGAGTGGTGATATATATCATTTAGCATATTACACGGTGCATTAATTTCAACTTTTTGTTTTACATTATAATGTCCGGTTTAATTTTACTTTATTATGTGGGGAATAATTGTGTTAGTGAATTTGTATTAAATACATAATTTAGGCCTTTCTAGACTAGTTTCAATACTTCGAGCTACCTGATCTACATATATATAAGATGATGTTTTGAGATGGGGTTGTATAGCCAAAGTCGAAACTATGAGGATTAGAGAAAAATTGTGTAAGGTCTCACGAGATTTGATTTAAGAATCAAACGAGAATTTAAATGTGACACCTGTATTAGTCATATAGATTTTGTTAATAATGAGGATCAATACTTACAATGGAATATATTATTCACAAGTTTTTTTTCCGAAAAATGTAAAAACCAACATCAATGACTTTTGGTTGTTTTCTGGTGTATCTTTGAAATTCAAAACCCAATGTCAATGAAATTAAAATGGGACTACCTAGAGGTATTCCCATTCCAAGGAAAAAATAATCATTCAAAACGTTTTATAAACAAAGAAGTTCTGGCAGAACATCCATAAAAAAATATACATTCGAATTGTGAACCTCCTCCTTTTTTGAAGTCAGTTAAAAATAAAAATTAATGGAAATGGCCCATTTTTATAAATTACTATTATTTTATTTACTATACCATCTCGGAACTCTACCTCTCTCTCTCTCTCTTGCCAAAAGTTAATTTGTGTATTTTAATGTGTTTATCTATTACACATAAAAAGTTTTTTTTGTTCTTTGAAAATTCAGCTGTTCAAATACATTTTCCGTGCAGTACGATTTATGACGCGAGAATGTGCACGACACTGTTCATTTTTATATTTTCTTTATACAATGTACGTTATTTAATGGAGATAGAACTAAATTTATAAGTCCATATCGCGACACACAGTGGGGTAAAAATTGCCGCAAAAGGAAATAGGACTTTTTATTTATTTTCGTTTTTGATAAAAACTGTTTATTTTCTTTGATTTAGACCATAATTATAAGACTTTTGATTTACATCTTATTTTTAAATAATGTATAGTTATGTAAAAAAACGTCTTAATAGATTATTGTTGTATGAAAGTTGAACATCAATTAGACCCTTCTGCTCTCCTCTAGCGGCAATTTTTACCCCACTGTGCGACGCTTTGCTTCTTCGACTCTGCGCCAGTAGAAGAATAGACCCTAAGTGGGATAGCGAGATAGAGGTAAGAAGAAGAAGATTGATAAATAGAATTTACTATTAACATAAAATCATAACATTAATCATGACATTTGTGAATTTGAGATTGGAAAATTTTTCTCATTTAAATATAGGGTACTTGCCACCAGAAACAAGATAACCTTGACATTTTATGATATGTAATCTTGCATTAATGTTATATATAGCATTCATTAAAATGTATTCCGGTAAAGAATTACAAAATAATTGAAACTGACCACATTAAATTATTAATTACAACTATTCACCTTGAAAAAAAAATGATCTTTAAATACTTATTTTTCGCTCTAATTATTTCTAGTTTTTACAAAATTTATAACAGTGATAATAATATGTTATAAAAAAGTGATCGGTGCAATTAATAATACAATCGGATGAATATTTAAAATGATAATTGTAAATACAATTTAGTCTTCCTGTACTTTATTTA
Source organism: Saturnia japonica (assembly GCA_033032175.1). Lineage (NCBI taxonomy): Eukaryota > Metazoa > Arthropoda > Insecta > Lepidoptera > Saturniidae > Saturnia > Saturnia japonica. The sequence continues at coordinate 16,429,546 of CM065311.1, read as the reverse complement.
AATAACTAGTAAGTACAATAAAAAGTGTATAAAACAAATAATTAAATTTATTATATTCTAGCATTCGCTCACAACTATATCCGTGTATAAGTTCTTTTAAAAATGGTGTCAATTAAAATTTGTAGGACTAATGATTCGCACGAGGCGAGTAACAAGGGCCATATTATTTTTCTGCTTTTTATTTGTAGTCCATGGGATATAAAATAAGACTGATTTTATAGTTACGCTTACGACCAGCGCGTTTGATAAGCGGTATGTTCTTTTTTAGGAAGCGCGAACAACATAACGTATCCTTTTGAATCGTGTTGAAGTAATTATATCAAACTTCATATTCATCCATCCATCAGGTACTATAATGAAAATTTACATTGAAAATTTTGTAAAGATAATAAACATTGTAATGAAACTATATCCTATTGGTAATGAACTTTCTAATATTTGGTTGTTTGCCCACCGCTTTGAAGTTGAAAATTTGTGTTAACTTCTAAGTCATCCATCGATTTCCTCGTAGTTGCAGATGGGATCATGGTAACCGCATCTATACCATACCAATATTCTAAATAGGAAAGATTGTTTTTTTTTTGTTTGTAATGGATAAACTCAAAAACTAATGGACCGATTATAAAAATTTCTTTCACCAATATAAAGCTACAGTTATCAGCGAGTAAAATAGGGTATATTATAATTTGAAAAATTAATTTATCCTGATAAAATTGTCGACAGTTTTACACAAAGTACAAAAAATTGGCGTTGGCGATATTTGTCGTATAAAATGAACACGGGTGAAACCGTGGGGCATAGCTAGTCTTTAATAAATATATAGTGAGATTATAGTTACATACAGTGGTAAAAAAAGTTTATATTATAAGCAATGGTGGTCAAGTGGTTTAGACCGGCGGAATATCGATTCGATATACGCGCTTAAGAACCCGGGATGTACCAACGAATTTTTCGGAATTTGAGTACATTTACTAATTTAAATTAGTAACACTATTGGGTGACGGTAAAGAAAAACAAAGTGAAGAAATCTAAACGCTTAAGAAATTTTCTTATTGTGCCACCGTATGTGGGAAAAATATAAAACTAAATTTTTCGACGTTTGAAATCGCCAAGACCGCGTCGTGAGGAGACGTGGTGATTAAGCCTTGCCTTCACTCGGGAATAGAATATTCCTTCTTTATAATATTTCCCTTCCCCACTGTCCACCCATTAAAATAACATTTCCCTATAATCAAATGAATATTATAAACATCTTATGTCTGAGATTTTGTCACACATATTTTTCTTCATGGATGTTTTTTTCTTATAGTCATACATGCTATAAAACATGCCTTTGTTTTCATTTTACATTGAAATGTCAAGGTAGAAATGCAATGTCCGGGTATTTAAAAGCTAGATCATTTTTTTATATTTGACAAGTAAAAACCGGTTACTGGCTTAACAACATTAATCCAAACCAGATGAATTATAATATTTATGACAGATTTGAGAAGACAGATATTGACATATCTGTCATGGAGAAGACCGCAAAGAGTATAAGAAAAGTCTTGCTGAGTATTTAAACCACGAATGATATTTTAATTCGACAAAGACTCAATTTAATAAAGAAACTTTTCAGTAAATTGGAGGACTATTTTCCTGCTCTGGCATGGCTAGCTAAATCTTAAGCTTAAAGTTTTAACTCTTTGCTTAGCCAATCTTTGTTTTAGGCTTAGCCAAGCACATCATTACATAACGTGAGGCAAGATTGTGTTCATTAACTTGCATAAACTATCAATCGAATGGAGATATGCTAGACCAATTCCCCAATTGATCATCATGACGACCGGACTTGCACTGCTTGCAACCAGTGGGTTTCCCGCAACCTTTATCAGGTCTTTGATGTATTTTGTTGTTACATCTACCAACGCGACGTCTTTCCTTGAGAACTGGTCGAATTTCGAGCAATATGTCTCGCACACTGTCACATAAAGGTCGTCCGTCACCTATCAACACGGCAACCGACCAACACCGCATCGCCTCGTGCGGTTGTGATTTCTTTGTATGGTGTTCCATATTTATGCACCGTATCGACTCGCACGCAAGCAATCTAAATGCGGACGACGAGTGGACCGCGAAATGTCAATGCCAGGACAATGCATCATTGGCGCGGCGTGACACCACGAACACCTCGATCAAAATCGCTAACTTCCTCCTCCTCCAGTCGAAAGTTCATTGATGAGCATCGTGATACTCCCGGTCCTTCTCGCGACAAAGTAGCTTTCATTTTTCACGGTCTTTAGCGTGGTTAAGTGCGATCTTTACTTAACTGTTTGTACACTTGGTCGGACTACCTTATTGGGTTGCGTCCCCATTGTCTCCATCCTTCCAGCTTTCCTGTGAAAATCAATTTCTCCTAATTGTCACTCACTTACTACTCGTGAATTTGTTGACGAGCGATATTGACAACGAGTGGACGTCGAGCGAGGAGGGGTTGTTAGCCGTGTGCCGGATTTACAAGTAAGTGACATGTGGCTTTGTCTAACATTTACTGTGCAGTAAAAAATACTTAGATGACAAGTATAATTATTGAAGTATAATATTTTTCATCAAGGTCATGTCAGCTTTGAGGTCTACGCTCTTAGATCGGTACATAAAAGAGTACTTACTGTGCATAAAACTTTATTCGTTTTACTACCCACCTACGTTATATCTTTGTGCTCGAATTTACCGCTAATAACTAAGTCGTTACTATGCAAGTAGACACTAACTTGTCTCGAACGAACACATTAAGCTGTTATTCAGTACTATACTTACAACAAATTTGCCGGTATTTTTTACGTATACCTGTAATTATATTTACAGAATATATTAGTGTTCCATTATATTATAAAATACTGTTTGTTAGTGTGCTCAGAACTTGACAACCACTTATTGTTTGTCTGTCTTTTGGGTTGTCTGGTCTGTTAGGTTTTAATACGTATTACTAGCTATGCCTGCGGCTACGCTCGCGTGGATTACAGACTGCCGTCAATCGGACACACGCACGAATCGTGCTGTCATTTTGATATTACAAACATACATTGTAATTTTATTACTAATAATGATGACAGTAAATTAATTTAAACAAAAAATTCCACCAACGCATTATACAACAATATGGCATATCAAATTATTGTGTAGGAAATAAAAACCTCAAAAAAAGCTGCGATGCCAATAACTAACTTTGCAGTTGAGTTGGTACCGATTTTGTGTGACATAGGTTAGGTGGGTATAAGCATAGGTAGGGAAGACAGGATAAAAATTAATGTTAAAAAAATAACTTCGTCGTTATAATTACGAGTATCTACTGTTAATAAATTGCCTTTTACTTTAGGAGATTTTTTTCAAACTGGTTCTTTAAGAAACATGAAAAATTGTAAATACAAAATATGTGGTTCAAAATACTACAACAAATCTGACGCTACATCAGTGGTGTAATTTTAATATAATACATTGGTGAGGCATTTTCTATAATCCGCCGGTTTTACTGTGAAAAGGTTGTTAAAGATCATTACATGAATGATATTAGATTGGTGATGACGTCTGGAAATCTCTACCTCTCCTTAAATCGACTAAAAAATATATTATAATTGCTAACTGTAAACCTTATTTAGACAATTAAAATATAAAATGAGCGATAAGCCCGACCGAGCTTCTGCCGGCTTTTCTTGTCGACTCGAATGTTTTTCGAACCGTTGTAGTGTTTTAACTTTTATAATTGCCTTTTTAGGGTGTAAATTTAGTAAAGAATTTTTGTTGCTGATTTGATTGAGTACCCAATCTAGGTTTAGCGTGTTACCTTCTTTGGCTTTATCATCAAGCAGCTGTGACCAGTGTACCGTGTACAGTGATCCGTGGTTTAAACCATTGAGATGTCTATTAGCATGGTGATAATATAATTACGATTAGCATGGCACTTTAGGTACGAGTATGTAATCGTGTGATGACTTCATTCTAGAATTTTTCTTACGTGACTACGTTTATTATCGATCGAGCAATTAATGTTCTCCGGTCAATGTTTGGTAACGCGTAAACTCTATGGGAACAAAGTCTGTTGTAACTAAACGTTAGCCTTTAGTGGTGACCTTCGTGAGTCACCTCAACTTATGTGGAAATATCGTTTATGGTGGGAATAGTAAGGATTGTATTATATTTCGTTAGCTTTAATTTTTAACTGACTTCAAAAAAAGAAGGAGGTTATTAATTCAATTGTATTTTTTAATATGTTTGTTAGCTCATAACTCCGTCGTTTATAAACCGATTTAGAATAATTTTTTCCGTTGGATATTTTCAAGTGGGTCCAATTTTAATTTCTTTGGCATTGGACCTTGGATTTCGAAGATACACCTGATACTGAATAAGAAATGCATAGTGATTGATATATTGGTAGGTTTATGATAATCTAACTAAGGACGTTCTGAACTAACTTGGACTGCAAAGGCACAATGGAACTCTTTAACAACAAACAGCACGAATGTGAAAGGCTCCTCCTTTGCCTCCTTGTCCATGTTCTACTGGTTATATAATGGGTTGTGTTCCAAGGAATTTTTCGACATGATACCAACGGCTACTTTCCATCAACACACCGCTCGCCACCGCCACACTTTGGAACGTAAATGGCCTTGGACAATCCGTTTTCAGAGGAATTTCCTTCCGCGAAAGCTCCGGTTGTGGAAATAGCTCCCTGCTGAGGGTTTGCCCTGGGCTCTACAGTATGGGGTTCTTTAAAAAGGGGGTAAATAGGTTTTTAAATGGTTGGCAACGTGCATGTGATACTTATTGTGCTGCAAGCGTATATAGGCTGCGGTGACCGCTTACGGTAGACCGCATGCTTGGTTGCCACTATCGTGGTATAAAAAAGGTAAAGAGAGGTGGGGCACAGAGAATTTTTTTTGAGATTTCTCACCACTTAGGACAGTCCGACTAATACATACATAATCTATTGTTGTGTTGTCGATTTATTCATTGGTTGGCGTCCAAATCCGAAAACATTAGGCCTTCCAAAGCTTTACTACACCAGTTACTATCTTTTAGCCTGAGACTAATTATTTCGTCATCAAATTTTAAGTACATGATTTCCGGTAGCTCCTCATCCTCCAGTTAATCTCTTCTTAAAGCCAGCCATTTTTTATTATTATTAGGGAGCTATCCGTTCATTGTTGCTTCAGAGATGGAAATCTTAACATGACTCGGGATTTTACGCCAATTTTTATCGATGACAGAAAACCACGTTTAATAACGTCTTTAGGAATTACATTTGTCTTGTGATTTCCTGCCATTATATGCAGCCGTTTAGTAGATCTACCCATATTCGTTTTCAATAAACCAGTTACCCACGGAACGCAATATTCACTAAAAAGGTAGAAATAATTTTTATTTTCACAATAACAAAACCGACTCATATATATTCTACACTGAAAAATAAAAATTATTGCGTTATTTATTTACTTCAGTTTACTATAAAATATATTTTTTAACTCAATTTTATATTCTTACGAACTATGCGTCTGTGGTCTGCCACATAAATTATTATAACAATAAGATACAAATATAATCTTCGTAAAGCGTGTAGTAACGCTTCTTGTTTCAAAATAAATTTGAACTCTATTGGTTTAAGTATTTGATTCTATTATATATACTTTTGGGAATCCTAATGGACTTGCCTTTTTGCTGTGATAATTTAATTTGGAGAGATCAATTTTAAAGGTAAAAAGAAAACAATGTTTTTTAATTTAATTTTTAGATGAAGAGTTTTAGTAGAGGATACGGTTATTGCTCAGAACTTAAATAAACGAGAATGTAGATATGACTTTTATAGAGCTAAGAATAATAATAAAACTACATAGTACTTACACCAAGTAAAAAAAATAATATATAAACCCAAAATTCCTTTGTATACTTATGTATTTAAATCAAACGGATACCATATATTTCCCATAACATTTATTTTGAATTAAATGTACCCATGTTAAATTTATTTAACACATTAAATTTATTCTGTCCACCGTACCGTCGCTCCGTCTACGCACGTTCAGTTTAACCTATCGTCTCACTTCCCATAAGTAACTTACTTAGAGCTTACCAGATTGCTTGACGTTCATGGTTAGTAACCATTGATTACAGCTCCGCTCCTAAGGGTTGTAGCATGAAAATATATATAATCTATAAACTTCCTCAATAAACAGGCTATAAAATACAAAAATTAATTATCAAATGTGACAAGTAGTTCAAAAGAAAAACGAACAAACAAAAAATAATCTTTTGAACTTTATAATATTTTTATAGATTGAGTTTATAGTTGTATTTTCAAATTAATATTTAGACTCCATCAGTTGCACTAATACCTACATTACGATCGTTGATATGCTCTTGCGCAAAACCATAAAGAGCACGTTTGCCCACAAACCGTGCATAAATATCTACTATTTGCCGTTGTAACCCTATCAAATACCGATTCGGTACAATCACAAGCTATCGTAATTTAATTGCATAACGTTTCCGACATTTCCTATACTGGACAAGTGGGCGAGATAGCAACCGGCGTTCTTTAACCTCAACCATTGAAAATTATATTTTATATAAATACCTAAGTATTTGAAAATTCAATTTAAACAGTATGTATAATGCTTTTGTTATATTTAGCTTTGGCTAAATAATAGCTTGATCAGGTACTAACAACCAACTATTCATTGAAACGAACCTAACGAGCACAAACTCAACGCTTTTTCATAAAGGCAATGTGGAGTTCCTACCATCGTCTTCCAATATAGCCAATTACTCAAAAAGTAGTTAAAACAATATCCACCTAATTTCAACCCATATAGTATATATAGTTTAATAATACAGTTATGAGTAATAACTCATAATAAGTAGATATTAGATTATATTGTTATCATTTTAATAAACGTCTGAGGAAATTTCAATGCATTTATTATAACATTAACACTGACAAGAAATGACGTCTTCAATTTTATGGAATAACGCCGGACTAGTAATCTAGACATGTATACATTTAAACAAAGATATTTAGATAAATTATAAGTTAACGACAAAGGTTTTATCGACGATATTACCACAAAAATAAAATATATAATATTTTCGGGTGGTGGCAGCAGAATCGTGCGAAAATGCTCAGAATACTAGTAATAATTATTATGTGGCAATCTCACAAATTATAAAATATTATTATATAGGTATAAATACATACAAATAAAACTATATGCAGACACAGAAGTAAAAATTATAGCAGGTTGTTTGTTATTAGTGCGGGTATGAAGTGTAAACTAAAGTAAACGTAAACTCAGCAGAAATAATTAAGTCATTTGGTCTATAATTATAATATTAATACGTGAAGCAAAAATTTTATATCCCTTTTTAGGCGTATTGCGTGCACGGATGACTGACTGTGAGATTTGGCATGGTTAAAGTTTATATGGAGAAGGAGTGCAGACAGCTAAAATTTATCTATAATATCTGTTACTAATATATTAAATAAAATAAATTAATACTGCGAATCCTAAAACGACCAGTACCATTGAACTTAGACCCCCCAAAATATTGGCATTGTCACTCAATGAAAAGTGACATAATATTCATTGTTTAGGTTCATACTGCAAATTTTTTTTTTTTTTTTTTACTCAATTTTTTTAGGGGCTTTTGTCCCTAAGGACATGCCAGTCCCATTATAACCTATACCTATTACTAATGCTAGCAAGAACTATAAACTAAAAAAAAATATATATCAATTTTATACAGCTTTCGAAGGAAGAAGACAACACATTAGCTAAGGAATTTGAAAGAACCACACAGCATTCTGGCAGCATCCGATGTCGGTTCTGCCAGAATACTGTGATATACACCTACGTCACATATATTAATATTATATTTGTCGTTTAAAGCTATCCTATAATTATCTGTACTGGAACACTCCATCAAGAAATGATGGACATCATCTATCTTATCACAGACTGCATACTTATCATACTGCAAATGTCAAACAGAAAATGGTCTATGATTAAAAAGTCGCTGGTCAAATTTCTACCGCGACCGCTAGTTTTAATAAAGACATAAAAATTGTAATACCGATCGAGAATATTAGTATCGCGTATATTATCGCGTAGTAGGAGCCGGCTAGGTGTGTCCTACTAGAATCCCGGCGACAACGAACGACACCCGAGAATGGACGGCAACATGCACCTCGTGATCGTGACTATTGCAACGCTTCGAAACAACAATAATTGTATCTACTTAAATAGGGCGTGGTACAGGATTATCTTTACGTGAAAATTCCTTTAGCAAGTTCAGAACGGGGTCGTTTTCTTTAACGACGGAGGACGCTTTTATATACGCAATGTATTATTTACGTGGAAGCATAATCATTGATCCCTAATAACTATTTTTATATGATAACAAGCTGGTACCGTCCATGTCAAATTTATTCGATCAATGCGACTTGTTGCGAACCTGTAACCTTGATGTTTATGGATACTGCTCCACTCTTTGAGTAGCCTAAACCCTTCCACTATATTAAAAACCTTGTAGAAACCAAGTTCCTTTCTCTATATATTATGTAATATATAACAAGCACAATAAAGAAATGGTAAAAATAAAGTAATGGTATTTAATAAAATAAAAAAGTTTTTGTTTATAAAGTTATGAAAATAAACATTTTATTATTAACTAGTTGTGCCCCACGGTTTCACCCGTGTTAATTTTATACGACAAACATCGCCAACGCACCCGTATAGGCAATTTTTTTATACTTTGTATAAAACTATCGACATTTTTATGAGGAATAAATCAATTTTTCAAATTATAATATAGCGTATGTTACTCGCTGATACTTTAGCTTTATATTGGTGACCGAGTTTTTTAAAATCTGTTCACTAGTTTTTGAATTTATCCATTACAAACCAAAAAAACAAACAAAAAATCAAATCTTTCCTCTTTATAGATTATTATACAAATATAAACAAAGTATAAATTCAAACAGTATATTCAATTATTATTTAATAACCAAATATTTATTTTCATAACTTTACAAACAGAATCTGAATAATGTTTATATAAAATCCTCAACCATAGGTACTTCGCCCCAAGCCCGATGAAGCTGCAAAAGCCGTCTGAGGCTTCAGGGCTCTTAAGTCTAACAGTATAGTCAGATCGAACAAAAAAACTGTACATCCAACAGTGCGAACAAAACTGATCGTCACACGGTTAAGCCAACTTAACAACGATCACAGTCCTCAAAATCCTTAAATGTACGTTATTCTCTTTTTAATGTCGTTCGGGTTGAACACTTTAGCTCCAATCCCGCGATAAAGACCTACTTTCGGTCTAAAAATGATTATGTAATGTCTTCTGTCGATATTAGGCCGCTCTTCTCATTTCAAATAAATAATTTACCTGCAACAAAAAGAATTAAAATTTAAAAAGTGTAAATAAAAAATCGATTACGGAAAGCAAATATTTAAAACTCCTTAATAACTACCTAGTTTTAAATTATTTACATTTGTTATTAATTTTCTGGGGGGAAAATATTTGGAAAATTTATCATTGTGTTTTTAAAAACAGACACTAACAGACAGAGAGAGACTTCAATTAAATTTATTTAGATTATAAAATAAAATTTGTTTTTAAAGTTTACAGTTTTAATTTTAACTGTCATTCAATAACCACTTATATTGCTTAAAAAGATAGGACTAATATTTAAATGTCAGCTGTTTAATTTAACCTATGCAGGCAGTTCAAATATTTAAATGTCAACATGATCCGTGTTGCACCTTTGACCCCGTTATGAGATTTTCAGTATAGGAGGTTTTTTTTAAAACGAAATATAGGTTTTTTGCCGTAGGTATGTCAACATGCCGTTTGCATATTTCACCGTTGTTTTGCGGAAGTTGTAAAGTTTTCAACATAGTTCACGTTAATTGAATTTATTTATAGTTAAATATCAGATTGTTTGACGTTTTGTAACGTTACTATTATAAAACTAGCTAGCGGAATCGGTTCCGCTTGCGTTGCAATCTTTCGAAATCATTTCCATGAAATATTAGAGTGATCACAGACATCGATTTTATTCTTCATTTTTTTGCACAATTACATAGGTAGTGATTATGTAATCTAAATCACTTCCGTTTCAGGATTATTTCATAAAATTATTTTTTTATCGTTACATGTTTAGCGTTGTTGTCACAATCTCACCAGATCTTATGTGACGATGTGGCCTAAGATGATAGCACGCTAAGCCTAGTGGTAGACTGTCTCTCAAGTGCAGCTGCTGGAACACACCAATTGATGCTTGGCGACAGATTTTCAACTTGAGGGACTCAACTAGCTAGCAAGAAAATTAGAAAAAGCCCTACCACCATGCAATCATCATGCATCATGACGTTTTCCTTCACCGTTCACTCAAGCTATCTATCGATGCGGTGTCCGTGCACACTACCAACTGAGTCATCATTGCTTTACACGTTTAACGTTAAAGAAGATTGAAAAAAATAATTGTGTTTTAAATATATATTTATACTAATTAATATACTAATTAATATACTAATAACATAGGTAATAAAGCGGAAAAGTTTTTTTTTGCTTGTTTGTTTAATCACGCTAATCTCTGAAACTACCCGTCGGATACGAAAAATTATTATTGTGTATGACAGCCAGATTCATGAGGAATACTATAAGCTATCAAATATGTTTATTTAAGCATTATTTTAACTCTATTAAAATATATCATATCAATATCACATCATTAATGATTGCGCAAATTTCTCGATTTTATCCAGTACTAAACTCGCCAAAAGAAGTTTATGTAATTTCAAAAATAATGATACTTAAAAAAACAGGATGAAAAGTGTTTTTGTCGTCCGCAAATAGACAAAGTTTTTTAACTTAATCTTTTTAAAAATGCTCTTATTAAAAGTTCTTTATAGAACTTATATGAATCTTGGCGGCTTTTCAATCAAAGCCAGATGAATAATGAATAACCTATAATAGCTGATAGCTCATAATAACAGGCTTTGTTCGTGCTTCTCTCTAATTATATCGTTAGTTAGACAACAGCCACCGTCAACAAATTACATTTAAATCGTGACCCGTCTTGAACGTAAGAAGACTAAATGTATCACTTTCAATATATGTATATTTTTGCAGTGAGTGAACTAGTAACTATAAGGTTCCGCACAATTAATATAGTTTAAAAAACGGCATATGCTTAAGACCACACAACAGAAGTGAAAATTTCATCAAGGCGAGGATAATAATACGAAATACAATTAGCCCACTCGAGCCTTCTTTACCCGAACGAGCATTAATTAGCCGAGAATGATTTCGCAATCTCACTGCGCCTAAAGAAATTTTCACTTGAAAAATATACGCATGTTAATATAATAAAATCACAAATTGATATGTATATTAATTAGGATGGTAGCAAACGCCATTGTGTCCCACTAAATCACGACTACCATATACTGGCTTATTGTTTTCGTAGGCCTCGTTTGGCGAATACACGAAGGGATTTATTAATATAAAGGAAAAAAGTTTGCAAGGATAGAGACAAGTGGTACCTATTCCTTAGGTAATAACTAAGTTTGCATGTCTCATTTAAATCTACATATTCGTAAAATTATAAAGTACTATTTTAATTCGTGGTGAAGTTACCATAGGTTACAAATGCTTTCTTTAAATAGTTATTTGGCCACAGGACAGCACTGTCAATCAATGTAAGCACAGGCAATCCAAACACAACGGTGACCACCGAGAGATAAAAACCCATCGACGGTCACTGCTATCATGCCGGCCTCCATAAATATATCTTCACGTTACGCGTATCGGGTCATCGGGATGTTGTAAAGAGGGACCACATTCACCGGGAGTTAGTTCCACAGTTTCATGGTACGACAAAGATAAAACCTAGAGAACTGTGCTTATTTTTATTTACACACAATTATTTTACCAATTCCACGTGGCTAATCCTTATTATAACAGCTGTTCAAAAGTTTTGTGTCACTCAAAATGCATGTTTCTAGTTATTATCTATAATCTACTTCACATGTGCAGAAAAACTAATCCACATCACGTGAAATGCCAACCAATAAAAAACCAATAACATAATATTTCAAATAGGGTCAAATAGCGTAAAATGTTTATGAATTTAAAAAATCACCATATAACGAAATAAGATTCCGCCAAAACACTCATCATTTTGTTTGAAATAAATAACTGTAAAAATAATCAATAAACTAACCATAAGCGGAACTCTAAAATATTATGGAACCGGAACCAATTTACGTTATTGCCAATAATTATCGGATCTAAAATCCTATTCTACACTTACATAAAACAAATTTTTTTTATCTAAGCCTCCTTGTTATCTAAGTAAGTTGGGTGAAATAGATTTCATATGTATGTATTATGGTGTGCATTTAGATTTCATATTAATTATTTTACCCCGCCCGATATAAGGTATTGGTATTTTGTCGTAAAGTGGCTTGTGTGCGTAATTGTCATGTCAGCTCACGATGCGACATTTTGGTGTTTACAAATGATTTATTTTTTTCATATAGATTACTACATTTGATATATGTAACACATCTTACTAATTATTATTATACCATTTCCATTTCTTTATTTTCTCGATGACAGCTCTTGTGAAAACTTGAACGAGCGTCTTTTTTACATTATGTATGCATTATTTTATAAAAATATGACGTTTACACACGTACAAGGTTATATCAGAGTCGGAGAAACTGATAGGGATGGACCTATATCGATAAACGTAACACGATAACAGACCCGATATTTTTTTACAAAATGTAAGAAACTAAACTAGTGCCGGATACTTTTGTACAAATTTATTAACTAATATTATATTTCATTACAAGATGTTACACGTATTAATTATTGATTGATAAAGCCAACTGCTTCAAAATTTTCGAAGCTGTTGTAAAATAAGTAGGTATAGTTAGGTACTCGACAATGAAACGAAATAATTATAACGACACGTAATCTTTATTTATTTATTTTAACCAAAATCTGATGAATCGTCACTGTCACTCGATGGTTATTACTTATTTGGTCACAACACTACAACTATCGAATTAGAACTGTCATCGAGAAAATAAAGAAATGGAAATAGTATATTATTAAAAATATGAAGGTTTGTATATTTGTTACTGAATCACTCAAAAATGGCTGAAAGGATATGGATGAAATTTGGTACACCGATAGCTTAATAACCTGGATTTACTTATAGGATACTTTTACTTTTAGACACCTAAATATATAATTACTTAAAATGTTGTTGACTCCAGGGCTGTGTGATTGGAAAACTCAGTTAAAATTTGAATTTACGCAAAAACATACTTTAAACACGCCACGTCAACCGACACGATGCGACGTCACGCTCATCTGTCTATATCGGTTTATAACATAGTTATGTCCTTTTCCCTCGCGTCGCGTTGAATCACGTGTTTTGTCCGTTGATGTGCCTTTGCTCCTAATGTCATTAAAGAGCACACACGGAACAGTTTGTACTAGTTTTAATGCTTTTTCAACTATTTACGCGCGCTATCAATTCGGCTATAAGACTCCGTTACCATTCGCAAGATGGCGCATTACATGATCTGATGAGGCCGCGTTGCCATTATAAAATGTAAAAAAGGGCCGCGGCCGTCCTAAGATCATCGGCGCATCTGGGCTACTAAAAATAATTTTGTATAAAATTAACAGTGCCAAAAAAAACTGCCCTTAAATAGGCTCATCCCGAGCGAGGTTATAGCACATATTTTATGTCCTGATCTACTCGAATATTATAACTGTGTAAACTGATAATAACAAAATATAGTGCACATACATAGGAATACACATGATACACAAAACAGCATAAACAAAAACAACAAATAACCGAATAGTTATGTCATTTTTATTCTTAAAGAGTCTTGACCTCCGATATAAGCACCGATTGAACTACTGACTCATCTTCGTACATTCGTCGCGTGTCGTAAGTTCACACCTTCTTTATTATCAAAGTTGCTATAAAGAAATTTCAACTTATTATTATTATGTAAAAGTCTTGAACTGCTATCATAGTATTTAGCTACAAATAGAATCTCGATTTTGAATAATTGTTTGATTAAGTGATAAACATTTATTAGTGTTGTTTTTCTACTTAATTTTGTATCACTACATGGAATGTTGTCTCTACTGTTTTTTCTATTATAGGATCATATTAGGATTGAAATTGGAATTCGTTTAGTGATCTTCAATGTATATAGAAATTATTGTACATAGTACATATTGGAAGTATTATTATTGCTTTCTTATTTCAAATCTTCCTTGATAAAATGCGGCTGGTTTTAGGCTAAACAAACGCATTCCTTTGTTTTATCCCTCAATAATGACAATAGAGCAAATATATTTTTATTCCATACAATCTATAACTACCACTGTCTTACTGTCATGTTTCTGTTTTGTTTTTTAACTATTAATTAATTATTATAAGAACAAGGAACCTTCTATAATTACTAAATTTAGCCTGCTTCACCGCTGTTGTCAGAAAACTAGTAAACAAAGACAAATATAAATAATAGGTATTTCTTATAAATATTTTTCTTCTTCAAGTCTACTTATTTATTTTATATGTTATTCGTTTATTTTTGTGCATTCCGTGATCGTTTATTTGCATAACGGTATGTAAATATATACCTAAATATTCAATTTATTCGCATCATAAAATAATTATTTCGTCACATAAATGTCCTTAGTAAGTATAAGGATGTATTTCATTCACTCTATGTTGTTTACGTAAATTCCTATCATAATAGTTGTCCAATATAGAAAGGATTTATTTAATAATTCTGATCGACAAAGGTCAACTGTAATAATTTTAGTGAATTCAAATAGGTGTGAGCCTTTTCTTTTTTTGTTTTCCATTAGATTAAACAGGATATTATATAGCCAGACGCTACATATATTTATTTTATTTTAAGTTAACCAGAACACAAAGTTTTGATGTTATAATTGTTATTTGAAATCAATATCATAAAAATCTAAACCTGGTCAAATGAACTCGAAGTAATAGATCTCAAAAAATTGCTGAATTTATAATAAGTACTTATATAAAATTAATAATGACACATAGGTATTATAAATATTGTATAATAAGCGATATTGCAGCACTGGATTCGAGTCCATGTTGCGGGAAATATATAAAATGACAACTTTTAATTTTTATTCATTAAGAACTCTTAAAATTATTATTATCATTAACATGGATATTTATTATCTGAATAAATAACTTATATTATTATTATTATAATAACAAAGAAGATTTTATTTTTAATTAATTATACCATTTCTAATAGGATGTTCAATCTAGTACAAAAGAAATCTAAATGTTAATAAAATCCTAAAATAAACATTAATATTAAATCAGTGTTTGAAAAAAATATTGTTTAATTCAACTTTTACGTACGAATCATAAAAACGAATATTTTGAAAATAAAACAAATAATAATATTAAAAAATAATATTAAACTGCAGTCACCGGCTCTGAAGTAAGCAGTAAGCTTATATAAATTAACTTATTTTTAAAATTACTCTTCATTTTTCAATTTAAACCATGTATACACAGCTTTAACATATTATTAAAAAAGTTTATGTGAATGAGTTATATGTGAATATGACAGAAAATTATTCATTACGACAACCACAGTAATAATATCTTAGGACATAGTGCATGGAATATTTTATTACAACAACCTTCTAGCATGTCTATGGTCAGTTCATAAATTAAAGTAAAAAAATATTTCCAGTGTGGTTTTGTAAATGAAGATATTTTTACACAGTGACTTTGTTAATAATTATAATATTTATGAAATATGAAAACGTTTACATTTGTTTTTGATGCATATTTCTATTCAGGTGTTTAGTATATTAAAATTATTATTTTGTCAACATAATTACGACGGTACCTAATACATTTGTTACTATATATTGATATAATATCCCATTATCACAATTTTTTTCTAATACTAGCTCATAGTTGTTTTATGTGGATTTTTTAAATCGTATTTATTTATGATTTTGACGGTAAAATCAGTAAGTAGTATTTCAAAAACCAAAAGTTCAAATGAAATCTGCATTATTTTAATTCTTAGGTTTTACTACCATTTGCTTTGCTAATAAAAACATTTTTTTCTTCTATAACGCATTAAGGTCGACATAAATAAATAATATTTGTTGTCGAAATGAACGAAAATAGAAACGGACTACGTTCAAAAAGCGGACTCATAGCTGAGTGCACCTGCTGGTACTCACTAACAAATACTTGACGATTTTGAATTTAAAGGAGGGAATATAACCTGGCGAATACTATGAAATAATAACTCCTATACTATCACCATGTAAAACATAATTATTATGATATTATGATAAATATCCACGTTCCATTTATAAAAAAACACAGGTGTTTTGCCCGCGGCATCGCTCGCGTCATAGTTGAGTTATGTCCCATTGTTAACCGAATTGCTAAATACCAATTCTCATAGATCTATTTTCAAATATGACGGATTTTCATACAAACTTTCATCCCCCTTTTCGACACGTTAGGGATTGAATATCTAAACATTTTCCTTAGTGCTCATATACAGTGTAAAAGGAACCCAGATGCAATTTTTTATGATCCTAGCTCCAGTAATTTAGCGTTGATATATTACTCAGGGCCTCAGATATCCTTTTTTATTTATAATATATAGATTACGTTACTAGTTGTAAGCGAACCATTTTTTTAAAAGTAACGGCGCAATGCAACGTGGTATTCGACACAGTCTCGTTACTATTAAGGCAACTTGTTCACTGTCGATTGCCAATTTCGCAATATTGTTACTTAAAAAATAAAGACATTTTAAACCAATGATCTAAGTATGGTAAAATTTATTTCTAAATCATTTTTCTTTTCTTAATTCTTTGCAAGTTTTTAACATCACTCAGTACTTATAGTTTCAAGCATACTGATGTAAAAGTATCTATAATAGCTATTTACAAAATTTGTTCTTAGATCTGTTTTATTATTTGTCTCATTGTATATTTGTATTTTTTCTATACATTGACCATTAGAGCGGCCACAAACAGTCGGAATTTCGTTTACAGAAATGTCGAATCGGGACTCCGTACATATTTCACACACATACGTTTATTTCCGATCGGAATAACAAGGCTTAGTTGAGAGACGACGACCATTGACGGAATTTCGAATCGGAGAAAACTACAAACGGAAAACTACCGTATTTCTGTGATAGATCCATAGATTAGTAAGGATTTACTCCGTTCTAAATCTTGATTCGATATTTCGAAACGGAATTCCGACTGTATGTGGCCGCTCCTAATATTATTAGGTCGGGGTAAAAGTGTTTTCGCATTACATAGGTATAAACTTTTTATAAAATTTCTTTGGTTGTACTATTTATATCTGGCTGATTTTGGTAACATCAAAAAGTTTACATTAAAAATAAAAAGGAAAAAAAGTTGTTTCCCGCTATTTTTCATTTGTTTTTCTTTCTGGAAAAATTAGTGAATCTAATGAAGAAATTCGATACACTTTAAAATATTATTACAAATAAGGCAAAAATGCAACTCAAGCAGCGAAAAAAATTTGTGATGTTTATGGACCTAATGCAGTGTCAGTAAGAGTAGCACAAAGTTGGTTCAAACGCTTTCAGTACGGAAATTTTTATGTTAAGATGCACTTCGCTCTGGTCGCCCTGTTACGAATAAAATGGACGCCATTTTTGAAAAAGTGGAGCAAGATCGGCGTATCAGTAGTTACGATGTAGCTGAAAAACTGGAAATTGACCACAAAACAGTTTTAACCCATTTGAAGAAAGCTGGCTATACCAAAAAGCTCGATATTTGGGTACCACACGAACTCACTAAAGAAACTTAGTGAACCGTGTACTCATTTGCGACTCATTATTGAGACGTAATGAAACTGAGCCGTTTTTGAAGAGATTGATAACTGACGATGAAAAGTGGATCACGTACGACAAGAACGTGCGAAAAAGGTCGTGGTCTAAGATCGGCCAGGCTTCACAGACTGTGGCTAAACCTAGGCTAACTCGAAATAAAGTGATGATGTGTGTATGGTTGTAGTGGAAGTGCATCGTTCATTATGAACTTTTACCGCTCGACAAAACCATCGATTGTGATCTCTACTGCCAACAACTGATGAGATTAAAGGAAGCAGTTGAGAGAAAGCGGTCGGAATTGATGAACAGGAAGGGTGTGGTCTTTCATCACGATAACGCTAGACCACACACATCTTTAGCCACTCAGCAAAAATTAAGAGAGTTTGGCTGGGAGATGTTAGTGCATCCACCATATAGCACTGACCTTGCACATTCAGATTTTCACCTGTTTCGGTCTCTTCAGAATTCTTTAGGTTCTATAAGGTTAACATCAAGAGAAGACTGCCAAAACTATTTGTCGCGTTTTTTTGATCAGAAGTTCCAAAGTTTCTACAGCAACGGGATCATGTCTCTACCTACAAAATGACAGAAAGCCATCGAACAAAACGGCACATATATACTGTAAATAAATGTAAATAAACTTTGAAAAAAAAAATGTCTTGAGTTTTCATATAAAAATGCTAAGAAACTTTTTCCTCTACCTTATTATATACATTGTAAACGTGTAATACAAGAAATTATTATGTGTATTCTTTAGCTTTCTTGCAATAAAAAACTCTATGTTTCTTTGTCTATCATTTATAGATGTATCAAAGTGTGAAGATACTCGTGAGTGAAATATTATTTGTAGGACGAAATGTCTCTCTATCAAAAAAGTAAAGAAATTTATGTGTTCAAAGATTCAAACATATGAAGTATTACGCATCTTCAAATTAAAGTGTCACAATCCACACAAATGTCGCTTGCTTAGGGCTGTCAATCGCCAATAATTGTATTTTTAATTACCTTTTTTTTTCAGTCAACAGATAACTTTATTTGAGGAATAATTTTAAATTTTTAATAATTTTCATACATTTTCTGTCAAAATTATTCCTTATAAAAAGTTATTTGACGACTGAAAAAACGATTTTTATTAAAAGGTTTTTATAATTATGAAATTATGAATGTAGCTTATGCTAACTGGTGTATGATATTTTTTGTCTTTAAATGTTAAGCCGCAATTCCTCGTATAACTCTATAGAATACTTATGGTGTCAGAGAATAATTACAAAGGCTAATCAGTCAATAAAAATTACACATCACAATTGTTATAGTAATAAAAATAAGTATTATTTATGAATAAAGATGATTTAACATTCAACTTTCAATTATTTTTTATTGTAAACATATTGGGGACCCTAAACTCGCAACGCAAGACGCGTGGACGCTTCCACTGACCGTTGTTAATCACAAATTTTATTAAGTTTCGTAAGACGGCACCGTGAAAATAAACAAATTCTCTACGTACACCATATACAATAATATTCTTCTTTGTGTGTGTACAATACAAGTCGTATTTAAAATAAAAGTATCTCGTGCTGTGGTGTATAGATTGGTCAGTCAGTGAAGTTGGAATCAGGATGAACTGCCCAGGGTACGTCGTGTATCCTATATAAAATAATCATTGTCACTTTATTTCATGGAATCAAATATTAGTTATACAACTTACTGTCAATTTGGTTTATTTTCCAGCAACAAAAAAAAACTTTATCTTCCATCCTTATTTTTACGATCCGTGTTTACGTATCGTCTTAACTATTACAAAATTATTATTTCTATCTAAATGATACTGTTTGCCACATGTTTTCTTATATGTTGTGATTCCATCAACCTTTGCAAATATTTAATAGAACATTTTATATTTTTGTGTAATATTAATCATCAAAAGCATTTAATATATATATATAACAAACATGTTAAAATAAATTATTATCATCGTCATGTTTTTATAGTTTCACGGCTAATTGACGATACTGCCCGTGATGATAAGCAGTGTAAGCACAGTACAATCTTAACACAACGGCGACTGCCGAGAAATCGTAATCCATCGACTGTCGCCGCTGTTATGCCGACCTGCGTAAACTTAACTAGATATGCACAGGCTGATCCCGAAACGCGACACGCAAAAGCGAGTCACTATGAGGGACTTTTCACCACTTGCATGGTGGTTGTGACCCAGTCGGGAATAACAGGCAGGTTGCACCACGTGCAGGTGAGGTTGGCTTTGAAGATGTAATTCGACAACCCTTACAGTTTTTTAACGCACTGTAGGGCATAAGCCTCCTCCCTTTTACGTCACTCGTCTCTGTCCTGTTCCAAACTTGTCCAAATTTTACTGACAAGATTTCTGATACCGTCGACCCATTTCGTCACTGGTCGTCCTATGCTCAGTTTGCCCTTTCTCTGCTTAAAATCGAATAGGATTTTTTTTAATTTGTTATTTTATTAACATGTATCGTGCTGTACTAAACCATAGTATAATATCATAACTTATTCACATGCGACAAGAAGAAAATGCTGTGCGCTATAATTCATGCAGTAATCATTGCTAACCAGAAGCATAATTTCCGATTTCCTTATACATATCTATCCTAATTAACTTCAATATAATTGGTACGATAGTTGCGCACAAGTATTTAAAGATAATGAATAAACAGTTTTAGAGTTATGTATCGGCCACGTAATATTGTAATAGATCGTTTGCGTTTAACGCAGTAATTGTAGAATCTATACAGATTTATGTTATATGATTACCTGGAAAAGAATGCACTTCTTCTCTTAGATAATAATTAGGGTTCTTAATATTGATAAGTATGTTTTATGATTTAGGTGAGTCATTTTCTAGTACTCGGATAGGTTAAGGCGGTACGACTTTTCCTACATAGTACTCTGGTGGCTGATGATAGTAGGGCTTTTTCCAATGGTCGATTGAGTTACGTTGGTAGGTATGTCTGTAGTGTCAAAAAATCATTATGTGAATGTTAGTGATGCCTGGAAGTGACTCCATCTCTGTGCATCCACTAAATTACTATTAATGTTTTATATTAACACTATTGTTGCGGACAGCGAGCAGGGCGGGGCGGGCGAATAACGATAGTCTAATAGTATAAAATGAACAAGTAAATGAAATAATACGTGTTAGGAATAAGGTTTATAAATACGTGTTAGGAATAGATATAATAATATGAACTGAATATGTGTGAATATGTGTATTTTAAAACGATTAGAATAAGAATATAGCTAGTTGTAAGTTTAAATGTATAAATTTCACTAGTTGTAAGGATGAACCATGCCAGACTCGGAACATCTGGCATGGTGACTCATGGTACTGCCGAGAGCGCGCACACAGGGCGTGCGCGCTCATTGGCTGAGCGACGCCCCCGCACGGAATCCATCGCACTACCGGTTGCGAGGCAAAGGGCGAGGTTAAATATAGCGGAGAGGGCGGCAGTACTGCGATCAGTTCGAGAAACACTACAACAACAGCAAGCAGCGAATCTGCGATCAGTTCGAGAAACACTACAACAACAGCGAATCTGCGATCAGTTCGAGAAAAACCACAACACCAGCAACAGCAAGCAGCGAATCTACAAGCAAACTACAGTCAAGAACGTTATTAAGAAACCACATTGTTACTACGAACTACTGTAACTTTGTAAGAAACAAGAATAAAACAAGCGCTATTAATTTAGCACACATTAAAATATTGTGGACGTGTTTTATTCACAATAACTATTGTATAGTTGGAAAGAAAACATAATCCCGATCGAGTTTCTTACCGGTTGATCTCGATGTTTGGGATATTTTCCAAACCGGCAGTAGTGTTTTGAAGCTCAAAGTGCCTTCTTAGGGCCTAAATTGAATAAAGATTTTTTGAATTTTGATTTTGTTTATGATGGATATTTTCTAATGCTCAGATGACTTATGACTTATGATATTAGGTGATTTATAGTGTTCCAATGATGTATTATGGTAAGGCATTTTGTAATGCTCAAAGGGCTTATAATTGTAATGCATTTTGTAGTGCTCAACTTATTAGATATCAGGGTAAAATTTCAATTTCGGCAGAGCAATAGTGATATCTGGAACTACAAGCGTTTATATGTTACGGCAGTAACCATCAGGTGGGCCGCCGTATGTTTGTTTGCTACCTTAGTTTAATAATAAAAAACCACTCTACAGAAATTCTCAATCAAATAACATGTGGGAAAGGGGTTCTAGATCTGCACCGCGCTAGTGATACCTTTGATGTTACAAGCATCCACAGGCTATAGTAACCATTTACCATCAGATGGAATGTACGCTTATTTTCCACCTTAGCTAGTATAATAAATATTAATAAACATAATAGAATGATTTATTAATCCATGTAGTTAAATATTACAAATACCAATATTCCATTAAGGAAATAAAACCAACATAATATAAGTATGTATAAATATATATATGTATATATATAAATACACAACAATTAATTTGATACTGAAAATAATACACCAATCAATATACATAAATATGTGTTGTACGTAACTTTATACCCTATATTAATATCTTTATTTTTCGCAAGCAACATTATAGTGTGCATAACATAGTAGGTAGGTACATAATTGTTGTAAGAATGTCAAGTCAATCATTTTAAAAACCACTTGACAAATGTTAGTAGGTACAAGGTATGTATGTCGACGCCGCGCCGTGGCTTCGTGGGTCAAATTATTTAGCTTGAGAAGAGGGTACTTTTTTGACGTGAAACATCATGTAGTTCACAGTTACTTTCTTTTTAATTTGTTGTGTTTCGGGATCACCCGGCTTTTTTTATATTCACTAAGATGTTTGTTACACATCTGCCAGGCATCCCGTGACGGTCAACTTTGTTAAAGTTCATAATTGTAACTTAAAATAATTTGACACTTGATCGTGATTGATAAAATGGGATATTAGATCTGGAATTAGAGAGTAACATTAGACTTTCAAAACATCAAACAAATGTTTTGTTTTAGGGGCACTACTTATATACTTTAGGTACATTTTTGTATTTTATTGACATCATTTTATATAGTAAATTGAAGTCATCATTTAGATTTTTATGCCGTTCGCAAACTTACTGTTTATAGTGAAATGCACTAGTAATAATTGACGTAACCAATAATAATAGAAGTCAATTTCTAGCTTCCTCACAATTATACATGCAATTATAGCATCAGATATGGCTCAAGTGACAAATTATACCTTGCGTCGGAATTCTGACCGTACTAAATTATTCCATTTATTACTGTTCAGTGCTTCCTTTCTATTAAATCACTGATTATGATCTTTAGCACAGAAAGAGAACATATAATTAAGAAAACGACTGCAAGTCTACGATGGAAAACAACATTCTAATATCACTATCGGGATTATATAAAAAGTCCTGAATAAGAAACCTACAATTTCAAATAGAGTAATCCTTCATATTTTTTAAATAATTTATTACCAAAAAAAGTCTTTTACAAATTAATTTTAAAGAATATACACAATAACAACAAACACAGCTTGAGAATGGGATAGACTCAGCTAGTGCTTACCACAAAGCGCTGGTTTTCAGTTTGCCTCATACCCGCGAGATCACTAACATCTCTAAGCCACTACCATTTTAATATGTCATTAAAAGAATGAACTAAAACAAAAGTACTTTTATTAAGAGGAAAGAAATGAATTCGCTTAAAAATGTCCGCGGTCTATTCTTGTTGTTTGCACTTTTTTTATCGATAGTTTGACCAGAATCTCTTCTGATTTTAAGTGATGATCAAGCAGATAATACGTTACGTCTAGATAGGGCGTTGGTTTTCAATTTCGTTAATCGGTGTTTGTTGATAGACTTTCACTTAAGTTTGAATAAATAAAATAAAAATACTCTACAATTATGTTTCATCGTGTTTTCCTTCACCGAAAACTCAGGTTCATTGTTGTAGAGCGCTATAATTCAGCTGTCATCGCTTGAGCTAATTTAAGCAACGCCGCGTGCTGTTTATTTTATAACTATTGCAAAGCGCCAACCGCAAACGGTAACAGATAAAATTACTTAAATCATTACATAATAATGCAGTGTAAAATAGAAATTGTTTCCTAGATACAAAATTAGCCTGTCGCCGACAATCCGCTTGAAGACCGATCTATTTGCATGTACATAGCATACCTTAACGATATTGACGCTCTAATTATGTTATGAAACAGTTTTGCATGCAACTTACATGATAGGTACAAATGTAAAGGGATTATACATTTTATTTTATGGATCGAAATAACTTGCCAAATTGAATACTAACTAACAAGTCAAACATATTAAAACATAATTAAATCAAAAAAATCTTTATTGACTTTAGGTTCTAAGAAGGCATCTTATGAACGTCAAAACACTACTGCCGGTTCGGAAAATATCCTAGTCATCGAGAAGAACTAGTAAGAAACTCGATCGGGTTTATCTTTTTTTCCAACTGTACCAGTGTTAATATAATAGGTATAATAATAATAATTTAGTGGTTGCAAAGAGGGGGAGTCACTTCCAGATATCACTGTCATTCACATAATTATCCAGTCTATAATAACCATTTGAAAGTAAAACCCATTGGACATGAAAAGAAGAAAAATACAAAAGACGAGATTGAGTGTGAAGAAGTAATACTTCTTTGTGACGCATACTATTTTCATCAGAATAAAACAAGAAGATTACCAAGCAACTTCATATATATTTTTATGAAAGTGTACGCGCGCGTAGTAGAGATCCACTCCTATCATTTTGGTGCCATTGATTTTGAATAGGATTCCTACAAGCTTGTCGCCTCGCTTTCGCGGCTGAATGCCTTTCGCGCTCGCCCCCAAGCTCGGTGAAGTTGTCAAAGCCTCCAGGGCTCTTAAGGCTAACAGTATAGTCAATTCGAAATAAAATAAATAATAAATAACTATTTTAACCGACTTCAAAAAGGACGAAGGCTACTCATTTCGAATGTTGTTTTTTATGGATCTTCAGCCATGACTTATTTATGAACTGAATGAATTATACGTTTTTTTTTTTGATAGGGGATACCTCAAGGGTGGGCCCATTTTAATTTCATTGGCATTGGATTTTCTACTTCGAAGATACTATAATAATACCTATAACTACATATATAACTATAATAGAAAAATTGTCTTGTCTATTCTACACTTTGAATGCTAAAACATACTAAGCCAAGTAGACGACTGACAAATGTGACGTCACACGTCACTAGTTTCATTTACGAATTATAAACAAATACAAAGGAATCTTTATATTTCATTTTAGTTAATATTACGTTTATCTAATTTAATTTTTGATATCTATCTTTAATTAAATCGGTTTTTGTATTGAAAATGATTTCACTCATTTGTCTAATTGGCCTCGACCGTTGTAAATATTAAAATGTTAAGTTTAACGAGATAAGTATTATAGAACGAAAACTTTTCATTAAATTGGTTTTAGTAATATTAATTTAATGTATTAATCGCCTCTATTGAATTAATGAGACCACAAACAGATAAAAAATTGTTTTGTTACAACAAAATAAACAAAAGCGTGAAACAGACGCGACCGTCTTAATAAGTATATTCTATTTATTTTCTTAACAATTGATATTCAGTTTTCTAATATAAGCAGATCAGTTTGTGATAGTTAAACTGGCATATATTACAGATTTACCGTAATCCGCAATAAATATTGCACTCACGTGTAGTATAGAGAAAGCATTGCGACAGCGAGCGGAAGGACGAACTAACTGATCTGCGGCTTTTCTATGTGATCTGTCGTTGTTTGCGTCCAAATAGTATTTTGTGCACTATATATATATATACTGATATTAATCTCCATATTCGGACGAGTTAATTAAGTAGGTACTTTGTATCTAATATCTATTTTAGAGATAAGTATGTTTAGTTACTGTTCAAGCTGTTTTTAATCAAAGAATATATTATATACCTATACTATACTAAATTTATAAAATTCAAGAAAATGTTTGTTTGTTTGAATGTGCTAATCCAATCTAACTACTAATCCAATTAAAAATATATTCGTGTATTTTACCATAACCATTTATTATAATTTTTTATACAACTAAAGTGGAAAGCCAGCATACGGCTCGCTTGATATAAGTGGCTAACATGGCCATGAGACCATATGGAATCCTACTCACCCCAGGTACACATCACAAGGTTACTTGGCCGCGATCTTCTGTTGGGTGGAAGCATTCTACAAGTCGGATTATCCCTAGTAGATAGAAATCTTTAAAGAAATTTCTCTATGCCCTACCACTCTTAGATATGATACATCCCACGACACATTTATTATAAAAAAGTTAATTCTACTTTTTCGATCGCATTTTTATTACGTTTTTCCACGGTCTTATGATATAAGTCATAGCAGCGCAGGAATAACAATTTGTTTTATTGAACAACAATAAATCCATTTAATACGCGAAAAGTTTTAAGTAAAAGTTATAGATAAAATCACCGTTCACTTGTACATTGTACATAGTTTCACTATTATAAGGAAGTAAATAGTTATGGAGATAATTGCTTTTAATTTTTAAGCAGCCATCTTGATATTGTTTCAATAAATTATAGATTCTATATTGTTTACTAGCTGTGCCTGCGGCTCCGTTCGTGTGGATTATAGAATACCGTCAATCGGGCACACGCGCGAATTGTTGTACTTTATTCAATTATACTGCTTATAACATATAGAAAAAATGCAAATAATTATAACAAACCTTTAATTACATTTCGTTGTATATTTTTTATTTAGACTTTTTATTTGGTCAAATATAATGAAATGAAATTAAAAATATGTTTATTAATACAAGATTAAATTTACACAAATAAAAATCAGTATAATTAATTCGCATTAATTGATGGCTAACTTTATCTAGGTGTACTTTCGTCAGAAGAATTTAATTTGACTCTGCTCAAGAACATGCTATGTGAATTGTTGACGTTCCCAAACTCACAAGCGGTATCGAACCTTTAAGTCTAAGAAGAGACCTTGCCTCATTATTCTACCGTTTGGCCTGGATGTGGAATGAGTCCCCTGATGAGGTTTTTCGATTTCACTACAATATGGGGTTCTTCACACAGGAGAATGAACAAGTAATTAAACGATCAGCAACGCGCATATGATGCTTCCATTATTGCAAGCGTCTATAGGCTGCGGTAACCGTACGCTTATTTCCCAGCATTGTGATATTAATAATCAAGCCAAAATATTAAAAAGGAAACAAAAATCCCGCCTACAACAAAAACACTTAAGTAAAAAAATATTTTTCTATTTTTGCTTTTTATTTGATTCCCAGGCGTTGTACATAAATATTATATATCCTATGTCACTCCCAGAATTAAGACGAATGTAACGACACCTCGTATGCTAAAATCTATCAAGCCGTTTAGGTTGTAGACCGTACCAAAGAAATAGGCATATATACGCTCGAAAAACATAACCCTCCTTTTTCGTAGTCGGGTAAAAAAGGGTCGCGTACTGCTCTCAATTTTACCCTCAGCAAAATGCGTCAAAAGAAGTGTAGATTCATAAAAGTATGTGCAGTAAGTGCAGAAAGAAACTGTATTAATAACGTTCTATTTGACGTCGGATTAGTTTCGCTACGTTCTATTGGGCGACTTCGACACACGGCGGGAATTAATCGTCTCAGTGAAAGTCGTATAGCTCATTGAATACTGATATTGTCCACTATCCTGTTTGCCTATACTGATATACAGTACTCACCCAATCGTTATATAACGTGGTTGGTGTGGTCACTATGTGTTTTATTTTTATTGCCTAACACGATTATATCAGATAATACCAGAGTAGTATTTTAGTTTCAATTCAAATTATAACTGTTAATAAACATTTAACTTTTCTTTGCGTCGAAGAATATCTATCAATAATATTAACGAATTCAACCAAGCTTAATACATACAATATTTGAACAAGTTCCTTAGGAGAAAAAAAAAACATATCCAAGAGACTTGGAAAGTAAAATATTAACTAAATATAAAGTTTAAACAAAATCAATAATATTTTATTTTATTTTATTTAGACCCTAAGAACGCACTACCACCGGTTCGGAAAATATCCCAGTCATCGAGAAAAGCTAACAAGAAACTCGATCGGGCTCATTAAATATTTGTTTATATTGTTTTTAAAGTATTTGTATTGTCTACAGTTATTATCATTTTGAGTGGACGTAAAAAGGAAATAATTTCCAGATATCTCCATCATTCACTTAATAGTCAACCTTTTCAATTCAATTTATACAGTTCAAACAGTTAGAATCCAAAAATCGGTCACTTATATTAGTTTTAGATATTGAAAAAAATTATTATTTTGCATATATATGGTATTTAAAAATTTACCCTTTTCATACCATGATGACGGCAATCAAGCATGCAGTCCGCCTGCTTTCCAGCACCCTTTAAAAACCTGTTCACTCCCCATTTGAAAAACCCCATAATGTAGTTAAGCTCATACCGCATCCGGAGCGTTCGCCGAAGGAAACAACTCCTTTAATTTAACTTCATAATTACGTAATTAGTATCCGATAAAACAGGCAATACTATATCCGTAGAAAAACGTTAACTGCAACACAAAAAAGGTAAAATCCCGTCATTCAGTCCGTAGAAAAACGTATAGCCAAGTTTTTGCTGCTGGTCAATGCCTTATTTTTTAAATCTACCTAGACCATCTAAATAGATTTTTACTGTAAGACTTGAGGAGAATATGTAATACATGAATAATTTATTGGACATCGTTAGTAATGCTTTGGAATTAACATTGAAATATATTTGGAAAGTTTTTTCTCTAGGTCCGCGTAAAAGACAATAAAAAACTATTCAGTATTGATTGAAATTAAATTAGTTAAACACCATAAAATGATAATGAATAACCTTTTATTTAGCCTTGTCATAACTCTAGTATAAACAGAACTGTCACTGTATTTCAGTATCGAGTCCCTTTTTACAAGCTTTTATTTAATTAGCCTTGTTTTTTTTTAAAAAGAAAACATCTCGATGCAGATTCTTGTTCCGCAACTTTTTTAATGTGGTTTTTTATTGTCATTACACAGTTGAAAATTGCTTAGAAAACATTTTTGCATTTCTATAATCAGCTTAAAAACTAAGTGAGCTTTTTTAAATATGTATATATTTTTATATACTTATATTGAAGTTTTACATACTGTTAGTTATTACTAGCATTACTATTAAACTATATTAATGGTACAGGTTTTTTACACCTTTCACCAAGGAGTACTTAGTATGGGTCAAGTCTTGCAGTTGCCGCTGAATTTTAAAACAGTTATCTCCAAACGATTTAGCTGACGTATACACGTTTAGTTTGGAAGACAGTGTTACAGTTTGTTAAGTGATGTCATTCTAATCCAATACGGATGACTATCAAAGAATGCGGAATATTTTTATGCACCCCCATGATATGGCTATCAAATGAAAGTTTTTACTGAGTAGAATAAAAAAAACAATCAAAACACTTTAGAAACAAGCTTTTATTCAATATTTAATACTTCAGCGAAGATTTTCTCTATTTATGTTACCTATTATTACATTTTAACTCGATATCAAAACACCAATGTGAATCAACGTAGGTATTATAATTATTGGGACGTTATATCATAGAGTAAAAGATGTAACTACATATTCACACAGCTTTAATATGCGTACATAACATCATTTAGGTAACAAACAAGCACACTTCTCGCAACTACACATCTGCGCATGCTGGTTTTTTTTTTTTTTTTAACTAACTACACTGTTATCCTTAGGGGTCCTATCCAAAAACAGAGCCGCTGCGGCTTTTACAGCTTCACCGGACTTGGTTGCGTATTTTGATGAAAAACGGCATAAAATATATATATATATATATATATTATGGTTGTACTAAAATGAAAATTATGATTTTATGCAAGGGCTATACTGAATGTTATTTATATTGTTAAATATAACTGTTACACCAAATAATTTTAAGAGCTTGTAGTGCAAATAAGTATCTGTTACCCCATAGAACATAGACACGTATATTGCTCGTATTAATATAATAGGACCTAATTTGTTATTGCGTAATGCATATACGACGAACGGTGTTGCCAGTATAAAATCGTTTTATTTATTTAATGTACAAATTTTTTCACAATATAAATGAATTGATATGAAGACTCCTAAAGTCTAAGTTGTTTTGAATATTGCAATATATTTTAACTAAATATATTTATTACAAAAGCACTTCCTACAATTTATGAAATCTTAATCATAATGTAGGAAGATGATTTAAAATCATTTGATAAAGTTAATATTATACCATTTTATAACACATTATTCTTAATGCTAGGAATAATTTGTTTATAAATACCTATTTGTTTTCATTATATTTATTTAAACCACAAAGTAAATTAGTATAACCAGAATCTAGAAACGATTTCACACTAAAAGTATTATTTACTTTTACTTCAAATAATATGATTTGACGTTATAATATTGACATATAAAACGTATATACTATACGTATAGACACGACGAGTGTATGTACACCTATTATTCACAAACTTCTGATAATTCTTGTGAAAACAAAAATAACCTTTCAAATATATTTAATATAAATGTATACACGTTTAGTTTGGAAGACAGTGTTACGGTTTGTTAAGTGACGTCATTCTAATCCAATACGGATGACTATCAAAGAATGCGGAATATTTTTATGCACCCCCATGATATGGCTATCAAATGAAAGTTTGTTACTGAGTAGAATAAAAAAAACAATCAAAACACTTAAAACGTATATACTATACGTATAGACACGACGAGTGTATGTACACCTATTATTATCAAACTTCTGATAATTCTTGTGGAAACAAAAATAACCTTTCAAATATATTAAATAACATTTCATGTAAAAGCCATAAAACAAGGCAACCCATACAAAATGCAATAAGACCGCGGGCGTGACGCGTGCGATGCACGAGCGCCTACTTACAACGCTTCCGACGTAACCACCTGTTACGATTGTTACAATGAACATGCGTAGTATTACGAAATATATAGATATGACTCACTATGAGGCATCAATAAAAAGGCTAGTTATATTTTTATGTCTGAGAACGTGTTTTAAATTATTTGGAACTAACATAAACTGTTTGGATAACGGGTAGTTATATGGGCATGGTGAATCTGGTAACCTGTAATTCAATTAGCACAATTTAACATCTAAACATTCCAATCTCTGCATTGACCTGGAAAAATAATAAAAATTAAGTAGTAGTATTTTCACTATGTACCAAAACATCAAATAAAGCACCAACTAGGGTTGTAGTTTCTCCTTAATATTAAAAAGAAATAAATAGGTATTTAAATAAAACTTTATCATTGTAATATAACTTAATATTTGTTTTATACTCCTATACTTAATCAAAAAACTAATATTTAATCGTGATTTCTCCCGGGGGCTCTTTACAAAGGAACTGAAATACGTTTTCCATGATTGGTAACATAACAATAATACGCCTGGTGTTGCAGTAGGCCATAGGAGACGGTGATCATTTACAATCATGGCAACCAGGTGTATGCCAATTTACTGCCCTTTTGTCTTAGACAAAATTTTTTTAATAACTGACTAAATACAAAACCACTAATTATTAAAGTGCCCGATTAATTATTAGCATCCCCAGCGACTCCTCCATTTTATTTTATAGGCTTATTATATGTATATATATAATAAGTAAATATATATATAAATAGTAAAAAGACTCTACAATTCTTAACTCTTTAGCTAACACAAAAATCGACGTAGACGTCACGATTCGCCCACACATGCGCCGGCGCACGTTTTTACGCTCACCAAAACTGGACCATGAAACTGATCTCGATTTCACGTTAATAGGTGAGATCTGGCCTAGGATAATTTGCGGTTAGGTCGAAAGGATTTTTTATGATCAAACATTGAGGCTATATTACGCAAAGCACGTTTTAACCAAGGTAGGTATTATTTTATTTAGAATTCGTGGAAACTTTGACTGGGGTTTTCGATTTGCGTAACTTATTAAAAGTTCCATATTAGAATCTTAAATATACTTTAAAATAAACAATGATACTAAAAATTGATAAATAGACCGTTTGATAAAATATAGGAACTTATATAGGTATAATTTTACATTGTTGCAATCTGATTCAAAATATATTTTCACATAATAAAAATAATAATAATTCTGAATCGTTTTTGTTTTACAAAAAAAAAAAACAAATACACGTGCCTCATCTAGATATTTTTTTAAATATAATCTTCAAACATATTGACTATATGGAACTAATTTTTAAAATTTACACAATACCGTTTTAAGGATTTAAAAAAATGTCCTATTAAAATTGCTAAATCAATTAGAAATACATATTCAGTACCCAAGGTAACAATTAACTACTCGTAAATGACATATTAATTATAACTAAAATCATTCGTTGATAGGGGATTCGTAATTTACAATTACGTCAATAAATTTTACGTTCACGCACGCCACGGTTATGGCGTATGACTTTAAGGCAATGCTACGCGCTACCATCTTTCTGTTCAGTTCAGTACCTTTTGTTACTGTTGTAATCTTCGTTTTTTCACGAAGAGTTTCAAAAGGTAATAACTTGTAGTAACGATGAAAATAAAAGAAAACAATAACAAAGTAAGGAGGCGAATAGTTTTTATTAAATATGTAATTTAATTAACTCTCAATGATATTTTTAACTAACAAGCGCATTAGTTTTTGTGCTTTAAGACTAACACAATATTTTTGTACAAAAGAAGTTACTTTGAGTTTCAGCTGATGGTTTAAAATATTGAATCAGAGTTGCTATCTACACTTGTAATGGGATAGTGTAAATCCAGTCAAACGGGTGTATATTTTCACCTTCGCTCATAGCCAGCCGACCAGCGGCAGCGACCAGTGGAAATGCATGCGAGGCCACTGTCGCTTTCACACTTTGTAATATCTATGGATAGTTAAACGCAATAGACAGAATATTGCGTTTTATATTGAATTATTATACTGAACGAATTGTATTGTGAAACAATTAGTTCGTGACAAGAAATTTGGTGAAATCAAAATACAATAATACTTCATTCATTTTAAGCCCTATGGCACTTATGAACGTCAAAACACTACTACCGGTTGGGAAAACATATCAGTCACCGAGAAGAGCTAGGAAGAAAGTCAAATTTATATTTATTTTCAACTGTACAGATAATATTAACTTTTTTATCATATTAATAACTAGTTGAGCCCACGGTTGCACTCGCGTGGACTACAGAATGCCGTCGATCGAGAACACGCGCGAATCCTACTAGGCCCGGCCTGCTCCCGATTACTTTAAAGCCAAAAATGCTTATTGTGAGTCATTCTTAGGTAGACAAACATAAATAACATAGTCTTGCAGACTTTTTTCTATGTATTTTTAATATCTGCAATTGAGTGGAGACAACTTTCTTTAGAAAATGTAAACTCGTTTGAAGAGTAAAGAACACATGATCTAGACTCCAAGCATGACTAGGTGAAAAATAAACTGCCTACAAATATACAATAGTTATAACTTTGTAAACGGTACCCTAACGTGCGCTTATTGCACTCGTAAATTCAAAGCGAAAATTGGGTACGTAAGTAATTTACGAGCCCTAGATGGAATCCAGTCACTGTAGTCAAAATCTTCTAGGAAGAGATATATGGATTTATTATTGTTATTTTTTTCTATTAGCATTGATTTTAACCAATTCATAAATATGTAAATATTCCACGTAAAGAAAATACAGAATATTAAACGGTTACAAAACATTTACGCTTGATTGCGCTCTACGCATTCAATGTCGCAACGACGAATGTGTAACGAGAGGTGTATAGTATACGATATCAGCTGTCCGCACTATCCTCAGGCTATGACGGAAGTTGCCTAAATTGTATCACGTTGCAGCGTACTTGAATCTATGACAAGCAGAATTATTATCATAATACATGAATCTCAAATAGATATACGATACGCATACTGTCAAAAAAGCTTATTGATTAAACACGGACTTGAAAAAAGTATTGGAAATAGTCGAGTGGTTTAGACCGGTGGAATGTCGATTCGACATTCGGCTCATGTTTGAGCACCGGACAATTTTTTCGGGATTTGTGTACATTTACTAATTTGAATTTGGTAACGCATCCTGACGAGACTTGAACACATAAGAAATGTTATGTAGGAAAAATATAAAACTGTGGATTTCTTGTCGCTTATAATCGCTAATATGTCGTAGTCATTATCCATCGGGAAGAAATTTTTGCCCAACTGTGGGATACATATAGATTATTATTATTATATACTGGATAACTTCTACCTTGTGAGCTATTGAATTAAACCGTTGTAGGTACTTTAAGAAAAATATATTTATACTTATTAGTTAGAATCGTCAGGGAAAGTATGATTATAATTATTTACACTAACACACTTCCAAAAACTTAGGTAATAATTTTGTGACACATAGATTGATATAAGTTTTCCAGGTCTTGGATAATGTAAGTCTAAAGATACGTATGTCACATAAAATTAATTTCTGTATATTGTTCTATTGATGAAATCTTTCCAGGATAGAAAGCAAATAAATTACATGTAAGTACTTTTTATGATGAATAAATTTTAATATTGACCGTAATAGTCATCGTTCCTAACAGGGGATTTACCAATCCAGTACCAATCAAATTTACCAATTAGTCATCCTTCATTATTGCAACTCGGTAAATACAAAAATGTTCCTTACAAACAGGCATTTTTTGATTAAAAAATTCTCAATACTACATTTATTTATTATGTTCGAACAACAAGTATAATAATGTTTAAAACTGTTTAATCTGACTTTTTAGATCGTTATATATAGAGACATAGATTTAATTTATTTAAATGGATAGAGTTACTATTTATTACTATGTCTACAAATATAAGGTAAACATAGATAGAGCTTATTTGAGGAAACCAGTAGTTATAAAACTCTATCTAGAGCTTGGGAGTCTATTACACTGTCCGTTTTCTGTAATAATCAGTTGTAATATCTCTCCATTTTGTTAAAGGTAATAAATTATTAAAAAGGAAACAAAAAACTCGACTGCAAGAAAAACACTTTACTAAAAAAATATTTTTCTTTTATTACCTATGGGCCTATGTCACGCCCACAATTAAGACGAGTCAAACGACACCTCGTATACTAAAATACATCAAGCCGTTTAGGCTACAGAGCGTGCCTAAAAAATATATATAAATACTTACATATATACATACATACGTTCGAAAAACATAACCCTCCTTTTTCGCAGTCGGGTAACAAACCGTTATTGAAAAGTTTCCAAAACTGTAAATGTAACGTCTGATATTTTCAGTTGCTATTATTTTTGGACTGTATCGCATGTACCTTCACTTGATTTACAGTATTTTTTTACAAGATAATACAAAATAGTAATGTATACGTAATTCGCATATTAAACTAGCAGCTCTTCACGCATTTATTAAGCAGCATAAATTATCATTTCGTAGTTTTAATTTAAATCATATTTTTTTAGTTTCTAAAAGTATCTATTATTGAAAATTCAGGGAGGGACAAATAAAAAATGCTTTTAGTTTTGTATTTTTTAAGATTTCTAAAAGTATTATTGGTAATTCTCATAATATACTTCCCACGTACGAAGTTTTGAAAAAATCCGTCCGGCCGTTTTTGAGTTTAATCCAGACGTCAAACAGTCAAAAAGTTTTTATATCATACTCGTGAACAACAGTGGCCTTTATAATAAATATCAAAATTTCGTCAGAAAAAAAAAAATAGATAGATCTAAAGAATTGATTAACGTAGAAATAGTAGTAATAACACATTTATTTAACTCTATGGTATTATTACACATCACTTCCCACGGAAACATTAGATACGTGTGTATTATGATTTACTTGCGCCATTATTTCTTCTGTACAGGATTGCCTAATGTCGTATGGTACAAGGGACCAATAAACAGCGACCTTATCAATAAAAGTTTTAATAAAAGTTATGAAATTTACTTCAATTGCCCTTTGTAAATCATACGTTAAAATTAATTATTTTCTGGGAAAATTTAATTGAGATTAGTATAGTGATATTGTATTGTATTTCGCTTATGTCTTGCACCGCAATCTGAGGGTCAGTATATATTGCTATGACTACTCTCGCCGCATTTGATGCAACTTGACCGCAAAGCGCATCGAGGGCAACGCACCGAGATGCACCGGTCTTTAGATTACGCGGATGCATCTTCGCTCTATACTTTTTGTTTTTTTTTTCTTGGTTTAGATTTGATTAGATATAAAATTGTTATTTTTATTTAGATTGTATTGTTGCTTTAGATAAAAAACAAAATGAAATTGGATTATTTATTGTATGTGCAATAAAATAATACTACTGAATATTCATATTTTTTTTAACTCGATAACAATTTTTTTTTTATATTTTCGTTAATTATGTAATTTATATACAATGACATATATAAAACTTAGTTATAGAAATTTCAAAAATAAGTTCCTATATAATAATATTACTTTAATCAGTTTAATCAGTTAATTAGTATTTTACTACTTCTACGATTACTCTTAACAAAAATTAATAAATTAAAAATCTAACTTATGATTATATTATTGAACTTAACTTTATTTAACAGTATAATTTAATTTGAATAATCGACGATATCGGTAATCTTTTTTGATAACTAATAATATCGAAATCAAATTATTAGGACAAATTCTTTTTAATTGAAGCCATTATACTTAACCTAATTAATTATTTAAAGTTAAAAGTAAAAAAACATAATTAAATGGTACCTAATTATTACTAAACCAATAATCTATCACGTAAATGTAACCGAATAATCTAATGATGACATCATCTTACTAAATTTTCTCATACATTTATTTTGCGTATTAGGTCATAATTATTTAATATTCAACGCACATTTTTCAATCGATGTGTGTTTAAATTAGTATACAGTTCAAATATTAAAATAGACTATTCTATATACAGTCAAGTGTTGTTTAAACGAATTCTGTTTAAAACGAATAGATTTGATGAGAGGAGCATAACAAAAAAAACTAAAAAGCTAAAATAAAACAAGAAATATTTCAAGATAAGTTCTAAGGAAAGTGTTTGCAAAAGTATAGTTTTTTAGGAAAAGGTTGGTATCTGTGTTAGAGACGTGACGTGACATGTGTAGAAGAACGTAAAAGTAGGGTTATTACTGGTAAACTAATAAAATTTTCTACAATCGTTGTAAAATTAACAAGTAAAGTATTGGTTCAACACTCGAGCTACAGGCAGAAAATTTACAACAATATGATTAATGATTGATATTTTCAAAGCAGTAAGATTAAATTTATACTCAACTTATATTTATAATCAGGATGTTGAAAAATTACTAATTGAATTGTGCATACAAGCAAATACAGATACGTATATATAAACTAATGCCATCTTCTCTTCTTCTTTTTAGTCTATCTCTTCAATTTCGATGTAGGTCTCTTTAATCTATGCTTCTCTATTCTGTGCCATCTATAATCTACTTCGATATGGCGGTTTTTACACTGTTGTGAAGCCAGCACATTAGTTTTCCTTTAGCACGTTTCTCTTCCCATAAGATTTCTTTAACAACCACCTTATAGCAGGAGTCGTGTTCATGAGCTACGTATTCAGTCCTGTGTAACTACAATTGTACAATTCGATAACAACAATCTTTAGCTTGTTGCTTAGGTTCCAGATAACCTAAAGTACTGATGTCATATAATTAAAATGCTATGAAATTTTGTATACCACGACGGTAGTAAACTTACGTGCGGTCTAGCTGATGATAAGCGGTCACCGCAGCCTATGGACCCTTGCAATACCAGAAGCCGTTGTCGAGCCTTTTAAAAACCTATTCTTCCTAACTTCCTTCTAATGACCAAAGTTCTGATTAAAAATTTAAACATACCTATTACTTAATTTAAATTATATAAATCAACACACTTAAAACTTCTACAAATTCATTAAGTTAATTTAGTGATTAATAAACTCAAAAACGAGTTCTTTCATTAAAATTCAAAGAACATATGCCAATAATAATCTATTACATTTTTCGCATAGAATATGAAGTTACTTTAAGCATTATAAGTTGTGACGATAGAATGGCTTGGACCGGTGGAATGTCGATTAGTATACCCGATTATAAGTATATAGTAGTGGCCCCGGTATATATCAACATTTTTTTCTAAAATCGTGTAAATTTACTCAGTTGAATTTACTCACCAAGTCACCATCGGCTGATGGTGAAGGTAAAAAAACATTGTGAGGAAATTTGAACGTTTGAGAAATGTTCTTGTAGTCGAAAAATATAGAATTGTAGATTTACGACGTTTGAAATAGCCAATACGCCGTGGGCTAGCGTGGTGATTAAGCGCTTGGGCCTTCCTCAGGAAGAGGACCTTGTCCATCACTGGGACACTTTCAGGCTGGTATTACGAACGAGATTAGATTATAAGAAAATTGTATGTCATTTTATATTCACTATAAAAAAAGAAAAGAAGTTGAGAAAAAGTTATTACGTTGCTTACGAAATCACAATATTTGTTTTCTTACAAAGCATATCAATTGATACCATCTAATTAAAGCATAGGCTTTATTCATTATTCTCCATTTTGATAGTACCTTTTTTTCAGGAGGAAGTTTTCGATTGATGAAAATAGTCCCAATTTATACTATTTCAATTTCTTTATTTTCTCGATGACAGTTCTAATTTGATAGTTGTAGTGTTGTGACCAAATAAGTAATGATATCGATCGCATATATTTATTACGATTACGACAGTGACGATTCATCAGATTTTGATTAAAATATATAAATAAAGATAACCTGTCGTTATAATTATTTCGTTTCATTGTCGAGTACCTACCAATACCTACTTATTTT
Source organism: Saturnia japonica (assembly GCA_033032175.1). Lineage (NCBI taxonomy): Eukaryota > Metazoa > Arthropoda > Insecta > Lepidoptera > Saturniidae > Saturnia > Saturnia japonica. Next base: position 16,390,513 of record CM065311.1, on the reverse strand, counting down.
ACAACAGCTTCGAAAATTTTGAAGAAGTTGGCATTATCTATCAAGATTTAATAAGTGTAACATCTTGTAATGAAATATAATATTAGTTGATAAATTTGTACAAAAGTATCCGGCAGTAGTTTAATTTCTTACATTTTGTAAAAAAATATCGGGTCTGTTATCGTGTTACGTTTATCGATATAGGTCCATCCCTATCAGTTTCTCCGATTCTGGCATAACCTTGTACGTGTGTAAACGTCATATTTTTATAAAATAATGTAAAAAAGGGGCTCGTTTAAGTTTTCACAGGAGCTGTCATCGAGAAAATAAAGAAATGGCAATGGTATATTGAAAATAACAATATCAATTGGTTATGATCTTGATCATATCGTTAAAAAATGTTCTAGATAGTTGTCTTTTATTTATGCTAGCCTTTGCTTGCACTTCGTTCCAGTTGTCTCGAAAATTAACAAGTTTTACGCCATCTGTTGTAAACTGATTGCACTAATACGGAAACCTTTACGGGTGCACGCACAACAACATGCCGAATTTATAGATAATTCACTGATATTCATAGTAAAATTTGCAATTCGTATTCCTTATAACCAATTACATAGATGATCATTATTGACATTTAAATATATCGTAATTCAAAGTTCAACAAATTTTAGACAATAAATTACATAAAAACAAACGAAACAACATCTTCATATCAAATAATCGTTAAGAACGATGCGAGAAATCGATTCGACACTGTAAATTTTACCTGTAATATTTTTTATACATACATAAATTAGATTACCTTGTTCACTCAGAGCTGAAATCACAATGGTTACGTATTTTCAATGTATCACCATGGAATAACTTCCACGAGGTAACCTGAAGAAGCACTATCTTCAAATGTATTTTATCCGCAAAGAAATATCTTTTTTATCGGAATATGTGGTTGGCATCACTTCAACTGAGAGAGGGTTCCCAACATAGTCTTAAAGAGTATCAGGCAATCTATTCGTAATCCTCAGATATAACTACAATCCTATTTGGTCTTTTAGATTGCATTTTACAGTGGCCAGTTAAGATAAAGTTTAAAAAATTCTCGGTTACTAAGTACTCTCATTAAAAACAAAATAGCTTAAGTCTTCATTTATATTAAATAAAATTATTTCCATTCGACGACTTCTTATAATTTTTTGGAATTTTCTTTTGTTAAAAGTTCTTCTGCTCTTCTGTTAAAAGGCTTTCAAAATCGCAAACGCAACGGTCCTCGACACATTTATCTTAAAAGTGTATCTAAAAAACACAACCGTAACAAAATGCATTTAAATAAAACCTAATTCATAAAAACAGAACATAAATCTCTTCGAGATAAATTGATTGAGGGTCATCACTCCTTTATGTTTCGCGTTGACTGTTGCGTCAGATTAAGATTAATAATACCATCTTTAAATATGTTCAACATGTAACTATAATTTACACAGTTCGTTAGGTTATTGCTTTTGTACAATGACTCATGAAAGACTCAGTAATAATACGAAAGGGTTTAATTAAAGCCATTTATATGGAATTTGTTTCACTTATTTTTAAATCACTTAACTAAGATCTTCTGATTCTTTCATTCTCAGTATAGTCATCATACTAATTTCCTCAACCGATCTTTCACCGTAACAGTAGCACGACTGTGGAATTCTCTACCTATCACCATTCAACTAGCCAACTCTCGGAATTCCTTCAAGTATTCACTGTTTAGGTTTTAAATACGCAGCTGAATATCGGATAGATTTTTAAAAAACTATTATTATGCACACCTTTAATGGTGATCGGTTTAAACCGTGTTAGAGTTAATTAATCTCGTATATAACATATATACAGGGTTATGGGTAAGCTAAGAAAACGGTTGTTTTTAAAATAATCTGCAAGCCAAGATACATAACATTTTTTTTTGTTTTTAAGACAAAAGTGCAAAAAAGCAAGGGCAGTAGTAGAAAAAAAATCTCAAAAAAATATTGAAATAATATCGTTTTCTTCTCGCATTTTTTTAATTTGGACCGAAAATTGTTGTTTTGAAATTGATACTTTTTTAAAATAAATTTTTGATGTTGCATTTTTGACTCATTTGTATAAGCTAAAAAACATGATAACTCAAAAATGGTTCACTTTTGCATAATGCATATGGGGGTTCAAATTATCGCAAATAGTCACCCCTATTACCTCCTAATGGGAATACGATGAATTACCAATAACCCTATACCTATACCAATATCCATTTCTTACCCGATTACAGCGAAGCCGAAAAGAGGGTTATGTTCAGCAGGCTATGTATGTATGTTTATCTATTCCCATATATCTTCTAAGCTACTTATCATATTTTGACAAATGAGGTATTATATTATGTTTAGAATTGTCACTGTGTTCATAATCGTCCGCTGGTTATAGGCTACGTGACGTCACAATATAATCAATATGTTACCCTGCTGTATTAAAAGAGTTTTAATGTGCCGTGTTGGGTATTGAATTAAAATATAGATCGTATGTTTGTAGCGCGATATTTTCCGTAGTGTGACTTTAGTTTTTAAACTTATCTCGTTATTTATCTAGAACTTAAAAAAAATGAACTTAACATGACACAAATTGATAAGTACAGTATAAAAAATATAATTATTTCCAAATTTCTTTAGAAAGATGGCTTGACACACGGAAATGCCGAGAAAAATTTGATTTTCTGATTTTTGGATAAAGTGCAGTTTTTTTTTTTAATTATGTCAGTATTAATATGAAGCAGCCATTAGTCTATGAATATGATGATGTGTTTGTATGGGTGTCACAAATTTTTTGCGGTTTTATAGATTTCTAGAATCACATAAATAATAAAACGTGAGACATCAAATTTACAAATTATTCAAATAACAACAGATTGACATTTGAGAGATCATTTTAATTTACAAGTTACACTTAATTTATACTTTGCATTTCGATTTTTAATGTAAATCAATCCTCATTTGGATCATTTGAAATATCTGTCGCACAGTTCCGTCTATTTATTAATGTTAATATTTAAAAAAACCACAAAATACTAATATTATCAAAACAACTTTGTGTCTACTTTGTTACTAAGACCCTATAGCCTAAATGTATTGTTATAATCTACACTGATATCATAATAAGCTAAAGAAATTGATTGTTTCTTTGTTTAAATGCTGCTTAACTCTGGAAATACTAGATTTCAACAATTCCAATTGCATTTAGTTCATGTTTATAAATAAACATTATTTTATTTTGATTACTTCGCACTTTCATCATAAGATACGAGTGGTAGCTATCAATTTTACCGTCTACTAAAAGCGTCAAAGAAGCACAACTTAAAAAAAAAAACAATAAATAAACTATTAAATAGAATTAAACATATTTTAGATTTCGTCTACATTTAAACGTTAATAGAATCTAGCATCGACGCGACGTCTCGTATTACTTTTGAGGTCAGTGCAAGCAAGGCCATTTCGCAATAGTCTGAATCAATGGAGTTTAACGATCCGTGATGGAATTTAATGATTATTGTTATTCGAAATGCGAACAATGTCAAAAAGAACTAATTTCTAGATGAATTAATTTTAATATGATTAATAACAGTAAAAGCTCCTTATTCACGGTTCCGTTATTCACGATTTTAAATAATGCAACCACATCCTGCATTCGCGGACGGAAATATATTTATTTGCGGACACAAAACTAACGATGTATAATAATATTCATTACTTAAAAACAAATATTACTGCGGTTAAACCTAAGTTCAACATAATCTATCACAATACTCTCGGTTTGAAAAGATCATATAAATAAGGTTATATTTAGGTCTGAGGGTTGACCCTTCGGCTCTCAACGTCACACAAAATGTACGTAAAATTAGCAATAGTACCATCCATGGGAGTCAAGTTATAAATTATTGCTATTTTACAAAAAAATTTTTTAAAGACTTTATAAAAGAACTTCTATTGACGTTGAAGTAGTTCAAAAAAGTTATAACGATATCATTGGTTTATTATACGTGCATTTGCGCATTGAAAAATCCAACAATTTTTCTATTGCAATTTTTGTTATTTAAATCGTGTACCACTAAAGTTCTCTATGTCTTTTATTTGCCATACAGTGAAACTATAGAACCATCTCCCAACCAGAGTGTTCCCTCCTTACGACATCGGGTTCTTCAAGCCTAACGTGAAAAGGTATTTATGGAGGCCGGCATAAGACCAACGACTGCCGATGCATTGCCTATCTCTATTGGCTCTTTTGGCAATCAAAGACAATGCTGTCTATTTCCTAAAAATCGAAAGAAAAAAAAATTAAAAGAAATTTCGTATCAATTTATTACTATTTAAAAAAAAAACGTTTTTAAAAACAACTTTAAAATCCTTGCAAATTCTTGGTAATCGATTACCGCGATATAATACTAGTAGAATAGGAATTAGATAAATTGGTGTTGGTTTATAGTCTCGTTGTAAATGGTCGTCTTGCAACACACAATGACGTATAAGGTCGGGGTCGAGTGACGAGCCTTCAGAGGTAATTTTTCGGGTCATAAGTATTTCATCAGCTTTCTTAGTTTTTCTAATGATTTTGTGTTTCATTGAATTCAACAAATGTAGGTATTGATAACAGTTATTTACTTTACAATTGGGTTGGTTTTCGATTTTCTAAAACCGTAGCCAAATTTGGTCTCATTTTTTATATATTATTATCACGCGATCTTGTAATGGATTGGCTACATCGGAACTCCACATTTCAACATTTTAACTGAACCCACTACCGATTACGATTACAATAAAATTAACCGTAAAGATAATATGTAATGGTTCTAAGTGTTATTATATGAAACATCGCATTAAAACGGGAGTTAAAGTGTCCTGATGGGACGTCGCCACGTGCCATTTGGCCAACCGCGCCTTTTTCTGACTCAGTGCTCCTCTGCCAACATTTATAATGAACACTTTTATCTCTTTAGTAAAATATACACTCACTTGTGTGCTTGTATATCAGTGGTTTTTTTACGCTTAACTTGTAAGTTATTTGTTAATATCAGTGAGAATAAGTGAATACATAATTAAATTAATAAATGTTTACTATGTAAATAATTGTATTATGATAAAATAATTAAATAACATTGATATTCTATTTTGTAAATACTATTTGATAAAAAATATTTTTTATATAAATATGCGATAAATTTTAGCTGTTTCATAATTCATATTTATAATTCATTTATAGTTTTTATTCCGAGCCTGCGCAAAGCATAAAAGTATTTCTTTCTAATCGACTTCAAAAAAAAACAGAGGATGTTCAGCCATAACTTCTTTGTTTATGAACCGATTTGGATGATGTTTTTTTGTTATATAAGGAATACCCATTTTAATTTCATTAGAATTGGACCTTAGACTTCGAAGATACGCCAGGGAAATCTTCAAAATCATTGAAGATGGTTTTCTTTTTTGTTAAAAATTGTCTTGTGACCTATCTATTTCGCGCTATTCTTGTTTATATATATTCCTTAACATTACTAATCTCTTCGATCCATCTCGCTAACGGTCTCCCAACTCCTCCAATTGGCCATATATATCTCAGCTGCCATCGTATTTGGAAACCATTAAGCCTCCACACTACTTAATACTTACATAGATAACGATGGTAAAATTAATGACAAAGCTCAAATTCGGAAACACCATCGCCTAACCAAATACTCGAGTAAAGATAAATAGGGTATTTTTATAATCTTGACACAAGTATTTCGTCATAAAATTTATGTAAATTTTCATGTATAAAATATAACTAACGTTATATAGTTCAAGAGATTTTTTGTGTGTTTATTTGAACGCGCTAATCTCTGGACCTACCATTCGGATTGACTTCTATTTTTGCATTTTACGTTGTTCTGTCCTTCCCTGTAGTTAAAAGCCCGACAACAGCATATAGTCATAACCGTAATTCGCCGTATTCCCGTTAGGAGGTAAGAGGGGTGCATTGCGTGGGGTATGCATTATGCAAAAGTGATTTTTTTTGAGTTATCATGTTTTTTGGCTTTTTTCAAAATAATTCAAAAATGAAACATCTAAAATTTAATTTAAAAAAGTATCAATTTAAATCTCATTTTTTTTTTATTTATAAAAATCATTAAACATTGGTTATTTATAAATATTAAAACAAAAATTATCAGTTCAAATTTAAAAATGCGGGACGAAAAACGATATTATATTCAATATTTTATTGAGATTTTTTTTCTTGAGATCTTTTTCTAATTAAATGCCGTAAAAAGAAAAAAAACGTTATAAAACTTGGTTTGGCGTTTATTTTACAATGCATAACAACTAGGAACTTATTACAAAAAACTAAACAAAAATTGATCACAAAGGAAGCAAGCGGAAATTTGTATTCGAACTAAACTTAATGTCGTTCTTTAAATGCCCATAAAATTAATTGAAAACAATACCCAATGTAAATAAAACAAAAAATACAAATTCGAAATAAAATTTAGGACCAGTAACAATTTAGTAGTAATATCAATTAACAATTAAGACATTTTGTAATTTAACCTATTTAAAGTTCTTGCTCGAAGTGGACTTCCCCTATAGCGTACGCAAAGTCGCATTCTTTTCCTGTTTTGTGATTTGCTCAATCGATTAAACCGTACAGAAGTTATAGAAACACTAACAGACGCTCACAAGATTTATTGAGAAAGGTTATTTATAGCCTATATAACTTTACGCTACGACCCTGAGGAGCAAAGCAGTAACCAGGAATATCAAGCAAACTGGTAAGATGGCAAGTATAGGAATTGATAACAATGATAGGTTACATGGGTTCGTTAGGGGCGCGGAGCAGCGGCGCGCGGCGCGGCGGTGGCACGGTGAAAAGCTAGTCCATAAAACTTAACACTATTAAAACCGTAGGACACAGCTATTATCTAAACTTGATCAAAGTGCATATGTCACTAAACTAACAAATATATAATGCATCCCATAGATCGATCATCTCGATACCTGTCAATGATCAGGTAGATAACCGGGGTAGACGGAGTGGTCTATGACGGGCCGACCTTTGATTGCGCCGAGCGATGCATCGATACGAGTGAAAGTGGTCGATTATCGCAATCGTTATCAGGTGAGGTGAGGCCTTGATGTGTAATAATTGATTGTTGTATTTGATATAATATTATATCATTTGTATAGATCTAGTAATATGAGTGGGCAGTATACTTAAATTGTTTAAACCTTTGGCTCCCTTACATATCAATAATGTACATACTTAAATAATTAGATAATAATTAAATTCACATTTATTTTTCTTATAAAGTTAAAGATGTCGATATGATTTAAGTCGTTTTTCTTAATTTATTACATTGTGTAATAGCAACGTTACTTACGTTTAGGTAAACAAGCGAAGAAAGTTTTAGAATACTGTAATAATTATCAACACAAGATTGCAAATGAATAAAAAAAATTACAGGATAAAAACAAAAAAAAAACAGTAAAAATAAGATGTAAAGGTTACAAAAACTAACTGTTTCAAAAAGGTTAAGAGCCTTATAAAGTAGTACCCTCTAAGTGGTATAAGTTACCCTTTGATAAGACGTCATGCATAAGATTTAATGATATTGCATTTATTTAAAATAACTTTTAAATCTCGGCGTTTGTAAACCGGAATCGGCATTGATATGTCAGCGTACTTGTTGTAATCACTCACGTGAATTATGTATGTCTAAGCGGATGGACATCGCAGCGTTTTACGTACCTGTGAAAAAAGAATATATGTTTTATTAATGATTGTTTAATTATTATTGTAGATAAAATATTATAATAATAGTAAATATTAAAAGAACTCCTCACGTAGTTTTAAGATAGTTGTGAGTTGTTTAATAATACTATTTTTAATAATCAGAAAATAGGCAGCGCTCTAACAAAAGTCGCAGACCACGAGTCCGCGGTATGATGCGTTTTCAATAGGTATTAAAAAACCACAGGATAAAAGAATACTTTAAGACGTTATGATGATAATTTAAGTTAATATAATAATTACTAATTCGAAGTCGCTTTTAGCGTTGAACTTCGCTTACAAATGTGGCTAGCTTCAAAAATATCGCAGCTGAAACTCAAAGCTAGGTCCTTGATGAACGACTCTTAATTTGTGAACTAAAGCTAGCTGGGGAGTACTTTAGAAAAGGCTTTATCGCTTAACGCTTTAACGCTTTTCTTCTCATAAAAATATATATTTTTTATTGTAGAGTTCAAAGTCACATTTTATGTTGAGGCCTAAGACACTAACTACTATTGAGCAATAAGTACTTCAAAGAATATAGTTTTTGGTTAGTTAAGTTAGTTTCTGGGTATAGTTATTAATTATCTATACGTAATCCAAATATCCCATTGAAAATTATTTAATTGTTTACTTATTACTAAAAAAGTTAACGTTAATAAGTTGCATATTTTCCAAATCCCAATTAACATGACTATGTTATATTTCACAGTAAGCCCTATAAAAGGATAATTTAATACCAAAATTTCTCAATACGACATTGGCTTACGGATCTTTATGACTCAGAAGAAACTCTGTGATTAAGCTTACTTTCGTAAGAACATCACACTCGTATAAATTGGTATGGTATGGTGGCGTTTACTTTTTTTATAAATAATACTCAATACTGGAAATAATAATATCTATGGATATATGTTATCTGCCTGATAAGCCTAGTGATCCTAAGCGCGACTGTTATGTTCGAGGTCATGGGTTTGATTCCCAGGTTGAGCAAATTGTTATGGGATTTTACTATGAAATTCTCGGTAGGAGCTCGGAGTTTGGCTTCGTGCCCAATGAATAGCAATAGGCTCGCCCCCTATTACATCTATTACATGGGATCTAAAAACATACCCGGCCTAACGTGGTGTACATTAGTACACCTCTGTTTATCCTTTCAGGGATACAGGCATGATGGTATGTTATGAATTGTAAAGCTCATGTTCTCTGCTATTGACGATCAATAGACAAATAGTTTAAACATTAATATTTTCTTTAAAATAAATAAATAATCATTAGAAACGCACATCAACAAAATTTTAAAAATATAACTAACTAACATGTGGAAAGCGTCATCTATTAAAAATATGTTAAGAAACATGACAGCTATTAAAGTGTTTAAAATTATACAACTACGGTGGCAAACAAGCTTACGGCCCACCTGATGGTAAGAGGCTACTGTAGGCTTTGGACGCCTGTAGTACCATAGCTATCACTAGCGCGTTGCTGACAATAAACCCTCTACCTCAAGCTGCTCTGAAAACCTTACTCACAGCAGTAACACAACACAAGGTTAATTGGCTGCAATCTTCTGTAGGGTGAAGGTATTCCACCAGTCGGACTGCCCCAAGTAGAGAGAAACCTCTTAAGAATTGTATTTGTGTCCTCTCGGACGACTTTAAGTTCGATGAAATGACAGTCAGTCAGTTAGTTATCCTTTTATATATATAGATTTTTTTCTAAAGCATGTATAAAAGATACAATGTAGCGATAAAATTAGGTAAAGCAAAACTTGGTCCCATAATCCGCATACATTACAATTTACTAGACAAGTGACCTTTTTTTATTAAAGATTTATATTTTTATAACAATTATCTTTTTATTTCAACTGCATTTACTATGTGCATAAATAGAACCTAACTGAACTGTTCTCTCGACTCGATCACGTAGTAGTCCGATCATTCTTTTACAGTCTTGCCAAATATCGTGACTAAAATCCGAATGTTCCTTTTTGACACACTAACGGATTCTGACAAATATTGTACGTTGCACAATAGAAATAAAGCTGGCCAAACACAATCATTTAAGAACTAATATTAGTAATTTTCTTTATAAAGTTTTTAAGTATTTAGCGCTATCGTAAAACTGTTAGTTAAACCTTAAAATATGCTTCAATATAAAAAATACAAATCATTAAAAAAATTATCCATTCTCCCAAAAATCTGTTCCACTGAATCTCATAGGGAAAAACTTGTACATTTCAATAAAAGTCGCATAATCCTTATTATCTTTATGGAAAGCATACAAATAATAAAATTTAAACATATAAGAAGATTAAGACATACAAATAAAAGATTAAAAAATATAATATTATATTTAAACTTGATTTTAAATTATTTTAAACTACGCACGGTTTTATTACGTAATTATTATTTTAGTCTCGTCATTTTTGTATGTACTCATATTATTTTCAATTCAATTATGGAATGAACTTTCAGTGTATAAAAATTCATAAAAATTGTTTGAGAATCGACTACAACAAAAAACGGGAAGTTACTCAATTCGAATGTATATTTTTTTATGGATGTTATACTATATTGGATATAATATGTTATATTAGATAGGGGATACCTCAAAGCTGGGTTATCTTTTAATTTCATAAGCATTGGACTTTGAACTTGGAAGATACACAAGGGATCTCTTCAAAATCATTGAAATTGATTTTCATTTTGCTAAAAATTGTCTTGGTTATTGTCGATTTCTAAATGAAATATTGATTATTAATTGTGCAATAACACAAGCTTCTCGTGTACAAAATTTCATAAAAATGGGTCAAAACGTTTTTGAGACAAGGTGGATATAGAAACAGACAGACATATTTTTTTTGTAATGACATATTCGCGATCAATGTCCTTTATAATTGATGCCTATAAGTAAATTTGAAAAAAAAAACTTATATAGACAGAACTTCAGATTTATTAATAAAGATTCCAAACGTGTTCGTGATGCCTTATAAAGAAGCTCGAAACACGCGCGTAACGGTCTTCACTGAAAAAAAAAAACTAACAAACTGCGCTACAATGAATAATTCAATCCTTGAACAATAAACATTTGGGACGTATTACTGTTTTTAGATAAGTCTATACTGCATAAATCGCGAATCACCATTGAGATTCCGGATAGCTTGAACAATGACTAACATCAAGGTGAAATGGCAACAAGATATTTGCAATGTGGGTGTACATAACGGTTAGGAAATTGATTATTTATGAAAGAAAAAATACATCCCTTTTATCCAATAGTTGAATTTAAGTTTAAGAAGCATGAAATAAATGGAGCTTCATTCTTTCTGCCTTTGTTCGCAAATGTTAAAATTAAAATTAATTAATTACGGAATTAATTATAAATTAAATATATAGTTATTTATAATTAATTATTAAGTAAATAATTACTTATTTTTCAAATTAGAAATTTGTTATGTTTTGGAGTTATTTTTGTTTTGTTACGCCAAATAAATATAATTTCTTACGTACGTAATAAGTGCTTACATTTTTTTATTTAGATAATGTTTTACTATCCAAGTTTACATATAAAGTTGTTTTTTTTTTTTTTTTCAAAACACCGAGCATAGCTCGTTCGCCCAGATATTATTGATTAATTGATACTGATTTTTCATATTTATATTTATTAAGCAATGTAACAAAACAAGCCTATAACAAACTAAGAATTAATATATATAATGAACATATATAAACGTTAAATTTTAATAAAGACAAATTTATTCAAGGATATATATTTTTCAAATTATATTCGTCATATCATAAATCATATTTTTCTATAAAATTATCTAATTATACACCCAAATTATATGCATACTAAAATAATATACACAGAAGCTGTCATATTTATGACATGCGTTGCATATTATGCAAAATAGTAAACAACATTGATACGTCAGATCAATTTCAATTTAACAAATTGCTTGTAATTATACCGAGAATATCAATTATTGATTTGTATAATTTGCTAAAATTGTAATAAAATAATACAAATGGTATATCAAGTTCTTAGATTAATAACTAATGAAAATTTACACAAAACAAAATACATAACAGCATCGCATGTTAAAAGTATTATTTGACAGTAAGTAATTCTACACAGAACTATCTTTCAATGTTAAGTCGTGTTGCTCGAGGGGATTAGACCGGAGGAATATCGGTTCGATGTACGCAGGTTCAAATTCTAGCAGGTATTAACAAAAATTACTGAATTTGCGTATATTTACTAATTTCAATTTTGTAAATACAACGGCCGACGGTGAGAAAAACATCGTGTGAAGATACCTGAACGCTTGATAAATATTTTATTAGTTTTTGTAGTTTGTGTATTTGGGGAAAATATAGATAGAACTGTAGATTTCATGTAGTTTGAAATCGTCAATACGTCGTAGGTTGGCGTGGTGATTAAACCAGTGCCTTCCTTGGGAAGAGCCTTTGCCTAGCACTGGGACACTTACAGGCTGCTATTATTATTACTTAAATACCCATGATTATAATATTGTGACAAAAAATTAATTAGATTTCAGAATGAATTAATTATATTAATTGATCGCATCTTTATTTTTATTTTTTTCCTAAATACCGTTCCTCTGTTTACATTAAATATTTAAAAACGTTATACATTTGAAAACTCTAGTTAATCAATAGAACAAAAAAAAAAAAATGCCACAACTACGTACTTCGACATTTATACTAAAGTAGTGTAAATAATAACAAAAAGCACTTTAAAAAATTCCAAGCAATTACAATAATTAATAAATAAAAATCATCACTAATAATACTGAATTCAAAGCAAGTCTAACAAGTTTAAATCGGGACCCAATCTACAATCAATCAACGTCACTCTTCGCTTCTTATTTGAAGGCGTGCCAGACGGATTGGCATGGCAGTAGATGTCATTGAGATAGAGCCAGCGATTGTTTAAGACGTCGGCAACAATGGACCGTACATTGTACTGTCCGTTAGAAAAATGTCTGAGGAAGCGGCAATGCATCTAAACCTTGAACGGTCGAATAGGCTGAGAATGGACTTAACATGTATCATGTATCCGGTTCTTATTTATTGAAAACCGAACGATATACATGGCGAACGTTTATTTAAACACTTCATAAGGAAACAAGATATTCTAGACTGGTTAAATTTATAACATGTTCAAATACAAGAAAACCGGGGTTTTTTTTTTATTTTCAGTTAAAAGGAAATGCGGCTGGCGTTTGTTTCACACAAACGATTTTTTTTCTATTTATCCCTGAATAATCTTAGGCCTAGAACTTTGTATTATTTATTTCATAAATTAATTTTTATATCTACTGGAATCACTATACAATTATCAAACTAGCTCAGTTAAATCGCCGTTTTAAGACATGCGGGACATGCGGCAAACAAACTTGACGAAAAAAAATAATAAAACAAGACACCAACCACAAAGGTTGCCAAATTCCTCCTTAAAAAAATATTAAAATGGCTTCACTTTTGCAAATGAAAACAGAGGAATACGAAATTATGATTTAGTATAATTTACACAGATTTAATCAGTCCGAACTGCAGTTGATTTCTGTTAAAATATATTTTTCAAATGTCTTGCCGACCGCGTTTCCTCTTGAACACTATATAACTCCTAAACGAAGGTTGAACACGAAACAACAAATCTATCAAATATAATTGGCATTATCAAATACACAGAACAGAAACTGTGGAAGCGGAACAGATATTTCCGTTCTTCCGAAAACAATAGCTTGTTACGTTATATAATGTACGGGCGCAAATACGTACATCTTCTCCCGGTATCCGTAATAGTGTTGGCAAACGGAAAAAAATGTAATTCATTCAACTTAGAATCGCTGCCGTCGAACGAACATTAGATAACTGTCTTTATAGTTTTGTAAAGTGTATTTGTTTGATCGCTTAAATTGCTTGTTTCTATTTTTATATTAATTATCATACTACTTAACGGTTGAATGCGATAAATTGATTCACTAGCGGTTATTTATTCAAATAATTTTATACGCATAAATGTATAATTTTAAAATAATATTATGCATTGCTTATATCAGCTTCCATGCAGAGTTACCTAGACTATATTTTTATGAATATATGTCCACTGATATGAATTTGATATGATAAAATGTGATAAATTAAAAGAGAGTGACTATTGCAGGTATCTCCCCTACCCAGGTACCCTAACTCTAGATATACCCAGTCAGTTACAAATCACTGCTATTCCCTTTAATAACTGGATATACACCTGGTAATCCCGGAATGCGATACGTCTAATGCTTTATATAACTATACTGTTAGCTATAGGGGCCCTGGAGCTTCAGACGGCATTTACAGCTACACCGTGGCTTGGGGGCGAGCGCTTAAGGCACCAAGCGGTGAAAGGCCCACGAGGCTATTTGTAAGAGACTCGCGTTTGATACGCACATCTTATTAGATTCTCGTAAGTAGCCGTCACACAAATTCGCTATATTTCGCACACGACATGAAGCAAACGTAAACATCAGTCGCACGCTACTGCTCGACCTATGGTTCGCGTCTCTATCCTCGTGGGAGAAAGGCCTAAGCGTGCCAGTCTGGCAGATTGCGATCTATTTGAACACAATTATTGCCGTGAGCTACAAGCCAGTATACGGTTTTCTTGTAATAAAATCTAAATTAAACTTTCATTATTACAATTGCCAACAACATCTGACAAGAACCATTGCGTATTAACAATAGAATGCAAGACACCTGAACCAAAAGGTCATATCAATCAAATTTCTCAATCAGCACAAAAACTGTCAGTAACCGTCACAATATTTGTCAAGGCGATATTAATATTTTCCATCTATAATTATTTGCGTGACCTCTGCACGAGTACTTTCTAAATCTAGATCGATACCGCACAAAGGTGAACACAAAATAGCATGTCGAATTGTTTTTAAACGGAATTAGTCCTGTATCAAAAGTGCGCTGAAGCGAGACAACGTTTGTTTTTAGTTAAGGGCATTTATAAATAGACGCCTAGTATATTTATTCTGCATAAACTTTCATGGACATTTAATAGCTGTATAAGATATGGTGCAATTTTCCATATGATCAACATGCAGGTTTATGCATGTACAATAATTTAATATAACCAGAGCCTCACCGGAATCTGTATTAAATAGACCTGTGCATTTTTTTAATCTTGCGTAGGTGACTGGAGCGAAGTGCATATCGATAAAATAAATTAAGCCTCGTCAATAAAATAGGACAGTTTAGTTATACACGTGAATACTATTATTTCTTTAATCGCTTTATGTCTCGTATCGCTTCGTAGAATAATGTAACGTCAGACTTAAAGTTAATTAGATTATTTATGTTGTATGTTTATTAATCTTGTAAACTCCTCCTTTTCAAAAAGCCTTGTCCGATTGACCTTAAGGAACCATTACAACCAAGAGGCTTTAATGTTCTGGTATAATTTGTCAGGTCAAAATCATTGCATAGAGCTTATTGGCGCGTTCAACCGACGTAGAGCTGGTGAAGCTCTGATGCTCAGCAGGAGTCAGCTACGAATCTTAGTGAGGGTATTCACTGAATACTGTTGCCTAAATAAACATATGTACAACATTGGTGTCCAGGGCCCAAAAGATGGCAAATTCTGCAAAAGTGCAGACGAAACTCTAAAGCACCTCTTGTGTGATTGTGACCCACTAATACCTAAACGTCACCGGATTCTGGGTAAGCACGTGCTGCACCCAGAAGAGGTTCAGTTGCTCTCTGCCAAAAAAGTCCTGCAGTAAATGGACTTGAAGGGGAGCTTTAGCAATGTGGGGCGATCACAATAGATCTCATTGGTCGCAGTGATACAGGACTGCATAAGCCTGCACAGCCCCCGTTTAGAATAATAATAATAAACACCTCCTTTATGTACTACTACTTGACATAGCCCATAAATACTCAGCAAGTTCCGTGCCAATGAATAGATAAATTGTCATTTTTAATCCTAGATATTTACAAAAATAGCCCGCAAATATTTAAGCACGTCCAACTGGGTAATATTTAAACTTCTCCATAATTATTGGCCGTACTACAAACATACTTAGGTGTACATATTTATTACAAATACAACAAGTAATTATTTTTATACGTTATGGAATAATTTAAGCTTTAGCGTCGTTCAATGTAAAATTAAGCATGACAACTCTACATATTTCTGTAATATAAAAAAATACAACCAAATTAATGGTGACTGGTCTGCAATAGAATGCAGCTACATTCATAGACAGGAATCCAACGGTGTACTTGCTGTCGAATGAAAAAGTTGTCACGATAAATAAGGCAGTAGAAGAGGAATGTTTAGAATTGTCGAACTCACAAAAAAAGTACAAAAAATCCATCATATTTCATTTTAATAAACAGCAAATAAACTGGTGAATTTGTATTTATCTTTATTGCTTTCATACATTTCATCTTCAGAACTAATCTATCCCTTAATTTTTAATTCGGGCTGACCTAGTTCAGTTAACTGAGTTGAACAGTCTCTGCATTCCATTGTTATCTTTAAAAACCTTCAAACAGACGTTTATTCCTATCTATCGTCAGACTCTGATAGGTTGTTAACCCTGAGGATTAAGTTGTAACGACATTTATGGTAGTATGTGTAGGTAGCCACACCGTTTAAAATGGAATACAGAAACACGGACGCTGTTTTTTGTGGTAGAAATAAGTATGGAGACAGTTACGCGATTATTACGATTTCAAAACGGGAGCTAGTGACGAATTTAGGGAAGTTATTTTAAGGAATTTGAAATAATAAAAGACTAATCACGTAGTCTTTCAGCAACCAATGACAGCTCGATAAGGCAGGGCCTCAGCAGCTGCTTGTGTGTTCCGAATACTGTCTCTCTCATACATTTTTCATATATATCACAATGAGCACTCATGAATAAAATCATTATTAGAGGTGTTCTCAGTCGCAGTTGCAGTACAGAGAACTAAGCAGTACTATGTGATTCTAGTTATACTACTCTGTGGTTGTAGTCCTCTTGTAGATTTTATCCGTTTGTCGCTTCTTGTAGTCACTTTTATGTCCAATATAGACCTGTCCTTAGTCAGAATGTTGCTCGCTTATTAAATACTAGCTGTCCCTCACGGTTTGACCCGTGTTCATTTTATACGACAAAAATCGCCAAAGTACCCGTTTAGGCAATTTTTTATACTTTGTATAAAACTATCGACATTTTTATGAGGAATAAATCAATTTTTCAAATTGTTACTGTTAACTGTTTTCAAAAAGTTACTCGCTGATACTGTAGCTTTATATTGGTAAAAGAGTTTTATAATCAGTCTACTAGTTTTTAGTTTGTTCATTACAAACAAAACAACAAACAAAAAATCAAATCTTTCCTGTTTTTAATATTGGGTATAGATTATAATATCCAGTAAAAGAAATGTGTCGAAATTTCGAGAATGAATTTGATTGGTTCATAACATACCGATAACGTTTAAAGGGATGGGGAAGTTTCGAGGCGTGCTATTTTTATAAATTGTTCGTATATTTATCTTACGTTTTCACACCGATAATGTTTCAATGTGTGCGTGTTCCACGTGGTCGAGACCTACCTTATCTCTTTCTACAAATCTATACTTGATATTTGTAGTTTTCTTTAGCGTTCGACAATAGTGAATATTTCATATAGATTGTTACAGTATCTTTCAATAAACATCTACTATAAAGCCTAGAGCCGTAAGGTCACAGATACACATTTCCCACAACAAATTCAGGCAAATGTATCAGTAAAAATGCTACGATGAGTAAGAGGCCTTAGAATCTATAGTGTTATCACCAGAAGATAGTAATCTCCTGGAAATTTACGCATCACAAGTATGAAGGCGGAATGTCTCATAGCATACCTGTATAATGGAATACCATGAATGTCATTAATTAGCCTAGCAGGTGAATTAAAGTCATGGAATGGAACTCATTTATATAATCATAACAAAGGAATATATTATAAAATCTCGAATAAACAATGGTATAATGGTATTATTTATTACGATTATATACTTGTACATCAAAATATCGCAAAATTTCAAAATTAATAGAATTCTTGCCAAAAAAAAATTGTTGTTAATTCTGAATGTATTTTGTGCACAACTGTCACAAACAGTTAAAATTATAGGTTACTTTAGTTTCAAATTAAAATTAAAATGTTTTTTTATCCAATTTAGGCCTTAAGAAGGCACGTATGAAAGTCAAAATACTACCACCGGTTTGGAAAACATCCCTGTCATCGAGAAGAACCGACAAAAAATTGATGATGAGCCAACAGAATTTGTGGGCGAAGCCCTACCCTGCAAAGCGTCATCCGCCCTCTCCCCCTCCCGTTGTTCGGCTGTAGTATCTTCGGGTCCCCCGACTCTCGCCCGGCTGCTCAGCATAGAGCAGCTTACGGTTTGCACTCTGCCACGTCCAGCGTCAGCTCCAAACGTGCCCCGACGATCGTCCGCGGGAAGCGGCCCAGTACGTTCAATATTATTACATATAATTATTATAATACATTATGTTATATATTATAGTATATTTAATCCACCTATATATACCAACAGAATGTATTAATAAGTAATAATGTTCCAGTGGTAGAGTGTATGGACATCTAGTCGAGTGACGTGATTTCAAATCTCTTCTACAATGAGCCTGAGTTTTCGGTGAAGGAAAACATCGTGATAAATGATATTTAACACTTACCGTCTTTTTTTAATGCCCGCCTGGCTCTAGCTACCACCCTCAGTTTGAAAACCTTTCACCAAGTATTTATAAGTGTGTTCCGGCAGTTGCCCTTGAGAGCTAGTCATTCATTAGGCTTAGCCTATTACTATATTGAGCTACATCTTCACTTATGATCAGATGAGATTGTGGCTATAACGCTTAATCTATAACGATTAAAAAAGTATTATATTTTTTTAAATAATTAACTACATAATTATGCCAAGGAATAAAAATATTGTTACTATATTAATTAAGCTCTTAAGCGCTCATCAAATCATTTTAAAATCAATAATCACATCTCAAAGCTCTCGTTTAAGAACTCGACGGAGATGTCATAACGTTATGTAAACGTGAAGTTCAATGTCAGTGGGTTACCTTCGCTGAAGGTGAAAGTTCATGACGTCATTGGTTGCCCGACCAAACGGATGAAGTAGGCTGCAGTAAAAGCTTCAATTCCAATGGCTCTTCAGTTCGGCAGAGTTATACAGTATATTTAATTTTTTATTTATCGGCAGTGGAAAAGCTAATTGACTAACGCGTAAAATTTGTCGTATAGACGTTACATAGTATAAAATCGATACCATATATTTGCGGACTAACTTCCTCAAGTAGACAATGGTTTATTATCGCTCCAAGACAAACAGAATTTGTGAGCAGAAATAAATGAGTATATTTCGATTTTAATGTTTAGTATGTGTTTTTAGAACCCGTAACCTAAGAAGAATTGTAGCTTAGAGACATGGGTAAATTATCAGAACTGCTAAATCTACGTGATACACCATGAATAATATATATATAAGAAATATAGTGGCGGGGGATGTTAGGGTACTTGAACTTATGTCTTTTCATAAATACACTTCGAGATTGGGCACGCGTCTTTATAAGTTTACAGTTCTACATGACGACGGTGAGTCTCGTAATCTTTCGATGGTCACCACTACTGACTGACCTTTTGACTGAACTTTACCATAAAATTAAGCGAAGCCACTTTGCTAAGACTGAATGAAAACAGCTTATTTTGAATACTGAATGATTTATGAGCGAAATCTAAAATTAGGCTTTATTTAAGTATGACGTTACATCTTTTAAATTTTATTAGTTAAAATCAAACGTGCGAAGTCTATAATTTTTAATCGTAGCTAATAGTATGTGTTATCGTACAATTTACGATATTAATGTAGACCATAAAAATAAGTTACGTAAAAAATAACAGTTAGTGTTATTTACATTGAGCCATTATCTTTCACTTTTTCTCTGTTAATATTTTAGGATTTTTGTGAGATATATGAATTACTAGAATAATATTTACATAACTCAACTTTCTTTGCGTATACTGTTTATTATTAATTCGGCTTTTATTTTATAAACTTAATATTACTACGTTACATTTCGCAATACTTATTTCAAGTAAACATTATAAAGTTACAATTACTTTAAATAATATTATAATATATATATATATATTATATACTAGCTGGTACTCGCGGCTTCGTCTGCGTATTATTGGATATACACAGACTGATCTCGGAACATGACAAACGAAAGAAAATCATAGATGTTTGTCACTATGTTTAAGATGGTCGCGATCCCTACCACTCCGCTATATTACTGCATATGTACCGGGCTGATTTCAAACACGACAAAGCAAAAAAATCATATATGGGTATTATATTTTTAGGATAACAGTGGTTAAGTTATGACTTTATCAGAATAAAAAGTACCCTATGTGTTATTCCAGGTCATACATAGACTGTGTGACAAATTTAATCTAAATCCGTTCAACCGATTTTGCGTAACAAACATCCAAACATACACACTTTCACATTTTTTAATTTAGTAGGATTAATTATATTATACACACACAGAATATATATATATATATATATATATATATATATATATATATATATTATTGATAATCTATATAGCTTATCAGTTGAACAAGAACATATAATTCTCATGTATAAAATTTCATCAAAATAATTTAAAAAATGATATTATATTGTTTTTCAATCATTTTTATTTATGTTTTATTACGGTGTCTATCTTAAAGCTTATGAATTTTGGAATGACATAATATGTTTCCCGTCCGCAAAATTGTACCAAAATCTTTTAATAATTAATAAAAATTTAATTAATAGAATTTCTCTTACGATTTCAGAAAGTAGGCAATACAAGTCTTATAGTTTATCAAATGAGGAATAATATAAACTTCCCATGTATAATATTTCATAAAATTCGGGCAAGCGGTTCTTGAATTAAATTCGAATATTCAAAATGACAAAAAAAAAACATCATATTCGAGTGTCCCTTATATAGCATGACTTCGAGAAAATTAAAAAAAAAAAATTGCATGTACAAACTAAACTACAGATTTATTTACATGTATACGGTTTTTTCAAACAAAGTACACAAGTACATTGGATTGCAAATTGCAATCGTAGTGGGCTAACACTAGTGAACGGACCAGTTGGCCTCGGAGTGACCACGCCTTATAAGGGCCTCGGTTACCACGCGGAAACTGTTCATGAAGCATGTAAATAAAACAAAAAATGTCACTCAATCATTATATGAGATTCATGTTGTAAAAAAACATAATTTTTTTAGGTTTTTAACAAACATACTATGCAAAAACCAAACTTGCTTATCCGTGCAAATATTTCGCCCAATATAGAATTGACAGCTATCATGTATTTAAACAGATTCATAATAAATAACGCCTTGAAAATATAGCTGCCTCATTAGCGTAGTGATCGTAAGCGTGACTGCTATGATCGAGGTTCTGGATTCGATTCCCAGGTCGAGCAAAATATTATTTGTTTTTTTTTTTTATGAAATTCTCATGAGCAGATCGGAGTTTGGCTTTATGCCCGATTAATAGTAATAGTTTCACCCCATGTTACATGGGACCTAAACAACATACTCGGCGAACCGTGGGTATACTTTAGTACACCTCTGCCTAACCGTGATATGTTACATTATGTTGAAAATATTTTCATTAGCATATACAGATGCCTCATGATGTTTTTAGTAATTTTTCTAGCAAAACCGTTACTTTTAAACTATTTGTTTCTCTTCTATAGTAGGGATTATAAGCTATAATATAATATTGCAATGATAAAATACCTATACGAAATAATATATATGATAGAGATCCTTGAATGCGACACATGGGTAATCTTACTGGTATCTTTTCACATTGTGAAGTTATTGCAGCATATAAACAATTTAGGTCATGTTATATAAACGGCTTTAGTGTTGGTCAAATTGCACGTGAATGGAATAATTTGCGAATCGAACGAGTTGTAAACGAAACGAGACGCAAATATATTAGAGGGTAGAAACCACGAGTACCATCTCTATTTATGAAGTGTCCGTCCAAAATTATATTTTTTAATTTTGGACATCTTTTCACTCCGCAAACTTTTCCCATTATTGTTCAATTATTTTTTATGTTTTAAAATTAGGAAAAGTATCATTCTCTCTGGCTACACTAGTACCATATTGGTGGGTTTTTGAGTTGTAGTTTGTTGCTCACAACTGGACACTATTTCAACATGTCCCCCCTAAGAGATAGTTCTCCTTACACCCCTATCCTCCATACGCAAATAGGGACGACTAGTCAACGCTAAACGATCCATGACAAATTAAAATACTACATATACGGAAAACCACTTGAAGAATGTTGGAGCTTTTTTCATCGATATCTTCATATTCATAAATGAAAGTAAATACATTTTACATATATTCATATAAAAATTTATCTTGATAGAGATTGATAAACTCGAAAGCCTATTGACCGATTATCATGAACATTGTTACACAGCTAAGTGTTTTTCATGGAGAAGGTTTTTATGCTATACCTCTAACGCGATAGACACTGCTATGGTCGACTTATTGAAAAACGAAAATGTAAAACAACGTTTGCGGAACCAGCTAGCGTAAATTAATTTAAAACAAAAATAATTTGCTTCCAACCTATACTAATATTATAAAGTTGAAGTTTTTTTTTTTTGTTTGGTTGAACTCACTAACTCAGGAACTACTAGTTCGAATGAAAAAATATTTTAGTGTTGGATAGCCCACTTATCGAGGAAGGCTATATAACATCATGCTACGACCAATAGGAGCGGAGCATTCGTGAAAAATGTTGCAAAAACAGGGATTATTTATTCCTTTAGAGAGCTTCAATTAATGTGACGCAAATGAAGTTGCGTGGGTCAACTAGTATTTCATATTTAAAAAAAAAGATAATTTTTTTTATGCTCATGGTTATACTTAAACATATATTAGGACAAAGATTTTTACACACAATATTATATCAATGAACCTAGTTTTATAAGAAAAATATGGTCGCCCCTATCGGAAACCGAACCTGGTACATGCTGAGGTACTTACTACCAGCTGCACAAAACATTTAATCTATTCAAAACTTTTAAAATACTAAAATAAAAATTAACCATTTAAAGTCAATAAGTTCAATATTGTTAAATTAACAAATAAATCAATTTCAGTTACCAGCACATGGCCCAGTGAAAGGTAAGGGTGGTTGCAATCTGGTGTGTAACCTTGAAACGTAAACCAGATAAGTATAGCCAATTTCGTACCTTCCGCGTTCCGACAACGACAGCGCGGCGCAGCGCGCCAACTCGTTTCGAATCAATGGGTGGAAAAATTATATCAAAACTAGAACTCTGTAAATGTAATTAAGAGTAATCACATTTATGAGCTTTTATCTCTTGTTCCAATGAATATTATTAATACCTCTGTTCCTTTGGATGGTGAATTCACCAATTTCAAGTACATTTCTGTTATGTAAGGGAGTCAAAGCGTTCATTTGAAGTTTTTATGTGTACGTTAATTGGTTTGAAAGATAAGGTTATATACTAATAACTATAGTTTCAGGAGATCATTTGTTATTTTTTTATTTGTTTGAACGCGCTTTTGTAGATTCACCAGTATATTTATTTTCTTAATATTATAGTCTAATTATCATGGAAGGTTATAAGCTATCGTGGGCGTCAAGTAATCGTACAGAAGGTGAGAACGGGTGCGTTGGCAGCTGCGCAGTGGAGAACTGGTGGAATAAAATTAATATAGGTGTAACCGTGGGTCACTGCCAGTATTTTTATATTTCAATACAAAAAATAAAACTAATTTTAAATTTTTGCAGCTAAATGATACAAATTCTATTTTCACAATATTTGAAAATTACTAAAGTCGCTAACTTTGTATAATATGAACTTTACCAAAACAGGATCTAATATCCGTCGACATATTGGATGTCAAGTTTCTTTACCTTCGCCTCGAACTTAACATATACATCAATTACCTGAAACAGAAACAAATTAATATTATAAGTACGTATTAACAATGTTGACATTTCGCTAAGTAGGCCGCATTCTCATATTCCGTACGCGCGCCCTTGCGACAGACAGCCTTTCGACGTGACGTTGTACCAGCGGCAACGGTGCTAACGTACTAGTTAAACCACATAAAATTTCACTTAGCTCTTAATACAGCGAGTTAAAATCTGAAGTTGTTTAATTAATACGGATAATAATTACATCTAAAGTATATAAAACTTGACATGACACTGGACTGTTTCGTTATTAACCATTAGCTGTTTAATTATCGGTCGAGGATAAAATAGAATCTTGTAATACTTAAATTACTTCAACCTCATCAAAACGTAACCTTAATGATTTTAATCAAAAACTTGATATAATTCCATTAGTTTAGCGATGGATTTCTTCATTATAATATTTATTGATAAGTCCGTTCTTTTACCATAGATATCTTTCACGCGATCTTTTATGACTATCGATAGAAATTTTTATTTAAAATGCATGTGTGATTTATAAAGATCCCAATGTTTTCCGTTCATCAAAACCATTACTTAAGCATAATACCTAATCATATTTTTATAACTATACCTATTACATTTTTAATTTGCTATAACAAACGTCAAATATAATATGATAGCGCTTACAATTAGCTCAAAAATTTACTTGCTTAACAAACTTATTACAATTTATATATCGTTCGAAATTTCGAACTAGTCGCTTATTGACCTTGTGACATAAAACAAGCAGTAACCTATCATCCGCATAGATGAGATGACGTTGAATATATGTAAAATAAACAAAGACGTTAGTACAAGGCCAGCGCGTCCACCCTTGCTTCCGGCGGAACAATCTCGATATCAACAATTGCCCATAATACACGGTTTGGTAACCTCGTATTGTGATTTTAAGACATTCGCATAGGAAGAACGTTTTAACTGCTGTGAAATAGAATGGTTTTAATTGTTGCTAATAAACAGTTTTCTGTTACTTTGTACGCAACAACCGTGCCCTGTAATTGTGGATTACGCAAAAAACAGTTTAAAAGGCGTTTCGGTTTTTAATGCATTATTACGTATGTATTTCTAATGTAACCACCCATTATTGCTATTCTTTGTATTAAAAATTTACAATTTTAATGACAGTTAAGTATTTACCTTTATTAAAAAAACTGCTGAATATGATTTAGTTTTTTTACAATAATTTATTTTATAGCCAACAAAATAAAAACATTTATTCTTTGATAACTGGAAGAAGCACTTTGATTGAAGGAAAAAGGAATTTGGTACAGAACGCGGAACTGCCTCTTTAGCCTAGTGGTCATAAGCGCGACTGCTTTGATCGAGGTTGTGTTCGATTCCCAGGTCGAGCAAAGTGTTATTTGATTTTTCTATGAAATTCTGAGAAGCAGCTCAGAGTTTGGCTTTATGGTCGATTAATAGTAATAGGCTCGCCTCCTATTACATGGGACCTAAAAACATACACGGCGAACTATGTGGGTGTACACCTCTGCCTAACCTTTCGGGGATACAGGCGTGATGGTATGTATGTAACGCTGAAAAGTAAGTCTCCTCATATACCGTGGCTAACCGTGAACCGTGTCCAGAAGCCAAATTGTTATCGCCCATAGGCTGCGTTCCGGGCCCTAGGCCCTAAATAAACTAAAAAAATATATCTAAAAATACCTCATTTTGAACAATGTAATAAAGTTAAAGATACGCATCACATATTGATGGAATGTGTCCGGGAAAAACAGACAAAGGAAACCTGGTAGCGCTCCTTGGTCTCAATACGATCAGGATGCCTTCCATGATATATTGTCCAAACCTGATAATACTGACGCCATTTCAGTAAACAACTTGATGGCCAGTTACTTGTAATGAAATATGTTTAAGCAATAGGCCATCGTAAGCCTTATGGTAAAGAAAAAAAAACAATAAACGATCCACATTAAGATGTGTCCACATATATGCTATGCTTCATAGCAATACGCAAAACAGGCAACTATAAAAAGAGTTGTTTAAACTATGGGGGCTCAATATTAGCATGTTAGGAACCTACGATGAGAATGAGCGTTCGGCAAAAAAAACCATCGTAAACATGATCAATATAGGTGTGTTCGGGCAGCAGTACTTGAGAGCCAGTCTCCCTCAAATCGTCACTTAATATCAGTTGAGATACGCTAAGCCTATCAAGTATTAAAAATATAGTATATTTACTACACTTCCGGGTTATAGATTAGGTGAATATTACATGCGTAACAGGTTTTTAACAAGGTGACCTATTAAATATAAAATTCGCATTTCATATATCACAAGACACGTATTTTTTACACGTTCCACAAAAGTTAAGTGACATTTCAAATTCGTTATCTAATTCATTTTATACTGAATTTTCACGTTTTTCAAGATAAAATTACATATTAATGTATGCAATTAAAAAAACTCCGGCTATCATAAATTAATGTATTTAAGATCAAACAATTTTATGGCTGTTAATTTAATATGAGTTAATATTTCGCTATTATTAAAGCATTTTGCATGGTCTACCACCATGGCTTTTTCCAATGCCCGCATGGCTAGCTACCACCCTCAAGTTGAAAATCGGTCGCTAAACGCCAATAGGTGTGTTCCGGCAGCTGCATTTGAGAGCCAGTTTTCCATTAGGCTTATCAACATCGTCATCTTGGGCCACATCGTCATTTAAGATCAGGGGAGATTGTGGCCACAACGGTTAAAAAAATTGACTCCATAAATATGTTTTGTTCAATTTTTAGGTAGTTTGGTATGAATTTCAAATAATATTAAATCAATTCAAAACAGCATGGGTCTCAAAGATGGAAGTAACACTTTTATAGTCAAATAATAGTAAAAGAACAAATGCTACTTCCAGGTAAAATATTACTGTAATGTCGCTATCAAACGATTATTATTCATTTGGTACGTTGGAGCAATGAATTTATTACGAAACATAAAACACTTTATTTTAGTCTATCTTATTCATTACGATTAGTAATATTTTTTTATCATCAATCTAGATTCTGATAAATATGAAAGAAGATCACAACAATTAAACCAACAATAGAAGTTAAGACACCACAGTGTAATTTAACTTCCTACGTATAAGATATACGTCGCAACCGCAAATGTAGGCAGAAACCGTTTCCAATCTCACTACAGAAGAATGGTATAAAGATTCAACAGTGAAAACACATTCCTATTACAACGCAAGCTAGCGGTTCGAAGCGAAGCGGGAAGCGGGAAGATGCGTTTGAGCGTAGTGGACGAGACATAAGAAATTTATTATAGAATTAATAAATTAACTAGAAGCGACATACAATTACCGCCTTTTAATTCCTTTATGTCGTCACATTTTTTTTTAATTTATTTATTTATTTGAACCGCCAGTGGTCAGTGCATTAAACACAATTACAAAAAAAAAAACAGTTTTAGTCATTGAATTCACTAGGATTTTAAGGCAATCACAACATATACTAGTTAGTAGACATGAATATTTGAAACAACACAAAAATTTAACAAATTACAGATAAAGCAGAATTATTCGGATCAATTAACTAGGTAATTATTAAAAAAAAAGAAATGTAATAAAAATCATCAACGTCAAATACATATAAAAATGACGAAGAAAAAGAATATAAATCATTAAATGTCACAAAATTAAACAAGCAAGAACAGAAGTCCCACGTACCTTGCCATTGTTAACCCAACATGGACTTGTAGACATAAATATTTGAAGCCGTCGCATGGGTGAGTAACAGCTAAATTAACAATATATAGACACTAATGTGCCTTGTTAACCAATAATAAGTTATTAAGTTTAAAAATCTGTTAAATTATACAAAAACATAAACAACAGTAGTACTGCATAAATGCAACGGCATAACTGCTGCCTAGAATAATTACTAACAAAAATACACTAGCTTCTAAAACTAGCAAGGCCTTCTAGAAAAAAATACCGCTATTGAAAGGATTGATTACTCAAAAATAATATTATATTCTTAAAATAGTTAAAGTAAAATGTAGTAAGTTTTATCAAAAGCCATAAATATCTATTAAATTATTTTTATCTTACTTTGCAAAATAGCATTTTTGCAAAGTACAAACAATCCATAAGCCCAACACTATTAGAAAAAAAAATGTGACTGAAACTACAAAACATATTAAAATTAATATAAATAAACACGATTTCCAATCTAGCAACGTTTTATATTCAAGTGAACCGATTTGCTTTATTACAAGCATAATTAACGGCGTTGATAAACCCAAGCACGCGTGACTGCGCGATGCGGAAAAGTAAGTGTGGAAGAAAAGAAAATTACTTAAAACATCACACTACTTAACGGGTGAAAATGAGACGGAACGAAAACATTTTCCTACTTTTAGAACACCTATATAAAAGTATTAATTTTTATATTATCTTTTAGCAAAATTTTAGTTCCCTCGGGTTACCGCTAGGGTCGTATTAAGTATATTTAAAACATTTTCATATTTAAAAACCCATATAAGAGTTAAAGTTACATTTTTGTGCGGAATTTTGAAGTGACATGTTGTGGTTTTTATTTTTAATTCAATAACTTAGGTTTTTTGACCCTATATTGTATAATATTGGAGGCATTTTGCGTGATATAATTTGGTTGTTGTGCATAAGTGAAGTGGATTACAAATATAAAGTGGAAACATACATTTTGAGATGTCACACAAACTCCCTAAATAGTTCTGACAAGGGAACCACCATCTAGTCAAAAATCCTCACTTTGTTTATAGGAAAATTTTACGAAGGCTGAAAAACATGGACACTGGCAAGTGCTTTTTGCGTCATCAAAACAAGAAGAAGTGGTTAAAATTTCTTACAAGTCTATCACTATTAATAAATTAAATAAGTAAAAATGTATTATAATGATTCAGATAGATTATACATTTTTTTTTTTATAACGTGATTTCCGTATCAAGCGTGAATACGTAGATAAAACGAAAATATATCGTTTTCGAGAGCGCACATATTTAAAATTAACATGTTTATGAAATTAATTTAAAAAAAAATTCTCAAGTGACGTTTATCATAAATAAGCAAACCTATCCCCTTACTCGTTCATTCACTCATTTTCTGTTTTAATTTATGAGTATATGTGTAAATATTGTGTATACATACACATATACAATATAGTCAGGTAAGTTATGTATATAATAAAATCGTAAATTTCGTATTAGATCACGCAAAACATGAAATTACAGAAACAATTCGAATGTAATTTTTAGACTAATTTAAGATTGAAGTAGACGAAAGCTGAAAGCTACAAATTATTACGATTTTCAATAAGGGGTAACTAGTAATGTCAAAATTATTGAATCTGAACAAAATTGCTGGCGCCAGCTAATCTCCCAGAAACATTTATTTCCTTTGTCTGTATAAAATTCGTGTAAACGCTGAAACCCAAACTGTAAAATTAATAATAAATTTTAAAGTGTGTAAAATACTAACAATTATATTAGTTACGACTAAACAATTCCTTCTTCTTCTTCTTCTTCTTATATATAAAATCGATGTTTGTATGTATGTTCTCTATTGTCCTCAATACGACTGGAGTAATTTTGATGAAATTTTCAGACAATCTTCATATTAACCCAGCGAGTGATCTTATAAAGTTTGGTAGCGATCGGATCAATGTTCCCTATAGACACCAAAACGGTACAGCAACGCGTGGCCAGGTTCACAAGTATAAAATAAAAAAGCCCGAATGATAATTGACACTATAAAAAAGGTTTATATAAAACACAGAAGTCTTGGAAAATGTTAAACTCATTATGAGTTGATTTTCTGAAATAGCATTAAACACATTTTAACAAAGTAAATAGTGCCTGAGTGCGAATTGCAACCGATGACCGTAGATAGGAAATATTTCGACACTACACGTGTAACAACGGTTATATAGTCAGGGATTATATTAACATACGCTGGAGTTAATACGAAAATAACTAAAAGCAATAGTTAAGGCAACGAGACGATTTGCATATTTCCATTTGATGTTTTGTATTCAACATATGTATTTTAAAATTAGGATCTCTTAGGATATTTCTTTCTACCGGGGGTAGCCCAACTGGTAAACTAACTCCACTCTACAGAAGATCCTAGCTTTGTGTTGTATTCCAGCGGTAAATAGGGTTTCTAGAACTTCTTGGGTAAGGTGATGTCGGAATGCGCTAGTGATTTCTTTATTGTTACCGTAATATTATTATGACATTCAGTATACGGTGGCATAAATCAACAAAGCAAGTGGCGACAAGAAATATTACATTTAACAAGTTAAAAAGGCATCACGTTTCATCAGACCACACTCCGTGTCGTGACTTTAGTTTATGCAACAGCCGAAACGATGAGCAAAACATAATAAAATCAACACCCGGTCCGGATAGACGATTACTTAATATATATTCGGAAATTACTGAATTATTATTATCTAAAGACTGCCTAGGTTAAGGAATTATACAGTACACAATCAATTCTTTCAAACGGACTTAATGTAAAACAGTATAATAACATATTCTAAACTCTTTCTTACTTTTTCTGATATCTGTAGATTTTCTATTTGGTGAAAATAGAAAAGTCTCAAGATCTACGTATTTACTTCGACAGAAATTCAAATTGTATGTATTTTTTATCACTCATAAGTTAACAACGTATACATATGAATATTATAATCTTGACAATATATTTCTGTACAGTCTTTCTACTTATGCTATTTACTTTCCTTATGCGATTTGAAAAGATAGACAGGAGTAGTGACCCATGCTTCAGCCTAACCCAGGACAGATATGTAGATATCTGTATAAAAGTGCATGTCTTTAGTAGCGACAAATCAACACAAAACATAAACTTTACGAGTGAGGAATGTAAAATTTTAAATTTAATTCTCAAGCGAATGAAGAAATGTTTGTAAGTTATAAGCATGGTGCTTAACAATTCATTAAACGGGTTTAATTAACCATAGATTTATTTGACCTTATCGAGCAACGAACCCCTAAAACTTGTAAGTAAAGTTTTTAAATTTAATGAAGTTGTAGGTAGGGTAAATAAAATTACTCTTCCATTCAAAAGACCAGAAGCGTAGTTGTGAAATCGAGAAATCTAACAGAGTGTATTTAAAATACCTAAGTTAATGCTCTGATTATTCCATTAAGTGACGCTTTGCAATACCAGAGGTAATACTAAGCACTTAGTGTTCGATTCTTTCCTTATCTTCCTATCCTATACTTTGGACTGCTTATTAATACATCTAATACGTAACACCGTTTTTAAATTTGGCTAATAAACTTTTAGTTGCATAGATTTTATACGTTGTAATATAACATAAAATACCATCACGCCTGTATCCCAGAAGGATTAGGCAGAGGTGTACTAAGTACACCCACAGTTCGCCGAGTATGTTTTTTAGGTCCCCTGTAATAGGGGGCGGCGAGCCTATTGCCATTAATCGGGTACGTAGCCAAACTCCGAGCTGTTACTGAGAATTTTCATAGAAAAACCAATTAACACTTTGCTCGACCTGGGAATCGAACCCAGGACCTCGATCATAGCAGTCGCGCTTACGAACACTAGGCTAATGAGGCAGTAGTTTAGTAATATACTTATGTAATATATAAAAAACGTTCAAAAAGGGTAATATAGCATCATCAATAATATCTTTCCCTGTCTGCTGCTGCCCATAGTCCTCTCCCAATCTGTGCTATCCTGTCAGATTCTTAGCCATCCGTTACATTAGTGTTTACATCTGCTTATATTTCTTATGTAATTTTTCATAATCTGCACTATTATAAAGTTTTAAAAAAATTTTATCTGTCTGTTTGCATCTATTTCCAAATTTAAATGACCGATTTTTGGGAAATATAGTACACGGGAATCATATATCAATCCATAATTGATACACTATTAGAGTTGTCAATAACATGAATAAAAATAAAAATACGATAGGAAAACAACTAATGCGTACGGAGCCGGGGGTAAATAGTAATAATAATTAAGGCAATCATATCAAAACATATCTGCATGCCACTAATAGTTCTCAGTTAAAGTCAGCATGGCCGGACAACGCGATACAATAAGCCTAAGCTTTCGATGAAGCGAATGCAATGAGCATCTGCGTAGAATATAGACATTTCAGCAGAGAATATTTTATAATATCCCTTTTCTAAACATGTCTTGGGCACTTTTACTAAAGCACATATTATGATACAAACTATTCGATAAATAACGAAAATCTACCAACGGCTTGGATACAAAGATTAAAAATAATTTAAACCTATTGTACCGCTTTAAAGAATGATTTTTTGAAAAACGCGGATACTGTGTATTTCTTACCAATTGCATAAATATGAATTGTATCCCTCATTTGAGAACTGATTGATTCTTCATACAAACTTGCATCCCCTAAATCACCCCTTCAAGATTTGTTCGCGATAAAACCTAGTCTGTATTCTTCTCTAAGGTCCAATCTACCTCTATACCAAAATCCATCAAAATTAGTTCAGCGATTTAGGCGTGTGGAAATGTAAGAAATAAACAGACAGAGAGATAGAGTTACTTTTGCATTTATAATATTTGTCTGAATATTGTGGTACGAATTGTTATAAGGCTCAGTTGTCTAGCATGCGAGGACGTGTTTGGCAGTTGAATTTGAGATCAGCAAGCCCGGTTTTTTTTTAACTGACCTCACTGTTATCCTTAGGGAACAAAAACAGAGTCGCTGATGGCTTTTACAGGTTTACCGGGCTTGGGGGCGAGCGCTTAAGGCACTCAGCCGCGAAAGCGTGGGCAACAAGCGCGCAAGGGTGCCAAAGTGGCCGGATCTCGGCTTGGGCTATTGCCGCGATTGCAACTAAGTCGCGATCTGTCGGATCCGTTTATGGCTTCAGGGCCCTTATGGCTAACAGTACAAACAGAACGAAAAAAAAACTTGCGAACAAATTTTTTTTATTTTAATGTAAAATAACTACAAAAATGTGTTAAAAAAACCAACACGTATCTAGAGTAAAGATAGGACAATAAAAGAACGAAAGCAACATAAAAACATATAACGCAACCGAACAACGCTTAAAAGCGCAAGCCGCCGAGTCCTTTACAAAGTGGAATAAACCATGTCGCGTCAACTAACCTGATTTAAATTCTGCAATTGCTCTAGTTATACCTGAATTGTTACATAAACAACCTTACCGGTACATACACTTGTTTCTTAAGTCCATACCATTGGGTAGTGTTTCGATATAAAGGCTGTTGTGACATTTGATGCAATTAAAGAAATATAATGTATAAGTTTTGAAAACAGTTGCAATATTGCGTAATTTAAGGCATCAAAATACTTTCTTTTTTTAAATTTTATGTACTGAAAGGTTATCCGTGCTATTTTCCCATGAGACTTCATAAAAAGAACTGTAAATATTCTTAAGTTGAATAATGAAATACGTATTTAAACCCCTGTTTTTTTTATACAAATAAGTCCATAGAACATTTTAATTAACTAATTTATTAATGGACCAAAATAATTTGCTGGTAATAGTTACAACAAAACAGAACAGAATGAAATTACTAAATAAATGTCATTTATTGTTCACAAATAAGAGATAAACTTTGACATAAATATTATAGTAAAATGATTAATGTTTTTTATTAAAAATTTCAGTAAAATATTTTTTTTGTGTAATTGATATTTAGTTTAGAATACATTGTCGCTCTTGCTTACAATTCAGAACACTCGATGTAAACGAAAGGCGACTCATAATTTAAATGTAGTAACAAACCCGGAAGAAGTTGCGGCCAACTGGATATTATTTCACTGGCCATTGTCAAAATCGGATTAATCTATTAATTCTATTTGTATCGTGGAATTTATTGGAATTGCGTTAGTTGAAATAATTTTATTAGGACATTTTGTTATATTTTAATTTATGTTTAAAACCTGAAGTTGACGCAGTTAGAAATGTGAATATTTGCTTCTATTAAATCTTAACTATTCAGAGTGTTGTAACATATTATTTTCAATTTTTATTCATCAATGTATATAATAATTATAAATAATTGTAGTATATAAAGGAGAACCTGGGTGAACTTGCTGCAGTAGAACTTGCTGGGTTGTAGGACACGAGAATGAAAGCTGACTCGATGGCGACCACCATACACCAGTTGTAAAACTTGTTATAGTAGAATGCTTAAGCGTGTACCCTCCCCTAATAATCACCACATGAGCGGTCCTGCGCTTATGGCATCCAACGGGTTCACGCAACTTTAACGAAGTCGTCGGTCCACCTTGTGGTGGGTATACCCACGCTGCGTCTTCCAATTCGTGGCAGCCACTCGAGAACTCTTCGGCCACATCTGCTATGCCGTTTTACGGGCAATGTGCCCAGCCCACTGCCATTTTAGTCTGGCAATACTCAGATCTATATCAGTTACTTTAGTTCTTATGCGGATCTCCTCACTTCTGATTTGATCACAAAAACAAAGAAACTATTGCCTTTAATTATACATTATTTTATGTCATTATCAATTTTGATATAGCATATAATAGTTATAGATAATATCTATATGTTACTACTAAATATACTTGTGCTAAAATACTGCATTACATTATAAATACATGATATAATAAATCGTGCTCCAAATACACAAATTACGACATGATGAAAGATAGATTGATAGAAATCTTTTTAGAGCTCCACATTAATAATAACAATAATTATCTATTACATATAAAATAACATTTGAACTCGTTTGACCAAGGTCTTGTAATTCGCATTTTACAAACAGCATTTGTCAATTAAGACAAGTCAGGTGTCACCAGTCGATACGGTTCGCGCTAGTACGAACTGGAGCAGGTACATTTATGTAATACCAGGCTGAAAGAGTTGACTCAGTTGACTTATTCTGAAAGGATTAAACGTATTCTGATAGGTAATAAATATATTGCTAGGAGTCTATCCATATAAAAGTTGAAAAATGAGTTATAAGGTCATTTGATTCTGTCGTTTGTCTCGTCATCCAACAATAATTACCAAGCTACCAATATTGTATGTTTAAATATTGTTAGATTAAAAGTAGTTGATAATTTAGCTACATTTATTATGAAATTGTTGTAGTATTTAAAAAAAAATAAAAGTCTTTAATTATTTTATTTTGTTTTAAAATTTATTTTGGTTTACTGCCTCATTAGCCTTAAAAACATATTATAACTAAATTCCAAACTGCATGAATGTGCCTTTTCTTGCACTTGGCTTCTTTTGATTTTAAAGTTATTTTGCCATACAAAGCACTTGTTTAAGCAGCCTTTGTGATTTAATCAAAGAGTTGTTTATAGGTCGAAGGTAAAAACCCCGTCGGACAGCATAAACCTACTTTATTTATCAGTGTCCTTAACAAAAGTAGATCACCGAGTGATTGTTTATAATAAATGGTTGTCTGCTGTCGACCTTCAGTTCTGTGATAACGTACACAATCTACAATCAAGCAGCTGCACTTGCGTCATAATCTGTAGACTCGTTATTATATAAATACTAGCTATGCCCTACGGTTTCACCCGTGTAATATTTATTCGACAAACTCCAATTGCGCCGCCGCCGCGCCGCGACCCTGCCAACGAACCCATGTAGCATATCGTCATTCTCACTTCCCTTAATTGCCTAGAACTTGCCAGATTGCTTGATGTTCGTGGTTACTTATTCGCTCTTTATATTCGTAGCGTAAAATTATATAGCCTATAATAATATATTATATGATTTATAGGATTAGTTTCCCTATAAGTAGGCTATGCAAGACAATTTTTAAGAAAAAAGAAATCTACTTTAATGATTTAAAATAAAGTGGAACCACCGTTAATGTATGCACTATCCAACCAAAAAATAATCATGCAAATCGGTCCATAAACAAAGAAGCTATGGCTGAACAACCATAAAAAATATATATACTCGAATTGAGTAACCTCCCTTCTTTTGTGGAAGTCGGTTAAAAATGCAAAATTAATATTTCAAATAAACAATCCTTTGAGCTTTATAGATTAAGAACAAAATACTTGCTGTAAACGAAGCGGTAAAAAGTTTAATATACATACATACATTTTATAGAGCTCTATATATTCATAACTTTGCTGTACTGAGAAGGTGTGGAACCGCCTCCTGACCTTTATTTTTTCTCTTTCCTAGAATATTGGCTATTTCAAACAAAACGTGAAGGGACATTTAGGCATGCTGGCATAATATCGATGACTGACGATTGATTTCAAATCTCACAGTGATCGTCGTCGGTTTTCGATTGTACTGTGCTTACCATTAGGTACAATGCATTCTTCTTCTTCCTAACTTAGCAACTAGTCCTCTTTAATGAAGACCATTACTGCCATTATCAAGTTAATAAATTGTCGTCTTATGACGACTTCAGTAGCTTAACAAGATGGTGGCGTCCTTGTTAGAACTTTCTAGGTAGTTTTTGTGGGATCTGAGAATGAATGCTTTCAGCTTATATTTATAATCCACTACATTCATGCACAAAAACCAAACAATATAACGCAAAACGGCACGAATAAAACATAACATGGGTCAAAAACCTAATAAAATTAATTAAAAATAAAAACCATAACATGTAATTTCAAGATCCCGCCAAAAACTCTACAATGAAATAATTTTGTCGTGAAACAATAAAAAAATCTAAAAAGTAACTTTACTCAATTTAATTTTTGTTAAACAAAATACTTCGAAATATAAGCACATTACTGATTTGCCGGACAAGTTCAAGAACCATATTAAGCAAGTATTACTGTCAAAAGGTTAGGTTAAGATGGATCATAATTTTAATGATAGTGATGTCTGAAGGTGACTCCCTCTCTGCGGATTCACTAAATCGTTAACATGGTTTTGTTATTGTATTAAGTATATTATACATTACATACATACCTACATACATTATTACACATACATACATTAAAAAAAAAAAACCCGATCGAGTTAATTACCGGTTCTCCTCGATGACTAGGATGTTTTCCGAATCGGTAGTAGTATTTTGACGTTCATGAGTGCCCTTAGGGCCTAAATTGAATAACGAACTTTTTAAATTTATGAACATCAAAACTATTAAACCATGGGCTTGGATAAATTATTATTTGTTATTCCAAAAAGACTAAACTATATAGTTTTTATCCTTTTTCATTGTTTCATTTATACACATAATCACGTTAATATTTGAAATATTGTTAAATAATAAGCACTTCAATATACTACTTTTTGCAATAGCAAGGAAAACCGGACACGCATTTCGATTGCGAGTCTAACTTACCTCATCACTAACCCTAATAACGGTAGTAATCGATTATACAAGTACGCGTCGACTATCGATTCGCTACTCTTTATTGTGCCATTTATTTAATTATGTCATCAACTCTCACGGCCTTCGATTATGTAATTGTTATTCTAGTTTTCGACAGTTTTATATTAGTAAAATATCAAGTATCAAATGATCGAGCTCTTGATTGCGTTAATATTTTTTATCGATTAATTACTGTAGTGTATCGAATCGTGATACCTTCGAATGGGTGTTGCATTATGTTATTAATTATTGTTGACTCGTTTTAACGCTGTCATAAATAATGATTTGATAATAGAGACGTGGATTTGAATAGAGGTTATATTCAATTGTAGTTATTAATATTAGGTCTTTACCTATGAAATTGCCGTATTGAATGAAAAAATTTAAACGATTTTTTTTCATGTATTTTTTATTTGTATTAATCGAAGTAATCACCCATGCAATCAATGCATCTTTGCCAGCGCACTAGCAGTTTATTGATGCCCTTCTTAAAGAAATCAGTTGGACGGGAGGCAACAAATTCTTCAAAGGCATTTTGTACTGCCTCTCGGGTATTGAATTTTTTTTCCCCCAAGGAGTTATCCAAATTCTGGAAAAAGTAGTAGCCTGTAGGCGTAAAGTTTGGTGAGTAGGGCGGATGACGGACAACTTCCAACCCCAGTTCTTGCAACTTGGAGACCGCCTGCTGTACAGTAAAGGTCGCGCGTTGTCGTGCAGGAGCAGCGGAGACGAGCGATTGACCAATGCTGGTTGGAGATATGCCAGCTTCTCTATCATTGTGTTCAGTTCTTCACAGTACACATCTGCAGTAATGCTCACCTCGTTTGGTAAGAAGTTGTGAAGAATCACACCGGCGCTAGACCACCAAACAGTGACCATCAATTTTCTAGGGGTAAGTTTTCGTTTAGGGCATTGTTTAGGTGCTGAACCAGGATTCAACCAACTTGCTGAGCGCTTGCAGTTGTCAAACAGAATCTATTTTTCATCGCAAGTAACAATGCGGTTCAAAATTCCTTCATTTGTGTGTCTGTTGAGCAGTGCAAGGCACGTCTCGACGCGTACTTCGCGCTGGCGATCATTGAGTTCGTGGGGCACCCATTTGTCAAACTTTTTTACCTTGCCAATTTGACGCAAATGGACCAATATTGTTTTGACGCTGACGTCGAAAGCTGCTGCTAATTCAGCCGTAGATTGTGTATCATCAGCTTCCACAATCGCCTTTAATTCGTCATTGTCGACCAAAGTCTTCGGACGACCGCGAGGTTCATTTTTCAGGTCGAAATTCCCAGAACGGAAGCGAGCAAATTAATAACAGGTGGTGCGTTGGTTTGTAGTGTTAGCTCCGTAAACGTCGTTGATGTTGCGTGCCGCTTGTGCCGCGTTGCTGCCACGACGGTACTCATATTCCATAATTACTCGAATTTTTAACGTATCCATGATGACAAAAAAGATTGAAATGCGATGAAAATGTAACACTAATCAATAAACAAATGACTACTTTGAGAATTCTTAGCCAAACAAAAATTATTTTGATTTGAAATGGCTAGTACTGCAGAACGGCAATTTCATAGGTAAATACCTATTATTATTCGAAAGCATAGATGTTTTATACTACATCTATGTTCGAAACCTATGAAATGGAATAGATTTGAAAGCTAATTCTTAATAATGAGATAATGAGGAGTTTTTGGCGGGATCTTGATTTGCCATGTCGTGGTTTTAATTCATTAAATTGCGTATTTGGCCCTATATTATATAATATTGGTAGCATTTTGCTTGATATAGTTTTTTTATTATGCATAAGTGAAATGAATTATAATTTGAAGTATGAATTTTAAGTTGCCACAAAAACTCCTTGAGCAGTTTCAACATGAGAGCCACCATCTTGTTAAAGCGTTGCTGGAACTATGATGATTTGAAATTTATTAGATCCACTTAACTTGATATACTTTTATATAAACATAATTGCCATATTATATGAAGAAGAAAACTATTAATGAAGACATATAAACTAACACAGTATATGAAAAACAAGTAGAGCGATCAATATATTTGTCTGGTTAATTCTGAATGGTATGAAAACCTACTTAATAAAATTGTTAAAGAGTATTGACGGACAACGTACATCTTAAACCGGTGGGTCTACAAGCATCCTTTGAAAATAAATAACGTTGATGTTAAATGTTTTTAATGTAATTAATTATATTTTATAAGTACGTACGGCACTGACGCCCGTGTCTTTACATGCCATCGTGAATAGTGGGTAATTGCCCTTAGTTCACTTTCGACTTTATACCGGCTTGAGCGAGAAGAAACTTTTATCCTTTTTTGACAACAGAGTTTCTGCCTTACGCTGTGATTTACTATCTCTTTCGATTCAACATGCTGATAACAAAATTTGTAACGTTTTCAAATTACTTATAGTGACAGTATAAGGCGTCTATTTATAAAACGACATTGAATGTAATAATTAAATTACCGACACCTGTAATTACTATCGTTCAAGTTAAAAAGTCTAACATATTAAAGGTTCGACACTGTGTCATATAGTAAGAGTATAGTGCATCTTACACTTATTTAAGAGGCTTCTACGTCACTCATATCTTTATTACTGTTGTCTGATATCAAAAACCTGAGCCTTAAATAGCAATTGTGTATTCCTTAAAATAATTAGTAGGTACTCGTGGATAATTAGCTTTTACAAACTAGTTTCTTCTCGTACTTTATACTATTTTTTAATAAGAATGTTTACATTAAACATTACAATGAATAATTTTTACATCACAGATATTTGTTTAAACCGAAGCAACGGGCGGTCCGTCAAACAGCGGATAGCATTGAAAGACGAATCTATGTCATAAATTCAAGGCTATAATTAATCAATGTCATTATCAAAAATAAATATCATAATTATTGTTTATCTATTGATGCGGAAGAATTTGTGAAATTACTATGCACTCATCATCTATACAATAAAATGAAATTGAAGTGTTTATTTGTACTGTCAAAATAACAGTTTTTTTACTAAGTACATATTAAAATATATACGGTAAATAAAATAAAAACACTAATAAAAAAAATCTTTCTGCTTATTCTAGGTAATCTCTGAAACGGTTGGATTGATTCTGACAGGACTTTCACTGGCAGATAGCTGATGTTATAAGAAGTAACTTAGGCCACTTCAGAAAAAGAATTAGGAATCCGAGCAAATAAAAAAACTGATCATGGTGAATCAATTCGGGCGGTCAAATGACTTACGCTGAGTAAACGATATCAAATTAATGTACTATATAATTTTAGACACTAAAAAGAGCTACAAGAAGGTCAGAAAAAGCATATGTATACTTTCTAAGAATCACCCACAATAAGTATGTAATTGGGAGCGGGATTAGCACGATTCGCGCGTATGCCCGATCGACGGCATTCTGTAATCCACGCGGTCAAAGTCGCAGGCACAGCTAGTAAATAACAAAAAGCTGAATAGGGTCAAAAAATTTTAAAGTATTGCTCCTTCAGGTATTTTTAAATATTAATATGTAGTTGTACATGCAAAACTTTTTTTGGCGGACTAAATGATACATTTGACATTGTGTGGCCGTTACACAGGAATAAAAAAGGTTTACAGGTTTGACAGCAAAAATAAAAATGCAGTAATTAAGAGAAACCCCGCTTTTTATTTTATTTAATAGTTAATTAATCAATAACTTCTCTTCTTTATAAAACGGAATTTGCAATTGATTGATATTTAATATTTATTTATTTATTTTATTTATTTATTTCACAAATAAATTTACATAAAAGTTATTGTTATAGGCATCCTATAAAACCTCTGGGGTTTGTCTTAGCATGCCATGGCCTGAGGTTTTGTTCAACGCGTTGCTGTTCTTAATATACATATGTATAGTATTAAGCCTAACGTTCTATTAAAAGATTATAATTTACTATATTTATACAATAGAGTTGATGTAATAATCTTTAAATTTGTATTTCATGTTTTTATTATTTATTGAATCCCTAACGTCCAATGGTATTTTATTAATAATGTCAGGTATCGTGTAAGATATTGTACGCCTACCATAGAAGTTATTTTTACGTGAAATTTTTAAAGGTTTTTTTAATGCCTGTCGTGTATTTATTTCATATTTAACTGGTATTTGTATGTCGGAATTCTCAAATTGTTCTATTAATAACAAGTACTCAGCGCGAACATGAACAGGTAACACCTTACAATATTTGAATAAACCGATATAGTTATCGTAGTATTTGTTTTTTATATTGCTTGGTACTATTAAGTTTAAGAAACGAATTTGCAGATTCTTTATCTTATCGAGGTAAGTTTTAAATGTGCGTCCATAGCTGGTAAGACCATACGAAATAACAGATTCAACAAGAGCTATGTACATTTGCAAGAGAATTCTATATGATTAGAATTATTATAATAATTATTATTATAGAATAATAATAACTAATTTATTTCCATTGGCGTTATCTTAGTATTGTGTTACTAAAGAACTTGACTTTATTCAATATTCAACGTTAAAACATAATACATTAGATTCAACTTCCTGTGCACATATTTGTTGCAGTTTATTCATAATGTATTTGTAATAGGCAAAGAGCCTATAAATATTCAGTTAGGGTCATGGTTGTTTGTATCTGTATACATAGTGAAGATTATTTCTTAAACTAAGTTGGCTAATATAACTTTATGTCGTACGCGAGACAATACGTCATCTTTTAAGTTATAATATTTTTAAAACATAAACGTCACAGTAGTTTTATCTTTAACCATTTTTAATATTTTCATTTTTGATTCCAACGTGTCAGGCAAACGGCACCCCCGGTGGTAAATTTAAAAACACACCTTTATATTGCAACAATATATAAGCAGATCTTAACGTATCTTTTTGTATTTGGAAATAAATATTATTAATATTTTTGATCTTCGTTACTGATCTTGTTTAGCAAATAAACACAACGGCAGATAACATATTTATTATTATAATGAAGAAGTGAATTCGTTGAATGGGAGATTTAATCATTTTGTTAATAGAACCAATTATCTTTTTAAATAACACTGTTGAAATTCAGCGTCATTCAGTCGATTTTGTAATAGTTCATATAAATGTCAAACGGAACGAATACAACAGATTAGTCTGTATTTGTATAGGTCACACCAAGTTTTTTTTTTAATTCACGCACTTCATCTCTGATAGTGATGTTGACCGCCAGACAATGATCTGGGTTAATTTAATGACGTTGACACAGGTGATTAGTGATAAATATCGTTAGCGTATACCCATTGTTGTATTCAGTTTTTTTTTTTTTTAAACACCACAGCGAATCGATGCCTTTATCCTTGTAGTTTATTAAAAGCCCTGACACCTAGACAACAGAGATGAATAGCTCAGGGTAAATTGCTTTGCCATTGTAAAATTTTCAAGTTTTTAACTGCATAACACTTTTCCCTGAAGAACAAGGATATCTCTACGTATATATTATATACATATATATATTAAAGCAGATGTTTCTTTATTCATTGTCCCCTAAACGTACCTAAACCATTTATTCGGTTGCAATAAAATTTTGGTAAGTTGTACGAAAACCCGCAAATTTACTATTGTAAATTTAATGTAAATATAATTATAATTGTTTGAAATAAAAAGACCATTTTTAACAAAAAAGAAAACCAACTTCAATAATTTTTAAGAGTTCTCTGACGTTTAAGTTCCGATGTCAATGAAATTAAAAAGGGACCACTCTTGAGGTATCGCCTGTCCAACAAAAAAAGAATCATCCAAATCGGTTCATAAACAAAGAAGTTATGGCTGAACATTCATTAAAAAAATCGAATTGAGTAAACTTTTGTTGAAGTCGGTTAAAAATCGATTTTCGATTATAGTTTATTTCTTTTTTGTTTGCTAACATTTTCAGACAATTTCAGAAACACGAAAAATAATTTTTTTTAATTATGGTATACTATATCAAAATAATATGTATATCTCACTACTACACTATTTTATACGCTATTAAAGAGTCTAATTAATAAATTAACATTCGCAAAATATTTACGTTAGTGTAAATTTTAAATCGATTCGATCAGACCAAAGTTTGGGTCTCATTTACATATTCAAGGTAATTACGGACTCCAGTAAACAAGAGGCATATTTAAAGATCTGAAATTTATCTTCACAAGCCCAAAACCTTGGCACACTTGTTATTTAGCCCGACACTTTATACCACGCTGCCATAATAAAATATTTTCTGAGTAAATGTTCTCATCAAAATATTACTTCGATAAATAAATACCTGTAACTATTTATTATAGAATCATGACAAATATATAAATTATACAATATAAATTATACAGAAGTCATAGCCAATCTGTATGATAAAACATTTTTTATGTTATAGGATTGGTAAATAACTTTAAACTTATTTACATATAAATAACAACTAATCACAATATACCAAATTTTCTATAATTCGATATTTTACAATTATATTGATTATTTTACAGTCGACTTCTAGAGGAAACGCGACCTACAAAATATTAGAAAAATACGTTTTAACAAAAATCTATTACTGTTGCGCTATGTCCAAACAAGGACGAGAGTTAGCCTTATGTAAAATAATCAAAATCATAATTTCCTTTTCCTTTAATTCCCCTTCAAAAACTGGACTAGGCAGAACTGGCTATGCGTATATGTTGTAATTTATTTTTTATACTCATCAAATTTGTTGTGTTATTAACGTTAGCCAGTTGTAGAAGGCTCTTCATTTTATTATTTTAAATTTATAATAATACACTTTGGAAAAGATAAAATCACGTGAAAATAGCCAATTTGTTCTAGTCCAGTTTATTATCCAGTTAGTCAAGTTTATAGTGTAGTTTTTATCCAGGGTTAAAACTAGGGACTAAGGAGTACGTTTGAATGGACTAAACGCAGCCCCCATTTATTTTTAAATAATTACATAAAGATTTTCTTTTTTAATAAATATAAATTGATAACCGTAACAACCTTTAGCGCTAATAACAGAGTTTTTCGCTAAACCGTAAGAGGTAAAATTTTCGTCGCTGTTTATTTGAAAATAATTTTGCAAATTATACTTTATTTGCTTATTCATTTTTC
This sequence comes from Saturnia japonica, assembly GCA_033032175.1. NCBI lineage: Eukaryota > Metazoa > Arthropoda > Insecta > Lepidoptera > Saturniidae > Saturnia > Saturnia japonica. Next base: position 16,346,130 of record CM065311.1, on the reverse strand, counting down.
TTAAGGTTGCGGTTACAGAAAAAACCTTTCTGTCTAAAATTATTCCGTTATGTTTTTCTTCATCCTCCGTCAATCACTATGTAGGTTGATATAGATTTCTTCGTGAAATGCATTTAGTAATTCTGGACAAATAGTTTATTAGGTACATTTGGTCTTCACTATTTGCTAATTATTAATTTGACATAATCAGTTACAAGGTTTGTATATTTTAAGCCGTACTTAGTAGCTGGTTGAAATTTTGTCCACAAGTAATAAAACAAATATCAAGTAACTAACGTGTTTTTGTTTACTTTTTTTTGTTCTATAGTAAAAACAGTTATATGCAAAGTTGATGTAATTTAATGCATTTCAGGCTCTTATTAGGTACACTCGTTCACATCTATATATTTTTTAAATTATTTTGTTTAAAAGCCAGCTGAATTATTTACAGAACACAAAAAATAGTGTTGGTTTATAAAAAATATCATTATTATAAATATCACTTAATCATATTTATGATAAAATGTTATGAAAAATAATTATGATATAAATTGCATACAATTTATGTTGTGTATAATATTTACATTTTTAAGTGCACTAACAAAAAAAAGACTTGTTTAAAAAAGTACCCATAATCATTTCCAATAGTTACATAGATAAACTACTTAACAATTTAATGTACGTTAGTAGGACTGCTTTAATTTCGCAAAGATACTAAAACTTTTACGCAACAGTTTTCACTACGCATGCGTGTGTCAACCGTGACAAGATGGCGGGCGTTATTTCACACAATGGCAGGTGGCGGGAATAATAGCCTAATAAGATAATTAATCAAGCTCATAATATGTTACATAAACGGATGTGGAAATACTATCGTATTTACGATACTGATGTCTTTATAATTTTGAAGTGATTTGTTTTTAATGTTTGTCTTCAATGATTTATTTTTTAATCTTTGTGGATACTAAACTATTGATAAATGATTTGTAATGTCCCTTTTGCTGTCTAATAATTATTTAGTTTTTAAGAAAACCAGTATTTAATTAATTTATTTAAGTACTCATTTTGATAGCTTGCTATATCGAGTTCTTTATCTATTACGTATATCTACAATTTTGGTAAATACTTTACGTTCGTTTACAAATAATACTTATTAACGCAAAATACCACAGAATGACAGATATTATTGTTTTTCTCTTTATTTGAACGCACTGGTCTCTAAATCTATTAGTCAAATTTGAAAAGCCTTTTTGCTTTTTATACCCTATTTATTGACGAACATCACGCTATGACCCTTAAGGGGGAAAAAATCACCATTCAAAGTGTATGCTACGCGATAAAGAAGTTATCATACGGGCGGATAGTGTCGAGCGACTCGGTGTATCAGAAGCTGAGGGCAGGATGGTAACCGAACCAATTTAATACGAGTGAAACACGGAGCATAGCTAGTTAATTATATGTAATGTTATTTTACTCGAAACGATCAAACCAAATTCTCAAATGTGAATATGAGAAAATCAATACTGCGAGCATTAACGCAAGATTTTCATTCAAAATATTGTATTCAGTTTTCCGTATTAGATTATTTCAATATTTATTCTATAAATTTCATTACACTGCATGTGATTACACGTACAAATATTAAGTTTTACACAATATATTAAGACTGTTTAGGTAAACGCGAATTGAGAAACTAACAATAAGTATGAGTGGGCTCTAAAGATTTAGAAATAAGTATCAAACAATTTTTAGAATACTATTATATTACTCACTATTTTAAAATTTATTATTTTCTAATTTTATCGAGCATAAAGAATCGATTTTTATTTATACAAATTATAAACTGTTAGAACAATACTCTGATACAGTTCCTGAAGACTAAACGAAACTACGATCAATTATCAAATTAAACCCAGCTTCGCTCTCTCAATAATAAGCTCCTAAAATCTATGTTTGTAATAGGTATGCTAAATATATTTTATTGCAAGTGTATTTTAAAACCAAACTAACAAAACCACAAATTCAATACTAATACTATGCAATTGCAATGCAATAATACTATACCTATGTGCCTATAGAGTTAAGCAAATAACAATTTATATATAAAGTCACTCACATCTTGAGTTTTTTACTTACAATTGTACTTAAAAATAAATATATTTTGGTGTCTAAGATAAACTGAAATTACATAAAAAGTGCGCGAACGTAAACTTAATACGAGGTTTAATACGTTGATAGTGTTATCTAGTGCGATTCAGTGCTATACACATGAAACGAGAAAATACCTATGGAACAATATTAGCAAGGAATCGCAAGTTAGTGTATGTTTATTTATCTTCGTCGTTTAGAAAATACGATATTAAAGCGCTACGTACACCGGTACAATGGTTCAATGTTCAGTATGTAACAACAACATAATAGTTAACCAAAAGCGCATTAAATGCACAAACTGTAACTGCAATAATTCCTATCACCAAGATTGTGTGAAATATGGCGAATCAACAATATTACGCTCTAAGTGGATATGTCCAACTTGCATTTCTGCTCAACCTAAAGGTGGGAATAATAGCAATACACCCATTCATAGCAGGAGTCAGGTTGACCTTACGGCTGATACTGGCTCACTCACAATTTCTCCTCCATCATCAATATGCTCACAAGATGCTATCTTACAAGAGATACGCAAACTGCATATGGATATGAATGATAAATTTAAAAGTCAGCAAGTAAGTTTGGACAAATTTAACTCTACTTTGATCAAAGTGCAGCAGGATATAAGAGAATTAAACTCCAACTTTTCCACAATGCGTGAAGAACTTGATGAAATTACCAAATCCGTGGATTTTTTTTCCAATTTTACTGATGATCAAGTAAAAATAAACAAGGAAAATAGTGACTCATTATCAACACTGACAGCTGAAAATACTCGAATAATTGTTCAAGTAAATAATATGAATGCTAAACTCAACGAAATGGAACAACAAGCAAGAGATCATAATGTAGAAATTCAATGTGTTCCGGAACATAAATCCGAAAATCTACTTAGCATTATTCACCAGCTTACACGAACAATTTCGTGCAACTTGCCCAACACGGATATTGTTAATTTTCATAGAGTTGCTAAGCAAAACGAAGAATCCAAACGTCCTCGGAATATAGTGCTTAAACTATCTACGCCACGTTCTCGTGACCATCTACTGGGAGCAGTTCGAGACTTCAATAAAAAACACGAAACTGATAAGCTCAACTCTACCCACTTAGGCATTTCTGGTGAGAAGATGCAAATATATATCACTGAGCACCTATCTCCTGCGAACAAGAAATTGCATGCTGATACTAGACATGTCGCAAAATCTAAAGGCTACCAATTCGTATGGGTTCGAAACGGGCGTATTTTTGTGCGAAAGGATATAAAATCACCTCCAATAACGATAAAAAATAATGATGTTTTAAGTTCTCTGTAATTGTGCTCTTATTCTAATATTAAGCATGTTGACTATATTGATCATTTATTAAATTCTCTCTAAAAATATATTATCAAAATGTAAGAGGACTTAGAACAAAAACTGAAGATTTTTATATTACTGTGCTAAGTAACAATTTCGATGTAATTATAATAACTGAAACGTGGCTCAATAGTGGTGTATATGATCGCGAGATTATCGATCAGCGTTATAACGTATTCAGACGTGATAGATCCTCTACTTCTTCTGCTTCTGTCAAAAATGATGGAGGGGGAGTAATGATTGCTGTACAAAAGAGATACGAGGTACTAAGAAAATCTAAATGGGAATCATCATGTGAGGATATTTGGCTTTCTGTAAAAGTCGGCAACGGCTTTTACGTTGATATTTGTGCAATATACGTTCCATCTCCAATAAGATACGAATACATTGAAACTTACCTCAAAAACACCACTGAAATAATTCAAAACAAGATTTCTACATCTTCTACAGCTTTATTAGTAGGTGATTTCAATCTTTCTAATCTAAAATGGCAACACGATTCTTACAGTTTATCTGCACTATCGACTTCTAGTAATATTGAAAATCTTTTTATTGATACCCTTGCTTTTAATAATTTATATCAGTGTAATTATGTCACAAATGAAAATCAACGTATTTTAGACTTGGTACTTTGTAATCACCCGACTAATGTCACTATATCTAAAGTTACAAATCCTGTCTTACCCTTGGATTTACATCATCCAAGCATCGAAATTGAATTAAATAAGCCGCACAGTTCTCCACTTAAGCAAAAAAAATTACCAATTTATAACTTTAATAGGTGCAACTATGATGCTGTGAATAGTGAGCTACAAGACATAGATTGGTCATTTATCTGGAAGGATGTTTATGATATCGATGTAATGCTGGAAATATTTTACAATACAATTATGCAAATATTTCTGAGACATACTCCTATGCGAAAAATAAGAGATGAAAAATATCCCGTGTGGTTTAGTTCCTCCCTTATCAAAGCTCTTAAAGAGAAAAACAAATACCATTCCAGATACATCAAGTATAGTAACCCACTGGATAAAGCAACATTCAATATTTTACGGCGGCGTTGCGATGAGATGATTAAGCATTGTTATAATAATTTTAAAGAACAGGCAGCTTCTCATTTACGACGTTGTCCTAAATATTTTTGGAAATTTGTCAAAGACCAAACAAATAATAGTGATGGCATACCTAATAAAATGCACTTTGGGGATGTGGTGGCTGCGGATGGGCAGACTATTGCAGAACTTTTTAGCAAATACTTTCAAACTATTTATAGTACGAATCAATCTAACACACAGTTCTCCACTAGTTTAGATACTAATCGTCATACTAATTTCAATGATGTGCCTATTAGTAACTGTGATATTACTGAGCAAGAAGTTCTGAGATCGCTACAATCACTAGATTGCAACAAGGGCCCGGGGCCTGACCTGCTACCCCCAATTTTGCTTAGAAAATGTGCCGAAAATTTATTTAAGCCACTAACACAGCTGTATACACAATCTCTAAACACTGGTAAATTCCCGGCGACCTGGAAACTTGCACATATAACACCAATTCACAAGTCAGGGGCACTGGATGATGTGACAAATTATAGACCAATATCCATTTTATCCATTTGTGGAAAAATTTTCGAATCATTGGTATATAAGAAGATACTACCCCATATTCAGAACCACATCAATTCCAATCAACATGGTTTCCTACCACGGAAATCAACTGCTACGAATTTGCTAGAATATGTATCTGATATATCTGAAGCTCTTGATGATAACCAAGAAGTGCATGCAATTTATACAGATTTCCGAAAAGCATTTGACTTAGTAAATCACAATTTGCTTTTAAATAAACTTGCGTATATGGGTATACATGGTTCCTTATTAAGATGGTGTGAATCGTATCTGGGTAAACGCTCCCAATTGGTAGCAATTCATGGCCACAAATCTATAGTGTCTGAGATTCCGTCTGGAGTTCCTCAAGGTTCCCATTTGGGTCCGCTTTTTTTCCTAATATTTATAAATGATCTTTGCGATTCCATTCAGTGTAAATTCAAAATGTATGCTGATGATTTAAAATTATATCGCATTGTTAGTAGTACTTTAGACGTACAATGTCTACAATCTGACATTGACAATGTTAAGAAATGGTGTAGTTTTAATGGCATGTCGCTTAATCCAGATAAGTGTTTTCATATAAAGTTTACAAGAAAGAAAAAGCCTCATATCGGTAATTATATGATCGACTCTATTAAATTAAAGGAAGTAACAACTATTCGAGACTTGGGCATCATTGTAGATGGATCTTTGAGCTTTCGATATCACATCGATAACATAATCCAAAAATCATCCAAATTATCTGGGTTTATTAGTCGTCAGATGAAAATATTTAAAGAACCCAGCCTAACGATAATAATTTACAATACTATTCTACGCGGAATTTTAGAATACAATAGTCCTGTTTGGAATCCCTGCTACCAAGTACATTCTGACAGAATTGAACGAGTACAAAAGCGTTTCATGTACCTCTTGGCATATTCTGATTACAAATGTAAAATATTGAAAACTTATGAAGAACGCCTTTCTTATTACAGAGTTATGTCGCTTTGTACTCGTAGGAGGAACTCGGACATCGTGTGTCTTTTTAAATTGCTACATGGAATCACCGACTCCCCCTACATTCTTGAACGTTTGAATTTTGCGATTCCACGTTTGGGCAGTCGTTTGCATAACAGAAAAACTTTTTACCTGCCTCATTGCAGAACAAATATTGCTCAACATTCTCCAATATATCGTATGTCATCTTTCTGTAACGCTGTTCGCACAGAGATTGATATATTTTCAGGTTCTATTTCCTCTATTAAAAATATTCTTAAAATACTTAAATAATGTAATTTCTATGATTTCAGTTTACTTAGTTTTTGTACCGCCTAATGTGTTTTTTTTTTTTTTTTTTTCTCTATAACTTATGTGCATGCTGTATCCACATCTAGAAGAGTACAATCATTGCATGATTTTAAAATATTGCACATTTCTAATTATATACATAGGTTGTAGTCAGTTTTGTGGACCAATAAATAAATAAATAAATATAATGTTTAAACCTATTAAAACACAAGTAAAATATATGAAGTAAATAAAAATCTGAATAGGTATTTCAAAACGAACGTATAATTAACAATTAAACTATATATTGATAAAAAGAGCTACAACCTCGTATGTATCCGGTATTTTCTCTAATATATTGCCATGGTTCTAACTAATTGTCATAATCTTAAAACTAATCATACATTATAGTTTGCCCACTTCCAAGTAGTTTTATAGAAATTTTACATTTATCCGCTAGCACTCTTTGACAATTCTATTTATGACCACAACCTTCGATATAAAGCGATAACACAGCTAGCTTTCACAGCCGGAGCGATAAATGAAAATATTACGGAAAAAAAATCGTTGGGTTTTACACATGCACCTAATAAACAATTTGCATAATGTCGATCAATGCCACTTATTACGTTACGCTAACGTAATGATTTTATTCCGTTTAATTAAAAATATATTATTAAAATATGATAATTATAGAGATAAATTCGCAAGTTGTAGCTATTGCGACAAACTCTTGAAAACCCCGAAACCCCATTTGAATGTTTACATTTTCTATATAATTCAGGAACGAAATTCAACTCGAAAGATTCGCGTGTTTGGTCATCATATAATTGTAATTCATATATTCCATAGTTAATCAATGTATCGTGTTCTTGAAGGTTAAATACGTCCCACATTAAAACTCCCACTAGTAACCAATCTATTATTGATCGTAAAACAGCAAATTAAACAAATGGACATAATTTTAGCAATACTGTTGCTAACAAATATAATTTTCGGCAATGTAATGTTTATTTTTCTTATAATATTATAGTAGAACCCCGTATATACTCCTTCAACGTTTTAACAATTATTTAGTACTTCAACTGGAATAGTAATAGTACAGTTGAATTTAAATGACTTTTAATTTTTCTCTTCTAAATTTTATGCAGACTTTGTTTTTAACACCAAAATAAAAAAGTTAACTTTATGGCGACAGAAAACTTGACTTCTTAGCTTTTAATAACATGAAATATTAAGAATATTTTTATTTGACACTGAACATTTAACAGCAATAATTGCAAAACATACTTAAGCTTAAGCTGTCAAGTTTCTTTAACGTTTATCCGCAAAAAATATATTTCTCTCTATATTCCAATACCATAATAAATGCTTAGAATCCTCCGAAAATCACGTAGAGATCAATAATCGAGGTTGTTGACGAAAATTTAGGTTATTTTGAGAGAATAAAAATATTTAAAATTCAAATATGACCGAATGTGAGCCGGCAAATGACCTTACCGAAAGTCCTTTCGTTTTCGTTTATAACAGGTACAAAACCACTTTCATTACTCATTCACAATAAATATTCGCTATAATAGCTTCGCTCATTTTAGGGTTGCCTTCGTACATTTTTAAAAATCGAGACATGTTCTTTTGATACTATAAAAAGTCCTCTCTTTCCTATCTTTGACGTGCCATGAGCAACGTGAGCAACATGTGCCATAAGCACAGTTATAATGCCATTAATTTACCGAACTACTATTTTTAAAAAACATGGGGAAAAAAGGTGGATAGAAATTTTAGAAGCAAAAGTATATACTTTATTTATTACTTCCGTTTACCGTCATTAATTTTTCTCATAATAATTAATATACTATCTAGTATTTGTTTACTTTTTTTTTCTGTAATAATGTAAGTATATCAATATAATTACCAGTCGTTTTAGGATATTTTATTAAATGATTTTACCTTATCACATACCTAAATCACCTTAAATTATATTTCTAAATATTTCGATTATTACGCAATCATTTAAAAGTCATAAACAAATTCAAATATGGTAAATTAACTAAATACATATTCGGAACAGTTCATTATTAAAATATCAAATGTAAAACGACGTAATACAAAATCAAAATCAAAAATCACTCGATCTAATAGCAAAGTTGGCAATACTAAATTATTACGTCTTGGAATTTAACGGAATCATGAAATATAATTGCTTTTATTGTGACTAGTTTGCTCGAAACTGGTATACCTAATTATAGGAGTTCAACAACATTGTTGGATAGCGGTTCTTTATTATAAACAGAGTTTTTTGTTATCAATTATCTATGGCTAGTTTTGTTCTTCCAAATGGTTTTTATACAATAAATTTATATTATTTTATGGCGGTTCAAAAATGATCGCAGTACATAAAAGGACTTCAAAGACCACAAAGCAGATTTTATTGTCAAAAGGTTATTATAAGTTGAATCATTATGCGAATGATAATGATGTTTGCAGGTGACTCCCTCTCTGTGCATCCACTAAACTATTATTATTTTACTTATTATATTGACACTTGTACATTTGCAAAAAAAAGAAGATAAACCCGATCGAGTTTCTTACCGGTTCTTCTAGACGACTGAGATGTTTTCCGAACCGGCAGTAGTGTTTTGACGTCCATAAGTGCCTTCTTAGGGTCTAAATTGAATAAAGATTAATTTGGTTTTGATTTTGCATCAATTGAAATAAACAATAGATATAGGTATTTTACTAAAATTAACTACTATTAAATAACTTAATACAATATTATATGATTATTATTAATATGTATAATTTACTTTTCTCAATAAAAGAATTTGATAGTAGTAGATTATACCTACATACGAGTTGTTTTGTTTCTCATTTTCACGATTATATCGAGTCACAGGTAAATATGTCCGTCAGGTCATTACCCTCTCCCCTACCGGTTTTTGAAATTAGGTTTTGGTCTCCAGTGCCTTCTGAGAAGCTAAATAATAAATCATGATGCAGACACGTTCCTCGCTAAGTATGCACTCACATACGGGAAAGTACCAAATGTAATGAATTGGATCGTCATTCTATTAATTCATGTTCCCTCTTTTATTTTCAACTTTTTATTTCTTTTTTTTTAGATCTGACTATACTGTTAGCCTTAGGGGCCCTGAAGCCGCTGCGGCTTTTACAGCTTCAACGAACTTGGACCTTTTTATTTCTACATTGAATATAGTTTTATATTAGGTCTTTACCTATGAAATATCCGTTTTGTATGAAAAAATTTAAACGAATTTTTTTCATGTTATTTTTTTTGTATTAATCGAAGTAATCACCCATGCAATCAATGCATCTTTGCCAGCGCAGTGGCAGTTTATTGATGCCCTTCTTAAAGAAATCAGCTGGACGGGAGGCAACAAATTCTTCAAAGGCATTTTGTACTGCCTCTCGGATATTGAATTTTTTTCCCGCCAAGGAGTTATCCAAATTCTGGAAAAAGTAGTAGTCTGTAGGCGCAAGGTCTGGTGAGTAGGGCGGATAACGGAGAACATCCAACCCTAGTTCTTGCAACTTGGAGACCGTCTGCTGTGCAGTATGAGGTCGCGCGTTGTCGTGCAGGAGCAGCGGAGACGAGCGATTGACCAATGCTGGTTGGAGATGTGCCAGCTTCTCCATCATTGTGTTCAGTTCTTCACAGTACACATCTGCAGTAATGCTCACCCCGTTTGGTAAGAAGCTGTGATGAATCACACCGGCGCTAGACCACCAAACAGTAACCATCACTTTTCTAGGGGTAAGTTTTCGTTTAGGGCATTGTTTAGGTGCTGAACCAGGATCCAACCAACTTGCTGAGCGCTTGCGGTTATCAAACAGAAATCCATTTTTCATCGCAGGTAAAAATGCGGTTCAAAATTCCTTCATTTGTATGTCTGTTGAGCAGTGCAAGGCACGTCTCGACGCGTACTTCGCGCTGGCGATCATTGAGTTCGTGGGGCACCCTTTTGTCAAGCTTTTTTACCTTGCCAATTTGACGCAAATGGACCAATATTGTTTTGACGCTAACGTCGAAAGCTGCTGCTAATTCAGCCGTAGATTGTATATCATCAGCTTCCACAATCGCCTTTAATTCGTCATTGTCGACCAAAGTCTTCGGACGACCGCGAGGTTCATTTTTCAGGCCGAAATTCCAAAACGGAAGTGAGCAAACCAATAACAGGTGGTGCGTTGGTTTGTAGTGTTAGCTCCGTAAACGTCGTTAATGTTGCGTGCCGCTTGTGCCGCGTTTCTGCCACAACGGTACTCATATTCCATAATTACTCGAATTTTTAACGTATCCATGATGACAAAAAAGATTGAAATGCGATGAAAATGTAACACTAATCAATAAACAAATGACTACTTTTGGAGAAAGAATTCCATGTTTTTAAAATGAAATTAATTTGAAATTAGAGTTCTTAGCCAAACAAAAATTATTTTGATTTGAAATAGCCAGTACTGCAGAACGGCAATTTCATAGGTAAAGACCTATTATTAATACCTTCTTGTCCACAAATTCTTTAATTTAGTTTTGTAGGTATATTTTGTAAGTTTACAATCCAAAACCAGCAAAACCAACTTACCCAATGACAGTGTACATCAATATTATGTAGGCCTATAAAACGTCAAGATATAAGGCTCTATATACTCAATATACGATGTCCGGCTAACTATACTTTGGTAATTTCTCGGTTTCTCATTCAGAAGGAAGTTGTAGACCCTAAAATGTTCAAAGTTTAACAAGTAATAAATTTTGTTTGTTGGCTAAACTTTATCCGATAGCCCATATCAATTACCAAGTTAATGTGGGTTTTGGTTTCGGTAATGGGAGATTTGAATTTAGGGATATGGTTTTTGTTCGAAAATTCAAAAGTCTTTTAGGTAGATAAACAAACCTTAATCTAATTCATAAATATCGATAAACGTAGAAATATTCATAGATACTGTAAATATTTATGATAATTAGTATTTAATAAAATATATGCTAATTTAATATTAATAAAAAAAAAATTATGGTTCACGAACCAGTCATCACACCCGTTAACGCGCACATATTTATTTATAACAGTTATAATTTAAAAGAAAAATGTGGTCTTAAAAAAGTGAACATTACTTGCACATTAAAACATTACACACTACATTTACATTAACATTTAAAAAAATAATTAATACATGGATCTATCTGTGTTTCAATAACACGACTTAAACTTAGACTTTAGTGAAGGTAAAAAACAAGAAAAAAATATCGGGATGGTTCCTTATACTGTTATATCCAGAAAAAAATTCGATACAACGGAGAGTGTTGGCCCAACATTAGTCCTGCAATGAGGCATCTAGAAAGAGTTACTGTTAATTAAACGACTGAAAATTAAATATCTGCAGTCGACGAAACAGTGGATCAATTTATAAAGTGGACTAATATATTGGCCTATCCTTTAAGGGCTGTAAGTGTCCTACTAAAACAATGAGGCCTTTTTCCAAGGGTAGGCAAAGACTTATTAATCACTACGCCAATCTACGACGTATTAGTGATTGCAAACGTTCCGAAATTAACAGTTATAAATTTTTCCACATATAGTGATACTACAAAAACAATTCTCAAACGTACCGGTTTCCTCACAGTGCTCTCTTTTACCGTAAGCCAATACTTATTAAAATTAGCAATTGTACGTGAATTCCGAAAAACTCGTTCGGTTCGATATTCCACCGGTCTGAACCACTCATCCACCACGACTACTTTATTCTAATTACAGGTCTCATAACTCCCGATGAAGTTTCAGAGACTTGCAGTTATAAATTGCATATAATGAAACACCCGTGAAAACCTTGGCAGACATCTCAACCGCTGCAAGCGACACCAGCTGCTATTAAGTAATCGGTAAAATATACACGATCATTGTGTCTACAGATAGCGTCTTGTACAGTCAGTAACAAAAATCCTATTATAAATATAATATTTATGTGAGTTATTGAAGTGATAACTTCCTATGGGAGGGTAAACCGGTTCGTAACGTAACCCGTTACGGCGCCATTAATAGTAGCATAGTTTCAGTCAATCCTAACAACACGCTCGTAGCCTAGCGGTCGTAAGCGTGACTGCTAAGGCCGACGTCCTAGCTCCGAATCCTCGCCGGCTGCTCTCTCTCTTTCGTTTGGTTTTTTTTTTCTTTTTGATTAGTTTTAAGTTATCTCTTCTATCGAGCGTCCCGAGACGCACAATTTTTTTATTTCTACATACTTCCAATGCTTTTTTTCTTCCATTGTAAGAGAGCAAAGTGATATCACCGTCCGTAAAGGAAGTACAGTGCAACTCATAAAATAACTGTGATCACAGATAATGGCAATCCGTCGACAGTTAATACTGCAAGCTTCTTGGCAGCTGGATATACACAGACCGATCCCAAAAAGAGGTATTGTAACGACTTTATCATCATCTACATCGTAGGTTCCTAAAGTGGTTCACATGGACCCCTAAGGGTCGATTTTGAACTTCAAGGGGTCCACGTTGGCGAAAACAAAATAGTTAATTCCATTTAAGCAAGTCGTGACGAAAACTTCGACTTTCTTTCTGTAAATACAATAATAAAGTATGATAGTACATTTAGCACTTACATAATATGTTTTTTACAATGAACACATATAGGTAAATATTTCTAATGTTTATGGAATTTGGGATCGCTGATGGGATGACCTTGTAAATTTATTTTTATATATAATTTTTTAGACCTGTACTGATTTTACTCGTAAAGACTTGTTTTTTTGTCTTCGCAATTTTGTAAAAAAATTGTTTAGTGGGCAATTAGTGGGTAAAAAAAAATAAAGTTTGGGAACCATTGATCTACATGGTGGTCGTGATCTAGTCGGGATTCTTTATTAGATATACTTGTAAGCGGCTGGTTGACTCTGGAACGTGGCACGATTAAGTGTGCCACTACGGCGTGTTTTACACCCTGATAAAACACAATCCGCAATCCGGTCGGATACAATTCCTGCATTCTACTACTCAGCAAAATTAAAACCTATGTACATTATTTTATGTAAACATTTTTATCACAGTCTGTACGGTTGTAACCTTTAATGCCATATTGACATTTATATGATTTAACAGCATAGTTCGCTGTTCGGTAATTCACTTGCAATAATGTATTTAATCGGTTTTATTCTACCTTTTTATTGAGAATAATAACATTGTCTACTCGTACCACGACAAGTAACGCCAGGAGGAAATTGAAAACAACAATCGCGCCTTTTATTCATAAATCTACAGATTAGCGTTGATAATTATTTTAAATATCAAACTTACCAATAATTAATTATAAAATATACGTATCAAATATAAACGAGAGAAGAACCAAAAACAATAGTATTTTATTTTATTTTAGCTTTATAAAGGCACTAATGATAATTAAGACACTAATACCGGTTGAAAAAACATCCCGGTCATTGAGAAGAACCGACAAAAAACACGATCAGGCTTATAATTTTTTTTTACTGTGTTAAATATAATCGTATTATTTTAGTAGATGTACATTAAGGGAGTAATTTCTAAATATCACTATCGTCGATGTCAACTAAGCGGATTACGTCACATACACAAATGACTTTTGTTAATCAACGCGTGTATTTTCTCCCGATTTCCTCACCGCCGAATACTGACATATCCGTATTTTATTTCAAAGACCCAGTGGTATTGAAAATTATTTAAGTTTCCGTGTCTTGCAAAGAATAGAGTCCAAAACAGTGCTACCACACATTTTACATAAAAACTTGTCTATATGCGTTGATGACCAACCAAATAAGCAATAGATGAGATGTTTGACCTTTACTAGCCTTTAGCGTAAGTTTTGCTGAGATCAATACATACAAATACATAGATTGACAAGGTTTCCCATCACGTGAACTATGACCAAATGTTCATGTAATATCGTTAGATAATAATGAATCATACTTATTTTGTAACAGGGCGGTTAGTACCGAAATCGTACATGAATTGATACATTTTTAATAACACGAATGCGATGCAAAATTGTGATGAATGTGAGTACCTGCTGAAAATAAATTAGATTATAGTATAATTCGTTTTATTTTTATATACATTAAATGTAATAATACTGTATTTATATTAATATAAAAAATACCTTCACTGAAACAAAAAGTTTCCTAAAGAATACACATAACATATATTTATTTTTTTGCTCGCAAGCGTATTTTAAATTAAAATCAAATCATAACTAGTTTATTTAATTATGGCCCTAGAAGGCACTTACGACCGTTTAATCACTACTACCGGTTTGGAAAACATCCCAATTATGACGAAGAGCTGATAAGAAACTCGACCGGCCCCCTAATGAAGTATTTCAAAAGAGCAAAGAATTATTAGAAATCGCCAAATACCGCTTCAGAGTGGCAAATTAAGATTATGTTTGGTACATTATATGTCGCTGGTTTAGAGTATACAGTTCATAATTATTATGTTATATTACTGGATGTACTCCCTGTATTCCATACTGAATAAATTTTTTTGTTGTATTTTAGGTGCAAGCAATGCAATTATTCAAATTCACTTAAGTACATTACCATGTGGATTATATATGTGATAATACTAAATAAATTCACAACTATATAAAATATAACAATCTGATTAATAACGTAAGCGGCAACATTTATAATTTATTACTCACGCAGTAAAAACTTGCAAAAGAGTGTTTGTTAATACCTCATTAATTCATTTTCTTCTTTACATAGTTTATGTTTAAAAATGAGTATACATAAAAAAATCAATGTTTAAATTAGAAAGAAATGAAGAATATTTTGTGATTTCATCGCAATTATATTTTCTTTTTTCAGAATATCTTACTATTTAATGTACCACAATGACAGATTATAAAGATACCGTCAATCTTTATAATCGTAACGTTTATGGTTTATGGATAAAAATAAAAATAATCGGGATAATTTCTCCGGAATAATTTATACACTTCGAGATAACATATCCTTGTATATTTGTACTTTTTTATTTATTTCAAATTAGGGATTCCAGTGGATTGCGGCAGGATCCACTCGGCCCTATCTAATTATGAATTTATCTATATAGAATTTATTAAATTGAAGTGTCTGTTTGTAATGTCAAAATAACAGCTTTTTACTAAATAAATATGAAAGTATATACGATACCTATAACAAAAAATCAATTTTCTAAATTTTTTCTGTCTGTCTGTTTGTTCCGGGTAATCAGCGTAACGGCTGGACCCTATAATAACCTTTTATGCACCTGTATCTTTGTACATACTTTCCGTCCATGATTATTGCTCTGCTCCTTAGAGTTGAACCGTGAAGATATATAGCACCTTCCTCAATTAAAAGGTTATAAAATTCAAAAATAGTTTTTCAAATTTGATTCCTATGTCCAGATTTTACAGATTTCAAACGAACAATCTCATGAACGTTGAAAATGTACCTATATTACATAGTATAGACTATAGATTAAGTAGCAAACGTTGAAAGCTCAACTAAGAAACCAACTGTACCAACGAACCGTTCGATAATTTTATTATAAAATAACTAATGTTATTTATCACGAGCTAACCACAGTTAAGTTGTCACCTAAGCCTATTCTATTACTCGCTTTCACGTGAGAAGTATCGGTTACTTCATACTCCTTTTATACACGTCAATACGTTCCAGAAGTTTTATGACGGTTAAATATGATATAGTATAATATAAGTATGGTTAATAAATAAGATATAAGTCACACGTAATAAGTTCGCAAACGGTTATTACATCTAATTTTATATAAGTCGACAAACTACACGACTGAAATACACGAATAAAAAAAATTAATGGAATAAAAGTAAGTTAAATAAAAGCACTTCAATTTTTAATTGTAAATATCTTAAGTTTTCTGTATTACAATATTAGTTCGTGTGACATTTACATTAGATTTTTCTTAGTTAATTTATTATCAACTGTCGCTGGTGTTTATTTTTTTTACAAACATTTTTAACAAGAGTTAAAAACGCATAGCGCCCTTCGTTGTAATAATAAATTAAACTTTGAAACCACTGTATTCGACAACCGTAACAACATATAAAGTGAATCAGGTAGTAATAAGTTCAGTAATAGTTCAACCAGTATTTTGAACTACACGTTTGTATACTAATAAGGATCTCATACTGTATAAATCCTGAGTAATTAAGGTCAAGTGGTTGCAAATGGTATGTCATTTCATTAAACTTATTAGACAACAATACATTTTATGGTTGCAAAATTTGCATTTATGTAATACTCATTAAGTATGAGTGATGAAACTGATGAAAGAAAGAGAATGAAGACATAAAATTGTAGTTACGTTTGTAAAGTCACAAACCATAGTTGACAACGTATTCGATAAAAATTGTTGACTATAAAAATGCCGCTTAGAGTTGACGCAAATGTAAAAAGGGACCAATAATAAATTAGAACAAAGTTTCAATATTTCTATCTACTCCAGAAGGAATATGGCGTGAAGTTGGATTTATAGGTAATATTGTGTAATATTCATATGCATTGTTTGTGGTAATGGTACTTAATTCATAATGGCCTTACAATTTTATATACACGCATCTAAGATCGCTAGAATACAAAAAAATATAGGAATTTCAAATCGCACAACATTGCATCGTTGCAAATTCCAATGAAATATACTTAATGATTTGTGTATATTTAACGACATACAAATAAGCACTGCGCCTCTAATGATATAGTATTGAACGGTAGCCAAATACTTACGAAATGTAAACCTCGACACAGACTGCAGACATTGTAATGATGTGTAATAATTCTAATAATCAATATCAAACTAGGATGTGTTAAGTATTGCAGATTTTAATATAATATGTAAACCTTAGATTCTTCTCGTAAAGTCTTATTTTAAAATTATTTCATATATTACATTTTAAAGCTCAAGATATTTTGTTTGTTTGATAGCGTTAATCTCTGGAAATTGTATTTTATAGCCTACTAGCAAACCCGGCCACAGGTTGCTGTGCTATTTTGGAGTCCATATGGATAGACAAGTATGATGATTGGCTACACTGGTGCTTTAGTGGCCGGTGGTGTGGTGGAGATTGGTATAATTTTAACATGGGTGAATCTGTGAGGTGCAGCTAGTTATTTTCTAAATATGACATAACTTACCATCACGCCTGTAGCCTCGAAGGGTTAGGCCAGAGGTGTACATATACACGCACAGTTCGCCGCGTATGTTTTTAGGTCACATGTAATAGGAGGCGAGCCTATTGCCATTAATTGAGCACAAAGCAAAACTCCGAACTGCTACTGAGAATTACATAGGAAAACACTATAACACTTTGCTGCTCGGCCTGGGAATCGAAATCAGAACCTTGAGCATAGCAGTTGCGTTTACGACCATTAGACTAGGCATTTATGAATCTTAGTGCCGGTTAATGCAAGAGACGAATGAAAGAACATTACATGTGACAGAGATGTGAATATACCAGAAGAAAGTATAAAATAGCACCAGTGACAGAAAAGTTGAGGTAGGTTAGCATGGTATGGGCATGTCATGGAGAGAGATGAAACTCATATAACTAGAAGAGTGTTAAGTATGAAAGGTGTTGGATGTATGAGTAGAAGAAGACTGAAGAATGTATGAATGGATTGTGTGAGGAGGTGTGAATACTGAGATGACAACTGGCATAGAAGACTGGAAGAAGACAATATGTTGTGTTGACTCACTTAGGTGGAATAAAGGAATAAGAGAAGATATTCAAAATCTTCTCCACACAATGTGCTACTTACGAAGGTGAAACGTGTTCCAATTATTCTCTTAGATTTTACCATAGAGTAGAAAGCGTCATATGAAAATCATCAAATATGGACGAAAGGAAACATTTAAAAATAACTTTGTATTATATAATGTTTTTATTTTATTTATTTAAATAAATCTACAGCTTTTAAATTCTGGTAACATACATTTAGTCCAGAGATGATTTCAGTTGTATTACAAAAAATCTAATCTCACCCTAAAGAAACTCTTAATTATTATTTGCATCAAAAATAACTTAACAATCGTATTTTAGTATATGGGTGGCTGAATTTATTCCTGTGTGTCTTTATATATGTACTAATTACGTATCTAGTCTATCTAATACTACAAAGTGAGCAATTCTTGTATATATAATATATATATATATATATATTTGTTTTCTCGGAAACGGCTTCAACGATTTGGATGAAACTTTGTATTTAGATAATGTTAAACATTATCATGATGTTAGTTAGTTTTACGATTAGCATTTATTGTTGTTATTACAACTTCAACCACCGAAACAAACAAAATGACAAGACAGTAAGTAGTATTCTTTCAGATAAAACATGCTAAGTGTTAACCATATATGTGATAATACATCATTGAGTATCAATTGTCACTTGTAAGAGTTAAATATGCATAATAGAAATGTTTGCGTGTAAGTTTCGTAAGTTCTAACAGAATTTCAATGTTATTAACAACACATCACAAAATTATTTAACCTTGATAGTTACCGATTAATTATGTTTTTATTTCACTATTTGATAAATCTTTACTATTGTTATAAATGCAAAAAAAAACTGTCTGTTTGTTTGTTACCTTTTCACAATTAAATCTCTGAACCAATGTTATGCCTTAAAGGTAGCCTGGAGAAACGCATAATATGTAAAACACGCACAAAAAATCGGCAAAAACATAGTACCGTAATATTTTATAAATACCTTCTTCCAAAAAACTATAGTTTATTACATTCGATCGGATAAATTTATATCTATTAATTAATATAATATATTATTATATGGTTTATGATCAAAAGCCTAACGTTTTAATGACAAGGGCTAAAATCATTCAGAAACGAGTAACCCTTGTCAATAAAATTTATGATTTTAATTGTTATCTTTATTTTCATCGTGGGTCAGCGTTGATTAAGGTTATATAAATATAGCACATATGATAAGACCAAAACTATAAAAGTGTTAGAAGTTTCAATTATTCGTGTAAAAATGACTATAAAGGTTATCACTTAGATGAAAAATTAATTTACAGAGCATAATAAACATATAAAACAAATTATAACAATGTGTTTATTAATTTACTCTGACACCGTTTTATCTTCCAGCTGAAGCCAGCAAGGGCTGACGCTACAGCTGTTTGAGCAGAGGACCTCAAGCGGTGCAAACATACGTCCCTTGGCCACGGCTACATATTAGAGGCATTGTAATCGATACCCTGGAACCGTGGGAACCAGAACTAGAACCAGCGAGCTGGCCAATAACTCGGTCAGCGATTAAGCATTGCCATACAAAGAGCGGCCGACCTTCCGGCGACAATTTGGATATCATCCACTACTTCTAGTTTTGTTTTAAGTTTTGTATAATATTGGTAGACAATTTGAATACTATTTAATAAAGTTCAATTAACCTAAATAATTCAATAATAAATATAAATCTATATGGTACTTGACAGCTCAGTGCATGATCCACCGACAACTAATAATAGCTTTGCTACTTATCAATAAGTAAGCTCGAAATCTAATCTTAATGTCACATGAACTAATATGCTTATGCATAAGATTTAAAACATGACTATACTATAAAGTACTTAAGTGCTTACTCTTTACATGGGCAATAAATACAATAAGTATACATTAATACATTCATACATGTCTAATATTCTATTTGATCGTTTGTTGCACAATTATTATCTACATACGATATTATGTAAAGAGCATGAAGGTCACAGTGATACTGACCTTTGAATTTATAAGTGGATTATGTATTTTAAAAATAGAAATGTTTGAGAATTGCTACATTCAAATCCATTTAGACTTATAGTGTTACAGAAGTCATGTTAAAATTCGAAAAAACATTATAAAATACATACAAACATAGATTAATACATACAAATATAATTAACCTACTTTAAAAATTAAATGTTTAATAGAAAAAATAAATTTCGATGATCATTTTGCGTTACAAATCATTTATGATTATTAATAATACCATTAATACAATTACTAAAACATTTTTAATAAAATCTTCAAATAATTTAAAATTATCTTTACTTGTCCAATTTCCTTTTGGTGTTGTGATATTGAGAATTTGTATTAGAGTTTAAAATCAAATTCTTCACCAAAATTATTAATATATTATACATACTATTTAATTGAACGGTACTCTCCTCTATTACCTAGTATTTCTTAAAGGCACATAAGGATCTTCTATTGACGCTGTTATTATAACATTCTTTTTCAATTTATTGAAAGTAAAGAAGAAGTATAATCAACCTCTTCTTCATAGGTCAGCTACAGAAAGAAGCTACGAGGGCAACCTCAACGAGTGGACAGGAATTTAAAAATTTGCTGAAATGTTGATATATTGGTACAAGACAGAAATGTCAAAAAAATTTGGAATCCGTACTTCACTAGCAGCAGAGGAACCCCCCCCCCCCCCCCTATCTATTAAATTTAAGAGTACTATTTTACCTATCTTAACGTGCACCACTTTATACCATTTTCTAAATACCCATTAAGACAATACAATGAAAAAAAATCATTTCTTGCTTCAGTCTAATAGTATTCGATTTCTACACTTACAAGATATTAACTAATTGGCAAATTACCGAACTTCTATTGAAATCATTAACTTCCTAATTACCGCATTACATATTTTTTACGTAATTTATAGTTTTAGAAAATACGCTATGTTATGAAATTTTACATTTTATAATTGACAACGCAATATAAAATTATAAATAACCTGGTATAACATGTTACATGATGTAAAAAAATCCTGACTGTTTGACAAATAATTTTTAGGTGCGGCCAAAAAACTCAAAGTTCACGACCTTTGCAATTTATCGACTATTTTAGCAGACGTCGTTGTCTTTTTAATGAAATATATATAATTTTCCTGTTGTCGACCACACCGTAGACTTTCATTGGAATGTGAAGTTGTTTACCTGCAACAATAATAAAAAATTAATTGATGATATAGGTTCTTCATATTTTAGTTTAAAAAGGCTTATTATCCTGCAAGTGCGTATAAAATTGCTTAGAACAATCAAAGCTACATTACCTAACCTCAGAAACACTAAGTTCATACGCAAATGATACAGCAATTATATCTCGACCAGCAAGCATATTTCTATGGGAACTGTGGTCGAAAACGAACGTTGGTTGATTTCCAGAGCTGGATTAAGGATATCTAATATACGCTTATTTACGGATATCTAATTTCTCAGAAACCGTTCTAACAATTTGGGTGAAATTATGTATTTATGAAATATTTTACTATCCAAGTTTACCTACATAGATTTTTTTTGCAGCACACTGAATACCATTGACTTAAAAAAAATTTTCTGGTATGTAATAATTAATTCATGAGGTTTTTGATAGCTTTTAACAATTATTACCGAAATGAACTAGTGAGAAATCGAAAAAAATTTCTAATTTTATGCATTTTCTGTAATTATATTTTATAAAAAAATTAAAAGTGCAGACCTGTACTGATGTAACTAATCATCAGTGATAGCGAGGAATTCGCATTTGTTTGGTATATTCATAAAATAACGTACAAAACAAATTACACTATTTCCTGAAATAAGCTACTATTTTTCTAAATACGTCTCTGTATAAGCAAGCACATCTAAAGGTTACAAACATTTCTATGAGAAGACGACTAATTACAGAAATTTGCAAACCGGTGGTTCTCACAGTGAAACAAAAGTAAGTTAGCACTATTGCTCATGTGGTGGGTGTAATCTAATTACTGATTCACTTTGGTCTGGTTTGTATAAACGATGTGTACAGATATTTATTACATATAGCTATATAAACAAGCAATGTTTTATATTCCAACTGAAACCATAGTATAAAGATATTGATTACTGCATAGTAAAATCAAACATTTAAATTGGAAATAAAGTATGTTTTTATGATTACCTTATTATGAGTACCTATCTATTTTTTTTTCTTTATAGGCTTATCTTATACCGACTATCTCATCTGATTTCAAATGAAGTTGTAGCCCAAGATAGTAATATTTAAGACTTGTGGAAGGGACTAGCTGTAAAGTCAAGACAATAATATGTTTGACAATATATTTTCAACTTCAAAATGGTTAGTTAGCCAGTCGGGCTTTACAAAATGCCCTAAAACCATGCTAAGGTTTCTTCACTATATTTTTCTTCACCGAAAGTGCAAGTTTGTTGTAGAATTCGAACCCACGTCGATCGACGCGGTGTCTGAACATGTTAACATTGAGCCATAATTGCTTAAAACCTAGTAATGTAGATTCTGAACTTCACTTTAATTAACTAATATAACAAATTTTACATACAACCTATTGATATTTTCTATATTAGCTAAACCTTTAAACTGTGATTGTAATATGATATAATGGTTATATTTAATTTAATGTAATACCAAACTAACATCTGCGGTCAAGATAATTGATTTGTTAACCTTTACAATGAAGTAACATTCGAATACACATTTATTGTTATAACATTATATAGTATTATATCACAAAAAGAAAGCACAGTAATATTATATTTCTTTAAAAACGATTCACCAATGAATCTGCCATAATGAATTTAAGAAAATGGTCGATTGATTACAAGCACTTTGTGCTTTACGGTAAGTTTTAAATTATTTTTTATTTGCTAATAGCGTAATAATTTATAACAATTATAAAATCAAAACTAGGAGGACTTTGGCTGTGTCTATTATGTTTATCTTTTTATTGTTGTAGTCGTCAAATTTGTTTGCTGTACGTTTGAGCATGACTGTAAAAAAGGGCAATTTTCGTCATTTTAAAAGGCTCCTAGTTTTTAATAATAATTTTTTTATGAAAAAAAAAAATGAAAACATAAGGACATGACAGTGGTAGATATAAATTTTACAGTAGAAAAGTATTATTAGCTCTTGTACCATTATACAGGGAGGAAATAGAGGAATACGTTTATATTGGCAAAACGCTGCCCGCGTTTCCTCCTAACATGAATTTTAAAAAGCTTATTAGTTTTTTAAATATTAAATAAATCCTTTTTAAGTCAACTTTACCTTTATATAGTAAGACGGTCACTTATCATAAATTTTATTTAAACATCGGATTGAAGCGTCCACTTTAATACAATATTTTACATTTAACGATGCTTAGTGATTCAGACTAACATCATACTTTAAATTAACAGCGTAATTTATTACTCATATAAATATTTAGAAACAAACTTTGTTGGACGTCAAACATATACTATGGATTTTTAAATTTAATCAATAGGTGTATTTGTTAAAACCTATTAGGTAACATGCTTTAATATAATAAATATTTTATTACATCTTTTTATTTGGTACAATCGTTTGTTCATGCGTTTGCACCAAACCAATTGATATACCAAAATTAACGCATTCTTTATTATTAATAAAACGAAATTATTTCATTAAAATACAGCGTATTAAGTCAATCGACTATAAGATATGAATGAGGTCAACTTTGGATTACATGTATATAGTAAAGCGTAGTATAGAAACAGGTCGATACGTATAGAGCCTTCGAGTTCGAGGTGATCGGCTAAACACTACTTTTATATCTCCGTTACTATATTGTTTAACACCTGTGATAAGAAAATTCGCGTGACTATTTGATAGCGTGCGGTCTGTTAATTAACATTGTTATGTAATTACATTATATGTTGTATGTTTTACTTTTGAAAATAATGTTAATTTACTAAATTCAAAATTATTAAAAATTAATATAAATTACATTATAGGAATTATCTGAAATATACAGCAGTACTTGAGTTGTTATATAAAAACCTTAATTTTATTTATTATATCTTTTTTTTAAATTTACCATTCAATTTTACTATTGACTAAAGTAACATATTTTTCATTTACACATAACTCTTCAATTGACTTGCGTAAACAGAATTGTTATTTTAAAACACATTTTCTCTATGCGAATAATACCTACTTCAATTTGCATATTCAGGTCATGTATATTGTAAATATCATATAATAATAATAACGGTATCTTCAACATTTCTCTTCTTAAATAAGCATAATGTTTATTATAAAATCTTCATAAATTATGCCAGTTTGTACGAGCAGTGAAAATCTTTGATGTGAATGCGTCGACTTACACTTGCATATCTACTGTGATCAAATGCCATCATATAATTTAAAAAAAAGATTACGTCAATAATACGATAGAAACAGGGGCACTTTAAAAATATATGGCTATATTGTTAATTCTAGGGTAAATTGATTACCATACAAAAACCTCTAATAATTATAATTAGGTAATTACTTCTGAGGTACGTAATTAAAAGGGAGAAAAAAATTCAAGTGAAAATCCATATTAGTAACAGTTTAGTTAACAAGTAATTAGGTGTCGGTAGCATTACATTACATAACATGACGTTACGAGAAATGCGAAAGTTTACCGTCATTTCTCCGATACATACGAAATGTTATCGAACTTCTCCATAGACGATTTCTCGCTGACTTTGCAAATATGCGAAGTTAGATTCATACCCACAACATACAGAAAACTAACCAAATGATTCATAGAAAACACAATTACAATAAAAATAGTTGACAAAGCAATTTTTATTTTTATTGATACAGACATTTACATGTTGAATCTAATAACGTTATATACCATGTTCGTTCATTAGAGATAGATATTGATTTGTAATTAATTAATTATTTCTGTTTAAAGACGTTGTTCTGCCCTTTCCGGTAGTTAAAAGTCAAGCCTTTTGAGACTTTAGGGTTCTTAAGGCTAACAGTATAGTCTGGTGGAAAAAGGCTCGATCACAGTGCCACTTATCGGGACCGAACATAGCTACAAACCATCACCTACATAAAACAAAAGTTCAAAAGTTACACGATTACTAACAGACGCACACAAGATTTTTGTAAGTTATATTTATAAGATTATCAGCATAGCAGAAAATGCGGAGAAGGGGGTACCCGGCTCACCGACATTGCCACGGTCATAGCACAAAGAAAGTGGCAGTGGGCAGGCCACATATTTCGCAGGAATGATGATAGATAGGATAAAGCAGTACTGCAGTGGAGACCCAGAACTAATTATATAACCGTGGGTAGGTTGCCGATTAAATGAACTGACGATTTGCTTAAGGTAGCAAGGAGAACTTGGATGTGAACTGCCTTGGACAGACGCAATGAAAGAGGCCTATACTTAACTTGGGTAGAAATAGGCTGAAGAATAAAAAGAGACAGTATTGACTCACCATATCAACTTTAGGAACAGATCTTTGCTGAATGTTTATATCTGTATTTACCACATACCTCTATAGTAAATATATGTGGGATGTTGGCAAAAGTTTAGATGTCGAATTAAAAAAAAAAAAGAAACTCGCGTCGATAATAAGATAGGTGGCGACACGAGAGATTGAATAATGACGTTTGGGTGAAGACGGTGTGTTTTGTAACTGTTGTAAGATTGTGATTTTAAGACGAATTGTTTGTGTATTCCAGTAGTAAAGACGTTTTCCAGTTAATAAGTGTTTTTTCTTTGTCTACATCCCACATACATATGTGTGTAATTTAGTATGCTTGTTACTTTCTTACTGAATATAAAATGAGATAAAAAGTTATCTAATCAATAAAAATATATCACTTTTGAAAAAAAAAAAAAAAAAAAAACTGAAGTCCAGTCGCCAAACGCTAGTATGTACGATCAGATTATACAAGTCATTAGCACGTTCATTACCTTAGTCTGCGTTCTCATGCTACCACTTACACTAACTGAATATTTGCTTTTTTTTAAACCGCTAGACGTCGAATGTACACTGAGCTTTGAAATTTTGAAGCATGGTCGGCAATACACTATTTTAAATAAATTTATTTTCATTTACATATAATTACTGTAACCACTTGTAAGATGTATCATTTCAATAAAACATGTAACATCGTCGAAATAGCTTAAGGATAGTAACACAATAAAAAATATATAATATATTCAGTCTAACTTTTTCAGTATTACGATAAATTTAATTAGAGCTTATTAGCTTAGAGATATACTTCATAATTGTTGAAATATGAGATATTTCTTGTTATTTTATTTTAGGTATAAGACATTGTTTTTCGTTATGCCAAATGGATTATCAAATCTTAATCCTCACTTTGCGTTTGCCATTATTCGCTGTTGTAATCATTATAGCATAATAACAGACAAATTTCAAATGCACGTAAATATATCTAACACAAAAAATTACCAATCAATATCAGTAATTCTCAGAAAATGTCAACATGTAATTGCACTTAAAATTAATTAACTACATTATTAAAATTAACAGTCTATTTACATAGGTGTTATATAACATTTAGTTAGAAAATCAGTGTCAAAAATAATATAAACATAGCCTTGTAAATATATTTATGTATGTATGTGTTTGTTTCTCTTTAATGTCGGTCGGGTCAGACACTTTTCCAATTTAGCTCTCATCCTGCGATAAGGAACTTTATTCTAATAAAATTATCGACATTAACAATAAAACAGAACTGGGAATAAGAATTACCTAATGATTTTCCTTATAGCCATAATGTTTACATATTTAACCATCTAAAAGAAAGTCGTCTACCAGGCACATGACCGTGAAAGTTCGCGGAACATTGAAACAATGTAAAAAGTATAATTCTACGACTTTTATGTGCAACAACGTAAGACAGTTATGCAATTCCTACAATACCAAATGTTAAATTAATGACTACAAATTTTATCTTAGTAATTAATTCTGTGAACTACACTAAACTCGTTACAATAACTGTCTTTGTCTTGTTTCGGGATCAACCAATGTTAATCAGTTGTTAAGAGACTGGCATAACATATGCGACTAACAGTGGATAGCGGATTTATCAGTGGTACCAGTTGTTTTGGAATAGTACTGCGCTTACAATCAGGCCTGATGCCTACACTTCGCCGAGCTACTATATAAAGAAGCAACATTATTAAAAAGGAAACAAATTACCCGAGTGCAACAAAAAATTAACCATTTTTTTTTTGCTTTTTATTTGATTTCTACACCTCGTACTTAAATATTATACATCCTATGTCACTTCTACATTCAAGACGAAACTAACGACACCACGTATGCTAAAATCCATTAAGCCGTTTAGGCTACAGAGCGTGCCAAAGAAATAGATATACATACATATGCTCGAAATATATAAGCCTCCTTTTTCGCAGTCAGGTAAAAACGGCATTTTTATAGAACTACGGTGAAAAAAAAGCATACTTTAATACCACAGGTATCAGTAGCGCATTGCCGACCTTGATTTGAGCTCTGGAAACTATTATACTCTAATCTACTTTACCGGTCGGGCTGCCCCAAGTACAGAGAAATCGCCAAAGAAATTTATATGTACCCTACCTCTCTTTTTTTTACTATCATCGGCTTGACACAAACAAGCAGGCGGCCAGTCGTAAAACACTAAGCCGAATCTCAGTTCACATCATTCAGAAACAAGCGACCCAGCTTAGTTGATATAAAAGCAAGAAGAAGACGAGATTAAATAGTAAAAATAAATACAACAATCAATTAGTAGTTTATGTCCAGTTATAAAATGACCAACTTCAATGATTTTGAGGAGTTTCGTGATGTTTCTTCGAATTCGAAGGTCAATGCTAATGAAATTAAAAAGGGTATCTTGAGGTATCCCCTTTCCAACGATAAAATAATCATCTATTCATAAATCGGTTCATAAAAAAGTTATGGCAGACCAACAGTTTGAAAAAAATTGCATCATTACATACCATCACGCCTGCATCCCTGAAGGCTTAGGCAGATGTGTACTAATGTACACCACAGTTCGCCGGGTATGTCTTGAGGTTCCATGTAATAGGAGGCGAGCCTATTGCCATTAATCGGGCACAAAGCTAAACTCCGAGCTGCTACTGAGAATTTCATAGAAAACCCCAATAACACTTTGCTCGACCTCGGAATCGAACCCATTACCTCAAGCATAGCAGTCGCGATTACGACCGTTAGGTTAATGGTGTCATTAGTATAGTTAAAGTAAAAAGTAATATAATAATAGTACATTAGTATAATAGAGTAAATTCCTCCTTTTTTTGAAGTCGGGGTTAAAATACTAAAAATATAAAAGTTAAAAACATGACGTAGTGAATAATCCTCGAGGTCAATAACAATTAACACTTTTGAAGGAGCAATATTTTACAATACTTATACCAATTTGGTATTTGTCAGTAACATAACTTATATAACGTATGGCTAAATTTATTGACAGTAAACGACTTTATTATTATTATATACAACCGCGTGGGTTATAAATATTGAGAAATTTTGCATAATGATAGGACAGACCTTTACAAAAATAATAAACCATCCATTTTACGTCATACCAAATCCTAAGTTTAATAGTCTAAAATAATACAATCCACTTGTCTCTATTCCCGTAAAATGTAAAATCCCAGAATAATAATAAGTTTCCCTTCCGAGATTTAAATTTACAGAATATGTACAGATTAATAAGAAAGGAAGGGCAAACAA
This sequence comes from Saturnia japonica, assembly GCA_033032175.1. Classification (NCBI taxonomy): domain Eukaryota; kingdom Metazoa; phylum Arthropoda; class Insecta; order Lepidoptera; family Saturniidae; genus Saturnia; species Saturnia japonica. Next base: position 16,317,172 of record CM065311.1, on the reverse strand, counting down.
AAGTCTCTTAGGAGATTTATCTCTCTCTGGGACAGCTTACATAACATAACATACCATCACGCCTGTATTCCTCAAGGGGCTAGGCAGAGTTGTACTAATGTACACCCACAGCTCGCTGGGACATCCTGACTGGTGAAACACCGCCACCCTACAGAAGATCGCAGCCGAATAATTTCGTGTTGTATTCTTGCTGTAAGTAGGGCTTCCAGAGCTCCTAGGGAAATGGGGATTCAAGGTTACAGACCGCTTACCATCAGGTAGGCTGTACGCTTCCTTACCACCTTAGTTGTATAAAAAAAATATTTATAGTACTTTGAATACATTCACAAAAAATATTATTTCGAAGAAACTTATTACTTTTTTAGATTGCTGTATTGAAATACCTACATAAATTATAGTACTTTGTTTCACCTATGTATAAAAAAACTTGAATGCAAAATGTGATTATTACCCATAAAATAGTAGACCACTTTATATTGGTATATAAAATCCGTCTCGTAAAAATCATGTAGACAGAAATATTTATTGCATTAACAGAACTTTATGAATACAAGCTTCATACTTTTGTTTGTCTCTTTTATGCCTACGAGTCTATTAAATTTAAATATTCATTAAAGCAACAATCAGGCCAATGGCCATTAAAATAATTATATGATCGCCCTTGACCTGCAAGAATTTAAATTAATGCCTTTATTCTTTTTTGCGTAAAACAATAGATTGTAAATTTTTATTATTAATATAGACAATTGTATTATAATATGGTTAGTTGTTTTGTTGTACTTTGATATTCTTGAGTAGAACTTGAAAGATAAGAATCCTTATGTGTATAGATTATATAGTACATAAATGATGTTAGTCCTCGCTATTTACCGAGATACAAATATCCACCAATGCACCAACTAAGAATTGGTATTTGCATAAAGTACTACTATCTGAAAATCGTCTTTAAACAAAATTTTTTTGCACGGGAAGCGAATTTCTTTTCACAATTGATAGTATATAAAAACTGTCAATAAAAATTTTCAGAAATTATCAAACTTTAGTAAAAATTAAAATAGGATACGAAGAAATTACTGTGTAATAAAAACTTGAGGAGCCGCGGGAAAAGTTAGTGTGAAATATAGCATACCACAGTTTTAAAAGAACTATAATATTTTATCATATTTGTTCTATACATTATATTTAATTCTAACATCGCCTGTATATTTCGCGGATTACTTTATATTTCATATTTCAAGTAAATTTACTACGTGTATGAAAAATATTTTCGTTAACGGCCATCAGGCCTATCTTCGATTGTAGACGTTCATCATCTTTATAATTTTATTATAATTCATTGAATTGTTTTATCCTTATAAAATCATTTTAGCAAGGGCAATATAAACAAAATACAATGTTGTTAATGAAATACAGTTAAATAAATTATACACCGTAGCATAACCCTAGTAAAATATATTGATTTAAACACACTAGATGCCTTATCAATATACTTCTTCCCTAATATCTTCCACATCTACTCTGTTTAAACCAAAGTCCTGCCTGATTGATTCGAACGGGAGATACTCTACTAGAACATGATAAATGTATACGTATTTCAAAATTTGATTAAACAAATAAAGCCATTAATATAAATATCATTATTTGAAAACATACAACACTGCTAAGAAAGGTACATGAAATATACTGTGTTTAAAATATTTATCATTTAATATTTATTAAAATAGCGAATTTAAATAATTAAAAGAATGTGTTTCACAAACCGTAGTAATTAATTAATAATTTGATATATGGAAATAAGTAATTAATATAAGTTAATTTTAATTACAGGACATGATACTCATATCCGGAACATTAAAAAATTATTCAACATCCTTCAGTACAAAGTTAACTATCCGAGTATATCCTTATTTAAGTAATTTAATAACGAGTATATTATATCAAAATACAACATTTAAGAATTCCTGCTTTTAATTTTTTTTATTGAAGTACTTAGTTTTAGCTCAACGTATACAAAAACAAAAGGTAATAAGATATATATAAAATAATGGAAAAGAATTATTAAAAATCGTGCATAAACCTATTTGTTTTAAGATAATAAGTACTATAAATAACTATAAAATTTATAAAATAGATTTGTGGATTCATATGGACTAATTGTAAACCTCACTTTGGTTTAATTGTATCATATCGAGTGATTGAAGTTAATTATTGCAACATAAAGTTAATAATCGGTTAAGGCTATTTAGGAATGCAAAGTCAATCATTTCAAAATGTGCCAATATCAGGACAAAATCCAAAAAATGACATCATTTTTCACGAAAAAAAAGTAATTTAGAATATATTAGCCTAGCAGCCTAGTGGTCCTAAGCACAACTGCTATGCTCGAGGCTCTGAGTTCGATTTCCAGGTCGAGCAAATTGTTACTGGGCTTTTCCATGAAATTCTCTGTAACAGCTCGGAGTTTGGTTTTGTGCCCGATTAATGGCAATAGGCTCGTGCCCTATTACATGGGACCTGAAAACATACTCGGTGACCTGTGGGTGGACATTAGTATACTTCAGCCTAATCCTTCGGGGATACAGGCGTCAAGGAATGAATGAATATATTTCAATTATGCAGTTAATGTAAATTTATACCCATTCATATATAAATAACACAAGTGTTTATTTAAAACGTATTTCACAATTACAAAACAAAACCATTAAATTCCATGCGGATTTTTTCAACATCAAAGCATTATCCGTGCTGAAAGTAGGACAGGTTTCCCAAACTAGTTCAGTTATCACAAAAAAATTCAGTGCGCATATTTTAAATTTCAACATATTTGCAAACAAACCTAGATTCTCCTTTGTTCCTAGATGGAGTCAGTACTGAGTGAAGCAGCCGCGTCGAATAACTAATGTTGCTTGTGAAATTGCCACGCACCTTGGCCGAGATTATTGGACCTCTACTAGGATTTATAGCTATATCGCTATGACTTTGGTTAACTGTGTTTGTTAATTTTTATTTGCAATTTCCACTTTTGTATTCACACCCCACATTTCATCACGGATTCTTAACAAATAGGCTGTTATTTAGAAATTCTCTTTTTCTCGGTGACAATTTAAATTCCAGCAACTGATTTATTTTATAAAAGTTGTAATTGTGACGGAAACATTACATGGTGGTAGGGCTTCTAATATCCGCCTGGTTGCCTATCACCCTCAATTTACAATCTGTCACCAAGTACCTATGGGTGCGGTCCGACAGCTGCACTTAAGAACCAAGTGAAATTATGCCCAAACACTAAGCCTATAAAGAATTAAAAACGCATTTTCTAATTCCCATCCGGTTAGCTACCACACTTATTTTGAAAATCCATCGGCAAACACCTATTAGTGTGTTTCAGCAATCGCTCTTCAGAGCCAGCCCTCTCTAGGCTTCTCTACGCTTCTATGATTTTTATTCCTTAGCAGTTTTATGTAACGTAATATTTAAAAAGTTGTAAAAAAGGCTTGACGAGAGTTTTTGTAAATAATGTTTTGAATTTATAAACAGAATAATAACAACAATGACTTATGCATATCCGAATCATATTATACTTTATGGGTTATAAAAAGTGCGTCCATGGTCAACGAGAGATCTAAAAAAATGAAATGAATACTTTTTTTATACAATTAACGTGACAAACAATCGTAGGGCGCATATGATGGTATACTGTTACCGCAGCCTATGGAAGCTTGTGACACCAGAGGCATCAGTAGCGCATTGCTGACCTTAAACTTTCTTCTACAAGGAGCTCTAGAAACCCGATCATTGCAGTAAAACAACACACTGTTATTTGGCTGCGATCATTTGTAGGGTAGATATATTTCACAAGTCAGGCTGCCCCAAGTAGAGAGAAATTTTGAAAGAGATTTTTAGTTGAGGTAAAATCATTCATCTTCGTTTAACCGTAGGGATTTGTATTCGACTAGATCGCGAACCCCCCCCCCCCCCCCCCACATATGATCATAAAATCGACATAATGGCTCTCTTTTGATTTGTCGCGTTTCGGGACCAGCCACCAAGAAACTTGCATGAAAGCATTACTGCGACACCCGGCGATGGATTTCTGAGCTCTCGTGGCGGTGGTTGCGACTTTTTCTGGATTATACTATGTTTACCATCAGATATAGTGCTATTACTTTGCTAAGCTTGTATAAAAAAAAATATATTAATAATAACATCAAATAAAATAAAAGGATGATAACAAGGCTACATACAAAAATTACTTATTCTTTAACTTTCCTTTTAAGGAATAAACTTATATTCTACTGTGATATCGAGTAACGAAAAATTTTTATTCCTACATTATTCTTTATTTACATTTCTCTTAGGATAGCTTCTACCATACCATCAGGTGAGATTATGGATAAACGCCAAACCTACAAACAAATTATAATAAAAAAGAATAAAATGTCAACTGTTATTAATTTGTAATTTTGTAATTTGAAATAACTAAATCACCAAACTCCTTCAGACTGAATTAGACAGTAAATTTAAACAAAAATATACAAAGAACGACACACATGACTTTAATTAATCTTAAATTAAATTAATGATGTTTTAAATATGAAACACAGGTCGCTCACACTTATCTATTCACCATCTTTAGAAACAATGTAGTTTTCCCTTTTGTTTATAAACTTTCAACTAACATTCTCAGCTTTGTATTTACAATAATTATACAATGTATATAATTTTACACACAACTTCCAAATTTGTTATAAATTCATTTATAATATACCACGCGACTCCACACTGGTTTATTGCACATTAATTATTTAAACTCATATTATTGTCAATTAAATCAAATGCGGTATGAGGATGCTTAAGAGTGCCACTAAAGTGGGTGTTAAACTTGGTGTACGGTGGTTGCCGTCCAGTCAGAAACAATACAATAACAAAACACAACAACACTAAATGTAATACAAAATAACATAATGCAAATACAACAAAATGAACAAGACTTTTGTATTACTATTGAGTAATATATACATAAATACTTTTATGAATCTGTACATTCGTTACACTTCGCGTTTCATGAACAATTCTTATGAATGGAACTCATATCGTAGTCAACAATGGTTCAATGTCAGCAAGAAAGTTGTAACGATATACGGTTGACCAACGGTGGAAAGTGACAATTGTAATCGGTTGGCAGATATGTAATAAAGGTGAATGATATGAACCGGTACTTTTTATAGTTTTATTACTTGTGTAGGTACAGTATGAAATAATATAATTTTTAAATCATATCATTTACCAGTTTATTGTACTATATTTAGGTATTTAATATAGGGGAAACAGAAAAATAAAATCTAACTATTATAAAAAAAATTATTCCTTCCTACAACATTGGATCCATCAAGCGTGAAGAGATATTTTATGCAAGTCGGCGTGATATCGACGACTGGTCATGAATTCTTGATCTTATGATATTCCTCATTATTTTGGAATATTACTGTGCTTAACACTGAGTTATATATATATATATATATATATATATATATATGGTGGTACGGTGGTATATATATATACATATTGTATATTTTTTTACAAATTCTTAGTCATAGCCCCGTACTGTTCTTTCAAACAGCACAGCTGAGATTAGGTATCACGAATTCACGTGCGATCTCGATATTATTTAAAAACCAGAATTGGAAAATGGTTTGCATAACAATGCCACTTACAATGATCGAATATGTACAGTGCACTTAACTGGCCGCCTTTTGTAGTCCGTTTTTGTCAGTGAAATACTTGTGGCAGCATCATTTTTGGCAATGTAGAATTACAACGTTCATCATGTTCTTTCGTGACATATGGAGACATGAATTTGTATAAATGAGATATACATATATATGATTTATTACCTTTTTTACAGACACGTTTTTATAATAATAAAAATCGGAATCCTAACAAAAAAAATGGAATATTTATAAGGTAAAACTTATATTTACGTAGCATTCAGCAATGACCGCAAAGCCTATTCTTAGCTGACTATATATAAAGGAAGTTTTTCTGACTCCTTAAAAAATTTGTATCTGCGCCATTTTTCAGGAAATTATAAGACTGATGTTTATTATTATTTTACTGTGGTAATATAATTGTAATAATGTACTTTTAAAAAGATTTTATATTATAAAATACTAAATTTACCATTTTTATGCACAAACTTATACATAATGTGTATTATTGTTATTTATTATTGATATTTAACGAAATCGGGTTTTATGATTTTGTACTTTTTAAAGAAACTTCTATTTTAGAAGATACCGTTGTCAATTATAAGTCGACAGTCAATTATTATTCTTATAAAGTATTTCTCTATAGGTCTATAAAAACATAAATCCCAAACATTTATAGTATTACTCGACTCTACAGAACCAATAAATGACATATATCAGTGTCATATTGACCTATACACAATTTGGGTATCATTTACGGGATTCCGTGACTCACTATGTCATTTACCTTAAAAGAATTTATCGGAGTTTATTATATTTTTATGTTTTAGACACGAAAAATATCAAGAGTGATGTCATCTTTTCCTTCGTTTTATGAAAAGATAATGTCTATCAATCTATTAGGCATCGTGGTGTAGTGGTAGTAAGGCCTACCATTGAGCTGACCGGACGTTGGTTCGATTCTCAATTTTTTGTGATGAGCATAATTGTTAGTTGTTTCTGGCTTCTAAATAGATTTATATGTGAGTATATCAGATGTTTAATTACCATAATACAAGCGTAGCTTAATTTTGAATTAAATGGCCGTGTATCATTAATAATAATTAAAGGATAAATAAAAAATACAATAATCTAAAATGTTTGAACACGCGAATATAAAATTGTAAAGTATAAAGCGTACACTGACAAAGTCAATATTGACTATAATACTGTAAAAGAATACTACATAACATAATATTTATAATAGATATATTACAAAACTCTTTGTCTGTTAGTATAACACGTAACAATAAGTCATTAGCTACGCGAAACACGTCACTCACAGAAAGGAAAACGAATACTTAATTTTCACCAACAATAGTTACGCTCGATTTACCATTACGCAAATAGTAAAACAAAGGCACCTAAAATGTAGTAAAATTTTAAAAAAGTAATACGTCATTCATAAATAATTTACCAGAAGGGTGTGTAAAGGTAAGTGAAAGTTTAAAAAATTTATGTATGTCAAAATGCATTCATTCAAAATAACGCCTGCCTAAAATATCAGTTTATATAATTATCTAGTATGTTCATACAATATTTCTTAGACATACTACAAAACTTAATTCCTAGCTTCATTCTTTTAAGAGTATGAATTTTTATTTTATTAATTTGCATATTTAGTATATTTCTTTTGTTATATAGAGTTAAAATACAGATTTTTAAGGCTTTTCCTACTCATTATTCAAACTCTCATAAAATATTTAATAGATTTTCCAAATATCTAAGAGTTTATTTTAAAAAAATGCTGAAACTTATGTCCCTTAATTTACTTTATTTTAGCACAAGAAATAAATTTATTCAATACGACATTATGTTTTTTAACAACATTACAATGTGTTAATTCATCACTCGTTACTTCGCATAGAAATAAGACGTAGGGAAACGTACTTTCGCATAAATTACTAGATTACATGCACTGAGAAATTTAATAGCGAATTCCATCTAACTTATTAACACATTTACTTCCACATCTATTTCAATTATATAAAAACATCTTATAACATTTTCATTTTGTCTGTCTAAATTGGTTGATCGAAAGTGGCCAAAGGACGTTCGCGTTCAAATTCGATAATTAACTTTTATTTATCTTAATAATTGGATATTGAACTCAACCCGACAAGTCAATGTCACGTCCACAGTGCCATCTACATCATTCAAGGATATCATAAAATTCTTCCCCAGGAAAAACTATTAGATCCAAACCAAATTGCATGGTGGTCGGTGAAATGGTTTGAAGTTTAATATATATTAGGGCGGCATAAAAAAATTAATTTTTTTATTTTAGTTCTCATATTAAAATATGTTAACTTAACGTTTTAAGGATTTTAACAAAAATATAATCTCTCCTTTTTCAATGGTCACTCAATTTTTTTTCTAAATCCAAAAATGTAAAAAGAAAAAATCTCGTCTTGTAATTGTGGTCTACGGTTGATATTATAAGTATTCTGAAATTTATAAGTTGATATTTCATTTTCTGTAGGTCACTAACGATTTTTTCATTCTTAAAATGCGTAGCTTTCCGAGGGACCTGTATATGTCATAATTACACAACACTCTATAGTTTAAGTATTGCATATAAAGTAATTCTTTATTGTATCTATCTATTTAAAAGTACCTTTATGTAATACTAGTAATAAACTAGTCAGTGATACAGTGAAGATAAACAAAAAATTAGACAAACCTTCAATTATACAAATTTTGCATTCGAATAAACACGCTTATAATGCATAAATAGTTAAAAAACCATTATTCATTCGCTAATAATGAACAATCAATCTATTTTTGGACATATGATTCTCTTCTAAAACAAGTCAACCTACAATTTATTAAATAATGTGTATTATTATTATAGTATTAACTATTTTATTAAAAAAGCCTTCAAACTTTAGACGTTATTTCTTCATCCTTCACTACCATGTTGCAAAAGGTTACCGATACAGTTTTCCCATGCATTGAATAAACATTCAAGTCTGCGTTAATGCGAATGCGAGTTTCCAACGACAATGAAAGTATTTAGTAGTGAGTATTTAGGTTTTCATTATAACATACTATAACATAAAAACATACTACACATTTTATTGTTCTAAGCCGGTATATTTATAGTAGTTGGCCACGCAGGCGTTATTCTGCCCTTTCTGGTAGTTAATGGCTCGACCACAACGCCATCTGTCGTATCCTAACATTATTATAAACCATATTCTCGGTAAAATAAACTTATTGTGATTATAAGCTCAATCGGTCAAGCCACACTATCACTAACATATGGACCCAATCACCCAAGCTAGTTCGGATACATGAATGAAAATAACTCAAAATTGTTATTAAGAAAAGAATAAAATATCCATTTTATTTTTTCTTCCTGTTCTATTAGAGAAACGTAGTAGTTAGACTAATAGGACATTCCAATTATCTCATAAAATTTCAAGGCGTCAATTATATGTAGCGACTATATATAAATAACATCTTTAAGAAAACTGTTAGCGGTTTAGCGAAAAATACCAATAACTGATCACAATGTTTGATGAAATGTAACAAAAAAAATGAAAACATTCATAGTTGTTCAAAAAGCAAGAAGAAAAACTATTTTCACTTTTACAAAAGCATATCGTATAATGAAAACCATATTAAGATACTTTAAGTAGATCTTAATCTATAAATATTAATTAAAGCAAGCATTTAAATAAATGATTGCAATATTTTTTATGGTTTACAGTACTACGATACCAGTGTACGGTATTACAGTACCTTAAGGTAATGTATTTTGGAAACTTCGCAATGAACAAGTTTCTAGGAATCTGTTGACTTATTAACTTAGCATGGGTAATCTATACAGTAGTGCAGTGCGACATAAATATTTTCGTATTTCACGAGACATATCTATTACATCTCAGTTGACATTGGTATAGCGGTAATGACCGATATAAACGTTTTTAATGTTGCGAAATATTTAAATGCTTAAACTGTTTTAGTCTAGTTCAACACGCTTGTTAATTATTTTTTGTCAACTGTTTTGCGCAAGCAGTTGGAAAGTTTGATGATTTAACGACATGACAGTGAGAAATGGTTTGTTTTATTTTCCGTATCGTATTTTCGTTCGTGTAATATTATAGTATTTAGTAATAATTTGAATTTGGTTTCCATTATAAACTTGTTTTGTAAAACGCAGATAAATTTGTAGATTTATACATCTGTGCCCCCTACCAGAGTATGCAGAAACTATGGAACGTCAGTTATCATTTGCATATTACTTTTGCTTCCTACAAGTTTATTTATCCTTACACACACATTAGTACCAGTTTCGAATACTTTTTGTAAATAATGCTGAAAATTTCAATAATGTAATTAATTAAGTCATAAATTAAATTATTTAAAAAAAAGAAAAAAAAAAGGGACATCATAACCCAAATTCAACGTCCTATTTTTATCCCACATTTTTTTTATAAATAATAATATACCAGTCAAATTGAAATATCATTACATCGTCAACCCTTACCTGTTATAAGAGCTGAAAGCAGCGCCAGTGCGCTGTAAGACCTCATTTTAAGGCACACAGATCACGTCTTTGTAATACACAACACAGCCACTTGTCACCACCGACGCATACTCGTATTACGGCAGAACGCGCGAAAGCTCAGCGCGCGAGTACTAGAGTGATCGTGCAAGTGCTCGCTGGGACCGCGTTGACGCCGTGGTGGGGCGGTTGCGATACAATTGTTAAACTTGAAGGCTTGCGGCTGTGGTCAGCGTGATGGCGATTTAGTTAACGTCACATATAGTTGAAGAAACGATGGGTTAGTGGCAGCGGATACGGACACCGCGTCGAACGACGTGAGTTCAAATTCCTGCAACGAGCCTGAGTTTTCGGTGAATGAAAACATTCTGATGAAACCATAGTATGGTTATAATGCATTATCTAATGCCTGCCTGGTTACCATTCACCAGCTTTACCAGCCATCTATCTACCATAAGGGCTACCACCCTCAAGTGATTTTTTTTCCAGGCACCTATAGTTATATTCTGGCAATTTCATTGCTAATATTCCTGGTACTTTTGGATATTCTGGAAATATTCTCCATGGTTTATTATATTTATTTCCTGTAACAGTCTAAGTCTTTAGTCTCGTTGACTTTGTCACATTTCAATGAAACTAAACCCCAGGAGAGTTTTCCCTAGTATTATTCACCAGTTAGAAATGGACACCTTAAAAGCCTTATGCTAATGCAATTTATACTAATTTTTATTCAGTATTAGTCTTGACCATTGTTCGAATAAGTTTCAGTCCGCTGAAAACCTGACCAGAGCTTAAGGGTTACGGAAATTAGCAAAATGTCAGGGATTCGGAGTAAGGCGGATGCGAAAACGTGATAGTTTGCTACTTACTAACAAATATGTCACTAGTATATCTTAAAGAAGCTGCTTTGATTTATATTTTATTCTATTGTTTTATATTCATCAATAAAAGTATAAATGTGACAGAAGATACTAACACCCTAAGCCTCGAGAGGGACTGGATTCTTGGCAACAGATGGTTAACTTGTGTTACAAGGATAGACTTCCCTCCGGACGCCCGTGCGTTTTAGGGCCTCGTATTGAAAACCAGTATATAGCTGAATTTTAAGAGGACGTTGCAGTTAATTTCTAGCAGTTAACATGTTATATTTTTATAATTATTCTTCTTAGTTTATTATTAATATGCTTAGTTTAGTCTAGTATTTGTACAAAAGCAATAAACGTTTTTCTTTCTTTTCTTCACTTTCTATACCAACACGACATATTAAATAAGATAATAATAATAACAATATCGGAGAATCGTGTCGATGTGATTATTGAATCCATACTAATCACTTAATATTCGTAAAATTGACCCGCATCCTATTGGCTGGGCGAGTTAGTAACAGGTTTACACTATACCCTGTGACCATACACACTTTATACGCAAGCAACGACCAGCTTGAGGGAATTTTTGCTCGAGTTATGGGTTCGTGCAGATCTCATTTACTAAGTAAACAACAAATAAACAATGTTTCCGAGTGCCATCTCAATGCATATTACATAAGATCATAATTTCATGGTATTTACAATAGTGGCAGCTACCCAGAGGGGTATTAGAAAATATCGTACCGGCATTCTATAGTTTTTCCGAAAGCACAAGCTCATTGCAGGTTTCGAACTTATGTCTATCGATGCGATCTCTGAGATCGCTACCTCTAAGCTATCATCGCTTTTCATAATTTTCAGAAGAAGCCTGAAGGCTAAATGCCTATAAGTCATAATTATAAACTTTCCTTATTGCAGATGAATGCAGTGGTTTATGAGTTAGCCTTTTGTCAAATTTATTTCTCAAATTAATTACTAAACAACAAAAAAAACTTTAATAATAGCATAGAGTATGAAGATATTCAATAGAATAAAAATATCTTATATTTTTAATACGTAATAAGTTTTTTTTTAATATTTACATAAAACATTTTACATTAAATTTTCAAGTACAAACTTCAGTTCCGGCCACATCTACATAGTTATTTACAGTACACACTTGTTATGAACCAATCTGTATATGAATTGGAATATATATATGTAAATTATAGCTGCTATTAAATTAAAATGTGTACCGGTTAAACATACAAAATAATTTTTAATTTTCAAGTTCATTTTACAAATAAAAACACAAATTGAGCTTGCGTTGAAGTCTTTTCTACTAAAATTTTCTTCCGCTACCGCATATAGAGATGATTAAACGAATATAATAATATTATTAGTCAGTTGTATTAATGTATGAAATTCATAACTTCCGATAACTGTAATTACATGATATACTAATATAAGGTTTTTTTGGAACTTTATTAAATGTGTCAGCTTATATCAAAAGATCGTGTTTAGTTCAGTAGTAAGAGATAAAAGGCTTGATCTTGTCTCGTAAAAATTCTCACTAAATACTACTAAATAATTAATATATGCACTTACCTGCAACCTAACACCCGTAGCTGGATGTACTACTGTAGTAGTCTAGCGGACTCGGGGATGGTGACGTAAGGGATTTCAACAATTTATCCTAAATAATGTTTACCGAAAAAAAAAAATTCATACCATGGCACTCAATAAAAAAACATCAAATCACTTCCTAGCGTACGATATAAACGTGCATGTATCAGAATAAGAACATTTTTGTATTTAAACATTATAGTTCCATTTTGAAGTATAATTTTCCTAACGCCGTCTTTACTAATCCGAGAAGAATCATCTAATTACGTTGCGTTTTAATTAGTTTAAAGGAGGAGGTTCTCAGTTCGATTGTATTTTTGTATGGATATTCAGCAATATCTTCTTTGTTTATGAACCGATTTAGATGATTCTTTTTTCATTAAAAAGGGGGGTATCTCAAGGACCACTATTTTAATTTCGTTGGCATTGGCCTTTCAACTTAGAAGATATACCAGGGAACTCCTCAAATCAAAAATTGAAATCTAAAATTGCTTAATATAAGTTTAATCAAAGTGCCTGTTTATCATAGACTTGCTAAAAATTGACAATATATATTACTGATTTTATGTTTTACATCAATAATATTACTACCTTCATATTAAAGCATATATAAATAATGTAGTAAAATATACAGACTGACATCCGGTTTTTTGTTATAGTGTATTTATTGGGCGCAGTGTGGTTTCAATTAAAGCACGTGATAGAAAGTGAGTGTAGTAAGTTGAATGATGGTACTAACCAGCTAAGTAACTTCATCATATTAAAAACTATTTACAAAAATATAGATGCGAGTGGCGAGTTCCGTTCCTTTGCAGTATTTTTTTTTATTTTTCATAGGTTTTAGTGTTTGGCCAGAGTCCTGATTACCTGATGTAATGTAAACTAAGATGGTAACACGCTAAACTTAAAACATAGAAAAAGAGTAAGCCTAGAGGATCCTAGAGGTTCGCCTAAATAACAAATACGATAAGGTTACAAATGGTAAATATTTAATTGTGATAAAATGAGTACTACCAGATTAATCTACTTGGTCGAGGTTAACACATTGTTTTCGGTGTAAAAAAAAACAACATTTTCGTAAACCATACGGTGGACACAACTCAACTCTTAATCTCAATTTCACCCAACCTCGCAACAGCGGGAAGATAAAGGTGAGAAACGTCACCAAGCAATGCACCAGTGCACTGAGTTACATAACAGTCCAAAACGTGATGTAGGCCGCGATACACTTTCGTTTTCGCGACGCAAACCGAATCGAAGCGTTGCCACCGGTGGTTGTCCGGAATGTCGATACTTACGATACGATATTGTTGTACCTTATGAAAATTTAGTACGATTAAATCTTTCAATCACAACTTGATATATTTGATTTTAGATAGATTAAAATAACTCTCAATTAAAGGTGGCATAATAAGGGATAAAGAAAAGTCTATTCGGATTATATTAAAACGAGATCAGCACATAAAAAACTTACTGGCGGGGTTTTTTTTTGTGCTCGTAATCTAAATGCTGATATGTATTTGCAATTTGGAAGTACTTTTTATTAAAAAGAGAAATATAAAATGCAGTACAATTAAAATAATTCATTAAAAGAGCGCATACATAAAAATGCAAAAATTATCAGTGCGAAAATTTTATGTAACCACAGCAGTAGTAAGATACAGTACAGTATACATTGCAATCATTGTAATTTTATTTCAAAGACCTTGAGATTTCACTACGATCATTTACAATATTTATTACACTTATGTCCGATATACTAAGCGAAACAATTACACTGATATAATAAAATATAGAACTTTAAGCAATGACCAGGTATGTACTTTGTTACAATAAATAGTGGGGTAAAACTCCTACCATTTAAAGCTCAAAGAAAACTAAAACCTCAAAATCACTGATAAATTATATATTTGTATATTATTTTGATAATATAATTGTAATTATATATTTGTATGTGGGAGAATAAGATTATTTAAAAATAATGAACGTAATTACGTTCTTAAGGCCTCTTGACAGATCCCACCCACTACATCCATCCTCTTCTGCGGCAACTCAAGCCTAGGTCCGCACCCTTGGTATGGAGCTCTTGAGCCTATTAGCCGCACGCGCGATACAAGTGACACTGCACTAGCTACCAACCGACACTATTATACTCTACCCCACACTCGTGCACGCCACACATGTATATAGGTTCTGTAAGGGACCTTTCTTTTCAGGAGGCAGAAACATGTATATATGTATAAATACTAGCTCGGATTTCTACGGATAGGAAATTAGCCAGTTCGCGACTTAATAGCAACTATGGCAACAAACAGCCCAAACCGAGGTTCGGCCAGTTTGGCACCCTTGTGCATGTTGCCACGCTTTCATAGCTGAGTGCCTCAAGCCCTCGCCGACAAGCTCGGTGAAGCTGTAAGAGCCTTCCGAGGCTCCAGAGCTCTTACGGCTAATAGTATATTGTCACTTCTAAATAAAAATCTCGACATATCAGAAGTTGTCCATTCACTGACACGGCACATCAGTGCTCTGAAGTGTTATTAAAATTTTCTATTTATTTTAGTTTAATTGTTATAATGTTACTATGTCCAGATTTATTTACAATAATTATAACTTTCCCGATTATAAAATTTTACTTATCTGAACGATACAGATGACTTATTTTGTACTTTTGAATTCTACCTTCTGTTCTCCCATATGTATATTATACTTAAAATAATAAATCAGATGAACATACTTCAAAAACAATATAAGCAGTAAAGTAAAATAAACCGAATAATTTGTTTTTATTTATATGTCCTTTTTAATTGGTTTAAATATGTCACCCAAAGAACCGGTCGGTTGCTATGTTAAGGCCGTGACATGTTAAGACTTAAGTTTATTAAAATAATCTTTGGAAAATTACACAACCTTATTTAATTGCACAACCTTATTTAAGTTAACTCTAAGGCTGAGATTCAATATTATTTTAACCAAAACATTCATATTAATCAAACTTTTTTACCACATAACATACATTTTTAATAAATAGACACGGATAAATATTTATTTGTAATTACATCCCTGCGTTCAAATGTTTAAATTGGCGCAAAAAAAAAGAAAGGATTTGTGTTAATGGAATAACTGAGTACCTAATTACCTACATTTAATTGTTCGTTGTTGCAAAATAATATAGTCTGTTACTCGGTCAGTTTTTTATTTACGTTAATATAATTATATAATGTAATTAACCCTATGTGTTAACATATTATAATTTACATAACTTTGTAATACTTTATCAAAACTATAAACCATTATATTATTACGTATCGTAACGGAAATCTTTCTTGCGCAGTAAAAATATATTTTTATAGTAATTTAATATATTATATAGCTCACAGGCTAGCTTCAAAACTTGCCTTTAAACATTAAGCAACAATATAATTAAGATGTAATCGAAATTATTAAAAATAATATTATATATCAACAAAGCCCTTTCTAAAACCGTCCCTAATCACCACATTTTAAATTGCTTTCTGCCACGCCACAGCTTCAGATAACATTTAAGTTTCCCGATTTTAATACTTTTGTCCCTTCTTAAGGTTGTGCGCCGACTGCAAGACACTTTGTATGCTGAAGGTAAGTTCCATTCGTCAACGAATACTAAAATATAAGACCGATTATTATCCATCCTTACCTTTCTCTATGCAAAAGACTACATTCGTATCCGATTTGATCGCGGTATAAAACAATTATCTTCGTGTCGATATAACAGAAATTATCGTCATTTATCGGCACTAAATGCGTTTGTTAGATAGTACGTGTAGTAATTTTATTTAACCAGCATAAAAATACTATTGAAAAAATTACGACAGTAAGAAATAATTCATCAGTATTAACATTACAAGCGGCTGATAACTAAAAACATCCATTCATCAACAACTAACAATAATATTATCGTTACGCTATGTCGAAAGCCATCCGATAACTAAAGAACGCAACGCATTAACTATTGTCGAAATAATAATTAAGAAATTCTTTATCATTCGCCCCAATCTCTTTGCCTGAGCACCAGTTTAGCGGGCCTGTCTAATAAAAGTAAAATTCTAGTAATAAAGGTCACGTCAAGCTGGCAATATAAAACTACCATTAAAGTATGAACTCGTTTCTTTAAAAGTTTGATAAATTATATGCAATACTCTTGTTGGCAATTTTTATGATCCGACTAATCTTTTGTTTAAGAATTTGTATGGTTAAAAAGTAATTATGCTGCGTTTCACAGAGCATCTAGTTATGATCACGCTGCGCAATATTCCAACAAGGGTTGGCAGAAAGAATGGTGCACCATTTCTTCATTCATTCTTGCGAATTTTTCCCACCTCTTTAATTTATTAATATTATATTTATTACTTGGCATGGCACACGTATGATATATATATAATATATTTAATGTGATCTTGTATTGTAATTGGAAAAATTATTTACTGAATATATTATCCACCAATTTTTATTTTTTAATGAATATATTCGTTTTTGTTGTAGCACTCACTCTGTGAGATACAATTCAGTATGCAAGATTTACCTGCTAAAATAATCGATAAACGAGTACAGTAGTGAAACTTGAAATATGCTTGTCGATAATTAACTCCAGATTAATCCATTTTATATCATATAATTCATAGACTTAATTATTATAAGAAAAATAATACAAATAAGAATAAAGAAACGTTATTATTAAAGTAGCACGGACAAGGTGAGTGCAATGTACGTAATGGTAAGAACAGTACAATAAAAAAATAACCATTGTGGTGGGTGTTACTCCCCTACCACCCAGGAAAGATTATCTTATAAAATATGTGAACTAAGGTTATGCCAAAAATAATATTATCCAGAGCTACAAAAAATTCACATCATTTTACTCTTGTAAATATATCATTACTTATTTTGTGAATGGTACATATTATTATAATATGTTATATTTTCGATTAAAATTATGATGTTAGGTACTATAATTGTAGCTGAAACTGGTTTAACTGCCCCCTGTGGCGCGCAATGCGGAAATATTTAGTTTAAAATTCACACAGTCTCACGCAATATGATATAAGATCACTTATTGGATTCCAGACATGTGTACGTTCCACTCTGCTCTGTGGTCTGAATGTGAGATGTGATACATCGAACATTAAACACAATTAGTACGTTTCTAATTATATCTATTGAGTTGGCGAAGTAAGATTGACTAACGAATTTCAACAAGCTATATTTCTATATCATTGTCTTTTTACTCCATTATTTTTAGTATCTCACTGTTTGACATAAATTGTATTACATACAAGCAGCGCCTGCGACTCCGCACGCGTCTATTACGCAGTAATTTCTACGCCTCGTATTTTTGTTTTTACAAGTACATTATAATTGCTGAAAAGTATTATTGACAACTGTTATAGACCACTCATACTTTATGATTTCTAAAAGTGTTGACGATTATTGTGGTGTGATATATATACTTCCGTGTATATTTGTTAATTGGTTAAGAATAAAAGAAAAAATATTTTATTTACTATATACTTTTGCGCTATCTAGAAATATTATTGGCATATAAATGGGCATACATACATACAGACAAAAAAAAACGTATTCTTTGTAAATGTTCTTTGTAATAACGGATGACTATCGAGGAGAGATTATACTGTTCTGTGATCATGAAATTTAATTTAAAAAAAACGCCTTCGTTTACAGACAGAACTACAGTTTTATATTAATAAAAGATACAAAAACCTTTCAAAAAACAAATACCACAAATACATTATTCAAGTAAAAACTTGAATATTTTCAATATATTGTTACAATGACATATAAAAATACGATATTAATAATTTATTTTCTTAGTAATAAATTCTAAATAAACCCAATTCAATCAAAAATTGTTTCTTGCATAATGATCTCTTTAAACACAGGGTAACCTTGCAAACGACCTTTGTATCAACTGTTGTACTTTTTAACTATCACTAAATTCCAGTACTTGACACAATGACAAACTTAAATACACTATCGAAAAACTAACCAACCAGTTAAAATTATTAGTTATAGTTTAAGTAACAGATGCAAAGTTATTTTGTATACTTGACATTTCATTAATATATTATAAGGAATTTAATTGACCATATTATTATTGCGGTAAAGTGTATTTTGGCTTGTACCGAAAATTTCTTCGAAATACATGTACAAAATTTGCGAGAATAGTCACGTAAACCAAAAATTCATATCCGCATAATTTAAATGTCTACTTGAACATTAAAACAAGGCAACGGCCACTTTATCGTTTTGTTTTCTTTTTAATACGGTAACCTGGGCGACAGAGATTCGCTCGGTGTTATGTAAAAAAATACGCTTATATAGATAAACTTGGAACGTAAAACATTATCTAAATACAAAATGTCATTTAAATCGTTATAGTAATGGTATGGTAATGGTATGGTAATGGTATGGTAATGGTATGGTAATGGTATGGTAATGGTATGGTAATGGTATGGTAATGGTAGAATACAATAATGGTTTCCGACTAGATTACCGGTGGGGTGGTAGAAATATGTACCCGACGTTGTCGCGATCACCATGCACATTGTGGTGATAAGTTTACAGGGATTCTTTTTTGGTTTGTTGGATCAAGTAACAAGAAGCTTGCAGGCTGGCATGGCATCGGCGACTACTAATTACTAATCTTTTTGTCGTCACCGTTGTTCTTGGATTGTACTGTGCTTACTACCATCACGTACAGAAAATTGTAAATAAATTATGTGATTAATAAATAATACAATTATGAATATATTTATGTTTATTTCTCAATCACTTTTGACACAATTTCGTAGACGAGCATACATAATTTCATAATTGGTAGGTTATAAGAATCGTTAAAAATAACTTCAGAAATAAATAAAGTAGTAATAAAAGAATAATTTTGATCATTTTCAACCAATTATGATGAAAATAGTACAAGGGAAGTACATGTCATTCCTCAATTGAGAGGCTGTATGAAGTTTTTGTCAATAATATGAGTTTTTTTTTTTTGTTTATGTACTAGCTGGCATGGCAGATGTTGTTCTGCCCTTCCCAATAGTCAATAACTCGACCACAGCTGAAAACTTTTCTAGGACCATAAAAAATAAAACAAAAAGGAATTACTCATATTCATCGTTTTAATCATGAGTCATGGTCTCGAGTTAATAAAAAATCCAATAGAAAAAATGGTTTCAATTTTTACAGTATTTTCCAAATTTCCTGGCGACTTTTCACAATTTGCCTTCTAAATACCTTAATCGGGGGTACTATTACTAATATTTAAATAAGATTAACTGCAGTTCTCACTGAAGTTATTACTAAGAAAGTTACTGCTAAGGATTGAAATGGAACGAATCATGTAAAATCTGTTAAAAAACAATCACATATATTACGTCGCTATAGATAAATGTTATGATAAATTATAAACTAACAAAGGAAATAAGATCATGGCTCGACCACAACCACCTTGAAAATTACCAGCGACCACCAACTCATTGTCTACGCGAGAAGATAATTTAGACAATTTGTTCTAACAACTGTAAATTTGAACCGAATCCGTACAAATTGTGAAATCCAATTACAGAGTCTGCCAACTGTGGTCCGTAGTAGTACTTAAAAGGACATTTTCTTATGCAACATATTATTACCGTAAAACATAATTAGCAAATGTGGATATTTTATGGACGAAGGTTAATAACTGTGATACCAATTTCAAAACTGCACGATTTCTATTAATCCAAACAGAATTGGATTAATACCTAGTATATAAAGTTTCCGGTCATTTAAGATAATTAAAAAGTTATGCACAGGATTTTTAGGGTTCCGTACCTCTTTATTTAAAAAAACTAACCCCTATAACATTACTTTGTTTTCCGTGTGTATTATATCGGGTACTTCCCGGATATCTACAGTCTTCAAATTTGGCACGAAGGGAGGGTTTTTTGATATAAGATAAGGAATAATTCAGGAAATAATATATTTGAAATTCCGAATTAATATGGGGCAAATATATATTTATTGTTAATTTCATAACTGTGTGAACACTATACCTATATACTGCCACTTTCCTAACATCCGCAAAATAGAAGATTGTCGCGTAAACACGAGATATTGCACATTGGAGATATCGGAGAATGTAGGATAATATGTAAACAATATTTTTTGCAAAAACAAAAACATAATATAGTACGGAGCGCTCAGAGAGTAAGCTCCACTCGCTACTTGCCCAATTTAAGAAAAAACTTTAATTGCATATTTATTCACATTGTTTCATTCACATAAAACGACACACTAAAATCCTTGACAAGACACAGTCATAAATAGTTTACAGTATTGAACCTACGACCTCCTCAACTTCAATAAACTTTTAACCAACAGATTAATTGTTCACTATCTATATTCATCTAGTAAAATGTAATCATAAATCTCTTTGATCAATGACAAACATCCAAAATAGGCATATGCTTACAAACGATGAGATATTGACAGACGAAAAGCCAGTTCATTAACGAAGATATATGATCATTGTATCATATAATGACTTTTACATTAGATAAATTATAGATTACATTAACTCATCTAATATCCGAGTAATTACATTATAACCAGGTTATAACAAGGTTGTACGTAATTCTCATAACGTATTTGCAGCGTGCATAAGACAAAAGATATTAACTATTAAA
Organism: Saturnia japonica; assembly: GCA_033032175.1. NCBI lineage: Eukaryota > Metazoa > Arthropoda > Insecta > Lepidoptera > Saturniidae > Saturnia > Saturnia japonica. The sequence continues at coordinate 16,295,724 of CM065311.1, read as the reverse complement.
AGTACTATATAAAATATGCATATTAAGCTATTAAAATATATATAATTTTATACGTGATTGAACAATATACATATATTCTATTTAATTGTAGTGTGCAAATCTAGAAGTTGTCAGCTATATTAACATCCCTCGTTAAGATCGTTGATGATAGATTGGTTATGTTAAACTGAAGGTCTTCGAACTGCTAAAGATAACTTAACATCATTTATTTTATTAGACACTCCAACAACATTCATTAACAATATTATTATCATTCTAGACAAGTAGTGTACCTGATGCGTATGTCACTCTTAGGAATAGACAAATATATTAATTAAAACAAAGCAAAATCAAATTACATTCACAATAATGATAGTAATAACTAACTATGCAGGCAGGTCCTTTCAGCAAATTTTATTACAGTCAAAAATATTTTTTATTCGTGTTTTATTGTATTAAAGAAAAGTATCGGAAGGCAATACAGTTAGTTCACCTAACAATTAATACGTTGACGTTACTAGTATGTTGACGTAAATTTTTAAGATCTTTGCGCACAGGTTGTGACAAAAAGTCTCCACTATGCAGTTGCTTGCTAATAACCCCTTGTTTGATTTTTATCGTAGCACGACAACGTTTGGCTCTGTACCTGACAAAAGCAAACTAGAATCTAAAAATATAGGCAACCACCAGGCATTATAGCCTGTAATCTCGTCAACTGGCCCAAAAAGCAACAAAACAAAAGAAAGCCCTTGTGACGAGTTTATCACCTACCTCCTCGCTTCACGCCTAAGGCCTCCCACAATGACGGCTTTTACGCCTGCTGTACGGTGGTTGCAATCCAGACAAACATAATTGTCGTACCCAACACAGCCCAGCAGCTTATCCGTATAGTATCGGAAACCCCGATTTGAAATAATAGTAAATTAACAATGCAATTTTTACCAAAAAACAAAACCATATTCAAATTTTTTGTTGAATTCCTTGATATATTTCCGAAGTTTAAGGTCCAATACCAATGAAATTAAAATGGGACCACCATTGAGGTACCTATCCAATAAAAAAGAATCATTTAATATTATAAACAAAGAAGTTATGGCTGAACATAAATAAAAAAGTATACATTCGAATGCTACCTCAGTCTTTTTTTGAAGTCTGTTAATAAAAAAAAATATTTTAACAATATTTAAAAACTGAAGATCTTGTACGGATATCACAAAGTATATTGTAAGGACACTAGCTTTCCCGCACTTCACTCGAGTCATTGTTATGTCCCATAATTTTTTTATGTTCTATTGTAACTGAATTGCTAAATACAAATATTCATGGATATATCTTAAAAAAGGACGGATTCTCATACAAACTTTCATTTTCTTTTTCACCACCGTAGGGGTTGAATTTAAAAAATTATTCGTTAGTGCTTACCTATAGTGTAAAAGGAACTGCATACAATTTTTTACGGTTCTAGCCCGATATGCCAGTCAAACAGTTATCATTTAAGATATATTATATAGATTAGCGTTTTCTAATTAACAAATGAGTAGACATTGAATTATCGAATAATCACATGAGATAATAAATGTCAGTCAATCTGTAACAGGATGCATAAGAAATCCAATAACGTATACTAACATTCACAATATATTATAAAAAGCGACTGTTATGAAATATATACCATGTAACCTTGGATTCTACTGAATTTGATTTTCAGCGCTGATTTATATATGTTGCGAGATAATATGAGCAGGTACTTTGTGGTTATACATTACCCGTATTTTTTAAAGTTGCACAAATTTTAAAAAATGTGTAGTCATCATTTATGTTGACATGAAATTGAGATGAAAATAACTTCCGAGTTCAAGCAAACTTTTAGTATATATAAATATATAAAAAAGTATTTATATGATATAACACAGCCATCAGCAGCTCTACTGATACGATTCAACGAATAACTGGATACAGTTGGGGAGATACACTCTTCAGAAGTACTTTAAATACATGACAAACGTCTGCATTAAGTGATTTAAAAGTTGTGAACTTTCATCTTTTATTAAACCTAATTTTTAATTAATTTTAACCTAAAGGGTCAAATCAAATATTATCTAGTTTCGTTTAGGGCAAACCACTAACATCAGATGGATCGCTGTCCACTTTTTTCTTAGCATAAGTATATAACTAATTTTAAAAAGCATTTTTATATTTTAGGGGGGAATTTAAGTTATAATCATATTTCAAAAATATTTACTGGTAATTTTCTATATTTCAGGTGATTATTAACAGGTTGAACTAACTATATTTCAAGTAACTTTTATACCCACTTACACCTTTTATAATTACTAAAAATCTCTATTATGCAGATTTCTATGCTGGAAATACATGTATGAGCACAAACTTCCGCTAATAGTTTCCTCTTCATTAACTGCGAATATTAAATAATTTATAGTAATAAAGAAATAAACAAAACATTTTTAATTATTCCGGTGATTTATTTACATAAAAATAAATTAAAATCGTTAATATATATAAAACACTTCCTATATATATCTCTTTCATACAGAAATGAATTACAGGTACGTAACGCAATTAATAATGAAAACAAGGTCGTAGAATATTAGAACAAAAACTATGCTAAAATGTCGTTTGGTTGGTAGCCATAGCCTAATAAAAACTGGCCGGTTACATAGGAAATTGACTTATTATTGATGTAGAAATGATTATGATATTTTTTGTTAAATACAATTATTATAATGAGAATACGAAATAATAAACGGTCTAGTTCAATTTCAAATTGTTATTGTCATATTATTTTAGTGAAGAGAAATCGAATAGAATTGCTTTTAAAATAATTTTGTTATAATTCTTTGAGTATTCCTTCACAATTAATGATAGAGTGGGTAAGATCAGTTCAATGTAATAATAATATTTATTTCAAACATTTAACTAATCCTTTTTTATATTCGCATACAATTACTAAATTATTTTCTTTTTAATCCTTTGGATGATGGGGAAGGAAAGCATTGCAACAATGCTTGCAAATTCAGTTACGGCTTTAAAAACACCCGCTATAGTGATATACTTAGGAATATTGCTTTCCTGGATTAACCGGTGTATATTTTATAGGCTATGTATGAAATGCCAGCATCGTATAGAATGATCCTTTAAGATCCCGCTAAAAACTCTCACGTGATATTCGAAACGAATCGGAGATATATTTCATACTTTGCCGGTTTTTCATTTGGCATTTAATCCTAGGCAATGTATGAAATATTATGAATCATTTTATATCTGTATCCTGTGCCTCCTCTTTTTGTTTGTCGTGTATTACTGGTGATGGATTACTGATCTGTCGATGGTCACCATTGCTACCAACAAATACAATGCAGATACTTTGCCGTACTGTTATAAATAAAATTTGCAATACTGTTTCTATGTAATTTCATAATGACGCATTAACATAACAATTGTTAGCAATGATCGCCTATTGCGACCGGTGATCGATTGCAAGAGAGATATGGTTTACAAAATGCATTGAATTACGTTCATTGTTTCCGTCATTACCATTTAAAAGATGCTTCATATAGATTCGGTTGCATGTTTCCTATTGTGAAAATTTATCTGCGTTAGTTTCGGATTGGTAATGAAGAGCTATTCATATGAATTACCATAATTTGTTATAAACTTCATTAAGGTGAACATTTTTATCTAATTTTAATTTTGATAAAAATAAGAAACGAGGATTAATAAAATTGATTATGGAAGAATACTGCTATTTCATTTGTAGAATGAAAAAACGAATTAAGATGGAAAAATAGTAATAATTAAAATAGTCAATAAAAATAAAACTAGTTGATATTATGGCTTATATTTACAAAATACATATTATACATATACATATAAATTTGATTAAACACATATTATATTAGTAGAATTATTCAAGTTTAGACTATCTATCTATTACAGCAAAAAAACGACAAAAATTTTTTTGTGTGTACACATCCCTTTGTTATAAAATCCCCAAGATTATATCGTAATTTTTTTTACATGAACCTTTATAATAAATAATGCAATTTATGCATGCGTATAAAGAGTAATAAAGCAAGGGCTTATGCCTGACCAGTCGAGTTCTTTGTCAAAGGCACTATCTTATATTTATGTATGTTGAATAATTTATATATATATTGTACTTTCAAATAACGCGTGCAAAGAGGAAGATATTAACTGCATATTCATTATTTATCTACACAAAGCTTTTAACGTTAATATGTACCTACAAACTATAGTAGGGATGAGTAATATTAGAAAAAACATCGATGTGCGAGATATTATATCTAAAAAACACACAAAAGTCTTCATCAGAACTCATTGAACGTGGGTATGCAGTCGAGGAATAGGAAGTGAACAATATCTTCTTCGGAACAGGATTTATTTATAATAACAAAACAAAACATCTAACAATCTCGATTATTAATCTTACAAGTTTAGCCATACACGGAACACTGCTTGAATCTCTGGAAAGAATCTGCAAAATACTTCCTCGATGCTTTTGACAGGCTTCAAAGACAGGCTGCCCGTATTACCAATGATGCGGACGTTATCAAATACGTCGAGCCGCTTCAGCTGCGCAGGAATATCGCCTAGCTGAGCGTGTTTTACCGTCTGTGTCATGGCCTGTATTCTGAAGAGTTGTGCAATCTAATTCCCGCCTCTCCTTTCCATAAAAGAACCCCAAGCGCTGGGCTTCGTAGTCACAGTTTTACGGTTACCTCCATCTAGGCACGAATTAAAAAGTTTTCTATCTTATCTTTGTCTAACCTTGCAACTGTGGAACCATTAGCCGGCCAATGTGTCCCTCATTTTTTAAGACATCTGGTCCTTGAATCGAAACGTGAAGACATATTTATGCAGGCTGTATCACAGCGGCACAGGGACACTAGCTACTACAAAAAAAACAATTAACACTAATTTTGTTTCATACTACTTTGTTTAAGGTAATCGATAGCGATTTGTCCCAAACGTGGTGTGCTTATAGCTCTCGTTATTAAAAGACCCTCTTCAACATGGCCGACCAGCTTTCATCGACACGGCCGACAATTCGCTTGAGTGGCATTAACAACCGATCACTCTTGACGTTGACACTTACATGACGCACCGCCATATCAAAACAAAAATATCGATGGATAGATTTGGAACGTAAGTTTTAGTGCTGACGACTTTTTAGGAAAACTTTTTCTGTTTCATTATGTGTTCGATGTTTTTCTATGTGTGTTTTAGGGAGCCTAATATCGATATTAAAGTATCGATGCTGTTCAACCTCGACATCGATGATTCGATAACGTCGATGAATATCAACCACCACTACTTTAAAGTCATTAGTACGTCAAGGCGCGAACTACAATGATTCAATTAGGCTGATCTAACATTAAATTAAACAAGGACGAAGTTTTTTATTATTCGAGAGTATTTATCAATCAAGTCCTACTGGGTTCGAATGAACCAATTGTACAAATGCCAAGGCGTTACATTCCATTACTTATCTACCTACATTTAGACTGGACTCGCACTTGCGGCTATTATAAATTGACCTTTACGGAACTGCCATGCTGTTATTATTTACTGTACTGTGGAAATTCTCCAGCAAACCTGAATGGACTTCAAAAAAATGCTGATTACAACACCTGCTGCCACTTTTCCTTTATTTTTACAATATATTCACTGACATTTTTTTGCATTTTACAAAGTAGGCAAAAAATTTTTTATCTAAATAATACTTATGATTAAACCTGGGACTCTTAAACACACGGGCATGGTGAGAACGTGATTGGTGGGCTATATAACCAGGTTGAGAAGTAAGAATTAAATCATTGTTGATGATGGGTATCGGAGTTGATTTTTTTTTTATATGATTACGTCTAAATAAAAAAAAATTTAACAGTTCCTGAAACTGAAAAACATGAGTTCATAATAATTGTTTGTTGTCGATATGTGGTACTTACGTGAATTTATTCTTATTAGTTTTCCTGAGACGGCTCCAACGATTTCGATGAAATTTTGTATTTAGATAATGGTTTACATTCTAAATTTACCTATATAAGCTAATTAATGTTCAATCATTTAATACAATTCTTAAGAGTGACTGATGGACGACTTGGACTTAGATCAGTGGTTTTAGAAGCATCAAATTTTGCACATGAGATTTTCAAATTTTATCCCCTGTATGGTATAAATAGAGAGTTAAAAATAGAATGATTCCTGAGATATTTTTGATTAGGCACACGGCTACTAAACAATAATTTTGTTATCTTAAGCAAGCAGAGCCGCGTACACATCTAGTGTTACAAATATTGTACATTATTTTAAAATTATACTTATAAATTAAAATTATACTTGGAATAAAACAGTAAAATAAATAGTTAAAATCTGTACAATGAAGATATCTGAGAAAAAATAACACGAAGTGTTTAGAATCATGGGCAAAACACGTTTCGATAGTTTTTGCAATCACGCAAAAACTACTGGACCAAAATTAATGAAATTTAGTACGATTGTAGCTTATAGTCTGAAGGTATATTTAGAATGCATTTTTACACGTATGGATATTTCCATGGAATATAAATTTCATTTCAGTTATGCACATATAAAAAGGAATGTATGTGTATGTGTAACTCTGTAATATATTTACTGAAATAAAATAAAAAGATACAAAATTATTTTGCCTTTACATAATTTTCAGTTAAATGAATAAATGGGAACCTACGCATTTTTATTTTCCAACAGTATCCATAATCGGCGCTGTACGGCTTGGCTTAAATTATCACAAAATGGTTTGATATTTATTGTCACACTTAGTATATTTTCTGTATACACGTGAACATTTTTATGTAGATTTTAAATATTTAAATAAGTAAGAATATCTATTTTACCTAGTTTTCTACGATACATACCGTTGTTTGGTGTTTTTTCGCAATTATGATTTTTATTAAATTACACTAAACAGACTTACTATAACGTTATTATTCACTGGAAGTGGTTAGGCAGAAGTGTACTAATATGTACACATCCACAGTTCGCCGTGTATGTTTTAGATCCTATGTAATAGGGGGCGAGACTATAGTCATTAATCGGGTACAAATCCTAACACCGGCTGCTGCTGAGGTAGCGCAATCGAATCCAGGACTTCGAGCATAGCAGTCATTTTTTATGTTTTTTTAGATAATATCGGTATTATTGTTAAACTGTGATATCGGTTAACATATAAAATCATTTTACTTGGGTATTATCAAAGCTTTTACATTTCAAATACCAAAGGGTGAGATTAACGTGAGGTGAGGTTTTTATTTAGTTACTGTTTTTCATTCGCGAAATATACGTGGATGAAATCGCGGGCATAACTAGTAAGTAATAAATATGTAACTCGTTAAAAATAATATGTAAATATAATTTTATTGTACAACTGACTGTAGGTACCTTTTTAAACTGGTTCATATTAATCACTCTTCTAAGTGTCCAGTTTCATAGCAATTGTCGTTCCCACAGCCTTTATTGAAATGAGTGTAATTCTAAAGGTCGTACTGCCGGAGCAATGTTTTTGAGAAACAGATTGAAATGAATTAAACAAGGTTGAAATTGACTAATGAATGTCGTAGAATAGTATTGCTATCTAAATTATTTTAAATATTTTTCATATTTACTCTGATTAAAGCCAGTCCATTGGTTTTAAGTAACTGTGGTATTTTTCGTGGCACATTCCAATATGATTTATCATTGTAGAGTATTGATAAAAAAGTTAAAGAATTATTCATGAAGAAAATACATTCTTTCACTTTAGAGAAATACTATTGTAATATAGATTATTGTCTATCTATCTATTTATATGACTCACTATCGCCCAGCTCATAATATTAGATCGGGGAAAAGTTGTTTTCGCATAACGTAGGTACAAACTTGTTATAAAATTTCTTTGGCTGTACTATTTGTATATGGCTGGTTTGGTAACATTAAAATGGTTACATTAAAAATGTAAAAAAAAAGTTGTTTCCCGCTATTTTTCATTTGTTTTTCTTTCTTTAAAACTGAGTGAATCTAATGAAGAAATTCGATATATTTTAAAATATTATTACAAAAAAGGAAAAAATGCAACTCAAGCAGCGAAAAAAATTTGTGATGTTTATGTACCTAATGCAGTGTCAGTAAAAGTAGCACAAAGTTGGTTCAACGTTTCCAGTCCGGAAATTTTGATGTTATAGATGCACCTCGCTGTGGTCACCCTGTTACGAATAAAATGAACGCCATTTTTGAAAAGGTGGAGCAAGATCGGCATATCTTTATTTGCGATGTAGCTGAAGAACTGGTAAATTGACCACAATACAGTTTTAACCCATTTGAAGAAAGCTGGCTATACCGAAAAGCTCGATATTTGAGTGCCACACGAGTTCACTGAAAAAAAATGATGAACCTAATGAACCGTGTACTCATTTGCGATTCATTATTGAGACGTAACGAAACCGAGCCGTTTTTGAAGAGATTGATAACTGGCGATGAAAAATGGATCACGTTCGACAAAAACGTGCGAAAAAGGTCGTGGTCTAAGGTCGGTCAGGCTTCATAGACTGTGGCTAAACCTGGGCTAACTCGAAATAAGGTGATGCTGTGTGTATGGTGGGACTGGAAGGGCATTGTTCATTTATGAGCTTTTACCGACCAGCAAAACCATCGATTCAGATCTTACTAATGATGAGATTAAATGAAGCAAATGAGAGAAGCGGCCGGATTTGATCAACAGGAAGGGTGTGGTTTCATCACGATAACGCTAGCCACCTCTTTAGCCACTTAGCAAATTAAGAGAGTTTGGCTGGGAGGTGTTAGTGCATCCACCATATAGCACTGACCTTGCACTTTCAGATTTTCACCTGTTTTGGTCTCTTCAGAATTCTTTAGGTTCTCTAAGGTTAACATCAAGAGAGGACTGCCAAAATTATTTGTCGCGTTTTTTTAATCAGTAGTCTCAAAGTTTCTACAGCAACGGGATCATGTCTCTACCTACAAAATGGCAGAAAGTCATCGAACAAAACGGCACATATATATACTGGAAATAAATATAAATAAACTTTGAAAAAAATGTCTTGAGTTTTCATATAAAAATGCGAAGAAACTTTTTCTCCGACCTATTATTAATAACTGCTCCCCTGGTAATTTTACGTATATATTTGTTATGTTAAAGATAGAAATTTAACATTTTGGGAAAGTGTTGATTTATAACGTGACATTAAGAAATGTTGTCTCGAAATTCAAACCTTAAGGTTATGAACATAAATCCCTAAGTTTGCATGGGAAATATTATTTTGCGAGTTAGATTTTTATTCTGTGTGCTTAAAGTCTGCACAAGCTAAGTTAGCAAATATATAAAATCACTAAGTTAATTATTTGAGTAAATAAAAAGATGGCCTAATTTATGTTAATTTTAAGGAAAGTCGAAGGTATTTAAGTATGAAGGTATGAAGTAAGGTATTATAATAATATATTCAACGCAACCAGAACCTCCAACAGCTTATATTATTATATATTACATTAATAATATTATAAAGTCATATTTACAACGATAAAAAACATTACCTACATATCATAGATAAATATCATATAACTAGGACTATATAGAGTGTAAATGAACCGCGTCATGTACCTCATACCATATTGGCGGTAAAACACGCAACACAGTAAAATAACACGACCGAATTAAAATACATGATAGGTAGTAATCAGAAACTGACATGCGACAGTTTTGATTTAGGCGATTTGCGTTATGTCCGCCTGCGGTAACCGGCCAAGGCCTCCCGTTCACCTAGACCGGTTGCGTATTTACAAAACCCATTCAAAATAACAATAAAAAAATTATTACATTCAATATAGACCTACAAGTTACGTGTATTTAATTGCATACATATTTAAACAAATAATAAACAGTATTATTAACATCTTGATTGTCATGTTATTTTTAGTTTCTATATAAAGGGACTGAACTCCTGCCGATTCTATTTAGTTGCATTTTTTTCGTAAGCCCCTTATGTCTTAGTTCTATCTGTATAGTAGAATTAGTTAGTCAGGGAGATTATCGACTGTTCGGGGTATCCATTTTTTTTATATGCATAATGCAGTTCATATTAATACCTGGCAGACTCCTCATACAAGGTCGTATTCACCTTAGGGCCATGGGGGCTATGCACCATAATTCACCTTTTTAGCCGACTTCAAAAAATTTCATAGGCATTGGACCTTGAAATTCGAAGATACACCACGAGACTCCTCAAAATCATTGAAGTTGGTTTTCTTTTTTGTTAAAAATTATATTTTTTATATAAACTAAACCTTAAAATCTATTTTCTAGATAATAAAGATATTTTAACAACTTCCACAAGTCCGCCCGATTCAAAATTTGGTATCCCGTTACTTCAATGATATTGAAAATTAATGGGAACTATGGCAGGATTCCTAATTTCTCACCAACTTCAAGCAGAGGTATCGTGTTTAATCATTGGAATAGTCGCAACGAATAGCATATTTGTGTTTGAGGTTTTTAAATTTTTTATTTACATTAAATATATAACATTCCATAAAATCATTTATAAATTTAAGAAATAATAGAACCAGCGATTTCAAAAAGCTAATATACGTCATATCATCATTGTGGTTTGTATGAGTTTAATTATAATTCAGAACATTACATACAATTCAGGAAATTGAACGATAGTTTGAAAATGCGCATATCTATAAACCACAAAACGGACATGGCATACCCACGACATATCGTGTCTATATACTATAGATTTGTATAAATATAAGCACAATGTGTTATTACTTATTATTACTATACCTAAAATAAGCTTAATAATGAAACTAAGTAATATGAAACAAATCATTTTAAAAACCACTTAACCTACATACAGTTTTTCACACAAGAAAACGTCTCTCTCGCCTTTACTGTTATTGGTTATAAGATTTGATCTTCATTTCTGCCTATCGATCTTTTCAGATTAATTATCCGTTTCTCTTATTTTGCTGTTAACTGTTCCATAATATTCCATTTACAATACCCAGTTCAAATGGATTTTTTTTTTTTGAAAACTTTGACCTCTTTTTCTGTATCTAACAGAACTGTATCTATATGTGCTCTTTTACAAAAAGTATCTAAGGGAAATATGTTTCTTTGTGTGTGTTTTTACTCTATGCGATCCTAAATCAATCATTCAATTGCAATTAAACTTTGGCGAGTTATTGTGCGTAAGCCCCCGCAAAAGATTCTATATTAGTGCAATCAGTTTACAACAGATGGCATACGTGTTGTTTCATCATCAAGAATGCACAAATACAGAGAATACAAAGAGTTTTTTTTTACCAGACTACACACATTTTGTTTATTATATGAAATTAATACCCGAGTCTACTTTACAATTTCCTTTGATTTGATGACTTATGCGATATTATATATTACTAAATATCACTACTTTTCCTGTAATTAATAAGTTTTTGTATACATATTTCTGCGTAATAGTAATTAAAATTTATATCTTTCAAATGTTCCTACATTTTGTAAATAGCGGAAGTGAGTGCTTACATTTGATAACATTTCTATATGAACATAATGTCATGGTCATTTATATGTTCATTAGGGATATAATATACGTAATCAATAAGCTCAAAGTATGTACACTTAAATGTTATCAAATTAATCATGATAAGTAGAGTCATTAGAAAAATCATCTTTACAAATAGTGCGATAACGGAAATTGCTAGGATTTAATGATTAAGACCAATGAAATGTCCAACACGATAAATTTATCGGCTTTCATTAAAGATTTTTATAGGTTTTCTTTGTAGCTCCTAACATGGTAACACGATAAGCCTAATGTGGGAAGTGAAGCGGCTTGGTGACAGATTTTCAACTTAACTGTGGAAGCTATCCAGGAGTGAGTCAGAACACGCCCTAGTACCATGCTATATGGTTTCATCATTATTTATCCTTCACCGATAATTCAGCCTCATTGCAGGGATTCGAACTCACGTCGATGGACGCGATATCCGTACATACTAACACTCAACCATTGCTTTAATATCGTGTGCACTTACTAATATGTATTTAATAAGTAATGCTATCAACTGATGTTTAATGAATACATCATGGGGAAAATTTAACTATTGATCATTTAGTAGGAATAAACAGAGCTTCTCAGCGTTTAAAATCGCCGTTACGTCTATAACTAGAGAGATGTAGTCATCGGTAGTAGTCCGTGGATTCATTAGCGTTTCTCATGTAAATAAAAATGTATGTAAAAAATACGAATTCGAAATATATCAATTTAATTATTATCTATCGCATTTCTCGTCGAAGGATTAATTTCAAACTCTAGAGTTACTCATACAGGCCTATTCAATATGTATACAAAAATGTATCCACTGTTTTTATTAATGTTATAGAATAACAGCGTAGCATGTCAAAGTTAGAATCGGGGCTGGATCTTAATGCTATTTCAGAAATGCACCCGATATTAAAGCAATGGGTCAGTGGCAGCGTGTACGCACACCGCGTCGATTGACGTGAGTTCGAATCCGTTCAATGAAGCTGAACTATCGATGAAAGAAAAAATAATGGTGAAACCATGGAGCATGGTGGTAGGGCGTGTTCTAATTCATTCCTGGCTCGCTATCACGGTTAAGTTAAAAGCCTGTCCCCACACTAGGATTATGTACAAAAAATTATTTAACTAAATATTTTCATCTTGAGATTGGTACATTGTTTCTGTCAATTATAAGAAAGCAAGGAAAGTTCTAATTTGGGTCAAGAGTTTTAAAACTATCTTGTCCCACGGTTTCACCGTTGTTAAATTTATTCAACCAACTATCCACAGCGGCGCAACCAACGCACCCGTGTCATATCGTTGTTCTGACTTCCTGTAGTTCCCTACAGCATGCCAGATTGCTTGGCAATCATTGTTACTGCTCCGCTCCATAGTCCCGTAGCATGAAGTTATATATGTAGTTTATAATTTTCTTATCTTTCTTAAACAAATCTCTTGTCACGGTTTTGGTGGTCCTCCGAAACCTCTGGATCGATTTTTATGATTTTTTTAATGCATATTTGGAAGGTATGAGAATATGTCGTAAAGTATATTTCATACCGCTAGGTGATTGGGGATACGGATTTTTCTAAAGTTTTTTTTTTTATTTGTCTTCAAAAAATATCTATAACCCCAAATTTTCACCCTCCTACTACCCCCACCACCCCATTTTTTAATAGAAAAACTTAGTACTTTTGGATGAACAAAAAAAAAATTTTTTATCTTCGGCGCGCTACCGAGGAGATCCGAATATTTCCTAAAAAATTTACTCAAGCAAAGCCGCGGGTAACAGCTAATAGGCTATAAAACCGAAAAAATCTTTCAAATCTAATTGTTAGTTCCATACAATAATGCGTTCAAACAAACAAACAAACATAAAAGGACAAAATCTCAGGCTCAATAATATTAGTATAAATATCTACAGTGCAATTGTGATAAGTACATTAAAATCCACGAATATCGAGCTTTAAGGAAAATATTGAGCAAGAAATTTCCCAAGAATATCAAGAGCAATGCCTTCTGAAAAATCTGTCATTACAATTAAAATTTTAGATCCCACGGGGATTGTTATACATGGACTTAGCCTGAACAAACGCCTAGTAAAAAATACATCCGCAAATTCACACAATACTGCTTAAATAAAACGTCCCTGTGAATAGCGCCAAGTCATGATCTCAATTTACGTAACCGGTCTTAACAAAACTATGATTGTTTTGGTTTTTTACGTCTACTGGCATGATTTACTTGAGTTTTAAATTATGTAATGATTTGTGAAGAAAAATGTGAACAAAGAAATGATTCCGCCTCAACTGCGGTCGCCAGTGTGGATTATGATATAAATCTGGTTAACAAAAAACCATAATCCGTACTATTGTATTACCTACGTTTCATTTCCTTCCTTATAATCTACGTTATTTCTATGAAATCTATAAACAGCAGAAACTTAAAAACTCTGCTCTTTAAAAACAATTATATTCACCACATATTCTTAAAAAACGGTTATCAAAGTTTAAAAGTATGTTAGTAAGAAAATTATGTAATTATACATAATTAAGGTAATGTTAATCATTTATTAATATTAATACCAATTATAGTTATTTTAGTTTCATAACAATTACATAAAAAAGATAATAAAATTGTTTTATTTTTATTTATTTTTTTGTTTGAGGGTTTCGAATTACATCTCGTCATAGTGACTCGCTTTTACTTGTTTCGGGATCAGCATGTGCATATCCAGTTAACTTTGTGTAGGCCGGAATGACAGCTGATGCCATCGATGGATTGCCGATCTCTCGGTGATCACCGTTATGTTTGGATTATACTGTGCTTACAATCAGGAACAGTAGGTACTGTCAATTTTCAATACACATGTTCCTTCCTTCCTCCCAGGAGGCAGGAACATGTATATGGTAGTTTAGCTTGAACTTTCTACGGATAGGAAATTAGTCAGATCGTGACCTCATTGCAATTGAGGTAGCAGTCCAAGCCGAGGTCTGGCAAGTTTGGCACCCTTGCGCGCATGTTGCCCACGCATTTGCGGCTGAGTGGCGTAAGCGCTCGCCCCCAAACCACGGTGAAGCTGTAAAAGTTATCAGAGGCTCTAGTTTCTAGGGTCCTTAAGGCTAACAGTATAGTCAGTCAGACAAAAAAACATGAATTTGCCTTGCTACTATAAATTTTTTTTATTATGGTAGCACTACAAAGTGTCGCCAAAATACAAACTAAAACATCGGTGACCATCACGATATCGATAATCCATCGAAAATCGAAATGCAGAAATACATTAATTGATCCCGAAACTCGACGAACCAAAATCAGAGAACCACTGTGGCGGGTGTATCACCATGTAGATAGTAGTGACGCGAGAGGATGTATCCAGATATCCTACCATCGCGCTTGATTACCAGATATACTCCGGTTGATCCCGGCTCGTGACTTGCATAAACCTGCCGCTATAGCAGGTGTTACAGTTGGTGTGTGGTGGTCGCGATCCACTCAGCTTACTTAGGTTAAAGGCACGCCTAAATTTAGGATGCTTATACTTTACATATTAAATTTCCTTCCAAAGGTTCAGATACATTTGTTAACCACTAGACTAAGCGTGCTACCATCTTGGGCCACATCGTCACTTAAACAACTCTAAATGTTAAAATAAATAATATGTATGAAAAGAAAATAAATAAAATGTTTAATATTTAAAATTATAGTTCCACTTTACTACTCTAATAAATTTGGTTAACAACTTCATTAAAACATCAAATATGAAGTACCGACGTTTGCAATTAACATACATATGTAATTATTATAACATAATTAATAAATGTAATATAATTAATTATAGGTATATTTAAGAAGTGAGGTTAAAATATGTTTTCACAATTTATAAAACGAAAAGAAGTTTAGACAATGTGAAAAAATGGCCGACTAAATACAGAACAATTATTACAAATTGAAGCCATTTCAAGTGTGATTTCATCAGTCACCGCTCAATTAGCTATTACAAACATTTGATAATACCCTCTATTCTTTAAATTACCTCACTGCGAGGCAATACGAGAATATGGGAAACGGCTACATAACGCAAAAAAAAAGAAACATAATATATTGGCACAATACAATAGAAACCAAAGGCCGCAGTCACTTTAGCAATGTCTAATGTATACTGTTTCCACTATACATTCCTTACTTTAATGCATCGGAAATTTAAAATAATTATTTATTACATTACCAAAATTATTTAAAAAAATATATAAACATTTAAACAGTGTCTGGTCACGATTTTAAAAACTTTATTTAAATGGACTTTCTATTTTATTGCGTATTTATTACTTTGAACATAATGTACCAGCTAGCTCTGCCGACATTGGTCTGCCCTTTTCAGTAGTCAATAAACCTTCTTCATGAAAAAAAAAATTATCTACCAGGTTTCACTATGATCGGTCAAATTGTGTTAAAGTTAATCCAATTCATATAAACCGACATCCATTTGTATATACATACCTGTATATCATATAATGACAGATATTTATGCTGGCTGGCATCACAGCGGCGACCGCCTATGGATTTCGATCTCTATGTGGTCACCGTTGTGTTTGGATTGTGCTGTGCTTACCATCAGGTACAGTACCGTAAATGTCACCATCCATGCCATTACATAAAAAAGATAGATCATATATCTTTTGTGATTTTTTTTGTACTACGTTCTACACTTTAAACTTAATGCTTAAAAAAAATATAACACGTTTAAATTAACACATCAAAATATAATATAAATACTAAATATATTGTTGTCTTGAAACAAAGAAGTAACTATATATTGTATGATTATTAAAACGAATCAACAAAATATTATTTAATTTGCACATCATAACGTGTGCCGATGGAAATGTGCATGAACATTAATTACAACCTGTCTCATCTCACGCTGTATGGGCCATTGTTTGTAACATTAACTAGTTACGTTCATGAACTAAAGAAACGATACAGATTGTATTCTTCTCAATTTATTTTCAAAAAATTAAAAAAATATATTATTTCACTATTTTATATGGCTGTCCCTTCGAAGACGGCGTAAAGTTTAAGTACACACAAAAACAGGTAGGTTACTAAACATAATATAAAAATTATACCAATTCGAAGTAATAATATACTAACTGGGGCCCGTGACTTATTTGACGTGAGAATTTTTTTTTTTTTTGAAGTCTCACGGGATTTATTTGCAGGTATTATCCATATTAAAAGTAGGAAATTAAACATTAGTGCTTAGCCCATAAAAAAAAATGTTTATTTTAATACTACAAATGTGGCAAACAAGCATACGACCTGTTTGATGGTAAGCGGCTACCGTAGCTTATAAACGATTGTAATACCAGGTTTCACTAGAACGTTGCCAACGTTGTCGGACTACCCCAAGTAGAGAAAAATGGCCAAAAAAATTTATCTGATTCCTTCCTCTCTCTCATAATGATATGTAACTTAAATCTTTCCTTTAATTCAGTCCTTTAATAATCTGAACAGTACATTCAAATCGATTTACGTCCGTTTTCAATAACCTATCTATCCGTTGTTTCAGTTACTAACGATAGACAAATATAACCTTTCGTCCTTACTTTTTTTTTCATATATACTATCCATGGAAAGTTTTTTCGTATCTACATAATATATATCCATATTCTATAGTTTGTATAGATAAGAGGGAAGCCGATAACTGTCTTAAGTTAATGATAGTACTTATAACAAATACGTACTAATCGGGGCTAGTAAACTCAGATATGTTATTAAAATCGGCCGTTAGTAGTCTTCAAATAAGCATCACTTCAAGTCCTAACGGGAAGATTTACGACTCTATTGTGCATACAAAATAAAGATATACCAACTTGTGGTTTTACAATTTTCATAGGACAAATTATTATAACACGCTAAGTAAAAGGCTTTGTTTGTCCATTGTTATTGAAGGTAAAAACAATTCAAACGACCTGACATTGCATGAAGAGGTCAATTAACAAAGCCGCGAAAAATGCATTACACTAAAGACGTAACAATAGTAATACATGCTAACAAAATTATTTAACTGAATTTCACAACCCTCCATTGAACAGAAGGCTGATTTCGACACCCCATTGACACCCCTCGACTTCTAACAACACATTTTGACACGTGTCATCTAATTCTCATAACAGAATTCACTCATGACCTTTTATAACGTTATATAGTTGTGACAAAGCGCATGTTGAAATATTAAGTCGCAAGTTCAATGATATATGTTGATGTATTACATCGCGTGAGGTGAAAAATTTTAACGGCGTATTCAGAGAAGAAGGTAGTTATAAAATTTTTTGTTCATTGATACTGATTTACACATGATATGTGGGTCAAATGCAATAAGATAAGAAGTAAAGAAAGCCTTTGCTCATCGATGAGACATTACATGATATATCTATATGAACAAATATGTAGTTCTATCTGTACATGTTTTTTTTTTCAAATTTTTTTTTTTTTTTCAATCTGACTATACTGCTAGCCATGGAGGTCCTGGAGTCTTAGAAAGCTATTACAGCTTCAACGTTGCTTGAGGCGAGTGCTTAAGGCACTCAACTGCGAATGTTCCAAATTTCTTGATAGATTTCTGTTAAAATGGAGACCGATTACGAATATGCCAAAAAAGGATACAAACAGACAATAGTATATCCGCATTTAACTCAAAAACGGATTGACAAACTTATATGTAATTATTAAGAATTGTTGTCAATAAAACTAATAGAAGTCGTAAATTATTAATTATTTCAAAAATTACATTTTTGTGAATTCTCAACCCATTTTAATGACATTGTGTACTCGGGAAGTAATTATCATTTGTCAATTGATAGGCTATAAGAATTGCCAATAATATAATAAATAAAAATTATACTACGAGACGAAAATCATCTATGCGTAATAATAAACGCGTGCGAAGCCGCGGGGCATCGATAGTATAATTATAATATGACACAATTCATTTTCATAAAAATTACTTCTTTTAATTTTTTTCTAATCTTTTACATTTTACTAACTGTGTAAAACGATGATATTTCCTATAAGTAACATCTCAGTAATAATTTATGTGTTAACCGTATTACCTCTAGAAGATTTTCAAAAACTTTTTCTGAGTGCTGACCTACTTTATTACTCTACCTGTTCCATATTTCTAGACACATAAATTTTGTATTTTTCTTATCGTTAGGTTTTTAGCGTTATGGTCACAATCCTACCTGATGTTAAGTGACGATGTGGATAAGCCTACTAAGTAAACATGCTCTCAATTGCAGCTTCCGAAACACACTTAAATGTGCTTTAATGATAGATTTTTAGCTTTAGAAGTACTAGTAGTTGATAACAAAGTATTAATTTACCCCTATGTTTGCAAAAACATAATGCCACAATTAGGCAATTGTAGGACTACAAGTAAAATGTTCGTGACTCTCTCGCCTACAATATCCCAATTGGACAATAATAAAATTACGCAATAACGAAGCAATTGAAGTGTGAAGCGAGAAATAAAGAGGTCTTTATTAAAATTTATTTCTTCTATAGCTATCAAGTCATGCATAAAAGTTTACTGCTATTATGATATGAGGTCTTGAACCTAATTTCGTCCAAATCCGGGGCGCTCGCAACAAAGACAATAATGATCCAATGTCGTTTCCATCACGTTTTATATCGGTAGTATTTGACGCACAATATCGATTATCGACATGCCGCGCGCCGCGCCAACAATCGACACTCAGTCGGAGGCTGACAGGTACGTAATCAGATTAGTTTTGGGGCCATACAATATTTATAGCAATAAAAATGATATAGTTTTTAGAAATTCCATAAACATTAATATTATACCATGGTCGTAACATTTAATTTAATAACAGAAGTACCTGATATTTAATTACTTACTAGTTTGTGTCAGCAAAAGTAAAAAATCCTATAAATATTAGATCCTATTTTGAACGCCTTTTAAAACATGACTTTTACTGCTTAGGACGCCCCTACCTCAGAATAGTTTTGCAAACACATTGTTTAAATGTCAAAATTTGTTCTTGTTTTGTTTTTATTAAATACTTCAACAATATTATACATCCAGCCTTATTAAACAATATTGTTATAATTCGAAATAAGCACCTTATGAACCCGATGCGTATATCATAAAAACAGATAAATATATGAATAAAACAAAGCAAAATCAAATTATAATTAAAATATTAATAACAACTAACATTATGAACAAAATATAAATGATATAGATATAAATTAACAACATAATTTGGGTGAAAAAATAATAAAATGCTATATTTAAAAGTTAATATGAATAATAATCTTTACACTTTAATTAAATCCATGAGAACAAAAAAAGATAATGATAAAGTTAAAAATGAATTATGGGTGATGTATATCATATTGACCCCCATTAACTACATTAGAGTAGGTGAGTATAGGACTTTATTCAAGGCTGTCACAAGTTTTGTATAAAAAAATTGTAGATAAATCTTATTATATTAAGTGAGCAATTCTTTTATATATATAATGTAATGGTTGTAAAGGCTCCAACGCGACGATTTCCATGAAACTTTGTATTTAGATAATGTTTTACATTCTAAGTATACCTAGATAGGTGTCTTTTTTTTTAAGACACCTAGCAAAGCTCAGTCCCCCAGATATTAACAACAATGACACATACAAACCATATTATAATACTTATCAGTTATATTGTAAATCTAAATGCAATTGAATTTTACATTTCTCTCAACACGCGTGTTGTTTTAAAAAGGTTGCGACTTGCCACTATAAGAATGTTCTCTACAATAACATCAAGAAATACTTTCGTATGGTGTTGCATGCAGTATTTTGTTTACTCAATAATTTATAAAAGGGAAACTGAATATCAAAACGATTTATTTCTTTAAGAATCACAGTAAAATGAGAACAAATTAAAGTTTATTTATTAAACCACTTAAAGTTGCGAAGCTCTTGCAATGCTAAAATGAATCATACCTTTCAAACAGATTGGGTAATAGGATTAATTAAAGAAAAATAATGTCTACTATAATTAAAACATAATACATATATTCATATTAACATGCAAATCGAGGTGCTGGTTTTAACCAGACTTCCCTTGAGGCAATATTTATCACAGGATGATATTAAATTCAAATTCCTACAGCAAACACCTTTTTGCGGGATTTTTATGAGATGGATTTTATTTTAATTGATAAACTTATGTTATTACGTAACTTAGACGGCACCTGATATAGTAGGTATGGTTTTTATGCACAAATTAAGGAGAATATAAATGGTAACTAGAAACATGCATTATAAATTCCCACAAAAACTCTCTGGACAGTTCTAACTTGGAAGATACCAACTTGTTAGAGCTATGTTTGAAGATTACAAGAATAATAATTAATAAAATATTCTATTCGCGTTAATTCTATCGTTCATTATATCCATTCTATCATAGTTGCTATCAAATAAAAAGAAGTAAGAGCCGACATACGATAATTTCAAATACTCATAAATTAATACATAGTTCGATATTTTCCTATTTTATGTCTTTAGAGCCAAAATATTTCTTCGAAATCCACACTTCACTCATTATATTATCAGCTGGTAGATGTCTTTTAAAATTTAATTTAGTAATGTAGGCGAATACAGAAGAATTTAGCGGCGAATGGGAGGACATGGAATAAGTACTGATCTAACATTCGTTTATTGTTGTACACCCTCGTCGAATCGCAACAGCAAAGCATTTTTTTAAAGTTTATAATAAAATGCCGTTCATAAATTTTTTTTAGTATTATTAATATGTTCGTGAGTGAAAGCTAAATATTAAAATATAATTAATTATGTCATTAGTTTAAAATACCGCCCGCACATTGTTTCTCATATCTCAAGACACATGAATGCAGTGCGAGGTCAGTTCACAACATTTTGACCTTTCCTCTAAGGTCGTTGTTTTATTAAATAATATTAATTAGTGCTACCACTGACGCTAAACGTTGGTGGTATTGCCGCTTGTCAAGTGTATATAGTATATTTTATTAAATAAGCTGATCAATAAAAAGTTCATAATATCTATATTGTTATCGCACCAAATTTCTGCGCATAATTCTTTATATCTTATTATATTATGTGAGTAATAATTGTATATATATATACCTCTATATGTAATTGGTTTCTCGGAAACGGCTCCAACGGTTTCGATGGAATTTTGCATTTAGATAATGTTTTACATTTTGAGTTTACCTAAAAAGGTGTTTTTCTTTTTTTGTTTATAAGATACCGAGTACAGCTCGGTCGCTCTGATATTGTTTTCTGAATCGAGATCACTATACAGTGTGATACAAGTGTAACTCCGCTATAGTGGCGCGCGTTCGCTTGAGTGGTAAGGTATCTGTGCCCGTCGGGGTCGCGACCTCCATACACATAGTGATAAGCCCGTTCCTGTGACTTTATTTTGGTTTGTCACGTTTCGGAATCAGCCGGTGTATATTCAGCTGCGTAGAGGCTTGCAGGCCGAAGATGAATTGCTGATCTCTCAATGTTCGCTTAGTTTTTTGATTTTACTATGTTTACTATGAGACACAATACCGACGGTATTATAAAAAAGGGATTTTTTTGGGTATATTTTTTGCTATATTTTTATTTCGTTGAAGAGTTAATTATGCCCGATATTAGTATGAGGATGTTATCGAAGATGATACTAAGCTTAGCATAGGAACTGCCTCTCAAATATAGCTGCACACCAGAAAACACTGCTGTATATAATGTATAGTTGTATACAGGGTTATTGGTAATTCGACAAATTCCCGTTAGGAGGTGATAGAAGTGACTATTTGCGATAATCTGAAACCATGGTTGAGTTATCATGTTTTTTAGCTTTTTTCAAAATAAGTCAAAAATGCAACATCAAAAATTTATTTAAAAATACACAAGCACAGCTAGTATAATATAAAGGTCTTATTAAATATAGGTTTTGTTTTTTAATAATTTAATTTTTTTTATTTATAAATCATCAATCAATTTAATTAGGTTCCTTAACACTTATACGTTTAAATAACATATTTAAATATGATATAATTTGAAGTAATTGCTGCGTCGACCGTGACTCTGACGGTCTTTGATTAAATCGTTTAAACGTAATTAAGTTTTAAACCAGTAACTTGTTTCTTGATGCATTCGACGATAAATTCATCACTAATTACAAAATGAGTATGCGTCTATAACGCAAAAGATACAAACGAGGAACCGTTGCAAATCAACAAATCAGAAGCGTTTAATTTGATTGAATTTGATAATTTTTTATACATTATTTTTATTCCTAAAGGAAGAGTTTACAAAAGTTTAAAGGAATTGTATTAACAATTATTTTGATAATGTACTTTGAACATTGGATCTTAAAACATAGAATAGAATATTCAGTAGATTATTTCAAGAATGTAGGAGTGAAAAATAAATAATTTTATCCTAGAAATAAATTAACATTTGAATCCCTGAGTTAGTACTTTACAGCTTGATCTACCGGATGCTCTTGATGCAGCATCAAGCAAGGGTGGCATCTTACCATCTACTCAGTATGAAGGGATATATATAATTCGAACGTTAGCACGTTAAAAGGAAAATGTTAAATTGACAGATCCCTAAATTCATTCCAAAATTGCTTACAGTAGAGCAGAAAAGGCTTCGCTTCGAAATCGCTCAGGACAACTTGGAAATTGTTATTGACGATGAAAATGTGATCCGAAGGATTATTACTGATGACAAATCCTGGGTTTACGGTTATGACCCCGAAACGAAACAACAGTCCGCACAATGGAAGCTTCCATCTGAGCCACGACAGAAGAAAGCACATCAGAGTCGGATGAACGTCAAGTACATGTTAAATGTTCCTCGATTTTGAAGGTGTCGCGCATCACGAATATGTACCGAAAGGTCAGATAATCAACAAAGAATTTGACCGTGAAGTTTGAAAAGATTGCGTGACGCAGTGAGAAGGAAATGGCCGCGTTTTTAGGCGAGCGAAGACTGGCTTCTCTACCATGATAACGCGCCAGCGTATACATCGAACCTCGAGCAACAGTTTCTAGCGAAGTACAATACGATTCAGTAGAACAACTCCGTCAGCCTCCGTACAGTCCCGACATAGTGCCCTGCTACTTTTAGTTGTTCCCAAAATTAAAATACCGCTCAAAGGGCATCGGTTTGATGACAGAGAGACGGTTGAAACACGTGCATTCATGGCCATTCCGAAAACCGATTACCAGAACTGCAACATGATGTGGAAGTACCAATGGAAACGTCTTGTTTAGTCGAAGGAGGGACTACTTCGAAGTATGTCATGAGCCGGATGACGCAAAATAATGCCAGTGCGAAGTTACAGGTACAGGTCGGATACTTTTGGGGCACAATAGTATATGTCAGTTCGAATTCTAAGGATAGGGAGTTAACTAGATCGCGACTTATTTACAACCGCGGCAACTGCCCAAGCCGAGTTCCAGCCACTTTGGCACACTTGCGCAAATAGTCTCCGCTTTCGCGGCTGAGTGTCATAAGCGCTCGCCCCCAAGCAATTAATAAAATATGTTATACAACAGTTAAAGATATTTTTATTTTAGTTATTTCACTCTGTTTATTGGTTTGAAGCCAATACTTTTCTGCAAAAGGAAAACTAACTAAAAATACAAAAAATATAAACAGCCACCGACCTTTTCCGTATTATCTTTTGTTGAAAACTTAGATACTGGACAACCATTAAACAGACCAGACGTAAAGATAAAAGCAACTTAGAAGCAATAAAAGTTATGTTAAAAACAAAAAAATCTTCGCATTCTGAGATTAAATTTTGCAACTAATTTTTCAAAAAAATAAAACATAATCGAATGGTACATACATATCAGTAATAAATTAAAATGTATTTTTAAAATATAAATATTATTCATTTGTTATTAAAATACCGTTTATGCTATTTGATTCATTGAAATCAATATTTTGTTCACAACCAATTAAAGGATTTATAATAAACACACAAAGAGAACATGGTATTTATTTTATACGACCTTGGTGTTTAAACGTCCGGTAAAGGCCAGTACAAGTGTTACACAACTACAGTGAAAGGCGATAGTTTTGCAACGCCCTTATCAACTGCATTGCACTATTTTTCCGAATGTCGGTAACCGACCTTACCGGTATGGTATCGAGACTTGGTTTAAATATTTTACCTTTTTAATCGACTTTAAAAAAGGAGGAGGTTATCAATTGGGTTGTATTTTTTTTTATTGTTACCTCATAACTCCGTCACTTATAAACAAATTTTGGATTTAATGATTTGTTGGAAAGGCGATATTTTGAATTGGGTCCCGTTTTAATTTAATTGCATTGGACCTTGGATTTCGAAGATATACCTGAAAACTCTTAAAACTCGAATAAGACATGTATAGTGGTTGATATATTGGTGAGTTTATGATAATCTAAGACTAGGCAGGTACCTAATTAAGGACTTTCTGAACTAACTTGGACTGCGAAGACACAACGGAACTCATTAACAATAAACAACACGAATGTGGAAGGTTCCTCCCTTGCCTCCTTGTGCATGTTCTACCGTTTGTGTAATGGGTTGTGTTCCGAGCGATTATTGGATATGATGCCAACGGCTACTTTCCACCATCACACCTCTCACCATCGATAGGAAGTTCATCCGCACACTTTGGACAGTCTGGTTTCAGATGAATTTCTATCCGCGAACAGTCCGGTTGCGGAATGAACCCCCTGCTGAATGTGAATGATAGTGATGTCTGGAAGTGACTCCCTCTCTGTGCATCCACTAAATTGTTATTATTGTACCTGTTATATTAACATTTGTACAATTAACAAAAAAAAGATAAACCTGAACGAGTTTCTTACCGGTTCTTCTCGATGTCTGGGATATTTTCCGAACCGGCAGTAGTATTTTGACGTTCATAAGTGCCTTCTTAGGGCCTAAATTGAATAAAGATTATTTTGATTTTGATTTCGATTTTTGCTGAGGTTTTCCCTGCGGACTACATTATGGGGTTCTTCAAAAACGGGGTTAATAGGTTTTTAATGAGTCGGCAACGCACATGTAATATTTCTGGGGTTGTGCTGGCCATAGGCTGCAGTGACCGTTTACCTTCAGGCGGATCGCACATTTGTTTGCCACTATCGTGGTATAAAAAAAAGGTAGAGAGGTAGAGCAAAGGGAAATTTCTTTGAAGATTTCTCTCCACTTGGGAAATTCCGACTAGTGGGTTACCCTACAGAAGATCGCAGACAAATAACTTAGTGTTGTGTTCCTGCGGTTAGTAGGGTTTCCAGAGCTTCTTGGGTTAATGGGGTTTAAGGTCGAGAACACGCTAGTGATACTTACATACCTTCATAGGCTACGGTATCCGCATACCATCAGGCGGGCTGTATGGTTAATTGCCACCATTCTTGTATAAAAAAGGCACCGAAACTCCGTAATAAAACAATGTAACCGTACCGTGTTTGGGTTTCATGGAATTGTCATGAGATGCACTCTACCTATAGACCTATAGACTGCTATAGAGTGCACGCAATGAATTTAGAAATGCAAAATGAGTGGTTAGCCATAGGTGAGTTCTGCATCCCAGTAATACTGAAGTGGCGCGCCTTGTCATATGACTGGTCCCCTGCCCTACTAAAATTGTATCTTAATGCCTTTGAAATGACCCTTCCATACCAGAGTAACTTAGTAAGATGGGGGAAAGCCTCTGAAAAATTTTGCTATACTTGTTAAATATATTTTGAATTTCGCGCCTTTTAACGTCAACTCACACTTGACGTATTACATTATGTTCGATCTCTCTGTTCTGAGACGTCATAGCGTAAAGACTGTAAATTAAAATAAAGGGTTTAAACAGTGATTTATTATTTAATTTATCACTTGTGGTGAAGCAATAGGTGCAGCCAGGCACTTATTAGTAGGATGCAAGGTGCTTCTTGATAGGGGTCACTACTCACGTCGCCATGATAGAGAACTTCAAATCATACGTGAAGCAGTAAGTCTTTCAGTAGCTATAGCCCAAAAAGGATTGACCGCTAACAGAAGACATATTAACTTTATAAAAGAAGGTTCAGCAGTAAGTTTAAAACTGCGCCCTTCTAAATCCTAGGTTCTGCACCTGATTGGACTATTTTAATGGACACATGTGAAAAGCATTATACAATCCCAAAGGATGTGGGTGTTACGTCATCCAGACCAGACATATTCCTTTATTCTCGAGGAATCGAACGTGTAGTACTTGTAGAGCTTCTGTACCATGGGAAACTAATATGCCTAAAGAACATACAATAAAAATGAATAAATATAAGGTGTCCAGAAAGGGTATCGGGTATTTGTAAGTTCAATGAAACAAAAATTATTTGTATGCAATAAAAAAGTTTATTGTTTATTATTAGCATATGAATTGGAGAATTATTTGGAAAAGATGATGTTATCCAAATGATGACCGTTACGTTGCTGGCACTCTTATAAACGGAAACGAAGATTGGCGATAACACGTTGACACATAGCTATCGATATTGCTGCCATTTCTGACCTGATGTTTTGCTTTAACTAAGTTAGATTCGTCGGATTGTTTTGATAAACTTTACTTTTAAGGTATCCCCATGCAAAATAGTCAAGCGGGCTAAGGTCGGGGCTTCTGGGAGGCCAGTTGATGTTACCCCTTCGCGAAATGACTTTATTAGGGAATAATTCGTTAACAACTTCCATTGAGTCATTTGAGGTATGGCAAGTGGCCCCATCTTGCTGGAACCACGTTCTTGAGTTGAAACCTGCAAACTCCTACAACTCTGGGACCAAAAAATTTCGCAACATATCGCAATAACGGTCACTATTCACATTAATTGCTCGGCCTCGTTGATCTTCATGAAAATAAGGACGAATTATGCCTTTAGCAGACATAGCGGCCCAAACAACGACCTTTGGGCTATGCAGGGGTCGTTCATGCTGTCGTCTCGGATTCTCCACTGCCCAGTACCGACAATTCTGCTTATTAACATGACCATTCAGGTGAAAATTTGCTTCGTCACTGAACAGTATGTTGTTAAAGTTGTTAAATCGCTGCAGCATTTCGTTCGCAAAATTCAGTCGATTAGCATAGTCCGTATCCTTCAATTCTTGAACTAATTAAATTTTATAGGCTTTTAGAGGTAAGTCTTTCTTTAAAATCGAATGTAAAGACGATTTTTTGATGTTCAACGCTTGGCTTCGCTTTCGGATGGATAAAGACGGATTTTGACGAACCGACGCCTCAACTTCTTCAATTGTTTCTTCATCGCGAACTGAACGAGGACGACCAGAGTTTTGAATTTTAACTGTCGCACCTGTATTCTCGAACATCCTGATCCATTTCCTAATGCTATCGTCACTTGGCGCGTGGCGTGTACGATATTCCGCACGATAGAGACGTTGAGCAGTCACTATTGAATCACCATTACGATAATACGCTCGTACGCAAAATGCGCGATGCGTCCCCGAGTACTGTTCCATCGTGACTAAAACTCCACAAAATGGCAGACGCCACGAACCCCTCCCCGCACCCTTTAGACGCCCCGTTTCGAATATGGCGCGAAAACAAATACCCGATACCCTTTCTGGACACCTTGTATTACGATCTAAGTATTGAGCTAACCAAAAACAGCTACGCGGTTAATTTATATTATGTGGTAGTAATGGAGAAAGAGGTATACCAGCGAAATCTCTTTATAACTTACTAAAAGACTTCGGCCTGTCGAAAACCGCATTGAGTTATATTTTAGAACAGGTATCTAAATCAGTATTAACAGGGTCTTACCATTTCTGGCTTGGCAGGGAGGGTATCGCGAGCAGTCAATGTGAGCGCTGATGTGTATCATAAGGGAGGCCCTAAACCTACACCTAGATCGCAAGTCCCGGGGACTGCTCGTGTTTTCCTCACTCTGTCACACGATGGACCCGACACCCCCACGGTGAATCCATGGAATGCTAAGATGTTTGTCTCTGTGTCATTCATTGATAGAAGACAGATTTTATAGCTCCGTTGTTTCCGTTAACTATCTATCGTCGTGTGATCGATTTATTAATCTGTTGGAGTCTAAATCTGACAATATTAAGCCTTCCAAGCTTTAATGTAGTAGTTACTATCTTTTAGACTGAGACCAATTATTTTGTCATCAAATTTTATGTACACAACTTCCGGTAGCTCCTTTTTATCGATGACAAAAAAGCACAACGTTTGTTGACGTCTTTAGAAATTACGTTGTTTGGAGGTTATCTGCCATTATATGCAGCGCGTTTAGTAGATCAACCCATAATCGTTTTCAATAAACCAACCAAGTTACCTATGGACCGTAAGATTCACTAAAAAGGAAGAAGTATTTTATTTATTTTCCCAATAAGAAAACCGACTCAAAAATATTCTACTTACTCTGAAAAAAATGCACTAAAAAATAAAAATAAAATTACATTATTTATTTACTTCAATGTACTTAAAAATATCTTTTCTTAACTTAATTTGATATTCATACGAACTATGCGTCTGCCACATAATTTATTAAGACAATATTATACTATTATTCTTATTATTCGAGTTAGTGCCAGCAAAGTTTATAAGAAATTTTAGGAAACTACCTAAAATTGACTAAATATGTTTAAAATTACGTTGATTCCGTTGATGAATTTCTTTTTCCTAAAATGGCTTCTGTTAATTAAATTTGTCTCTGTAGTAGCAATATAAAATCTCATATTTATAGGCTAGTATTTAACACATGAATAATTATAATAATTGTCAAAACTGAGCGTAAGACCGTACTTACTTTGAGTATGAATTTATATTATATGTTAACGTACGAATTCAATGCACAAAGGTAGTCTTTTAAATAAAAAGCTGTAATGGCTCAGTGGTAGGGTCTACGGACTTCGCGTCTATTGACGTAAGTTTGAATCTCTGCAATGAGCCTGAGCTTTCGGCGAAGGAAAACATCGTGATTAAACTATAGCATCGTGGTAGAGCATTTTCTAATGCCCGCTTGGCTAACTACTACCCTCAAGTTGAAAATCTATCGCCAAGCACCTATAGGTGTGTAAAAGACTTAGCATGTTTACTATCTTGGGAGTCGGCTGAGTGCCTTAAGCGCTCGTCCCCAAGTCACGGTGAAGCTGTAATAGCCATCAGAGGCTTCAGAGCCCCTAAGGATAACAGAATAGTCAATCAAAAAAAAAACGCAACATCACTTAACATCAGATGATATTGTGGGCCAAAGGCTAAGCCTATAAACAATAAAAAATAATCTATGTACGTTTTTCATATAGTTTTTTAATTTCCATAACTCTTTTTCTTTATAATTATCTGTATCAATGGTTATGTAAATGATAATATTAAATCAGTTTGATCCAATAAATATTTGTGTCAAAAATAAAATTGATATTTTGTTTATATTTTTTATAATAACAATTGTCAATAAAAAGTTTACTTTCATGACTTTATAACCAAAGAGTAAAAAGAAAATCAGTTTATATAAAAAATCCCAAATCAGCGTGACTCGAACCATCGACCGCTCGTAATTTACATACAACAGTGCGTAGAAATCTAGTCATAACATATTATACAGCGAAATGAATTTCGTTACAGCCGAGTGTCCCACGACATCTCTCGAGTTTTTCGACTTATGCAGGGGTTCAAATCAGCTCGAAATGGTTCGTGTAAATATACACATTGGCCGGTGTCGCCCGTTCCAAACATGCCCTCGTATCTAGATTACTTGTTCCAATATGTAGACTGTTCAAACCAAATGTACCTATTAAACCCTGGTTGCCTGATTGACTCGAACTGGTTAATTCTGTTCCATCAGAACATGTTAAACGTCATCTAGCTATGGTGGCACAAGTTACTGTGACGTAAAACTAACCATACACGGAAAACCAAAGAGTAATGTGTGGAACAAATAATCAGGCCATCAGATATGGTCGAATAATTTATTGTAAGAATGACGGAACAAAGTAATGTTATGACGTCGCGTCGTTACATAGAAATAATGCTCCGGTATTAGTGTATTTGTACCTTGCGTAACGTCCGTGTTAGAATCTCATAATAAAGGATATCCTAGTTTTAGAATAGGATATCTTGCCTAAAATAATTACGCTATGTAATAATGATCTTAACTGGCACAATTAATTATCTAATAGGATGGCATTTACATTACAGGATAAATATAAATATTCATTAAGTAATTATCACAAATATTTTTAAGCAATTAATAAATTTAATTGTCAATCACATGTGAACTTTTTAAAAACGAACAAATTGGCTTATTGTACATTAGTACGATTTCCGAGTAAATGTAATCTAAGAATACCTATTATTGAAATGAATCACAATTCAGTACATCTTTAGGTAATAATTAATTGCTCTCTCGAGAATGATCCGTCATTCCGATGTCTATAATAAATTGGTTCCGAATCAATTGCCACGGATGTGGAGCAAAATGTTTAGTCATTATTTTAAACTGCAAATCATATTTAATTGGAAACATCTGGGCAACCGAACATTGCTCAGTTTCTTAAAAAAGAAAAACAACTATCTAACTAAATTTGGAAAGTAAAACATTATCTAAATACAAAATTTCATCCAAATCGTAAGAGCCGTTTCCGAGAAACAATTACATATATATACACGAGAATTGCTCACTCAATAGTATATGATATAATAGATAGTATGTCACTAATTGTATTGTTTTTATAATGTTTATCGTCGGTTTTCCAAACAAATTTTTTTGTTTCCAAATCTACTTCTTCCTAATAGTTGAAAAAATGTAGAATATATATATTTTGACGGAACTAGTTAACGATTGTTTTTAACAAGAATTAAATGGCATTTAAATCAGTTATTCGTGTTTTTTAGTTCATCAACGGGGTTACATCTGAAACGTAGGCGCTCATAGCCAAACATCCTTATTAAAATTATGGAACTCTTTTGGATTGTAAATGAATAAATAACACATAAAAAATAAAAATATTTCAATATGTATAACAGTACAATACCTAAATAACTATATCGAACAGTGCAAAAAACCAGACGATCATAAATTTTAGAGTTTATTTAAATTTAGTCACAACTAACGTTGTGTTATTTTCCTGCGGTTGGTGAGTAAAGTTTCCAGAGTTCCTTGAATAAAAGGAGGGCTTAAGTTCGGCAATGCATTAGTGATAACCTCTGGTGTTACAAGTGTTCATAGGCCTTGAGCCTTACCATCAGGCAGGCCGTACTCCTATTTGCCACCTTAGAAAATAAACAAGTGGATGGTACTCAGTTTAGTCATAATTATAGTTTTAATACTTAAAATAGAAGTGAATATTACAGATTTTAAACTTAGCTAATGGTATAATAGCGTTTTTCATGTTTCTTGTTCGACAATAAAATTGGTCCGTCATCACAAAATACAACGAATGCATTAAGGAAGTGTAGTTTATTCATACCCATTAATGATCTATTAATAACCAGCCAACAAATAATCAGTTTTAACTAAAAAATATAGAACATAGGTAGGTATTTAAGATTTATAATTGCAATGAAAGTATTTAGATTACTATCATGTTACTTCTTGATGACATTATTATAACTGTTCAAGTCTCGCTATTAAGAAAAATCACAGTAACTTCTTTTGGATCGAACATATTGATGTACAAATATATACATGAGAGAGTCAGACGGTAGATGATATCAGTTAAAAGTAATAGTATAAACTGATACAACTGGTGGTAGGACATTTCCTAATACCCGCCTGACTAGCTATGTACCATCCTAAAATTTAAAATCTGTCACCAAATACTTTTATAGTCACTGCACTAGAGAGCCAGTTCCTTTCTAGACTTGGGCCTCAGGAAAGATTGTGGTTAAAAGACAACTCGAGAAAAGATGCTGGAACTAGTTTGACGCGGAAACCTGGGGATCGGATACAGTGGGAAGCCTTGGGCTTACCCAAAGTACCATAGTCTTACAACCTATGTTCAACAGTGGAATGTTATGGGCTAATAAATATAATAATGATGTACGATTTTCTATACAATCTCCTGGGTAGAACGTAATAAGGGTTAAAAAATAACTACTATATTTATAGTTTCGATTTGACTATTTTTTTTTCTGTTTATTTAATATTTTTACAACTGATGTCATACATATATCATATCCATGGTGCATAACCGAACTTAACAGAAGACAACAAAACTACTAACCTGTTAATTAAATAAAAAGGCTACATACTTTTATCGCATCACCAATAATACTATTTAATAAAAAAAATTCACAGCATACTAGCCGAATAGGAAGCGTGTTCCTCTAGTATAGGTACTTTGAATCAAACCTACATCTTAACCTTAAACTTAAAATTAAACAACTTTTGCTCATTTCATTACGAATAAATTGCACCAACAGTGATTCGAGTAAATAAAGTCTCGAAACTTTGTTTTGAATAGCGAGTCACTGTCCGACATTACCGTCAAGACCGCCGGGAAGTGAGGCCCTAATAAGCTGAGAGTTTCATTGTTGCCAAGTTAAATACTCAATAACCTTCTGTCATTATAGGTTTTTGTTTTTTTTTTATATTTAAAAATTGACTATTAAAACCATAAACGTTTTCTTTTATATACATTCAGCACGAGTAAGCAACATCAGACAAATCTGCCAAACTTTTAATACTAATAACTTAATTACTATCAATCTCGAACTTGTATAAGCAAACCGTTTTTTTTTTTATTTATATTTCAAATTAAGTTTAAGTTTGGATCTCTGAATCTGATGGTATGTACAAGTCAATAAAAAAAGTGAGGCGAATACAGAAACTTTAGTTCATCGAAAGTTACCATGACCATTAGTCCCAAAACCATGACTGAAGTCACTCAGTAGCGGAATATAAATTGGCTCTTTCCAAAAAATTAAGCGGCACCTTTTGAATCTGAGATAAATAAATATATATGTCAATAAATTGATATCATCTCAGAATTTTTATAAGCAGTCTTCAATATATTTCTTGATCTGTGATGCCAGAATCAAATATTTTCAACAAGGAAAATATTTTCACATCGACGACATCAAATAGTAATTTTTTTATAAAGTTTGAAAAAGAACTAGATTATACTACTTCTAACTTTAATTTAAGTGCTTCAAACAGCATTCTACAATATGCACACGTAGGTAATTAGTATTAATAATAACGTAATTTATTAGCCTTAGTTGTTCCCACATGTCATTAATACTTTCACGAGCGGAATCGTCATCACTCAACCTTGTTTATGTTACAAGCGAAGACGATTCCGTTGGTTTACGTGTCCATTGAAGAATACGTTACGATTAATTAGTATAATAGCAATATGTACTGTTTTCTAATTTTGTACTATTTCTTATTGTGTAAATTAGCGCTCGATGCAAATTACACTTGTCGGACGAAAAGCTTGGTTAAGTACCGTACACAGCACTTGCAACTCGAAACACACTGATAGTAAATACTTAATAACTACATGGCAGAGCTGATGTTATCTGCCGCCCAAGTGCGAGGTACCTATAATTTGTCACCTTAAAGCCCTAACTTAATGTTAATTGTATATTGTGCATTTCGTCCATACATCACATGCTTGCCCACTATAACATAGTGTAATACTTTCTGTTTTTTATTTAATTTAGATATCTGAAAAAAGTCAAGCACATGTGATATAAATAAAAATGTAGGTAGTTAATGCTTTTAGCTTTTACTCAAAAGATTTAAATAGGCTTAGGCATTTTCAAAACAATACAGAATAGACCAAAACTTAACCTTAGTTAATAGCATTTTCTACTCATTATTCACATGGACCGATCTCCTTTATTTGTATTTTTTTGCCGCCACTAGTAGTTTGCCGCGCGGATGCTGTGCACGGTGCATCCCTTGCACCCCCTACACGGCTCTATCATGAATAACTAGATGTTCTCTAAGAAATTAATGTATAATCATCACGTAACAAACATAGACAGACAACCTAAAGGTTTTATTTTAGGATAAATTTCATGAGTAAACTAAACATTGGAAACGTGCAAAGAAACATGAACATCTGCTAATTTCTAACTTGGACAATTAAATAGCCGAACAATCATACATCGGTCCAGTTATCTAATAGGTACGTTACAATTAATTGCCTACATACTAATCGCAAACGGTGTTACGTAAGGCCTTTCTACACGAAGTCGTTATGCAATGGAACGACTTTAAATCACAATAGATGTGAAGGTCTAAAATTTTCAACCTTCTCTTATGTCCGAACAAACCATATTTTATATTGGTATAGTATTATAGTTTTAGTAGTCGAACCTATTCATGGTCAACACTCGTAAACGTGCTCGCGCCGCTGGCGATACTGTATTCTAGCCTGAAAGGTACGGTTGCCATAATACACTGGCGACGTTATGTCTTCAAGAAAAGTATTCTAATATTGACTGGCTTCAGATATGAGTGCGGCGGTCATTAAATAACTATAGACACTAGTGATGTCCCAACACTATGTAAATAGTGTCTATTTGCAATTTCATACTATTGGAAAAGGGCTTACTTAAGTATCGTCGATCAAAAAGCTCTTTTCATAAATTAATATTAAGGTATAAAATATTACAAAAGTTTGTTTTTATTTAGAACTTATAATTTTTTAAATTAGAAATGAATGATTCCAAAAATAATTTCAAAATATAGGTACTGTATATTATACTTCCACTCACACTACTTTATTTATTTATTTTTATTTAAATACACGCGTTGACTTTGTTGGTACTATTTACGCTTTTTTTTTCTGAATATTCCGTAAGTAAACTATCTTTAAACAACGACAATTGTATTTTATTATATTTAAATATCTGAAAAAAGTAAGTTAAAAAAGGTGTACTTTGCGCTAAAAGCAAAGAGTTTAATCACTTCCGTAGATAGTAGTCAATATTGTAATACAATTTATACAAACAAGTAAAATTTTAAATATATATATGTTAGGAAAATCGCTTCATATAATGAAAACCGGTAATCATAAGAGATGTAGGGCACAGAGAAATAAATGTCTTTGGATATTTCTCTCTACTTGGGGCAGTCCGTCTGGTAAAATACTATATGCCTTACAGAAGATCGCAGCGAAATAGCCTTGTGTTGTGTTTCTGCGGTGTTTGCGGTGTCAGAACTGTTTGGGGTAAGCAGCGCGCTCGTGAGCCAACTAAGTTATCCTTTAAAAAAAAAAAGTCGTCGTTTCTTGTACTTGCTTTTAACCATGCCAATACGTCTATGAACAATGTGTGTCTATGAACGTGACATCAAGTCATGGTTAACAGATTTCCATTCGCTAATACCATGAAATATCCGGTACTAATACAATTTCGTTTTACATAACCGAGTAATAGGTAGCTTACCTTTAGACATAACCAAGTCTAAACGCTTATAATGAATCGCAGATGAAGACATTTTTATAACTTTATTTCTACAACACATTTTTTTGTATTTATTCACGAGGCTGAGGCCTTCTTTATCCTATGAATAAATAATAATGGATAATAATAAGCTGTCAAAACATAGCCGAATGAAGATTATTAATCTACCAGCTTCTATCCGCGACTTCGCCGGCGTGGTTTTCAGTATTGGGTCTTTAACAGTATGAAAAGTATCCTTTCATCCAAATCCGTTCACCCTGTATAGGAACTTTTACATTTTGTAAATATTGTTATATAAGTATTATAGTAAGTTCTTATTTTTGGAAAAATACTATTTTATTAATAGTAGATACTGTGTAATGTAAATACAGAACATTAAAAATGCCGACTGCAAAACTCTATTTAGTGAAAACCTTGCCTTTGAGGCATATATTTTGAAAATTATTCTACACTAACTGTGCCCGTGGCTCCGTACGCGTTAACTACAGCATTATTGTTTAAGAAGATATTATGATAAAATATTTTTTTGAGATAAGAACCACGTACAAAAAAAAAGGTTAAATTTTTATTAGTATTTTTGCGTGATACGCACAAAACCCGCAAACTTCTATCATTTTTTTAGATAGATTAGAGTTTTTTACAAACGTGTATACGTACACTAAAGTAAAAAAAATCAAAATCAAAAATATTTTATTTTTTTATGCCCCAGGTTCGGAAACATCCCAGTTATCGAGAAAAACTCGATAGGGTTTATTAGCATTTTTTATGAGCAGCCGCATACAGTCGGCATTCCGTTTCTGGATTTCGATTCCAAATATCGAATCGGGATTTCGAACGTAGTAAATCTATACAGATCTATGGACCATCACAAACATACAGTAGTTTTCCGTTCTTAGTTTTCTTCGATTCGAAATTCCGCATGGTAGCCTGTGCCTATGGAATCTTGCACTGAAAAAAGCTGTTTCGAATGCATCTCTTTCATATATTTTGTACGACTCGCATCACACATTCGTTAATTCCGTACGGAATATAATGTATAATTATATATTAATTTATTATATTTTATATAATACTAGCTGTACGTCTGCGGCTCTGCACGCGTTTGTTACTACGCAGTAGTTATTTACATCCCGTAATTTCATTTTTACCCATATTGTTGACAATTCATATGCCGTATCAATTGAGGAATGGCATGTATTTCTCGTGTACAATTTTCTTCAAATAATTCTTTTTATTCCTTTCTTACCAAAAGCATAAATATGAATATCCCTAATTTGAGACATGACGGGTTCTTCATACAAACATTCACCTAAGTTTTATTTTCGCCATATGTGGAATAACACAATGAAATAATTCACTTGTAGCAAAACTGTATAATCCAGATAACTTACAATAGGTATATCGCTTAGAATATATAAACTTCCGCGAGCCGAGATTGACAGCGCACGTCATATTTCTATCATAAAATAAAATACTTAATAGAGTAATTATGCCGTACTGCGTAGTTAAACAGTTTAAAAACACTTTAGCTAATCTTAAAAAGAATACTGGACTATCATTTAATAGGTAATTATTAGAAATACAATACATTTCTTATTAAGTATAACATGTCAATAAATCAACAAACTAGATTGACAATCTACAAACTGCTTGGTGTGGCAGCCAATCTCATTTCACCATTATCGCGCATGCTCATTTGGCGTTCCGATATTTTGTTCATAAAAATATTCATCCCCTATTTTCTAGCCTTAAAGATTTATTTTCGCTACAAAAAGTACTCTATGTTCTTTCCCAAGTTCCAATCTATCTCCATACCAACATTCATCAAAATTGGTTCAGCAGTCTAGGCGTGAAAACGTAACAGACAGACAGACAGACAGAGTTACTTTTGCATTTATAATATTAGTACGGATTGAATGTCTTGTAAACTTTGAGTGTTAAGTGGATGTACCCAGTAACGGAGACGTATTTTCTTCTTCTTAGCAAGATACAGCAACAATGCAATTAGAAAATCGTTGTCCATCGCTGTTAAAATGTCTGAACTCAATGGTCGTCGTCTCTCAAGTGAGAAGTGAGCCTTATTATTCCGAACGGAAATAAACGTATATGTGTGAAATATGTACGGAATCCCAAATCGATATTTCAAATCGAAATACCGAAACGGAATTCCGCCTATATGTGGCCGCCCTTAAATTGTTTTTACAGTGTTTTTCTTGTTTAAAATCGGTTATTATCTGTAAATATTCTGTAAGTACAGATTAGAGGCAAAACTTAAATAGAAACGAATTAAAAGAAATAACAAGCGCGAATATCCAATTGATGCCTGATTGACGCCTGATATCGAAATCTTTACCAACACAAGAAATAACCATGTCAACCAGTTTCCCAACAAAATCGTTCACCTGATCAAAGCATAAGCAGTAGATAATTATCAATTACGCAAATACGGCACATTGTTTCTTTTCAAATACAAGCTCGTTCATAATGAATAGTAATAAACAAGAACAAAAATTAATAAGGTGTATCGTATCGCCCACGCACATCGTGAATCTCACGCGTGCTCAACGTCTGCTCTCAGTGTAAGGATTATGGATTACCTAAGTAATAAATAGCATGCTCATTATTACTAGGGTTGCTGTTGGCGACTGAATTATGTATTATTATATGTCATGTGTTATATATTGTGTGTTTTATATATAAGGTTAGTTAGGTAACATTAATATAGAGAAATGAAATAGATTTATAGAGAAAATGTTAGCAACTACGCTATTTATTATGTGTAACGTGTATACGATTAGAATTATGACAAAATGGATAAAATGTATATAGTAAGTTTATATGGAAAAAATGTACGACATCATATTTAATGTACGAAGGAAACACGGTGAAACCGCCGTAAATTCTATTGTTATTGCTTGTGTATGGAATATGCGATAAAAGTATGTAATGTATTGATATTTAATAGATTGGAATTACTATAAGGAACAATTCGATGTATAACTTGTATACATAACTTATATGGAGAAATAAATATAGAGCGGTAAACAGGGCGACCAAGGTAAAAATAGATATAAAAAGTGAAATAAAAACAGGGGCTCTCTATACGGTAACTCTCCGAATTACTTAAGCTCTGAGAAATCGTATCGGGTACTTCCGATAACTAAATACACATATGCATGTTTCCTTCCTTCCTCCCAGGAGGAAGGGAACATGCATATGAGTATATATTAGTTAGCTCCAATTTACGAATAGGGAATTAGTCAGATCGCGACTTATTTGCAATCGCGACAACCGCCCAAGCCGAGGTCCGGCCACTTTGGCTACCTTGTGTGCGAGTTGTCCAAAACTTTCGAGGCTGAGTGTCCTAAGCGTTCGCCCCCAAGTCCGGTGAAGCTGTAAAAGCCGTCTGAGGTTCCAGGACCCTAAAGCTAACAGTATAGTCAGTTTTAATAAAACCAGCACCTCAAGCAGCTGAGCATTATTGCACCCCCGTGCCTCTCACCAGCGTACACTGGCATCCGTACAGTGTCTACGAGACGGGCATCCAGCCAAACAAAATAGCCCGTCCAAACCTTGAAGTGTCACGCCCCCCCCCCCCTCCCTCACGCAGAGGGGAAGTGATGCGAACCCAACATTTGCCATCATATGAATTGATGCTCCGGACAATAAATTGCAAATCCCCAGACAAATGGGTGAAATAGAGTTTTATTCCAAGGGCTTCTTAAAAAAAACAATTTTTACCTTTTTTTTATTAATTTAAGAGGCTTATTTTCGATTTATTTTGAAATGTTTGACAAAATCGACCCATAGTACAGCAAAACAAAAAAATACTTAACTAATTTTATAAATGAACTGTACACTGCTTTTCTGAGATAATCTAGCAAGAAAAGTAATTCGTAAATCTCTTCTTTTTAACGTCAAATAAAATAAAAACTACCTATGTAATCTAATTAAAGTTACATAACATTTAAATCATAACATAACCAACAAGTTTCGTTAAAAGTCATCTAAGTTAACAAAACTTAGTTTATTGGTTTACTCAACAATTAATCCGATTATTCCCAGACCGCAAACCGTGTCCGGTTAACCCGGACACTTTGTAAAAACCCCGCTTTTCAAACTAGAACAATTCCGAACAATACCAGAACGGTTGGCAGCCCTAATTACTGCTAATAAATAGCATGCATATTATTAGTTATAAAGATGTTATAAATGTGTTCTATTGTTTGATAATCATAATATGTTTCATTCATATGAATGATGTTAATCAGTTTCATTTTTAACTGCCAGTTTTGCAATTTCGTCGGTCTTGTTTATTCTTTACAGGTTTAGCGTTATGACCATTATGTGGCCCAAGATGTGGCGACACGTTAACTCTAGTGGGAGAACTGGCTCTCAAATACAATTTCCCAAAACACACTAATAATGTATAGGTGCTTGACGATAGGTTTTCAACTTGAGGGTGGTAGCTAGCCAGGTAGTCATTTGAAAGTGTCCTACCACCATCATGATGTTTTCTTTCACTGAAATCTCAGGCTCATTGTAGGGAATCGAACACCCGTATATAACATAGGGATTGAAATATAAAATCTTACTATAAATAATTATTAAATTAATGATAAAATAACATACATTCAGAAATATAATGAAGAAATATTCAGAATATTGTATGGGTCGTTCTTTATCCCCTACATAGGTCGAGCGGTACTTTATTTTATTTTTCCTTGTAGCTCGGCAAAGTGTGGACACTGTGCCTAATAGTAGGCAGAGTAAAATCCAAAAACAACGGCAACCACCAAAATATCGTAAATCTATCGCCGGTAACCTCTGTCATGCCAGCTTGTCACAAACCAAAAGAGAATCACTGTCACGAGTTGTCACCACTTCCATGGTGTAAGGTGTTCGCGATCAAACCCAGCAATCTTCATAATTTCAATATTATTTTTGTTATGACTACAACAACTTAAAAGACGTCTTAACAGTAAAAAAATATAGCGGAAAGAAAAGTAAAAATGTATCTACTAATATTGTTTGAAAACCATCACATGTAATATAAAGATTTTATATGTACTTATGTTGAACATAAAAAATATTGATCACTTCACTAACTATAAATTAATATAATATACACGATTTAAGGTCAAAGGTATTTAATACCGTCTTACTTCAAACCGAACGATCAATTTGACTTTAGCATTAATTAAACTGAATAAAAAATTTAAAGCAACAAAGGTGTATAATAATTTAAAATGTGCATTCACCGTAATCCTTATTACGAGCTAGTATGGTATATAATCAATTACTAAAAACTCACCAGTCTAAATCGTACACACACAGCTCTAGCTGGGTGGAGTACACAGACCTTGGTATTTGAAAGTACAGATAGCAACCGGAACATAAAATGCTTTATGTGAACATTATGTACCTGGAAATATCTAGAAAAAATCACTTGAAGTTGAAACGGCATACGGTTTATTTTTCTTTGTTTGTTGTTTTTATTGAATTAATTATTCTAAAGATATAATTTATTACTAAATTATAGTTTGTTCAACATTTTAATTACTATTAAATCTATATGAAATGTTTGATGAGATCTTGCATATTAGTGCTACATCACACAACAACATAAATAACTAAATACCATAATATTATATGTATATACTTCCTAATTATACACGTCTTTACAGAGTGTCCGTTCTGTTCTGTGTTCAATGGCATAAATATTTTAGCATTAAACTATTGAGATAAATTTTAACTTTAGTAAAGCTAAATCGTGGTGATTGAATCGAATTGTTAAAACCGATTGAATACATTCAATGTCCGCAGTGTTGAGCCGCGGTATATACCAATCAACGAGTTTTGCGGAATTCATGTACCTAATTTAAATTACAGCATTATCGGTTAACGGTAAAGAACGTGAGCAAACCTGAATGCTTGAGAAATGCTTTCTTTAAAATGGATAAAGTACAGAAATGAATATTTCTCAGACGTTTGTCAGTGGTCTAGTCTCCCTCTCCCTCTCCCTCTCGCTCTCCAGAATCGGGTACTCCAGACCTTCGATTTTTTTTTAGATTTATGTATGGTAGTTTTATCCTGAAATAATTAAATAATTTTAATTAAGGTGATATTTCGACATTCGAAAATTCAAGTTTTGATAGTTTTCCCTTTATGTTGGTTATAAATTCTATCCCTGTGCTGAATTTCAGCTCTCTTGTTATTGAAGAAGTACTACTTCTATTTTGATTATCATGAGTCAGTCAGTGTCGAATTTTTGTTACTTTGCACCCCTATAACTACTGAATGAATGAAACTATAAACTTTAAAAAACTTGAAATTGTTGAGTTCGATTAGGTACTCTTGGTAAACAGAGTTTCAGCCATCTACAAAAGACCGAAATAAAAATACGCCGAAATACTTCCAGTAAAGATGGTACGGCCGTGCCTTGCGCTCGACTTGGCGGGGGCACTGCTGTACCCC
This sequence comes from Saturnia japonica, assembly GCA_033032175.1. Taxonomy (NCBI): domain Eukaryota; kingdom Metazoa; phylum Arthropoda; class Insecta; order Lepidoptera; family Saturniidae; genus Saturnia; species Saturnia japonica. The sequence continues at coordinate 16,253,195 of CM065311.1, read as the reverse complement.
TAGATATATTCTATTTTACGCAAATAATCAGAGTTAGTATAAAGGCAAAAGCTTTTCTTTCCGAAAAGTCTAATAAACTACCTTGGAGCTTCTGAAATCCAAAATGAGCCTAACGAGACAACAATTGTTCCATATTATGTAATTTTGTCCATTGAAAAGAAGAGGAAAGTAAATTTTGATAATGTGATCGACTATTTTAGCCAAATAAAGTCAGGTAAGCACATTTAATATTTGTTGTTTTATTTGGGGGTGCTCAATAGAAGACCGCCCCGGGTGCAAACCCATACTACGCCGCCACTGCTAAGAAGTTTTCTCTCAGTCAATGGTAGAAAATAAAGTACCTAACTCGTGGAAAAAAAATTAATCTCGGTCCTTCCTTCTATTCTAGAATCCTTCGCTGCTCTCGGATCCAACTCAGTCCCTCGAATTAAATTCCCTCTTTTTTTCATTTCTTGTTTAATCTACTATAATGGGCTTTATTTTTCTATTTTGTTCTAAAGTTCTACGACAGCTACGATAGATGAGGTTGGTACGAGTTTTTTTGCGCTATCAATTTTTTTTATTAAATTATTTCTAATTAATACACCATTATTAATTAGATATTATCGGTTAATACAATTATAAAACAAATAAAGGTTTTCCTGAAGAATTGAAAAACTTTAGATTTTTATATAAACTACCCAGTTTTATGTCTTCTGTAAAATATCAGTTAATATCTAAAATTACTTTATTTGGCTATTCTCAAAGGGATTTTGATTCATTTAGTTACGATATGGATTAAAATAAAATGCAAATTCCTGATAGAAGGTGGACGGGATTTTCTCAATAATCCATTCCACTAAAAAAGACTGAGATCCGTTCGTTCACATGAAACGGGGGTATACCGTTAAAGTGAGACTTTCTGTTAAAGGAGATACTAAGAAAAAGTTTACGCGCCCCAGAAACCTGTAGGGAATAACGTATTAGGTTTAATTCATAGCTCAGACGTATGGCAGAATATAGGTCGATCGAAAGTAGTAAATGTGTGGAAAGGCTGACTGCTTACCGTGAGCACTAAGCTGCGTCCCGGGAACGTTCCCAAAGCTCGAAACACGGTTAAAACGCCGATGTTGAATTTCATTACACCTAATCTTTTTCTAAGGCATTTTTTCATATACGAATTTCAACGCGAACGAAGTCGCCAGTACAGCTAGTATAATTTTTTTTTTATAGGTACCTACTTAGTATATTTATTATCAATGGTCATTTATTTTTTGTATGATAAGGCCTCTTGTTTACATGCGTTTTTTTTGCCGTGAGAAATTACGGTTGATTCGCCGTATGCAGACACGGTCGTCATTGTTGTATGGAGGACTATGGAAGTTTGTTCCCAGGCACGGTACTACACAACACATAAATAGCACACAATTAAAAAAACAGTGTTATGTGAGCATGTAGAGATAGGGGTGTGTGAAATAAGATTGTAATTTCGTATGCGTGTATTTGTTATATATAGAGGGGAATTTCGTGTGACACCAGCACTCGAACGAAATAACGCTGGTAACATACCTATAGATAGAGACTAGCTGTGCTCCAAGGTTTCACCCGTTTTCATTTTATACGACAAAACGTCACAACGCCAATGCACCCGTGTAGCTTATTATAATTGTTCTTCCTGCAAGTACAAATTATTTTAATTTTTTATTATCTCCTAATAGTACGAGATCCGGCTGCAAAATCTCTACGTTCATCGGGTTATTAATAAAATTCACATTTTTACATACATTTATGATTAGGAGAATACATTGATAACAGAGTGCCAGTCAACAAGTGGCCGCAAGTAATTTTAATTAAATTAATGTTAATTAATTTTCAAAACAAAATTTCGTTCATTCATTTTTTAAATTAAATATCATCCACATCATAGCAATGTATGTAAAGAATTCGAAAATCGATGGGTGCCGTTGCACACTCGGCCGCAACTACTTCGCAGCCAGGTGTAAGCAGGTAATATTTTGGTGTATTTATACGTTCATGACGTATACGCATGTTTTTTATATAGAATTAAAGCTAATTTTTTTTTTAATATGATGATATATCGCTGCCTGTGATCAAATGGCCGCAAATTAGGGTAACTAGCTGTTAAACACTCGAGGTATTCGAGATAAAGTGAAAGAGAGTTAGCGCGCAACGCCACTTGTTAAAAAAGGATGGCGTGTGCCAGCTGTGCTAGTATTTGTTTATTTTAAGTACAATGTTGATTTTTTCTTGAACTAATATTTAATGTCAAACTAATAACTGTATTAACGAACTGTAATAAAATCTAATATTTTTTCAAATATGATATGCGTAGTATCTTTTTTGTTAATAAAGTAAGACAACCAAAATTCTATTCTTCATAAATACTCTTATTTCATTTTTACTCGATCGATAAAAAAAATTTTTTTATAAAATAAATTTTTTCTTATTTACATTTTTTCCCAGAATATTAATTACAATTTTGGAGTAAATGTAAAGTCGTTTCTACTACTGTTTGCGCCGCTGACTGAGAACCCTATCTATGGACGCTTTTTTTTTTTTTTTTTGAACTGACTACACTGTTAGCCTTAGGGGCCCTAAAGCCGCTGCGGCTTTTACAGCTTCACCGGACTTGCCTATGGACGTATGCGCAATGGCTTCAAATACTCGCACAGCTGGCACACGCCATCCTTTTTTAACAAGTGGCGTTGCGCGCTAACTCTCTTTCACTTTATCTCGAATACCTCGAGTGTTTAACAGCTAGTTACCCTAATTTGCGGCCATTTGATCACAGGCAGCGATATATCATCATATTTAAAAAAAAATTAGCTTTAATTCTATATAAAAAACATGCGTATACGTCATGAACGTATAAATACACCAAAATATTACCTGCTTACACCTGGCTGCGAAGTAGTTGCGGCCGAGTGTGCAACGGCACCCATCGATTTTCGAATTCTTTACATACATTGCTATGATGTGGATGATATTTAATTTAAAAAATGAATGAACGAAATTTTGTTTTGAAAATTAATTAACATTAATTTAATTAAAATTACTTGCGGCCACTTGTTGACTGGCACTCTGTTATCAATGTATTCTCCTAATCATAAATGTATGTAAAAATGTGAATTTTATTAATAACCCGATGAACGTAGAGATTTTGCAGCCGGATCTTAGACTATAAACTATGTGTCCAAATAACATGAAGTTACTTTTGTTCATAAGGATTAATATGCAATGCCTAAAATTAATGCTCATAAATCAATTTTTAATCTTTAATATAAAAAAACGCAAAATACCTTATTGCGTCTTATGTATAAGAGATAGGCATATGCTATCGCTAACTTCATTTAGATATACTAAGGACCAATAATTTGTAGAACATTGTTATTACGTTTCATTAACTATTACGCCAGCGCAAAGCAGTTCGGGAGGCCTTTCACCTCCGACTTACTTAACAAAAATCAATATTCAAGTACATAAACCATCGAGGCGCGATGCCCTTCGGACCGCGAGGCCGAAGGCGGTGTCCCACGCAGCCTCTCTGCCTGATAAAGGACTTTTGCCTGCTGAATTTCTCCCCTAGTCCGCTTCGCCCCTCTTAGAGTATTATGCACTTATAGCTGACCCGCGCAACTTCGTCTGCGTCATATAAGAGAGAGAGAGAAAGGGTTACAGAGAGTGAGTCGTACGTACTGTATTATATGTGTAGACCGGCTCCCACATCACTACGCATAATAAAAATGAGCACGCAGTATTTGGTCATTATTTTGCTGCAGGGTTATTTTAAAACTGTAATATCTCCTAAGATATTCATTTTAATTAATTACTGTTAAGGACAACTTTGTTCAAATTTAAATTCTTGTGATGAATAACGTATTTATTTCATTATGGATTAATATCTAAAAACGCCTTCGCAAATAATCCATACCTTAGAACCAATTTTATTACCATAAAAAAGGTTATATTGTTTAAACCTTAAAAGATAGACATATGCTATCCTGGACTTTTTTTAGAACTTTTTAAGAGAAATAGCTCCATCACACACGATTGTTGCGTAACTTTAACCACTTACGCAGCGAACGCAGTGGAAGCTCTCAAAAGAAATAAAATTAGCCCGTTTCTCCAACATTTTTCATTGATGCTCCGCTCTATTGGTCATAGCGTGATATTATATAGCCTTCCTCGATAAATGGATAAATGGGCTATCAAACACTGAAACATTTTTACCATTCGAACATAGTTAGTTAGTTAGAGTAGTTCCTAAGATTAGCGTGTTCAACCAAATAAACAAACATACTCTTTAGCTTTAGTATAGAGATGTGCTCGGAAATCGTTTAAGTTGTATTTATAGTATAAAGTAGAATCATTTTAAAGCAATAAAAATCGTTAGAAAATTCATGTTTCAGTTAAAATAGGTATGCAAAAAGGAACTGGTCTGATTATATTGGTCAGAGTTGTATTTATAGTATAAAGTAGAATCATTTTAAAGCAATAAAAATCGTTAGAAAATTCATGTTTCAGTTAAAATAGGTATGCAAAAAGGAACTGGTCTGATTATATTGGTCAGGCTGATACTAAGCGCCCACTCCCGGCCGCTATCCCACTACTGCCTGATACGGAGACTTTTGGCTGCTGGGTTTCCCCCCTGGCCCGGTTCGCCTCTCCTTAGTATACCTGCATCCCCCAGACTCCTCCGGGGGATCCATATTAATACCATGCTTAGTGCGGACGTCCAGTCAACATGGGCCCACTCAGCACCAGTGAATCCCGACCTCAAACCATCCTCAGTGCCCGACTTCCGAGTAGCCGGATTACAGGAGACGCCACGCTCCCAGTCGAAAATATGTGTAAATATATTGTTCTACTTAAAACTGTTAAGGTACAAATTCTAATCTAAAAATAAAATAAACTACTAAAGATTTTTTAAAAGACAAACCTTATATTATATGGACAACCTAAAATTTATCACTTATATAATGTTAATATTCGTTTGGGAACCAAAAAAATATTTTCAAAATTTTAATTTTTCACAATTGTAAATTAGTGCACTCTATTGACAGCATACGAAACCAAGTGCAAAAAAGAAAAGCAAATAGCCTGTATCATTAAGTAGACCACAGAAAAGCGTATGTCTTTTTTACATGATATAGACTTTACCACCATGATTGACTATATAATTGAATTAAGTTCGATAAGAAATTTATAGTCAAAAATATTTAGTTCAAATTTATAATGTTCTGAATCAGTTTACTGTGACAATACAAGAAGGTTGCTTTAGTTTCCTCAACTTTAAAACCGCGCCACCGCCAAGTTATAGTGATGGTAGTCGTGGCACTCCAGAGATAGGTGGCACCTGTGATTACAAGTATTTTCATTTCTATCATTTCGTAACAAGGATGATATAAATTTATTCATAACTGATTTTTTTTTATTTTAGAAGCACGATATCGCGATATCTAGTGAGTTCAATTTGTAATCTAAACTCTTATGTTTCTAAACTCCATAAAAGTGTTTCATGCGGTAACAAAATAATTAGCAAATGTATTTTGTAGTACTGAAATAATATAAAATTATTTTAACTGAATAATAGAATATTTAGAAATTATATATAACTAAGATGTAGAGCAACTTTTCCAAGCTGCGGCTGTTAGACTAGTAAACTTCTTAAGATCATAATCCTATTTAGTACTATTACTCTGCAATCTACTCTATGATCATAATGTTCACACTATGGTTCTTACTGGTTCAAACCAGGAGTTCAAAGTATCAAATGAATGACAACGGTTGTCGGACGAGGCGGGAATTTTCAAATTTGACGGTCGACATCTTTTGGTTTTAATTTGTAGCGACATCTCTCTACACAATTTATGCATCAACGCATCGACACAACTACGTAGCGACACATAGCGACATCTATCGAGCCACATAGGACACATCCTACTATCCTACATTGCGCTATAGAAATTAACTCTATCGTTGAGTATATATAGAAAAACCCGACTACAACAGTCGGGGCAGCTGCCCGCCAGACATAGCACCGGTCTGGCCGGAGGATCCTCCCTTTTCTATGGCGGATGAGGAACCTTACTCTCTGTTTTCTCACCTCCGCTAAAAATTAATTGTGGCGTTATATTTTCATTGTTATTGTTTATTCTTATAGTTTGTCTTTCTTTTCAACTTTTATATCCGTAATTCTGTATACTTTAGTTAATTTTGTGTAGATTCGAGAACATTCAGTGGTAAGGGTTTTATTTCATATAAATCATAGATCTGGATCCTGAGCCTGACCCTCCTCCTGACAAACACCCTTTGTTAACACTATTAGATGCAGAAAAATATATTTCTTCTGACCCTAAATGTTGGACTTAGGATCTGTTGAGGATATGAAAAAGTATAGATGGAAATGTTGAATAACAATGCGCATCTCCTTTCTTATAAAATCTATGTCTATGAATTAAAAAGAAAATGTATATTAATTTGCTAAGATACAAACATTAAGAAAAGAAATATGATATAAATGAAAGGTGGTTTATTTAAAAATTACCCCGTAATCCTCCTCCTTAACAGGAAATTGACTCAGACTTTTAAACCAATAAAAGGGAAATCTGTTCGGTTTAATAAGAAGGCATTAATTACAAATATTTCTTTAACAAACCTTCCTGTTTCCACCAAGTCTTGCGAGGTAGGGAGCGCTCAAAGTTCTCATAATACTGATAGTAATACTTTAGATGAGAATTTTTCAAATAATGTTAGCAGACAATTATATAAAGACTCAGATCCTGGTCCATATATTGTTACAGTGTAATTAGTAACAGAGGATCCAAAAGCAGGTACAATTCTGCATCCACTAAAATTTGGCTACTTTTTACAAAAAAAAATCAAATGACAGATGTTTTAGAAGACGGAATAAAAAAAATTGGTAGAAATCGTCTGTCAGTATCATTTAAGTTGGCAATAGCTGCCAAAATTTTTTTAAGCAATTCTATATTAGGTAGTAATATTATAAAACTTCAATTCCAACATATAATATATGTAAGTTAGGAATCATTCGTGAGATTCCAATTGAGTGGTTGCATAATGACATTGTTAATAATTTAAGAATTCCTCATGGATTTGGGTCAATCATATGTTCCCATAGGCTTAGTAGGAAGGCCAGTAGCCCAGAGGGTTCTACTTGGATCCCTAAACAAACGGTAGTGATTACTTTCGATGGTCAAGCTCTTCCTTCTCGGGTATTTTGTTTTTACTCATCTTTGCCAGTTGAACAATATATTTATCCAGTAATACAATGTTTCAATTGCTGCCGTTTTGGCCACACACGGATTTAGTGTAGAAGCAAACCTCGGTGCTTTAAATGTGGTGAGAATCATGATGGTTCATCATGTGATGTAGATGGAGACTATAGATGTATTAATTGTACTGGACTTCACAAAGCCATAGATAAAACTTGTTCAGAGTTTGTGCGTCAAAAAGACATAAAACATATGTCTAATCATTCAGTCTCTTACCAAGAGGCTGACAAAAAATTCTCACATGCAAAAAAAAACATTTGTTGAGGTTTTAACCTCCAACCCTAATAGGGATAAACCATTAATACACACACAGGTAGATGATTCAAAAAGAAACACTTTTTCATATAAAAAAACAGTTTTGTTGAAACCGAAAACACATGCTCCTTTAGCTAAGGGCTATGATATTAAAGCACATAAGGACTTGATTAAAAATTATGAAATTCCTCCTTCAAATAATGGTTGTACCTTGAATAACAATAAAGATACCAATGAAGAAAATGTAGATATAAATATGCCTTGATTATTCCCTTGATGAATATTATTTCTAATTCTTGTTTACCTGACCACGTTGCAATCAACATGATTCAAAATATATCGGTTACACTTTTTAATTCCTTGAAATATGGATTACATTCTTCAGTGGAACTGTAGAAGTGTATTATCAAAACGGACTGATTTATATTACTTGATTAATAGATTTAAACCACCTATTTTAGCTTTATGCGAGACAGTTGAAACCAGGTACCATATTTAAAGTACCAGGCTATTTTATTCTGAGAGATGACACAGGATGGTTTTGAGGGGTTCAGCCCTTCTTATTAAAAAAAAATTTTTTTTTTTCAAAATTTTTATCACTCCCTTATTTTTATAAGGGGAAATTAAATGCAGTTGCAGCTATAATAGATAATATTTCATTTCTCTCTCTTTATATTCCCCATAAAGATACTTCAGTAATTCCTGTACTTTTAAATATATTATTGATTCTATTCCTTCTCCAGTTATTATTTTAGGTGACTTTAACGCTCATCATTTCCTGTGGGGTGCTCCTAACGATGATAGATTAGAAATTGAACTCGCTGGTATAATAGATGATTTGAACTTATGTGTCTTAAATTATTGCTCAGTGACTCGTCGTGGTATTCCGGGTCAATCTTTGAGTTTTTAGACATTTCTCTTTGTTCGTCCCTCTCTTCTTGTTTAATGTGGAGGAGCCATGTGTTATAAATAAAAAATAATTAATTACATAGTTTTAATAAAATTATGACATCCTAAAAGAAAGACAATTAATATCTGTCAACATAATAACAAAATATTAAACCATGAGTTATCATATGGTAGTTATCACTTTCCAATCATCATTTCGAAGCCTACCTCAGTTTCCCGCCTAACTTCCCTACCACCGTTACTGAAGTATAATACTATAATCTAACAAACTATAACTGGGAGTTATTTAGTTCAGTTCTGGATAATAAAATTACATCACAACCTGAAGTTTGTATAAATAACATAGAACAATCATATGATAAACTTATTACTAGTTTGAAGTTAGCGGCCAAAGAATATACTACTCTCTACCGAGACTTAGCGGCTGATGAATGCTTTCCTTGTAAAAATGTTGCTAGTAGTAATATTCAGTCTCCAACTTGGTGGGACAAGGAATGTACTCAAGGCAATTCATAAACGAAATATTTCTGAAAAAAGTTGTCACTTGGTGCTTGATTTAAATTCCTTTCTTCAATACAAAAATACTTTAGCGGCAACTAAAAGACTTTTAAAAAAGAAGAAGCGGATGGTTGGCAACGTTTTTGTTTGTCACTGTCGCCTGAAACTTCTCCCTCTGTAGTATGTAGAAATATTCGTCGTTATAGATCTTCCACAAAAACTAATAATAATTGTTCTTCCTTCTCGCTTGTGTAGGTTGAACCCTTTTTAAATAAACTGGCCAGTGGCGTAGCTAGCATAGGTGGCACCCGGGGCGGATTTTATAGGTGTCAGCCCAAAACTCAATCGAAACTGTTAAAATAAAAAAGTTATAATCATTTACGTTTTATTAAAATACGAGTACCTGTTAGAAATATTTGATTAATATGTGAAACAAATAACTTTGTTAAAAATTAAAATTTCTTCCTCTTAGCTTTGACACTAGCGCACTCCGAAATCACGTCTTCAAAATTTATATTTTATGTTGCTTCATGTTCTATCGTTAAAATACCAAGATTGTTTAATTTGGTTTCAGTCATTGTAGGTAATTTTTAATTAATTTTAATTTGCTTAAACTTCTCTCACATAAAGCAACTGATGCACATATTGTTATAAATAACTTTAGTGCGACCGTTAGATTCGGAAGAGATTCTGTAAAATCCCATTCCACAATAAATTTCAAAAAGTCCAGTGTCACCCAATTAGTGATAGTAATATTAGCCGCTTTTAAATGTCTTCTCAATCTTGGTATTTCTAAAGGAGTTCTGTTTCTGATACTTCATCGTAAAGGTTAGTAAATTTTGATATAGCAAATTTTAACTGTTCAGTGTTTGCCGAAAGCAAGGTCTTTGACTGCACAACCTCAAACAATGAAGCTACGTCTTTAATGGACTTTACTCTTGTTTCGAGTTCAATATTGAATCTGTCAAGACATTCTAACATGTCCTTTTGAAGTTCCGCTCTAAGTGTAAGTCCAGCATCGGTGAACGATGCTAACTCACCGGGCATGCGTTTCTTGCGACGAATTCGTCGTTCCATCGAAATGTTGTATTTTTCCGATTTTTGTACAGCAAAATCTATTGCCACTTCTGCTAGATGCAACAGTTTCTCTCCAATGAATAGACGAAGTGCTTCTAGTTTTATGATTATTTCATCAACACTTAAACCTTTACTTTGTAATGTAATCTGAGCATTGTTCACTTTTTTCTTTTATAATAGCTTGCACTCCTCCGTGTATACCACTCATAACTGCAGCATTATCATAACCTTGAGAACGACACATCATAATATCTAAGCCATCGTTTTCAAGCTTCTTTAGTATTTCAGCGCTTAAATCAGCTGCTTTTTTCCATGTAAAGGAAAGAATCCTAAGAATACTTCTTTGACTTCTACTTTTCTATTATTAATTTTTACATAACGAATCACTTCAGACATTTGATCCACATGTGAAACGTCAGGTGTGCTATCAAACATGATTCCGAAATATTTGGCCGATTTAATTTCGTCGACAAGCTGACATTTTACATGATTAGCTAAAACATTTATGAACTCATTTTGTATTTCTGGCGATAAATATGTTACTTTAGGTGATTTTTCCTGCTCCAAATATAGTATATGTTCTTTGAGTACTGCATCATACTTTGACAGTAGTTTAACTAGTTCTAAGAAATTACCTTTATTAGACGACCCTTGGGTTTCATCATGTCCACGAAATGCAAGGTTTTGTTTAGCCAAAAAAAATATTATATTTAATAATCTAGATAAAACATTTTTCCACTTCTGTTTTTCCGTATTCATTAATTGCAAGGTTGCATCGTTTATTGTGGTGTGAGATTTTAATTTCATTTCCAAAGTTTTCCACTTTTCGAAATTTTCTAAATGTTCACATTAAGGTTTATGGTCCAATACTTTAGGATTTAGTTTCCACCACTTCTGAAATCCAGTTGTAAATGTTGTTTGTATGTTACTGACAGCAAATAAACGACAGCAAAAACAGTATAGGTTATTTGATATAGGAGAAAATACCATCCATGATTGTAGAATTTTTTCACCACTAGGCATCAATTTATAAAACCATTCCTGTGAAAGATGACGAGAATCGCCTTTAATCTTTGAACCATGACGAGATACAGTAGGAAACGGTCCTTCTTTGTTCTGGAAATGTTCACTGCCCTTTTTTATTATGTCAATGCGAACATTATCAGGTACCGGTAAACTCCAATGTGAAACATCTCTAAAGTGTTGAACTGATTCTTCGAAGCTAATGCTATCTCTGAAAGTAGCATTAACGGCGTCATTTTTATTATTTATTTTGATTCCGTCAAGGTCCTGGGTCGCCTTCATTGATTCGGTATTGTCGATGTTGCTATCTGAATGTGAGTCTCCAAGATGTGAATCATAACTTTCGTCAGCAGGAGACTCGGGTACTTTACTTGAACTTTGGCCACTATCTGCTTTTGTGACATATTTGAAAAGAGAACCTGAACCTGAGAAAAAAGAATTTCATCCATTTTAGTCTTTTTGGCTTTTCTCTGTTAAACCCGCTTTCTCTTTTCGAAGTATGAATTCCCCGAGGCATATTTCGTGCTGGGTATTCTAAAAAATATTTTTAGTTAGTAAGTGATACGTTGATTTTATAAACTAATTATAACAGTAAATAAACACCTACACGTTACGTAACTAGCTTTGTGTAATATATTTTTATATTTTATACAGTAGTGTTTTGACATTCATAAGTGCCTTTTTAGGGCCTAAATTGAATAAAGATTTTTTGATTTTGATTTGATTTTATTAATTAACAATCCTGCGTCTGAGTGTAAATATGTATTTAAGTATTATTAGAAAAATACTAGTATACTCCACCGTTGATTGTGATATCCGTGCCACGAGTGCTCGAGCTACTCATCTCGGAGCCAAATCAACGTACGTGAAGTTGTATGATATGATTATGATTACTTTCAATCAAAAATCTAAACTTAATATATTCCGTTTTTGTAAACAAATCCCATTGCTATTAGATCGGAAAATATTAAATAAGTGTATTATTTACAATTAAACATTATTACCTAAAGTAATATCGTAAAACGTGTAGAAATATAAATAAAAAATTTTTACGCCAGCAAAGCCTTTAAAACCTATTTTAATAAATAAATACCTTTAGTAGATAGTAATACTTGCCCAGGCTAAACAAAAAAATATTACTGTAATCCGTCTAAAATACCTTCTGTAGGTACCTATTTATCATTTAGGATGGCTCAATAATATAGTTTTAAAATACACAGTAATTAAAAGAGAATAAAATAATTGAAGGGTTTTTCAAAATAATCTAAGATACTGCTATTAGATACTAAATGAATTAAAAATGTAAGTATTACCTGTAATAACAAAAATACTTCACTTACCTTGTTTATTTTCTTCAAGAATCGACTATATTAAATCGGTTTTTATACAAAAAATGTTGTTTATAATATCTAATAATTGAAAAACACTTTGCACTAGACGTTCACACGTTCACGTAAGAGAATATTGAAATGAATGCGGTCGGAAACAAAAGAAATGGCCCAATCCACAATACAAGTGACGAGCACTATATCGAGGGAATCCCCTGACTAGCGATGGTTATGCGCGAACGGGGTATTAAATTTTGGGGGAATCCCAGATCGATTGACAGTGTGCATATTGTTTTTTTTTTCTAAATATCAATTTATTATGCTCGTGGTACGATATCATAGTTACCTAGATAATTTTATTAGTGGCGGTTATGCTCTCTGCCATAGATTTACGGTACATTTCTGATTATAGTATCAACTTGGAGTCCTTAGATACTCATTTTTCAATACAGGAATTGAACCGTGTTTCTGAAACGTCACCTGGGATTGATAGTATTCCGTATTCTTTTGTGGTTAATGCAAAACCTTTAACTTTATCATTTATTTTGAATTTAATAAATATTATTGTTGAAACTGGTCGTATTCCAAACTCGTGGAAACAAAAAATTGTAATTCCTATTTTAAAACCTAATAAAGATCTTTTAGATGCAAATTCTTTCAGGCCTGTGGCTTTGTCAGCGGTTCCACCACCACAATCTTTGAAGTTCTTCTCAGCTTGGGTTTAGGAAGGGATGCAGTGTTTCTGATAGTTATTCAATTTTTTCGACAGATATTCAAATTGCTTTAACCAAGAATGAATCTTTGGTGGCTGCATTGTTGGATAATGGAGCTTTTTATGATAATGTTGACTTGATAGTACTAAAAAACCAAGCTGCAGAGCCTTACCATTCCTTCAAAGTTTATGGATTTCATTTTTAATCTTTTTAGTGGTAGAACTATTATCTTGAGAACTCTGGGAATGAACAATCACAGCAGAGTACATTCCACGTACATTTCGATAGGTTTGTCTGCTAAAATTGTAGAGCAGTCATTGGATAGTTTATCGCAATGGATGTCTGGTCATCGTCTTTCCTTTTCTATTTCTAAAAGCAAAGTAGTCGCTTTTTCTCGTAGAAAAACATATCCTCATATAAGTGTTTCTATATCAGGCGAGCTTACCGTTAAGTAACGAAATTATTTTCCTTGGTAGAATATTTGACAGCAAATGTACAGGCTTTCCGCATGTTAATTACATAGTTGCTAAGTGTGAAAGAAACATTAATATGATGAGAGCACTTTCTGGAGTGTGTTGGGTGCTCATCCTTTTTCTTTAAACTTAATATATAATGCAACGATAAGAAGTCTTTCAGACTATGGTTCTTTCACTATTTATCCCGTTAATAAATCTGTAATTCATAAACTAAACCTTATTCAATCTAAGACCCTGCGTATTGTTATTGGGGCTATGAAAAGCACTCCCATTGATGCACTGCAAATAAATGCGCAGATCCACCCCTGCACATAAGAAGACAGTTTTTAACAGATCGGTATCTATATAAATCCTTTCAATTTTTAGACCATCCTCTCCATAAAAAAATAACTTATCTTAAAAATAACAGCTACTGGCATCGAAGACCTCTGCCGCATTTAATTCATAGTCTCAGGAATCTACATAAACAGGAATGTACAATCACAAATTTTCCATGTAATCCTCTCTTCTTTTTTGATTACAGTGTGCTTATTTTACAACCTAATGTAATATTATCAATAGGTATAGAAAAAAATATGTCAAATACTTGATTCCAAACTTTGAATGTTATTAAAAAGAACGCTCCTAATGCGGAAGTATTTTTTACTGATGCATCTAAATCTGTTGAACCACATAAAGGAAATTTTCCAGATTTTTTTGGAAATATTTCAACCATTCAAAATAATAAACAACGAGTAGGTGCTGCTTTTTATTAAATTTCGTAGGGATATTTTAAACTTTTTAAATACTGTTCTCTATTAACTAACTTTTTTGGGGAATGCTTAGCTATTTTGGAATGTATCAGCTATATCATAACGGAAAAAATTGCCGGGGCTGTGATCTTTACGGATTCTTTGAGTTGTTTACAATCTATTTTACATAATCCTTTTAAAAAAAATAATTGGTCACCGATTTCTCTTGTAATTAAAAACAAACTGAAATATTGTGTGCAACTAGGTTTACAAGTTTCCTTGATATGGATTCCTGGTCATTCAGGTATCCATGGCAATGAAAATGCTGATGGTTTTGCTAAATTGGCAGCTTTTCAAGGTGCTCCTGATAATTCTTTATATTCTTTATTTACTTTCTTTTCTACCTCGTCAAGACTTGGTTGAAAGGTGGAATATGCACTGGGATCATTCAAGCAAAGGTAAATTTTATAAAAGATTTCAATCTTCAATTACTCTAAGACCTTGGTTCTCCAAATAGAGATTTAGTAAGAAAATTACAACTATTATTTCGAGGCTAAGGATTGGCCACTGTTCTTCGCCAGTCCACCTGATCAAATTAAGAATTAGAGATACATCTATCTGTGAGTGTGGTCTGTAAGAGGGTAATATTATGCATATTCTTTTCAACTGTTCTCTTTATAACTCGTTACCACTGTATGATATTTTGTGTAATTATTAGGCTATTCTTCCTTGCGACCTGTTATCTATCCTATCTCTCAGTAATAATATATTATATTAAATCATTAGTAAAATTTCTTAATTTATTTATTTATTTGGCGCGCCAACAGAGCCACAACATATGATACATGATCATATTTTAATTATACGAACACATCTCAATAATTAAGTAGTATTCCACTTACAGGCGAGTACAGCATGCAACAATTTTCGAGCCTTAATATTGATTAAAAATATAGTACTATGTTAACAAACTTGATAAAAATAATAACAATAATTAAAAGCAAACAATAATAATACAAAATAATGTTAATAATATAAATACTCAATCATTTCATAATTGGAGAATTTTAAAGATATAGGATTTAAGAGAGGTCAAAGAACTGAAGAATATGTCAAGACTTTGGTCGTAAATTTCATTAAATGTCTTCGATATGCGCCATATAGGAGACTGCATGCCTAAGTTAGTAGGTATGAAGTTACAAGCGAAAGGAACATATGTGCAAGATCTAGAATTTGGACGTGGTACCTTAAGTGAAATTCTCTGTAAAATATCCGGACTGTCAACCAAGTCATTCAGTATTTTATACAAAAATAATATTTCAAACATAGAACGTCTGTCTTGAAGAGAAAGACAGTTTAACTTTTTTAAACGCTCCTCGTAACTATTATTGCATTGGGGCCTGTTAGTATTGCCGATGTAGCAATCTAATGTGTTTGTTCACACCATAAGCAGAGTCTTATATGAAAACACAGTTTTAGCCAGGAATCGTGCGAATATTATATTTCATTATTTGTAGTTATAGCAAATAATAAACAATTTGGAATAGGTAACAATATTAGCTAATTATATCACAATATGTTAGAAAAATATATATTTGTATCTCAAACAATATATTATATTTTTTCACTTGACATTTTTCAGTTGACAAGACATTTAAAACATTGTTTTTTTATAAAGAACAAACATACAATGATATGCAAAGAGATTATACTAGTTTTATATCAAAGCCTCTTTGCTTCAACAGGGCCATATGGTGCTGAGCACAGATTTGCGGAAAAAATAGTTTTTAACACGTTCTATATTATTTACATGTACTGCGTAAATAGGATTCCAAATTATGCAATTAAATTCCAGCTGACTTCTTAAAAGAGCGTTATAAATAATCATTTTTGAAGTCACGCATCTGAAATCCTTAAAATTTCGAGAAATAAATCCAAGCATTCTAAACGCCTTATTTACAACGGAATCCACATGACTAACAAAACGCAGTTCCGAATCCATCACTAATAATAATATATATCAATTATAAATTGTCATTGTAGGTTTTTAATATTATTGTTCATTGTATTTATTTATTGCCACTTCTTTAATTACCCGCCTATTCCTTCCATCCGCTTAAAGTATCGAAATCGCATAACTTGAAAATGGCAGTAATAGTCTCTAAAGGTGACTGGGTTGCCACTTGCCAAGATTGGTCTATGGCCAAGATTAAAAAAAGAAGAAGAAGACAACGGTTGTCAGCAGAGATTGTTGTCAGTTCTCACTTGTCATTTTTGAAACTGAAACCAACGGTTTGACCAACAATAAAGATATTAGTTCATGTTGAAAATTAAAAACATTGGATAAACTTGACCCTAAACCATCGAGTTCGGTATGGAAGACCAGCAAACCCTAAACTTTATCAGGTAAACTTTACTAAACAAATTATCTTAGCAAACAGCTTCCATGTTTGAAATTTTGAACTTGCGCGCGATATTGTATTGATTTTTCTTCCCTAAATAAATTCAAACGATGTAAATAAATCTTATTGCGTACCATTACTATTTGCTTCGTGTTTATTTATTAAACGTTATCAATTTTATTGAAATTTCTTTGTCCAGTAGCAGCGCGGCAGACGTAGATAATACACTAATACGGAAAGTGGCAGACATTACTTGTGGTTCTAGTGTAAGCATAACACCGATAAAGCCCAGACTAGGAAGATTTGTTGATAATTATTCACCTGAACATCTGAATTTGACTTGGAAGCCAGTAAGTTGTTTATTTTTTGTGTGGATTGTAGGTATATTTAACATTGAGTAAAATTGAAAGGTCACTATAATGTATATTGTAATCAATAAAATTTGTAACAAAACCAAGTCATATTTTTAATTCTATAATATTTGAGATATTTTATTATTATATATTATATTATTTGTCAAATATTCTTTATTTATATTAAATTGTCATGAATAATTCATTGCTCTTGGTAACTATGCCATTACATTTACAGAAATTAAAACTAAGTTACCCTCTAGTAAGGGATGAAAACCTATACTTACTTACACCTGAGAAACCCATTGTCATTGGATTTAAAAGCAGGTATGTTATTATACTGAACAATTAAATATAAAAAAAAAAATAATATAATCATATAACTAACTTTATTAAAATCAAAATTAAACATGACTTCAAATATTGCAACCTTTATCTGATAATATTATCATTAATTATATGTAGAACATACTACAATGTCTAATAGATATTCATGTGGACACTTTGCTGAAATACTGAAAACATATCACTCTGCTTCTTGTGTAAAAGAATAATAATATAATTTAGTAGTTACAGTTTAGGCAGCTTTACTTTGTTTTTAGTTGCTTTAATTTTTTATTGTATATTACGTAATTATACTGAGTGCATAAGTTATTTGCATATACAGTCAAAATCTGTTATAATGACATCGAAGAGACTGCTCATATTCAGTCGTAAAAACCGATAGTTGTAACAACCGGTGATGTTTAATGTGTATCGTGCAAGTACAAACAAATCAATAGGGAATTATTGGAAAAATATATTTATTCAACTATGAACATTTTGTTTATTACACATAAATACAATGCATATTATTTTTCTGTAAGCATAAAATCTGTAATTTTCGTCTGTTTAGAACACTTCTGTTGTGCATAGATATTTTGTAATTCTCGTTGGATTTTAATTAACGTATCATCATAATTGCTGTGGATATGGAACTATTCATTAAAAAAAACAATCTTTCTTAATACACTAACAGCATTGATACCATCATTCAAAGTTGGTACAGTAAATTGTTCTTCAGAGTCTTCCTGTTTGTCATCTTCCTCTTGAACATCTTGTACAATATCATCTTCCGTAGCTAGTGCGCAAATTGCAATAGAGAACATCAATGAATTCTGCTGCTTCAGTAGTAGATAAAGCAGGTCGTAAATTTTGGGCTAATTGAGCAAGAGAAATATTGTATCTTTAAACCAGCATGTTTAAAGCAGTTAGCTATAGCGTTTTATGAAATGTTTTTCCATGCTTCTGATATCATCAAGATGGCATCAAGAACCGTAAAGCTTTTTGGTCGCTACTGTCAAGGTTTTGTATTAACTTAAACACTTGCAGTCTTCTATAGTGAGATTTTAAACACCTTATTACACCAGGTCCATTGGTTGCAATACAGATGTAGCATTTGGTGGTAAGAACACAAGTTTAATGCATTTTAGATTATTAACAGCCGGATGAGCAGGACAGTTATCAACCAAAAGTAGAACTTTCTGTTTGTTTCCTTTCAATTCAGCGTCCCAATTTCTTAACCATCTCTCAAAAATGTCCGATGTCATCCATGACTTCACATTGTTTTCATACGTTACCGGCAGTGAGTGTGTTTTTAAAGCATCTTGGTTTCTTAGATTTGCCAATAACTAAAAGCTTTCTTTTACAGGATCCTGTCATATTTGCTGCAACCATGATCGTTAATCTTGTCTTAGACATTTTTTCTCCTGAACAATTCTCTCCTTTGAACTTTAAAGTCTTGTCTGGTTTCATATTGTAAAAAGTCCAGTTTCGTCTGCGTTAAAAATTTCATCTGGTCCGTAGCCTTCGAATAATGTAGGCCACTTTAGCGTTATCCATTCTTCTACAGTATCCTTATCAACACTAGCAGCTTCACCACTCATTTTCCCGCCGACAATACCGTGCCGAGCCCGGAAACGTTGAATCCAACTGGACGAGCAAACAAAATCTTCGCCAAAACGGTGAGCAAAATCGTTAGCTTTTTGTTGAAGAATCGGTCCGTTTATTGGCACATTATTAGCCCTTTGATATTTAAACCATTTTAACAAAGCTTCCTCAATATTCGTATGCTTTGTTGTTCTGGCTCGTTTCATGTTCAAAAAATTATTGTCATAAAGCGTTTGAATTTTTTCTCGCTCTTTCCAAATGGTTGAAATTGTCGAGTATGATACACCATATTCCTTTGCTAAGTCTTTGTTTGAAATTCCGCTCTCTAGCTTGGATATAATACGCGATTTTTCTTCAATATTAATTTGTTTTCTTTTTCTTTGCGACATTTTGAAAATTTCACGAATAACTCCACAAAGTTTTGGTGCGTCTTGTGTATAGATAAGTAACAAACTAACTGAAGAGATATGAAGAAGCGGGCTTTGACTCTACTGCATGCACGTGTATTGTTTCTAAGAATTAGAAAAGATCTTACACTAAACTAAATCCTATTGTTTTCTTTCCTGGTTTTAATAGCCATTGAAGACAAATGTGGATACCTATTCAAATTGTTTACAATACAGCTTAGCCTGTCGTTCTAACAGATCTAATTCTCCGAAATATCAGTTAAATGTGGTCGTTTTATGAGGTATGTCCTATAAAGTATATAATAAGTAAGTAAGTCCTATAATGTCCTATAAAGCAATGTTTTTAATAAGGCGGTCATATAGCATTCAGCCAGGACCTTTGTTCTAGGTTATTATAACGGGCATGTTGTTCTAAACGATTTCGCAGTAAACAGTTTTGACTGTAATTAGTTTGTACTTTTAGCATATTTTCGTGAACTGTATGGTATCTATATTAATATTGTAGAACTGTTGGCTAACCTACTAAAGAGAAAAAAAAATGATAACTAATATTTTGTTAACGAAACCCAGTATAAGGAGCTAAAGCACTTTGTTTCATTTCATCTTATTGATAAAGGGCTTATATGAACTTTTCATTATTTCAATTAGGAATTGCATATTTTTCTATTTATTTCTTGCTTGCAATATTGAATTTCTGATGGTTAGTTGTCTAAAGACATTTTAAAAGTATAGCAGAATTGCATTTAACATTAACTACAAAAATACTAAACTTTACCATAGCTTGATTCTTCTATTTCAACTCTAAGGTCTATTAATATTGTAACAGGACAGCCAAACCACAATCCAGATATCGACATGTATTCAGAAGATGTTCATTTGAAGGCAACCAAAGTTTTCCAGGCCTGAATCAAAGAACAATACTCAACAGGATGGAACTAGAATCCTTAAACAAATTGAAATCAGCAGTGGATGTTGTAAGAGGTATTAACTTCTAATGTGATTGATATCTATTGAGTTTTTTTTTAAATTAATATATAGGAACTGGTTCATGGTCTCCTGAGGCTTGAGGGTTCAAGAAGTACATATTAAACAACAATTAAACACATATTGTGCAAACCTAAAACAACTATGAATTTATATTTCTACTCTTAAATTACAATACTTACCATAGGTTCACACTATTATGGTGTATTCCAATCTGTTTTCTTATACAGTTTAACCATACACATAAGATATTCACATTTATACCTTTTGTGAATCAGTTTTCAATGCTACTTCTGCAAATTGCTGTTGCAACTGCTTGGCCTTATTGTAACATGCTCTGCTGCGAAAAAATTAATTGGTGTCTTTTACCATATTGCAAAAATTACCTATAAGTTTAAATACACCACTGAAAACTGCACAATAAACATTTTGGTAAACTATAGTGTGTGGACCCCATCTTACTAAACCTTTTATGTTTTGAGATTTAATATAATAAAATTTACATATACGGTATATAAATTATTACCAGTAATTAGGAATTCATTGACTATATCTCACTCTAGGGAAGATCACATTTGGCAAAGACAATATGAAGCACTTCTAGCATTTGGGGGATATAATGATTTTGATATAATATCTGGGTGCAGTTTTTCCATATGCAATGCTGAATATTATGTATGTAGTTATACCCTGAGATTACCTACGTTCAGCTGAGAAATTATATGGGTTGATGATGATATATTTCATAGAGTAAAATAACTGATTTTTTTCAGTTGATGGGCCAAATGGCTTACGTTTCAATACATCAATTGTGACCAGTGATTTAGCCGGCTCTCCAGCCCAGTCCCAAACAGACCGTTTACAACTATCTATCAATCCTAGCAAAGCAGTTTTTACTATTGACCCTAATACTACAAAGGTAAATGCTTTGTATATCTAACACATCAATAGATTAGTTGGAAGAAAAGCTCTTGTAGTGCTCACTTTAATACTAATATGAGCTATGAACTGCTTTTTATATCTAATTTATATCAAAATAAATATATATCTTCATTATAAAGATTAAATTTTTTGATAATTTTTTCCTAGCATTCTTCCTATTTTAAAAACAAGTTTTATTACAATGATAGTCTAATAAAGGTAGGAACATACTACTGTAAAATTTCGTCACAAGATTATCGGTTTCATACATTTAGTGCAGTTTGAAACACATTGTTACATATCGGGTTGTGTGATGCATCGGCTCCTTACAGCGTGACAACAACAAAAAGTGTCGAAGGCTATAACGCGTGGCACACACCACACAAATGTATTTCCATGCTTACGATGCATTTTAATGATGTGGTCAAGATAGCAAATATTTTTTTAATGCTTAGAATGACTGGCGAGCATGTTAACTTATATATATTATATCATATGACACACAATCTATATGATTAATGACAATCGATAACATAAGCTGCTGCTGCAAAAGCTTGCTGAAAAGAAATAGTCAAAATAAATTTAAGAATAATTATCTCAAGAAGATCCATTATCTAATGAAATTGAAGGGCATCTTCTCATTATCTTAAATCCTATGAAAGCGTATTTTTCAATTCTACAAATGCTTTATTAACGCGTTTCAGAAGTAACATCATAGCGCGACATGACACATCACATTAATTTGTGTGCACAGTCGGCGCGGCGCGGCGCCATTACAGAAGGCGTACACAGTAGTGTGTTACTACCTTAAATAAAAATTTATTCCAGCATCTTTACTTTGTTCATTACTATTTTCTTTAACAAAATTATTTTTTGATTTAAATCACTATAGTTAACTAAATAATAATTACAAAGGTATAAATTAAAAGGAAGAACATTTGGTAACATGTTTTGTGAGGTTTACCATATGTTGGTGTTTATTTATTTGTATTACAGATTTTAATAGTAAACAGTAAAGCATGCTCCTTATTGGGCTATTCATCAGGCGAGTTATGCGGTTTTCGTTTTTCTGATCTTGTCCGCCAAAGAAACTGCAAGGCATTCAATTTCCAAGGTGCCGAAGAAGGAGATACTCCTGAAGACGGTACTGCTGTGTTACTAAGTGGAAAGGTACTAATTTATTGAATTATATTTTTAAAAGTTTGTTGAAATTATTTTAGAAATTCAATATATTAGATTTAGCATCTTCTAGACTAGCGAACTTTTTGAGAGGCCTATGTTAAGCAGTGGATTGCTAAAGAATGGTGAGAATAATAGTGAATAGAATCAGTTTAATTTAGTAATTGTATTTACATAATTACATTAAATACTCATAAATAGGTTTATGATATTTTACTGTGTAGTAAAACACAATTGTGTCGAACTAAATAGCAACCTATCATACAAACACCCGCCATATTCGCTGACCATGTCGCGTTTTATTTAAATACATTTTTCTGTATTTTCTTACCTTGGAACGCATCACCTATATTGCCATTTCGTACTTCAAGGTATCTTTATACGCGGCATAATTATGGAACGTATAACTCGCGAAGAAGTTGTTAATGTATACATAAATTTCTTCATATTTAAAACTTGTAAAGTTTTGGATTGGTCATGAACAAAACAAAGTTGAATGACTCGTAAAATTTACAACTGCTAAGAAATAAACGATTAAGCTCTAACACCGCGCAAGTCAAATTTTAAATGAATTGCTCTATATATTATGGCATTTGATAACGAATTTAAAGACGGTGCATTTGACCAATCAAACGTGAGGATTAAACCAATACCACTAATTAAACATATTCTTTTTCGCATAGTGATTAAATTGAATTTTATTTAGCTGTTTGACTACAAATAAAACAGTTTATTTGCTCTCCTGAAATGTTGCCGATTTTGACTTCCACGGTGTTACAACTTAAACAGCTTAATGTTGTTTACAGGTTGTGGAATTGTTATGTAAAGATGGGAGTGGGATTCTACTTTCACTATGGATAAGACAGTTGGACAATGACGGCCCTTGCTTGGTGGTTGCAGAACCTGTTAATTGCAAAAGTGTTGTGGTGAGGCTGATGTTGTTAACTATATTATAACCCACCGTTCGCCGGATATGTTTTTTAGGTCACATGTAATAGCCTATTGCCAGTAATCAGGAACAAAGCCATACTCCGAGCTGCTACTGAGAATTTTATATAAAAACCCAATAACACTTTGGTCAACCTAGGAATTGAATGCAGAACCTCGATCATAGCAGTCGCGCTTAGGGCCAGGTTAATGATGCAATTATAATCTGCGTCTAAATTAAATACTGAATTGAGTACTTATGTAAATAAAGTAAACTGGCTGAACCGTGTGAATATTTCGCACATTACTGAATGTACACAATCTGACAGCTTGCATATTAGTTAAACAGTTTGGTAATAGATGGCGCCTGTTACATGTCATCAAGATGGCTTCCCTAATGAAATAGTTTTTTGTCAATATTATTATGAAAATATTAATTTTAAACCGTTTTTTATTGATCAATTTATAGTGGAGAACAAAACTTTAAAATGATGTTAGAATAATTAACATTGATGAAGAATTAAGGGAGATATAGTGCTACCATATAAAACGGGGTTCTGGAATTTGGATGTTTCTTTGTACTCTAGGCATTTTTTTCCGGCGAACCGGCAACTCGAGACGATTACTCCCGTATTTGGTGTATTTTCGCGTATTGCAGATGTAAGCTGCCGTTCGTTTCTCAGCTTCTTTACTGATCTATAAAGGATTTAAGAATACTTTGAACAGATCTCTAAACCCCCTCATCTATTGCTTATGTAAAGTTTACAATAAGTTTGTTTTTTTTCACAATCACTGAAAACCACCTCAATATCTTTTTACGGGACTTATTTCTGCATAAACCCTAGTGGTTAAAGATGTCCTACTATGCTACATATGCTTTATGCAATTGTAGATTTCATCTGGACATATTTTTTTTGACTGTAACTCCTTTCTATTTGTTAAGTTTGCCCTAGTTAATTGCCACTATAATTAGAAACATACTCGTTAAGTGATATTGTCCATACCTAAATAAACATCGCTACACTTTGAGTTAACGCGCAAACCGGTATTGACCGAAAGTCACTTTTCGAGTTACCACATCAAATTGAGAGTTGACCGAGAGTCACCTTATGAGTGCAAAGGGTTCATTTATTTTCATTGTAATTTTCCATTCATAGCTCAAAAAATAATGTTTACTTTTCTGTTATGGCAACATAGCGATTGACAGTGCTTCAATTTGCTACTATAGTGCTACCAGTAACATGTACATGTAATAGACACATATCCCATACCAGACAGTAAATTTCAGAATATTGTTGCAACTGGTTAAATTATTTAGTTGTCTTAGATTTTTTTTTTTTAATATCACTAAATGGTAGGATTGTTTGTCATTATAAATGTCAGTTGATAATGCTTCAATAGCGAACAATTTAATAAACCTTTATATTAATATTTTGCTTCATAGATATAATGATTTCCAGCTAACAATTGATGCAGACAGTGGTGTAGTCGTGGCTTGCGATGGTATGGACGTAGCCGCACTGTTTGGGGCTGAATCATCTGAAAAGCTAATTGGTGTGCCAATAACCTCACTGATACCCTCCATACGCTTGCCCAGTCACGATGCTCCTATATCTAAAAGTGTTTCCAAACAAAAAGCCACAGGTAAACTCATAGTTCTAGAATTCTCTATTTAAATGTTATTACAAGTCAACCAAGCCATCTAAAGTACTGCGTGGAATGCGGCCTCCCCACTCGCATGCCGCCTCAGGTACTGCATTCATCTTAGTACCGTTCGCAGCAACAATACATTTGCACGTGTTAGGCTGCCTGTTCACTGAAGCGGAGCGGCAGGCGGCCTTACGCTACGGTAATTAATCATTTTTGTTATTTTTAAATTTTATTTTAGTTATGGCATCTAAAGAGCTAGACAGATTCTGTTGAAATTTGACATAGAATTCGGTTATGTCGTGACAGGTAACAACGAGTAATACAATATATAAAACATAAATACATATTGTAATGGCATACTTTGATAATATATTCATGAAGTTATATTTATTTATGTGTGATATGTTTATTTTTTGCATAAACTCAGGTGGAACATATTTACGCTTCATTTCCAAAATATACTGAGTCTTTTTATCTCAAAAGGTTATAAAGGTAAAGTCCCAGCAAAGTGAATACCTACCCCAAGATATCCAAGGCTTTAGCAAACAAGCTATGAGATATAAAAATAAGATAAATATCACAAATCAATCTTTATTTATTACTCTTTAAAATATAATCGTGATTTACCTTCAACAGTTAAACATTTAGTGACAAATACATAATAAAATGTCTTAGTATCCACTTTGTCCGCATGCCCGTGTAACGTGAATACCCACTTTTTAACATTATTTTAAGTAAACAACAATCTGAAAAAAAAATTGCATGTAAGTTTAATAGTAACTAAATAGGTAATTAAATATCAATTAAAATAAATAACTTTAATAAATTTACTTTCCCCGGCGGGGTAGGTAATTTTTGAGTTTAAACCATACAAAAACTATTGATTATATAACCCTGTCAAATATAAATATATCCCGTCACTTGTCAAGCGCCATATTGAAAAAAATAAGTGATTGACGGGGGGTTAGGGGAAACCGCGAAATTTGCGCGCATTCAGTAATTCAATGATATATCAGTTATTTTGTATACTACCTATATATAAAACTTATATCGATGTGCTCTTTATGAATTGCACTATCTGATTAATAAATAATTTAAACAATTTGGTCTTTCATTATTTTGTAAATCTAAGCTAAAAATAGGGTAAGAGAATATTTGCTAGGTTTGCATACAAAAACTCCAATAATTAAAAAAAACTAACAATGAATATTTAATGTTAATATTTTATTAACATTACAAAGATAATATATCAATAATATAAAATGATATAAGCACCTCTACACAAACGTTTAACAAAGGATTCATAAACAGACGAATTTCGCACGCAAAACAATAACTGGCAAAAGTTTTTACGCAACAAACGCAGACTGGCAGCGCATTTACGGCGGTTTACAACAGAATTACTTATAAACAAAATGTCTGCCGCAAAATGTTTGATTTTTTGTACTAAAGTTGGTGCTTTTTTTTCGTTATTATGATACATAAGATAGAATTGGTCAGATATGGGGTTTTAATGTAATCCTAGCTTATAGAAGAGTAGGTGTCAATGGCGGGTGCAGCACCATGCCAACTTCCGGTATTTTTTGACAGATTTAAGGAGGTCTGACAGGATATAAAACCACTTTGACATGCAGAATAATTACAATACTTCTACATAAAACACAATTTGCCGTTCCACCAATGCCGCGCAACACGGCCTCAAGTCAAGATTGCCTGTCCATTGAAGCGTAGCTGTGAAAATTTCGACCAATAGAATTGCATGTCTAGATTTTTATGCATTTCCATTGGCCAAAATTTCCACAGCTCGGCTTCAGTGGACAGGCAACCTTGGCTTGAGGCCGCGTCGTGTTTCCTTAGTGTTTGCGAACAGTAAACGAATAAGTTTGGGGTAGTGAGGAATATTCGCTATATAATGAGGGTGTTCACTTTACCCGGCCTTTCCGTATTATTCATTATAAAATCATATTTCTAGGTAGAACATTAGAGGGAGGTTGCTTTCCTTTATGCCTGTGGATATCAAAACCAGATAATCTGGATAATTCACCATGGCAGACTGTAAAAACAAATAAAGACCGAAATCTCCTTGAAATTAATGTTAGGGTAAGTAATAATTCATTTTCGTTAAAAATAAATAGGTAAAGGGTAATTATTTTTATCTGTATGTAAAAACAATTAATATAACTGAAGTGTCTGTTTTAAATGTCAAAATAACAGTTTTTTTTGCTAAAAGCAGAAGATAGACTTATACTCTCGCTGACTTTTTTGTAGGTATTTTTAATTTTTACAATTATCTAGTACATTAATTTGATATATCTCTTATGATTTACGCAGCACAAGCTATTTAAGCATCGGAATTGATTCACCGTGACCAGTTTTTTTATTTATTTGTACGGATCCCTAATGCTTTTACTAAAATAAAAGTAGCCTGTTACTCCTTATATATCAGCTATCTATCAATGAAAATTCCGTCAAAATCGCTCCAACCGTTTCGGAGATTACTAGGAACAAACAGAGAAAAACTTCCTTTTTCGAGGTAAATATTACCTATTCGGATCTATGGTTATTATAATACACGCATTTCTAGGTAACATACAATGTAAGTGGTCTATTAGTGGTGGATGAAGCCGGGATCATAACCGCGTGTAACCACCATTTCGCAATGCTCACTTTTGGCAAACCATACTCGGAAGTGGTCGGTCATCACATTGACGACATCATACAAAACTTTTGCTGTGAGGCAGATATCGTGAAAGTTTCCGATCGGGCGAGAAATATGACTCTCTCGCCTCTCAATAATGACAATGATGCATCAGGTAATTTTTTATCTTTTTGATTACAACTCAATTTTTTTTTTGCATTATTTAGTGATATGTCATAGTCCAAAATCTCTATCGGTTTCAAAAGACGATTCTATGATTTTTTGCCAAAATTGTTTGTATATTAATATATGAACGAGAAGAACTGTTAAGAAACTCGATTGGGTTTCTTTTCCTTTTTTCAATAGTAAAAAAAATGTTAACATACAGTAAGAATATACAACAATATAATGCAATAATTAATAATTTCGTGAATGCACAGAGAGAGAGTTAGCTCCAGACATCACTGTCATTCACATAATGATCCACAATATAATAACCTTTTGACTTTGACAGTAGAACCTGCTTGACATGGTCCTTGAACTTGTCTGGCAAAACAGTAATGTGTTTCGGGATTTTATTGTAGAACCTATCACTATTATCTAAAAAAACTTTTTTGATCGTCTTAAGTGTAAAACACGGTACAACCAATTTATGTTTATTTTTAGTATTCACATTATGTTTGTCATTAACAAAGTCTATCTTGTCAAAGTTTTTACGAACATACATTAATTTATCAAGGATGTATTGGGTGGGCATAGTTAAAATACTAAATTCCTGGAACTTGTTCTTTGGTGATTTGCAGGGTCTGTTATTGTAAATTGCTCGAACTGTCCGATTTTGTAATATAAATATGGTATCTACCTCAGCTGTTGAACCCGGCAGCAAAATACCGTATCGTATCTAGAAGTCTCAAATGCTGGAAGAATAAGGGTGCCACTATCAAGTTTTTATCCCTGTTAGGGAAAGTCATAGGCTATAATGTAGAAAGTACTCAGATATACTAAGAAAAATAAAAACCTTAAGGTCATTAATCTCTTTCACTTATTACGACCAACAATTCATGCTGATATTTGATTGAATTAAATTTAATTTCAGCTTCAGAAACCGACGATGACTCTTGTGAAGCGTTTAATGGTAGTCAGAAATCCGCATGCACATCCCTAAACGTACAACCTTCAATATTATCAACTACTAGAGAAAAATCATCAAGTGCGCTCTGTTTGGACAAATCGTGTAGTATGATCACTCACACACCAACACCAACCCAAGACATGGTCTCTAGTATTAGTACTACAGAACAAAAGAACGACATATCCGCATTACCCGACATCACATCTGGAATGTCAGGAATTTCCATCGACGACGAGAATTACGGCCACAGTAGTATATCGAAGTCGCGCTCGGAAAATATACTGCGTTCGGAGCATAGCAATCCTATTAAAATACCGAATAAACCTTCTGAGAAGTCCGATTCTATATATTATACTTCTCAGCATTCCCAAGAAGTGACTCCGACAGGCAGCACTCCCAGAGTTCGACTAAATGATCCTTCACTACGGCTGTCCTTCGATTCGAGCAAATACAGATCTGTAAAAGTGAACTTACCTGGACAAGTTAGAGATGATAAAACCAGCCTGTCCATAGACTTTTGTGATTCGAATGAGACGAGTGCCGACTTCTTGACCCCCATAAACGAGATGCCCCTCCCGGGTTGCGAGATAGAAGATCTACCCAAACACAACGGGAATGAAAGCGTCGATAGTTTTAGTAATGATATCGATTTAGAAACTCAAACCGAATCGGCGCCGAGAAAGAAGTACGATGGTGAGTTGGGCTTTGTTTTATACTAGATGTGCCCGCAGCTCTGCTCGTGTGGACTTCAGCATACCATCGGTCGAGCGTAACCACAAATCTCCGCTACAACTGTGGTTGCCCGCCAATTATTTTAAAGACAATTTTATCTTTAAAATATAGATATATTCTTACCATGATTTTTTTGTAGATCTTTTTAAGATCTCCTATTACGTAATACATTTATTTGATATATCTTTTATAGTTTACTCAGCGTAAACCATTTAAGCACTCCCAAAAGCGCCTTTTTTCCGAATTGATTCATCATTGTTGTCATTGCTTATTTCGTATGTTACTTTATCTCACAAAATATACCCTATAACTTGGCCAGATAATATAGCTATGAATTAAAATAAAAACCATGGAAATCGGATGCGTGGCAATTGCGTGAAAAGAACATAAACGGACAGACATATAGAGATAATTTAAGTTTTATAATAATATATACAATATGTATTGAATCCGAAAAGGGTACACTGGTACCCCAATGACATCACCAAAAAAAATATCCAAATTTTATTTATTATGAAAATAAAATTGTTATTGCGATTTAAAATTAACATATTAAGGGCGGCTTGAACCAAATACTGTTTAAAATGATTTAAAATTCGTTTAACTAAACATTTTTAACTTACTAAACGTTTTTAATTTAAATGCATTTAGCATTGTCTTGTACCAAGCGTTTGAATTTTACATTTAGCTAAATGTATTTATCATGTCGGCAAAGTAGTTTTGACGTTTCGTTTCTCGCTTGAGTAATAGTTAAACAAGAATTTTAATAAAACCTAAGTTCAATATCCAAACAGTATGCGTTAAAGAAACGTATTTCATATCGCGGTATGAACCAGAGATAAATGGTATGAACGTTTTGACATTTTGTATTTGTATATTTTTTAGTTTTCACGCTCGTTTAAAATAAAGTGTGATAAATTGATAATTATCAATTAGTACTCACAGAGTACATTATACATACTGAGATAGTTACTGTGAAAGTGTGAATAGTGCCATTGTGTTGACTGTTTTTGTTTGCTGAATTGAACTTGTTTTTTATTTGTGTCTGCAATTCAACATGAGTTCGTTAAGCGATAAAACTTCTGGGCATCGTGCTAGAGCTCCGAATTTTACAAGAGAGGAACAGGAGTTGTTTACAAGGGTTATCGAACCCTATATGACTATAATCGAATCAAAGAAAACAGATGTGATAAAACAAAGTGATAAGCAGCGATTATGGACTAAAATTACAGAGATATACAATGCGAACACTACCCAATGCTCTCGCACAATAGACAACCTAATAAGCTGCTATAGAAATATGAAAACTAAAATAAAAAAACAACGATCAGAAGCCAAGATGCTCTTAAAAGGTAACTTGTTAATTAAATATATATTTTACTCTTATCACCTTGTGGTTATTGGTTCTATTTAACAATATTGAAATGAAAAAAAACTGAACAACTGAACAAATTTTTCCAGATCCTACTAAAACAGAAGCACTGGTTGTAGCTATTGAGGACAATGGTAAAGATTGGTCATGCATAGCAGAAAAAACTAATGTGCCAATGGATGTTTGCAAAATGGCAGTTGAAGGACTTCAACAAAAAATACAAAGATCAGATAACGAGCATAAAAAGCATGTTATGGGTACAGGTAATTCAAGTTCGTTTTTTTTTTAATAATTTATACAAATTTTACAAACTAGAGATCATAGGTCTAGGTGTGAATCAACTGGAGAATAAGAAAATAGCTTTATTATAGGTGGCATGCTGATAATTGTCTCTAAATCACTTTCATAATAAATATACTTATAAGTCAATCCTATGTATGTATGGTAATTTTTCATAATTATAGGTGGTGGTCCTTCCACAAGTGACCATGATCCTTTCAACAGGATAAAAAAAATTATAGGACCTCAAATTGATGGTTTATATACACAATATGATGGAGATGCTAAGCTAATGAAGCAATACCAGGAAAGTATTCCTGAAAATGAAAGAGTTGAACCAGTTGAAAGAGACTTTATGAATAAATATGGTCAGGGTTATATGTTACTAAATTAGTTATAATATAAAAAATATTATCTGGTAACGAAAGTAATAAAGTATCTACTCAATTTGAATATGCAACTTATTTTATACTTTGTTGTTTAGACCTGGAAATTGTTGCTGAGGACTATGTGACACACATACCAAAAACCCAATGTACACAAGTCATCGTTGAAAATAATGATCACTGTAAGATTGCAACAAATTTTTTGAAAAAAAAAACTAATATGCATAAGCAACTATGTATATTTAAAAAAAAACCATTGCCTAGAGATGATAAGAAAATGAATATGCCTACTATAATTATGTTGTTCATGTTTTAGGCAATATTTCACAAGAAAAAGAAGTTGAGCTCTGCTTTAAATGTTGGTAAGTCAAATCATAGTGGGTCTAATTTATATAAGGATATTCATAAAATAATTTCTAATAAGTAACTATTCTTTATTTTAGAGAAAGCTGAGAAACCATCAAAAAGGAAACAAAATGTCAATGATAGTTTTTCTCACCTCGCAGAAGAAAAAATTGAATTAATAAAACTAAATAAAGAGGTAGCATCAGAAGAGTTGAAAGAACGGAAATTGAGTGTCCAATTAAAGGAGATGGAGATTATCCATAAAAAAAAACTTTATGAATTAGAAATACTAAATTACCAAAAAGAAATTCAATTTAAAGAAGAAATGAGAGAAAAGGAAGCCATACTTATGGAATTTAAAATTAAAGCATTTTGATTTTATTAATAAATTTATTATATGTATTTTCATTGCAGACTTTTATTTTCATATAAAATTATTATGCTTATTCTTACAAACAGAAATATATTGATTATATGAAAAATTTATTTCTTCTATTACTCCAATCTGAAACAATAATAGAATAGGATTGATAAGCAAAATAATTCGAATAGTTTATAAATCTACCAGTATATACATAAATGCACCACTACAAGCATTATATAATGACAATTGGAAAAGTAATAAATTATATTAACAATTTTGATTAATAATGATACCTAGAAAAATATTCTTCTATGAGAATAGTGCGTTCTAAGTTGCGAGTACGCTGCTGTGGCTGCATTGTAGGTCTATTTATTCTTATTTCTTCTTGCAGAGTAGGATACTCTTAATCCTCTGGAGGAACATCTTCCCTTTGCTCAATCATTAGGTTATGAAGCACAGCCGTTGCGATTATGATACCTAAATAAAAATATTTTTTCATAATTCATTAATACATACTTATGTAATTGATTTTATTTATTAGGCAATTTAAACTATAAAATATATTTTTATATGTATTGAGATACCTGGTATTCTGTGAAGATGAACACTTATTCCTCGAGAAAGGATTGGAAATCGTCTTTTCCATACACCAAAGGCTCTTTCCGCAACATTTCTTGTTTTGATATGAGATTCTTGGTATAAACATTCTGCCCTTGATTGCATATGACCATCTGAAAGGGGTGTCATCATATACTGTGTTTGGGCATAACCACTATCTCTAAGCAAGTGTTTATTAGGATATTTTCCCTGAAAAATAATTGATGTATATTCCCTGGAGATATATTTTAAAATAAACCTAAACATGTTGATTTTATTGTAGTTATACCTGTATAAAGTTTCTCTTTATAGTACAATTATCCCATATATAGGAATCATGAGCTGAACCATGCCATCTTGCAACTACATCCAGAAAGGACAGATCAGCAGCAACTACACACTGTGTGTTTATTGAAAAATAGCCCTTTCTGTTCCGAAATATTTCAGCATTATCTCCACCTAAATTTAAAGTACATACATTAGTATTTAAAAGCTTACAGTGAAGGTACATAAACCATATAATATTAGACAAAGAAATTACCAGGTGACATTATTCTCACATGAGTACAATCAATTGCTCCAAGAGTCCGAGGAGATCTAGCTATATTATAAAATTCTACAGAAAGTTTAGTCAGTTCTTCTGCAGAATTCGGAACTTTAATATATTTGGAATACAATGAAGCAATAGCATGTGTAACACGATGTACTATGTAGCAGGCTGTAGACTCGTGTACACCAATCATGTCCCCACATGAAATCAGCTGACTGCCTGTAGCATAGTATCGTAACGTACATAATAATTGATTCATGGGTGAGATAGCGTTGTTTCTAGAACAAATAGTAACAAAACATGACAGGTAATTTGTACGCATGGGTTGTATGATAAATGCATCATCTTTGCAGATAGGAATCGAGCTAATTAACAAGTATGAAAGTTATAGTTATTTAAAACTTTACATACCTGTCTGTATTGCTAATCAATTCTGGTGTTATTTCTTGTAACAAATATGTAGCGGTACATTTGGTAAGGCGAAATCTCCTTATAAATTTTTCGTCAGAAACTTTCAAATAAATTGCTCCTTTCAAAAACTTGCCGCATAGGTCTGTTCAAAAACTGTATAATTTCTTCGTCGTCATCAGAGAAAAGCTGATCGGAATAACTCATGTTTATTTCGAAAAAATTTAACAAAAAAATAGTGAAATTACCCGCGATGACAGTTCACTAAACGTGTTTAACTCAGCTAAACAGCGTCCAGAGCGTATTTAACTTTGACAGATCGGTAAACGTATTTAGCGCCTTAAAAGTGTTGGTAAAAGACGCTTGTTAGATTTAAATAAAAAATTTTGTTTAAATAAAACTTAAACACAATTAAGACAGTTGGTTCAAGCCGCCCTTAGTTTGTTTCCCTAAAATTTAGCAAATTTTAAAAACGTGTTAATACCGTCGCCGGCTCCGGCGCGGCGTAGCGGTACGTTTGATCGTATATCAGTACCCTGCTCTGTGCGTCCTGTATTGCCACGTAAGTTTCCCCATTTAACTATTTTTTTTTTTACATTTTATTAGCGGTAATTTTTTTACATATAATCTGAGATAGATAACATGAACAATATAATCTCGATACCTAATAATACCTCCACGGATCCGACGGGGTTTTCAATACATATTGTATATTATACCGATACTGCTTTAAATTTTGAACGTTTATTTTTAATTGTTTTATTAAAATGTCGTTTCCAGACGAGCCTCCAGAGACTCCGTGTGTAGCGAAGCGAGTGATAAGCCGATACATCCTGACGTCGACTCCGCGGCATAGTCGGACAGGGGGCAATGCGGGCGCGGCCGGGCGGCGCTGCGAGTGTGCGGTACGGTGCCTTTGCGCTCGTGCGGACGGCACCTACCGAGGCCTCGTACTGCACAGGGACGGAACCGATCTCAGTTAGTTTATTATACACGCACACACGCTTTCCTAATGTCAATAATGCAATTTACACCAACTGTAACATCCACTTTAGTGGCACGCTCATAGTTGTACAAGATCGTGCGCGACCGTCCTATGTGACAAACGTTAGCGGGGACGAGGTAGTACGGCGCTATACTACCCAATATACTACAGTAAACAATACGTCGTTTCGGCATTGTGTTTGAAATAATTACCTACAGCCGCTCGATAGATAAACACACACTAGGGCTGCTCTTTAATTGTGTTTCGTGGGTTACCTACTTACGTATTTGATAATGTTATGTTAAATTCTCATTGTTATCTTTTCACAAAAATATATTTCTACAAATTTTGTAAGTTTTTATATAAATTATTTATTTTTAGGTTTATTTCTAATTTCAAAAGTGATTGTGAGTAAGTAAGAAGATAATGTACATTTTTTGTAAAAAAAAATTGCTAAGTTTAATCATTCAAAAGCAATTTTTAATTATAGGAAGTAGGTTGGTAGGGCAGAAAGATTTGCGAATTTAAAAAAAATACACATATACATCTTTATTTCAATTAAAATAGACATCTGAGAATTTTATTTCTTAAAAATTACATAATTCAGGTGTGCACCATCTCGCTGCAAACATTCCTCGAACCTGAACCTCAAATTGGTAAAAACTTACTAACACATTGCGCGAGCAATAGTTGCCATTTCTTCTCGGATATTTATCTTCAACTGGTTAATCGTAGCTACTTTTCAGGTATCCCCACATGAAAAAGTCCGGTGGCGTTAGATCCGGACTTCTAGGCGGCCATGCAATGTCACCTCGGCGCGATATCAGTTTCCCAGCAAACATCTCGTTTACGGCCTCCAACGAAGCATTAGATGTATGGCATGTCGCACCATCTTGTTGAAACCACGTCGCACGATTATACGCTTCAAATTCTTGCAGTTGCAGAAAGAAAAAATCCTTTAACATGGCTATGTATCGGTCGGAATTTACAGTGACAGATTGCCTTTGTTGATTTTCAAAGAAATAGGGTCCGATAATTCCGTGTGCTGATATGGCTGCCCAAACGGTTACTTTCGGCGAATGCAGAGGCTTTTGATGTTTTACACGTGGGTTCTCTGCAGCCTAGTAACGGCAATTCTGTTTATTGACATGCCCATTTAAGTGAAAATGGGCTTCGTCGGAAAACAGAATATTGTTGAAACTCTGAAAGCGTTCCAACATTGTTTCAACAAAAGCTCTTCGTAAAATTGGGCCATTTGGCAGTAATTCCTGCACAAATTGAATTTTATACGGGTGCCAAATTCAAATCTTTCAACAAAATGCGACGCCAAGATGTTCTGGACACCACAAGTTCAGTTGATCGCTTGCGAGTCGATAGACCAGGATTACGTTGAACTGAAGCTCTAATTTGTTCAATTGTGTCTTCTGTTCTTGTTGACCTTAGGCGTCCCGCGGGCTTCTATTTGAGAGTCGAACCAGTAGCTTCGAACTTTCTGACCTATGATCGAATTACACTTTCCTTCGGACACTGATTTACGTCATGTAATCCGAACGTTGAACAATAGCGTACGAATCGCCATTTTTATAATAATGTTTAACGCAAAATGCACGCTGCGATCCATCGCGACTAAATTTCCGAGAACCGAGCTTCTCATCCCCACCACCCGCGCAGCTCCCGCTTATAAGGTTCAAACGCAAGAGTGTTTTTAAAATCGTACGCCTTTCTGGCCCACCTGTATTTCGTTATTATTTATAAATTACGTAACGTGGCGCTCTTGCGTACTGAATTCTACCTAAATTTTATATCAGCGGTTTGTATAAAGACGTAATACTGTTTACTTCAGTGTGCTGTGACTTGCGCGCCAACCTCACGCAATTGCACGCGTTTCCCTTTTCCGCTACATTACCGCCCCCGTTATCGTCTGTAGTACCTCGCACCCGCCAATGTCTGTCAGATACATTGGACGGTCGCGCATGAACCTGTACGACTATAGTTACCAGTTGAAGTTTCATATCCTGCGAACCTCTTTATCCCCGCCAATAAATACTAAACAGTTTTATATGTATTTACCTACATAGTTAACCTATTTCAAAAATTTGTTGTATTTCTTTGTATCCCATTAGTTTAGGAAATTCGGAAGCAATCAATTTGTTAAATCTACTGTTCCACATGGTTGAGTTTTTCTTCTCTAGCAATATTTTTATTTTCAGATGTCCTATACACTGTGTCTAGCATGCAGCTAGCGAACGGCAGCCGAGTCAGATGCATATGGCTCGGAGTGCAGTTGGAAGATCCTCCAAGGCACACCACACTAGCTTCAAGCATAGCTTCTACAGCTGATAATTCACTTATTCTCGTGAGTGTTTATTCAATATTATAACATTTATCTAAATATTAGATCCTTACAAATGAAATTAGCGTTTCATATTGTAAAAGTAAAATGATAAAAATATTATGAAATTTTAAATTTAATGAATCGAAGTATGTACCATTATTATCTATGCACTTTCGCCATTTTAAATGTAGTTCATTGATCCCATTGCTGAAAAAAATTGTGGGAGCAAGAATCAATAAAATCTTTGAAGGCAGTTTGGACAGCCTCATCGGAATTGAATTTATTTTCCTTGCCAGAAATTGTCCAATTTCCGAAAAAAGTGGTAATCTGTTGGAGCAATTTCCGGTGAATATGGTGGGTTTCGGAGACATTCCAACTGCAGTTCCTCTAATTTAGCGACCGTCGGTCGTAAAGTATGGGGTCTAGAGTTGTTCTGAAGCAGCAGTGGGCTTGAGATATTGACCAGTCTCGGTTGTTTAACGGCTAGCTTTTCCATCATGGTTTGCAATTGTTGACAATACAGATCTGCCGTTATCGTCTGGACAGATCTTACGAAGCTGTAGTTTATGACACCAGCACTGGTCCACCAAACACTCACCAGTACCTTTTTCTGAGACGACTTTTGCTTGGGACAGGATTTGGCCGGTTCTCCTGGGTTCAACCACTGTGATAAGCGTTTCCGATTGTCGTAAAGGATCCATTTTTCGTCACAAGTAACAATACGATTCAAAATTCCCTCGTTATTGTGACGGTTGAGTAATGTAATGCAGAACTCAATAGGGGTTTGTTGGCATGCTTCAGTCAATTCATGCGGTACCCATTTCTCGAGCTTTTTCACTTTTCCTGTTTGTTTCAAGTGATTTTTTTTTATCACTCACACCGAAGCCTGCCGCTAACTCTGATGTGGTTTCCGAATGATCCGCTTCAACGATTACCTTAGATTCTTCATTTTCAACTAGGGTCTCCGGCCGTCCACAGGGTTTGTTTCGTAGATCAAAATTTCCAGAACGAAAACGTTGGAACCAAAAACGTGCCGTGTTTTCTTTTACAGTAGCTTTCTCATACACATCATTAATCCTTCGAGCTGATTATGCAGCGTTCATGCCACAATGGAACTTATATTTGTAAATAAGGCGATATTTAAAATTTTCTATTTTGTGAAAAGAATGATGTTAAAGAAAAATAAAATGGTGCGAAAACAATAAAATGTAAATCATGTACCTGGAAGTTCCACGCATATTATTATACTTTTCGGCTTATTGCGAGGATTCCCTAAAATTGCGGAACCTGTAGCATATTTCCTATTTCTACTATATGGCTAATCCGGCTCCATCGCGACCAAAGAAACACTGCGCCCTAAATATTTCAAGGATTCTAGACGGGATTTTGATCTTTCAAATGGTGGCTTTTATTATAATTCATAAACTTATATTGTTTGGCTCTATAATATGTAAATTTGATGCTATTGTAAATGATGTAGCTTGGTTATTTTGCACAAGTGAAGTGGATTATAAATAATAACAAGGAGCAGCATTTTAAGTTGCTACAAAACTTCCTAGACAGTTATAACAAGGGATCTGCCATTTTGTTAAGGTTCTGTTTGAGTATTACAAGAATTATTTGAAAAATATTCACGTAACATTCGCATAATTGGGATTGTTAATTTTTACAATTAAGTTCTAAATCTAAATCTATTTCGAAGAATTGCATTCTACTTTAGTTTTAACATATAATAGAATAAAAATATTGAATGATTAAAGATATTTTTGAAGACAATCCTTGCCCTTTGTTTGAACATTATGACCTAGCATAAAACGCATTTCCTTTGCCTTGATAATGTTCGGGACATTAAAAAAACGCCGTAGTATTATAGATTGTCAGTTTTAACTGTAATTTGTTAAGAATGTCAATTGTAGTTGGGTTTGTCAAAAGATAACGATACGCTTACGCCAGTGTTGTCAGGGCCCCTTGAATCAAAAGTTACGTTTCGTTTCCCGAGAAGTTAAATTTGTCCTACCAAAGTTAGTTTTTTTTTTACAAAAATAGTAATAACCCTTGTTAATATTGAGATATATTCGCCACTATTAACTGCTTTTAAATTTGAAAAAGATAGTATAATAACTTTGACACTTTTGGAGCCAGTTTTTTCGGTAAAATATAAATTTTGTTTAATAATGAAATCTTAATATCCTCAAAAGTTGGAGGTGAAAAGTTACGAAAAATATAATCATTTGGCAACGCTGGTATGCACACTGCGGTATAATCACAAGCACAGGGTATGACAATTGACAAATATCTTATACCATTTCCTTTTCTTTATTTTCTCGATGACAGCTCCTGTGAAAACTTGAATGAGCGTCTTTTTTACATTATGTATGCATTATTTTATAAAAATACACACACACGTTTACACACGTACAAGGTTATACCAGAGTCGGAGAAACTGATATGGATGGAGCTATATCGATAAACGTGACACGATAACAAACCCGATTTTTTTTTACAAAATGTAAGAAACTAAACTACTGCCGCATACTTTTGTACAAATTTATTAACTAATATTATATTTCATTACAAGATGTTACACGTATTAATTCTTGATTGATAAAGCCAACTGCTTCAAAATTTTCGGAGCTGTTGTAAAATAAGTAGGTATAGGTAGGTACTCGACAATGAAACGAAATAATTATAACGACACGTAATCTTTATTTATTTATTTTAACCAAAATCTGATGAATCGTCACTGTCACTCGATGGTTATTACTTATTTGGTCACAACACTACAACTATCAAATAAGAAATTTCATCGAGAAAATAAATAAATGCAATTAGTATTTTTTTTTTTTTTCGAAAAATATCCATTCATGAAGTATTTTTGCCGGTGATGATGTCATCTTAAAAATAAAATCTTTCAAAAACATAAACACTCACTAAATAAGCTATAAAACAGTTATAATATTCAAATTAGTCTCAAAATTCTTCGTACAATCCAAAATAAAAATCCAAAAGTGTAAAAAAAATTTGAGAGTGCCCATTGTGGGTAAACACAAATGATGTCATTAAATTTTAAAAAAGATGTACCAATGTTATACGCTTTATGCGTCTTACATATCCAGCAGACATCTCCTCGGAATGTATTTTGTATTTACACTTTTTTATTTACTATAGTAATATAGTTGCTGGAGCAAATAGGATAATTGATACATACCTTATTTCATTTATATTTATTGACAGGGAAATAAGTCTGCAAGCAGTAGACCTCAGTCAATGTCATTAGTGAGCCAGCATGGTGATGAACAAGTTGCTGGAGAATTTAGTAAACATTATGTCACTCTAAAGCAAATTGGTAAGTTTTGATTATTCCTTAGACAATTTAAGATGCCGGTGACTGCTTCGAGCCCTGGCTTATAACAAAGAATATTTCAGAACTTATCCTCTGATCATTTTTATATGATAATGAAAAAGTACAAAAATATTGATAACTCATTGATTCAAATAGCCAATAATTTATTGGCTCAAATAGTGATTAAATGTGAAGATTCGTGTTATTTAGTTTTAATAGTTGTCTACAAAACTATGAAATGCCAGTTTCTTTAAAAAATTTGTGTAGAAGATGGATGTACTATAAAACTTGCATTTCAAGTATATGGTTTTTGCTTTTCCTATATACATTTCAATATGTAACTTTCCAAAATATTAATTTATGGGTTATGACATAATTATGTTACTTTGACCAATTTACAAAATACCCGCGCGGGGAATAATAGTACTCACGGGTCGGGGTATACGGTTTGCTAATATACTCACATGTACTTGAACTTGTAAAGAGGTTGTAAACTATATGCGTCATTGTTTTTTAAAGAAGTGCAACTTTCTATTTTTAGATCATTGTTTGTTGACGCAATCCGACCAATAAGGTTTTGTATGTTTGAATGAAGATAATGCTTCCTCTAACTTATGATTACATACTCAATCTTTCGAGTACATTATAGACGATTCCATAGATTTCGAGAATGGTGTTTTTTTATTTTTACTCAGATCATAACAATATCATAATTCATATTTGTCCAGAAATTAAATGAAAATTAAACGGCATATTATATTTTAGGTAAAGGTGCTTACGGTTGTGTAAAAATGGCTTATCGCCGTTCGGACCGTCTGTTGACGGTGGCTAAATTCATACTTAAGGAAAAGGTTGGCGCGCAGTTTTGGGTCGACGGACCAGATGGTCGAAGGGTTCCTCTGGAGCTCAGCTTGCTTCTTACGCTCAAACATCCAAATATAGTAAGTCGTATTTATTAACCATTTTGCCATTATTTTATCTATCTATATAAATGATTGAGATTTGCCGTTGTGCACGCATCACGCAAACACACTGGCTAGATTTTGATTTAAAAAAAAAATATCACGGTTTCTTCATAAACCATAGTTCTGTAGATAAAGCGTGCGGAGTCGTGGGTACAGCTAGTTTAATATATTTATAATGCGTATATGACGTCATAAATCACTTTTGGAGAAATATAATTTCAATAGATTAAAGTCAATATTTTCTAAAATACGATCCTTGTATATTTTTTACCTTCCAGGTGAGCTTAGTAGATGTGTTCGAGAATGACAAGTATTTCCAAATGGTAATGGAAAAACACGGCGCTGGAATGGATTTATTTGAATTTATAGAACGGAGGCCTAGACTAGATGAACCATTGCTCAGCTATATCTTCAGACAGGTATATATTTAATTTATATTTTTCATTTATATTTGGCATTTTTATACTTCCCATGATTAAAAAAAATCTATATTGTTCAATAAAATTCAAAAGATAATTTTAGAATAGCCTAATGTCAAGTATTAATGATTTTATTATCTTCTTTGTTTCGTTCTTTTAAATTATTTTAACACACCTTTTGTTGCCTTGTCTACTGTAGACTTTTCGCAACTTTTTATAAATTAAAGAAACAAACATGTAAGTATAAAATAAGCGTGCTGGTAGGTTCTCGAACCTTCCAGGTAACCTCATTGCATTTTTGTTTGTAAGGGTCGTAACAATATTTTAGTTATAATTTGATATACATTACTATATTACGACAAGTTCGTGCGGATCCGTCCTATGTGGCGACACACGTTGGCGGTGAGGCGATAAGTTACTACAGATGATAATGGGGCGGTTGTGTAGCGGAGAAGAGAAACTGGTGTAATTACGTGACGTAGACTCGCAGTCACAGTTGACAAACGTGAACAGTATTACGTCTTCATACATACAGCCGAAACGACGACTTGCCACACAATATGTTGCGACGTCGTATGGCGTCACAGCCCGCGCGTAACGGACAGAATCAGGGATACGAAGCGGGGAGGATGGTGGTGGTGTAACACTGGAGTTGCAACGCAGCGACGTTGTAGTACCGGAAGCGTTGCGTTGCGACAACGCATTGCTCGTGTAGCACCCAATACGTTGAAATCATAGCGTTGCGACGACGCAAAGCACTGTAAACGCCCGTATGAATTCAGCCTTAGCCGCGAAAGCTTTGCAGTTCCGCAATTTATAACTATTGACGATATATCATATTACCTACTTCCTAGGATTTAAAATTATTAAATAAGCAAAAAATTATATATTTTTATTTTTAAAAATGTACATTGCCTTCTTACTAACTCACAAACACTTTTGAAAGTAGAAATGAAACCCAAGTAGAAATAATTTAATTTAAAACTTACGAAATTTCTAGTAGAAAATACTACTATATTTGTACTAAAATTGACACTTATTTATATAATTATGGTCTCAGATAGGACAAGCAGTGGAATACCTACACTCTCTCAATATTTTACATCGTGATATAAAAGACGAGAATGTTATAATCGACAACAAGTTCCACGTGAAGCTTATCGACTTCGGTTCAGCCACATTCATGAGCAAGGATGCCCTATTTTCTACATTCTACGGCACCACTGAATACTGCAGCCCTGAAGTTTTAGCTGGCAATAAGTGAGTGGAAATTT
This sequence comes from Saturnia japonica, assembly GCA_033032175.1. Lineage (NCBI taxonomy): Eukaryota > Metazoa > Arthropoda > Insecta > Lepidoptera > Saturniidae > Saturnia > Saturnia japonica. The sequence continues at coordinate 16,210,014 of CM065311.1, read as the reverse complement.
TCAAATATATTTTTAAGCTTTTCATATTTACTTTTTAATTTAATAACGCAATGGATAAGTTTTCAAAGTTGTGTGGATAAGTTAAGGGTGTCGTGGGGTCAAATAACATCTTAAGAGATGTAGGACATTTTCTACTTGGGGTGCGCCATCTGGTGGACTAACTCCTCACTACAGAAGATCGTGGCTAAATAATCTTATGTTGTGTTCCTGCGGAGAGTAGGGTTTCCAGAGCTCTTCGGGAGAGGGAAGTAACCATCAATTAGGCCGTATGCTTGTTTGCTAACTTTGTAACACCCAAGCTAGCCTCATCTGCATGTGGTGCTCCTTGCTGAATAAAGAACGAGGAATTAGCGATAGCGTGGTGGTAATGCTGTACAGCCCGACTGGGTCGCAACCCCATGCATATAGTGAAATAGTGAATAGGCTACTTTTATTTTAGAATAAGAATTGGAATTCCGCGTAAATAAACGAAACTGGTCATGGTGAATCAATTCGGGCGATTAAACCGCTTACGCTGAGTAAACCATAAGAGTTATATCAAATTAATGTACTACATTCATTGTAGGTAAATTCATTACAAAATGAATATAATAACTACATATCTTCTAAGGCTCGCCTGCAATAAACATTTTTGTCTTTAAAATAACCTGGAGCGGGGGTAGCACGATTTGTGCGTAAGCCCAATCGACGACATTCTATCGTCCACGCGAGCGCAACCGCGAGCACAGCTAACACATGTAAATCATTTCAAATATGATAAATTATAAAATAATAGTAACCAATTAACTAACTTTGATTCTACAAAAGAGGAAGTGTTAAAATATTGGTATTGATCTTTAAATAAAAAGTCCCAAAATAAAATGAATTAAATTCAAAATTCATATCTGTACAATCACTAAGTCGTTCAACTTATCCATAAATATAGCTAATAAAAGTATTATTAACAGATACGCGGGTCCGGAACTGGAAATGTGGTCCATGGGGATAACACTGTATGTACTGACGTTTTTTGTTAATCCATTCTCCGACATCGAAGATACTATTCAAGGACCGCTTGGTTTTCCACAGATAATTTCTGAAGGTACTTTTATACTTTGTTCAACTATTATACGGTTATTAATGTATTCCGTATAAAGCATATTACATGAAAAAATTCTTCTTGACAGACCTGGAACAACTACTTCGGTGGATGTTGTGCAAAGACCCGGCTAACAGATGTACGGTGCCGCAACTCATGTCGCATCCTTGGATCAAGCAACCCGTCCTCATCTCAAACTATGCCTTTCACGAAGTCATTGATTGCGGTAAACTTTATTTCCCTTTATAATTATTAATCAAGAAAGATTTATAAAGCTAGCATTAATTATTCATCATTATAAATTTACAAATCTAGATAAATATAACTTAACATAATTAACGTATCATATGTACTTAAAATAACATCTAAACGTATACATTTTTTAATTTTCGTGCAAACGATAACGCTGAGCGCGTGACGTCATACGTAGAATCAGTATTAAATATACTGGGAAAATTATAAGGAAACATCGGATGTCAGCTCAACGCACCAAATAGGTAACGTTCCCTTACATACGAATGACGTCATGCGCTGTTATTGATGTTTCTTTTGACGTGTAGAAAAGCACAAAATATTCCATGTTATTTATTCATTTCAATATATAAACTTTTTTTCACATTTTTTTTAAATCGAATGATGATTATAATATTAGGAAGATTATTTTCAACTACATACGTTATTATTTTTTGTGATTACTGCCCTGTTGCCTATTAAATGTTAATTGCAAAGAAAACTGTTGTACTCTGGCGCAGCTCCAGGGGCGATCATAAGGGTCATAACCTCTGCTCCCTATACTTATTTTTAATGTTTTCGATGTTTAATTTTCGAGAAACTCCAATTATATGACTTCCTCCAAAGTTAAAGTCTAGATCTGCTTGGTGTATGGAGTCTATATAAATAAAATGATAGAGGTTTACCGTTATTCGCGCAAAATTTCAAAAATACTGGACAGATTTCAATTTTTTTTTAGATTTCAATTCTAGGTACTTGGTTGGTCCTTATCAAAACAAAATTCACAATATCTTCATGCAATAAAAAGTTATGAAAGTTCTAAGAAACTAAGATTTTTATTTTACGCGTTCTTCTGTCGTTCCTCTGAGCAAAGCCGTAGCGCGGGCATAGCTAGTAGTAAGCTTGGAAAATTGCATGATAATTACTATATGAGAATTTTTTTATATATTAGAAGCAGCCCGTATAACTTTTGGGTAAAGGTAATTTGAGTCGAACATAGAAGTATTCGTGTATTCTTTTATGTGTTTCGACAAATAGAAACAAGGCATACAAGAGTACAGAGTACAAGTTATGTATATTTAATATATAAATACTTTGAGGTCACGAGAACCAGAGTGGCCTAACTGCTTTTTCGATAAATTGGCCTATTAATTCATGCTTCCACATATTTTAGTATTACGTAAATAACTTTGGACCATTGTTTATTTATATATATAGGGCACACATTACAGATTATAAACAAAATAAGAATAAATCTCAAAATTTTCCATGATTTAACTAGCTTATAATCCAGTTTATTATAGTGCACATCAGTTGTAATTATTTCCCAAACGGAAAAAACATGAAAGTAATAAATGTGTCACTTGCATGCAGAATTACATTATAAGGAATATATTTGAAGTATCTTTGAATTACATATCGGAATCGACTTAGATTCAAGTTAAATATATAGGATCCATATTTAGAGCGTTATAATGTTCGATATTATTGTATGAGCGACACATACTTGCTATTGGACAGTTGAAAGATATATTGTTTTTATAAAAAGGGATATGAAATAATTTAGTGCTTCTACTACGGATTTTGATGTTGAAGATTACCATGCTCAGAAGTTGTGGACAGTCTATAGTAGGATGGATAATTTTATGAAGGTACATTAATTCACTTGCTTGCCTTCTACTAAAGAGATAGTAGATTTTAAAGTGCGTTTTAAAAACGCACATTTTTAGGTTATCAATAAGTCAATTTGTCGAAAAAAGCATATAGGCCACTCCTGATTGTCGTGGCCTCATTTAATAGCATAATCACACGTTAAGTGACTCAAACTCAATGTGAATTGCAGATCGACATGAGGCCAATCCAGAAATATATTACACGGGAAGCTTATCTCCTCGAAGTGGATCTCCTGTGTCGCTTGCTGACCCTCTAGTTAAAGGTAAGGTTTACCTTTTATCAAGAAAGTAAAAATGCAAGATAACATTCTGTATAATGGTTTTATGGTTAGTTTGTGTTAGTGGACAGAATTATTTATAAAACCCAATTATCTAATGAAATGTCATTTTACTCCACGAAATTAAAAGACGAACTTTAAGCAGTTAGATTAGAGAGAATAATATTTATAATCAGCAAAAAATCTTCACTTTTGTCAAATATATCGATTTGCAGGCGCTCTTCTATACAAATAAATAACATTGAAGTGTCTGTTTGTAATGTCAAAATAACAGCTTTTTAATATTATAATATACTATACTATACTATCTGAAAGTATCTACTGTATTGCTACTAAAAAAACATATCTTTTTTTAATATTATATTTGTCTCTCTGTCTGTCTTTACGAAATTGGGGCGCTTGAATGACTTACGCTGAGTAATAATGAGAAATATATCAAAAGATCTACAAAAAAGTCAACGAGAGCGTATGTCTATCTTCTAAGCATCGCCCACAATAAGCATTTTGACTTTTTTGACGAAGTGGAGGTATTACAATTCACGGATGCGCCCGATGGAGAGAATTCTGTAGTATACGCGAGCGCAACCGGGGGAACAGCTAGCTTCTAATAAAATAATCAGTAATGTTTATTGTAAAATGCGTTTGACAGAGCGTTCCAACCCGTCGGAGGTCGCAATCCGATCAGATGGCAAGAATATATCGCGGGAGGAGCCAAAGCGAGGGTCCGTCGCACCTCACGCGCCCTCCGCGACCGACCGCGACGCACAATCCGACAACTACAGTCTACGATCCTCCGCTGATGTAATGTAAACTTATATTTATTTATTTAAATAAAACTCACTGCTTTGATATTAAAGACTGTCTTAGGAACCAAACCATTAGTTCTTCTATTGTGAAAACTATTTTGTCACAGGCAATTTTTGGTCAAGGGTGACCAATTTTTTTTTACAACTTCATGCAAGGATCATTTCGTTGTATCGGAAGAAAAACTTCGTGACTCGTGGCTCGACCGGTTTTCAGAAATAAAAAAAAATTACACCTTATGAATACATGTGTACCAGTCTACATCAATTAAACAGACACCAGACGCTCGCACTATTAAACTGTTAAAACTGCTGTGTGACGTCACTACGTATTTAATATAGCAGAATATGGTTTTTGCTTGGAATTCGTATATTTAAATAAATACTTATATAATTGAAATAAAATGTACAAATTTCATGATATTATATTTGTGTTATGAGAAGTGCAACTAAAAAAGACACTTGAACAATAACATAAATACTATAGAAATTTGTACTTTAAGAACAGTTGTTAGGGATGTTAAAATAAAATAAATAAAAAAAGGTCAAAATGCGAATCGAACAAGAATTATTATATAATTTCTGCAGATACTAGACATATCGTCGAAACCGGTATCGGACGCGGCTCTAACCGACATAAGCTCGGACGCGACCGGACACGCGGCCTGCGACATCGACTACGACTGCGACCAGTACGAGTGCGACAGCTGGGACGAGTGCGAACAGGATAGCTTCTCATAAGCGAACGTGGAGCGTGAGCAGGATAGTTTTATACTACTATTATACAGGCTGGAAACAATAATGCATTATTTACGTGCTTATTAGTACGAATAATTCCTTTAATCTTAATATACGTGGAAATTTGTTACAAACGTATGTTTCTTGATTTGCAGTATGTTTAACCATATATTTTTAATTATTTACAACATTTGCAAGTTTTGCCGATATCTATAATCTTATATATAAAAATCTTTTATTGGTGTCTGTTAGTGACACTGTAACTTCGGAACGTATTGATCGATTAAGCTCATATTCACATAAATATTTTTTTTAGCGAAACAATATTTATAAATATGTTAATATCCTATAGGAGGCGCTGTGGTCAAGCCATTAACCACCGGAAAGAGCAGAACAAAGTCTGCGGCCCAGCTTAGTACCTGATAAATAAATAATTAGTTACTTTATTTTTTCCATCGTGTATGTCTTCGGTAGAGGTATCTCAATGGGAATTGTATTTCTTATAAGGCTTTGTCGCAGGTCAGTAGATGATGTTATTTTGGAGAAAAAATAGTAACAAGTAGACTTTTGACACCCAATCGGTAATTATGAATTAAAAAATAATTAGGTGGGAAAAGTGGTTAAGGAAAACTAACTAATGAACAGGTTAGATACGAATATTGGGATCTCAATGGGAATTGTATTTCTTATAAGGCTTTGTCGCAGGTCAGTAGATGATGTTATTTTGGAGAAAAAATAGTAACAAGTAGACTTTTGACACCCAATCGGTAATTATGAATTAAAAAATAATTAGGTGGGAAAAGTGCTTAAGGAAAACTAACTAATGAACAGGTTAGATACGAATATTGTAGTCTAAGGGTAATTTATATGTTATCACAGCGTGATTTGAAAATACGTGGTATAACATCATAGCCGGATTTAGAGTAACAGGGGTGGCAGTCCCGTGGTCCCCAAAAAACGAGAGCAACTTATAAATCCGGTCCTGTATAGTAAACCTTTTAATATATAGCGAATAACTGATAAATTTTATTTAGTAATATTTTATTGTTTTTAAATAATATGGTCGGAAAAATGAGTTAAAAAGAAATTATTTATACCCCAATATTTATTTTATAGGAGGTTTATTAACTCCTATTATATTTTTATAACTATGGTTCGTTATTCGCTAATTGTCGTAATATTAATATGTTTGGAAGTGTTAAAACATAAACTGTGTGTCAAATTTGTACCTTTATTTAGAAAGATTGAGTATGGTTATATAATAGTAGTTCAATATACCTTTCACGTAAAAAGTTATTAGATGTATTTTAAAATTGAGACCAAATTGTAGAATTATTAACATTCCATTATATGTAGCGACTATAGTGCGTTTTTTGATCCGACACAGTAAAATGACATTTCCAGGTGTTGCTAGTTAATTGAATTTTAAAAATAGTGATATCCACCAGTCCGTACTAATCGTAAAACCATACAAGATATTATTCGTATTGTTATGTTTTTCTAAAAAAACATCGAATCCTCAAAGGTGAAGAAGGTCGAATAAAGTAGATAGAATCACATCTGTCGTGGGCCAACCGAAGCGTTCTTTTTTTTTTGTTGGTATTTTTATAAGTAGCTCGCAATATATACATTTTATATTATACTGAATTATGTAATGATTACGTATATAAATTATCGGGTGTGTTGAAAATACAAAATATTTCATTTATTAAATAAAAAACCTCAATTCCGTATTTAAAATCTTAGGTTCAAATAATTGAAATGTAAAATGTACTTAGCATATTACTAATAAAATGTTTGTGATAACACTATTTTCAAAGTTTGACGTTAGTCACTGTCAATTTACACTGTGGGATTAAAAAATTGCACTTTAAATATATAATCTTTTTTTTCATTACTTAAAATGACATTTTTCGAATTTATGGAGAAAATATATGGATCGATGTCAGTATTAATAATAATTACTTAATTCATTTATACTTATAACAAAGACAATTATATTTAAGTTTTTTTCCCCTTAGTGTTAGGTAACAATAGACTTATGTGTGTTGACTAAAGAGAATTTACATGTTAGAATATGAATTATTGATCTCTGTAATATTATAAGTTCTATATTCACTTGTTCTGTGTCTAAGCACTTTTACATTCTACATTTTGTTATAATTTCAGGAAGAATTGTTTGGTGGGTCTTCCTTAGAAGATGTTTGAAGTTTGTTGTACATTCTTAGTTGTACTAAGTGATCATGTCGACAATAGAAAGGACAAATGACTTACGTAAGAGATTATAGATCTACTTTTCTGTCACTCTATAAATTATCTTTTGCAGGAAAAAGGGTCTACATATTTTTCTCACATCGACAAGATGTCTATCAGATGTTAAAAACGTAATGGCGAGATAAAATAAAGGTAAAAATAAATAAATAAATATCTAGTAATGGCTCAATAAATTAAAACGAATTGGTAGTGAAAAAGAAAATTTGTTTGTTAGTCCGTCCACATCATTTTCTTATCGATCTTGTTGGGGCTGTAACTCTCAATGAAAATAGAAGATATTTCTCGATGACAACGCCGCGAGCCAATCATAATAATTTTATCAGATCAATCCTTTGTTTATGATAGTGTATACGTGTCGTTGTGCTGAATTGTTTTTTTATTCAGACACTTTGTCGACTAAACCATGTGATTGCAATATAAGTTTGTACAGCAGACTGCAAACATTAATTAATTATAAAATTTATAACTCTAAATATCATTATTTTCTTATATCCAAAAATCCTATGATAAATCAATTAAATCTACGAATAACCATTTAGTTAATGCATAATACTACGAATAAAAATTATAAATAAGCGTATTTGTGTTATGTTAAGCTGTCGTGAAATTTTGTAGGGAAGTTTTTCAAATGAATGCTAAATGCGTGAAATTGGTTAATATCTAATCAGCTTACGTCTAAAACTAAATCTTATGAAACTTCACGGTAGTAGAAATTCTTATGATTAATATTACAAGGAAACAGTATTAAGACAAAATCTTAAATTTTACTAACATTTTAAAATTTGTAGTATTAGATTCTAGGATTCTCGAAGGTACCAAATATATATTTAATATTTATAATTACTTTGTAAATGTAATGAAAAAACATATCTAGTTTGGGTTCAAATAGCGAAAAATTACTCGTAACTACCGGATAGAATACAGGCTAATCCACTACTACTTAGTAATTTAATATTTTGGCATGTGTGTTTAGTGAACATTTTATATTGGCTATGCGGCTTATATATTATGTACTTTATTCATTTATCGAGTACAAACACTAAGGGAAGCAGTAAATAATTAATTTGGCGAGTAATTGTGTTTTAAAAATATTCATGAAAAGCATGGAGTTTGTGCTGGCTGAGTCAGCTCTTAGTTTTTACTGGGAGCAAATTTACATTGTTTCACAAGCATTTTAGGTACCTACTACTTTAATTATTCATTGTAAACAAACTCAGCAAAATTTCTTGCGTCAACTCAATAACTCAAACGCAGCTTTCTCTGCCGGTGCATTAAACTAACTCAAATATGCACTATGACGCAGCAAAATGGTAGGAAGTGTATCGCTAAATGCGCACCACCCGCAACCTGCGCCCGCTGTCTCTTAACGCAGGCAGCGCACTTTGACTCTGTGTTAACTCAGCTGGTTCATCAAGTGAGAAACTAACGAGTCGGCTAACCAGTACGGCGCGGCGCTGTGCCACAGTCGGGCGTGCTGCTCTGAAGTGCACCAACACAGTTGGAATAAATGTGTTGACACATCCGGCTGAATGAACTGAGTTATCACAATTGTGCGGCGTAAAGCAGTGTTACCCATGTCTAATTCACTGACCGTCAATTGAATTGATAATTTTATTATGTGCAGTGCATTTGAACTTCCCACCACGAGCCGTGAGCACAGCCTTGGCTTCGTTGAAAAAGATTATGGTGTTAGTTTGACGGTATGAGTAAAGTTGTCGAACGCGCTACAGCCCAATAAGCTTGGAGGCGTTTTTGCGTTTGTAGTAGTTTACAGTATATTAAACGTGTAAGTAGTGTATAGTGTAGGCAGCGTCCTCGCCCGCGTAACTTCCGTTCTTTCCGCAGAGCGGTCAACTTCGCTCCTTCCACCCTCTCTATCGGCAACCCAAGCCTAGGTCTGTTCCTCGGTGTGAAGCCTTTAGGTCAGGCAGCTGCCCGCGCGATACAAGTGACGCTATACGTGCAACACTTAGCTACCCACAAACAAACATCACACTCATACGTTACATACGTGCACACTTCACAGGTACATAGGTTCTGTTAACGTAGTTAGCTCGAATTTGCAGGACTAGGGAATTAGCCAGATCGCGACCTATTCGCATGCGCGACGACCGCCCGAGCCGAGGTTCGGTCACTCTAGCACCCTCGTGCAAGTCGTCCAAAACTTTCGAAGCTGAGTGCCCTCTGCGCTCGCCCCCAAGTTCGGTGAAGCTGTAAAAGCCGCAACGGCTTCAGGGCCCCTAAGGCTAACAGTATAGACAAAAACGTCTCTAAGCTGATTTACCTACACCTCTTTCCAACGATTTGGTTTTTGTTAATCCCGTCTTCGTAAATAATTACTCAAAGAACTCGAACTAACGTGTAATTTTAGTGACTTCCTTTTTACTGTGTAGTTTACTCTTATTTCAAATGGGTATATCCGATGTATGTCCACTGAAAGACTAAAATACTTAACTATAATACCGAAAAAAATACCACCGTTAAAATAATACAATAATTTTACTCGGTAAGTTGTCGATATACATCAACTAAACCCCAAACACCACCTATAACTACTTTATGCTCAATACTTGTGATTGATGCAAACTATACTATTTCTTAGAGTGTATACTTTTGAGTGTATTCTACAAAGACATTTCATAAAATACCCTAAAAAACATATTGGTATATGTGTATGTACTCGTTAAGTGAATAAAAAAAATACTTTTACTTTAGTAATGTTAACGTTTGACTAAGTTTTATTGTTTGTAATTTAATGTAGTCATTTTTATTTATTGTCCAGTGCGTCCGTTACATGATTAGTGCCTTACGACGGACGGCGGCCGGTTTCGTTGCTCGTGTAGGACGCTGCGACTACTTATCATAAATAAATATTGATTTATGAATATTTTGTTTTACTTTTTTTAAAGCGACGTGACAAAGTGGTTTTATATAATGAATTTAGTACGATCTTAGGCATAGCGTGTAGCGCCGGCGCGGCCCTAGCCTTTAATCAAGGTAGAGCAAGATTGTCTTTCGGCATCCATCGTCCCTTTCACACAATTAATTGTATTTCAGCTTATGATAAACAAATAAAAATTATTCACCAACTTTTTCAAAATTAACTTTTTACTTTTAAAAATCGCACCTTTTGAATATAAATAAAATGGATTTTTTAACATAAAAAGCTTACCGCTATACCTACTTACAATTAATTAGTATTTGGTGTTATTGTCACTAAATAATAAAATCTGATAAGTACCTATTTAGGTTTTATAATAGTAATATAACGAATACAAAACACGGCGTTCAATCTGTCGTTCTTATAAATTAATATATTATAATTATATAAATTAATATATATACATAAATTATTATATTTTCCGTTCGAAATAGTTTTTCGCATTTAGAATTTTGGTGCCCATTGCTGCCTAGAGCGGCCGCACCTCTCGCTCTATTAGTGTTGAGTAGAACACTAGTTTAAATTGAAATTGTATGAGTAGCCTTTTTTTGTACTAAGTCACTTCAACGTGAGTCGAGGCGTTCCGAACCTTAGCAGTACATTTGAAGTAGTACGTGAGGCGAGGCGTTTTGAAGCTCAGTAGTATATTTTAAGTAGCACTAGAGGCGATTTTTAACTCGGCAGTACATTTGAAGTAACACGAGGGGCGAGGCGTTTTGAAGCTCGGTAGTACATTTAAAGTAATACGAATGGCATGTACATTTGAGTAGGTACATTTAAAACCATTGTTGTACTAAAAAATAATAATTTGACATTCGTTTTCCCTTACCAAAATCCTGGTTACTACCAGGGGTACAATATGTAGGACAGTGTATTTTTACCCTCTGTAGATGTTGCAGGCCCGTTTAAAATTCATAAAATTGCAAATACAAAAATGCCGTTGAAGTAATCACAGACAGTACAGACGCACACCAATTATCCAATGCAAAAAGAAAAATTACGTATTATAGTAAACATATAGTATAATCTAGGTTTAATTATAAAATACGTAAAAACTTTTTTTACATAACAATGGCGATGATCTGTATTGGACTGTGGGCCACATCGTCCGTTGTGTACATACATACATACATAAATCACGCCTATATCCCAACGGGGCAGGCAGAGACCACGTCCTTCCACCTGCTACGATCCTGGCATACCTCTTTCGCTTCTTCGACATTCATTAATCTTTTCATGCATGCTCGTCGGTTTAGAGTACTCTTGACCTTACCTTTCTTCAGAACGTCTCCGATTTGATCGATAAATGTTCGTCTAGGCCTTCTTCTTCCAACGATTCCTTTCATACTCGCATCATAAATTTGTTTAGTCGTTCTTCTTTCATTCATCCTCTACACATGCCAAACCATCTAAGCATCCCTTTCTCAATTCGTGTGACTATATATATCTTCTATATATCTATGTATATCTTCTTTCACACCACAAAGCTCTCTTATCACACTATTTCTTATCCTGTCACTCAATTTCACTTTTAACATACCTCTTAGCGCTCTCATTTCTACTGCATTTATTTTACTTTCATGATTTTTCTGCCACACCCAGCTTTCACTTCCGTACATGAGTGTTGGAACCAACACTCCTCTGTGCACAGCCAAACGAGCTTTCATAGAAATACTCTGGCTGCTCATAAAGGAGTGTAACGCCCCATTCACCATATTACCGGCATTTACTCTCCTTCCTATATCTCTCTCATACTTTCCATCCCTGGTAAACATCGATCCCAAGTATACAAACTCACTTACATATTCCAGTTCATCCTCATCAATCCGGAGACATACTTCAGTCAAGTTTTCTTCCTTTTCAAACACCAAAATTTTCGTCTTCTTTGCATTTACTTTCATTCCCTTTCTTTCCAAAGCCTCATTCATAATAGTCACCATCGCTTGCAAATCCTTAGCCGACGATGCAAGTTAAACTTGATCATCAGCGTAAAGAAGACATTTGACAAGTAACTCGTTCATTCTCAGTCCACAATCATTCTCTTTCAAATCTGTTAGACAATTATCCATGAATAGGTTGAACAGCCATGGAGACGCTACACATCCCTGTCTGACACCGTTTTGGATATCAAACCATTCAGTGTATGCTCCATTTATTCTAACACAAGCACTGGAATCCTCATAGAGAGATTTCAATACTTGTATCAGTTCCCCGCCAACCCCATGCCTAGACAATGCCAACCATAACTCATTCCTCATCACTTTGTCATAGGCCTTTTCTAAATCCAAGAATACACAAAATACTTTTTGGTTTGTTGCCAAATGTCTTTCAATTATGCACCTTAAGGAAAAGACCTGGTCCGTACATCCCATACTGAATACATATATATTATTTAATCCCATACATTCCGTTGTGTAGACGAACACAATATATCTAGCGAAAGTACAGTACATAAAACCTGTCGTTTTGTCTAAACAAAAAAATCAATCATTTCATTCATCAGATTTATTTAAATGTTATGCGCATTTTACTATTTTTCCGTTTAATACCGTACCGTAGGTACCTACTTACTACCATTATAATTATTTTCGTAATTATACCACTGTGTAGTATAGATTTATTTTATGTAGTCTAATTACATTTTACAAATTGGTGAATAACAACAGTATTTATTTCATTACGTTTAAGTAGATAAGAATTTTTAAGTATAGCTTATTCGCGATCTGTATGTAATATTGGCGAATGTTTTTACAACACCAATTTAAAAAAAAAATACAGGAAAATGAAAAATGGCAATACAGGTAAAGAAATGTCAAATCGTATCGCGGTGCGTCTATTTTTTGCCAATCATTTCCGTTTTTCTACAAAATTATCATTAACTACAACTAAACAACAAAACTTAGTAAAATTAAATAAATTAGGAACTAATACTTCTTTCATCGCCAGCAGTAACTTGGTGAGTTTTATCTTTGTTTATACATTTTTAGCGAACGTTAAATATAATCTACTAGCAGATCTAACGTCCAAAACAACTTTTTGAACCTTTATTATTCGACTATAGCTACTACCTAACCTGATAAATGAAAACTACTCGTTTTTTATGAATATCATGCTCCAATAATTCGTTATCAATCGCAACATGAACATAACCTATAAACCTAATTTGAATTGTAAACTGTAAAAAGTTTATAAAAAATGTTGTATTGTACTCTTTTTCTCAAATCTTTAATTCAACATCAATTCAATTCAATTATGGAATTATGTATGCTTCCCCTGTACAAAATTAGATCAGATTTGAATGAGAATTGATGTTTTTTTTTTTTATTCATTTTTTTTTTTTGCTATATCTAAAAGTAATATTTAAAACCTTTATTTTATTTTATTTTAATATTTTAAGAAAACTTACAGCTAAGTACTTATTTAAGTTACATGTATAAATTAATGAAGGCCATTTACAAGTTCTCACATATAATTATGTACTTATATAAATAAAAAAATAAAGTAGACGGAAGAACACAAAAATATTAACAAAAGAAATAAGAATTCAAAAGAGCTTTCAACTTCTGCACAGTTGTATCAAATATATCAATGTCTAAATCACTAATTTATTCATACTGCTGCTTACTCGAATGAAATAGGAATTTTGTCTGTAGGTAGTTCTAACTATAGGACTATAAAGTATGTTAGAGTTTCTAAAAGATGCTGCCGGTACACGTAGGTTAATTTTGCTCAGTATCTCCGAACAGTCAACTAGGCCATTGAGTATACACAAAAGATATGATACATCAGCTATTTCTCTTCGTGTATACAGCAGTAGCATACGAAATTTTTTACAGTGCAATGTGTAATGTGGTACAATTATTTCAGATTTAAACTGTAGGAAACGAAGAAACCGCTATTGTATTTTCTCAATGCGTGTGGTATATATATTATAATTGGGGTTCCAGACTTGAGATGCGTATTCAAGATGGGTACGAACAAAAGAACAATAAAGAATTTTAAAAGTTTTAACACATTTAAATTCATTGGATAATCGAAATACAAACCCTAATGCTTTAGAAGCTTTTTTGACAACATTATCAATATACTTATCAAATATTAGTTTGGAGTAAAAAATAACACCTAAATCTCTAACAGCATTAACTCGTGATAATTTAGTATTTTTAAGAAAGTAATTGTGCAGAATCGGATTGAGTTTACGGGTATATGTTATAACTTGACATTTCGTGACATTTAAATCTAATTTATTGAGAGTACAATAATTTTGAAACTTATCTAAATCATATTGAATACGAACTACATCGGAAACAGTTTTAACAGGACATATAATTTTATGGTCATCAACGTAGAGAAGAATTTTGCAAGTGGTAAAACAGGATGGTATATCATTAATAAAAATGTTAAAGAGCAGAGGACCCAATAAAGATCCCTGAGGAACTCCTGAAGGAATCTGCATCGGCGAAGATGTATAGTCATTTAGAACTACAGTTTGGCATCTGTTCTTGACATAAGATGAAAACCACCTAAACAAATTACCCCGAATCCCTATATCTCTCAGTTTGCAAAGCAGGATTTCATGATCTATCCTGTCAAATGCTTTACTGAAATCAGTATAAATTACATCTACCTGGGCAGGCTCTGACATGTAGTAAGTTATGTAATCACTAGACAGGATAAGATTTGATGTAGTAGATCTTCCTTTTACAAAGCTATGTTGCCGATCGTTAAGGGAATGTTTAAGAGAAGGATAAAGTTGTTTGAAAACGACTTTTTCGAATACTTTAGAAAAAATGCAAAGTTTGGAGATGGGTCTGTAGTTAATGACCAAGTCTTTAAAGCCATTCTTATGAACAGGCGTAATTAAGGCAGATTTCCATATATCGGGCATTATCCCATCTTTAAGAGAACGCTCATATAAAAAAGAAAGTGGGACAGAAATACTATTTGCACACTTAACTATTAAAATGGGAGGTATGTTATCAGGACCTGCAGATTTGTTAAGATCAAGAGTTTCAAGAATTTTTTGTATATCAGAACAGACAATTTCAATAGAACTTTTATTGGAAGAAGACTCAAGAATGAATGTTGAACCGTCTGTAATAGGTGAAGAATTCTGTGTATTATGTAGAAAAGAAGAATGAAAATAGTCAGAAAACATGTTACATATGATGTCACCTGATGCAGAAGAAACCAGACCATATTTCATCATGGATGGATAAGCATTACAGTGGTTTTTACTTTTCACATAAGACCAGAACGCTTTGGGAGATTTCAAAATATTAATTTCAATTTGAGAGATATAATTGTGGAACATATCTTTTTCCATATGTTTAGCTCATTCCCTTAAAGTTAATAAAGAATTGTGATCAGATAAGTTCTTGTATTTTTTAAACTTTGATAAAAACTTGTATTTTTCTTTCAATACTTTAATGAGCGACGATTTATACCAAAGTGGGTATTTATTATTAGGCGTAACAGTTATCGAGGGAATAAACTTATTTCGTAAACTAGTCAAAGTAGAGTAAAAAAACGAAACAGATTCCTCTAGATTTAGAGCTAAATTCATGGCGCCAATCTATTTCATTTATTCCTGTTGAAATTGAATCGAAGTCACCTAAGTGATACATAAATTTAATGTACGGACACAAAGGAAGAGCGTGGAGTTCAACAAAATCTGCATTTACAACTAAGGCTTTATGGTGCTGATCCTCTGGAACCAACAATACAACTTGTAACAGAGACATCACTATTAGAAAAAATTAAATCCAAGAATCTATTGTTTATGTTATTAAATGAATTGTATTGCTGTAAGTGACATGTGGCAAGGCTATCAATGAAATTAGTTTGAACAACTCCCTGAGTATTAGAAGGATAAAACGATACACCATCATCCGCTAAGGACCAGGTTAAGTTCGGTAGATTAAAATCCCCTAAGACAATAAATTTATCAAGGGGATTCTGAAGTACGATTTCAATTAAATTTTCCGAACAATTTGTTAATTGTGTTGCCATCGAATTACCGAGATTCTGATTACAAATATAAACAACACACAAATGTATTTTGTTACAAATTTTTGGTTTCTTACATTGAGTTCACCCAAATATCCTCAGCTGACGAGAACCACTCGGAACGAAGATTAGCGATCAGCTCACGCCGAATCGCAATTAACACCCCGCCTCCCAACAATTGATCAGTATTCGAGTAGTCTCGATCCCGTCGCCATATGATATAGCGATCGTCAAATAATTCGCCATTAAGAATAGAATCAGTCAACCAAGTCTCTGTAAGGCATATAATATCATACGAGTTAATACAAATATTTCTAAGAAAAATAGCTGTTTTTGTACGAAGTCCACGTACATTTTGATAATATATAGTGATCATTTTACATGAAGGTATTTAAGTAACAATTTAGTGGAAATACTGAGCAAAAATAGTATTAACGAGGCTGTAATAAAAAGCAAAATCAAAATTATATTCTAAAAACCACAGTACAAACAAATCGCAGGAAATATGAAGGGTAGTAGAAAAAAATAAAAAAATAAAAAAATAAGCTGGCCGTGCCAAGACGATAAGCGAACAAAGGTGAAAGTGACCATAAAAAGTGCATAATAGCGATGCTCAAACTTTGCAAGCAAGCATCAGTACAACAAAATATAATTACATTGTGTGATAGATCTAATATTGTGTGATAGTTGTACAACTGTAAACATTACTACATATGCTACAGAAATATATAATATAATACAATAGTTTTAGTGCAGTATTTTCTTTAGGTCTGTTTCCGATTTGATGGCATAAACCGGTGAATTGGAGTTTTTTCTTATAAAAATTTTGCATCCCTTTACCAAGACAAACGCAAAACCCCGTTCTTTCGCCAACGATTTGGTTTTGTTGAGCAGGATCTTATTATCATAGGTTAGTTGATCATTTATATAAACCCTGTGTTCCCCTTGAAGTCCGAGATCTCTGGGAGTGATAGATTTACACTTTTTCGCTGCAGCCACAAAGTCATCTTTTAGGTATCGGTTGTGCACCGAAACAATTATAGACTTATGTTCACTGTTGCTACGCATAGGTACTCTTGAGAGGTAGTTAATCTGGTCTTTGGAGATTTTTATTCCAATATGATCACAGACTTTGGAGATTACAGAAAATAAATTTTCTGAATTAGTTATAGGAATGCCTTTAACCTCTATATTATTTAGCCTAGATCTTTGGTCACCCTCGCGTAATGCACATTCAAATTGCTCGACACGTTGCTGGGAGTTGTATGACCTGTTCTTTACTATTACTGAGAGAATGAATTTCTCGCTCGAATTCGCAAACCTTATTTGAGAGTGTTTCAAATGCATCATGGATAAAATCCATTGATGATTTCACATCAGAGATCTCCGATTTCAATGACTTCAGTTCTGCAAGCTCCTGTTGAATTGACTTCACATCCTGGATCAAGGTCGGCAGTGATGACATTTGGGTTGACAAACTTTTTAGTTCAAGAAGAATTTGGTCAACTTCTATTAAATAAGGAATAATTTATACTTCATGCGCACAAAATTTTTTTTTTTTTGAAAATAATGTTTTTTTAGTCACTAAAAGTATTATAATACTTTTATAACCAATGACATAAGCTTCTCGTGTACAAAATTCTTAATTGCAATTGCGAAACCAGCCCAAGCCGAGGTCTGGCCTCTTTGGCATCCTTGCTACACATGTTGCCCACACTTTTGTGACTGAGTGCCTTAAGCGCTCGCTCCCAAGCCCTGGAAAGCTGTAAAAGCCATCAGCGCCTCTGTTTCTGGATAGGGCCCCAGGCTAACAGTGTAGTCAGTAAAAAAAAATGTACAAACTTTCATAAGAATAGGTGAAGCGTTTTTTAGTTAAATCCGAACATGCAAACAGACACAAACAAAAAAATTTTGAGGGCATTTTAGTGATCAGTGTCTCTTATATTATATGTTGTTTAAAATTTAGAGTCGTTTGGTATGCGGAGGAGAATGGGAGGTTCGGAGAGAGGGGAGGGGACTGCCCAAAATCCTTTGACACTACTTGTATTGCAAGGTAAATCTTCTGATAGCATTCCCGTGAATGGATAATGCTCCTGGCTGGAGTTATAGGATGTTTAAAGTTTCAAAGTCAAATTTGCAATTGTGGTAGTTGAACTTAGAATATAAATAATAAATTATAAGATTTGTATTTGGCACTTGCCAACCGGCGCACGCTCTACTCGTGCCTCGGCTTATCTAACAAAAATCATTGCCCACACTAGAAAACAGTATTATAGGAATATACCGTTCTGGTTCTTTTCATATTGATAAAAAAAATTGCTCTCCTGGGAAAATGCGCTAGCTACGCTAATGAATTATATTAAGTAATCATGTATAAATTTAACAGGCTATATAAAATGCATTTGAAACTCTTTAAACTCTCCAATAAACTTGAAGACATGAAATCAATAGTAAAAACAAAGATAGATAGCCTAGATGAACTGCAAAAATAGGGATTACATATTAGAGATTTTTTTTAATTCTTGATAGATTTCAGCATTAAGCCAAAATCTCATTTGATGATAAGTGACAATGTGGCCCAAGATGATAACTCTCAAAACCTAGTGGAAGGACTAGCTCTTAAGTGCAACCGCCGGATCAAACTTAATGTGCTAGAGACAGATTGTCAACTTGAAGGTGGTAGATAGGTAGGCACCATACCAATATGCTATACCACCATGATATGGTTTCATTCTAATGTTTTCCTTTACCAAAAGCTCAAATTGCAGGGTTGACACTAACATTTCTTCAAGTGGGCTATAGAGACGTGTTATGATCCAACATAAATCTAACTCTGAGAACTCTTTTAGTCTGGTCTGAGAGATTTTGAGTTACCGTCTTCAGGAAAATTAACGATTTGTCATGGTTAAGCTAACCAGGCCAGAGGACGTCTAAGTTATACTTTTCTCAGAAGTGAATTCATATCTTGAGCAATTCTCCATTGGTGACAAAATCGGTTGTCTGTAAAGTCGGTTTATCGATGATAGTTGAACGTGACAACGTCATAAGAAAATACTGATGGAATGGTATCATTTTTCAAATAATATCGAAAGAATCATTACCTTTATCGCCGCAATTATCGTTGCTATAAACAATTGACACCACATTCACTTTTCACTGCACTTCATACTTGACGAAAACATGTAAATGTATTATTGTATAGCAGCTGTCCACGCGGACGCATCGCTCACTCAAGTAGGAGAGAGACAGATGTCGAACGCTGCTGAACGCGGAGGCCGATTGTGCCTCTTTGTCGCTCGTTCCACGCTCTCGCTTGCACTTCAAGCCTTAAATGGAACGCCTCAGAGCGAGTTAACGCCGCATGAGTCATGTTTTTTCGTGCGTGCAGCCGACTCCATCGAAATAAGACGTTGTCACGTCAAAAATAATATATCCTGACATGAGTTATACATAGCATATTTTAATTTACCTAGAGACAAAAGGCCATGAATATAAGCTAAGCGAACTTCCTGATTTAAAAAAAAAGTTCTTGATTTAATTAGTAGTTTTGATAGTACTTTATTTCTATCTCAAACAAAAAAGTTGCTGTATTTTACTTGTAGACTTACACTCGGCATTGTAATATTAAAGTTAAACTGACTGGGTTTGATTCTAGGTAATTTTTGTTTGTTTGTATGGCTTAAATTTTTTTTACTCGAAACTCAAAAATTACATGTTTTTCTATTTATCGAAAAAGCTAACGTCTTTAATATTCCACATAACGAAAAACTGAAACGAGAATCGTGAACAAATCATTTGTAGGCACACGCAGGGAATACTTTGAATAAAGTGAACACCTCAAAACAAAAAAAAAAGACCACTCGTGAATTTTCATACAATATTTATTTCAAATTAGCTACTAGCTAGCCCGCTTCGCTGAGCGTGTTTGTCTAAAATTGAATATGATTATTATTATCATGAATCATATTTATATTATAATAATCAATCATATTATACCAATTATATTATTATCATGGATTTGATAAATATTAAATCCGTTGAATATTTTATTTTAAATACATTCAAATATAGACAATACTAATAAATCACTACAAATACTTTATTTTTTTAATCTATTTAATTAAAGGATTTGGTCACAAAGCGACCATGCCATCCCTATTGGTAAGCATACACATTATAAACATAATAATTATCACAATACACTCATCTTTATCTTCTATCTATTCCTATTTGTACTAACCTGTACAGCATCCTGGCTTCTTCCGACAAAGGTGAAGCCAGAATACTGTTATAGACCCCAATAGAACGTAAGTTTTTATTTATTACTAAGCAGTAGTTTTTTCTTTCTTGCTCATTCCGCTAAATTTTAATTTAACAATCAAATTTGGGAAATAATTAAAATAAATCTGGCAATCTCCAGTGCCATAACTCTTCTGACGTGATGAAAATATAAATCAATGTATGTAATAATATACTTAAGTATTTTGAATCAAGTATTTTTGTTATCGGAATCTTGTCCTTTATATACTATACAGTTATATTTTATTGTTGTGCCTTTTATCATAGGCTAGAAGATAAGAGTCAACCGGTATTAGTTTTAAAAGGGTGCATTTCCTTTCATTATCACAATATCATTTCATTAGTTATCGAATATCGGCGTAATTCGTTTAATAGTTCGTCGATTTAAAATTAAATGCCTATATGTAGTACTGTAGGTATTAATTAGTTATTTAATCATTAGTTATATTGTGTTGACAATATCGAGACAAAAATGTGAGTTGGATTTTAAAATGTCGTCTATTTTATGTTAGCAGTTGTAACGTCTCCTAAATGCTATTTGGTTCAAACAATACATGCTGTAAATATATTCAGTTGTATCCCCCCCCCCCCCCCCACACAGAGCCACTTTAATGGTAATGGTGAACAATAACATTCATACACACAACAATACTCATTCATACCAGTGAAAATATCCCGATCGTTTGTGAACCCCTAATATTTTTTATTAATGTTTTTTTTTCCTAATGATACTAAGTACATTAGGCGACAAAGGTAACAAACCATTTAAAAGCTGTTTTTACTTTACCACGTAATTCTCATGATACGCGCCATATTTTACTTCTCTATTTTGGTAACGTACAGTTTAAAAAGCTTTTTATTTTTATATTGTGGCTCGGAAAAATGAGTGCGCTATATCTGGTAGAAAGTAGGCTTAGGTCCATAAACAACGGTGACCGCCGGTGACAAATTTTATCGGCATTCATTGTTGTCATGCCGACCTGCCTCTTCATGGCTCAGGGCTTACGGTCTAATGAAATAAAAAACGACAATAATAAATTTAATAAAGATAACCTGTATTAAGAACCACGTCATTATTAACGATACCAATTCTATAATTATTATTTTTTTATTGTGTATGCAATATTTATTACTTTATTTAAAACACTATATACACCTACTATCAACTGCCAGCTATTTTGTACTCGTGAAAGGCTTTTTAAAATCGGATGAACAGTTCGCTTAATACCTCCTAATCTAAACTCACAAAATTTACCTTTTTATAATAGTAGTATAAATAAACAAAACGTCAAACTAGCTATGCAATGAGCTAACCTCTATAGGCTGTTCATAAGTGTAAAACTATGTTTTAATGGTTAATTTCTAACGAAATCTTCCTATTCAATTAGTCAACCGACGAGTGATTAAAGAACAAAACGCTTTTATATCCTGGATTTATGGATGAATACAATGGATGTTGCGTTACAGTCACTTACCGCTTCGTGCTTTGAAAACGCAATATAGGGACTATTGTTTTATTGTGTTATATCTGCCGATGAACTTATGTTCAGAATCGATCATAAAACAGAATGTAGACGAATGGGTATTTAATTATTATAAATTCAATTCATTAAATAGTCTTCGTATGTTTTAGAACGCATACCTACTCCGAAACTCATGGAAATTTCGATTGTAATTGGGATTAATTTAAAACTTTGCTCTATTAATTATTTTGTATAATATTCAATTACGCTTTCATTCAATGCTCACACGACAATGATAATTGTCTTCGACTGAATTGTGCACACCATAGTACAACCGTTGTAACATAGCCATATTAGCAGGCTTGTCGTGTTCCGCGATCACATACATCCGCGATAGTAATCAAGCGGAGTGGTACAGATCATTATGCGACTGAGTCGCGATCACCATGCACCTTATGATAAACACGTTACAGTGAATATGTTTCGAGATCTGCTGGCGTATATCCAGCTACCGAGAGGATTGACGGCTGTAAGGACTGGCGGTGGATGGTCGCGGTTGTTTTTGGGTAAACTATTTTTACTAAAGTACTATCAAGAACATTGCCGTCATTATGACGTGCTAATATAATAAATAAATAAAATATTTATGTAACCATCATCCACAGGGACAATGCAGGGTCAATTTTATAACAATCTTATCTAATGTAGGTACTTAAAAGATATACAATGTTATTGATCCATCCATCTGTCAGCATAACATCTTCTTCTCTTAAGAACATCAATAATGATGAGTGTAATGATCTGCGCTCGAATTATCCTATAACTAAAACTTGATCAAAATATATTAAAAGGAATTTCAATTTTTAAAAAGAATTTATGATATGGACCTCGCGAATCATTGAGGAACATGTTTCAAGAATAGTATTCTTTACTTTGAACTAAAAAATGACAGGCACTATTTCAATTCTACAAATAAATATAAAATAGTAATCCCATATTTTAAAATTAGTAAGACAAACAATATAGTTTTTTTAGGTAAATTGTGTGTTAGGCTGTACAATAAACTTCCTAACCACATTACCGATTTGCCGGATAATAAGGTCCATGAATCATAGAAGTTTAAGTGTCGAAAAGGTAGACGATATAGGGTGGATCATTACGTGAATGACGGTGACGTCTGGAAGTGACTCCCTCTTCAATTATCCGCAGAAAATGATATCTGTAAAAATAGAAATACCTAAAACAAACAAGTAAAAAGAAATGTTGATAACTCTGATCAAGTTTATTGCCAATTCTTCTCGATGACTGGGTTATTTTCCGAACCATTGGTATTGCGTTGACAGTCAGAAGTGCCTTAGAAGTGCCGAAATTTAATAAAATATATATTTTTAATTTTGATAATGTTATGCGCCTGCTAACAAACAAACAAGTAGATATTTTAAAAGTTTTTGCAATTATTGTCTGCTACCTTGTATTTATTTATGGACCTAGGATGTAATTTTTTTTTATTTTACCTTTTAACAACCTGTCGATTATAATAAAATTGTAAACAACCGTTGATAAAGGTCGATGTTTTATTGTATAAATCGAGATTATTGGGTTGATCTAAAACTAAGTAATACTACATTTATTCAGTAATTATAATATTACTAGCTTAAAACCATTGATGTAAATATCAAATCTATGCTTAAAACCGTAACTAGACTCCTTCGCTGGATGATATAAAATGAAAAAGTATCCTACTCCACGATATTCGCCTTCTATGCAAAATTTCATTAAAATTCGTCCATTCGTTTAACCGTGATTGATGGTCGAATATTCAAACAAACGTAGTTTACATAACATTATTTTATACCATACATTCGATTCAATTTACAGAATTATTGATCAACTATAATCATATTAATTATAATACGCCTTGTTATTGTTGTAAACAAATTTTTTAATACGGAAGGGTTACGTAAATTTTTTTACGAACAAGTATTGGAATGAGTTCCGTTTC
The DNA here is from genome assembly GCA_033032175.1 of Saturnia japonica. Classification (NCBI taxonomy): domain Eukaryota; kingdom Metazoa; phylum Arthropoda; class Insecta; order Lepidoptera; family Saturniidae; genus Saturnia; species Saturnia japonica. Next base: position 16,186,225 of record CM065311.1, on the reverse strand, counting down.
GTAAAAAAAAAATGTATTTGTAAACTACCCAGTACCGCACCCCAGACTTCATCTGTGTAAAATTCTTAATTTATTTATCTCGGAAGTTACCTACTTGTATTATAGGTAAGGTCTCCTACAATAAACAGGAATAGGAATCTTTTATTTTAAAAAGAGATCTTTGTATGGTTGATGTCATTATGAAGTAACGGTATTTATTATTGCCATTAAAAATGTAATGGTAGCGGGATGCAAATATAATTCATATATGATACGACAGCGAGTACACATACTCTCACTAGTTTTTTTAAAGCATTAATTTAAAATGAACAAAAAGGTTTTTATCATGGTCCAGGTTTCTAACTTCAGCGGTCAGAGTACGGACCGCGGTACGCCACTTGCCGACTCTTGCAGTATTAGCGAGGGGTGGATATACTCAGAAGGTAAGCTGATCCAATAAAAGGCTTGCAAACATTTCCGACGCAATTAAAAGATTTTATAGATAGAATTTAGATTTTTTTTGTCGTAAAGATGCAAACAACATTGGAATCCCCTTAATGTTAAATGACTATTCACTAACGGCCGAAACCAATAAGCGATCTCAATCCATTTTTACCTATCTCCGATCGATACTTATTTTCCAAAGTGTTTCAATATCCGATCTACAGGTTACAAAATCAATCCAAAAATGCGATCGATCTCTGAGGTACGCAATCCATTTTTGAGACGTCCTCCGCGTCCTTAAGGGAATGATAGTTGACGCATTCCAATAACCGATCTTTGTATTGTGACAGGTCTATTTATGACTATCTGTGATCCATTTTTACGATCTTAGGAATTTGGCGATTTGCGACTAACGATATTAATTCTGTTTAATGTATGCATTGTAAATTTTATTAGTTATTCTTTTAAATGTGTTTAGTATAATATCTAGTGACGTTAGTGACAGTGATTTGAATAATTTGGAGCCGTTACAGGAGCTTTCCGATTGTGACAAAGATGAAAATGAATTTTTAAACCTCGTAGGCGCTTCAGGACAATGTTTATTGTAGCCACAGATTTAAGAAAAAGGCAGATGTGTCTCCCAGTGTCTCTCTGGCAACCAGATAACAACGCGCGCGACCATGTGAACAATGTTGCCAGGGTTTTAAAATAAGTTTTAGAGTTTTTTTACCAGCAGTAAAGTCGTTAATTCATCATCACAAAACTGATTTTCTACTTGAAATTAAGGGCTTTCCAATCACCTTTAGATACCAATTTTCAACTAAATTAGTTATATCTGCTTTCTTGATTTTTTATTATTAATGAATAATTCTTGGTTCTTTGAATGTTTATGTTTTAAATTACCAAATGGTTCCGATGTCGTAAGATTTTTAAATTTTGGCGACCTTATTGGATTTTATATTTTTGATTGAGACACTAAATTTTCCAGGGTTCTTTATATTTTTTACTTTGTAACCATAACGCTATCTCTTTCAACGTCTGTAGATCGTTGTCAAACAAACAAACATTAGGTCCTAACATATGAAATTAGCGTTTTGTCATACTGACCACTTTGATCTGAAATATTTCCTCTTTGGTTAAGAATTCCAAATTCAAACGTATAAATTCATTTAGCTGGTACATTTGAGTTTTGAAAACAGTAATTCATTTGTATTTTTCTCAATATTTTTTTCTTTGGCGTCGCTTATTAACGCACAATGGAAAACATGAAAATATCGGTATATTTACGAGTACGAGTTCTACCGTGGCACCAGTTCTGAAGAAACAGCTCGAAGGATTAATTATGTGTACGGCGCTGGTGTCGCAAAAGAAAGCACGGTATGTTTTTTGTTTCAACGTTTTCGTTCTGGAAATTTCGACATTCAGAACCAACCCCGTGGACGGCCGGAGAACAAAGTGGAAAATGAAGAATTAAAGGCTATTGTGGAAGCGGATCCATCACAAAGCACTTCAGAGATAGCTGCAGGCTTCGGGGTAAGTGATAAAACTGTATTAATCCACTTGAAGCAAATCGGGAAAGTAAAAAAATTTGAACGATGGGTACCTCATGAATTGAGTGAATCGAAATTGCAAATACGCGTCGACTGCTGTGTTATTTTCCCCGCCTACACAATAATGAAGGGATTTTAAATCGAATCATTACTTGTGATGAAAAGTGGATACTGAACGATAATCGGAAGCGCTCGTCGCAATGGCTGAACCGTGGAGGCCCAGCCAAATTCTGCCCTAAACGAAAATTGACTCCGATAAAGTTACTTATGAGTGTTTGGCGGACTAGCGCCGGTGTCGTTCACTACAGCTTTCTAAAATCTGGCCAAACGATTACGGCAGATATCTATTGTCAGCAACTGCAAACTATGAAGGAAGAACTAGCTGCTAGACAACCGAGATTGGTCAATCGCTCTAAGCCACTGCTGCTTCACGACAACGCAAGACCACAAACTGCACAACAAACAACCACTAAGTTAGATGAGCTACAATTGGAATGTCTGCGACATCCACCGTACTCCTCGGACCTTGCTCCAACAGATTACCATTTTTTCCGGAATTTGCACAACTTCTTACAAGGAAAAAAATTCAACTCCGATGCGGCAGTCCAAACCGCCTTCAAAGAGTTTATTGATTCTCGCCCCCATGTTTTTTTAGTAAAGGGATCAATGAACTACCTATGAGATGGCAAAAGTGCATAGATAACAACGGTGCATACTTGGATTAATTAAATACATTTTACAAAAAAAAAAACTTTATATTCCTCCCGTACAAAACGCCAATTTCATATGTAAGGACAACCTTACGTAAGGACCTAATGTTACGTGACAAAACATAATACCTTACTTTTTGTTTCATGATAGTTAGGTTGTAAATAAAATGATCTTCCAACGAATTTTACTATAACTTCCAGGAAAATATTATATTTCATTGTAATTTAGCAACATTTTTGTGATCTATAGCAAAATAACTCGGAAAACGATATTAAATAAAATATATTTTTTTACTTATGAAATGATACTCCGTCTTGTTTTTGCGAAGAATATTTACATGCAAATAGAACACAAGACGACATAATTTTAAAATAATACTAAAGCACACTGGGTACTGACATTACATGACATCCTTTCAAAATTGGCACAGTTGAATACTAATATGAGACATTTTCAAGTTCTACCGTCTCCATCTGCCTTTTTCTCAAATCTTTGATTGTAGCAAACTCAATACAAAAGTGATCCCATCTCCACATTACACTTCCTTCTTACAATTATCAGCAGTGCCAACATGATCAAATGTTAACTTAAAACAAAACATATCCTATTTTTATAAAATATCAAATAGCAATAAGATATTATTTGTAGCTATAAGAATTTATAACTATTGCATGTAATGATTATCTTACAAAGAAATATTAAATAGTAGATATCTTATTTAAATAATCGTTTTGGTAGAGGAAGTTGCCCATAGTCCCAACATAAAATAACTTATTAGAAACAAATCACACACTAATATTATATTATAAAATATCATATATTATTGAAATATGAATATGTATGTATGGTTTATAGCTATGTTAGGATCATTTAGGTAGTGCTAACGTCGGGCAATTCGCCATCGGAACAGGCAGAACAACGTCTGCCGGGCTAGCTAATATAGTATAGATTAACCGGTATTTATAAAAATAAATATGAAGACATATTATATGGATCTATGATATATGTCCATAACACGTTTCTTTTTTGTTTTATGGCATTTAAAACTATATAATTGATACATTATAGTTATGTCGGAGTTAAATCTTCGACTGTTCAAAATTGATAATTTTGGTTATATTTTAAACACCAGTGTAATATAAACCATTTTATGCCGAAATGTAAGTATACATATCTATATCTTTATTTATAGAGTACTTAGGTTAAAATAATAAACTTTTATAGAAGACAAAATAAAACAAAAGTAAGATCTAGACACGCGGCAGCTTGTCAAGCAAAGTTCAAGTTAACAGAATGGCGAACGGTGACGTGTGTAAATAATATTGCATGAACCATTTGGAGCCACTTTTGACCTCCTCATAACTCAAAAACTATTTCACATAAACATGTCGATTTTGGCTCATATATTGAGACTTGCGAGATACATATGTGCTCCAAATTTCATAAAACATACCTCAAACAGTTATTTAGATATTAACGTCCAAAAATCGACATTTTTATCTCTGACTGACCTATAGTGCAAAACTCTAACCCAGCTCCAGATGACCTAGAAAGTTTAAATTTGGGATCCAGATAGGTAGTTGGGTCAATACAAAGGAATAAATCAGAAACTAGTAAATTTTTATAATTTTTCAGTGAATTGATTCTATTAAGAACATAACTATATTTTCTCCTTATAACTTAGGATAATATATTAAAGCCTATTGAAGTTCTAGTTCTAGTTCTAAGGCTGTAAGTTTTTATTTTATTCTTTCTAAAATTTGGCTTGCTGGTAGAAACTAGCCATCGAACATAGAGCTCTTCCATGACTGTTTTAGTAGGTACTTAATTAAAATTCGTGTATTCAAACTTGCCAAGACAGACCTTAGGCTTCAATATATTATCCTAAGTTATAAGAAGAAATGATATTTTATATTGTTATAAAATATTTTATGTTGTTTTAAATTAATTTTAGGACTGACCATTGAAGTTGGCACCCGTTTAGATCTCACTCCTTTTGCCGTTGAAGTCAACAACCAAGGCATATATCATAATATTGAATATGGCTGTCATTTCACATTTACGTTTTTGATGGGATAAGTAGTACTATTTTATAGTTGTACTTTTTATAGTACAGCTGTAGGCACTTTTAAGTGATAATTTCACCAGTCGAGCTCTCCCAAGTAGAGAAAAATCTCCCAAACAGATTACCTTGATACCTTGGATCTGGTTCTGTTACGTATTTAAACTGTATTATATTTCAATAATAAAATTAGTGTACTTTCCTAATTTTTTTAAAATAGGTATCTACATAATTTCATCTGATTTATAAAATAAAACTGTTAAATATTCTATCAGTTTATTATATCACCCAAAATAATCAGAAATTAGAATATGTTAATTATAAAATAATAAACTTTTTATATAGCGAACTATTATTAAAACTACGATAATATATTCTAAAGCAACGCAAAAATGCGTATTTTTTAAGACAATAAGGAAGTTATTGTTAGTGTTTTATGTCTTCGTCTCAAACCCGCACTGGTAACCTAATCAGATTATAAACAATTATTAATTTTGCAATCTAAATATATATTAAGAGTGAATATCAGTTCAAAATTATTTTCTAAGTACGTGAGTAATTACTAATTATATCACACAATACAAGTTTATCTCGAGCAGTAACATAATCATACTCTTTAAAGAGCATTCCTTTGCGTGCTATTGCGTTTTATCACCCACTTGTTACTGGTCTTATTAGCCCAATGCAATTAATAATAATTTATTTATAAATTTTGAATCGTGAATAATATGTCTCTTTTTTTCATAAATAATACATGCAAATTACGACCTTTTACGCATTAAACCTCTATTGTTGTGCTAGCAAAGAGCAAAAGGATGCATAAGAGTATAATCTTTTATATTTATGATAAGTATCGAAACACGTGCGATTTTACGCTTTTAAAAATACCCAACCAGTTATTTTTTGTAATAAATTTTTTTGATTTATTGATTAACTGTCGATTGTTTCTTCGATACTGCTATTACTATCGATTAATAAATAATCTTACGACGTTTATTGTACACCAGTAACGATGCAAAGAGGAAATTAATTTATTGAAAAATTCTATTGTATGTAATGTTAAAAGTAGCTTGATCTTATTTAATTGTCCTGAAGATTTTACTTTTTAGGTAACTTTTTGCTGCCCTTTTACACGTTTATAAAATTGTCTCCACATTCCCGGCAACAGGTGATTTCTTTCATCTCTCAACTAGCTCGATATTAATGAAAATAACCTTTGAACATTAGCGTTTTGGTCAGGTATACTAAATTTATATTCTTGTAGCGACATCTACATAGCGACACACAGCGACATCTATCGAGCCACATACGACGCATCCTACATCGCACTATAGAAATTAACTCTTCAATTGAGTAGATATACAAGAACCCGACTACAACCGTTGGGCAGCTGCCCGCCAGACATAACACCCGTCTGGTCGGAGGATCCTCCCTTTGCAATAGTTCTTCTACACTGGTGACCCCGACGTGATACGTCAGCGCAACCTTTTTCGCACAGCTACATCGTGACGTCATCATCACTTCCACAAGCTTTCGAGTAGCGAGTCATACAGCCAGCCAGCATCCACGGCTACTTCGGGTATCCTGACCACCAGCATGCAGCAGACGCGCATTCCTGGTCATCACCCACAGCCTTCTCAGCGACCTTGGCACAGCACACTGCACTTCGGCCGGTCAGCAAGCAGAGACGCACTTCTCTCCTGGTCGACGCAGCAGCCAGCCACTACGCAGCACTGCAACACTCCGACTCACTGGAGCATTCTTGCAGCATCACCCCGACTCACTGGGGTGAAAAAAAAGTGAACCACATGTTTACTACAGAATATTCAGTTTTCCACTCTTCTAATCAACATTGATTTCCAAATGTTATTGTTAAAAACAAGCTGCGCTCCAAATCTCCACACCATTTTCCTACTTCCCCAGCGCGATTGAGTAATTTGGCTCGTTTTTTGAAATGCCGTGATAGCACGGAAAATCGGGGCGAAATAGTGCTACGACGCGACAGAGGGCGTAATAACGGAGATAGTCCCGATATATCGGGACGAATGGCAACACTACCTATGCGCAGATGGTCGCCTCAATCCGTTATATGGACCATTCTTCAGACTTTTGCAGCTTCGGGACGATTACTCGTTGCTTTTTTGATGATCAGCGACAACTTTGCTATGTATCGAAGGCTTGAGTCTTTCTGTTAGGTGGTCGCGTTCGAGAAATTTGAGCTACTGAAATGAGCTCCCGACTTATTTAAAGGCTGCCTTAATAAGAGCGGTGATATAACGAACTAGTCGTGACGTTACAAACACCATAACTTATTCGAACATCTAATATCGGCTTTGGTTTGTAAAAGCAAACTTTTATATTACAAACATGTTAATAGCTGAGTAGGTATATCAAAAAAGCAGATAGGCTACTCTGGTTCTCGTGGCCTCAATTAAAAGTAAAGAAAAAATTTGATGCAATTATTTTTTTATTTAGTAACATAACGCTTAGACTTTATTTTGTAATATACGCCACGCCTCGTCGCGTAATGTAATCGATCCCCACACGGTAGAATATTACTTTTACGTGTGGTCTAGAGTCTACGCGTCTGGTACGCGTAAATTATTCTATATTATCAATCATAAACAATCAATTATAAACAACCTCTACACAGCAAGTCAACAGGTCGGCCTGAAAATAAACCGCAGTAAAACCAACATTATGACGAACAATACAAAAAATCTAAACCTAGAAAATTAAGCGTTGGAGTATGTGACACTTAAATCTATCTGGGTAAGCTAATTTCTTTTAAAAAGCAGTTAAATGAGCATGAAAGAAGAGTCACAAATGCTTGGAAAAAAATTTGGAGCCTAAAATAAATTATGAAAAGTGATATGCCGATCAAAATTAATCAAAAAGGCATGGATACCTGCATCCTTCCAACATTAACTTACGCCAGCCAAACTTGGAAATTCACATATCGAATGAAAATTAAAATGTCCGTTGAGCAGATGACATTATACGAGTGACTGGCGAACAGTGGATGGCTATAGCAAACAACAGAGACACTTAGAAATCTCTAGAGGAGGCCTTCACTTTCGAATAATAAGGGGTGTTTACTTAGCTTACTTTTATTCAATTTAGTGTTATAAGATACTACGGTATAGTTAGTCATTTATAAATAAGTAAACATATTTTGTAAGTTTTTTAGTAAGAAATATAAGGGTTTTTATTTATATATTTATTACATTAATTGTATCGTAAAAAAACGAGTTCGGGCTGGGTACCCTCGTCAGAAACGAAGTTACTAAAAAATAAAATAAGTAAATTATAATAAAAAAATCAGATAATTCAATTCATAAAGAACAACACATCGATGTAAGTTACTGAACGCTCGTCTATTATGCGAGACCACCCCGAGAGACTCTGCCTGAAGTGCAACGTTTTGCAATTTGGCGGCCGCCTGAGGAAAGAATATACAACCGGCAACGCACAATGCTCGTCTGCTCGAATCTTGAAAATTGCACGCACGTACTCACTCGTATATAATAATAATAGAAAAATATAGAGAGAGAAACTCGTATGGAGGGGCATAACGCTTTTTCCTTACGTGAACCCCTACCGCAAGCCGCGTTAAGAAACTACATTCCAAAAATACAAATACCTATAGGTATTCGTATAAGCCCCATTTTGTTTGCAATAGAACGGTGGCGTATGTAGTACATTTTTAAACGTACAAGGACCAAAATGTGGTTTGAAATCCTCTACTGAAGAATTATAATTTTGCATTTTGGATCCATCGATCCATATATATAAAGGATAACTGACTGACTGACTGACTGACTGAGATATTTATAACGCAGAGCCCAAACTACTAAAGCTAAAACCGTGAAAATTTGCATGCGGCTTCTTTTTATCATTTTACACTGTAGGTGCAAGCACTAAGGAATGATTTTTGAAAATTCCATCCCCAAGTTGGTAAAAAAAGGGATGAAAGTTTGTATAAAAATCCGTCAATTTTGAAAATAGATTAATGAAAATTGGTATTTAGTAATTTACTTAAAAATAAAAAAGGTGGGACATAACTATGACGCTAGCGATGCCGCGGGCAAAGCACTAGTATATGTATATGCCAACATATATTTTATATAGTTTATATACTAGCCCACGATTTTCAAGTCATTATACATCTGTACTTATAATAAAATAATAAAGAGTCGCAATCTGTGAATTAAAGATATTTGAGAAAAAATACTACAGGAGTGGTTTAGGGACATGGATAGAAAAAAAAATTGACAGCTTTTGAAATTTTTGAACAATAAAATATTTAGCCTTTTTATAAGTGAAAGAATTCTTAGAATCGAATCTGTAGTTCCAGAGATTATATATAAACACAAGCCACGTCCACCCTCTCCTGCGGCAACTCAAGCCTAGGTCTGTTCCCTCGGTGTGGAGCCCTTGAGTCAACTCTAGGACCCAGAAAGCAGAAACATGTATATATTATGTATAATTAGTTATCTCAAATTTCTACGGTTAGGGACATTAGCTAGTTCGCGACTTAAATGCAAATACAGCAACAGCCCAAGCCGTGGTTCGGCCACTTTGACACCCTTGAGCTGTAAGCGCTCGCCCCCAAGCCACGGTGAAGTTGTGAAAGCCGTCTGAGTCTTCATTACAAAAAAAAAAAAACAAATTATCCAAAATCACAAACGTTATTTACAATATCGAGAAGTGTAATGTAGATACAGATTTTTGATTGCATATTACATCCACTACATACTTAAGCATGTAATATAAAAATCAATGTTTTTTTTTATTTATATTCATAAAATATTAAAACTTCATTTGGAAGGAAAACTTTATATTTGTTTACGATCATAATAAGTACATCTCTTTATAAAATATGTATTATTGATAGTGGCAGTCCATAAAAAACAAGCGCTGATACTTACGTCAGAAATCAGAGAAGATATCTTAAAATGTCTATCAAACTTTTAGAGATATATTTTACTTAAATACTTGAAACCTCGCATTGTTTGCGCTCGTGTCCGTTAATATAAACGATTGTTTCGCTTCGATCTGTCAGTTGGTATCGAGTGTGAAGGGGCGCTGGGTATAGATAGATATGGCCGCTTTACGGTATATTATTGTATTGTCATGTTTCGCGTTGTTGCAGTGCGTCTACACATCGCCGCTGTCTACTTTGAGGAATATGGTCTTCGTCTATCCAGAAGCAAGGCGAGACGAGTCTGTCATCGACGACTACCATGGAACTAAGGTATCTATACCGTTTTGCTAATACCATTGACTGCATACAAATAAAACAGTTTTAAATACTATTTCTTTGAAGTTTACTCTTTATGAATAGATTTTTATTTAACTCCCACGGTACGTAAATTAGATGGAGAGTAAAATCGAGTGATAGGTTATTATAGGGTGGATCATTACGAGAATCATAGTAATCTATGAGTATTTAATTATTTTTATTGTTATTATTGTACTATTTTTGCAATTATTATTCTACTTATTGTTTTTATTTTTATGTATTCCAAGACATCTTTCTTAAAGAGTCAACTCTAGTCGCGGGTCGCAGCTGACACTCGCCTTTTTTTTGAGAATTTTATTCAAGCATATTTAATGCCGGTGTGTTCTAATATTCAATGTAAGCTTGGTTTGTTGCTTGACCTTATGTCAAGAATATCTGGTTTCATGAATTTAAATAATTATAACTAACAAACACTTCTCGTCAGGCGGCACTGCATAATATTTGTTCAAGCATTTCTCTCATTTTGTTGTACCAACGTCATAATTTAATTTTTGGATTTTTATTATAGGTTTTTTTTTTAATATACAAGCGTATACATATAATCACATTGTATAATATATACATAAATCTAAATTTATTTTTCTAGTTTATGTTTTAGCTCATTAATTATATTAATGTCATATTAAAATGTGATACATTGTTTAATACAATACAATTTCTAGTAGTAGTAGTTTTCAATTTTTCAATATCTTGTACCGATGTTTAGAGGAAATGTTATTAACGATGAAAAAGGTCGAATTTTCATTGCAAATGCTTATAACATAAAAGATTTCGAGGGTAATTTTAACCGGTATAATTTGATATATCCACGCATTTGGTATGTCAAGGCTGGAGAGCTACATACTAGTAATAGTCTAGTTCACAAGTTGAAAATGGTGAAAAATAGAGATAAAGCTCGTAAAAATACGTGCGATAGCTTATTCGATCCGGAATTATGTGTTGTTTTTAAAATAATCACAAAAAAAAACTAAATACCTTTGTTCCATCTTTATTTGTTTATAACTTTTGTATTTTTTTATGTGCTGAATAACGGTTATAATACCATTTTCTAGACGTCGTTCCGGATCGAATAAGCTATCGTACGTATTTTTACGAGCTTTATCTCTATTTTTCACCATTTTTAACTATTGAACTAGACTAAATAAATTTTATAGATGGAAGTATAATATATTGGTATAATTTTTACTATCTCTTCATTACTGCTATTTATTACAACCTTCATAAACTTGAATCGATTGAGCACGGATCTAAAAAAGAATTCATTTAATTTTAAAACTACGTACAAAACAATTATTAAAAACAAAAGGTGTTTGTGTTTATTATAATTTGAATCCGTATTACAGAAACGTTGAACTCATATTACCTACTTATAAAGAAATAATGCGAAAGTATATATATGTGGAAACTAAGCGCCGGAACCGCTGCACCTATTTAAAAATTTAGTTTTGCATTTTGTAGCCTATTTATTGAGGAAGGTATAAGCCAACGACTCTTAAGGAGCGGAACAGTAACCGTGATCGTCAAGCCACCTGGAAAGCTATAGGCATGTACGTGAAGTGAGATAAACGATAGGCTATAACCTGTGCGTCGCGTCGGTAGCGCAGTGGAGAGTTGTTCTAAAAAATTTAACACTGGTGAAGAAACCGTGCTTCGATGCTAGTTATATTTATATAAAGTGTAGATATATTCATTTTATCCTTTGTGAATATGTTATTCGGTTTCAACAAAGTTTTTTATGGTCGATAGAAAATTAAACTGTTTATAACAATTAAAACTTGTTTTAAAGTAACGTGTTTATTTCTTTGTGTATGAAATCACGACCTGCTCCGAATGAACGAAAACTTAAAACCGTCTCTATCCATATTATTTTAAAGTAAATTGATGTTTGTCGAGTTTTATTCTGCAAGGAATTTTTTTAAGTTTCTTTAAAGGTATCTAGGAATCTTGTTTTTGATTCTTATAATCAATAATTACTGTTGGAATTTTTTAAATGGGTGTATATCTTATTAAAAAATAAAAATTAATTTCGATACAATGAATACAAGTGCTGCTAATGCGAAATTTAGCTCTATAGTTAATCTAAATACTTAACGTTTCACTTATGAATACACTAACAAACTTACGAAATTAAAAAATAATACTTACAATCCTTTGAATAAAACTCATTTTTGAACTATTCTGTTGACCGATTTTAGTTTATTAAAAATTACACAATAATTATGCAAAAACTATGTAGATATTTTAATAAAATTTTATTAAAATTTAAAAAAAGCCCATAAATGAACTTCGCCGCGCAGATTCGAAGTCATTCTTGTCTCCGAACATAATTAGCAAAAAATTTGGGACAATGATTTTTTTAAAGTATGAATATGAAAGTATGTTTTTATATTGCAATAAAATATTATTATTACAATAAATTAAATGTGATTGTTCAAGTATATTATGCTAAATTTGTTTTTTGTACATCCTGTAATTTATAATTTAATGATAAATACTTTTTGGCAGTAACTGTGAAAAATACTAATTTGGATATAAAAACTATTATTATTGTATTATTATAAATAAGTATATATAAATTATCCAATATTCGCATGAAGGTTCTTTTAAAGATTACTATTCAAACAGAGTTCGTTAAACTTGTTTCAAATTCATAACACGGTGATTTTATTGCGACTGCTTGAACCTTGGATCTCGTGTGCCTACGATTTTTTTTATATAAAGTTGTAGTAATCGTTAGATTCTATAACAAAAACAACTATTCACAGAACGTTGACTCTATAAAGCGATCGAGTCGCCATGGATTTTCATTTACATGAAAAGTAGTATTTATATGTTACAAATAGACAATATGTAATATCAAAATAGATAACTTAATGAACAAGACCATAAGTACAAATGCTAATTAGATGAATCTACAAGAAGAAGTAAATAGAACATTAGAGGAAAATTATATCACTATAGGAAAAGTAACTAATATAGTAAATAAAGAGGAATTAATAGAAATAGTATATAAATATATAGCATCAAACGGCATGTGAATCTTGTCCACAATGTGAATGTGAGTTCACTATAAATTTAATGATAAAAGTAAATTACTTTGGTGGTCTAAGTAACTGGGGCAGATGAAGAAGGAAGTCCGGATGCGAAAGCGGAGAATCCGCTGTGCAGCTCCACGGCGAAGAGAATACGTAGTCGGCATGTACCCGAAAGAAAAAGAAAATTATGAGTTAGCCTTAGGCCAGACGGGTAAGTTGGAAGGAGTTTTGTACATAACAAGAAAATGGAATGATGGGGAACATGGTATGTACAGGATGATAACACGTAAAACTTTTACGACATATGCGGATCAAGAGGGACAGATCCAGAAATCGGAAAATATTTACAGATTTTAGCTGAGACATAATTCCCTAAAGACAACATTGAGGAGAATACACCCCGAAGATAAATGATACAATAGATCTGCCCTTTACAATAAATGAGGTGAAATATATAATAAAAAACTTAAACCCAAAAAAGGCACCGGGTCTGAATGAACTCACAAAAGCATTAATAAATGCCTCAGTCTGATTCTATTTTCCTAAATAATGAACGCGGGTCACCGCGCCATAGTAACGTTAAGAAAACAGGGCAAAACGAACTACAGGTTTGTTATTCCATAATGAGAATAATACTTAAAAAAGCAATGGTCCCAAGAATAAGTTGGCATATGATACCGAAGTTAAACTTGCGTTAATACGGTTTAGTACCCAAGATGAGCACGGAAAATTCTATGTTGGAGAATACATTGAATGCATATGTTTTAATGTAACACTTTTTTAAAACCAACCCTAGAGAAAATAAAACAAATTTGCTGTTACTGTTGGACATAGAGGGCAAGGCATGGAGGCGTGGTGGTCCAACTTAATTTTTTTTATTATTAATTCAATGCCTGATAAATTTGAGGTTAGTTATTAATTACTTCTGGAAGGAAGGTAATAGTATACGCTGAGGTGGATCATACTAAAACAACCACTAAAGTGCGTGTGCGTGAATTCCGTCAGCGGCCCTACTTTTTGGAATAAGAGAATACAATGAATGGGAGTGTATTACCAAGCCTTTGCCGAAGATGTGGTTCTACAATTCTCGAGACACATAGTTATATAATACAGAAAGAAGTTAGCAATACTCTAACCTACGTTCATGAATGTGGAGTGAGAAACAAACACAATACTACTAAAACACGGTTATAACTAAAAGTGTAAAATTATGCGCAAATTGACTATTAAATCATTGGCTTTCGACAGAATTAATCATACTACTCTGTTGAAAAAATTGCAATTCGCAGGTATTCGAGGTATTCTACTATTTCGATGGTTTTCGTCTTATCTATACTAATATAATAAAGCGGAAAAGTTTTTATTTGTTTGTTTGTTTGTTTGTTTATTTCAACACGCTAATCTCTGGAGCTACCAATCGGATTCGATAAATTATTTTTGTATATGATAGATAGCCAAACTCTCGAGGAATAAGTATAGGCTATTTAAGATTAGGCTACAACTCTCAGAAAGCCTAAAATATTGATTTTTGTTATGCAAGTCGGAAGTCAAGGATCTCCCGAACTCTTTAACCACGTGCGCTGGCGTAATCTTTAATGATACGGAAATACAATGGTCTACAATCTACAATAATATTGGTCTTTAGTATATCTAAAAAAGTCTATCTCTAATACATAAGCCACAATAAGGTATTTTGTTCCAAAAAATTGTTGAAAATTAAAAAGTGATTTGTAAGCATTATTTTTTGACATGGCATATTTAATCCTTACAAACAAAGGACGTTCAGTTACTTCATCATAAAGACAATTTTATGAAGTTAAATTTTGCTTTTTAGAGTATGTTATTTAGACACATAGTTTAGGAGATAATTAAAAAAAAATGTATTTGCGGGAAGAACAATTATGATAGACTCTACATGGGTGCGTTGGCAACGCGGTTTTTGTCGGAAAAATTAACACGGGTGAAAACGTGGAGCACAGCTAGTGTTACTAATAGATGTCAAACAGTAGTGTTAAACGGTTTTACGTCAACAACTCGGCTAATGCCTTCATTGATTCCTCAAGGTTCCCTACTAGGACCAATTTCGATGGTTTTCATCTTATTTTACTAATAGATGTGAAAAAGTAGTATTAAACGGTTTTACGTCAACAATTCGGCTAATGCCCTCATTGATTCCTCAAGGTTCCCTACTAGGACCAATTTCGATGGTTTTCATCTTATGTTACTAATAGATGTGAAACAGTAGTATTAAACGGTTTTACGTCAACAACTGGGCTTAATGCCCTCATTGATTTCTCAAGGTTCCCTACTGGGACCAATTTCGATGGTGTTCGTCTTATGTTACTAATAGATAGATGTGAAACAGTAGTATTAAACGGTTTTACGTCAACAACTCGGCTAATGCCCTCATTGATTCCTCAAGGTTCCTTAATAGGACTAATTTCGATGGTTTTCGTCTTATGTTACTAATAGATGTCAAACAGTAGTATTAAACGGTTTTACGTCAACAACACGGTTAATTCCCTCATTGATTACTCTAGGTTCCCCTACTAGGACCAATTTCGATGGTTTTCGTCTTATGTTACTAATAGATGTCAAACAGTAGTATTAAACTTTTTTACGTCAACAACTCGGTTAATTCCCTCATTGATTCCTCAAGGACCATTATTATTCAATATTTTCATTAACGATGTTGCAAATTACTTTAAACTTAGTAAAATACTTTCATACTCTGATGATTTGAAAATCCTTAGCCTTATCACAAAACTAATTGACGCTCTTTCCCTTCAGGCTGATCTGGATAAATTTACATTATATTGTCAACTTAATAAGCTTGATTTAAATATTTCCAAATACTACTTAATGACATCCAAACCTGAACCAATTAAATTTAATTACACTTTAACAAGCACTATACTAGCTCGAGTTGATAAGATAAAAGACTTAGGTGTTATAATTGTTTGATTCCAAATTACTTTTTAATCATCATACAGATGTTATTGTCAACAAAGCATCGAAAACTCTTGGATTGGTCATGCGTTTATCATCTGTATTTAAATGTATTAAAACTCTAAACATTGTTCACATGTCCGTAGTCACCTTGAATACGCCTCTCAAGTATGGAACCTGAACTACAATACTAATGCTAGCAGTATAGAACCGATACAAAAGAGGTTTCTTAGATTCATACAGTACAAAAGTATATGTTACCATACTATTTCCTTAGTTATAAATCCTATCACATTCTTCATCTCCATAGACGCAGAAGTATAGAATATATCACATATCTTTAGAAAAGCACTAAAGACTACGATACTTATTGTGTCTACGAGAAACAAGGTAGTACCGATAGTGAGATCGTCATCTAGAAAGAACTCATTTTTAGTGGACAATCAAGTTAATGCCATTTCCAAAATTTTAGACATTGATCTATTTCAAACCAGTTCTCTCAAATTTAAGAAAACTTTAACCTTACAATTTTTTAGCTAAAGTTACCAACTAAATTTATATAATTATATTACTTCATATCTGTGTGAACTTTTAAATGTCGTTCTGTATGTTATTTATTTGTGTAATAGATCGGGGAAAAAGTTTCTTCGCATTTTTATATGAAAACTCAAGACATTTTTTTCAAAGTGTATATTCATTTATTTACAGTATATATGTGCCGTTTTGTTCGATGACTTGCTGCTATTTTGTAGGTAGAGACATGATCCCGTTGCTGTAGAAACTTTGGGACTTCAAAAAATGCGACAAGTAGATTTGGCAGTCCTCCCTTGATCTTAACCTTACAGAATCTAAAGAATTCTGAAGAGACTGAAACAGGTGATAATCTGAAGGTGCAAGGTCAGGGCTATATGGTGCATGCACTTACACCTCCCAGCCAAACTCTTAATTTTTGCTGAGTGACTAAAGATGTGTGTGGTCTAGCGTTATCGTGATGAAAGTCCACACCCTTCGTGTTGATCAATTCCGGCCACTTTCTCTCAACTGGTTTCTTTAATCTCATCAGTTGTTGGCAGTAGAGATCCGAATCGATGGTTTTGCCGGGCGGTAAAAGCACATAATGAATAATGGCCTTCCAGTCCCACCATACACACAGCATCACCTTATTTCGAGTTAGCCCAGGTACCCACAGCCGCCGGCGGCGAAGTCGAGAACCGGGGGAGGAGGCCCGGCTGTATGTCGCTTACAGGGATGCAAGGAGCACACTGCAGGCGGCCATAAGCCGGGCCAAAGACGTTGCGTGGGGGGAACTCCTTGAGACGCTGGATCGAGATCCGTGGGGGCGCCCGTACATAGTGGCCCGAAAGAAATTCCGAGGCCAGGCGCCCCCGATCACGGAGACCCTCCAGCCGGAGTTCGTGTAAAGGGTCGTGGGATATTTGTTCCTAGACCCTCCGGAGTTCCTCTCACCGGCGATGCCTCCCCCGGGAGATACTCCTGCGGAGGAGCCGGCTATGCCTCATCTCATAACTGATACGGAAATGGGGCTGGGGACAAAGCGCCTCCGTAGCAAACGGAGGTCCCCTGGCCTGGACGGGGTACCGGGCCAGGTGCTATTTGTGGCGTTGGGCCACATGGGTGAGATGCTTCGGGAGCTGTTTGATCGGTGTTTATCGGTCGGACAGTTCCCGAAGCTCTAGAAGGAGGGGCGGCTCTGCCTTCTGGCGAAGGAGGGCCGCCCTCCGGATTGCCCGTCAGCGTACCGGCCCTTGGTGTTGCTGGATGATGCGAGAAAGCTATTTGAGTGAATAGTGGCTTCCCGTGTCATCCAGCATATTGAGGAAGTAGGGCCGACACTTTCTGACGGGCAGTTCGGCTTCCGGAGAGGGCGCTCAACGCTGGACGCCCTCTCCCACCTGAAGAGCCTGTCTGCGGGGGTGACCGGAGGTGGAGGTAGGTTGTTGGCGGTGTCGCTCGACATCGCCAACGCCTTCAACAGCCTGCCGCATAGGGTTATACGAGAGGCGCTCCGATATCACGGAGTACCCTCGTACCTGCGGCGGCTGTTGGAGGACTACCTTCAGGGCAGGGTCGTTGCCTACGTGGACGAGCGAGGGACGATCGTCCGGCGAAGAGTGGGGTGTGGCGTTCCACAGGGGTCGGTGTTGGGGCCGCTCCTGTGGAAAATGGGCTACGACTGGGTGCTCCACTTAGCGCTCCCTCCGGGGGTGCGCATAATCTGTTACGCGGATGACACCCTAGTCGTGGCCCATGGGGCCAAATGGGGAGAGGTCGCGCGCCTGGCCACGGAGGGAGTGTCCCTCGTGGTCAGGCGTATAGAATTGTTGGGCCTCAGGGTGGCGGTAGAGAAAATCGAGGCCCTACTGTTCCACGGGCCTCGGTGTGGGCCGCCTCCTGGGGCCCACATACAATTTGAGGGGGAGAGGGTCCGGGTTGGGGCCCAGATGAAATATTTGGGCCTCATCCTGGACGGACGTTGGCGGTTCGAGTCCCATTTCAAGGGACTCGAACCGCGGTTGGTGGGAGCGGCAGCGGCTCTTGGTCGGCTCCTCCCGAATTCGGGGGGACCGGGTGCAAGATGCCGTCACTTATTCATGGGAGTCGTGCGGAGCATGGCCGTCTACGGGGCACCGATCTGGGTGGATGCTCTCAGCGCCACTAATAGACGAGTACTGCGTGCAGCGCAACGTGTGGTGGCGCTGAGAGCCATCCGCGGGTACAGATCGGTGTCCGCGGGGGCGGCCTTTGTGCTCGCCGGCTCCCCGCCGTGGGAGTTGGAGGCGGAGGTGCTCGCCGCCGTATATAGGGACACGGCGGCGAGGAAGGAAAGAAGGGAGCCTCCAGCTCCCACAGAGGTGGCAAATATGAGGAGGGCCCTAAAGGAGGGGGTGATTGGGAGATGGGGGGAGGACTTGGCGGACACGCGGTATGATAATATACCATAGACGCCGTCCGTCCGGTCCTAAGAAAGTGGTGTGGTAGGGAGCACGGCTCCCTCACGTTTCGACTGGTGCAGGTGCACATGGTTGTTTCGGATGGTTCTTGCACCGGATCGCACGGAGGGAGTCGACCACCGCGTGTCATGAGTGCGGTGCTGCCAATGATACCGCACAGCACGCTCTTTCAGAGTGTGCTGCGTGGGAGAGCCAGCGCCGGGCTCTGACCGCGGTGGTAGGAGGGGACCTCTCGCTCCCGAGTGTGGTTCGCGCCATGCTCGGCAGCGAGAGATCGTGAGAGGCGATGGCCTCCTTCTGCGAGGAAGTTATATCACAGAAGGAGGCTGCGGAGAGGGCACGCGAAGATGATTCTCTGAGCGGTCCTCTCCGCCAAAGACGAACGGGCGGCAGGAGAAGGCGATTCGTCCGCCAACTCCCGCCGCGTTAGCTGAATCAGGGGGAAGACGGGGGGGGGCGTCTTCCCATTGCACAGGTTCGGCGTCTGTGGGAGACAGTTAGGGTTGTACCGAATTGTCTCCCTTTTGCGGTGGCCCGGCAGTAGTAGCTGGGCCTGCCGCCGGGGCGACATGGTTGAATGCAACCGCGAGCCCACGTCGCCCCTCTAAGGCGACTGAGGTACACCGTGGAGTTTCAGTGAGTAAGAGTCTCACATAACCACTCGTCCTCCCCCGGGCGGGTGTGTACCCATGACGGGTTACTCCACGTTAAAAAAAAAAAAAAAAAAGGTTTGTGAAGCCTGGCCGACCTTAGACCACGACCTTTTTCGCACGTTCTTGTCGTATGTGATCCACTTTTCATCGTCAGTTATCAATCTCTTCAAAAACGGCTCGGTTTCGTTAGGTTTCTTTAGTGAGCTCGTGTGGCACCCAAATATCGAGCTTTTTGGTATAGCCAGCTTTCTTCAAATGGGTTAAAACTGTCAATTTCCTGTTCTTCAGCTACATCGTAACTACTGATATGCCGATCTTGCTCCACTTTTTAAAAATGGTGGCCATTTTATTCGTAACAGGGCGACCAGAGCGAGGTGCATCTTAACATCAAAATTTAGCGGACTGAAAACGTTTGAACCAACTTTGTGCTACTCTTACTGACACTGCATTAGGTCCTTAAACATCACAAATATTTTTCGCTGATTGAGTTGCATTTTTGCCTTTTTTATAATAATATTTTAAAGTGTATCGAATTTCTCATTAGATTCACTCATTTTTACAGAAAGAAAAATAGCGAAAAGCAACTTTTTTAATTTTTTTTATTATTTTTAATGTAAACTTTTTAATGTTACTAAAACCAGACAGATACAAATAGTACACAGCCAAAGAAATTTTATAACAAGTTTATACCTACGTTATGCGAAGAAACTTTTTCCCCGACCTATTATGTGTTATTTTTTTTTAGCTGTGAGATCACCTTGTATCTCTAAATATAATAAATAATCAAAATATAATTATATATACATATAGGAAATAAACTTCTAAAAAAGAAAAACACTAAATAACTTCTCTACAAATTTATAGTACTAAAACAATTTTTAGTGTTTTTTTTTTATTATTATTATTATACTTGTGTATTGAAAACTTTTAAAAAATTAAGATGTATATTTTTTGTATAGATCCCGGATCCGTACCGATGGCTAGAGGATCCCGATTCAAACGAAACCAAAGAATTTGTAGACGCACAAAACATGATTACCAGGCCGTTCCTCGACTCGTGTCCGATGAAGCAGGAACTCAACGAGCGACTCACCGAGCTTTGGAACTACCCCAAATACTCATGCCCGTTCCGAAGGGGGGACAGATACTACTTCTTTAAAAACACTGGATTACAGAATCAAAGGTATCGTACAATTATTTCAATGAATTAATATTTCGTCGCCTCATGACTCCTTTGTTCAATCCACCTTTCATGCTCACAACTTTTGTACATACTATGAAAAGTTTAAAAATCTTTAAACGAAAAGGAAAAAAAGTAACTAATGGTGGATTGAGCAAATAAGTACTGAGGTGACGGTTTGTTAGTTTTCAATTTCATAACACAATCACTGACATTCGTTTTACTCATTACGATTGCATTATATTGCAAAAATTAGTCTGGCCCGATCCAAATAATACCAACTTCGTTATTATGCAATGAACTTAGTTCAATGATAATAAAATTAAATTTAATATAAAGTTAATTATATAATACGGTTTATTTTTGTATTGTGAGTATCGTTTGTAATGGAACGATGAAAGATTTATGGGGCAATCCTTACCATAATAGAAAGGTTATAAATAATTATAACCAACCCAGATAGCAACATGGTTGTCCCACTCGCACGCGTAATGATTGCTAGTCGGTCAGACGGGGACAAACCAATATTACTTGTTAATCTATATTTGAGTGGTATAGACATGGGAGCTACATTACCTTAGCTGTCATGTGATAACTATAAAAACATTTTTTATGTATAAGTACCTATACTAACTCGGCAAAGTGGCTACAAGTACGGTGAAGCTGTAAAAGCCGCAGCGGCTTCAGGGCCTCTAAGGCTAACAGTATAGTCAGATCTAAAAAAAAGGCAAAGTGACTACAGCACCTGATGGTATGTATGTTTTGCTTTCCAAGTTTAGGTATCTATTAAATATGCGTTTATTTTCAGCCGTATATATTTTTTGACCTGCATAATATTTAAATTGATTTTCGCTATTCAATAACAGTTGGCATTGCGCTAAATTGTTAGCGTTGTTTCTACGCTAATTAATGGGTCGGGTTTTACCATTATGACCCACAGTAATGTGATCTTTCCACATGTGAAATATCATAGGATATTTTTTAATTTTTTTTTTTATTATTATTAATTACATCACTTCTGATTATTTTGAAGAAAGAAAACTGACTTTATATTAGCATTATACGATTTAATAAACTTAATCTTACAATGCGACCAAGTCAGCTAGACGAGCGAGCGGAATTCTTGTCAATACAAAAAGTAAAGTAATCACAAAATCCGATTACCGAATCTTAAATTAGTGATACTTGCCAAAAATTTAATAAGATGAACTAATTAACTTCATAAATAAAATATAACGATACATTTGTATTATTTTTTTGCAATCCGTAACAATGCAGCGAGTGATACCGACGGCAAAGTCAGTCGTCTACTTGTCATGATGACGTAATTCAATAACTATTTTATTTCCTAGCGTGTTATACGTACAAGACAGTTTGCACGGCGAACCAAGAGTGTTCCTCGACCCAAATACCTTGTCAGAAGATGGAACGATTGCGCTGTCAAGCGATAGGTTCTCAGAAGACGGAGCAACGATGGCGTACACTCTCTCCGCTAGTGGATCAGACTGGAAATCAATACATTTTAAAGATGTCGCTACAGGTATTTCGTGACTTTTTATAGTAGGTATAGTATACACTGACTGAACTCACGTGATATGTGGCCTGTAAGGTCTGTGGTGGTGGTATAAGGGTTACTCCACATTTAGCGGAAATTCCGTCGCCTATCTTCCATGGCGGTACGTTAATACATTTTTGCCAGAAGAACGGAGCAATAGATCTCCCGCGTAGTGACCCCGTCAATAGTGAGTTATACATAGTAAAATTTAGCGTTGCGCCGCGTAAGATCGGCTTAAGGTGCATTCGCGTAACTCGTTGTGCACTCTTACATACAAAATCGTATTAAAGATGTTTAATTGGGCTTAGAGACTTAGAATCTTAAATAATACAACGAATTTTATTTACAAATATGTATGCTGAAATTATTTTGACATAGAAATAAGACTTTCACGCAAATTATCATCTTATTATGCCAATGCATATTTTTTTATTTCCTGTTTTGTAACTAAATACGACCTTTTTTGGTAACTATGTTTTTAAAATTTTTAACACTTCCATTCCATTCCATCGAGATCGGAATAGGTAGTCATTTTCTCATAATCGGCAAGTATCGAAATCGCGTAAATGCAAATCCTAATTTTCACGACTATGATCACCGTCGAATTCGCTTAGCGGTGTGACGACCAGACTTGCACGCACTGTTCTATGTACAGTACGAGTAGTCGATAGTTCGAGTCCGGCTAATTTAGGATTTTTTAAAAGAGATTTAAAAGAAGATATTTCTAAATTTTCTAAAGTTTTCAACTTCTTATAACACATATGAATTGCACACTGTTTTTACTTTTCCTTGTGTGACGATTATACTAGTCAACTCTTACCGCAAGCCGCATTAAGGAACTTCGTTCAGAAATTAATCATTATTATATGCAAATTAATTATTATTATTTGCAAATTAATCATTATTATATGCAAATTAAAAATTATATTAAATCATCGGACCATGTACATATTCTAAAGAACTATAGTCACAAACCATTTTACTTTCTTTTTCCAGGTAAAGATTATCCAGAAGCACTAAAGAAAGTCAAATTCTCGTCAATATCATGGACGAAGGATAACAAGGGTGTATTTTATTCAGTTAGTAACCAATTTAAATTTTATTTGTTACAAGAAAAAATTACAAATAACATCGTACTTACATACATTACGTTTTGTGTTTATTAAATATAAATATCCTTGCTCGTTCCACTAGTTCAACTTGACCTGTTCTCATCCTTCCTTTTTATTGAACACTAACTGGTACCCTTGGCTTTGTTACTGGTGTGAGGGAAATCAGAATATTAAAATTTTAAATTATAACTTTTATAGTATAGTTTATGTTAAATTAATATCTTCTAAATATAATATTATAGATTACGAAGTACATGGTATTAATATAATCTAAGCCATATACGAATAATCGCCACAAATCCTCGAATTGGAATAACTTTACAAAAGTGAATGAAAGCATAATTAATAATGCGAATTAAGATTATTTATTATTTTTTTAACCTTATCATTATGAAATTAAATTTTCATTTCAAAGTTATGTTATAAAAGTTTGCCATTGCCTGGCGTTTTTTATCATGAAATGTAATAGTCAAAATAAGAGGTTTATTTAACAATTTGATGCAAACTACCTACTGCAAACAAATAAGCAAACAGACAACTATTTAGTTTCATGTAATCTTTTTGATTTATTCTGTATAGAAAATTAACGTAACATGATTTTTAATTAACTAGTAATATTATAAACTCAAGGGATTGTATCTTTGTTTGAACGTTTGAAGTACCTGTTAGATTTGTTAAAAGTAGTATTTATTGAGGAAAATTATAGACTATATAATTTCAATCTATGACTCTGAGGAGGGAAGCAGTGACTATGAACATCAAGCAATCTGGAAAGCTGTAGAACTCTGGAAGTACTTATCAGATAAAAAAACCATTTAGAATTTTATAACCTATTTATTGAGGATCTAGGTGTACATACAAACATACATACACAAAATGAAAGCTGGCAGTTTAGCCACCGTCGATCGACAGACGTTCTCGTTTCCCCGGCCACGTTTAAAGTTTGTTATCGCGTTTGCATACAACATCTTTAGTGAACTTTATTGCAGCCTTTTATTTAGTTAATCACCAGTAACCTTCTGATGTGATAGGAGTCACCAGCCATCTAACATATAGTGCTCACAATACCTACAAGGAAAATGATGGGCTATATAATTTCACGCTCCGACTTGTAAGGATGCCTGTCTACTGAAGCGGAGCAGAGCTGTGCAAATTTCGACCAATATAATTACATAAAAATCTAGTGATGCAATTCGATTGGTCGAAATTTGCACAGCTCCGCTTTAATGGACAGGTGGCTTAGGGGGCGTTCAATTATTACGTAACGCAATTTTTCAAGAATTTTAAGGCGCCGTAACATTTTTCTGTACCCCTTTTTCCTCCTTATGACACCCAAGTCAACAAGTCATCATGACAGCTTTTATAGGCCAAGAACAGCTGATGATGCAAATCTTCCAGTTTTTAGGACATTACATTATGAACTCACTTTAACAACACTGACTACAGCAATACAGTCTAGGTATTCCCTGTAAAACAAACGTAAAGGGTTGCCAACTTGGGAGAACAAAATGAAAATGAGGTACCTACAATACAATTGAGGGATTCCCCGCAAAACATAAACGAAAAGAGTTGCGATCTTGGAAAATTCCAATTGACTAGTTTTTTATTTAAATTAAAAAAAATACAATGTTACGAAACGCGTTTTTCGAAACCCCCTCCCGCCATTGTAATGCATTGTAACATTTACAAGACCCCCTCCCCCCAAATTGCGTTACGTAATACTTGAACGGCCTCTTTAGGAGCGGAGCAGTAACCATGAAACTCAAACAATCTGGAAAGCTGTAGGCAAGTATGGGACGTGTAAACAACGATAGGGTCATTGGCAGTGGTGCGGTGGATAGTTGGTCGAATAAATTTAATATGGGTGAAACCGTGGGGCACACCTAGTTAATAATAATTATAATAATTTAATTCCAGCGGTACCTCGAAACGAGCAAGACTGATAACGGCACTTTAACCGAGGGTAACAGAGATCAGAAGTTGTGCTATCACAGACTGAACACTCCTCAGTCGGATGACGTTATCGTCGTAGAGTTCCCGGAGGAGCCTCTCTGGAGGATGTGAGTTTAATTTCCTGTCATCTCTATTCAATTCTTTTTACATCTACTGACCCTTAAATCGACTTCTATAATAAAAATAAAATGTTACATAGTCATGAATATAACTTCTCATTTTTATTAAGACGTGAATAAATATTTGGAATTATTTTTACAGTCTATACATGATTCCTCTGTTTACATTCTAAGCCATAAAGTCAATAATCAAGTCAACAAGTCAATCAAAATATTAAATATTTATAGTAAGCGCGCGAGTTGAATGCTGACTTATGGAATTCGATAGTGCCGTGACCTAATTTACATACAACAATAACATGGTTACCATAATGAAACAACAAGGTAATAATTTATCAAACATTTTTTTTTACTGACACTAAAAAAATACACCTCTGAAATCCTCATCAGATTTATTTTCTGCAATTTCTCGTGCTTGGTGATGAATAAAAACATGTTTTTTAACAGAAATTGAAGGACTGGAATCGGTCATTATTAAAAGCAAAAAATAACACAGGGCGACCCTTAAGCCTTAAGCATTAACGCGACCAGTAAGCTTACGATAGTTGTCAAAGACAGCACTTATATCACTACAGTAAGGGCGCGTGAGGTGAGGCGAGCGGACGGCGGAGGGAGATGTTCCCGCTCTTCAACTCAGGCCCCGACTGCATTCAACTCGCGCGCTTACTATATGTGTCACCAGATAATTTGTAGGAAACGGTAGTTTATAAACAGTCTACTGAGATTGTAAACTGACGATAGATTGTCAACATATACTAATAATTTTAAATTTTTGAGGCTTGAGCTATTATATAAGCAATGTCATGATTTTAGGACTTGAAAAATGTGAATTTTCAATGGTTAATCTGTTTCTGGTTAGTGTTAGCGATATGAGCACAGTCGTCTCTACCTAACCTAACAAATCCAATTAGTTTACAAACCAGCGAAAATGTAGCCATTAGATAGCAAATTTTAGTGTCCATTCACAATTTAGCAACAGTTTACAATCTAACTAGATTAAATATAATAAACTAACGCGATCGGTTCATACAATTATCCGGTGACATACACAAATCATAATAATAGTAATACTTAATATTATAAATACGTATACATGGAATATTTTAATATGATTTTTTATAAGTCCATTCGTTTGTCTCGCTTTTTTTGAATTGACGATATATACTTTCGTATATACGTATTCATTTCTTCGGTTCTTATACTTTCACGTAGGCCATTGATTTATATGGTTAAAAATATAGGCTCTATAGTATCTCACTTCTCGTTATATTTCCCAACAACATGCTTTCCAAAAGCTGCTGATGGAGAAAGTCTCTAAATTTATTTATAAGTATTTATTTCTTTATTAGCTTATATGCTAAGGTCATGTCATAATTGTAAATTAATTTTATATTCTTTTAAAATTTAGAATTTAAATCGTTTAATAATATTACTCGATACTTATCAAGCGCCCATTTAACTTTTCTTTTTTTTATTAACAGTGGAACTCACACGCATTTGGTAGGCGGAGAGAGTCGCGCGTAGGTTTCTTAATCTATTCGACAATACGTAGTATTTAGAAAATATGTAAAAATAATTTTGTTTTTATTTATCAAGTATGTTAAAATTAGACTATGTAGTTATGTAGTTTTTCGATCTAATTTG
Organism: Saturnia japonica; assembly: GCA_033032175.1. Classification (NCBI taxonomy): domain Eukaryota; kingdom Metazoa; phylum Arthropoda; class Insecta; order Lepidoptera; family Saturniidae; genus Saturnia; species Saturnia japonica. The sequence goes on along the minus strand of CM065311.1, from coordinate 16,159,002 downwards.
GAGTTAATTCTATATTGGATCCATTTTACCTTTGATTATCGAAGCAAGAATGATCTGGCTATGACACGGTTGGTACGATACTAGGGTGCCTGGTCGAGACTACTCGAAGCGAAAATTCCCGGCAAATCTAGCGTTACTCTAGGCAAGAAAACGTATCGAGAAGTCGATGAATGACTTACTCTGAAAGTATCTTGAAGGTTAATGAAAAAGAATTTCAGCTCTTTGAGTCAACTGGTAAAAATTCTAAACTTGGAAGTTTCTATAAAGCTTCAATTAATGGTACTAAAGCGAACCTCGCAGACAATGAATTTACGTTTTTTAATTATTTATAAACTTTTTTTTTCATCTATCTAGGACAAGAAACCGATTATCGGACGATTGTATAAATAATATACTTTTATTTTCAAAAAACATACATACCATCACGCCTATATTGCCCGAAGGGTTAGGCAGAGGTGTACTAATGATAAATACAAAATATACAAAAAACATATTTCAAGTTAGACTAATGCGCTAGTTAGTGTAGAAAAACCATTCCGATTATTAAATACACATACGCATGGTCCACTCCTTCCTCCCAGGAGGAGGGGAACGTGCATATGAGTATATATTAGTTAGTTCGAATTCTCTGAGGATTAGGGAATTAGTTAGATCGCGACTTTTTCGCATTCGCGACGACCGCCCGAGCCGAGGTTCGGCCACTCTGGCACCCTCGTGCGGGTCGTCACAAACTTTCGCGGCTGAGTGCCCTAAGCGCTCGCCCCCAAGTCCGGTGAAGCTGTAAAAGCCGCAGCGGTTCTAAAACATATTTCATTAAAAATAGAGACTTTAGTAGTTTAACGATTTCGTATTTATATCTCGACTTGGTAATTTCATCCTGTTTTTATATTTAATAAACTAGATTACTTAAAGATTGTCATAGTTTGATATGTATATTGAATTAAACGACAGATATTTATAAATAAATAGTTTATTTAGGTGACTGTGAAGGTGGTTCCTCTTCTTTTATTTGATTGTATAAAAATAATTTCATTCAAAAATACCTAAATGCTATTTTTACTTACCCCAGGGAGGAAGCTAATATAAAACTATATATTCAAAGTACCTACTTTTATTAAAAAGTCAAAAGGAAGGGACTCAAAATATTTTTTTAATTAAAACAAAACATAATCAGTGTTTACTATTTATTGATGTTGATAATTATTGATAATCGAAGTTTTATTTTGCACTTCATTATCAATTTTTTAAGGTTTTATATTTTTTTAAGTTTTGCTAATTTCTTGGAAATTCAAGAATTCCAGAGAATTACTAATCGAGAATTTTTGAATATCGAGATAAAATACAGACACAGTGAACACACGATCTATATTTAACATACCTGTACATCACAAGTGTAAAATTTACGTAAATGTGACACATGATATCGTGAAGGGCGTAAAGGACAAAACACTACTTTTCAGGAGAAACATACAAACTAAAATTTAAAATGTTTTAAGATACATCTTTTCTTTAATAATTCCTATAAAAATTTCTTTAAGGAAACGGTTAATTAAGTTTATTTTATTTTGACGAAAGTTGAAGTCAATAGTTTTAAAAATAGATGTCTCATGTGCACTAACAAATCAGTTTAAATTATCCTATACGAACCGATATTTCAAGTGGGTCCCCATGTGTTTTGAAATGCTTTTTTCTTGCATCCATTTTATTTTTTCTATAAGTATTTTAGCAGCTTGTCCTATTAATTTAAAAATTCATATTTGAGTTTAAATAATCGTGGGTCGTATAGGGCATTTTTTTGGGGATATCCCAAAGGGGAAAAGACAGCTGAAAAGAGTGTAAATAACTGAGTATGAGATACTATTTATTATAAAGCCATTTCCGGCAAAATGTCTTTTACGCCCGTTGTGATCCAAAGTGTCGATATGTACGTGATGTCAGAATAAGGTCATGTGCTCACTAGTGACTCCCATATCTGAATGAAAAGTTTGATGTGGTAGCGGTGCGGAGGTGAGCGACTGCGGACGATATCTGATATTGGCGCCCGTGAAGGACACTAGATACAACATGCTCTTCTTCGCGGATCTCAGCAAGCACCCAGAACTCACGGGGCGTCTACCGCTCACGCAGATTGTGCACAATTTCGAGTCCGACTATGAGGTTAGTTAGTATTACTGTATTCGTTTAGATTTGTAACTACCTATAATAAAATAATACAAAAGGCGTTTTGTTGGTAATTGTCGCTTGCAAAAACAATGCATATTATAGAAAGTTCGAGATTCATGAGCTTTATTCGATTTAGTAAATTTTACGGCTTTCATTAAACAAGGAATCAACCCACTGATAATTTTTATTAGACTTATTCACAATCTGTAACAAATTTTATGTATTAATATTATTATTATTTTTATTACAGTACATCAGCAACGAGGGATCCGTGTGCCTATTCCGTACGAACAAGAACGCTCCCAACTACAGGTTGATCAAGATCGATTTGCACAATCCGGCCGAAGAAAACTGGGAGACACTCATACCGGTGAGTAATAGAGATGGTTCACATTAGCATGACAGTCTAATGAATTACAGCCAGCCAAAGTTCAAGTATCACCTAATCAGGATTAGAGGGGGCTGGGTGGTAAAATTTTGTTCTCGAGGGGGGCGGGGAGAACACAAGCCCAAGTCTACCTGAGATCGATATTAAACATGATAGTTGTTAAGGTATTTATTTTGATAATTGTTGTAATAGTTATATCTACTTGAATTTCCGTCTTTCCAGGAGCATCCTAGCGACGTAATGGACTGGGTATCGGCTATCGATAATGACAAACTAGTCATTCATTACATCAGAGATGTGAAGGTATTGTCATTTCACATCATACTTGTTAGAACTTTTAGAAATATCCTATTTTTTTCTTAATTACGTTATGCGTTCTTGGAATTACCCAAACCAATAAAAAGTACATTTTTACAAGCTGTTTTTAATCACTATGTTAGTATATGTATAGGTCAAATATTGCAAGTAACTACTTCCAGTTAACTGTTTGATCTTCAATTTGGAATGCTCGTGTAACTTCGATGACAGTGTAATTGTATGATATTATTGACCTGATCTGATAATGAACCCGGATGCTGGCCATAGCAACTCAATAAAACAAGACATCCTCGTCGTGTTTATGTTTCTTGCATTCGTCTCGATAAGTACTATAGCCCTAAGTCGTCGTGAACAGGGCCTATACAAGTTTTTTTTTTAATTATACATTGTTTTTATCGCTATTGGTTTTAGAGTTGTGACTACAATTTCACCTGATCCTAAGTGACGATGTGGCCCAAGATGGTAGGTAGCACGCTAAACTTATCATTATACTCCAGTTAAACTGACTTATAAGAGATTTTTGTTGAAGATTGTTCCGGCCACATTCTATCAACAAATGTGTACTTACCTTTACCTATGTACCTGTTTTAGGTAATTGTGCACAAAATTAGCAAACCCTGTCTTGCTATTTCTTTTATCGTCTGTTTACAAAACACCTAGGAGCTTTGATCGATATTGAAAGATGGTATTATTACGTACTAGTACAATGTTTACATGGTACAAACCTGGTCAATTTATGATCTCTGGAGATTTTAGCTCCGTTCTGCGCGATCGCGCCCCACACCCATACCTCACTCTGCCCCCGGCGACCTCATGCCCCGCAGGCGATACGTCTCTTACGTGGTCAACCTGTACTATACGTATTTACAATTTGTATAATATAACCTCTTTAATATTTTTGTTGCGTAACATCTTTGCTTTCGCTTTCCTGCAATCTATTCAAGTGATTTCGTGATAACGGACGGAAGTGTGTAACAGGAAGACGGGGAAGCGCGAGCTATTCTTTTTATTTGACCAATGAGCGCGCGCTGTATGATTTGACCAATGATTGCGCGCGTTGTTAAGAATTTGCCATTAACTTGTACTAACCCATTTTCCAAGAGATTGGTACTGTCAGCCAACAGGGTGTGTGTGCATGTGTGACGAGAAAGAGAAAGATTAGAGAAGAAAAGAGATAAGGAGTTCCTTGGCCTTTGCTTCGCTCATTATCAAACAAGCTGACGCTCCATCAGTCTGTAATATAGGTAGTCATTTCTATATTAATATAGATTTCTTTATCACGAATATAACATTAAAAAAACTTGTCTATCTATCTCTGCAAGACATGTCAATAATACTTTTCTAAATCAAAAAATACAAAGAATAAAAATGTGTGTGTTATCTATAATTCTTCCAACGTCAACAAACACACATATAACAAGATGGTGGCTTAGAACTGTCAATGGAGTTTTCGAGGCAACCCAAGACTAATGCGCGCTAAACCTACTGCATTTTGTATAAAGTGTACTGTTATATGAACTAATTTATATAATTATGTAAACAATATTAAGTTAGATGTTACACATCATATGCGACTACTGTATAGCTCGTTCAATTATTTTATTTTTCATTTCGTGTCTGTTCTGTTAATATTAATATTATTTAAAAAGTTACGAATGTTCCCAGAGTGTACTGCAACTGCACGACGTGCATACGGGAAAGATGATTAAGATGTTCTATTCTGATGTTGGTTCGGTGGTCGGCTACTCCGGTAAGAAGGAGCAATCGGAAATATTCTACGAAACGATGTCGTTCCTGTCACCCGGACTCATATATTACGTCGACTTAAAGAAGAAACCTTACACATCCGAGGTAAGTATATATTTTGAACTAATGCTGGGTCGGTGGTAACGTGTACGGACATCGCGTCGGTCGGCAATGAGGCTGAGCTTTTTCGGTGAAGGAAAATGTGATAAACCATAGCCCTAGCTTTTTTTTAATGCCCGCCTGGCTAGCTACCACCCCCAAATTGAAATTTTGTCTACAAGCATCAATAGGTGTATTCAGGTAGCTGCACTTGAGAGCCAGTCTCCTTCCACTAAACTGACCATCTCAGAGCACAAACCTAAATATAACAAAAAACAACATATATTCTGATCTTGTTAGAGCATGTCCCTTAATTCAGTATGCCACGTGGTAAATAAAAATAAAAATCTATAATTTTTTTGTACAAATAATGTGGCAAACAAGCCTACGTTACTAAATAATTAACTAAACTACTAAATATTACTAATTTCATTTATAACACAACAACGTTGCCATACAAATGCTACGCTTAAGGTCAAAAAGGACCTCAGCTCAGCATACGCTATAGCAAAATACTATAGACCAAAGTAATTCGTGTTTCTTTTAAAAAAAAAAGATAATATCTCCAGTTCAGTAGTGGGCAAGCTTCATAATTATTATTGATTAAAACTACAGAACTTTTTATGTGACTCCACATAATATAGTGTTTGTGTATTGCAGTTATTCAGAGAAGTGCAAGTTAAAGGATTTGACCCATCAGAATACGAAGCGAAACAAATATTTTATTCGAGCAAAGATGGCACGAAAATACCCATGTTCATTGTTTCAAAGAAGGTATATAGTATAAATTTTCATCTTCTAAAATAATATTTATTTACTTTGTTGGCTGTTGTACGTCCGCTTCCCCGGACGATAAAAAAAATATCGTATGTCATATTATTTCACGACATAAATGATTTGCATACGTTTGCGACATCGCTAAAATTAATATTATAATTTTCAGGGGCTACCGCGGGACGGCTCGAACCCAGCTCTTGTCTACGGCTATGGCGGATTTAATATTAACGTTCTACCCGTGTTCAGCATTACCAGAATGATATTTATGCAGCATTTCAATGGTGTCCTCGCCATACCGAATCTCAGAGGCGGAGGGTAAGTTTCATGTTTTCATTAAAAAAATAATGATTATGCATTGAATGTAATTAATATTCACACATTACTGGTAACTGTATAACTCAACCACAATCGGCTTTCTATACCTAATATGTTTTTCCTTGAACATTTTTCAGGATAATAGAAAACAATAAAAAAAAAAGTCACATATCCTTCGTTGAAATATTGAATTAGTCTTCATTCATTAAAAAAAAAATCCCTACATACCTTACTTCGAATATGCGGACAATTACCAACATTAAAAAAATTACATAAACCGTTCTAAAGTGATTGATGCTTTTACCGACGAACAGTATTTAATTTGTGTATTTTTTTAATATTTTTTTTATTATTTTAAATATATACTTTTTACCGACTTCAAAAACAAGTAGGTGTTCTCAAATCAATTATATTTTTTTATGGATGTTCAGCCATAACTTCTTTGTTTATGAACTGATTTAGGTGATTCTTTTTTCGTTGTAAATGGGATACCTCGTGGGTGGGGTACTCTTTTAATTTCATTGGTATTGAACCTTCGACTTGGAAGTTACACCAGAGAACTCCTCAAAATCATTGAGGTTGGTTTTCTTTTTCGTTAAAAATTGTCTTGTTTTATATAAACAGCGAGTACGGTGAACGGTGGCACAACGCGGGTCGGTTGTTGAACAAGCAGAACGTGTTCGACGACTTCCAGTATGCCGCCGAGTACCTCGTGCGGGAGAAGTATACGCGACCTTCGCTGACCACCATCCAGGGCGGCTCTAACGGTGGCTTGCTCGTCGCCGCCTGCATTAACCAGCATCCGGAACTCTACGGAGCGGCCATCATTCAAGTCGGGTTCGTTTTCCTTTTAAACCGACTTTTAAAAAAGGAAGAGGATATCAATTCGATTGTATATTATATTATTTACCCGACTTTTTTGAGGATGTTCAGGCATAACTTCTTTGTTTATTAACCGATTTAGATGATTATTTTTCATTAAAAAGGGGTATTTCAAGGGAGGTCCATTCCATTTTAATTTAAATAGTATTGGACATTCGACAAAGTACATCAGGGAACTTCTCAAAATCATTAAAATTAGTTTTCTTTTTGCAAAAAATTCTTATATTTTTCTTGATGAGTAAGTCTGAATCTGAGTAAGTTTGAAGCAATGACGAAACCATAGCATGGTGGTAGGGGTACTTTCTAATACCCGTCCGGCAAGTTTACTAACCTCAAGTTGAAAATCTGTCACGAAGCAACTATAGGTGTATTCCGACAGCTGCACTTGATAGCCAGTTTCGCACTATTAGATGAGATTGTGTCCATAGCACTAAATATATAAACGATTAAAAAACCTCGAGAATTTGGATCGTTGAAAAGAGCAAACCGAATCACTTTTACTGTTTGATAGTAAATATCTAAGATGTAAAAAAGGATATAAATAAACAAAAAAATATTACCCTGATGTGTGGGTCATTTCACAAACCGTTTTATAACAGGAATATAATTAATAACTTACAAAAATACAAAAAGAAGATATGAAAATGGGTATATTTCTCAAAACAGAATAAATATCAAAATCTTTGGTTAAAGGGGTTTTCCAAAAGGCTCCTGTAAATTGAATGGAAATGGGCTCCAGGTAATTGCGAACGAAATACTTAAAGTAATAAAATGCATCAACCCACAAGGATATGTCCCAGTATACTACTGTGTCCCAAAAGTATCCGACCTGTACCTGTAACTTTGCACTGGCATTATTTTTCGTCATCCGGCTCATGGCATCCTTTCAAAGTACTTTCCCTTTGATTGAACAAGACGCTTTCATCAGTGCTTCCGCATCGGTGCTGATGCGGTTCTGGTAATCAGTTTTCGAAATGGCCAAGAGTGCACGCGTCGCATTCGTTTCTATTGTCTGTTTGTCGTCAAATAGGAGTCCTTTGATCGGCATTTTTAATTTTGTGAAAAGCCAAAAGACGGGACTACAAAGGCTGACGGAGTTGTTTACTATATTATTTCACTAAAACTGTTGGACGAGGTTCGATGAATGCGCTGGAGGATATCATGGCGGAGAAGCCATATTTAGCCTCAAAACGCATCCGTTTGCTTCTCACCGCGTCACAAAATCTTTTCAGAAATTCACGGTAAAATTCTTTGTTAATTACATACACAACAAGGCGTAATAAATATAAATAAACAAGTATAATTGTCTGACTTCTCGGTACATATTCGTCATGCACGACTCATTTGAAATCAAAGAAAACAATTAACATGGACTTGACGTTGCTCCGACTCTGATGTGCTTTCTTCTGTCGTAGCTCAGATGGAAGCTTCCATTGTGAAGACTGTTGTTTCGTCCTCCGATAATCTTCCGGAGCACATTTTCATCATTAATAACCATATCCAAGTTGTCCTGAGCGATTTCGAAGCGAAGCATATTCTTCTACTATGAGAAATTTTAGAATGAATTTCTCACACACGCAAGTCATTCCCAAATTCTAGGTCAGGATTCTCGAAACACAAGTTTTTGGAATCTCGAGATCATCACACATATTTTTCCGTGTTATCGCGCTCGAAGATTGGCCAGAACGCGGATCGCTATCAACACTCATGCGAACGTTTTTTAATTGCTTGTACCACTCTTTTTTTTGAGTTACAAGTTGAGTTTGAGTCTACACAACTCTTTCCTAGTGTGAAGCAAAACTTTATGCAAATTTTTTGTTCCATTCGTTGTTTGTTTTCAGTGATAGCAAAATCCAACGATCGTGAAATCGACAATGTATGTAAATACACGCTGCGCTCGAAATAACAAATCTCGTCGGTTGCCATGGTAGCCGATGACTTCGGGAAGAGTCACTTGTTACGCTCGTACTTCATAAAAGTCATTCGGACGTTTCGGCGCGAAGTTATGGGTACATGTCGGATACTTTTGGGACACACTTTGTATATCAACTTGGGCTCGCATATCCCACTAGATTACTCCGTCTAGACGTGTCTGGTAGCGGCGTGTGCTAAATGCATAAAACCTATAGCTATTATAACACGTTACGTCACATCATAATGTTTCTACCGTTCAGGTTATATTTATGCAATGTGCCACTTTTGTTTTAAAAATTATGTAAGGTGACATGGGACGCTTGCCACATATGTAACATCTAAATTTAATGTTATCCAATTATGCTATTTTCATGAAATTTTTTCCAAAAAAAAATGTAATTTATATGATTTGTTGAAAGTTTAAATTACCACTTAAAGTCACTGATATTCACGAATAACTTATAAGGTTATCTATTATAGGAAACTACGCTGTTACACTAACACAGTGTGTGTAGTAGAGAGAGAAGAATTTTCAGTAGAAATGTTGAGAGGGAAGCAATGAGTCGGAAAAACCACCCAGACACGACACTGGCCGAATGACACGTAGCGACGTTCAATCCAAACGCGCCATTAGAAGTTTCGCATTCAAAAATTAACTATATTGTCTATCTTTACAGAGTATTGGACATGCTCCGGTTCCAGAAATTCACGATCGGCTACGCCTGGATGGCCGACTTCGGTAGCTCGGATAACAAAACTCAGTTCGAGTATCTGTTGAAGTACTCGCCGCTGCATAACGTAGTGCCGCCGGGTGGTGACCGGGCGCCGTACCCCGCGACGCTGGTGCTTTCCGCTGACCACGACGACCGCGTCGTTCCGCTACACTCGCTCAAGTACATAGCGACGATGCAGCACGCGGTGCGAGACAACCCGCTACAGAAGCAGCCGATACTCGCGCGGATCGACACCAAATCTGGCCACGGTGGCGGGAAACCCACCAATAAACTTGTTAGTACATATTTATTTCTATTATTATTTTTCTTGTCATCTATAGTAAAGGGTATAATTATTGAAATGTGCGCGCGCATCATTTGACGGAAATGCGACATGAGTTTTAGTCATCTATGATAATAATATGAATTGATTTTAAAATTCACTACTTGACTCGTATCAAAGGTGCAATAAATACATACTTTCTGTAAAACATAATTGGCATAAGAAACCAATGTTTATCGATATCTGATATTAAAACTGTAAGACGGCTACATATTTACAATTTAAAAATTGTTTTTTTACTCCAAAAGCACTGTCGGCGATGTTATGACGTCATATGACTCGAAGCAAATTTCATATCGGATCATATACGAGTGAAAATCGCTGTTTTTGTTGTGACATTAACATTTATGGAATAAAAAGTATCGAGATTTTATAATGGTGAACGTTTGCTAAATGTGAAATGTTTATTTTCGACCCGTATGACGTCACAGCAGAGATAGTAGACTATTATTGCTGACAGTATTTACGAGAAATAAACTTTTCTAAGTCCTAAAAAAGTATGGTAATATTTGTCTTCCTCTAATCGAAAAATAATTTATAAGAGCTACTATAAAAAAAAAAAGAGTCAACTAGCCTACTAAGAAGCAATCTGGCGAGTGCGTAGGCGGCGGCGCGGTGAGAGCAACGTAGCCGGCGCCGCTCCGCCCGTTGACGAATCGGTCGAATAATTTAACACGGGTGAAACCGTGGGTCACAGTTAATATAATATTATATAAAGATTAGGAAATATTGGAGCAGTCCAGCGAACAGCCAATTTTACCCAAATGCAGCCAAAAGCTTCATAGGATAATGAATAAAATTCCAGTTAATTCATTTGACAATAATCTTCAAAAAACTATTTTCAGCAATTCATTTGCTACGATATCACGGCAGGGCGGCATTTAAGGGAGGGCAACAGAGACTTTAACCCCCCACAGAAAATAACACCTTCATAATGAGCTTTTTAATATACATCTCAAAAAAATAAAAATGATTATTCGGAACCTTCACTTTTTCGTTGCCCTGGAGCTTTCCATCCTTTAAATCCAGCCCTTGTCTATAATAATTAAACTTGTTATATTATTGTTTTAGATCGAAGAACATACCGATATCCTGTGCTTCATGAAGCAAGCGTTAGGACTGGAATTCATCAAGTAAATCCGCATGCCATATTAGCATAGTTTAGCATAATATAAATGCACATAGTACGATGTAAATATACCACAAGAAATATGAAATTAATTTACCTAAGACGTTTTTGTTACAACTTGATTTCATTTTTAAAATTTAATACCAACATGTTGAAAGGACTAAATCGTTACCGATTACACCTGACATTTCATTGTGTAAATAAGCCTATCGAGATTTGTTTGGAATTTTTGCTCCTAATTTATTATACTTTTTTTTCTCTGAAATATGGTTTCTTTCTAGAATCTGCGCGGTTTTATGATCCAAGTTATTGTTGTATTTTTATCCAATAATACCTAAAATCATTATTCGTAGTAATTATCATTGCTTCCTATATATTGTCCTTTGGGTTTCATGTTTTGTACATTGTTTGTAGGTTTAAATCAAATGTAATCCGTGTAGAATTTTTTTGCGAACCAATATTTCTTAATACGTTCACTATGGTATGAGGCAGAAACGACCTCACGTGCCTATTACGCTGAAGCGCTATTAATTTTATCAGTGTTAATTTATACTGTCGCACTAACATTTTATTCTTAAAGGGCTACTGAATTTAATATGAATGAGGTCTTTTCGACCTCGTATCGCAAATCGATATTTTTTTCAATCATTTAATTAAAATCATATACAATACCAACGACTACATATCAGCAGACAGTAAAGCTTCAAATAATTTTGGTCCCGTATATAAATATATAATATATATGTACTTGTTCTTAAACCACAATGCCTAATTGTCAATTAAGTATAAATACCTAATTAATGACCTTTTATAAGTTTGTATACAACAAAATACAAATCTATCTCTGGTCATCGAGTTGTTTTTTTTTTACCAAAAATAAATTTAAATAATTATAAATATTTCGCCCACCATGGATTATATTGTATTAATTATATAAATAGTTGTTTTATAGCTATGATTATTATATATAGCACACGTTATAACTTTAAAGATACATATATAAGCATGCTTTTCAACTGCATAATGTGCTTATATATAATATAAGCATACACGATATTAGCAATTGTTTCGCCACACAAGCTACTAGGGTAGCAAATTGCTCAATAAGTGCTGTCGTGTTTAACTAATACCTGTACCTTAAAGATTTTATTGTGAACTTACAAAACTGCCTCAGTATAAATATTTCAATAATAATTATATTGTTCTATTACCGATTCGTTTTATTTACCCCGCACTAGTTAACGAGCGATTTATATCGACAGAGTTCGTCTCAAGGTAAGAATAAAAAAGACTTGTATAAATTGTCAATTTTATTTATTTAAATATTCTTATTGTGTAGGTTGGGTAGAAGCACAAATTTTAAACGGGACTAATCCCACCCTACATTATAAATATCAATATATTAGTTACTTAGAACAAATTAAATAAAAACACTAAATGTCGCCGCCGGATTTCATTTCCCGTCCGAAAATAATATAATATATATACTTATTATATTTCTTTATGCTCAGTTACTTTTGTATAACTTACAACATGAAGAAATTATTTCTATGGCCTCGATTTAAAAATCATTCAAATAAATTATGCATCGAGATTACTACACACTGAGCAAAAAAATAAATAAAATAAAAAAGTTAAATCATCCACATATGTATACAAACAACACATAATACACAACATAAATTTCAAAATTGGACCCATTACAATGAAATGTACAATCATTCGTCAAGGTATGAGACATACGAATGATCGGTTCTCGGGTCCCGTTATATTAAAACTGAAAAAGTCATAGTCCTTTTAACGTCTAAATAGAAATCACCGATCAATCGTACAAACGCTTATCTACTACATTAACCACTTAGATGATGATGTAAATATCATTAAAATCTATACTAAACATCTTAGGGATATACATACATACGTATTACATACGAAATTATCGAAGTCTTAAACAACAAGCGATCTTAGCCTATGTCGAATACGAGTGATTGTGAGTCATATTAGTAATACACATTTCATAGCTTAGGGTCTGTGATGATAACTGCTCGTCTCGCCATGAAACAGTTAAAAAATCGAGGCCACGTATCAAATCGCCGTATTCCAAGCGTAGCACGAACAAGGCGTGGCCAAACAATGTGACCGTTGTAAGTTATTAGTTAATCATATAATATTGGTCTATTGTCGTCACGTTACCATAATGCCGCATCTTTGTGACACGTTAGTTTTTTCATAGAAACTAAAAATATATAATAATATATATATATATTACTTTTAAAGGTGTAATAATTAATAAATAATAATTCACCGGTATTATTTTCGACACATAAAGTGTTTAAAACAATTGTTTTGTTGTCGTACTCGCGGATTGACATGGATTACGGCGATTATCAATGTAAAAGCTAAACTAATACTACTTACACACCATGGCCGCATGATGTAACACGTAGCTATCGTCAGGACCAGCAAGGCGACCACGCAACGTTTTCATATTGAAAAGGTGAGTGTGCGATTCACACACGATAGAAGTGAGTGAAACTTCAGTAAATCGACAAAAACTTCACCCAGTTCCAAACGGTCGTAAGCGCCAGTAAAAACTGTATGGGAATGTAGCCCTTACCTTACACAGTATATCATTCATATTAGCTTTTGTGTCTCTTACCTGTCGTTTTTTCCGTTGCATCCGGTTTGAAATCACAACGATTCCAAAGAAGTTTCACTTTAAAAAGAAAAAATACTCCACCATTTTATTTCACACTTAAAATAATAAATAATAATATTGTATTAAAGAAAATACATCGGTGGTCACACATATTACTGCCAAATCCCGAGGAAGCATTGTTTTGATTTGGCTTCTCACAGCCTTTCGTGGTTTTCGTTTGATATTTAAAAATCTGTAAACTATCACTACTAATTTCCATTCAAGTGTATTTTATTTTTATTCATTTCAAATATATATATATATATATATATATATATATACAGTCAAACCTGGGTAAGTGAGAGTAATAGCCAGGACCCGTGATTTTAAGCTTCCAAAACATCTATTAGTGAGAAACAGAAACCTTTGTAAGAGAGAGTCGTTTTTCCCTCATGGACCTCCGTAAGTGAGACTGCTACTTATCTATACCTCTATAAGTGACAGTCGAGCTTTATTTATTTATATTATTTAGGAGGAACAAATGACAAAACAAATTACAAACTTAACTTTCGTGGAACTTCCTACCATTGTTTTCTCGTCAATATTGTACCTATTCTATTTCGTGGAACTAAATAACGTTGTTTATTTTATCGCATTCTTTTCGAATGGACACGTGTGCCTCTGTACCGTCCTGTTTGTCGGACTTCTCAGTTTATCGTTAATCAATTGCGAAGGAAAGTTCTGTTCTGCATCATGTCAAAACGGAAAATTAAAGTACTGTCATTAAGTGATAAATTTAAAATAGTGAATGCGTTTGAATCCGGAGAATCACGAAATGAAATTCAGAGGGAGTTTGATTTACCAGAATCCACCTATTATAAAATCAAAAGACTCTATAAAGTCTGAGTGCTCTGATGGACATGGAAATATTAAGAGGACTAGAGTTTCTGAATTTCCCAATATCGAAAAGTGCCTTTTGGAATGGATAAAACAAACTCTCGATAAGAACATTGCCATAGATGGATGGACCTTTGTTGAAAGAAAAATCAAAAGAGTTTGCTACAAAACTGGGAATCCAGAACTTTTCTGCTAGCAACGGCTGGTTAGAGGGTTTTTAAAAGGCGTCATGATAAAGCTTTCAAAAAAGCAGCTGGGGAAAGTAAATCTGTGGAACAAGGTGCGTGTGTTCACTGGACTGAAGATCTGCCAAATCCTTTAGAAGGGTATGAACCAGACTATATTTACAACGCGGATGAAACTGCTTTGTTTTTCCAGTGCCTTCCGGATAAAACATTTACGTTTAAAGGCGAAAAATGCCATGGAGGAAAACAAAGCAAGGAACGCCTTACACTTCTCCAGTGTGTAAACATGAGTGGTACGGACAAACTCCCACTTCTCATCATCGGGAAATCAAAGCAAGGTGTCAAGACTCTACCCGTTGATTATGCCAATAATACAAAACCTTGGATGACCAAGATATTATTTAAAGATTAGTTGAAAAAAATTGACAAACAAATGAAGATAAATCGTAAAAAAATTCTGCTATTCATTGTCAACTGTGCTGCCCATACGGACTTACCAACACTTGCAAAAATAAAAGTAATGTTTTTACCGGCTAATACCACTAGTGAACTTCAACCATTAGATCAAGGCATCATTCACTTTTAAACGCTTTTATCGCAGACAAGTCGTTAAACAGAAATAAAGATCATTCCAATAAAGCTAGCTTTAAATGCGTTGGGAGACGGTCCATCAGTATTTTGAATACGCGGCGGTTGTTGATCAAGCAATATTCGACAAAATGTATGAGTTAGAGAAAAACATTCAAAATACAAAAACAGAAACTCAAACGAAATTGACGGATTTTTTAAAGTGTAAATAAGTGCTAAATAAAATAAAATTACATAGTGCATGAATTTTTGTTTTGTTTTCGTAAGCATCTTGATACCTACTATAAGCGAGAATGAGATTGTGCTCCCTTGAACTCTCGCTTATCCAGGTTTGACTGTATATATAACATGATTGATATAATGTTATACATATTGTAGGAGTGTTTATTATACACATTGTGTCTATACCCATAACAATAATACATAATACTAGATATGCAGAGAAGGGACACAACTTGTGCTCATCGTTTTGAATCATGCCCAGAAAAGCTGTCAAAAGTCTCTAATGCCTCTCTGTCCTGGAAAATATACTCAGAACCGATTTTGCAATCAACAGATAACTTTAATTAAGGAACGATTTTTACATTTGACAGGTTTTCCATACATGATCTGTCATTCTGCAAAATTAGTATTCAAATAAACATATATGACGATTGAAAAGTCGGTCCTTAGTATAGTTTTATATGTAAGAAGAAAGACAAATCTTGAACAATTTGTCATTATATTAATAGTTAGATCTTCACATAAACAATATTAACATTTTAATTTTGTGAATGTTGCTGTGAACCTTATAACCAGATAAGTTTTGGTACCATACCACTATGTATTATTTATTATTATCATGTTTCCACATATATTTCATCTATGAAAAATTTAATTAACTATATTATAAAATGTATGTATGTATGTGCTACATAGTATTCCTATGAAATTCAAGTTTATTAAAACTAAAGAAACTCACAATTCATTGAGTAAAAAAAAAGAATATATACATAATATATAGTAACTATATACATCAACTATATAAGAAATTCAAAGAAAGAATTCAAATGAAGTGCAAAAATCGAGATCAAATAAAATTTTAGTGAACACGTCACAACTAGATATAGCACTTCTACGAAAACTATATATAATTATGTCCCGGAATATATTTTGCGATTTGAAATATTCACATGTGTATTGCAATCAGACGACACGAACAAACGAAACTACACACATGTAGTCATTATAAATAACTTAACATTATGTTAATAACTTAACTTAGCCCTCACTCTGTGATGCCGTTACTTATGATGCTCTTAGAACCCGATATGTTTTGTATCCTGTAAAGTTAAAATATATTTCAATAAATACTCTCAATAAATGACTAATGCCCGGGTTCTGAGGTTCCTAATTATTAACTGCTCATTAGCAGAAGTAACAAATATAAAAATTTAATTTATAATTAAATATAATTGAAATCTTTTTCAATTTTACAGAAATAAAAAACTTTAATTTTTGTTGGACTGTCAGTCGGATATATTAGGTGTCTACTTTCTGTTTTTTGTCAGATCAGACGTCAAACAACTATCAAATAGATAAACACTCCATTTTGATTAGTTAAGTGGAACCAAATTTATAATATTTTATGTAATTTATCATATGATGGTGTCTTCAGAATCGCAATTTGATATGATAATGAACCGATACCTCTATGGAACAGATAAACCAAAAATAGTGCCTCAGAAACCGGGCATAAATTATATAGAAATTATCACGTCAATCTGCGAGTTGAATGTAAGTTTAAAAATTAAAATAACTTAATACAAAGAATGTAACTCTGTAATAAACATATTTAAAATATTTACTGAAATAAAGTGAAAAGATACCGAAATAATCAATCAATCTGTCCAATTCCCTATCTGTAGAACTCAAGTTAAACTAACTTATACATATACATACTGCCTCCTGGGAGGAAGGAAGAAACATGTGTATATGTATTTAGTGATATGTTTATTTTTGTCTAACTAGTACAAAAAAAGAAAAAAACTGTTGCATTCAATATATAATGCGCAGTACTAACCCTGAGCTGGGGGGTGCTGGCGCCTCGAGACCCATGAGAGCGAGCGAGCGCAGTGCGACCCGCGAGCACTGCTCGTGCGAGTGCTCGGTGGAGGGACCGCCGCCGTGACACATCACCGGCGGCTGCGTCGACAGCGACACCAGCGACAAGTACTCGCCGTGGTTACGCTTCAAAATAGTCAACGAAACATTTACCACAAACCCGCACCACAATCAACATTTATATAATTTTTTTATAGTAGCTCGGCCCATTGACGGTAAGATTTAATCACAAATGAAGGTGTGAAGTACGACATTGAGACCAGTAAAAGCATTCGAAAATTTTAGAATATAATATTTGTGTATCAATAGTATTAAAAAAAAATTAATTCATTGACGTCTGCGCTAGTGGAATAGTTGCTTAATAAATGATATTTTAAAAACTGAGATGTATGTACCTTCGGAAAATCCGAGAACTGCACCGTAAAGCCAAGTAATTGTGACAAATACATAAGTTGGTCTTTAGCGCCCGGTGTGTTGCCGCCCGAAGCATTCGTCTCACTAACGCCTATTAAATACAAAAATGTTCATTTTTAATTTATTTCAGTACTAGATGTTGTTGATGTTGACTTGGCGTATTTTTTTTTTATGTTACAAAAATTATCTTATGTCATATTGTATAATATAAACGACTTCTATACCAAATTTATATAGAATCCGTCCAGCCATTTGAGTGTGAATTGATAGATAACATTTTTAATAATATACTTTGACATTTATAATATGTATATGTAATTCGATTTCAATAACTGAATTATTCCAGTTCACTATTACTTACAATTTACTCCAGATGACAATTTCATATCTCATTGACCAGTTATAAAAACTACAGAGTAAATTGACACGCACCAATGTCAAACTCGAAAATAATGTTGCTACATAATTTATTTTTATAGTGTCGTGCTAAAATTTTAAATACTGAATTGAGGGTTTTCATTTACTCATTGACATTTTTAATAATATACTTTGATATTTATAATATGTATATGTAATTCGATTTCAATAACTGAATTATTCCAGTTCACTATTACTTACAATTTACTCCAGATGACAATTTCATATCTCATTGACCAGTTATAAAAACTACAGAGTAAATTGACACGCACCAATGTCAAACTCGAAAATAATGTTGCTACATAATTTATTTTTATAGTGTCGTGCTAAAATTTTAAATACTGAATTGAGGGTTTTCATTTACTCATTGACATTTTTGATTGTTTATCCAACACATTCGAATAACTTACTATTATCATTAGATAAAAAAGAGCTGCGATTTTGTATCCCTTATTCGGATTTTTTTTTTCAGAAAAACTGTTATACGGTTAAATGATTAGTTCAGATTGGCGACATAACTATTTCAAAAAACACAATAAACTAGCAACACATGGAATGCGGTTTTACTCTGTAGAAATAAAAAATATACTTTAGGTAAAAAATTGAAATTTACCATTATGTTGGACAGGATGTGTACGCTGGTGATAGTCCATCAGCAGCACTCCGGGCACCGGCTGCCTCACCTCCCCGCCTTCATTTTCATTCTCCTATAAAATTAAATGATGAAGGAACTATGGGACATGCCTCATTTCATTACACAGGTTTTATCTTCTATGTTCCGAAGAGTTGTTTGATTTAATCCTATCACTTTTCTTCCACTACAAAACCACGCCAGCTGGTGTACGGAGCCACAGCTACGTGGTAGCATTCATCACGGTACAAACAAAGAAGTTTGCAAATATTCATCTTTGCGACTGTCGAAAAAACTGTCACCGAGGCGCGACGGTCGATGATATTTGTGGACTGTACCGTAATTACCATCAAATACTGAAGTCATTTTATCCATATAATTAAAAAAAACTTGGCAAATCAATCTAAACCTTTACATTGCCCTTTTCAATGTTATCAAATTAAGTCTGAATTATATGC
Source organism: Saturnia japonica (assembly GCA_033032175.1). Taxonomy (NCBI): domain Eukaryota; kingdom Metazoa; phylum Arthropoda; class Insecta; order Lepidoptera; family Saturniidae; genus Saturnia; species Saturnia japonica. Next base: position 16,139,884 of record CM065311.1, on the reverse strand, counting down.
AAGGCAATACCAATGAATTTTTCCGATTTACTTAATTTATAATACTAATTTGAATTGTTAACACTATCGTTTGACAGCAAAGCAAAATATCATAAGAAAACTTGAATGTATAAAATATGTAGAACTGTTCATTACTCGGCGTTTGACATCGCCAATATGTTGTGGGATTGAGCGGTGTTTAGACCCATGCCTTCCTTCAAGAATAGGCCTTTGCCAAAAAGTGGAACATTTACATCTATATATGACGTCGTGAGGAGAAATCATCAGACTCTTTTCTAAGCATATTGCTTGCACGGAGGACTGAGAATAAGGTTTGGTTAAGTTTATATGGAGGAATGCAGAAAGTTAAAATTTATATATATTATCTGATACTAATACATTACATCATATTAAATAATACTTCCCCAATCAGTGCCATTGAACTTAGACCCCCCCAAAATATTGACATTGCAAGATATAATATTCATTGTTTAGGTTCATACTACAAATGTTAAACAGAAAATAGTCTAAAAAAGCGCTGGTTAATTATTAACATGCAAGTAGTTATGAGTTATAGTGGAAAATATTTCCGATCGAACAGTATTCTCACTTTTTGTTTGTTTTCAGTGGAGTTGAGTTTATTCGAGTCAATGGTGGTTAAAGAGTTTGCATCAGTATTGGTATTCGAGGGTGTTGTAGGCCGGTTTGTACTTATACCCTTTTCCATTGATAGTAGAACATCTGAAATAAACAAAAAAAGGAACAGTAAGTTAATAAAATTGTATGAAAGAAGTTTGCACATATTATTATGAAACCTGGTTAACATTTATTTATACCACAGAGTGATATTATGTATAGTTTGTAATGCTCGAATCATTTTCTGAATCTTTTATCTACAAATAATCTGCTAGTAAAATTCAACCCTTTTCTGTCTCTACAGATAGATTGCTTATCATTTCTTTATTATTGAGATATTTCAGTATGACATAGGAACTCATTCATTTTTAATTTTTAAGAAAATAAATCATTTTGAGAAGTTAAGACGACAAAAGTCTGTGGTCGGGCTTAGCTTGCATGCATTTTCGTAAGAAATTCGGTCGCGCGAACACACGTAAACGATCCCAATACTTTAAATACAATGAAGTGATACGAGTTAGTCGTACTTATACGCGCGTATACTTCTGACTTGCGACGCTAATTCAAACTTGTAACGATATTTTGCTACACTCATACTTTCAAATTACAAAATGGTCAATGAAAAATTTATTAATTTAATCTTTGGACAGAAATAATTGAGAGATCAAATTGATTCAACATTATGTATACGTGACCATCAACGCAAGGCATGGAAAGAAATATGGAAAAACATTAAACTGATCATAAAATATCATCAATACAACCATAAAACTAAATTTCTCGTGGAGAAAAACATACCCGTACCAGTTTGGACGTACTTTGACGTAAAATACAATTTGGTAGTGAGCCCGCCTAAAGATTTACATTACTATGCATTTAAGGTAATAGTTGTTTGAAGGCAGTTATAGTATGTGTGTGGATACAGACTCTGCGCTGCTCGTCGCTTGGCAATCTTCTTGTTGGGTCCGAGTCCGGTGGCGGAGTGCGGCGGCGCGTCGCACTGCACGAGGAACTCACGCCGTCGCGCCGCGCCGCGCTCCTCCACGACGCGGTATTGCGGGGAGCGAGCGCGCGCCGCGTGACGCGCCACCGCCAACCGAGAGATCGGGTTCTCGCTGCTGCCGTTAGCGGCGCCGCAACCGCTGCCCCCCGTCCCACCCGCACTCGTCTCGACACCCTCCTACGTAACATTACTCGACTATTACAAAACGTACAGGTACAGTATTTATGACCAACATCCTAACCAGTGCCTGCCATCTTTTAACTAAAAACCGTTAAAGTCGTTAAACCCAAAAAGTTATTTCGGAGAAAAAGCAAAAAAAACTTGAAAATCGTTGTTTCTATAATACTGTTACGACCTGTTACAACCGATTACAAAAATTGAAAATCTTGTTCCCGAAATATCTCGAAGCAACTACAACCTTCTCAGGACTTCGAAATAATGTTCGCGTCGTAAAGAACCAAACGCGCATGTTTGTGTAAACATCGCAGTTTACACACACATGTATAGGGCTTATCGCCTCAATTACGTCATCGAGTAGGCATAGCAACCAAACGTCGAGAAAGTTAGCGATGATAAACGATTTTTCTGCGATCGTTTAGTGTAGGTAATTAAGCGGCTCAGGCGCGTCGCCGAGGCAGTTCAGTTTTGAATTACAAGGCGATAACAACGAGCGATAAAATAAAGCGAAACCACAGTGAAATAAATAACAGTGTTGTGAGTTCGTAAAATTTGTAACTATGTAGAATTTGAATAAAACTTCTTCACGTCAATCATCGACATTTTTATTACCCACGGGTGTAACAATACTATATTATTATAATATTAATAATAATTTATTTCATTATAAAATTAAATTAAACTAAGATTAACATAACTGTTAAACACATTATTAACATTTATTACCATGCATGAAATAAGGTCTTAATCCGCGAGTGGACTGTGTGTTTATAAATTAAAGTAAATTACTGAGTAATATTGGTCTATAGATAAAAAGCCTAAAACAATACAAATCAGGAAAAAGTCGTTGTTTATTTATTAAATTTTTCCTTTGGAAAATTAATGTTTTTTGTCTGCAAGTCACGTGATATGAAATCGTGATACTACCATTCAAGAAAAATTAACATTGGACTCTTGTGTGAATTCCGGAGAGTTGTCACATTATGATTACGTCACGGGACTATAATGACGCATTTTTGTGGTGTATTTTTTATCTATATTTAAATATATTTTTTAATCACTTTTTAGGGTGTAAGATTGATTTTATTTTGTTCCTAAACAAAGTGTACAACATGCGTGTACAACATACAAAGTGTTTAAAATAAGTTTTCTAAAGTTGTCTACTCCCGGATTTACAGCCGATACAGACAAACACAAATAACCTAATGATGGAATTACCTTGACAAGGTTCCTAGGCTTCTTCTTGGCGGGGTGTGTCCTGCGGCGTGGGTCGGTGGCGGGACGCGCGCGCAGCGCTGCGGCCGGCCAGCGGCAGCGCATCTCCTCCAGCATACGCTCGGCTGCGCGACGCTTCGACACCTTCTTGCCGTTACCCTCGCCTTCGGTTTCTAGCTCGCCCACCGTGCACAGCGTCACGAATACCTAAAAAAATATTTATAGATTTTCTAATCTTTCTATCTTGATCCTTTCACGTCAATTTAACCATATATAACGCAAATAGATGTAAGACTCTCAAGTGCAACTGCCAGAACAAACTTACATGCACATAATTATAATATTATACAGACTGGATTTTTGAGATAGGGCAGTAAGGGTAGGTGATACGTTAACTATTGTAGCTAGACGAAAACTTGTCTCATCGTCTTTGTAGCCACGATGATTTCCTATGAAATGTTTGGAAAAAGTTTTGTACGATTTCTAACATTTTTAAAACTCTAATCTCAGTTGGTCCCATAGAATTTATTGATCCCTATAAGAAACAAGATCAACTGACATGAAAAAAGGTTTTTGTGTAAATTTCCCATATCTTGCTAACAGTAACTTAAAAAAAACTAAAAATTTTCTTGTATCTACAACGGCTAAGGTACCTTCCCTTACTGACCCATCTCAAAAATCCAGCCTGTATATAAACTTATACACTTGGTGACAGATTTTTAACGGAGGGGTGACAGTTAGCCAGGTGGATATTAGAAAGTGTCTTGCCACCATGATATGGTTTCACTGTGATGTTTTTCTTCACTAAATAATTAGGCCCATTGTAAGATTTGAATCGACATTGATTGATGCAGTGTTCGAACAAGCTTACCACCTGACCCATCATTGTTTTGTATCATAAGTTACAATGGGTGGATATAATATAGTATACGATTTATTATTTATGGCTGAATATTTCTATGAACAGACTATTTTACAGATTTACAGATTCTAATTGTTCATAGAATAACATGAAGAAATTACAATATCCTTAGTAAACTATTCCATGAAAGAAATAACTGAATGTGAAGATAAACATCTTTTAGCAATATAAAACATAACATACCCTCATATGAGGTGGACCATGTTCCGATTTGACTGTAAATTGCACAGACAAGTTTCGCTTTAATGCAAGCTCGTGCACCAAAGATACTGGAGATTTCACATCAGAATTCAGCAAATCAGCTTCGTCTATAATAAAAAAATATAAAGTCATATGCATACAACATTTTGTAAAAACTAAGAGATATAAAAACTCAATAAATATACAACAGATGCAATGTGGGTAACTCGCCACAAGATGAATCAACAACCTGATGATGGTTGTGGAAACTGCTGAATGCGAGCAGCACAGGACCAGTCATTGTGATTATCTTCATTTGGGAGAGGCCTATATCCTGTAGTGGAGGTCTTTTGGTCGAATGGATAGATAAATGGGTGTATACTGCTTACTTAGTTGGTATTATATTTATAAAAATTCCTGTTAAGCCATGAATACAAAATAGATAATTGGACTAAACCATACCATTCATTACAAATGGTACTCACATGAACCAATATCATGATAGTACAACATGCAGCATACTGTAATTGCTCTCATAATCTCATACAACACAAATTATCGAATATTGCGGGAGTCAAGGTTGGGCTTGCGACTAGTAAAAAACTAATAAAATTATTATTTATCATAAACAAGAACAAGCACAAATTTCCTGCTAAAAGTTTGTTCTATGGGTTAAAACTCTCGTTCTCTTTTTAAAATAATATATCGGCACATTGACGATACTGTCCCTGATAATAAGCACAGCACAGCCCAACACAACGGCGACCACCGAGAGATCTAAATACATTGAAAATACCTATCCATGAAAGTCATGAAACTATATAGTTTTTAGTGATGCGATTTAATTCAACAAGTGCGTAATAGTTACAAAGTGCACGTGTACTGACTAGCGTCAAGATCGGCCGGCGCCGTGTCGGCGTGCGGCGATCCGTTGGGAGGTTGGTCAGCACGCGGGTCCGGCGGCGGGCGTAGGTCACGTAGTGCGCGCGCCGCGGCGTCGTGCCGCGCGGCCTGCGGCGTGGGCCCCTCACCGAGCCAGGCGCTTCCGCCGACCGCGACGCGTACGCGGTACACGAGCGCAGCGCCGGCCGGCACTAGCCGCGGGTACACGGACGGCAGGAACGCGCCGCGGAACGTGCGCCCGCCGGTGACGCCGATACCGCCGCCGCGTCCGCTCGCCACCGCCGGTATCGACGTGTACACCGCCGGTTGACATAACTTCATCGCGAGCGCGTTCAGCTCGACTGTCGGCATCACTGTGCAACAATTATTACTACTTATATGAGCTCGGCAAATTCACAGCGCTATATTTCATGGTAAGCACAACACAATTTAAACACAACACTATATCGACAATCCGACAATCCAACACTCTCATGCTTCAATCTCTTCATGTTGCACTTGAAGGATCCAATGTCATAAGGAGGGAATGCATACTATACTTTTTTGTAGTAATTAGACTAAACTTTTACAAATATATTGAATTTGAAAATTAAATAGTATTAATAAATATAGCATTAAAGTAATGAAGGCTCCATGGTAGTATGTTCAGACCCAACCACAATTGATGCTTAACTTTCGAAGAATATATATATCAAGATGAAATAACAACATGGTAGTAGAGGTTTTTTTGTAATGCCTACCTGGGGCTAACTACCACCCTCTTTGAGGATCAGTGGCCAAGGTTCTATGAGTGCACTTGAGAGCCAGTCTCTCTCTAGGCTTAATTCTGTCATCTTAGATGACATGGTACCTTAACATCAGATAAAAACACATTAAAATTATTTAATTTTTATGTTTATGTGAGTTTTTCTATATGTATATATGGTGGCATATGGCTATGTGTATAAGGTGGCAAACAAACATACGGTCGACCTGATGGTAAGCGGCTACCGCAGGTTTGTAATACCATAGGTATAACTAGCGCGTGGCTGACATTGCACTCCTTTAACCCCAAGGATTCCTACTGTGACTACGTTAATACAGATGTAAATTTAAAAAAATGAAGGAGCCTTATAGTATTCATATACATTAAGTAACATCTGACTTAATATTTATGTATAAAATTTACACAGTTAACAATTAGTTTATATAACTATATACTACACACTTTATAAACATGTTGGTTAAGCACACAGCTGATGTGTTCTCCTTCTCTCTTTCCCTTTCTCTTTCTTGTCACACACGTGCACACACTGTTGGTTGACAGTACCAACCTCTTGAAAAATGGGTTGGTACAATCTGACTACTACACTACCACCGCGCGCGCTTATTGGTCAAATCAAAAACCCTACTTCCTGTTACACACTTCACACACGTCCTTTTCACGAAATCACTCCCACATATTGCAGAATAGCGAAGGGAAGAATGATACACATTAAAAAGTGATGAAAAGGTAAGAATATTTATGGGTACCGGAATGCCTGTGGTGCGGATGTGTGGCGGGGTGCTGTGAGAGGGCGCGGGGCGGAGGTGGCGGGTACCCGGTAGCGGACAGCGCCGCGCTCGCCGCCGCGTGCTGTGCGCGCTTTATCGACGACCCCTGCGAGTATCATACACACACACACACACACATAATATTATATTTAAATCGCAAATGAGCTTACGGCCCATTCACACGTACATCGGTCATTGGCCATTCGTTATTAATAACGATTCGTCAATGACGGATAAACAGTTCACATTTCTATATGAAATCGTCATTTAGTTAGTAACAATTTGTGATAAATGACAATTTTTTTTGACATTTATTAACCAAATAGTGAAAAATAAAACGATCGGACAAAAACGGACAATTGATTCGTATTTTTCGAAGTATTCAATACAATGCCATATGATATTTATGCAAAGTATGAAATACACCTCCGATCCGATTTGAATATCACGTAGCAGTTTTTGGCAGAATCTCTAAGTGTCATGGGAAGATTTTTGTTTTAAATTCTTAAATTTATGTTATTTGGCCCTGTAATATGTAATTTTGGCGGCATTTTAATTGCAAAATATGAAAAAAGGTGATTGTGCTCCTCTGACTCTGTCTCTAAATAGTCATTCTCGAAATAGCAATCAAAAGACCGGCTAGGCATTCTATAGAATGCCGGTATTTCATACATTGCCTATAACATATAATACTATAAATACACAGGTGATATAAATTAATCTCACCTCAGCTGTATATTCTTCAGTATCACCTAATCGCAGTGTGACTGTGAATACTTTCTTGTGAGCTGGTCCTGCTTCTGATGTGAGGCGGTATTGGTGTTTTATCTATAGGAAAATAACAGATTTTTTACCTTTTAATTTTCATTTTATAATCTTCTACAGTGTAGGAACATGCATTTATGGAGTAACTAAATTTTTACTGTATATTTATACTAGCTGGTACGCGCGACTTCGTCTGCTTATTATTTGATATACACAGATCGTTTTCGCAACACGACAAACCAAAAGAAAATCATATATGGGATCGTCACTATGTGTATGGTGGACGCGATACCTATCACCCCGCTATATTACTGTATATGCACCGGCTGATTTCGGAACACGACAAAGTAAAAGAAAATCGTACATGGGTTTATCACTGTTTGTATGGTATTGTCATTATATGCCAAAACGAAACCAACACATGAACCGTCCCAATAAAAGTTACAACAGTACAAACAACAAACATACAAACTTTACATTTACAGTGTAAACTCTTTATAACAAAACTCAAGGGACTGAGCATTTTTTGTCGTTATAGAGAGTTACCGTTATATGGAGTGAACAAAAAAACAACCAAATTAACAAGAATTTTTAATATGTATGTCTTAGATAATAAATTCTTATAAATTATTGTTTACACATATAGTCTGATAACTTTGTCTGACGTTTTTTGCTATGCCAGTAATTGTTTTGTATTATTTTATGTATTCTATTCATATCTAATCTAACACTAATCGCTTTCCGTTTACTGGCCATGTTAAAAGTTTCAAAGTAGGTTTACGACTGATAATATGATAGGTACCCAGTATGCTTGATCGAAGACCATCACTTCCGAGAAAACAATGCGTCATACTGCACGTGTTCAAGGCAATTAAGGATAACAAAAGCTAGACCGACCTCGGATGTTTCGGAGCTTCAAAGTCTTTTGTTACCTGATAACATAACATAAACAATAATACCGATAATAAATATTTACTGTCTAAAAATATGAACACATTTCTTCGTAATAGAGAATGGCGTATCGCTATAAAGAGTGTTTCAATATGTGGGTTTCAACGCAAACCAACCAAGTTGGGCTCACTTCAACGTTATAGGGAGTTTATCGTTATAAAGAGTTTACACTGTATTATATTTGTAGGATAACACCGGTTAAACTATGAATTTTACCGTGATAAAAAGTACCCTATTTGTTATTCCAGGTCATATACTATCTGTGTGCCAAATTTCATTCAAATCCGTTCAGTCGTTTTTGCGTGATTGAGTAACAAACATCCAAACATACACATTTTCACATTTATTATATTAGTAGAATAATAAGTTAAATTGATATTTAATTCCAAAATAACATCTTTTTCCTAAATTCATATGAAAGGATATACAATACCTAATAAAAAAAGCCAAATTAAAAAAATTCTGTCTGTCCGCCTGTTTGTTTCAGGTAATCTCCGAAACGGTTGGACCGTTTCGGCTCTAATACAAAACAAACTAGTCATAATGAATCAATCGGACGGATAAATGGCTTACGCTGATTAAACCATAAGAGATATTATGTAAAATTAATGTACTACATAATTGTAAACTTTATAGGACCTACAAAAAAGTCAGCGCGAGTCATATACTATATATATCTTCTAAGGAACATACAGAAAAAGCATTTTGAAGCGAACGAGCAAAATTCCCGCGTGTGCCCGATTGATGGCATTGTCATGTAAGATCAGGTAATATTGTGTCCAAAGCGCTATAAAACCTATCACGATAAAGAAAAATAAAAAAGAAATCAAATTATTGTCTACCTTATTGTACCTGGCCAACTCATTGACCAGGCACATAGGAGTTTTCTCTTTACTGTTGGCCTGGACGGCAGTCGGGCGCGCCGCCTCTCCGTCGCCCGGCGCCGTGTTCGCACTACTGCTCTCGTCAGGGCTCGTGTTAACGGTAGTGCTTGCGTTCGATGCTATGTTCACATTCGCAGTCGCGTTCGCACTCGCCTCCGGCACGTTCATACTGCTCGTGTTCGTTGTGACCGTGCTTGGCACTGTCGACACTGCTATATCATTTAATTTATTATTTAGCATTATAATATTAATAATATTTATTTATTTATTATTCAATAATAATAATTTCACAGGGTACAGTTGCAGATGATAATTATATCAAATCACAAACATCTTCAAGACTACATACCACACCGCTTGCTTATGCCTGTCATTGCTTCATATCATTTTAACCAGGATTGTAGGAATACCGATACTACGGATACGATATACATCGGGGTCACTTCTTATTTATTTATCAGCCAATATCCAACAATTTCAAATGCACGAAGCAATAGCAAGTGGAAAAGCAGCGCATGATTGCCATCTTCATTAGGCATTATAACATTTTGCACCTATTATTAATGATGTTCTTTTCAATAACAATCCTTTTGTGGTTGGGTTTTATTAACAGAAAAAGAAATTAAATATCAAATATCATTAAATGATTATGGCATGTTTCCTACATAATGAAGACATATACAATCACCCCAAAAACTTCTCCACCGCTCAGGTAAAAATCTGTAGGAGATTGATTACATTCTTCATTTTTTTTTTTATTTGATACTAAACTTTCGATATTGGTATCGCAGATAATTCACTTCAATAATCGGTATCAGTATCGTAAAAATGAAGTATCCTTATATGCCTAATTTTAACGCCAAGTTTTTAAACAATATATTAATTGTGTACAAAAAAAAGAACATTTAGTACATGAAAGCATTTCTACCACTAATAAGACGGATTATCATACATAACATTGCTAGTGTCTACCGAAATTGTAAGATAATAAGATGTTAATCTAATCTACTCTAAATGAAAACACACATACAAGACAAAAATAAAAAAGTGAAAACATTTAATCGAAATTAACTGACCAAAGTCAGACCCAAGCTTTGTCGGCGTCGAGAAAATCGATGGCGATGAGGATCTGCACAAACCTAATATCATAAAAATTAAGTGTTATTTTTTTAAAATTTCTTATATTATATTTACTTAGGACTGGAACTCAGAGGTAGGACAATTTACACATTATGTCAGAAACTAGCTGTGCCCTACGATTTCACCAATGTTAATTGTGTCTGACAAACACCGCGCCGCCAATGTACCCATGTAGCCTATCATAATTGTTCCCACTTCCCGTAAACACAAATTATTTTAATTTTCTATTATCTCCTAAACTATGTGTCTAAATAACAAGCTACGTTCATCTAGACATAAAATTGCCTTTCTGATGAAGTAACTTTTGTTCCTAAGGATTAATATGCCATGCCCAAAAATAATGCTCATAACTCTATTATTAATCTTCAACAATATTTTTTAACTAAATATCCTATTATGGTTTATGTATAAGATAAAGGCATATTAGTCACAGACATTTTTAAAAATATACTAAAGACAAGTTAGTTACTTAGCAACAGACTTTTAATTTTGAGAATGACAACTAACCATTCCTGTAGTTTTACACCATGGTATAATGTTATTATGATGTTTTCTTACATACAAAGTTCACACTCATTGTAGAATTTGAACACATGTTACTAGAAAAGGCATCTAAGAATGCTCCTGATATCTGACAGGCCTCATGGCACAGTGGTAGTAAATGCTACTATTGAGCCGAGAGGTCGCGGGTTCGATCCCCGCCCATGACTAACTTTGTGTGATGAGCATAAATGTCAGTTGTGTGTGTCTGGGTATTAAATAACTATATATGTATGTATGTATATCAGCTGTTTAGTTACCATATTACAAGCTTTACTTAGTTTGGAATTAAATGGCCGTGTGTGAAATTGTGTCCTGATATATTCCTCATATCTATAACTTTTATTAAAAAGAAAATTTTAGTAAGCATGGTCTATGTATAATCAGTAATGAACCCTCACGTGTGTGTTGCATGGGTGCAGGTTGCCCAGACTGAGAGGATTGCATAGGCTGGTTGTGGCGAGGCTGTGGGAAGGGGCCAGACACTATGGCGCTGCCTAGTCCATAACCTCCACCCATATATGGGCGTCTCAGCGGCTTCATTTGTTGCTGTAACATTTTTTAAAACAAATCTTTAACTGGTATATAGTTTTTTTTATAGTAAAATATGATGAAAAGGCAAATTTTAAATAAACCTAAAATACACTAATAATTATACCATTTCCATTTCTTTATTTTCTCGATGACAGCTTCTGTGAAAACTTGAAGAAGCGTCTTTTTTACATTATGTATGCATTATTTTATAAAAATATGACCTTTACACACATACAAGGTTATACCAGAGTCGGAGAAACTGATAGGGATGGAGCTATATCGATAAACGTAACATAATTACTGACCTGATATTTTTTTACAAAATGTAAGAAACCAAACTACTGCCGAATACTTTTGTACAAATTTCTTAACTAATATTATATTTCATTACAAGATGTTACACATATTAATTCTTGATTGATAATGCCAACTTCTTAAAAATTTTCGAAGCTGTTGTAAAATAAGTAGGTATAAGTAGGTACTCCACAATGAAAATAAATAATTATAAGGACAGGTAATCTTTATTTATTTATTTTAATCAAAATCTGATGAAACATCAGTCACTGATGAGCTCTCCCCAACATTTATTATAAGTTCCTATAGTTTCATGAATAACAACATGAATTTTCCAATCCAATGTTATAATGTTTTGGGTTCTTCTCATAATTTTTTCCCAGTTTTCGGCAGTTACTTCCTCACATGCATTTTTTAATAAATCTAACATCTTGTTTGCTGTAAAAGGGGGATGGGTATTGTTTCGAGCGTCGTGTCCGTTGATTTGTGCCCATATTAGTTATATAGCATTGTACTGGCAATCATACGGCGGAAGTCGAAGAACCCAATGACCACATTCGGCAGCTATTTCGTCGATAACATATCTTTTAGGGAGGCTTTTTTTCGATTTTAAAATATTCACTAATTGTACTTTTAATAAAGTACTATCCACATTTTCGCCATAACGTTGGAGCCAGTCAATTATCTTTTGTTTTTTATTGGCCTGTGTCGGCATTTTATCAATTTGTCTGGAGTTATATGTAGCGTTGTCCATAATAATACACAACATAACGTATGGATAATGTGGAAAAACTCAGCGAACAGAAATGTAGTGACTAGCACTACCGTCTTGTTGAGAGTGACTGGTTAAAACAAATCCAAAATTGCGGTGGGCCATTGAGTGTTCCCACCTTGAGAAAATATATTTGAATGTTTTTGTTGTATTTGTTTTTGTTCAAAATATAATAAATATATGCGATCAATATCATTACTTATTTGGTCACAACACTACAACTATCAAATTAGAACTGTCATTGAAAATACAGAAATGGAAATGGTATAGAGATAACAAAAATAAAACATGAGGATGAGATTGCTGGTTACAACAATGCCTAGCATATAAATGTCCTTAAAACATTATGTAGTCTCATTTTCATCATTAAAACATTCTTAAGTCAGAAGAATTTGATACAGAGAGAAAATCTACATCAATATTGAAGAAGAAACAAAAACTACACACAAAAGCATGAACCACAATGACTTAGATTATTTTTATTATGGATTTGTCATACTCACTTGTGGTATATTGTGATGTTGTCCTGGCGGATGATGCAGCATAGCTCTGATGGGATGTGGTGGGCGCTGTGTAGGCCCATGGTGTGGTGCCACTCCCATGGCGCCCATACCGCCCATAGCTTGCCCATGTGCATTCATACCTCCACCTGCTTGTGATGGGCCTAAAGGCACCCTTAACAACAGAAACAATCGAACTTATTCATTTATCATATTCTAAAACATTTTCCAAATTATGGCACAGCACAAAATAAAGCAACACTGATAGGATATGAAACCTTTAAAATTCAAATACTAGTTAAACACAAGGGAATAAAAGTAGGGTTAAAAAAACCTATATTATCTCTCCAGACTACTAACTATTGTTCAATGGATTTTATATATAAATATGGGTGAAGAAAGATCATAGCTTTCATTGGTTGACCTCTGTACACCAACTGAAATTGTCATATGTTTCATTATGATATGCATTCACAACCAGTATAAGCAACAAAGAATACCCACAAAAGACCCTCATGGTATTAACAAATTACACAAAATTTGCATATCAATGCTTGTCCATTCTGTATCTATAAATAAAACTTTGTAAGATGGTGTCAAAATTTGAATTATCCATACCACACTATCATATATACAAGCTGTGCCATATGGTTTCACTCGTGTTAGATATGAATAACCAAAAATCCATTATTAGAGATGTCCTACATCATAGAAACTATCTGTGTGCAAAATTTCAACCCAATATGTTCAGTGGTTTGAGCTATGTGGTGATAGGTGCAGTCAGTCAGTTTCCTTTTAAATATTACTGACATGACATAAAGTAACTTATAATTGAGTGCTAACAAATAATCATTTGTTTTATAATGTTGGTAAATTTTTCAATATATTATTTATTGATCAGCATGTGAATGCTACCAAATTTCATAAGAAACTAGTGTATTCCAAGGAAACAACACCTAACCTCAAACAAATAAATAAACATAAAGAGTGAAAATACTTCAGTCTACTGTGTCAATTTAATTATAATAAATAATAGATTCACAAAAATGCTGCAAAATGTTCAAATAGATGTGGATTAACTTTTATCAGTACAAATTGATTCAGTATATTATAAAATGATAATAATATAGCAACCTATTTCAAATGTATTGATGGCTTGCTTATTTGAGATAATATCTTACAGTAGAAATTTCTGCATGATAAAGAATGACTTAGCATTAATCTTATTATATTAAATGAGCAATTCTTGTATACATATATATGTAATTGGTTTCTTGGAAATGGCTCCAATGATTTGGCTGAAACTTTGCATTTAGATAATGTTTTACATTCCAAGTATACCTAAATAGGTGTTTTTTTTAAGACACAGAGCGAAGCTCGGTCACCCAGATATATAATATAATGTGCGACATATGACAATAATATAACACAGCATATATTGTAAAAAAGCAAGATTTAGCAATCAGTGTTGAGATGAATATTTATATGCAAAGCCATTAATAACCTTTATCCTAATCACTTGTTGTTATAAAGAGTAATCATAGATAGATTTGTAAACGAATAAATAAAGAGATAATAAATTAGCAAATAAAACAGTAAAAAAGCCGTTCATTACCTAGTCAGTGTTACGTGCCTGTTCTCCCGGTGGAGCTGATGGGGCGGCATCTGATGATGAGCGGGCATCGTCTGGTGACCACCAATATGCTGCGGCGGATGGCCAGACATCGGCTGATGATGCATATTCGGGTGATGCATCATCTTGAACTGTTACCACCAAACAAACTAGAAATCACCAAAACACTGAAAACTCGAACAAACAAAAATCATTACTATCTGAATGCCTCACCTAAACCACAAACCACGGGAATTCAATCCTCAAAATACACTATACACATGCATCCGCTTACAAATCAAGCCACTGTAAATCTATTTTGGCAAACAGTAAAGAAAATCGTTTCGTTCAACATGCGGCCATGTTAAAAATGTTGATTGTTGCTAGGGATGAATTAGAGGTGTAACGAATATATTCGTCATAGGTACAGGGATTATAATACGCGCCACGAACTAATATATTGTTATAAACGAATACAGACTAATAGGTAACCAAATATTACTCAAATAATAGGGACCCGTTTCACGATCCGCGCGGCGAGTCACCGCAAAGCACCTCTCTCTTTGTCCGTTAAAGAAAGGCGCATCTTGCGAGTAAGCGAGATAACTACATGATTTAAAACTTCGTGTAGAAACGACCGCTGGCTGCTGGCTTATCGTATGCGCAGCTAGGTATGTATAGTAATGACATCATTATAAACTTCGGGCTTCATATGAAAACTGCATGGGTTGGTAACACAGTAAGCAAGCAATGAGAACAGAATCAGATCAGTGTATCAGCTAATACGAATATTACTTATATTAATTTGTAATTTTTGTATTAGGTATCTATGGGTATTTCGTATTATATTAGCGGTACCTTCAGTTTCTTGTAACTAGCTGCGATTGCATACATGTTATTGTATGTATATATATCCAGAATTTCAAAATGAAATATTTATTGTGTTTAGAATCCACTAAAAAGCAAATCCACTGACGTTTTTATGTAAATAAAATTGTAACAAAAAATACAGAATAATCAATATTTGGTAGACTTTTATGTCATATTTTTAATATACCATACTCAGTGGCGTAGCTAGCATAGGTGGCACCCGGGGCGGATTTTATAGGTGTCACCCTAAAACTCAATCGAAACTGTTAAAATAAAAAAAGTTATAATCATTTACGTTTTATTAAAATACGAGTACCTATTACAAATATTTCAATATTATGTGAAACAAAATTACTTTGTTAAAAAGTAAAATTTCTTCCTTCTAGCTTTGACACTAGCGAACTCCGAAATCACGTCTTCAAAATTTAAATTTTGTGTTGCTTCATATTCTATCGTAAATACCAAGATTGTTTAATCTGGTTTCAGTCATTGTAGACCGCAAGTAATTTTTAATTAATTTTAATTTGCTTAAATTTCTCTCACATGAAGCAACTGATGCACATATTGTTATAAATAACTTTATTGCGACCGTTAGATTTGGAAGTGATTCTGTAAAATCCCATTCCACAATAAATTTCAAAAAGTCCAGTGTCACCCAATTAGAGACAGTAATATTAGCTGCTTTTAAATGTCTTCTCAATCTTGGTATTTCTAAAAGGAGTTCTGTATCTGATACTTCATCGTAAAGGTTAGTAAATTTTGATATAGCAAATTTTAACTGTTCAGTGTTTGCCGAAAGCAAGGTCTTTGACTGCACAATGAAGCTACGTCTTTATAACTTTAATATTGAATCTGTCAAGACATTCTAACATGTCCTTTTGAAGTTCCGCTCTAAGTGTAAGTCCAGCATCGGTGGACGATGCTAACTCACCGGGCCTGCGTTTCTTGCGACGAATTCGTCGTTCCATCGAAATATTGTATTTTTCCGATTTTTGTACAGCAAAAACTATTGCCTCTTCTGCTAGATGCAACCGTTTCTCTCCAATGAATAGACGAAGTTCTTCTAGTTTTATGATTATTTCATCAACACATAAACCTTTACTTTGTAATGCAATCTGAGCATTGTTCACTTCCCTTAGCATATCATTCCAAAAGAAAAGAAAACAAAGAAATGAGAAATTGCATACGGCTGACATAAGATTTTGTGCAGCACCTCTAGTTTCTAAATTTACGTCTTGGTCACATAGTTCCTCAATTGCAGATATTATCCCATCAAAATTTTCAGCCAATACTTTTACTGCACCATAATGAGCACTCCAGCGCGTTGTCGAGAGTCTTTTAACAGATGCTTTGCTGTGATTGAGGAGCACTTCCCAACGGCTTGTGGAAGTTGAAACAAAAGTTAAATGTTGTTTCCACTGCTCCGAAAAATGTAACACAAGTCACAATTTATGCGATCGAATGTTGGCCGCATAAATTAATTGAATGATCTATACAACCAATAAAAATTGCTTTATTGTTTTTTTCTTTTATAATAGCTTGCACTCCTCCGTGTATACCACTCATAACTACAGCATTATCATAACCTTGACAACGACACATCATAATATCTAAGCCATCGTTTTCAAGCTTCTTTAGTATTTCAGCGCTTCAATCAGCTGCTTTCTTTCCATGTAAAGGAAAGAATCCTAAGAATACTTCTTTGACTTCTACTTTTCTATTATTACTTTTTACATAACGAATCACTTCAGACATTTGATCGACATGTGAAACGTCAGGTGTGCTATCAAACATGATTCCGAAATATTCGGCCGATTTAATTTCGTTGACAAGCTGACATTTTACATGATTAGCTAAAACATTTATGAACTCATTTTGTATTTCTGGCGATAAATATGTTACTTTAGGTGATTTTTCCTGCTCCAAATATAGTATATGTTCTTTGAGTACTGCATCATACTTTGACAGCAGTTTAACTAGTTCTAAGAAATTACCTTTATTAGACGACCCTTGGGTTTCATCATGTCCACGAAATGCTAGGTTTTGTTTAGCCAAAAACAATGTTATATCTAATAATCTAGATAAAAGATTTTTCCACTTCTGTTTTTCCGTATTCATTAATTGCAAGGTTGCATCATCTATTGTGGCGTGAGATTTTAATATAATTTCCAAAGTTTTCCACTTTTCGAAATTTTCTAAATGTTCACATGAAGTTTCATGGTCCAATACTTTAGGATTTAGTTTCCACCACTTCTGAAATCCAGTTGTAAATGTTGTTTGTATGTTACTGACAGCAAATAAACGACAGCAAAAACAGTACAGGTTATTTGATATAGGTGAAAATACCATCCATGATCGTAGAATTTTTTCACCACTAGGCGTCTGTTTATAAAACCATTCCTGTGAAAGATGACGAGAATCACCTTTAATCTTTGAACCATGACGAGATACAGTAGGAAACGGTCCTTCTTTGTTCTGGAAATGTTCACTGCCCTTTTTTATTATGTCAATGCGAACATTATCAGGTACCGGTAAACTCCAATGTGAAACATCTCTCAAGTGTTCAATTTATTATGCTCGTGGTACGATATCATAGTTTCCAAGATAATTTTATTAGTGGCGGTTATGCTCTCTGCCATAGATTTACGATTTTTTTATAGGTAGAAAGAACTACAACTGGTGGTCATAGGCGGGACGCCCTCGCCTCCCTCCATTAACTACGCCACTGACCATACTTAATATACCTACCAAAGATTTCGACGTTAACGACAGTCCATAAGATGTTAATTACATTAATTATGTAATGTCAATAGGCAAGAACAATAATAATAAATATTCACATCAATCTTATATTTCATAGTCACATTTAATAAGTAGATAATAGGTACCTGCTGTAGGATTTTGAATGTATTCCAAACAAAGACCCTCTATAAATATTTTGGTAAAAAATGTATTGTGTTCATTGTGTAAGAATCTACACAAAACTGGCGACGAGGATAAACAATGGAACCGGCATCACCATATAATGTGGGCATTGCGGGATCTCAATTTGATCCGCACATTGACTCAGGAACGAATGGTGCGAAATGGCGTACATGGGTGCGGAATTTTAATTATTATATTGATGGGTAAACAGGGCTATCATCTAAACAAAAACTAGCCAGATTACTTCATCAAGCGGGACCTTCAGTGCAAGACATATATTAGACGTTTGACGTGAATCCAGAAGAACACGGAGATTTATACGAAGTTGCAGTGAAGAAATTAACACACTATTTTATTCCAAAGACAAATACTGTTTATGAAAGGCAGATATTTAGAAATATAGATATGTCGATGGATGAAACTGTTCAGCAATTTGTGATACGATTAAGAAATGCTGGAAAGTATTGTGAATTTACGAATATCGACGAAGTAATAAGAGACCAATTGGTACAGAAATGTCCGCATAAAAGTCTAGTCAGAAAATGGATTAGAAAGGGAAGTGAATCGACATTGGAATAAGCCACAAACATGGCAAGAATTTTTGAACAAGAATTTAACATGGAAAAAGAATTTGTGAAAAGGGAAAAAGAGATTGAAAAGAAGGAAGATGAAACAATAGGTAGAATTTTCAAGTTTAAAAATGACCAAAAATGTTACAGATGTGGATATACTGGACATCATGCAAAAGAGGTAAAAAAATGCCCGGCGTATAACCAGACATGTGACAGATGCAATATAAAAGGGAATTTCAAGAAGCAATGCAAGACAAAAGGTAATATAGAAGTAGCCAAGAAAAATACCAAGAAGAGGAGAAATATAAGGTATATAATAAAAGAAGAAAGCACAGATAGTGATGACTCAGACAGTAAGTGTGACAGTGAATGTGAAAGTCATGGACAAGAACAGGTACATTCTGTATTGCATATAAATTCTTCCAGACAAAATAAATATGATATATTGTTAAATAATAAATATATATTAAGATTTATTGTTGACTCTGGAGCATGTATAAATATTATTGATAGATATGAGTATGAAAATTTATTAAAGAACGGTTTAGATATTAAAAAGTTAAAAGGATGTAATCAACAGTATTATGCATATGGTGGAAGAATGTTACCAAGCATAGGTACCTTTAATGTATCTTTATTTTCACCACAAACAAGAAAGGAGGTTAGGAGCGTTGATGTATTTGTATATAACGGACGTGGACCATCAATGTTGAGTAAAGTAACTTCTAAAATGTTAGGGTTATTGAGGGTTGGGCCTAAGACTCTCAACGTCAGCTTTATTGAAAAAAGCCTGATTAAATCTCAATACGCCCCAGCTGGTCCAAGGTGTGGGAAAATTGAAAAATTTTAAATTGGATATACCAATTGATCCCAAAGTAACTCTAGTTGCAATGCCTATCAGAAGACAACCCTTTAATGTTCGAGAAATTGAAAAACAACTTATCAAAGAATTGTTAGATAATGATATAATTCAAAGCGTTTCAGGGCCTACACCATGTGTCTCACCATCTCACATTGTAATGAAAAAGGAAGCAGGACAGTATCGCTTAGTAGTGGAAATGAGAAGAGCAAATGAAGCAGTATTGAGAGAGCGAGTGCCTCTACCAACATTTGAGGAATTACTTGCTGACCTTAATGGCTGTAAGTATTTTTCAGCAATTGACATCAAGTGGGAGTTCCACCAGATTGAGTTATCTGATCATTCAAAAGTTATAACTGTCTTTAGCTGTAGTACAGGTTTGTTCAGGTATAAAAGATTATTCTTTGGTATTAGATGTGCATCAGAAATGTTTCAACGGATAATTGCACACCTGCTTCAAGGGATCAAAGGAGTAGCAAATTCACAAGACGATATCCGGATTGGAGGACGCACTAGGCAAGAACATGATGACAGACCTCGACAGGTATTAGATAGGTTGCAAGAAAATGGCATAACACTTAACGAAAAGAAATGTGTCTTTGGAGTAGAGGAAATGACTTTCCTAGGTCATCACCTATCATCAAATGGTATCAGACCAACAATTACAAGCCAAGAGACTATCCAAGAATTTAGAGCTCCGGTTAATAAATATGAGGTGCGTAGCTTTTTGGGGCTTGTAAATTTTTCTGCTAGATTTATTCCTAATTTTAGTACAATTAGTGAACCACTCCGACGTTTGACCAAAAGAGATAATGAATTTGTATGGCAAATTGAGCAGCAGCAGGCGTTTAAAAGTCTCAAATGTGCCATAATAACAGCTCCAGTACTAGGGTTCTATGACAAGAATGCTGAAACTGTATTGATCACAGATGCTAGGCCAGTAGGAATCGCTGCTGTACTAGTACAGTATCAAGCTGTTGACAATCACCGACAACCTATTGTAATTAAATATGTAAGCAAAGCTCTTACTGAGACGGAGAAAAAATATTCACAAACAGAAAAAGAAGCATTAGCAATTGTATGGGCATGTGAAAATTTATATATGTACTTGATTGGTAAAGAGTTTACTATTATATCAGACCACAAACCTTTAGAAATTATATATTCAGTAAAATCAAAACCAAGTGTTAGAATTCAAAGGTGGTTCTCCGATTGCAATCATTTACATTTAAAGTTGTGTATAAACCAGGTAAAAATAATATAGCTGATCCTCTATCAAGACTTCTTGATACCAGCAAAACATTAGGACACGAACAAGGCGAGTTGGAAGAAAGTTTATTTACAATGGTTGGCTTGATTAGAACTATGACCTTAGATGAGTTAAGAGAAGCAACATCAAAAGACGACGAGCTTAATAGCTTAAAGAAGGCTTTTGAAAGTGATATATGGCCAAAATAATTAAGGAAATATGAATTAATTAAGACAGAATTGTGTGTTATAAGATGATGTTGTATTAAGAGGAACAAGAGTGATAGTACCAAAGGCATTGATAACAAGAGCTCTGGAAATAGGACACGAATGACATATTTCAAATAATGCTATGAAAAGAAAATTGAGAAATAAAGTATGGTGGAGGACTATGGATAAGGACATAGAATATTGGGTGGATACTTGCGAAGGATGTAGACTGGTCAAAAAGGGAACATACCCTGAACCTATCAAATCCACCGAACTACCAAGTAAAGTATGGCAACTAGTTGCAATAGATTTTCTGGGTCCGTTACCATCTGGACATTACTTATTATTCATAGTTGATTACTACAGCAGATACTACGAGGTAGAAATAATGAAGAATCCTACGGCAGAAAATACAATAAAAACGTAAATGGAAATAATAGCTAGAGAAGGTATAATGAATACAATAGTATGTGATAATGGACCAGCATTTATTGATGATAAGTTTAAGAAGTTTTTGAAATCCAATGACATAAAACTAAGACATATAACACCTTTATGGCCACAGGCAAACGGAGAAGTGGAAAGACAGAACAGGAGTGTACTAAGGCGTCTGCGCATAGCACAAGCGTTGAAATTAGACTGGAAAGAGGAACTATTGACATATTTGTTTGCCTATAGAACAACCCCCCATTCCACAACGGGGATACCACCTGGGAACTTATTTAGAGGGAGACAAATAAAAACCAAATTGCCTGAAATGAAATTCGAAGTTGAAGAAATGAGATATAGAGACAGGTACCAAAAGGATCTAAGTAAGAAATATGCTGATAAGAGGAGATATGCAAAGGAACTAGATCTTCAACCAGGTGATAAAGTGTTGGCGAGACAAAACAAGATGAATAAATTAACAACTCCATTCTCACCTATAGAACATACTGTTGTTTGGAAGAAAGGGAACAGTGTGGCAGTAAAGTCACCTGATGGAAAAGTGGTCAGAAGAAATTCAACATTTTTCCAACCAGTGAAGAAAAGGAATATCAAGGAATTAGGATTGTACAAAGATAATTGCAAGCTTAATGGTGAAAGCACTACGGAGCAAGAAAAAGAGTATATAAATGATCGCAAAGATAGCAATATGCAGGAATGCGAAAACCAGGCCAAGGGGAAAGAGATATGACAAATCATGACAAGACAGAGAAAGACTTGATATTGGATAAGCGTGACATTACTCCAGACCCTGAGTTTGAGATGTGATGTAGCTAGAAAGAGGCCTTAAATATCAGGTGCGGGATGCTGGTAAAATATGGAACTCACTGCGTTAATATTGTTGACTCGTAGCGTGTGTAATATAACTCGACGATAGCTCTTCTTCAAAAACTAAATTACATGTCACTCGCGGCGAAGGCCTTCCAAGCTAGATTTTTAAAGGCGGTTGTACAAAGTTCACTATATCACTCTTTAAAGCGTGCGGCGTTGTCCGCGTGGCGATGCGCTTGCGTTCCGAGACGGACTGTTTGCGAGCGGGGAGTAGGGGAGGAGGGTGGTTATGAGGTGGTAGGTTTAGCGGGAAATATTTAATGCCTTATAATTAACACGCGCCAACAAGATGACTAGAGCGAGACCGATCAGGGAACGTTATACTCCGACTAAGTATAAAGATTATGTATTAGAATTGATTTTGAGTTGCATTCATGAGAATAGTATTTTGTAATAATTAAAAAAGTTAATTATGTTTTTTTTCTTTATATTAATTATAAACTATAGTCAACTGTTGTATGACAAATTTGTTGATTGAATAATAAACCTGTTTATGTTGTATATTAAGTTAACTGATTATTATGTTTTTTTTTTGCTATTAAGGAAAAAAGGGATTGTAGGATTTTGAATGTATTCCAAACAAAGGCCCTCTATAAATGTTTTTGGTAAAAATGTGTATGTCATAATGGCAGACTTTGTATATGATATTATAAAATAAAATTCTGTTTGAGAACAGATAATTGTGTTCATTGTGTAAGAACCTACACCTACGTTACACGTTTAATATTAGTAGGTATTATATTCAAATATTTTGAGTACATTAAGAATAGACGAAGGATAGGGAAACTATATAGAAACGCATTCTATCTCATTCTCTCACAGCCTAAAACCTATATATGTATACATTTATAACTATCTCTTTTTCGTTTCATAAAAGTTGCGATTAGCGAATATAGAATCGGTGACTATTATCCGGTATTAGATACAGTAACCTATTAAGAGGTAACTAATATATTTCATATAATTGATATAAGTAACATAAAAATATGAGCCTAATATAACACCCTAATACGAGTTAAACAAAGTACATATTCGATACTTTTCTATAGATATCAAGTACTTTTGGTATCAATATTTTCTAACCGAGTACCATGTAAGTTACGGTAAAAAGTACTCATATCGGTATTTCCTCGTACCATTACAATTTCACAAAATTTGTGTATAATTTTCGATTATTTTTCTATTATACAGTGGCACCTTTGTACTCACTAAGCGTGTGATATACATACATGATTTGAGGTTTGAACAATAATATATGGTTATTGGAAGGAATTTAACTATTAAAATTATAATACAGTATAAGACGTCGTGACATCATGTTACATTTTATCATTTTAATTGAACCTATTAAAAGAATGGTAAAATATAAAATCACTCAGCAAAGCTATAAAAACAGGCGCAAAAGTTTATATATCGTTGGCACATTTGTGCTTCATATGAGCTTGTTTTCATTGCTAGCTCAACGGTCACTGCTTCAGGAACACATCTAATGAAAAGTAATTGTTTTCGAAGGGCAATTTAAATCAGTATTTCTTGAATAAAGAACTTTTGTTTTTACTTGTTTCTAATCCTTAAAAAATGTATATGCTTACGTAATAAGTATTGTGTTTTTAATTGTTCTGAGAAGGTGCCGACATGATATGCATCGAGTAGAAGGATTGTATATTTCCTAGGGTTACAGTTGCCAAATTAAGGGAGTGATTTTAGAAACTCCATGCGAAATTAAAGAAGAAAAATATAAGTACATACTTATTAATTGTATCAAAAATAGAAGCAGAGGGATTAATGGTTTTTGAATTGAAACATCTAATTTTGTTTATTTTATTTCTTAAGACACAAACAGGTAACAGAGGTACGAACTGGAAATGGTGTAATTTTTCATCATTGATCATTCAAAATTATTCCCATACTGTTTGTACAGAGGCCCCTAACCGAAATAATTTCATTTCTACGACTAAAGTAACTATCTATCTAATAGTCTGTCTCTTTTTATTGTCGCTTTTTCGTTTCATCGACTTTCAAATCACAACGATGCTAAAGAAGTTTTTACTTCAAAAAGAAACAAATATATTAAATCATAAAGTTTTTAAATTTAGCAAGACTGGTAAAAAATATGCTGTAAATTAACATAACTATAATGAACTTTTTAATGCGTTGGGTCAGACCGGTTGTTGGCCCCAATGCTTGTGGCTGTTGGCGTGGAGACGCTTTGGTCTCAACGTTTGCGGTGTAGATTGTGTTGGTAGGTGTAGGTGTTGCTAGATCCACGTTTTAAAATGTATATGGACGGGTTATGCAAAAATTAATAGATCTTGTAAAAGAAGATATCTTTACTTCTACCACCAGTGTATACAAACAAGCAGTTTCGGCAATAACGACTTCTAGAAACCGTTTAACGTGAAAGTTAAAGTTATTGTATATGGGAAAACAGACTTTTCACGGATAAATCAGACTTTTTTCATAAATTGTGAATTCTTAGGGGAAAAAACTATACGAGTAAGTATCGATACTTTTTAATCAAACTCAAATAGAAATCGATACTGTAATGAGTAAATTTATCGATACCTAACTGGTATCATTGTATCCCTAATTGTTGCCAGTGTTGCCAATTGCCTGTTGGGCCGTGCAGCCGTTACCTCATAACGCAAAATACCTGTAAAAACAAAAAAAAAGTCTCAAGAGTTCAATCGCTACTAAAAATATTTTGTACTTTTAAAAATTTAAATTAAATTATTCACTAAGCCTATGCGTAAAATATTGTTTAAACATCCTAAGTAGAAATAAAAAATTACCTAGTTCATTTAACCATCAATATCTTGGTGACCGAGCTGTGCTCGATGTCTTATAAACAAAAAATTAAAAACACCTATTTCAGTAATATTGGAATGTAAACCATCATCTAAATGCAAAGTTTCATCGAAATCGCCTAAAGCCGCTGCGGCTTTTACAGCTTCACTGGAATTGGGGCGAGCGCAGAGGGCACTCAGCCACTGTTGGAGCCGTTTCCGAGAAACCTAAATATATATGTACAAGAATTGCTAACTTAATTTAATAAGGTTCCATTTTCACCGATCAAATTTATTTGAATAGGTACGCTACGTATTAATATTTTTCTAAAAAAAAAGTTGGTATTATTTTTTTTTATTATCTAAATTTGAATAAAATTAGTAACCTTTTGAGACAAATAGTGTAGACATCTAAAATGGTGATGCTATTTCCTCCTAGAAACGTCAAACAAAATAAAAATAAATTTCAATGATAATTTGCCCTTCTGTTTCATTTATCAAAAGAATATAAAATAAGCGCGACAGTTGAATTCGCGATGAAAATTAAAATTCACTAAAATATAGTACGATACTAAATAATATAGTGCAGGTGGCAACCCCACAACAACAAACATACCCTATTCAAAAAACTTAAAGATTATAGTGAAACTCTGTTAAATTTTTCACAAAACTTATTTATTTATGTTGAAATTGATGAAAAATTATTTAAAAAAATCAAAATTGAAGATAGTGATACTTGTAGGTACCTGTTTTAGTTGCAAGTAGGTAATGTAGAAACTTAGGCAACATATTGAACGAGGATATAAACTTCTGCACTCTGCATTTAACTTTCTACAAATTTATCGTTGAAGTTCGACGTAGTCCGTTGATTCAACGCTTATCCCTTTCGTCATTGAATAGTCAAACAAGTTTGTGTTCGATCGTCCTATGTTTTAGCCCAAGTCCGGTGAGGCTGTAAAAGCCGCAGCGGCTCTGTTTTTGGATAGGGCCCCTAAGGCTAACAGTGTAGTCAGTTCAAAAAAAAAAATCCTATGTTTTAGACGTTAGCGTGGACGAGATAGCACACCACTACACTACACATTGTACTAAAGTAAACAGTATATTATTTTAGCAGTGTTTTTGAAATGGTTACCTACACCCGCACACACTAGGGCTGCCCTCTGATTTTGTTTCTTGGGTTACCTACTTACGTATTGGATAATTAATTATTCATTATATATGTTCTTTTTTAACGAAAAAAAGTTTTTAATGAGTTCATATCATTCACATATTACCTATTTATTATATAGGTGTTTGGAATACAAATTCATTAGCCGTGTCGTACGATGCCGCGATCGCCGTGATTGGCGGATTCCTTGGCAGGTGCATCGTTCGACCGACCCGCCCTTCGTCCACGGCTCTGCTGGCACGTAAGCCAGACTGCTTCATGCATTGGCCGTGAACTCGTGTCTGTTTTGGTTTTGTACGCGCTACATCATTCCGGACGTTCGGCTAGCGCTGAGATATATGTGATTTACGGGTGTTAAGGGTTTTCATTGTATAACTTTGAGTTGGTGTCCCAGGAGACTTTTTGCTGAACTGATTGCTTGCGTGAGTGTCTTATGGAGATTTGAGGCTTCACACAGTTCACTCTACACACACATACTTTACAATCTGCAATCCAGGTCGACGAGGCTAGGTCAAAGTCACTGCCTGCGCCTGACGAAGTGGGTCTCTTTTGTTGGAATTAATAATTAGTTTATTGCAGCAATAGTTTCGAGAGGGATTGATTCGCGATTGATTGAATTGAAGGCCCAGCAAATGTTTCGCGAACCTTCTCGAACCATAGGTATTGTATATCAAGATGTAGCGTGCACAAAAGGCCTCCAATCGACAGATTTAACAGCAAACTTTTAAATAATTTGATAGGACTAATTGCAGGCTCTTGATAGACCGCAGACTGTGCATGGACAATTTAAGCAATATAGATTTATATAAAATATTTAAAGCCTAAAATTAGACATTATTCGGAAAAAGTAACAAAATGAAAATACAAAATCCATTTAATACTTATAAATTGATAATCGATCTTACAATTCAGTCTGACAAATATAAAGAAAAAGAACTGACATAAAATGGAAATAATCATCATCATTATTAATTTGAACATCAGTCAAATTTGAATAGACGGGCTCATTTTCTTGCAATGAACTGCCGGGAAGTTTCATCACTGTCTCTGGTAGTTTCTGCCCAAGATACACGTTTAGAACTTCTGGAAGTGTCTTTTTTCTTTTCTGAAGTTGGAGTGGAATGAAAAACCGGTGACGGTGGCTCCTTTGTTGGAGTTTGAGCACATTTATCTAAATACTGTTTCCTAAGTATATACTCGCGCATTGAATCCTGTGAAGCGCGTTTTGGAGGTGGTGGTGGAGGTAATAATTTTTCATCCTCTTCATGAAACGCTGGATTCTTATCTTTCCTTGCTTCCTCAATTCTTTTGATCTCATCTTTATCTGCTAGTAGGGGCCATGAACCTAGTTTGTTGCGAACTAGATGAGGACGCGCATGCGCAGCGCATAGAATACGCTTACGTACGAAGTCGTGGAATAAAGTCAATTCGGAACTCAGCTCGCGTCGAACTTGTTGCTTGTGGCGAGTAGCAACCTTTGGATCTCTTACTGCTAACAGAGCCTGTGAAATTATAATTGGCATGTTTGATTTCAGTATAATAATAATAAAATAAAAAACATTTCAAATAAGCCAATCAATCATCACAAAATATAACACTATTAACACGGTCTATTAGCTAGTTGGCATACAGATACGGTAAGACAGCTATAGTGCGAGAGAGGAGCGGATGCGAGCCCGAGTTGCCATATACACTCGCTTGGGAACCCGCCATTTCATTCAATTTACAAAAGCTTTAATGAGGAATGAAAGGAAAAAATTGCACCGAAGATTGTCATAATGTGTTATTACATTTTTGACATGATATTTCTTGGTCAGGGATTCCATAATTGGGCGAGATTTGAGAGTAAAATTTCTAGGAAGCGACATGTTTGTTATAATATATATATAATCTTATTATGCATGTAATATGTAAACAAACAATTAACATAAAACATAACGTGTTCCGGAATCAGCCAGTATATATCCAGTAATGAAGCAGTGTGGTAGGGATCTCTACACGACTAGGTCGCGACCACCATGGTAAGAAACTCGTCAAAGTGACTATCTTTGGATTTGTCGCGTTTTGGGATAAGTCAGTGTATATCCAGCTGCCGAACAGGTCAGCATGACAGTGAGGACCCGTCGGTAGGTCGGTCGGTAGTTGATCTTTTGGATTTTTGTTGTTGTTTTTTGGATTGTTTGTGTACGCATTGTAACACATCACTTTGCCGGCTACAACAAAAAACAGAACGAAAGAAGGGTCCTTACAAGCATAAAACACTCAAAAAAAAGTTAATAGTAAAAACAAACTCACCTGCTCTGCTAAAAGGGTGGTCGTAGCTTCTAGAGCGCCGGCGACCAGCCGCTCGTCGAGGTACGGCAGGGCGCTGGCGGCTGAAGAAATACTGGTAATCGATTCGCTTCGGTTGAGCCGTTTCGATTCGCCAGGACTGCCACAGGAGCACGCCCGGCGTCTTCCGCCACGAGGGGACCGAGAACCGCTGCCTTCGTCGGCATGGTAGGCCTATATCACAATGTATTGTCGATGTGAAGCATCTAATGGCGTGTTTGGGGCATAATACTACGTTCATCATAAAAAATGTTGCATGATAGTAGTGTTGGTAAAACATCGATTAATCGATAGTCATAAGCATAATCATTGGTTAAAATAAAACTATTGATAGTTGGTTTCCAATAGATAATACACGGGGTATTTTTATAATTACGAGGTAGATTTGCACGAATTACCTTTTATTAGCTCGACAAGTTAATAAAGTACGCAACCTTTTTTCGCTGTCGTTGCTCGACGAGCTTGCATTTATATTCCGTACTAAGAATCGATTGATATTACAAAACGAAATGTTTTACCAAAACGCCAGATGCCGAATGTTTATTTTAGACATCGGTATAATTTATGTCGGAAGTTGGTATTGTAAACGATTCTTTTTTAAAGCGCTAGTTTTAAAGACCATAGAATGTAAACACTTGCACGGAGTAAGAAGAAAATTCTCAATAGTTATAATGTTGGAAATTATTTGAGATATTCTCCGTGTAAAATGTTATGTAATGTTAGTCAGTATCATTATTTTTTATAAATTTATAGTCGAAATGCACGTTTTCAGGTTATATCGAAATTTCCAGGACGAAACTATTTACGTTCTATGGATTCGTTAGGAAACTTTTCTTATTATAAACTTTACCATGTACCCCACATACGTAAACATATAAACTGTTATATAGTATATGATATTTGTTAACACTCACATGATTCAAAGATCTCGTCAACAAACATACAGCTGAGACCAAAGTACCAAACGTCAACTGTGGAGATGCTTCATAAGTTATTTTCGGCGCGCCAAAATGTAATTCGACTAATGGCTGCCAACGTTCCAGATCTAGTCCGGGATCGGCGAGGAGTGAGAGTAAGTCTGGACTGAATGAAAGCAAGCACAGGGTTGCCATGTGCAGTATCTCCAGGGTTCTGTCAAAAATAGATTTACTGATAGAAGTTATAGAAGCACAAGTATTAACGATATGATATGAAATTATAATTATGATTTTAATTCATCTCAGTAGGAATCAATAAGTAGTGTCCCAACTTGATTAATAGGTCCAAATATACACTACAAAAAGTTCACCTTACCTCATCTGAAATTAAGTTAGCTATGAAGCAAGGATTATTATCTTAGTTTAAGATCACAACTTTATTTATTTTAGAATATACCGTACCTGACAATAATTGATCAAATATAATAATGTACAATATCCTGAGTTTTCTATTTTCCTTTCAAACAGTGTTCCAAAAATATGAAAAAATTTGGTCCTTACAAACACTTTAAAATAATTATATCTAAGTAAAAATACTTGTTTTTCCAACACCTTGTAATGATATGAATTTAGAAGATAATGTTTAACAAAGAAAGAAAATCAACTTCAATGATTCTGAAGAATTCCCTGGCGTATCTTAGAAGTCGAAGGTCCAATGCTAATGAAATTG
The DNA here is from genome assembly GCA_033032175.1 of Saturnia japonica. Taxonomy (NCBI): domain Eukaryota; kingdom Metazoa; phylum Arthropoda; class Insecta; order Lepidoptera; family Saturniidae; genus Saturnia; species Saturnia japonica. Next base: position 16,109,411 of record CM065311.1, on the reverse strand, counting down.
AAATGGGACCACCCTTGAAGTATCCCCTTTCCAAATAAAAAATAATCATCCAAATCAGTTCATAAAAGAAGAAATTATGTCTGAACATCCATAAAAAAACATACATTCTAATTGAGAAACTCCTTTTTTGAAGGCGGTTATAAATGTAATTATACTATATTTTTTATTTCCACGGAGTGAATTGATAATCAGTAATGTCAAACTTGAAAATAATATTATGAAATTTATTTTTAAATAGTGCTATTATATATTTTTTGATACTATTATTTGAATTGCAAGATTTTAAATACTGAATTGAGTTTTTATTTATTAATTTACATATTTTGTGTTATTTAACATACCCGATCATTTACTATTATCATTATATAATTCAAGAAACTATAAAATAAATATAGTATGGCGAACAAAAAGAAAAAAATATCGATTTCGTTGACCCAAGTTTTGAATTTGATTTGAGAAAGACAATTTGTCTCCCTTAATTGGGGTTCCCACACGAAGGGTTCAATGTTTAAAAAAATTCTTATCAATAGGTATAATATCTCATACGGGTTTACAATTAGTACCGATTGGTGACATCACTATTTTAAAAACACAATAAACTAGCAACACATGAAAAGTCATTTCTTCTTCTTAACTTGGCAACCTGTCCTCTTTAATGAAGACCATTACTGCCATTAACGAGTGAATTATAGTGTCATGTGTTATGACCTTATGACGATTCTGTATCCTAACAAGATGGTGGCTCCCTTGTTAGAACTTTCTAGGAAGATTTTGTGGGATCTCAGAATGAATGCTTCACTTATGCACAAAAACCAAACTATATCACGCAATACGCCACCAATATTACATAATATAGGGTCAAAAATCTAAGTTAATGAATTAAAAATAAAAACCACTACATGTCACTTCAAGATCCCGCCAAAAACCTCGAAATGTCATTGCACTCCGTGGGAATAATAAACGTACTATAGGTTATGTTATTTATTATTTAAATATTGCATCACAAACCTTTGCATTACTGATGGTATTTGTGTAGCGGGTTCGTCAGTAGCCTGAAAGGTCTGCTCAGTGGTGCGTCGCGAACGCAACATGAATATTACGCATTGGTACAAGCACGTGCTTATACTTCGCTGTAATGGATGAATTAAAATTTATTTTGAAATAATAATAAAACTAAATTTTATTAACGACATCGAAATTACTTAAGATCTTCTTTGAAATGTGTCATGGGGTTAAAGATTCTGTTAGTGATCTTTAGAATGTAGACAATTCACTTCTTGTCGTAACGAATAAGTAGCGACAACCGGAAGCGATCTCTGAAGTGTACACACTATAGTGTATAAAGTGCTCTTAAGGATATTGTAGCGTGCGTAAAAACAAATTGTTTTATTGCAATACATGTCATTTTTGGGCGCAACAATGCGTTGTTTTATGGGTGGTTCTGTCGTTTTGTGCAAATAGGCTATTTGACTGGTTTCTGGAAACTATTATACACATAAAAATTTACAGAAATTAATTAAAACCCTTAAAACCTTAAATAGTGAATATATTTCACTTTTGTCTTGTTGAGTATGAATAAATTATTTTCGTGAAAACAAACGGCATTTTATTACTCACAGCCAAAGTATTATAATGTGGTGTAATCTGAACAACGATGTTTGACAAAACAAAAAAAAAACTTGAAAAATTGCTTACCATGATCCCAAAAAGTGAATTAATATTTTGAATCCGCCATCGCGTTTCAAACTGGACCAGTTGCACGACGAGATTCAAACTAGAAGCGCATAGATTCAAAGCTTCAATACTCGAAGTTTGACGAAGGATAAGTATAGCGTCTATCAAGTGTTCCAGATGTACACCGACGAACGTAATAGCGTCGTTGGCGAAATATGAACCATGTTTCATAACCATCATAGATATAAAATCCAAACTGTAAGCGTATACCCGCCACCACTCTTGAGGTTTCCACGAGGAACTGTTATTTAAATCGAATTTGGGCGGTAATAGCTTCAACCATAGAAATTGGTCAACATCACTCATTAATAAGTCTTTAAAGAATGGTCCTCGGGCATATGCTGTAAGACATCTTAAAGCAGCTAAGGACGTTTGATAATGACGTCTGTTTTGCAGACAATTCTGTAGGGAACACAGCAGTTTATTGATAAAACGACTCGATTGAAACCACCGCGACAACCCAGAGAACATATCGTCGTACAAATCGAGGCATTGCTCCAACATAGCCAGTGACAGTACGACAGGTGGTATTTCTTCATTGAATCGATTAATGTTTAATTCAGTAGATTCAGCTTTATGTTCGTTGTTGAAATAATCGAATAGTTTTTGCAGTTCTAAACTGTTTATATCTGTTACAGATCTTATAATACTTTGGGCTGTTCTACTATTAGCTTTTATCTCATAATCCAAGCTGCTTATTGCTACCGTGGCTATAGATAGTATAGCTCGTAAAGCTCTCGGGTGTAGGCATTCGTAAACGATAGCCGTGTTTGTTAATAAGTTTTCAATTTGTTTCGCGCTCGCTTTTCGATTATCGAAACAATCGTCTTTCCAATTCGATAGCATTATAACATATAGTTCGGCAAGTACAACTACTAGTCGACCATCTTTCAAATCGTCAATTTCGTTTAACAACGCATTCATGCACGGACCAACCATTTTCGCTTTATGAGCTATATTTAAATTAATTGGTAAAAATTTGCAGAATATTGTAACAAAATCCTTCCATGATGTCAATAGACCCAACCAAGTTGGCACTTTGTCACTTAACCCATTCTCGACTCTACCGTTAAACGAAAATATATAATTAATCCATGTATCTAAATGTTCGTTATTAGTATCAAATAATTGTTCGAGCATTTCTTTCAAGTGTGGTTCGATTTTGTCTCTCGAAGTGAATAATTCGATTCCAAGTACATTGAATATCTGTGAATATGTTTTCAAGCCGGGTTGAATCTCGTTAAAAAGCGGACTTGTTAAATATTCCCAAAACTTTGAATTCTCTTTCAACTTCTTGACTAATATTTGCATATTATTCTTCCATAACGCATGAAACAGACCCATTATACACGATAGCAGTGGACTGTGAAGTAATTTTGGATCCTGTAAAAATAAATATTTGTAAATGTTTCAAAATTATACCATTATATTTTATGAACGACCGAAATGATCAATAATATAAGAATGGTTATAATGCGAATTTGCAATGATGGCTCAGTAGTAGGTGCTGAGTCACCGTGTCGATCGATATTGGTTAGATTCCATCAAGGAACCGGAGTTTTCGGTGAAAGAAATCATCGTAATGAAACTACAGCAGTTTTTGTTATTTCACCTAACTATCTGAGTGCTACGTACTGCTACTGAATAACTTTTGAAGTGAATATATCAAAAAATCATAACACATCTATTCCCTACAACATTATGTAAGTATTGATTTTTGATTGATGGATTGATTTTACAGTAAAACAGAGAAAAAATATATACAATTAAACATATTCCATGTTATTTATATGGTGAATGTCACATGATTTCTGTATGGTTTATTATGAGAAATAACAGCTGCTTTTTAAAGCTAATTAAAAAATTTGGGGCGGCAGACAATAAACAGTTAGTTCGATAATTAGTAGGCAGTTTCCAAACAACAATTGATATAAAGGAACCCTAATGTATAAAACTATAAAATGTATACTACATAGACTATAAAATATAATCAACGATGGATAAAAAAAAATTAGCACTGACACGACGATATGTTGAATTAGTGAACAAATATACTAACAGATTTCACACTTCCAAGATAATCTGCCATGTATCCCAAAATGCCTTCATAACTATACTCGGGCGTTTTCTTTTTAACTTCAGTCTCTTTATGTTTTTCATCTGGTTGTGGATTTTCATGGTTTATCATGAAAAAAGCTTCCGTTAAACCCGGCTGTGAACCTATACAGGTTGCAACAAATTCCAATATGGCTACTTTCAATCCTACAGTCTCATACTCATCACGAAGCCGATCCAGGAATAGTACACGAACTTGATATGCTGTCATATCTAAAGACGCAAATAAAGACATTTGGAAGCCCTGTAAGTTGATTAAGAAAATATATTTACACCGTCAATACTTCCTGATAATCACATAAATGAAATGTAAGCATTTAGTCCTATTATTATGGGTTTCCAAAACAAAATTAACAATACTCATTTATTAATAACTAGGTGTAGAAATTATAGCTAGTTTTATATAACTATAACGGTGTGAAGTTATTTTTATCACTGTTATATCTCTGGTGATATATCACACCTAATTATATTTATAAATATCGAATAACAATATCACTGAATCGTTACAGATCACGGGCAAGGACAAATACACTGCAAGCGAAATAATTTCTGACATTCTTAAAATTTTTTTAGCGTTATAAAAAACTTTTAGTAAATTAAATCCTTATACGGTTGAGAATAAGATTGAATTCCACTTAAACGGATTCTCTCTTCTAGATGTGTCGCAAGTTTCCCTGCATTGTTATTGTATTATCACTCTTGCACACTTAGTTTTGCCATTGCACGATGATAATATATAACAGTCAATTTCTATATATGTAAATGATGTAGCATTTGATTTATATTATCACTTGTTATATAACCAGTCAGAAGTGAAATATTTCATGCTTACAAATAATTCATAAATATCCTTTGGAAAAAAAAGTACTACAATACAAACATTTTAAAAAGTTGGTGGATATCTTGCAAGGCTTATGGAGAAGTTGTAAGGAGTATCCTGACCAACTGTTAACCGATAAATAACTACAATTATATCTACCTTATTATATCACACATACACACTATATTACATAAAAGTATATCCAATACGTCCACTTACAACGGCAAACTTTTTCAGAAGTCGACAGCACAGAATTGGAAGGCTTTCGTTGAAAGAATGGTTGATGTAACTAGTCACTTTAGGTACGACTTTCAAAGCGTCTGTCTGTTTGTTCTGTGAAAATATGAGGTATTCCATAGGAGTTATTTCATTTGTTTTCGTCACTTGCGACTTGAGGCGAAGGGCGAACATAATGATCGCAACACATCGCTGTATCGTCGATATGTACTGAGAACTAGTGCCTGCTATCCAATTTGTTTCGTTCTGTATTACACTCTCCAAATAGTCGTTACCTAATTATGAAATAAATAGGTTATTGATGAAACTTTTCTTAAAAACTAAACTTGTAAAAAATATGTTTTAAAAAACACACATGAAAACCCCCTGTTTTTTAAACCTTTTTTTTAATTACTGGACATTATAATAAAAGTTAAGTGGTAAAATTCGCTAAACTGTTAAAAACCTATAAAATCAACTTAGAGATTTTATGTAGAATGAAACACAAACGTGGCTTCTTTTACACTGGAGTTGATGATGTTATAAGGATATAGTAAAAAAAGTTCATAAAGTGCAAGTAGACTTATTATTTAATAATTGACCACTACTTCGGATTAGACATGCTGCTTCCACTTATCGAACAAGTTGCATAGGATTTCATCTCTTGCTCTTTCTCTATCAAAACACAATAGACCGTAATCTTTGTTGAGATGAATGTGAACAGATAAGTGTAAAATAAATATAGGGGACACATTTTCATACATGCAATTTAATTCCAAACTAAGCAAAACTTGTATAATGGTAACTAACCACCCAGACATACAAATGATAATTATACTCACCACACAAAAGTCAGTCACGCGCGGGGATCGAATCCGCGACCTCTCGGCTCAATAGTAGCTTCACATTTACACATAAACAAGAAGTATTACTTACCTAGAGATATGATCTTCAACAATTCCAAAGCATTTTCTGTATGCAACAGGCTGTAGATACACACGCGTTTAACCAAGGTCACACTATCGCCGTCTCTCAGATCTTGTAATATAAGTGTTAGGAGTTTCGCACATTCCTCTAGCATGAGGCGCCGATCAGTTGTACACGTGTACCGCCAGCTGTACACGTTAGGGAACACTTCGCGCAGAATAAACACCAGCCCGGGGAGAATTATCTCTTTTACAATACGATCTTCTTTTGTCGCCTAGTAAAATGAGAAATTTTACCCTTAATACGCATAATCATCATGAATATCTATTGACCAGAGGTTTCCAAAGTGTTTTTATGAATCACGTATAATTTCGTAAAAATAATTTACTGAACATATAGTTATAGTAAATTACATGTCATGACGATGGAAGAAAGTCATATAACTAGAAGAATCTTAATTATACGAGACTGGAAGAGGAAAACATGTTGTGCAGACGCTACTTATTAATTTAACATGAAATTTGCAGAAAACATAAAAAAATACATCGACCATTTCAAACATGTACAGATGGCACTAAAACATAAGCACTCAATTTTACACACTACGTGATTATTATGTTACAATGATAAAAATCTTTTATTTAAGAAACTATGATTATAGTAATAAAAATATAAAAAAACACAGTCAAAAAAATATAAATAGGTCTATGATCCTCGTAACTCTATATTATCTGTTTTGTCAAATACAACATGTCACCTGTTTTTAAGCTTCTTTTATGTTATAATAAAGTGTTCAGTTACAATGTTTATTCTATTATTACATAGCTATACCAATGACTGGTATGTAACAGAAACATTCAAGCTATAGCATACTATAATTGTTTATAACATACCTCGTGGAATGCGCGCAACATATTAATATATGCTTTCAAGAAATTATAAGTTCCCATAGGCTGTTCAATCGTTACCAAGTATGTACCAACTGCAGCTGAATCAAACGAATTTCCGTTTGCATACTCAACATGAGTTAGGCTTTGATTAATTATTCTTGGTAGGAGACCAGTGTTCACCAGCCTATAAGTGAAGAAAAAACAATTTTATAATAGTACATTATGGTACAAGTGTGTAATGTTGGTGATTACCGCTGAGGCGTCATTGAGACCCGAGCCGTTAGGTGAGGGTCTTAAGAGAGCCGAGGACGGTAATCACTAATCACCAATACACACGTGTATCATACGACGTTTTTCAACACACTTGTGAAGAAAATAATAATAAAAAATCATTTTTCCTTGGAGTTTTCAGGTAGTAAGTAAACTTTGCATAATGTTAAGGGCTTCACATCTTATATCGGGCGGTGTACAACATAAATCATTTTCTTCGTAACTAGTACTTGTAGACATTTTAATTAATAAATAACTAAAATTTCAACAGTGACAACGAGTTGTGAATTTTTTTTCGCTATGGCGGGAAAAATGAATTAGTTTGCGCGCGCATCTAACAATGGCGATCGGCCATAGACTAAAGGAATGAGGTTTCTTTTTTTTTGGCTTTCCGCAGATAGCGTTTTAGCCACGTATAAAATGGGGAATTTAAAGTTTTCTTTATTACAGAGAAAACAAAAGTTATATTTGAGTGAAAGTTTTATTTATTAAACACGTACAAGTTGAAATTATCTATTTACATACGAAGTTGTATGAAATGAGCAAGCAATAGGTACATTAATTTATTTGTTCCATTGATCATTATCTTTTTTGTATCGACACTTTTTTAAGAACAAAGCAACTCGACCAATAAAATAAAATAAAAACTCTATAACTCACTTGTGAATAATAGCAATGAAAAAGTCACAGTTTGATTACAGGTGTCATTATGTGCCTAATTGCGGTGATATTAGAGCCACTTTATGAGCAAGTGTGTTGAAAAGAATATTATTCCCAACTGATATAAATAAAATGCTGCTCGTTGATAAGCGCGTATCACTTGAGAATGAACGTATCAATTTTTTTTCTATTGAAATGTTAATTGTGTCTGAGTAAGGTTGTTAGTGAAAGAAATATTTAGAAAGTTGTACTGAACATTAAAAACTTCTGAAAAAAACTGAAATTCCTTTTTTCTATTAGATTTTTTTTTTAACTCATGACTGTCACAATGGTTATGTGTAATTCGGTTAGGTTCGATACGGTTCTGGTAAATTTTTGAAACACAAAATCTCAGAATAGATTGTGCTGCGTTCGAGTTATTGACTACTGGAAAGAGTATAATGATAATTAAGAACATAAATATACCTAAATATGGTTAATTAAATCTGAAATCTGAGAACATATACATAAACTTCACTTGATTTCGAGGTAATTTATTTTGATAATAAGAGAAACTTTCGGTAATTGCACTATACTGAATTTTAATAGTATCTTTAAATGAGGGTTTTAAAGAATTTTTTTATTCCACTTACCTCAAATGAATTTCCTTTGTAAAAACTGGGATCAAAGCTGTACAGACCTCCAAACATTCAACTAAAAGTGGCAAAGGTGGAGTATCGGCTCTCATAAACCTGACCAAAACATCGAAAACATCCTTCACTTGGAGTTACTAAGGTCTTGGGCATTTCTTTATCCTCTACCAATGAAGTCAGAATTCCTTTTAAAACTTTCGCACCTTCATGAATCCTTTGCAATGCTGTATTTATGTTATATCGTTGATTTTTTCGATCGAGCACAGTTTCGGTTTCATTATTGAAAATAGTCCAGTATGAATAAGGAGTTCTAAAATGGATCATTGTTCCTTCTTTGCGTTCCATCACTGTAGCTTTGCTGCCTGCTTCGATGACGTATGAGGCGTCTCCTAGCGGACAATATTCACGGCCGACAATAGCATCGTCGCTTTGTGACGCTATTAAGGGCACTGCATTCGGGTTGTATATTTCTGCATACACTGGCAGATTTTTTAATTCAGCTACAAGCTAAGATAGTGAATATAAATAATATTGATAGTAAGCATTTAGTATTAATTAAGAGATAAAATAGCAATAGAAAACCTAATACTGCCAGCAGCAAAGAACAACCTGTTATCTACAAAAACACGACTTTACAGGAGAGCGATTTTAACCGAATCCCGTCATAATTTAAAGAACCACAAACTATCTTCTTCGATTTTACAACTTTCAGTTCATTAGTAAAAAAACAAGACCATTTTTTTATCAAAAAGCAAAGAATATTGACATGAATTACGTAAAAAAGTAAATTTTGTAAAATACCAGTTGCATATGTTATTTTATAAAAATTTTATAGAACAAATGTTCTACGTGATTTTTAAATTTATATAACTTTTTTATTTATGAACTGATAGAAATAAAACAAACTAAATTATAAGTGAAGTTTACCACAATATATTAGTGAAAACCGCATCCAAATCGGTTAAAACGTTTTTCTGAGATTAGCGCGCACAAACGCATAGACAAACAGACAAAAATTCTTACAATCATTGTTTTTGGTCTATTGCGTTGATAAAGTTCTCATATATCTTCTATGTACAGACGTCGATCAGTTACATTTTTATTATATGAATAACAAAATAATTGTTTTCCTTTGTTATAAATTCATGATTTACAAAATAACAAACATAAAAATAAATTCATTTATATATAACACTTACATTTTTCACGCTGCATTTGCCGGCTTGAGCTAATCCCGCAGCCAATATCGACAAGGGACTAAAATGATATGGGAAAAATTCTAAAGCAGTGTTCCATAGTGATACAACACCGAAATCTTGATCTTTCTGATGCAATTTCCAGAATTCGCAAGCCAGATCTGGAGACTGAATTAGGTCAGCACATAGCTGCATTATACCCGGCTGATGGCTCAGAGTTCCATCGCCATCAAACTTGTCACAAAGGTCGTTAAGGATTTGAAACACCCTTCGTCTTATAATGTGGGAGCATTTAGATTTATCCTGTCAATTATAATCAAAAATGTCAATTTAAAGAACAAAGTTCAATTAACGGGTATAGGGTAAAATTTTCAGTTGTTCGCAATTGCATTTCGATTACTATAGGTACTGATTGTCTAAAATCCCACCAGTTCTTTTTTATGTTATCTGATTATTAATCGAAATACAATTGCTATTGCCTATTTGCCCATCAAAATATGGCTGCATGTATTTTCTTCTAGATTTTTCTGTAATCTGTACATTTATTGCGCCTAAAGTTTGATAAGTTAATATAGATCAGCAATAATAAATATGTTGAGTAACGAGATCAAAAACGAAATACACTTGCGTGCGTATTATTTTGTTTTTTTTTTTTTCATACAAGATACATACGGGTACAGTATACGCAACAACAATAAAAACACGTATGCTAAACATTGCATTACACAAATAAACGTAATTGTTATGGTCGCAAACTGATTAATAGTTTCGGAGAAATGTCTGGGCAAAGGTACATACAATACACCTATAAAAATTTGTATATTTGTTTGGAAGCCTTAACAGTTATCATAATGTGAATATATTACAGTTCCAATAATATTAAATACATATTACGTGTCGAATTGATAACCTTCTTTTTTTGATTTTGATTAGTAAAAAAAAATCTTACTGTAGCAATAGAGGTGTTTAACATTTGTTGCAGGAACTCAAAAACTTTCATCCTCAATGCAGTATCACCGTAGTGTTGGTACTGTCCTTCAAATAATTTAATGTGTTGATCACTCTGCAATATTAATGTTTTGAATCATAATACAGTTGTACACACTTTTGACTGGATGTTTTTATTTATGAATAACTAGCTGTCCCCCACGATTTCACCTGTGTTCATTTTATACGACAAACATCGCCAACACACCCGTTTAGGCAATTTTTGATACTTTGTGAAAAGCTATCGACATTTTTATGAGGAATAAATTCATTTTTCAAATTATAATATAGCCTGTTACTCGCTGATACTGTAGTTTTATATTGGTGAAAGAATTTTTAAAATCGGTCTATTCGTTTTTGAGTTTATCCATAACAAACGAAAAAACAAATGAAAAATTAAATCTTTCCTCTTTATAAGCCTACTAATATTATAAACACGAAAGTATGCGTGTATGGCCATCCATAAAAAAATCCATAATAATCCATAAAAATGTCGATAGTTTGTTACTCTTTCACGCAAAAACTATTAAATGCATTTTAATGAAAATTTACAATAATATAGCTTATACATCAGAATAACACACAGGCTATAATTTATAAAGATATTGTGTGAATTGTCCTAAATATAACGATAAGTGTCAAGTAAGTAGGAAAAAATGCGAGCTATTCTGGTGTGCGCTGCAAAAACCATTAAAGTTACATGTATAAAATGTATACCTAATGGAAATGTTTATCTTAAATACTACTACAAAAAAGCTCGTGACAGCATATTTCTATTTTTTACCGCCAAAACAGTGAACCATAAATACAATGAAAATTGATAATTTATTAAAGATAGATAGGACCTTGGAGGAGAAAATAAGCTACTCGAAGTACTAATCCTGCGCAGACGAAGTCGCGAGCACCAGCTAGTATTAGTATAGACCAAAGATCAATATGTTTAGTGAGCATACTGACATATTTTAAGAAATGTTATTTTTATCATTAATGTAGGAATCTTTTTTATTATATGTAGCTGGAGGAGGAGTTTAGATTTTTGTTTCATTTCAATTTCTTCAGCACATGTTATAAAATTTCATTTAATTATAATGTAACCAATATTCTAGATCAGAATTAAGAATAGAAGATTTTAAGAAAGAAAGAAAAAAGATTTTAATGAAATTACCCTATCCTTACATTAATATTTGAATACAAGATGAAGTGAATAACTCTTTTTCTGTTTTCGTCATGCATTAGCAAGCTTAATCCACAATGCATTTTCTTTCTAAACAGCGGTAGGGAAAAATATATAACAGTGTTAATTACAGAATGTGTTAGTTACTCTTTAAATTAATGATAGGTCATAAAAGATTATTGTTAGATTTTAAATTAATTAATTGATATACTACTTTTTGTGGATCACATCAAATGACCCAGCAATTAAGTACACATACTTTATATTACTTACTTATGTTAGAATTTGGTCATATAGTCAAATTTTAAAAATAATGTTACTCACCTGTAGTGTCAATAACATCCATGTAACCAGCATTACACTATGCTCGAGATTAATTTGCAACTTTGTCAGTTCAGTTTCAACTAAATCTTTGGTGTTTTCTATCCAAATTGATAAACTATTACTAAAATATATAAATTTTACAACATATCAATAATATAACATCATGATCAATGAACTGTCTTACAACAGCAAGTTAAAAGCATTCATTCATTTTACAGATTTGTTACAAAAACAATTTTTTCTAGCACACCTATGTAATGTTACTACTGTACCTGATGGAAAGCTCAGTGCAATCTAAAAACTACAGCAACCACTGAGGGTCTACAATCCATTGCCATGTTGGCTTGTTCATGGTGCAGTGATAGTAAGCCCTACAGTACGGAGCCTAGAGGTTGCATATACAATGCCTGCATACAACTGAAATTTGTGTGATGAGCATGGTTGTCAGTTGTATGTCTGAGTGTTAAATATCAATATATGTATGTACATCAGTAGTTTAGTTACCATAATACACGCTTTGTTTAAATTGGAATTAAGTGGCTGTGTGAAATTGTGTCCTCCATAATTATTGAAGTGAAAACTTCTTTAAGAAGGTTCAGATAGAGACTAAATTCATGTAAATTGTCATCAACATGGTTACATGACATGTTAACAATTATCAAATAAAATATGACTATTATTTCAAATTATATTTTCATAATTCTATTATTAATATTAATAATAGTTACTTCTATTATTATTATTAACTCTATCATTTGAAGTTTAGGAAAAATGTTTATAGTTTTAAGTTTTCACTTCTGTTTTGCAGTTCTCATGACTGCTTTGTTTTTTTTTTTTTAATTATTGATATCTCTTCACAATATGCAAGATGGAGTTCCACAACTACACTGTAGGGCAACTTACATACTACTTCTTTGTTAATGACATCTTTTTGCATACTTCTTCTATTTTAATAATGCCATATCACATTACCTTTATATTATTTAATTGAACAATTTGAAACTTAACACACTAATCGTTTTATATGTATATTATTTTCATAAATTATATATTATTAGGTAGTATAGTAGTAAATAAATATATGACTATGTTTAAAATAATTAATACATGTGTATATCTTACATTTTCATATGATCCACAATAACCATAAATAAACTAATCTCCATATACATAACCCTGAGACAGAATTCTCTATGCCTCTCCTCCAATAACTCATTATAACCTTGATTCTTTCCAAAGTTATGCTTTTTGAATGAAATAAATAGTTTCTTAAATTCATCATCTGTGAATGAATGATCATCGGCTATGAGGAGAAGATTCTGTAAAATTGCTAGCTGTTCTCTTAAATTACATTCTGCCCAACTCTGTCTTATTTTATCATCAGAGAATTCATTTTGTATTCTTCTGGGAGGTGGGTCTGCATTTAGCACATTGTCAAATTGAGACAATAGTGATGATTTAATATTTTCAATTCCAATATCATTGATTATTTTTGTAAATTCTCGATTATAGTTATGATGTGGGTCATCCTTTGATTGTATAATGTATTGTAATAATTTTAAAAGGAACAATCTTTCAGTGTAGTAGAAGTGCCAGACCCTTGGTGCAAGGAATGTTGGTCTTGTATCAATTATTGCAGTATTCTTGAGGATGTTTGTCAAAGTTCCATATGCAATATCACACAAATAGTTTTTCAATATATGCCATATTTGGAAACAGTCCACATTCTGTAAAAGTGGAGAACAATTAAGTTATACATTTGTCTTTATTTAGTACAGCATTTCCTGAGTTGCAGTTGTGGTAAGGAGATAAATACATAATATAGAGAAAGGTAATAAGTCACTTTTGCAAATAGCAACTTTTATTATTATTATTGTTATATGAGTTATATAAAATCAAATGCAGTAAAGTAGGTCTGTTTGATAACATGGTAATTCAAATAAAACTATTAAATTTCAATTATATTCATAGACATTATTTCAAATACTTCACTATTAGCTTTGGGTGAAGCTAACAGTAAAATATCCACAATGGATAGAATTGAAATTTATTAGTTTTATTTGAATTACCAAGTTATTGGTACCAGACCTAATTTGCTGCCTATTATTTTATGTCTCATATATTTTTATATGATTTTCATATATTTTCGTTTATATAAAAAATTACACTCGTTGGTCAGTTTTGTTAAATTTAATTATCAGAAGATAATTTATTTACACCCTGTTTGTGGGTTAGTAACAATACTCTTGTTTACAGATAATAAACAAGAGAAATCTCAGTCTATTTTTATTTTACTTTAATATAGATGTAATTTGTGAACATATTAAAAACTAAAGAATGACAATTACTTTAGTATGTAGTAAAAGCAGATCTCACCATATAGTTTTGTAACGTTTGTACGACGCTCAATAACTTAGTGTGGTTTGGACATTTTGCCTGCAGTTTGGAAAAGTCATCAGCTTTGTGTGGCTTGTAACAAGCCAGACCTTCACGTAAGCCGTCTAAAACCTTTTTGTTATCAAGTATTTTTAAAATTTCTTCTTTTGTGAGAGTGCCAGAAGTTGTCCATCGCCACAATCGTTTCCAATAACTGTTTGTAGGTAAAGTAAGATTATCAATGATAATTCTTTGCATTAATCCAAATTAAACAAATACCATCTTTTGTTAATATAGAACTTACCATACGGTATTTGTAGACATATCTGCTTGAAGTTAAGAAAATATGCAGTGATATACCATATCAAAATCGTTATTTATTTACCGCCAACAGGTTTTTAGGTTATATTTATAAATTTTATAACTTTAAATCTAGGGGTAGTGATTCATAAATATACTAATGTAATCATTCGATTATGAAGATAAATCGATTTATTTAATTCAAAGCCATTAGTAATTCAATTATGAGTTACAATTCATAATCGAACTACTAATAATGATCACTCTTAATGGAGTATTTCTGTATTAACTAAAGGTGGGCGATAGTGAAAAGCTAAAAAAAAGAAAGGTCGTGTAGTTGGAAGTCGTCGTCGAGAAAGGTTTTTACAAGAACAAGCAATTACCTAAAAATACAAAAGGTTGTTCTGTTGTAATATTCGATTATGAATGATCATTAATAATCATTCAAAACTTTATAATCCGGATAATTTACAATAGGTAAATATATCTATATCAATAAATCAACAAACCAGTTGGCGTACCTTATGTAGGTTTAGACTTAGATTTTTATTTTGGTTTTGGTTTAGGTATGGGTTTAAGTTTTGGTTTGGGTTTATGTTTACGTTTGGGTTTAGGTTTAGGTTTGCGTTAAGGTTTAGGTTTTGGTTAAAGTTTAGGTTTATGTCTGGGTTTGGGTTCCGGTTTGGGATTGTGATTAAGATGAGGTTTAGGCTTAAGCTTCAGTTTAGGTTTAGTTGACGTAAACTATAAGCGTTAAGAAAAAAAGAGATTGGGCTATTGAAAACATGCCGCTCAATTCGATGATGTGAAAGCATGAGAGAGGGTGAGGGGTAATCTCCATGTGTAGGAAAAAGTGTGGTAACAAATCATTTGTAAAAACTATTATTTTAATTTTATTGTTATGTCTGTCTAAGAGTTTTATTTGAATTTATAACGAATAAGTATTTTTTTCAAAAACTTACCATCTTCAGCCAAAGCTCGCTCGCTTGGCTTGCTCAGTTCGTATCTTATATTCCCAGTTCAAACAATCTAAGCAATTTTACCACAACGGAATAATTTTAGGTTTAGACTTAGGCTTAGAAAGAATTGATAACAGTGGTTAAGCTATAACATTAACCAGATAAAATGTATCGTTGTTTCTCCAGGTTACAGATTATCTGTGTGATAAATTGCATTCAAATCCATTCAGTCGTTTTTGCGTAATTGAGTTACAAAAATACAATTTTTTTCATTTATTATATTTGTAAGATAACACTGGTTATGCTATGACTTTTACCGGAATAACCTACAGGGTACCCAATGTATTATTTCAGATCATATATTATCTGTGTGACAAATTTCATCTAAATCTATTCGGCCGTGTTTGCGTAATTGAATAACACACATATATATGTCATGACTATGATTATGACTTTTATCGGAATAAAAAGTATCTTATATATTAATTTAGGTTTATGGACTATCTGTGTGCCAAACTTCATCCGTAACCGTTGAGCCGTTTTTGTGTGACTGAGCAACAAACATACAAACTTTCACATTTATTATATTTGTAGGATAATACTGGTTAAGCTATGACATTTGTCGGGATAAGAAGTATAAATATAGACTGTCTGTGTGCTAAATTTCATCAGAAACCGTTTAGCCGTTTTTGTGTGATTGAGTAACAAACATTCACATTTATTATATATTTACGACAATACTGGTTAAACTTTTACTTTTACCGGGATTGAAAGTACCCTATGTGTTATTTCAGGTTATAGACTATCTGTTTGCTAAATTTTATTCGAAATCATTCAGCCCTTTTTGCGTGATTAAGTAACAAACATACAAACTTTCACATTTATTATATTTTTAGGATAACACTGTGTTCCGTATTTTCATTGGGTATATGTCAGCACAAATCTTTTTCTATATTAGTTTTATTAGTAAAATGGAATGTTTCTGTCCACCTATCTACTTTAACGCACTTTAAACGAACGCAAGTGCTGCCCTCTATCAAAAAACTTAGTACGTTTGTATCTCGCAACTTGCAAACTGCTCTGAGCGCAACTGCGTTGAGAAAATTATAAAATCGGTTATAATCTCCTAAAAACCGTAATAAATCCTAGTGCCAGTGTAGACTAGTGCCTTGTTAAAAGATCAGCAACCTAAGCCACAAACTCAGCCGGGGTACCCCGAAGAAAAGGATCTCCGTGTCCTCATAACTACATTTCCTACACATTTGTTTGGTCCTTCGTTCCAAATTATCAAAAATTAACAAGGTCTTTAGGGTTTGTGCTGGCATATTAGGTCTTTATAAGTACAATTTTCTATAATTTTTCAATATCAAATTGGCATAAACTACCTTTTATTAAGAAACTTACCGTTTTACCTAGGCTTAGCGTATTTGTTTTTCGACAATACCACTGCGTACAGTTTTTTCGAACTGTACTAATTCATTTCCTAATGAATTAATAGGTAAAAATAGTGAATTTATATCAGTTGCATGTTTATTTCATATTGTGGGTAAACAAATCTTTTCTTTTTCTCTAACGCCACTTAGCGCTCGCGTCGACGTTCGCTTCTACAATACAAGTCTTATCTATTATCTTATGCACGCGCTCCAGAGCTAGCTACGCCAATCAATTTAACCATTATCTTAACATAATATAACTTTATATTGCAGGTTGTAATTAGCTGTCTACGTATTACGTACTAGACACACTTATAATTTTGCATGGTCAATATCGCCGTATACCATACTACAAATAACAGTAACTAATAGTATTACCTTTCATATTGAAATATCTTATAGTATCGTATTGCTGTTAGTGTGCTTCGTGCTTAACTACTAACTATCTCTCTACTTCACTATACAAACATATTTATTATTTACATTCATTATGGAACTTCCACAACTAACATTTGAACGCGAAGTTTTTATGAATAGCATCCAACGTATGGCTGATTGTTCTGCCGATGAAGCAGAATTCCGTGCTCGTGTTAAGGAATTAAACAATGTTAAGAAGCAGTTTTTCCTTATTCAAGGTAAAATTGAAAAACTTTTAGCTAAAACCGGCGAGTTTAAACCTGAAGAACAATTAGAAATACGTAATCAATTCGACAACTTATATTATAAAGTTCATATTATAGCGGATAACATAAAAATTCTACGTAGACAAAGTTTGGCCAGCGCACAGCCTACCACTTGTTCTCACGGTCATTCTAAAATTCAGCTACCGACACTTGCCTTACCGACTTTTCACGGTGGTATAACAGAATGGAATGCATTTTACGATTTGTTTTCATCATTAGTGCATAACAACGAACAATTATCAAATGTTGAACGTTTCCGTTATTTGCTTTTGTCCTTGCGAGGTGAACCTTACAATTTAATAAAGTCACTTCCCATAACTGGCGATAACTACAGTAACGTTTTGCAAGTGTTACTGAATCGTTATCAGAATGATCGAATTATAGCAACCAAACACTTGGACAAAAATCTTGATGTCGAACCGGTCAATGATAAAAATGTTGAACAAAGTTTGCGTAACATTTTAAATGTTTATAACGAAAACTTAACCGCGTTGATATCTTTCGACTTACCGGTCACCCAATGGAGTTTCATTCTGTTGAATATTTTGTTACGTAAAATTACGCCGAATATTCGAAAACGCTTCGAATTATCGCTGAAGTCGCCATGTGAGATCCCACCTGTGAGTGACCTTATCGAGTTTCTAGACAAAGAGTTGTCGGCGTCCGAGGTGATGTCCTCCGTCGCGTCACTCAGCCCCAGTGCGGGTGCAGGCGCGGGTGGCGAGGGAGCAGTAGGCCGCCGCATGCCTAACTCGTTGTCGCGGCAAGCCGTCGCTTCACGCGCAGCGATGGCGCGCTCGCAGTCGGACCCACAGCGCGCCGCTGCACGAACACAAGCGCGGGATTTGTCTTCTGCACATACCACGCGTTTAATGAACGTTCATGCTGCGACTGCCATTGATTCCGGGCGTAACATTAAATGTAATTATTGTAAAGATAATACACATCCTTTAAACAAATGCGACAAGTTTAATAAATTAAATTTATCTGAAAAGAAATCCTTTATCGAACATAATAAAATTTGCAAAAATTGCTTATTCTCTGGCCACAATATCAATGATTGTAAGTCGCGACACAACTGTCGTGTGTGTTCCCAGCGTCATCATACTTCTATACACGAAGATATGATTTCAAATATTACTTTAACAAGCGAATGTAACTTCTCTTCCCCTGAGCTGACCTCAGTAGCGGAACTTTCCTCTTCGCCCACACCGGTGTGTGGTGTTTCTGGCCACAGGAATAACTGTGTGGTTCTACTTACCACAGCATTGGTCAACATGCGTTCTATGGATGCGGGTCCCTGCACACCCCGTCTTGTGCGCGCTCTAGTGGACCAAGGCTCTCAAGCCACTCTCATTACAGAGTCGTGCGTCCAACGTCTTGGTTTACCACGTTATCGTGCCAGGACTAGCATGACTGTGACTGGAATAGGCGATCAAAATGAGCAGCCACGTGGATATGTTTTGTGTGAAGTTACGCCTCACAACAAATCAGAACCTAAATTATTTATCGAAGCTCTTATCTTGCCCAAGATAACAAACTATTTACCAAGCATTCCGAGCACTTTCGAGCATATAAGTCATCTTCAAAATCTACCCCTAGCCGACCCGGAATTACGTTCCGCGCGTCCCGTAGAACTTCTACTAGGATCAGATTATACTGACAGTATATTGTTGCATGATATTATTAAGGGCCCACAGGGTTAATAGTATTTTTGGTTACCTACTTAACGGTAAAATAGCTCATTCATTACCAGCACAAGTCTGCATGAATGTTAGTACATATCAGCTTGATATGCAACTACAAAAGTTTTGGGAACTTGAATCAGTATCTGATGTCAAGCCTGTCACAAAAGAAGAAGCTCTTTATGAATCAATCTTCGTCAATACTCATAAGCGAGGTGACAATGGAAAATACATTGTCTCTCTCCCATTTCAGGAACACGTACCTCTTCTCGGCGAATCACGTCAAATAGCACTTTATCGCTTGCACAAGCTTGAACAAAGGTTCTCTCGCGACCCTGCCTTGCGAGAGGAGTATACTAAGTGTCTGCAAGAGTACGAAAGCTTGGGACATATGGAACCTGTCAGTGAGGTTACGCATGCTGACAGGTTTCCCTACTATATACCTCACCACTGTGTGGTGAAAAAATCTTCTGCGACTACTAAAGTCCGAGTAGTCTTTGATGCTTCCTGCAAGACTACTAACGGTCGTTCACTCAATGATAACTTACTAATTGGTCAAAAACTGCACCAAGACATAGATGCCGTTCTTTTAAAATTCCGCCTACACAAGATAGTTTTTACAGCTGATATCAAAATGATGTATCGTTTTATCGAAATACGACCTGAAGACCGGAATTTCCAACGCATTCTGTGGAGATATTCTCCTAACGATCCTGTACAGGAGTACCGACTTTGTACGGTAACTTTCGGTGTTGCTGCAGCCCCTTTCTTAGCACTTCGTACGCTTCGTCAGTTGGCAATGGACGAATCCGCGTCTTATCCAATCGCTTCGCATGTGCTGCTGAATGAGGTATTCGTAGATGACATCGTGTCAGGGGCTGAAAGTCTTGAAGACGCTCTTGTGATGCAACGTGAGCTCACTGCCGCTTGCAAGACAGGAACGTTCGAACTCCGTAAATGGACTAGCAATTGCCCTGACTTCTTGTCAGCCATTAGCAGTAACAATTCGAATCCAGATGACGCTCTGATTCTTTCAGCACTCGACACTGATACTTCGGTCAAGGTTCTAGGTCTCAAATGGAATCCAAAATTAGACTCGTTTTCTTATCAGGTGGAGTCTCATTCCCAGAAATGCACGAAACGTATAATGCTTTCAGAGTTTTCAAAAATTTACGACCCTTTAGGATTCCTTAGCCCTATCATATTATTTGCTAAGCATTTAATTCAACTTCTATGGATTTCAGGCACAGGTTGGGATGAAGCTCCTCTTCAAGGTGTTTGTGATCTCTGGTCAACGTTCATATCTGAACTTCCTTTACTTCAATTTATCTCTTTGCCACGTCACGTGCTTCCTAATCACAATAACGAGATACAAATACATGGTTTCTCGGATGCTTCCGAAAAGGCATATGCTGCTTGTGTCTACCTACGTGTCATTGACGCTCAAGACATGGCTCATGTTTATCTTCTTCTCGCTAAAACAAAGGTTGCACCTTTGAAACGAATAACGCTTCCACGCTTAGAGTTATGTGCCGCCTTTCTTTTATCAAAACTAATTAATAAAATACTAGATATCTACACTAACTTTCTATCCATCGAAAATGTGTATGCTTGGAGTGACTCTGAAGTCACACTTGCATGGCTACGCTCATCGTCGCATGAATGGCGTACTTTTGTGTCTAACCGTGTCACAGAGACCACGAGCCGCGTGCCCGCCGCACACTGGCGTCATGTCCGCTCAGAGCATAATCCTGCGGATCCAGCATCCAGAGGTGTGCTACCATCCAACTTAGACCATGAGCTTTGGTTTAATGGGCCTACCTGGCTTAAGCAGGTCCAATCTGATTGGCCTATTTCCAATGTTGACTTACAAACAAATGAAGAACGACGAAAATACGTTTTTATATCCAAACAACTAACTCCTGACTTACAATTTCTAGAACGATTTTCGTCATTACCAAAATTACTACGCGTTGTTTCCATAATCTTTCGATTTTATTATAGATGTCGTAAGGTAAAGTCTTATTCGTCTTCTTGCATCACCGTCCCTGAAACAAAATTCGCTTTAAATCGAGTTATCAGTCTCGTGCAGCAAAATCAGTTCGCTGACGACATTGTCCGTTTGAATGATAATGATGTCTGTACGAACAAACTCCAAAAGTTGAAGCCCTTTCTTGATGAAGCCGGACTTCTCAGGGTCGGCGGTAGGATACAACGTGCTCAAATTTCTTACAATGCAAAGCATCAGATCATTTTACCTAAAAAACATTTCTTCACGACTTTACTTATAGATTATTTTCATAAATTACATTTGCACGTAGGTCCACAGACATTGCAATTTCTTTTATCTCAAAACTACTGGATCTTATCTGCCCGCGATGCAGTCCGAATGCGCACGCGCCGTTGCGTTCGTTGTTTTCGCACTCGTCCGTCTGCTCCGCAGCCACCCATGGCTCCACTTCCCGCTGCAAGAGTGCGAGCTCTCAGGCCATTCCTACATGTAGGCGTAGATTTCGCGGGACATTTCTTTCTGAAGTCAAGAAAATATCGTAACGCGATAAAATACAAATCTTATGTATGCGTCTTTGTGTGCATGTCAACGAAGGCAGTGCATTTGGAATTGGTACCAGAATTATCGACAGAAGCATTTCTTAATGCTTTACGCCGTTTTATTTCCCGACGCGGACTTTGCACTGACGTTTATTCGGATTGCGGTCGAAATTTTGTCGGCTGCGATCGGTACTTGATGGATTTGCAAACCTTTTTACAAAATGACACAACTCAAGCTCATATAAATGAAAAATTAACTTCTTTATCGATAACTTGGCATTCTAACCCACCTTATGCAAGTCATTTCGGTGGCATATTCGAGGCTGCTGTCAAAAGTATGAAATCTCATCTTTACCGGGTGATAGGGCAACTTACCTTGAATGACGACGAATTCAATACACTTCTTTGTCAAATAGAAGCTATACTTAACTCTAGGCCCCTTTGCGTACAGAGCAATGATACCAGTGATCTATTACCTCTTACACCAGGACATTTTCTAGTTGGGGAACCATTAGTTTCCTTACCTGAAGTCGACTTATCAACTGACAATCCTAGTCGCCTCGTTCGATGGCAAATCATTCAACAGGCCGTACAACATTTTTGGAAACGCTGGAGTGTTGAATATCTACATCAACTTCAACAAAGAAGTAAATGGTTCCACGATAATACGAGCACACCCCTCGCTGAGGGTACTGTAGTTGTGCTAATTGACAACAACCTCCAACCGCTGCAGTGGCGCCTGGCTCGTGTGCATAAGCTTCATCCGGGTGCCGACGGGGTTGTTCGTGTTGTAACCGTACGCATGGGTAACACCCTTACCAAAAGGCCTGTAGTAAAGGTCTGTCCTTTACCTATTGACTAGGTACTATTATAACATATCGTAGTCTTATGTTAAGTTAGTTTATATCGTTTTCTTTAAAATAAGATAGTTATTTTAAGGTCGGCGGCATGTTCCGTATTTTCATTGGGTATATGTCAGCACAAATCTTTTTCTATATTAGTTTTAATAGTAAAATGGAATGTATCTGTCCACCTATCTACCTTAACGCACTTTAAACGAACGCAAGTGCTGCCCTCTATCAAAAAACGTAGTACGTTTGTATCTCGCAACTTGCAAACCGCTCTGAGCGCAACTGCGTTGAGAAAAATTATAAAATCGGTTATAATCTCCTGAAAACCGTAATAAATCCTAGTGCCAGTGTAGACTAGTGCCTTGTTAAGAAGATCAGCAACCTAAGCCACAAACTTTGCCGGGGTACCCCGAAGAAAAGGATCTCCGTGTGCGGGTGAGTGGTGGATACATGTCCGCATAACTACATTTCCTACACACACTGGTTAAGCTATAACTGTTACAGGGATAAGAAATAGCCTATGGATTATTCTAATTCATAGACTATCTGTGTGCTAAATTTCATTCAAATTCGTTGAGCCGTTTTTGCGTGATTGAGTAACAAACATACAAATTTTCCATTTATTATATATATGTAGGATGACACTGGTTAAACTATGACTTTTACCGGGATAAAAAAACCCTGCTGTTCGTGCTGGAAATATTAGAACACTTGCACTTAGATGAGGGAACTAAAGCCTAGGCTCGAAAAATAATATTTTATTACTCACCAAGTGTTCCCGAATATTCACTAGGCACATGTATTTGGGCTACTTGTCGCCCGGAGACTGAATGTAAACGGCTCGCTGGCCGCTATTATATGAGAATTTCTACTTGAAACGTTTATGTGCGGACGCACCGCTTATTAATATTCATAGCACGTAACAAGATGAGATAAGAGTGTGCCTCTTGTGACTACTAAAAAGTTGTTATAATGCTGCGTAATAAGCTAATAAGTGCTGTATAATTATTTATATGTAGTGATTTTACTACATTACACAATTATGAATTATCACTCAAATGCTATATCTCAATTATGTAAATCATTAATATTCGTATATCTCGATTATGTAAATTATTCATAATCGCCCACCTCTATTATTGTCCAAGTGTTACCAACTGCTCACCAATGTTGCCAGTACCCGATAGCGAAAAGTTACCAAAGACTGCTCAAAAAGTAACATTTTGATCACAAAAGTAACGCATTCTCATATAAACGCAAATTTTATTACTATTTATTTGCTAACAACCATAAAATTATTTATAATTAGTCAAAAGTAATCAAATACATGTAAAGAAGTCAAAGTTTTTCACTTAATTTCTCAAAAACTCGCAAGATAGCTGAATTAGCTGTATGTTTATTTTCCTTCGCTTCTCTTTAATGTATAAAGAAATAACAAGATTTTATTTTATGTTGTTCTAAATGTGTAATCTGTAACAGCCATGAAGTATATGCGTATCGTGGGGTGATATGAAACTTTAGAATGCCGTTTTTCGATTGCCTGGAACATCGCAATTGATGAGTGATACTGCTTTGATCCTAATAAACTGAACAAACTGTCGTTCTTGAAATGCTTAGACAGTAAGCGTTGAGAATTATAACTATAAAGTATAATATAATTATCGTTCTTATAAATTTGTAAAATAAATAATTTTCTTTTCTCTTTTTTTCTACCTGATACTTTAGTATGGTTGTTATTTAAACAACTTTGATTAGTTAAAAATGTTAAAATATCGATTGTTATGGCGTCCTTTTTGTTTTCCATAATGGGAATTAATTATATGTTTTAGACAAACTCAAAAACCGAATCGAAAAAAGATAGATTTTTGATAAATAACTCGTTTAGAACTAGATTTTTTTGAGAATTTATTCATCACGGTTCAATTGGACTTGATATAAAAATTGAACTTTTTCAGAATTAATCGGTATCCTACAAGAAAACCTACTGTCCCTATTAGTTATATTACTCTTTGACCAACCTCTATTCATGCTGAAAATCAAATAATCTGTGTTTCTATCTGAAGAAGCGTACTAAATTATCCGCGAAAATGACCAACTCTGATGCACACTACTTGTATCGTAAGAACGTCGAAGACTTACATGACATTGACATAGCTCAGTGTTGATGATGACTCAGTAGTAACGAGTTCAAACAGTGCATCGGTCGTTGAAATAAAACTTCTTTGAATTTAATAGTAGTTCATACTATAATTTATAAAAATTCCACGTATTGTGATGAAAGAATTTTATTTTACTACAAAAACAGATTAAGCTCTTTAATATAGTCTATACCTATACACAGATTATACATGCACTAATTATAAGCCCCGTTTCAATTAAATTTGCGAGGTGTCTCAGCTAATTGCAAGGTCTAATTTCAATATTTTCATTAATTTTTTGTGTAGCTTCACTTAATTACTTCAAAAACAACATAAATGCTTAAGGAAGGCGGTTATGAAGCTTTCAAAGCACAATATGTATTTTTTTCGTGAGGAACAGTGCGCACTGTTTTTTATTACGAGTCGTTAAAATATAAAAATGCCTATTATTTTGCATTATCATTTTAAATTTATATAATAAAGTAATGCATTCAGATATCTATTAGTAACGCCTAAAAAAGTTTTAGTAAATAATTTTTTTAATTGGAGTACAATAATTTGTCTTTTAGAAAGCTATGTGTGGTATCAGGATTTTAATTTTCTCCAATTTGGGAAATTTGAACAAGATTTTTGGGGAATTTAGACATTGGACATTGACAGCGCTGTCATTAATTGTCTGTTTGTTTGACATCTGTCATTTTATTTTATAGCCGACAGTAGGGGTAGGATATACTTCCAAAGTTCAATACCAGGGCTTCCAAATACGAGTACATAAAAATACCAGGGTTGAAAACCAAGTTTTAAATACTTGAAAGTATTTGTATTTCGGTCGGTAGTAGGCACGATACGCAGCGCCACATTGCAATAATGCACGAGTTTTTAATAATGACACTAATAATACTTAATAAATAATAACTTATACAACTTTTGGCACATTAAAATAAGCAACAATAAATTACCAGAAAATGTGATTTAATACCGAGACATTGCTTTCTATTGGTTTCTGGTAGAAACAAACTATTTATACAGTTTTGGAATGTTAAGTGGTAATAGCACTTGTATGTCACACATACAAATCTGTTCAGGCATTTTAAAGTTATTGTAAAATTAACAACATAAGCTGTTAAAAAAAAATGCAAATTTCATAAATTTAAACTATTTTCACTATAAATAATGTCGTAGACCTTTGAAATCACCATAGGCTAACATTTTAACAAGTAAAAATACCTTTTTATATTTTTATGGAGATGACGTTATGTTCACTAAGAAATCTGTGATTTCTTTCGAGGGTCAATTATTAGGGAACCGATTTTGTTATTTATCTGTTGTTTGACTTCAACGCTGACATAGTATATTACGAACTCTCTTAACGATATCGTTCATACTTCGCAACAGTTGTGTGTATGTTCACATACATGAACTCCAAAAACACTATACTCCTTTTCGGGCGTACTCGTGTAATTAATTAGGACTATTGACGTGACAATGTCTTATAATTCGATGGAGCCGGCTGCACGCACGAAAAAACTTGACTCATGCGGCGTTACCTCGCTATGAGGCGTTCCATTTAAGGCTTGAAGTGCAAGCGATCCGACCGAGAAGCACGTGCCCTAACTACCTCATGACTCAGATTACGGTTAATGCACTCATACAACTTTCAAATACGTTGTGTCAGGGACAGCCACTGAGCCCCGAGGCCTGAACTTGCAGCCAGCCTCTCTTTACGGCAGGAGCCCCACGACCGCGCCCTGGTCTCGGCTTCTATAGTTAAAAATACTTGCATAGGAAATCGATCCATGTCCTTATATAAATAAGGAGCATAATCGTATTTGAGAAAAAAATACTTGCAAGAGCTAGTTTTTTTTGTTTGTAAATATGATTATGATCCTTATTTATACGACGACATGGATGGCTTTCTTGTGCAATTGTTTTTAATACTGGTCTTAGCTCTGCCTGCGCAGCACCCTACTAGCAAATATTTTCGTACAAGTTTTCCACATGTACCAGGGCGCCTCCTTTTGAAGTGAGGCCCTGGTTTTAGAACCTGGTATCGTATATACCTCTCACACCTAGCCGACAGACGCGTTGCGACGTCACCAAACTATGCCCTCTATAAGTTTAGTAGTTCTGTTAGATTAAATCATAAATTTTTAATTTGGTATTTGGTAGGTACCCTTTACACTAATTCTGAATGATAAGACATAGTGCACGTGACGATTATACGAATGTTCTATGCGTGTGTAAGCTCTTTTGTTATACCTTGGTTTTTCTTGGTTATAGTTTTCATCGTTTTGAAGTCCTAGTAAGTTTCTGGTATGGCACCTACAGCAACAGCTGTGAAGCCGAAGCCTGATGAGGATCCCATAGGAATTAGAGCAGTGCTCTTGGGCCCGCCAGGATCTGGCAAAGGTACTCAAGTAAGTTGTTGCTCCTTGACCTTTGACGCCTCTATTAAGTAAACATTAAACATATATAGTTATTATTACAACACTGAAAACTTTGCCCCTAAGAACGCTCAAAATTATATTTTTTTATATTATCCAAAAAGTTATTTAATTTTTAAAACAAAAAGCTACTATACGGTTTAACAAGAACTCAGCAAGAAAATAAGAAACTACATAGTAATAAAGTGAATACTGTAATCGAAATAGTGAACAATCAAAAGTTGAATTTATACTGAGCAACATATTCTTTACTGGCAAATCCAGCACGGAAATCACGAAAACAGTAGTTCATGGTCTGACCTGCACATTGTTTAACTTTTGCTACACCTTGAGTACTACTTATTGAGCATATTCATAGCATATTCTATAGAATTCAAGTTACTTGACTGTTAAATTTTGTAAAAATGTCTTAGTTACTGATACATAATTTTTACTATAACTCATAAAAAAAAATTCAATCATGTCAAGTATTTATTTTATTTATAAGGTAGAGGAAGGAATAAGAATACATTAATCTGTAAAAGACAAAAAGACATCAATCTGGCATGCAGATATTTGAATTATAATAATAATAATTATTATTATTTAATTGTAATTGGATGGATGCCTGTAATTTGATGTGCTTATTTAATTTATAAGATATATTCTTTATTATATTATTTTGTTTCATTCTCAATTGTAGACAAGATAAGAACCCATGACAGAAGTCTAGTGTGCAGATGTTATATAGCCACAATTGGATGAGGCATCAGATATATTTGAAGTAATAGTTTTTATTGTTTACTCTTTTGTAATGATTAAAAGCACCAGGTAGACATATCTCTTTCATACATTTTATATAATATATATGTAGTTCAAAGGTTTAATTGTAGAATATTATAGTACAGAAAATATTATAGTAAAGTAAATAAAAATGATTTACAAGTTTTATTTGAGACATAATAATTTTGTTTCTCAACATTACACTAGAAGTTTCAGAGTTATAGATCAGATACTCAGATCAGATCAACATGTTTTCAACATTCTTGTACAATTAGATATATGGTATAGAGACAAACATCTTAGCATTCCATGGATTCATAGTGCAGGTGCTGTGTCCATTATGTGGCATAGGGTGTAATTCTGAACAGTCCCTGGGACTTGTGACCCAGGTGTAGGATTAGGAGGCTCGCCTTGAAAATCCCTCGACTGTATGGTTGTAGGTGGTGTGTAATGCCCTCAAAAAAAGGGACATTGGCATCACCAGTTGTTCTTGGCCTATAAAAGCTCTCATGCTGACTTGCTAACTTGGGTGTTACGTAACGTTTAAGGAGGGGGAGATGAAGTAAAGGCTCAAAAATTGTGTTACATAATACTTGAATGCCCCCTTGACTGCCTATCACACCTTGCCATGCCAGATTTAATAAGAAGATTTGATTGGTAGTGCAGCTTTAGGTACTCATTCTAAAATAGAGCTCACTGTAGTTCTCAACAGGCCAAGGTCTAACATAGTAATGTTATAGAGAGATTTCAGTGGTATACCTGTCGCTCCCACTCTATACACTTATAAATAGTTAATTTATGGTGCATAGCATAGCTGTTTTTGGTTCACAATCTCCAACATCATTTGAATGATCATCATGAAAATTGGTATCTAATGGTCTATCTAAGTGATTTTTCATGGAGGTTTCTAAGCTATCCCTGAACATGATAAGTGGTGATGTAGAGTTATTAACTATTTAAAAGAGAAGAAAAGAGTTTGAGGAGTCAGCTGATCTTAATATACATACAAAAACATTGTGTCACACAATGTTTGTTTACACTAATCTCCATAACCACTCAATTAAATTTTGGTATTGTGTATGGTTGGTTCCAGATTGAGAGGTAGGATAGATTTGGTCCTGATAAGCGGTGAAGTTTTCGCAGAGCTAAAAACTATTTAAAAAAATAAATTTAAACATTTCCCACGCAAAAATACATAAGACTAGAAATTTTAACATTGCTACACCCACCCTCAATATTAATAAATATCAACTGGAAATAGAGAGATAATTTATTAAATAAACATACTTAATTTTATATTTCCTTTTCACTTTGCACTTCGAATTTCCTTTATTAATAAATTGCACCTGTGCAAAGCCATGGTGGGTTGCTAGTATTATATAAGTTATTAAATTTACAGGCCCCACTTTTAAAGGAAAAGTTCTGTGTATGCCATTTATCTACTGGGGATATGCTACGTGCAGAAGTGGCATCAGGATCAGAACTAGGTAGGCGACTGAAGAAAGTCATGGATGAGGGGAAACTAGTATCTGATGAGATGGTTGTCAATATGATTGACAAGAACTTGGATCAGCCTGAATGTAAGAATGGTTTTCTACTTGACGGTTTTCCAAGAACTGTTCCACAAGCTGAAAAGGTTTGATATATATTTTTAATATTTGTATTTCTGATCTATATTGCTTTTATTAAAAATATTATTCGAAATAAATGAATGGCTTTCTGATAAAAAAAATGTTTAAAATGCATGATTCATTTATTTACAATTATCATGGCATTTATTATACCTTGATAATTTTAATCAGTTGACAATTCTATGATTAACAGCTAAAACTAATTAAACAAATATTTTTCTTCAAGAGTTATGAAATTATTATTTTGTATTATATTAAGTATTACTATTAAGTTTTAAAAACCAACATCCTAGATTGTTTTAAATAAATTTAGAAAATACAAAAACATTTAAAAAAACTTAAGAATGTCCACAATTATTTTTGTCAATAGGTATATCATATTTTTTAAATCTTTTCAATTAAATTATCAATTACTATGAAAAATAGGCGCATATAGACAACGAATTGCGGGAACTAGATTATTATTGTTATATTTGTAGAACAATGAAAGTTAAAAACTTTGTTTCTGTTATGAGGCATGTAGAACATCAGTTTTGGTGAAAATACCAGCATATTGCATAGTGAACTGCTTGAACACTATATATTTCTACATCTGCCTATATGTACCTATATCCGGTTACTGTACTTTTTAGTAAATATTTGTCATAAATAGTTGTACTGTAACAAAATTGTATTTCCATTTTAGTTGGATGATTTACTCGCCAAGCGGAAGACTGCACTAGACGCGGTTATAGAATTTGGCATTGCAGACAGCCTGCTCGTACGTAGGATTACTGGTAGACTGATCCATCCTTCAAGCGGGCGTAGCTACCATGAGGAGTTTCACCCGCCGAAGAAACCTATGACTGACGACGTGACCGGTGAACCTTTGATAAGGCGATCTGATGATAACGTCGATGCTCTGAAGAAGCGGTTAGCGACGTACCACACGCAGACTGTACCGCTCGTTGATTACTATATGAGAAAAGGGCTCCACTGGAGGGTCGATGCTGCGAAGTCCGCCGACTACGTCTTCAATAAAATCGACAACATTTTCAAGAACAGTATCTTCAGTAGAGAGAGTGCCGCTCAATAACAACAATGATAAGCGAAAGTGTACAGAACTAATTTCACAAGGTGATTTTATTCATAACAACTCCTTGTTTTGCTATGTTACTATTATGAAACAGTGGTTATCTATTTTAGAGACATATATTTTTCTTGAATACAGTGGTCTGGTATCATTTTGTTTGTTTCATTTTCGCATTATGATAAAATATATCGTATTAATGTTATCGTTCAAGGCAACGCGATGTGCCGCGTCGTTGTGTAATTATATTGCTGTTCTGAACTCGATTACTGACTTATGTAATTAGCTTCAAAATATGTATTGTTATTTGTTACAAAATGTTACGAAAATGTATGGATTCATGAAAGGTATAAAAGCAATGACGTCATGTCCGTGATATGAAGGAAGACCAAAAAAGAAAGGTTTCATTTGGTGACATAATAATAAAGCGATTAACAGTGACTTGTCCCATAAAAATAAAGCATGTTTAATATTAATCCTAACATTGCTTTTAAAGAAGTTAAAGTATCAATGGTAGTTTTTTCAAAACCGGACAATGGCGTGTTTGCGTTTACATCCCTCACATAATTATAACATACTTGTATAACAAGATTAGCGATTTGCTAATGACTCTCGACCTAACAGCCCCCTTGTAAAGTGTTATATAAAATTTCTCAAGAGATACTGTTACAAATACTGGTCTCAGATGCATTTGTGTATTTATAAATAACATAAATCTCAGTTTACGATAGGTTTATGCAGTGCGTACTTCGTAGAAATTGCCAGCGGATTAAATAACGTCTGCGACGTACGCGCCGTAAAGCTCAAATTTAACAATATCGTGGGAATTCCCTTCATATATGAACAATATCAATAATACAGAAACTGAAAATTAAGTTTTTTTTTACCAGTTTTGTTAAAGGAAGCTATCGCAGGCGTGTGTAAGATTACAAACGCAACTGTAAGTAAGTAGACTGTATTATTAAAACACAAACATAATACAATAATTTTAATTATACATTTTACAGGCTTTAAGAATTAATGAGTATCATTGAAATACAGTTCATTTGTGTATATTTATTTTCGTTAACATAGTGTTGATTTGAACTGCCGTCATAAGTAGAGGAGAAGTATTCAAGTTTAAGCTCGAAGAAAGGCGAGATCATATTTATTAACAAATATACTTTAATAAAATTGAGTAGTGCATGCTTAGTTTTTCGATAGTTATTTTATACCACAATTTAAAATTTTCCTCTATTTTTTAAAGTACAGAAATTATGCTTGGTTTATATAGCCACGCTCTTATAATGAACGGTCTATAGTAAATCTACAACTACATCAAAACTTGTACTTAACAACAATTCATTTATAAAATTGTATATTAGAAATATTGTACGACATATCATTATAGTTATACTTATTATTATAGGGACAAACATTCTGCGATTAAAACTCATGACTTAATTTTTGGTCAACTTTTATATACCTACATACATAGGTTATTGTATCGGTTGTTCGGTATTGAATTAAATAAAAAAATACCTTGTAAAACGACTATATTAAATGTAAAGGTAAAAGAAAAGTCAAATGATAAAGATTTAATCATTAACATCATATTAAAATTCAAAAGAATGCCGAGATTGAGGGTTTGGTGACAGTACCCAACATCATCGAAAAAACAAAATCTCATAGACTTGCACATACACGAATTACATATGCCACCTACGTAGAATTGGGAAGGATCGAATAGTCAAAAGAGTACACTTGCGACGGTTAACTCTGGTTGTTGTCCAGTTGGTCGGCCCAGCCATCGATGTGGATCACTGAGCCAAAATAGTTATTAAAATTAAATCTTCGTCTACTTTTTGGGTTAGGTTTGGGGTGGCCGTTGTTTTCTCCTCGCTTCATTATTTCTTAAAGTAGGTAATTTTGTTTATCGGCAGGAAAATCAAATCATGAGTTACAGTATTATGGAACTGTATGTAAAAATTTTAATATTTTGAAGACATTATTATATTTTATTAGACATAATATGCCAAAATTTATGTAAATAAGATACATATGATGTGAATGTGGTGTCCAATTAATGTGGTCACTGGGTATAGCTACAATCAAGAACCAAGACTAAGGTCCCGCAAGCACTCGACTTTAGCTTCTATATGTTGTGATCTAAAAGCAGGTACCAAAGCGGGATTCACAACCATTTTTTTATTGTGACAATTTACCGAGTAACCTCAGGTGCTCGCAGGATGTCTGGACCATGGACTGCATGTTTATTCCTTTTTTTGGATGCAATATGAATTTCATTAAAGATTCATTACATACAAGTTACCTACCTAACTAATGATATTATTTGTTGTGGTAAAAAAAACATCACTGGATATTTCACAGCCGCATAAAAATTTTGCACGTTATGTGTGTTAAGACTTATCCCTGCGGCAAAGAAAACTGTAAACATTTGGGCTTTGACTGGGAGTAATTGGTACAATTATATACGATCAATATTTTTTAATTACCGCAGTTTATAAAAAGATTGCATGAGAACAGCTACGTGAAAATACAATTTTTTTAGAAAAGCGAGAGTACGTATCTAAGTTGCATAATTTTTTAAAATTAGGTATTGCTGACTATCTTGATAGACAATATTTATAAATTCTATTTAGATGAATTATTCATAACAAACGTAAATAATTTAACTTGCTATGTAACTTTTTTAAGCTAGTGCTTTGGGTAATATAAAAGAAAACTTTACCCGTTATGATAAAAAAATCCTAATAAATTTAAAATGAAAAGCTAGTCGATTTCAAGTTTTCAACCAAACAAAAGGATGCAAATAAAACGCAAAAACAAATGAACAATTTGTGTGTAATTGTCAGCTTGAACGTTCAAATTTTAACAAAACAATTTTAGTCAAATTTCATAATAAATGTCAAGGTAAAAATACTAATATGACAAAACGTGAATAAATTTAACAGAAACAGCGCAAATAATATTTTGATGATATGCAAATGACGAATAAATGATCTTTGATTTTATCAAATTAATTCCATGGTAATTAATATTGAATGATAGTAATACTTACAGTATAGGTTACATTTTTCATTACATTTATTAATTATCTAAATTTTTCAATTACGTAGGTACATCATTAATTTGTTAATGTTGAGTGATCACATATGATATCTAGATATGATCAGACAATAACAAATGATATGAAAATGGTCGATTAACAAGAGTCTAGTTAGTAACTAAACGAATGAATTTTTTAATATATTTAAAATAATGATTGTCACAAACAACACAGATGACAATAAGAATACGGATAGAAAATGTATACATTCCACAGTTTATGTCATGGAAATTTGAGGAACACTAATTAACACTGAAAGCTCAACTAGTATCAAAATAAATAACTACAATTACATAATAAAATAATAATGTAGATTATATACAGAAAGTACTTATATGAGTACCATTACGAATTCACGAATACTTAACAACATACTACGTCACTATACATTAATTAGCTTTGGATAATCGTAACAACACGACTATAATAGCTAAAACTAATTTATAATAAAGCTTTTTAGAACAACATTTACATACATTTAACACATTTAATATTAATATCCGACATTAACATGAACGTGCGCGGGAGACGGGGTTCTCATCGCTCAAACTATCTTACAATTAAAGGTCTCAAAACAAAAATCGTCACATTTGAATATATGATTCCAAAAAGACGATTGTACGCGAGACCGTATCAGGCACTTTTACTTTAGAAAATTTTCAATATAAACATTAATTTTGAATGCTTTTAGAAATAGGTAGGTACAACGTGAAAAAATCAACAACCAGACTAAAGTGATTTTTTTTTTGTCAATTATTTATTAACACCTATAAACTGGCGGGCATATAGATAGTTTAATTCATTTGTGCGCGCGGTCCTATGTGTGCGTAAAACGTGTATAGATACAGTGCCTACGTGTACAAGTAAGTAAAAAGTACAATCAAGTACACAAGAGATTTCTATTAGCTATTTACTCCTATAATGTCGAAAATGTTAAAATTACAATAAATCAACAGGTTAATTAGGTAAAATCATATTTATTAAACGTATTGTTATTCCGTATCACTACCATTAGAAATATCAAATAATGAACTTTCGGTTCTTCATTATTTCTGTTCAATGTTATGTAATACAATATATTTTTAAATTCCCCAAATATTTTCTTTAGAATGGTATGGAGGGAAATTAGCATTTTTTATACCATACCTATTGCTTAGTATTTTTCTGTTACCCATTGCTGAATTATATCTTTTTAAAATTAGAATTTACTATTTTAATATTTCGATCACTGCGGTATGACCGGACGACGCATTATTAAGCATAACTAGTAGTTAACTGTAATGATTTATCTGTGACGAACCAGACATTTTTATTACCGACTGTACCCGTAGAACAAAGCGATAAAACACATGTTGATCTGAAGATGACTGTCGCGTCACTCTCTTACAAATAAAAGCTACATGTTTACAAGCTCACGCACACACAAGGCCGCACGCAAAGATCAGTTGCAAGTATCTATAACCAGGAGGATGCGGCGGGGTCGGCCTACACCGAAATCCGCTCGTTTAGAGGTAACACCCGACTGTGGAAATGTATATGCAATTCCAAAGGGCTATGCTCAGTGATTTGCGATATCAAAACAGAAGTTACGAGATCCGCACATAAAACAAAGTCATGAACACAGCTCTAACAATTGATAGCCTTAAGTGATAGTGAGCGAGGCACATTGCTCGTAGAATGGATGGCCGAAGGAGCCGCAAAATTCCCGAGTGGTGGCCACATACCGAAAAAGCAGCGTAGGCAGACCTGCCATAAGATGGACAAATGACCTTATCAAGGATGCGGGAACCCGCTAAATGCAAGCAGCGCAGGGCGGGTCATTATGGCGATCATTGAAGAAGGCCTATGTCCAGCAGACATAGGGAAAACTCCCAAAAAAGGATTATCCACTTCCCAGTGAACACACGATCTATATTTGACATCACCCATAAATCACATGTGTAATATTTATGTAAATGTGACGCATATGTTGGGAGTGTGATGTCAAACTAAGTAATGTGTTCACTAGGTTAGGAGACTCTCGCATATTATTTTACCTTTACTGCTCTATAACCGCCCCGGGTAACATCCATGCTAGTTACGCCTGAACACCGATTTGCATCAAACTAATTATGTGATAAAAAAAATTATTCGCTTCTTACCCATTTTCTTTCAAAACATAGATAATGCAGCGAAGACACTTGTGCACATTTTTGATCAGTGTCAAAAACAAGCGACCCGCGACCATTCATTTAGAATCACTCCATCAGAGTATGGTCAGTAATATAAGTGACCTAACACTCTTTTTTTGTTATGAGAAGGATCAGCAAACGTATTTTATGATACAGTACACATTCTAGAATTATTAAAGAAAACAGTGATGTGATACGAGTCAAGCTCAATAACCTTAGTTAGAGACCTACGATGCCAGGTCTACCGTATAGAGCATACAACAGCAATGAAACTGCTCGGAGGTTTGTCGTTGATTATTCAGTGGTCGTGAAGTCTGTCGTGCGACCGACTGGAGGAGCGTGATGTTTTGCGCTGGTCAAGGTACGCGGCTGGCGCCCAGCCTTCGCCGTGACCACCTGTTAAAGGTTTAAATAAGATTTAGAAATTTGATATGGATGTTTCGTTACCTAATGAGCTTTTTATCACTAAAATTGAGTTTTCAGGTAGGTACTTTAAAAAAGCTTCCCGGAACTCGAAAGCGAAAGAGATAACCATCCTGTCTTGTAGTGATAAATAAAATTTACTTACTAAATTTAAAAGCTGAAAAACATTGAATAATTACTTGAAACTATTAAAGATGAAATGCTTCAATCTATAGGTACTTCAGTACATACTTACTAATAAGTATTATGAAGAGCTAAAGTTTATGAGTTTGGATGTAGGAAGTAATCTCCAAAACGACTTATCCGACAGTGGAAATGATTTCACTAGTAGAAAGCTTTATTTTATAAAAGCTCGGCACATTGACGGTACCTTCCTTGATGGTAAGAACAGTACAATCCTAACATAACGGCGACCACCGAGTGATCAGAATCCATCGGCGGACGCCGCTGTCATGCCGCCCTGTATAAATATCTCTTGACGTTACGCTTGAAGGACCCTAAATTAAACCTGAGTATTAATATAATTAATTAATTTTATAAACTAAATATGCTAGTAAAATGGAACATTATTATACAAAATCAAAAGGTAGTTAGTCACCTGTAAGCCGCACATACCACCAGCCGGCACAACCCACTTTAAGCAGTTCAGCGTGCTGCCCTTCACGTAGAGAGACTTCGCTCGGTCCAACGGCCGTGTAATCCGACAGCGCAACGAGACCGCATCCCACCGCCTAAATTATACAAATTTTGCAATTAGGATTACATTTGTCCTCAATTCTTATGACCGTAAATGTTCACGATAGTAATAGAAGTTATTGATTTGTATTCACGACATATTATATGATCAATTTGGTAACAAAACAACTTTTAACAAATAAAAAACCCGCAACTAAAAACATAAGCAAAAAAAATAAAAGAAGAAATTTTGCTTCTTATTTGATTTCCAGACGTCGTACTTAAAAATTATCTATCCTATGTCACTCCCAAAATTAAGACAATATCTAACGACACCTCGTATGCTAAAATGATAAAATCCAGCAAGCCGTTTAGGCTACAGAGCGTGCCAAAGAAATAGACATTCATATGTATGTGTGTACATATGCTTGAAAAATATAACCTTCTTTTTTTGCAGTCGGGTAAAAAGAAAGCCAACATCAAAAATTTTGAGGAGTTCTCTGGGATCTTCAAAATCGAAGATCCAATCATCCAATGTCAATGATATTAAAATGGGTGTCCCCTTTCCAACGAAAAAAGAATCATCTACATTGGTTCATATACAAAGAAGTAACGCCTGAACATTGAAAAAAAAAATACAATCGAATTGAGAACCTCCTCCTTTTTTGATGTCGGTTAAAAAATGGAAAAATTGTTAAATTATAATTAATCCTCAGTTAAACGTGCTAGCTAGCCTTTCGAGGAGGAGCAATGACTCGCACGTGGATATATTGAGGAACCAACACATATCGTCGTTTTAATTACAAAATTATTATTTTTTTAATTGTTTTGTTCTCATTTCTTGATTTAAAATAAACTTTAAATATATCGGGAATAGAAATCAATAGCTTTTTTATCCTTCTGCTAATGTCGATAGAGAATTTTTTCATTATATTGTACATAAAGAATGGTTTTTATATCTTGACTGTAAGTAGGAGGACATTTTAAAACATGCGATGTTAGGTCGTTTCTATTAAGTTACTTGTGTTTACATGTGAAAACCACATGACTAACGACGACATTAAAGACTAGAAGAGTCGACAAGCTATTACAAATATGTTTCAATGAATTTCTTTGAGTTAGCCTTACAAGACTTATTATGTCTATAAACATTAGATAATATGTTAGATGTACTGATGCCAAAAAAATACTTTTTTACAGATTTTGTAAAGGGTTTTTTATGTTGCCATAAATTCTACTTACAATGGTACCTACCTACTTATTTTCGGTACACTTAACAATGCTTTTATTCATTTAGTTAATTCCTAAAGATTTACAAACGAACCATTCTGACACATTCAACAGTACATGCATACATTTGAGAGTAGTCGTATTGCTTTTCATATGGTTTATTTTAAATAATGTGAGACAAGTCTAAGGCTGAATTCTATAGAGCGTACTCAGACTATGCTCAGACTTATCTCAGCCTTAAGTTCCGAAATTGAAATTTATAGTCGTATGCTTAGCATTTGCTCAGCTTTACCTGAGTAAAATTCAAGTCATTGAATTCGACGGCTTACGAAAAAGTTGGGTATTAAACGAATAAAAAAATTGTAAGTATGGCATAATAGTGACGTAACGGTCATTTTATATACTTTTTAAATTATCTGTATTGCCTAATTCCCATTGGCTTATACTACATATAAATGACTGTTTTTATTACGTACGTTGTTTTATTGTTATTAGTTTTAAACTTTAATCTTTTTATTTTATGTACGAATAATCTCTCATATTAACTATAAAGCAAGTTGAATATTATACAATTACATAATTTAAATTCTATTTTAAATAGGTTTTTAATTTTCTGTACATAATTCGTGATTAATTTATTTGTTTGAGCTGAAGAAACGTTAATTGACAGTTACCTGACACTTTCTCAGCTAAAGCTAAGCATAAACTTAGCGTAACTCGACTATAAATTCGAAATCTAAGATTGCGCTGAGTAAATACTTAGCGAAGTTTGAGCTAAGGCTGAGTACGCTCTATAGATTTCAGTCTTAGTGAAAGCAATGCGACTTCCATTAAAAGCTGAAAATATATAGTGACGCACCGGTTTTCATCGTTCGTAATATACTTACACTTGTGTATTTGTAACTACCGTGTAAAAAAGCCGTGCGCTGCTATATATTTACAGTCTTACACATACATCTTACATGCATTATTTTATGCAACAGGTTCATTTAGTATTTCCCATTCGCATTCGTTTTAGTATTGACTAGTCCATGCAAGTCAGATAAGCTTGAAAACATCGAAATAGTGTTAGTCATTGTTAAATATTGACATTAGTTAAACATCGCCGCATATATAACAGAACAATATATTTTATAATAATTATGTATAAGTCTAAGTAATTGTGATAATAATTATAAACGGTATATGTGTATATTTTGTTCTTTTTATGCGAATATATTAAAATGTAGTTCATAAACTATATAGAGCGAGAGATAGATTTGCTGAAAATGTAGAATGTGTTACTTTGCTATTTATGGACTCCGTAAGTGATGTAAAACATATAACACTG
Organism: Saturnia japonica; assembly: GCA_033032175.1. Lineage (NCBI taxonomy): Eukaryota > Metazoa > Arthropoda > Insecta > Lepidoptera > Saturniidae > Saturnia > Saturnia japonica. The sequence continues at coordinate 16,069,644 of CM065311.1, read as the reverse complement.
AAAGCATTTAAAGAGCACGCACTAAGCGGTGATCGGTAAGTGATGCATTGTGTAGCGCCATGTGCTAACAGCTTTAATATTCTTTAATTTTATTTATAATTTACCAAAAATTAACTGTGTTAAAAATTGTTGGTGAATGGAAATAATTATTTTTAATACATATGATATGTATTTGTTTTTTTTTTTTTCAAAATGAATACCGGATTCATAAATATTGTCAAATTTAATAATTCTAAACATATTGTGTTTTTTCTGGAGAATAAAAATATATGTACTTACAAAATTAGGTTTCAACATTACATCGAAGCAAGCGCATAATTTAACATAAAACCAATAAGCACACTGACAATGAATGACATAACAAACAAAACATGACTTACACGATATATAATGTTCAGCGAATACAACCGAACTATCCATGTTTTCTTTGGTTACGCACTAAGCTTTTGGTATAAACTCAGTCTCTGTTTCATTATTTACAAAGCCTTTACTGGCTGTATGCTCGTAAATGTTATTATATATATTCAGTATTGGGACACGTAAAACGTTGACGTGGCTTGCGTAGAGCCCGATACGGAAAAGAACTGTACCATTCTGTGTATGGTACTGTTGAGACCGACAGCCTCCGTCACCTGTTGAATAACACAACATAGAGCATGGCGGCCACATACAGCAACGCACGGAAATTCGGCGTGCATTGCTTGTTAGAGATTTCACCGCGCTACCTTTTTATCGTGAGGTGCGTGAGTGCATTGACTAAATTAATAGTTTCACTGTGCTTGTGACGACAAATGGTATGAGACTAACTAAAAGCGATGACGAGTGGCGTTTTGCTAAATTAATTGTGACGTGTACAGCGCGGCGTGAATGGGAATTTTATGTTTATTTTGAGAATTTGCAATACTATCATTTGCATCTCAGAAAAAAATATTGAGTAGAAATGTTTTTTTTTTAATTTAATTAAAAATCATATTTTATTTATTACTATGCAAATTCTCTAATTATAAGTTTTTTTTTTTAAATAAGTGGTTGTTAGGACGGTGTGTACTTTTGGGTTGCCAGCCTTCTGCCAGTCATGCACTATCCCGTCGCTATTCGGCCCACATTCCTAAAAAAGTACACTATAACACTTACATAAAACCGCTTCTTTCAACACTGTAAACCCAAAATTAGTTAGCATTAATTCCATTGACCCTTATTTAGTAAAGCTAACCCGAGATTAATTTCGAGATTTGCTTAAGCAATCGACGCAACCTATGTTAGTACAAGTTACAAGGAACATACACAGAATTTTTTTTATATATCTTCTATTAATTTTTAGGTCAGTTCAAGATCAAAAGTTATAAATTCTAATTCTTTATTTTAGCTCTAAAAAGCATGTAGGTACGTTCATACGTTCTATTTAGGGTTAAAAACTATTTATTTTGGGATGTATCTCTGTCACTCAGTCGACGATGTGATAAAAAAAGGAAAATCTTGCTAAATGAAAATATGAAATGTAAATAGCAGTTGCAGTTTTTTTTGGCTAACTTTCGACGAATTATGTTATATTTGCAAATAATACGAACGGGGCATGAAAATTGTAAAGTTCCATCCATTAAGTTTCATTATTTGTAGAATAACGCAAAACACGCTATAATAACGATCAATTTTTTATACAGTATTGATCTGCATAGTATATTTTAAAAGAAATCTAAATAATAAATATGGATTTCCAAATATAAAATTCAACGTAAATTTACTCCCACACACACTAAAGTGACATTACAAAAGCCGAAGTTTTACACATAAATACTGATAAGTCATTTAAATTACACACGAAATATCCAAACACCTACACGTCAAAAACCTTTACTAACTTAGACAACAATATGACAAATTATAAAACTTAATAATTCTTAAACTTTGATAGAATTTTGATTAATTTGACAAGTACCTATCTATATATCTATTTCTGTAAATGCACGTATAATTTGATTTTCTTATATTAACATTGCTTTAATTTTATACAAATGTCGTTTGACTAAAATTTGTATATAGAACAGATAGCTAATTTGATTTTTTTATATTTATTTTTTATTTATTTAGTGTTTGGCCACAATCTCACATGATGTTAAGTGACGATGTGCCCTTAAGATGGTACAACGCTAAGCCTAAATAGAACTGAATCACATGTGCAGTTGCTGGAACACATCTATAGTGCTTGGCAACAGATTTAAAATTTAAGGTCGTCCCCGCCAACGTTTGTTGTCACACAGGAAGGTCGCGCACGAACTTGTCGGACAATATTCAAATGTCCTACAACGAAGCTATGTTATCATTACGATGTTAACTTACACCGAAAACTCAGGCGCATTGAAGCAGCGAACCTATATCCATTCACACGGTGTCTGAACACGCTACTACGGAGTCATCAATATATTTGAAAACTTTGAACATTTATATTATTAAGCTGATTATTCTTTTTCGATTTATTAGCATAACTAATCCTTATCTAAGTCTAACTGATTTTAAAGTGTTTTTTAAATCGTTTTTTTTAAACTATTGGTTCTAATAATTACGACGAACTTTATTCAATGAAAGTGATGCAATGATGGCTCAGTGATAGACGTGGCTTCGAATCCCTACAATGCGCCCGAGCTTTCGGTGAAGGAAAACATCGCGATGAAACAATATCATGGAGGTAAGGCATTTTCTAAAACCCGTCTGGCTATCTACCACCCTCAAGTTGACCATATGTCGCCGAGCACCTATGGTGTGTTCTGGCAGCTGTACTTGAGAGCCAGTTTCCATACTAGGATTAGCGTGTTACCAATTTTGGACCACATCGTCACTTAACATTATGTGAGGTCAAAAGGCTAAACCTATAAAGAATAAAGAAAATGTATTATGTATATGTACCTAAAGCTTGCTGAAACATTTCATTAATATTGTTAATAACTTAGGCACAACTGAATCAGCACAAGTAAATCATGGGTCGCGGCATTATTATAAGTAAACTGGTTATTAATTTATTACATTTTAGCTACTGGAAGTTGAATATAAAAGTACCCTATGTTCTTATCCGAACCTCGGATGTTAACTATTTTCCAAATTACACCTTAATCCACATCCTGTTAAAGCCGTTAAAACAGAATGGACAAGACAAACTTTGCAAGGTGGTCGGACATTTTCCGATACTCGTCTAATTCGTTAGAAATATGTGGCCAAGAACATATCGGCGCGTTTTTTAAATATGGTTTCTGTTTAAGTAGGTAATTTCGCCAATGTCAAGTGGATCGCTGCGTTTTAGCGGCTGTAGGTATTTCAGATCTAGTCCCACTTGTGGGCTAATTACGTAATCATTTTGCAATTCAACACCAATGTCATTAGCTATATAACGGCATAAAAACTTTATTTATATAACTTATTGCTGATAGAGAAATTACGAAGTAGTGTTTACGGTTACCGGTGTGTGGTCGTGATCATCTTCTTCTTCATCTGAGGGGTCGGTGGACCAACAGGATTCCTCGTGAGTGTCGCAGGAGGCAGCTCGCGTAGGGTTCACGCCGGGACACGCTGGCCTCTGAGGACCGCTGCCGACATCCCACGAGTTTGTTTGTATTAATGTCCTATTAGAGAATTAACGTACTAAATGTTATTTGATTACTCTTTATTGAGAGTAACCGTACGTTCCAAATGTGTCAATATTTGTCGTGATATCCTGTTCGCAATTTTGATAGAATACTGTTCAATGGGGAAAATAGTATAAAAGTATATTTAATTATACAGTGTAAAATCTTTATAACGAAACACAAGGGACTGAGCATTTTTTGTCGTTATAGAGAGTTATCGTTATATGGAGTGAACAAAAAAACAACCAAATTAACAAGAATTTTTAATATGTATGTCTTAGATAATAAATGCTTATAAATTATTGTTTACACATATAGTCTGATAACTTTGTCTGACGTTTTTTGCTATGCCAGTACATTGTTTTGTATTATTTTATGTATTCTATCAAACTTTTTCGTCAACATTAATCGCTTTCCGTTTACTGGCCATGTTAACAGTTTCAAAGTAGGTTTACGACTGATAATACGATAGGTACCCAGTATGCTCGGTCGAAGACCATCACTTCCGAGAAAACAATGCGTCATACTGCACGTGTTCAAGGCAATTAAGGATAACAAAAGCTAGACCGACCTCGGATGTTTCGGAGCTTCAAAGTCTTTTGTTACCTGATAATAAACAATAATACCGATAATAAATATAGACTGTCTAAAAATATCAGCACATTTCTTCGTAATAGAGAATGGCGTATCGCTATAAAGAGTGTTTCAATAAGTGGGTTTTAACGCAAACCAACCAAGTTGAGCTCACTTCAACGTTATAGGGAGTTTATCGTTATAAAGAATAACGTTATAAAGAGTTTACACTGTATTTTGTTGCTATACTGTTATCTCTATACTATGTATTTGCATTTGCAACAAAGTTAAAATGGCGATTTGGCAGTTAATTTCATATTGATAACTCTTAAGGAGGACGCATGCATTTTTTGTAGAGCATTTCCTAATTGTCCGCTTGCCTAGCTCTATTATCCTCAAGTAGGAAATTTTTCGTCAAGAACAAACACAAGACGTATTAAGTGCATTGTACTGTTACACTTACAAGTAATACAATGGGCTTATAAATGAGAGTACCTAGTTCCCAAATGAATCGAATTTGGATGACAAATTTTTATGTTGTTTTACGGATATTCATGAGCGGTATAGCCACTTTCGCCACAAATCACTCAACATTAAAATGTATCGTTACCGTAAGTGTTGCGCCCCGTATTGCTTCACTCTCTCGCCTTTTAACTCCTTGAGTTGATCAAGTAACACCCTTTTGATGCGCTCGACCCAGGCCCGTTTCACTTCCACTGTGGACGCTGTTATCGTGTGCACTTCGGACCGACCTTGTCTCCACACCTCGAATTTACGCAAATCCCCTTTCACTGATTCTGTTAAACCGACCTGCGACATCTGAAATTAAAAAAACCAGGGCATTGCTGATCGCACGTTATTATAAGACGTGATTAGTATTCATTGCCAGTTACGTTATGATTTTGAATCAATTAGGGCTTATTGGAAGCATGTTCTAACACCGCGTCAATCGACTTGAGTTCGCATCTATTGAGCCCAAGTTTTTGGTGAAGGAAAACATCGTGATGAAACATGTTGATAGGATATTTTCTAATACCCATCTGGTTAGCTACCATCCCCAAGTTATATATTTGCAATTATACATGTGTTCCGGCAGCTGCAATTGAGAGCCAGTCCTCACACTAATCTTCGCGTGCTACCATCTTGGGCCAATTTTTACTATACATCAGATGCTATTACGGTCATAATGCTAAAACTAAATTTAAAAAATCATATTTAATAGGTTGATGAATTACTAATTTATATAACGTGTCCAAAGAACCGATAAACAATTTGAGTTGATTATAGATAGGATCCTATTTAAGGATATAAATTACCAGTAAATCATGTTTGAAGTGATAAGTGGCTTTGTTATGACTGTTCTTGGTGGCTGGCTTACAGAAGAGCATTGCCTTCTCGTAAAGGAATATGTGTCGCCTTCGCGGACGTATCCTCAGTCGTATGTCGCGCTTGTTCTCCGAAACGACCAGAAACGAGCCTTGCAACAGCAACTCACCCTGTTGACTCAGATCCACCTGACAAAAGATAATAAGACAATTTTTAACAAAAAAGAAAACTAACTTCAATTATTTTGAGGTTTTCTCATAGAAGTTAATATTTTATTTAACATAACTATCAACACAATCAACTCTATAAACTTAAAACAAATCAATAAATTCATTTCAAATTTCATGAAATGTATGAGCATGACGTAAATACTAGGTACAAATTTGAAATGAATTTATTGATTTGTCTATTTTTCATCCATTCAGTTGTAGTTTTCGTTTTTACATTCAATAAAGTCGTAATTAGGTATTTATTTACCAAACTATAGTAAACTTATGAAATTATTTATAAACTAGGTGTGCCCGCGGTTCCGCTCGCGTGTGTTACAGAAATATTGTTTATGAACATATCGTGATAATTTTTCCTTTTTGAAACGGATGAAGTTTTTATGTAGAAAACAAACAAAACAATTGAACAAAATCTATTCAGTAGTTTTTGCGTGATGCGCGCACAAAGGCAAACCTCGAATAATTTTATTTGTACATACCTAATAGATAGATGAACATAAGTTACATGTTTTTAGAAATAATCCTCACGTTAATCAAAATGAATTATATAAGCTTTTAACTTGTATTTATAAGGAAGGAAGTATAATATACTCTATTGTGTACAGTTATTATGATTAAAAACAAACAATACATATATAGTATTGTAAATTTTAATTTTAATGCTAGACCTATTAAATCGATAGTCTAGTACCACAATCAATTTAAATTTTAAAGAGATTTTTTAATAATAGAAATATCCGAATATACTTTACACAAATATGGTATATGGGACAATTATGTTTTTTTTTCTTTACTAACAAATACTTTAATATCAACATTATACATGTAGGTAAATGAAAAAATATCTAATAAAAACTTAATTTGTAACAATAGTAAAGTAAATTGAATGACACACTGATTGGATAAATGCAAGATTGATAATTGGAGATGGAGACTGAATAGAAGGGTGTAACAACGAACTTCGATGAACTCGACCTATATATGACGAACCATTCTAAGTTCTAACGCAAATGCAAACCGCATCTATACAATTAATAAAAATGAAGTGTCTGTTTGTAATGTCAAAATAACAGTTTTTTACTAAATGCATATGAAAGCGTGTACGATACCTATACTAAAAAACCCATTTTAAAAATTTTAGTCTGTCTGTCTGTTTGTTTGTTCCGAGTAATCTCCGAAACGGTTGGACCAATTTTGACGGGACTTTCACTGATAGATAGTTGAAGATATAGGAAGTAACTTAGGCTACGTTTATTTTAGAAAAATAATTAGGGTTCCGCACAAATAAAAAAAACTGGGCATGGTGAATCAATTCGGGCGCTTAAATGGCTTATGCTGAGTAAACCATAAGAGATATAGCAAATTAATGTACTACATAATTATATGCTTTAAGAAGGCCTATAAAAAAGTCCGGGAGAGTATACATCATCTTCTAAGAAACACCCACAATAAGCATTTTGTCTTTTAAATAGCCAGGGGGGGGGGAGCAAGATTCGCACGGGCATTCTTTAGTCCACGTGAGCGAAGCCACGTGCACAGCTAGTTTTATATAAATTATTACTGAATCTTACATAATCATACTTTACATTATATGTTTAAACAGAATTATATTATGTTAGGTTTACGTTTTTTTACGGCACTCTGGTTTGATGGTAGGCTCAGTAAAATTCAAAAACAACAACGACAACCCCGACACTCTTCGCTGTCATGGCGGCCTCCAAGCATCTCGGCAACTGGATATATTCCGACTGATCACGAAACGCGATAAACTAAAAAGAATCACTGTGACAGCCTTATCATTATGTCCACAGTCCATCATAACAGATCCGCAACACCCTGCTTGATTTACTTGGATGTATTTTAGCTGCTGTCGATACGCGACACGCATACGCATGCCACTATTGTGGGTGTTCCATCTAGAGTATGGTGGTCACGATCTAGTGTGACACAATTGAGGGTCTTACCATCCTGAAAAATTAGTTAGTCACAATGAACCAGAAAACATCGTACTTACAGGAACACCAGTTATAGCTATCTGGTGCATTGAATCATTAACACACTTTAGTACAACGAGCATACAGTCCAAGGCTTGTTGTAAGCCTGTAGTCATGGATCCACATTCGCTATATCGGAGTAAGTCCTGGAACACAATTGAAAAGGAATTTGAGAGATTCTTTCATGAAAACTCATTTAACTTTAGAGGGTTTAGTAAGATCAAAAGGATTTTTCTCCAAAGAGTCCATTGATGAATGATATATTTGTAATAATTTTTATTGGAGCTGCACTGTTTTCACTCGTAATCGTCTACTGCTGAGCATAAACTTCTCTTCTTGTATGAATGTCATGATATCTTGCCACTGGTATTTTACGCACAGGCTCAGTTGTGAGCGTCCACATTTCTGCACCATGGTGGGCAAGCCACGTTAATCATACAGACGAGCCTTCATAGATTGTGGATTTGAGTATAAATAAAAGAAAAGAGTTACCTTCAATAAAAGTTGATACTTCGTAATCCTTTGCACAGGTTTCAAAAGGTAAGCCGCTAAAGGCAATTTGTGACCGAGCCGCAACTGACAAGCCTGGAGGAATAAATGTGTGTCTACTAATGTCTCTCGTAACCTTTCAGAGCGTGGTATATTCTGACAGTAGTAACTGTATAATCTGAAGAAAGTCTCCCGCTGTGGATAATACATTGGATATCAATTAAAATAAAGTAAATTAAATTAGTGCAATAACGTTAATGTATGATAAAAGATTTAGATATAATTAAGCGTTTTAAAATTATAAGTACTTATCACAAAATACAGTTACGAAGCTTTATTAGGTACCTTTTCAACAAAACATAATGCAACGAGTTCAGTCGCCGAAATAGATCGTTCCAAATCTTTTAGAAATGTGTCCTGGTGGAATGTGAATAGTTCGTGTAAATTTCCGAAAAGTACGTCCGCCTGTCCGACCAGCGTTGGAGGCAGGAGATGCTGGTTTTCTGGTTTTTCAATTTCTTCTTTGTAACCCTGAAAATGTATATTATATAATTTTTCATACGTCAAATAATGAAACTCTATTATGAATACAGTAAGATTACAACCGATGTCAATAGAGACGAGCATTGGCTAACTGTGTCACACCAATCTTGCAAACGTTTGTCGTAATCTTCATAAACAGTTTGTAAACATTCACATTCTGATCGACTCAAGTTTTTATTGAAATTCCAAAACCAAGACTTCTTTTTAATGTTTTGGTATGTCAAAGCGTAATTATTCAATATTTGATTTCGATTTAGACTTTGTGTTTTTGATTGATACTTTTCAAAGTCATTTGATGAAAATCGTTGATGAAAAAGACTTCGATTTAGAGAATTAACGCGTATTTTACAATTCTGATATGGTAAAGTTGAACGTAAACTATGAACGTAGTTTTTAGTGTTTTTCCTCCGACATAGAAATGAATCCCTTTTACTGCAATGAGAAATGGATGTGCAATGATCATTTAAGTGTATGATTCCATTCTTTCATTATCTTTTTGTAGTCCTTAAGAATTTTAGTTAAAATATCTTCGGGCTCTTTACTATTGCACACTGCATTTCTTAACTCAGTACAGCTCGATGATTTCAACTGAGAATCTTCAGAAATCCTCGAAATACTTGAACACTCTGGTGTTGGTATAGCAACATCTTTATCCACACAACCATACAATGGATTTTTAATAAATTCCGGAATATCAACAACAGTAGGCCCAGTTGTAAGAGATTCTGCTGTATTATCCTCAGATGCAGTCACAATTTCTGAATCCGGTAAATAATATATGTTCTCTTCAGTTTTTCTTGATTGTTCAAAACCAGGTAGTGGCTTACCGTAATAGAAGTTTCCAGTAAATGGTTCCATTCGCACCGGTTTGATGTTGTGTGGATTGTATTTTACACGACTATGTTTATTCACGACACTTGTTTTTTTACACATTTTATTGCGAGATATTTCTTTTTCAAACAAGACAATTTGATTAATGTAATCACTGAAAAGCGTAGACACTGAAATTGATCTCTCTAGAGGCTTCTTTTTCTGAGTGGCTATATTTTCATTCTTTCTATAATACCACGAATAAGAAGTGCCGATGCTGGCATTCGTAGACGATTTATGAAGATCATATTTTCCATATTTCATTTTGAGTTGTGATAAGTTACTATGAGCAATAGAGAAACTGCACTGACGGTTGTTCTACCGAGCGGGCAACTAGAACTACGTTTCGCTTAACGTAGTTTATTGCATGTGGACCATTCACTGCACTACTTAATCGCGTCATTCTAACCCTGTCATCCGTGACCATCTATCGAGACAGCAGTCACAAGAAGTTATGTTAGCACATGCAGTATTCATGGCACTAAGATATTTAGCTTTTAGAGCGCATCAATATAGTGATATGTGATCAATCATCCATGCATGATGAAGAAGGTAAGTAAACGAAATTTTTTGAATAGAATTTGTTTGTGTTTTTACGTTCATTCTTTGAACAGGAAGTAGTAAAAAGTTCTTAAACATTCCAACAAGGAGCTGCTAAATATATAACTTTAAGGAGGAGAAATTAGTAGAGATTAAGTAAAATTATGCAACATCTGATGTTTTATAAGCCCTACCTTACTTGGAATGTGGACGTCGGTAGGAACTAAACGTAACTTAGTAGTCCTATTAACGATTTAAACAGAACTATTAACGATTTAAACAGAACTACAACTCAGTATCATATAATTAATTTTCCTTAACAGTAGAATTTAATAAAAGGTAAACAAAACCAAATAAATCTCTATTACAATGTACCGTTAAAACAATTAAAGCAAAAATACATTCTACAGATGCCTACCTACGTGAGGTTTGTACATTTTCACTACTATAGTCAAATAACTTATAATTTATACACTAATTAAAATTCATGTCTACGATGATTTCTATCTAAATTGTTTAAGTTTTGCTGAAACGCATTAGTTATTTTAGATTATATTTTAATATTTATTCAGTAACCAGTTACGGTAATGTCTATTTCATAGTAAATTAAAAAGTATTTGTAAAATATGTTTTATAACTTTCTTCTTTTATATTTTTTTCTCAATTCTCAATTCAATTATATAATTATTATTTTTTAATCGATGTTCAGACATAACTTCATTGTTTATTAATCGTTCTTTTTTGGTTGGAAAGAACGCTCCCATTTTTATTTTATTGACATTGGGCCTTCGACGTCGAAGATACCCAGGGTACTTGTCAAAATCATTGAAATTAGTTTCTTTATGTTAAAAATTGTTTTTTCTCTCATCTTCGTTTAAAAGCATATCCGAGATTTATTGTTTATCGAATTAATTGGATAATGCGGTTCACTAGTGATAGCAATCCGTATTTTATTTGAATGCAGTGATCATCAAAACTTATCATTTCTCATTATAACTTACCGAGAGTATTGAGCCCAGTTCCTTCACGTAAACTCTCTCAGTCTGCATTAGTTCAGCCAATACATGACCCCGTCTCGATCTTCGAACCTCTGCATCGTCTCCTCCTGAGCTTTCCGAGCCACCCGACGTTTCCATCTGAGCATAAAAGAAAAGTATTGTAGTTCTATGGAAATGTGTTTGTTTAATCATATTCTCAAAGTTGGAAAAATACATCCTACTCAACATTATAAATGTGAATGTTTAGATGTTTCTTACACAATCACGTAAAAACGGCAGAACAGATTTGGTTAAAATTTAGCACACAGTTAGTTTATAACCTGGATTAATACAGGATACTTTTTATCCCGGTAAAGGGCATATTTACTATTTTTCTCCGGAACCAATTATGAAGTCCACGCAAACAAAGTTGCGGGCAGAAGTTAGTATGTAATAAATGAAGGAGTAAACACGCGGCACTTCAAAATCTATTATTATAGGTACATAAATCGAGAACGTGTGGGTCTTTGAGGTGACTTTGTGGTGTGAGTAAACATTTTAGAACTATTTATCAAAGACAAAAATGTTCGTAAATAGTGAGGTACCTCATAATAAAATTATAATCCTGAAATACAGTTAAAAAAAAAATGTTTGTTTTAAAATGTAATAACAGAATTTGACTTAAATATAGTATTCTTATGTTAAATTTTTGTTACTACGCGTATTTGCTAAAATATTTCTAATTGACTCATGGCAATGACAATGATTGTTACCAATTTATAACGATTAACAAGTTAGAGAAGTTCCACGTGCTCGGAACTTGTTAGAAATATTATACATCGATATAAAAGACAGAATATGCTATATTATTTAAATTTATTTGGGTTAAGTAAAATCTTTGATTATCATAGAATAAGATATTTAAAATTACGTATTAAACGGTTATAAAATGATCTTTTTCCTATTAAGCTAATTAGCAGGTACCTAGTCAACTCGTCTGTTTTTAAGTGGTTATTGACATGTATACATGATTTAGAACACTCTCCATTATTATATAATAAAAGAAGCATTGATAATTTAATAACACTCGTTACATTAAAATTAACTTACAGGTTTATGATTTAGATGCTCCGAAAAATCCTTAACAATTTTATAACTCGTATTTAACATAGCATTTAGCGTATTCATGCTTACGATAAATAAACCAAAATACAATTTAAAAAATAATAATAATTACAACTTCATTTTAGTTATTGTAAAAATCAACAATTTTATTTAGTTAATTTGCACTTCACTCGTATAAAAATAATTTGGAACGTTAAAAATTCGTTGAATATTTTAAAAGTACAGCACATGTTGTGTCTGTTAAAAGTGAGTAAGAATAAGGAACTGCCTCTTGGTAAGGATGCGAAGGGGCCGAGGGAATACGTTGGTCCCATAAAAAGTTGTAGTTTCCACTTTAATGTAATGCAAACGTAATGGCGGATGCTCTACATTATATTTAGTTGCACATCATTTATAAACAAAACCTTATGTATTGTCATTTCAGATTTATTTGTTAACTCGTAATGTAACGTATTATTTTTTTTTCTGGGACTTCTATTCTTCTGAATATATCAGTCACATTGTGCCCAATCCATACCAGCATTAAATCAAGAGAGTCGCCGATGAGCCAGCACTACCAGGTCGTACAACATCTTGGCTTCATCCGAACACGGTTCTGCCAAAATGCTGTGAAAATTGCCTATGACTTGGCATTTTAAACTCATATTATTCATCAGCGACTCCCTTTCAATTCAATTTTTTTTTCACACTCTGCCAGTACATGATGCACGTCATCGATCCAATTACATATTTATTATTATTATTATTGCAAGTTACATTTGATTATAGTGACATATATAACAAAGCAGATATCACATAACGCTGATATGTCTGGCGTGGGCGCGGGTTAAACCAGCTTTTTGTTGTACAAGGGTTTTATCCGGTAGTGGGACATTTGAGAAACTCGTAGTAATCTCTATATAGCAAAAAAATTACGACTAAGAATCTACCTTCTTATCATAATATGAAAAAAATAGTGTGCACTTATGTACACACGTAAGAAGACATGCTTTTTTGGCGTAACTCCAAAAATTTTATCCCGTGTAGCAACATCATGATGAAGATAGCCATCAATGATAATAATGCAAATCCATTTCCCTGAACGCGGCAAAACAAAGCATAACTTCAATTATATTGATGAACAAAAAATACATTTTATTTATTTAATAATTGTAGAAATAGTAGCAAGTTACGCGGTGTTCATGAATTACATTTGATCCTATAATAGAGGCAAAGCTAAATTGAAATAATGTAGAGCATTATGTTGACCGAAAGCATTGCAACGGCAACAGGGCGGGCGACGCGCGAGTTGTTACGCCGGCTTTACTACACCAAACTCGTGCGTACATATTGTCTCTTGTCTGTGCGAGTGTCTTTACCTACTTTATCTAAGTGTAAGGCATCACCTGCCACATCTTTGGAATCCCTATTCCCTATTCAAAGCTGTTGATCTGTTCGTTCGCCTATGTTTTGTTGTTCTCTCTTTAGTCGGCGTTCTGAGAACATCAGCTGTGAGTTTCCTTTGTTTTGAAGTTTGAACCGACATGAGTTCGAGCACGTGCTCCTTTTTAAGGACAGAAATCTTTTTTGTTGACACGGAAATGTATTGAAAATATGGCTTTTAAATGTGCTAACAAAATTGTTTGTGATGTGTAGATGCCTGATGATTTTTTTTTTGTGTCATATATCACGCAGATAATTTACTTAGGTCACTATTAGATATAGATACTTTATTTCATGAATAAGATTCGCTTATGGACGACCATAGTTAATTCTCTGCCAAAGTTCTGTGCGTGTTTGATGTCTACTTTAATTTAAAACCTTAGTTCACTATTCTTCCGACGCAAAACGCCATGCAACACAATTTTATGACTTAGTCGGAATTCCGTTTCGGAATTTCGATTCGAAATATCGAATAGGGATTCCGTACATATTTCAAACACATACGTTTATTTCCGTTCAGAATAACAAGGCTCAGTTGAAAGACGACGACCATTGAGTTCAGACATTTTAGCAGCGATGGACGACGATTTTCTACTTGCGATTGCATTGTTGCTGTATCTTGCTAAGAAGAAGAAAATACGTCGCCGTTACTGGGTACATCCACTTAACACTCAAAGTATGCAAGACAGTCAATATTATATAAAATATAATAAATAATTATACATTATTTAGTATTATATTCTGTACAGAATTAACGAATGTGTGATGCGACTCGTACAAAATCTATGAAAGAGATGCATTCGAAACAGTTTTATTGTATGCGGAATTTCGAATCGGAGAAAACTACGAACGGAAAACTACTGTATGTGTGTCCCATAGATTTGTATGGATTTACTGCGTACGAAATACCGATTCGATAAATCGAATCGAAATTCCGAAATGGAACTCCGACTGTATGTGGCTGCTCTTATACTTTACATTGTATTATAATTTGTGAACTGATTTACTTTATTTATACAGAAAATGTAGTTTATATAAATAGAAAATGTATTTTACGTAATTCTTTAAGAAGCTGATGACGACGAAAATCTATATTATGGGCAGTTGGAAATACAAATCGAAAACCATGTAAAAAAATAAATATATATCATTTTACAAGCATTATGAACACAGTTTTTAACCTTGATTAATTATGAAAACAAATTAAATGCATTCTAAAGTCTCTGTGGAGTTTAAACAAAAAGTAAAATAAACCAAAGTAACAAGCTATATTTCAATTTATTTGAATAAATCCATTTCGGTATTTAATGTATCTATATTTAAATGGCGGTAATTATTACAGTATTTCTAAATGTCAGATACAGCTTTCATTTTGAAAGAGAAAAAAAATTAAAACAAGATACTTTCTGAACATTATTTGTATCATTAGTGTCATTACCGACAGGAAATTATATATCTATAAGTAGGTATTGTAAGTTAAACAAGCTATACTTAACTAAATTACTGATAGATTATAAATACCACTGTTAAATATAGTAGTTTAGATATTTTCATTTCAATTTGTACCAGTAAACCTAATTTTATTTCTGCATCACTTATGAAGGTTAGTCTTATATCGTTCTTTTCGCTTTCTCAGCATATTTGTAAGTAACCTAATATCGTAAATGCGAAAGTGAGTTTGTTTGTTACTCAAACACGGATAAACGGCTAAACAGACTGGGGTGAAATTTTGGCACACAGATAGCTTAATCACATTAAAATCTTTTTGTTGTTTAAGCGAGAGTATCCGATATTAAAATATATTGAAATTTTTGTCTGTCTGTCGGTATGTTTGAACGCCAATCACGCAAAAACTACTGGACCGAATTTCTGATATATATATATATATATATATTTCTGAATTTTAGGATGCATTTTTATACGTATGCACATTGGTATCATTTATAAATTGCATTTAGGTTATGTACATATAAAAATAATGAATGTATGTGTAATTTTGTAATATATTTTAAATATTTAGTGAAACGAAGTGAAAAGATTAATCCAAATTATTTTGTCTTTACATAAATTTCAAAAAAAGCAATAAATCGAAAAGTTTTTTTTTTTATCTTCCAGGAGTTTTTATGGATGGCGCTGTACGGTTTGGTTTAAATTATCAAGAAATTGATTTGATATTTTTTGTCACACTTAAGTATATTTTTTTGTAAGCACTTATATTAATCATTTAAGACTGGGTTTTATTATTATTTTTAAAAGTTTAAAACAATTAAAATATCTATTCGATCTAAATTTTCTAAGATAGATTTCGTTGTTTGGTGTTTGCGTTACCCTGATTTTTATTAAATCACAGTAAACAGACACTGTAAAGTATTATTATTCACTGGATATTAACGGTTTATCAAAATAAAGTTATTAGATAAACTTAGCATTTCATAAAGGAAGGTTAAATACTGGTCAAATACCATAAGGTGAGATTGAGGTGAGGGGAGGTTTTTAATTAGTTGCTGTTTTTCATACAATAAATAGACCTGGTGGATGAAGTCGCGGGCACAGCTAGTTATGAAATAAAATGGTCGAGAACACGATTGAGGACGGTTGGAAATAGGCCTAACAAGGCCCAAATAAAGTTGGTAATAAAAGAAAAGTAATAAATACAATTTCTGAGTTTGAACCTAATATATGTAAATATTTTAAGAGCCAGTTCTCGTCCAGTTTATTATTATGACTGATAAATATATAGGCGTCCAAAATCGAGGTCAAAGATTGGATATGCACTGAAAATAAAGCCAATTTGCGACTTTAAATTTAATTTATTTTTCTATTTTAGATATTAATTTTTATTTCAGGAAAAAGGGCTTAGATACTGATCAGATAAAAAATAAGTCTCCCAAAAAAAATCTGCTTCTTAAAAAATAGATGACAGAATGCGATACTATTCTTGTTTCAGATGTTATAAATGTAGAAGACACAAATGAAAAAATATAGGTAGCGATAAAAGTGTGTACGATGATATAATTTAAAATGTACATACTTTTTAGGACTGGCATATAACCACAGTGTTCCTTTTTTATTAAGTGATCGAAAACTTTGTATCGGTTTGCCGAGAACTGATTTTTTGGCTGAAAACTGGTGAAAATGACATTTTCAGCTATTTAATTTGTCAATTTTGGAATTATAATAATGTTTTATCATTACGTAGCAACCCTAGTTTAAATCAATCCATGACCCCGACAGCTGTTGTACACTTGAACTGATTGTCCATATTACACGTTCAATTGCTGCACGAGTCCACGACACACCGATAGCCGATACACACTCATCCATGATTCATATAGGTATCTAAATGTACATATTAAAACTACCTACTGAAACATGTATGTATTATTTTATCTATATTTACCTTGTCTCTGTCTATACTGGTAATAAAACTGAAGAGATTGTTCTTATGTTTATGTTTTCTGGAACTACCAGTAAGAATTGAAAAAATATTTTTACACTTTATAGTCTATCGATTGAGTAAGGGTATGAGTTATATAAATTCACGCTACCACATTAAGGAGTAGAGCGGTAAACATAAACGTCAAGCAATCTGGCAAGCTGTAATTGAAATTTAAAAAGTACTACAATACACATTATACCAATCTACGTAATACAAGACAATTTTTAATAAAAAAGAAATCCCACTTCAATGATTTTGAAGAGTTCCCCTGTGTATCTTCGAAGTTGAAGATTCAATGCTAATGAAATTAAAATGGGACCAACCTTGAGATATCCCCTATCCAACGAAAAAAGAATCATCCAAATCGGTTCATGAACAAAGAAGTTATGGCTTTACATCCATCCAAAAAAATGTACATTCGAATTGATTAACCCGAATTTGTTGATTTTGTTGAAGTCGGTTAAAAATTCTTAAGATTGACTATATTTTTTTTGTTTTTTATTCTGAATGACTATACTGTTAGCCATAAAGGGCCCTGGAGCCTCAGACGGCTTTTACAGCTTCACCGTGACTTGATAAGACTGAGTGATAGACAACGCACAACTTAAACCGTTACGTTTAAACCATAGATTTTTTAAACCACAGTTTCTTATATAATGTAGATTTTTTAATTTAAGGAAAGAAAATTTTGAAAAGTCACCGGGAAAATTGGAAGATTTCGGAAAAACTGAAAATATTTTTTTAAGTTGGATTTTTCTACAAACTCAAGACCATACATAACGATTCGAACGATGAATATGCGTAATTCTCTTTTTTTCTTGTTATGGTCTTGGAATTTTTTTTAGGAAAAAAAAACTGTATATGTGGCGCTTTGCTCGAGCTATTGACTATTGGAAAGGACATGCCAAAGTCTGTTAGGCCATCTAGTTACTAATAATAATCTATTTATCTAAAATCTATCTAAAATGATTGAGGTTTGCCTTTGCGCGCGTATCACCCAATAACTATACATACTATTTCCATTTCTTTATTTTCTCGATGACAGTTCTAATTTGATAGTTGTAGTGTTATGACCAAATAAGTAATGATATCGATCGCATATATTTATTATATTTTGAACAAAGACAAATACAACAAAAACATTCAAATATATTTTTTCAAGGTAGGAACACTCAATGGCCCACCGCCATTTTGTACCTTTAACTACTTATTTTACAACAGTTTCGAAAATTTTGAAGATATTGGCATTATTATCAGTCAAGAACTAATACGTGTCACATCTTGTAATGAAATATAATATTAGTTAATAAATTAGTATAAAAGTATCCGGCAGTAGTTTAGTTTCTTACATTTTGTAAAAAAATATCGGGTCTGTTATCGTGTTACGTTTATCGATATAGCTCCATCCCTATCAGTTTTTCCGACTCTGGTATAACCTTGTACGTGTGTAAACGTCATATTTTTAATAAAATAATGCATACATAATGTAAAAAAGACGCTCGTTCAAGTTTTCACAGGAGCTGTCATCGAGAAAATGAAGAAATGGAAATGGTATACTGGATAGACTATGATTTTTTATTATTTTTATAAAAAAACAAAATTATCACGATATCTTCATAAACAATAATTATGTAGACCACGCAAGCGACGCCGCGGGTACAGCTGTAATAAATAAAAAAGAAGCAGGTTATCTAGTTTTTTTTTTTTTTTTTGGTTTGACTACACTGTTAGCCTTAGGAGCCCTAAAGCCGCTGCGGCTTTTACAGCTTCACCGAACTTGGGGGCGAGCGCAGAGGGCACTCAGCCGCGAAAGTTGTTTGGATGACTCGCCCGAGGGTGCCAAAGTGGCCGGACCTCGGCTCGGGCGGTCGCCGCGCATGCAAATAGGTCGCGATCTAACTGAATCCCTACTCCTACGATTCGAGCTAACTAATTTATCTAGTATAAGCTTAGATCGTTTTTAAATACTAATTAAAGTTTCGTCTTTATTGTTGCCCGTTTTATAATAGTTCCAAAACGTCTCCTCCAAGAGCGCTACCGGTAGAGATAGGTATAAAAAGAAACAATCTGTATTTATAAATTACTAACATCTGCCCGCGTTTTTGTCTGCGTGGACTTCGGAATTGAATCTTAACTGGGATAAAAGTATTCTATGTGTTAATCCAGGTTTTAAGCTACCTGTGTGCCAAATATTATCCAAATTCGTTCAGCCGTTTTTGCTTGATTGATCAAACATCAAAACTTGCACATTTTAAATGTTATATTTAAGCCTATATTAGTAGAATACCTCTCCCACAAATATCGAAAATCGAAAATTTGTCAACAAATTATCCTCTATTGTATCGCCTTGAGGGATGATTTTTCAAAAACGCGGAACACTATTTCTTACCAAAAGCATAAATACATATAAATTTTCATGCCCCTAATGTAAGAAATTATGGGTTTTAATACTATATAACCATTTCATGTTTTACTTTCACGACAGTCTATATTCTTCTCCAAGGTTCAATCTATCTCTATATCAAAATCCATCGAAATTGGTCCAGCGGTTTAGGCGTGACAAACACAGTTACTTTCGCATTTAGAATATTAGTTTAGATACAAACTTATTATAGATTCCCAGGTATGCAAATATACATAATATACTTGTAAATAGCCATACAAGTGCAATCGCTCAGTTCGCAGTAAATTTTAGCGGCCGTACGTCATTCCTGCAATTTTAATTAGACGTCAATAAGCATTACGTTGTTAAAGCCAGATATAGCTTGTTGCTCCTATTATCACTTTTTCCTGTACCTACTTGTATTCCCACGCAAATATTATATGAACACGTAACAGGTTTAACGTATCTAAGTATATATTATTATTCATAATTATTAACTCATTTTTACAAAAGTGAATGTATTATACTAGCCGTGCCCGCGACTCGGCGCGTATTTATTGCGCGGTAATTATTTACGTCTTGTATATAATATTATTTTCACTCATATTTATTATAAGAAAGGTACGGTACAGAGAAATTTGTTTGTAGATTTTTCTCTATTTTGGTCACTCTGATTGGTGGAATATCTCCACCCTACGGAAGATCGTAGCCAAATAAACTTGTGTTATGTTAGGGTTTCCACTTTCCAGAGCTCCTTGGGGAAGGGAGGGTTTAAAGAGAGGTACGACATGCTAATGCTAATATGGCCTTCTCGTATTCACACTACCACACGAAGCCAACGTGGTAATTTGAATGATGTAGGTAGTATTCCATAAATAATGTCAAAGAGTAAGTTTTAAAAAAAAAAAAAACAATCAATATGTTTTTATTTTACTTTAAAAATACCTGGTACTTATTTAAAACCCTTCACTTACACATATTCTTAAATATGTAACTATACGTATAGTTAGTTTCTTCGAATGGATAGAATTGCATGCAGGTTATATGTCCAAGCCGAGATTCGGCCACTTTTGCGCCTGTAGGGGGTAATGGAGGAACAGGGCGTAAAGTTACTCATCCTACCATAGAAAAGGGAGGATCCTCCGACCAGACGAGTGTTATGTCTGGGGGGCAGCTGCCCAACGGTTGTTGTCGGGTTCTTGTATATATTTATATATACTCAATAGTTCGGTTAATTTTAATATCGCGACGGTATGTGCCGAGATAGATGTCTTTATGTAGGATGCGTCAGTTATGGCGTGGATAGATGTCGCTATATCGATGTCGCTACACGCCTTTGCGTTACCTGTCCATTTCAGCTGAGTGCCTTTTGCGCTCACCAGAAAGTTCGGTGAAGCGGTAAAGGCCCTTGAGGCCAATAGCGATAGTCAGATGAAAAAAAAATACAAAGTAAAAACTTCATTACATTTCCCAATATTTTATTCGAACGAGCGAACTGAATATCAAATTTCGTTTCCGCGATGTGGTAACAACGTTTGTAATAGCGGTCTCATCATTTATGAATTGTATGGGTGATATAAATAATTAAAATGACGCGTTGGGAAATATATTACTATTGTTACGTAATCGAGAAATATGTGAGAAATAAGACGAGATAATGAACGTAACGTTCATAGTGCATACGACGAAAACAGTGAAGGAACAGTTGCGCAACTGAGAAGTGAATTAAATGGAACGGGCTACCGTTAAGTTGACCGTTACCGTAATCACTGTTATATGGTACCCACATGATATCGGTTTACTGGAAACTGCTGTACGCGTATCACTTTTGCGAGACTTGTTCGGAAATCGATTTGAAAGTTATTGGACAGGTAAACGAATTTTTTTTTTTTTTTTTTGTGTAAATTCTTAGACTGTGTAACGCGGTGATTCGATTATTGGACCGAGAATTGAGAGTGAAATTTCAAGGACCCGTCACGTTTAGGCATGAAAATGACAGAGATGAAAGATATAACGTAGAGAAAAGGAGAAAAACAGCTATACGATAATAATACGCAGTTAACGGTTTAGGCTATTCCCGTTTCTCTTTTTAAAAATTTCATTTTTATCACGTGTACGGTGCAGCACTCGCATTTTTTTTTTTATTATTTTACTAGCACGGTCAAGTGACGGTACTATGCCTGATGGTAAAAACACTACAGACTGTGTCGGTACTGATCGGCAATACGTCTGTCCTTTTTTATAACAGACTGTAATGTTAGCAGTTAGTAAGTCTCTGGAGCATCAGACGGCTTTTACAGCTTCACCGTGGATTGGTGGCGAGTACTTAAGGCACTCGGCCGCGAAAACATGGCAACATGATCAAGGGTGCCAAAGTGGCCTAACCTTGGCTTGAGCTATTGTCGTAGTTGCAATTAAGTCGCGAACTGGCTCATTCCCTATCCGTAGAAATTCGAGCCAAACTAAGTTATACATATACATGTTCCTGCCGGATCAGGGATTCAGTGATCTGTCAGTTTTTGTCTAAGTTTAATTACTAATTATCACAAAAAAAGAAAAAAGGTCTCTTACGGAACCTATGTACCCGTGTGGGGTGCAATGTAATGGTGATTGTTGGTAGCTAGTGATTACAAATGCAGTGTCAATTGAATCGTGCAAGTGGCTGCTAGATTCAAGGGCTCCACACCGAAGGAACGGACCTAGGCTTGAGTTGCCGTGTGGACATGGCGGGTGTGCGGGAGTGAAATTAACCGCCTGTCCTCGGCGAAGGGAACGGTGGATTCGCGGGCGTCGTGTGGGTGCGAGCACGCTTGGTTTATACTTATAGAGATGGTCGTGTAGTACGCATTCGAAATACGTATGTCATACCGGCCTAGCGAACGACGGGTGCATTAGTGGCGGCGCGGTAGTGTGTGAAACCGTGGGGCACAGCTAGTATTATAATATACTTTGTACATTGTAATACGACTGCTGCTTTTACATGTTCCTTTAACTACTTAGCACTAATTGTTATCTTCAAGGTAATAACAGTTGTAACAGTATTTAAAATTATATAATTAACAACAAAATAAGCGTAACGTGTTGTATTTTAAAAGTATTTTTGTATTTCAATCTACTGTGACGAGTTATTTCAGGGTTATTAGGTTTTCGCTGGTTTGGTTCTGCAACATGACGTTCACATGTATATTTTAAGTGGTCTTCAAGAACTATTGTGATCCAAATACGAAATTTAGAAAAAATATTGTTTATTTAAAAAAAAGAAAAAAAAAATATCCCTCTGCTTACCTACATATTTCGGTTATCAGAAATTACTAAATTTCGGCTTCAAAATGGTACATATTAAACAGAGAGCCATGTTTTCTTATATGCTATATTGACTCAATAAATAGCTACAGTGTATTAAATAGTATAATTTATTTTAAATAAAATTAATAGCGATGGAGGAGTTTAATTGATATGTGTTAATTTTGTCATATGTACGTCACTCGATTATCATTTTCACCGTCGATATAATAAGATATATAACATGATAATTTAATACAGTAATTGAATATAGTGTAAGAGAAGTTACTAAGTGACTGGGTATCCTGCATATATTATAATAAAATCTTCTATAATAGTGACGATCCAGTAGGTTATAAATATCTTTCCATCTCACCATCACTATTTCTGAGACTGAATTTGGTGTTTGAGATGATATTTGTACCGATTCTCATAGAATTTAAAAGACAGATTTACCTACATATGATAAATAAAAATACATGAATGAATGAATAAAATTACTCATTTTATGTCTGTGTGAGTTACAAAAAATGATATTTTATGCATGTGACATTCAGTAGATTAATGAACCTCAGACTAATTAAAATTTAAATTATACACATATTTTGAATGTTATAGCATTTATTAATACTAATTTATTATATCGACTTTTAGCATTCATGGTCACGGAAAGTTAATTTTATTTTAGACTAGCTTTCGCCAGCGAATTCGTTCCCGTTGTTTTGGAAATAAAACGACTCGCGCGTCCTCTATTGTGAAACTGGTTGTACTAGACTTGTATAAAGCCTTCGCGGGTGTGCGTAGTGCGTACAAGTCCGGTGAAGCTGTAAAAGCCGCAGCGGCTCTGTTTTTGGATAGGAACCCTAAGGCTAACAGTGTAGTTAGTTCCAAAAAAAAAAAAAAAGAAGCGTAGTGCGTATAACAACTCGCTAGTCAACAATCAAATTAATGATTTGAGCACTTATAGGACAAACTAAGAAAGAAACATTAATTTTTTATACTTACCTATATTTCAGATATATCTTATTGATGTTAAAAAAGTTTATGTACGATGACGGATATACCTAAATAATATAATAATAATAATAATGTAGTAGTGTAATATTTACATTTACAAATCGCTCGAAAACATAAAAAAGTACTTTAATAATGAAAAAAAATTGTAAGCGACCTCAAAAAATTAAATATCAAGTTAATAATTTCAGGATACTTATATAATATCAACCGTAGAATAAAATGTCATTGACCGTAGATTATAATAACATGACGAGAAAAAAAAACTTGTTTTGTAATTTTCGTTTTATTATTTGGCCATCCTAGTTATATATAGGTAGGATATAATAGTTAGGTGACAATGTTGTGTAAGTGAGCAATATCAAGGTGACCGCGTCAACCCAGTTACCATGGGAAGAAATAAGATAAACATGTGCAGAAGCGGCGAAAGAAGATAAAACACTTTCAGCGCGGCCAATAACATCAGAGAAATTTAGAAAGAGTCATAGGTATTCTATTCGTATTTAAAATTTGATTTTTTACATACCATTTTATTCAGTTTAATTGATTTACTATTCGAAACGCTAAATATATCTATTTTAGGTATATAGGAGGTGTCAAATAGAGAGGGAATGATAAATTAAAAAAAAACCCCAGCGAAACGTGTGACTTGGGTCTGCAATATGCGTTTTGAAATCAGCTGATTTATTAATGCCAGCCGATTACCGATAGCCAAGAAGTGTATACCTTGGTCTGAGAGCTTAGTATAAATGAAACGAATTAAATGACACAAGTATAAAACTGTTGATGGATATTTGTTTCTGAGCTCTTGTCCATGTCTAGAATGTTTCCGAGTCGGTGATCGTGTTTTCATGTTAATAAGTACTTTCTCATAGTCTTAGAGTATACATATTTTGATTTGATTTCAATTTGAAAACTATTTTTTATTACAATTACATGCGTTATAATTTGAACCCATGAATGTATATTAACTATATCTATGTTTGAACCAGATAAAAAGATTATTTATTATTTGAGAACAGTTATTGTAAATACAAGTTAAAATTTATGAATGAAATAATTGTGAGCTAGGGTTTTACTACGTAGTTACTATTTAATTTAATTTACTTAGTTTTTAAGTACGTGTTAATCGGCGAGTAGGTACATAATATATTTATTACTAATAAAGACCTATTTCAACGAGTAATCGCTTCCGATGACATTGTAGTGATCAGGCTAACAATATTGTTTAGCAAAATATACTACATATATATATTTCATAGAACAAACACACAAGATTTCATTTGTCTAATCGTGAGAAATTCTTTTATATGTGTGTGTATATATATAATTGGTTTCTCGGAAACGGCTCCAACGATTTGGATGAAATTTTCTATTTAGTACATATTTTACATTCCAAGTTTACCTAGATACGTGATTTTCTTTTGTTTTTTGAGATACCGAGAAATACTCAGTCGCCCAGAGGTATTAAATTAATAAAAAGGACATTTTTTCAGTGCACACATTTGTGAACGTTACAGAATATAATACTTAATTTCTTTTAAATAATGCAATGTTGGATTTGCGAATGTTAAGAAGAATATGTCAAAAAGTCTAACAAAAAGAAAAAAATATATAACCCCAAATAACACCCAATAATAATAAAATTAAAATGTACTTAATGTAATGTCAAAAGTAGAAAATATCAAGAAAAAATTATGTTGAAATGTCTGCTGCAATATTAAATTTTTGCTAAAACTATCTTTACTTACTAATTAACAAAGACAGAGGGCGCGGCTGCATATTACCAAAGTAGGCATAACGGTACAAAGATCGTTTATCTAGAAAAATGTTTGAACGCGCTAATCTTTGGAACTACCAGCCAGACTAGAGAAGAATCTTTTCTATTTTATAGCAGTTTTGTTGAGGAAGGTTATAGGTTTCCGCTATGACTCCAAAGAGCGGAGAAATAACCATAAACGTCAACCAATCTTGCAAGTTGTGCTTTGGAGACGGCGCGGTGCGGTGCAGTTTTTCGAATAAATTGAAAACGGGTGAAACCGTGGGACACAGATAGTATTACTTAAAACTAAGCTTTTGTGATAGAGCCTATTTCCAACTTAAAATATTATTTTTCCAAGTAACTTTTACTTTCCAAATCAAATAAATTTACATAAATTATAATCAAGTTTTACTAAAATGTGTTATGTAACTGAGATTCTTATTCAAAGGGCGAGCATTTCCGACGAGAACGAAATGTAAATGGAGGTCAAAAATGTATTTATAATTAACGTATTAATTAGTGATTATAAAATACACATTATCAACATAGTTCGGTGTTTAGGAAATAGGAAGATATTAAAACAATTTAATTGTTTTTATGCCTTATGAAATAAGGAAACGTGGAAGAGTATAATTGTAATAATAATTTGTGTATTTTTATATAATAATAAGTAACATAATATGTCGTTGTAAGAAACCCAAACTTCCAAACACTGTGTAGTTTACTAAATATATATATATATTGGGTTTTCCAATAAAAACCGAATACGAAATAAATAAAAGAAAAACACATTGATTGTTTACAATTATATTACTAGCGCTTTAAGCCTATTAGCTAAATACCAATTTTCATAAATGTATCTTCAAAAATTACGGATTTTCATACAAACTGTCATCCCTTTTTTTGCATCCCTTAGGGGTTGAATTTCCAAAAATCTGCTGTCTGTATTTTTGTACGCCAATCGTGCAAATACTAGTGGACCGAATTTATTTCATGGTATTATTGTAAAAAATATATTGTCTGAATATTTAGGATGCATTTTTACACGTATGAACATATGTTTGGTCTATAAACTGCGTTTAGTTTATGTACGTATAAAAAAGGAATGTATGTATATATAATTTTGTAATACATATAGTGTAAACTCTTTATAACGTTATCCTTTATAACGATAAACTCCCTATAATGTTGAAGTGAGCCCAACTTGGTTGGTTTGCGTTAAAACCCACATATTGAAACACTCTTTATAGCGATACGCCATTCTCTGTTACGAAGAAATGTGTTCATATTTTTAGACAGTCAATATTTATTATCGGTATTATTGTTTATGTTATGTTATCAGGTAACAAAAGACTTTGAAGCTCCGAAACATCCGAGGTCGGTCTAGCTTTTGTTATCCTTAATTGCCTTGAACACGTGCAGTATGACGCATTGTTTTCTCGGAAGTGATGGTCTTCGACCGAGCATACTGGGTACCTATCGTATTATCAGTCGTAAACCTACTTTGAAACTGTTAACATGGCCAGTAAACGGAAAGCGATTAATGTTGACGAAAAAGTTTGATAGAATACATAAAATAATACAAAACAAGTACTGGCATAGCAAAAAAACGTCAGACAAAGTTATCAGACTATATGTGTAAACAATAATTTATAAGCATTTATTATCTAAGACATACATATTAAATTTTTTTGTTAATTTGGTTGTTTTTTTGGTTACTCCATATAACGATAACTCTCTATAACGACAAAAAATGCTCAGTCCCTTGAGTTTCGTTATAAAGAGTTTACACTGTATATGTATTTAAAATATTTATTGAAAAAAAGTGAAAATATACCAAACGAATTCAGGTAATTTTATCTTTACATAATTTTCAATAAAACAATAATAAATGGAAACGAATATATTTTTATTTTCCAGGAGGATTCATAGATGGCGCTATACACCTTGGTTTAAATTATCGTGAAAATGGTTATAATATTTACTGTCTCACTAAAGTATATTTTCTATAAGCACTTATACATATTAATAATAAAGGCTGGGCTTTTATTATTATTTTTAAATGTTTTTAGATAGATTTGACGTAATTTAGCGGTATTATTCACTAGATATTAATTGTTTATAAAAATAAGGTTAATAAATAAACTTAGATTGTCGTAAAGGATTGCAAAACTTAACAGTTTTGTATGTCATTATGTCTTTTATATAATATCAGTTAACATTTCAAATAATTTTAGTTGGGTATACAAAAAGCCTATACCGGTCACTGTGGGTGTACATTAATATACCCCTGCCTTACCCTTCGGAGATACAGGCGTGATACAATGATTTTATATTATATTATACGTTATACCGGTCAAATACCGTAACGTGAGATTGAGGTGAGAGGAGGTTTTTATTTAGTTGCTGTTTTTCATACAAGAAATACACCACGCGCAGCTTGTATAATAATATAATAATTGTTAACAATTTATTTGTTATTATTTTAATTTAAAGATAATCTGTTTTTATTGGAAAACTGCTATTAAAATAGGATGTTTGTTTGTGTGTTTGTACCCAATGCGTTCCTTAACCATTCAACCGATTGCAATGAAACTTTGGTGAGTTGTTGTGCGCACACCCATGAAGGTTCTGTGTTAGTACAACCAATTTACAACAGGTGGCGTGCAAGTCGTTTCACTTTCAGGACAACGGGAGCAAAGTCGCGGATAAAAGCAAGAGTAGTAATATATACGTTAATTTCTTCGCATAGTATTGACTTTGTATTTGTATTAACTTTGTATATATAAAACCAGTATACGGTGTTTGACTAGGTTACAATAATTACTTAAGCGCATATTATTGACTCTTCTTACGTGCGTTGTGCATAAGTACAAAAGTACATATATATTACAAATACATTTTTTGTTGTTGTATAGCGCTAGTTACGTAGTAAAGTTCTAGGAAACTTAAAGACAATGGCATACATACATAAGTATTAAAAGAAACGGATCAAGCTAAGTTAGTAACTTTGCGCTGGGTAGATATTACATACGATTATTTATTGTTAAGGACACAAACATTGAAAATATTTATCGATATTATCGACTCACAGAGGACAGTTTCCAGGACAACTCCTCCAGGACTTGTGCCCAGCCCACCTGGCAACTCGCCACTCGGGGCTTCTTAATGATTTTCGTTTCTCCATCACACACAGTCTCGTTCCTCACCATGACGTAGGCCACGTTACTGTCCATCACGGGGTCACTTTCAGCACTGTCTGAAGGCGCTGATGACGTCATTGTATTCACAAAACTCACCAAACCGCAGTGTTTATTCGAGACATAAAAGAGCCCACGTCGTCCTTTAATTGTTCCATTTTAAAACTGAACTATGATTGCAGTATAATTTTAAAACAAATAATAATAACAGTTGCTATAGAGATAGTAGTAATCGTGTTATTACAGTGATATGCAAACGTTATTTTAATGGGGTCGAAGTGTACCCAGATATGCAATGGCGGCGTTGCATTTTTACGAATTGTTTAAACAAAAAAAAACTCTGTTAGCTATTGTCTATACCTAATACTAATGTTATAAAACTCAAGAGAATATCTGCTTGAAAACGATAATTTATGGAACTACTAGTCAGAGTTGAAAAAAAATTGTTTGTTTTGTTTTATAGCCTATTTATTGAGGAAAGTTATCGGCTATACAGCTTCACTCTGCGAGCATAAAAAGCGAAGCAATAACCTAGAACGTGTATGTTAACGGCACCACTGTGCAGTAGAGAGTTGGTAGAATAAACTTAAGAAAGGTGAAGCCAAGGGGCACAGCTTTAATTACAATGCGTTCTAAATTATATATTATGAAAAATAAACTGACTTTATGAAGATCAATAATAAACAAAATTAATATATCTACAAATTTGTAAATAAGAATAGTATCTTAATCTATACCACCAATATTATAAAGAGAAAAGATTTAACTTTTTGTTTGTTTGTAATGGATAAGCTCAAAAACTACTTGACCGATTTTAAAAACATAGGCCATATTATAATTTAAAAATTAAATTAATTCTCATAAAAAAATTGATAGTTTTACACAAAGTATACAAAATTGCCTACACGGGTGGGTGCGTTGAACATGTTTGTCGTATAAAATTAACACGGGTGAAACCGTGGGGCACAGCTATATTTTATATAGGTACTGTAATTGACAAGACAATTTTTAAGAAAAAAGAAAACCAACTTCAATTTTGTGGAGTTCCCTGGTGTATTTTCGAAGTTGAAAGTCCAACGCCAATGAAATTAAAATGGGACTACCCTTGAAGTACCCGCTTTCTAACGAAAGAAGAATCATTTAAATCAGTTCATAAACAAAGAAGTTATGCCTGAACATCCATAAAAAAATATACATTCGAATAATTGACAAACTCCTCATTTTTCGAATTCGGTTAAAACTTTTCCAAAAGTATAAAGATTACCCCAGTAAAAAACATAAAAATCAGTGTTGTAATTTCTGAACAAATCGTGCAAATACTAGGGAAAGAACCTTTACTTTTCTGAAGTCAGTTATAAAACAAACTTGTTATTAACACTCATGTCACGAATACATTTATAATTGAAACTTATTTTAACATTGTATTAAAAGTTACAATTAATGTTATTATTTCGTGTTTCGAAAACGTTTATGTAATATCGCAAATTCAAACGCAGATCGACTGAATTTGCCATTAAAAGATTTACTGTAGTGGCAAAATAATAAGGTACAAACAAGGTGGCGAATGTTATAATTTATCAATTACCATTTTTTTTTTTCTTACATGAAGCTAATGATTTTTAAACCAAGTAGTGTTAAGTATAATTATCCCAAATTATTTCTAACTAGCTGCGCCTGCGATGGCGCTCGCGAGGAATAAAGAATGCTGTCGCTTCGATCGAGCAAATGCGCGAATCGTGTTACTCCGCGCTCTCGGTTGTTATAAAGACAAATGACAAAAATACTAATTGCGGATGATCCTTAGAAGATACACATATACTCCCGCTGACTTTTTTGTAGACCTTTTGTAGGTTAAAATGGTGTGAGACATTAATTTGATATATCTCCTATGGTTTACTCAGCGTAAGCCATTCATTCTTTGAGCGCCCCAAAAAAAAACTGTCGTTTTTCCGAATTGTTTTTTATTTGCGCGGAAACATAATTTTTTTTTCTAAAATAAAAGTAGCTTATCAGCTATTTGTCGGTGAAAGTCCCGTCACAATCGGTATAACCATTTCGGAGATTACCCGGAACAAACAGACAGACTGACAAATATTTAAAAAATGTTGTTGATAATACCGCATATACTTTCATATGCATTTAGTAAAAAGCTGTTATTTTGAAATTACAAACAGACACTTCAATTTTATTAATTGTATAGATGAAGGCTTAATAAAGAGTCCTATGTTTTTTTAGAAAATTTTATATAGAATTCCATTGACCTGGATGTTCGAGAAGCTCGTACCGTTTAGTGACGTGTTCCGATGTCGCGATCGCGTAGTAATCAAAATAACCGGTATCTCGGAAACGAGCCGGGAAGTGGAACGCAACTATAGAAACTCGAAACTTTAAATTCACGACGAAGTCAGTACGACCTCCAAATTTAAATAAAATGAAAAGTCGACCCGAATCCTCTCTACTATGGTGAGCGGACGGGTTTTATAGACCACCACTAGATGTCATGATAGTTCAAATAAAACGTAATCTATATCAAACTGTCTTCCAATAGTCAAAATTATACTTTATATTGTTGTATAAATGAATATTTTTTTTTATCGTAGCGTTAAATAACGCAATCGACGGTCGTTGCTGCATGCTAACTTGCAAGCCACTTAACATACAGCTGGATATGCACCGACTGATCCCAAAACGCAATAAAACCAAAAGAGTTACTGTTCTTTTTATACATCAAAGGTGGCAAACAAGCCTACGCCTGCCTGATGGTTTATAAGCTGCTCCCGTAGCTTGTGGAAGCTTGTAATACCATAGATATTGCGCGTTTCCTACCTTGAACCCCCCTCCCCCCGCCGCAAAGAGCTCTGGAAACCCTACTCACCGCAGGAACACAACACTATAGAGAGAAATCTCCAAAGAAATTTATCTATACCCTATTTCTCTTGAATTATGAAGGGTTTAACACTAATGTGCATGATGGTCGGGGGGGGGGCTATCCTATCACCCCGCTTGATCCCGGCAAGCGACAGACCTAAGTGTGCCACTGTGACAGACGTTACTATGGTGGTCGCGATCCAATCGGATATAATAATATTGTATGTCCTACTATACATTGAAGAAAGAAAAAAATAAGATTAAAGGGAGGTCACAACTGAACGAGATCAGATAATAACTTAACAACCACTTAATTATACGGTATACAAATAATACATATTTGGAAGCGGATCTGAACTCGGAAGTACGAATCAAGATTGATGTATAAACTTTAATGCATTCACCGAATGTTATTAAGGAATTACCGTACAAAATTACAAATTAAAATAATAATAAGTTTAAAACGAATTAAACAAGATTTAAGAAACACCTACTCTTTGCACTTATGCAAGTCAAAACTAACCTAGGTTAGGGAATCAATTCTATTATCAGGAAAAACTGACAAAGACCCTCAGACGAGTTTAACAGTTTAACTAATTTAATTAATTATTTACGCCCACAGATTACCTAAAAATTGATTAAAACAGTTGCATTGTCTTTTAAATTCGAATGTAGAACATCGCCTACTGATATGCAAATTATTGAGGTTCAAACAAAACTTATGAATAAATTATTTCAAGGATTCTGTAATGTAGACAGAGGAAGTTCAATTTTACAATTAAAATACCTATTCATTAGCTTAAATAACAAGTATTGTTTATTTTGTGCTCTGTCTAAACTATCGTAGACTTTGTTACGTAATAAAGGCATGAAACCCGTTCGAACTTCGGAATGTCGCGATAGCTTGACATCAAAGTACACTTTCACTGTCAAAACTAATTTACATTTTTTTTATATAAGCCTAACATATTATGAGAGTTTTTGGCGGGATCTTGATATGTCAAGTGGTGTTATTTTATATTATTTGGGATTATATTATGTAACTAGCTGTGCCCGCGGCTTCACTCACATGGACTACAGAATGCCAGCGATCGGGCACACGCGCGAATCTTGCTCCACTCCGGCTATTTTAAAGACAAACATTCTTATTGTCTGTGGTTGTTCGTTAAAAGATATACTTACTGGCCTTTTTAGATCTTTTTAATGTCTACAATTATGTAGTAAATTAATTTGCTATATATCTCTTATGGATTACTCAGCGTAAGCCATTTAAGCACCCGAATTGATTCACCATGACCAGTATTTTTATTTGCACGGAACCCTAATACTTTTTCTAAAATAAATTAAGTTAGTCCTAACATTAGCTATCTGCCAGTGAAATGCCCGTCGAAATCAGTTCAACCGATTCGGAGAATACCCGGAACAAATAGACATGGAGACAAAGAAAAATTAATAAAATTGCTATTTTGTTATAACTGTTGTATATACTTTCATATGAATTTAGTATAAAGCTGTCACTTTGACATTACAAACAGAATCTTCAATTTTATTAATTATATACATATATTATTGTTAAAGCATTATTGTGAAGGTTAAATTGCCATGACTCATCAATGACAGTTGTGCAACCATAGGTAGTTCCCTATGTAACTATTACTTCATTTTATTGGAAGCATTATCAAAATTTATCTCGTCGTCATTTGCAAAATAAATCCACGGTTCCAAATTGGAGGTCGATTTACCTTAATTTAGACTTACGTGACAAAAATTTCAGTAGACATTGATTTATTTTCATTAAGTAACTTGATTTTTTTAAATATTTACCCGCAGTTATTTTGTAATCTTCTTGTTCGATATCTACTTACTCCACCAATAATTTTATCGCATTAATCTTTATGAGTAAAAATGATTCAGCAAGTAATATAAGTAACCAAGAATCAAGTAGATATGTCTGGTAAGTTACGAGTAGACCTAGATTGGTATGTACCCTTTAAAATGTATTTTAAACTACTGAAACTACTTATTTGGTCGCAGACTTGTGATTTAATACTTATGGTGGTGGTTAGAAATTATTCCAGAACAAGCGAAAAAAGTAGCAGCTATCATAATCCAAATATGCATTTAATTGAAATATCAAGTAATTAAATTTAACTATGAAATATTCATTTAATTTGAACATTCACTGAAATTCTTGCCAATGGTGGACAACATTTATTTCGTCCCAGATTTTATTACGGGAAGTTGAGTACCAGCGATATCCTATGTGTCATCGTTAGTCATATTAAGTATGCACGTGTATATAGCGCATCGGTCGTTGGCACTTTGTGTGACTTCGCAAAGTTTTAATTATTGCTTTATTTTAAATCATCGAAATGTTTTGAGACAAATTTCCTTAGTTAGCAGACTTTGTTTATGGTCAATATTTATTTGGATTGTAGAATTCTTCAATTCGATTGCTAACCAATACATAATTGCAAATATCATTTTATAACCTTATTTTTATGTTATTGTTTCTAAAGCTACATAACAAAACATGTACTCATGTACACCCACCGTACTATAATTTATGTACATACGTACGTAATATAATATACCGTAATAGGGGGTGAGCCTATTGCTATTAATCGGATACAAAGCCAAACTTCTAGCTGCTACGAAGAATTTCTTAAAAGACCCAATAACACTTTGCTCGACCTGGGAATCGAACCCAGGACCTCGAGCGTAGCAGTCGCGCTTAGGACCACTAATCTAATGAGGCATCTAAAAGCCTAGTAAGCAAAAATTATGTTTTTAAACGCGTTGAAATCGTATTATGCTTTCCTGAGAAATGTATTTTGAAATAAATTACTATTCTAAAATCAGTAGATTTAAACCATAAGCTCATGGAAATGCCCGTGAATGAACCATTACATAAAAGCGGTAATTTGACGTTATGACGTCAAACATGGCTAATAAAAATAATGATTATTTGAATAAATTGAATAAAAGTTTGGGCAAAACAATCTCATGTCGAAGAAAATAAAAGTAAAAACACTTTCTTAAAATAACCGAGCTACTCAGTTTATCTACTATATACCCCAGGCGCTGTAATTATCTGTTTTCATATAATTTTGAAGGTAAATAATAGTTTACCATGTTGATAAGGCGTGTCGATGTAAAGAGAGTACTGTAAACCTACGAGCATGCATGAAAAGATTAGTGAATGTTGAAGAAGCGAAAGATGTATGCCAGGATCTCATCTCATGGTCTCTGCCTACCCCGTTGGGAAATAGGCGTGATATATGTATGTATGTATAAGGGTGTCGATGTTTTGAAAACCTGCCTAAAAGAAAGTGAAGAACAGGATTCTTGAACAGCAATGGAAAAGTCACAACCTAAAGTTTAAAAGGCTTTGTAAGATTGGCTGTTAATCGCTATAATAAATTTTCTAACGCTTTGTATTTTGTTATAATACGTTCTTAAAATGAAAAGGCAATGATAAAAAACAAAATTATTACTTTCATATCCTATTATTATTGCTCTATTATTTTTATCTGACGACCGTTTGTTTGCTTCAACCGCTATCATGTTTCTGTATCGTCAACGGTAATTATTTCTAAGTAGACATCGACGCTGGTAAGTTGGTAACAGTTTCATTAACAACAACATGCCGTTAAGTGCACATATACATAACTTTCAAAAGGATACTTTCTTTCATCTCAAAGGAAAAAAACGTACAGTAAACTTTCCTAGTTTAACTGTTTAGATTTATACACGACATAGTAAATTTTATAATCTTTTTTATACGTTAATCTCTGGAACTAGTGATGCGACTCTAAAAATTCTATTGCTGATTGCAAACTATGGTTATGGGCTATGTTATAGTGTTATTGACGCGTACAAAGTTGCAAGCAGTTGCTAGTTAAACCTTATCTCAATCCAAGTATCAAAACACATTTTACTATAAAACTTTGCTAAAATATCAATAATGAAAAATATTTACCACAAATTGCATGAAGCACTGAATGATTAACGCCGTCAATTGATAATCGAGTTATATGTATATGAAGGAAACAAAACATGGTAAACAATACTGCTCAGAGCGATCGTAATAGGCTTACGTGATAACTAACCATATCGTATTCTTATAACGACTGCAATGAAATAAAATAAAAATAATAGCAATATATAGAAGTGATATTGCCGATACACTACACAATAATGTCAGACTTTGCGTTTCCTACGTGTTGATAGAGAGAGGTTCAACATACCAAATAATACTGGTTAACCTTATCGAGATCAATGATACCGTTTCTCTAGAATGAGTTATTTTGAAGTTATTTGTTAACAGTAATAGTAAAATATATAAATATTTGAACAAAGTTAAATATTGACTAGTATAATTAAGAAAAACCTAGTATATCGGTAAAAGACGAATTAGTAAAGAATCGATTGTACGATAAGATTCAAGTCAGCGTTAAACTGAATTGTTTGATGATGTACTTAAGTGTCGAGTGGTTTTGGTATTTGACGATACTGAGAATGTTAATATCTAACTTGCTGTATTTAATTATTTTTTTATTTAATTTGATATCTCTATCTGATATAAAATATTATGTGCAAGTGCAATTTCTTTTATAAGAATTTTTAAGAATGTTCCTTTATCTAGTTATAAATCTGGACAAGAAAATATAATTCGAGTAACTTCTAAAACATATTTTTCATCATCACACAAGATTTGGAAGCTCAGTAGGTACAATATATTCAATCCAAAGCTCAGAAGATCAATAAATTACTTTCACTCGTGCCGACAGATTCCGTTACTGGTGAGAAATCGAAGTTCGCAATTAAACCACATCGAACTAACGTATAATTTGAGTAATTGAAGAGTTATAAAGGCAGGAAACAAGCCGATCGTGGAATGCTTTGTAGACACGAAAGCAATAGTGAGCATGATATCAAAACAACGTACGTAATTATTAACACCGAACATAAACAGCTGACCTGTAACAGAATTCATAACTATATTATAAATATGTGAACGATTATAGTAAAAAAAAGCGACAGGAAATTTCTACACAGCACCAATAAAAATAGATGGAATAATTTTTCAAAACCTAGACCCGAAACTTTTGCCAACA
The DNA here is from genome assembly GCA_033032175.1 of Saturnia japonica. Taxonomy (NCBI): domain Eukaryota; kingdom Metazoa; phylum Arthropoda; class Insecta; order Lepidoptera; family Saturniidae; genus Saturnia; species Saturnia japonica. The sequence goes on along the minus strand of CM065311.1, from coordinate 16,032,876 downwards.
TTTGTATTTTTATTACAGCCAAATATATTATTTACAACAAAAATGAAGTCTTTGTAAGCTGATAATATGTATCTAAATACACAAACGACCAGCGATAGAAACGTTTGAAATATCTCTGATTGAAATATAAAAAATAAATAATTCAAAACATTACGCTATAAGTTAAGACTAGATAACAAATGAAATACATCGCAGGAAAAAGTCTAACCACAACCACAAGTTTTAAACAACGAAGTTGAAGCAAGTTCACTTTTATGTATCGGAACGAATGAGAAAAACTTGTACATCCCTTAACATGTGAAGACGATGGTTCGTTAGACGCAACGATAAGAAAATATATTGTATGAAGCTAGTCATCTGAAATTGACATCTCGAGATAGGTTCAGTGATAGAAGAAAATGTATTGAACAAATGCAAACAAAATTCACATAGTAACTAGTGTAGAATTGGAAACTAAAAGTATGACGTTCATGCATCATGCTGAATCATAAAAAACAACCATCGCGGCATCTGTACGACTGTTTTAATTTAATATAAATATATTCTCGACGTCAATTGTCGCAAATAACGCACGTTGAATTAATCGTTATGATTTTTAAATAACTTTCTTATATTTTTTTATGGAAGTCTATATGTAGGTGGCGATCAGTAATAATTGAGTTTCCGCAGTTCATCATCATCATAGACAGCCTTTTTTTCATTCCTTGTCCAGATCTTTCTGATAAAATACAATATATTTCATATCGTCAACCCATCTTGTCACCGATGTTCTTATACTCCGTTTGACCTCTCTGGGCCACCATTAAGTCAGTAATGTAATAAATATGCTCTCACCACATCTGGCTAAGTGACCTATCCTACGTCACTTGTGATGAGTTCTACGTATACCAATATCCTACGCTTTATTATTTTTCGGACGATCAGAAGATGATACTTAACACGACGCGCTCCATGGCTCGTTGTGCGACCCTGTCTTTGTGCAGAGTTCCCTTAGTGAGCTTCTAGGACACATTACTTAAAAAGATGAATCTTCAGATGTTACGGTATTTTTCGATTTCCGCCGTCGATTTTTACTATTAGTGATGTAGGAGATAAAGTCATCTCCCGAAGGGAACAGTTTATTTGCGAATGAATGCGTAAGTATGATAGCTCTTGGTCATGGGCTGTAATATATGGGATAATATAACCTAAATATCTTTACAGTTATTCAGTTTCACTGGACGATATTACTATCGCTCACCTTTAGCACCTGAGATGAGTGTATCTTATTACTAGAATGTGTAAATAATTTATTATAATAAGTACATTAAACCTGCATGCGAGGTCACGCTAGGTCAACGCGCAATTTGTGTATTCTGTTGGTATTTTGTAGTATAACAACTAACAAGTGTTTGTGTAGTAATTACGGTGATATATTTGGGCATTAAAATTAAAGACCGGCAGTGAGTGAATTATCCGCAAAGCTAAGTGCTAATGATTACGTGAACTCACATTATTTGCATCTCAAACATTCGGTTAGCGCCTCTGCGGATGCTAAATGGTTCTTTGTTTGTTTAACGAGCACTCGGAACATTCCAAGGTCGACATCCAAAAGTGAATTTCTAGTTATTTCGAGTTACTTTAATATTAATCTAAATCTTTTTGTTTGTTTGTTTAAACACGCTAATCTTTGAAACTACCCGAAAGATTCGAAAAATTATTTTTGTATATGATAGCCAGATTCACGAGAAATACTATAGGTTATCTAACATTAGTAGTAAGTAAGTCGGACGGGGAAGCCCTCCTGAACTGCTTTATCCGCGTGCGCTGGCGTAATGATTAATGATACGTAAATACAATATTTCACAGAAATATTAGTACTTAGTATATACAAAAAAAGTCCGCGATAGTGTATGTCTATCTCTTATATATAAGCCACAATAAGATATTTTGCATTTTTTTTTTTTGTTGAAGATTAAATATTAATTTATGAGCATTATTTTTAGGCATGTCATATTAACCCTTACGAAAAAAGGTTACTTCTTCATATAGACAATTTTATGAAGTTAAATTTTGTTCTATAAAGCATGTTATTTGAAAAATAAGTAGTTTAGGAGATAATGAAAAATTAAAACAATTTGTACTTGTGGGAAGTGAGAACGTTTTATTATGATAGACTACACGGGTGCGTTGGTGATGCGATGTCGGTCGGATAAAATTAACACGTGTGAAACCGTGGGGCACCGCGAGTAATAGTATATTCATTCAAATTAAATGTACACAAATGAGTGGTTATAATTTTTGTTTTGGGTGATTTTTAGAACCAAATAAGATGTTTTAAAACATTTTGTACTAATTTATTCATTTCTCTTACTATTTGGCTCAGCAGACATTGTTCTTACTTTTTCGGTAATTAATGACTAATGACTCGATCATAGTGCCATCTATCGAATCGAATCCTAACATAACCAACATCTCTTTAAACCAAATATGTATATTAATGTCGATCAAGTCGTTCACAAGTTACCTTAACAGACAGATACAAGATTTTTCATCATTCATTATTAAAGGGTCATAAGCCTTTATTTGAACTATCATAGTTATAATCGAGATCTTCACGAGCACTGTTAAGTACAGTTGAGGCCACGAGAACCAAAGTGGCCTATCTGATTTTTTTAACAAATTGACCTATTAACAACCTATTAAACCACATCTTTAGATTAAGAATATGTTAATAGGTTAACTTGTCGAAAAAATCAGACAGGACACTTTGGTTCTCGTGGCCTCAACTGTACTTAACAGTGCTCGTGAAGTTCTCGGTTATAATAACGTAATAAATGTGATACTTTAAAAAAAAAATCTTTTTTTTTGCTGCAGTTTCTTTGTCCACACACTTTACAAAAATGGATATAATATTACATACATTTAAAATACAACACAATTTGAACTGTAATAGTTCGCACATTGTGGTCTTGTAAAACAAATACGGCCTTAAATAAAAAAAATATGTAAAAATTTTAACACCGTTAAAGTATTTCCCTCATAATCTAATCCATTTTGTTAGAAGAAAACAGAGCTAAAGATAAACATGGCTTTTACTTAATCAACGTTTACTGAGTAAGGCCGATAAAGTTAAAGTAGTAATATTTGATAGTTAGCAAACAGATCAAGAAGCAAATGTATTATTGATACAATTTTAAAAACCGAGAAATGCGTAAAAATTATGTTACGCAAAAGTGAAAAGCAAACGTTGACCTTTTTGATTCAGAACGCTACTCGAAATATCTAGAACTTATACGTACACATATTTGTTATAAGACCGATTATCATTTTAATGGTTATTATGTATAGGCATAGGCCTTCTCGGGTCAACACTTATTATGTAACTGTTTCACTGATTTTTTGTATTAAACACTTCTATTAACTATATGAATTAATTTAGCACAGAAGTAACTATGAACACGTCCAATCAACATCGATGTAAGGAAAACTATTGAATATAATTGTTAATGTTCATTTGTTACTTACTTTCCTCATTTAAAGTAAAAATGTTATAAAATAAAATAATATTAATAAAATATTAGTTATTTGCATGCATTATTATTTTGTTGCTACTATATTTTTATAATAATTATAGTTGTACAAGTTTGTGTGTGACCGTCTTATGTTTCCGACAGACGTTGGCTGGGACGAGGTACTATTGACAACAAAGGGGGCGAGTAACGTAGCGGGGAAGGGAAGCGCGTGCAACTGCGTGATGTATGCGCACACGTCACAGTACACTGAAGTAAACAGTATTACGTCTTCATACAAACGGCCGAAACGAAAACTACGTAAACTTCAGTAAACAATAGTCGCGATTACGTAATTTATAACTAATGACGAAATATTATAACTACTACTTACATCCATGAATTTAAAATTGTTTTTGATTTATTAAACTTTTAGCAAAAATAAAATTTACATTAAAAAAATGTACATTGCCTTCTTACTACCTCACAAACATTTCTGAAACTAGAAATAAAACCCAAGTAGAAATAATTTAAATTAAAACTTACAAAATTTCTAGTAGATAATATATTTTGGTGAAAAGATAATAATGACATTTTAATATAGAATTATCAAATACGTAAGTAGGTAACCCAAGAAATACAGTTAGAGGGCAGCCCTAGTCGCGTGTTTATCTACCGAGCGAGCGGCTTTAGATAATTATTTCAACTATATACTATTATTTACTTTAGTGTACTGTAGTGACCTAATGTCTTGCGTCCCCGCCAACGTCTCTCTTCAACTCACATTGGACGGTCGCGCACGAACTTGTTCGACTATAATTAAAGTTTCGTTTTTTATTTTTTAGGGATTTTATACAGTCCTATATATCAGTCCCATTGTAACTTATCCTTTCTAGGAACAAATGAGGAGAGTTGTTGATAAGATAGTACTAATAGGTCATACAATATCTTGGCATTATCATATTTATGTATATCAGCTGCTTAGATACCAAGTTACTATATACAAGTTTTGTTTAGTTTATAATTAAATCGCCGTGTGTTAAATTCTGACACCTTAGTATTATTATTATAATATTTTGACAGTTTTAGTTCTTGGCACTCCATCAGTAAGTGAACTTCAATATATACATAAGAATTGTTACATATGCTAGCCATAATTATATAGGAGTATTTAATGCAAATCTGAAGTGAATCCGAATTTTTATCAGCACAAGAAAATGTTTTTAAAATTTTCAGTCAACATGTTACACGAAATAAAAGTATGACAAATGCATCTGAATCATTATTTAATATTGAATGATAGATAAACTATAAACAAAAAGCACGTAATACTGATATCGACGAGTCTTGCGTACAGTATGCTAGGCATTCTCGGCATGTTCATCTCAGAGCCAGGTCGCGTCAGTTATCCAATACTCAAAACGTGAAAGGCCAAAATATGGTAATGTGGCCATTAGAAATCGGAAAACGAACGGCTTACCGTTTGAACGTGCCCCGTCTCGGATCAAACTTCATACAAGTTTTTTATAAGATGAATGTAATTATTTTTAGAACAATATACTATTTACATACCACATACTTACTTTACATACTACTGTCTCTTTCGTATAGTGTGCAATTGCATGTGTACTTTTTTTCTTCTTTTTAACCGATTTCAAAAAGAAGAGGTTATCAATTCGACACGTTTTAATTTAATATCGTTGGAACTGCATTCAATTTACATAATGATAAATCTATTCGAAACAAATATACTTCATTAATTATAAGTTTATGTATGTATGTTTGAACACGAATTTCTCCGAAAATATTAATTGGATTATGACCATTTTTTTTTATTAGCTTACATTTACTTCAACTTAGGGAACAGTATAACTTTCATCAAAATCGGTTCAGTGGTTTCCAAGATATGGACTAATACGTGTAACGGCCTGGTTTATTGATACGAGCTACGGGTGTGTTGGCAAAGGGAAAAAATCGCAAAACCTTGGTAAAATTCTTGTTATTACAAACAAATATTTCAGTTTTTACTTAAAACTAAAAATTCCGAAATAAATGTAATGACAACAAACTGTTCTTGCAAAAGTCACGTGTATAGAAAGAGTGTAGGTATACAAATAGAGTGTATAGAATATCCTTCCAATCATCTTGCAATCGTCTAACGTAGCTTTAAAAAGATGGCAGCCTATCTTAAAACTTTCCAGGCAGTTTTTGTGGCAACATAATATGCATGTTTCTAATTATTATTTGTAATCCACTTCACTTGTGCACAATACCCAAACTACATCATATAAAATGCCGCCAAAATTACATAATATAAGGCAAAATAATACAAGTTTATGAATTAAAACAAAAACCACCACATAACACTTCGAGATTCCACCAAAAACATATGCACTTTTAATAATTATTAATTTCTATTCAGACTCATCTTTATAAACCTTTTTAACGGACTTTTACAAAAAACGGGAAGGTTACTCAATTTTAATGTATTTTTTAAATTTTTTAAGGTTTTTCAGCCATAACATCTTTGTTTATGAACCGCTTTGGATGATTCTTTTTTTGTTGGATAGAGGATACCTCAAGGTTAATTAATCCCATTTTAATTTCATTGGCATTAGACTTTCAACTTCGAAGATACACAAGGGAACTCTTCAAAATCATTGAAGTAGTTTTTTTTTGGTAAAAAAATTGTCTTGTCGATGCTTACTTAATTTGTAAATAGAGCCAACATCATTCTAGAAAAAGTTTTTTGTATGAATGACGACAGTGAATTTAGAATATTTTAAATTTAAAGTGACCAATGACCATCATCCATCATCACCACCATTTCAGCCGAAAGATGTCCACTGCCACTTAACTCTAGGTTTTCTTCGATCTCTTGTGGTGACTTTGGTTCTCCTCATTTCTGATTCGATCACACAGAGAAACTGTGAGCATAGCTCTCTCCATTGCCCTTTCAGTGACCTTGACCTTTCTTTTGAACGTAATACATTAATTATATTTACTTATCAAAACACTACAAACCGAAACACTAAATATTTGTAGGTAATAACAAAACTTACAGACAATATCAGATTTTACTAGTGTAACTAAAGCACTTAAAAGTCTTTGTATGTGATTATATTTTATTATGTGCGCGACTTTATCTTAACAGCCATTTGTAATTCTGTACACATTTGTTTGCATGTTTTATTAAATATAACTTATATCATATGAAGGCACCTGATTTATTATAATCTCAGCAATAATTTAGTATCTTTTTAATTGTATTGTTATTAGTACAGATCAACGAAACTGGTTTATACGATAAATACATTGTTAAGTAAAAACTGATGGTTTATTATGCATTTGGAATTTAAATATCATTATATATATATAGTTTACATGTATATGTTACTAGCGCTATTTACGCGGATTCGCTCGCGTTTTATCCCATATTTTTTACTTACTAACTGAATTGAAATTTTCAAAGATCTATTTTCAAAAATGATGGATTTCCATATAAACTTTTACGCCCTGCTTCTTCACTATCTTAGAGGGAAATTTTCCAAAAACCCTTCCTCAGTACTCACTTACAGTGTAAAAGGACCCGTTTACAAATCTTCATGGCCCTAGCCCTAGTAGTTTGGGCTGTGGTTGATATTCAGTCAGTTATTTATCCTTTTATTTAATAAGTATACATATATAGATATATAATATTAAAATATCATTTATATATTCTAAACATACATTATGTTATATATTGCTCAGTATTTCAGCAGTAGTTTAATAAAATAGTTATTGATCAATTGAATTGAAAAAAGAGATTACTAAAATGCATTTTATTTATGACTAGCTGTGCCCGTGGCTTCGCTCTCGTGGACTACAGAATACCCGCGCGAATCTTACTCGACCGCTCCCGGCTTTTTTAAAAACAAAAATGCTTATTGTGGGTGTTCCTTAGAAGATAGATATATACTCTCCCGGACTTTTTTGCAGGTCTTTTTAATGCCAATAACTATGTAGTACATTAATTTGCTATATCTCTTATGGTTTACTTGGCATAAGCTATTTAAGCACCCGAATTGATTCACCATGAGCAGTATTTTTAATTTGTGCAGAACCCTAATTCTTTTTCTAAAATTAAGGTAGCCTAAGTTACTACCTATATCATCAGCTATCTATTCAGTGAAGGTCCCGTCAAAATCGGTCCAACTGTTTCGGAGATTACCCAAAACAAACAGACAGACAGACACACAGACAGAAAGATAGACATACAAAAAATTTAAAAATGGATGTTTTGTTATAGGTATCATCGTATATACTTTCATATGCATTTAGTAAAAAGCTGTTATTTTGAAATTACAAACAGACACTTCAATTTTATTAATTGTATAGAAGATAAGATTTCACAAATATGGTCTATCGGATAACCGTAAAGTGTTAAGAAAAGGTCAACGAACGTTACGTAAAACGAATGTAAATCTGTACAATTTCAAAATCTGGGACGAAACTGACTTCTTTCATTTACTGATTGACTTCACTGCTTTGATGATCAATTATGGCGTAAACAACGATTGAAACAATTTTCAATAGTTTTAACGTAAAGTGTTATGCACTATATAGATCTACCAAGAATAGTATAACAACAATAAATCCTCTCATTGTATAAAATTGAATTGGAATATTATTAAATACATATATGTTATATATTTTTTAATAAATTTATATAAATAAAATGATATAGGTTTGCCGTTGTGCGTGCATCACGCAAAATTTACTGAATAGATTTTGATTAATAGTATGTTTTTGTTTTAGTCTTTAGATACTTGGTTTTTAATTATTTTTTAATTACGATATCTTCATAAACAATAATTCTGTAGTCCACGCGAGCGGAGCCGCGGGCACAGCTAGTACACAATAAGTTTTATAATTATAAAGAAATACATTGAAATTTTTATGTTTTTATGAAATATAATAGGTACATTATCTCGTAATTAATCTTGAAAATAGCAATATGTGCAAATGAATATAATATGCAATATACATACTTGAGTATTGAAATAATGTGAAATATATTATGCAATAAGAATATTTGTAATATGCATTTAGTTATTATTTGTGCAATAAATTTTAAACTTAACACGATAATTAAAAAAAAACTATAAGAATGTATGAATAGCTTTTAAAATTTCTAAATAGTTTCAATAAACTACTGAATCAGTAAACAATACAATAACAAGTATTTTCCCACTAGTCGTACGGACAACGTGGTTCATTTCACATATACGGGGTTTCAGAGACAAAGGCCGCGGGCAAGGGAGAAAAACCCCTCTAGAGTTTCACTTTCCTGGTGTATTGTTTAGCTCCATTGTTTACGGCTCTAGATAAAGCGAACACGCGAGACTAGACGTCTTTTTGTAAAGAATTCTTACATGAAACTCTTCCTCAAGAGTTTTTCAAAAAGAACAGTTTTGAGGTGCTTTCTTTTAATTAAGTAAATTATTAACACAGTGAGCAGTAGTAACGCTAATATATTCAGAGTGAATTGGAAGACATTAATAATGCGAAATGACTATATTTGTAAACATTAATAATAGAATTCGATTTGGCAAGCTAACACACGTTTGATCAACTCACAAACATGTAGAAAATAAAGTCGCTTTCAAGGTAAAACGTTGAACTTAGAGCATAATTAGTAAGATTATATTATACTTTGTTGAATGAGACAGTCAATGTGCTTTAATGACTTACGCATCTATTAAAATAAATAAGTCATATTTATGAGACATTCTTTGAATAAATATTGGTCTGCATTATTACTAAAAATTGTATGTTGAAAAAAATATACAACTGGCGATACAATTCTCAATGGAAATATTTATGTCATATATCTATATTAATAAATCTGTAGTCCTGTCTGTACATTTAATATTTTTCGAAAAAATTACCGATATGGATACTATTCCTACATATAAACGATACTGATCAACGTTTTGTGATGCCATCTAATAAATGGAGAAACAAAAATTGAAGCAAACAATTCATATGAGTTTTATGTTTTAATTAGCATCTACGAAGTTGCCAACGACTGCTAGTACAAAAAAAATGCATTTATAAAAATTCCCTATGTTTGAAATTATGATAGCCACTACGTCCTAGAGACGTTCCGATACATAACTAATAGAGTCCGTAGTCATTGTTTCACTGTTCGTGTAACTCGAACTATCTACTTGTAAAAACATGTGCACTGGTTAAGTTGAATCTAAGTTAAAATATAGCTTTAAGTTTATCTGTATAGAGAAATAAATATTAGAAGCCTTTCTGGATAACAATTATTTTATATTTGTGAATAAAATTAGTTTATCTCTTTTAAATAAGTATGTATTTTAGGAAGAAAGTAATTCTGGAATCCTAACAGGTTTCGATATCGACATGTCCTTTTAAACAAGTACACTTAGGTTATAAAATAAGTATGTATATAGAATAATATGAATATAATTTTTAACCTTCGATGCCTATTAAAGTGATAATAAAAGTCATAAAGAAGACGTTTCAACATATTATAATTGCCCAACATTATTAGCTGACCTCTAATAACCGGAGTACAAGTGTAGGTAGCCTTTTAATATAGTTCAAAACCTACATACTAAATGATAATAATTTGTTAGACGCAATCATTAGGGCAGTTTATTTATGTGTAGTAATTTTCTCTTTTTCTTACATAAGTACGGTTGGCACAACATGTTTCCTCTTTCGCTGTTCTCTGTCAGTAGTAATACGAGTATTCAAACCTTTTTTACCGACGTGAAAAAAATGACGAAGTTCTCAATTCGAGTGTACGTTCTGTTTAAATTATTTTTTCGATCGAAATGGGTTACCTCAAGGGTGGTCCCATATTAATTTCATTGGCATTGGATCTACGACTTCGGAGATACACCTTTTTTTTTTGTTAAAAATTTTTTTTATACACATTTCATTCTTCAGACAATCCATTCATATTATCTTCTATGATCTTACTCTACTCCTTTGACCGTCCACATTCACACTTAACATTCTTCTAGTGATATGACTGTCATCCCTCTTCATGACATGCCCATGCCACGCTAACCTATTTACTCCGCAACTTCTCTTTCACTGATTATTATTAAAGTAATTTATTATTGGGAATTCTTGTTGTCTTAAAGATCATGAAGAAACGTGATATAAAACAGTCCATGAAAATTTTCCCATTTTTTAACATAAAAGTTATTTTGTGGATATTTTATTAGTAATAATTTAATTTTCCAAATTAGTTCCAATGACTCTATAATAATGGCTTTGGAGATAAAAAAGCATTTTTTTTGGTTTGTTAAAAGATGTATTTACTGAAGAATTGTGAAATTTATGAGTTATCAATTTTTAAACAATGTATAAAATAATGTTTAAAATTGGTATTATACCTTATTATTAATAATTTATACCTTTTTAGTTATAAAACTCTGATTACACTTTTAAGAAAGGTGATCTATCTGAATAATTTACATCGGGTTGAACACAAGCTTTATTCTTTATTAGTAGTATCACGGCGTGCGAATGAAAGTGGGTTATATTGTCTACAACAATTCAGTACACGCAAGTGTAATCTCGTTGAAATCATTTGCGTTTTGTACGTAAAAATATATTATATACGCTCCACATTACGTTACATCAGAATGTTAATTTTTTGTAATGGAAATTGATTTTAGAGGTCGACGGACCTTGAAGTTTATGATCCGGCAAATATTGACTGTTCACAACCGAAAAAGATAACGAAGTTTAAACATGTCGCGATATCAGAGACGAAAGTAATATGTCCTTTCGATACAACGTTTATTACGCGTTTACATTCAACTACTGGGTAATTTCTATAACAGTCTTTAGAATAGTTTTGTAAATATTATTTATTATTCATTGTTTAATTTATCTGCACGTATTACAAGTTTATGTCATGAGTTTGAACGTGATTGTTTTATTTACATTGAAAGATATGTTATTGACGCGCTAACACCGATTGGTAAATTATTCATATCAGTTATATACCTTGTCACTACAGACGCAAACGTAGTTTGGGTTGCAGTAAGAACAATCGCACTCCGCGCATTCGCTCCAGAAGATCTCGCCGTTGCAGCCGAGCCGGCCGCCTGTTTCCACGTCCACCCACGTCGATCGCTTCATCAGGGATGATCTCCTAGCACTTTTTAATACACGTCAAAACTACTAACACGTCAGGAACTCAATGCGGCAAATCCAAAATCAACATCACCCTGATAGTGTAGGCGAGTCATTCAGAGCACTTCACTTTTATTTAAATGTCACTGATGCCTTGAAAACTTGTTATTGTTATGAGGAATGTTCTCATTACACAGTTTTACTTTAAGTATCTCAGAACAGTAACGAACAAGTTCACTTTAGCATTGTCTAATGTGACGTCTTTTATTACGAATTTAAATGTACCAAGCAGTCATAAGTCGAAGGAAAATTGCGCGAGCGGGGCGGCAAGACCGCCACGCTACGGCTCATCGGGCAGACTGTTTTACACTCTCAAAGAGTCAAAGACAGGCTCTGCGGTTTGGGCGGTCACTTACGTACTCCGGTAATAACTTAAGTTCTCAGTCCTCAACTATCAATTATCGTAAAAAACAATTTCTTATAACTTCTAGGTCATTTATAATTCTAAAGTATAATATAGAACCAAGGGTTTTAATTATGAATCATTCGAACAAATTTAAGCATCATTAACATGTGCTCTACATGTATGATCTGATCTAATACTACTGAATACTGAATTGACAAGATATTGCTAGTGATAATGTGAAACATATTTTCCTTTAGGCACAGAAAATCAACAATACGCTTAAGTGCTTTCTTTATACCTAGTAGGCTGTTAAATCTGATCGATTAATCCTGCGACATTGTGTCAATACTTTAATTCGATGTTTTATGTGCATTTTCAATAGATTCCTACGATCAATCATTCTATAAAATTATTATGAGGTTATCTGCATAATTATATATTATGTTAACTCCGTCCATTATTAACATAGATAAAACAAAGTATGTGTAAGTGGATTAATCTATATATTTTGACTTGTTCTACGTCTTAACATTAAATCTTTTCCTTAATGTTTTTGTTTTTGTAGAGATTCACAGTTATAGTTAAATGTATAAAATGATAAATTAGAATTATCTAATAGTCGAGATTATATTTTGTTTGTACTGAGTTTTGATTCTGTGATTTTGAAAATTGAGCTCTACGTCCATACGTAGTATAGGTACTTAGAGTAGATATAAAGTTTTGACGTTACTGAATAGTGATGTTAACATAAACCGTTAAATATAAATGATTTAGGTAGGCTTTTTTATGGTTTTATTTTATATGGATAAGGGAAGTTGTAGTCCAAGAATTTGTGATGATATATCAAAAATCAATTCATTGCTTTAAAAACTCAGATTGGTTAATAAATAATATTAGTACAATTACTAGAAAATTCTCTTTATTTTCATATAATTAAAAGTTTGTAAATTATATATTTAAAACAATTTGTTTTATCTTATATTATATGTATAAGATTAATAAAGAAATTATGAGCATCCCTATTTTTTGTTAAAAGGGTTTGATAATATTATTTTAAGAAACTGTCAATTTTACTAAATTTATTTATTGGTGATAAAAAATACACTATCAAAACTTTTTACGATCAAAGCGCATTTTTACTTTTCGTTTTCATTCCCAACTTGTTTAGAAACTGAATATGAGCTACTCTTTATGTTAATGTATTTATGTATGTGAAAAACAAGAAAGGTGTAGTAGCAGAGTATCAACAATTTTATTATTTAAGAACGAAACCGGATTTCGAAATGCTCAATGTCAAAATACTTTCAATTTTTAAAAAACACTCGGTGAAATCTCTTCGTAGTAGAACAATTCCGTGTTTCGACCTAACTTGTACGTTAATATCTCCCAGAAAGCTTAACACTCGCACATTCTCGGCAAGAAAACCATTTTAGGTCATTACGCGTGTACGTGATTTGTGTTTTATACCTGAAATTGAAACACAAACGTATTGCAATTCATATGTATTTGGAAGAAAGTAAACTTTCCATCGATCTCGCTCAAACTACAGACTTCTTACGAAACTGATAATGCGGTAATAACTATTTTAAGGTAGCGGTAAGTAAGCAGATAGTCCTTTTAAGGTTTGCACATTCTAACAGCATGTGTCGTAACTTGCTATTTAGTAGAAAATCCACAGATTAGACATTTGTTTTTTACACTTAACAGTAATAATATATTTCAAATATTAACAAGAGATACTGACGTGTCTTGTAAATTTGAATTAGCCATACATATGTTTAATTTATGCTACATTCAGTTGTAAATTTCATTAGAATTCCAATTACAAACTCACATTGTATTGTACTGATTTTTTAAACGGGAAAATAATGTCTTATTTTCTAAATAGAAAACTAGGTAGTAAATATGTTTTTGGAGGCACTAACAAAATGCGAAGTAAACTATAGGTAAATATTGTATAGTACATTTTTTTTTATAGGCTTAAGTAAAGGCTAATCCTTAACTGTTTATTTTTCAAAGAGGCTTCGTTAGTTAACACCTATTTAATAATTTTGTTACAATTTTTATTTGCTATAAATGCCTACCCAGACTGCAGTGAGCGCACATTTATTACAAAAAAAAACTTCGACAAGAAACAGAACAACTCTTATAGGTTACTAGGACTCGGTTATTGATGCGGTTTGCATTCTAAGAATACTATATGATGATGAAGCAAAAACGTGAATCAATTTTTCAATAGACATGACCAGTCATAATTTATTTGTTATTACTTTCGGTCTCGGTGCGGCAATGAACTTCAACGGAACCGATAATCACAATTTGATCACAACGTGTAGAAATATTATTAATTAATTTGAATCAAATGTTTATAGTTTGAATATTATTTTGGTCAATTGCAATAACAAATGCATATCTACATATACATAGATATAATATATACAATTACACATATTTCTATAAAAGACTTTGTCCTGCCTTACTCTGTCAACATCGCTCATTCCAGAATACTAAGGATAGAAATGTGAAATTTGCGAAAGGTGTTGATTATATATTGTAATTATCCTTTATGAGGTGATTTCTTGAAATTCATCCATTATGGGTGTGAAAGTAGATGCCAAATTTTTTATGGGAAATAATATTTTACAGCTTGGATTTATGAAACGATATTCATTTTAATACTCGTTAACACAATTAATTAAACACGAATATCAACGTTTTTCAAAATTCAACCATTTTTTTTACATTAACATATTATATATAAAACAACAAAATGAAACATTACCAACTACTTTAGTTAAAAACTGTGTTGTAGCTGCTATCACCCACCTCCGGAATTTTGTTCAAACATTTTTACAAAACAATACAAACGTTTAAAAGTAAGATTATAACGTAATCATAATGTAATATAAAACTAAAAATCTATTGGTACAAGAGTAAAAAATCCGCATTTGCATTTGCATGGGTCGTTCCAGAGTTTATTCCAATATTATATAAGTGATTTTAACACCATTATAGAGCACAACCACTAAAGCGGTATACAAAGGAATATAATTAATTGAATTGTAACTTTTCAGTCAGCAGCACCTACCTATTGTTCGCATGAACTGGTTTGTATAATTTGTTGGGTTGATCCCTTGTTCTGGCTGCTTTTACAGTATGGTTATTTCCAATCATTTGCAATTTGTAGACCAATTTAAAATTAAAACTAGCCGATGAACGTTAATTATTATTCTCGGCAATGATAATCTATGAAATCTGTAAGAGACGTAGATTTTTTTTAATACAACTTTTTCCAATTCTACTTACACAGATAAATAAAAATTATCCGAAGTCATGATTATTGTTTTTGTTTCTAGTCGATATAAAAGTAAGTTATTTTAATAATAATAAAGATATATAATCTCTTAGTAATGAAGTAAGATACCTACTAGTTTCGAGTTCCTGTTAACGTTCTTTAAATCTTTCGAAAGTGGTTTCTTGTTTCAAAGCGGTTAGTTCAGTTAAATACATAACACCGTCCATAGTTTTTATTTTACAAACATATTAATATGCATTGATTTTTATATATCTTAACTTCATCATTATATAATTTACATTGGCTTTTGCACATATTAATCAGAATTATTAAAAAAAAAAAATAACACCAATTATAAACTTTGATTCATTTACATTGTTTAACATCTATACGAAGAGTTTTTTTTTTTGTTAAAACGCGTTAATCTCTATAATCACCAGCCAGGTTTAAAAAGAATATTTTTAAGTTTTTTTGCCTATGTATTGAGGAAGATTATAGGCTACATAACTTCACGCAATGACACTAAGGAGCAGAGCGGTACTCATGAACATCAAGCAATATAATAATCTGTAGACAAGTACAGGAAGTTTGAACAACGATAGGTTACACGGGTGCGTTGGCAGCGCGGTGGAGTGTGGTCGGACAAATTTAACACGGGTGAATCCGTAGGGTAGTCAGTATGTATATTTAATCAAAGAATAATTTAATTTATTAATATATATAATTATTAATTTAATTAAAGATAATTTATAAAAAAAAGAAAACCAAGTTCAATGATTTTGACGGTGTATAAATTCATATAAATTACGGTGTATAAATTAAAATGGCACCACTCTTGACTTGACTTTCCAACAAAAAAAAATCATCCAAATCGGTTCATAAACAGAGACGTTATGGCTGAACATCCTAAAAAAAACATTCGAATTGAGAACCTCCCCCTTTTTTTGAAATCGGTTAAAAAAACCAAGCTTATTGTTTAACCCATCATCTGCAAAATTATAATAAGTACTTGTATCTCTTTGATCATACTGAATGCAAATGTTAGAAAGTATAATACCTTGATACATTTAATCAGATTTTATCTCAGCTTATTGTAAGTTATTTCCTGCAATGGTACACGTGGGCTGTGAATAAAGGAGGGTAAGCCTGTTTACTGAATTGGGAACTAACTGTGCTTAGAGTTTACAATTATACAGTTTGTCTTTAAAAATATAAAATTTGCAGACTCATAAGAAGATTTGTCATCGTAGATAAATAAGTCTCTCTTTAACCACGTTTAACAATTTTCGAAGCATTAATAGAACTGGCTTATTATACGTAGTAGTCATGTAACAAAGAATTTTGTAAGTTTCCATCATTGCCTTTTAGTAACCATAAAATTTCTAAGTATTTTGGGTAGGTAGTATTTAAACCCTATTCTTAGAAAAGCCTTGATGATTTATTTCTTTTTATCGAGTTATATTCGATACTAGCTGTGCCCGCAACTTCGCTCACGTGGACTACAGAATGCCATCGATCAGGTACACGCGCGAAACTCGCTCCCCGCTCCCGGTTATTTTAAAGTAAAAAATGCTTATTGTGGGTGTTCCTTAGAAGATAGACATATACTCTCGCTGACTTTTTTGGAGGTCTTTTTAATGTCTACAATTATGTGGTACATTAATTTTATATATCTTTTATGGTTTACTCAGCGTAAGCCATTCACCATGTACATTTTTTTTATTTGCGCGGAATCCTAATTCGTTATCTAAATTAAAAGTAGCCTAAGTTACTCCTTAAACCATCAGCTACCTACCAGTGAAAGTACTGTCAAAATCGATCCAACCGTTTCGGAGATTACCCAGAATAAATAGACAGACAACAATTTTAAAAATGGGTCTTTTGTTATAGGTATCTTTTATACTTTCATATGCATTTAGGTAAAAAGTTGTTATTTTAACATTACAAACAGACACTTTCATTTTATTGATTGTATAGATTAACAGGTTAACAAAAATTCAAAACTAAGCTAGTGGAAGCGAAACGGCCGGTCGAGCATCTGGCCCACCATTCCACTAATGGGCTTATGGAGGACTTAACTTAAATTTTCTAAATTGCTAGGATAAGTAAACGGAGTGTTAGATAGGTAGTAAAAAATACCGGTATGTATGTAGCGCTCAAACTGTGTAGATGTACAAGAATGAAGAGTACTAATAATGGATTTGTGTATTCATTTTACATAATAGCATGTTTTTTGTGTGTTATTAATCAAAATAATTTCCTGCTTTATTTAGTCACTATTTAATGCATTAATAATCCACACTAACATTATAAATGTGAAAGTAACTCTGTTCACTTGTTACCTTCTCACAACGAAACCTCTGAACCGATCACAATGAAGTTTGGCAAAGAGGTAGACTGGGACCTGGGGAAGGAGGTAGTATGAAAAACACGCAGACGAAATCGCGGGAGTAGCTAGTATCATTATAAAAAATAGACGAGTAAACCGTCTCTTCGATAATTTGGCTGTTCTTTTTGTTCCAATACACCGTTAAAATTTCTATATTATTTATTTAAAAGTCGACGACTTCAACCACACAGAGCCCCTTAATAAGCCGTTCTGAGCAACACTTGAGGACCATATACATACATGGTCAACAGTGGGCGAACGGCATTTAGGTTATATGTATCTGATCAAACGTTTTACGAATGTCGTTTACATCGTTTCGCTCAATATACATGGAAATGAGATGTATGTTAGAAACAGAGTTTTAATGAAAGAATCAAATTTAAATATCTTGAGGTGTATTATATTTTTGTAATTAAAATTTATTAGCATAAAATGTATTAATATTAATGGTGATCTTAGCTTCGTTAAGGTATCCTGATGATATATTTACACATAATTAAGATCTTTATAAAACGTTATGCGATATTCGCAAACCAATTAACAATATATTATGTACTTACTAGATAAAAAATTGTTTTTAAAATTAGACTTTAGCATCTACAATAGTAATGACGGATATTGGATTCAAGTTTCTACTTAGACATAATTTCTATACTATTTATTTCCATCACGCACCGTGTGTTTAAAGTCTTGAACTGAAATGCACCGACAATTTAATTAAAGTAACGAATACTTTAACCAATTAACAATAAATGTGTCTCAAAAATCTTTACACTATTGTCACTATCCTTAATTATTTCGTAAATCTTTTGTCTTCTTTTGTAATAATAATATTGCTCGATAATTTTGAAGATGAGTAATTCTCCCACGCCGCCCACCGTGTTTCTTTAGGTTCATGTTACATTATAAGAGGAGATAATGGGAGCTTTGTGTGTAATAAATAGTAATAATGCAGCGGAAAGGGGACAAAAACTAGAGACAATACCGACATGCTCCACTCACTTGCAGGAAACAGGTGCGCCTGTAGGAAGGATACTTAATTGATTTTGATTTATTAAGTACACCCACACCCCACACACGCCTGAGAAAAATTTTGGCGTTCTCAATTCCTGTCTATATGTACTTCCTTATCTTTCCTATTGCTAGATTAAATGTATGAGGTACACAGACATGTTACATCTGGCCAGATGTTAACCGGGACAAAGCATTTAATAGTGAAAGTTTCGACAAATTTGCCTCTATTAACAATCAAGTTATTCACAGAGAATCAAAGAAATTAATGTATTATGTAATTGTTAGTTTGGAGTTATCTAATTCGATCATTATTCAAATGATCTGTCTCTCAAGTTTCAAACACGAACATTGGACAAAGAAATAAATTAAAATATTATTTTAGTTTAACTGACTTCATCAAAAGACTTACTCAATTTGTAAGTAAGAATGTAAGTATATTTTTTATGGCTGTCCAGCGGATTTGGATGATTCTTTTCTTGTTAGATAGGGGATACCTCAAGTGTGGTCTCTTGTTAATTTCATTAGGGTTGGACCTTCAACTTCGAAGATACGCAAGGGAAATCTACAAAACCATTGAAGTCTGGTTCTTTTTTTTTTGTTTGTCTTGTCATATTTTCTTTATAACTGTGATACATTTTATTTTTTATGTTTAACATTCAAACTTTTTGTTCGAAAAGTTGTTCTTTTTTCCAGTAAAACTTATATTAGTTTAATAGATCGGTGATAGAAACCAGAGTGACATTTTATCTGAGGCGATGAGTAATTGGCTTCATTTTTTAACAAAGGACTTGATTGTTAGAATATAGTAGTTTGAAATATAACAGAACGTTGTTTTTCTTTTTGTAAACATAGTTGTTTATTAAAAATGTTCGCAACATTTATTCTTCGTGTCGAATGATGTGGGTATGAATTCAACAATAAGTTCATGATTTTTGGTGAAGCAAACCTTGCTAATAGGTACTCTTGAGTTGAAAATGAACCCACAGCTGTGAATAATATTTATCATTTTTAATAACAATTACTGTTGAAGTCATGTCTGGATATCAAAACTAAATTAATATTATAAAGTACAAGAGATTGTTTGTTCGGTTGTTTGTTTGTACGCGATAATCTCTGGAACTACCACTCGGATTTGAAAAATTCTTTTAGCCTGTTATAGTCTACCTATACTTACTTAGAGGACGTGAGAAAATCGATTGGCTAATCATGTTGCACTGTATACTTTATCCTATAGTACATAATATTATCCTCTTTATATAAATTAAGAAAATACATAATATACTTCTCGCGTTCAAAATTTCATAAAAATTGGTCAAGAATCGTGTTGAATTTTATACTTTATCCTAGAGGATGTAATATTATCCTTTCTAATATACACATGGGTGCGTTGGTTTCGCGGCGGCGTGGCGTAGAAAAGTTTATCACAGGCGAAACCGATAAATCATATTTAACTAGAAATTGGGCTAAAAAGCTAACTTAATTTTTAATTTCTAAGCGTCTAGAAACTTGAATCTAGAAGCCTAGAAGGTAATCTACAACGTTATATATTACACTTAAATGTATTTACATCTATGTTATTGTTGGACATGACATAATATATTAACGAACGCGCGAGATACGAGATAACAGCTATGGTTAGAGTCTGCTCACCTTGAGAATGGAATGTTACCATTTGCAAAGTCATTAAGGTCGCTACAGCCCAAGCTGATTAAAATATATTTTACCTATAATACTACTCAAAATGGGAAATCACTGTAAACTGGTTAAACATAAAAATCATCAATGGATTCACCCGCAAAACTTTAATCATACATTAAAACATTTTCAATTATAGTACAAATGTATCACACAAGGTTTTTAATCTTAATTATATTTTAGGACTTTCATTCTACATTATTAGGACATTCTCTTCATAACTTATAACTACTACTTACCAACAATAACTATAAACTATAATAAACCTATTAAAACTATGCCAATTTTACAGGAAAACTTAATTAATGAACAAGCTAAATTATTAAAATGGAAACAAAAAAAAAACACTTGACTAAACAAATATATTTTTCTATTTTACTATGTCACTCCCACGATTAAGACGAATCTAACGACATCTCCTATGCTAAAATCCATCAAGTCGTTTAGTCTACAGAGCATGTCAAATAAATATACATAGATAAGAACGATTGAAAACCATATCCCTTCTTTTTCGCAGTCGGGTAAAAAGAGAAAAATGAATGTAGATTCTGGAAGCATCCGATGTCAGTTCTAAATACAAACCAGGTTTGTTGTCCAAATTGCAAGCGAGTATTGCAACTGTAATAATTTCAACGTGGTTGGTATCTTACATAAGTCAGGGCTTGTTTATAGTTCGACAAAGAACAAGGTTATATTAATGTCCTTAGCTACCTCACTAGGACAGAAAACTTGTTCTCTTAAATATCGAAGAAATATGTTTTTTTTTGTTCAATTCATCGTCGTCATATTAAACAAACTTTTCATTAAAAGTTAACCCGACGTAAAAATATTAAAAATCATAGAATTTTTTTATTATATTTTTCACACCTCCATCGTTTTCTTCATATTCATAAATCGATTAACAAATTTACTAAGTGCGTTTTCACTCATAACTAGGGCTGTCAACCATCCGGGTTCATTCGGATTTGTCCTACTTTGAACAGCGTCCGGACGGACGGGGTATTAAGTAGTGAAAACCGAAGAGTAAAACCCAGACACTTTTTGCGCCCAAGGAAAATCGGACTAATTGATTAGCAAATAATAAAAAAACAAAGTTTATTTTAATAATACTGGTTTAATTTCATTAATTTAATTTATTACGTTATGATTTATATTATTATCATCCTCCGTAATTTTATTTTTACTCATATTATTGAAAATTCATACAGCGTATCAATTACGGAATAACATGTACTTTCCATATACATTTTTCATAAAAATTTGTTGAGAATTATTAAAATTGTTTTTTTTTTTTTACATATTTTTGAACCTATTGTTGACGATTCTTATAGCCTGTCAATTACGAAATCACGTATGCATCCCGTCTACGAAATTGTGTCAAAGGTGGCTGAGAATTAATATACCTAATTTTTTTTTGACAATTTAATTTTTTTTTGGAATTATAGAATTACTAATACTTAGTACAAAATTTCATAAGAAGTTTTTGAGTTAAAACCTGACATACAAAGAGACAGACTGCCAAAAAAAAATTAATAGCATATTCGTGAACAGTATGGTTCATATAGTGTGCCTATCAGGAAATTTTCGATAAATATTAAAAGTACAGATAGGACTTACTGATTTCTAAATATAGATTACTTAGCCTATTTAAATAATTAATTATATTATTTATTGATTTGATACCAAACAGAGGAGCGTTGCTAAAAATTTTTCGAAAACAAGCTGTTTCAAAAAATCAATAAAAAAAGAAAATAAATATGATAGGTAATTTATTTATTAAGTTTAAAAACAATTTATAAGAAGTTACGGGAATAACCTCCTTTTCACTCAAATGTCCTGGGAATTTCAAGTTTTTTCAATCAATTAGAATTTATTTTATAAACCGGTTTTCCTTTTGGTTTACGGTTTAATAAACTTAAATCCCATGTCTCTAGTGTTCATGTATTGTACTGGTAACAGCGACTGCAAGTTACTGATATTCATGAAGACCTGTCACCAGCTTGCCTTGGGCATTCCTTGGAGCGGGAAGTGTAGCCGATATTTACTTGGAAAGGTATGCCTTTATATGCTATGAATATTTAAGTAATTCGGATTTATTCCGAATGTTGATTTATATTTATGACACGGTAATACGTGCTACTATTGAATCGAGACGTCGCGGGTTCGATCCCTGTACATGACTGACTTCTGTGACGAGCACAATTGTATTTTGTCTCCGTGGTATGATTATGAAGCAATCGAAACCAATAACTATCAAGGAGTCTCCACCTTTTGCTATGTGGAAATTTACATTATAATATTATGACATATCTAATACTGTGTAAATATTTAATGACAAGTGTATATGCTTTTTGACTTGACTTTGATTTGGATTTTTTTGCATGGGGGTAGGGTATTTTCATTTATAATACCACTCTTAAGTTGAAAATCAGTTGTCAAGTACCTGTAGGTTGTATTGAGGCAGATGCACTTTGAGCCATCGCTTTTCACTAGGCTTAGCCTACATCGCGAGGTGAGAATGTGACCATAACGCTAAACCCTTAAAGGATAAAAATAATAATTATACCGTCTTAAATATATTTTAACTTACATATAACCAGAATGCTATCTCCTATACCATGATATTTTAGTTTATGTAAATGGATTTTAACTTATTAGGTTAGTGTAACCCTTTCAAACAAGTAACTTATCAGTTAGTTAGAATTATCATTATAATAAATAATGCAGTAATAATAGAGTATATCTAATACTATATAATATTATAAAGTTGAAGAGATTGTTTGTTTGTTTAATTGTGCTAATCTCTGGTTCTGAATTATTATTTTTGCACTTTGTAGTCTATTTATTGAAGAAGGTCTTAAGCGATACATTTTCATGCTAAGAGTCTAAAGTGCGGGCAGTAACCATGAGCGTCAAACAATATGGTAAACTGTAGGATAGTTTGGGAAGTGAGAACAAAGAAGATAGGTGCGTTGATGGAGTGGTGCAGCCGCGGTGGACAGTCAGTCAAATAAATTTAACTCTGGTGAAATCATGGGACATATTGTTCTTAATAAACCGTATTTCAGTTATTAGAAGTCCTCTAAAGACTGATGGTTACTCAAATGTCAACAATTACTAATAAATATTAATTTATAATAAATAAAATATATGTATTTCTTATTTAATGTAATAATAGGTATATAGTAGAAAACAGAGAGAAAAATTTGTGCTAAACAAATGCAATCAACTGCCTATTGCGACAAATTATTTGATAAACGATAATATGTCGAAATAGAAAATTTACTGGGATCACAATATAACGTAAAAGATATTTAATCAGCCGTTTTAAGTTATACTTTATAAAATTTATTTGCATAATTTGTTTAAGAATGTGTATTTTCTTGAATTAATTATGTGATCCTCGATAATTTTAATATATACAGCATTTAGTAGATATTATGTAGAATTGTTGAAATATTATATGTATGAATCTCATAAATCACATACTTCGAGAATTGTTTCAATTGAAAAATGTAGTTAACCATAAATAGTATGACGTTATTGAATTGAAAATTAAAGTAAGTATTAATATTTTGTTACATATTGAAAAATGTGAACCTAAATCCATCATAATTGTATGGCAGCAAAACGATTGTTGATTTTTATTGTAAAATTATTAAAAAAAATTACTATCATTAAGATTTAATCATTATTCTATACTAGAGGTTCTTTAATTGAGTATTGTGGCACTCTTGGGTGTATCGAGCGTGTGCTAGACGTGACACGATAATCTTTCAAAATCTCCTCGAGATCGACGAAAACAACAGTAGACTATAAGACAATTTTTAACAAATAAAAGTTGGCCGTCACGGGACTCCCGGGAGACGTGAAACATCTTAGTGAATATTTAAAAAAAGTTTGTGTGTGTGTGTCAGCTCCAACGCGACGTAAGATTGTCTTTGAATATGCAATAGGCAAAGAGGTTATTGGTTGGCTGTACCTGTACCTAAATAAATAAATACATCGGGTGATCCACAACACAACAAACCAAAGAAAACCACTGTGAAGATATTATCCCTACCAACCGCTTTTAATCTATTCATATTTTAATATGAAACTTACGAAATGATCCAGGCTGTCTATTAAAAAAAAAAATGGGCCCGGCTTCACACTGCCAACATTGGGTCCAACAACCGGTCTGACCCGCCGCATTAGATGCTTCACATCAAAAAGAAAACCAACTTCAATGATTTTGGAGAGTTTCCTAGCGTATCTTCGACGTCAAAGGTCTAATGCCAATGAAATTAAAATGGGATCACAAATAAATTATGCCTGAACATCTATAAAAAATCGAATTGAGAAACTCCTCCTTTTTTTAAGTCTTTTAAAAAGGCCGTGAAGGTAGCAAAGAAAATTCCGAGATGCAGGTGTATTCAAAAAACAATGCCGTTGGCAAGGCTTCATTGAAAATACTTGCTCGTTTTACTAAAACTTATATTTGAGAATCTGCGTTTGCAATTTACGCTCACATGAAAAACAGAATAAATAATTTTAAAAAACATCCTGTTTCATTCATTGCATTAACAACGACTAAGCATTAAACTTGCGCTATTCTTTCTTCCTTTCCTAATAACATTCAAATCGTTTTAAATTTAGCTGAGCTGCGATATTTTATTTAATACGACACGAGTGTTAAAGTATCTAATACCAGTCCTAAATAAGATATATCTGTTTTACACATTGGTCAAAAAAGATAGAAAACAAATAATTCAAAATCAAAATAATAAAAAAAGCTTTATTCAATTTAGGCCCTAAGAAGCCACTTATGAACGTCAAAACACTACTGCCGATTCGGAAAATATCTTAGACATCGAGAAGAACCGGTAAGAAACTCGATCTGGTTTGTTCTTTTTTCCAACTATACAATAGTGTTAGTATAAAACATTAATAATAATTTAGTGAATGCCCAGAGACGGAGTCACTTCCAGACATGACTACCATTCACATAATAGTCCACCTATAATAACCTTTAGACAGTAAAACTTGCTTGACATGGTCCCTGAACGTGTTGTCCGGTAAATCAGTAATATGCTTCGGGATGTTATTAAAAAACCTGACACTATTACCTAAAAAACTATGAACGGAACCCAAGTTCATTAGTAATAGTACATGTGGATATTACATATGACGTCTGTAAATCATATCATGTCTCGTCACGGATATTGCGACAACACCCCGTAGTTATCGTGTTTATATTACTTACAGCACTTTCACTAACTACACCATAGTATAATATCATGGCCGCAGGAAAGTGTTATGATACGCCATTGGCTTTTGACTTCCCATAAATAACTGACCGAATATTATATTCATGCAGATTAGCATACCAGAGTTAAAAATTGAAAGTTTCGTATTATATGGAAAACAAAAAATAAAAATGTTTTTTTTTTAATGAGTGTACTTAATACTTAAGTAGGTACGTAAGAAGTTACACTTAGTCTTACCATACGTTTCGGTTTAGCCGGGATTGTCCCAGTTTTTAACATTAGTCCCGGCCGCGGCCGGATTAGTAATTTGTCCCAGTTGTTTAACCGTGTTTGCTATATCTATTTGTTTCATTTTTGTCATAAGGGTCGTGGAGCAACTAATTTTTAATAATAGTAGAAAAGACTCCCGTCCCGGTTCACAGCTTTATTATTATTATAAGTAGTGAGGCTAGTTATATACGTCTTCGGCGTAACAAAACAAAAATTACTCCAAAAGTTTTGTCCCCCGTGCCAACAACATGATGAAATTAAGAACAACTTAACTGTCAATCATAAAAATGTAAATTTATTTCAGTGAAGTCATTTATTTCATTGTGTAATTACAATTGAACGTTGCATGATATTATTTTAATTTTCATTGATTTAAATCATTCATGGGTAACTTCAGAATGTCATACTTTCTTCGCAGCAGACGGACTCTACTAAAGACGCCAAAGTATAACTTCAAAAAATAAAGTGGTACCTAGTCGAGTAGTTTCGCCGGTGTAATATCAATTCGATTTCCGCCGGAATATATACCATCGAAGTATTTTTATATCGCGTACATTTACTAATTTGAATTGGGAGCACTATCGACTGACGGTAAAGGAAAAAGTTGTGAGAAAACCGGAACGCTCGAGAAATAGTCTTGTAGTACCCACCATCGTAACTGGGAAAAAATATAAATGTTTGATTTCCCGGCGTTTAAAATCGCAAAAATAGGTCGTGGGCTAATGTGGTGATGAAGCTCGTGCCTTCCTCGGGAAAACGCGTTGGCCCAGCCGGGGAATACCTACAAGGTAGTATTATTATTTATTATATTAAAAACTCAGTAATAAAATACAATGCAGTTATTATTGCTTCTAAAAATCATTTATACAGCTGATTAGAAAAGTTAAACTTTTTTCTAATTTATTGTTTAATTTTTATGATAAAATAAATTTGGAAAATAATATTTTATTTTTAATACCAAATGTTTACAGACATTTATTATATGTATAAGAGCTTTCTAACCGCGGCTTTGCTACTTTTTAGCTACATTTGTAGAGTTTTTTAGATTTTAATCGAATGTAATAATTGATATAATGCATCTACATAAATAAAAATGAAATGGTGTACCTATGTAATTTTCAAAGATAGTATTTTTGTATTTTATAAAAAAATGTACTTCGTTTTTGAACGATTATTGTGTTTTTTAAGTCAAATATGAACGGTTTTGTGTTTTGACGTTTTGAGTGAGATATTCTCATTTTTCCGTTGTGATGGTAAAATTAGTTAGGTTAGGTGTGAACTGCAGTTGATGAGAGCATTCTCTTGAGAACGTCTAGAACGATTTGGTTATTTTGTTTTAAAATGTACGTAATAGTCCGGATTAGGTTTTTACTATTTTAAATCTATGGTTTTTATAGTAAGAATATTTTTTTTAAGTTTCCCGGAAAATCTTCCGCCGAATTGCAAATTTCTACGTTTAGTAGTTTGGGCTTGTCGTCAGGACAAGCTTATTTTTAATATATAATAATATATGAACTGTGCGAATATAGTTTACATTAAAGTAGTATGTAAACAATCTAACAGCCGTCATTTAGTTAAACATATTGTTAATAGATGGCGCCTTGAATATATTTTCTGTAACACCAATAGATGGCACTCCTAACGAAAAAGTTTTTATTTTATTTTCTAACGAAAACATGAATTTTAAAATATATGTCTATATTTCACCAAAAGCGGGAGAAACATAAGCTTTGAAACGTTGTTAGAATCATTAATTTTGATGAAGAATTAACGGACATGTGGAGTTGCTAGGAAAAACACTTTTAAGTTTACACGAAACTTTACACGGCAAAATTCAATAAACAAGAAATGTACACTAGGTACAAAGTTTTTATTTTATAAATACATATATTACGTAAAAATCATAAGTTAATATCTTATTTATGACTAATTTGAAAGTGGTTTTATAATAATTTCGATAATTTACAAGTGTTATAACTTGTTAATTTGCATAATAAGTTCGATTTCATTATGGATAATAATGAGACTTTATATTAAATTTTTATTATGTATATACATATTTGAATTAAAATGGAGAGATTAAATATTAAAATCCTTTTCTAAAATACTCATAAACTGATCTCTAATTAGGATTGTATCGTTTTCAAGAGGATTTTGGAATATACCTCGAAATCATAAAAGTGTAGATTAATGTATACGAAGTGTGTAATCGAACGGATGAAATATTTATAAATAACTATTCACGGAAGTTGAATTTAATTCGGGCTCTGCATGAGCTAAAAACTAACTTATAACAAAAACACGTAATGAGTGAATAGTGTTGTTGTTCAATGCATTTTAAAAACGTACAATTTACGATTTCAGTGTTTGAACAATATAATTTGTTGTTGTAGCATTAACAAGTGCCAGTAGAAGTTTAGAACCTATCCAACTGTTGTTGCTATTATTTATTGTTCTTTCCAAAAATACCAGAATTTCTATATTTATTGGTTATATATATATATATATATATATTATACAAGATATAAAACGTCATTTTAACTTTTTAAAATCAACAATTTGCCATATTTTAATTAACCAATAAATTAAAAAGGTGAACAAAATTCTAATCTTAATAACTTAAACGAATTTATTTTTCTACAATTATTTAACATCAGCCATAATTCATTAAATTTTAAACCAATTTCAAGAAAATTTTTACACGACCTTAGATTAATACTCAAATTTAAATTGATAGTATGTTATTAATAAAATAATAAATTATATAATATACTCATTATCAAAATTATTGCACTTAATCTATTTAATAATCATTTATTAACATTAATTGAAATTTAAATTAATGTAATATTTATAATCAATAAATAACTTAATTAATATTATAACATATATATACGCAAAATTATGTAAATATTTGTGTATACTAATAAAATTATAACTTATGATTGAATTGACTTAGATCTTAATTAATTGTCATATTTTTTTGATAGACTATATTGTATCATTACTGTCTATATACGATATCATGATAATATAAAATACATAGAAGTTCACAAGCTAATATAAATAAATGAACAATGTATTACATAAAACAAAATAGAGACTTATTATATAATATATTAAATATGTTGTACATGTTAGGTATCTTCAAGAGATTGCTGTACTAAGCTGAATATTGCAGAGTCAAGCTAATATAAATCACTATTAAACTAGTAATATGTTAAATTTAATACTAATATATATGCATAATCGAATTAAATGTCATAGAATTACAAAATTGACAATGACTAGATATAATGAATAAGTCATTAGATTTATCAATGCTTACGTAATATTAGATAATAATATGTCAATTATAGCTTAGTATTGATAGATATATAAAACAATTGTGAGCGTAAATTAATAGATTAATGAAATCATGAATCATATTCATAAGATATTAATTAATTAATTATTCTATATTAATTTAGTCTATATAGCTATATTACACCATTATTCTCGATATTATCTTTATCTTCTAAAATAATAGCTAAATTACATTCTATAAATACTATGCTTATAAAGTTACTAATTAACAGAATTCGATAATCAAAAAATGTATGTTGTATGTTAACATAATTAGAAAAAACTTAATTTAAATTATTATGCTAATTTTATATTTATTACTTTGAAATGTTAAATTAATTTATTGACTTCAAATAATATTATTATTATTATAGATATCTAATACGTAATATTAAACTGGATATACTGTGAGATATTATGGATTAAAGTAAGTAATTAGAGCACAATGAGTGAGACACTGGATCGTGCCAGAATATGGAAGTTGTGTTCGGAAATGCAGTGTAGTTATGTTATACACATATTTTTTCCAAATTTCCAAATAGAATTCTATTATAAGGGACACTGAGTTATCACGATGACATTTTTTTTTCTCTGTCAGCTGTCTGTATGTAGGGAATAACTTCAAAAACCGCTTAACCGATTTTTATGATTTTATTTAAGCAAGAAACTTTGTCGTTGTTCAGTTGATAGGGCTACATGAATTGTCAATAATAGAGTAATAATTACTGCGTAATAAACGCGTGCGGAGTCGCAAGGCACCGCTAGTTGATTATAAAAATGTAATTCTGTATTCTTATATTACGTCATCAATCTTTCTTTCCTAAATTGATGATCTAGGCTTATGGCGCGGCGCGATGCGGCTGTAGAAATCATTCACATTATAATGTCGTCAGGCCATTATAACGAATACGGTATGAAAGCTGCTCTACCACGTGCATTACCCGACCTCAACCTCGGTTGCTCACGCGAACTTTCTAGAACAAAACATAATGTATGTTTTTGCGAACTCGGTGATAAGTTCTGCACTTCTATCAGCGCTCGTTAGTGATAATGATATGGTAAAATGTTCGTTCTAACTTTAAATAGTTCTAGTATTCGTTAGTAGTATCTATTATAGGTTCTCAAATCGAATGGTTTTATTTAAGAATGTCATAATTTATTTATATATGAACCTATTTAGATGATTTTTTCCTTGGAAAGGGAATACCTCAATGGCGGTCCCATTTTAAAATCATTGACATTGGACTTTGAACTTCGAAGATACACCAGGGAACTGCTCATAATCATTGAAGTTGGTTTTCTTTTTTGTTATTTGTTGTGTATAAAATGGTCAAATGTAAATGTTTAAAAATACATATATGTACTTTTCCCGAATATATTGTTTTTATGAAGTTTATACTTTTCATGACTTCTTTGGGTGATTTATTAAAATATCTTCTTTAAAATCTCTTTATAAAATTCCTAAATCAGCGGGAATAACCGTGTATTAACGTATAATATAATGTATTCCTCATTTTCTCGTACGCTAAATCCCTATAGACGTACTTTGTCTCTTTTTGTGTCGCTTTTTCGTTTCATCGAGTTTCAAAGCACAATGATTTTTACTTCAAAAATATAAAGTCTACAACATGAAGTTCTTACTAAAAACCTCTCATTTTATCGTGGTGAAGATAGTCATACAAGATCATATTTTTTTTAAATGCTATGTCATTGCCATCTAGAAATACATTACCTACAAATGTTGAAAATTAATATGACGGATGAATACTTTTTAGTTTATTAAGTAGTTCATAATTGTAACGCTAGATGTCAATTTAATATTTTAAAATTAATAAATTAATTTCGTGTTTGCTAAAATCACTTTGATCACACCAAAGATGTAAAACTTCTGTGCAATAAGTAGCTAGGTAAACGGAAACACCTATTTTTTGGAAAATCAGTGTTTACAAATGAAAAGTAAATAAATTTATAGTATTGCACACTTCGTCCGATCTTAATCTGTTAGGTATATTTTATTGAACAAGAAAAACGAACTGATACAAAAATTTTAATAAATAAATTTCAAGGTTAGTAAATACATAATTCATTAAACGTTCGTTAAAATGTCAGTCGCTAGATAATTAGTCCTTGGTGAACATTTATGCAACTTATCCGGCGTAGCATACAAATTGCTGTGAATTTTGTTCAATAGGCGTGTCGTGTCGCGATGCGCCTTGTAGTATGCAAATGTAGGTACGCGATGAAAGTGCCCGAACTGGCCGCGCAGGTGTTTATACTAATCATATAAAGAAGAACAGTAGCATTTATTTTCACTAAACTACGTTTAAATAACTAATGGTTTAAACAGAGTTTAATATGGATTGCGGTTAGACGGAGCGACAAGGCGGAACCAATTAATTATTCAATGCCGAAAATATTATTTATTGGTCCGCTTTGAGAATTAATATCTATATTAAAAACTAGCTGTGCCCTACGGTTTCACCACGTGTTAATTTTATACGACAAACATCGCCAACGCACCCGTGTATTCAATTTTTTATACTTCGTGTAAAACTATCGATATCTTTATGAGGAATAAATAAATTTTTCAAATTAATAATATAGCCCATGTTACTCACTGATACTGTAGCTTTATACTAGTGAAAGAATTTTCAAAATCGGTCCCGTAGTTTTTGATTGTATCCATTATAAAACAAACAGAAAAAAAAAAACAAACAAAAAATAAAATCTTTTCTCTTTATAATATTGGTATAGACTTATTTATTTATTTATTAGGACCGCCAGTGGTCAGTGTAATAAACACAGTCACATAAAAAAAAAAACAATTTGAAAAATAAAATACACTTGGCCTTTTAAGACAATCACAGCATGCACTGAGTAAACAAAAATATATGAAAAGAATACAAATCAAAAAAAGAAAAATGGTTATAACAGGATTATTTGAAATTAAGTCAAATAACTACACACAAATTAATACAATAAGGAAAACAAAAAAAAATCTGTCAGCTATACAATAATTTTTTTTATTATTTTTAGAGGTATAGATTACAAAGCTTGTGATTGTGTTGTTTTTTTTCATGAAGGCTAATATTCCAGGATATAAAACTGTATGCTAAGAGTCTAACGAGCGGAGAAGTAACCATGAACTGACGTCAAGCAATATTTTGAGTTGTAGGCAAAGGCGGCACCAGGTTAACTTTCAGGGGAGTGCATCAGCATCTACTCACTATACCATAGGTCCCCAAAGTGGTCCATATGGACCCCTGGAGGTCAATTTCGAACTTTAAGGATTCACGTCAGCGAAAACAAAATTTTGGGGTCCGCGAATTGCAAATGAGGGTCGACCATTTAAGCAAGTCGTGACAAAATCTTTGATTTTCTTCCTATAAATATAATAATAAATATTACAGTGTACTTACATAATACTTATTTATAATAAACATAGAAGTAATTATTTTTATTATGTAATTAGATGAAAATACGGAGTTAAATCCAGAGAACTTTCATGATTACTTGCATCAATCATGGGAAAATTCGGGATCGCTGATGGGATGATAACCTTATGAAATTATTTTTATAGATACTTTTTAAGACAAGTACAAGTCTTATTCAATTCGGCAATAATTCAAACAATACGGATGTTAGAGATAAACAATGTTCATTTGTCTTTGGAATTTTGTATTGCACTATACTAATAATACTACTAACAAATGAAATATAATTTACAACCATAATTATAATTAATTTAATATTAGCTGTAATGTTAGGTTTAATATAATAATGTTTCGGACAGTAACCTAGACGTCTTATTTTTTATTCAAACAGTAACTGCATTTTTTAATGTTTTCTATGTATTTTCTTTTTTAATATAGTATTTTATTAACTAATTAAGAACTTTCATTAGGCTAACTTACAAAATGCCTTAATTGTTTCTTATTAATAATTGTTATTACTACTAAAATGTCACTGGTTCTTAATTTTAATTTAAATTTGTATTTTTTGTTTTATTTACATTGGGAATTGTTTTTAATTTATTTTATAGAAAATTTAAAGAACGAAGTTAAGTTTAGTTTGAATACGAATTTCCGCCTGCTTTCTTTGTGATCATTTTTTTTTTCAGTTTCTTTGAAATAAGTTCCTAGTTGTTATGCATTGTTGGAGAACTAAGAAAACTGTTATGTTTTTAAAATAATCTGCAAGCCAAGTTTCATATCGTTTTTTTTAAGGCATTTTAGTGGAATGAAATCTAAATATAATATTGAATTAATATCGTTTTTCGTTTCGCATTTATAAATTTGGACCGATAATTGTTGTTTTAATGTTGATAAATAACAACCAGTATTAAATCGTTTTTATAAATCAGAAGAAAAAATGTGATTTAAACTGATACTTTTTTTAAATAAATTTTTAAAGATGTTGCATTATTAACTTATTTTGAAAAAAAAAAGCTAAAAATCATGATAACTCGAAAATGGTTCACTATTGCATAATCCATTATCGCAAATAGTCACCCCTATCACCATCCTAACGTAAATTTGTCAAATTACCAATAACCCTGTATAATAGAATCTAAACAAAACAACTGTCATGTTATTTAAACAGGTTGTGAATATAATA
The DNA here is from genome assembly GCA_033032175.1 of Saturnia japonica. Classification (NCBI taxonomy): domain Eukaryota; kingdom Metazoa; phylum Arthropoda; class Insecta; order Lepidoptera; family Saturniidae; genus Saturnia; species Saturnia japonica. The sequence goes on along the minus strand of CM065311.1, from coordinate 15,998,936 downwards.
GATAGTAGTATCTATCGTGTACTACGTATTTTTTCGTTTTTGTAAAATAAAACAATTTTTTTTTTAAATATTTGTCCTTTTTAATAACGGGATCACGAGATTTCAAGTAATGAATGAGTCATTAATTTTTATGAAGAAATAAAGGAGATATGGCGAAGTCACAAAAAACACCTTTCAGAAAAAATATAGAGATAATCCAAAATAAGTAACTTGTATTATATTTGCCTAAAATGTACTTATAATCAGTCATTATACTAGGCATCGTACTCGGCGTGGATTATCATCTACAACCACATCGTCACTTAACATCAGATGACATGTTTGATTAATTATATATAGGGTTGTTATCGTCAAAGGAAGATTGTACGACTATTCGAGTGCCATCAGCATTGGATTTCCCATAGGTAACACCTTATATAGGAATCATTCTATTTCTAACCCCACATTTAACTTCCTTGTATAATGAATTTTCAAAAATCCATTCTTAATACTCACTTACGGTTTAAGGAACTCCTGTTAAAAATGTCATACGTCTAAATCCACCTATTTCGTACCTATTTCGTATTAAGTACTGTATCGGGTTACTTACTTCATCGTAATGTTATAATTCATGTAAATTTGTAGTAAGCTTTCTCTGTATTTAGTATTAATCGAATCTTAAGATAACAAAGACGTGCCTCAATTACCATTAAACTCATAATTCACTGTATAACTTAGTTTTATTAAAAATAAAATTGTATATATTTTTTTTTTACTTAAAGACATCTTTAAATTCGTTTTCTAGGAAGGCAATTTAAAAACCTAATGATATAAAAATCGGGGAATACAGTTTGGCATTACAGCTACATATCTATCATCTATCCACATCTATAATGTAATTACACCACTTGATAATCAAAGTATCAAGGAATTCATTAAGTACGTAGAAAGAAGACTTTGACGCGTCGCAGAGAAGCTACGACGCTCATTTTAGTGTCAATTGAAAGCTCTCGTTAAGTTTATCGATTTCGTATAAAAAACGTTAGTGTGGAATAGTTATTGTAAATATATATGGTGATTTAAATTAAAAATTACGAAAGGTCAATACAATGTCGGCTTATACTCGTCAAAATGCCATAACAAAACGTAGAAATCGTATATGGTTGGAAAGAGCTTTTCACTAACAATGTAGTGATACCCATATAAAAAGACCATATAATAGCTTACAGCGGTGCCGGGAGCAGACGCGTAGTCACGTAAAATATACGGCAGTGTCTCCAACTAAGCGACTTTTTTATTTCCCTGGAGTTGTAGTGATGAATGACGTGTCTCAATTACCATATATTTCAGTACGAACAACACAATTATTATAAAACTTACCTGGTGGGCAGCAAGAGCAGGTATAGAAGCACTTTGCGGAGGGACAGACTGCACAGGCCGCGCTGGTTTCGCCGCAGCGCGCTGCAGCGTTGTCCTTTTCACAGACACCATCAGCCACACGTCTTCTACCCTTTGTGCCACCTACGAAGAGTTCATTACTTACTATGTTAGTAAGATATATCAGGTCATCAGTGAACACATCGATCTCTCAAACGAACGAAAAAGAATATAAAAATATAGTTTTTGCTTTCCTTGTTTGGTTAGTTATGTTGCATAATTAAATTTGTTTTTATAGTTTTGAATAACTATCTCTAATAACTTAACCGTCAACATAAAAATATATTATTAAAATGTTTAAACGGAATTACCATAGCATTGCGTAGTAACATAAAATTGTAGGTGATGTATCCGTGCTCGTGTATATATAGTATTTATTTCTATTTACATGTTTAACATATCATTTTTATCATATCCATTATCCAGATTCCATAAGACAATATTATTTTTAAATTTGTGACTGTTTTGTGTTGTGTCATTATGTCTTTTATTTCTAGTTTATTCTACAGTACACCGAAAAATTGACAACTAAACACTAAAGCGCGTAGGTATTTATTTGTGACACTTTATATTGAACTTACATAAACATTACATTGACTTACATAGTAGCAGAAACTACATTTATAAAAAGATAGAATTCAATTATATAGTTAGATTAAACTAGGTAAAGGAGCAACCGGGCTTAAATAAATTATAACCTATTAATAAAGAGGCAACTGGGATTAATACTTTGGTTATTATACGTTTAATTCATATTCTAAAACATCTAATACAATACCTGCGTTACCAACGCCCTTGTCTCCTGTGTAGCCGACTGCATCAGCATATCTCGGAACGACTCAGGTGCGGCGAGACCGAAAGACTGTGCGTCTTCTAACAGTTTATCCACAGCGAACAGTCCTCCTTCACCAGCTAGAATTTCAACACCGGTTGTGCACCATTCATTTGCCTGTGAACATTTAACTTTACAGAAAAGGCACTTTATTGTCTCTTGAAATTCAAAAACTTGGTTTATTAATTATTGTAATCCTTACATTCTATTAAAAAGAGATTCTAATATGAATGCGTCGACAGATATGGCTGAATGCCGGAGTTACCTTTGCCTATTATTTGAAAAATGTGAATAAACTGCTAGTACCAAGAAACGTATGAATACATGCTATAATTCATATATGCTCACAATAATGTCACTACTGAATATGGTTATATTTGAGCTAAATATGCAACTTAATAAATACTTAACACGTTAATAAACTTTTATATTAAATGATTAAAAACTTTTTCCAAGTATAAAAGCACTGAAAAACTTAATAAAAGAAAAAATGATTTCATGTAACTAATACCGATAGAATGTTGGATATTCTGTATTTTAATTACTAAGTAATATAACTTTAACATAGTAACTACATAGTTATATTTTTCCTATTAATATGAACACCAAATCAAAAATACTAACTTTGTCTATTCTGTCCATGAGCTCTCTCGCTTTTGTAAGCAACAAATTTCGTTTCTGTATTTTATCGATAAGTAAGGCGCTCGTTCGTCTCAATTCCTCGCATTTTGATTCAATATGATCCACTGAACTCAAAGGGTCTTGCATTAGTTTCTCGCCTAGAAATAAAAAAATTCTTTATATTAATTTTATTTCAAAATAATTCATCCTCAGTATGAAAACTGATTAGCCTTTCAAATATTATTCCTAGAATTTATAATATAATTTTTCACCGTCTTCAATAACTGTCGAAGCAGTATCAAGGTCACAATTGCACAGTTTCTCAAAATCGTTGGCCTCCTGTAAAAGATTCTCCACTCTTATTGCTGTTTCCCCGACTTCGGTCATGTCGCACGCGGCCTTTAGATGACCGTCTAAAGTCGCCTGTAAAAATAAAAAATACATTTATTACTACATACAAGTATATACATATATATTTTTTACTTTAAAATATTTACTAATACGGAGTTATGCATAAAAAAATGTATTTGTTATAAAACCTTTAAATTCACGATGTAAAACCTTGTTGGTAAATCTACCTTATATGTATTTGTCAAAATATTAAGAAAACAATCATAACCTCCAAATTAATAATATTCAATATACCTAATAAATGTATTAACGTAAATAATAGTGATCACAATGGATATGATTTGTAATTTTCGTAAATGTAGAAAATCTTTGACTAGTGACGCTTGGGTAACAACGTGTTCACATGCATTTTGTGTTGAACACGGAAAGAAGGAATTCAAAAGGAATGTACAAAACTCTCTCACGTGTCCAGCTTGCGGAACAGAATTGCAAGACAAATTTGATGTTATTCAAGCAGATCTCAAGCCAGGAGAGACTTTCAAGTCAATAGTTCTAGCAGGTATGAAGCCAGATGTTATAATGGATATAGCTATGAGAGCCATGTCGTTTTGGTCATACCAAGTCGAACAAGAAACTCTTTATCAAGAGAACGTAGCCAAACATGCAAGAGAAAAGTTAGAATGCATGGAGGATATTAACAAATTGAATTTACAAAAACTAAAAGCAGAATTAGATACATGCAAGCGAAAAGTTGTTTCTTTACAGACAGAATGTAATAAGAAAAGGAAACACACGGAAGAATTAACAGCCAAGTTAGAAGAAAAATCAAGGAAAATACAGCAGTTACAGTTTCAACTCGACGCACAGAAGAGAAAAGATATTCGTATAAATAACTTTGAAGAAATTAATAATAACCGCGCTCAGTGCATGGATATATCTGATTTAGTTATTAACAGAGTTAATTCAGACTCCTTTGTATTTCGACCGAACAAGATATCTGATGAGTCTCATAGAATGTGTTCACCAAAAACGCCTTTGTTTGATTTCCGACAAAAAAATAAAAATTCGTCAGACTTCCAATTTAGACCTATTAGATCTTAGCTAGCATGCATTATTATAAGATAAATTAAATAAAGCGCATCACCTGCATCTGTTTAAAGTTTAATAAAAACGTTCTAAATTTTAACCAATGATTAAGTTTCGTGGAATGTTTTTGCCAGAAATTGTCGAATTGTTTTTCAGTCTCTTCTAGTTGCACCAATAGTCTGGAATTGAAGATAACCATTATGTATTTATTTCTAAGTCTAAGTCTAAATAACGTTTATTATATATAGTTTATAGTATAAGATAAACTATTTTTCATACAAAATAGCTAAGATCAATCGTTTTTACGTCACTGTAATGAATTTTCTCAATAAAACTTTTTAATACGATAAATACCAATATTCTTTTATTTTGGTTCGATGCCGAACGTTAATAATTTATATGGCATACTAGCGGTGTGCCCGCGGCTCCGCACGCGTTTACAGTTACGCAGTAGTTATTTGCATCCCGTAACTTTATTTTTACCCATATTGTTGACAATTCATATTCTGTATCGATTGAGGAATGGCGTGTATTTCCCGTGTATAATTTTTAACAAATAATTCCTTTTAATCCTTTCTTACCAAAAGCATAATTATGCATCCCTAATTTGGGACATGACGGGTTCTTCATACAAACTTTCACCCAAGTTTTATTTTCTCCATATGTGGAATAACACAATGAAATCATTCATTGTAGCAAAACTGTATAATCCAGATAATTTACAATAGGTATATCGCTTATAATATATAAGCTCCCGCGAGCCGCGATTGACAGCGCACGTCATATTCCTATTATAAAATAAAACAGTAGTTAAACCGTACTGCATAGTTAAACAGTTTATATACACTTCAGCCAATCTTAAAAAGAATACTGGACTATCATTTAATAGGTAATTATTAGAAATACAATACATTTAATATTAAGTATAACAATATCAATTAATCAACAAACCAGATTTACAATCAACAAACTGGTTGGTATGGTAGCCGATGTTATTTCACCAATAACGCGCATGCGCATTTGGTGTTCACATATTTTGTTCATAGAAACTTTCATCACCTATTTTCTACCCTTAAAGTTTTATTTTCGTTACAAAAAGTACCCTATGTCCTTTCCCATGGTCCAATCTATCTCTATACAAAAATTCATCAAAGTTGTTTCAGCGGTTTAGGCGTGAAAACGTAACAGACAGACAGACTGACAGAGTTACTTTCGCATTTATAATATTAGTATGGATGTATTATGAGAAATTACATTGCCAGATGCATTCTATCAGATATATTCATAGTAAGGTCAAAATACATCTACGTACGTACGTCTTGGTACGTTTAATGCGAAGATGGCACTTAAGATCAGGTGAGAAGTGAGATTGTGGCCATATCGACAAACCTATAGGTAAACGATGAATGTTATAAATCTATACGAATAATAAAATTAATGTGTCTTTTTGTAATGTCAAAATAACAAGCTTTTTACTAAATGCATATGAAAGTATATATGGTACTTATAACAAAACACCAATTTTTTACATGTTTGTTTTTTACTTGTCTGTCTGTCTGTCTGTTTGGAGTAATCTCCGAAACGGTTCCGGTCGGTCGGTCGGATCCGGCGGAAACGGTCCGATTTCGACGTGACTTCACACTAGCAGCTAGGATGTTATAAGAAGGGTTCCTCGGAAATAATAAAATAATGGTCATGGTGAATCCATTCGGGCGCTTAAATGGCTTACGCTGAGTAAACGTAATCTTTAAAATAACCGGGCGCAGGGGTCGCACGATTCAGACGTGTGGCCGATCGAAGGCATTTTGTAGTCCATGCGAGCGTAGCCGCGGGCACAGCTAGTATTATAATAAAAATAGAAACTATTTGAAATAAAATAATATTCATAATTCATCTAAAACTTATTTGATAAAATACTTGACAAATAAAAAAAAAATTACCTTTCGACAGCAGCAACGTGGCTTATAATATTATAAGTTAAATTTGGTTTTCTCACTTGCGCCAACAACTCTTCCCCCTGACTTGTTGCAGACGCTAATTCAGTTTTTAAAGCTTTATATCTGCAATTAAGGGAACATTTACTTATGTGTGAGAGTCGACTGTAATCGACCTATGCGAAACTATAGATAAGCACACATACTTATATACCATTACGCATGTATTAATGTACATCTACAGTTCGTCGAGATGTTTTTAGATCCCATATAATTGGAAGGCGAGCCTATTGTCATTAATCAGGTACAAAGCCACACTCCGAGCTGCTACTGAGAATTTAATAGAAAACCCCAATAACACTTTGCTCGAACTGGGACTCCAACCCAGGACCTTGAGCAAAGCAGTCGAGCTAACGATCACTAGGCTAATAAGGCAGTTACTTTAACCAAATTGAAAGAGATCGATGAAATATAAAAAGATAAATTTATTTAGTGAAATTATATTTTTGTTTGTTCTTCTTCTTCAGAGCAGATGTTTGAATATATTAATGGATATTAAACAAGTAAAGGGAAGAAAAATTAAGGATGAAAAATAAATACTTTAAGCCTTTGAAATGTTAAAACACTACCACCGGATCTTTTTTTAGAATTTACTATACTGTTAGCCATAAGGGCCCAAGAAAACTTGAGCCTCGGACGGTTTATACAGCTTCACCGGGTTTGGGGGCGAGAGCTGAAGGCACTCAGTCGCAAAAGCGTGGCAACATGCTCAAGGTTCCGGATATGCAACAATATTGCGGTCTGACCAATTCCCTATCTGTAGAATTGGAGCTAAACTAACTTATACATATACATATTGCCTCCTGGGAGGAAGGAAGAAACATGTATGTATTTAGTGATCTGTTAATTTTGTCTAACTAACTAACCACTGGTTCGGAAAACATTCCAGTCATCGAAAAGAGCCGGCGAGAAACTTGATGGGGTGTTCGGTGTATCATGATTTTTATTGATTTTTTTACTGTAAGTATTGTTTAAAGTTTCAGTAATTTTTAGTGGTTGTACAGAGAGGGATTCAATTCCAGACATCACTACCTATCATTGACGAAATTTATTAAAAGATATTTAATTGTCTGCAATTTCATCTTATTCTTTCTAAGGACAAAGCAAGATGTAGATGTGGGTCCGTAAAATTGAATTACATGTTCCAATTAGATTTATATTTTGAACCCTAATATTCTTTACCCTTAATATTCTTGTCAATCGACATATTTACCTAGGTTCTTGACAGTCTAATAATTCTTTGGTTTGTGTCGGATCGTTTCCCATATCGCAGTCAACGATTTCGTGCATAAACTCGTCCAGTTTGCTCGATATCTCCTTCATTAGTATTGAAAATTTTTCTAACGCCTGAAAATAAATTGTTATATAATAAAATAAAAGTAAGTGGCCAGTGCGAAAATTACGCAAATTAGAATGTAAGAAAACTAACGCTGATAAATTAGTTAGACCTTTTCTTAGTAGATGGCGCCTCCTACATGTTAATTACACACATACATACTATACGCCTGTATCCCTCAAGGGCTAGGCAGAGGTTTACTAATGTACACCCACATTTATTAGGTCTTATGTAGTAGGGGCCAGGACCTCGATCATAAACTATTTTTCGTCAATAGAGAGGAGCATAACCTTTTAAATATTTAAATCAATAATTTTTATGAAGAATTAAGGGAGATAAATGAGATAATCTTACGGCGTTGCCACAAAAAATACCTTAAGAAATAATATTTATAAAAATATAAAATAAACAATATAATTATATAGATATACAGCTTTCGTACAACGAATAGTAAGGTAAAATTAAAATGGAAAACTGTAAATGTTAGTCATTTGATTAAACTAATATTTATCTTAACATTTGAATTATTTAATAATTTAATACATCGTTCTCAGTATTTTATAAAAGGCGATCAGCTCATTTATAAAATATCCCATTTCTCAACACATAATTCAGTGCGCAAGGATCGACATCACAGAACGACGGTGTTGAAAACGTTTCGCATATTATACCTAATGTTCAGAAAACTTCAATAGCGCGATTTAGAAAATATCTTTTCTGCTCTGATAATTTTAAAAAATGTAGTAGGTTATAATATATTGACATAATACAATTTGACTATTTAATGTATTTCTTGAAAAAGGCTATAATATGACAAGGGTTTGGATAACCTTATTGATAAAATTTGCCTGGGCCAAACTCGTTTTAAATGTATCGGTAATCCTTAATGTATTTGACTGGCTTTGATAGTATAGAATATTTCCTGTGTATTGGGTTTTGTAATACGAGTTAATTACTACGTATTTTTCACTAAATGTGCGATGGCCGCAGTACTATCAGTTACCAATCCACGGTTTATTCTTCGTTTAGCGTCATACAGCGTGCACGTTAACTTGGCTTGAGTTTCTGGATACTCTTCCGTCCACGATAATCTAATTAACTCAATATGCTTGGTAGTAGGAAACAACAATTGCGTAGAACTCATAGATGTCCGACCGGATCGCGACCACCATACACCAGTCACCAGGTATAGCATCTGTTCGGGATCAACCAGTATATATCCATTATCCAGCGACCGTCGATGGATTATCGATCCCTCGGTGATTGCAGTTGTTTTAAGATTGTATTTTACCATGATAAGTAAGTATTGTACCATGTAAGATTGTATTGTACCATTAAGAACAGTGCTGAAAAGGCAAGCCCGGCAGCATGCCCGCTGGATATCTAACTCGGCAGCAGCGGTTACAACGGAAATGATGCACGCGGCTTACTGAGGATTACTCCGGCATATGCCGGCGATAAGCCCTTGTGGAAAAAACCATCCCGCATTATTATTTATTTATTTTTACTAATACATTTTTTACAATAAGTCTAGTATCCTAATAAATCTCCTGGTATTTGTCTGAGCATGTCATGGCCTGAGGTTTTACCTTTTACTATTTATTGAATCTTTAAAGTCCAGTGCTATTTAATTTGTAGTATTAGGTATTATGACAGATACGGTACATACGTCTGGCATAAAAGTTATTTAGTTATGTGTAGTTGCGTTTTGCTTTGTATTTGCTACAATATTAGAAAAAATCTTACTATTCGCTGTTGTATCCATTCCGCGTGTGAATACTGCAGTTCCCCACCAAGGTCGGGAGTGAGTTGAGATCTGTCGAAATGCTCATAAAGTTCGTCCATCGAGGAACACACTAGCACCTTAAATCTAAACTCCTCTTTAAATAATTTACTGCTGACTTCAGAGAGAGCTTTTTGGAGAAAACTAGCTGGTCGGAGGACATAAACGGCGTGAATAATGCCCGGGAAAAACTCCTGGAAATGAAGATAATTAAAATTAACATTACGCACGTATACGTTACGTAGAGTTATTCTCGTCTGGTAAATTAATTTTTAATTATATTATTGACAATTCTTATAGTTATAGCCTATACATTGCGCAATGACATAAGTTACCCGTTTACAAAATAAAAAAAAAAGGTTTTGAGTTATATCCAGACATACAGACAAAACAAACTGTCATTTTCATGATCAGTGTTCTTTTTATATATTATGTCTATCAGTAAATTTATCAATATACATTATTTTAAAGAAGGTAAGTTTTTATTGCATTTATTTGTAATATAAAATAATAAATATTTATTATATCACTAAATATTCTCATAACATTACTTAAATCACAGCCAAAATTCAAAAGAAAGATAATACAGCAGTCACCTTGGATTAATTACCTACTTAAACGAACACTGAGTTCGAAAATGAAATAAAGACATATTATACAATAACATTATTAAGATTGTGTGAGTATGACATAAAAAGTACCACTCTAATGAACTCGTTATCCGGTTTTTCTTTGTTAGTACCTTGAGCTCCCATGTTATGGTTTGTATTTTAATTCATTAACTAAAATTCTTTGATCCTATATTATGTAATATTTTGCGTGATATATTTTGTTTATTGTGAATTCATGAAGTGGATTATAAATATAAACTGGAAACATGCATTTTGATATTTCATAAAAATTCCCTAGATAGTTCTAACAAGGGCTACGAAAGTTTAAAAACATTGACACTGGCAAGTGCTTTTTGCGGCGCCAATACAAAAAGAAAAACTAGAATGCATTTTATCCTATTTGATAGGGTTTTGTTACTAAGCTTAATAATAATGGCGGTCTGTCAATGTCCCACTGCTGGGCAAAGACCTCTTCCCAAGGGAAGGCCACGGTCTTAATCACCACGCCAGCCCACGAAATATTCACGATTTCAAACGCCGAAAAATCCACAGTTCCTAATTTTTGCAGTACCACTGGATAATACCGAAATATTTCTTAAGCCTTCAGGTTTCCTCACGATGTTTTCATGCACCGTCAGCCGATCGTGTTACCGATTTAAATTAGTAAATAAACGCGAATTTCGTAAAATTGGTTGGCACAAGCCAGGATTCGAACCTAAGAACATCGAATCGATATTCCGCTGATCTAACCCACTCAACTGGCACGGTATATTTTACTGTTTAACTTTTTTATGTATTTAATCGATTTATTTATATGTTACTAATTAAGCATATTTAATTCCCGAATAGACTATACCAAAACATATTGTGGCTACAGAAACATTTTATATTACGGATATATCTGCAGATATATGTACATCATTGTAAATTCGATGGCGGAAGCAACATTAATTAAAACTTAAAATAGGGATTGAAAAATATACTTACAGAGATCCTTAATAATACAGTTTTAACAGAATTCCATCTGTCTTTCCTTCGATCGACTATGATGTGGAATCCCATGTCAGCTTCCAACAATCTGAAATATATAAAAATATTTATAACATTAAAAACATAAAGTAGAGAAAGGTTATCATTAAAACAGATATAAGATAGTACCTGTCATTATAAAAATTATTTGTTTGGTATCTATATGTTAATAATACGTGAAGCAATAGCTTTTGGTACCTTTTTAAGTGTATTGCGTGCACGAAAGACTGAGATTTGGCATGGTTAATGTTTATATTGAGGAGTGCAGAAAGCTAAAATTTATCTATAATATCTTCTCCTATATACAAAAGTACTCTGTGATAATATCTGTTACTAATATATTAAATAAAATAAATTAATACTGCGAATTCTAAACTGGTCAGTGCCATTGAACTTAGACCCCCCAAAATATGGACATTGTCACTCAACGAAAAGTGACAGCAAGTGATTTAGATAATACTCATTGTTTATGATTATTATAAATGTCAAACAGAAAATAGTCTATGATCAAAAAGTCGCTGGTCGAATTTCGAGCTTAGGGCGATCGCTAGTATTAGAAAATCCAAAACAATGTGTTGAGTCTGTAAATGTCAGACAGTACTTATAGCACAACTTGAAAAATTAATCATTCATCATGCAATAATATTATATCCTTACATATTTAAGTTTACTATTTTAACATCTATTTTTGATATATCTCCTATGGTTTACTCAGCGTAAGTCATATAAGCGCCCGAATTGATTCTCCACGACCAGTTGTACCCTTATTCTTTATCTAAAATAAAAGTAGCCTAAGTTACTTCTTATAACATCAGCTATCTGCCAGTTAAAGTCTCGTCAAAATCGGTCCAACCGTTTCGGAGATTACCCGGAACAAACAGACAAAAAAAAATTAAAAATGGGTTTTTTGTAGGTGTCGTATATACTTTCATATGAATTTAGTAAAAACTGTTATTTAGACATTACAAACAGAACCCTCAATTTTATTAATTTATGTACTTATAGATAGATCTTAAATTAGCATTTATATAACTCTGTTCGTAAAATAATATTATTTTTAAGAGACATCGCCGGAATGCATACGCTAACAGGATATTACTGGTGAGATAATTAAAGGTGAAGTGTACTTACGAGGGCACTGAAGTGAGATAGAGCAACAGCCGGCGATATTCCGGCGCGGTGATGATATGGAAGTTGTTGTTGTCGGGAAAGGTGATGAGCGGCCGGTGATCCTTAGCGAGACCACCGGTCGCCAGCGCGTACTGTGGTAGGAGCAGTTCGCTGACATTCCGACCTTCATCACCGTCGCCACCGCAACCATCACACTCTGCTTCTGGAAAAAAAAATGTTTGGAAGGTCAAGGTCGATAGAATAAACACGTGTACTGTTTACACACGGTAGAAGTGAAACCTTCAGAAAACATGAAACACTAAATAAATCCTATAAATGTATGAAGCGTTGATATCATTGCCAATCACAGATTTCAGTCTAGAATGCAGGGAGTTTTCGGCGGGATCTTGACCTGCCATGTTGTGGTTTCTATTTAAATTTATTAACTTAGGTTCTTTGGCCCCATATTATTTAATATTAGTGATATATGTAGTTTGAACATACGTGAAGTGGATTATAAATATAAACTAGAAACATGTATATAAAGTTAGTAAAAAAACTTTCTAAATAGTTCTAACAAGTTGGCCACCCTTTGAAGACCCGTCTTTGAAGATTAGAAAATACAACGAAGGCTTAAAAACAATAACACTGGCAGGTGCTTTTGCGTCGCCAAAACAAGAAGAAGAATACTGAAGCGTGAGTACTGTTTTCGACAGAGTTACCATCTGTTACAAGTACTTAGTACATGAATTATTTCTAAAAACGATAAGCTGCACGGGTGCTTTGGCAGCGACACGCTAGAGAGTCGGCTGAATGTATTCAACACCCGGTTGAAACCGTAGGTAATATAATAGGTATACAATTAATTTTCCTTTATAATATCACTTTAAATTCATTACCGCAGGATAGTGTTATAACTGGTAATAACAATGGAGTAGTCAACTGAATAAGAGTAATAAAGTTCAGTCGTCCAACTCTGCAGGAGGCAATTGGCAGCTGTACTAACGAGCGAACTTACTTAGTTTTGTTTTAGTTAGACGAGTCGCGTATCCACTCGTGCAGTTTATGGAGTGCTTTTAATTATATCTTTGGACAGAAAAACAAATATGTTAAGCGGAGTTTGCCTTGAGCAAAACTTAATAAATCGTAGTCTTATTAATTTTTTTCAACATCGCGGTAAGTACACAATGTAAATCTTCATTGCGCCTAGAACGTCCCCTATACAAAAATATTCATTTTGAGGAGACTTCAAACTGTTTCTTTATACATATATTGGCTCGACAAAGTGACGGAACTGTGCCTGATAGTGAGCACAGTACCATCTAAACCCAAGACATCAACAATGCATCGGCATTCACCGCTGTTATGCTGACCTGCGTAAATAAAAACTGAATATGAACTGACTGGTTCTGATACGCGACACGCATTAGCCAATCGAGTTAACTGAAGATCTTTCATTCAAATGCAGATATTTCTCGTTAGATAAAAAATAACAACATTTAGGATCAATTGCATCGATTGACTTTGAAAACTCTCCCGAGCGAATGTTTAGCCCCCTGCTCTAAATACACCAAAAAAAAAAGGTTTTAGAGAAAAACTAAACACGAATAACATTATTGCTGCAAACAAATAACGTTCCTGCAGTGTTTGGGTCACAGAAACAAACGGGGAGCATATATAATAAGGCAATAATCATCGAAATTTCACAATCCAAAGTATCTACACAACATATGTACCTTCCAGAGAAGGTCAAATTTTAAAAGTCCACTTATGAGAATTTATAGTATCTGAAGATAATCGAATAAATAATAATTACTTGTATCTCAAGACAAAAGAAAATAGTAGGTAATTGTTCAAGTCTTTTAACAAATAAAATTCTGGGAATTGGCAAACAAAACTAGACATATGTGATAAGACGTACGTAAAACGTAAATAGTCGCTCGCTTCTACTATCCTTTTACAACTCTTATCGCAGAGGGCAAGGCGATGTCGCGCTGCGATGTAGAGTCGTATCCATTTCTTCTTATTTAAATAAAGGAAACGTTTTATTTACGTGATTGTAACATATATCGTTCTGTTTCCAAAATAAACAACTATAATTGAATTGGTATTTCTATGGATGTCAGGAATATTTTTTCTGTATGTTTATTTCTAACTAACAACCGTCCGCAACTTCGCAAACGTTAATTACTTACGTTAATATCAATATGATATCAAAATAATTGCGTCATACAGTTTGTGCAAAGTAGTTAGTATTTACTCAGATATTACAATTATTATTAATCTCTTTATTCATTTCATTCCCTTTTCAATATTGATTAGATTCATATTCCCTTTGTTCTATACACACATCTGATAAATAAATTATGTTAAGAAAAAAAACATACATCGGTATTTGCTCTGCTGCGGTTAGGTATGTAATATAATATACGTCTTGTGTCTTAACGGCTGTGCGACGAACGATATATACTAAAAATGTATGTTGTATCTGTAAAAAGTGATATAAAACCATACAAAAGATCAAGACTGAAATATTATGAATAAATACAAAAAACATAGCGAAAACACGTGATGGGTTAAAGAGTAACTTGTGATGTAGTTAACAGGTAAAAGATAAAGTGGTGAAAACACACCATACACCGCCGTTAATCTTAACTGTGCTGCACTTGGCAATATATGAAGTCCGAGATTTTACTAGGCCTGTATTTATGTCATGTACAAAAAAATTTATTTGAGCCAATTTAATAAGTAAATTATCCATTTTATTTCTACGTTTTATATGGAATCTCTTGCATGTCAGCTCTTAAAAGGATTTTATCCAGTTTTTCAATTGTTAAAAAAGTTTAATGAAGTTAACAAAAAGCCGGATCGCGTGTAACAATGTCATTAATTACTGTGAAGTTAGAACTAACAACAAAAAACCGTGTATCATTATTATGCGGCGTAATCTTTTATAATTCTAAGGTACCTATCATGTTCGGTTCGGCTTTGTTCTGGTACGTATATTGCCTAGTGGAATGTTGTACAAAAAATTGTACAAAATGTTTCAGAGCAATTTAATTATTGTTCTTAGTTGATTTTTAATATTTTTATATTCTCCTTTTAGAGCTCGTCTGTACGTTGACGTTTTACCGTGCGCTCACTTAAAGAATCTAGTCTGCGTGGTTTTATTTGTGCGCGTGGGGAGCGTTCAAGCCACGGTTTTATATACTTAGGTATTTGAAATTTTCAAGGTAAACTAATTTTCGATGGAATCATCGCTGTAGCCAGAGCTGTAGACATCAGGTTTCTTCTCTCAATGATAATAGACTACTTGACTCATATCAAATTTGGATCAATAAATAAATATTTTCTGTAGTATTTGACTTAAAAAACTAATATTTGTCGATTTCAGATATTACAAGTGTAAGATGGCTACATATTTTCAATTTAATTTCTTTTTGTAACTTTGGAAACGCTGTCTGGCACTTTGTGACGCCATAGGACTCTAAACAAATTCATGTCCGTTCTTATAAGAGTGAAATTCGATATGTACTCTGTGCAACATTGACATTTATGACATTTACGATATTATAAGTTTCGAGATTTTTACAATGATGAACGTTTGCTAAATGTCAAATGTTTTTTCGACCCGTATGAAGTCACCCCAGAAGTAATGTAAATACCTTAGATTTAGAATGTAGCGTAATGTTAGGTCTGTGATATAGACAAATACTTATGTCTGATAGAGTTTTCGCCTGTTAACGAAAAGTAAACTTATAAAGTTCCGCGGATTTTTTAGGTCCTACAAAATATGGTAATATTTTTCCCTCTAAGCACACAAAATCAGAATCATTAATAAAAAAGAGTCAAATAGTCAATTAGTGAGGGCAATAATCGAGCAATAATTAGACGTCAGACGATACCGATTATAGATATACTGAGTTGAAAAGAGCGTGGATCGAAAACGTAAAGAAATCCCAAAAGTACTTACGGTCTATTATATAATAAATATTTACGTTAACTTATTATTTATTAAGTTATTATAATTATTACGTTAATTTCCAATTAAAGGAGTCAAATTTTTTGTCGTAATTTATGGACAATTAAGATTTAACAAGTTAGAAATTCCATATAAAAAAGTAACCAATTTTTCTTTAAATAAATTGAAGAAAGTATATTCCTACAGCTATAATTACAGGAACAGCAGCCATGGAACTTGCCACCCGCTAGATTTCAGCTATTTTATCGGTGACAACGAATACCTACTCCACAAGTCATTTCTAACGAACTTGCCCCCTTTTTGACATTAATGTTTTGTTGGGATTCATATATTCTTTATAAAAAATTGTACGTTAGTTAATAGAAATAGAACTCAATATACTTTCAAAGTGTATGTGTATGTAGGTTTATGCCGTTTCGAATCTGCGCCAGCGGGAATTGACCCTAACTCATAGAACACTTGAAATAAGCGTGCGCAAGAACTTTTAAGACAGTTTATTTTGTTGGAAATAGAATTTTCATAATTCATGATGATTTGATAGTGTTCCATCTATATTAGACAAGAAAAGTAAAAATTAGAGGCTTGTCTTGCCTTGTAGTTATTGCATGCATTAGTAGTCTATGAAATCAAGAAATGTAAAAAATTTAGAGCTTTTGCGGTACAAAGTAATTACTACAGCATTTTCAGTATTTTATTAACTAATTTGCTGTTATCATCCATTATGATAATAACTGAAACAGATTTCTAATGATTATTATTTGTAAGCAGATATTTAGAGACCCAGACCAGTTTCGATTGTCCTTATGTATAATACTGTAACATAAAATACACTATGACCCCTCGAATGATTGCTGGCAATTCACATTTTTATTAATGTGTTGCCATTTACCAACTGTCATTATTCAAACGAGTTCGTCGGCCGTACAGGTTCGCACGGAAAGGTCAAGATAATTGCGACTTCCAGCCCAATTTCAACGACTTTGGGTAATTTGGAATAAAATGCAACAAAGCGAAGAAGATTATTGTCGTAAAACGTGGAACAAAGGATATCTTTGTTATGATTCCCTTTAATAAGTACGTTGGTCCGAATCTTTTGTTTAACTTCTCACTTGAGTTTTAATAAAGACTTTAACGTTTATGTGATGAGTACTGTATTATTTTATACTTGACATCAGGGATGTAACATACCGCATTGGCAGATATAATCAGCAGGCCAATCAATATATTGGTATTTATCAACCGAATCTAACAATTCAAAAAGCGCGCGAAGCGACAGTGCTATTTTGTTACAGGCAAGACAGCCGCACGTCGCGTGGTGCTGGCGGCGACATTTTGATTTTACATTCTTACAATCTATACGCATTTTTAATTTAATTTCAAAAACCTACTTATCATTAAAAATATTATTGCCAGTTTTGTGCACAATAGAGATATTATATACAATCACCCGAAAACTTTAAACTCCACCAGTCGGTTAAAAATGTGTAGAGGAGGTTACATACTTAATTATTTATCTATACATATAATAAAAACGTAATTGATCGATGTCTGTACATAGAAGATATATGAGAAAAACTATTATTGGGGGTCTCTATAAACGCAGGAGAACCCAAAACAATGATTGTTAGAATTTTTGTCTGTTTGTCTGTTTGCCAACTTTTGTGCGCGCTAATCTCAGAAACGGCATAACCGATTTGGAAACGGTTTTCACTAATATATTCTGGTAAGGTTCACTTAACATTTAGTGTTTGTTTTACTTCAATAAGTTCATAAATAAAAAAGTTATATCAATTTTAAAAATCACGTCGAACATTTGTTCGATAAAAATGCTATAAAATAGCTCTTCAGTTGTATTGGCTGAAACTTTGAAACTGGTTTGTAAAATGATGATTATTGAAAGTTTACATAAAGTTAAAAAATGTACAGTTTCAGAGAATTTGGAACTTTCCAATATGAGTTGACTACACATCTATATAATAAATCATATTAATAAGTGGTCACCCTAGGTTGGATATAATCACGCAAGCAAGTCGAGTGCCGCATCGCTGCTAGGCAATTCATTCCGAAAAAGATCGATTCGAATCTAACTCTGATGTATCGATTCATAATAAATCGATGTCTAAAAGGCCGATCTCTCCAAAAAATTTACCGTCTTTTATTCACTTTTCAGATTTGTGTTAACAATATAAAGATCCCTATTAAAGAAAACAAAAGGGTGTAGAGAGAGAGAGAGAGAGAGAGAGAATTAATTTAAAAAAAATATTATTATAAACTGTTGTCGTTATTCTGCTATTGGGTAATTTACTGACACCATAGAGAACGACAGCATAATGAAATGAATAATCCATACTAATATTATAAATGCGAAAGTAACTCTGTCTGTCCTGTCTGTTGCATTTCACGCCCTGAAATAGACGATGAAGGTTTGTACGAAGAACGTATCAAACCAAATTTGATGAATTTTGATATAAAGATATATTGGACCTTAAAGCAAGACATTGGCTTACCCTATGACGTGAAAATAAAACTTTAATAGGTGAAATAGGGGATGAAAGATTGTATGAAGAACCCACTATTTCTAAATTTAGGGATATGAAAATTCATATTTATGCTTTTAGGAAGAAATAACAGTGTTTCGTGTTTTAAAAAATTAGGGTGATTTACAATATACATAGACTGCACCCCTTGATACTAAGCAAAATGTTCCTGAGACATAAGCTTACATTATACAAGACATATGTCCGTCCTATCGTGACATATAAGCTGCGCTACATTCGCTCATACGTCAAAGATCAACATGAATAAATTCCAAATCCTCTAAACCCGATTCTAACGTAAAATTAACAAAGCCCCTTGGTACATTGGTTGAATCGTAAATAGAATATTTTACGCGACCGTACTTCGACACTGCTTCGAATCACGTGAATCTGTTGGTGAAAGCTGTCGCGACTTAAACCCCAAAACCGAACATCCCCCGTGAACAACTCCGGCCGCGAATATCTTCACCGTTCCATTTATAAGATCGAGGAAATAAACAAATACTACTCTACCGTCTCTCCAAACAAAGCGTGCTCGCGCCCACGCCCGCGAAACCACCGTTCCCTCCGCAGGGGATGGGCGGCTAATTTCGCTCCCGCAAACCCGTCACGTCCTCCCTCTCTTACGTCAACTCAAGCCTAGGTCCGTTCCCTCGGTGTAGAACCCTTGAGTCATGCAGCCGCTCGCGCGATACTGGTGACACTGCACTTGCAATCACGTAGCTACCCACCCACATCATTACACACAATATGTACATACATACGTGCACACCACATAAGTACATAGATCCTGTAAGGGACCTTTTTTTCTCCTTTTTTTACGATAGTTACTTTCGATCATGTTTCCAGGATACTAAATACATATACACATGTTCATTCCTTTCTCCTAGTGGCAGGGACATGTTATATGTATGTGTTAGTTTAGCTCAAATTTTCTACAGATAGGGAATTAGTCGGTTCGCGACCTTTTCACAATCGCGGTAACAGCCCAAGCCGACGTCCGGCCACTTTAGCACCTTTGTGCATATGTTGCTCACGCTTTCGCGGCTGAATGCCTTAAGCGTTCGCCTCCAAGCCTGGTGAAGCTGTCAAAGCCATAAGTGGCTCTATTTCTTTAGGGCCCCTTAGGCTAACAGTATAGTCACTGCGAAAGAAAAAAAACAACTATAATTTTCTTTTGATTTATCGTGTTCAGAGATTAGTCAGTGTATATACAGTAATATAGCGGGGTGGTAGGGATCGCGACCACCATACATAGTGTTAAACACATGTATTATTTTCTTTTGGGTTGTCGTGTTCCGAGGTCAGTCCGTGTATATCTATCTACACTATTAATAATTTAGTATAGCGGACGAGTTTTTTTATTTGTTTGTTTAAACATGGTAATCTCTGGACAACGGGTAGCAGTCGGATTCGAAAAATTCTTTCTGTATATGATAGCCAGATTCACGAAGAATAATATAGGCTATCTGGAACTAAGCTAAACCTCTCAGCTAGCCTTAAATATTGATTTTTGTTTAAGTAAGTCGAAGCGAAAGTGTTCCCGAACTGCTTTATCCGCATGCGCTGGCGTAATGGTTAGTGATACGTAAATATAATATTCTACAAAAATATTGTTCTTTAGTATATCTAACAAAAGTCTCCGGTAACATATGCCTATTTCTTAATAGCATAAGCCACAATAAGGTATTTTGCGTGTTTTTATGTTGAAGATTAAAAATTGATTTTGAGCTTTATTTTTAGGCTTATTATATTAATCCTTACGAGCCAAAGTTATTTCATCATAAAGACAATTAAAATTTTTCTTTTTATAGTATGTAATTAGGACACATAGATTAGGAGAAAATGAAAAATTAAAATACATAATTTGTACTTGCGAGAAGTGATAACAATTATGATTACACGGGTACGTCGCGTTGGCGGTGCGGTATTTGTTGGATAAAAATTCGGGTGAAACCGAGGGGCACAGCTAGTTTTAAATAAATTAATAAATCTATAGTCCTGTTTGTACTTTCTACTACTACTAATATTTTTCCAAAATTTCCCGATAGCCACGCCATATGGACGACATTGATCATGAAAATGCCATTAAATTTTTTTTTGTCTGTCTGCTTGTCTGTGTGTATGTCCTGATTTGACTCAAACACAGCTTGACCGATTCTTATGAGATTTTGTACACGGGATGCTAATGTTATTGGTCAATTGATAGAGTATAAGAAATTTCAATATTGCTTTTAAAAATCCTAAAAAAAGATTTTCTAATAAAATTTATTTTCATTAATTCTAAGAAATTTGGTACAAGGGAAGTATAAGCCAGTATGAATGATAGGCTATGAGAAATTACGGGTTGTAAACAACTACTGCGTAGTAACAAACGCGTGCGGAGCCGCGGGCACACCGCTAGTTTATTATAAACTTTCGATATCGGTATTGTGACAGCAAAATTATGTTATGTTACCTCCCTACTTTACATTTATTTATTTTTTGCAAATTTCCCTGACACCCGCGATATTAGCACGCTTAGGCGTGTCGCGTTGCGAGACCAGCCGGTGCATATTCAATAATCAAGCGAAGTGGTACCCGACTGGGGTGGGGTGGACAGTGTCGCAATCACCACGCACGTCATAGTAACTCTTTTTTGGTTTGTCTCGTTTTTGTATCAGACAGTGTCATGACAGAAACGACCGTCGATAGATTACTGATCTCTCGCTGGTCGTTGTTATTTTTACATTGTACTGTCCTTACCATCAAGCAGAGTGTCGTCATTTGGTAGCAGTACGATAAAAATAAAATTCTTTGGTGCTTTATCGTAAAACCCTATTGTTACTGCGTAAAAAGTAAGCACCATATATGTAGTATAGTATAACCACAATATAGGAAATTTTGGCGGGATCTTGAAGTGACATTAACTTAGGTTTTTGACCCTATACTATGTAATATTGGTGGCGTTTTGTGTGATATAGTTTGGTTTTTGTGCATAAGTGAAGTGGATTATAAATATAATCTGAAAGCATTCATTCTGCGATCCCACAAAAACTTAATAGAAAGTTCTAACAAGGGAGCCACCATCTTGTTAGGATACTGAATCGTCATAACACATGACACTATAATTCACTCGATAATTGCAGTAATGGTCTTCAATAAAGAGGACCGGTTGCCAAGTTAGGATGAAGAAGAACAGCAGTATAAGCTATTGGATAAAGTTATCACAACTGAGTATTGTCGTCAAGAGAAATGATAACTTGTTACCAGTTGTCTCGAAAGATCGTTTCTTCCTTAATGTATAACAAAAGTATTGTCACGATGATGTACAAGTGATACTACAACAACTACAATAACAAGAACAACAACAACTACAACGACAACAACTCCAACTAGGCTATTATATTATTGACCTAAATAAACATTTGTTATTTGACTTTCGTAAAATGGATTTAGGACTAAACATAAAAGAAATTTATATCGGTAAAAGTATTTTGTCGCGAAAACAACGTTATATTTATTATGGTACGTGTTTGTCACGCTTCTGTAAGTGACCTTGTCTGCATTCTACTCTGACATTATTGGCTACTGTTAAGTAATCCTCAGCAACGAACGCATTACCTCTATCTAATCTATACGTTTTACAGTTAATACTATGTTAAAATAAGAAAAGATTTATGTATACTTCAATATTTTACTTTATCGTGTGAATCCTATTATTAAACAGGAGTCAACAACAAGACAATTTTTAACAACAAAGAAAACAGATTTCAATGATTTTGAGGAGTGCCGTGGTATATATTCGAAGTCGAAAGTCCAATTCTTTGTTTATGAACCAATTTGAATGTTTCTTATTTTCGTTGGAAAGGGGACACCTCAACAGTGAGCCCATTTTAATTTAATTTGACTTTCGACTTCGAAGATGTTCGAAGTTGGGTTTCTTTGTTGTAAAAATTTATCTTGTTTTGAAGTCAGTTAAAAAAAGAAGAAAAAAGATCGAATTAGAAAAACTTTTTACTACATAAATCAATATGTTATGTATTATTTATAAAGCTCTAGAGATTGTTTACGCGTTACGCGTTTAACGCGCTAATCTCTGGAAATACCAGTCAGATACGAAAACATATTTTTGCTTTTTACACTCTATTTATTTAGGAAAGTTAAATTTTATAGCTTCATGCTACGACTCTAAGGAGCTGAGAACTAACCATTAAAGTCAGGCAATCTGGAAAAGTGTAGTGAACGGGAACGGGAAGTCAAGGGGAGGCAGAACGATAGGATACATAGGTGCATTGGCGGCAGTTAAATTAAATTTAACACGGGCGAGTCTGCGTGGAACAGCTAGTAACATTTTACTAACAAATAAATTAGATAACGGTTGACTGGATTTTTACACTTTATTTGACAAGATTAAATTCAAAATTGTATTTGCGTGTGTAAAACAATTCAGCTTATCTCTAATCCACCTGACTACTGGTTGGGTGGAAAACCAACTGACTTCCGAGTCATTTAAACCAATGATTACTTAGCGGTACGTACACACTGTCACGGTATCTCCACATTAAAACACACATACACACATTCAAGTTATTTCCGACCTAGAATGTGGATTTTACGTTCATAATTTTAAAGAGGAAATTTCTAAATGATATAGATTTAGCTTTCGTTTGCGTGTTATTAAATTTCATGTACGTGATGACCGAATGGTTAAGACCAATGGATTATCGAACCGATGTCCGTATGTTCGATCTCCAGTATGTATCATTGGTATTTTTTTGTGATAGCACTGTACTTGATTTTAAACAGTCGACGCTAACATGCCAGCCTGCAAGCCGGCAGCAATACACTGCCTGATTCCGAAACTTTTTTCGATATGACTACACTGTTAGCCGCAAAGATCCTGAAGCTTCAAAAGGATTTGACAGTTTCACCGAGCTTGTGAAAGCCTGGCAACTAGCACGCAAGGGTGGCAAAGTAGCAGAACTTCGGCTTGGGCTATTGCCTTATATGCAATTAAGTAGCAATTAATACCCTATCCGTAGAAAATTCAATTTAACTAACTATGCATATATACATGTTCCTGTTTTATGGGTGGAAGGAAGAAACATGCGTTTATGCATTTAGTAATCTGGCAATTTGGAGATCCCGTAACGTGATACACCAAAAAGAGAGTCACAGTGACGTATGACAGGTTGACTACGTAAAGTATAGCCCACCCTACCACCCCGCTTGATTACAGGATGTACAGTAAACACCGGCTAATAGTGCCACTATGAGGGGTGTTACACCTGGTGTATGGTGAATAGGGTTGCCACCTATTTTTATATGAAATATAGTATTTTAAAGGCTATTACCTGAAAAAATATGGCAGTTGGCTAAAAAGTAAAAACAGTATAGTAGGTTTCAAAAAAGTATTTTCTGAAATAATCAAATTGACAATGACACTCCGAGCCTCGTTCAGAAAGAGATAAAGTTTGCGGTTCACGCTTAAACATTTTGGAATAAATCATGTTGGCAAATTTTTTTATCCAATAAAAATAATAGTATTTTCGCCTCCGTAGATGGACGCCTAATTTAGTAGGATACTTCTTTTTTTGAGAATTAACGTACATTTACTGATATGAATTTTATTATTAACCTATCGACTGATAGTGAAGGAAAACGTCGTGACTATATCCGATTCGAAACACCTTGAGAAATAATCTCAGTACGACAGTGTAGCGAGATAAATTAGGAATTATAGATTTCACGATGTTTGCGATGTATCGCGGCATTGTGTACTAAAGTGTCCTCTTTTGGGGAGATATGTTTACTAAGGAATGGAATAATTACAGGCGGATATAATCCTGTTACTTATATATATTCGTGATGTAAATTTTCATCATGACAAATTAGTGTTAAGAAGTTAAAATAATATTTTTTATTCGCCATTAAATGCACCAAAATTATCAAATTTCAGTTTCTACGATCAGATTTTTCCTGATGTTTACTTACATTAACTCTAACATATGTAGGTCCATGATTTTGGAAGTATTTATATATTTCTATGTGCGTGAAAAATGTATATCTAAATAGATTACAAACGTCAATGCGCATATACAGGGTCTTAAAGGAATAAATATGAAATCATAATTTATATAATAACAATTTTTCGTATTAGTCTGGGATAATGAAATAATTGAATAAACATATCAAATAAAAAATATAAAATCACCACTAAGAATTCTCACGGATCCGAAATAACAATGAATTCGTTTCGTTAATAATACAATTACAATGTTCCCATGGTTGTTTTAAATAAATCACTAGTAAGTGGATCTTGCTTCTTTTGAGATGGTTACGATATCGTGGGAAAC
The DNA here is from genome assembly GCA_033032175.1 of Saturnia japonica. Lineage (NCBI taxonomy): Eukaryota > Metazoa > Arthropoda > Insecta > Lepidoptera > Saturniidae > Saturnia > Saturnia japonica. Next base: position 15,973,910 of record CM065311.1, on the reverse strand, counting down.
AGGTTAGACCCGATATCCTTATTAATATCGTCTTAAAGTGGTAAGTTTTGTCAATTACAAATAACATAACATACCATCACGCATGTATTCCCAAAGGGTTAGGCTGAGGTGTACTAATGTACACCCATAGTTCGCCGGGTATGTTTTAGGTCCCATGTAACCGAGCTGCCGAAACTCCGAGCTGCTAACTGAGAATTTCATATAAAAACCCAATAACACTGCTCGATCTGGAAATCGAACCCAGGACCTCGAGCATAGCAGTCGCGCTTACGACCACTGGGCTAATGAGGCAGTTATTACTTATTTGCAACTTAACTGAAACTATAATTAACTTACCAAAATTTTATAACACGGAAAATGGACAAAAATTCCCAAAATTCCGAAAAGTTATGCAATTTCGAAGCATTCCACTAAGCACTTTCCAAATTTGTTGATAATGCATTCAAATACCAAGATTTATAAGAATATATTACAAAATATGAGTGGAGCAGCTTCCAGGAATACAGTATGAATTTTTGAAGCTATATTTCTTTTGTCCCGTTTAGTAAAAGATAAAATTGAGAGCTGCGTTCACTTCATGTGAGGAAAGTACGCCATGATAATATTTGCCAATTTACTGATCTTTATTTATATTAAATGCTATATCTCAATCGTCATTTGAGGGTATGTTGGTACTAATAAGATACGTTGATCCGGCAAGTTTAGATCTTTGTCTACTTTGGTTTTTAAATAATAATTAAAAAAACAGAAAATGTGAATTTTTTTTTTCTCAAAAACGGCTTAATTTCTCGAATCCACAAAATGATCGAAAAGGTACGCCATATTGATAATAATAAAAAAAACGTTTTTAAAATGTAAAAACAAATTTTTTTCAATGTCGTTGCCCTTGAAACAACAGAAACGAAGCTTTATTCAATTACTTTATAAGTGCACATAACATAAAAATATTCAAAAAAACAAAAAAGGTAAAATTAAAAAAAAAATCAAATACTCCATAATATTAAAAAAATAATTGTAAACTATTTTGAAAAAGTATGCTTTCGTATTTTAAAATATAAACATTATTTATTCATATAATGATTAAATCTGAGTCAATTTTTGTTCTTTGTATCATAAAAGTACTTTTACATCATTTAAATGACTAATCTTCGTCACTATCTTCGTCAATAACGATGGTAATATTGCCTTTATCAAATAAAGTGTTGAGTATTGAATTTGGTCCGGGGATTTTAAGACAAATGGAAGAAAGAAATAAGAAAATATATGTTTCAGTGAAAATGAATGAATGAGTAGTTAGTTAATCTATTCAAGAAGTGGTTGTATGTTTGTAAGAAGTAATCTTTGTAACTACTGATGCGATTATAAAAACCCTGTTGCTAATATAATATAAAGCATTAACGCTAATTGACATATACAAGGTGTCCAGAAAGGGTATCGGGTATTTGTAAGTTCAATGAAACAAAAATTATTTGTATGCAATAAAAAAGTTTATTGTTTATTATTAGCATATGAATTGGAGAATTATTTGGAAAAGATAACGTTATCCAAATGATGACCGTTACGTTGCTGGCACTCTTCTAAACGGAAACGAAGATTGGCGATAACACGTTGACACATAGCTATCGATATTGCTGCCATTTCTGACCTGATGTTTTGCTTTAACTGGGTTAGATTCGTCGGATTGTTTTGATAAACCTTACTTTTAAGGTATCCCCATGCAAAATAGTCAAGCGGGCTAAGGTCGGGGCTTCTGGGAGGCCAGTTGATGTTACCCCTTCGCGAAATTACTTTATTAGGGAATAATTCGTTAACAACTTCCATTGAGTCATTTGAGGTATGGCAAGTGGCCCCATCTTGCTGGAACCACGTTCTTGAGTTGAAACCTGCAAACTCCTGCAACTCTGGGACCAAAAAATTTCGCAACATATCGCAATAACGGTCACTATTCACATTAATTGCTCGGCCTCGTTGATCTTCATGAAAATAAGGACCAATTATGCCTTTAGCAGACATAGCGGCCCAAACAACGACCTTTGGGCTATGCAGGGGTCGTTCATGCTTTCGTCTCGGATTCTCCACTGCCCAGTACCGACAATTTTGCTTATTAACATGACCTTTCAGGTGAAAATTTGCTTCGTCACTGATCAGTATGTTGTTAAAGTTGTTAAATCGCTGCAGCATTTCGTTCGCAAAATTCAGTCGATTAGCATAGTCCGTATCCTTCAATTCTTGAACCAATTGAATTTTATAGGCTTTTAGATGTAAGTCTTTCTTTAAAATCGAATGTAAAGACGATTTTTTGATGTTCAACGCTTGGCTTCGCTTTCGGATGGATAAAGACGGATTTTGACGAACCGACGCCTCAACTTCTTCAATTGTTTCTTCATCGCGAACTGAACGAGGACGACCAGAGTTTTGAATTTTAACTGTCGCACCTGTATTCTCGAACATCCTGATTCATTTCCTAATGCTATCGTCACTTGGCGCGTGGCGTGTACGATATTCCGCACGATAGAGACGTTGAGCAGTCACTATCGAATCACCATTACGATAATACGCTCGTACGCAAAATGCGCGATGCCTCCCCGAGTACTGTTCCATCGTGACTAAAACTCCACAAAATGGCGGACGCCACGAACCCCTCCCCGCACCCTTTAGACGCCCCGTTTCGAATATGGCGCGAAAACAAATACCCGATACCCTTTCTGGACACCTTGTACAATTTTTTTTATTGTTATTAATTATTATCTTTTAATTAACGCAAACGAAATACTATTTTATATAAATATAAATAATTGAGTCAAAATAATAAATTAATAGTAGATAGCTTTTATCTCAACAAAATTTTATCACGTTAAAAAACCAACAGCCAGATTTATTGTCTTTATTATTATCATAGAAACTAAGATTATAATCAAGAATAATTATTTCTACATACACATAAAACTTGGGGTTCAAGGTAACGACGTTTGGAGACGGTGGTGACCTATAACAACATTATTCCGAAGCTCATGTTTTTAATGTAATTAACTGGTATAGTAACCACGAAACATAATTTTAGCGCAAATTCAGATTTGTTCCCACAAAACTTGAATTTTTAAATTAAGTAAAAAAGATCTTTGTTTATTATAGATGTCATTATAATATTACGATCAAAGGTGCAGATATACTAGCTCAGATGAACCGTGTAAATATTTTGCACAATAAGTAATGTCCAAAAACTTACAGTTCTCATGTTATTGTATATATTAATTCGTGAAGCAAAAGCTTTCTACCCCTTTTTAAGCGTATTGCATGCACGGAAGACTGTGAGATTTGGCATGGTTAAAGTTTATAAGGAGAAGGAGTGCACAAACCTAAAATTTATCTATAATATCTGTTACTAATATTGTTAAATAAAATAATTTAATACTGCGAATGCTAAACCGACCAGTGCCATTAAACTTAGACCCTCCAAAATATTGACATTGTCACTCAACGAAAAGTGACAGCAAGTTATGTAGATAACACTCATTGTTTAGGTTCATGAATACTGCAAATGACAAAAAGAAAAGAGTCTATAACCAAAAAGTTGATGGTCGAATTTCGACCTTAGGGGGATTGCTAGTTTAAATAAATCGTTCGGTTCGGGAGCACAATGAATATGACCATTACGTTATGATTACATTTTATTACTCTGTCTACATTCAGTCCTTAATTAAATACCATTCATATTCTAATCCTACTAATAGATACTACTTCTTAAATATATGGCGCCTTGGACACATTTTCATAAGCATCAACGGGGTGGTCTACCCAAAATGGAAAAAATATGGCAATTGGGCAAAAAAGATTGGTGACGTCTGGTTTGATATATCAAATAATCGGATTAAATTCTAGACAGCTTTACCTAGAGGCATGCACGGTTCAATGGACTGTATTGTGGTGAGGTCTGAACTCTGAAGGGCTCTCGGGACTCATTGATATGCGGCTCGTAACCTGAATCTGTCGGGAGACGTTGTTACTTTACCTAGTTAACACGATATTTTATAGGGCACTTTCAAAAACGGGTTATTCTTTAAACCAGAGAATAAACGTTTTTTTTATAGTAGCACTGCCAATTAACGGTACCGCCTCATTAGCCTAGTGGTCTTAAGCGCGACTGCTATGATCGAGGTCCTTTGTTCGATATCCAGGTCGAGCAAAGTGTTATTGGGTTTTTCTATGAAAATTCTCAGTAGCAGCTCGAAGTTTGGCTTTGTGCCCGATTAATGGCAATAGGCTCGCCCTCTATTACATGGGACCTAAAAACATACTCGGCGAATTGTGGGTGTACATTAGTACACCTCTGCCTAGCCTTCTGGGATACAGGCGTGATGGTATGTCCCTGATGGTGAGAACATTACAATCCTAACACAACGGCAACCACTGAGAGATCGACTATCCATCTAAGGTCGCCGCTGTCATGCTGGTATGCATAAATTTAACTGGATATGTACAGGCTGATCCCGAAACGCAACACGCATAAGCGAGTCACTATGACGGACTTTCCATCACGTACATCGTGCTCGCGACCCAGTCGGGCAAAACAACCCTACCACCCCGCTATCGCCATTACCTCGTTCGTTATTTAGCAGGGTGCAGGTGAGGGCTTGGGCATCTCGGATCTAAACATGTAATTCGACACCTTTAAATAATAACACAATTATAATCAAAATGGATCGTGGAAATTTAAGAGATAAGAAACTAATTATTTTTACTAATATCATTTTTAACACCAGACGCAAACAGACGGGTGTTACAAATTTTACATGTATATCTGTTAGTGGAATCATAGAGCTCCCAAACGGATTGACTAATTTTGATATATTTATTTTTTGTTTCAAAGGTTTCCTGGTCGAATGAGTGTTCTTAGTTATGATTTAAAAACTCTGTCCGGTCGTTTACGGTTTTCATATCTTTTTTTATTTATTAATTTGGACCGCCAGTGGTCAGTGCCTTAAACACAATTATAGAAGAAAAAAAGAAAAATACAATTTCAAGGATAAAATGCGCTAGGCCTTTTAAGGCAATCACGATAATATGTATGTAATTATTTGGAAACAAAAAAAAAATTATAAACAGAAATTATTAGATATTATGTTAATTAACTAAGTATTGGTCCTTACATATGAAATTAGCGTTTTATATGGTAAAAGTAAAATGAAAAAAATATTATGAAATTATACATTTAATCAATCGAACTATGTACCATTATTATCTATGCACTTTCGCCATTTTCAAAGGTAGTTCATTGATTTCAATGCTGAAAAAGTTGTGGGTGCAAGAATCAATAAAATATTTGAAGTCAGTTTGGACAGCCTCATCGGAATTTAATTTATTTTCCTTGCAAGAAATTGTCCAAATTCGGAAAAAAAGTGGTAATCTTTTGGAGCAATGTCCGGGGAATATAGTGGGTTTCGGAGATATTCCAACCGCAGTTCCTGTAATTTAGCGACCGTCGGTCGTAAAGTATGGGGTCTAGAGTTGTTCTGAAGCAGCAGTGGGCTTGAGATATTGACCAGTCTCGGTTGTTTAACGGCTAGCTTTTCCATCACGGTTTGCAATTGTTGACAATACAGATCTGCCGTTATCGTCTGGACAGATCTTACGAAGCTGTAGTATATGACACCAGCACTGGTCCAACAAACACTCACCAGTACCTTTTTTAGAGACGACTATCGCTTGGGACAGGATTTAGCCGGTTTTCCTGGGTTCAACCACTGTGATGAGCGTTTCTAATTGTCGTAAAGGATCCATTTTTCGTCACAAGTAACAATACGATTCAAAATTCCCTCGGTATTGTGACGGTTGAGTAATGTAATGCAGAACTCAATAGGTGTTTATTGGCGTGCTTCAGTCAATTCATGCGGTATCCATTTCTCGAGCTTTTTCACTTTTCCTGTTTGTTTCAAGTGAAATAAAATTTTTTATCACTCACACCGAAGCCTGCCGCTAACTCTGATGTGGTTTGCGAATGATCCGCTTCAACGATCACCTTTGATTTTCATTTTCAACTAGGGTCTCCGGCCGTCCACGGGGTTTGTTTCGTAGATCAAAATTTCCAGAACGAAAACGTTGGAACCAAAAACGTACCGTGTTTTCTTTTACAGTAGCTTTCCCATACACATCATTAATCCTTCGAGCTGATTCTGCAGCGCTGATGCCACAGTGGAACTTATATTCGTAAATAAGGCGATATTTTAAATTTTCTATTGTGTGAAAAGAACGATGTTAAATAAAAATATAATGGTGCGAAAACAAATGAATAACTAAATTCGAAACACAAATACACAAGCCTAAATTTGGAATAAATTTGAATTTGGAATTTCTAAGCAGACGCCAGATATTTGAGATCAAAGTGAGCAGTTCAACAAAACGCCAATTTCATATTTAAGGACCTAATATTACAAAGTATAAAATTTTCTAGTTGATGAAGCGATGTGAACTACTTTCACAGATTTGATCGATTCGAAATTTGGTATCCTGTTAATATTTCGATGATATTGCAAGAACATGGTTACCTTAAATTGATGCTACAGAGTGCAGCATCAACTGGAAGCTATATGATACTCTACATACAGCCGAAGTATCATGTTTGGGCTGTCAATGAATGAGTAATTTACCTTATTATTATAAACATTTATTTTGTTTCCATTCGTCTATGTACGAGTATATAGGTAGCCCTTTTAGCTTTTGAAAAGTATTTCATTATTTAACACAAACTATTTATAAAAAATATTTAATAGAATTAAAAGATTGTTATGTCGTCTAATCTGCAAAGTTAGAATTTTTTTACTTTTTAAAATGATATTGAATTTAAACGCAATTTTGCTATGATTTATGCGAAAAGTAAATTACACAATTTATTTACAGAAGTAATGTGATATTAAGAAAACCAATAAACATTTATAAAGTTTGTACATTGAGTGAATAATAGGCGTGTGAATTTCTAATGTATGAAACGTTATTTCATTATGTTATTTTTCTATATTTCTAAATGAAAGCTGAAATAAAAGAAAGTCTGCCTTATTACCCTAGAGGTCGTAAGCGCGACTGCTATGCTCGAAGCCCTGGGTTTGATTCCCAGGTCGAGCAAAGTGTTATTGGGGGTTTCTGTGAAATTCTCAGTAGCAGCTCGGAGTTAAACTTTGTGCCCTATTAATGGCAATAGGCTCGCCCCCTAATACATAGGACCTAAAAATACCCGGCGAACTGTGAGTGTACATTAAGTACACCTCTGCATACTAAACCTTCAGGGATACAGGCGTAATGGTATGCTATATTATGTGCGTATGACTCAGTCATATTTTTACACAATAATAATAAAAAAACAGAAAATGTGAAATATTTTTTTCTCAAAAACGGCTTAATTTCTCGAATCCACAAAATGATCGAAAAGGTACGCCATATTGATAATAATAAAAAAAACGTTTTTAAAATGTAAAAACAAATTTTTTTCAATGTTGTTGCCCTTGAAACAACAGAAACGAAGCTTTATTCAATTACTTTATAAGTGCACATAACATAAAATATTCAAAACAACAAAAAAGGTAAGATAAAAAAAAAATCAAATACTCCATAATATTAAAAAAATAATTGTAAACTATTTTGAAAAAGTATGCTTTCGTATTTTAAAATATAAACATTATTTATTCATATAATGATTAAATCTGAGTCAATTTTTGTTCTTTGTATTATAAAAGTACTTTTACATCATTTAAATGACTAATCTTCGTCACTATCTTCGTCAATAACGATGGTAATATTGCCTTTATCAAATAAAGTGTTGAGTATTGAATTTGGTCCGGGGATTTTAAGACAAATGGAATAAAATAGAATAGAAAAGAATAGAATAATTATATATTTAACAGATTATATAACACATGAATAATTATGTTGACGACAGTAGGTACTAGTATAAACTGTGCTACAGTCGACAACGATTGATATACTAATTGGTAACATTAACATAGGAGAAAAATAAAGGAAGCAATAATTAAAATATTAAAACAGAAAGAAATAAGAAAATATATGTTTCAGTGAAAATACTTCATGTATCTATAAGTACAAAATGAATAGTTAATTTATTCAAGAAGTGGTTGTATGTTTGTAAGAAGTTTTCTCGGTAACTACTGATGCGATTATGAAAACTCTGTTGCTAATATAAAGCATTAACGCTAATTGACATAGACAATTTTTTTTATTGTTATTAAATATTATCTTGTTATTAACGCAAACGAAATACTATTTTATATATAATAAATATCATTAATTGAGTCAAAATAATAAATTAATAGTAGATAGCTTTTATCTCAACAAAATTTTATCACGTTAAAAAACAAACAGCCAGATTTATTGTCTTTATTATCATCATAGAAACTAAGATTATAATCAAGAATAATTATTTCTACATACACATAAAACTTGGGGTTCAAGGTAACGACGTTTGGAGACGGTGACCTATAACAACATTATTCCGAAGCTCATGTTTTTAATGTAATTAACTGGTATAGTAACCACGAAACATAATTTTAGCGCAAATTCAGATTTGTTCCCACAAACTTGAATTTTTAAATGAAGTAAAAAAGATCTTTGTTTATTATAGATGTCATAATAATATTACGATCAAAGGTCCAGATATACTAGCTCAGATGAACCGTGTGAATATTTTGCACAATAAGTAATGTCCAAAAACTAACAGTTCTCATGTTATTGTATATATTAATACGTGAAGCAAAAGCTTTCTACCCCTTTTTAAGCGTATTGCATGCACGGAAGACGTGAGATTTGGCATGGAGTTTATAAGGAGGAGTGCACAAACCTAAAATTTATCTATTATATCTGTTACTAATATTGTTAGATAAAATAAATTAATACTGCAAATGCTAAACCGACCAGTGCCATTAAACTTAGACTCTCCAAAATATTGACATTGTCACTCAATGAAAAGTGACAGCACGTGATGTAGATAACACTCATTGTTTAGGTTCATGAATACTGCAAATGACAAAAAGAAAAGAAGAGTCTATAACCAAAAAGTTGATGGTCGAATTTCGACCTTAGGGTGATCGCTAGTTTAAATAAATCGTTCGGTTCGGGAACACAATGAATATGACCATTACGTTATGATTACATTTTATTACTCTGTCTACATTCAGTCCTTAATTAAATACCATTCATATTCTAATCCTACTAATAGATACTACTTCTTAAATATATGGCGCCTTGGACACATTTTCATAAGCATCAACGGGGTGGTCTACCCAAAATGGAAAAAATATGGCAATTGGGCAAAAAAGATTGGTGACGTCTGGTTTGATATATCAAATAATCGGATTAAATTCTAGACAGCTTTACCTAGAGGCATGCACGGTTCAATGGACTGTATTGTGGTGAGGTCTGAACTCTGAAGGGCTCTCGGGACTCATTGATATGCGGCTCGTAACCTGAATCTGTCGGGAGACGTTGTTACTTTACCTAGTTAACACGATATTTTATAGGTCACTTTCAAAAACGGGTTATTCTTTAAACCATAGAACAAACGTTTTTTTATAGTAACACAGCAAATTAACGGTACTGCCTCATTAGTCTAGTGGTCTTAAGCGCGACTGCTATGATCGAGGGTCTGGGTTTGATTCCCAGGTCGAGCAAAGTGTTATTGGGGTTTTCTGTGAAATTCTCAGTAGCAGCTCGGAGTTAGGCTTTGTGCTCGATCAATGGTAATAGGCTCGCCCCCTATTACATAGGACCTAAAAATACCCGGCGAACTGTAAGTGTACATTAAGTACACCTCTGCATACTAAACCTTCGGGGATACAGGCGTGATGGTATGCTATATTATGTGCGTATGACTCAGTCATATTTTTACACTCATACATATTATGTTTAGCTAGTTCTCTCCATTTTACGATTATTCAGTGTAGGTCCCTCCTTAACTGAACTTGCAACCGCTATTTACAAGCAGACTCTTTTATTTTTAGTCGGTAAAGAACCTACTAAGTACACGCTGACGTCATTAATAACGTAGAAAATTAATTTTAAGACTTATTTAATTTATATGTTAGACGTAAGAAAAATGACTATATCTTATCGAATATTAAGAGGTCGAACAAACCAAGGCATACTATGTCTGGTTCCTGTAACGTCGAGACATCCCGGTGCCAAATTTTATAGGTAAATGAACTTTGGTTCTCAAGGTCTACATAGTTCTCTGTAGTGTGAATATTTGTTTTCTTTGTTTTACGCTATAACTAAGCCTACAATAGGGACTTAATCTATATAGACGCCATAACATATCGATAGGTGTGTGCAGACAGTTTCAAATTGAGGTTTGTAGTTACAAACCAAGTGAGCATTAGAAAACGGTCTTCTGTCATACTATGGTTTCATCGTGATGCTTATCTTCACCGAAAGCGGAGACTTGTTGCAGGGCTAGAACGAAAGAGTGTCCTCTCCACACTACGTCGGCAAATCGCTTTAAAATTGACATTTGTTCTTTTTGCGATTCTTTTAGTAAAACTATATCGAAAAATTACCGTGAATGTGATGTGCTTATCTACAAGTTACAACGACCTTTCGCGATAACAATACGTTTGCAATCTAGTCGAGTAATATTTCAAATCCGTGGAATCGCATTTCCTTTAGGGCGATGTTACATTAAATCACTATTAATTATATTATTGTATAATTTTATTTGAATATTTTATTGTAATTGTACTTTATTATTTCATTTTCGATGACACATAGGTATGTTATAATAAATCACAAATAATAATATTTCTCGACTGACATAATAAAATTTAATAAGGACATTACATTCAATGAAATTGCGATTTGCAATACCGTAAACGGTTTCTATAAAGGCATGTCTATCACTATTTCAAATATTCAAGTCCGGTGAAGCTGTAAAAGCCGTCAGAGGCTCCAGGGTCCCTAAGGCTAACAGTATAGTCAGATATAAAAAAATAATCAAATGTAGCTTGACAAAATACGGGTATCTGGTGGTTTTGGAGCTGAGAAAACAGTATCACTAGGGTATGCTCGCGTGGTCCACTTACGAAGGTCGTTCGCCAGTTATTTTAAATATAAAGATGGTATTTTTTGCAAGGTACCATAATTATTTTTCTAAAATAAAAGTAGTCTAAGTTACTCTTCATAAAATTAACTATCTGCCAGTGAAAGTACATCCCAAGTAAAATCGGTCCAACCGTTTTGCAACCCGGAACCCGGAACAAGCAGACAGACGGAAAAAAAATTGTTTTCTTTTTTGTTATAAGTACTAAGAACTGTATATACTTCCATATACATTTAGTAACAAGCTGTTATTTTGACATTACAAACAGACACTTCAATTTTATTAATTGTATAGATATACAATGTTGATGTGTATGGAAGAAATAGCCAGGGCAGACGAAAATTGATATATTATTATTTTCTTACTTAAGAAAATTTATCGTAGAAACTGATATGTAAAACCGGTGTGAATGCATGAAAGGGTTAATAAATCTAACGGAAACCAAAAATGTTGATAGATTTGTTCCATTCTTTCTGCGTGTACCAGTAGGAACATGTCTTGATGATGAATTGATAGAAGAAAATACGTTTATACTTTTATCAAAGTTTCAATAAGTACAGGATAGTCTCGAGGAATAGTTTGATCTTGTAATTGTAATTTAATCATTGCGATAAAACTTATTATTATGAAAATAATGGTATGAATAACTGCGTACTTATAGGTGAAACTTATATAGTTATCCTCACATCTTTCAAGCTGTGTCAATAGCATTATATGACTATATGTCGACATACGTAGCTAATTAGGAATGTATCGAAGCCAGCCTTGAAAACAAACCTAGTCCACGGTCAATTCGATAATAATGATTCTCTAAAAATATCACAAAATCGATAACACACTGGGGACTCGTAACAAGTTCGAAGGTTTCCTAACGTTCCCTTTGAAATCGTAAAGAAAAATTGCTACGATAAAGTCGCTGACATAATTTCTCCTGAAGGCGTGTCGACGTAATTTATAAGAATTGACCCCAAGGCCGATAACAAACTTAGCTATTATTGGAAGTTGAATTATCCGAAAACTGTTTCACGAAGAATATCACAAAATCACATATTAACACTTATTCCATTGATTTGTACGATGGTAGTCATTGAAAAATAATTTAAGTTTAAACACTTGCCTATTCTGTCACCTTTTATGAAAAAGATGCTCAGCCTCATCTGAGCGAAAGAAACACGAAACCTGACTACACACATCCGCGAGCGTGTGCGCTGTCCGCACACTGTCTTCTCACTATCAACTTACATCTGAAGACAGTGAAGCCTACTCCAAACCTTAGTCCGTAACGCTGCAACGACAGAACGTAATGTAGCAAAACAAAAATCCGTTGACAATTCACGCATCGATAAACATGAACGATACGGCGAGTTTAAGAAAACAAAAACAAAACAGCCGAACAGTTTCTAATCACGCGATCAATAATATTCGATTACGGAGCACTGCACAGTTACGTTCTCAGTTACGCGGAGGATCGTGTGTGTACGTCTCGCGTGCTTGTTTTGTATTAATTGAGGTGATTACCTCGAAATCCGAAGCACTGCATAGTTCTGCGCACGCGGCAGCAAGCGCCCGCCGCGACCAAACTGACACTAGTGTTGTCGGGCTCCGACATAGCATCACCTATGACATACGCCCTTTGTACCACATTCAATAAACTATACACACTTGTTGCTGTATCACGAATACGGAATAATTACGGTTGACAGTAACAACGACGCGCTCGAAGTTTCTGCTACGAAGCGCGCGACAAACCGCAACTGGTGATTTTGTAATGTCGAAATGGGTAACGTTATCGACAGCTCTCGAGCAATCGATGAGATAACACTTGAATTGTACTGAGATGAGGTCTATCTGATAGTTCGGATTATGACTGTTGAACTATGAAGTCAGCGGGGTATATCTGGTCGTATTATTTTCCGTGATAACAAATACCAACGGAGCGTACTTATCTGCAGATGTTAACTATAAAAAAATTAATGCTTTATTGTACAAATTTTAAATAAATCAAGCCATATGTAGGTAATCTGAACTTTATTTCGTAAATCTGTATGTAATAAATAATGTCGAATATAAACATTTAAAAGGAGAAGAAGCTTTGAAAATTGTATTGTTTGTAGTGGAAACAAACATCCGAATCGTTCTGTTCCGATATCGAGACAAACTGGGCCACTGCGGAGCGGAATCCAAGCAAACAGACTGGAACGACGATGTTTAAAAACTGGAGTTTCTGACAGGACTGACAAGATAATGATGGTTGTTTATCGGCCGGAATTTCCTATAAAAACTTTATATCAAGGCCTAAAAAATTTGAAATAATATTAATTTATTTTGAAAACAACAACTTTAATAATTATAATTAAGGTTGTTTGTTGCTTTTACATTAACGGTATCTAATTTCATAGAATACAATTGAAACGTTATAATATCTGGGCGAGCACTTCGCATTGTGGATTGAAGAAACAGTGTATCTAACTAGATAATTTGCAAAGTAGAACATTACCTAAATACAAAATCCATATCGTTACATACAGCCGTTTCCGAGAAACCAATTAGATATACATAAATATACTAAGTTTTCCCGCGACTTCGTGTCTGCGTGTTTTTCGTATTAAGTTCGCGATCGGTTCAGAGGTTTTGTCGTAAAAAGGCAACAAACAACCAGACAGTTTATTTTGCGTTTGTAATATTAGTGTTAAATAAAATTGTAAATGTTAAATGTACAAGAATTATTCATTTAATAGTGTTAGCTTATTAATATAGTGATGACAGAAATCATTTGAACATTTTCTTTAATGCTTGGATGTATTGGAAAATGACGTTATCGTATTTCACTAGATGAAATTCATGATGATAATGTATTAGCAGTATTATTTGTACTTATAGTGTACTAACGATGTCTCGCGGTGTCGTACGAGTTTATTACGCAGTAATTATTTTATTTTTGCTAATATTATTAACAATTCTTGTAGCCTTTTAAATGAGGAATTACTGTAAGTCCCGTGTACAAAATTTCTTTACAGCTGATTGGGAATTAATTTTTTTTTTTTTTTTACAATCTTTAAAAGTATTACTGTGCTGATGATTCTTATAGTCTATCAATTATGAAATTACGTAGAATATATTATACTTAATTCTGGTGTAGTTTTTTTTTTAAAGATCGGTCAAGTTTTTTTGGATGAAATCCAGATATACAGACAGACAGACAAAAACTTTAAAAATATCATATTCGTGATAATTATTCTTTAAAATAGATGTCTATCAGGAAATTAAAAAAAAAATATGCATAAATAGAATTATTAATACAGATTACGACATCATGGTTTGGAAACACCGAATGCCTTTGTTTAATTCAATAATTGAAACACAAAAACACGGCCACTGTCACACAAAAACAATAGCATTGCCATGAGAAAGTAAACATAACTTATCGTTCATACGCCGAAACAATCGGCGTAGACGGGAAACAATCTGAATCAGAACTCTTGATATAAAAGTGAGACTATGAATACTGAATGACTGAACAAAAACTGAAAGATATAATGTAGCAACGGCTAATACCGCGAGATACAATTTAATTCCAATAAAACAACGAACTAGGGCATGGTCATTTAAAAACGATTGTACTAGATTCATTTGTATTTGGACAGATTTTGCATGATATTAATTTATGAACTACTCCTTAAATAACTATAACCTATTAGTTCTGTCTATATATGTAGCTTTTTTTTTTTCAAATTCCCTGATAAACTTCTATTATCAAGGTTGAATTAATAAGACATTCAACATTTTTTTGCCTGCCGGTGTGTATATCTGGATTTAACTCAAAAATGGCTTCACTAATTTTTATGAAATTTTGTACAGGGGTAGTATAAGTCATTCCTCAATTGATAAGTTATATGAATTGGCAATAATATGAGTTAAAAAAAATATCATAACATGATATTTATCATAAATTTAATAGTAAGAAGCAATTTTAACAGACTAGCCGCCTCATCATCATCATCATCATCAGCCGGCTAGTCTGTTCCAATCAATTGCTTCTTATTATTATATTTTTGATAAGTAATAGTACATTATTGCAAAGGCCGTGAAATAGTCTCGCCTACGGCTTGGCCTTCAAACTCATACTCGACCTGCAATTGCCATTTCCGCCGAGGCTAGTGCTTTTCTCAAACATGCATAGAAATATTGTCATTATTTTCGAAAAAAGATCACGCGAAGTATCGAATTTACAGACAAAGAAAATCAAATCCATTGCAGGAGCGTTTTTTGAATTTGGAACATTACAACGCTCCAGCAATGTTGTATGAAACGGCGTGCTGGGGTTATTAAATACTCTTTGATTGGATCTCTTTTATTATTCTTGGCATGTCCGTAAATTCAATACTACACGTGTTCTTTTTTTAAAAAATAATGACAATATTTCCATGCATATTTGAGAAAATATTATCTATGTAACGAAGTAAGGATATTAGGGTTATGTTACGATGAGGCTGACACATATGCAAATATCATGAAAGCCTCTAAAATTGAAGAATAAACAAAACGAAAATAATGATTGCTTATTAAAAATGTACAGATCCGCGAGGCATCGCTAGTTATATATGTAAAATACCTTTCTTTTTTAAATTTATAAGAACCGAGTGAAAGATCAACTGTTTTAACAATTTTTTTTACAGCACGGTACGTACACTGCGTTAAGAACTTAGATTATGGAATTTCCATGCAGCAATAATTAATAAGGTAAATATTTAAAGTAGCTAACACTCACATATTTAAATTTATTTACACGTTTGAATATTGAGGGCACATAGGTATACTTTACGCCAGTCTCGTGTTTATTTTTGGTCTATCTGGTTTATTCTTAGGATATATGAAATCTATAGCAAATGCTATAGTTATATAACCTAGTAAAAATATAATAATTTTTATTTGTGACAGACAACGTTTTGATTTTAAAAAAACATACTATACGGCATGAATTTTCTTCCCATGAATATTGTAAGTAGCTCGTAGCAAAGGCTGTTTATGGAAGTGCCTTATTTTTTGCAGCTAAACTTTATTAAGCCCACGTCACACTTGACATCTAAATAATCTACATGGCTTATGATTCATTTAGAGATATTCGTCTGTTTTTTCGAACAGACTAACTAACGGTGTTGCCCTGAGGGGCCTTAACATTTAACCGGACTTTGGGCGAGCGCCTCAGCCCAAATGGCAACCGGGCTTTTGCCTTGCATGCGACTCTTCGAATCTATGTTTCTACTGTGAAAATTTATTAAAAACCAACGTAAATCGTTTGTTAGTTTATCTTGTTGGTTCTTTGGCTTGTTAATTTATACAACTGTTTGAAAATGAAAATAAAATAGCTGATATTCTGTTTTATTGCGTTCGTCTTCATTGTAACAAAGACATTGTTCCCTTCTGACACATGTTATCAATTCTTCATTTTTGATAAGATTTTCTTGTGGAATGTTTAACATTATTTTTAGTACATGACCTTGATAATGGACTTATTTACGTTAACGATAATATGTATCCGAATGATGTGGTCCAAATTCGATTGAGATTAATTATCGCTTTGTATAAGTATTAAACCTTCTGACTAATGAGTAATGACTGGTCATATTATTAAACCTATTTATATTAAATTATATTGTAATTTTTTGTAATGAGGAGAAATAATCTAGGTCATTATTTCTCCATTCTATGTGACTGTAATTCATTTTTACGGCTAACATTCCATTTGCTATAGAGGTAAATTTATAAGAAGAAACTTCAATAGTTCGCTTCATTAAAATACTTGCAAATAAATTCAGCCTGTTGTGAAGGCTCTGTAACAATTCGATTTAATTCATCAACTCGTTATAACTCGTAGTTTCTCATAACTGAGCTATAATCCCACACTATTCAAGATTTTCTTTGTACAACATACAAGTTACAACCCATATTAGATTTATATATATACCTATATATACTACATCTATGCAACCCATAAAGTTTTTATTATTAGACGTCGTTTTGTGATCCATATTGGATACAAAAATCGAATACACGGGCCCGATACATTCCATGTTTTAAAATTTATTATTCTATTACATGTAGGTACATAAAACCTTTTTTACCATTGTCACTCGAAAAAGGGCATTTTGTTCATCGATATCAGTGAATAAAATGCCTTTTTACTCACAAGAAAATAAAAACGTTTTAAATTTATAACAAGCACGAATTGTATAGATTATGTATAAAAAAATTGCACGTATAGGTGATAGAAGTGAAACTTTTTGAAATAAAAATCATTGATGGGTTTATTATCATGTGTACGCTGGTCGCGATTTTTATCATATATTTTTTTTCTTTAATTTTTAGTTCAATGGAACGTTAAATGCCTGTATTTTCAAGGCAATAAATGTATTTTCTTTCTTTCTTTCTTTCTTTATAATCCGTTTCATTACCGCATTTACACTGGCTGATCTCTAAGCGCGACAAATCAAAAGTATCACCGCCTAAGAAGTTTTCTCTCAGTCAATGGTACCTCGCCACACTCGGGATTCTACACTAGAATCTTTCGCTGCTCTCGGGATCCAACTCATGCCCTCGAATTAAATTCTCTCTTTTTTCACTTGTTCTATAATCTAACTATTTAATGATTTTTTCGAGAGTATTCGTATGCATTTAAATAGTCTTTTTAATACATAATAATAAATATATACCACTCATACTCTTTTTAATGCATAATAATAAATATAGCCTTAATTTCAATTGGTTGTTTTTGGGATTAAATTATTAGTTTTTAGGTTTTGCTTATGATTTAAACAAGTATTTTTTATAATATATACATGTCAGGGATTACAAAATATCCGTGGTTATTTTATTTATTTATCTGCAACACATAATAACATCATAGACAGCCGAGCTATGGATAGACTGTGACACCACATCTAAGTTGTCAGTTTTTAAAAAATGATGAAAGCTGTCAGTAGTGCGTTCGATTGAGTTTGACTCACTTCATCTCGAGACAGCGCCCGCGCCAGGTGTGCGCACTGACTAAATAAAAACCGAAATGGCGGATGCCTCCAGCGAACACATAGATGCCAATCTTTTCCCATCTGCGACAGCAGCGGTGGGATCGCTTCCAAAATCACCCTGTGAGCCTACCGCAACGTCAGCTACTCAAAATCAAGGATATTTTACGTCGGAATACGAAGCTCAAGAAAATGTTCCGGCAGGATCTTCGACTTTAAGAAATGATGAACTCGGAGCACCTCCGTCGGAATTATGGGCGAAATTCTTTCAAAATATGATGGCAGGCTTTCAGAACTCTAATCAGAAATCTTCAACTAGCGCCGCAGAACTAAGAAAGCTAAAGGCAAGTGAAATTTATCTACCGCCGTATGATCCTGACCAGTGTCAGTTTACTGCAGCTCAGTGGTGCGAAGAAATCGAACACCATAAGAATAACAACTCGTGGACGGACTACGAAACTAGAAATGCAGTCTTTACTCACTTACAAGGACGTGCAAAAAAGTGGGCAGCATGCTCGTACACTCTGTGCAAGACTTGGGAGGAGTTAAAGGAGCGACTTACTCGACAATTCGTTACAACAAGAAGGTTCTACGACTTGTTTCACGATATGGTGGAGTACAAGAGCGACCAGGCGACAACGTACATCGAGTATTCAACCAACAAGTTGGCGCTAATCGATCGACTAGGTACCGGTTGGGGTGAGTCCAACAAGATCGAAGTGGTAATCTCCGGCATAACAGACATTCAGGTACGTACAGACATGCTCAAAAATACTCCAACGAATTTTGTGGCACTTGATAGACATTTGAGTACGTACCCTAATATTAAGAATCTTAAGCGATATTTTGATAAGACTCAGAATGAACATGATTTTTCTTTTAAGCGTCCTAAAATTAGTGATAAGCCTACCGAACGGCGCTGCCATTATTGTAACAAGATAGGCCATTTGAAACGTCACTGTTTATTGTTGCGCAAAAATAATAAAAATGAGAGTACTACCCTTATTACATCTTCAGATAAATCGAACGATAAAACAGTTATTGTTCAATGTACTTATTGTCGTAAGCTTGGACATTCTGAATCAACTTGTTTTACGAAACAACGCGCTGACAAATCAAAAGATTTTAAAGAAACCAAATTGCAAACAAAATCTGTCAATATTTGTTCACCCTCTAACGATTCCTTGATTGAAATACGCGTCGGTGACTATATTTTACTCGCATTGATTGACAGCGGTTCAGAATGCTCGCTTATTAAAAAAGAAATCGCTGATAGTTTACCAGATAGGAAAGAGATCTCGTTTACCCGCCTCTCAGGTATTGGCTCTGTACCATGCTTTTCGTTACGAAAAATGACAACACATGCTGAGTTTGACGGGTTCCATACTGAAGTGACGTTCGTTATTGTTGACTCACATTTATTAACTCATGACGTGATCTTAGGTAGAGAAATATTTAAAACACCTGGTTTGGTTTTCACTCTCAATAGCAACGGGGCGAAAATAGAACGCGACCTAAGTGTCAATATGTGTATTGTTCAAAACAAAACACGTGCGGAATTCGAAAACATTAATACGGATTTGACTGATCAATGTGACATTGATAGATTGAAGTCTATATTGGACAAACATAAAGATAACTTTGCTAGTGGCAATTCTAACTCGACTGTTAGTACAGGGGAAATGCAAATCAAACTTAAAAATCCTGATAAAATTGTTCAACGTCATCCATACCGGTTAGCTCCTTCTGAACGAGTTGTAATGCGTCAAATAATAGCTGACTTAGAGAGTAAAAATATAATACGTGAAAGTTCCTCACCTTTTTCGAGTCCCGCTTTGTTAGTCAAAAAGAAAGATGGAACTGACCGACTCTGTGTAGACTACAGGGAGCTTAACTCCAATACCGTACGCGATAGCTACCCTCTACCGTTGATTTCGGAACAAATTGATTCTCTCGGGCAAGCATCTTATTTCTCGAGTTTAGACATGGCTTCTGGGTTCCATCAAATTTTAATGTCATCCCAGAGTGATATTGAAAAAACCGCGTTTGTTACGCCCGATGGTGTGTGGGAATATTTAAAAATGCCCTTTGGCCTTTGTAACGCACCTTCCGTTTACCAGAGAGCCATCAATAAGGCTCTAAAAGGACTTAAGGATAAAATAGCACTCGTTTATATGGATGACGTCCTTGTGTACTCAAAAACAAAAGAGGAAGGGTTTCAAAATTTGGAGCAAGTGTTATCGACCTTGTCTGAGGCTGGTTTCACATTTAACTGGAAAAAGTGTACCTTTCTAAAGTCTTCAGTGGAGTATCTGGGCTATGTAGTCAGCGATAATACCATCAAACCGAACCCTGAGAAGGTAAAGGCTCTAGCTAATGCCCCTCTACCAACATGCGTAAAGGAGTTACGGCAATTCAACGGTCTCGCTGGTTACTTCAGAAAGTTTGTGCCTAATTTCTCCTCAATCATGGCACCCTTATACTTTCTTACAAAAAAAGACGCTAAATGGAATTGGACAGACGAACATAAAAAAGCACATGCTATAGTGATAGGGTATCTAACCTCCGCGCCCGTATTGACGATTTTTGATCCTAAGAAACCAATCGAACTTCATACCGACGCAAGTTCGATTGGATATGGGGCAATTTTATTTCAAAAGGTTGACAATCAGCTCAAAGTCATCGGCTATTTCAGCCAAAGAACAACCGATGTCGAAAGCAGATACCACAGCTATGAGTTAGAAACCCTAGCTGTTTTTAAAGCATTGAAACATTTTCGGCACTATCTGCTTGGTAGAGAATTCAAGGTCATAACAGACTGTAATGCTTTAAAAGCATCGCGTCATAAACGTGAACTTTTACCTCGCGTTCACAGATGGTGGGCTTACATGCAAACTTTCGACTTTGAAATCGAATATCGAAAGGGTGAAAGAATCCCTCACGTGGACTATCTCAGTCGAAACCCCATTAGCTATAAAGCGGTAAATGTTGCACGTGTAAATGATGAGTGGTTACAGGCCGAACAGAGGCTGGACCCTGATATTAAGAGGATCATCGAATCTGTTGAAAATGACACACTTGATGCCAGTCTTAGATCATCATACACCTACAAGGACAATCTCCTTTTCAGAAATTTCCAAGTAGATGGGAAGACTATAAGCCGCATTATGATTCCAAAAAATTTTCGGTGGCAGATAATCCAAAGATTCCATGAGGAATTAAAACATCTCGGATGGGATAAAACTTTAACGAAAATAAGGGAGCATTTTTGGTTCCCTAAAATGACCTCATCTGTCAGGGCATACGTGGACCACTGTTTGGCGTGTAAAATAAATAAGAACCCTTCCGGTAAAAAGCAATCTGCCTTACATCCGATAGATAAAATTGCAGAGCCATTTCATACTATTCACATAGATACGACCGGTAAACTGACGGGTGGAAAGGCTGCCAAAGAGTATGTCATTGTTATTGTCGATGCTTTTACAAAATTTTGTTATCTTACCGCAGTTAAAGACTTAACTTCACGATCGGCCTGTGAAGCTCTTCAAAATTTCGTTCACATATTCGGAACGCCTAAACGGATCATTTCTGATCAGGGTACATCTTTCACAGGACAAGATTTTCAAAATCTCTGTAGAGAATGGTCAATTGAATTCCACGAAATTGCAAGTGGTGTTTGCCGAGCCAACGGGCAGGTAGAACGGATAATGTCAGTATTAACTAATTGTTTCTCGGTTGCCGTAAACCATGAAAACAGATCTTGGAAATCTGTTATCGGTGAGGTTCAACTTGCTCTAAATTGCACAGTATCCAAAAGTACAGGCATGAGTCCATTTCAGCTATTAATTGGTTGCAACAAGAGTCCACCAAAATTAAATTATCTCACGACAGATGTTGACTTTAACAATGAAAAGGATCTGATAGAAATAAGACAGTCGGCAAAGGATAGGATGGACGAGCAGGCAAAGAAGGAAAAAATGCGCTATGATGCAAACAAAGCCTCAGTACGTTCTTTTGTTAAAGGCGATTTAGTATTAGTTCAAAAAAACCCTCGTGTGATTAACAAATTAAGCGAAAAGTTTAGTTGGCCATGTAAAATCACAAAAGTTTGCCAAAATGAACGTTACTTGGTTGAGCCATTATCCGGAGGGCGTGGTCAGTACGTTTGTCATGAACGGTTACGTAAATATCCAGCTAGTCTGTCAGAATTATCAGAATGTCTAGGTCCTATAGAATTGAAAGATAATGAATTTTAAATAATCTCACTGAACAACTAATTACTTTACATAGCTTGTTTAATCGGAAACTGATAATAAGGCTAAGATTAGTGTTAGGTACTTAAAAAGAACTAAGGAATCGTTTTATATTTTGTTATAAAGAATAATGTTTATTTTATTTGTTATTGTGTTGATTGTGAATTTATGGATACGTAATGGGCTAATAAACGCCTTACGTTCATATTTTGATCCATGGTGTTTTCTTGATACACTGAAAGCTACGACGCTTTGTGAGATAAATGGATTGAAAGTCTTATCGCTTTGTCCTAGTGTACTGTTGAAAGCTTTTACGCTTTGCAGAAATGTGTACTGAGTTTGATGAAAGCTTCCACGCTTTGTTTTGATGTATTATTGAGTTCTAGATAAGGTTGAAAGCTATTAGAGACGCTTTGCCTGTACAGCTACCATCGGCCTGAAATATGGAAATCAACGCGAGAACGCGCTGACTTGCAGAATGGCCGTGTCAGGGATTACAAAATATCCGTGGTTATTTTATTTATTTATCTGCAACACATAATAACATCATAGACAGCCGAGCTATGGATAGACTGTGACACCACATCTAAGTTGTCAGTTATTAAAAAATGATGAAAGCTGTCAGTAGTGCGTTCGATTGAGTTTGACTCACTTCATCTCGAGACAGCGCCCGCGCCAGGTGTGCGCACTGACTAAATAAAAACCGAAATGGCGGATGCCTCCAGCGAACACATAGATGCCAATCTTTTCCCATCTGCGACATACACATATATGTAATTGGTTTCTCGGAGATGGCTCCAACGATTTGGATGAAACTTTGTATTTAGGTAAAGTTTTACATTCCAAGTTCACCTAGATAGGTGTTTTTCTTCTCTATTTTTTTGTAAGACACCGAGCATATCTCGGTCGCCCAGATATTAAGTATATTATGGTAGGCTCATTCTTTCACACTAGAATAAGGTAATGTGTTTCGGGTGCGGCATATATAAATAAGCTCATCAGTACACGAGCCTTGTCTGCGCATCCATTGTTTGGGTAACCTCGCTTCTTGCAAATACCATGGACTTGATGAAACAACATATGTTTCCTACTTTTCGTATTCGGACGGGTAAATATAGAATTATTAAACAATTGAAAATACGCTGTAGGTATTTTACGTGTAAATTCATATACAAAGGTTAGTGTGAGGAAACGATAAAAGGAAAACAAACCCATAATTACGAATTTTGCAAAAGTAAAGAAAAAGCAGAATGAGAAATTCGTAATTATGTTCCATAATGTACCAAAGGTAATCTGAATTTGCCATTTTGAATTTGATATTTTGCGATTTATGCTATAGCTGTGCTTGTGCAAAATACGTAATTAGAGGGCAGGTATTAATATAGTATACATACTTATTTAATGACTGGCCTCTAAAAATATTCATTTGCTATCACTTTCTCCAAAAAAAAACTCGTTGAACCAGAAAAACACGACAAGATATTGAAAAGAGTTTTCGGTGGAAATGCAGTGTACCAAGTCATGGTTTTTATTTTTTATTCATATACTTACTTTTTTGATCCTATTTGTATTGTGTATTAATGGTGACATTTTGCGTAAAAACTTTAAAAACCCTTGAAGAGGAAAAAATTATAAAAACGACATTTTTAGAACCCGTTTAGTTGTTGGTTGACAAGAGGTAATCAATCACTTTTTAAGAACCAAATATAAACATTATTTATTTTTTGCAATTAACATAAAGAACCGACGCGGCGACGTGTCGTCGCGTCGCCAAGCGTCCGAATATGCATTTAGTATTAGTTGTAAGTTATTTAAGTAACAACGTTTATTTATACATATAATGGTCAGGTAATACAGCTGAGCCACTTAACCAGACCGCATTGTGGGAGCCGTTATCTAACTTAATGACAGTCGTGGTGAGGAACCAATGCCACTGTTATGTTATACGCTTAGTACTTAGTTTTTACTTTGACTTGTTATTACTAACTTTTGCCGGCGACGTCCACTTTATTGCTTAACAGAATTGTAATTATAGAAATAAAAAAAATGAAATTTTTCATCTGATATAATAACACGATGTGCCTAGAAGAGCTGGCTCTCAAGTGCAGTGCTAGAAGATACTTATAGATGCTGGGCGATAGATTTTAACCTTGAGGGTGGAAACTACCCAGGCGGATATTAGGAAATCACTAATATTTTAATCGTATAGTTAATATACATGTCTCAGAAGATAACTGTAGTAATGGATGTGTGGCTGTGTGTAATATTTAAATACGTACATACGATAATATAAACTAGCGGTCGCCCATGATAATCACAGATAATTGTAATGAGTAAGGTGTCAAAAGTGCTCAACTTGTAATTATTCATATTTGGGGTTAGAGAGATCGTAGTAGTGGACAATAGATAGGAAATCACCTAATTTATCATTAACAATTGATTGATCGGACCGGCACAAGCTAAGAATGAACAGAATCTAAAAAGTGTCCCTTATTTAAAATAATAGAAGGATTTAAAATGTTATAGTAATACTAGCTGTACCCCACGGTTTCACCCGTGTTAATTTTATCCAAGTAATTAATTTAATTATTTAATTCTACCCGCAAGTTTTAAATTTTTCATTATTTCTTAAAATATGTGTACAAATAGCATAGGTACTCCAAAGAGCAAAATTTAACTTCATAAAATTGTCTTTATGATGAAGTAACTTTCGTTTGTAAGCATTAATATGCCATGTCTAAAAATAATGCTTATAAATCACTTTTTAATTTTCAACAAATCTTTGTCACATTTTACCTTATTGAGGCTATGTATAAGAGATAGGCATATGCTATCGCTGACTTTTTTTTAGGTATACTAGGGATCAATATTATTTTAGAACATTGTATTTCCGTATTATTAACGATTACACCATTGCACGCGATTAAAGCAGTTCGGGAGGGCCTCGACTTCCGACTTACGTAACAAAAATCAATATTTAAGGCTATCTGAGAGATGTAGCCTAATCATAAAGATTATATACAATTCCTCGAGAGTCTGGCTAATATATACAAACAGAATTTTTCTAATTCGACTAGTAGCTCCAGAGATTAGCGTGTTTAAACAAACAAACAAACAAAAAATCTTTTCCACTTTATTATATTACTATAGATAGTTATAAAAAGTCGATAGAAACTGGGTGAAACCAATGCGTAAGAAGGTACAAAAAAATTGCGGGTCTTATCATCCACGTTTAGGGAATATTTCGGTGTGTTTGTAAGGCGAAACCTTTTTTTACGTTTATCACCTTTTTATCATGAAGCAATGACGGCTCAGTTGTAGCTTGTACGGACATTACGTCGATTGACGTGAGTTCGAACCACTACAATGAGCTTGACCTTTCGCTGATGGAAAACATCTTGATGAAACCATAGCATGGGTGGTAGGGCATTTTTAATGCTCGCTGGAATACTTGTCACCTATATGATAGCCAGTCTTCCCACTAGGCTTAGATTCTTTTGCTTTCGTGTCGTTGTTAAACCTACGATTTAAAAAGCCACTTTGACCAGTAGGTGGCTACTTCAACGGCGTTGTCTGAGCTATTTATCAGAGAACTCATTGTGCATATGGAAGAGCATGAGGGAAATGTGAGCAAGTGTGGCATGGACTGCACCTGGGCACCACATTTGCACTGCTTGTCACTCTCAGCGATTATGCCCCACCGGCTAAGCTGCAACCAGCAATTTATTTAATAGTAGTTAGTCACTAGGAGGTCGTTTTTCAGCTGCAGGAGTATATTCTGAAGATGGAGCGTGCTCAGCAGTCCATAAAGCAAGGCGATCTTCACTTGTATTACCACTGGATGTTGAGGTGGAAAACAAGAAACTCTTGCGGCTTTTCAATCGTCTTTGAGATGGTATACTTATATTTACTAGGTTTAGCGTCTTAACATCTTGGGCAAATCGTCACATAATATCAGAAGCTAAATCCTATACAGAATTAAAAACTCGGCATCTATCAAAATGGCACGTATTACATTGTTTAACGCTCTTGACTTCACTGTTAAGGAATCTATGGAATATCATCCTGTACTCACAATTCAACCATTATAGAAGCGTATGTTTTATTAATTTACATTCAATCTTATTGTCCCCATATAAGAACAAGTACATCAATATATTTAAGACTCGCATTTCAAGTGGCCAATGCCACATAGAATGGATTCAGGACACAAGGTTAAAAGTTTGTGAGAATTCTCAAATGATACGCATATATTTCATACTGCCGGCTCTGGTTCGCCAAGGTACGTACTTTATTAGATCAGCACAGTCACCGCTACAAACCATTATCAAAGTTATACGCCGCTAGAAGTGTGGGAGCTTGAAGTTCATGGCAATTGTTATGTATGTTAGTGACATTTTACAATCAAAGGCGTTTGCCTTTTTGCGTGTTTACGCAACCCATGTTTACATTTCTAAGCAACTAAGCAGATTCAGTTAAACCCGTTATGTTGCTTACGTAGATAATGCGTGTATATGAGGGTTAATAAGGGACTGGCCTATTTAGTAGATGTTGTGTAACTTGTGTTCCATCGAAAGTGCAAAATTATTTTGTCATATCACTCAATGCGCTATAAAAATATTTGTAGAGTTAGACGTCTTGAGTTACATAAAATTAGTGCAACATTATTTTTGACATTATGATTATCACTAAAAATTACGTTAATTTTTAGATGTAGTTCAAAATGGCTTAAGTTATTTCCAATTCATTCTATCGATAGCAGAATAAGACAAAAAAGCCTTGGTTAAATCCAATGACGTATTATAAATAGACGCGTTATACTCTCACTAAAAGAAATTTGAAAACCTTACAAACTTTGTTATCAGCACCTTAAAATCACAGTGGAGCGGAAACTCTGTTGTCAAAAAAGGATAAAAGTTTCTTCTCGCTCACGCCCGTATCAAGTCAAAAGTGAACTGAGGGCAATTGCTCACCATTCACGATGGCATGTAAAGAGCGTCAATGCCGTATCTACTTATAAAATATCATAGGTCATATCGAAATATACTTAAAAATAAAAAAAATAACATTTGACAGGCCTTGTAGCGCGGTGGTAATAAGCCCTATTATTCAGCCGAGATATCGCGGGTTCGATTCTCGCACATGACTGACTTTTGTGTAATGACTATAATAATTGTCAGTTGTGCCTGGGTATTAAATAATACATATACATAATAATACATAATACAAGCTTTGTTTTCGGATTAAATGTCCGTGTGCAAATTTGTTTCCATTGAAGATTCCAAAGACTGCATGGCAGGCTACCAAAATAAAAACTTTTTAAAATTAAAATCCAAGTATCACCGTGTATTCTCATAATTGCCTGAACTTTAACAATTCACTTTGCATCACTAATATAAAACAAAACACTACCTCTTCCGAACGTTATCTCCAACTTGTTCGGCACTTCGAACCTTATTCTCATATCACTCGCCTGGCTATCACATGTGTGTCGCGATCTGTGTAATTTAAATATTGACGACAGAATTCTGAAACTTTTGTATCGACAAAAAAAAAAATACTCTCGCGTTGTTTGCACTTTCCGAAGCGGTAGAGCGGATCGGATATTCTTCGGTGACAACAGAGCGCGGACTGGCTGACGGCCGGCCTTCCGCAACGGGAGATGGCTCCCGCCGCGCAGATCTACATTGCTCGCTCTACGCTCTACGCCAAACTCGACGCGTGAGATGTGATGTAATCTGCATGTGACGAAGCGAACCTACAGATATGAAATGTTTTCATTATACGTCACAACGTCTTCTCTGTTGACGTGAGAAGCCTCGTTTGTAGTTTCAAAATATTTATTTTATTTGTTTACACAAACTGGTGGTCTCCATTTGTTAATGGTTAGCGTGGCTGCAGCTTTAACGACCAACCGTTTATAACAGACTGTAAATAAAGAATTGCGTGTTCACCCACCCAAAGGGAGCCAAGGGACATGAAAAGGTGTTATTTTTAAAAAATGTAGAGAATTTCATTTAGTAAGATTTTGATCGTATAAATTGTAATTTTGTTTTGTAATGCAGTTTCTTATTATACTATCAACCGGAACAGACGGCGAGTTCGTTCACGATAAATATAGGAAATATAAAATTTAAAAAAATAATAGTCTTTCACTCAGGAAGGACATAGCTTTCTGTTAGTGAAAGAATTTTCAGAAGCGGAAAGCTGTAACATTTTTCTTCAACAAGAAACGTTTGTTGTTCATTGTTGATGTGAATCTCAAAATGTTAAACCGGAAACTAATCGTGGAATAGAAGAAAAACAAATTTGAAATGTTAGTAACGATAAAACAGATGCAGTCGAGCTCGTAGATCTGATTGTTATTAACCTATAAGAAATAAATTATAAAAGTGGTAAACGAATAATAATAATAAAAAAATTAAGAAAAAATTATATAAAAAAAATATATATGTTCTGCCCCGTAACGAGGAATCCTCAAATCGATTTTGACTACTCTAAAGCTAGCCGACTACTTTCAGATATAATATTTTCAAGTTCACATAATATAAAAAACGTTTTTTGTTGCAGAAAGACCTAAAAGCTGTTAATATGTTTTAGGCAGAAGTAGCAAAGAAATTTCGGATAAATTATTTACGATGGATTTTCGCAAAGTAATGCCTTCGTCAATGAAATACTCATAAACCATAACCATTAAATTAACATTTGTTTATAATCCCAATAACCTGAATATGTCATCTATAGACAACAATAATTATTTAAACAACACTATATTTGCTTTTTATAATTTGCATTGGATTTATGATAGCATATTGCATTGGATTGCATTGGATATATGCAGTTTTTATTCTTTTGATACCGGAATTGGCTTGTTACTTTCCAAGATCATACTCGTACCCCATATGTGACGCCATATAAACATAGTTTCAATTGGATCTAGTATTTCACGAGTTTAGACAGCACAGAACGGACCCCAAAACAGGTTTAATGCGACCGGTTGCGGTATAGAACTGTTCCCGTTCTTGTCTTCAAGCCGGTCTTGTATTGACAACTGTTAAAGTTTATTAACTTTCAACTTGGAACAGCTTAACGTCGTGTCCGAATTTACAGAATTTTAAATGCAATTCTTTTCAAGTCCAAATTTTCAATTGCCAAATAACTTTATATGAGAAAAAATTTCATGTATGGGAAACCTTTTAAAATTCAAAAATTATTCCTCACACAAAGTTCTCTGTTGATTGAAAAATCGGTTCTAATTGAATTACTTAACTGCCGGTTAAGGGAAAGGAATTCCGAACGTTTGAGAAATGTATAGAAATCTTGAGATTTTTCGCGTTTTTAATCACCAATACGTCGGGAGAAAAGGTCATTGTCTAGTAATTTGAGGTTTGCAAGTTGATATTATTATTATGAACGTAGATTCTTGATAGAGTCTTGAAAGTCAATTTTATTAATAAATAAACTATACTAGCCACTTTCAACTCATCTACATACGTTTGCATAAATAAGCACTAACGGTTCGAGTTAACCATATTTAGAACCTTTCATATTATAGACATACATATAAAACATGATAGTACCTCATTCCCAGATCTTACTGTATTTATCAGACTTATTTTTTTTTTGCCGAGCAGCCTCTGACGGCTTTTACAGCTTCACCGGACTTGGAGCTATCAGATTGATTTTTTTTCTGACTATACTGTTAGCCTTAAGGGCCCTGAAGCCGCTGCGGCTTTTACAGCTTCACCGAATTAGGGGGCGAGCGCGGAGGGCACTCAGCCGCGAAAGTTTTGGACGACTCGCACGAGGGTGCCGGAGTGGCCGAACCTCGGCTCGTGCGGTCGTCGCGCATGCGAATAGGTCGCGATCTGGGTAATTTCCCTACTCCTACAAATTTGAGCTAACTAACATATACTCATATGCATATTCCCCTCCTCCTGGGAGGAAGGAGGGAAACTTCCGTATGTGTATTTAGTGATCGGAAAGGGTTTTCTACACTAACTAGCGCATGACTAACTAGTGCAAAAAAACACGCACATATAATGTTACTTGTATTGCGCGGGCAGCTGCCTGACCCAACGGCTTCACACCGAGGAACGGACCTAGGCTTGTGTTGCCGCTAGAGAGGGTGGACGTGGCAGGTGTGCGGGAGGTATCAGATTGATGCAGCCCGACTGGTTAAATACCCTCACCCTACAAAGGATCGCAGCTAACCTTGAGTTGTGTTCCTGGAAGAGGGGTTCAAGGTAGGTAACGCGCTAGTAATACTTTAGTGTTACAAGCATCCATAGATTACGGTAACTTCTTCCCATCAGGTGGGCCTGCACACTAGTTACTACGCCACTTTAGTTGTATAAAAGAAGATCAGACCGATTATTAATTTATCTAGCCCTAGCCTAATACGTATTTTAAATAAGTATTTTTGATTTTGAAATATTTTTAAAGACTAAGCTGGGGCCCGTCCGTTTCACAGGGCGTTTTTTTTAAACTGAAAGTTTATTATTCTGATTTGAAAAATCCTTTTTACGATAGACACACCATTAATAAAGAAAAGTTCTAGGCTATATAATTTCACGCTACAACTTGAAGGAGCGGAGCAGAAATTGTAACCTCAGAATATTAGCATTGGTTGATGAGAACATCAGGTTAAATTCAAAGTTATACAAAAAACTGTAAGCATACTCACATACAAACCCCAAATTAATTGTAAATTGTAATTGTAAATGTATGTTTAGCCATAACTTCTTTGTTTATGAACCGATTTGAATAATTCTTTTTTCGTTGGAATGGAGATACCTCAAGGGTGGTCATCGGTAATGAACCTTGAACTTCGAAGATACACAAGAAAACTCCTCAAAATCATTGAAATTGGTTTTCTTTTTGTCTTAAAAATTATCTTGTAGTGGAACTGTTTAGTCTGGTAGAAGTTGACGAATTTAGACAAAGTCTATACTAGTACCGTTGACAACACAAATTTTAATGTAATTATATGTTACATAAATATTCTATTCTATTCATAACTCCCGCAAAAGAGTTCAAAGTTCATACGTAATCACATCGTCCACAATAAAATTATATATTCACTTCGAGACTCTTTCTTGAAGAATCAAATCATGTCTACATCTCGTTTTGTCTCCTCACTGATTATATCAAATTTATAAGAGATAAAATTTATAAGGAAGCCGGTGACACATCTTGAAAGGAAACCCGAATATTATAAAAACGTTCGTGAGTGGAAATTAGAAATTTCGAAACTCAATGCACGTTTTACCTTTGAATTCATACAAGAAAATGGGTTCGTGATATTTTTCATAAAAATTTCAATAATGTTAAATCTTTTTTATTGCATGCCAGTGCAGATTAACAAAAATGTTCATATAAATGCTTATGTATGTTTACTAAAATCCATATTAAACTGTATTGTAATATGTAATTGCTCTAAGAAATAGAAGTAGTTTTGTTTAAAAATATTGATATTCTAAAGTTGGTACATATATTGGTGAAAATTGACATTTTAGTTTTCATACACGGCTAACGTACCACCTATAACAATTTTATAATAAAAGAAACACTTTAATAAGTACATGGTATAATCATAATACGAAGTTAATACTTACATACAGATAATTTGACATTGATCGACCTCATAAATATGTATTTCGCAAGAACAAAGCGATAGCAGATATTGCTAAATTTACCAGCTATAATTCATCAAAAATAATTTGTATTTGCCATCTTGAAGCAAATATTTAGCGATTTTCACTATCGCTTTGCTCTTGCGAATTATATAAGTACGTAATTAATTTGTGGGCATGTAAACCCGTACTTTCGTGTCGGATTGAAAATTCCTAATTCTGTACATTGGTTGAACCATACAATAGACAAATTGGTTATTAAAGTTTTGGATGATAAAGTACAGATAGAAAGTCTACATTTTAGTAACAAATTAAAAACAAATTTTAAACTTCTGTTACCAAAGGTTTCGTTAACATAGAGTCGTTATTTCGATGTTTTAGAATTAAGTAATGTGTTGATTTCATATCTATTTACAGACAGAAGATATACACCTGTTTTACAGCTGTTAAGGAAGTGATACGATTGAATTACATCTGAGGAACGATTTAACTCTCCGTAAAGTAACGATCCGTTGTAGGTACCAGACCAGATTATCATTCATTTGGACTTTTATATGTATTATATTATTTGTGTAATAAAATAAGTTAAAAAAATAAAACCTATTCGTTTAAAAAAGCTGTACCTATTTTAGTATCTAATTTGTCTATGTATTTAAGTTAGCAGTTATTGTCATGCAATACATATCTTAGATATATTATGTATATGCAACCCCAAGCCCGGTAAAGCTGTAAAAGCCATCAGCGACTCTGTTTTTGGATAGGGCCTCTCAGGCTAACAGTAAGATCAGTAACAAAAAAAATGTATATGCAATATATATCTTATACTTCAACTTTTACCTACGCAAATTTGTGTATAGGCCTCTTTCATAGTATACCTTACTCTTCTATCTAAGGCACTCATCATTCAAACTCTCTCCGCTACTTTAACCAGATCGTCAATCTATCTCATCGGCGGCATATCCACGATTCTATGACCAGTTCTGAGCTTCTCATATAAAAAAGATAATTGGTTTCTCTGAAACTGCTCTAACGATATGTATATTTTTTAATTTAGATAATATTTTTCCAAGTTTACCTGGATTTGTATTTATTTTTGTTGCAAAACGGCCTGTAATATAATTACAGTAAATTTGTAGATGGCACTTAATTATGCTGTAAATTGCAAAAAAGCGGTGACATAACACAACGAATAATAAAGTTATAATTAATTAAATGATGGTTTTTAATGTCTGTATAATTTACGAGCCAGATATGTCTCTTTACAAATATTAATGTACATTTCTTTTCCATATAATTCTGTGATGTTGGAACTACACCAGTGCGTAATCAAGCATTTATTGTATTGTCTACTACGCAGCCTGTCATAGCTGATAGCTGGCGTCGCGTCGCGTCACGTCGGGACGCCCCTTTGTATTCATAATATTGTCATTGTGTGGACAAAGATGATAATGTTGCTTTATGAAAGGCAATGGAACCGGCGCGGTGCTTAAGTCCCATTGGCTTAAACGATAATTCTGATGTCATATACCGTAATACACGATTGTAATTAAAAAAAATGATTTAAGCATTTGTCATGCTCTTAGAACCTGTGCGAAATACCGGAATAACTATTTATATTTACCCCAAAGAAGTAATGCGAAGGCTGACGAAGACGAATTTAGCGACTATAGTATAGAGGTTAGTTCGTATAAAGTTCTTAAATATCAGAAGGCATTAATTACGTTTACAGAAACAGATTAAATCAATTTTTATAGTAAAGTCATTTTTTTTTATTGTCAAATAATTAACACTTAAATTCATAGATAATTATATACATTATTCGAATACAAATCGCACTATTTCATCTTATCGAATCGTATCTTACGCGAAATACCTCCTTTATGTTCCTAGAAAAGTGATTTCCAGTTTTCGCAGAGCTGTCGCTAAACCCAATCTGTATGTAATAAACAGGGAACGTTAACATTTACTACTGAAATACTAATTAAACACCTACTAGAGTTCCTCGTAACAAACGAATATACTTATTAACATTCTTCTTATTCATGTTCTGACACCGCAGAAAAACTTTCCATTCAATGTTTTTAATTAAATCTTCGTACTTAGGTATTTTCTAATATTCAAATTGGGATCTGACAATATGGCGAATAGGGTATCAGAACTATCTGGGGACTTTTTGTGACATCTTAAAATGCATGTTTCCAGTTTATATTTACAATCCACAATGACAATCAAATGATTGTAAATTTAAAAAAATAATTAATAAGTACCTATTCGTAAAATATAACATTTGAGTTTTGTGGAGTAGTTTATATTTACGTTTGGGGATCATAATGTAATTACATGTTATAACATGTTATAACATTGCTACAAATTTAACCAATAAGTAAATTATAGTACTATCTATAATGATTAACTGCATCTTTCGTCGATCAATACTTGATTACCAATATCAAACTTTGTCGTTAATTTATTATCGTTACAGGTTTAAAGTTGTGGACACAATCGCACCTGATCTTAAGTGAGCATGTGACGCACGCTAAACCTAATGGAAGACTGGCACTCAAGTGCAGCTGCCGGAACATACCTATAGGTGGTGCTTGGGGACAGATTTTCAACTTGGGGGTGGTAACTAGCCAGGCGGCATTAGAAAAAGTCCTACAACCATGCTATGGTTTCACCACGATGTTTTCCTTCACCGAAAACTCAGGCTCATTGCAGGGATTCGAACTCTTTTAATAACGCTTGTTAATCAATAATAACGGATGAAATTAACTTTGTAGAGAACTTAACAATGCGTATTCAGTAAAAGTTGGAACAAAACGGACGGATAGGACAATGTGAAACTCAAACAAAGGCCGACGAGTACGAAGCACGGCTTGCATAGCAATCGCACCGAAAGAGACGCCTATGCGCCCATGCCAATCTATCGGTAATGGAGCTATCAATAAAAGGAAAAACTTTATACTAGCTAATATTTAACATTCCAAGTTTAACCTACACAGGTGTTTTTCTTTCTTCTTTAGATACCGAGCAAAGCTCGGTTGTCCATGTAATAAGAACTAATATTATAAAGCTATAAGGTTATTGTTTGTTGGTTTGAATTCGAACGTGCTAATATTTGGAACTACCACTCAGATTTCAAAAAGTAACACCAAATATAAACTTTAACACTCGGGACGCGTTACATGTTTTCTGAATCCACGGCCATCATATTATCCTCATACTATATTTATTCTCAATCTGTTCTACACGCATACATATTGCAAACATAAAACATATCACATACCAAATTCATAATGCTTTATTTTAATCTAGTGTTCTTATTCTTGTATTTTTTTTCTCTTTTATGTTATTTTTATAACTATTATAGTAACTATCATAGATCAGCTATTGGACGGCCGTGCATCTTAAGGCCTCTTGTTGATTATCAGTGCTGTACTTGCAAAACAATACTGCAGAATGTAACTAAATAAGAGGCTGTTGCTCGGCAATTCTAGCAGATAAAGGCTTTGTATTTTTCTTCTTTCATCATCTATAAATCTATACTATGAAGCTCAAGAGTTTGTTATTTGTTAGAAAGCGTTATTCTCTGGAACTACCAGCCAAGTAAAAAAAAACTTTTTGCATTTAATAGCCCATATATTTTAGAAAGTTATAGGCTATATATACAAATTATTGCTACGACCTTTAGGAGCGGAGCAATAATCATGATCGTCAAACAATCTGGCAAGCTGTAGGCAAGTACAGGAACCGAGTGAGGCTTCAAGGGTGTATAGGAGGCGACTTTGTCAAATAATAACACGAGTAAAACCTTGGGGACTACTAATACTTTGATAAAACCTAAGTAACTAAATTCAGCATTGATCAAATTTAGCAGCCGTTTTATAGCTAATCAGAATGTAAAATAATATTAAATACATTTAAATAAAACATCCAAATAGGCTCAGTTGATAGCGTGTACTGAGTTCGCGTCCATCGACGTAAGTTCGAAAAATGAGCCTGAGAGCTTTCGATAATGGAAAACATAGCATGGTGGTAGGGCTTTTCTAATACCCGCCTGGATAGCTTCTACCCTCAAGTTGTTGTGTGGCAGCTGCACTTGAGAGTCAGTCTTCCAATAGGCTTAGTATACTACCATCTTGGGCTACATCGCTTCAAGATCAGGTGAGATTGTGGCCACAACGCGAAACCTATAACGATAAAAAAGGTATTCTCTCATGTATTTATATATTTTTTACTTGATTAAAAAATAAATAATACCAATTATATTACTGAATATTATATTAAAACATTTGCAGCTCTCTGTCTAGGAGACCACAGGGGAACATAATATGGACATCAACGTCGTCAACGTATTTAAAACTGCTATAGATATCCATAAAGGATACATCAATAGTCTCTACATGTTTTTGATTGACAATACCGATGATTCATATCACTGTTCTTTCCTGTTACCTAAGTAAGACAGAGTAATTAAATATCGAAATATTTTTAAAACGTTCCACGTCAGGTATACAATTTGTGATTAATGTGATTATAGACCAAATTGGACTCCACTTTCTACAATAAATTGACCCGTTCGCATAATACTTATTTGACAATAGCAAATAGCAGAAAACGCATAATATCACAAATGGCTTCTAAAATTTCAGATTATGTTTACTACATTATGGCCGGCACATAATACGAATTTGTCGTTTGGAAGCCGTTATTTAGCGATTTCTATTATAGCTTTGCTCTTGCCAAATACGGTATTCATTTTTTTTTGTCTGTGTAAATTTTCCTTCGATATTTCTCTTCAGTAGGTTTTAGGTAGTATCTATCACCTTATTAATATATAAACAACTTGTTTTAAACTTTAAACAAAGTAACTAATTTTAAAAAGCTCCGAAGTTGTATGAATATAAAAACTGTAGAGTTAAAGCTGAGAGCTGTAGAGTGGTAATTAAAAATGTGTAAATTCTGTTATTCCAATTTTATCCTAGAAACCAATCCCCGTTTACTTGTGTGTCCTTAAACTCTACTGGGCTCATAAGTGCAATGATTCCAATTTTCACTACCTAATTATTTAAATAAAATGATAGAGATTTGCCGATGTGCGCGCATCACACAATAACTACTGGATAGATAAGTTTTTTTTTTGTTTAATGTAAAAATAAACAATAAATCTGTAGTCCACGCGAGGGGAGTCACGGGCACAGCTAGTAGGTATGTGATAAACTGATTAACTTTTGTATAAGAAAATTTACACTTAAAAAAGATAGAAAACCTGTTTTAAATCTTATTATAATGTGGTTTTTATGATGTAACATGTTGCAAGTTGGCATTTAAAATGAAGATAGATGCTAAGTAGGAATCTTAAAATTTTATTATCGAATATTTTTTCGTACATAACTCGAGTTGAATCGTTCTTTTTAAACTTGAATACTAGCGTTGAGACTTTACTTACCTCGTTCGTTGTCGGTTTAATCCATTCTTATTGGCGTAAAAATTACTTAATCAGACAATTTTCACGGACACGCAAGTTGCAACGACAAATAATATGCTAAATTGGACACCAGACGGAGTCAATAATTCTTTAAACGACTCCGTATCCGCCCTTCACCCTTTAGTGTGGGTAATAAAATTAACCTC
This sequence comes from Saturnia japonica, assembly GCA_033032175.1. Classification (NCBI taxonomy): domain Eukaryota; kingdom Metazoa; phylum Arthropoda; class Insecta; order Lepidoptera; family Saturniidae; genus Saturnia; species Saturnia japonica. Next base: position 15,936,271 of record CM065311.1, on the reverse strand, counting down.
AACTGGAATCGGCAGAGGTTCCTGTTACCTACACGCAAACTAATAAAGATTGGAAGTCACGGTTAGACTATTTCTAACTTCTAATAAATTACTTAGGCTTTGTTGATGTTTTATACATATAACGTTAATGTAACTTGTGTTGTATAAGGGCATTCAGTGCAAGAGATTTGTTTTTTGTTTCAACAAACGAATCTCTGGAACTACCAGATAGCTTTGAACAATTAGATATTTGGGCATTTATTGAGGAAGGTTAGGCTAAATAACTTCATAGGTCCTCTTAAACATATTATTCGGAGGGGGTCCGAAAGTTATTATCCCCCCCCCTGCTGTTTTAACCAAAAAACGCAATGTATTTTTTTTTGGATTCATTACGTAAATTCCCTAAAATACTGATAATCATACATCTGACACATTTTATCGGGCTTTTGAGTTAGAATATTACTGAATAATGTCATTCTATCATTATCTTTTCATTCTATAGCTACTTATAATGATCAAGTTTGTCAATCTATCTTGAGTCTTGGACCCATAGTTGACCTTAAATATGCTGTGCTCGCAGCTCTGCTTTTTTGGACTAGTTTTACTCAGTGTTGTTGTGGTAGGCTAGTAGATACCTATCAAGACTTATGGTGGTCTTAAAGAGGGCCCTGATAGCTCTAACCATGAACGTCAAGCAATCTTTCAAACTGTAGGCAAGTAGGGGAAGTGTGCAGGTGCAGCGATGACATCAAACTACTTACATAGGTACCTACTTAATAAATTTCGCCGTAGTAAATTCTTAGGTATACTAGTATGATCATCGTTATACTCTGTTATCTGTTCGTGATCGTGACTTCTGTAGACTACTTTTATGAAAATAAATATTTCCCCTTTTTAAAAACGGTGCTCGGAATTAATACTTACTAAAGCCATAGGTAATAAACTTAGAAATTAATAGATTTTTAAAACGTGTATAGTGTAGACTTAAGGTGTGCAAGTATATTCTGTGACCGCATATTATTGATATTACGTTATTTATTAGTTAACAATGTATAAAAAAGGATATCGTAGCGATTTTTAAAATGTTATCAAGGTCGTGTTCTGTTTTAAGTTAATGGGTTTTTATTATAATGTTCCTCATAAATATAATTGCACACAAATAGAACAGAAATTGCGTATACATTTAGGGTTGTCGTATGAAACTCCAGGAGTCAATTAACAGTTCAAGCCAAGAATCGGCTTCCGTGCATTCCATAATCGAGATAAATTGACGAACATAATATAGAAACTAGGTTGATTGAAGGAATTTAACTTTTCCGAGAGTATAATTCGATACAAAACTCACCGATAGCCGCCGCGCGACGCTCTCTTTTTGTGCTACATTTCCAAAACTTCATATTAGTTGCCTGTCGCAAAGGTCAGCGAGTCGCGAGATGACACCAAACGCGCCCACCGAGGCAAGTCGACATCGTCAAACTGTCCGATCGGCACAGAAACAATGACTTTTGTTTACAAATGAACGACGCGGAGAATTATTTCAATTGTACAAGTGTCCGCTTGCAGGAGACCAATGAGCCGTGACAGTCTGGCGACTTACGTACAGCACCGATCAAAACAATCTCCGGTTGTAACTCTGCACCAGCCGCAGTATATTGGGAGGATGGCGTGGGAGCCTCGGACCGTGTTCAGTGCTTCCATTGTACCAAAACCCTCTTAGGAATTAAATGAAAGATATACGGTAGCGTAAAAAAGTTTTTATTTTCTATCACATCATCGGGTCTTCCTACGTTTATAATTTTGGAACATAGATGCCGAATATAATGCCAAGGGCAAATTACTATGATTCAGAGTTTAAAATAAATGATAATACATTTTTACACAATTCAATTTGTTGATTAAATAAACAAGATTTCAATTAAAATTCGACAAAAAATATACTCGTCGAGATAAAATATCACCAATTATAAATCGCGATCCGAACCTTACACTATTGCCTCTATAAAAATACATGGTTAAGCATAATTCCTAGGCACATTTCTGTACTGTCTACAATTATATAAATATGATTATACACACTCGTATTTGTAAATAACATTATATCTACCATAGCTAAGAACAATATGAGATTTAATATTAATCATACCAGTAAATTATTTTCAGAGCTAAAAAAAATAAATAAAAAAATGACGAAAATAAAAAAAATTGGAGAAATATGATCGATGGGACTTTACTACAATTACCACAATATTGAATGGTACAAATAAAATAATTTCACAGGTAATCAATTGATATAATCTATTTTAAATTGATTATGTAAATAATGTGAAATTATTTCAATTTTACCATCAAAACCGAAGGTCATTGTCTAATACAATTATATATCATAACTTACAATTATTATTAGCAACATTACTATATAAATATAGTAAGTAAAAATATGAAGTATAATGTATGCACACGTGTAAAATAAAATAGATGTTTAAAAGACATTAATTGTATACAAAAATTGTTGTAACACAGTGTGAATATAACGGAAAATGTAATTCATTATTCCGAAAATCATAGAATATAGGGATCATGTAATTTATCATTCTGATACGTATTATTCAGTCAATGTATTGTAAAATAGCCATAGATTTAATATATATAGATCGACAACCAAAAAGAAAAAGAGTATAGTATAACGCTTGTGTTATAACGAGATAGGGATACAAGAACATTATCGTATATGCTACCAGTCTGTATTGGCCTAGGAAATCGTGACAGAAAAAAAAATCAACTTGTTATCGCAAAATCTAAGGGTTTAAAATTAAATTTAGTAAACGTGTCTAATTGTAATTTACTGACCAATGTACTGGTACTATAACTGGATTTAACTCGTACAACATAGTGCAATACTATACTCGAAATCTATGAAAATAACTGATTATTTTCAAGGTGAACAAAACTCATTTCCTATTACAATATGGCAATTCTTATATGATAATTGACATTTTAACGTTTGTGATGATAAACAGATATATATTATCTTTAATAAATGAATAAAAACAATAATAAATACATTCCTGTAATGTATCTTTTGTTAACGTCATATATTGAACAAAATACACATTTCGTTAATGAAAAAAAATAATTTCATAATTCCTCATAGAATTCATGTTTCAAAATGTCGTCTAAATTAACAATGATCTTTCTTGTCTAATATATTCGCATGTTGAAACAAATAAGCTAATTCTACGCACTAAAATCTGTATCATATTGTATGAATATTTTATACTTATAAAACCTACATCTACATATTTATCGAAATACATCAAAATAATCTTAGCACGTCGCAGTTGTTTTTTTTTTCAAACATCATTATTAAGAAGGCACTGCTTACTTTATTAAACAATTTATCATTGTATTGACAAGATTCTAAGTTGTGATGAACGTTGTAGCATCATAGCAGGGTTTTCTTTATGTCATTAATAGCGCTTGATGCCTTTCCATTTACTAGTTCTGGTCAACCTGAAGTTTCAGTTTAAACTTGATGAAAAATTAAGTGTTGAAACCGTCATTACCAAAAACTTTTATTTTAAAGTGTACTTTTTACATTTGATGTGAAGAAATGACCGACCGAGATTTCTGCTTAGATCTAAAACTGGTCGAAACTAAAAGAACGATGAAAACGAAAGAATACTCGGTTACGGTTTCAGTTGAAAGTCGCCTATGGATGGACGATCCTATTCGGCATATTAACAACATCAATAAGCAGATGGCGCACCTGGATAAGAAGATATCCGATGAGAGTGAAAGGACTCGTCTGGAGAGTCGAACCACAACGGCGGACCCAAAATGGGGCCTTATGGAGAAGGAGCTACAGACTCTTCAGGCGAGCAACAAGCAGTTGTCGAACCAACTTGATGCTCTCAGACGGTCGGTTGATACCATCAAAACCGACCTGAAACACAACTTGGACAACCAGGTCGCAGCTTATGCCGAAATGCCTCCCACGTCGGTGTTCCCGGAGTCAGAAGCGGTCTCCCAACTGCAAAACGAGGTCGCAGCGGTAAAAGAGATCTCGAGGAAGTTGCTCGAGAAGCCTACCTGTAGACCACCCCCAGAAGCCAAAGCCATAGACCTTACCCCGCAGCTCCAGCCTATCAACGAAAAGTTGGAGATTATGTCCTCGAACATTAAGGACTTGCGGATAGAAAACCGAGCAAGGAAACACCGACACCAAATCTGGAGACTGAACTGGCCATGACAGAGGTCAAGGAGAACCTTGCAACTATCAAGGAGGGAGTCTCTAATCTGGGCGCCGGTGAAGTAACCCTAACTAAGACCACGTACGCTAAGGTAGCAGCAAAGCCTCAAATACAAAGAAGACCTAATTGTCTCCTCAAGCAATCCACATGATACAGGAGACAATCTAATAGAACATATAAGGGTGGCCCTTGACACAAGAAAAACAGGAGCGAAAATAGACCGGCTCCGAAAATCCAGGAATCAGAAGGTGGTCCTTAGCTGCGGATCGGAGGAGGACTTAAACCTTGTTAAATCCAGGCTGAAGCTCAAGGAGGGTCTCAAAGCGGAAGTTGCGAAAACAACCAACCCACTTGTGGTCATAAGAGAGGTAATGATGTATCTCACGGCTTAAACTACTGGTGGTACTACCCTCCAACTACCTGGTGGCCATGGGCGTAGCCAGATACAGGCAGGGGTGGCAGCTGTCCCCCCTAATCTGCTAGTAAGGTTATTTTGTCAAAGTATTATAAAAAAAATTGTCATTACTTTACCCTTGGTAACCTCAAAAGGTCAAAATTCTGTCTACAACTATTCAGGAAGCCAGCACTTGTAGGCCGATGTGGTAACAGTGAATGTCAATGAATTATTAATGAGAAATACTGTTTACTGTTTTTACTTTCTTTTACTAACCTGTTGACTGAAGCTATTTAGTACCTAATTCAAATAACAGATACTCTTTTTGTATGAAGCAACGATAATTATTTGTTAAACAAGTGGCTAATATAAATTCGCTTCCCTCTACACATTTCGCGTGATACGAAGCGATAGCGTTAGGCTGTATTAACAAAGAGCCGAAACCACACCTTGCTAAAACACGCCAGCTTCATCGTTTTACACAAAATTTACTGGTACAAAATAGCCATTTGTTACCGGAATTAAATGAAGAAGAAAGGAAAATGCGGGTAAGATACCGAAGACGTGCAAGGAACCCACTGCAGTGTCATCCGGTGCTTGAGGTCTCGCCAAAGCTTCACAAAATCTTCGTGGACATCGGGAGGGTCTACAGTGGCCTGCAACGCCAACCTGTGTTGGATCGCTCTCCTCTGGTGCAGTGCGCCAAGTGTCTGGGCTTCGGACATACCAAGACTATATGTCGTGATGAGTCCCCGAGCTGCAGTCACTGTGGAGAGAAACACACTTGGGAAAAGTGCCAATCCCGAAAGAACGGCGAACCACCGAAATGTAAGAACTGCGTAGCAGAAAGCTACTGCTAAGGGCTCCCCTACCAAGGGATGTTCGGCGCCCCGACGGATGGACAGCACGGGATTGCAGTTCATTCAGGCAAACCTTCAACGCTCTAAGACTGCGACCGCGGAGCTTCATCAAGTAGCTAAGGATTTAGGAGTAATGGTGGCCCTTGTTCAGGAACCCTATGTGGGTTCAACGGGCACCATGAAAGAGCATCCTGAAACGAGAGTAATTCAGTGTACCCTAAACCGTGAAAAACCGGTTAAGGCTGCCGTCATCGTTTTCGGTGATCGACTGGATGTCATTCATGACCCGCAGTTGGTGACCGAGACGGAGGCGGCTGTCTTGCTGGTCGGGGAGGGGGCTGAAACTTGGAGTGGTGTCTGTCTACCTGGAGGGGAATAACGACATAGAGCCCTACCTACGTAGGATAAAATTGGCTTGTGAGAAGCTCGACACCGGACACCTCATCGTGGCAGGGGATGTGAATGCATGGATCCACTTGGGGGGAAGTAGCTCGGAGGACAGTAGAGGTGCGGCGTACCACTCCTTCTTGGACGAGATGGGGCTGGAAATCCTTAATACTGGGACTACTCCGACATTTGAGGTTCTCAGGGGGGACAGGATGCACAAAAGCTGCATAGATGTGACGGCGTGCAGTGAGTCCCTCCTGGGAAGGATTGAGAGGTGGATAGTGGACCGGGAACTAACAACTTCAGACCATAATTCTGTTGTATTTTCGCTGCGTTTGGAGAAGGCACTAACACCTTTGCCCTCAGTTTCCACGCGCATGTACAACACGAGAAAGCAAATTGGTCGCCTCTTCTGTGCCCTGTTGGAGGAAAAGAACATCTTGTCCATTAGGAAATCCAAAACCCCAGAAGAACTTGAGGAAGCAATCCAAGCTTACACCGGTGCCATCCATGAAGCCTGCTCCACAACCATTCCGCGAGCAGACCCATGGAAAGGAAATCCTGTTCCACCTTGGTGGAATAGGCACCTGGGTGACCTTAAGAAGGAAGTTCTAAGAAGGAAGCGAAGGATAAGGAATGCTGCGCCCTTACGTAAACAACATGTCATAGAAGAATACCTCCGAGCTAAACTGGAATATGCTGCGGAGGCCGGAAAAGCACAAACCGAGAGCTGGAAGGAGTTCTGCTCGGCGCAAGAAAGAGAAAGCATGTGGGACAAAATCTACAGGATCATCAGGAAATCGTCGAAGAGGCAGGAGGACGGGCTCCTGAGAGACCAGGTAGGCGATTAATTAATTTGATTAATTGTAATCAACATGTCGTCGTTTGAATGAATGCTTTATTCTTTGGCTATAATCTCATGTCATGTTAAATGACGATGTGACCCAAGATGGTAACACGCTAAGCCTAGTGAGGAACTGACTCTCAAGTGCAGCTGCCGGAACACACATATAGGTGCTTGGAGACAGATTTCCAACTTGCCGGTTGGCATTAGATAATAAATACCATACCAACATACTATGGTTTTATCACAACCTGTTCGTTCACCGAAAGCTCAGGCTCTTTGAAAGGATTCGATTTCATGTCGATCGATGCCGTGCCTATACACTAGGGTGGCTAGAAAAACGATTATTATTTTATTTTAACACTGCGACATAGTTTTTACTAATGTAGCTAATAACGTACATTTTGTTATTTGTTGTAATATGATCTATGGTTCCAATAAAGTATTATTATTATTGTTATTTTATTTCTCATATGAAAATATATTAAACTAGATCTTGCCAGCAGCTTCGCTCGCGCCAAGTTTGAAAAATATAATTCTTATATTATTTCTACATACAAATTTTGAACCTCATTTACACTGTTTTAGTTGTTAAATTATCAAAAATTCGTTTTTAGCCGATACCTACGTTCAGTAATATGATCTATATGTTAATAGATCAGTCAGTCAGTCATAGTTTTCTTTTATATATATATTAAAAAAATTATGTACTCCCATCAAAAATCTATTGCGAATATGTAAATGCACTCTGAAGTTTTATAATAGTATATGGTGCGTGGATGTATAAAAAAAGTAGAAAAAGTTAAACACTGTGTCTTGACAACATTGTTTTCATTGTGTCTGTCCATAGAGAACCAAATAAAATTATATTCCAAAATACAACAAAAACAAGAGTAAAGTGTAAAAATATTAAAACTTTCAGGTTCCCGGAACTCGCTAATCGAAAAATCAAAACATTTCAGGTAGTTTCATAATAACAAGCAAAACAAAAGTCGAAGCCCAAACGACCAAAATGACCAACATTGTGTTTTCTAAAATATGGAAGAAATTTCACGTATCGAAACCATCAAAGATGCAATATCTTTTCAACTGTAGAAATTTTAGATTGACATGAAAAAAATATATATATACCACAGATGAATGCTAGACAACATAAGCCAAGTACAAAAATATCAGTGAAATTTTGAAGGTTCTGAAGAACGGCAAAATATTTAATGAACCTGAACTCTATGGCAGAAAATATAACGAAATTGGAAAACTCAAACCAAATATAGATGGTGGAGTCCAAAATATTATCATCCTTGGGAGATAACTCACGAAGTTTTTGTAAATGCATGGGAGTCCACTTGTAAAGAAGAAGTAACGAGAAAAGAAGATGATCAACCTGTGACATTGGCTGACATACATATGTCATACAAATTTGTATGAAACTGTAATGTATAACTCTAAATTTAATAACAATAAATGATCAAAACCAAATAACAACAGTTATAATTGTTGTATTAACAATAGTTTTATAAGTAACAACTCACGGCATACTGATAAATATTGAAAGGAAAAAAAAACATTCACAAAAATTTTGCTTTTTTGCTTCAAAACGAAAAATAAAAACGTATCTCGTAACAAAATAATGTTGCATTGTTAGATAAATAACTGACATTGTTAGATAGATGGAATAAATCCTAAAAATTGTTCTTGATTACGGTTGTACTTAACAAAATATGTAAATTAAAGTTTAGTTACATTTTGATAGGACTTGCAAAGCAACACAATAGTATGCAAGCAGAATATATCTTCAGTGATTTTATTGGTAAAACTCCACAGTTACTAACACACTTATGTATACCAGAACTTTCTCATAATTTGTCATCAGTTTCGGCTATTACTAATAATGGTGGCAGTCTCTTTTGAACGTATTAGTGTTGAAGTCAGTAACAACAGTAAAACATTAAAAGGAATGAAAGAATTATCAGGGTTGTATAAAGTTAATATTATGAAAGAGATAAATTTTTATCATCCTCTTCTCACACAAAATATTGTTGATAATTACGTCGCGTACTTTATTTCTGTTCCTTAAGATATCCACTATATGTAAAAAAATTGTGTAATATTTACGTTTACAGGTCGCTTGAAAATATAAATCAAGTACGCTACTTTTATATAATGACAAAAATCAACCTCTCTATGAAATGAAATACAAACTATCATAATTACATGATGAGAAAAACAATTACATAAATTTTGACAAACCCTTTTGGTATAAAAAAAACTTAGGGCGACTCTTTCAAAATGTTTTACACGATTTGATTTTTTGGTGGTTTTTAAAACATGTAATTTTAGCATATTCTCATGTGAGAAGTAAAAAAATTCTAAATACTAATTGTAATGTCAACCATAGATCATATTACATAACGAGAAAAACAAGTATTTATTATTTTTTAACCATTTTTGTTTTTTGGTAGGAGTTATTAAAACGTGTTAATTTAATATTTATTTGTATATGACAAGTAAAATAAAAACAATAGTTTTTTTGTTTTTTGGGCATCCTACTATGCATGAACCATAATTGCAATAAATTGCTTATCACATATAGAAAAAATCATTGAATAATACATTCCAAAGATAGTAATTTAACATACATAAATAAATATGAAACAAAGTGATTCTAATTTAAAATATATCACACTCGAACTAATTTTAAATAGCAGCACGCTCAGCGGATGTGGAATAAAGATAAAAGTATTTTGGTTGAACATTTGTTTGATACAGAGTTATAACTAATTTCGTGTTTTGTAATTTTGATTTTTTATATACGCCGGGTTAAAGTTAATATATATTAACGGTAATACTGGTAACACTGAAATTGATTGATTATGAATTGAATTTTTGGCATGATATTGATCTGTCTGTTATATGGTGATTTTTATTCACATTCTGCATGATACTGGTTGATTATTATTGTACACAAGTGGACAATAAATAATAACTACAAACATATATTTTGAGATGCCACAACAAAGTAATTGGGAAATTTCTATCAAAGGAGCCATCATCTTGTTAGAGCTATGTTTGAAGATTACAAAAATAGTACGAAATTAGGCTTAAATGACGTGTATCATTTGGCCCTAAAAATTAACTTACAAATATGATTTTGAATTTGTTTTCACTTTTCATTAAATTAAAATGAAACAGTATGTTTAGTATGCAACATAACATACCTTCATGCCTGTACCCCCGAGGAGTTAGGGTGATGGTGTACTAATGTACACACACAGTTTGCCGGGTACCTATGTTTTTAGGTCCAATGTAATAGGGGGCGAGTCTATTGCCATTAATTGAGCACAAAGCCAAGAGTGTTCCTATTGAGAATTTCATAGACAAACACAAAAACACTTTGCTTGACCTCGGAATCGAATCCAAGACCTCGAGCATAGCAGTCGCGATTATGACCACTAGGCTAATGTAAATTATACAAATTACAAAGCATAGAATGTACAATGTGGTTTCCTAAAGTTATATATATATTCGGTAAATACTTGGTTTCTATGCCTTTTTTTTAACAAATAAAAATAACATGATGAGCTTATCGATATTTCTTTAAAAATCTATTATATTGAAACACCTGTGTACCAAATCATCTTGCTACATAGACTTGCACTAGATTTCCTACATCTGCTTCCATTTACTATTAGTGATATGACTATACAGCTACATAAGGGCTGGATAGACCATGTGTATTGTGTAAACCAATAAAGAAGTTCTCTATATGGGATCGAGCTTTCGATGAAGGATCACATAAAAATGAAACATGATGCCAGGTTGCACCTGTCTTGGAGTCTCAAGCTGGAAATTCATCCTTTCTAGTTATCATCAAATCGAAAATCTATCCTATCACTAAATTGAAAATTTCTCCATCACTAAACTGAAAATCTAATCTGTCTAGCTATCACCAAGCACATATAGATGTATTCCGCAACCGCACTTGCGAACTAGCTCTTTTTCCAAATACCTTCAGCTACATCATCAAATAACATCAGGATAGAATGTGGTGATAAGCCAAACTATCATGAATTAAAAAAAACCTTCACCTACCGAGACAGTGCTTCAGATTTATTGAATCTAAATTAAAGGCAGTATTTTAAAGACCAGACATGAAGCACTCACTGGCCAAGTCTTACATAAAGAAACAATAGATTAATGATATTCTAGAATGTACTAAATATATCTTAATAAAACTTCGATTCTCTTGTTAACAACTAATATCCACTATTTCACCTAAATATCACTAAAAGTTCATCTAATATTTTTAACTATAATATTATCCAGTGACATGAACAAATCATAAACTTAATGAAAATTTTCAGTCATCTAATAATATTCTGATCATAAGCCACACATTACCACTCTCTCATACATGATTAAAATAAATTACATAGCTAATATTAATATAGATTATGTAAATAGGTTTAATGTTATACTTATACGTACCCCATATAAATCAGTTTAAATTCAATACTGAGAAGGTTGAACTTAGCTTTTGAAAGTTATTATTGCCAATCCATTCGACATTGAAAATAACCAGTTTAGTCTGAGGAACTTTTGTGATTAATTGATAATCAGTCACTGTGAGCTGTTAGTCACAAAGATATTCATCTCCTTTATATGTTTTGATCAACTTCAAACTCTAATGAGTCCAGTTTGTTGTCAATGTCTGTACCAAGCTCCCTGAACACGTGTTTGGAAATGAGATACAGGTGTGACAATATAAGCCTGTTGTGGCTGTTGCACTACAGCTAATGGTATGACTTGCTGTGCCATCTCGACCTGCTGTCCACCTTCTTCAGTAACACCTAATGACTGTACACAATGTTGCTGTGCTACTTGTTGCACTCCACCAACTTGTTGTGTGAGTACTTGTTGATGTTGACTCACTTGTGGTACAAGCATCTGTTGTTGCATTTGCTGCTGTTGTTGTGATTGCTGCTGATGTATAACCACATGTGGCTGACTCTGCATTTGTTGATGTTGTTGTACTTGGACTTGTTGTACCTGCTGCTGCTGTTGTTGTTGTTGTTGTTGCTGCTGCTGTTGTTGTTGTTGCTGTTGCTGCTGTTGTTGTTGCTGTTGTTGTACATGCTGCTCGCGTTCCTGTTCTTCCTTCTTCTTAGCCTCCATTGCCGCTTTTTTCGCTTCAGCTTTGTCTTTCTCTTGTTGGATTCTAACTGGGTCTTTGTTCTTGTCATATGACATGCATTTGCCACTACGGAATGGCACCATGTCTTTCGGTAAGTCCTGTTTCTTTGTCGCGAATTTCACGTGAGGAAATTGGTCCTTCATAAATGCCCGGAAGGTAGAATAACCCATAAGTTTTACGCCTGGTTCTAGAATCTCTCCATATTCCTTGTAAGCTTCAAACAAATGTTTCCGTGAGTCACCATGAATGATCACAGTCTTGCTACCTTTCTTATTACCTTCTATACAAGACTGCAAATCTTTAGGATTAGCTGCATGCTGCTTTAAATATTCTTTTAAAAAGTTAGTAGCATGCTTATAAATATCAAGAGTAAAAGTATTATAAGGCTTCTTGCCGACATTGCCGTGTATCCGAGGTGCGACTCCGTGTGTCATAACGTGTTGTCTAATACGCTTTAGTTGATAATGTGTGACATTTTCAAGATACAAGAATGCTTCCAAGCAAACTTTCCTCCCCTGATACACATAGCAAGCTCGGAGTCTCCTCCTAACTTTGTGGCGTGATGTTTCCGCTGGATTTGCCAAACTAGCCATTGTGATACCCATTAAATACATGTCATGTTCGCTTTTAGTCAACTCTGCGATGTTCAGGCGATGGCGATACACTGCCTCCGGATTTAACCCTCTATAACAGTTGTCTTTGCAATCACAACCTCTTTTCAGACGTTCCTTAACCTGTAAATGAAGAAAATGAAAAAGTTGAATTCCATATCATTATTTATATAAAACAAGCTTGTGCTTACAACTAAACTTCATGTGAATGCACTTTTGATATTCCATAAAGACTATGCATGTTATCTGGCCTAAATTGGGTCTATTTATTGTTATTGCTTAGCTCTAATGGAAAATAAAATCATAGTTTAATGTTGCCCAGCCCTTTCTTCGGGTTCAGTCCTATTTTAATATAAATACTACATTTTAATTAGATGAAAAGTAATAGATCTTATTATATACAGACTAGCAGGGGCTGGCAGACGTTGTTCTGTCCTTTCCAGAAGTTAATGGCTCTACCACAGTGAGACCTATAGAATCCTATCATAGCTATGAACCATTGTCTTGACAAAATAAATAAATGTATATTACTGAATATGAGTCAATCAAGTCATTTAGAAATTACACATACTTAGATGATGTAACAGCCATAAACAAGATTTTCATACATAATAAGCATAAGATAATAATTAACAATAGCTTCCAAACTAAGGTGTTTGTAGCTTGGAGGCCTTGTAATAGGTTTCGTAAAAAAAATTACTTTCGATAATTACATAGTAATAATGAGTATAACACACAACCAAGGATTTAATTCCCATAATAATGATGATGACACAAAAGTATTTCTTTGCCTTTGCCCCTTTAAATGTCATGAAGTAATAGTTAGTTTAGTTGAATTGAATATTGATGTTAGAAAGCTAAGAACTGGGTTTGTTTTGACAAACAGCTTCCTACGTAGTCCTGTAGCTTGCTACAGGGGTTCAGGAATCATTCTGCATTTATCTCAATGAAATATCGTGCGAAAAGGCGCAAAAAACTTATTAATTAAACCAGTAAAATCACATATTTGACAGAACATGAGAAATATGTGCCAGTTGTGCCGCTTGAGTGTTCCATGATTGTCTTGCATTAACATTAATGTTCTAAGCAATATGTGTATTTGCGGTGCAAGATATCCTACCATAGGAATAAGGGAGCGTTCAAGTATTTCGTTACGCAATTTGTGGGGAGGGGTCATGTAAAGTGTTAGGACGCGTTACAAGGGCATGAGGGCAGTTCAAACAACGAATTACGTAACATTATTATATTTTCTACATCATTTTCATTTTGTTCTCCCAAGTTGGCAACCCTTTTCATTTGTTTTATGGGGAATCCTTCGACTATATTGCTGTATTAAGTGTTCTTAAAGTGAGTTCATACTGTAATGTCCTCAAAACAGGGAGATTTGTATCATCAGCTGTTCTTGGCCTATAAAAGCTCTCCTGCCAACTTGGATGTTACGTAATGTTCAAGAAGGGGGAAGGGGTACAGAAAAATGTTATAGCGTGTTACATGGGGGAGGGAGACCCAAATTTCTCCAAAAATTGCGTTACATAATACTTGAACGCCCCATAAGTCCCAAGAATACATTCACTAAGTATTTTTACAAGACTAAACGTAGAAGGGATAAGGTCTATATGTAAAAAACAAAATAGGTATTTTTACCTGAGAAGGACTGTTTTCAAGTTTATTATCAAGTACATCTTCATCACTTTCTGATTCAGGCTTTTTCTTTTTTTTTGCTCCACCTTTTTTTTCTACTTTGGGTTTAGTTTCAACATCCATTTCTCCTGTGTCACCCTCTACATGAGGCTCAAATTCTATACTATACTGATTTGATATTGGTAAAGCTTGCAAACTCGTCGATCCATTCTCAACTTGTATCGCATGACCTTGCCAAAGCACCTGGAAATGTTTAAAGTATTTACTTAATTGAATTCTAAAGAATTCACAAGAAATCTTACAAACCTTTTGAAATATTCCTTAAAAAAGTTAAATGTAATTAATTAATTTTAAAGTATGTACTTTTTTTTTAATATACATATAGAATTTCACACATGTCCATTTACTGCTAAACAGCTGATATACACACATATATAGATATTTAACACTCAGAAATACAACTGACAATTTATGCTCATCACACAAATGTAAATCATATATGTGGATCAAACCCGCACCTTTTCAACTCACCAGGAGTTAATACCACTGTGTCACAAGGCCTGTTACCTAGTCAAGTATTTAGATTGTTTTTTATCATAACCAAATGTATATATGGCTGTACTATAAACTCTCTTTTAGATCGGAAACTAAAGATAATTTATTGATATTGCTATTTTATAATCCAGATTGTAGAACAAAATTATCTAGAAAAATTTACAGGCTGTGGTAGACAAAATTTGCATAACTAGACCATGACAACCTATACACCTATTGGAAAACCTGTCATTTTGACTCACTACTCAATAATCTTCATGTTTCACTAGTGTATATCAAGTTAGCTAGTAAGAACAAAGTGGTACAACATGGTTGATATTTACTTTCTTTATAAAATAACAAATTCATAATGTTGACCTCATTTTTATTTAATTCTCATTTATCAATATTAATAATATGAATATAATTAATAAGTACACAGTACTATACAGTAATGTGGAGTACATTAGGAATAATGTAGTAACACTTTTTTTTATTCCAGTATCAGTTTGTTAGTTAAAGTTTTATATATTACATTATACAGTAGAAGAATGGCAAGCAATCCTTTAAACTGAATGGTAAATATATAGGTTGAAAGAAATAATCATGTTTCTATTATTAATGTGTTGCTCCAGTTTATCTCTTATATACTCATGTCAATATTATTATTACTCTAAATGAGGGGTATGCAGGCTTATACAATCCTGTATTACTGAGAATAAGTATTAGTTCTGTATATAATCAGGTGGCTGGATTAATAAAACTCACCTGTTATGAAAAAAAGGCCCACCAGAGGCCTGTTTGCGGAAACCATTCCACTCACCAAGTAACAGTTTGGCATGTTAAAAATTGACAGTAAATAACTTAGAAAGAAATATAATAATTTAAACATGTAAATTGTTACAAAACAATTATTTTCAAGCGATGATGGCCGAGTTGTATAATACATCAAGCAACATAGGTTCAAAACCTATAATGAGTGTGAGGTTTCAATGAAGGAAAACATGATGAGACACAGCTTGGTGTTAAGGAATTTACTAACGCTCGCCTGGGTAGTTATCACCCTCATGCAGAAAATCTGTCACCAAGCATTTATAGTTATTTTCTGGCAGCTGCACCTAGGAACCAGTGTCCCTAGAGGTTTAGCATGTTCCTATCTTAGATCACACTGCCACTTAACATGAGATTGTAGTCAAACTGTAACCTTATAAAGTATAAAGAAAAGTTTTAGAACTAACCTGTTCTTGGTGGCCATTGTAATTGTGCTGCTGCATATTTTGAGAGCCTATCTCAAAGACCGAATGCTGTCCCATGACTGGCGTGTGCCACTGGGCGCTCTCGCCATACTCGCCGCCGCCGTTTTGGTCAGACGGTATAGAAACTATGATGGCCTCTTTGCTGTCCACGCTTCGACGCTCCACCGACAATAATGAATGTAATACTTCACTTGCTTCCTTCTCAGCCGGATTCACTACTTCCATCTTCTCAAAAGACATAACTGCTCCACACTACAACCGATAGCTCATGACAAATTGTACATACATGGCTAGTGGCTACATGCATATAAGCTATGTACGAAGCGCACCGCGAGAGCCCGCCCTGACAGTTACATGAAAATATCCCCGGGACCGTGATTACTACAAAACTTTGATAACTTTTCAAATTCATGTAAATAAACATAACAAAAACCGCGCAATTATTAACCTTAATCACATTTTTTAAGTTTCATTATCGCATAGCGGATCGAACTCCCGTGGAATATTGGGCCATATAGTCATAGCTAAGAAAGAATGAAACTCACCTTTTTCGCGTTCAATCGGCGATTGAAACGCAAAATAATGTTCACCGTCACTTAGAAACCGAATGTGGTTTGTTTTATTTCACTTCATTTTGATATTACTGTCATAATTGAAGAGAAATGTACGATTATATCAATGAATTCACGGAAGCAATATGGCGATACACTTTCCGTGAATAAAATCGGAGGACGCCGTAGAACACGTAATTAGTACAGTGCGCCGCCACTAGGCGTCGTTGGCGTCGTATATCCGTATCGACGCTCATCACACCCGTCAGTAAAAAATGGCGCGAGATTTTAAAATAAAAAATCGGTTTGACGATGTTAATTTTAGTTTTTTACCAATACACGTTTGCCTATTTACAATAACAGTGTTCAAAATAATTAAAAACATGAGATAAATACTTCCCTATGCTTGTTCTCAAGTATTTAAAAAAATATTTTATAGAATGTACTTCCTTTCTTCGAGGTATCGGCTATAAGGTGAATAGAAATTGTAAGATTTGTAAGGTTTCTTAGCTCATACTTTTAATGTTCACTAGTATGAAATGAAGAATGTTAAGTAATGCAAGATCTTGTTTTATAATTTAATACTTTTTATTTAATTTGCGTGCTTATTAAAATCCAGCGAACTGTAAAGTGGGTTGTATGTCATTTTCTTAAAGCGTGGTATGATGTAAGAATTTATTATTCATGAGTATCAAAAGTATATTACATAATTTATACATATCTGTAGCGTTATAAATATAAAAATATCTTTATTAAAAAAATTGTAAGGAAAATTTTGCCTCAACCAATTTTTTTTTTTTTTTTTTTATACGTGGAGAAATTCCCAACTAGGCCCTAGTAATGTAGAGACCTACTATGAGAAATAAAATAGATATTGGCGCATACTGGTTTAAAAAGAATACAAATTGTAGAATTAAAATTGTGTGAGTGTATTATTGTGTGTCAAAATGTACCAAATGTTGGGCTAGTGTCCCGTATTAGTGTATTATCTATGGTCTATAGGCTAGTGGTTAATAGTATCTTGACTTGAATACTCCTTTTATCTGTTCGTTGGAAATGCTTCGAAACTATCATTTGGTAGCAGTTTTAACGTGGTAACGCGAGCAACGGTTGAAATTTTAATTAAACAATCAATGACATTATATTATACAATATTATATTATAACAATAATATATTGTATTATTATACTTTAGTAGGTAATGATTACAATTAAATTAATAAGATGTAACTGCGTAATTCGGTGTTTTACAATTGTCATTGTATTGTTATGCTCTTTGATGTTAGTATAAAACAAATAGAAATCCACCATTATACTATCTATTTTAGGTTAGTGATTCATATTTCAAGCTGTGGCTGTACTAAGGCTCAGCTTCTACAACTACAATTACGATTTATTTAAAATAAAACTTAGCTTCTGCCTTTCGTTTTAACTGCACTACCATTAATTATTGATTTAATCGTGTAACATCAATTAATAAACAGACAAAATGAGTAGGTAATAATATTTATTTTTGTACACATATTGTGATTATAAACAAAACAACTAATATGTTATACAGAGTTTCCAGTAAGGAATGAACCAACGCTATGATGATGATAGAGGGTGACATGATCTAATAGAAACACTAACATTTATTATCCTAGGCCTAGTAGTTTTAAAGTTATGAATTTTAAATGTTATGTTGAAATTCTCCTTCTATGAACACAAAATTTAAATTTTACATTAAATAAAAAAAAAATTTTTTTTGTTTATGGGATTTAAGAAAACATGTATTTTTATAAACAAAATGTTATTCTTGCTTAATTATGGATATATCATAAAAATAAAAGCTAAAACATGTGCAAAAATTAATTGACAAATTATGCAATGTGATATTGTAATGAAGCTGGTGTAAAAAAATTGTATGATAGCCTTGTGGAACTTTTGTTTAAAAACATCTACAGTTCATACCGAATCCAATAAGGTATAATTCTATGGTATAAAGTAATTAAAACTTTTTTTTATTCATCATTCAATATTACGGACTATTTTTTCGACGGCAATTAAAATAAAATAAATGTAACATTATTAATGAAAAAGTATTTATTGCGGCTCATTTTATTACAATAAATGCTCAAAATGCCTTCCTCTAACTCTTACGCACAACCAACATCTTCTAATAAAATTTATTTTTAGACTTCTTAGAGCCCGCATATTATTTTTTACAGTTTCAGCCTCAAGGTTCAGTTTTTGTCTTAACACACTCTCATTTATATTATTACTCTCATAGACTGCTTCTTTAACGTAACCCCGTAGGAAATAATCCAAAGGGTTTATTTAGGTCAGGCGAGCGTGGTGGCCAAGCTATATAGCACCTCTGCGTCCAATCCATCGATTAGGGTAAAAATTGACTCCAAAGTTATGCTGAAATCGATTTTCCCTTACTATTTGAGGATTCACTACAGCCCAATTATGAAGATGCATGTTGAATACTCCATCTCTTTTAAAACATGATTCATCACTCCATAAAATAGAATTCAAAAAGAGTGGATTTTGTCGGCATTGGCGCAGCATTTCGCGACATGACTCAAATGAGTTGTACCCTAATCGATAGATTGGACGCGGAGGTGCTATAGATTGGCCACCACGTTCACCTGACCTAAAAACCCTTTGGATTATTTCCTATGGAGAAAAAAAGAAGCAGTCTATGAGAGTAATAATACAAATGAGAGTATTGTAAAACAAAAACTAAACCTTGTGGTTGAAACTGTAAAAAATAATACGCCGACTCTTACAAGTCTAAAAATAAATTTTATTAGAAGATGTTGGTTGTGCGTAAGAGTTAGAGGAAGGCATTTTGAGCATTTATTGTAATAAAATTAGCCGCAATAAATACTTTTTCATCAATAATGTTACATTTGTTTTATTTTAATTGCCGTCGAAAAAATAGTCCGTAATATTGAACGATGAATAAAAAAAGTTTTAATAATTTTATACCATAGATTTATACCTTATTGGATTCGGAATGAACTGTAGATGTTTTTAAACAATAGTTCCACAAGGCTATCATACAATTTTTTTACACCAGCTTCATTACAATATCACATTGCATATTTTGTTAATAATTTTTGCATGCATATGTTTAACTTTTATTTTTATGTTATACCTATAATTAAGCAAGAATAACATTTTGATTATAAAGATACATGTTTTCTTAAATCCCTTAAACAAAAAAATATTTTTTTTTTTATTTAAAATTTAAATTTTGTTTTCATAGATAGATAATTTCAACATAACATTAAAATACTCATAACTTTAAAACTACTGGGCATAGGACAATAAATTTTAGTATTTCTATTAGATCATGTCACCGTCTATCACCATCATAGCGTTGGTCCATTCCTTACGGGGCACCTGTATAAAAATTCAGTAACGCGAATCTAAAAATGTTAATAATTATTAGGTACTTAGCAGTTAGGTACATAAATCGTATATAGTAGGCAATTTCTAACAAAAAAGAAAACCAACCTCAATCCTTTTGAAGAGTTCCCTGGTGTATCTCTGAAGTCAAAGATCCAATGCCAATGAAATTAATATGGGAACACCCTTGAGATATCCTCTTTCGAATCAAAAGAATAATCTAAATCGGTTTATATACAAAGAAGTTATGGCTGAACATTCATAAAAAATATACCTACATTCGAACTGAGAACTTCCTTCTTTTTTGAAGTCAGTTGAAATGCCGTTTTAATCATTCGCCGGCTTGTTAATTCTGGAATATGGAATCAAAATATTTTTTGGATGATAAGCACGTTTTTTAATGAGTCAGATAGATACTAAATTTCGGTTGCATCGAATTCTGCTGATTTCTAGAAATATAATATCAAGGTGCAAACTTTATTATAAGTTTACAGAGTTCATTGGCCGTTGTATGATTATATTAATTTTACACAGGATCAAATCTTTTTCTATGTTTTTATTAAAACTGTAACGGATGAAACACGTTTAAACCAGAGATTATATTTAAAAGAGGGTCTTCATCGAAGTGGAACAAAACCGAACATTCAACTGCTACGTTACTATATCCCCACGTCCGTCAGCAATGTCATTGTACGTTCATACAAGTATGTATAACATTATAATATGAAATAGTACTTTTAATCATACCTGTAGCTTCTGCTCATCAAATTCTTACTTATTATGGATAAATTATAAAAGTTAATAGATTAAGATATATAGAGGTTGAAACATAAATTTTAATATATGTAATTCTATGAAATTCGTTTAAAATTTAATAAAGGCACAACTAAAATACTAAATATCAAATTTTAACCATGTTAAATTAATAGTAGGTAAGTACCTACACCTAAATAAAAATTTGTCCCTTATTTTCACGTATCAGCCTTCAAATATTATTTTTTTTAGACTAAAATTTTTACTTCATGTTTACAAACAAGAAATACAAATCTTTCTTAGCGAGTTGCTTTCTTGATCGATTAGTCTACGTAGTATAAGTGCTCGTAAGTTCAAAATATCTTTTAATGCAAAAAAATTAAACCCTTTTTGATTTCGTAAGTCAGACAAAGAACGGGAGAATTATAAAAAGTATATTACCTATACACATCTACATATCTTTCGTTGTTTTATACTCATTTATTGCTGCACTAGATATTCAACATCAGAATGAGGAATATAATTGTAAGTTATGGTAAATCACAGACACATTTCGTTTCATATTATGTTGCATAATCGCAAAAGTAATTTTGTCTTTAAATATAACTAGCGATCGCCCTAAACTCGAAATTCGACCTGCGACTTTTTGATCATAGACTCTTTTCTGTTTGACATTTATTTGGAGGGTCAAGTTCAATGGCACTGTTCGGGTTGGGATTCGCAGTACTAATTTATTTAATTTAATATATTAGTAACAGATATTGCAGATAAATTTTAGCTTTCTGCACTCCTTGTCCATTTAAACTTTAACCATGCCAAATCTTACAGTCTTCCGTGCATGCAATATGCTTAAAAAGGTACCGAAAGCTTTTGCTTCACGTATTTAATATATATAGATTCTTTGGGTCGGAAATGCACATTTGTAATGCTTCTGGGGTTTACGAAACCATAGACTGCGGTCACCGCTTACAATAAGGCGGACCTCACGCTTGTTTGCCATTGAAAAAATTAGATAATTAAATAAGCTGTGATTTTTACAACGCACCCATAGAAACATAGGATGCTATAATTAATCATAACAATTCATTGCAGTATTTATGTAAATACATACTTATTATAATTAATATTATATAAATGTGAAAGTAACTTTGTCTATCTGTCTGTTACGTTTTCACACCTAAAACGCTAAACCAATATTAACGAATTTTAGTATAGAGATAGATTAGATCTTTGGATAGGACATATATAGACTACCTTTTATCGCGAAAATGTACCCTTAAAGGATACATAAGAAATAGGAGATGAATGTTTAAATGAAGAACCCATCAAACCAATTTTTATGAATTTTAGTGTAGACCTACCTATATTGGACCTTGGAGAAACAAATGAGCTACCTTTTGTTGCGAAAATAAAACTTTAAAGGATAAAATAGGCAGTGAAAGTTTATAGTTCCACCATAGGACAGCTAGACACCGTGAAGGATTCCACCCATATGTCGTGGAAATTCCCCTGATTCGCACGAAGCGTTATGGTTCGTCGTTCATTATGCGAACGGCAAAGGAGTGGAATTCACTCCCGTCGTCTGTTTTCCCATCCACTTATAACTTGGGAATCTTCAAGCGATGAGTGAATAGGCATTTAATAGGTAAGCGCGATACATCGTCATCCTCATCTTTACTTTCCATCAGGTAAGATTGAGGCCAAGGTAATTCCTGTATTGAATTAAAAAAAAAGGAAAAACCTATTCAACCAATTTTGATGAATTTTAGTATAGAGATATATTGGACCTTGGAGGAGGACATAAGCTACCTTTTGTCTCGAAAATAAAACTTGAAGGGGTGAAATAAGGGATGAAAGCTTATATAATTATAATAAAATACACATAGTGATAAACTCATCACTGATTTTATTCAGGTTTGTCGCGTAACCGGATCGCGACCACCATACACATAGTGATAAACCCATCTATTTTTTTTATATGTCGTGTTCAGAATTCAGTCGGTTTATATACAGTAATAATAATAAAGCAGGGTGGTAGGGATGATGACCACCATCCACATGGTGATAAAATTTTGAGTTCCGGGATCAGTCGATGTATCTATTTCCTGAGGTTAACTCACAGTAACAATTTTTATTTTTAACTTTAATTAAAAATATTAAGTACTTTATTTGCGAAGCTATTTTCTCCAATTCAGTATTAATCTTTATTCAGATAAGTTCGTTAGTTAACTTGTACATTTAACGTAGATTAAGATTGACCTTTACAGATTTCCATTTAAGTGAATACCGTAGGAGATATCACGAATTTGAAAATTATTCGCGACCAAAGAAATCCTACCTAAAAAACCTATGATAAATTACGCGACACAGCTTAGTGCACTATTCATAGCTATGAAGTTTTATAATAAGTATACCATCACGCCTGTATCCCCGAAGTGTTAGGCATTAATCGGGCACAAAACCAAACTCCGAACTGCTACTGAGAGTATCACAGAAAACTTCAATAACACTTTGCGCGATCTGGGAATTAAACCTAAGACGTCGAGCACAACAGTCGCGTTTAGGACCACTAGGTTAATCAGGCCGTATGAACTATCAATATTAAAACGACAAACAGCCTTTTTAAAACATAAAATACAACACTTTGTAAATTGTACCTGTGCGAAGCTGGTGTTGGTCGTTAGTATCCTATAATACGCAGATAAAGTCGCGGGTACTAGCTAGTAAGATATATTTAATTTCATTTCCTATTTCACTACCGACAATAATATTTTTTTCCACATTACCGCTGGTAAGATAGAAGACAATGTTTTATAGCATTAAGCTCGCCAGTGTACAAACTAAAAGTGCAGTAAAGTACCTATTGATTCATTCGTTTATTTTTTTAATTACAATGGCCTTGTAAGGGCATTACATGTTTGTGCGTCGCCACTCTCCATAATCATCTCTATTCTACCTACGTTTGTTATAGTACTTCTAGAGCGATCCACCAGAGCACAGGATTGGTTCAGCCGTTCAGACTAGTCAAGGATTTTCGTAGGTAAGCAGGAAATTTTCTCATGGTAAGAGATAATTAGGTAGTGAAGACAACGCTGACCATCGCAATTAAGAGACGATCGTTGAAGGGACACTTAAGTAACGTGTCGATTGAATTGTGTTCGAAAATGAGTCTGAACCATAAGTATACATTATAAACATATCGTTTAAACTTATGCCAGAGCTTTGAATAACGAAAAACATGTCAATGTAACCATATCACGCTGGGAAGGGAAATTTAATGTCTACCTGGCCAGCTAGTTACAATCAAATCAAAATAAAAGAAAAATCATTATTCGATTAAAGCCCCAAGAAGGCTATTGGCGGTAATACTGGCTTGAAATGATTTTTCAACTCATTGTCTAGTAAATCAGTAAAGGTAATTAATTTATTTAGTAGTTAAGGTTTAGTTAAGATCTGTTGCCAAGCCCCTACTGTTATTGGCAGTTGTACTTCAACCAGTTCTGTTTTTAAGTATAGCGTGTTGTCATCTTCGGCGACGACGTCATCATTACTTAAAATCCGATATATGAATTTTAAAAAAAATACGTGTAATGCCGTCGCGTCAGGAGTAGGTACAAGCTGTTTACAAAAACTATTTAAAAAAATCTGCTGCAACTGTAACTATTCTGCAAGTTGTCACGATTGAGAATAATCTAGTATCGTAAAGAGCATTTATTTAAAGAAAATTTTATTTGAAGCAATGATAGTTCAGTGATACCGATTGACGTGATTTCGGATCCCTGCAATGAGCCCGAGCTTTCGGTGAAGGAAAATATAGTGATGAAACCATAGCATGTTGGTAGGATATTTTCTATTTCTCGCCTGGCTACCTACCACTCACGCGTTGAAAACCTTCACCAAGCAAATATAGGTGTGTTGCAGCTGAACTTGAGAGCTAGTCCTCCACTAGGCATAGCGTGTTACCATCTAGGCTCACATCGTCACTTAATATCAGATGAGATTATGGCCATACCGTTACACCTAAATAAAGTAATCGACTATCGCTCTATACAATTAGCTATTTAATAGATTTAGATGTAGGTACAGATAATTTTTTTTAAAGAATAATAAAAATATATAAATACTAAAATAAATATATGTGGATAATGATTCTGCTGAAGCCTGAAAAATATTATCGCTTTGAAGTGCGAATGAGATATATTAATCACTAACCATGATCTCAACGGTAGATAAGTCAGTCACATTAAAAGCTTTTAATATATTTTTGGTGTATTCTAAGTACGCTCGATTGCAGTAGGTAATAAATGTAGGTAAGTAAATGTTCGAATTAAAGTTCTGCGTTCGATTAACGAATCATCGAAATAACAAAATAATTGTATTTACGAAAAATAAATTTTATAACGATTAACGTTTACGTAAAAAGTCGCAATTGATCGTCTAAAATCCCCGAATAGCCGAACAGGACATAAAATATGTCGTTTTATCAAACACGGGAATTTAATAAAGAAATCTGTACAAATGTTATTAAAACTTTGATGACTGACGAGGGACAGATATCCGTATTTGTAACTGTTTATATTTCTTAATTAAAACATTACAAGTATTATAGACATTCATTATGCTGCTTAAACTGACTTTACGGTAGACTGCTCTTTCATGAAAGTATTTTTAATCGTATTTTATTATCATGAAACGGTATTTAAAAACTTGCTTATTAAGTTTCAGTTTTTATTAAGACTGTTATACATTTTAATAATTCACTTCTTGAAAATCCATCATATCTTGTGAGTGAATTTCGTATATTACATTTATAAAATAATTATACATGGTATAGCGAAACATTTATACTATATTCACTTTGTTATTCGTCATTCCGTGGTACCTACCTAAATGCAAGGTGTGTGGCGGGAAACAATATAGATTCATTTCTATTTAGTTAACGTGATAAATATTTCTATAGAAATTTCAATTAATTTTTTTTTAGAGTGAACGTAATCGATCTATATTATCATATATTTTTTACAACATTTATTTAAATAATTGTATTTATTTTCTACTTACCAGCTTCTATATCTAAGGCGAAGCAGCTACTGCGGGATTTGACGACCCCCGGCGACGTACCATCAGGCCAATCTATTCGCTCTTCCATAGCTTTCGAAGCACTCCTTTTGAACTGCTCCAGAAAACTGTCTATTTGTGTTTCTATACTCGTTGGGGAGTTGGCCATCGTTTCCACCGAAACACCGAAAACAAACACAACGCGGTAACCTGCCTCAAGACATTATATCAACACCGGTATATGCTAATAATAATTTTAAGTGACTACGGCATCCATAAAATATTACGCATTGCATAATTATTCGTCATTTTTTCCACGTGCAACTTCATCGACCGGAATTTTCGTACATAATCGAATAAGAGCGCGATCCACCCCGAATTACAAAGGAGACTATTCAATAGCGATGTGATTTTACTACGGATACCGTTATTCTATAGGTATAGGGCAACGAAAATAAAGCGACACCCTGTGACATCTATTGATCGTGTTGGACAGCTGTTCAGGCGAAGTTGCCAGCCTTGGAAATATATATCGATAAAACACAAAAAGAGATAAGTAAATCATACATTACATAATTATTGTGTTTTGTTTTAAATTTAAACTAGTATGAAGATGTTATTACGTTATTATTGTTTTTATATATTAATTTGTTATTCACATCTTTACGCGTTGATGTAGAATGTAGTGTGTGTGACGTGCCGTCTGATTGGCGAAGTGTGTGTGCTGGCGGGTCGAGGGTAGAGGGGGTTTATGGATGCCGGTTTGCCGGTCGCGCATGCTGCCAGCTGCGTGCATTCACTAGTGCTGCGCGAGCATCTCGTCGTGTGTAGTTCGTGACATTTAGAGGTGACTGGTTCGCTACACACGAGACTACACCCGGCTACAAAAATGTCAAGTAAGATTCAAATTTCATTTATATTTCTACATTTATTTTCATGTTCGTAGTTAGCGTTAGAGCATATAAATAATTTCACATTATGCAAAGATATAATGAGACTTCCAATGAACTTTAACCGAGCGGTAGTTTAAAATAAATTTCATTAAAATTTAAAAAATATTTACCTACAACAAAAAATATGAATTAGGTACGATTATTTTCCTTAAATATTTATTCCTTCATCAGTGGCCCCTAATAAAGTAAATCACAAATAGAAATATTAAACTACTATTGAACATTATTAACAAGTACGTACCTAACAAATTGCTGTTTAACTTCTTCGTGTCGCCCGTAATTACATAAATTTTACTTTGCTACGTTGCCATTGATTTATATTGGTAAATTTAGCACATTCATTGATTGATTCGGTAACGTATCTGAAAATAAATTGACACGGAAAAGACCAGAAGATTCTTGATACTACGGACAATGTATCAGAAAACCTATCCTAAGGTTTTAACAAATAAATTAACTTTTCAATACCCTACCCCACATAATTATACAATACTTTGTAACTTTCACTTAATAAATAACTCACAATTCAAGATTGTAAACATACTATCGTTATCTTTTGTAAATAAATTCATACATTCAGTGAGGCTATATAACAAACGTAAAACGATATCAACCGCTTCTATAAAGACTTCATTAACCTAATCTTGGCCGTGGCTTCATCATGCGTTTCGTGATTACTTTGAAGTATTACTAAATTACAGTTATTTAGGATGAAAGGTCAATTATTGTATTTAATTGAATTGTATTGACTGTAGAAATTACCGCGAAATTAGCCTTGTCAATGTTGTTGGCAAACTGTTTGCTACAGTAATAATTGAAGAGTTGAAACAGATGAAAGCATAATAAGGGATGCAAAAGCGGGATTTAGAAAGGGTTTGAGATATACGGATCAGGTCTTCTCCTTACGGTGCATAACTGAAAATTATTTGGCAACAAACAAAAAAGTCTTTTGTGCATTCTTAGATTTAAGAGGCCTATATCCAGTGTTAACGGCTGAAAGGTGATTATGAGATTTAGAAAAGGCCTATGATGAAGTGGTGAGGAATGAGTCGGGTTGGCATTGTCTATGCATGGGCTGAGCAGTGGTCCGATACAAGCGTTGCAATCTCTCTATAAAGATTCCAGTGCTTGTGTTAGAATGAAGGGAGCATACACTGAATGGTTTAATATCCAAACGGGTGTTAAAAAGGAATTTATAGCGTCTCCATGGCTGAGATCCCAGTGCTTGTGTTAGAATGAACGGAGCATACACTGTATGGTTTAATATCCAAACGGGTGTTAAAAATGAATTTGTAGCGTCTCCATGGCTGTTCATCCTATTCGTGGATAATTGTCTGAGAGATTTGAAAGAGGGTGATTATGGACTAAGAATGAATGAGTTACTCGTCAAATGTCCTTTTTACGCTGATGATCAAGTATTACTTGCATCGTCGGATAAGGATATACAAGCGATGGTGACTTATATGAGTGAAGCTTTGGATAAATGAGGAATGCAACTGAACGCAAAGAAGACAAAATTTGAAGAGCATGACAGAAGTATGTATTTGTATTGGTGGGGACAAACTGGAGTAAGTGAATGAGTTTGTATACTTGAAATCATCGTTTACTAGGGATGGAAAGTGTGAAAGTGATATTGAAAGAAGAGTAAATGCTGGTAACATGGTGAATGTGCCATTGCACACCTTTATCAACAGCCAAAAATTTCTACAAAAGTCTGACTGGCTGTACATAGAGGAGTGTTGGTTCCAACACTCATGTACGAAAGTGAAAGCTGGGTGTGGCAGAAAAAGCATGAAATGAAATGAGAACTCTAAGGAATATGTTAGGACTGAAATTGAGTGACAGATAAGTAATAGTGTGAAAGAAGATATAGTTCGGATTGAAAAGGGTTGTTTAGATGGCTTGGGCATGTAGAGAAGATGAATGAAAGAAGAATGACTAGGCAGATTTATAGGATAAGCTTGAATGGGAACGTTGGAAGAAGAAAACCTAGACGAACGCTTCACGATCAAATCTGGGACGGTCTGAAAAAAGGTCAGGTCAAGAGTACTCTAATGAGTTTGAGATGAGTTTTGAAGAAGCGAAAGATGTATGCCGGATCATAGCAAGTGGAAGGACGTGGTCTTTGCCTAACCTGTTGGGAAAGAAGCGTGATTTATGTATGTATTGTGTATGTACAGGCTTAATGTTTAGGGCATGTTAACCGGTCTTCTATAGATAATTTCTTTAGTGAACATTGAATACAGAAAATGAGCGTGTATGTACCTATGCGATTTGATATCCAATATATACTAATACCAACCGCAAAGCTGTATTGATTTGTACTATGTGAGTACACAATATACTAGTTAGTATTATATAGATCCCGTTACAAACAATAGTGGTCGAATCATTTCTTGTCGGAAATTTATGATAATGGAATCAAATGGACGTTGCTTATATTATGTATCTACATATTGATATATTATACGATCTAAATTAGATTGTAAGATATTTGATAACTCTAAATATATGCAGTTAGTCGTTCTGGTAATAATACTCGGAAAAAATTACAATATCTTTGTAAAAGAACAATTTATGCCTCTAGCTTGGTAAAAATGGAGTGCCACTTCTCTCTATATTTGAAATCATATTCCGCTTCTTTCACATCCGTGCCGGTCTTAAGTACTTCTCGTCTTGACTTTAACTTTTATACTAGCAATCACCCGCGACTTTGTACGTGTTAATAAGAATAAAACATAGCCTGTTTCGCCCAGGGAGGACGTAGCTTTATGTTAAAAAAAATTGAATCTGATCAATTGTTCCAAAGATTTACACTTCCTACTAACACATAAACTTTACTTTTGTATAATAATAGTATAGAAGACCACGATAATGAGTACCTACATAAGGAATGGGGTTCACATGTACATATATTTTATATTTCTTCATTGATAAAATACAAATCTGCTTTCTTACAAGATAATACAATGTTTTCTAGTTCAGTGTGTACTTGTAAAAGAGGTAAGTTATAAGAATTATAATGATTCTTTAATTACGTATTTGTCATGAGCAAAACGATAGCAAAAATCGCAAAAAAATCATCTTCAAAATCGCATATGGCGATTCAAGTTGATGCATAATACGAAATTGCCATTTTGAAGCAGATATTTAGCCATTTCTATTATAGCGTTGCTCTGGTAAAATATGTAATTAGTATGGGATACTTAGTAAGTTCTCAATTTAGAATAGAACATAGACAGTAAGTAATATTATAAAAAATATATAATAAAAAGCTGTTTTTAAAGTTATTGAAATATTGAATAAAACTTGTTTTAAAAATGTTTATTATAATACATTTTTTTAGTATTTTTATGAGCAAATGAAAACATTTGATGCCCACATTATGGGGTTGCATAAAGATTAACTAAGTCCACCATTTTTGGAGGTATGCCATATTGGATTTTGAATAACGTAACTTATCTAACTATGCATTATCACCCAAACTAAACGTGTATGTAAAATTTCAGCTCAATCGTTTAGCGATAAATTGACTTGCAAGATTTTACCCATTGCAAAAAAGCAAGTCAAATAAAAGCATGTAAAAAGAGATCTGTTTGTTCCGTACTAGTATTATAAAAAAGTATTTATTATCAAGGTGTAAAGATGCAGGCGTCACCATTGCATTCCTTTATTCCGATAAACGGTCGACTGCCCGCGTGGTTCCATCCCGTCGGACTGGCCGCGGCCGCACCTAAATAGAAACCGCAGGGACATTGCTCCCGACTCCCGAGCTCTGTCTGATCCTGCATCTCGATTCTCAAGTGCCTTGTTGGGGTGCTTTTTGTCAGGATATATTTATCTATACTAGTAAATTTGATCGCTATTCGTGGCCCGCATAAACGCTGCCGTAATACTCAATGTTACTACGTTGGACATGAAAATATTAAAATGAATTTTACGATGTTATTGAATAAACATTCTGCGGATCCAGATCCCGCGACCACCGAAGTCCGGCCTCGATCATTGACGGCATTTCCTGGAGATTTTACGACTAGAAAGATTATACGTTTGCCTATCTATATTAATAAATTTGTAGTTCAGTCTGTACGTGTAGTTTTTTGATCGTGAATGTTCTTAGATATTATTCAAGAAATACTGTTTATCCGTTTGAAGGTTATCAGCTTTTTTCTAGTTGATAAACGAACTTTCCACAGTTCTGATCGAGTCGAAATTTGGTATTCTGTTGCTTTAATAATATTAGAAGAATATGGCAACCTTGACCTGATGCTGAAGCATCATACGGAATCTGCAGGATGCCTAACTCCTCACTAACTTACGCCAGCGATATCGGGTTTGGGCTCATTGGAATGACCATAATTAATAAGTTTTTGTGTCGAGTGATT
Organism: Saturnia japonica; assembly: GCA_033032175.1. Taxonomy (NCBI): domain Eukaryota; kingdom Metazoa; phylum Arthropoda; class Insecta; order Lepidoptera; family Saturniidae; genus Saturnia; species Saturnia japonica. Next base: position 15,905,220 of record CM065311.1, on the reverse strand, counting down.
TTTAATTTACCTTTTAATGTAGGTAATCTCACAAATTGAGATGGATTTGTTTGGTGTCTGTCAGTCTTATTGTATGCCCGGATTCAAATCAAAAAGTCTCGACCGATTTTTATGAAATTCTGTACACGGAAAGTATGTATTATTCCTCAGCTGATAGACTATAAGAATTGTCAATAATACTCTTGGAAATCGTTGAAAAGTCAACCGATTTTGATGAACCTTTTGTACACGGAAAGTGATCATTTCTCAGTTGATACACTATAAGAATTGTCAATAATATGAGTACAAATAATATTATGAGACGTAACTAACTACTTGTACGTTGCGAATGATCAATAGACTTCATATCTGTCATGTTATAAAAAACGCATACGAACGTGAAATATTTGTCACCGCGACAGATAGTACAAGCAAACAGTTTTCATACGTCTGCATTAGTTGGTGACTGAAAAGCGTGATTAGTTTAATTGCGGAACACACCCGCTGCGACGACATACTCCTCACTGAATATCTGATGCTATCCAGTGGTTTTATTTTGAATTTTATTTGTGTCGCGCTATTTCGGAACGCGCGGGACTTGTCTATTACGCGGCGGTCTATGTGATAGCCCACGCGAGCTGGATGCCGGGAGATTTTTCACATGAATAAAACAGTATTGTAACTTTCTCTGAGTATTTCGTATTATAATAACACACTTGGTATTTCAGAGTTCAAGCTAATAAATATGTAAAGAAATAATAACTATCTAAAAGAAAATATTAAGCGCCGAATTAAAGCATTTGGATTCAGTTAAAATTACTCTCTTGAATATATTTACAGTTATATCTATTTTTTACACGGAAGTTAGATTGCATTACCCAGATTATATTAATGTACTAGCTGTGCCTGCGGCTCCGCTCGCGTGGATTACAGAATGCCGTCGATCGGGCACACGCGGGAATAGAGCAACCCCCGCTCCCGGTTATTTTAAACACAAAAATTGCCTAGTGCGGGTGATCCTTAGAAGATAGACATATACTCTTGCTGACTTTTTTGTAGGAATTTTTAAAATCTACAATTATGTAATACATTACTCTCATATATCTTTTATGGTTTTCTCAGCGGAAGCCATTTGGGCGCCTGAATTGATTCACTATGTCCAGTTATTTTTTATTTGCGCGGAACCCTAATTATTTTTCTAAAATAAAAGTAGCCTAAGTTACTCATTATAACATCAGCTATCTTCCAATGAAACTCCCGTCAATATCGGTCCAATCGTTTAGTAAAAAGCTGTTATTTTGACATTACAAACAGACACTTCAATTTTATTAATTGTATAGGTATATAAGTCACCGGATAATTTTACGAAACGTTAGTATAAAAACAATCTACTTATATTGTAAACCGTCGGTAGATCGTGTACGGACACTATAATATGAAATCAACCAGTTACATTTTCGTTGACTTATAATTATAAACAAACTGGATTAGGTTAGGTTTAAACAAATTAGCCATAGAAAAAATCACATTTTTCAAGATCTAATATCAGTATTTTGATTATTTAATATAATAGTCATAAAATAACCTCCACAATTTTGTGACATTTTACAATCTCGCTGTATTGTTGATAAAGTAACGGTTGGTACAAATTATGCGGCGGCTTAAATAATAAAGTATTAAATCATATTCAGGTTACAAAACATCAAAACCTAAGTGATCAACTGTTGATATGATGTTGAATGAATCTTTAATGTCAACAAGCGTTATATTGACAGGTAGAAAATATACAGCGTGAACAGGACGCCAACACATTACTGCAGCCAAGTCTCCATTTTGCAACACGTGTTTATAACTATTATTATATAGATATACTTACAGTGCGCATCCTCTTAATTCGAGAGGAAGAAACTGCGCATTCCCATTTAGTTTTTACGATGTTGACGCACCCATAAACAAATCTCTAGAAATCTAAAATACTATATACTTAAACGTCCTTAGAAAACAGTTATTTTAAGTACCTATTTACGTCTTTGGCACCAACGTGCCTACCGCCGATGTGATTAGATTCACACTTGTAAATTAGAGAAAGATTTAAATCTTCCTAATTATAAACAACGTGTCATGTAGCTATTTCCGCGAGTCGTGTTATTTAAAGAAATTCTACACGATGTCGTAAATTTTTATAATTTGTACTTAGTGATTAATAACGTAAATTGAATGCTAACAGAGTACAAACAGCTCTCATAATTCTACAAAGGTTATGAAAAGCAACTGTTTTAATATTTGTATCGTATAACTTCAGGATATTGGTAAATTCAGACTTGCATACACTAAGTGAGCAAGCATTATATTAAGTAAGCAATTCTTGTATATATATAATATGTAATTGGTTTCTCGAAAACGGCTCCAACGATTTCGATGAAACTTTGCATTTAGATAATGTTTTACATTCCAAGATTACCTAGATAGGTGTTTTTCATTTTTTGTTTATAAGACACCGAGAACAGCTCGGTCGCACAGATATTATATTATAATATTAAGTCTAAATAAAGTAAGGACGTTTTGTTTAAAGATATTGTTTGAGCGCAAAACGAGCAACATCTCTATAGCGATTGTAATTTTAACTAAGAAATTGCGAATTTCATTTCATATTTACGTAGGACGGCATATAGTAACAATCTATAGACATTTAATATCTTCTGTTTACGTATAGTTTATTGAAGAGACATTAAATGTTGATGTCTCTTGCTTGTATGTGATTAAATAAACAAGAGGAAACTATGCCATTCAGATCGCGCTTGGGTGACTCTGGCTACAAATGACTCATACGGCTTAGGGGCTTTGGTATTGGCGCATTCTTTGCGCCGTGCTGGATCTTCATACCCAGCGGTGGTTCTTATCACACCATCAGTTACAGATGCTATGAGGTAATATGATATTTTAATTATCATTTTTAAATTAGTCGTATTCTGTGATCGTAGGGAATGTAGCGTATAAAAGTTCTCTTTCTTCTTCTTTCTTATATACAAAAATCGATGTTTCGTTGTTTGTTCCCTATGGACTCCAAAATGGCAAAGCAACGTGTGGCCGGGTTTGCTAGTTACACATAAAAATAAATTATATAATTATGTATGCAAGTTTTCATATTTCATAAAGTCTGTACATTTTGAATAAAAAAGGTATATATATATGTATATAATATATATAACATCTTTAAATTTACACATGCGTATGTTGGATGCGTAGTATTCATTAGTTTGAAGGTATTTATATAATAGAGGAATACATTACATAAAGTAATACATAATCGAAAACATTTTAATAATTAAGTAGGTATTTAATTCCGAAAATATGAAGACAATCGTATTGAAATATTTTTCATGGAAGATTATTTCCTCTTATAAATAAACTTGAAGCGGCGAAGGGTGGATATTTTAAAAAGGAAGTCGATCACGCCACTAAAAATTACTAAATAAGTTTTTTTTCTTATATATGTATACAACTCGACGGGAATCAGTTTCATACGTGTTCTTTACTGCAAGCTTGATGCTTTAAAAATATTAATTAGTAATATTACTTTTGTAAAATAACTCTCTATAATAAAATAAACTCTAAAATTTATGACTGGATGATAAACATATGGATCGTGTTAACTTCCAAGTTAAACATAGTATAATTTATACGTCGTTTGATGTTCACAGGGATCGGCTACGCGCAGTTTTTGCAGAAGTTGTTACAGTTGATGTTTTAGACTCCCGTGACGCGGCACACCTCGCTTTGCTCCAAAGGCCAGAATTGGGCATCACCTTTACAAAAATACACTGCTGGAACCTCACGCAATACGAAAAATGCGTATTCCTAGACGCCGATGCATTGGTAAGGTTTATTGTGATGTATTTTATTGGTTTATGAGCATTTCTTTTGTATTACTTATTTTTTTTTTCTGCTTTTTATCTATGAAATATATCACCAATTACATGTTCGGATTGTAATTTATTATGAATATGATTATCAGAAGTCGTGGTGGTCGAATGGTTTTGAACGACGGAATATTGATTCGCAGTCCGTAAGTTCGAACCTGTGCGTGTACCAACGTATTTTTCGGTATTCGCGTTTATTTTCTAATTGAAATCGGTAATACTATTGACGGACGGTGATGGAAACCAATCGTGAGGAAACCTGAACGCTTGAGAAATGTTCTAGTAGTAATATCTACAAAATCAACGAATATAATTTATTTTTATTTCTCAGCGTTTCAAATTTCCATGACTTTATGGGCTGGCATGGTGATTAACCCCTTACTTTACCTCGGGCCTCTTTGCCCAGCAGTGGGTCTCTTCAGTATTATTATTTTTATTATTTACAGCTCATATTAATATTTACAATAATTGAAGATAATGTAACATAATTTTAGCACATTGGCTTCTAAAATGATCTCATTGCCTATTCATCTGTTTGATGCATCGTATGATGTTTATGCATCCAAATTTTTAGACTACCTAGTTGTTATACGATCAATGAAAACAGAACTTCCCAATATAAATATTATTATTTTAAAAAGCGATCAAAGTGCGACTCTAGGCAAGTCACACGGTAGGTACCTACATAGTTTGTTTCAATTAACTAACGTCTAGTAACAGACTCTTTGAAACGTTCTCTGCAATAAATCATAATTCACCGGGCTGTCACATACGCTACTAATATCGTTTACATCAACCAGAAATGTTTTATTTGTTATGCTGAATTCGTGGACAAACACACTTATGATTCGCATTGCAGTATCTCAACAAATATTTGCCAATGTTACCATTCCAAGCGGATCAGATATATAAATGACTTAGTAGGTAAATGGAGATTAAATAAATTATAAGTTTAAATTTGTTTTAGTAAATTTGCTTATATCTATACGTAACCTTACACAGTCTATTTAAAAAAAAGCCGTAAACGGTTTGTCGATTTTTGATTATTGATTAACGTCAATACGCGAACTAGTTAGTACTTACATCAAATCTATTTGCATCAACTGTTTACATGATAAGAAAGTCAATGCTAGCGGACAGTGGATGTTAGATCAGTAATACGAGATGACGAGGCGCATAACCGTGGCCCAAATATTTTCTTTCCGACAATATTGGACCAGATCCAAATTCTGAACTTTCATTCTTTAGTTTTCTTTCTATCGAAGGTAACTAAACTATCTCACTTACGTTATCAAATCATTATAACGAATATAAGAAAGTTTACAATATATACATTGTCGAAATCCCGAGAATATGACATTACACGATAATTTCTCGCCGGAATCCATTGAGACCCTGCGTGTTTTTATCGTGGGTTAATGTGTCAACTGTTTTATCCACATTACGATAAAGAATTCATGATAACTATTAGTGTAACGGGTACCCACGTGCATTGTTCCTACCTAGGCTTTTAATATAAAAGAATATTGTAGATATTGTTATGCGGTATGTTATTTCTGGAACAAGAAAATGAATATTCTGATTTGACATTTGGATGAATATGCATAATTTTGTTTATCCATTTACAAGTTTTTGTTTATCGATCGAAATGTAAGAGCAAATGAAAATAATATGCAGATTTCATGGAATTGTTTTTATAAGGTCAAATGAATAATTACGATGTTCCTGTATTTTATAATGACAATTTAAATGGTCCAGAATTCTTGAGACTTGAAACCGAATTTTAAATTTTCGTTATAATTAAAAAGAGAAACTGTTTATTTACATGTACATACAATAAATACAAGTGGAACGATGCTACGATTGTTAAAATTTTCATTATTTAATAATTAATTGCACGATTCTTCTTTTAATAAAAAAATATTAAATGTAGGTCCCAGTAAACTCGTGACCTTAGCTTAATATAAAATTCACGTCATATGTGTCATATTTACGTTAATTTTACACGTATGATGGCAAATAGAAGCGTCTTACCTTACAATAAAATGCATATTAATTTACATACTTATTCGAAGCTTCGAATACGGTCCAGTCAAATTAGTATAAGTAGGTCATTTGTGTTCACTGGGATTTAGTTAAACGTGTAAAGGTTGCTTGAAAAAAAAACAAAAGAACTTATTGATGAGCGATTTTTGACTCTAATCTCTAGGCTTTAGCCATCTTTGGCCACATCTTCACTTAATATCAGGTAAAATTGTACTCAAACGCTAAACCTATAAATTATATATTTTTTGAGATGAAGGATATCCTGTAATGAAACGATTTTATGGCGGTGGGACAATTTTCAGTGATTAATTTGGTATAATTCTGAAATTAAAAATATTTTTCCAATCCCTTCATAACCCCTGACGCAAAAAGAGGGGTGTTATAAGTTTTTCGAATGTATCTGTGTTTTTGTCTGTGGCATCGTAGCTCGCAAACGGCTGACCAATTTTAATCTAGTTTTTTGTTTGTTTGAAAGGTGACCTGATCGAGAGTGTTCTTAGCTATGATTCAAGAAAATCTGTTCAGCCATTTGAAGATTATTAGCTCTTTTCTAGATGATAAATAGATGTGAGCATCTTCCACTAGTCTGATTAAGTCGACATTTGATATTCTCTTACATAAATTATATTGGTATGATGATATGACCTTATACTGCAGTGTCATCTGGAATATGTAGAATACTTAACTCCTCACCAAATTACAGCAGAAATGGTTATATATGCCCGGGGTTTATTACGCAGCAGCGTACACGTACATCTTAAACTGTGTATCTATTAAAATATACAGCTGTCTTTCTTCTTCTCTCTACGTTATATCTTTTTTTTCTCTCATGTAACTAAATGTTCCATAAACATGTCGCGTCTTAGAAATTTCACTTTCAGTACTCATCCAATTGTTAAATAGTTGAACTAAAAAAATGGTAATATTTTTTTAAGGTGGTACAAAATTGCGATGAGTTATTCGAGCGGGAAGAATTATCAGCTTCCCCTGACGTCGGCTGGCCCGACTGCTTTAACTCTGGTGTGTTTGTGTACACGCCGTCTGCAGACACCTTCAATAGGCTGGTCCAATTCGCGCAGGATCGCGGCAGCTTCGATGGTATGAACAAACTAATTAGTCTAATAAATGTTTTACAAATATTAATCTCAAAAAAATATTTTAAATACATACTGTACGTTAAAGGCAATGTAATCTATATAATACGTGAGGAGAAAACTTCGGACACCTTTTCAAGTTCCTATATTGCGCGGAAGGAGGACTGTTGGATGTGGCTTGATTAAAGTTTATATGGAGAAGGAGTGACTAAACGTTATATGTAATATGTGTTACAATTACATTACATTACATTACATTACTGCGAATATAAGTGCCTTTGAACTTAGACCGCCCAAACATTGATATTGACATTCAGTAAAAAGTGACAGAAAGTGATATTTTTTACATTCATACTGAAAATGTTAAACATACATCCCATCAAAAACATAGAAAGTAAAAAATGCCAAGTCTCGCAACGCAGTTCATTCACTAAAAAAGTTGAGAGATCTCATGTAAATCCAAGTCAGTTATTTTAGTTAGTGTCTGTGGAAGCACCTATTCAACAAGTTTGTTTTAAAACTGTTATAATAATCAATTCTATCAACCTTTATAGTGACCGTATCAATGTTAGACGCCTTTATATCTTTAATAATTATAATGTCGTACAATTCAAATCTTTTTTAATAAATTTGTAGTTTTATCTGTACATGCAATTTTTTTAAATTAAAATTTATGCTAGCTATATTATTAAGCTAATCTCGGTTTTTTTTTTTAATTTTTTGAATGTAACTCGACTTATTGACGCTTAATTAAATTAAAATTTTGTACACAGGGAAGTATATATCATTCTGAAATTGATAGGCTATAAAAATTATCAATATAACCTCAAAAAACTATAAACTGTTTTTATTGAGTAAAATAAAATAAATAAAGGAAAATCCACCGCGTAACCAGTATATAAATGACCTATAATTGACATCACCTATACATAATGTAACGTGTAAAGTTTATGTTAATATAAAACACGTGATGTGACTGTGATGTCAAAATAAGGTAATGTGTTTCACTGGTGTATGTACTAACATGACTGATTTTATGAATCAAGGTGGTGATCAGGGGCTTCTGAACTCATTCTTCTCGGATTGGGCTCATGGGGACATCAATAAACATTTACCATTTTTATACAACGTCACTTCGGCGGCTTTCTACTCGTATATGCCAGCATTGAAACAGTGAGTGTTACAAGATTTTTTTTCTATTTTATTTCTTATAATATTTAATTCTTATAAACAGTTACACCGTTGTTCACTCGTGTAGCGTGTATCGTTGTTCTCACTTCCCCATATATGCGTAACATGCTTATAGCTTGCCAGATTGTTTGATATTCATGGTTACTGCTCCGCTCTTTAGGGTCGTAGCGTGAAGTGATATAGCCTATAACCTTCCTTAATACATAGGCTATTAAATGCAAAAGAAATCTGACAGGTAATTCCAGAGATTACCCTTCACATATACACAAACTCCAAAATTCGCACTATTTCTTTATCATATTATATCGTATAGATTTTGTATTTTCATTTATTTAATATCGCTAAAGTTTTTTTTTATTTTTAATATTTAACATAACATACCATCACGCTTGTATTCCCCGAAGGGATAGGCAGAGGTGTACTATAATGTACACCCACAGTTCACCGAGTATGTTTTTAGGTCTCTATGTAATAGGGGGCGAGCCTATTGCCATTAATCGGGCACGAAATCAAACTCCGAGCTGCTACTGAGAATTTCATAGGAAAAACCCAATAACACTTTGCTCAACCTGGGGTTCGAACCCAGGTCCTCGCTCATAGCAATCGCGCTTACGACCACTAGGCTAACGAGGCAGTTTTCAATATTTAAAAACATTATATAAATTAATAACAATCTATCTATTTCATATTTAATTTGTAATGCGAAATTAATTGGAAAAACATGTTAGTTATGTATAAATAACTTAAATGGACCTTGAATTTTATAAGTATATAGTATTATTTGGCTCGGAAAACATTCTTTTTCCCTCTCTTAAGAGTTAATAACTCGACCACAGCGCCACCAATCTAGATATTTTCCAGAAAGCTTTTCCAAAACTAATAACTCAAAAAAAAAATGCAACGAAAAATTCGTTCTAATCGTGAGTTATGAGTTCATAAAGCAATTTAAAAAAAATTTCTTACTCTAAAAACTTTATTCGGACTATTACCAGCATTAAAAAAATTGCCGAATCGCTCCGATAATTTTGTAGATAGTCAAAACAAAATTTCGCTTGTAAGTAGCTAAGTAAATATTGTTCTATATTTTCTAGTTACGGTCAGGACCTTAAGATTATCCATTTCATCGGGGCCGCCAAACCATGGCTTCAACACTTCAACTGGGAATCCCGTGCTGTTGATGCTCCGGAACATTTGCGTCAATTCCTGCAAATCTGGTGGGACCTCTTCGTGGCAGACGTACACGCACAGCTCGATGTATCCATGGTAAGTCTTCGTTAAAACAATGATGATAGAATAAGTTTTGCTAAAAGTCATATTTTTTGTAACAATAGTTAATAAAAAAAATGTTTATGTTCACTGACTTAAGGGACTATTTAGCAATTTTTTGCTTAGGAATATAGATAGAGTTTTAGAAATTAAAAATTGACATCTTACACGTATATAGTTAGTCAAAACGAAGTTAATCTCAAAACCACTAAACAAGAACCAGTTTCAGTGTGCTATTAATAATCGACTACTTTCTTATAATCAAACGTCACAATAATTTTGTAGGTACTAATATTATGAACTAATGAATAAAAACTAAGAAGTTCCATATTAATGATATTTGATTTTATATGTAAACAGATTATATCAATATTTCTAAATAGCTACTTATTTATTACTTTCAAGGAGATATGTAACAAAATACAATTAATGCAATATATTATTGTATTACAGTAAAAATGGTCAAGTAGCTATAGTAACCACAAGATATAAATGTAATTGTGGCATTGTATTTAGGTTAGGTATTGAATATGATATCTCGGGTGAAATCCAATCCTCCCTACTGTGGTTTCATAGTGGTGACCACAAATATTAAATGGTCTAACGACTGCATACTACTGAGTAAATCGATCTATTCGCATATCAGCCTCTGATCTGAACACAACAACATGTTTTCCAAGCATTCTGAAAGGATTTCTAAAGTTGCGGAGGTGAGATAAATATTTTAAATGTGATCTTTATTATGTTATTATATTATGCTTATCGTATAGGATTTTAATGAACCATTTATTTTCTAAATATTGTGAATATTCTTGAGACAGACTGAACATTAACGCTTGCACTCTGAAGCTTGTGCACCGTACCTACTGCTGTTTGTTGCACCTTTGAGCATTACCGTGTGTTATTAAATGCATTTCTCCAAAATACTAACAATTTCTAACCGTTTTTATTTTAGAAAAGCTTCATGCGCACTTTAATAATAATTTCAATTTGGGACGCAGTAGATGGTGTTGGTATTTTGGTGGAATCTGTACTGCTGAAGCTTTTTAAACATACGTTTTCATATACTTAAAAATATTTATCTATTTTTTTACCGTTGATGCCTATCGATAAAACCATTGAATGGTTTTATGATTGAAATAAATATTCATATTGTATGTTTACCTAGTTAAGCAATGTAATTATTTTGTACATAATATGCCCAATTAATATATACTAATAACGGCTTGAACTGAGCTTTTCCAATGAAATATTTGCGTAAAGCTTGGTTTAAGTATTTGCGTGCATGCTCTACCATTGAGTTATTTCACTTCAACCGATAGGTTGAGGTGGAGGCACCACACCACGAACATACAAATGAACAACCACCAGTGTTGCCACCGCAAGATATCAGTCAGCATTTCCACTATCAACCAGTATTGGACCCAAATTCAGAATTTCCATGGCATCGGACCGATGCTCAAATTGAAAAGGATACACAAGAACAACATATAGATATGTCAGAAATATTCGATCCTTGGGATATATATAGAGGACATATTCCCCCAAGTCATGAAAATTTAAGTAGTCATTATTCTGAGGGAAAGACTGAAGAGCAAAGGGACTTACGAAAGTATGTTTGGGAAAATTATAACCAATATCACACATTAGATAAGGAGCCCCATGAAAATAATGAACATCTAGATCACATACAACAGTGGAGTCATAGACATATTGATTCTTACCAATATACCCCAGAACCACCGTATATTCACGTTTATAATCAAACCACTTACAGTCAACACAATACACAACCTGAAGTTCAATATGAACATCAAAAACACTTTCTTAATTATGAACAAGAAACGAGCAAACGATCCTATAACCATCACGAAAACTTATCTGAGCAGAATCATTGTCACCAAGAATATTCATACAACACAGAACTTCGGCAAGACTATTCTCAACAACAATATGCTCATGAAAACACCATTTACACTGAACATTGTGAAAACTTAGACCACTTTCCTAATAACGATCATAATAACTTTCAACATATCAATAGATACGAACACGAACAAAATAACGACTTCCACAATCAATCACACATACATATAGAAAATTCTCATCACGATCACTGTAATCATTCACAAACATACGAACCAAACTACAGCAAAACTGGGGAAACCCAAAATAATACAGAACGAATACATGAAATAACTGAAAACCAGCCAAACAATTTAGAATTGAACACATCGGCTACTCCTAAACAACAAAACGTAGAAGTACAACATGTTATTGTAGAACATGAAAGAAAAAATAATTGTCGCCATAGAAAAGATAAAACCAGAACCATTGTATCAATGGCTAATAAAAAAGCTAATGGAGATGTCTCAAACTCTGAGGATGAGTTAGAGGATGTAATACCTAGACATCCTTACGATGGATTCTACTTGAGGCATATGGTTACTATAGATTCTCGAGGGCGAAAGATTTGTACTCATGAAATACCTACAATACCATCATCGTTTTCATCTTCAGAATGTAGCGAGGCACCAGAATATTTTTCAGCGGAAGAAACTATGAGTGACTTTGAACACCAAGTAAGTTCTTTCTTTTTGATCCTGTTCAAGCAAGGTAATTTTTATTTATCACGCGCGTGAACATTGTCAGCTTGTTATGTACCTGCTACCTATATTTATTACAACCTCCGAATTACAACGAAACCTCGCTTTGCATGCTAATATATACTTAATATTTAACTAAACATTGTAACTGAAACAAAACTGTATCATCAATTTCTACAATTTCTTATACGTTTAGAAAAGTAAAAATATCAAAAATATAATTTTGTGTATTACAGAGTGGCGTAGCAGGAAATTTCGCACGTGTCACACTGGGTTCCACTCAACGTGAAGCCATTGATGAGTTAACTCGTCGTCAAGGTTGGGAGGCGGGCAACATCGACTATATGGGCGCAGATTCATTTGATAACATTTGGGCGAAAATTTCTCAAACTTTGAGTCAGGCTAGACCATCACCACCCAAACAGTCACCACCAAGAGAAGCAGCGCCATCTCAATCTATACCCGAGCAAGTAAATATACAAACCGGTGAAATTGCACAGGAGCCCATAACAGATCCAGTAGAAGTTGCGAAAGAAGTTGTGCCTTCTGAAGAACCTATTCTAGTTCAAGAACCAGAAGTGAAAACAACGGTCGCATCTACTAACACCGTAACTATTCCTACTCAAACTGTGCAAATTGAATCTATCGTCCAAAGCGAAACTGTTACCCCTACAGAGACTGAGTCGTTGACTAAAACATCTACCACTGAAGCTGATGTAACGGCTGAAGTATCTGCACCAACCCAGACATCTGAGGTACCAGCAGAAACATTACCTCTTACATCAACCGAATTAGTAACAGCTACTGAGCCGTCTACAAAGCCTGAAGAGCCCATAGTTGCTGAAGTTTTTGTACCCGTTGAAAAGGTTGTAGAGCAATCACCAATTTCTAAGGCACCTGCCTCCGATGAATCTTCCGTAATTGTCGCGGATGCTGTCACCGAAGTCACTCCTCAAGCCACTGAAGTAATTACACCACCAACTGTAATCGATGCACCCGCATCAGAAATTCCTATATCAGTTGAAGCCGCCATCTCAGGCAAAATTCCTAGCGTAGAAGTTGCACCTGAAGTTGAACCAGTAATACTTGAATGCAAAGATAAAACTGAAGCTACTCCGAAAGAGCCAGTCACCGATTCAGTCAAAGTTCCTAGCGCGGTCACTAAATTGCAAAGTGAACCAGTACAAGAGGTAGTCGAAGAGAAGATAGAAGCCCCAATAACTGTAACTACTCCAGTGGAACCAGTCGCCGTCCCAGTCAAAGTTCCTAGTGCTGATACTGCACTTCCTGCGGAACCGACTCTAACAAAGGTTGCAGAAAAAACTGAAACCCCAATAACTGAAACTAATTCAGTGAAACCAGTCACCGAGACGCCTAATGTTGAGAAACCTGTCCAAACTGCGCAGGCCCTGCCAGCCGAATCCTCGGTTTGCCCCGTGAAGAGTACACAGGAGAAGACTGCTCCTTGTGATTCCGCATCGGATAGTCCACCTCTTGCAAACACTCCGTCCAAAGAAGAAATTCCTGATGTTTCGGCTGCCAAATGTGAGTATATAAATGAAAGCGAAAGCGTGTCAGCGCTCTAACAGCTTTGCACTATCAGATCTCACCGAGTTCATTTTGCAGTTTAAACTAATATGTTTATAGGTAGTTAGGCTCATCTGTTCTACGAGGATAGGCGGCTTTGTGTGAGAGCGTATCGCTCGGTCGGTCGCCTCGTGGAACATTATATCACTACATCTTTTATTCTTTTGTGCCGTTTTGTGATGTTTGGTTTTTATGTTTATTTACTGAGCATAAGTTTCAAAACTCGTTGTTATTTCACCCAGCTACCGAGGAGGCAGCGCAAGAGACGCGGCTTTGATAGAACAGGTAATAACAATTCCAAATACTTGGGCCCAACACAACTCCTCACTCAAATTAAACGTGGGTTGTGGTCGCGGTGGAGGAAATAATATTATGTTGTTTCATTATTTCGGCATCAATGTGTGCAATATGATCTGTAGAAGAATACAGTCGATTAAAACCTTACTCTTGACTAAGCTGAGAACAAATAACTGACTTTAAGCAGTATACAACTTAGATGCTCACCCATTGTCTTAATATAACTGTCTAAGGCTAAATTTATTCCAAGGATTAACGATTAGTGTATATTATAATACGTAAATAAGTATATTACAGTAATAGTTTGTTATTTGAGCTATTGCATTGTAGTTTGTTTATGTATTGTTAGCTACACAGCATAACAATATTTTTTTGATCCAAAGGCATAAATCAAAACGATTCTCTATTTGTTTTGGGATCGCAAAGGGCCACATAGCGGCATGTTTACTATACTGATGTAGATATCGTTAATAAGATTAATTTAAATTTTTTGACATACCAATCCGGTGGTAGTTGGGTTGCGCCCAAGTAAATGCAGTATTTAGGTATGTATGGTCAACTCATTCTGCATTTCAAATTTACGTTGTAATTAGTGCGTCTGCATTCTGGATATATAATTAGTATAAATCAAGCTAAGAATATTGCAGAATGGGTAAGGATCGTGCAAAATGTTCTCCGGCGTGCTCATATTGTTAAATATAAGCATGCATGACTACGCATGCTGTGTGTTGCACATACTGTTGTTCCAGTTTCGCTCATTTCTACTAGAACGTTATCGAAACAACAGCACCATTTGTTCTGTTTTATTTGCTTTACACGTATTGTCTCTCATACATTGCAAGGAACATTATTCAACGCTTACACACTGTAGCAAAATCATAGTTTCATAACAAAATACACGCCATCAAGTAGATTTTTCCTCATAATATAACAGTACCTGTACCTACGAATGAAATTGTCAATAAATTAATGGAATCATGAGAAGGAATGTTTTCCATGAACCGAAATAATTTCACAATAATGATTAAATAATTATCCTTGTAATGGAAATGTTGAGCTTCTGGACTACGCTAACTTACACTCTAACTCCGCTTGCATCGCGCCGTTTCTAATTAACCACGTAGTTGTTTCCCCGACTTTGTTCCAGGCCCTAACCGAGCTTGCTCTGTAATGTGATCTCCATACTAACGCCTCGTCTAACCAAGAATAACGGCGGGATCGTATTGGTTGTGTAGCCGCGGAGCGTCGCAAACCGGCTGG
Organism: Saturnia japonica; assembly: GCA_033032175.1. Lineage (NCBI taxonomy): Eukaryota > Metazoa > Arthropoda > Insecta > Lepidoptera > Saturniidae > Saturnia > Saturnia japonica. Next base: position 15,889,974 of record CM065311.1, on the reverse strand, counting down.
CAAGCTGCAGCTGAGCCCGCCGGTCGCCCCCGACCCGCTTCCCACCCCCGACAGCGAGCTCGAGGACGCGGCTGCGCTCGCGCAGTCCATCATAGCGAGCGAACTACGCACACCTACTGTAACTTCACCAGGATTAGCGTCCTCGCCTGTCTCACCACCCGCACCCCTGCAACACTCCCGTCTCTCAGTCGACGAGCCGGAAGTACCGACGCCCCCGGTCGGCGCGGTGTCTCTCGCTCAGATCGGCGTCAAAACAAAGGGAAAGACAACGATCGCCGCTCAGATAGAGTCTTCTGTGTCGGATAAACCTGAATCGGCAACTCCTACGCCGACTGAACCTACTACTAAGAAAATTGAAACCGCACCGGCTGAAGTACCAAAGAAAAAAGTAGTTAAGAAGGTGGTCAAGAAGGTATCGGCGACAGGTGGCGACACGCCAGTACCGCCGCCCCGCAAGAAGGAAAAGAAGCCCAAAGAATAGTGAGCGCGAGCACCACGCTTTCGTCAGTTCCTTTGTGCCATAAGTGTAGCCTCTCCTCTAGTTTATGTTATTAATGTCAATTTTATTTTTGAATAATAAATATAATACAATTATGCTTTTATGTGCTGCGTAACCAATTTTCAAATTTATGTTTTTTAGATATGTTTGTATGCTCGCTATCGCACGGTATATATAATTATTTAGCCTGAAAGTTTATTCTTTTTTTAATCATATATTATACTTTTTATGTTTTAACGATTGTACCAACTGTTTCGATTGTATAATGTTTATGGAAATGAATATATTTACCAAAGGATGAGACGTATTTATTGAATCGAACTTTTTATGTAATTTTGTATTAAAAGTCTATTTTCAAATAAACAATCTGAAATTTTATTTACTTTTAAAATAATTCTGGGTTCAGCTTTAGAATCGCTACTGTCGATCGCTCTATAATTAGGCTAAATAAAAATTTTCACGCTGCGGAAATAAATACTGAAGTTGATTTTTTTAATTGCAATTTTAGTAAATTTGAAAATACATATATCACTTCTAACAAGTTGTCATAAAGTTCACTTTTAAATGACATGTAAAACTTTTCCAAGATCGTAATTTCCTTCTTTACACTTTTTTATTAGTTTTTGAACGATTTTTGTGTTATTTACTTCAATACGACCTACTTTAACATTTTGTGCCGTTTTTTGTATTGATTGAGATATTTTCGTTTTTCCGTTGCGGCAGACACTAAGGTTATGGTGTTAAAATTGGTTAGAAATAGGTGTAAACTGTGATTAATAATTATTCATTGACTGATGAAGACTTATGTAAACAGTTTCTCAAAAACTATTTGTTTCCGCACTTTTTCCTTCACAGGGGATTACCTCTAACCATTCCCGATTTTCCCGACCAGCATCAAATTCAGTGGTAGCGATTCTAAAGTCCAACCAATTTCTGAATATAACTTATGTACCTCGTATCCCTCAGGAAATGTAAAGAGTATACAATAGGTACATTAATCCCATGCAATTTAACGACGTTATGTGCATGCGTTCATAGTTTTTATTTATTAGCACTTAAAATCGGGCTCAAAGATCATTTAATTGATTAATTCCACGTGTAAAAAACCAGGCTGGCCCTAATAATGGCCTAATGAAATATTTAAAACGAAACACTGGTACAATACAAATATATTGATTTGACCTATTACACAAAGGTTGTCCACACTGTAGACGTAACATTTAAATAGGTCTAATTGAAATGCTTAATCTAGAAGAGATAAAATTATATCCTTTTCATAAACAGGCACATACGGAAATCACGAACACAAACGAAACAGAAAAGAGACGGAAGAACCTTACTATTGAACTTAACCAACCCTTGCTTCATATAACTACATTCTTATAACACATATCACATACTACTTATGCTACTTGGTTAAGTAATGCCAAGAAATCTCAGGTGTACGCGTTTTCATCCAAAAAATTCCCGTTTTCTTCCCTAAATATCTTAGATATGGAGCTTAATTCCAGAGATAACATCGGGAGTGTCCTCACCGTGACATCTCGGAGACTCGAATTCTTGATCTGGTTTTTCATGTCCGATCATCTGGATCTGCTTTACAAGGCACAAGACCGGCCTTGTATGGAATACTATTCGCATCTTTGGGATGGATACGAAAAATACCTCCTTGATATCGTGTGCAGGTTGCAGAGACCTGCTGTCCGCATTAGAAATTATACAGACGTTACTAAGTTCATTGAGCCGCTTCAGCTGCGTAGAGATATTGCCTCACTGAGCGTGTTCTACCGTATGTATCATGAAAAGCTGTATTCTGAAGACCTGTTCAGCTTACTCGTAATTCCCTATCTCCCTTTCGTGATAGAACACATTTATATTATAGCCTTCGCAAGTTCTAAAGCTGTAAGTTCTTATTTTATTCTTCCAAAAATTTGGCTTGCTGGACCAGCCATCGAACATAGGGCTTTTCCATGACTGTTTTAGTAGGTACTTAATAATAATTCGAATTAGACAAGTCAGACCTTAGGTTTCAATATATTATCCTAAGTTAAAAGAAGAAATTATATTTTAAGTTGTTATAAAATATTTTATATATTCATTTCAGGACTGACCATTGAACTTGGCACCCATTTAAATTAGATCTCACTCCTTTTGTCGTTGAAGTCAACAACCAAGGCATATATCATAATATTGAACTTGGCTCTCATTTCAGATTTATGTTTTTGATGGTACATTATATCTTTGTCGTACTGTGAAACTGTTGAACTATGATCCGGTTAGTGCATAATTCTCTCCTTCCTACAACTTGAAGTATTTCACGTTATGTTTGAAGGACATTTGAGCAAGCAGGCATGACAGCGATGATTGATGATGGATTGTAAATTCCACAGTTATCCATGATGATATTGGATTGCACTGTGCTTACCTATAGATAAAATACCGTTATTTTGCCGTGTATATATACAGGAAAATATTTTTCCATCTTTATAAGAAATATGCATTGTCCTTTGTTGACATATATTTGGTTTTCGCAATGTGTTTCTTTACGCCAGTGTCTTATAATAGAACATAAATTATGGATGAGTTATCTTTAACTATAGTTTAATTCAAAACATTACTAAATATTACTTATACCCAAAGCATATTAGGTATGTTGATTGCATAGAAATTATTTAATTTTGGAGATGTGATAATGAAAAATATGTTTTTGGTTAAATTCGTTTCGTTGAAAATACGCATATAAAAAATACACGTCGTAAACAGCAATATTATGTTTTTAGTCATCAAAACACTACTACGATTATCTTGTCGAATGTTTGATAAAATAATTCTAAGTAGGTATTTAGATAATGACATAATACAAATGAATAACATACTCATATCAAATATGTATCGTATCTTACGTGTTTTTTAAAATGCAATTAAGGTGGCAAACAAGCATTCGGCCCGCCTGATGATAAGCGGCAACCGTAGCCTATATGAACGCGTGTAATAAAATCGATATCACTAGCGTGTTGCTGACCTCAAATCCCCTATCCCAAGGAGCTTCGCAAACCCTACTCATCGCAGGAACACAAAACAAGGTTATTTTGCTGCAATCTTTTGTAAGATAGAGGTATTCCACCAGTCGGACTGCCCCATGTAGTGAGAAATTTCTTTGGGCCCTACTGTTATTTATAGATTAAATTAATAAGTAAATATTTATTTACACAAATTAATTTATACAAACTAATTCACACAGACATGCTCTAAGAATACATACATGTTTTTTACATCAAAACTAACCGTTACACTTCATATGTATTTTTTTATTATTCGTTAATAAAAAAGTCTTTCCTCCCCGGCGGGGAATCGAACCCCGGTCTCCCGCGTGACAGGCGGGGATACTTACCACTATACTACCGAGGACTTGAAAGGTGAATTAAAAATACAAATATCTTAATTATTCATTCTAATAAAAGTTATAATTAAATAACTGTCTAAAGAATTGTGTAAAAATGTATGTTTAAATAAGTCATAATAATTAGAGACTATTACTTTTCAACTTTTCAGAATGGAAAACAGAGTAAATTAAAAAATATAGTTATATGTCGCAATTAGCGCCATCTAGTTAAACAAAATTGAAATGTTAGTTTTAAATATATTAGTGTTCGAAGTAAAACCAAGATGGCAGCAAAAATCATCTTTTGTATTTTTTTGTAGAATCTTTATTACCTCTGCTCCCGGGGATGGCATTTAAGCCATTTTCATGTACATGTATTTTTGGTTAAGCTGACGGCGATAATTTCAATAATCGACATAATCCACACATGCTTATTTGAAATACATATTATACAATGTATCAATTATTTAATTATATCCTTTTTTTCATTAATTTGCATTTAAAATATAAAAGTATTTGTATTAATGATTTAGAAGGAGTCTAATGTATAATATTTATTTATAGTAATAAGTATTTTCTTATAGTAATATAGCATATAACCAGGGTAAATCTACTGAAGATGCAACCTTAATACTAACCGAAAAAATTATTAGTAATCTTGACAACTCTTCAAACGTTGTAGGTGTATTTATTTATCTATCTAAAGCGTTCGACACCGTTTCTATTCCTTTATTGTTTAGAAAGATGGAATCAATTGGCATCAATTGGTATATGGCTCTTGATATTTTTACCTCATAACTCTGTAATCATACTCAGACTGTTAAAATAGGTGATTATACAAGTGGACATACATGCCTTTCTTTCGGAATATCTCAAGGTAGTGTCCTTGAACCCACTCTATTTATTTTTTAATGATACTGCATTAATTGTCCATGGAAAATATTGGACGTAAGCTCAACTTAACACAGAATACGTACTTAATGAGGTAATGAATTGGTTGAGTGATAAATTATTGACTTTAAATACATATTTGTATATTGTTAAACAAGTTACATTACTTTTACTCAACGTGCTAACAACCAACCATCAGATGAATTCGTCATTCGAGCTCTGAAACTGTGAATTGCAAAATAATTGCACATGCCCTAAATTACTCGAACTAAAAATATAAAATATTTGGGTATGTATTATTATTGATAATTTCCTGGACTGGTCATCATCATCATCATCATTTCAGCCGCAGGACGTCCATTGCTGAACATAGGCCTTCCCCATAGATCTCCAGAGCGACCGATCTTGTGCGGCCTGCACCCAACGCAACTGGTCAGCACATATAAAAAATTTAACGTCTAGATTAAGAAAATAAATACCAATATTCAGGAAGCTGCGTACTTCTGCTTACATTAAAATTTTACTACACGTTTATTATGCCTTAGCGCAGAGTATATTGAGTACTGTATTGTTTTTGTTTCGTACATAGGGATGTGTTGGTAAAACTACTTTAGTTTCCTTCAAACGTACACAAAATTATCCTTGGGAAACCACGTAGGTATAGTACTCATTTTCTTTATAGTGAAAGCGCTACACTTTCAGTTCGAAAACTCTTCATCATGTCTGATATACTTCGGAGACATAAGGTATATTGAGTACAAACCATTATTTAAAGCTTAATAAAAGTCAAACTCCAAACTCGTTTACAGACTACCCACAGCATAGCACTTGCATAGCGTCAATAATATATCATTAGTAACCATGTACATAATATTGTTAATGTAACTAATAATATTTACTTTACCACTGTATAAATGTAAGGAGACAATGTACAGTTGGTTAAAACAAATTACAATGACACAGAGGGAATTATTCAATACCTAATATATAGGGGCCAGGGAATAAGTATTTTCGCATAACGTAGGTATAAAGTTGTTATAAAATTTCACAGGCTGTACTATTTGTATCTGGCTGGTTTTGGTAACATTAAAAAGGTTAGGTACATAAAAAAAGAAAGTTGTTTCTTTCTGTAAAAATGAGTGAATCTAATCAAGAAATTCGATACATTTTAAAAAATTATTACAAAAAAGGCAAAAATTCAACTCAAGCAGCGAAAAAAATTTGTAATGTTTATGGACCTAATACAGTGTCAGTAAGAGTAGCACAAAGTTGGTTCAAATGTTTTCAGTCCGGAAATTTTAATGTTAAAGATGCTCGGCGCTCTGGTCGGCCTGTTACAAATAAAATGGACGCAATTTTAAAAAAAGTGGAGCAAGGTCGGCATATCAATAGTTACGATGTAGCTGAAGAACTGGAAATTGACCACAAAACAGTTTAACCCTTTTGAAGAAAGCTGGCTTTACCAAAAAGCTCGATATTTGAGTGCCACACGAGCTCACTGAAAGAAACCTTATGAACCGTGTACTCATTTGCGATTAATTATTGAACGTATTGAAAGAGATTAATAACCGGCGATTAAAAGTGGATCACGTACGACAAGAACGTGTAAAAAAGGCAATGATGTAAGGTCGGCCAGGCTTCACAGACTGTGGCTAAACCTGGACAAACTCGAAATAAGGTGATGCTGTGTATATGGTAGGACTGGAAGGGCATTGTTCATTATGAGCCTTTACCGCCCAACAAAACCATCGATTCGGATCTCTACTGCTAACAACTGATGAGATTAAAGCAAGCAGTTGAGAGAAAGCGGCCGGAATTGATCAACAGGAATGGTGTGGTCACACATCTTTAGCCTCTCAGCAAAAATTAAGAGAGTTTGGCTGGAAGGTGTTAGTGCATCCACCATATAACCCTGACCTTGCACCTTTAGATTTTCACCTGTTTCAGTTTCTTCAGAATTCTTTAGGTTCTGTAGGTAAGGTTAACATCAAGAGAGGACTGCCAAAACTATTTTTCGCGTTTTTTTGATCAGAAGTCCCCAAGTTTCTACAGCAACGGGATCATATCTCTACTTATAAAATGGCAGAAAGTCATCGGAAAAAACGGCACAAAAATACTGTAAATTTAAATAAATAAATAAACTTAAAAAAATGTCTTGAGTTTTCACATAAAAATGCGAAGAAACTTTTTCCCCGACCTATTAATATTAAATTACTAAAATTACCCGTGTACACAGCGAATAACACTTATTTACTATCGGTTTTAATATTTTAATTGTTTCTTCTTTTAATTTTCTCCAACTTTGTTTTATTTTAATGTTACCAATTATTATATGAACCGTTGTCGACAGTAGCACGGTTTATACTATTACTTTCGTCAACATAAATTATTTATTTGATAATTAATCTGTTAAATAAATAAAATTATTCTATCCTGTATAGTGTACCTATTATATTGTATTTATAGTGATAAATAAATAATTATCAAATACATCTTAATTTAGCTTCGAATGTAGGATTATACCTAGTATAAAAAAACTGAAGTTTGTATTTTAAGTCATAACGTCAGTCATAGCCATCAACTTTCTAACAAGCCGTACGACCAGTTAGCGAGCCCACAGAGTCACGGACTCGATTTCGGCTTTGGTAGCCTTTAATTTTGTACAAAATTGCCGACAGAAACAAACAAGACTGTCGGAGCTTACATATCCCTGTACTTACAACTCTTATCCGAAAATCTGAATGTAATTATGTTACATCATATTCTGATAATTTTATACTAACCAACAAATGGTTTTCTATTTTTTTTTATTGTATATATTTTGATAGTATTGTATGTTTAGTTGTATTTTTACTTTGCATTCATCTATTTGGCTTAGTAACGTGGAGAAACCCGTCATGGGTGCATACTCGCTCGGGAGAACAAGTGCAAAACTCGACTCCACTAACTAACTAAAATTCCACGGTACACCGTTCCGCCGGCAAGCCGTAATGAGGCGACACGGGTGCGCAGTAGCATTCTACTGCGTCGGCAAAGCCCATAAGGGCCGCCCTTTGACGGTCACGGTGGCAGTCCGGTGCAACTGAACTGACTCCCCGTCCGCCAAACCAGTGCAATGCGAATACGGGTCCCTCGAACCATCTCCCTTTGGTTCGGCCTGGCAGGGGAAGGTGGCGATTAAACCCACCCCTTCCCCTTAATATTCCAGCTATGATTTGTTTACGAGGTTTTCTCTTTTGCCGTCTGTGAAACGGCAGGGGAAGGAAGAGGCAAATGAATGCACCACCTCCCCCACCAGTCCGGCGTTGGTTTTTTAAAAGCTTCCTCCTTTGCTTTCGTTGCTTACCCCTCCGTCCGTCCGTAGAATCCGGCTATGATTTTTTAACGAGATGCTCCTCCTCGACCATCTAGTAATTTTTTAACGAGGTTGTCTTGTTCGGTGATTTTTTAAGGCTTCCACCTTTTACCCATAATTTTTTAAAAGGGTGGTTTACTTCTCTGCCCTCTGCGATTTTTTGTAGAGATTGTATCCTCTCAATTTTTTTATGGGGTTTTTTCCTCCGCCGTCAAAAACGAGTCCGTCCATAGTGGGTGAGCCGAAGCAAGTCCACTCTTGCCCCATTCCCTGTCGCCTTTGATAACCACAGACATACAGGGGAGGAACGCTGTCAGTCTGGTATTGACCATAATCAACAGCATCTTTTAATTTCACTTTTGAATTAAATATTAGACTCGGTAGGGTTTCGAGACGATCAAACAATCCGCTTTATAAATATTATATTGTATAATAAGAAACGATGGTTGTAAATACTTTATAATTTATAACATTAGAGTTATCGTATTTATAACATTTGAGCATATATTTGTATGTCTTACCATATTCATTAATTCACAATATTTATTTCATGTTTCACACCTTTTTATATCGTTTAACTGTTCATGTTCACGTCTTACACGGTTGTTAGTTACAAAATGAGCTTCGTTATGAATCAGTAGCGAACTGCGGGTGGTCCAATAACTAGATCTTATTGTCACTTCTAACAATAATATTATTTATTAACAACGTCTCTGACAACTGATCAAACAATGAAAGTCTTGATGAAACTTGATCAATAAATTATTAATATTGTTGTTTACGGTTTTCTATTATCATTTTATTTTACACAAACGAAACTTGTAACTAGATAACAAAAATCGCTCTAAGTTTGCAGATATCGTAGCTATGTTATTTACGATATGAGGCTTTTAGAAGAACGGATCGTAGAGACCAGGAGTACCATAAAATATTTATGTATGACAAAGAGTTCATCGAAAAGTGTCAAATTAGGTAGGCGCCACGGTAGCAAGTGCGTAAAATTAAAAGATAGCGCCAAAAGTGCTTATTTTTTAGTTTTCGCCCACTCTGATAACTTTTTCCTCTACAAACTTTTCCCGTAATAGTTCCATTTTTTTTGTTATAATGAGACAAACATCTTAGCATTCCATGGATTCACCGTGCGGGTGCCGGGTCCATCGTGTGGCAGACAGAGGGAACACGAGCATCCCCTGGGACTTGCGACCCAGGTGTAGGTTTAAGGTTTAAGATTTGGTAAGAGCCTGTTAATGCTGCTTTAGATACTCGGTTCTAAAATAGAACTTACTGCAGTTCTCGACAGGCCGAGGTGTTTTAGCAAGTTATAGAGAGATTAAATTAAAATTATAAAATTTACGAAAGAGTATCATTTCCTCTTGTTACGCTAACGCCATTTTGGTGGGTTTTTGAATTATAATTTGCTGCTTATACAGCCGGAAGTGTCCAAGTTTATCAACTTATAAGATGTTTCTCCTTACCTCTACTCCTCCATATTCAGAAGAAAAGAACCTCTGATATACTTAATTTAAATAATCGTAAGTAAAAGTTAAACTATACAATCTCTTTCCCAATGGCCGAAATTATAGCAGTTTCTCGTACTAGTTGCTATAATTATAGCAGATAAATAATTAAATAATTATAACAGTTTAATAATAGAATATTAAGTTTGACAAACAACATATAATAAAAGTTATATTATATTTATCAATAATTATTACGATGACGATAGTAAAAAAACAGAAAGAAGTATAATCATCAATATCTATAAATGTATATACATAATATAAAGTAAAGTCGCTTCCCGCTGTCTGCCCTTACGTACGTTTACATCTTTTAAACTACGCAACGGATTTTTAATACGGTTTTCACTACCGATATATTATATACAATACATTCCAATTAAATTTTGGAAAAGTACAGAAAATTCAATTTTTGTAATCAAGTCGTCAAAAATGATTTTCTGGCGCTAACATGGCTTGCGCTGGCTAAACCTTATGTGATGTATCAAAATAATGCTCCAAAGAATTGTAGCTTTTTAAAAACCCAGAGAAAAAAGTCCGCTATGGTATATGTCTATCTCCTAAGGATGACTCACAGTAACCATTTTTATCTTCAACATAATAATTAAAAATATTACGTTATTTGCGAAGCTATTTTCTCCAATTCAGTATTAATATTTATCCAGATAAATTTTAACTTTTTTACTTAACTTGAACATTTAATGTAGGTTAAAATTGTGATTTACAGTTTTCCATTTAAATGAATACCGTAGAAGATATCGCGAATTCAAAATTACGCGCGGTCTAAGAAATCCCTCTCAGTAAAACCGGTCGCGGTCGGTTGGCCCGCAATCTCCACTTATGATGAATTGCACGTCGCTAGCAAAGCGCACTATTCGTGAATATCGTTACATAACATACCATCATGCCTTTATCCCCGAAGTGTTAAGCAGAAGGTGTACACCAACTGTTCACCGGGTATGTTTTAGGTCTCATGTAATAGGTGGCGAGCCTATTGCCATTAATCGGGCACAAGGACAAACTTCGAACTGCTACTTAGAATTTCATAGAAAATCCCATTAACACTTTGCGTGACCAGGGAATCGAACCTCATAGCAGTCGCGTTTAGGCCTACTACACTAATAAGGCAGTTATGAACTATCAAAATTAAAGCGATAAACTCTAAATCAGGCTTTTTTAAATATACACAACTTTGTGAATAAAACCCGTGCGAAGCTGGGGCGGGACGCTAGTACATAGTATACTATTGTACAATGAAATATAATCATACATAATACACTATCAGGCACAGTGTATTCTAATGATGTACTAGATAGTAATAATGACGAAATACTACAAGAAAGTTCTTCAGCTATTTACTGATAAATTTGTATGAATAAATACTGGCCATTTGATTTCTACGTGTAACAATTGGGAATATTTTTGTGAAAAATTGCTTCCAGTATAGTTAGCCAATTTTCATTTTCATTTAAGATTACTTAAATATATTGCACAAAATGATTTAAGTTCCTTCCATGTCATTGATGATTTAAGAAATAAAATATAAGTACTCATGATATTTAAACCGCTTTCATTTAGAATCCTAATCTATCTCCAGAACAAATCTACAAGAACTACAAAAACAACAACAACTATGTACAGCAAAACAAATAAACTAATTGCCCTAATTAGAGAAAACCAAAATATTTTGCTACAAATGTAAAATAAAAACAGATAACAAAAGTAGCAGGATATGGATTCATAAATAAAATAGGTAGGTATTTAAAATTTTTAGGTAAGTAATGTAGGACTTAATAAATAAATTAAAATAGATTTATTGAAGTTTCAAAAGGAATTTTTTGATGGTAGTTAATGAGGAAATTAGGCGTTTACATGATTTTAAATATCCCTTATTTTATACTTATCTGTGTATTTTATCAATAACTATACTAAGTACTAAAATTGACAAGAGATCTACATGTAGTGCATTAAATTTCAAAGAAAATGGTGTCCAATTATGTATTTTTCCTTAATTCATATCTTTTGAACGGGGACGCCCGGGGTCAAGGTCAAAGGTCTCAAGGGTTTGTTACCACCCCGGTAACGATACGTACAAGTTTCAACTTAACAACTCAAAACACAAAAAAGTTATGAAGAAAAAAATGTCTATTTTCATACATTTGAAATTTACAAGTACATAATAAATGTTGTGTGAGGTAAAAATAAAGCTTGAAATTTCTAAATAATTAATGATATGGCCGTTTTGAATAAACTGTATTCTTAAAACTATCAAATAGCACATTTCATTTTTGTAGAATCCTATGAAAGGGAGACTCCGATTTCCTGCCAATCTGGGCAGGGCGGGTCGCTAGTAAATTAAATTTACAACAGTAATTTAGTAATTGAAAATTAATAGCACATGCTTTCGGTAGTACCTAGGTACTTACATAGTACATTTGTACTTATGTAGTACTAAGGGGAAAAAATCTTGTGATTGTGCTGGTTACACTATTTAATACCTATGTTTTTTATACGGTTAATGATTTGTATTTTTCTGTTTTTTAGTTTAAAAAACATTTATATTTTCTATCAATAAGTGACATCTGTGAGTAAACGTTGATAACTTGTGCTCTAAAACAGTGGCGCCACAAATGTCGTTCCTTCGCTTAATCGCCTTCTCGTTTTCGGAACTTCGGCTGCCATGCCGGTGCAGCACTAACACATAGATAATTTCTAATGCAATGCAACAGAACACAAATAAAAACCAGTTTGACAGAAATCGTATTACGTGTTGGTTGTGCCGCAAGTTTTCGTGGACAAACATTTACTTTATCAATGTTTATAAACAAAATTCGGCGCCGTACCAAAACTAATAAGTTTACTCTTGAATAAAATATAAGATTTCTATTACTTATATAAATAAGAATCGTTTTAAAAAGGAATATCTCTGGGATTTGTACGTTTTATTTGAGTGTGTAATCTCTTGTAGCAAGAAACTCGACGTCGAATTTTGGTTGGACAGTGGTTGAAAATGTGAATAATAATATTATTATGTGTTTTGATCCTGAACTTTACATTTTGATGAGGCAGCAAAACTTAAAGTGAATATTAGAGTAACTGAAAATATGAGGTGGATAGTAATAATATTGTTGCTGCCATCCTGTTTGGCACATCTCAATGTTTATCTTAGCAGTGCAGAAGTATGGAGATTGCTCGGTAAGTACGAATTACAATGTTATCAATATCATTGCATTTATGCCACAGCGTAATCGAGTGAGATGAAGATTAGTGAGCGATACGGTAGCCGGCTTGTGTTGAGTTTACGTCATTTCCGAATTGTAATCAACATTTTATTTATATAGTCCTTGTTTACGGAAATAAATTTTTATTTGTCAATTTTCACTAAAGGTTTATTGACATTTTTAAATAAATTTTGTCTGTGCATTTTAATCTTAAATCTAAACTATATAAGTACATTTAGTATGGTTTTTCTTTTCACACCTGAGACAAGTGACGATGTGATATTTAAGCTTAGAAGGGGGCTGGATTATAAACCGAAAGTTGCTTGGTGAAAAATTTTCAATCAGAGGGTGCCGGCAAGCAAGCACTAAAATCGTCACTGTCATAATATTGTGGTTCCTTACCCTTACTATTTTTTTTTACGAAAGCACAGGTTCATTGTAGGATTCTAACCCACGTTGTACGGCATCACTGAGCCATTATCACTTTAAGTCCAAATACAATTTATTTTATTTTTGAAGTGTAAACTTCTATATTAAGGTTTAGAGTAAATTCACGTAAGTGATCATCGACATAGTCACGTGACGTGTTAACGATTATCAAAACATATTTTTTTATTTAATTTTATGTTACACAATTATATTTTACAAAGTTAGTATTTCTTATTTAAAATTATATTTTTATTTTCTTAATTCTATATTAATATTAATAATAGTTACATACTTCTATTATTATTATTAACTCTATCATTTGAAGTTTAGCTAAAATGTTTATAGTTTTAAGTTTTCACTTCTGTCGGCATTCCTCATGACTGCTTTGAATTTTTTTATTTATTGTTGCATTGCCACGATATTGTTACGAATTTTATAGATAATTTTTTTTTAAATAGATAACTTTCCGCCACCGCCATTTCAACCGTGTGTCCATCCTATCGTTATCTCTAGACTTCCCGTACTTGCCTACAGCTTGCCGGATTTCTTGACATTCATGGTTACTGCTCCGCCTTTTATTTAGGTATAACATTCTTCAATAAATAGCTATAGAAAGCAAAAATAATTTTCCAAATGTGACTGGTATTTCTAGAGATTTAGATCGTTCAAAAAAAAAAGAACAAATAAACAAACTCTTGAGATTTATACATACCATCACGCCTGTATTCACCAAAGGGTTAGGCAGAGGTGTACTAGTACACCCACAGTTCGTCGAGTATGTTTTTAGGTTCCATGTAATAGGGGGCGAGCCTATTGCCATTAATCGGGCACGAAACCACCAAACTTCGAGCTGCTACTGAGGAATTTCATAGGAAAAGCCCAATAACACTTTGCTCGATCTGGGATTTGAACCCATGACCTCGCTCATAGCAGTCAAAGCAGGCAAAGTAAAATTAATGTAAAGATTATAATATAATAGAATGTAGCAATTATGTTCTGTGAATATTGATAATCCTAATAATGATAATTCTTCTAATTGTTAATAGGTTTGTGAACTTCTTAAAGTTTGTAGATGACTTATGGCTTTCTTATGATTTGATTATGGTTCATCTAACTAAATATCAATCATTCAGTAAACACTAAAATTTCCAAACTGTTTTAGTTCTGTAAACTCGTTTAGCTCGTACGTTTGTTACTCTTGTATGTTTATCCTTGCTCGGTGTAAGATACGATTTTTGATTATTCATCTCGAAGTCCCGCTACTTTATACATTACAAGATGAAATATTTACTCATTAAACATTAACCTGAAATTGAGTTATAAACCTTAACCTATTTTTTTTTGTTAATTATCTCATCCATTAGTCGTAACGCGGGTATAATTAGCATCCATGATAGAAGAACGCAAACACTGCATGAGAATTACGTTTGGAATTCAGTCTGTTATGATTATCTACAATCGAGGTCTTTCTGATGCATGAGACAAGAATGACAGAAAGAAATATATTTTGCGTATACTATCTACACAATTAATAAAATTGAAGGGTCCGTTTGTAATGTCAAAATAACAGCTTTTTACTAAATGCATGTGAAAGTATATACGAAACATATAACAAAAAACCCTTTTTTATTTTTTTTTCTGTTTGTCTGTCTTTCTGACTGTTTGTTCCTTTTAATCTCCGAAACGGTTTTTACTGGTAGATAACTGATGTTATAGGGAGTAACTAAGGCTACTTCTATTTTAGAAAAAGAATTGGTGTACCGCACAATTGAAAGAAAACTGATCATGGTGAATCAATTTGGGCGCTTAAATGGCTTACGCTGAGTAAACCATAAGAGATATTATAGCAAATTAATATACTACATAATTGTAGACATTAAAAAGATCAACAAAAAAGTCAGCAAGAGTATATATCTATCTTCTAAGTTTACCTAATCCACAATAAGCATTTTTGTCTTTAAAATAGGCGAGAGCGGGAGAGCAAGATTTGATCGTGCGCCCGATCAATGGCATTCTGTAGTCCACGTGGGCGAAGCCGTGGACACAGCTAGTCTATAATAAATCTGTGTTTTTGTTAATAATGTAATTTTTTCCAAATTTCCCGATGGACACTACTGATACAACATAAGGACGTTGATCACAAATATGCCATTAAAAAGAATTACTGTATATCTGTCTGTTGGTATGTCCGGATTTAGGTCAAAATATTTCTTTGTTTAACTCTTTAACTCCCTTACATAACAAAAATGTACGTGAAATTGGTATATGTGCCATTCGCGGTTGCAGAGTTATCAAACGCGTTAATCTGTAGAAAGGCCTATCAGTCTGATTAGTAAATAAATATTTTTCATATAGCCAATTTATTGATTAAGGTTAGGGTATGTAATTTCGCGCTATGGCCACAAGAAGCGGAGCAGTAACCATCAACGTCAAGTACGAGAAGTTAAAATGCGGTGGAGAGTTTTCGAATAAATTGAACACGGGTGAAATCGTGGGGTACAGCTAGTAAGAGATAAATGTGAAGATGAAAAGTTTTTAAGTTTCCATCTAGGTTACGGGTACTTAATAGTTTTATTAGATGGAATAACTAATTAATTATCAATCAATTACCACTACCAGTGTTATTTTAATGTATTTTAATACTGTTTTTAGGTCTGGTTAGGGGTACATAACAACTTTATTAGATATAATAATTATCAATCAAATACGACTACCAGTGTTATTTTAATAGTGTTTTTAGGTCTGGTTAGGGTTACTTAATAGCTTTGTTAGATAGAAAAATTATCAAACAAATACACCAGTGTTATTTTAATGTATTTTAATACTGTTTTTTAAGGCTGGTTCCCAGAAAGAGAACACTATTGCTAAGCTTACATTTTGCTTAACTAGTACTACTATTTTGCAATCCGATTATGAATCGTTTCCAAGTAGCAATAACTTTTAAAATCACCACAACTCATTTCTCTTAACGACAACATTACAACCATAAGAAATCTAATCCAAACGGTTTTAATTAGACGTACGTCACAACTAATACCTTGGTGCTTGTCATTATCGTGTCTAAGGGTAAGCCGAAGTGACAGATTTGAAAGGAAGTATGAGCATTTGGGCAGGTAATGAGCTTAGTGATGTGACGTGGTTTACAAGAACTGAGTTTTTTGTTCGTTTCCCATTGTGCATTCAACTTGAGCCGGGACCGATCTGTCTTTGTCAACTGAACCATCTGCCCTTTGTTCTTGTTTAGAAATTAGAATAATAAATAATAGAGAGATTGAAGAAGTCTTTCTTGTGTTTCCAGATTTAATACGTACACTGTATTGTCTCTTTAGAAAAATATATACAATGTGGTTTTTTAACAAAAAACCCATGGTTATTTATGACCTAATTATTTCATTTACGTTTAAAAAATATATTTGATATTTTGTAGTATTGATATGGTACTAGCTTTGCCCGCAGCTCCGCTCTCGTGGACTACAGAAGTTACACTACTACTTTATTTTATTTGCGCGGAACTCTAATTCGTTCTTTTTTATAAAATAAAAGTAACTAAGCCTAAGTTACTCCTTATAACATCAGCTATCTGCCAGTGAAAGTACCGTCAAAATCGATTAGCCGGAATAAACAGACAGACAGACAACAATTTTCAATAAGTTTACTGTTTAACCAAAATGTCACTTGATGTTAAGCGACAATATGGTTTAAGATGGAACAATGTTGAAGTATAGTTGCCGGAACACACCTATTATAGGTGCTTAGCAACAGATGTTCAACCTGAGGGCGGGCGGGAACTAACCAGGCGGTAATGAGAAAAATAATCGTATTTCTGTCTGTGCATGTACTTTTGTTTACCAAATTTCTTGATAGACACCTATTATAAAGGACACTAATCACGAATATCCCATTAAAAATGTTGGTCTGTCTGTTTACCTCTTAAGCGGCTTGACCGATTTTTATGTAATTTTGTACATAAAAAGCTTACGCCATTTCTCGATTAATAGGCACACGAATTGTCAATATTACTTTAATGAATAATGAAAAAAATAAATGAAACTTTATTAATTTTCAATCGATTTTGTTGACTGGAAGTATGGCTACGCCATTAATAGGCTGTAAAAATGTTCAATAAAATTTTTAGAAATCTTAAAAGACTCACGAGAAATATCTTTCCTTCTTCAATTAATTAATTCTTCTATATGAATTGTTAATAATAAAACAAATTTACGGGATGTCAATAATTACCGCGTTATAACAAACACGTGCGGAATGAATGAATGCCCTTTATATATATATATATATTTTGTATAGGTAGTTAATTATTATGCTCATTTTTGCTAACTACCTATTTACACATTAAAAACGAGGCAAATATAAACTCTACCAAAAAAAAAATAGCAAGATTTAATTTAAAAAAAATTGAAATAGCACGGCAAATTAGGTACCTGATCTTTGCATGTTGGTAAACACAGTACAATCCAAAAACAACGACGAACACCGCGAGATCTTACAGTTTATCAACAGTCGTTGCTGTCAAGACGATCTGCAAGCTTCTCGGCAGCTGGATACACATTGGCGGATCCCGAAACGTGACAAACCAAAAGACAGTGGCTGTGACGGATTTATACTATGTGCACGTTTGTCGGACTAAGTTAAATAAAGATTTCTGCTAGCCTGCCTGGTTACTGGACATGATATGGCTGATCTCGAAATGCGACACATCTAAATGTATCACATGGTAGGTGTTGGTGGTCGCTAACCAGCCGTACACAATTGTCACGTCCTACGTCCATGTCCATAGCTTCGTTATATGAAAATTTAAATTTTCATAATGATTTATTTAAAAAATACCTTAAACCAACATAAACGACTTCGTTATGAAAGATAAAAATATTACCGACAATAATATAAAAATTAACATATCCTGTTTCCTTATAACTCTTATAAGTAATCTGTTGAGATTTCCATTGGAAGGCTTCGTATCTCGGGCCCGATCGATTCAACTTATTTATATTGGATGACATTTATGTCGATGCTACGGTCCGTAGGAGCCAATTAGACACTTAAATCGTGTATCCAAACACGATCTTAAATTGTCATAAAATAAGTTCTGTTTAGACACCTTAATGCGCGAATTTAATTGTTTAATTATTATATTTTCATTTATTTTTCTTAAATTAACATTGGAATTTTTGGCGGGATGCAGGGTCATGTGGTTTTTATTTTAATTCATAAGGTTATATTATTTGACTCTTATATTATGTTATTTTGGTGGTATTTTACCTGATGTACATAATATGTACAAGTAAAGTGGATTATAAATAATAACTCGGAACATTATTTAATTTGCCACAAAAACTCCCTCAAGATTAAGATTAATTAGCTAAATATTCTTTTCACCTGACACTGGCAGAATTGTGTATGAACACAATTGCCATTAAATAAAAAGACGAAGAATTAGCAATTTTTTTATATGGCAGTGTCAAGTGTGACAAATACACGGAATTAAACATTAGTTGCCAATTGTTCGGACCACCGTAGATTAACCTAAAATCAAAACAATACAATTGAATTAATATTAGATTTTGTATTTGATTATAACGATTTGGATAATACGTTTAGAATTCTACTAAATAGTTTTCTATGTGGCGAAAAGCTTATATGGTTTTGTCAATGTTAGATACATGAATTTAGAAGATCTAGTTTAGTATTTTTTATTTATTTATGGGGTATTATACTCTCCCATTTTGATAACGAGAACATAGTTTATGATCAATATCTTCATCTGAATTCCTAATAAATGTCGTATGGTTTAAGTTATTGGTTTATTGCATATCTTACAAGAATAAACATTTTGTGATTAATTTAAATAAACTAATTGTATGCTTTTTTGTTTCTAGCATAACTAGTTACATAGACAACTATTTCTCTTAGTTAAAGTCAAGAGTAAACGCTTTAAAAAATTTCAAAAAACAACTCTGTATGAAAAATATTTCTGTTCTTTTACTTATTCGATTCAATGACATAAGTTAATAAGATTTGGACAACAATAAACAACTTTATTAGAAATTATCTAAGTCTGAGCTTTTGAGCTCGTGAATTACAAAAATATTATCTTTAATAATAAAACATAGCTAACCATGAGCATAATTGAAAGAATTTTTAGAATCAGGTTAGTCGTAATTTCAGAGACCACTTGCAAACAAACATCCAAACTCAAACTTTACCTCTTTATAATATTGGTGTATAATAGTAATATTAATTAAAATCGAATTTTATAGTATAAATAATATTAGTAATTCCAGATTAGTACTTACAAACGTCACATTTGTTTTTTACATTTTTATAACAGTTGTGTAGAACAATAATAATTATGGTAATAAAATATCACAGTTTTTTTTAAATGTCAATAAATAGATACATACCTATATATTTCATTTATTTACATCGCTTTTGTTAGTGTCTTGTGGCATACACACAAATGACTAACGAAAGGTGCGCACGTGCATTGTTCTACGAACAACCGAGACAGTTAATATACGTACAGTACTGTGTATCGTGCCGTGATACAGCAGCCGAGATAATTTCTACTCGTTAGTCATAAAACTGTATCTCCACTCGAAGATGTGCTATGCGTTAATATAGTTTATTACGAATAAGTAATTTGTTAATCTATACATTTAATAAAATTTAAGTGTCTGTTTGTAATCTCAAAATAACAGCTTTTTAATAAATGCACATGTAAGTATATACGATACCTATAACAAACAACCATGTTTTTTGTCTGTCTGTTTGATTCGGGTAATCTCCGAAAGGGTTGGACCGATTTTGACGGGACTTTCACTAGTAGATAGCTGATGTTATAAGGAGTAACTTTGGCTAATTTTATTTTAGAAAAATAATTAGAGATCCGCGTAAATAAAAAAAACTGGTCATGGTGAATCAATTCGGTCTCTTATATGGTTTACGCATAAGAGATACATAAAATTAATGTATTACATAGTTATAGACATTAAATAGGCCTACATAAAAGTCAACTTGAGTATATGTCTATCTTTTAAGGATCACCCGTTATACAAGGTGTCCAGAAAGGGTATCGGGTATTTGTTTTCGCGCCATATTTGAAACGGGGCGTCTAAAGGGTGCGAGGAGGGGTTCGTGGCGTCCGCCATTTTGTGGAGTTTTAGTCACGATGGAACAGTACTCGGGAACGCATCGCGCATTTTGCGTACGAGCGTATTATCGTAATGGTGATTCAATAGTGACTGCTCAACGTCTCTATCGTGCGGAATATCGTACACGCCACGCGCCAAGTGACGATAGCATTAGGAAATGGATCAGGATGTTCGAGAATACAGCTGCGACAGTTAAAATTCAAAACTCTGGTCGTCCTCGTTCAGTTCGCGATGAAGAAACAATTGCAGAAGTTGAGGCGTCGGTTCGTCAAAATCCGTCTTTATCCATCCGAAAGCGAAGCCAAGCGTTGAACATCAAAAAATCGTCTTTACATTCGATTTTAAAGAAAGACTTACATCTAAAAGCCTATAAAATTCAATTGGTTCAAGAATTGAAGGATACGGACTATGCTAATCGACTGAATTTTGCGAACGAAATGCTGCAGCGATTTAACAACTTTAACAACATACTGATCAGTGACGAAGCAAATTTTCACCTGAAAGGTCATGTTAATAAGCAGAATTGTCGGTACTGGGCAGTGGAGAATCCGAGACGAAAGCATGAACGACCCCTGCATAGCCCAAAGGTCGTTGTTTGGGCAGCTATGTCTGCTAAAGGCATAATTGGTCCTTATTTTCATGAAGATCAACGAGGCCGAGCAATTAATGTGAATAGTGACCGTTATTGCGATATGTTGCGAAATTTTTTGGTCCCAGAGTTGCAGGAGTTTGCAGGTTTCAACTCAAGAACGTGGTTCCAGCAAGATGGGGCCACTTGCCATACCTCAAATGACTCAATGGAAGTTGTTAACGAATTATTCCCTAATAAAGTCATTTCGCGAAGGGGTAACATCAACTGGCCTCCCAGAAGCCCCGACCTTAGCCCGCTTTACTATTTTGCATGGGGATACCTTAAAAGTAAGGTTTATCCAAACAATCCGACGAATCTAACCCAGTTAAAGCAAAACATCAGGTCAGAAATGGCAGCAATATCGATAGCTATGTGTCAACGTGTTATCGCCAATCTTCGTTTCCGTTTAGAAGAGTGCCAGCAACGTAACGGTCCTCATTTGGATAACATGATCTTTTCCAAATAATTCTCCAATTCATATGCTAATAATAAACAATAAACTTTTTTATTGCATACAAATAATTTTTGTTTCATTGAACTTACAAATTCCCGATACCCTTTCTGGACACCTTGTAGTATTTTTGTTTTAAAATAACCGGAAGCGAAGTAGCAATATTCGCACGTGTGCTCGATTGACGCCATTCTGTAATCCACACGAGACTGACTCGATCCAATGAGACAATGGGACGACTGTGTTCTTTTTGAATTTTGAAATCAATTATAGTCTTGAGTTATTGCAGGGCATATCGGTGACACAAGATTTTACCCATCCAAAATCAAACACGCGTATGATACAGTCGAGTATACATATAATACGTTATAAGCATGTTGAGGTCATCGTTGTCGCGAACCCATAAGTTTTTCGCCTACCAAAAATCGCTAAACGCGGCTAAAGAAGTTTTCACTTCAAAAATACATATTTTCCCGTTTTGTAAACAGACAGAGATTTGATATTATACATTTTTTTATTAAGTATGGTTTATTTTTAGAGTATCAGTTTATTGCCTCTATATTCATAATGACTAAGGTCATTTTAAAATTGCCATACATAAACCGGTTGTTGTAATTAGAATATTAACTCGAAAAGTTGTCAATTCTTCAATGTACAAAGTTATGTCTTGGTAATTTTTTATGCCTTTGCAAGCAGTGCTCTAGAAAGCCTGACAACGATTAATTCGTTTCATATATATTTTTGGTTTATTTACGCTTAGTAATTAACATAGCTACGCGAAGCATGAACAATGCATGATTTCCTTAAAGCTCGTTCAGTTTCCTAACAACTATCTAAAACAATTTCGCAGCAATAAAATGAGATCAACCTGCCTGATTACATCAATTACGCTGTTGGCAACAGCAATAATTTTATGAAAATTACTCACGTAACTAGGAATTTTATGAAACGGTACATTAATTTACTAAAGTGTATTGCGGTGGATTCATTCCATTATAAACTATTTTTGTGTTAGGAATATTTCGATTATATAAAAAAATAATATTGTAATTTAGAGATTAATAAAATATTAATAGATTTATGATAGTAAAAGAAAGCAAAAATTATAATCGAATGAAGCGATTTACTATTTTAATTTCGATATGGTAAATAATATAATAAAGCGGAATGTTGTTTGTTTAATTAAACTGGCTAATCTCTGGAACTACCAGTTGGATTGTTAAACTTTTTTTTGAATATGATAGCCATTCACGAGGAATAGTATAGACTATTTAACATTATGCTACAACTCTCAGCTAGCCTTAAACATTGATTTTTGTTAAGTAAGTCAGAAGCGGAAGCCCTGCCGAACTGTTTAATCCGCATGTGGTGGCGTAATGGTTTATGAATACAATGTTCTACAAAAATATTGCTCTTTAGTATATCAAAAAAAAGTCCGCGATAGTATATGCCTATCTCTTATTACACAAGCCACAATAAGATATTTCGCGATTTTTTTTATGTAAGGTTAAAAATTGATTTATGACCATTATTTTTAGACATGGCATATTAATCCTTACGAATAAAAGTGACTTCATCATAAAGAGAATTTTAAGAAGTTAAATTTTACCCTTTACAGCTTGTTATTGGGACATACTTTAAGAGATAATGGAAAAATTAAAATAATTTGTACTTGCGAGAAGAGCTACACGGGTGCGTTGGCGGTGCAGTGTTTTTCGGATAAAATTATGACGAGTGAAACCTTGGGGCACAGCTAGTGTTAAATAATAAAGTAAGATATCCTGTAATGATAATGATACTCAATAAAATAGCAGAGATCAATCGGTTAAGTTCTTCAGAAATTAGAAGTTACACCGTACACGATTACTAACAGACGCATACAAGATTTTTTGTATACCTACCATGTAAGTTTTTTTTATCACTAGTTAGGGTCACATAAATACACCCAGTTCTCCGTAATGAATGATAGTTTGATGAAGAATGATAATATTATTATAAAAATAGGAACGCAGCATCCTCAGTGGTAAAAAGATACTGGTTCTTGGGTGTCGAGTTACGCGGCTAGACTTGCGGTGGGCGAGAACGTAACAAAAAATCTCCGCGTAACCCGACACTTGAAAACAGTGTGAGGTTACTACGTGCAGCCATTATCAACACTTCACATGATTACAACATACCTTGCCTTAGCAATTTCGAATTAAGGGCCTGCGCAGAACGAGCGACAGTCTTCGGGGTACTTTTTGTACGTCAAAATCGAACGTATACATCATAATTAGCGATGTAACGGTAAATAATTTTGCCGATGTGATACCGATTATTGTACTGAATCATCAACAATAACGATATTGAAAGTTTCATAACAATTAAAATAAATAATAATGAAGTATGTAAGCTTTTACACAATATTACCCGCCTGGCGGAGGGTAAAAATTTTGGATGATTAAATGCGTCTCTTTTATGCACAAAAATAGCGATAATCTTTTTTAATAATAAGTAAATACTGATTTGATATTCATTTTGAACATTAATATTAAATAGGTGCGAACATTACAATTAGTATAGGCGGCAATGTTGCTGCTAGCACAACGTGCGGCTCTCTCTCGCTTGCGACGAAAGAGCAATATCGTTGCTTCGCGCGCTTTTCAAATTGTATTAATCGGCGATACTGACATATCGGCCTTCGTTTATATCGGCTGACATATCGTATCGGTGTCGTTATATCCCTAATTATAATATATTTCTCCTTCAATTACAATTTCTAATTACTATTACTAGCTACTAGCACTTTAAACGAGGGCATCTTTACACATTGCTACCTGACTCCTGCAAACTTTTTGCATATTATTTATATAGCATGTAAATAATCTTACAGATGTCATGTAGTTAAACAGTTTGTTAATAGTATTACGCCTCCTACATAATAATTGAGTTTATTCTTATTAGGAATGCCATTGACAGAATTTTAAACTAATTATATAGTTTTCGTCAGAAGCGGGGAACATAAGGTTGGAAATGGTTTCTTTTTAATATTTTTAATTATGATACTAGTATTAGTATTACAATATAAAGTTTTAATAGAAATAGTTGTAAAATGATGCTTGAAACATTAAATTTTCACGAAGAATTACTGAATTGAGATACGTGTTGCCACAAAAAAACACATTTGTATTTCTCATAATATGCAGATTTTGTATATTTTAGCAAGGCACAGTGATGGTACGGTACCACAATTGTGCTTAACGGTAAACGTAGTACAATTCAAAAACAGTGGCGACCACTGAGTGATTAACAATCAATCATCAGACACCGTTGTCATGTCAACCAACGTTAATTAAAAATTGAAGGAACCTCCGGTTGATCCCAATAAGCAACGCGCAGATCTGAATCACTATTAAGGGCGTTGCACCATATGCATGGTGGTCGCGACCCAATCATACTGTAAAGCATTAACACCATGCTATCGGCATCCCCCGTGCATGTTTGGTTAGGTGAGGTTTTATTTGATTTCTCTCACAACTTACTATAATCACAGTCGACATAATTGCAAACACTTCTAAATTAGGACAACCTTAATTCTCTACGATTCACGTCATGAATTTCGCTTATAACCTCACCTTGCTCCGTATAAGATATCACCCCTAGGGATTAGAAAAAAAAAACAGATTTAACCGGCATCCCAAAGTCCGTGAAATTAAATTTATTTAGGACCCACTCCACATCATCCATGTCAACTGTATTTACATAAAGAATAGTTTCGAGAACATTTTATATTTATATTGCTGGTCTCTCCTTTATTGATTTAATTCATTGTTAATTCTTCAACCGACCGCGACGTCTCTTTTGGGGGACGTGTTAAGAATGAAACTCGACGAATGCAGCATTAATAGTGTTTAATTATTATTCTCAACCCTATTAACTCCTACTTTATTGTTAAATCATACTATATTTTGATCAATAATGGTTATATTGTACTGTTGAGAAAAAATAATGCTTATGCCCAATCGGTAAGAAAAAAATTATATGGAAAATGAAAATAAGTATATATTTATATTCATTTAATTTATTTGAAATTAACTAAATTATGTAAAAGATTTTT
This sequence comes from Saturnia japonica, assembly GCA_033032175.1. Lineage (NCBI taxonomy): Eukaryota > Metazoa > Arthropoda > Insecta > Lepidoptera > Saturniidae > Saturnia > Saturnia japonica. The sequence goes on along the minus strand of CM065311.1, from coordinate 15,864,333 downwards.
ATTTATATTTATACTTTTTTCGTATATATCTATAATATATTTACTGATCCAATGATTTAATTTCTCACAAATAGAAAGCTAATATCTCCTTGAGTACTTATATATATAGGCTTTTTATATTTATATTTAATTTTGTTTTGTAATTAACGCAAAGTTACGAGTGTGTTGCATGGTTTTAATAATTTATAGAAAAATATTAATTAAATTTCCTTTCAAATTACCTGGCATACAATGACCATAGAGGTAGTCCGTTCCATAGTTTATCATGAGTAATGTTTGTGAAAATAATAATAATACCTCCAGGTTTATGCGTTTTCGTACCTGCTCGAGCTTTTATCTAAAGTCCGGATGTGTAATTGTGGATAAGCTAGGAGTGGAGAAGGCTTGGTGACACGCGTGCCTATGTTAGTATAGGTCCGAGAGAAAAAAACAAGATTGTCCTTTAGATAACGTAAACCGTAACGTGATGATATGCGTCTTAGGTCAATATTTTTGGAGACCTTTGAATGTGGCGGATTTTAAACATTCGAATTTATCTCTTCTTTATCTAAAACTTTTGCTTGAGGTTTTGAAACATATCGTTTACAAAACTATTTTTTTTTTATTTGGGAAGTAAGTAACTTAATAACTTCTTCATATAGAAATGACAGCAGAAGCTTTCTTCAATTGGTATTGACAATTGTACAAAAAGTTTGTCAATAAAATTTGAATACATCAACGACGATTAAATTTATTGATGCATCAATTATAAAAATTAAAGAAACCACTAATTCCATATAAATTCCATTAGCCTGTAGCTATACCAAACTACTGGTCTAAGAAGATTTGTTCCTAAGTTAAGCACGGCCATAGCCATCACACCTGTTGACAAAACAGTGGATTTTTCCAAGACGGAGGAGTTTACCTTTTTGTTTTTACGTTAGTTGGGGTAGTATTTCGAAACCTTTTTTCTAGAACCTTTCGATATTTTGTTCCACATCGCGATCTTAGATATACCCATGGTGATAAATCGACACGGTGACTGAACTGTCTTTTGCTTTGTCGCGTTTCGTGATTAGCCCCAGTATATATTCAGCCGACGAGGGACTTGCAGGCTGACAGGGGACTGTCGATATCTCGGTGGTAGCCGGTGTTTTTAGATATTTACCATTTTTCAATTTGCCGTGCTACTATTAAAAAAAGGTATTTAAAAATGGTGGTTTTACGCGTATCTTGATAAATTGTGGTTATATTATATAAAACATTTATATTTTTAATCTAAAATTATTAAGTGAGCGATTCTTGTGCATAAGTATATAATATGTAATTGGGTTTTTAGTAACGGCTCCAATGATTTGGATGAAATTTTATATTTAGGTAATGTGTTTACACTTACATCACAACTTTCATAGAGATACCTTTTTTAAGATATCGAACAAAGCTTTTAATAACAGAATGGATCTAGTTGATGTCAGATATGGAATAATGTTATGTCAACAACGCCTCAGGCAATCGAGAGATGGTTACCCATGAATATACATGTTGTTTTCAATTACGTGAGCCGTGAGCTAAGCTTCAAACCTCATAAGGATTATAATACATTGTAGCTCATGTAATTTTAATGATTCGTCATTGTGAACGCATTGCTGCGAATGCTCGAACGGGCATATTTAATTATAGATAACTATTTAAGAGGTACTTAGTTGTGGTTAATACAATGGTGTGAATATTTTAACCATATTCTTATTTTATAGCTCGACAGATATATACGTAGTTTTATTGGGATTTAAAGGAGGCCGTGTAATGGATAATAAAGGTGGGTCGTGAGCTATGGTTCATGTAAATAAATCGGATATGCATTTTTATGATCATGAGTTCTATAAACTATGTAATATTCAACTAATTCATGAAATTAATGAAGTAACATCTGAGATATTGCTTTTTTAATATCTTAAAACTACTTGATGAATTTTCAGTTACATCGGCTAAATCAGTTTAGTCTTAAATTTTTACGTGGCATAGTAATAATGTTCTAACCTTATTAATTATTCCATTCGTAATTCGTCCATTCTCAACCCATCCTCAGGTTCATAATTTTTTTTTTAGAACTCACTATACTGTTAGCCTTAGGGTCCCTGGAGCCTCTGACGGCTTTTACAGCTTCACCGGACTTGTCCTCAGGTTCTACTTTCTAGCATCACGCACGGTTCGTAAAACATTTGAAGAATATGTTTTATCAGAAATGTATTGCTGTCGCGCTGTGACAAAATGACCGAATAGAGCGCAAAAGAGACAACTGCAGACTGAACTTTTTGGTCGTATGTGAGATAGACGTGATAATAATTGGAATAGTGATTATAGTTTTTTCATTTATTCTTCAGGTCTGTTTGCTGCATGTCAGATATCGGCGGTATATCTGGGCAATTTTAGTAATTTTAAAAGGCTCCTAGTTTTTGTAATACGTATTTAAGGATTTAATCAAAACATATGAACATGGTAGTGGTAGATTTAGATTGTATGATATACAAATATTTGCTCTAGAGCTATTATTCAGAGATAACACAGAGGAGTAAGTTTGCATGGACTAAACGTCGGTTGTATTTCCTCTTATATTAACATAAGGGAAGACTTATCAAATGTGAACCTACAAAAGTTCATATTGAGCAGTGTAAACTGTAAGTAGCTGTATAAAGAATCCGCATGATAAAAATAAGTATCTACTTGGTATTTATATGGAGATATGTGCATTTTCTATATGGATATCACAGAAACAAACCGGCTCATTGCACCTCCTTTTACAGAGTAATCAACTGCAACGAAGCGTTGATCGATTCAGTGCAGGAATCTGACAAGGTGTTATTTATAACAGGGTCGGATTCTTTCTCACAGGATCATTAATGTGATCCCTCTGTTAAATTGATATTCCGTTTTCCAATCCAATAAAATAAAAGTAATCTCAGGTTTTTAAGAGATTTCCAATATTCCAGGCTACTTTAAAATATTTTTTGCCTTAAAATCGAATAACAGATTAAAATTCATTAGTCATATTGGTCTAGCCCATATATCATGAGATGCGCATAACAACGAACATCATTTAATTTTTAATTATAATTGGACTTTATAATTTGATTATTCTTTTCTTCTCCATTCCAGTAGTGGAGTTTGGCATTTTGCTTACATTATCTAGTTTAAGAGAAAACAGTCTGTTTTGAGATAGAGAAGTTGATTTGCGATTTATCGCATCCGTTTCTAGATTTTAGAGTAATTTTTAGTTACTTATTCCTTGTAAGCTTTTTCTGGATGATTCCCATTCGAGTGTAAGGAGTAGAGAATCAAGAAGTTTAAAATACAATAATTTACACCAAATTTATCAGGACTACAATACTTTAGCGTTTCGAGCATAACAAAACTGGCTCTCAAGTCTAGCTGCTGGAATACACTTATTTTGAATTAGAGATATATTCTCAACGTAATTGATTTCGCAGAAATGGTTCTAACGATTTGAATTTAATTTTGTATTTAGATAATGTTTTACGTTCCACGATTACCTAGATAGGTTTTTTTTTTGTAAACACCGAGCAGAGCTCAGTAGCACAGATAATATTTACTTAATACCTAAAAGTAACAATATTTCTAACTAAACAAAGGATAGAAATAAAAATACCAACGAGTAATGTTCGCAACATCAACAGTGACATCTCTGAATTGTAACCGGGTCACTCGGCAGCTGAATAAATATACATTTTTATAAATAACTGAGAACGCTTGCTACCGGCCGCTGTATAGGTACTAAATACATGTCCAATTTATTTGTTGTCATGTTTAGTAAATAAACCTTGGTTATTTAAGTAAAATTTTATATAAAGAAATATACTATGTTTTATATTACTTTATAATACAGTTTTGATTATTCTCATGCTATTGGTGTTCACTATTTTATTGTACATTTTGTTTCTCCCTGCTGGGTCATATGAATTTACTGAGTATTTTGTTGAAAAGGAAAGAAATCGAAACCATTTCATTTTGTAATTTGTTTTCGCGAAAATTATACGTTTTGTGCAAAACATGTATTTTTTTTTCAATTTGTTATCAAAGTAGAATTAGAACGGTAATAAATAAATTTGTTACTGGTTTTGTAAAAAAATTTGATTAGAAAATTAGTACGTGTATGTTTTTCAAAAGATCCGTTCTTTCTTGTGTTTTATACTGGGCATGTCAGTTTGTACGCATTATTAGTATTTGTACAACGTTAATAAACTACACGACTGTAGATCTAATTGGAAGTTTCATAAATAAAATGTAATAATGATGGATAGTGGAGCATATTTAAAATAATGGTCGCGGGCATATGTCGGAGGGTCGGTCTCTCAATCACATCCCAACCGGCTTCTCGCCATCGTCGCTTCGTGGCAATTTGCCTGTGAATAGATGGAGACGTCACCACGACAAAGAGCGTCGATCGATCAACGAGCCTGCGTGCGCGCTTATTATTTAACTAATTTTTGTTAACATTCGAAAACGTAAGGCCCCGAGCAGGCGAGCGGTTATCCAGCGAGGGATAAGATTTAGGAGTTACATCGATAGCAACGCTTTATGCAACCGTACGGGTTTTGAAAATGAATTTTTTTTAGAAAGCGCGACTTAAGCATCGCCCAATATTAATATTTGATTTCCATCAAAACAAGTTTACCTATTTGAAATGATAGATGATGATAATATAGGTTTAATTTCTCCTGAACTTTTGAGCGTTCGGGGTCATAATTATTATATTACTAGCTATACTTATGTGTAAGGAGATTTCGCGCATCAAGAGCACGCCATTGACTTACACGTATTTCAAAACACTAACTAATTAGAAGTAATAAGGGCATAAGTTAGAACTAATTTGTTCTGAAATCCGAACATGCTTCTGAGGAACAACAATGTAGGATATGTACTTACGTCGTGTCAATCCTAGAAATCTACGTAGAAAGTAAGATATGTAACGATAATTGAGGGGAAAAATTTCATAAACGCCACTGTCCATGATGTGCAGGACGACTAAATAAAAAAAAAATTCGGTGGTATTTTATTTATAAAGTGATTAATAATGACTCTAAGGGTACGGTAGCATTTTTTTATATCCCTTAATTAGGCGTTGCGTTCAAAAATAAACAAACGATGTATTTACCATATTTTGTTCTATCAGAAGGTTTTTTCAAAGTGCGCTGGAAAATCGTCCGTGCACACAGGACCTTTGGTAACTGTGAAATGAATTTTGGATATAATACAAATACATCGTTTTAATTATAATGGCAATTGATTGGTTGACTGTGTATTTATATTTTAACTGATCGAATAGGCCCTGATAAATGGACAAAGTATATTTAAGCGTCAAATACGTTTTTAACGCTAGTCTTTCCTGTGTATTCGTTGCAGTATCTGTTAAATTGCAAATATCAATATCCCTCTGCATTAATTAATCCATTTTTTGTTTTATGTTAACCGACAAAACGCAGCATAGGCCGCGAGCTAAAAAGGTTAAAGTCGTTAAATATAATGTAAATATAGTTTGTGGTAATTTATTATACAAGGAACGATGATCCTTATTCCCATTAACGTCAAGGTTAAATATTAAAAAACATAATTCAAATCAAATACCAACTGGCATGTTGTTTGTTTATTTATCTGCTTATTCTTCGTCTGCAGAATATTTATTAATTATAACATACACATACATTGTAAATATATAATAAATTTAAGTGATATCAGTCATGCATGGTAGCCAATATTTTTCCGGCTCATTGTAGTATTTTTCAGAATAAACTATAAAAAATTATATTTAGCAAAAAATTATTGTTAAAAAAATCAGTATTTTATGCAAAGAGTAAAAAAAGACACAAAGGTTTGTTTGTTTCATAATTATTTTTATAAAAATTATATTTTTCGTATTTCTTTTAACATAAAATATAATATTAGCGTCACATTAGTCTATAGTATTTAATTCTTTATAGTAGTGGGATTCGAAATACAGTGTAATATTATAAATTTTAGTACATTTGGCAACCCTAGGTATGCGTCTTTTATACCTTTATTGTATTTATGTACTTTCTTGAGGTTTTCATCTCTCTCCGTTTGTATAATCCATGAACATCGAAACGTCAAACCGTAATTATGTATACATATGTATGGTTATAGATTCTTGGTAATGTTCGTTGTAATTATGTTATCATGTGTAATCTATATATTAATACGTGAGGAGGTAAAAACTTTGGGCCTCCTTTTTAAGTATCTTGCACGGAGGACTGTAAGATTTGCCATGGTTAAAGTTTATATTGATTAGGAGAACAGAAAGCTAAAATGTATGTATAATGTGTGCTAATAATAGTAATAATACATTAAATAACACTCCTAATACTACTCTGACCAGTACCATTGAACTTATAACCCTCAAATCATTGACATTGACAGCAAGTGATATTCATTGTTTCATTCATTCATTGTTTACGTTCATACTGCAAATGTAAAATAGATAATCTAATGTAATCTAAATATATAAAAGAAAACCGTAAGTGCTTGACTGACTGATCTATCTAACACAGAGCTCAAACCACTGAACGGATTGAAGTGAAATTTGGTACACAGGTACTTATTATGACGGAGGATGCCAAGGAGGTTTTGAAAATTTTACCATTAAAAGGGTGTAACTGGGGTTCAAAAGTTGGAGCGAGTGAAACCGCGTGCAAAAGTCAGTGTAATATATAATAATCAAAAAGACTCTGGTCGAATTTCGACCACCGGGCGACCGCTAGTTATTTTTAATTACGTAAGAAATAATCCTGCGTTAAATAAAATACTATCAGCTATTTAAAATGTTTTTCTCGTTTAGTAAGTGTATACATACCGAGGTGTCTTAACATTGAACGCGTTGGATGGAGAGACAGCACTGCGTTGTTTGATCCCCAAGGGTTATTAGACAAACGCATTTTTGGATAATGGAAATGCGATTCACTTTGTAGTTTCCTCTAGGGATGAATTTGACTGAACTAGAATTTGATTATATCGAAGTGCTGGAAATAAAAAATATATATTACGTATTTGAATTTTACCCGACTACGGTAAAGCCAAAAAATGGGTTATGTTTTTAGGAGTCTATGTATGTTTTTATTTACATAATATGTTCCACCGTAGCGCCTAAACTATTCATTCGATTTTAATGTATGAGGTGTCAATCGATTCGTTATTGTTTATGGCCCGGGGGAAACAGGATACATTTTATAAGTACAAAATCTATATGACGGATGTTAAATCCAAAAAAGTGGTTTTTTTTTTCTATCGTATCGACTGGGTTGTCAAATGAAAGAGGAGAAAATACTGAGATCACTAATATAAATATAGTGACAAGAAAATAATTTTATACTATAATATATTTCAGCGTTTATAAATACTAACTGCCTCGTTAGCCTCGTGGTCGTAAGTGCGACTGCTATGAGCGAGGTCCTGGGTTCGAATCACAGGTCGAGCAAAGTGTTATTGGGTTTTCCTATTAAATTCTCAGTAGCAGCTCGGAGTTTGGTTTCGTGCCCGATGAATGGCAATAGGCTCGCTCTCTATTACATGGGACCTAAAAACAAAAAACATACTCGGCGAACTGTGGGTGTACAAGTGTACACCTCTTCCTAACCCTTCGGGGAATACAGGCGTGATGGTATGTTTATAAGTACTACTAGCGCTATCTATCGACAATTCTGAACATCAATCATGTAAAAAGAACAGAATCACAACACTCCACCCGTTTCGTATTTTATGCATAGTCGGGTTACATACAGGTTTTCACATTTTCTCTTTTTTCAATTTAAAATTTAATATGAAATTTTTAATAGTAATATTTATGAGATAATATTTGTAGTAATCTGCTAGGGGTCAAACGGTCTCCGGTCGACAACTGATGGCGATGGGCTGTCACGGTGTGTCCGTCAACTGCCAACAGCCACTGCGGCACCCAGTTTAAGCTCAGTTTAAAATCTGACAGCTCTCTACCATGATAGATGATACGTGCGAACGTGGAACGTTCCGGAACCGAAATAACACGTTTCAACGCGGACACTCGTTAACGTTTCATCGCTAATGACATTATGATTTTTGTTTCTGTTTGACTATTAAAGACGAAATGTTTGTTTTCGTCGCGCCGGATTAACTGTTTAACCCGTATCAAATCCTAATCCCGCCTTCATACTTAACGATCGCTTTTAAAAGCGAATCGTAGGGAACATATTAAAACTCCTGTAGTGTTGGCACGCGACTATATTTACGCAGAGCTCAGAGATGTATCATTAGGGATGATACAGTGACAATGAAGCGTGCGTAATTGAATAGGCGGATGGGAACCGCGGCACGCGACCTCCACGCTTTCAAAGTAGATCTGCAAATAAATGTACGTAATAAACTATTTTGTACTACGCCACGATATTAGAGAAATCAAAGGCGTTGTTACGGACACAGTCATTGAAAGCTTGCTAATGTTCTCGATGCGTGCGAAGCTTTCACCCATTATCTAAATTGTTCAAGGCACTTACGAGTTGTGTAAAGTATATGAAGCGACACACTTTGTATCTATGTAGGATGACGTGTATTTTATGAAAAGTTTCATTAAGATTTTTTTTTAACGTAATAATGACGGTATTGTGCATGATGTTAACAGTACGGTACAATTCAAAAACAATGACGACTAGCGAGAGATTGGTAATCCATAGCTGGTCGTCACTGTGACGCCGACCCGCAGACCTCTTGACAGCTGCATGGTACATTGTTTGATCCCGAAACGCGACAACCCAAAAGAGAGTGTGATGGGTTTATTACTATGTGAATGCTGGTTGCGATCCAGTCGCGTACACACGGCTACCTCCCCGCTTGATTATTGGATTTTAAGCTACACTTGGTGTATGGTGGTTGTGATCTTGTCGGACCCAATAACATTGTCGTGTCCTACCATCCAGACAATATAATTAGAAGACAGATATAAGGATATTTTAATAATGGTAAATAATATATATTAAGTTTTGTGATCACAAAAAATAAAAATCGGTTGTCTGTAAAGTCGATTTGTAAAATGGTATCATTTTTCAAAAGAAAATTTTAATTTTATTTGTTTGATAACCTTAAATGGAACGCCTCAGAGCGAGGTAACGCCGCATGAGTCTTTTTTTTTGTGCGTGCAGCCGGCTCCATCGAATTATAATACGTTGTCACGTCAAAACATATTTGGTAGGAGGTTAATAAAAATAAAGAAATGCGTAGGTTGAGACCACACACGCGTCTCGGTAGCTCTCCCTACACAAACACGAGTGGCGTCAGTTCGGACTTCGCCACTCTGTAGTTCGGTGTATTGTGTACCGACGCGCTTAGCTTCTACACGGCGCTAATCAACGCTAACCACGATACCACTATCATTATGAAACGCCATTCTTCCTCTCGTTAACAACTCGATAACGCTAAGCACTTTCACGGATAAGTACTCGTACTGTTTACCCACCCAATCACCATTGTATATAGGGTTGCGAACTCTATTATATAGTATAGTATCCTACTATATTAAGCGTGTCGAATACTATATTAAAAAATATATATAATAGGTGAAACTACTATATTTTTATGGGATAAATAAATTAGGCAATATTATTTATTTCAAAATGTTTAAAGAGTAGGGAACATAAGCCGCAGCCTTTATTATTTTCTGAACGAGACTCGGTATGTCATTGTTAATTTGATTTTTTGTCACTATCATCATTATATGTCTATCAAACAGCAAAAAATAAAATTTACGTTTTTGAAACTTACTATATTTTTATTTTTTACATCTACTATACTTTTTCAGCTTATAGCCTCGAAAATACTATATTTGATATATAAAAAAGTTGGCAACCCTAATTGTATTTCCATGAATCTTGCTACGGGTTAATCTTTGCTTTGATTATTTTCAGCTTCAATTTAAATACTGTTTCTTGTTATTGTCAAAACATACGTGTCCTTAATTGAGCAGCGTGAAATATGGTCCGCTCAATTGTTGCATAGATTTGTGACAATGCTGTATTTACTTGGAAGGACGAAAAATAAACAAACACGAAAGCACAATCGGACGAATAAATATATGCTGGGACAATGCACGGGCCAGCACGTCATAATAAGGCAGTGGCTTTTGTGCTGCGAGCAGTAAATCATACAATCTTTTGAAGAGAATGGCACACCATAAATAATGCCCTAAAATTCAGTTGCCGGGCGCTCCACTGGGACATTTTAGTGCCCGTGAGGAGAATTCTAATGGCGAAGCAAATTAATCAATAGGGTCGTGACAATATACTTTTTTTTACCCGGGAATATGTTGTGATGGATACTTATGAGTGACGTCAATTTTTTTATATTAAAGGGGGAAGTTTATAGGCGTAAATAATTATGTCTGGGCTGTGGTAATTGCCCAGATTTAATAACGTTACGCATTAAAATAAAACCGGGTACCGTAAATATTGAACTGAAGCCACTTTCGATCTTTATTGCTTCGTAAGAAAGCAATTAAAGTGAGCATTATGATACTATTGAAGAATTTAACGCGGTCGATGTTGTTACGACTGCGTTTTAATGGTTCAGTGCACCCCTGAATAAACAAGCCTATTCGAAGTTAAATTTGCTTGCACCGGATATGGCCGCCACTTGAACATATCCATCATGCGTGCCTGTAAATGATATTTTGGTCAACCCTACTGATTCCACTCAAAACTAGTCGGACCTGCAGTGATTATCTATCTACTTTAATTATTTTATTATTATCATTATCGTTAAAATATTATAAAGCTAAAGAGATTGTTTGTTTGAACGCGCTAATCTCCGGAATTACCAGTTAGATTTCAAAAATTCTTTTACTATTTTATAGCCTATTTATTGAGAAAGGATATAGCCTATATAACTTTACGCTACTATCCTAAGGAGCAGAGCTGTAACCATTAGCGTCAAACAATCTGGCAAGCTGAAGCAAGTAAGTACGGGAAGAGAGAACAACGATAGGCTATACGAGTGCGTTGGCGGCGCGGCGCGGCGTAGCGCGGTTTAGTTTTGTTCGAATAAATTATTCCTTTTACTTCAGTCTCAGGAACTTATTTTATGATCGGTAAATCTTACCAGTTATGAGCTCCTAAATAATCATGTTTTATAGACCACCAGCACGCCGACGTGCGATTGACGAATGCATACTTCAGTTTTATTGTCGATGGGTAACCAAAGTGTCCCAGGATTTATGGCCAGTCGTGATGTTTATTGCTAATGCAATGTGCTGTCGGGTAGATCTGGCGTTGAAGGACAAATAGTGTCGTATTTTACAATTTTTACGAATCTTTTGCCGTCACAAAACGAAGCAATTTATCAAATAGAGATTTATTTTATCTATACTATAAAAATATTTGTATGTGTGAACGTCCTAAAACCAGAAACAAACAGTTCAATTTTTTTTTTTATTACTTTGTATAGCGAGTTATATTGGGGAAATTTTAAGCCTAGTAATTTTTCGCAATGAATAATTCATAATTACTTTCTATTGTAGAAGATACATATGAGTAGCAATACTATTGTGGTCGTATTATAATCGTGCGTTTGAAGAATTTTTTATTAAAATTTTATAATATGTACTAACAATAAGCCATAGATAGCGCCAGTAATTACTCATTATATGGGTTCGCTACTGCTTATTTTAATTTAATTTAATTATGCCAAATAAGTGTTATTTTTATATGTGCTCGGAATTGTTACTGTTTAATGAATATGTTATATTGTAATGGTTATTACTGATAAACCGGGCATACTAGGCACTGAATATTGAACATCATCTATATTAATAAAAATGTGTACTTCTATCTGTACATGTAATTGTTATTCTAATTTTTCCGATAGATATCTAATAAATGGTACATTGATCACGAATATGTCATTAAAAAAAATATTGTCTCTCTGTATGTCTGGAGTTAATACAATAAATGGATTGATGTATTTTTTTTAAATATTATATATATTACCTACACGGGAAGCATAATTGATCATTGCTTAATTGATAGGCTATTAGAATTGTCAATAAAATCAAGAAAATTAAATGCGCATTAATTCTCAACCAATTTAGATAAAATTTTGTAGACGAAAAAAAGCATATAATTTGTCATTTCATAATTAATAAATAGGCTATAAATATCGTCATTAATAAACACAAGATAATTTTTAACAAAAAAGAAACCAACTTTAATAATGTTGAGGAGTTTCGTGTTTTATCTTCGAATTTGAAGAAAAAAAGAATCATCAAAATTGGTTCATAAACGAAGAATAAATACGAATTGAGTAACCTCCGCTTTTTTGAAGTCGATTAAAATAGAAAAATTGATAATTCTCAATCGATTTTGTCGAAGTATTGTACCCTGGAAGTATGTTATGTCATTCCATAATTGATATTATGAAAATTACGAGACGAAAATAAATATCCTACTAATAATATAATAAATGTGAAAGTGTGTATGTTTGGATGTTTAGATGTTAGATGTTTGGGTGTTTGTTACTCAATCACGCTAAAACGGCTGAACAGATCTCAATGAAATTTGGCACACAGATAGTCTATGACCTGGAATAACACATAGGGTACTTTTTATCCCGGTAAAAGTTATAGTGTAACCAGTGTTATCCTACAAATATAATAAATGGAAAGTTTTTATGTTTGTTACTCAATCACGCAAAAACGGCGATTTTTTTTTTGTTTGTCGTGTTCCGAGTTCGGTTTGTGTATATCCAATAATACGCAGACGAAGTCGCAGATATCACCTAGTTAGATAATAAATGCATTCCGAACCACAGGCCACCGCTAGTTGGTTATAAGTAGGTACATATTTTTTCTTCAGTGACCTGTGGGTCTAAACAAATAAAGATGTCGTATATTTTCATATCGCGTGTGGTCGTTTATTTGTTTACCAACATTCAATATTTTTTTGTTTAAACGAAGGATGACATGGATTGATATGCGATCTAAAGGTTTACAAGAAGTGTATTCTTATGTTTCGCAGCGTGATAAGAACCCCGTCCGCGTCATGCTGGGGTTTAGACTCCCGCTGTGAGTCAGACTGCTGCGATCGTTAGACCTCAAATTTACATTCAAAAGTCCGAATATGGCATGCGTATGGCCATATAAGCTTCCATCTAGTGAAACGCAACCTATTTCTAAATCAATAAGCTACGTCAGATCCCCGCAATACTCGGCCGGTGGGTATTTTATTCTAGTTTGTTTATTATACAAAAGAATAATTTATCGTTTATCTTCGTACAAGATTTCTTGTTCAATAGATATTTATATAAGTTTTTAGTGTATATATGTCACCGAGTAGCTATACGAACCGTTAGTTTATGAACAATCTAGTGAGTTTGGAAACTGTGTCCATGTCGGGTAGATTGTGAATGGATAAAAAATTTGCAATCCTAACTGTAACATTTTCGTAGGTTTGTAAACTAACTGGATTGGTTAGGGTTAGGTTGAAATTGTGATCATGAATACGTTAGCCGATGTAAATTTACATTTACAAATCGTACTTAGTATTATGTTTTTGTTTCCCAATCTTACCAACAGTATAAGTATACTCTTACTAGATTACATATAAACAAAGGGTTCGTACATTTCGGTATACTGATAGATAAGATTGGATATCTAATCTTATCTAATATACCTACATGATAAATATATAATGCGAAAGTGCGTTTGTTTCAACCTTTGATCGTTAATCACGCTCGAACGGCTGAACGATTTCTAATGAAATTTGGTATAATAGTTCAATATGTCGTGGAACAGGACAAGGTATACTTTTTTATCCCTCAGTGAAACCCCGAGCTATTATTATAGGTAAATATTTTCAACTTTAATATTGTTTTGTATCTGAATTTGGACTCGATTTTTTAAGCTTCATTTAAAATTCGTAAGAAGTTAAAAAAAAATGTAAGTAACTACTTATGTCTGATCAAATTTTTTCTCTCTCTCAAAAGGTAGTAAATTTGAGTTAATGTGAAATTTTGGTTGATCAAACACCGACACAAACCATCGCTTGGTGTCGAACGGTAGATGTTGAGTGAGAAAACACACTTTCGGGAAGCAGTCGTACAGTACAAATATTTGCCGAATCCGTTCGTAGGTGCGCGTGTACTAATATTTGGACACTACAGAGGTCGTTATTACTCGCTAAAGGCGGTCCTCTCGTCGCCACGCTATCACAATTATAATTAGGAATATAATTTTTTTTTTTTTTTAGAGAGATCTAAATTACACGCGAAAGCTAAATAGGTAGGTACTTGTTTATTGAGTTCTGTCCCACGGTTTTACACCAGTCACACATTTTAAATGGTAATGTACGCACTGAATCCTGAAGTGAACTTTAAATTTAATGGAATAAAGTTCTTTTTTATTTGTTTATTTTTAGTATTGCACCAGTAATAAATGATTTTCTTTCCTTCGATATCGAATAACCATATCTATTCAATTTGTGCACGAGATTAGCTACCGTTATCGACGTAACTTCAAAGTACTCTTAAAACTATGAAACAACCATCAGACGCGTTGTACACGATGTGCTTATCATTGCAAGGTTGTGTCTGGTTTCTTTAGAATACAGTCTGCTTATTAGTAGTATCCATAGAGGCTGATTCTATATCCATATATTCTTCAAATTACTTTCGAGGATCAATTGAAACTTGTTACGAATCGGGTTTTCATATGGTACGTGACATATAAGTAGACGAGCCTGCACTCTACAAATATTTGATAAATTATTCTATATTCTATTACTTACCCCTCGTTGCTCGCAATTAATGTTTAAAATGATATTATTGGAAAACGGAAGGATGCTATACTGATTTTATGTTAAAGTGATGTACTTTAGTTTTAGATGAAAGTACTAAAATAATCTAGCATCTGAACAATAAAACATCAATGTTAGTTTTTACACAAATAAATTTATATAGGTTTCTGTGAAAAGGTATAATAATAGATTAAATTATCTAAATAGTTTCTGTGGTTAGTGATGTGCTCTGGTTTTTGACTTATTTCTGTCTCGGTTCAGGATCTGATCGTGCGTATTAACGAGAGGGGAGTGTGCGTTTATTTAACCGCTCGTAACTCGCCTCGTTACGAATGCGTTTGAATTTCTGTTCAGATAAATGAGTTTTGTTTTTATCTCTGGTTTTTATAGTTAAAACGTCCCGGTTTTTATAAGAATTGCTGGGTGGGGTACGTAGTAGAAGTGGTACGGTAGGTAAAATCACTACAAAAAGATTTAATTATAATAAAATTTTATTATAAGATAAGTACAGATCAATTATTGATCTCCGCTAAGCTACAACCACCAGCGGACACCAATCATTAATCTATAACAATAAGATATTTTTTTAATATAATTTGCTTGATATTTTACTTGAGTATTATGCAGTGTTTCTACATTCGGAGCATAGGATGCTTGTTGTGTTTTTTGTAAAAAAAAAAAAAACTATTTCTGCGGATTTTTGCTGTGTATTTGTTGATGAGTAGTCGTTAGTCTTCACATATAGTAAATAAATAAATAAATAAGCTGAGTTTTCGATGAAACCATAGCACGGTTGTAGGGCATTCTCTAACACCCAGCTGAAAATCTACACAATTGAAAATCTGTCGCCAAGCACCTATACTTAAGTGCGTTACTGCAGTTGCACTTTAGTCTCCCTCTAAGTTTACCGTATTACCATCATCTTGAGCCATCATGTGATCAAATCCTATAAAGTAACACTTTGCTGGATCCAATGGGGTTTCGACCACCATACACCAGGAGTAAAACCCACCATAGTTGTACGATCAGGTATCTCGCGTTCCGGAATCAGCCGGTGTATATCCAGCATACACACGGGTTGGTATATGGTATCTGTATCCAACTAGGTCGCGATTGATAACACATTGACTCTGTTTTGGTTTGTCACGTTTCGGAATAAGCATCGTGACGAAACCATAGCATGGTGGTAGGGCTTTTTCTAATTCCCGTCTAACTAGCTACCACCCTCAAGTTGAGAATCTGTCGCCAAACACCAATAGATGTGTTCCGGCAGCTGCACTTGAGAGCCAGTCTTCCACTAGGCTTAGCGTGCTACCATCTTGGGCCACATCGTCACTTAAGATCAATGCCACAACACTAACTAATCCTATAACGATAAAAAACGTGTGCGTCTCGGAACCCGCGACAGAAGTGAAAACTTAAACTAATCTGAGTTGCACTATTTAATATTGAAATTGTTTAACTTGAGAAAAGCTTAGGTTATTATTTAAACTTTATGTATATTACTGTGATAATGTGAGGAAAGGTTAGTTATTAATAAAATCTTTTATTGATTATAAAATATATTTTATCCTTAGTTACAATTCTTGAATATGTACATTAGAACACTGAGTAGAGAAGGGAAGCGGTTTACCCTCCCATAAGAAGTTATCACTTCAAAAAGTCGTAGTCGGTATGACAGCGGCGACTGCCAATGGATTTCCGATCTCTTGATGGTCACAGTTGTTTTTGGATTATAATATGGTCACCATCAGGCATCGTCTCACCTTTTACACGGAGCATTTGCACGGATTTGCATTGATGGTAATTTTGACATTCATCATTGCCTTTACAGACCATTTCTACCGCAGTTTATACTTACCCATATTTATTTAAAAAAAATTATACTTTGTTATAAAATAACGTACCTACCATATTTCACAGGGTTAAAATAATTGAAATTCAAATAAAGTTACCTGCGTTTAGTTTGACAATAGACGATTAACATCTTTAGTCCACTCACGAACTTCATAAAGTATCGTGTTACTTAGGGATTATGTTTTATTTTACAAAAGTACTTGTTATCTTTACGCTGTCTCTTGGATGGTATAATAGGTTAGTAGAAAGTTGCACTATGATGTCCAATTTCTCTAAAATGTACTTACAAACGAAGCGATAATGCGACGCCTCGTACTTTTTAAAGTATTGATCTGTAATAAAGAAAATACAGAAGAATGGATTTCGAAGACTAGTTGCATCTATCAATGGAAATAACCACATATAATGTAAAAATTGTATCAACTCCGCCCAAAGTGCTGTTATCATTGTATTACATATAAGAATAATTTGACGTCACCGTGGATTATACAAAAAATGCCATAAAATTGAGCTTGGTAACGTCACTGAAGAAGTTAGGTAGAAAATTATATAACTACTCAACTGTACTGTTTCATTTCATTGTAAAAAAGGAAACAGAGGTAGTATTTGTACTGTTCAAATAAAATATTTTTAGTTACAAATTATCTCAAAATAATTTTAAATTCTTAATGAAAATATTATGGATTTTATTAAAAAAAACAACTAACATAATATCTAATATCGTAAAGTGAGCATATCATATTTGTTATTCGAAAACGGCTGTAACGATTTAAGTGAAATTTTGTATTTAGCGAAAGTATTATCAAGATAGGTGTTTTTTGCATACATCGAGCAAAGCTTGGTTGCCCAGATATATTTGTATTAATCACCCATTAAACACACCATCTCTTTAAAACTCTTTAGTTCTACGAGCATAGATTGCTTCGGAATTTTTATTTGGTAACTGTTATCACTACAAAAACATGTAAAAACGGGCCAAGTCTCGATTGAGATGATTTTTTGTCTATATTTTTCAGTTAAATCTGTTATAATTTATAAATATTAAAAAATATATAAAAATGTTCACTTCAAGTAATGAATAAAATAAATCTTTTACGAAACATTAGAATCTTAAAATACTTTTTATTTGCCCTCATTCATTTACGAAAGATGATTTAAACCTTTTTTTATGGGTGATCAATATGTCGCATAAAATTTGTAAGGCGAGGTCGGTTTATTGGTTTTGGGTATGAGTGTCCCTCAGCCCACTAAGATTATATCAGCATTCATGATCAGTAGAAATGCAGCGAAGTCACGTTTCTACCTGGATCGGTTGGAAAATAATACTCAGCGCGAATTATAATCAGTGGGGATTTATAAAGCAGCTGCAATTACAATGTAAAATGTAAATGCTCAGTATCTATTCTTTGTAAATATAATATTAACATTCATTCGATTTTTCCTGCCATTTGTTGTAAAAAATATTACTGCACGTAGGCTCGGTCAGACTACTGCATTGCATTTGATGATAAGTTTGTGTGAGAGAATAACTGAAATCGCCTGGAACTTATTTTTATATCGCCAAGCATCTGTAAGTGTGTTCCGACAGCTGCACTTGAGAGCTGTTCTTCCCATTAGGTTTAGCGTGCAGACATCTTGGGCCACAACGTTACTTAAAATCAGGTGAGTATACCTATATGGCCAAACGCTAAACCTATAAAAAATATTTGTAAATACCACAGGGAAATCTTGTATGTACATAGCCTACACCGAAACTTACTTTATACTATTGTGCTTTACTTATTTAATTGAATGTACTGAGGGTCTTGTACCATAGTAATAAACGTCGTCAGTTACCGAAAAGTGATCGACCCTAAATGCAAAAAATTTATTAGTCATTATTGATTTAACTCCTAACTCTTGTTGACGTGCCCAAAATATCTCAATAAAAAATATGAAGTTGTATTTTAAACTAGTAGAGATATAATAGTTATTATAATCTGGTACACCACTTTGTAAATGGGTTATATATTTATTTTCATATACTCAGCTTGGGATGTAATATTTAGACTACAATATCTAAATATAAATAATTCTGCACATGGTCTGCAGAATAAAAAGACTCAGAAAGCTAACTCACCGTTGACCCTGACTCGGTCCCATCTGATAAATAACGAGCAGACTGTAACACGCGCTCTCTTAATGAATCCATTTCTTTTGTTTCTTTCATTGCTCGCGTCTTCTGTGTTTTCTCCGAACCTCCGTTGGATAAAAACAGAAATTGTTTTTTGAACACATTCGCCACTAGTTCTAATTTTATTTTCACCCGTAACTCACCTTCATAAGCCTTTATTTTTCGTACGTTACCGTTTTAACTGATCGTTGGTGGGATCCACCACCGCGGCGCTTCGTGCTGTTTGTTTTCTTTCTTTTACCTCTTTTTCACTGTCTGAAACACGAGCCATTTAACTTATGTAGTTTTCGGTGATATATATTGAATAATACTTTTATCCATTGAGATAAGTGTTTCATAAATTACATAAGCTATAAAAATAAATACGCACTGATAATTTATTGTTATAACAAAATCACAGTAAATTATTACTGATGCGAAATGATGACGGAGAAATGCCACAGTGCTATTTAACCTAAATCACTTACCCATTTGCAATCAAACTTTACTGAGTTATTGTACGCACTTCCGTGATATTGCCGTATTAGTACAATTCGTTTATAATAGGTGGCGTGCGAATTGTTTCATTTCGAACATCATTTGGCAAAAAGATCAATAAAAAAATTTGAAATCATTATTCAGTCTGTTTTTAATTTCAGTCTAATATTATATTACAGTCTACAATATGTTCAATCATTAAAAACCGCTATTAAATACTACCGTAAATATTGATTGCTTTCGTTTATATGTATATGAGTATAATTTTAACAGATTCTCACATAATATGTACACCTATGCAAATTTATACAATTTTGAATAATTTACAATTTAAAAAATCGTTGAAAAGATCATGTTTGTTGTAAGAATCGGTAGCGATTGTATAAAACATGTAATTATGATAGACAGCGGACCCGCGATGGGGCATTGTTTGTGTATAGCCCAAAGGCTTTCTTAAAAAAGAAACAAAGAGACATGACCGGGTCCTGTTTGTTTTCGTCTCCACTTTAATCAAAGCCGAAAACCCTTCTCCAATGGTTAACGTTCGTAATTTAGATTTATGTATATACCACATGGTGTTCTTATAAAAACCATAGGCGCATCTCGTTCCCGGAGAGAGGTGTTCTCTTTGCTTCCCAGCCTATAAACTCAATTATGCCGTCCGTAATTCTTAGTTAATTTTTAATAACTTGCCTGCCTCGCAGCTTGACTTGGAAAATAATTCTTTCTTTAATGAATAGAAATAATATTAAGTGATATTATCCAGTTACTTAAAATACTTTATTATGAAACTTCGTTTTCACAAATATGAATATAAAATGAAAATACAAAATGCATGGAGTTTTATTATCTAGAAGGTTATGTTAAGTATAATTTTATTAATTAATTCATATTAAATAAGAAACTAGGAATTAATTTTTGGCTTTATTTACGTTACAATTATCCCTTTTTTAGTAAATTAAAAAGAAGTGTGTCTTCACAGGTATTTATTGATAATGTAATTTACAGTCATATTTGCAGCAAGTAATGCACATAGCATAACTTAATTTGTGTTTAAAAAAATTAAAGAAAATAAATAACAATATTTTAGTTGTTAATAAAAACATTATTATTATTAATGTTGTATTATAAAAATACATAGAACACAACGTTATTTCCATCCGAAAAAAGGGCTGATAACTCTCCAGATGCGCATAAGGAAGTTTTACTTCAAAAAGGGTAAACTAGTTATAATTTTACATTTTTACTTAAGTACCATTTTGATAAACGCCACTAGAAAAACAAACCGTCTGTATTTCATATTGTATAATATTTTCAGCATAGATTAACTAACTGTCGCTCGCACTACACCAACGCGGGAACCAATCATTAAACTATTATTTTCAGATTAATCAATATTGTAACGAAAGGTACATTTCTTATTTATAGTGCTGTAGAAATTGAATTATAAATTAATTGTAATTATAACATTTATTATTTTGGATTCGTTCAAATCTTTAGACATTTTTTATATAAATCTTTTCTATATTATTCTTTTGTTATGATAAATTGTTTGACTAAAGATATTTATTCCAAAGAATAAGTGCAGCTTATTAGTTATTCCTTCGAGGAAAATTGAAACGGAGTAGAGTTGACTTGGACAAATTGTCGGCAATTGTAAATCGCTTGTTATCCATAGGTGCTTGTTGGGATAATGTAGGCAATCTGTCTCGCGGCAGTCGACGCCCGATGATGGATCTCTGATGGAGATCACGACTCGTTCTTTTGTTGGTAAACGCGTTTTTCCGCCGCCGTATTAGAACCTTGTTACGTTTCAATAGCTTATTCACGTGGTTAATTGGATATAGTTCAACATTGATCGTTTGAAAAAATTACCACTAGGCTTATCGTTCTCCATCTAAACTCTCATGTTGTGTAAAAGGAAAAAAATAATTATCGAAAGGTGACGGGTATTTCTGGACCCGAATGTAATTGATTGAATTTTGGTTTAACTTTATAATATTGGTTATATTTTTTAAAATGTCAACAAAATTAACGAACTAGAAATGAATCGATTCAGTAGTTATCTTTTCATCAGATCTGAATTTTTAGTCCGTGCTCAGAACAGATATCTGGCAGCTCCGAATTCCAATACTCCTCCTGTGCCCTTGTGGATAACTTATTTCGTAATATAATTTTTATATCATTACCTATGATTTGCGGGTTTCTTAAAATTTTTCCTCTTTACAAATATTATAAACAGAATTATATATAAAAAAATATCGATCGCACTCTAAACAAGTATGTATGTACCTATGTAGGTATGTTTAACTGTAGTTTGTTACATAACCTCACGTTTACGGAATTTAGAAATTTTGCTCTCAGATCGCCAAAAAAAAAAATAGAATTTTCTTTGGTTGTTTGATAATGTATTAGCATTATTTGACACAATTTTTATCTTTTTACCGCAGGCCCAACATTATATGAAAGAGTATCTGTCTCCTTTATGAATTCTGAGAGAGAGTTAAATATTTTCTAAGATGACTATCGTATAGTTAACGATTCAATTTATTAGAATCTATAGTTTTCCACGTTTGACCACGACAGCGAAATGCGTAGGTTTGAAATATTTCTGGTTGATAAAAATCATCTCATGTGTCGCATTATGGGGTAACTTCAAGAGCTTTCACCGGTTCGTCAGCGCCCATTGGTCGCGTGTTTTGACAGCCTCCCACGATAAACTCGATGTTTATATGCGCGTGCGCCGCCCGCCATGTTTGTTTTATCTCGATCCACTGCGTGTCCATGTTATTAAATGTCTTGTATTGGAAAAAAGATTCCATTTTTTTTATTCAATACTTTTATATCCACATATGTTATTTCGACATCGGTTATTAATAATAGTGGAACCTTTAGTATCGTTAGATCAAAATTTAAGATCTACGTGTAGGCAGTTGTTTTTTGTCTGTTAGCCGTGTGGGTCTCATTTTTATTTGGGTTCAAATGAGGGACGCCGGCGAGAACACGTTACCGTATTTTATATTCAAAACAGATGTTATCCTGTGTCTATGTTTGAGAAATTAATTGAATATGTTTTGTTTGTTATTCAAATCGAATCACACGCATGTTTAAACATTCTCACATTTGAATTTAACTGGTCATTTAAACTTTTATGGTACACGTCGATTAAGTCTGGCACGTAAGCTGCTTTTTTGGTATTCCAAATGAGTAACGAATAATGTTCGATTCTCGATGTTAAAGGCCATAATTTGCGTTGATATTTTTTTGGTCGCACCTCGTTTTGATATCGTGATTTTATAAGGCTGGTTAGCGTCGAGTGTGACTAATCTTCTGGTCGGGCCGGGATAGGCGAGTAGCGCATTATGACCGTGTGTCCGGAAGCCTACCCGTAACGGATACCATGGAGAGCCGTGTAATTAGATA
The DNA here is from genome assembly GCA_033032175.1 of Saturnia japonica. Classification (NCBI taxonomy): domain Eukaryota; kingdom Metazoa; phylum Arthropoda; class Insecta; order Lepidoptera; family Saturniidae; genus Saturnia; species Saturnia japonica. The sequence continues at coordinate 15,841,587 of CM065311.1, read as the reverse complement.
GTTACGTAACTGAATTCGACACGCCCCGTGATAAAATACACTTCCAATCGGTTTACGATGTTGTGATGATGAACTTTAATGTTACCACTTGATGGTATTTTATGAGAAAATCAATTGAGTTAAATTTGTAATTACTATTTTTATCTTGTTTAATATAAATCCTGTTTTTTTATTATTATTATTACATCAAAAGTATTATAACAAAATATAAAAAAGCATTTTTTGTCGTTATAGGTTTAGCGTTGTGGCCACAATCTCCCCTGACCTAAAGTAACGTTGTGGCTCAAGATGGTAGCACGCTAAGACTAGTGGAAGACTGGCTCTAAAATGCAGCTGCCGGAACACACCTATTGGTGTTTGGCGTTAGAGAAACACTACCACTATGTTATAGTTTCATCACGATGTTTTCCTTCACCGAAAGCTCCGACTCAGTACAGAGATTCGAACTCACGTCGATCGACGTAGAGTCCGTACACGCTACCAACTAAGCCATCATTGTTTCATTTGTGTAAAAATGGTTATGAAATTGCTATTTATATAAAAAGTGGATGCTTGTAAATACGTATTCACGTTAGAGATTGTATGAATTTTTTTGAATCGCATATGACATCGAGTGGGACTATCTTCACTATAATAAAATAAGACGTTTATAGCAAGTAATTTCATAGTGTAGAATTTTTATATATAAGTGCGCGCGCGTCATAAAAAACCACTCATATTTTTTTCATAACACGCCTAAGAAGTAAAAAAAAAAAAAAATACGAGTTGCACTCCGGGAGTGCTAAAAAAAGTGAAAACTTAGTTATTGGGTTATGAATTGCATTTTATTTATGAATTGTATTTTATTAATTACTAGGAACTTTAAAATACATATAATATTATTTTATGAAAGACGCGTTCGCGGTCTGCTACACACACTATAGCTGCGTCTCGTAACGGTGTCGCGAGTTACAGAGATTTTATCTCATCTAAAAATATGCGTACTGCGCTAAAATAAGGTTTCACTTCAAAAAGCCGGTTATTTCCTACATTTAACAAAATGGTTTTTGCTTTATACAATCTTATTTATTTATTAGTTTTTAGGTATTATTTGTTTGGATTGTTAAGACGTAAAACTAAAGAAGTGTAACTTGAAAAATCTGAAGATTGAAAGCTAGAGACGTTATTTGAAATATTGATTTATTCGTATGTTTCAAATATTCAAACATTTATTTTAAGTAATATTTTGGTAGTATGAATAACAGGAGATTGCGCGGCGCGGCCTGAGGCACGTCGCGGAACGTTTCCACCCACTTATAATTTTGCTCTTTTTGCCCATTGTTTACTTTACGATGTTTAAAATTTTACGATTCCCATTATGACTGACGCGGACGGTGCCTCCAGTGTATTAAGTTTCATGACTGTTAGCCAAATCGAATCATCTTTTTATTTCAGACGCTTTAGGGCAAGACTGATTGATTCATACGGTCTACCTTTATAGGGTTCCGTATCTCAAAAGGAAAAAGGAATCCTTATAGGATCACTTCGTTGTTTGGATGTCTGTATGTGAAGACCATTTTTCTCAGGACCTATCAAGTTAAAATTACTCAGTTTAATTACTAATTCCTTCATGTCTGCAATCCCTTGGAGCTGTGAAAAAAATCAAACTTCTAAGTCAACGCAATCAAAAGATACGGCTGTTTATGTCGTATATTTTAACAATTGCCGAGAGAATAAAAACCTATAGGGTACTTTCCAGTTGACCTAGAATCATGAAATTTGGCAAGAAGTAGCACAAGTAAAGGAAAAAAATCTGAAAATCGTAAATTTGTAATTACATCACAAAAAAATACGATTACAAAATTATTTGTAGTTGGTAAACTGACCGTGACATATATCAATGTATGAGGACAATAACTTTCCAACGGCAAAGTTAAGTTTCTCCCTCAATATCATTTATTTTCAAAAAAAGAGTGAGGTTACTCACGTCGAATATATATTTTTTTATGGATGTTCAGCCATAACTTCTTTGTTAATGAATTTGGATGATTTTTTTTGTATGATAGGGGATACCTAAAGAGTGATTCTATTTTAATTTTATTGGCATTGTATCTTCCAATTCTAATATACACCAGGGACCCCTTCAAAATCAATGAAGTTGATTTCTTTTTTGGAAAAAAAAATAGTCTTGTCGTTAAAATTGTTCTGTGCTTTTTTCAGTAATGTTACCTAATTATTTTGGTGAATGTGACTGTATAATTAGAGAACCTTCGGTGCGCGAGTCCGACTCGCACTTGACCGGTTTTTATTTAATTTATTGGGGTCTCAATCTCACCCGATCTTAGGTGACGATCTAGCTCAAGATGCTAACAGGCAAGTCTGAAGGACTGAATCTCAAATACTGCTGCCGGAACACACGTAGAGGTGCTTGATGACATATTTTCAAATTGATGGTTGTAGCTAACCAGACTAGCATTACAAAATGCCCTGCAACCCATGCTATATTTTCATTATAACAAAACCTTCACCGAAAACTCGGATTCATTAGGTAGGTATAGTGATTGTAACTCAAGTCAATGGACGCGGTGCTTCTACAAGCTACTAGTGAACCATCATTTCTTCAACCATCAATACCGTGAAGATATTAAAGATTTTAATTATAATTCATAACTTTTTTTCTAGCATTGTGAACTCGTAAGTCTATTAAGCTCTAGGGCAGTGGCTCATAGGTTTTTGAGTACTACCAGTAGTCACACTAATCACAAAACTTGCTATGTTATTGTGTTATGCTATCAGTGCTTTCTTTAAAAGTGTTAAAAACAATAACGTTTTTTTTCCTGCTACGAATACGTAATTTTGTTTCTGTAAAAGCCTCTCTGTTTCCTCTGAACTTGAGTGTTCATATTAATATTACCACTATATCTGACAGTATAAAAAACAAATAGGTAGATATATTAATTCTTAATTTTAAACACGAATTTTTTTGTGAGATTGATAAACTCCAAAACCGTTTTACCGATTACCATGAGGGTAGATTTTTCCTTCAAGAAGCTTCGTACGCTACACCCGAACGTGATAGGTGTCATTGTGGTCTAGTTATTTGACTAATAGAAAGGGCAGAACAACATCTGCGTGGCCAGCTGGTAGTATATAAATAATCTTATTATTATCATCAAACAACCGTTTCAACCTTATAAGGTTGATTACCCATAAGTTTAGGGAGTATTGCCGTAGCGGATCGAGTTTATTGGATGACTACAAATGTTATATTTCTTGTTATCTCGTATCTACTGTTCTATTTTAAATAAACAACATATGAAGATAGAGAAAAGGCTGCGATTTGATACAAGCCACCTCCAAAATTCAAAAATACTATATTCAATTTAGGTTCTAAGACACTTATGATCTTCAAACTACTACTACCGTTTCGGAAAACATCCCAGCCATCGAGAAGAGCCAACAAGAAACTTGATCAGGTTTATCTTTTACATTTTAACTGTACAAATAATATTTACATTTAATATTTATAATCATTTCGTAAATCACTATCATTCACGTAATGATCCACCCTCCCTTTCTTTACGTCAAATCATCAAACGATGGGGCGCCATTGTATGATTTATTAAAGTCTATCAATGTTATATTTTTTTATGTAAATTCGTATTAAGAGTTAAGAAATTATTTATGTGGTGGTACCTGGGCGTTCGTTAGGTGTAAACAGGGCTGGCTGAGTACGCGGCCGCCGTCGACGCTCATTTTGAGAGCACTTGTCAAGGGCACTCCACAAAACTGCTCTCTTCAAGCTCTCTAGTCCAACAGACGATTTTTTAAAACTCCACGTTTCCATTGTTTCATTTTTTATGTTATCCTAGTTTTTCTCATTGCTCCTTTTTTTAGGAAATATTGTGGTATGGTGGTTTCTCCTACTTGCCTTCCACACCGCAGTATAGTGACCGGTCTTACCCACTCACTGCTTTCCATTCAAGAGCCATACCCGAATCCACTCCAGGGAGAAGGCCTCTTTAGTGGCGGCATTAACACGCCACGTCACAAAGTTGTTTCCGGACTGGAAAAAAGTAGCTATGATGAGTAAGACTAGAGGTTAAGGAACATTGCAACTGCTCCACACCGACGAGAGCTGAGTATTTAAATTAAAAAACAAGTTTTTGCTAGGGGTATAACCCGAAGCAGATTTATAATAGACTAGCTGTGCCCCACGGCTTCACCCGTGTTAATTTTATCGGACAGACACCGCGACGCCAACGCACCCGTATAGTCTATAATGACCGCTCTTCCCGCAAGTAGAAATTATTTTTATTTTTCATTATCTCCTCAACAACAACTCCAAATATCATACTTTATAGAGCAGAATTTAACTACATAACATTATCTTTATGATGAAGTAACTTTTCTTTATTATACATATTAGTATAGATAAGACTTTCTTTCTTTTATTTTCTGTTTTCTTATTCTTACCACGGAAAAGTGACGGCACAGTTAGTACAATCGAAAACAACGGCACGGCGGTGGCTCCTGGGAGATTAGTAATTTATCACCAGTCGTGGTATTCATACCAGCCTACAAACTTCTCGGCAGTTTGTTATAGGTATACTGATTTATCTCGAAACGAATCGTACCAAAAGAGAGTCACTGAGACAGGTTTATATCACGATGTGCATGGTAGTTGCGACCCGATCGGGTAACGATAACGAGCTCGCATTTTTGTGTTATTCTAGTTTTTGCTAGAGGTTTAACCCGTGAAGATTTAAACTAGATAAGCCTTTTTTTAATGAAAAGTGTTGCTTTTGCTGAGTCTGTTTTAGAAGTAACATTATGCTTAGACGTATTTTATTGTGTGACCTTCGTTTTTAGTTTATGTACCGTTTGCAGCTGCTGTTAAGTAATGGTGGGATTGAACTTATGCTAAATGTATAAAAATCCAACTGTATATGATGGATAGAGAGGCCGAAATACACGGATCGGTACTTCCGTCAGAATTTCAACATGTGAATAGTTAGTAGCTTGAGGCGGACAACGAAATAAGCTACGAGTATCTATCTATCTAGGTTTTTTTTTAAATGGTTCATAGTCTATATTATATTAAAATTATGTTTATTTTGTTTGTTTATACCCTATGTGTTCATTTATTTAACCAATTGCGTTGAAAAATTGGTGAGTTATTATTGTGCGCAAGATTTCTGTTTTAGTTCAACTAGATCTTAACAAATTGCTTGCAAGTTATTTCATTTTCAAGACAAAGGGAATGAAGTCGTGAACAAAAATTAGTTATATAAATAAAGCTTATTATTCTCAAATAAATCACTCTGTATAGTTTTTTTTAAGCTTATACAATGATAAATATGGCCATAGGTATATATATAAGCAAAGCTATCGATATGTCAACAAAGTTTCCTCGCTCCATCTAATATTTTCCTCCTACCAATGTAATATATCTTTACTAAGTTCCAATACAAACATCGCCCGTCTTGCTTCTGTCCCACACGCTCGTTATGTTAGTCGTACAAATCCACGACATAATACAGTGTGGCGGTCTGATATAATATTTGGTGAACGATATTTGACAAGCGTGTTCGTGTGTTTTGTCATTGGACACTTCTACTAGGCACACAGTTGGTGTTTGGTTTGCCCTGATGTACTCTCTCAGGGAAATAGTCCATTCGAGTTCGTATTTGCACATGTAACATACAAGAGTAATTTCTCAAGGAAAAATGCGGTAGCGATATCGTTTGTTTAAACAAAATTCTTATCGATAAGATAACCGCGTCGAAAATAAATCTAATATTAATGACGTTTGATAAATTATCGGTTTTACAGCGAACGCTACCGTACGATAACCCCCGTAGAATTCAACTTATCTGGTAGATAAGCTGTAGGAATCGTGTCTTTTGGTGCACGTGGCTTAACTAAATAATAAGAATACAATTCATACGGTGTTTGTTATACAGGAATATTTAGAAGCATGTCACGATGTTTTTTTTTCTGTGGTTCACGTGCACTGCCGTTTGTCACATAGCATGATGCTCTCACTTGAACTGTGGAGTGATGTGGGTAATTTTTTTTGCCGCTGCTCCAGGCTTTTCATTACCTTAGCCATCTGTCATACACACGTCATTTGAAAACTGATTACATGAAGATTTTATAACAGATGTTGTAAAAAAATTCGTTGGTGACTTGCCATGTTTTTTTAATTATTTGTGTATTATAATACGCTAGTGAATGTCTATATTTATTCTTTGATTAATTCATACAAAAAAAACTTGATATAAATATTCTTAAAATCGAAACGTTTGCACCGGGGTTTTTTTGACGTCGTATGCCGAAACTTCATCAATTAATAATTTAGTCTGTAGATCTTTCTAAGCTTTGATTAGAAAAAACTACTTTTATAGTTTCATATTGTCTTCGGTATAGTTGATAGTTTCCTGAGGTTGCAACTGTTTGTGGAAGCCTCTTATTGCTGTTTTGATGGTACTCGGGCAAACACGATTTAGTGTTGCCGAGCAACTCGAACACGTCTCAGTGCGTTTTCCGTAATCTGATGTTAAATGGCGCTGTGGCCCAAGATGGTGACACGCTAAGCCTAGTGGGGAACTGCTTACTACTACTTAGCTTTAGATTTTCAATTTTATGGTGGTATCTGGCTAGATAATTAGAATACTCTACCACCACTATGCATGCTATACTTTTATCACGATGTTTTTTCTTTACCGAAAGCTCAGGTTCATTGTAAAGATTTGGACTCACCTCAATCGACGCCGTGTGACCAAGCTATCATTGCTTCAAAATATTAATGTAATTATGGTTTCACTAACATTCTCCGGAATGTCCCCATCTGATGTTTGTTTGTAACATTGGAGTTTACATAGAAATAAATAGTTTTACAGCAGTTAATAACATGCGAAGATACCGGGAGCGCATAACTAATGCAAAGTTCATTTCCTCCGCTCTCATGCTTCGCTGTTCCGCACGTGACGTCATTAATCTTTAAACGAATCGCGGCGATTATTATTAATATTGTAGGGTTGTCATGCATATTTTATTATTTTTTATCCATTATTATATACGTTACTTAATTATTTGTTTTACGTAAGTAGACGTGCAGATTATTAGCTTCAGTCAGCGATTTTACTTAGCATTTTTTGAAGTGAAAACTTCTTTAGCAGCATTGAGTGACTTTTGGTAGGGAAAAACTTATGGGTTCGGGTCAACGATGATCTCGACATACTTGTGACGTATTGCGCTTGCGCCAGACTAGCGACGCGTAAGTATAGCGACCTGTGTACATGTATACGCAAATATACACTAATACATTGTATATATACTCGACTTTATCATATGCGTATTTGACTATTGGGATGGGTAAACTCTTGTGATTTCGCGTCTCCGACATGCTCTGTAATAATTCAGACTATAATTGATTTAAAAATTCAAAAAAGAACACAGTTATTACATTGTTTTGAGTTTTCACTTCTGTTTGCAGTCCTTATGACTACATAACTTTTTTATTTTATTCAGTTATATTGCATGTTTCACGTATGTATTACACATTGTAATATGTAATAAGATTTTACGCTAATGGTTGAACTGATTGAGAATTTCGCAAACAAATGATAATTCGCCTTAGCTAAGTTGATCGAAACGAGCGTTGTTCGTACTAAAAGCGTCAGTTTGAGACCTGGCGGCGGAATCGTCTTTTTTAATTGTTTTCTAATGTTAAAACAGATCTCGCACCTCGAATCCCGCTACAGTCTCCTAATGCTTTTTCATTACGTGACGATTCCTACAAGTCAACCCCTACCGCCAGCTCCGCTAAGGAACTTCGTTCCAAAAAGTTAATAACAATAAAACATAGCCCATAACTATAAGCCTGAATGTAGCTTTAAAATAATGTAGCCGTGAAATAGTTTTTAGAATCGGATCGGTAGTTTCAGAGATCATTCTCTTCCTACAAACATAATCGTACACTTTACCTTTTCATAATAGTATAATTATAGATATCATATTCGCGATGTAAATCGAATACAGGTAAGAAAGAAATTTTTACATATAATAAATATTTGCAACATATACTTTAGCACCAGAATAAATCCGTCGACGCTTCACTCACACTGATGCCGGCCGGCCCGGCCAGGCCGATCTCGAGCGTGTTTGTTTTATTACAAAACTATTTATTACAACGTTAACGTACAAACACCGTGATAATAGCCAAGGATATTATTGGATTTACTAATATTTATACATTACTCACGTTCTAATGTAAATAAATATAGATCGAGTACAACACCCCGCGCCCGGAGGTGTTGCCTGCATTCAGTTTTAATTAGTTCCGGGTAAATAGGTTTCATTTATAATATTGTGCATCGGTAATATATTTTAAAATGAATTAATATTTACCTACCTATAAATTCAAATCGTTGTGTTAAAATATAATACCATCATATATACCATCACGCCTGTATTCCCCGAAGGACAAAGAACTTATTTCATCGTTCGATCTACCGCACCCGATTTCCGGGGAGGGCAGGGGGGCGCTTGGCTGTGGAATCGAGCCAATAGCGACGCTCGATCCTGTGGCCAAAAGCCCCCTCCGGCCCTCCCCCCGGAAATCAGATGCGGTAGATCGGACGGTGAAATAAGCTCATTAGACAGAGGTGTACTATAATGTACACCCACAGTTCGCCGAGTATGTTTTTAGGTCCCATGTAATAGGGGGCGAGCATATTGCCATTAATCGGTCACGAAACCAAACTCCGAGCTGCTACTGAGAATTTCATAGGAAGAACCCAATACCACTTTGCTCGACTTGGGATTCGAACCCAGGACCTCGCTCATAGCAGTCGCGCTTGCGACCACTAGGCGGCTAACGAGGCAGTTTTTAAACATAAAATAATATATCATAATCCGTATATCACTGAAATAATTATTTTAATTGTAATTGTTGATACATAGGTGGAAATAAATAAATAAAAGGACCGACAACTATGAAAATGCAAAGCGTATATTGATAGCACAAAAGGTTAACGAGCTTATATGTCAAATACAGAAAAAAGATATTAAATGTTGCCAACTTATTATAAATGTGGTTGTGTTCTTAATTGCCAACACTCCCCACAGAACGCAGACCCATTTTACTGATACAGAACAAATGTTTTTCAAAAGTAGTACCTTTAGTCAAATTATCAGCTACCATGCTGCAACCATTTACAAATTTAAATTTTACTTTAGAGCTAACAATGTTTTCTCTAAGAAAATGTAAACGAATATCTATATGTTTAGTTTTTGGTTTACCTAACAGTCTGTTGATGCCAGTCGTATTGCACTTTGGTTGTCACAGTGGATGAGTAGCGCGCTGTCCATCGCCTTGACCGAGTTCGGCCTGTAGTTGCCGCAGCCATCAGGGCCTCCTGGGTCGCCGCTGCCATCGCCATGTACTCAGCCTCCGCTGTAGAGAGTGCCACAGTTTGCTGTTTACACGAATTCCAAGATAAACAAGCATTCTGAAACAGAAAAGTATAACCCGTGCACGATCGTCTATCTATTGGGTCACTCGCCCAATCAGCATCACAATATCCAGTTATTTCCTTTGAAAGTCATCTTCTAACATAGCATAGCTTTAGGTTCTTGGTTCCTTGAAGATACCTCATAATCCTTTTTATTCCAAGCCAGTGTTGATTACCTGGATTATTACAGTATTGACTCAACTTATTAGCTGCGTAGGTAATATCAGGTCTCGTGACATATGCCAGATATATTAGACATCCCACTGCTTCCCTGTATGGGATATTTTTGTTTCCATCTTCAGGATTTTTACTCAAATTTCTCATTCACCTCTATCGGGGTACAAACCGGTTTACATTCAACATATTGAAGCGGTCCAATACTACATTAATGTATTTTTCTTGATCTAACATAATCATACCTGCATCTCGGTTCCTATTTATGTTTATACCAATACAATTCTTCATTTCACCTAGGTCTCTCATACTGCATTCTCCTTTTAACTTGTTCTTAATCTCTGTTGTTTTATCCTTATTATTTGTGAATATCAAAAGATCATCCACCCACACTGCAATGAATATAGTTATAGACTCATTTACTAAATAATAAATACAGGGATCCACATGTGATCTTTGTAAACCAATTTTTAATAAAATATGTTTAACTTTAAGATTCCACTGCCGGCTAGCTTGTTTGAGTCCATAAATTGATATTATGTAAAATACATACTTGATCATTTTCTTTGTAGTATTCTGGTTGTGACATGTATATCTCAGTATCTATGTCACCCTGAAGAAAAGCACTCATGGCATCCATCTGAAACATTTCTAAATCATACTTTGCAGCCAGTGAAAGTTAAGAATCGAACAGATGTATATCTTACAACAGGAGCATATGTCTCATCATAGTCACTTCCTTTTCTCATGTGCATACCCTTTAATAACCAATCTTGCTTTAAAACAGATAATCTCACCTTTTTCATTTGTTTTAGTTTTGAAGACCCATTTACATGGCAAGACTCTTTTCTCAGATGATGCATCAACCAGTGACCAAGTTTTGTTTTTGATCAGAGAGTCAGTACTCTTCTTTCATAGCCCTTTTCCATTGGTCAGCATGAGATGATGATAATGCTTCATTTACTGTTTGTGGGTCATTTAAATTAAGTATTGGACAGAAGTAGCTTACAAATACATGGTCTTCTGTTTCTGCATACTGAACAGCCTTCCGTGGACGTAAATTTATGTTTCTTATTGGTGACTCGAGATCAAACGATTGTTCTGGTATGTAAGACGAATCGTCATTCTCGCCAGACTGGTAGTCCCCGCTTGACTCACCAGTAATATGATCGGTGCTGTCTTCTAATTCTTCTTTACAGGTTTCTTCGAGTGGCTGTATCTCCGAATGCTACTGTTGGATGTACAAGGTAAATATATATTATTATCATATTTTTCCACATTTTCTAAAAATACTACATCTCTACTCTTTAAGATTTTATTGGTATCTGGATCAAGTATTCGGTATCCTTTGGTAGATTCACAATAACCAACAAACAATAACTTTCTGGATTTGGTGTCCCATTTTTGGCGTTTTTCTTTTGGAATTTGTGTCATTACTTTACAGCCAAATACTTTTAAAATAGACAAGTTGGGTTTCTTACCAGTCCATATCTCTATAGGAGTTTTACCATTAATTGATTTTGTAGGTGATCTGTTAATTAGATATTCTGCCGTTGCTAGGGCCTCTGCCCAGAACTGTTTTGCAAGCTGAGCATCTAATAACATACATTTTGCTCTTTCCACCAGAGTCCGGTTCATCCGTTCAGCAAGACCATTCTGCTGGGGTGAATACGGAGCACTTGTTTGATGTTCAATCCCATGTTTGTTTAAGAAATTTTCAAATTCTCTATTGCAGTATTCTTTTCCATTATCAGAACGAACTACCTTTATTTTTCTCTCAAGTTCAGTTTCTACTTTGTTTTTGTAATCTTTGAAGACTTCTACAATATTCAATTTATTTTTCAAAAAATAGACATGAACTCGTCTTGTGTAATCATCTATGAAAGTGATAAAGTATTTCATACCTCCCAAAGATTCTTGCTCCATTGGTCCACATAAATCAGTGTGAATCCACTGCAGTGGTTGTGTGGATCTTGAACCAATATTGTTGAAGGGCAATCTGGTCTGTTTCCCCGAGAGACAGGTAGTACAAGTAATAGAACCATTATATTTGTCTAAGAATGGCTGAACTCCCTCAGCACACTCCGGTAGCTTGTTAACATCTGAAAAATTCAGGTGTCCCATGCGTCTATGCCACAGGACAAAATCATTTAAGTTATCTGAACAAGACATGTTAGAAAATATCTCTCTGTGTGTGTTTAATAAATATAAATTGTTTACTAGTGTAGCAGAACACAGGAGCTTGCCATTTTTATCATGGATATCACAACCTTCATCTCTAAAATTTACATTACAGCCATTTTTCACCATAGCACTGACTGACAAGAGGTTTGCTGCAAGTTTAGGTATGTATAAAACTTGTCTTACCTGAATTTTACTTTCCTTATTACCATTTAGCAATAAATTGAACTTTCCCATACTTTCCACAGGTAGCGGTGTCTTACTGGCAACAGTTATAGTGGGTATCGGTGGACTTGTAACATCATACATCCAGTCACATTTATTTGTCATATGCATGGAGGCACCAGAGTCCACATACCACAGGTCCGAATTCATTGTCTGAGGAGTTGTTGAAAAAGCTGCAACAAAACCTTTATTTCCTTCTGTATTTTCTACATTTTTCCTTTTCGAAGTTCGACAATCCTTAGCAAAGTGTCCATGCTTGTTACAATTATAACATCGGGGTCCTTTGTAGACCTTTGTTGAATCATGTTGATTTCTTTGATTGACCTTTTTCCTTGTGAAGAATGCTGAATTATCTTAACATTGAACTTCCTGCAGGAGTTTAGATTTAATAGAATCGGCACTTATCTTGATGCCAGAGCTCTCCAATCCCATGATCATGGGCTTATAAGCTTCAGGGAGGCCAGCTAACATCAATGTACCAAGCCATTCATCATTAATGTCAAACTTAATATTCCTGAGCTTGTGGGCGGTCGACATTATTTTATTCACATAGTCATCTACGCTTCGAGAAGATTCCAATGTAGTTGTTATCAGGTCTCTCAACAAGGCTACTCTCCTGTACAACCCGCTGTCATCAAAAGCCTGTTCCAAACTCTCCCAGACTTCTTTACAAGTAGTTGCATTCTGAACATGTACGTAAATGATAGGGTCAAGTAATAAAATCAACTTCGATTTCGCCTTGGTTTCTTTATTTTTGTCTGTATTGATACCGGTGACACAACTCCATAAATCGTCGAGTTCGAAATATGCTTGGACTGCAAACTTCCAGCTGGCATAGTTATCTCTTCCAACTAGTCTGTCGATATGGAATGGATTGTAACCTGAATTCGACATCTTCTATGCGTATTTGTGATTTTTACTTGATTTCTGATCGAGCACGCCGCCTCGTTTAACCTTAAAATGTATGACAGACAAAACACGCCGGCCGGTTTTCTTAGTTTTCACTGCGTTTCTTATTTCTTTTATTTCCACAAGTAACAATCAACCACGCTCTGTTACCATGTTGATACATAGGTGGAAATAAATAAATAAAAGGACCGACAACTATGAAAATGCAAAGCGTATATTGATAGCACAAAAGGTTAACGAGCTTATATGTCAAATACAGAAAAAAGATATTAAATATTGCCAACTTATTATAAATGTGGTTGTGTTCTTAATTGCCAACAGTAATCATCCTTTCATAAAAAGATAGAAGATTAACGCATTATTGTAAAAATGCTAGTTTAATACATTTTATAGACGAATATAAATTTCTGTATTATATTTAGACACAGGAATGGTACATCGAATTGTCTCAGTGAATATTGCTGCCTGTACTTCGTAGAATTTTAAAGATAATTAGGACTATTTAAATCTATGTTATTTGACAATAAAACGCGTTAGAATCATCCATTTCATGCACCATGCTAGAATAAAATAGTCATGTATTTAATTTAAAATTCGGTGAAGCTGTAAAATCCACAGCGGCTTCAGGGACCCTAAGGCTAACAACAGTATAGTAAATTATTAAAAAAAAAAAATCACAATCCCCATTGTACAATTTACTTCTTGGTATACACTAATAGAATAAGTTTCTTAAAAATATTTCTTTATTCACTACCATGGTCTCAAGTCTCAACATATAAATAAACGAAATGTAAATTTTCATATATTACAAATTAATTTTTGTTATGGAAAAATAATCTATCCATAATTAATAATTTATCATATTGTCTCATAAATATGTAGTTAATTAACTAGACAAAGTTAACTGTGAGTGTTTCCGTTTCGCTTCACATCATTAAGGGAGGAGAATACTAATAAACATGTGGCGCTTTTAACGCAAAAAGTCAGGAAAAGATTCCGACTGTCAAACTAATTCCATAAGATTAGGCCCTAACACCTCGAACCGATTTCGAACACGCGAGCAAAAAGTCACATCAATCAACGTGGACTCGGCGTACTACGTGATATTTCTACCCGTCAAACAAGTCTAATTTATCATACATTGCTGTGGATCAATGTATGTTATCTCTTTAATACAAAAGTTGTCTGCAATGTACGAGGTTGAAAACTTTTGTTCGACGAAACAAGTTTTATAATAAAAACTAATAAACCGTTACTAATCCAGCCGATATGGGATGATACGGTCATATCACACTTTAGCGGTGATTACGTCTCAATTAATTGATCGTTAGTTTTCGTATTCGAATTAACTCCTTTATTTAATTGCGGTGTAATATTGAAATTTAATTTACAGATCATAATTGTTTAAACATGACTAAGTTATATAAAATTGTTATTGGTGTACTTATGATTTTTTAATTTATTTTATAATGGTTTAACAACACCAATGAATTTAATTAGTGTTAATAAATTCGCTATGTTCTAAGATGTTTTTATAAGTGTAGATGCGTAAACCGTGCTCTATTTTGGCCATATTAAAGTCAGGTAATTGCATCACATTCTTTTAGTCACGTATTTTTATCTTTGTCGCGGTTGCACGTCGTTACAACTCAAAATTTCGCTATAGCAACAAAATAACATATAATCTTTCATATTCTTTCCCTTTTTTGTTTTTTATATAAATGGAAGCATTATTTGTACTTTGTATGTATAGATTAATTATTCTGTCTTTTAGTGCAATGATGTTGACGTATGACGCGTCTACATATAAAATGTCAATGGCTATGTTATATCTGTGTACTGCTGTGAAACTGTGGAATTCTCTCCTAGCCTAGTGTGTTCCTCTTCCTACAACACGGAGTCCTTCAAACATAAAGTGAAAACACATTTGAGCAGGGCGGCATAACAACGACGACTGTCGATAGATTGAAGATCCCTGGATGGTCGCCAATGTTATTGAATTATACTGTACTCACCGTCAGTTACAATCCTGTAACTTTACTGTGCTAGGATAATACCAAAAATAAGTTTTTTTGTCTTATTTATTTATATTTTGATTCTAGAATACATCGGAAAATTATTTTATTATTTCTTGTAAATGTGAACCAATTAAAAGGTCATTCAGAACTGATTAACTTATTATATTATTTGTTTAATTATTATAAACGTTTCCGTCATTATACTATAATTAAACATCAGAAGGGGGAAATTGGGGAAAAGGAAGGCGTAACAACAATGTAGCTGTTAAAGATGCAGACGATCGACTCGAAGGGTTGCAGGCGCGGCTTTAGGGATCACCAAACACATGATGAAACCCCGTCATAGACTATCTTTTGTTTTGTCACATTTCGGGATCAACCGTGTATATTTGACTGCCTATAAGTTTACAAGGTCGCCGTTGTTTTTAGATTACATATATTTAACATAAGCCATAGGTCCGTCACTATGTTGTGTTACTAAAACAAAGGTAAATTGAAAATTTAATAAACCCCGATACAAGTAACCTATTCATTGATACCATTCCAATAAGTCTAAGCACGATATATCTGCTGCAAGTTGAGGAGTTAGGTATCCTAAAGATTCCAGATGACGCTGCAGCATCTGCTGAATTTTTTTCTAATATCATTGAAGTAATAGAATACCAAATCCAGACTCAATCAGAGCTATTGAAGATGCTCACACCTATTTATTAACTAGAAAAGAGCTGATAATCTTTAGACGGCTAAACGGATTTTCTTTAATCATAGTTAAAAACACTTTCACTCAAGAACCTTTTAAACAAAAAGAACTAGATATTTTGGTTCAGCCGTTTGTGAGCTATTTCAAGCAACCAAAAATCGTCATAAATAATATAAAACAATTTTTAAGCAAATGGGAATCACTTTAAATATTTTGAAGTGTTCCCTGGTGTATATTCGAAGTTTAAAACCCAATGCCAATGAAATGAAAATGGGATAACCCTTGAGGTATCCCCTATCCAACAAAAAAAGAATCAGCCAAATCGATTAATAAACATTGAAGTTATGGCTGAGCGTCAATATAAATATACATTCGAATTGATAACCTTCCGACATTTTTTTGAAGTAGTTTAAAAAAGGAAACAATAATAATATTTGTTCAGTGGTTCTGCATACTTCTATTTAGCATTTCTACAAAACTGATACGATTTTCACCTCGGTTCCTTATAGGAAACTGCATTGAAACGCGCAGAGGAATACGGAAAATAGTTTTGTTATTATTAGGCCGATTTGTGTACATTTACAAAGGAATGTAACATTTGGATTTTTATGTCAATCCGTATTATTTTTCCGTGTTCTATCGTAAATTTAGAACCGGTTTCTTTGGACATAAAGTTTGATCGTAAATCGGAGTCAACTAACCGAAATGTTTTCTAAAGTAATAGAAACAGCTTGAATAGGTTTCCTATTCTTGAGTTACAGCTGTAGTTAAGTAGTTTTGTATCCAGTTAAAAAGAGATAAAAGATATCTGAGATACAACAATTTATACGAGCTTCAACGTTACACTGACTTACAATAATAGGTTGTTTACATAATATACATATATAAAATATTATTTCTTAGAGGTGTTTTTTGTATAAACATCAATCTCCCATAATTCTTAATCAAAATTAATGATACAAACATAATTTTAAAGCTACAAATAGTTTATCATTAGAGGTTCTGATGATGGAATTTCCAATGAAAATATGTTCAACTAACATGAATAGGTGGGTTTCCATGGTCCGTGGTATTGTGGATTATCATGCTCGGCCAGCAACGACGCGACGCGACGGACAGCCACGCACCACAAACCAAGGGTACGGACGACATTCTTCCCATGGTGTGTCGGTGCAGGCTGGTCGTTTTTTTTCCAGGCTGACTATACTGTTAGCCTTAGGGGCCCTGAAGTCTCTGACGGATTTTACAATTTCACCGTGACTTGGGGGGCGGGCTATTCCGCGTCCGTCCGCAAATATAACGAACCGTGAAAGACCACTTTAAGAGGTACAATTTTTAAATACCTGTTTATTTTGACATTCTTTATTGCACGAAATATTAGCAGGGGCCATCTAGTGTTACATAAATTCAACCAACTCACCACCGCGCCGCTGACGCCCCCGGGTAGCCCTGTCGTTGTTCAAACTTCCCGTAGTTGCTTACAGCTTGCCAGTTTAGTTGATGTTAATGGTTACTGCTCCGTTCATTAAGGTTGTAGCATAAACTTATGTAGCCTATAACCTTCCTCAATAAATAGTCTATAAAATGCAAAAATACATTTTAAAATCTGACAAGTAGTGTCAAAAATTAGCGCATTCAAACAAACAAACTTAACTAGTGGTGTTTGGTGGTGTTTGTTTGGCGTTTGTTACTACGCAGTAGTTATTTACATCCCGTAATTTTATTTTTACTTATATGGTTGACAATTCATATGCCGTATCAGTTGAGGTGGCATGTATTTCCCGTGTACAATTTTCATCAAATTCGGTTTAAAAAATATTATTCTATTCTACGATTTAACGATATAACGATTCTTATAACCTCTCAATTATATTGTATGCTTCCCGTCTACAAAATTTTAGCAGATTCGGTTGAGAATTGATGAAAATAGTTCCTTTTGGAAATTATTTTTTTTACGATTTCTAAAACTAATATTGAAATTTCTTAAACCCTATCAATTGACCAATTACATAAGTATCCCGTGTACAAAATTTCATAAGAATCGGTCAAGCCGTTTTTGAGTGAAATTCGGACATACAGACAGATAGACAATTTTTTTTAAAGGCATATTCATGATCAGTATCTTTCATATGGTGCCTATCGGGGAATTTTGGAAAAATATTAAACAGACAGATAGAACTACACAGATTTATTAATATAGATAATAATAATAACTATAGATTACACAATCACGCCTCGTTCTTTTATGAATTTTAAACTTTACTGGTCTTTTGATCGCGCGGCTTGGGCTACGCAAATCTTGTTAGGGACAAAGCTATCCGCACGGACGAACAATGGGGAATCGTGTTACCCACCTCACTTCCGGCGTAGTAAAGAAAACCTCAAGTTTTACACGTGATTGCACTTTGGTTGAATATTCGAGAAATACTATTAAATGTCACTCAAACCATAGATTTAATATGACTTAACGTTTCGGAAACTTTTTTGTCTATTATTGGATTATTATTATGTGTCGGGGCACCACAACTTGGGATTATCTCTTTGAGTCGAGATGTCTGGCAGGCTTTTTACAAATTCTATCTAAAGATTATCAATTTGCAAAGTATAACTTACAAATTACTTGATTATGGACAGAATAAAAACTTTTAAAAATATCTACTAAATTCATACTCAGAAATTAATTCATTTTTTAGGAAAAAATCTTACCTGATAGTATATTTATTGTTCATAATTAATTAAATATTTTCATTTAGTATATTTATTACATAAACTTCGCTTTAAAGCAGGGATTAATTCCCCATACTCCTTTTAATATATTTGTCCTGTACACTTATCGTAATGTAAATGATTTAATATCCTTTGTTTATACAACTTTAACAAGACACGTTTATGTAAATGAATACATTTTATATCTCAGCGCTCTTATCATTTAATTATAGCAAATAGGAACAGCGCTTTAAATTTCGTTATACAGATATAGTATTTTATATACAGCCACATGATGGTAAGTACTGTACAGTCCACAAACGACGGCGACCGTCGTCGCGTCGGTGATAGAGATTTCATCGGCAGTCATTGATGTTAACCGGCCTACCGAAATTCTTCATATTTTCAATATGTTTATATTATTATAACACTTTGATAAAATGTATAGGTAGTATATATATATATATATATATATATATATATATATTCATATATAAATGCTGGTAAAACTTACTACATTAATTAGCTGTAGTTCTGTCTGTACATTTTTTTTTCAAGTTTCCTAATACTAATCTTTTATATTATAAAGGACACTAAACACGAATGTAATAGTAATGTTATAATTCTTTTCGGTTTCCATGTTTGTTTATCCGGATTTAACTTAAAAAAGCTTATCGGATTTTTATGAAATCTTGTACAAGCTTAAGTAATTTTTCAACCGATAATAGGAGACGAAATGAATAATGAATACAATACATAATAAACTCGTGCGGAATCGCGGAGCACCGCTAGTTTATTATGTAGCCGATGTTATACTTAAGTTAAATATTAACCATTTAAATAAAGAAATCGTGTTTATTTACGTTTCTGTAAGTGTTGAATTTGGAAATACAATCTGAATCCAAACATTTAATATTCTTCTGGCCTCAAATGTTAAACGGTGAAAGTTTTCAACGTATTCGATCTGAGCTTCACCGCTTTTCGATCAGACGCGACAAATTTGGTCCGCGAGCTCGTGTCGCAGATTTATAACGAGCTAAATCTGTCTGGTGCATCGCTTCAGCGCTGTGCTCTGTAAACAGTTGCGTTCGAACATTGAACAGACGATGGAGAAAAAAATGTAAATTGACTGACAAATTGTAACCCATCATCAAGTTAATTAGGCATCATTTGGAAATCGACTTCAGTTTTACCATGTGTGTCTTCATAACTGCTTAATGCATTAATCTTGTCGTACGTTCCCGTTTGTTTTGATTGCGTTGTTTTTTTCTGTTTCTATTTATTTGTTTAAATCGTTTCTTTGTGGTATACAAATAATGTAATTATATAGCAATCTGGGTTTACAAATTGGGGCTTTCCAGAATTACTTTTTCGAAGCTTAAAAAACATGTTTTTTGTCAGAATCTTGATCTGGTAAGTGTTTGGTTCTTGTGGATTATAAATAATAACTAGGAAAATGCATATTAAGTTGTAAATAAACTCTCTGGACAGTTTTAACAAGGAGACACTGCACCGGCACCGTCTTGTTAATGCGTTGCTTGAACTCTGAAGAATAGAAAAATATTCTGTTCACGTGACGTTGGCTTAATTGTGTATTCCCGTTGCCATTTTATAAAAAGAGATGTAAACACAAATTTATACGCGTCCCAAAATCGTCGTTTTTCCGAATAAATTTTGGAACGAAGTTTCTTATCGCGCGTTGTGAAAGGGGGGGGGGGGCTAGACGGAAAAAATTCTCACGAAAAGTTGTAACGACACTTTTTGCTATATAGTAAGCTATTGTAAACTGTGCGGCGTGCGCATGTTTCTCTGTCTGTCTCTCTCTCTCTCTCTTATAGAAAGCAAGCCAGATATTTTTCATTTCTATTTGGCATTGAACAGTGTGGTGTCGCGACGATTATTTTTGTTGTGTATACACTATACAGGTTTTTTGTACATAATAAATAATAAAAAAAATATTATTATAACTTAAAAAAAAAATTTTTATTACAATTCCTTCACTAATTAATCGAAAGGAACTTCGTTCCATCCGGGTGTCACTTGACACCTCTCAACTTTTTTTTTATTTGCGCGGAACCCTAACTATTATTAAATGTAGCTTAGGTAGTAATTTACCTTAGTTACTATAGCGGTCTAGTCTACGGACTACCTTAAACTATCAGTTATCTGCCAGTGAAAACCCCGTCAAAATCGATCTAACCGTTTCAGAGGTTAGCTGGAACAAACAGACTCAAAGACAACAATTTTAGAAATTGATTTTTTTTGTTATGATTATCGCATGTAGTTTTATATGCAATTAGTAAAAAGCTGTTATTTTCACGTCACAAACAGACACTTAAATTTTATTTATTTGTATAGATATTGTTATATTTGAAATAATTGTATTGTTGTGTCCGTATGCTATTTGTTCCTTGTTATTTTTCGATCGGAATGTTGCATTCGCTTGTCCTGTCATTAACATTATTAATAGCCGAAATATTATAAACATTATTTTATACAAAGAAGTTTATTTCCATCGAAGATTATTTAATATGTCGCTACGTACTGCAGCTGCATTTTTTAGGAGTAAGCTATAAATATCGTATGTTACTTCATCACTGACAATTTTCCTTTACCATTTTATGAACTTCAAAAGGTTCGTGCAATTGTTTTGTTTCCAGTTTTATGATTGCTATTACCACGCCTTGTTATGGAATGTGTTAATTATTTTGTTAAACAGTTATTTATTTAGCGGTTTTCTGGTGAATAAGATTCTTCAATAATAATGTCGCAAGTCTCGTGGAAGTTAGGTTGGAATAAAGGATATTTTATTTATGCAGTTAGCTTAATTTTTGTAGGTACTAGAGGTCCATCACCACTTAGAGATTTAGTTTTTCTATCGATATTTTAAAATAGACTAAGATGAAAAAAATATTAGGACGATAGTAATGCATAGCACGTATGTTTGGACACAACTGTGTGGTTATACATGATTTTGTTTGTATTTTACGTACAGCAGACACTTCATTTGTTTACTGAACAAGAAAGTACACTATAAATAAAATGTTATTCTTTTAAATACAGACTCACAGTATAATACTTATTGCCACATAAAAAAAATTGCGGTCACTTAAACACGTCTTAAATATTGTTTTTATAAAACGATTATGTTTTTCATATTTTTCGTTTACAAACAGGTGCAATAAACGAAGGGACAGGGAATCTTTGTAGCGTAGTAAATTCGCTATAACCATTTTAAAAGCCTTATTATAAATATTTTAATTGAGGGTTTTCATTTTAGTGCCCTCTATGGTAATTTTTTCGAACTTTGACTGATTGGGTCTTTTTTGAATTGATAATAATCACGCTGTTTCCCTGTTGCGAGTCTATAATAACGTTGCCTGATAGGATAGGATGTGCCTGTATCTTTATGGTGTGTTATTAGGTTGGTTCTTCCTAACCTCTTTTTTTGTGTATGTTAGAACTTGATGTGATCGAATCCTGCATGAGTGCTTGGCAATCTCCAGCACTGATAGTAAATAAAAAGAATGGCGAGCCTAGATTTTGTCTTGATAGTAGGAAACTTAATTCGATAATTTAAAAAACCCAACCACTTACAGTTGGTAAAAATTTCCATAGAGGGCACTAAAATTAAAACCCTCAATTAAAATATTTATAATAAGGCTTTTAAAATAGTTGTAGCGAATTTACTACGCTACAATTTATATAATATTGTGTAATGCTTCGTTTATATAATTCGCGTAGTCGTGTTGGTGGTCCAGGCAGCCCCCGAAATTCGAGCACCCTAGGCCGTGCTTCCCTATATGGACAGACGGCCAGACTGGCCTTGAATAAACTATAGTTTAAGGGTGATAGCTTTATATTTATTTCATCGATATTTTTCTATACGATATTATCCACACCGACTCGAGGTCACATCTCTATTTCACCTACATCTTTACACTTTGTTTTATTTCTTGCACACCTCGGCCGCATAATTCAGCATAATGCTCGTGTTTTGTACCCTAAAATCCTTAAAGCCGCGAAGGGGAACTCTCCATACGAAATATCAGCGTCTATTGTATGCCTTTCTATTTTATTCATAACAAATGGGCTTTTTGTGAGAATGTAATGAAGGCTTTATTCGAAGGTGCGAATGGTGAATGCGTCAATGGTGAGAATCGCGCCGTTTATGCTTATATTCTTTTCTATGCCATTCGATTTATTTTTATAAAGAATTTTGATTTAAATCGCTGATCGTTCCGTGTATACTATTCAACTAGCTGTGCCCCACGGGTTTACCCGTGTTAAATTTATTCGATCAAGTATCCAGCGTGCAACCACTAACGCACCCGTGTAACTTATCGATATCCTCACTTCCTGGGCTTTTCTATAACTTAGTAGATTACTTGATGTTCATTGTTGTTGCTTCGCTCCTTAGAGTCCTTACCTGAAGATATTTATCCTGTAACCTTCCTTAATAAATGGGGTTTTATAGGGATTTCATATTCCTGAATATTTTTTCAAATCTGATAGGTAGTTTACCAGTTCCAGAGATTAACGCGTTCAAATTAATAAACAGAGGAACAATCTATATTAATCAATCTGTAGATATGTCTGTACAGTTAATTTTTTGTCCAAAATTCCTGATAGGCATACTATATGGACGATACTGATCACGAATATGCCATAAAATGCTCTTTGTCTGTCTGTCTGTTTGTATGTTTGTAAAAACGGCTTGATCGATTTTTATTAAGTTTTGTACTCAGAATGCTTATGTGATTGGTCAATTGATAGGGTACAAGAAACTTCAAAGTGACTGTTAGACATTGTAAAAAAATTAATCCATAAAAACCTATTTTCGTTAATTCTTGAATGATTTCGATGAAATTTTGTACAAGGAAAGTTTAAGTAATTACATAATTTATGGGCTTTAACAATTGTCAATATTACTTGTAGAAATCGATACAAAAGAAGTTCAAAAAATTATATTTTCATCAATTCTCACCCGATTCTAATCGAATTTTGTAGACGGGAAGGAGTAATACATTAGAAATCGTGGAACAGAATAATAATTTTCAACTGATTATGATGAAAATTGTACACGGGAAATACATACATCATTCCTCAATTGATACGGAATGTGAATTGTCAACAATATGAGTAAAAATAGAATTACAGGATGTAAATAACTACTACGTAGTAACAAACGCGTACGGAGCCGCGGGCACACCGCTAGTTTATGTATAAAGCTTTAATAATATAGTAAGTGTGGATATTGTATTCAATAATGTTGTCGGTAGTGAATTTAAAAACTTTAAAATAACACTTAAACGTGTGATCATAACGAGATACATATATAATAGATATACATATTTACTTAAAAAAGAATAGACAGTTTTTTGGAAAAAAATATTCGGAAATGCTATAAACAATTTAAAAAAATTCTACGTAAGTTGTGGGCACATGATGGTTGAGAGATCACTTGAGATTATTTTCGGCTATTTATCAAACGGTATGCGTAAAATGTGCCCGTGATAAGCACAAAGAGAACCGTTACGCGTTAGTGTGTCTTGAGGAAATTAGTTTGCAGAAAAAAGGTCCCGAGTTGCCGGGTGCTGGTTATCTCTAGTTATTTGTCGTATCAAGTGGTTTGTTTTTTTGTGACCGTGACTTCAAAGAAACCGCGTACGGTAGCGACCACTTAGGTAGGTACCGAGCTACACCATCGTGATAAATTATACAATATTTGACTTCAAATTTATTTCGCGGCCTCGACGTTGAGTGTATTATTTTTATTAATTAATTATAATTTTTTTTTTAAATATAGTACTCTTGTAATTAAGCTATACAGTTTCTTCGAAAAAAAAAATTAAATACCTATATCTTTCTCTATGTGATTTTATGTTTATAATTATAATACGTAAGATGACAAGTTTTTTTTACAAATAGTTTTATCATCTACATTGCTGAGAATATTAATTTATTCCATGTGGTTAAGTCGTGGCTTCAAAACTAAGTAAATTATGAGACAATAATTGTAAACAAATTTATAAAAGAGATCTTAATATTATATGAAGCGTACCTACGCTTTTCGTTCTAAACGATCGTTGTAGAGTAGTAAAAGGTCACATTCATTAAAGGTACAATAAGGGTGGTAGAAAACCTTATAGGTTATGACCTATGGGTTGTAGGAGATATTGGACTTTTACGCAAGCAGTTGTGGTTGTGAAGATTTTAACCACTGTAAGTAGGTACCTACTTACAGCAGTAATAAATTTATTTTTAGTGTTTTTATCAATGATGAAACGATTATCACTTAGCGATTACGATTAATAATCGACGATTATGATTTTGATTTTTTTTTAAATAAAACATACTACTACCGATAGAAGAGCATAATATTTATTACTATAAACGTAATTAAATAATTTTTTCTGAGGAATTAATCAAAATTAAGGAATTTTAAATTTATGTTCAGAAAAGAATCGTTCATTAAAATCGAGTTATTCTACGACTGCGCGGGAAGTCTCCAAAACGTAAACCCAGGCGAAGTAGCGTTCTGGGATACGCGCATGAAAGCGAATTTACAAAGTATGTTACATTAATTAATAATAGAAATAAATTTCTTTGAAACTAAACTCATAAATAAACGCCATATAATCGTAATCATAATCAACAATTACAATAATTAATCAAGAAATGTCGTTTATAGCTGATTCGTAATTTTAATCATTTCATTACTAGTTTTTATACTTTTATCTTTAAATTCTTTAACCATGGGACTGGTAATAAAGATCTCTTCATAAATATTATTTTTATAAGCTTGTACACACTCATTGATTGATGTTGATTGTGTTTTTAACTTGAGATATGAAACCGTATAAATTGGCTCTGAGGCTTATATGTAAATCCACCTAATGTACTCTCGTGTTTAGTCGATAGTTAGCCACTTCGTTAGCGGTTGATCGCCCCATCTCCGTTCGATGTAAACAAATTACCATGAAATACATATATTATATTATATTTAATCATATACAGGTAATTTACATGTGAATTAAGTAAATACAACGCGAGCACAATATACTCTCGTTCAGGTGGATCACAGATAAGTAAAACAAGGAGGTGGATACATCACACGTCATTTCCTATCATCTCATATCATACTAAAATCAATTTCTTCCAAAAAAAAAATGATAAACGTATGAAGTTTTTGTGAAAGAGTATGTTCGAAAGGTTTTTAAATGTTAGTATCATTATCATCATTTAAAAATTTCGTAGTTGCACGTCACAATATGCAAACTAGGAGAGGGGTGATATGTAATTTTCAATGGAATCTGTCCGAAATTACTTCTCCAAGTACAATTTTATAAGTTGATTGGCTATTTATTACCCGTTAGCTAAGTTAACTTGTAAAGCCTACTTACCTCTGATAATTTTCATTATATTTATACTATTACTAGGTATAATACCCATACCAAATTTACTGCTTTCTAGTACTAAGAATCTCTGAGCTACAGACAGACAGACTTTATGAACCCTAGAAAGTAAAATAGTCTTCATGTAAAAAAATATTATCAGGGAGCGTAACGAAATTGGTTGTTGGTTACTTTAAAATTTAAAACAATTAAATTTAAACAATTACTTTAAAAGAATCTCGTACTGATCACCTCAGAATTGTTATTTATAAGCATATTACTTGTCATATAATTTGAAATGCATTTTTTTTCAAGGAACGTTATAAAGTACCTAGTTTGTACAAAATAAAAATAAATTTTTGACGCATTGATATCGTTACGTAAGATTTGGTCTTTTTTCCTAAATTAAATATCTTGTCTTTGTTTTAATAAATTATTCTCTTACAGTGTAGTAGTAAGCATAAAAGCCTAAGGATGCCTATCCACTGAAGGGGGGAGCTGTGGAAATTTCGACCAATATAAATGCATAAAAATCTAGAGATGCAATTGTATTGGTCCAAATTTTCACAACTTCGCTTCAGTGGACAGGCGACCTAAGGTGGCATGTTTGAAACCAAACAGTTGAAAGTAAATAATATTTCTAAACAATAATTTTCATAGTGCTCGCGCACTCGAATCTAGAATGTTCCAATCGAATCTATTTGTTTGCTAGATCAAAAAGGTAGTTCGATAATTCTTTTTCGATAAAAAGTCGAAGAAAATGAAATATAGATAGATAGTTTTAACATACCGTATATAGGTATTTTTTTCTTTTGAGTTATACCTATGTAACTTAAACTTAGTAAGTACCTAAGTACTAATATTAACTACCTACGTTTATAAAGTATCTAAGAACGATTTTTTTAACCTTGAACCGGGTTTTTCTCCTAATACGTTCCCATGATTTGTGGACAGGTGGCGTAGGCATCGTATTGCGGCTTCTTTGTGCGGCTTGGCTTTGATCTAACCAAGACATTGTGCGCGTGTGCCTATACTCTTTTTTTTACTATACGGCATTTGGTTATTATAGAATATGTAATATTACATAATAGAGACTAGAGACTTTATTTATTTTATTATGGTATTAAAAAAAAATATGAAAACATTTTCGAATACTTTTCATAACGTCTCTAGAAATACAGTTAATAAAATAATCAAAAATAGAGTATTTTTTGTGAACATTATGGTATTCAATTAAAGACCAGTTTTTTCCTCAGACTGATCATTGTTTATTATGATCTTTATAAGTCTTCTTCAAAGACATTTTTATTCTTATCATTTATAATTATTAAAGTCAAAGTAGGTACCTACTTATATCCAGTTTTCATAATCTCTCTAAGAGTAAATCAATTTTAACAAACCTCGTCCTACGAATAGGTACGAAATATTCAAAAATGTAGAGTCAGTAAGAATACAAGTATAAATAAGTATAGTTTACAGCCCGGAAAAACATTAAATTTATTAGCATTATAAATTACATTTGTTTGTTACTACTACGTCGATGTTGTGAATTGGAACTTTCTCGTAATTCATCGTATGTTACAAAAATAGAATACGTAAATCAGCAAATAAGTTTGATTATTATTTGATTTTTTTGGTAAATCTAATTTTTTTTTGTTACAGGTCTAACAGCTGAACTTTTCTACGTCCGCAATGGCCAAGTCAACTTCTATGCGCTCAATTTCGCAATGCCTGTTCCGGCTACTATCAACGAGCTCCACTTCACGTGGCAGAGCCTAACAAGAAAGCCTGTAAGTTTGATTACGTCTTTATTCTTATATCATCACTCAGAATGCAGTGGAGTTCTTTTTTATACTACAAAGGTGGCAAACAAGCATACGGCCCGCTTGATGATAAGCGGCTACCATAACCTATGGACGCTTGTAATACCATAGGTATCACTATCGCGTTGCCTACATTGAACCCCCCTACTCCAAGGAGCTCTGGAAACTACTCAACACAGGAACAACACAAGGTTATTTGGCTACTATCTTCTGTAGGATGGATGTAATATAGAAAGATATAGAAATCCCCAAAATAAATTTCTCTATGCCCTACCTCTTATGATATTGATTGGACAGAAAAAAAGAAAGAAAGAAAAGACATTTATTTGTTACACACACAAAACAAAAGAAAATAAGAAAACAGTAGAAAAAAAAAACTTAATAATTAATGGAATACATGTGTATGTAGTAAATGGGCCTCGAGTCAGCATATATGCTGGAGGGAGTGAGTCCTTGAGTGCTGATTTATGTCTTGAGCTGTGTTTAAAATAAAAGAATACTATGCATGAAGTTTTTTATATCTACTAGTATAAGTTAAACATATAAAGTATAAGTTAATAATAATAAACATTTAAAGTAAAAGTAATAATAATTGTAACTGATTTAACATAAAATAATAAAGGAATAAATATCAGCGTAACGTAATTGGTCCAAAAGAAGATAAGCTTTAAACTTGGAATTGGACTTTATGTTATGTTGTCGTTCATAAACTTACGTTGTTAGACCCTGCATTATGTAATGTTGGTGGCGTTTTGCGTGATATAATTTGCTTACTGTGCTCAACTGAAGTGAATTATAAATAATAACTGGAAGCATGAATTTTAAGATGACACAAAATCTCCCTGGACAGTTAGTTATAACAAGAAAGCCATCATCTTGCTAAAATGGTGTTTGAAATTTGAAGATAAAAAAATATATATCCACGTGACATTGGCATAATTGTGTTTTATATAAATAAACATTGCCATTAATTATGAATAAACTATGAAATGAATTCTAAAAATTAGAATTTTTTCAACACACTCTATGTTATGTTATATTCCATCATATGTTTTGGCAAGTTTTTTTTTTGATCTGACTACACTGTTAGTCTTAGGGGCCCTGAAGCCGCTGCGGCTTTTACAGCTTCACTGAACTTGGGAATTATTTGATCCGTTCCTTATTTATTGGTAATTAAGATGACAAAAGGTTTTTATGTGTATTTTCTTTAAAAGGCCACAATCTTTGTTCTTAAGTTTTTAAATTATGTTAAAATAAGTTATATAATCATAATCTATATACATATCCAATTTGATAATAAATTAAATCATTTCTGAGCGTTTAAAGCGAAAAATCGATTAAAAGATACAGTGGAACGAATATGGTAAACAAAACCATGAACGGAATGCAAAGCCAATCGTTGAATATGGATCGTTCAGCACGAATCAAGGAAATCAGTATTAAAAATTACTTTTTCTGTAGAAAAACATTATCCGGTCTTTTAAAAGTAACTAGGAATGCTGTCTAAAAACTCGGACGTAATTAACTTCCGAGAGAAAAAAGTTTATTTTTCCAAGTCGCTCGATAAAGGGAATATCGTCGGTCACGTTTGCACGAATACCGCAAACAAGCCATTCTTATGTAAATACCGCCAAATTTAAATATCATCGTCTAAAAGAAATATCATTACATCATTAGCTTCGCATACACTAATCTTGCAGTATGAACATAATTCTCGCGTCGAATGATTGATGGATGACCTATCAAACATATTCTGCGTCTCTAAAATTTTCCCTCGTTTGTATCAATTCATATTAGACCGCCTTTCATGCAAATGCCGGAGAAGTTCCAATCTATACATCTATATCTTTATAGATTATTATAGTTAACGATATGCATTTGAATATATGCATTTCGACAGCCATTTTCGGTGACGTCTAATTTATAATGGTTGTGATTAAAAACTACTTGAAAAGCTTGAAAGATCCACTTCAAATCCATTCGAGTATCGAAAGTATTGACTATTGACCCGTAGCGAGTTCACTGAACTTATTAACAAATATGTTTATACAATACCTATTTATTTAGGACGATATTTATTTACAATTCAGACAAACTTGTTCTTGACAAAGAATTTCATATTCTTCAAATTTCGAATGTATTTGGGGCACTATCGAAAACTGTGCTCCACGAAACGGAGAAAACGTTATAGTATTCCAAAAGCAAAATGGCGAATATGCTTAGGTTACGATCACGCTCGAGCTCTTATCAGCATCTTTGCTAGCTTTGCGCCGACCGCCACTATCAGATGGGCGAGCTCCCTACTCCAACCCCACTTCGCTACTACCTTATTTGCTCAGCGGCGCCTTTGACTACGCAGGGCAAATATTTGGGGACCGGTTAACTAGCGCCGATGAACGATCGCACCACCATTGTCTGTACTCACCGAACGCCGAGTGATAATATTTAATTAGCGGCTTCGCTGTCGCACCTACGCGTTTTGCTTACCGCTCTGCCTTTGTAATGCATGTCAGAGTTGGCTAGAGAATCAACGTGTAATGTTATTTATTTAACCGTTCGTACAATACCGCTTCATGAAATCATGAGTAATTCTGTTATGATGAGCGGCTCAAGATAGTAATATTTGAATAATTTAATAACACAGTCGCTGACATACGTTACGGTATCAATTGCCGATGTGTTTATAATCACACAAAACATAAACTATGTTGAACAAGCTAGCGTTGTCGATATAGTATTTAAATGTACATTTTAACAAGTTTATGGTATCCTATAAAGGAAAGATATTTCTGCTCGGTTTGTTGCAATCGGCATTTGATCCCAACTGACACGACCCTGTTTGAATGAACCGTTTAGGGTCACCTCACGTACCGCTGTCCGTCAATTGCGCGTACTGATACAGTTACATCGTGATGAGACGGTACCGTTAGGAATGTATTATATCATGCTCGCTTAGATGTAAGAAAACTTTCCAACTCCAAATTAGTAACTAGAAATATTTTTGTTTTGTTGCAGTTACCATACACGCTTCATGTAGAGGTATTAGAGAACAAGCAGGCAATACATCCGCCAACTTTCAACATATCGAGCGAGGGCTACGTACCGACTGAGCCTCAAACATGGCGAGTGGACTTACCATGTTTGCGGACGATCGCAGCCGAAGTAGACATCACCATATCGTTAAATGTGTCGACCGGTTCCTCGTCTACTACATTGCATTTCCGTCG
Source organism: Saturnia japonica (assembly GCA_033032175.1). Lineage (NCBI taxonomy): Eukaryota > Metazoa > Arthropoda > Insecta > Lepidoptera > Saturniidae > Saturnia > Saturnia japonica. The sequence continues at coordinate 15,810,727 of CM065311.1, read as the reverse complement.
ACGGAAAATATGCCTTAAAGAGGCTGCGCGTCCGGCTGTTAGAGTCGACAGTGTCCCGCACGCATCAACGTCTGCTGATATTTTTTATGCGGGCGCGGGTTGTGCTGGCGGAGCGTTATTAATTGCAGCAGTTGCCGCTGCCGCTTGTAGAGCACGCGCGAGAAAATTACGACGTGCTAGAAGTGACGAGCAAGACGCACATGCTTTCTTGCCTGACTCATCTTGTAAATCAGCTGCTAGTTATACAAGTTACCGCCGACCCACTTCTCTTCCGGCAGCTGCGGCTGAAGAAAGAGCTAGGGATTTGCAGCAAAGAATTGCGGAATTGACCATTCAGAGATGTCGAGTAAGATTGCGAGCTGTAGCGATGGAAGGGACTTTCGGTCGCGTGTACAGAGGAACATATGCGGATGAAGATGGAAGGGAGCAAGAAGTACTTGTTAAAACAGTCGCTGAACATGCTTCACAAGTACAGGTATCACTTGTACTTATGTTTGGATTTAATTTTTTTTATCAACAACTATATGTGCTTTAGTTCACCATGTGAGTCCAGTGTATATTTTTGTTAATGGATTTTTTTTGCGGCAGCCCTCTAGTACCATATCAAATTACCAACCAATAATCAGTTTGTAGTACAAAAGGAAATAAGGAAAAAGAAAGGATTTAAAGGGAATAACTACTTATTTTAAATATTTCTTCTAGGTTTCTTTGCTGCTTCAAGAAGGTTGCATGTTGTATGGGCTACACCACGAACGTGTGCTTTCTGTACTTGGAGTTAGCATCGAAGACCAAACAGCTCCGTTTATATTGTATCCTTGGGGGAATACATGGAGGAATTTGAAGCAGTTCCTTTTGTCTTGCCGAGGAGTGACCGTAGGGGGAGCGGCAGGAGGAGCCCCTCCACCGCCTTTGACGACTCAACACGTAGTCCGTATGGCTCTTCACGCTTTGGATGGTTTAGCGTATTTACATTCTCAACACGTGTTGCACAAAGATATTGCTGCTAGGAATTGCATGTAAGTTGAATCTGATATCTGTTTATGTATCTACTGATTTTGTCTATGCATAGACAATGTTCTGACGATTTATGTTTCTTTTATACAGAGTAGACGAAAATCTTCGTGTGATGATCGGTGACAACGCTTTATCAAGAGATCTCTTCCCTGCTGACTACCATTGCTTAGGTGATAATGAAAACAGGCCGATAAAGTGGCTGGCTCTGGAAGCATTGTCTAAAAGGCAGTTCAGTCCTGCTTCAGATGTTTGGGCACTCGGTGTGTTACTATGGGAGTTAACGACACTCGCTCATCAGCCTTATGCAGAAGTCGACCCGTTTGAGGTTGGAGCGTATTTGAGAGATGGTTACCGGTTGCAACAACCTGCTAATTGTCCTGATGAATTGTAAGTATAATATTAACAGTGTTTTTGATATCCATATATAAACGAAGCATTTAGTTAAGTTAGGTACTGTCTGCATCTAAGTTTTTAATTTTAATAATTACTTGAAGGTGTGATATTTCCATTATATTTAAAAGTCATTAAAAAATACATAAAAAGCAAGTTTGTTCTGAAACTATGATATTGGTTGGTTGATAGGTTAACCTATTATCAAGTTACCTACCGAAATATATATTGCTGCGTAAATACCATGTATAAATTAGTATCGTTGTGTAATAAAGAATTTTGGTAAAGTAGTATGCAGGCATGCTCTAGTCTGAAGGATGTGTGACAGGGATATTACCACATCTATTGTAGTCACGACACAGTCGAGTACAGGATCCCTACCATCTCGCTTATTACTGGATATGCATCCACTGATACCGGAACGCGTCACGCCTAATTGTAGCACTATGTCAGGTGTAGGTAATATAATATGGCAGGTTACTAGTAGTGTATGGTGGCCGCGACACAGGAGTCCTATAATCCTGTAATGTGGCTGAAATAACCATTTAGAATCATGTGGGCATGTTGCTACTTTCAGTAGGTAGGTACTTATAAGAAAAGTATGTCTTTGATGAGTATAATTTAACTAACTTTTGGCTTATTTGAAAAGGTTCGCTGTGATGGCGTACTGCTGGGCTATGTCTCCGGATGACCGGCCCACGCTGCCGCAATTGCAGATCTTCCTCCGGGACTTCCACACTCAGCTAACCAGATTCGTTTAATAAATTCCTTAAGACTTTAAAATTAATTCAATGACGACAATAAGTGGAAACAAAGTCAACTAAACTAGTGAGATTTCAGATAGTTTTTTGGACACCGAGGCCTTACAGTCGAGTGCACAAGTGACCGTTTATTGGTGTAGAATTTTTTAAGAGACTGATTTTTTAAAGTGTTTCTATGGAGAGCATAAATTATTTTATGTTAGTGTTTTATTGTCACACATTTAGGGTTTTCATACATGATCTTGTTCATATCAAAAATATTATTTTGATAATATTTATGTTTAAAAATACCTAATTTTTTTAATAACTGTATCTTTTGATCATCCAAATTCGATTATATGCTTGAATAACTATAAATGTTCTTATATTACGCTTTTAGATTGATTATTCTTCACTTTTTTAGCGATCTTTCGGACAAGTAACTCTTATTTCTTGTCTATTATTCCATTGGTATAGGTCGAAACGTATTGGTTCTGGTCGATATGTTTTTACAGGTGGCACCTATTTAACTGTCAATACTACATGTTACAACTACAAGACAATTTTTAACAAAAAGAAGACCAATTTCAATGATTTTGAAGAGTTCTCTTGTGTAGCTTCGAAGTTGAAGGTCCAAATTAAAATGGGACCAACAAAAGAGAATCATCCAAATTCATAAATAAACAAAGAAGTTATGCCTGAACATACATTAAAAAAATGGGCCCTTATGGCTAACAGTATATAGTCAGTTCTAAAAAAAGATTGTTATTAGATGGGCGTTTTGAAAATATTTTCAGTAGGTAGCATCAACAGATGACTTTCTTAAAGAAAATGATTATTTGAACAATTTTTAACGAAAAAATCAACTTCAAAAAACTTGTCTATTTTTTGTCAATAGCGGGAGTATATACGCTTTAAAATAATGTTTGGACCATTAATTTTCTCGTAGAGCACGGAGAATAGAGAGATAAGGAGAACCATGTTATATGGAGGACAAGTTGAAAAAGTGTCCAGCTTTAAGCAGCAAATTATAATTCACAAACCCACCAAGATGGCGTTAGCGTATCACGAGAGAACGATACTTGTTCGTGATTCTATAGCTTTTACTGTTGTAAAACTTTAAAAAATAATTGTACAATAATGTTAAAATTTTGTGGAGTTAAAAGTTGTTGAAGTGTGAGAAAATTAAAAAGAAAAATTTTTGGCGCTATCTATAAATAACATTCTCATTTACTACGGCAGCGTCACCCTAAATTGACGCTTTTCGAACACTTTTTCATGCATCTTTGCCTCTATTCTCCATGATGTAGACTTAAAGATGATATAGTGTCGCCAGAAAAAAAAACAATTGAGAAATTAATATATATGATGTTATATAATATATAAAAGCTACTTATAATAGGTCCATATTATACAAAACTAATATAATAACATAGTGTTCAACTCTTCAATTATTATCGGCTGCAAACATAATTATGATAGCTCTAAATACCACATGTGGAATAATAGTCTCGAAGATAAGATATTATACGCTAATATTGCCGATATAAACGTATTCAAAACACATGTGCGATGCGAACGAAGCGTAACTTGGCAGATTTATGGTTATTACAATTGCCGGAATGTTTATGATCTAGTTTTTTGTGTTACATAATTGTTTTCACAATAATATTTTTAGTTTATTCATTAAAAAACAGATGATAACCCGTTTGCCGCTATGCTTACAAATATTCAACCTCATCAATATAAATTTATTAATAATTAATGGTTAGTTACATACATAGATGTAGTTAGTATATATAATTAAATCTACGATTTGTTATTAAATGTCAATCGAGTTTTTAATCGTTTGTTTCTCTGAACAGTAACTATTTATCAGGGATATAATGATACTGATACGAATTATCGGCCGATATATCGGGATCGCGAACGACTCACGACATTGCCGTAATTTTTACTAAGTGTTGCATTGTTTCGCGCCCATTATTATTAATTTTGATTTTACAATCTGTTTAGTAATACTTTTTTTGACCTAAATATCAAATACCTACTTACCATTACAAAAAGATTATCACCAGTTTTGCACATAATAGAAACGATATATACAATCACTCAAAAAACTTTACCCCCTCGCATCGGCTGGATAAAAATATGAAGGTAGTTTACTAAACTTTTGATATCGGTACCGATATCGCCGATTATTCGCTACAATAATAGGTATCGTATCGGCAAAATTATGTATCGTTACATCCCTAATAGTAATTTCGGGCTTTTTTTGTTATATATGTTATATATAAAAGTTTACGATCAAACATTTAATTAAACAGTACAAAGAATATTAACAATTAAATGAAAATAGTGTGATATATGTATCTGAGATAAATAAATACAGCATGGAGACAAGACAATACGAAAATAATGATATCGATTTCGTAGGTAATCAATTTGTAATTAGCATTTGAATTAATAAATGAAAGATACGACTAAACGGCAATGTGGGTTGAGAGAAATTTTAAGAATTATAAAACATCGCAAAGAAAACGCCATAAAAAAAATGTGTGACAATTTAAAAAATATATGAAAATTTGTAAGTATTAAAATAATTAACCTCAATACTGCCATATTAGATATTAAGGATTGATTATGTAAATATTAATAGATTAAGACATATTATTGTCACTGTATTGTATTATATACGTATAATGAATGTGCCTCAGATTTTATGAAAATTTTAGATGTTTATAGGTGTTTTAGAATATTATAATTATTGAGACTGGAGTTAGAGCAACAATTCGAAGATATCAAAATAGATGTCGTAAATTTTGCCTCGATTTTCATCGTGTATTGAACTAATTAGTTAACAGTATTTCCAGTAAACATCACGGGTCTTTAATTATGTTCAATTTTATAATGAAACCCAGTGTATCTTTAATACTGGAAAAATATAAACTCTTCTTCTACCAATAGTGTTGGATTATGAGGAGCGTGCCAAATTAAACAAATTCAAATTATGCAAAAATTAATGAAAATGGATATTATTACAATGATTAATATATTAAACAAATAAAAAATTTCACGTTACTATCTTTAAAACTGAAATGTATGTATTTACTTACATTGATTCAAAATTCAAAACAGTCAATCAATTTGAACAAAAGTATCCAATAAAATGTAGTAATAAATACTCCTTTATCCGTGTAAGGGCATAAAAAGAGAACAATTTATTTTACATTTAACAAAAAAAAAATCAGTAATCTACGAAAAGCATTTGAGTATTATGATAATATTGTTATACTGCGCTCTTAATTTGACGAAACATAACAGTGTATTCATATGTATAAATTGTAATACGATGCATTGTTTGGGGCAAATAATATTAGATGATTGTACATGTGTAAATATAAGACAGAAAATGTGAATATATGAGTGATTAATATCCATAAGTTGTTTTATTTTCCCCTATGTTGTTACAAGGAGCGGCTTACCCTACCGACGCCATCACATTAAATAAGATACTATATAATATAACTTGGAAAATCGTCTCGATGTGATTATTGAATCCGTACTAATGACTTTTATTCGTACTCTTGAATTTACCATTGACTGGGCCCAATAGTAACGGGTGTGCACTGTAACCGCGCACGCACCTTGTAAGTAAGCAACGACAGTATTAAAGACGTTCCCGCTAAAGCTGTTGAATAGTTAAGAGTTAATTAAGACTGGTTTTTATGTGGACTACAATAAACGCTATCGTTAAGGGCCATCTCGCTACAAATAGATATTTGTATGATTTTGCAACATGTGTATTAGAATTTTTATCTAGTATAATTAGTCTACCTACTTATTCATATATAATTTTAAATCTAAATGATCAAAATCGAATGCTTTATTAAATTAATGCTTTGACGATAACTGATTTTATTATACCACGTCGGTGGCAAACAAGTTTGCGGTCCGCCTGGTGGTAAGCGGTCACCGCAACCTATGGACACTTGCAATACCAAAAGCACCACATGCGCGGTGCCGACCCTTTAAAATCTTGTTGATTACTCTCCTCTTGAAGAATCCCATATTATAGTCCAATGGAAAACCTCAGTAGGAATCTCATAAATGCGAAGAGTTCGCGGAATCAAACTTTTGAAACCTGACTGTCCGCGAGCATTTAGGCTCCAAAGTGTGAGGATGAACTCCTTGTCTATGGCAAGAGGTGCGTTAGTGGATGCGTTCTTAGTAATGTTCGGTAATGCTATAACAGTCACTCTCAATATTCGAAAGTTGAAGTCTGAAGGTACCACAGATCAGTAAAACAGGGCTCTGGAGGGTACCTACAGCGGCGGCCCTGGAGCAGAGCAAGAGGTGAGGTCCCTCTAGGCGCCATATAGCAAGGGGCGCCAAAATGACGTGAAAAACAATTTAATTAAAAAAATGATTTTAAGCAACAATGTGTTGATTTATGGATAAAAAATTAATTTTTGAAAAAGTTGGTAATTATTATTTATTTAACATAATCTTCTGAAATACAATTTATGGTGTGGATTTATAACACCATCTACCCCGCGTAAGCGAAAATAAGAAAATTGTGATTTCCCCCTCACCTACATAAAAATAGATATGAATACCAAAATTATTAAACACTAAAATTAGATTGTTAGTGGTGAACAAATAAGTAAATTCTCGGAACACTCATTTATCTATTTATTTACTTATATTAGTGTGTAATTTAAATTATAAATATTGCTTAGAAAACTTTATAACTATTTATTATTTTAAAAAGCATTTCTATCTATGTAAGATTTATAATATAGTCATGTCGCTTCGTTTGTCAGTAAAATTAGGAAAAAATTATCCCCGTTTAAACCCGTAATACTTGAACCCAATAACTTTTAAGTCCGATGAAGCGCCCGGCCACGTCACTATTAAGCCATCACTTCTTCTTAAAACCCTTACAGATATCATAAACTTAATGATACCTACTTGGAAAAAACTAATCTATGGCCCCTGAGACTATTGACCTCAATATTTGTTTACTAGAGTCGAATTTCCACATATTTCATGAAAGTAAAATTGTAATAAAGTTATAGAAAAAAAAATCACCTTTAGGCCCCGGCGAGAGTTGAAGTCACGATCTCCTGTTTACTAGACAGGCGCTTTAACCAACAAGTCACGGCGCCTTGCATACGTTTGTGTTAAATCGTAGTCGGATTTCAACGTATTTCATGAAAGGAAAAATGGTATTAAGGTAATAGAAAAAAAAACATTTCTAGGCCCCGACGACAGTCGAACTTACGATCCTGTTTATTAGACAGGCGCTTTAACCACCAAGCCACGGCGCGGCGCCTTGCATACGTTTGTAATAAAATCGAAGTTAACTCACGATCCTGTTTATTAGACAGGCGCTTTAACCAACTAAGCCACGGCGCCTTGCATACGTTTGTATTAAATTGAAGCCAGATTTCAATATATTTGATGAAAGTTAATTATGTAAAGTTATAGAAAAAACAACACCTTTAGGCCCCGGCGAGAGTTGAACTCACGATCTCCTGTTTACTAGACAGGCGCTTTAACTAACTAAGCCACGGCGCCTTGCATACGTTTGTATTAAATCGAAGCCAGATTTCAATATATTTGATGAAAGTGAATTATGATAAAGTTATAGAAAAAAAACACATTTAGGCCCCGGCGAGAGTCGAACTCACGATCTCCTGTTTACTAGACAGGCGCTTTAACCAACTAAGCCACGGCGCCTTGCATACGTGTGTATTAAATCGAAGCCAGATTTCAATATATTTCATGAAAGTTAATTATGATAAAGTTATAGAAAAAAAACACCTTTAGGCCCCGGTGAGAGTCGAACTCACGATCTCCTGTTTACTAGACAGGCGCTTTAACCAACTAAGCCACGGCGCCTTGCATACGTTTTATTAAATCGAAGCCAGATTTCAATATATTTCATGAAAGTTAATTATGATAAAGTTATAGAAAAAAAAACACCTTTAGGCCCCGGTGAGAGTCGAACTCACGATCTCCTGTTTACTAGACAGGCACTTTAACCAACTAAGCCACGGCGCCTTGCATACGTTTGTATTAAATCGAAGCCAGATTTAAATATATTTGATGAAAGTTAATTATGATAAAGTTATAGAAAAAAAAAACATTTTAGGCCCCGGCGAGAGTCGATGTCTGATTTCAATATACATATTTGATGAAAGTAAAATGTAATAAAGTTGTAGAAAAAAATTTACCTTTAGGTCTTTGGACTTTTAGGCGAGAGTTGAACTCACGATCCTCACGATCTCTTGTTTACTAGACAGGCGCTTTCACCAACTAAGCCACGGCGCCCTTCATAGGTTTATGTTAATTCGAAGTCAGATTTCAACATACTTCATAAAAGTAAATTTATAATAAAATAATTTAAAAATTACCTTTAGGCTCCGGCGCGAGTCGAACTCACGATATCCTGTTTACTAGACAAGTGCCTTTACCAACGAAGCAACGGCGCCTTGCATATTTGTCTGTGTTAAACATAGAATTATTAATTCGGTATAGTTAGAGTAAGCGACAACATATCTGATCAACATAAAATTTTAGAAAAAGCTATTCTTCATAAGAACTTGACGAGAGTTGAACTCACGATTTCCTGTATTGCTGGTTAGTAGCGTCCTATGTGGTAGCAATCACCATGAAGGCACATGGTAATAATCATACCATCACGCCTACATCCCTGAAGTGTTAGCCAGAGGTGTACTAATTATACACCCACAGTTCGCCGTGTATGTTTTTAGGTCCCATGTAACAGGGGGCGAGCCTATTGCCATTAATCAGGCATAAAGCCAAACTCCAAGCTGCTACTGAGAATTTCATAGAAAAACTCAATAACACTTTGCTCAACCTGGGAATCGAACTCAGGACCTCGATCATAGCAGTCGCGCTTACGACCACTAGGCTAATGAGACTAATGATAATCCATCACAGTATTCCATAAATTCCGCGCGCAATCACATTTTAGTTCACCCTTCACAGTGGCTCTCTCTTGGGCTCTCTTTGTTGCGTTTGGGGATAATCAAACAGTGAAGTTACTGTGTAGCTATATCGAGCTGCCTAGAGGCTTCCAGCCTCCGCTAGGAGTAATAGTGTTCTGTGCTTCCAGCACGATATGACAAGAAGTCGTCGTTGTCGGCGATGGCTGCGATGGGTCGCCGTTGTTTTTGGATTGTACTGTGCTTACCCTCAGGCATATTGCAGTCACTTTACCGTGCTGTTTATATATATTAAAAAAAGAAGCCTTTTCAACAATTTAAGTACTTATCATAGCCAATGGAAATGTAGACTGTCCAGAACTCCTTTCGAAAATTCAGCTTTGTGTACCTACAAATATAACATTATGAAACCACAAACTGTTAAAGAGTCTGTCTACGTCTGTCATCACCGTGAATCGTGAGCCACCACTTTGCTTCGACTGTCCATGGTGCGCAACGCTTGTGGTATTTGAAATTTGTGTAAATTTTTGTAAATTTTGATTCCCAAAATTCATAATCTAATTAAAAAGAATAATTTCCCTACTTATCTGTTTGAACTTTTATTTATATTGAAGGTTTGCGAAATAATTCGTGTCTTTGACAAATTAAAAGTTAACATATACTTATCGATATTACATATCGTTGATAAAGTCAAAAATATGAAGTTTCTAACGTTTAATAAATTATTTATTGAAAATTATACGTAAGGCAAAAAGAAATGCTACTATTGATACTATCAAGAAAATAATTAATTCGTTAAGGTCTGGGTACCGCCAAGAAAATATATTCTTTTATTGTTTTTTAAAATGTAATATGATCTAATTCCTAAATAACACAAAGCTTCCTCTGCCGACGACATCGTGATACAGTGTGAGCAAACCACGCGTGTGTCACAGACGCGACGTCGAACCGAGTAAGTTTGCGTACTTTAAGTTCGTAAGTCTATCACCCACTTTATATGCACCATTTGTAAGGATAAAATATAGACAAAGTTAATTTTGAATCGGGACGTACAAACAATTTAATTCTTTAGACGGTAGTGTTCATATATTTATTACAAGTGTCTTCCTTAAGGCGCAGTTTATGCGGAGACTTCTTCAGTAATTTTTAAGTATTTTTTGTAATAATTTTAGTTTGTGTTAATTTTTGTGTTTCTCTTCGTGGCTGACTGTCTTATTTTTTCTATTTGTGAAAATTTGTAATTGGCCTTCTATTTCGATTATTTTTACTACTATTTCTATTAGCTGTAAGTTTTCCTAAGAAAGTAAAATAAAATAAAAATGTTGTAGAAAAAAAACTATTCAACTTTACGCCTCGGCATGAGACGAAATCAGTTTCCTAGACATACGCTTTAACAAATTAAATCACGGCGCGTCGCCTTGTATTTTTTTATAAATCGATGTAGCAATAAAATAGGTATTGTTGATTAAAATGTAATTGCAAAACTGTCTGTAAAAAATAAACACTGAAGGCCCCGGCGAGATTCGAACTCACGATCTCCTGTTTACTAGACAGGCGCTTTAACCAACTAAGCCACGGCGCCTTACGAGCATGCGTTTGAATTTATGAATTTGTACCTTATGCATACAAAATTGAAAAATTTGTGACATTTGAATAAATAGTGTAAGTTGAATAAAGTTATTTTTTATTTTACAAAAAATACAAAAGGCTCACACATATTAATCATATTTATTATTTCTTTACTTCTAGATGTGTGCATTGTAAATATGATATTTAAAATAATTTAATCACAAATAGCTTTTATTTGGATGTCAAAACTTCAAATAAAAAGAAAAAAATAGGGTTTGATTCATTTGGAAATTATTATTTTTTACTAAGGTACAAAACTCTTTTATTAGATATATAAATTTAAAAATACAGTAAATAACAGCGAAATGTAAGGTACCTATAGTAATGAGTAGGTACCTAATAGTCAAATACAATTGATTTGACTATACGGGAATGATATTTATAAAGCAAGCCATACAAGAATTGATATTATGTCATAGGACGATTAGCTTATCTTAATCATAATAACCGGAATTTAGACTTCATTCGGATCTAATCAAAAGATTGTATAATTTTTTTTTTTCTATTTATATATATTTTTATCTATAGGTATTTAAATTAAACATTTATATAATTTATTATTGTACTAAAAATGAAACGACGATAGGTGGCTTAGTTATCGTGTACTTGAATGTTGATTACATGGAAAAAAGACTGACAATGAGCCTGAGCTTGCTTGATGTAAAATGAAATTATAATATTGTGCTTTGGTGTGGGTATACCACAGGGGTATAACATTTTGTAACGTTCTTTTGGCTAGCTATTAGGTACCTTTAAAGTTGAAAAACTATCGCCAAGCGTCTAATGATGTGCTTCGACTGCCACATTTGATTTGTCTTTATAGACATAAACTGGTCTATAAACACCAAATTCTGTCCCTAATAGGAAGACATAAATATTATTATCCCTTGAACTCTTGATTGATTCTGTTATAGTTTCTAGATAACCCATAGCAGGAGTAAAACTGGCGGGGTATTGTTAGTGGTTTGATAAAAAACCAGCTCTTTATAAGAAATTGAATTTCAATAATATTCATGTGGCAGTCGTGGCCGAGCGGTTAAGGCGTCTGACTAGAAATCAGATTCCCTCTGGGAGCGTAGGTTCGAATCCTACCGACTGCGAGACGTGTTTTGAAAAAGTATTTTATAAACTTCCTTATTTTACATTTTATTTTTAAAGTTTTTTTTGTTATTCATAATCTCTCCGTATTCCCCCAATGTATGCAAAAACTGTAGGGTACGATTAATGATTGGTCCTCAATGTTAATAATCTATGTAATAAGATTGGTTTATTATATTTTTACACAACAAATCTTTCAGTAATTTTTGATATGAAATAAATTTGAGATATATTCAAAAACAACGCCTAATTCTTATTTTATACGGCCAGATAAATTTAAACAATGCATATTAACACATTGTTAATTAAGTAAACGTAAACGTTAAGTACGTACTTTTTAATATTATCATCATTAATTTTATAGACACTAAAACGTCTGTACGTAACTTATTTCAAAAAGGTAAAAAATTACATGATTATTAAAAAAATATCTGCTTCTTTGGATACATACGTTTCTCACGACAGATACAACTCTGAATATGAGAAAACTTATAATTGTAAATAAGTTCAGAAGTAGATAGGTTGGTTTCAGATTAATAGATTGTTATAAGAGTTCCAGCGCTAAATTGTGTGTAATGCTTTTGGTAATAATACATTTTGACAAAATAAAAGGTAGGTACAAGTTATTTAGGCGATAAACCACGTCGGTACACATTATAATGAACTAGGAAAAACGACGCAGGGATACCGCACAGTTTACTTTCGATTAATTACGGCGAAATTAGCGGTCGCGTAAACATATTATACGGGGGCCATTAAACCGGCGTTTTATTTGTGTTATAGCCAGAGGGATACAAATGTGGTACGGAAATTCCTGGTATTAATTAGCGGATGTTATTTTGTAATAAATAAAAATGTATAACCATGTGATACTACCGTTTTGTATACTATTATATAAAACTAGTGCTGATGGTGAAATATTAGTCTAAATATATATACATACTCGTATAGGTTACGCATGGTCACGCACGTGATACATTTTTGAGTTCATTTGCTATCATCATATTTATAACATATTTTGATTAAAAAACTATTTTATAAACTACTATTAGCTTTACTAGATTATAAAGTGATACAATAATTTATAATTCGTATTCGTTGTTTTATTATTAACGTGTTAATTAAATATGTTTAGTGTAAGAATATATTTGAAACGTCTTTCAGACTTCAAAAGAAGACGGAGGTTACTCAATTCGAATGTTCTTTTTGTAATGTAACATTCTTTTTGAACAAATTTAAATGATTTTTTTTTGTTGTATACATAGAATTATGAACTCGGCGTGTTAGAGTAGAGCGGACTTTATTACTCTATGGTTGTATAGAAGATATTTCAAGGGTGGTTTCATTTTAATTTCATTGGCATTGAACCGCCAACTCTTCAAAATCAATGAAGTTGATTTTCGTTTTTGTTAAAAATTATCTTGTGTAAGTTAAAGTTGTCTTTTGTAAAAGTTTATTATTGGTACAATATAAAAAAGATGTACAAAAAAACGTAACGTACATGTCAGCCAATATTCCCAATCAACGGCCTCTCATTCAAAAACATGTCGCAGTATACCTTTACAGAATTAAATCGCTGATTTTCAGTAAGAGGTCTTGAGACGTGATAATACACGTCAACAACAATACAACACTACCAAATATATTATATTGTTAATATATTATTTTAACAGTCCATTTTCTATTTCAAAGGAAATCTGAAGATAGAAAAACATTACCAATGTAACGATAATTATTTGTTCTTATCAAGAAGTTGAAATATATAACTTAGAAATAGATGTATTTGCAATGACGTGTATTACTTGAAAACCCGATTATTACAGTGACGAAGCACATTCTTTCAATAACCGCACGACCCCCAACATTTATAAAGAAAACAAGGGAAATGTCACTATCGAGTAATAAAACTCTAGTTATGTGCGGCTCAATGGGGGAAGTAATTACAGATCGGATGCATTGTGCTGAGATACGGCATGTACTGGGACAGGGTAATTTTAGATAAAGGATAGATACTTCATATTTCGTATATGCTTTATACTGTTTAATATCCTCACATTTAGGTGATTAAATTACTAATTTTAATTAATTTGTTCTTTTATTTTAGTAAACTTTAATTGAAAAGGAGCTAAATTTGGAATGCATCGATATGTAATAAGTTTTTCGGAATCGGCTCCAACGATTTGTATATAGAAACTGTTTTAAATTCCAAGTTAACCGAAATAGGTGTTTTTTTTAGATATCGAGCAAATCTCTGTCTCACACATTTTTAAATATCTTCCCAATATAATTTAATTTCTAATTTTGATTTAATAGAACACGAAAAAAAGGTGTACTCGCCTACATAATTTTAAACCAATTCTTGGAGTACTGGAACATGGTTTGCTAAGAAATTACTCTTAATATATCACTTATGAGTATTTTATATAGGAAGTTTTATATTTTTGAAATGTAACTTCTTTGTGCACAGTGGAATAAATTGTAACGGAAGTAATAATCGTTTTACGATGCATCACGGAAGTTACATGAATAAAATTTCATTTCTGATTATTATCCTTTACAGTTTTATAATTAAAAAGAAATAAACAAACTGCAGCTATTTTTAAGTCAAAATTATACCTAATGAAACATTTTCTTTTGCAGCCAGTCTCGCTTATCTTTGACTGAGCACAAAGATAATAGTGTGGTTTTAATGAAAATTGGGGAAAATCCTCTGTCCCCAGAGAGTGGGGTCCTCCGCCCCTTGGAGTTTTTATATCATGGGTGGTATTAATCAACCGTTTTTAATTAAGCTTTAATTAACAAGTAAGTGCCAACTCGAGTCGTTTGGTGAACCTACACCATGATATTCGGAAGTTTCTTTTCACCTCATTTTATGAAGTAATTTTTCTTTTACGAAAGTTAATTATTTTTCTTGTAAAGTTAAAAGCTGACGGGAGAGGTATTAACTAGATAATATGGTTGGTTTGGGGAAAAGGAGGTCTGCTGTCTAAGACAGCATATTTTGAAAAACAAATTATGCTGCTTTTCTATACACAAACTAGGAGGTATTATAATATGTTTCACACTTTTGTTTCATTTGAACTAGTGGTTCATCATCACAATAAAATGTATAATTAGAGTGCGAGTTGAATGCAGTCGGGGCCTGAGGTGAACAGCGGGAGAATCTGCCCCCGCCGCGCGCCGTCCGGACGCCTCGCCTCACGCGCAATTTCTGTAGTGATGTGAGTGCTGTCTTTGACAACTATCGTACGCTTAATGATCGCATTAATGTTCAAGCTGTGGCCCCGGGATATTTTTTGTTTTTAATAATGACTGATCCGAGTCCATCAACTTTTGTTTTATTCATCACCAAACACAGGAAATGCCAAGAAATGATTCTGATGATGATTAAATTTCAGAGATGTAATTTTTCAGTTTGATTTCTCTGTGTGAAATAATTGATAAAAAATGTTTGATAAATTATTACCTAGTTTGCGCATTATGTTAACCAATATGTAAATGATAAATAAGAAACAACGTAGAAATTAATCGACATCCTCATTATCGACACCAATAATTCCAATTAGATCACAGCACTATCGAATTCCTTAACTCTGTATTCAACTCGCGCTTATTATACGTTCAACAGGTACTGAATGGATTAGTAAAACACGGCTGTCAGCTGTCATGAAGCACGTACAAAGTATTAGAGCGCAAGATCATAACCGCCACTATGCACATCATTTCGTGTCGGTGGATCCTGTGTTGGAGCAGTCCAGGGTATATACGTCCGAAACGTAGGTAACGTACGGGTAACGTTCGAATGACCTTTATGAAGTACAACGGTAACAAGTGACTCTTCACGACGTTATCGGCTACCATGGCAACCGACGAGATTTGTTATTTACAGCGGAGCGTGTCTTTTTTACGTACATTGTCGATTTCGCATTCGCCAGATTTTGCTATCGTTGAAAATGACGGAGAGATCCGAATAACGAATTTGCGTAAAATTTTTGCCCCTAACTCGGAACGAGTTGTGTAGAGACCATCGAAATGATGCAGGAGACCTTTGAAGATGCTTTCAAATGAAATAAAATGGTATAAAAATTCCAAAACGGTCGCACAAGTGTTGATGCGATCCGCGTTCTGGCCGACCTTCGAACGCGATAACATCGAAAAATATCGAGCGTGTCCAACTCACGATTGCGCAACTTTTGGCTGTTCCCAAAATTAAAAATGCTGCTCAAAGGACACCGGTTTGACGACAGAGGCACCGTTGAAACGAATTCGATGGGTACACTCATGGCCATTCCGAAATCCGATTACCAGAACTGCATAAGAATGGGGAAACACCGATGGGAGCGTCTTGTTCAGTCGAAGGGGAGCTACTTTGAAGGATGCCATGAGCCGGATGACGAAAAATAATGTCAGAGCGAAGTTACAGGTACATCGTACAGGTCGGATACGTTTGGGACACAGTAGTACGTGTATTGTATTTGCTACAGCACTATCGAGTTATTGAACATCGTTTGATCGTATTATTTGTATTACCCGGTGTAGTAGATTAGTTATTTAGGTATTCGGTGCGAAGGCTACAAATTGTGTTTTTAATCATATTAAACATTTATAACAATGTAAATTTAGTCCTTAAAAATATATTGTAATACCTACTTAATACATAATACTATTACGAAATTGGTTTACACATTCATGGAAAATATTGTAACCATTTTTTAAATTTGTTTTCTTATTTACGTATAGTTGCTTAATTTAATTTGAAATTTACATACATACATCCATCTTAGGAATATAGTGAACTTTGAAAAAAACTTTAAAATTTTTATTCTTTCAATATTTCCATTCATCTGTCTTTTTAAATATACTTAGGATTATAGCCGATTTTCAGACATAATATTAGAGTGATAGAATATTCTTGTTCGACTGGATTGTTCTATCAGTGTACAACAGTGAAAGACTTCAGAGGATCCCGCGTCAACGCCGACGCTGCGTTTCATTTTTCTCCAATATTAATCTAATTTGAAAACAATAGTTTTGGCGGTAGTAAATATTTTATCGTTGTTCAAAATTTATTATATACTTCCTCATCATCATCCATTGTGTTCGCAGGGAGGTAAGTTATCTGCACCCGACTGATCGCAACCATCAAGCGAAAAGTGATATCGTATGTCTATCACAGTAACTCTCTTTTACTTTGTCGCGTTCGGGATCAGTCAATTTACAAGAAACTTACAGGCCGAAATGACTGTGACTAGCGGTGATAGACGTTTTTGGATTATACTGTACTTACAATTAGGCACTTTGCCGTAATACTAATAAAAATATTGTAGGAAATTGGGTGAAATTACGTACGAGAATGAAATTAATAATAACTCTGTCGGCGCTGAGCGTCGGTAGCGTTGATTGATGATGGACGGTAGTAATGACGTGGAAAAACGTTTACGGAACCATTGTTAGTCGTGTTAGAGCAATTACGTCTCTTACCTACCGTTTGACTAATTAAAAATAAATTAGGCGTAATGAGTGCTCATATCCTTATTTGTGTTGATTTAGTATATTTTACATTCCATTTTGGAGTAACAGGCGAACGATTCATTTGTTTATTTATTTAAGTAAAAAGTTTTCCCCATTTTAAATAAAAATATGGTTTGTAAAATTCTTAGAATATCACAGTGGTCAGGCATTAAAACATCGTGATACAACCATAGTATGGTGCTAGAGCTTTTTCAAATGCTCGCCTGGCTAGCTACCACCATGAATAAGTTGAAAATCTCACACAGCGTCACATGAGAGCCAGATCTGTGGAGCCAATATTTCATTAGGATTAGCGTGTTACCCCCATCTTGGGCCACATCGCCATTTAACATCAGGCGAGATAAACCTATAATGTAAGAAAAATAAGATTAGTATTTGAATAATCCATACAGAATATCTACGATTACTTTAAAATATTCATATCATTGCAAAAATAATGTATGAAGAATCTTTAAGCGAAATCAATCAAACGGATTGAAAATGTCCCCGGATAACCCACAGGGAGCGGAATATTCAAAACCTTGGCAGCCACCGTCGCATTCATTATGCAAAGTAGAAGGGTTGGGGTGCCCGGTTTAAAGAAAATGAAGTATCACCTTCGGGTAAACAAGCACGGGTGGTTACACATCGGTTGCCTTGTGTTTGTACTGTACAGGATTGTGAGCGACAACATATTTTACAAGCTCTCAAATATAGCTTACAGAGGTCTAAAGCTTCTGCGTTATGCTGGTTTAGGTATGTAGTAAATTTTGCTTTTTTAAAGATATACTTCTTATCGTGCGTTTAGTAGAGGGTAAAATTGAAAGCTGTAATGTAAATGGTAATGGTAACTTAAATTAATTATATTCACTTTTTTTTTAATTGTGTAAAAATAATTTTATGGTGTATTTATAAATAAACGTTAATAATTGTTATAGTTTGATTAAAATAATTATTTCTATAAATAACACTATAGACAATTCTAAAACAATTAAAAAAAAACACTAAAATTAATTCAAATTATTATCATTGATGTCTAACTTCATCTTGTTGGTAAAACAAAGTATAACTTCTTAGTCCTTAAGTGCATATTTTTTAATTATATACATACATATTTTTTTATATATGCGTATATATTAGTTTAGTGCTTGGTTAAAATCTCACCAAAAATTGGTTGCGTCAGATCGAGCAGTCTAATAACACCTGTGAGCGATTTACGGGTTGTTCAAAATATTTTTATGCATGGTTGTCGTAACTAATAATAATAATAATTTATTAATGCAAAGTACAACTGATTTTTCATTTAGAAACAAACAACAACAAAAAGAAGATAACATAAAACTTCTATGACCTCCTGACTGCCAAACTAGGCTTCCCTGTATCTTGTAACTGTATAATGTATAGTCCTACCACCCTGCAAATTACCTACTAATCTACGCCAATTAACGCGGTAACCGATAACGCTAGTATTCTATCTATACAATTAATAACATTGAAGTGTCTCTATGTAATGTCAAAATATATGCTTTTTACTAAATGCATTTGAAAGTAGGTATATGCGGTACGTATAAAAAAAAACAATTTTTAAAATTTTGTTTATCT
This sequence comes from Saturnia japonica, assembly GCA_033032175.1. Classification (NCBI taxonomy): domain Eukaryota; kingdom Metazoa; phylum Arthropoda; class Insecta; order Lepidoptera; family Saturniidae; genus Saturnia; species Saturnia japonica. The sequence continues at coordinate 15,791,766 of CM065311.1, read as the reverse complement.
GTCTGTCAGTCTGTTTGTTCCGGGTAATCTTCGAAACGGTTGGACCGATTTTGACGAGACTTTCATTGGCAGATAGCTGATATTATAAGGAGTAACTTAGGTTACTTTTATTTTAGAAAAATAATTAGGGTTCCGCACAATTAAAAAAACTGATCATGGTGAATCAATTCGGTCGCTTAAATGGCTTACGCTGAATAAATCCTAAGATATATATAAATTTAATGTAGTACATAATTGGAGATCTTAAAAAGACCGAGGATATGTCTATCTTCTAAGGATCACTCGCAATAAGCATTTTTATCTTTAAAATAACTAGGAGCAGGGTTAGCAATATTCGCGCATGTGCCCGATCCACAGCATTCTGTAGTCAATGCGAGCGGAGCCGCGGTCACAACTAGTTATTGCTATAATTATCCAGAACTTTATAACATGTAAGCCCAATGATAGAGAGGCGCGCTTTGTATGACGCGAGTTCAATGAATACTGTAACGAGTGTTAGAGTATTTTCATTACGAAATAACAACTTTTTGTATCTTATTATTAAAACAGCATAACACTATTATCACAATTATATTAGGAAATTACTTAACAACAGTGATAATTCGAACTAAACACTTTGATTAATGTTAAGACAGATTACTATCAACTTGGCATTTTGTTTTTGCCGCCGTCCGACTGTAATTAATAGACACTTGTTACTTTTAAATTTATATACAATATCAAGTAACCTATTCATTACTACAAGAATCAGATATTACTACGTATATATTATAATAGAATTATTTTAAATCTTATTTTATTATACACAGATCTACGTATATAATAGACATGCGGTACCTATATCTTGCGCAATAACAAAATTCGATCACAATTTCTTGGATAACTTTAGTGAATTGATTAAAAGCGTGGATGATTGATCGCGTGTCTAGTTCGCACCAGATAGCAACGATTTCACGTCTAGTGGCGATCAGTCATCTGCGACGGGTCAGTCACCGAGCGATCCTGCATATTCTGCATAACCGTTGTACCGTTTTCCGGGGTTAAGTGGGTAGAGTCGATTTCAAATACATTAATTAATCATAGTAGTAGGGCATTTTCTAACCCTCGTTTGGCTGGCTAAGTAAGTTAAATATGTAGCTAAGAATCTACCAGAGTCTTCTATCAGCTGCATTCGAGAACAAGTCTCCTTTCTTCATTAACAAACTTGACCGAAACGACGCCTCATAGATCACAAAAACTCTTTTAATGCAGAATAATTAGCTAAAGAACTGAAGTATATAATATATGCTTAATAACTTGGAAACAAATAATATATCGGAGTGACAAAAACACAATATAAACAAGACAATTTTAAACCAATAAGAAAGCCAACTTCAATTGTTTGAGGTGTTCCCTGGTGTATATTCGAAGTCGAAGGTCCGATTCCAATGAAATTAAAATAGAACAAGCCTTGACCTCTCTTTCTAATGAAAAAAGAAGCATCGAAATCAGTTCATAAACAAAGACCATATGTTTGAAGATCCACATAAAAATTCAATCGAATTTAGAACCTATTCTTTTTTTGAACATACATAATATTTTATAGGCAGTATAAAATTGTCGCAGGCCTTCTGGAATTGACAAGACTTGATTTAAAAACAAAAAGGCTTTTTCACAAACCTACTATAGTAGGTAGGTATACAATGCGAGACTTTTAAATTATGCGGCTATTTTCATTCATATAATATACACCACAGGATAATATTTTACATATTCTGTATAACAAAAATAGGATTCCAAAGAGTTCCTTTTGGACTATATTTGGAGTTTGAGAAATGAAACCTTGCCAAGAGGTTCCGACGGTTCATTAAGCTAAACGATTCTTCAAGGATCGATGACATCTACTGCATAAGTCTATATACATGATTTATACTGTTAATATATTTTTTTGTCAGTTATTGTCACACGAGCTATTTTTATTTTCCATATGAGTCGACTTGTGCGTCGAGAATGTTTAAATGAACTCATTGACTGGATATTTCCTAAATTAGTAGAATCAAAGTCTTTAATTGTGAACATACATATTTGTGTTTTTACAATAGTTGGAAAATTTCGATTTGTGTTTTCGTTTTGACCTAATGAATATTCGAATGAAAAAGCATGTATCGAGCATAGTTTAGCAGAAATTTTGCATAGTTACTCCTTTCGCGATGTAGCTATGCTAAGAACGGATTTTGGAAAATTCAACCACTGAGAGTGTAAAATAGGGGTTTAGAGTTTGAATGGGGTGGGTGGATAAACATTGTCTTGTAACATGACATTTTGTACTTAGATTATTTAATAAAAATAATCAAACATAGTTCAATAGCAATAGTCGGCCGGCGTTACTGCAATGTGCGAATGAGCAAGCATTATGTAATTACCAATAGATCTGAAAGAGAGAGATTTTCACATTTCTCACACTCAACATTACGTTGCAATTTATGATTTTTCCGAATTGACGATAAAAATCTCTGCATATGTAATTCCCACAATTAAGATGAATCTAGACACCTCGTATGCTAAAACCAATCAAGCCATTTAGGCTGCAGAGCGAGCCAAAAAAATAGACCTCATACATACGCTTGAAAAACGTAACCCATCTTTTTCGCAGTTGGGTAAAAACATAAATGTTGTGTGTATGTGTCAGTGTGTGCACACAATACATGTGGTGTTTATAAAGAGAAAATTTGTCTTTTGTATGTGGCGTGATCAATAGAACAGAGAAGAACGCACGAAGAAAGCAAAAATGACGGACACAGCTTTAGTTTACATGCCGTCGAGTTGAGACTCCAAATTATTTCACAGTTAGATCACTTTTATTAAGGTTAAATGTAAAATTTCACACTGTGGAAATAATAATCGTTTTTGAGAAATATTTTTCCAAAATCGCAATTGTTGTAAATCTGAACATACAAATTTCCGTTCTTAATAATTGGCGTAAAGCTCATTTTTGAATAATAGCTAAATTTTCAATGAGCGTAATTTTTTTAAATATAGGTTTTTTTCATATTTTGGTTTACTTTAACGTTTTGTTCTTTGTTGAGTGGCACAAATAAATAATTATCCTTTGGAAATTCTATACAAGACCTAGACAAATGTAACTTTAAAATTGAAAAAAATAATTCCTCTAAAATTATTTGTTTTCACACTTTTTCTTCACAGGGGGATCTACCCCTCACCCTCCCTCACCTTTTCAATCCTCAAATTCAGCAGCATGTTATCTGAAGTCGAACCAATGACCCATAGAGAATTTTTTTTTGATAATCTGGAAGAATATCTGTTTTTGTTTACAAATTCTAAAATATAGTACGATTTTTGCATATGTCCTATGATACATTTATGGTTCTGAACACATTTCCACCTCTTAAAGCTGCCTATACTAAAATAAAAAAAATATATTAAAGGAATTGACAGGTTTAAGTTGTTTGGGGAAACATTGCTGAAATCTTATCATTTTGGAGACATTTTTTGGCCGTCATGGGGAAATTTCGAAAACACAGTATGGAGATAGATCCTGGGTAGAAACTGGCCGAATAATGTTGGTGCAGATGGCGTTAAAAGTTGTTAGTTGAAAAAAGCTCAAGAGCCTCAAGCAAATAGGAAATACCAAGGCCTTAATACCGTCGTTCGCTCCAGGAGGATATTTTCTTTTTAGATTGTCGATGTCCAAAATTTTGCAAACGTCAGAGGGCTTCTTCCTTCTTCCCACGTTTCCTGGAGATCTTTTTTAGCTCCTCAGTAAAAAAAACAACAGGGGCCATGATCGATATTGAAAAGTTACTTACTTAATGTTAAGTTACTTGTACGAGGAACGGTACATCTACCATCCCTGGTGCCTGAGTGCCTAAAGTTAACCGCTCACTCCCAATGCAACTAGAAAGCCTGGTAAAGCTGTTCAAGCTGTAAAGCCGTGCTGCACGTGGTTTGAGCCTACAGGGCCCTTATGGCCAACCAAAACGAAAAACACACTGATTGTTTGCGCGCTACACGTTTGTCGTTTACGTGTTAAATGTTAATTGCTATATCTATACAAATATATAAAATATTTATGAATTGCATTTTATTTATGAATTGTATTTTAATAATTATTGGAAACTTTAAAATACATTTAAAATTCTTTTATGAAAGACGCATTCGCGGTCTGCTATATGTGCACACTATAGCTGCGTCTCGTAACGATGTCGCGAGTCTAGAGATTTTATCTCATCTAAAAATATGCGTACCGTGCTAAAAGAAGTTTTCACTTCAAATCATAATTGTATGAATCTAAATTAAACGAGGGTGAATCCGCGGGACACAACTAGTACTACAATAAAGATTTAAAATCAATCAAATTTAATTTTCTATTCAAACGGTAAAAAGTCACGAATATGTTTTGAGTTGTTAGTTGTTATTAAAAAATATATAATTTTGTCTTTCCAATATACGTCAATTGTACATAATATTAAAGTATCTTTAATAAGCTGCACGTAATTTCCATTTCTCGAGGATCACATATCGACTGAATCTTGAAAGGTTTCTGTAATCCGACACGACACTTCATTTTCAGCCCTTTTTGTTAGTCATCGTATCGATATAAATGTACTGGTGGCAAAATATTCTATTAATATTACAATACCTAATTTGAGTCGATGGTAGTATAATAACTTTTCAAATTGTATTTGTAATTTATTCAAAATTGATGTTTGGGAAATAAAAAATAACCTATTTCTAAACTTGTTCGATAAACCTAATGAATTTTAAATTATATTCTGGAATGTCATAAATATATTATAGAATCTTTATCAAAACAACTTTTATATATACCGTAGTTTTTTTTTAAATTCTATCATCCTATCTAGTCAATATTATAATGCTTAAAAGATAATTTGTTTTTGTTCGAACGTGATAGTTTTTGAAAGTACATATCAGTCAGATTTCAAAAAACAGTTTATAGTCTATTTATTGAGGAAGGTTATGGGCTATATAACTTCCCACTACGATTTTAAGGAACGGAGCAGTAACTATAAACGTCAAGGAAACTGGAAAGATTGGGAGGGTTATTAGACTACACGATCTGTCGCAGCCGATTTTTGGTGCGAGGGGAAACGGCCGCAGGATCATGAGTCGCTATTGGCTCGATTCTGCGGCTGTGCCCCTCTGCACCAATAATCGGATATGATAGACCTGTAGCCCCAATTTCAATAACCTCTTAGGAAAGTATTGGAAATGAGAAACACGATGGGCTCTACACGGGGTACATTGGCGACGGGGCGCGGCGCGGCGGCTAGGTCTAGAGTTGGTCAAATAAATTGTGGAGGAGAGTTATTGAATGACTTGGGATATTTATTATTTTTAACCCCCGACACAAAAAAGAGGTGTTTAAGAGATTGGTTTAACGTGTGTTTAATTAATACGTGTGTTTGTCTGTGGCATCTGTGGCAAACGGCTGAACCGATTTTGATCTAGTTATTTTTTGTTTGATAGGTGACTGTATCGAGAGAGTTCCTAGCTATGATTCAAGAAAATCTGTTCAACCATTTGAATATTATCAGCTCTTTTATAGTTGATAAATAGATGTGAGCATCTTGATTGAGTCGAAATTTGGTATTCTGTTACTTCCATAATATTAGAAAAACCTCGATCTGATGCTGCAGGTTTTTTTTTTAAACTGACCTTACTGATAGCCTGAGGGGCCCTATCCAAAAACAGAGTCGCTTATGGCTTTTACAGCTTTACCGGGCTTGGGGGCGAGCACTTTCGCACTCACACAGCACGGTCATCTAGGGTCCATAGGATATCTAAATCATCACCAACTTACCGCAGAGGTATCATATTGTCATTTAGTAATGTGCTTTCGGATTTTGAAGACAACTATTTTAGGTTACGTAGTAGACCGATAAGCAAGAAAAACTTCAAAATTATAAACAAAAGTTTTTCAGGTAGATTATTCTTCAAATGAATTACATTTAAGTAAAATGATTTTTGTACACGCTGTACCTCGTTAATACCACAGGATATAAGAGGAATTTGTACTTTCTGAGATTTCGTTATGGGCTTACGTTTCGAATTCGTTTGCACCAGATTATATTTTTTTAAAGATACAACAGTGTAGGAAAGAAAATCTGCTTTAATAAGAAATAAATTGTTCATATATTTACCTGTCGAACTGATTTTACATAAGAGTTGATGATATTCGTTTAAAATTTGAAGCGATGATGGTGCAATGTTTGGACTCCTCGTCGATGGACGTGCATTTGAATACTTGAAACTGAATTTTTGATGATGAAAAATATCTTGATGAAATCAAAGCACTTTTACCACCCTCAAGTTGAAAATCTGTCGCCAATCACCTAATGTGTTCCGGCACCTACATTTGAAAGCCAGTTCCCTTACTAGGCTAAGCGAAAATCATATAATAGTGTTGCAAATTGCAATAAAGCAAAATAATTTCCAATATATATCATCCATTTATAGAACAATATGTGATTCGAACACAGAACATGTTAGAAAAAGTCTTGTCAGATGACTACTATGAATTGTCCGATTAATAATTTGGTCTACAACTACGTAAATTATAATAAATCATTATGTACAAATATACAATAAACAGTTATCATGCGCCAACCTGCCGATTTATTATCGATTTTACCCCATCAATTGGTAGATCTTGGTCAGTACACTTCGGTCTACGATCTCTAAACTTCTAAAACATGTCTAAATAAAAATAAACCAGTTTAAATCTCAAATATTCAAATTGTAGTAGGTCTAAAGGTCACATTATTATCAATAATAATATGAAGCCTATATGCTGTAGTCAAGTGAAAATAGTTAGCTTAAAATCTGTATTCATATCTAAAATCATAGATATAATATATTATACAATACTAAATCTATGTTTTAGAGTGAGAAAAAATCGACGTATTTAAATAAATTTGTTTCAGTTTGTAGTTACTGCTATAACCAACGACGACTTTCAAGAAAGAAAAAAACATAATAGCAAAAACTTCGATGACAATAAAAACATAATCAAATATTTTTTACATAAAAAAATATTGAGAAAGAAAAACAACCTTTACTCGAACTAAAAAGTAAATAAAGTGATTCTTTGGTCACTGATTAGAGGTCTGGCGGTAATTTATATAATATAAATTTAGAACTTTTTTTAATTTAAAGTTTAATATTTTTTTAAAAGCTCGAGGCTTCAGTTTAGTTGGGATAACGTTTTACGTCTCAAGCATTTAAAGAAATTTTTTTTTAAAGCTGTAAATTTTCACGCGGCTTGCGTCTTTAATGCTATCGAAGCGTTTTTTTTCGTAAGAAAATACAATTAATCATTGTCAAACGAATAGTCACAGTATTGTTTCCACGCATAATTAGCGTCCTTGCGGTAAAATCCAGTAAACAAGTGTGAGTGAGCTCGAATATGAACAAAGTACTTCTCGTGAAAAGGTATTGAGAAATGTTTTAACGATTCACTTTAAGTTTATTTATTTAGAAGTTGGATTTTATGAAAGTTTACTTTAAACATTCACTTCATATATTATTCACATAAATATAAAGTACCCCCTATTTTAGCCTCATGCAAATATTGTTTCGGAGAGATTATCAAATATTATTCATATTATTTATTTACAATAGGTGTTATTCCTGGCAACCCCATATCTCCCCATTAATTCCCCATCAAAAGTAATTATTCGAACATAAATTTAAAGCTTATTTTTCTTGCTATTGATAGAATATAGGTACACAAATAGATTAAAAATAATGTTTTCGTGAAAAATATTATTTAATTAGGAATCCCATCCGTTGATGCTAATGAAAAGGCGCCACCTATTAACAGTCTGTTTAACTAAGCTGTAAGTTAGGTTAAGTTAGACGGAAGAAACAAAGAAATTTCAAATTTTAATTTTATTTACTATGACTATATTTATTTATTTACGATGAATTTCCGCAAAGTAATGCTTTCGTTAATCAAATACGCTTGTTACCTACATTATTTTTATTCTATAATGTGCGAAATATTCGCAAAGATCATTGCTGACTAAATTAGTTTTTATATATAAAGCGAAAACGACTCAGGTTTTAGTAGAACTGTCAAATCGTATGTTATCACCATGGTAAATGAAAATCCAATTGAATATACTAATTGTAATGAAAGTTAAAAGGAGTCCTTAACACGCAGAAGCTTGACATCGGTTTTGCGCACGAGTGACTTTTGTCACGGTGATTATTTCGTTACCAAGGTGCGTCCCTATGGATATGTACGGAGGTACGCACATGTTACGACGTGACACACCAGAACTGACAAAGGGTGATCAAACAGTCACGTCGATATAGGTCAGCTGTGCGGGTATACTATAATTCAACATAATAAATAGTGATTTGAGAAATTGCCCAATGTTTGGATAATAATAGCGTATATTAACAGGTTAGTGATAAGACGCAATGGAAGACGGAAGCTTATCTCCGCGACGCGATGCTTCTAGGTCGCTCGATATTCGGTCGGCACGCGTCTTGAATACCAAATGTAACCGCTTTTACACGAATGTGAATACGCTTCCATTTTCATTTTGTTAATGTTCATTGCTTTTGTTATGAATGACAAGCATTTATTTAAGAACAAACATAAATTCATGACGAGAGACATAAGAGGAAAATATATTTTAAAGAGAAATTACCTACGGGTTTATTTTAGTTGAAAACCGTATTTATGTGTTTGCTGATTTTGCTGTAGCTCTCTCTGTTTTCTTATTAATGGTTTTAAAGTACAAAACGCCTTTATTAAATCTGATAGCCTGTATGTATATGTATTATTTAAAATATGTACTTGTAAATACTTTTCTATTTAGGTTTATGGGTTTTACGTTATTGAATAAACACTTATGACATATTTAGAGGAACACAATAAAAAAGGGGAAAAGTGAAAACAGATTTATTTGTACAATATAAGCTTTTAAAATTCGTTGAATAAAATCAATTAGATTAATTAACATTTTTGAACACAAAAAACTAGACTGATCGAAAAAAAAAAAGAATTAGAGGTAGTAAGCTCATTATTTTAATTGTAAGAAATTTTGACAACATAATGAAAATTGAATATTGTTCTAAAGACGGTATTTTATATTTACTATTGCCCTCTCTCTGTCAAAACTGCCTGCATCCGTCTGGGCATACTTTTTATTAAATTGTCAATGGAACTTTGTGGCATTAGGTTTCATTCTTCAAACAATGCAGTTTTGAGATCCCAGTATGTTTAACTGGTGCTGGAATTCTTTGCTTAATTTGTTTTCCCAGTTTATCCCAAACATATTCTATTGGATTTAAATCTGGCTAGCGTGCTGGCCACGCCAAAACTTGGATTCCGAACTCTGTAAGGTACTCCGACACTGCCGCCACAGCATGAGGACGAACATTATCGTGCATTAAAAGAAAATTAACCTCTATGAATGGGACAAAAGGCATCACAATCGGTTCTAAAATTTCTGATCTTGCCGCAGTCAGGGACCCGTTTTCTACGATGTGTAACTCCGTACGTGTTCCTAACCAATACCACCCCCTATTCCCCATTCTCTACCAACAATGTTACACCAAGCGTATATTTCACCAGGTCATCTCCATACTTTGACCCTTTCATCATCTGACTTAAGGCAGAATCTGGACTCATGCGTAAAGAGTACTTCTCCCCTATTTTCCCACTATATTCGCATAACTTAAATATTTAAGCAGATTTAGTCTGGCCAACAAATTTGGCCAATTAATTAAAAAAAATCTATTTGAAGTTAGTAGATACAGATAAAAAAAGCTACTTAGATCTATGTATGACATTTTATCTGTAACTAAGAGTAGTAGGTCAAGTAATTAGAAAACAAAACAAAGTATTGTGTAGTATAAGTAATTGATAAAGGGATAATTACGACTTATCAACGGTGGATTACAATTTTAAAGAGAGTTTTCAAACACATAAAACAATCCATATACAATAAAGTATAACTAAAACATGTTTAATGAAAATGAACTCTACAGCCATAAATCTATGAATGCAGGCATTCAGACTTTCCTCATTATTCTACGTTCGTATCTCGGTAGGGGATTAGGGAAGGAGATACAATCGTTATTAATATTGTGGCCGAAGCTCCCGTTTTGGAAGGAAGTTCTCATATCTGAGTTCTGAATGACGTAATTATCATAATGTAATCTTACTGGCAGAATTTTATAAAGTTATTTTTTCTTTTATGTACCTACATAGAAAATTGTAACAGAGTTAAAAAATGATAGGCTTTATTTTTAAGAACCAGATTATTTTAATAACATTATATATGACTAAATAATGCTAATCACTAGCCTATTAAATAATGTAATTAGACATTTTAATATCTGTTATCTACATTTATGGTCTAATTAAATATAACTTGATTTATTTTTGGTATTTAAAATTATCTGCAATTAGTATTATCGAATACATTATAAATATATATAAAGCGGTAGAATTTTTTATATAAACCAGCGACCTGCCCCGGTTTATTAATAAAGAAAATTAATAAAGAAAAGTAAGGAAAGCGCATAGGAAATGTAATATCCAAAGTTTTATAATTTTTATTGAAGTGTTAAAAAGCTAAAAATTTTATAGTCAAACCACCATCCATTATAGTTTTCACGACTTAAAAACGAATTACGATCCTTTTTTCATTATAAAAAGCCTATGAAATAAGTCTAAGAAAGTAAAAAGTTGTGGGGTATATATTTTTGAATGCGTAATCTATAAAAAAAAAATATTCGTGAAAAAAAAACCTAGACAACTGTGCCACTTAACGGGCCCAAAACTTATTCTATCTCTTAAGCTGGAACCAACCACACACATTCGAAATATTTCATTGAAATGGGTTGTTTGGTTTCGGAGATTATCGTAAACAAACGTCGTGACACGAGGTTTTTATATAATAGGATAATAGCTAGCCTGGTAGTCGTTGTTTGGCCCTTTTCAATGCGCCACCTAACAGATCCTAACGTATCTAAATCCATCGTCTTGATAAAACAAATATATTACATAAATATGAGTTCAATAAGTGAAATCTTTCAGAATGTATAGAATCACTTACAGTCGCATAAGACATCGAGGAATACGTTCAAACGGTTAATAATGTCAGTGTGTAGAATGAATCCTATTTTCTCTTCTAATATATAACCCTTTGAACCAAACAACGGTGCAGTAATAGAAAAAAAACCAGGCATCGAGTCGCTTGGGGCCTGTCTTCAAAGAGTTCATACGTCTATAGTTCTATATACGTCTTCAATGGTTGCTATTTTAAGTCCTACATACCACTGTCAAAGTTAGCAAATAGTCCGGTTTTTATGACGATTTGTTTATGCTTATCTTTTGTAGGTGCAAAATTAGAAAATTATTATTATAACTATGTACATCCATATTTTGAAGAAATATGTTCTAATCAAAATTTTCAGCAAATATATTATATTTATATCGGTTGTGTAACGTAATCTGATTGTAAAGAACCTAAATTTTATTTATTGACAAACAAATATCACAATATTAGGAATATTGGTTACTAAAGAAAATTGCTTTAAAATTGGTTTGTTATTAATAATAATTGGTTCAAGAGTCATTTGTGATTCTGATTATCCCAACATAGATATGTAATTATTAAGCTACTATCTTATAAACCAAAATCTTTAAAAAAATTAACTGTATGTACGTACATAAGAAGTTACATGATTATACTTCTTTGGCGAGACAAATCAAAACATAATTATACCACCTACCAACAACATGATAATGTTAATCAATCATAATAATGTGAAATAATTTTACTGACATTTGTTTAATTGTTTAAATATAAATAAACGGTGTAGTTAAATAATCATTATTTTAATTAAATGAAAAATGATTTTGACATTATTGGCTAATTCTATCAAATCGCACTTCCGTCACACGATTCGTACGCAGCTCTCAATTTTACCCTAGACGGCCTAGACTATAGACGCCAAAAGATTTATTAAAATTCCAAAAACTTAAATTTATGTTCTCAAACCTTCTCATAAATCTTAGTAACAATATATTTAATAAACGTAAGTAAAACTTAAACCGACGCCTTGAAGGACAATAGTATAATGACAGGACATAGGCTCATAAAGTCGATTGCTAATAACTTATGTATATGCATGAAGGTTCAACGAGAAGCTTTAGCCGTGACACAAATAATGCTCTTTCAAAGCCGAACTGATGGTTAGCGTTTCTAGCTGGCTTCTCGAAAATAAAGCGATGTGTTTTGAAATCGACGGCTATTAACATTTGAAATGTTTAGCATAGTCTTATTTATAAAAAACCTTGTGTCTTGCGTCCCTTAGTTATTCTATAACATCTGTATTTAGGTCTTGACTGATTGAACTCATATTCACATAATATATTTGTGTTTTCGTGTTTTCTTTTAAGTAATGACGTTGTTATCTTGTCCGTATAAATAATGACAACTTTCTGTTTTATCTAAGCAACAACAGACGTGTGAGGTGATTAAACTAATTGCTGCCTATTCTTCTCTTGCTTCATGAAAGATGTATTCAACATAAAACAGGGCATTGACCTGACACATGGAAAATATTTTTTCCTTAGTGAACCTACATGATCATCGTTTGTTTTAGTTAATTATAACCTATAAAGCTCAAGAAATTGTTTTTTTGTTTGTTTGAACGTCCTAATCTCTGGAACTACCAATCAGATTTGAAAAAATATTTTTGTTTTTTATGGCCAATTTATTTAGAATGATTATAGACTATCTAACATTACGCGATGGCCCTTAGAAACGCAGTAATAGTGCAAGTGGGTCGTGTGGCGTAAAACAGGGTTTCGAAGGCCGAGGGCGGGTTGGTCGCCCAACCGCGGGACACAGGTAGTTCTTCCATTAATCCATAGTTAGGTATGTGAAATCTTGATTATATTATATTACAGTCCGTCCTGTAAACCAAATTTTAATATATCTATTTCTAATATTTTAAAAAATCGGCACAAATTATAGCAAGAACATTAAAATTAAAATTTGTGCATATTAAAATTATTTGTAAAAGTTGATATATTTCTTATTCTTGTTTTGGCGCCGCAAAAGCACTTGCAATGTTTTTAAATCTTCGTAAAATTTTCCAACGTCAATGTTTTTAAGCCTTCGTTATAATGTATTTTATACAAAGTGGCGTCCAACAAGATGGTGGCTTCCTTGTTAGAACGATCTAGGGAGTTTTTGTGAGACCAGAATGCATGCTTCTAGTTCATATTTATAATCCATTTCACTTATGCATAAAATCCAAACTATATCACGCAAAACACCACCAATATTACGTAATATAGGGTCAAAACATAAGTAAATGAATAAAAAATAAAAACCACAACATGTCACTTGAGGATCCCGCCAAAAACCCCCGATGATGTATTTTTATACAAAAATCTTGTGCATCTGGTAGTGGTCGTGGAGCTTCTTAAATGACTTGACCGATTGAGCTCATATTTGTACAAAATTATTTCTTTTATTTGCTTTAGAGTTCGATAGATAGCGCTGTGGTCGAACCATTAGCTACCGGAAAGGGCAGAACGTCTACCGGACCAGCTGGTATACTATAAATATATTGATTCTTATCTACGTGAAGATTAATTTGGAGAAATTCTGTAGTATTTTTATATGTTCCGAACAATTTCTAATACGTATCGATTACCTATTCAAAGTAACTAAATCCGATATTATCTATTTTAACCCACGTTGATGGTTTTGATGTTTATCAATGTAATGTAATTAATTGAGTGGATGCTGTATCGTATATCGTGATGTTAATAATTAAAGGGCTTAAGGCTCGTTATCCTGTCTCATTTGTATTCAAATTGGTAGGCAACCGGTACGGAATTTGATTAATTCCTACCAATATAATTATCTGATCGTATGTTACTCAAATATGCATGTATTATTGTGTCGATATTGTAATATGAAATTTCATATTACAATGGAAAGATAATCTCAGATTTGAATAATAGGAATGATGGCTAAGTGGGAGTTCGAATCCCTACAATGTACCCTCACTACCCTCAGCTTTCAGTGACGTAAAAACATGGTGGTACGGGAATATGTTCCGGCAGCTGCACTTGAGAAGCAGTTCTCCTACAAGACTTAGAGCGTGATACCATCTTGGATCACATCGTCACTTAACATCAGATGAGATTGTGGTCACACGCGAAACCTATGAAGAATTAGGGTTTTTATAAAAATATAAGGAATATTACGACAGGGAAATGTTATTCTTTCATCTAAGCTATGTAACTTGGTATTCCACTGTAAATTCAAGGACATCTTTTAATTTCTTGAAAAGTGAAAGAATTTATTTAGTGTTGAATTTTATTTTTACATTATTTCCAGACTAAGAGGAAGAGAAGAGTAAGATAAGTACATAGAAGCCGACGCGCGACGCGTTGAGGAAAGGGTATTTTATTTACAGTACAAAATAGTTGTAGTAAGCCACACTACAAATTAAGTTTATCCGATTACATTGCACGAACTTTATAAGTTCCGTTTATAAATGAATTTTAATTATTGTTCATCTATACAATTAATAATATTGAAGAGTATGTTTGTAATGTTAAAATAACAGCTTTATACTAAAATTCATATGAAAGTTTATACGATATTTAACAAAAAAACCCATTTTTAACATTTTTGTCTGTCTGTTAGTTCCAGGTAATATTCAAAACGGTGGGACTGATATTGACAGGACTTTCACTGGCAGATAGATGATGTTGTAAGGAGTAACTTAGAATACTTTTGTTTTAGAAAAAGAATTATGGTTCCGCGCAAATAAAATAAAAACTAGGCATGGTGAATCAATTCGGGCACTTAAATGGCTTACGCTGAGTAAACCATAATATATATATAAATTAATATACTACATATATTTTGTAGACAAAAAAGTAAAAGACAGTATATGTCTATCTTCTAAGGAACACCCACAGCAAGCATTTTGATCTTTAAAATAACCGGGACAGGGAGTAGCTAGATTCACGCGTGTGCCCGATCGACGTCATTCTGTAGTCCACGTGAGGGAAGCCGAGGGAACAGCTAGTAAAAATTAAAAGTCAGAACCATCCCGTTTTAGTTGATAATATTTAAGAAAATGTTTTCGTTATTTATTTTGTAGTTATTAAATAATACAAATAAAGGTAAAGTTACTCTCGACTACGAAGTCATAGAACGGCCGTCATGTCTCTCCACCCCCGCAACGATATTATTATCCAAGTACCTACTATATAATTTAACCAAGGTGCTCGCAGTGGGTGCTGGCAATAAAATAAACTAAATATTGTTTACTCTATTTGCGTCGCCGATAACAACTGGCATTGTTCGCTCGCTGGTCGTCGTGTACGCGATCGTAAATCTGAAATAAGGTGGTGTAACGAGTCCTATTGTTGGTTAACCCGCAGTTGAGACGTGCGTTTCTATTATACACCGATAGCATTCGCAATAGGTTCTCGGTTCTGACGTTTGTCTCCTTCACGCAAAACAGAGAAAACTTGTTAGTGGGCGTGTTATCTATTCTATGAGATTTATTATTAGATGAGTGATGAGTCATAACTCTCATACATTTGGCAAGAACTAACTATTATTCTGTAATGTCATAAATTTAACTTTCGTAATATTCGTGTGTTTTATACAAAACACACTACCTATAATCCAAAAACAGTCGCAGCTGTTATGCCGGCCTACGTAAATAGAAATTTGATATGCACTGGCTAATTTTTTTTTTTTTTTTTTTTTTTAGGACTGACTATACTGTTTGCCTTAGGGGCCCTATCCAAAAACAGAGCCGCTGCAGCTTTTACAGCTTCACCGGACTTGACACACTGGCTAATCTTGAAACGCGTCTTTCATAAGCTAAGACACTTTGGCAGACCGACGCATCCGCAAGATGGTTGCATACAGCCCTACCTCTCCGCTATTACAATTTCCTAGTTCGCTACTCAGCAGATAAAATTGGCTTGGGTGTGTCAATTCTTAAGATGTTCTTTAATCCCCCACGCCGCCCTACAAGGTGTGAACAGGCTTCCATGATTATACTATATCTGTATGTATTTATTTATTAATCGAGATTTGTGTTCTTAATAACTCTGCATGGTATTTAAGAATTTTTCTAGTTCTCACGTTTCTTGAGGATCACCCTGAAGTTGAAATCGTCATGCGTTATTTGTATATTCTGACAGCGGCATTTGATTCTTACTTGTTTTTCTGCATTTAAGATTTTACCACTTTGAGACACTTTATTACTTTATATTACATATCAATGAAATCATCATCATTTTATCTCTTATAAATTCATAGATGATGTTTAGGCAACAATATACCTTTTTTGGCGATTCTATAACAATACACAAATATCACAAATTAGCTGTCGATAGTGATCTTTAATCGTACGGTAATGGAAACGTAGTATAGAATCCAGTTGGGCAAGGAGGCGAAAAGCAAGGTTTCGCGCAATCTGCACACTGTTATATCTGCACGATGGTTTCTGTGATGTCGTTTCAGGATCCCTTACCGGCCTTATCACTATTACCGATTGCTATTAACATCATTCAATTAACAAAACTTAGTCATAAAATCTATACTATTGTATTTCAATGAAGCTTCTACCATTGTACTTTTTTTAAAATTCAAACGCCATGAAGTAAGGTATATTGCACCAGAAATATATTCACAACCATTAGGGGCCGTCCATTGACTACGGGAGATCAAAATGGGGTGATGTTATTCCTGGAAAATCTCACCAAACATTAATTGAAGGCAGGAAAATTAAAACACTTCTCGTAATTAATGGTCATCCCCTTAGTTCATAATCC
The DNA here is from genome assembly GCA_033032175.1 of Saturnia japonica. Classification (NCBI taxonomy): domain Eukaryota; kingdom Metazoa; phylum Arthropoda; class Insecta; order Lepidoptera; family Saturniidae; genus Saturnia; species Saturnia japonica. The sequence goes on along the minus strand of CM065311.1, from coordinate 15,774,890 downwards.
TAATCTTTACATATCGTCTTCGTAGTAGTTTAAGGTTTCTATTAGTACTTTTTTAAAATATTAATTTATGTGCATAAAAAACATAAAAAATGTGTATTACGTATACGAGTTAGAAATTGTTTGAATAGCCACATAACATCGAGTGTGACTATCTTCACCACAATAAAACATCGGTTTAGCAAGCAACTTCACAGTGTAGACATTATGTTACTGCGTGTGTATGTATGTATGTGCGTATATGTGTGCGTGCCTCGTAAGAAATCACTCTCATAATTTTTTCATAACGTGTCTAAAGAAGTATACCTACTCCTAACTTTAAAAATAACTAATTGTTTTTTAATTTTAGTATTGTTTGTAGGTTTAACGTTCTGGCCACAATCTCACCTGATGTTAAGTGACGATGTGGCCCAAGATTGTGACAAGCTAAGCCTAATAGATAACTGACTTTCAAGTGCAGATGTCGGAACACACATATAGGTGCTTAGCGACAGATTTTCAACTTAAGGGTGGCTGCTAACCAGGCAGGCATTAAAAAATATCCTACCACCATACTATTGTTTTCATCACGATGTTTTCCTTCACCGAAAGCTCGGGCTCATTGCGGGGATTCGAACTCGTAATACACCACAATAAAATTGGAAAAATATTTTTATATAATACCTACAAAGATTTAAAAACATACGAAATAGAAAGTGAACAAATTTAATTTATATCGAATAAATTTAATTACAGTTTGAATGCTGGAAGCAATCGAATAATTTTGAGCAAGCGACAACACGCTGCGACCGAAATTTGTTTAGGCTCGAACAAGAGGCGAATAATTTCATTTTAACTCGATAAAGCCCGCGCTTCTAACTCAATTTGCTGTAAATAATCGTACAGCCGGGCTTTGTTTGAACATCTCGTAATGTGATTCGCGCCCATCTAATACCAATTTGTAATGATTTTAATGTACAAGCGATGGTTCGGTAGAGGGCACCGCATTGTACACAATGCACATCCCCTTACAGTACTTCCATTGTATTCAAGTATATTATTATAATTGTTGCGAAGTTATTTATTGCTGCGCCACGGGAGATATTTCTAGTAACAAACTCGTTAGCGCTGATCTATTCTTGAGAGTCTTGAGTCTTAACCAATTTAAAAAAATCATTATTTTATTTTTTCTAAATAACTAATGTGTTGAGTCTTTGGCGGTATCTTGAAAGAGATATGTTGTGGTTTTTATTTTTAATTCATTTAGGTACTTATGTAATATTGGTTTTGCGTGATATAGTTTAGTTTTTGTGCATAAGTGAAATGAATTATAAATATAAACTGGAAGCATACATTCTGAAATGCCACAAACAGTCCCTAGAAAGTGTACAAGGGTGCATCATTTTGTTGGGATACTGAAATCGTCATATGACAGGACACTATGTAAAGAAGAAGAAGAACTAATGTGTTCTTAAGTTTTATATTTAAAGTCGCCTTTACTGTTAAATTATCCCTATACATTATTATTTCTCAGAAGGGTTTTTAAAATGTTTTATGTTTTTTTTGTGACAACATTATATTTCCCTTTATTCTTCATCAAAATTAATGATTAAAAGGTGATTTTAAAGCCTGTATTATATTTATAGAAGGTCACTGTCCTACCTACAAATAACAGACCACGAATCGCGTACTACGAATCAATGACTAAGCTATGTGAATAATGCAATGAGACAGTCTCTTCACTCCCTTAAGCTTTATTTTGTACTGTCTACACTGTTAGCCCTATGGGTCCTGGAGCTATACAAGGCTTTGAAAGTCTGCCTGTCCTGCCTGCTTATATAACGATATTTGGTATGCTGCTGATATATTTTTTGGTCGCTGCCAATTTTCAAAATGTAGCCAGATCTAGCTAAAAGGTAGCTAAAGTGGCAACACTGTCAGCTGAGCCGTCAAACTACACCATAAATCGTAGTAAATCATACTATGATTGTATTCACAAGTTAAATACATAGTTACGTAGAAATGCAATATTTAAAATGGCACCTAAATTTAAAAAATCAAGTGACAAATATAGATGAAACAAACTGCATAATGCCAAAGTGCTCCATACATTTTCTTACACCTTAATTACTTTTTAAATATTTTTAATGTCAGTGGCCGGAAATTCCGGAAATATTCAGTGCGCCCTATGAATTACACAAAAATATCTCTGTCTTGTGAAAGAAACATTGTATGTATAAAAGTTTCTATTGTGAATAAAATATTTTTTATTCCCAACTAAAATAAAGAATTTTTATTACAGTGAAATATCTTGTTTTGATCAAATGTGTGTCAAATATTTGAAATTCTATGTTTTCTACTACAGGTTTTAATTATTTGATTTCAACATGATTTTGACCGGTTTGTTTTTTTGTGCATAGTTATAATAAATTTTGAAAGATTGTTTGGCAACTCGCTCACAGTTTTTCTTTGGGTCTTTGCCAAAATTGTACATTTCTTTAGAAAACGTTCCAACGATGTATAAACTATGTTAATGAGATTATAAGCGAACATGTTATTTAATTTTCATGATAACTGGTTTTACTATTAAGGTTTAGTGAATTAATAATAAAGTAAAAAAGAAGAATTTTATAATATAAATTTTTATTTACTTACTCACTTTATAATTTTTATTCCTTACATACATTGGAGGAAAAAAAAAATAGTTCTTTGAATAACTCAATAAAACATATGCATACACTTATTTTATTATTAATCATGTGTAACAACCATGATTATATCATGGGAACAGCAAAAGACGACATTCATCCCAATATTGGAAGCTACGGTAAGCTTCAAATTCAATCGTCGATACGTTAAACTTGTTAATCCGACTCTCTTTGGAACACTGCATGCTGTCTCGCCATATGCCGTCTACCGACAAAGGTTTCTACAAAAATTCGACACAATACAAACTAAATCCTATATTGTGTTGTATTTAATGACATTCACAATTTTACTGGGGAACGTCAACATTTCAATACAGCTGGTGTGACAAAACTTTATTGTTATAAGGTTACGTTTAATATTTGTAATATAAAACTAAGTCTTTAGTCCAGGGACTTAAAGTTTAGGATTATTGGCAAATGTTGGTGTTTGATATTAATAAATAGTTGACGCTAAAAGTTGTACTAATATAAATACTACTTGTACTAATTAAAAATTTTATTTATTTTTGTAACAATGTTTATTAAAATTTTCTGATTCGATCACACAGAGGAACTTCGAGCATAGCACTCTTCACTGCCCATAGGTAGCGACCACATCTCAGCGCCATATGTAATCACTTTCGTCTTGAGACACGGCGATATCTTGGACCAGAAGATGTTACGTAGCTTTCCAAACGCAACCCAGCCGAAATGGATTCGACCATTGACCTTTTCTCGAAATTGGATCTACTGATATTTGAAGATATACGCAGAAGAAACAAAATCACGGACATATGCCTAAGAATAGTTAAAGTTAAGAGTCAGTGCAGCACATCACTCGTACAACGAATGGCCGATGGTACAGTTGACTTCTCGTGTGGCGGTCACGTACTGGAAAACGCAGCGTGGACGCAACCCGTCACAGGGTGGACCGAAAATCTGATGATGCGGGCGACACAGGATCGGTCGTTGAGACGATCGTTGGGGAGGTCTATGTCCACAGACATACGGCTGAAATGATGATGTATTAAAAATAGATACTATATACTTTTGCATTTTATACTGTCTATAACTCTTGTACAGATGTAAAGTTTGTGAGTTTCATGGAAGGAAGAAGCGAATGGCATATTCTACATTTTATTCTTATATGTTATATTGTTGTAATGATACAATTCTAAAAATTCTATCACTAATAGGAAGAAAAATTATCCCTGTGTGGTAGTATTATATTATTTAATAGTTTTAAGTTCCATGTTGTAATTAAAGCGAATGAAGTCCCGGTGGATGTTAGTATTATATCAAATCTCTGGGATATAATGAAAAATATTAGAACTATTCCTTAATAAAATATTTAAATAGTTCTGTTTATTTGCCAAAGCTGTTATCGGTGAAAATAAAATTGCTAGTTTACATAAACTATTTTGAATCTCTGAGAATAAATGATATATATTATCACTGGAATTTAAGTCACAAGTAGAAAAAAAGTAAACGACAGGAGGAGTCCGTGACTCCGTGAGATACAACTCGTAATTAAATATTTAACGACATTATAAATTTTATGACGTGTCTACAAACGACCAACATTCCGCCGCGCTGGGAACATTTTGCAAATTGTTGTTTTAAGACAATGTTCTTTACTGTATATTAGACCTTCGACGTTGTTCTTTTTTTACAAAGTTTATTTGTTTCAATCACATCATAAGCGAATTTATAATCTTGCCTAGTTAACACTATCAAGTAAAAATCTATTACCGATCACTTCTCGATGTGTTGAACAAATTTCACAGAGCAAATTTCCTTTCCAACTTTAGCGTTCTATCAAGCACATATTCTATCACACAGACTATCACTTTCGGTTGATAACTAGTGGGGTCGTACTAACTTAATCTACTAGTTAGGAGATCGTAGGCCGTGGTGTACGGACCTAATCATCTACCACTTGTTGAGGTAATTTCATAAATAAATAAATCGGCATGTTGATCACTATATCGTTTTATTTACTTGGTATATAATAATTGTATTATATGGATTAAATCAATTTTTTATCGTATTCTCTTGTGGACAGTTAGAAAATAATCTTTGAAAGGAATTCGAATTGCATTTTATATTAATTGTCGTATCTAAGTGGCTAGTTGAAAGTAGTAACGATCGAGGCGCCACACTAGCAACCGCCTGCAACTTCTTTCGCGTTAATCTATCTATACAAATAAATAAAATTAAAGTGCCTGTTATAATATGCAAATAACAGCTTTATACTATTTTACTAAGTGCATATGAAATTATATACGGTACTTATAAAAAAAAACTTTTTTTATGTTTCTTTTTCTGATTGTTCCGACTAACCTCGGAAACTATTGGGTCGATTTTGTTGCGACTTTCACTGGCAGATAGATAATTTTGTAGGAAGTAACTTTGAAACTTATAAACATAGAAATATTAGGGTTCCGCGGAAATAAATATAACCGGTAATGGTGAATCACTTCAGGCGCTTAAATGGCTTACGCTGAGTAAACTATAAGATATATATGAAATTAATGTAATATATAATGTACTATATAATATATAATAAATTCAGCGAGAGCATATGTCTATCTTCTAAGGTCACCCACAATAAGCATATAACCGAAAGAGGGAGCAGCACCATTCACACGTATGCAAGATCAACGGCATTCTGTTGTAGTCCACGCCAACGAAGTCGCAGGCACAGCTAATATGTATATAAAAATGTATGTACATTATAATATATGTATATGAAACCAGTCCGCAGATTTAATTTGCAGAAATAAGATACGTATACTGTTACGCATAATTACTGGAATAACCTACACATCATCATAATCGAATACATCATGTCCGTGGCTAGTACCCCATAAATCACACGGATCCTGAAGGCATTATAATTCGAATAAATTTGACTGGGCGGTATCTTTCACTGGCAGGGTTTTCACTTTCCTACATTTCGTGTAAATCTGACCCTCGGCAAGACACGGCTATAGACCCTCGAATATAAATCACTTTAATAACGAACGCATCCCTGTTATACAATTTTGTGAAGCTTACGTAATTTTTTGTGAAGTTTAATCGAGAATGTAGGTAGGTAAGTATACGAAAAATGAGGTAATTTGTTTTTTGCTTGAATTATGAACAACGGTTACTTGGGCTTGTTACTTCCTGGATTTATTAGTCTTTATTCAAACCGTATTACGATGAGCATTGGAGTAATTCGTATTTATATACATTTATGTAACATGGTCGGAGCTTTTCTTTACAGTATCACACTAGCTGTGCCCGCGGCTTCGCTAGCGTAGACTACAGAATGCCGGTATCTAACATCAGCTATTTGCCAGTGAAAGTCCCGTCAAAATCGATAGCACCGTTTCGGAGACAAAATGAAAAAAAATGGTGTTTTGTTATAAATATCGTACCTATATATTTTCTTAAAGCATTTAGTTAAAAGCTGTTATTTGGACATTACAAACAGACACTTCAATTCTATTAATTGTATAGATTAAAGTAATGGATTTTTTTCGAACTGACTATAACCGATAAGGCTATAAGGCCTTAAGGTCCCTGGAGCCTTAGAGGCTTTGATAGTTCCACCGAGCTTGGATATGATGGGTGCCTGATTGTAAGCACAGTACAATCCAAAAACGGCGGTGACCACAGAGTTTGAAAATCTATCGCCTAGTGAATCTCTATGAGAGGCTTCTCACCATGTGCATGGTGGTTGCGATCCTGTCGGTTTCTACACTCATATTTTCTGAAATCTAAAACTACTAACAGAATTAAACTACTATCAAATGTACAATTTCTAATGCATTATTAACAATTCTTATAGCATCTCATTTATAGTATGATGTATGTTTCCCGTCCAAAAAATTTGATCAGAATCAGTTGAGAATTGATGAAAATTAGACTTTTTGAATTACTTTATTTTTAATTCTAGATGTAATATTGACAATTCTTATAGCCCATTAATTATGTAAATAGTTACACTTCCCGTGTATAAAATTTCATCAAAATCGGTTAAGAATAAATGAAATTTAAAATTTTTGATTTAAAAAAAAAATTACAGTTCCCATAAGTGTTATTGAAAGTTCTCATTACTTATCATTCATGGAATGACTTAAACTTCCCGTGTACATATTATGTCTATTGATATTACGTTAATCGAATTATCGAAAATAATTTTTTTTTTTAATTTTTTTTCATTATCTAAAAGTAATATTGAACTTTCTGATGATATAACAATCCCGTGTACAAAAGTTCACAAGAATCGGTCAAGCCGTTTTTGAGTTAAATCCGGACTTACAAACAGACAGACAGACGGACAAAAAAAAAATTAATGGCATATTCGTGATTAGTGTCGTTCATATAATATTCGTATCGGGAAATTTTGGAAAAATATTAAAAGTACAGACAGGACTACAGATTTATTAATATAGGTAGAGTTAGATGAATAAATTTAAAACGGGTGAAATCATAGGTCATAGCTAGTATACTGTAGTATTCAGTGGGTATGTGTATAATATTATCATATAAAAATAATAAATTCATGAAATAGGAAATTCCTGTCTTCAAAAACTTTCTATTACTTTTCCATATACAGCTAAGAGCTCTTGGGGCCGACTGAAGACGCACTACGTCTTGTATATTGCCAGTAATATGTCAGCGAATTTGCGTATTGGATCCCTTTTTCAGAGTACGTAGGCATCTTCTTTTACTTATAGCTTGATTCGTTCCTCTTTGGAATAAATAATTTATTTTTAATGCAGACATATTTACGTAATTACGAAGATACGTATTTTAAGGTAAAACTTTTACAGTACAAAATTAACTTTATTAATAAAAATTATATTTATCTCAAATGTCTTGAGTCTTAATTTTGTCATTGTTTTATATAAGTAATTATCTAATATAATTCTTGTATAGGTATCCTTATTTATATATTCGTAGGAATATAATATAATATTATTTAATTGATTTCTTGGAAATGACGAATTTCTTATTTTCTTGCCGCCTCTTCTCGATGACTGGGATGCTGTACTGTGTGGTAGTGTTCTGACATTCATAAGTACCTTCTTAGGGTTATTATTTATTTTGATTTTGGCTCTAACGGTTTTTATGTATATTTTTGTATTTATATAATGTTTGTGATAGGTGTTTTTTGCAAGACTCCGAAAGAAGCTCTCTCGCATATAATATATTAATATTGTAATTATATTTTTGCAACCTGAATAAACAATTAATTGCAAACCTGTGTTCACTCACTTTTTAAGGCACACACCACATTTTTCTTTTAAATTGTAATTGTTATAAATATTTGCGCTTTAACCTGTGTAATGTCTGGTTTGTGAACCAATTAAAAAAAAGATAAAAATGATAGGGGCTTATCTGAGTATCCATTAAATATGACTTTTTTCGATGTTTCGTTGTTTTACCAAAGAAGCGATATATTTTAGTCATAAACAGACCGAATTCTTTTAATATAAGGGATATGTTTTACGTGTAGGTTACGGTGTCAGATGCACACAAATTGTGAACATTACCCATATATCTAACCGGAGTCCGGACCCTCGCGTCGCCTGCTTTGCATACGTATTGCATTGCTTGGCGCCATTCGAAAACTCCCACACTCGTCCGGTATGTTCTCAACTGTTGTTTATCATTCCCGGCTTCTCTCTATAAGTTTATGTCACATTTAGAAAAATGTAAAGAGAAAAAGTAGACCCGACTACGACAGTTTGTTTATTTTAAAATACTATCATAAAATAATGGTCTTGTTTACGTTATGGGTTACTTTTCAAATGTTAACGGTATGTATTCAGTTTTTTATACTACAAAGTTGACAAAGAAGCATACGACCAGCCTGAGCCTGGTAAGCGGCTACCTTAGCCTATGGATGCTTGTAATACCATAGGTATCACGAGAACCTTGCCGACCTTGAACGCCCCTACTCATGGAGCTCTGGAAACCCTAGGTACTCACCGCAGTAATATAACATAAGGTTATTTGGATGCAATCTTCTGTATCCATTAGTACCCACTAGTCGGGCTGCCCCAAGTGGAGAGAAATCTCCAAAAAAATTTTAATTATTCGAAAAATTCGATGATCCTGTGGACTTCGAATCGATGTTCTACCGGTCTAAATCATTCAACCACCATCCATATTACACATACTATATTTACTACTAGCTGTGCCCCACGGTTTCACCCGTGTTAATTTTATACGACAAACATCGCCAACGCACCCGTGTGGGTATTTTTTTATACTTTGTGTAAAACTATCTATATTTTTATGAGGAATAAATTAATTTTTCAAATTATAATATAGCCTATGTTACATGCTGATACTCTAGCTTTATATTGACGAAAGAATGTTTAAAATCGGTACAGTAATTTTTGAGTTTATTTATTTTATTTTATTTATTTCAATTAGGACGGCCAGTGGCCAACACACCAATATATTAAGTCTATATATATAATAAAGATACAATTTTAAGTGCATTGACCTTTTAAGGCTGCCACAGCATGCATTTTTATATAGTTGACAGTAAGTGAAAAGTACAAAACAAAAATAAAAATATACTAACAGATATAATTATGCCTATAAAAATAATAATTGTGCGATCAATGACAATTCAACAACCAACTATAAAATCAATATTATACATTTGAAAAACATTTAACAAAATCAAACTTAAATTAAATAAAAAAATGTCAATAAAGCAAATAACAATAAGAAAATACGATATTTCACAAATTCAAAGCAAAATAAAAACAAATCAGAAGTTCCACTGTACATACCTCAACAGCACTAAAGCATTTTCTTTAAATTTTTATCCATTACAAACAAAAAATCAAATCTTTCCTCTTTATTATATTGGTATAGATTTTGAATTTGAATCAGCTGACGGTGAAGGAATACATCGTAAAGAAACATGAAGTGTGAGAAATACTCTTGTAGTACCACTGTATGTCGGAAATGCGGATTTTTAGGCGTTTGAAATTCCCAATACGTTGTGGCAAGGGTGGAAACGATAATTAATATCGATAATTATCTCGACATTTATCGTGATAAACATAGGTTGATAATTCGGATTCGGAACATGCGGTTCTCTCACCCACTCCGACGTTCACGTGGCGGCTTTTCTTTATTGCCTTAGTAGATGGTTAAATTTATTCTATTTTCGAAATTATGAACCAAAAATAAATAAAATATTACCTTGAATGTTAAATGTGTATAATTTATTCTTTTAACCTAAACTATGATATGCAAATAACCAAATACCATCAAATATCTATACAAGGATTGCTAAGTTTATATCAGTTTCATAATTATCAGATAATTAGTTTAATAATTAAGCGAGGTCATTAAGCCCGTATCTTCTATTGAGAAGAGCCATTTGACCAGCAGTGGGAATTAAGTTAATTATTAGTTATTAAGTTAAGTTAATTAAGTTAAGTCATTATGTAGGATCCAGAATGATCTGAATAATTCGTCAAAAATAAAATCTTGATTTTCAATATGTTGCAAAATTGTACCTACTATCACACGAAAATACAAAATGTTAGCAGTATAAACGGTTTCTTTTTAATGTGTTAGTACAATTAAGACCGTTATTTAGTCATAAAAATAACATCTTAAACATCGTTCGAAGTCTCACATGTGTTGATACTGATCAGATTAATTATAGTGTCAGAAGAAATGAATAACTTACACGGTTCAACTAATAAATCATCTAGAGCTTTGGAGAGAAAACTTTCATATATTTAAATTAGTATGATACATACATAAAATTTTTGATCACAGAATATACACTTATCCTAAAGACGTAAAATATATGGGGATCATCTATGTCTATATTATTATTATATAGAGGTAAAGTCAGTTTGTTTGTAGGAAAACTTCTTACCTAAATACTGATAAGATGCTAAAAATATTTCACTATACTATTTCCATTTCTTTATTTTCTCGATGACAGTTCTAATTTGATAGTGTTGTGACCAAATAAGTAATGATATCGATCGCATATGTCGGTGTCGATGACGATTCATCAGATTTTGATTAAAATTAATAAATAAAAATTACCTGTCGTTATAATTATTTCGTTTCATTGCCGAGTACCTACCTATACCTACTTATTTTACAAAAGCTTCGAAAATTTTGAAGAAGTTGGCATTATCAATCAAGAATTAATACGTGTAACATCTTGTAATGAAATATAATATTAGTTAATAAATTTGTACAAAAGTATCCGGCAGTAGTTTAGTTTCTTACATTTTGTAAAAAAATATCGTGTCTGTTATCGTCTTACGTTTATCGATATAGCTCCATCCCTATCAGTTTCTCCGACTCTGGTATAACCTTGTACGTGTGTAAACGTCATATTTTTATAAAATAATGCATACATAATGTAAAAAAGACGCTCGTTCAAGTTTTTACAGGAGCTGTTATCGAGAAAATAAAGAAATGGAAATGGTATAATAAGGCTATGTTTTTTTCTTATTAATTTTCACATTGCCATTAACACCTATGTGAACCTGGCACCCGACTTTGCAAAAAAAATAATTTGATGTTACCATTCGATAGTGCTTCGTTTGTACCCGTTTGTACCACTTTCATTTTCGTTTGTACCTCAAACTGAAAAAAGTTATTGCGTTTTCAAAATTTGACCAGCACCCCACTTTGAGATATCAAAATTATGCTAACGGATTCTGATTCTAAATTGCTTGTACACGTTTGTACCTCCTTTAATTTTTGTTTATCTCCAAAGCCAAAAAAGTTACAGGGTGTTCAAAATTAAGAAAATTATAACAGGCTTATTTTACAAAATATAGAAAATCTGTAAACGGCGTTTGTCGTGCAATAGTTTTTGCCTTCAGGAAACGCTTTCAATAATTAAAATATTCCAAAAAATAAGAAAATAAACGCACTTTAAAAATATTTGTGAAAAGTGCTGAATTTAGTCAATTCTAAACATTTCGTAAAAATCTAAATAGAAGTCGTCGTGCAATCGTTTATACCCCTAGAAAACACTTTGAACATTGAGAATATCACATTAGAAAAGAAAATAAATGCACCTGAAATTTTTCATACAGATGAATTTTCTTAATTTTCAAAATTTCGCCTATCTTTAAACAAGAATTGTCGTGCAATCGTTTGTACCCATTTGAACCTTTTTCATTTTCGTTTTTAACCCAAACTGAAAAAAGTTACTGCATTTCCAAAATTTGACCCGCACCCCAATTTGAGTTATCAAAATTATACCAACGGATTCAGATTCCACTTAGCTTGCACACGTTTGTACCTCTTTTAATTTTTGCCTATCTTAAAACACAAAAAAGTTACAGAACTTTAAAAAAAATCAAAATTATAAGAGATTTAATTTACAATATATAGAAAGTCTATGTACTGAGTCCGTCGTGCAATCGTTTGTACCCCTAGAAAACACTTTGAAATTTGAGAATATCTCAATAGAAAAGAAAATAACCGCATTTGAAATTTTCATATAGTAGAATAGAATTTTCTCAATTTTCAACAATTCGCCAATTTCTTAAAAAGAAATCGTCGTGCAATCGTTTGTACCCCTAGGAAAAACTTGGACATTTGAGGATATCTCAAAAGAAAAGAAAATAATCGCACCTGAAATTTTCGTAAAATTGAATTTTCTCAATTTTCTAAATTTTAACAAACTTTAAACAGGAATCGTCGTGCAATCGTTTGTACCCGCAGGAAATGCTTTGAATCTCGAAAATATCTCAAAGGATAAGAAAATAAACGCACTTTAAAAGTGTTTATGAAATAGGGCTGGATTCAGTCAATTCTCAAAATTTCACAAAACTGTAAACGGGAATCGTTGTGCAATCGTTTGTACCCCTAGGCAAAACTTGGACATTCGAGAATATCAACAGGAACAGTCGTGCAATCGTTTGTACCCGCAGGAAATGCTTTGAATCTCGAAAATATCTCAAAGGATAAGAAAATAAACGCACTATAAAAGTGTTTATGAAATAGGGCTGGATTCAGTCAATTCTCAAAATTTCACAAAACTGTAAACGGGAATCGTTGTGCAATCGTTTGTACCCCTAGGCAAAACTTGGACATTTGAAAATATCTCCTAAGAAAAGAAAATAATCGCACCTGAAATTTTTCATACAGATGAATTTTCATAATTTTCAAAATTTCGCCTATCTTTAAACAAGAATTGTCGTGCAATCGTTTGTACCCATTTGAACCTTTTTCATTTTCGTTTTTAACCCAAACTGAAAAAAGTTATTGCATTTCCAAAATTTGACCCGCACCCCACTTTGAGTTATCAAAATTATACCAACGGATTCAGATTCCACTTAGCTTGCACACGTTTGTACCTCTTTTAATTTTTGCCTATCTTAAAACACAAAAAAGTTACAGGACTTTAAAAAAAATCAAAATTATAAGAGATTTAATTTACAATATATAGAAACTCTATGTACTGAGTCCGTCGTGCAATCGTTTGTACCCCTAGAAAACACTTTGAAATTTGAGAATATCTCAATAGAAAAGAAAATAACCGCATTTGAAATTTTCATATAGTAGAATAGAATTTTCTCAATTTTCAACAATTCGCCAATTTCTTAAAAAGAAATCGTCGTGCAATCGTTTGTACCCCTAGGAAAAACTTGGACATTTGAGGATATCTCAAAAGAAAAGAAAATAATCGCACCTGAAATTTTCGTAAAATTGAATTTTCTCAATTTTCTAAATTTTAACAAACTTTAAACAGGAATCGTCGTGCAATCGTTTGTACCCGCAGGAAATGCTTTGAATCTCGAAAATATCTCAAAGGATAAGAAAATAAACGCACTTTAAAAGTGTTTATGAAATAGGGCTGGATTCAGTCAATTCTCAAAATTTCACAAAACTGTAAACGGGAATCGTTGTGCAATCGTTTGTACCCCTAGGCAAAACTTGGACATTCGAGAATATCTAATAAGAAAAGAAAATAATCGCACCTGAAATTTTCGTAAAATTGAATTTTCTCAATTTTATAAAATTTCAACAAACTTTAAATAGGAATCGTCGTGCAATCGTTTGTACCCGCAGGAAATGCTTTGAATCTCGAAAATATCTCAAATGATAAGAAAATAAACGCACTTTAAAAGTGTTTATGAAATAGGGCTGGATTCAGTCAATTCTCAAAATTTCACAAAACTGTAAACGGGAATCGTTGTGCAATCGTTTGTACCCCTAAACAAAACTTGGACATTCGAGAATATCTCATAAGAAAAGAAAATAATCGAACCTGAAATTTTCGTAAAATGGAATTTTCTCAATTTTCAAAATTTCCACAAACTTTAAACAGGAATCGTCGTGCAATCGTTTGTACCCGCAGGAAATGCTTTGAATCTCGAAAATATCTCAAAGGATAAGAAAATAAATGCACTTTAAAAGTGTTTATGAAATAGAGCTGGATTAAGTCAATTCTCAAAATTTCACAAAACTGTAAACGGGAATCGTTGTGCAATCGTTTGTACCCCTAGGCAAAACTTGGACATTCGAGAATATCTCATAAGAAAAGAAAATAATCGCACCTGAAATTTTCGTAAAATTGAATTTTCTCAATTTTCTAAATTTCAACAAACTTTAAACAGGAATCGTCGTGCAATCGTTTGTACCCCTAGAAAACACTTTGAAATTTGAGAATATCTCAATAGAAAAGAAAATAAACGCACTTTAAAAGTGTTTATGAAATAGGGCTGGATTAAGTCAATTCTCAAAATTTCACAAAACTGTAAACGGGAATCGTTGTGCAATCGTTTGTATCCCTAGGCAAAACTTGGACAATCGAGAATATCTCATAAGAAAAGAAAATAATCGCACCTGAAATTTTCATAAAATTGATTTTTCTCAATTTCCAAAATTTCAACAAACTTTAAACAGGAATCGTCGTGCAATCGTTTGTACCCATTTGAACCTTTTTCATTTTCGTTTTTAACCCAAACTGAAAAAAGTTATTGCATTTCCAAAATTTGACCCGCACCCCACTTTCAGTTATCAAAATTATACCAACGGATTCAGATTCCACTTAGCTTGTACACGTTTGTACCTCTTTTAATTTTTGCCTATCTTAAAACACAAAAAAGTTACAGGACTTTAAAAAAAAACAAAATTATAAGATATTGAATTTACAATATATAGAAAGACAGTGTACTGAGATCGTCGTGCAATCGTTTGTACCCGTAGAAAACACTTTGAAATTTGAGAATATCTCAATAGAAAAGAAAATAACCGCATTTGAAATTTTCAAAAAGTAGAATAGAATTTTCTCAATTTTCAACAATTCGCCAATTTCTTAAATAGAAATTGCCGTGCAATCGTTTGTACCCCTAGGAAAAACTTGGCCATTTGAGAATACCTCAAAAGAAAAGAAAATAATCGCTCCTGAAATTTTCGTAAAATTGAATTTTCTCAATTTTCAAAATTTCAACAAACTTTAAACAGGAATCGTCGTGCAATCGTTTGTACCCGCAGGAAATGCTTTGAATGTTGAAAATATCACAAAGGATAAGAAAATAAACGCACTTTAAAAGTGTTTATGAAATAGGGCTGGATTCAGTCAATTCTCAAAATTTCACAAAACTGTAAACGGGAATCGTTGTGCAATTGTTTGTACCCCTAGGCAGAACTTGGACATTCGAGAATATCTCATAAGAAAAGAAAATAATCGCACCTGAAATTTTCGTAAAATTGAATTTTCTCAATTTTCTAAATTTCAACAAACTTTAAACAGGAATCGTCGTGCAATCGTTTGTACCCCTAGAAAACACTTTGAAATTTGAGAATATCTCAATAGAAAAGAAAATAAACGCACTTTAAAAGTGTTTATGAAATAGGGCTGGATTAAGTCAATTCTCAAAATTTCACAAAACTGTAAACGGGAATCATTGTGCAATTGTTTGTACCCCTAGGCAGAACTTGGACATTCGAGAATATCTCATAAGAAAAGAAAATAATCGCACCTGAAATTTTCGTAAAATTGAATTTTCTCAATTTTCTAAATTTCAACAAACTAACAAACTTTCAACAGGAATCGTCGTGCAATCGTTTGTACCCGCAGGAAATGCTTTGAATCTCGAAAATATCTCAAAGGATAAGAAAATAAACGCACTTTAAAAGTGTTTATGAAATAGGGCTGGATTCAGTCAATTCTCAAAATTTCACAAAACTGTAAACGGGAATCATTGTGTAATCGTTTGTACCCCAAGGCAAAACTTGGACATTCGAGAATATCTCATAAGAAAAGAAAATAATCGCACCTGAAATTTTCGAAAAATTGAATTTTCTCAATTTTCAAATTTTCAACAAACTTTCAACAGGAATCGTCGTGCAATCGTTTGTACCCGCAGGAAATGCTTTGAATCTCGAAAATATCTCAAAGGATAAGAAAATAAACTTGCACTTTAAAAGTGTTTATGAAATAGGGCTGGATTCAGTCAATTCTCAAAATTTCACAAAACTGTAAACGGGAATCATTGTGTAATCGTTTGTACCCCTAAGGCAAAACTTGGACATTCGAGAATATCTCATAAGAAAAGAAAATAATCGCACCTGAAATTTTCGAAAAATTGAATTTTCTCAATTTTCAAATTTTCAACAAACTTTCAACAGGAATCGTCGTGCAATCGTTTGTACCCGCAGGAAATGCTTTGAATCTCGAAAATATCTCAAAGGATAAGAAAATAAATGCACTTTAAAAGTGTTTATGAAATAGGGCTGGATTCAGTCAATTCTCAAAATTTCACAAAACTGTAAACGGGAATCATTGTGTAATCGTTTGTACCCCTAAGGCAAAACTTGGACATTCGAGAATATCTCATAAGAAAAGAAAATAATAGCACCTGAAATTTTCGAAAATTGAATTTTCTCAATTTTCAAAATTTCAACAAACTTTAAACAGGAATCGTCGTGCAATCGTTTGTACCCGAGAAATCTTTGAATTTCGAAAATATCTCAAAGAAAGAAAATAAATGCATTTAAAATTTTAGAAATAGGGCTGGATTATCAATTTCAACAATTCCACAAACTGTAAACGTGAATCGTTGTGCAATCGTTTGTACAACCTAGGCAAAAACTTGGATAAAAAAAACAAATTTGAGAATATTCTCAATATAGAAAAGAAAATAATAGCATCCTGAAATTTTCCGTAAAAATTTGAAATTTATTCTCAATAAAAAATATCCATTAAATTTTCAACAAACTTTAGAACAGGAATCGTCGTGCAATCGTTTGTACCCATTGAATTTTTCATTGTGAATCGTTTGTACCCTAGGAAAAATTGAATTTAATACTCAAAGAATTTAAAATATGTCTGAAATTTCGTAATATTAGAATTTCCAATTTTCAAAATTTCAAAAACTTTAAACGGAATCGTGTGCAATCTGTTTGTACCCCTAGGAAATCTTTGAATTTGAAATATCTCATAGAAAAGAAAATAAACGCACTTTAAAAGTGTTTAGAAATAGGATTCATCAATTCTAAAATTTCAACAAAACTGTAAACGGGAATCGTCGTGCAATCGTTTGTACCCCTAGAAAACACTTTGAAATTTGAGAATATCTCAATAGAAAAGAAAATAACGCACTTTGAAATTTTCAGTAAATATTGAATTTTTCTCAATTTTCAAAATTTCAACAAACTTTAAACAGGAATCGTCGTGCAATCGTTTGTACCCCTAGGAAAAACTTGGACATTTGAGAATATCTCAAAGAAAAGAAAAATAATCGCACCTGAAATTTTCGTAAAATTGAATTTCTCAATTTTCAAAATTTCAACAAACTTTAAACAGGAATCTGTCGTGCAATCGTTTGTACCCCTAGGAAATCTTTGAAATTGAGAATATCTCATAAGAAAAGAAAATAAACGCACTTTAAAAGTGTTTTGAAATAGGGCTGGATTCAGTCAATTCTCAAAATTTCACAAAACTGTAAACGGGAATCGTTGTGCAATCGTTTGTACCCCTAGGCAAAACTTGGACATTCGAGAATATCTCATAAGAAAAGAAAATAATCGCACCTGAAATTTTCATAAAATTGATTTTTCTCAATTTCCAAAATTTCAACAAACTTTAAACAGGAATCGTCGTGCAATCGTTTGTACCCATTTGAACCTTTTTCATTTTCGTTTTTAACCCAAACTGAAAAAAGTTATTGCATTTCCAAAATTTGACCCGCACCCCACTTTCAGTTATCAAAATTATACCAACGGATTCAGATTCCACTTAGCTTGTACACGTTTGTACCTCTTTTAATTTTTGCCTATCTTAAAACACAAAAAAGTTACAGGACTTTAAAAAAAAAACAAAATTATAAGATATTGAATTTACAATATATAGAAAGACAGTGTACTGAGATCGTCGTGCAATCGTTTGTACCCGTAGAAAACACTTTGAAATTTGAGAATATCTCAATAGAAAAGAAAATAACCGCATTTGAAATTTTCAAAAAGTAGAATAGAATTTTCTCAATTTTCAACAATTCGCCAATTTCTTAAATAGAAATTGCCGTGCAATCGTTTGTACCCCTAGGAAAAACTTGGCCATTTGAGAATACCTCAAAAGAAAAGAAAATAATCGCTCCTGAAATTTTCGTAAAATTGAATTTTCTCAATTTTCAAAATTTCAACAAACTTTAAACAGGAATCGTCGTGCAATCGTTTGTACCCGCAGGAAATGCTTTGAATGTTGAAAATATCACAAAGGATAAGAAAATAAACGCACTTTAAAAGTGTTTATGAAATAGGGCTGGATTCAGTCAATTCTCAAAATTTCACAAAACTGTAAACGGGAATCGTTGTGCAATCGTTTGTACCCCTAGGCAAAACTTGGACATTCGAGAATATCTCATAAGAAAAGAAAATAATCGCACCTGAAATTTTCGTAAAATGGAATTTTCTCAATTTTCAAAATTTCCACAAACTTTAAACAGGAATCGTCGTGCAATCGTTTGTACCCGCAGGAAATGCTTTGAATGTTGAAAATATCTCAAAGGATAAGAAAATAAACGCACTTTAAAAGTGTTTATGAAATAGGGCTGGATTCAGTCAATTCTCAAAATTTCACAAAACTGTAAACGGGAATCGTTGTGCAATCGTTTGTACCCCTAGGCAAAACTTGGACATTCGAGAATATCTCATAAGAAAAGAAAATAATCGCACCTGAAATTTTCGTAAAATTGAATTTTCTCCATTTTCAAAATTTCAACAAACTTTAAACAGGAATCGTCATGCAATCGTGTGGAACCTTAGGAAACTTATATTAAAACATTATTTAATAAGTAAATTTATTATAATTTGATGCATTTAAAGGTTTAACCAAACATTACTTACTCGGAACGATGATGTATCGGCCTTGTTCCGTTTTGGAGTGTTTTCCACTTTCAGGTTGAATCCTTAGCGTTATATAAATGTAGATAAATTAAGTAGAATTTTGGGTGCGTACTAAATTTACTATCGATATCAGAATACACTTATAACCGAGGGGGATGACTGCTTACCATCAGATACAGATGATTTCAATAATAACTACTAACAGCCCCGTTTTAGACCTACAAGCTACACTAAACGAAGAACACGATATGGTCACTTCCGTTCAACAAAACTTCGAACAAAGTAGTACAATAAATAAAGTCACATTAGAACAAAAAAAGAATATTGTAGACACTTTCCAGAATACGATAGAAAAATAAATATACCAACTGTTTTATTAGGTCTATGTGGTCTGCTTCTATTTATCTTAATAGTCCTATTTACCTAGTATTTCCTGTATTATTTTCGTGTATATTATATATTTGTTTATTGTCAAATTTCCAGGGCATCGGTTAGGTTAATATATTTTTCTTTGCATAGACCATTTATAATACGATCACTTTATTTTAATATAGAATTTCATATAATTTTATCATATTTAATTATAATACATTGTTTCTTTACAATGGTCTGTCAACATGCCAATTTTTGTTACGTCTGATAGTTTAAGGACATATGCAAAGATAAAAATATGTTTTCTTAATCATAGGTTTTAATTATTTACCTATAATTCTACTATTCAAAAACATTTTTGTAATTTCAAACGATTATCAATATACGATAGACTTTTGAATAGTAAAAACTGATATTTTTTGAAATATTCGAAAATAGTATAATCATCGATATTTATATATTTTATTTGGTAAAGTTATTACCAACAATAATAATTTTAAAAGTACCAAACGAATATAGGAGTCGGAAGTCTCATTCCGAGCTATTTATTAAATGCATTATTTAATTCTATTTTCATGGAATCAATTTCACTTGTGAGAATTATTGTTCCTGCATCGAGCCTGCTCAACGCCGAATATTTAGGGCGCCGCAACACTAAGCCGACCACTCGGGTAGCCGCCGCCAGGGTGGCGGTTTCTGCCCTCAACCTACATTGCGTTGATTGTACTGATTGATACCTGACGTAGCAGCTATGGCGTTGGATCTTGGTTCATATCCTTTAAATCAAACACTGTCTCGTGAAGTGTTAATTTTTTATATGAGACCTTCAATATTGGACTGTAAGATTTTATAAAATTACTAGTCGTTACCCCCCCGCCCGCTTTGCTGGGCGTATAATACGGTTGTATTCTTAAATCTAGATTTGAAATTTGGTAGCAATATTTCTTTTACCACGTAGATACCAGCTACAAAATATATAGACACTAAAAATTTTAAATTAATTAGTTTCGAAAATCACAAAGAAAGTTCATGATCCACTTTAATTAACAAAGCCCTTCAACTTTTTAACTTCATTTTAAACGCTAAATCTTAATTCTCTGCGAATATCCTGTTGAGAGTTCATAGTTTCATTATTTATAAAAGAAATTCACATCAAATGTTGAACAATTATTCGACCACATTTTTTTTTTACACAGATTTCCGCATCACCGTAGAGGTACTGTGTCGTATGATGCGTTCCCATTATTTAACATGGCGGGATCCCCAAGAGGCCTACACCATGTGAATGGTAATAAGCGACCCATCTTTAAAAAGTTATTTTTGATATTGTTTTTCTACCAAAACATATTTCTTATCTCTAATATGCTACTTACATTTTTTTTTTGATAAAACATAATATTTCTATCCATATACGGATATGGTCCATATCTATATGGATATTACTATCCATGTATGTAGTCTATCTCGCTATTCACAACAGTTAATGAGGAATAAATTTTGTATTTCTTTCTATTTTTACAATTACATTATTATTATATTCATAATTATTGCATAATTTTTATTACGTAATGGCGAGGTAGACTAAACATTGTATATAAACCTAAAACTTTTAATGTTCTTATATTTTTCTATCTTGGCAATGATTAAATCAATTACCTCGTAATAATCTTTGTTATTTTTAAGATGAAAATAGCAATGTTTATGAACTAATTTCTTCTATAACAAATTCAAATATAAAAAAAAATAAGATACATTGTTTTAGTTTAGTTTGCGGTAGGAAGTGAAGGACGTCGTGTTTAAGTGCTAAGAGTATTTATTAAGAAAATGTCGAAAAATAGTCAAGAAGTTTCGTTAAATGACATCTATAAGAAGATTGCAGCACTGAGTACTAAGATCGCGTCTCAGTCTGCGCTCATAGAGACACAAAGCGTCAAAATTCAAGAACAACAACAATTACTTCAAAATTGTCCAGATGTGATTAATGACCAAAAGAGGGTTGTCGAAGAAATACTAATGAAAGTAGACAGATTAACGTCAACTATATTTTCACCGCAAAAAGAGATCGCAGCATGCGCGTCTACTATGCGAATTCCTACTAGCGTGAGCGAAAACGAAGTAATATCCACAGTGTCTGTTACAACTGTGCAAGATAAGAAGAACGTGCGCTTCCGCAAAACAATCGAGCGAACGAAACCAAAGGCAGCGCCAATTGTGTACGAGCGTCAGCGTTTTATAGATGCGGATGCTATAGAAATTTCGCAAGGGGAAAAAAAATTAAAATTATGATAGTGAATGGAAAATAGTTAAGAATAAACAGAAAGTAAAATGAACATATTATGTACATGAATAACATAAAGGAGGAAATGCTGATGTAAGTAAGATTCATGCCGTTGAGAAGACTATTCATCTTTCTTTATTGAAGTTCCCGAATCACTCTATAGCAAGCTCTGTAATGCGGAAGTTAGGCCTATCAACACTCGGTTTAGTGAATGGAGCTGGTTTCGTCCCTCAAGGAAAAGCGACCAAAAGCCATTCCAGTAACATTACGTTAAAATTATATTACCAGAATGTCAGAAAACTAACAATTTATTTTGTTCTCTGTTAGAGTCAACCTATGACATATTTGCGTTATCGGAGACCGGACTCAAAGAGTTTTTGCGGGGCGGAGAGTTTATTCCTTTGGGATACACTGCTGTAAGATGTGATCGAGCTGATGGGCGCAAGCAGGGTGGTGTGATAATAATTGCATCACATAGATATATATTGCAGCAGATTCCGCTACCTCCTGGACACAATGTAAACAGCTCATTATTTGAACTAATATGTGTGACGGTACATTTAGGAAGTAAGTTTTTATTTTTGTGTTGTGTTATTTATATACCTCCAAAATGTTCAGCTTCTGAATATATGCATTTATTTTATTTATTAGAAAATGTATGTGTTCGATACAATAATGTTATAGTTATCGGTGATTTTAACATGACATCATGTACGACTGAGGTATGGAATTTTTATGAATATTTATTATCATTCTGTGCACTGGATTTACTTCAGTTTCATTAGAGCTCACTATTCCTGTATTTATACAGGTCACTTATACCTCATTTTGATTTAGTACTGGGGATCAGAACTACAGAATTTGTACAGTAGATCATGTAAAGTGTTGGATGTTCAAAATAATAAGTCTTTGTTTGTAATTTCCTTCAGTTCTTTCACGTAGTGTCTTTTCTATTTTTTATTTATTAATTTTATTTTTATATTTTTCTAGCCTAGCTTCTGTGTCATATTTTATTAAAGTAACAAATGATATAAATTCATATACTCTATACCTATTATGATTGTAAAGTATAACCATGAAGGTTTTCTGTCTTATTTAAATTTTTATAAGTATGTAATAATTCCGCATACAAAATTTTAACTATTCACTAAGTTTTGATATATTTAAACACTATGCCCGCAGTCGAAGAATATTTAGAATATTTAACTATATGTAGTTGGTCGTATCATTTTGTTTTACTTTTCGTTCAGAAAAGTACCTAAAATTATTCTGTGACACCCTTCACATAGTATAACATATGTATTCTTTGTTTCTGCAGTAGTTTCTTCGCTGAAGCAAAGAGTGGTTTCCTTTTAGAATTGAGATCATCATGAATTTCCCATTTTCCTATGATCCTTCGTATAAATGAGTAATAATGACCTATTGCACTTCCGTATTCCTTTGATCCGCCACTGTAAATTATTGCAAATACTAATTTATATTCGGTATTACAAATTACAAGGTCAGTTGGAATTTCACTTATAGCAAATTCCATTGGTCGATATGAAAATCCTAATCTCTGCCCTAACTTGGGCCACTCAAGGCATTCGATATCTATAAAGATATGGGGTCCGCCTATCCAGTGGAAAACGAGATCACCTTTACAACGTTTACATTTTCTATTGGATATTTCGCAGAACTCATTCGCGGCAATTTGAAGTCCTCCCATTCCGTTGACATAGAACGGCAATGGACTCACTTCCAATACTGGAAATATGTTACTTTCCTCGTGGCCACAATTTAAGGTGCAAAATTCACGGCGTTGCAGGGAAGGTTCATTTTTCAATAGGTGATTAGAAACAAGGGATGATACATTATCGGCACAATCAAGCACATCGTTTTTTGGCGTGACGATCTGGCATAAAATATCAGCTCTCTGAGCATATATTTTATGCGAGATTCCTTTTAAAGATAACATTTTTACGAATTGTAATGTCGGGTTTACCGACGATGCAATGTATTTATGAAAACCTGACCAGTCACAGTATGCCGACAGTATGCTCTGAATAATGGTATCAAACGGACAAGTATTTAGAATTTGTAATACCCGTTGACCAACTTTTAAAGGCTGCAACGCAGAGCCGTTCTGCAAGACTGGTAACGCACGATCGAAGAATGGCCTTTCGTAAATTTTTTCGATATCAGGGCATGGCGTTAAGTATTTTCCCCTTTTCTTTGGTATTGGGTTGAGGCTTTTCCACGATTCCACTTCGTTAAGTAGATTAGCTTTTTCAGTGGATATAGAAAAAGTATTTTTCTGAATGGGATTTAATTTTACAATTTCGGTTGACTGATAATCGCTTTCAACATTAACTGAATTATTTTTATCAAGTGAATCGTTTTCTAATTGTTTACTTATAACACTGGAAGCTTCAATAAATGCGTTTAATAATTTTACTAAACCAGAAATCGATCTGAGGTGCATGACTAAAAATTTATCTACTCTGATCGATTTAATACCTTTTACAATAAGTGTTTTCAACTCTCGAAAATACTCTTCGCTATAAGCCGTAGTAGCGGCTCCGGTAGACAAAACATTCGTCCATAAGACAAAATGTTTGCTTATTCTTAAAAGGTTTTTTCCGAACTCTGCGGAATAATAAGGATTCGGCCGGTCACCAGTTAATGGTTGCTGACTTTCTGTTTCTAATTTATCTAGAAATCTCTGTAGACTACTACCAGCGTTCATTTTATCAACAAATTCGTCTTCTTCAAATGAAAAGGAGACCTCGTCTTTGTTAGGCTCACTAGGAGGTTCAACAGTTTTAATACGATCAAAAAGTCTTTGTTGGGCTGCAAAACAATGTTCGGAACTATCACTAACATCTTCAGTTTTCGAAAATGCCACTACTAAAACGTCTAAACAAATAGCATAATAGTTTTCTATCGTTTCGCAATGTGTCATAAGGCCAATACAACGGAGAAAAAAATCTTTCACGGTCTGTGGTGTTCTTTTAAAACATTTCCACCGACAGACCAGTTTTATTAAATGTGCAATATCAATGCGCAAAATGCAAATGGGCGGTGTTTTGTTGGTAGATGGCGTTAATGATTCGTAACATTGCTCTACATACGATACCAAGTCAATATTATTAAACGCGAGAGTTGCAGCGTTTAAAAGCGCAAGGGAGTAATCTGTAACTATCTCCCGCGGGCAAGGTACACCGGAGCGTAACCACTCCTGCATCCAATATGATAACATATTACTGTCATGTTTTTCTGAAATCATTTGAAAAACGGGCAAGATTTTTTTATTAACTGCAGTAACGGCTTGATATATAAATATCGGATGTTTTGTGCTATCTGGTTTGCGAAAAGGTGCTACCAATGAACCTGTAGCATCAATGCTAATACTACGTATCTGATTTCTTTTTAACAACGTTTTATATATATAAGACTGTTCCGGACTCCAGTACATGACAAAAAATCTATCTATTCCTATTTCTTTTATACAACCAGCAAATTCTAATGAATATTTCATCTTTATTATGGATATTATAGGATCTGTAACGCCTTTTAGGCCTAATACTATGTCGAAATCTAATTGTTTCGCTTTGCGCAACACACTCTCTTTATATAGATGTGCTGGCTCGACATCTCCAAATTTCATTAATTTATTAGCCTTATCACGTCGCCAATTGTATGTGGAACTTACCTTTAGATCTCCAACTACGCTTTTCCGTTCAGCGCCTTTCATTTGACGTTTTTTCTTATGGGGTATATCACAAGTATCGTTCGTTGATATGTGAACTTGCAGCCCATTTTCTTTAGGACCGAGTAAACTGTATAAATTAATTTTGTTACCACATTCTACACAAGTCGCGTGTATTTTGAAAAAGTGTTCACCCGGAATGGTGCAAACTTTACCGTTCTTAAAACTAAAGGGACACGGTAGTTTAAAGTGAATCCATAATTGAGCATAGAGGACGTCAGACCAACCGGGTTTTAAAACTTTATATTCGCGATCACTGTATAGTCGCGTTTCCGGTTCAATTTGTTTCCAAACCTCTGTAGGAATAACAAATTGCTCGCGTAACGGAGGTACAGTTGTATCAGTCGTATGAGCTTCCGTGGACCAATTTGACTGATTACATTCCTCTATACTTCTAGCTTTCGAGGTGCCTATGAACTTTTCTAACTCTTCACTTTTTAGTAAATTATTAAGAATCTCGTTTCGATTCTGGACAATGTACATATAAATATATTTCTTATTCATCTGTCCCCCTAAACGGTCAGATGCTTTTTCCCAGACCTCGTCAGTAAACGGGCGAATTTTACCTGAGTTATCAATGAAACTCATACTTTTTAATGCTAAGATTATTTTCTCAACAGATCTTTTTGATTTTCTTGGCATATTCGTAAAAATATTTTTTTTATCGTTTGTATTTTTAGCTGTATTGCCACAATCCCATCTGACGTTGAGTGAAAAATAATTAGTGTTTGTCACTTGACGGTGGTCCGTATGTAAGTCTGCCTACTAAGAGTGCTGCTCAACATGCAAATTGTTAACTACAAACAAGTGATATAAATCGTTACATATGTTGAAGTATGCTATTAATATTTCACAGGTGGAAACCCTAATTATACTATTACTAACTTTACAAATGCTTATTCTGTTAATCAGTAAAATACTATAAATAATATATAAACTGAATCTTACCGATTATCCAAGAGTATATAAATTATGATACGGACATACGTTACCAGTAGACATTTCCCTCTTCGTTCAACCTCTCTGCTTGTCTTACTCACCCGATTGCTAACCCGCACTATTGATTGTTTTTGCACACAGGTTTGACAACTATATTCGTACCACAATCACCCGGAAGCCCTCCACAACTCTATTGATAATGCAAATGTACAAATAAACTTTTCATAAATTCAAAAAGTAAAATTAGAGCGACCGACTCCTTCTCTACACCGTCCAATTACGAGGCCAGAACCCGAACCGTCCGTTGACTGTACCTCAAGAAACAATGTCCAATACTATTTATGTTTATTAGCAGTTCGTAACGAGGTAGAGTCAGTTCAGTGCCACACTGCCACACCACACTAGCTACACCCTTGACGGGTTCCCACACTATTAACGCTCGTACCTTATTTACAGGAAAAAAATCGGATATTCGAGATTCCTGGTCAACAGACACCCCGTTGTTTTGTAGTACCAAAGCTTTCTAAAACTTAAATAAATTTAGTTTTTTATGTGATGCAAATGGCTGAAAGAATCGCTTAATGCCGTGTACAGACCGAGCGAAGGAGAGTAAGCAAAGGCGAACATGTTGGTTTTGCCGACAGATAATGTATTCTCGTTTACGTTTACTTAACATTATTAAAAAAAAAACGGATAGTCTACACGAAGAAACACACGAGTCGATTTATAAAATAATATGAAATGTTTATAATACAAAAATAGTTGGCCGCCACGGGACGCCTGGCAGATGTGAAACATCTTAGTGAATATTCAAATTTCTAATAATTAAAAATGGAAACCCTATAAAAATTATGAAGTAAAGTAATAAAAAGAGTATAGCTTTGTTAATAAAAAGAAGCAACGTTCGTTTTCACTAAGTCACACACAGCTATTATTCGTTTTCGTTTATTCAATAGCGTTCGGTAGCTCTGTCTCGGTTGGTCTTTATCTAGCATAAGAAACATATGTTTCGTACTTGACCCTTGTTCCAAAAGCTACACAAGTATTAGTAGGGTTTTTTATTGTTCCCGTTCTTTGTTTCACGTTCCACATTATCATCTGTAAATTTAAAATAGACGAAAGTGCCACTCATTAGTAACAGTGGGGCCTCATCCTTTTAAGAACTTTTTATTTGTGAATGCGGTGGGTCAGTCCAGATAATGCGGTGCTAACGGACAGTAATTAGAATTAAAAAATAGAGACACATACATTGGTAAAATCGAAATTTCGAACTGCTTTTTGTTCTATAAGAATATAATTCAAATATATCTAGTAATGAAGCGGAGTGGTAAGAGTCGTGACCACTGTACACATACCTATGTAATAATAAAATTCCTTTAATAAACCATATCTTCATGCAAATTTTTTAACTAAAACTAATTAGTTTCGATATTTCAAGTCGGCCAGGTGTACCGCGACGGCAGTATTTTTTGAAATTTTATATTAGTACTAGCTGTGCCCGTGGCATCGCTCACGGGGTCTACAGAATGCCCGCGCGAATCTTGCTCCCCCGCTCCCGGCCATTGCAAAGACAAAAATGCTTGTTGTGGGTGTTCCTTAGAAGATAGATGTATATTTTCCCGGACTTTTTTGTAGATCATTTTAATGCCTATGATTATGTTGTAGTTTTATTTGCTATGTCTCTAAAGAATTACTCAGTATAAGCCATTTAAGCGCCCAATTTGATTCACCATGACCAGTTATTTTTTTAATTGTGAGGAACCCTGCTATAGTAACTAAACAGCTGATATACGTAAATATAAAGATATTTAACACCAAAACGCACTTTGTAAATGAAGGCTCTTACCATTTTGAAAATTGTTAAAATCTTGTAACTTTTTTGTGTTTTAAGATAGACAAAAATTAAAAGAGGTAAAAACGTGAGTGTGTGCGAACTGGAATCTTAATCCGTTGGTATAATTTTGATAACTTAAAGTGGGGTGCGGGTAAAATTGTGGAAATGCAATAAATTTTTTCTGTTTGGGTTAAAAACGAAAATGAAAAAGATTCAAAGTATTTCCTGCGAGTACAAACAGTGCAGAATGGGAGGACTCCAAATTGCCGCGAATGAGTTCTGCGAAATATCCAATAGAAAATGTAAACGTTGTAAAGGTGATCTCGTTTTCCACTGGATAGGCGGACCCCATATCTTTATAGATATCGAATGCCTTGAGTGGCCCAAGTTAGGGCAGAGATTAGGATTTTCATCTCGACCAATGGAATTTGCCATAAGTGAAATTCCAACTGACCTTGTAATTTGTAATACCGAATATAAATTAGTATCTGCAATAATTTACAGTGGCGGATCAAAGGAATACGGAAGTGCAATAGGACATTATTACTCATTTATACGAAGGATCATAGGAAAATGGGAAATTCATGATGATCTCAATTCTAAAAGGAAACCACTCTTTGCTTCAGCGAAGAAACTACTGCAGAAACAAAGAATACATATGTTATACTATGTGAAGGGTGTCACAGAATAATTTTAGGTACTTTTCTGAACGAAAAGTAAAACAAAATGATACGACCAACTACATATAGTTAAATATTCTAAATATTCTTCGACTGCGGGCATAGTGTTTAAATATATCAAAACTTAGTGAATAGTTAAAATTTTGTATGCGGAATTATTACATACTTATAAAAATTTAAATAAGACAGAAAACCTTCATGGTTATACTTTACAATCATAATAGGTATGGAGTATATGAATTTATATCATTTGTTACTTTAATAAAATATGACACAGAAGCTAGGCTAGAAAAATATAAAAATAAAATTAATAAATAAAAAATAGAAAAGACACTACGTGAAAGAACTGAAGGAAATTACAAACAAAGACATATAATATGAACATCCAACACTGTACATGATCTACTGTACAAATTCTGTAGTTCTGATCCCCAGTACTAAATCAAAATGAGGTATAAGTGACCTGTATAAATACAGGAATAGTGAGCTCTAATGAAACTGAAGTAAATCCAGTGCACAGAATGATAATAAATATTCATAAAAATTCCATACCTCAGTCGTACATGATGCCATGTTAAAATCACCGATAACTATAACATTATTGTATCGAACACATACATTTTCTAATAAATAAAATAAATGCATATATTCAGAAGCTGAACATTTTGGAGGTATATAAATAACACAACACAAAAATAAAAACTTACTTCCTAAATGTACCGTCACACATATTAGTTCAAATAATGAGCTGTTTACATTGTGTCCAGGAGGTAGCGGAATCTGCTGCAATATATATCTATGTGATGCAATTATTATCACACCACCCTGCTTGCGCCCATCAGCTCGATCACATCTTACAGCAGTGTATCCCAAAGGAATAAACTCTCCGCCCCGCAAAGACTCTTTGAGTCCGGTCTCCGATAACGCAAATATGTCATAGGTTGACTCTAACAGAGAACAAAATAAATTGTTAGTTTTCTGACATTCTGGTAATATAATTTTAACGTAATGTTACTGGAATGGCTTTTGGTCGCTTTTCCTTGAGGGACGAAACCAGCTCCATTCACTAAACCGAGTGTTGATAGGCCTAACTTCCGCATTACAGAGCTTGCTATAGAGTGATTCGGGAACTTCAATAAAGAAAGATGAATAGTCTTCTCAACGGCATGAATCTTACTTACATCAGCATTTCCACCTTTATGTTATTCATGTACATAATATGTTCATTTTACTTTCTGTTTATTCTTAACTATTTTCCATTCACTATCATAATTTTTTTTTTTTTTTCCCCTTGCGAAATTTCTATAACATCCGCATCTATAAAACGCTGACGCTCGTACACAATTGGCGCTGCCTTTGGTTTCGTTCGCTCGATTGTTTTGCGGAAGCGCACGTTCTCCTTATCTTGCACAGTTGTAACAGACACTGTGGATATTACTTCGTTTTCGCTCACGCTAGTAGGAATTCGCATAGTAGACGCGCATGCTGCGATCTCTTTTTGCGGTGAAAATATAGTTGACGTTAATCTGTCTACTTTCATTAGTATTTCTTCGACAACCCTCTTTTGGTCATTAATCACATCTGGACAATTTTGAAGTAATTGTTGTTGTTCTTGAATTTTGACGCTTTGTGTCTCTATGAGCGCAGACTGAGACGCGATCTTAGTACTCAGTGCTGCAATCTTCTTATAGATGTCATTTAACGAAACTTCTTGACTATTTTTCGACATTTTCTTAATAAATACTCTTAGCACTTAAACACGACGTCCTTCACTTCCTACCGCAAACTAAACTAAAACAATGTATCTTATTTTTTTTATATTTGAATTTGTTATAGAAGAAATTAGTTCATAAACATTGCTATTTTCATCTTAAAAATAACAAAGATTATTACGAGGTAATTGATTTAATCATTGCCAAGATAGAAAAATATAAGAACATTCAAAGTTTTAGGTTTATATACAATGTTTAGTCTACCTCGCCATTACGTAATAAAAATTATGCAATAATTATGAATATAATAATAATGTAATTGTAAAAATAGAAAGAAATACATAATTTATTTCTCATTAACTGTTGTGAATAGCGAGATAGACTACATACATGGATAGTAATATCCATATAGATATGGACCATATCCGTATATGGATAGTAATATTATGTTTTATCAAAAAAAATGTAAGTAGCATATTAAAGATAAGAAATATGTTTTGGTAGAAAAACAATATCAAAAATAACTTTTTAAAGATGGGTGTCGCTTATTACCATCCACATGGTGTAGGCCTCTTGGGGATCCAGCCATGTAAAATAATGGGAACGCATCATACGACACAGTACCTCTACAACGCAATGTAGGTTGAGGGCAGAAACCGCCGCCCTGGCGGCGGCTACCCGGGTGGTCGGCTTAGTGTTGCGGCGCCCTAAATATTCGGCGTTGAGCAGGCTCGATGCAGGAACAATAATTCTCACAAGTGAAATTGATTCCATGAAAATAGAATTAAATAATGCATTTAATAAATAGCTCGGAATGAGACTTCCGACTCCTATATTCGTTTGGTACTTTTAAAATTATTATTGTTGGTAATAACTTTACCAAATAAAATATATAAATATCGATGATTATACTATTTTCGAATATTACAAAAAATATCAGTTTTTACTATTCAAAAGTCTATCGTATATTGATAATCGTTTGAAATTACAAAAATGTTTTTGAATAGTAGAATTATAGGTAAATAATGAAAACCTATGATTAAGAAAACATATTTTTATCTTTGCATATGTCCTTAAACTATCAGACGTAACAAAAATTGGCATGTTGACAGACCATTGTAAAGAAACAATGTATTATAATTAAATATGATAAAATTATATGAAATTCTATATTAAAATAAAGTGATCGTATTATAAATGGTCTATGAAAGGAAAAATATATTAACCTAACCGATGCCCTGGAAATTTGACAATAAACAAATATATAATATACACGAAAATAATACAGGAAATACTAGGTAAATAGGACTATTAAGATAAATAGAAGCAGACCACATAGACCTAATAAAACAGTTGGTATATTTATTTTTCTATCGTATTCTGGAAAGTGTCTACAATATTCTTTTTTTGTTCTAATGTGACTTTATTTGTTGTACTACTTTGTTCGAAGTTTTGTTGAACGGAAGTGACCATATCGTGTTCTTCGTTTAGTGTAGCTTGTAGGTCTAAAACGGGGCTGTTAGTAGTTATTATTGAAATCATCTGTATCTGATGGTAAGCAGTAATCCCCCTCGGTTATAAGTGTATTCTGATATCGATAGTAAATTTAGTACGCACCCAAAATTCTAATTTATTTATCTTCATTTATATAACGCTAAGGATTCAACCTGAAAGTGGAAAACACTCCAAAACGGAACAAGGCCGATACATCATCGTTCCGAGTAAGTAATGTTTGGTTAAACCTTTAAATGCATCAAATTATAATAAATTTACTTATTAAATAAAGTTTTAATATAAGTTTCCTAAAGCTCCACACGATTGCATGACGATTCCTGTTTAAAGTTTGTTGAAAATTTGAAAATTGAGAAAATTAAATTTTTCGAAAATTTCAGGTGCGATTATTTTCTTTTCTTATGAGATATTCTCGAATGTCCAAGTTTTGCCTAGGGGTACAAACGATTACACAATGATTCCCGTTTACAGTTTTGTGAAATTTTGAGAATTGACTTAATTCAGCCCTATTTCATAAACACTTTTAAAGTGCGTTTATTTTCTTATCCTTTGAGATATTTTCGAGATTCAAAGTATATCCTGCGGGTACAAACGATTGCACGACGATTCCTGTTTAAAGTTTGTTAAAATTTAGAAAATTGAGAAAATTCAATTTTACGAAAGTTTCAGGTGCGATTATTTTCTTTTCTTTTGAGATATTCTCAAATGTCCAAGTAATTCCTAGAGGTACAAACGATTGCACGACGATTTCTTTTTAAGAAATTGGCGAATTGTTGAAAATTGAGAAAATTCTATTCTACTATATGAAAATTTCAAATGCGGTTATTTTCTTTTCTATTGAGATATTCTCAAATTTCAAAGTGTTTTCTAGGGGTACAAACGATTGCACGACGGACTCAGTACATAGACTTTCTATATATTGTAAATTAAATCTCTTATAATTTTGATTTTTTTTAAAGTCCTGTAACTTTTTTGTGTTTTAAGATAGGCAAAAATTAAAAGAGGTACAAACGTGTGCAAGCTAAGTGGAATCTGAATCCGTTGGTATAATTTTGATAACTCAAAGTGGGGTGCGGGTCAAATTTTGGAAATGCAATAACTTTTTTCAGTTTGGGTTAAAAACGAAAATGAAAAAGGTTCAAATGGGTACAAACGATTGCACGACAATTCTTGTTTAAAGATAGGCGAAATTTTGAAAATTATGAAAATTCATCTGTATGAAAAATTTCAGGTGCGATTATTTTCTTTTCTTAGGAGATATTTTCAAATGTCCAAGTTTTGCCTAGGGGTACAAACGATTGCACAACGATTCCCGTTTACAGTTTTGTGAAATTTTGAGAATTGACTGAATTCAGCCCTATTTCATAAACACTTTTAAAGTGCGTTTATTTTCTTATCCTTTGAGATATTTTCGACATTCAAAGCATTTCCTGCGGGTACAAACGATTGCACGACGATTCCTGTTGAAAGTTTGTTGAAAATTTGAAAATTGAGAAAATTCAATTTTTCGAAAATTTCAGGTGCGATTATTTTCTTTTCTTGTGAGATATTCTCGAATGTCCAAGTTTTGCCTAGGGGTACAAACGATTGCACAACGATTCCCGTTTACAGTTTTGTGAAATTTTGAGAATTGACTGAATTCAGCCCTATTTCATAAACACTTTTAAAGTGCGTTTATTTTCTTATCCTTTGAGATATTTTCGACATTCAAAGCATTTCCTGCGGGTACAAACGATTGCACGACGATTCCTGTTGAAAGTTTGTTGAAAATTTGAAAATTGAGAAAATTCAATTTTTCGAAAATTTCAGGTGCGATTATTTTCTTTTCTTATGAGATATTCTCGAATGTCCAAGTTTTGCTGGGGAAAATTGAAACGATTCCCTTTATTTTAAATTTTAAATTGCTAATCCCCCTTTAAAAATTTTAAATGTTTTCTGTTACTTTGAGAATTTTCGTTAAAGTTTCTGGATAAAATTGCAGAATTCCTTTAAATTTGTGAATATTTTAAATTAGAAAATTAATTTCGAAAATTTCAGGTTGCTTATTTCTTTCTATGAAATTCTCGATTCCAAGTTTTGCTAGGGTAAATTGACAACATCCCTTTAATTTTTAAATTTTAATTCTAATTCGCCTATTTTAAACATTTTAAAGTTTTTTTTCTTACCTTTGAGAATTTTCTTAAAGTTTCTGGGTAAAATTGAGAATTCCTTTGAAATTTGTTGAAAATTTAAATTGAGAAAATTAATTTTCGAAAATTTCAGGTGTTATTGTTTTCTTTAATATTCCGATGTCAAGTTTTGCTAGGGTAAAATTACAATATCCCTTTAATTTTTAAATTTTGGATTATTATTCCTATTTTAAACATTTTAAAGTTTTTTTTCTTACCTTTGAGAATTTTCTTAAAGTTTCTGGGGTAAAATTGAGACATTCCTTTTAAATTTGTGGAAATTTTAAATTAGAAAATTATTTTCGAAAATTTCAGGTTGTTATTTTCTTTCTATGAAATTCCGATGTCAAGTTTTGCTAGGGTAAAATTGCACACATTCAATTTAATTTTTTTCTTGAGATATTTCAATCAAAGTTTCTGGGGTACAAACGATTGCACGACGATTCCTGTTAAAGTTTGTTGAATTGAAAATTGAGAAAATTCAATTTTCAATTTCAGGTGCGATTATTTTCTTTTCTTTGAGATATTCTCAATGTCCAAGTTTTCCTAGGGGTACAAACGATTGCACAACGATTCCCTTTAAGTTTTGGAAATTTTGAAATTGAGAATTCACCCTATTTATAAAATTTTAAATGCGTTTTTTTCTTTCCTTTGAGATATTCAATTCAAAGTTTCCTGGGGTACAAACGATTGCACGACGATTCCGTTAAAGTTTTTAAAATTTGAAAATTAAAATTATTTTTGAAAATTTAGGTCGTTATTTTTTTTTTTAGATATGAGCCAATTTTCAGGGGTACAAACGTTCACAATGATTCCCGTTTAATTTTGAAATTTAAATTGACTTAATTCAGCCCTATTTCATAAACACTTTAAGTGCGTTTATTTTCTTATCCTTTGAGATATTTCGACATTCAAAGCATTTCCTGCGGGTACAAACGATTGCACGACGATTCCTGTTTAAATTTGTGGAAATTTTGAAAATTGAGAAAATTCAATTTTTCGAAATTTCAGGTGTGATTATTTCTTTTCTTATGAGATATTCTCGAATGTCCAAGTTTTGCCTAGGGGTACAAACGATTGCACAACGATTCCCGTTTACAGTTTTGTGAAATTTTGAGAATTGACTTAATCCAGCCCTATTTCATAAACACTTTTAAAGTGCGTTTATTTTCTTTTCTATTGAGATATTCTCAAATTTCAAAGTGTTTTCTAGGGGTACAAACGATTGCACGACGATTCCTGTTTAAAGTTTGTTGAAATTTAGAAAATTGAGAAAATTCAATTTTACGAAAATTTCAGGTGCGATTATTTTCTTTTCTTTTGAGATATCCTCAAATGTCCAAGTTTTTCCTAGGGGTACAAACGATTGCACGACGATTTCTTTTTAAGAAATTGGCGAATTGTTGAAAATTGAGAAAATTCTATTCTACTATATGAAAATTTCAAATGCGGTTATTTTCTTTTCTATTGAGATATTCTCAAATTTCAAAGTGTTTTCTAGGGGTACAAACGATTGCACGACGGACTCAGTACATAGAGTTTCTATATATTGTAAATTAAATCTCTTATAATTTTGATTTTTTTTAAAGTCCTGTAACTTTTTTGTGTTTTAAGATAGGCAAAAATTAAAAGAGGTACAAACGTGTGCAAGCTAAGTGGAATCTGAATCCGTTGGTATAATTTTGATAACTCAAAGTGGGGTGCGGGTCAAATTTTGGAAATGCAATAACTTTTTTCAGTTTGGGTTAAAAACGAAAATGAAAAAGGTTCAAATGGGTACAAACGATTGCACGACAATTCTTGTTTAAAGATAGGCGAAATTTTGAAAATTATGAAAATTCATCTGTATGAAAAATTTCAGGTGCGATTATTTTCTTTTCTTAGGAGATATTTTCAAATGTCCAAGTTTTGCCTAGGGGTACAAATGATTGCACAACGATTCCCGTTTACAGTTTTGTGAAATTTTGAGAATTGACTGAATCCAGCCGTATTTCATAAACACTTTTATAGTGCGTTTATTTTCTTATCCTTTGAGATATTTTCGAGATTCAAAGCATTTCCTGCGGGTACAAACGATTGCACGACTGTTCCTGTTTAAAGTTTGTTGAAATTTTGAAAATTGAGAAAATTCAATTTTACGAAAATTTCAGGTGCGATTATTTTCTTTTCTTATGAGATATTCTCGAATGTCCAAGTTTTGCCTAGGGGTACAAACGATTGCACAACGATTCCCGTTTACAGTTTTGTGAAATTTTGAGAATTGACTGAATTCAGCCCTATTTCATAAACACTTTTAAAGTGCGTTTATTTTCTTATCCTTTGAGATATTTTCGAGATTCAAAGCATTTCCTGCGGGTACAAACGATTGCACGACGATTCCTGTTTAAAGTTTGTTGAAAATTTGAAAATTGAGAAAATTAAATTTTTCGAAAATTTCAGGTGCGATTATTTTCTTTTCTTATGAGATATTCTCGAATGTCCAAGTTTTGCCTAGGGGTACAAACGATTGCACAACGATTCCCGTTTACAGTTTTGTGAAATTTTGAGAATTGACTGAATTCAGCCCTATTTCATAAACACTTTTAAAGTGCGTTTATTTTCTTATCCTTTGAGATATTTTCGAGATTCAAAGCATTTCCTGCGGGTACAAACGATTGCACGACGATTCCTGTTTAAAGTTTGTTGAAAATTTGAAAATTGAGAAAATTAAATTTTTCGAAAATTTCAGGTGCGATTATTTTCTTTTCTTATGAGATATTCTCGAATGTCCAAGTTTTGCCTAGGGGTACAAACGATTACACAATGATTCCCGTTTACAGTTTTGTGAAATTTTGAGAATTGACTTAATTCAGCCCTATTTCATAAACACTTTTAAAGTGCGTTTATTTTCTTATCCTTTGAGATATTTTCGAGATTCAAAGCATTTCCTGCGGGTACAAACGATTGCACGACGATTCCTGTTTAAAGTTTGTTGAAAATTTGAAAATTGAGAAAATTAAATTTTTCGAAAATTTCAGGTGCGATTATTTTCTTTTCTTATGAGATATTCTCGAATGTCCAAGTTTTGCCTAGGGGTACAAACGATTACACAATGATTCCCGTTTACAGTTTTGTGAAATTTTGAGAATTGACTTAATTCAGCCCTATTTCATAAACACTTTTAAAGTGCGTTTATTTTCTTATCCTTTGAGATATTTTCGAGATTCAAAGTATATCCTGCGGGTACAAACGATTGCACGACGATTCCTGTTTAAAGTTTGTTAAAATTTAGAAAATTGAGAAAATTCAATTTTACGAAAGTTTCAGGTGCGATTATTTTCTTTTCTTTTGAGATATTCTCAAATGTCCAAGTAATTCCTAGAGGTACAAACGATTGCACGACGATTTCTTTTTAAGAAATTGGCGAATTGTTGAAAATTGAGAAAATTCTATTCTACTATATGAAAATTTCAAATGCGGTTATTTTCTTTTCTATTGAGATATTCTCAAATTTCAAAGTGTTTTCTAGGGGTACAAACGATTGCACGACGGACTCAGTACATAGACTTTCTATATATTGTAAATTAAATCTCTTATAATTTTGATTTTTTTTAAAGTCCTGTAACTTTTTTGTGTTTTAAGATAGGCAAAAATTAAAAGAGGTACAAACGTGTGCAAGCTAAGTGGAATCTGAATCCGTTGGTATAATTTTGATAACTCAAAGTGGGGTGCGGGTCAAATTTTGGAAATGCAATAACTTTTTTCAGTTTGGGTTAAAAACGAAAATGAAAAAGGTTCAAATGGGTACAAACGATTGCACGACAATTCTTGTTTAAAGATAGGCGAAATTTTGAAAATTAAGAAAATTCATCTGTATGAAAAATTTCAGGTGCATTTATTTTCTTTTCTAATGTGATATTCTCAATGTTCAAAGTGTTTTCTAGGGGTATAAACGATTGCACGACGACTTCTATTTAGATTTTTACGAAATGTTTAGAATTGACTAAATTCAGCACTTTTCACAAATATTTTGAAAGTGCGTTTATTTTCTTATTTTTTGGAATATTTTAATTATTGAAAGCGTTTCCTGAAGGCAAAACTATTGCACGACAAACGCCGTTTACAGATTTTCTATATTTTGTAAAATAAGCCTGTTATAATTTTCTTAATTTTGAACACCCTGTAACTTTTTTGGCTTTGGAGATAAACAAAAATTAAAGGAGGTACAAACGTGTACAAGCAATTTAGAATCAGAATCCGTTAGTATAATTTTGATATCTCAAAGTGGGGTGCTGGTCAAATTTTGAAAACGCAATAACTTTTTTCAGTTTGAGGTACAAACGAAAATGAAAGTGGTACAAACGGGTACAAACGAAGCACTATCGAATGGTAACATCAAATTATTTTTTTTGCAAAGTCGGGTGCCAGGTTCACATAGGTGCCATTAACGCGTACAAAGCTGAGGTCACTTGCTAGTTATTAGTAATATTTGACTTCTGGAAATAATTAAATTCACGATACTGTTATTTTAAATAAAGGCACCAAATAATTAATAATTCAATAAGATTTACCACAAATTATTTGTACACGAGTAATACTAATTACTTTTTTAATTATAAATATAAAATAGTAACAATACTCAAATTAGTATTAGTAAGTACAAATATAAGCTATATTAATAAATATGTAGTTCTGTCTGTAGTTTTAATATTTTGCAATAATTTCCCGATACGCACACTATATGAAAGTTACTGATCACGAATATGCCATTAATTTTGTCTGTCTGTATGTCCGGATTCATGAAATCCGTTCAAATTCCCATTCTTATGAAATTTTATACACGGGATGCTTATGTCATCAGTCAATTGATAGAGTTTAAGAAATTTCATTAAGTATTACTTTTAGAAATCGTAAAAATAATAATATCCAAAAAATACTATTTTCGTTAATTGTTAACCGATTTTGATGAAATGTTGTTCACGAGAAGTATAAGCAATTCTATGAATTCTGAGCTGTGAGAATTTTCAGTAACACTTTTAGGATTGAGAAAAAACAACGAAGTACAAAAATTTAAACTTTCATCAATTCTCAACCGATTCTGATCTTGTAGACGGGTACGACTGAATTACGAATCTGAATTTTGTAGCAGGGAAGCATACATCATACTATAATTGAGAGGCTATAAGAATCGTTAATAATGCTTTGGACTGTAAACTAGTAGAACAAAAACTGAACATTTGTTCAAAAACTTCGGTGGTCCATCCAGTTTTTGTCTTAAAGCCTTTTACGGCGTATTCCTACCAGCCTGCTCCAATTTTTGGTACCTCGGTTCATTAATCCAAAACTACGGTGACATTGATCAGGATGTGAGGAATAGGATAAATGCTAGGTGATGGAAATGGCGACAGGTCTCAGGTATAACATGTGATTCTCGAATGACACTGAAGCTTAAGGGAAATGTGTATAAAACCATTATAAGATCTGTCTTGACGTATAGATTTCGGTGCTAGACAACGAAAGATCTGGATGAAAGAAGATTATATGTAG
Source organism: Saturnia japonica (assembly GCA_033032175.1). Taxonomy (NCBI): domain Eukaryota; kingdom Metazoa; phylum Arthropoda; class Insecta; order Lepidoptera; family Saturniidae; genus Saturnia; species Saturnia japonica. Next base: position 15,735,090 of record CM065311.1, on the reverse strand, counting down.
CAAGATGCGAATGTTAAGATGGACGGGTGGTGTAACAAGAATGGATAAGATCAGGTATGAGTTTATCAGAGGAAGTCTTAAAATAGCACCAGTCACACAAGATAAGGGGTTAAGGCTAGCGTGGTATGGGCATGTGATGAGGAGGGATGAAAGACATATACCTAGAATAATGTTAAGTATGAAGGTGGATGGATATAAGAGTAGAGGAAGACCGAAGAAGGTATGGATGAATTTTATGAGGTATGATATGCTTATAAAAGATGTGAATACTGAGATGATATTTGAAAATGTGGAGTGGAAAAAGATAACATGTTATGTTATGTTACTTAAATACATTAAGGGGTAAAAAGAAGAAAGAAGATATATATACGTATTTCAATACAATTTTACAAGCTTTTTCATGTCAACAATTGTAACCTAGAATGAAATTTTTTTTCTTCTATTTCATTAAAGTTAAAATAAGTTTTTTTTTGTATAACGAGGTGCATTTATAGCTTTAATTATCCCCGTGGGCGGTGGATTTTTGCGTAGCTATTACAAAAGCAATAAATAAAGTAATTAGGGAGCTCGCTGAAATATATTTACTGAAAGGTTCAGAATGGATGACTTCATTTTCTCTCAATATTCCTTGATTATTAGCCAGTAACTCGTGAGATAAAAGAAAAAAAGATAAATGTATGTAAATTCGAAGACACAGTTGCATAGTAGTATCCGTCTCGGAAAGTACAAATCGTCTCCTGGACAACGTGTTTCCTCCCTGCTACGATTTTGGGCCCTTCAAACGAACCGTGAAAAGGCATTCCTGTAGGCTGACATGACAGCATCGACTTTTGATGGAATTTGTTACCAGCGATCGTCATTGTTTCTGGAATTTACCTTACAGTACTTTCCGCCAGGTAATGTGCAATCATTTTGCCGCGCTATTACCGAAATAGCTTTTATAAGGTGGCGTCAGAGAAATGTCTTTCATTTCGGTTCACATATAAACCAAGGTTAAACGGTTTAATTAAACGGTTTTAATATATTTTTACTGTAAACATAATAATCACCACATCATCGATCATCGATATCATCGATAGTTTATATTCCAAACACATAAAACAAACATTATTGGTAATATCATAATATTTAATTAAATGTATTTATGGTTTAAGATAAGACAAAACAATTTTTAACAAATAACAATTTTAATAAAAAAGATAACCAACTTAATTTATTTTGAAGAGCTCCTTAGTGTCTTAGTGTTCAATGTTAAAGAATTAAAACAGGACCTCAACCTTGAGGTATCTCATATCAAACAAAAAAAAATCATCCAAAGCGGTTCATAAACAAAAAGTGATGGCTGAATATCCATAAAAAATAACATAGGTAATACATTCGAACAGAGTAACCTCAGTTTTTTTTAAAGTTAAAAACTTAAAATTATGTTAATTAGTTACTATAATTTAAAAAAAAATGTTTGTAATGTCTCTCAGTTTTAACAAGAAGGAAGTCCGGTGCGTGTCTCCCGGCCGCTCTGTAAATCATGCGAGAAAAATGGCCGCGCACGAGATTCGTACAACTGCTTCTTGGAGAGTGTAATTCAACGTTTCCAACTTTAGCACAGGCCGTTTCCGCTTATTTAGTAATACATTGTGGCACGGAAATTATTCTTGGTGAAAACATTAGTAGTTTTTCAAAATAAAATAAAGTAAATAATTATGGGAATAATGCGTAGACAATCAATACTTATCTTTTAATTAATTTACATTTATACCTAATTTATTAACACAGGAAAATTTCTCTTAGAATGCGCATATTTTTGATGAATAATCGAGCTTTACCAGAACGAGTAAAGAAAAGTGTAAAATCGTTTTGTTTTGTTTTAATTTCCGAAAAGAAAACATGCTGATCGATAACGAAATTATTCTTCATTGATAACAAACTTTAAAAAAAGACGGAAGTTACTCAATTCGAATGTATTTTTTTTAAATCTATTTTCAGCCATAACCTCTCTGTTTATGAAGCGATTTGGATGATTATTTTTTTGTTGGATAGGAGATACCTCAAAGGTGGTTCAATTTTAATTTCATTGCCATTGGACCTTCAAATTCAAATTGTTTTTTGTCGACTTGATTACAAAACATTGTATTTTCTCTACCATAAAAAAAACTAAATTGTAATGTATTGTATTTACGAAACTATCCTTATTTTTTTTCTAAATGACAGTGAAAACCGTATAAAAATCCGCTGCAAGGTTTGGAAGAAGTAAGCGGACAAACAGATAGACGCGGATAGCGACAGATTACAAGCTGGCCCCGCAATTTTAACCTTTCCAGTAGTCAATAATTCGAATACAGCCTGCCTATCGCGTTCAGGGATAGCATAAGAACCTCCATGAAAAACACTTAAATCTATTAACTTTGTGATTGGTCAAACGTTTTGGAATTTATCAATCTCATAATATGTATTATCCATATACCAACATCCATGTTTATACACTATTAGGTGTAGACAAAAGACAAATAATTTAAATTCAAATGATTAATAGCTTACTGGAATAATGTAAAACGTTGTTTATTAATAAATACATTTTATTATTTTATTCCCAGTCAATTATTCATTTGTCGAATAATCTGATAGGTTGTACGGGGCACTCATCGCAGGTATCATTTGCCCGGCTGTTGGACGAACGCGTGGATGACGCATACCATATCTCGCTTAATTTATCATTACATACTTGTATGGACAAGAAATTGATATATGCATTCGGGCCCGCACACCGTCTGATTGAATTTCTTCCTTTTGGTACTAAATCTGGAGCTTTTTAGAACTATCTAAATATATCGCACGTCACAAACAATAGGGTAAGTATTATGTATGTAAAAACCATGTTTGAGATAATCGCGTTTTAGGCCCAAATGTCCCAAATTATACCCTGTTGTTTATGATGTGCGATATGTATATGTCCTTCTACTGCTGAATATATTTTGCCTATACATTTTTTAAATATTTAAAAATAGCAATAATGCGGTATTTAATTTACCATCTTTGAAATATGAAACAAAACTTTCTGATCCAAGATAATTAATGTGTTTCGCTATTTAAACTAGAGTTATTATTATTTCTTTTTAGAATTTTCCTGTTTTCTTAATAGTGGTACTTCAAATAATTCGCGAAGCAGTAAGTCTTTTAGTAGCTAGAGTTCAAAGACGATTGGGTACAAACAGAAGACAAATTAATTTTATAAAAGAATGCCCAACAGTAAATTCTAAAAGCAAGCCCTTCTCAATCCTTGGTTCTGTACCTGATTGGAGTATTTTACTGGTCACGTATGTAAAGCACTATAAAATCCCAGATGATAAGGGTGTTTCCTCAACCAGACCAATCTTTTTTCTAGGAAGGTCAAACGTATAGTACATGTAGAGTTTACTTGTACCGCGGGAACTAATATGCCTAAAGACCACACAATAAAGATGAATAAATATTACGATCTAAGTAATGCGCCAAAAACGGCTACGCTGTTAATTTATATGCAATAGAAGTGGGAGCGAGAGTATACCAGCGAAATATTTCTATAACTTACTAAAAGACCATGGCCTGTCGAGAACTACAGTATGGTCTATTTTAGGACAAATACGAGTATATAAAGCTGCACTGACAGGTTATTACCAAATCTGGCTTCGCAGGAAGGGTATCGCGGGCAGTCAAGTTGAGTTGATCAATTAGGGGGCCCCCTAAACCTATACCTGGGTCGTAAGTCTCGTGGGCTGCTCGAGTTTACTCCCTCTGTCACACGATTGACCTGGCACCAATACTGTGGATTCAGGAATGCTAAGATGTTTGTCTCTTATGTCCTGGCCAATATAAAAAATAAGGTATGTTAATAAATTTAACTAAATTTAAATTTAGATAATGTATTATCTAGTAATATTCAATATAAAAGGTACAAAAGGGAACGTACCGTTTGATCGTCTTCATAAATACTTAACTCGTTGCATGCGCTTAACCTTGAGTAATACAATTTATATGTGTATGTCGAAAATAAAACTTAATAGCTGTGTTTAAAGTTTATTTTAAAATGAATATTTAGCCGTGTAAGAATATTTTGTACGGTGCCGCGGTCGGTGCCAAACTCCCGGCAGGCGGTATCGCCTTATTTGCATAAGTGTTTGTTTTGTAATTTAAAATCAAACTTGGCGTCCGTAGTAGCTTGGTCAGTGTTTTATTAAAATGAAAATATTTATTACACTGGACTATATTTATTTTACACGAATTTCCTTTTTATATGCAGTCAATTTATAAAATGGATTATGTGCCGCACGTATTTTGTAGATTGAATATTTTTTACTTATAATGTTTAAATTTACATTAATTACATTTATTGTACATTTAAAAATATTTTTAAAGAATCCTCAGTTGTTGGGTAAATGGGAGTATAGTATACTACAGGTGGAGAATATTGGTTCAATTGTCAACTCGCTGGCGCGGGCGTGTCCATGGAAATACCACTGCGGCGGCAATGTCTCTAGATAGCAGTTGGATAATGCCCGCATTATATTATTAGATAATCTCAAGTTCGGTGAACTTGTAAAAGCCAAAAAAAAATTCACACCAACAAATATCTTCTTTTTTTTTTTTTTTTGAACTGATTATACTAATAGCCTTGGGGGCCCTGAAGCCACTGCGGCTTTTACAGCTTCACCGAACTTGGTCGAATATTGAATCCATAGGGACTGATATTTACATAGAGTAATAAAGTCCGCTCACTGTACCTAGAGAGTGCAAAACTTGTTATAAGTATCGAAACAATGCGATTCATTTACGCGGGTGTAAGGAAGGGTACGGGGTAGGGCGTGGTTTGTCCCTTATCTCTAAAGTGATGTGCGTTGTCCTCCGGTACGGACATTGTATCCATATATTCGTTGGTGTTAAAAATAACTTCGACAAATGTTTATTTTACTTGTTTATTATAATAATGATAACATAATTATCTTAACCACTAAATACATAATATACATAATAACAAAAAGTTAAAACATTTTTCAAGAACCTTCACATAAAATTAATTTATTGTAAGTCTGTCTCTTTTCCTAAGATTTTCCGAATATTTCTTTTCATTGGGAAGATTTTTACTTTTAATAAACTGTCTCTTAATTATTTCAGCACTTGAGATATTGATTCCGCTTAATATATGGACATCGGTTTTGTTCATTAAATCTTTCTTTTTCAAGTTTTGAAGTAAATCCTCCATGCGAAATAATTTACGCTTCAAACGCCTTTGATGGCACTGTAGGCGTTTTATTTTTAATAAACGTTGATGCGATATACGTTCCAGGCATTCTATACGTGATTTTAGTTTTTTTTGCGAGGAGAATCAATAATCATATCTGGTACAAAACTAGCAGTGACTTCAACATCCATTTCATTTTCATTTTCTTGTACAGTTTCCTCAATCTAAAATAAATACAATGAAAATTAAAGTAAGTATAGTTTTATAGTGACACTAACTATGAAGAATTAATGACAATATAAATTATAGAATATTTTTATAAAATTTCTCACATCAAGTTTTAACGTAGGTACTGCATTTGGTAATAAATATTGCCTTTTCTTGCTCAAATCAAAACATGATTCCTCAAAATGCTGAGAACATATTGTAGTTCAAGGCCCTGGAAACCATCCATCTTTACGAACTACATCTATCCATTTCTCATTTATCTTTGGGTCTTTAGGAAAGCTACAAGATCACAAAAATTCTCACTGAGTAAGTTTCTAAAAATATATAAGTAAATAAATTATATTCATACTAATTCAAATAACTTAAATATCATATATTATCATTACAATATCGAAAACATTATATTAGGTACTAAATATTGTGATAGGACAAATTAATATTCTTTACTAATGAATACTTAGAAAGAAATTATATTTAGAATCATACTTAAAAGAAACAATATTAATTAAATAAGGTAGGACCTAGTCTATATTCATAAAATGCGGTAATAGTCACTCGACACAATCAAGAGTAGCCACAACACTACAGCGTCTTGAGTAAACTGAACTGCCATGGCGGCGTGTCATGTAATTAATAATTATTTTGACGCAAAATAATATTCCATCAGTACTTACACATGAAAAGAGATACCACTGGATTTCAGGTTTTTCTTTCTATAATGGTTTTTACAAGTTTTCACTGCACAATTAGACATTTTGCTTCGTAAAAGTATTATTTTGTCAGAGATAAGCACTGGACGAAACGCGTGAACAGACTGAGCGTAGGTACAGGCGTCGGGGAAGACATACATGAAAAATTCATGTATAGGTGGTAAGACAGGCGAGACCGTTGTTCTGGTTCTATACTCAAACACGCCGAGTTCATAATTCTATGGATATTTATATGTACTGACTTTACTGTTAATGCGCACTCGCGCTAGTAACAGCTGTGCTCTGTATATAAGCAGGGAACGATATCCTTGACGAGATCCAAGCCAGGTGGAGCTCTCAAAGCTTTTAATGGGTCCAGGCTATTAATATAGTCATTTCTAACTTAAAGAGACATTCTCACTCGAGCTGTCGGAATATTCATAGTACGGGATCCGTAAGTACGTGATGATTTGTACTAGTATTCTTCTAAAAATACCAAAAAATGTTTGTCCATTACTCACGTTTAAACGGCTGGACGGATTCTAATAAATAAATTTATTTATTAGCATTCCAAAGAAAACAGAGAACATCGTTCTTCTAACTCATCCAAATAATTATTTCTCATGAATAAAGTTTTACACAGTAATGTATGAATTATGTAATAACAGAACTTTTGAAATGTAGGGAAATATACAGTTTCATAGTCGTGTATTATAATATGACCGTGTCCGGACGGTATCCGGAATCCGGATACAACAAGCGAGTTTCCACGCGCCTCCCTCAGCTCTGCGGTGCGTCACGTCGCGTCGCGGCGACCCTAAATGTTATAACATTTATTACACAAAAACAACGTTATTTATGTGGGAACCGTGAGTTAGTACTCATGTGCTGGTACATACTATATCTACTTAAATGTATATTGTTGAAATGGCTACCTATTCGGCAACGTAGGAATATAAGAATACTTTGTCTTCTTTTCTCCGTACTTAATAATCCCAAATCCCCTAAATATTTAAAAACACTTTTTCAATCTCTCGCGGATACGCATAATAGACAGCTAAGGTCTTCTGATTCTTTAATTCTCAGTATACCAAGTCATCATACTAATTTCCGCGACCAATCCTTCGCCGTTTCAAACTCGACTACCACAAGGCTAGAAACATAGTCAACGGGATTTCTATTTCGGTGAGTTCTTCGGAAACTCACCGTAAACTAACCACCCTCCTCCGGCAGAAAGGTCTGCAATTTTATACGTATTCGCTCGCGGAGGAGCGCGTCCTCCGAGTGGTCATCCGCCGCATTCCGGTGGAGCTCGACCCGTCGGAGGTGTGCTCCTCGCTCAAGGAGCAAAGTTATCCCATCCGGGAAGTACACCGGATGTACAGTAAAGATAAGCGGCCACTACAAATGGTAGTGGCCATATTGGACCTTTCCCCCGAGGGAAAGGCCATCTTCCAGCTAGAGACGGTGTGCGGGCTCTCCGGGATTAACGTGGAGCCCCCACACAAAAACCACCAGCCTGCGCAGTGCCACAACTGCCAGCTGTACGGGCACGCTGCCCGTAACTGTCATTCTCGTCCGCGGTGCGTAAAGTGCCGAGAGGACCACCCCACACGGGAGTGCACGCGCGAGCGTGACTCCGTCGTCCCCCCGAGCTGCGTGTTATGCGGGGAGGAGGGGCATCCCGCGAATTATCGCGGTTGCCCCAAGGCCCCGCGTACCACGTGGCCACGTACACAGAGGCAGGCGGCCCCCCGGGCGGCGCCCCCCGCCTCAGCCATCAAAGCGCAACCCCTTCTGGCGTCAGGGGAATTTCCCGCGCTGCCGGTCCCGCGCCAGCTCCCGGCCGCCGCCGGCCCCTCCGCACCCCACGTGGTGCAACCGCAACCCGTGCGTTCATCGCAGAACGCATGGGGCCCCCGCCACCCCAATACACAGCCCCTTATGGCTATGGATATTCCCGCGCCCCGCGCTCCTGCGCCCCGCGCGCCCGCTAACACTGTCGTCAATAGTAACGACCTAATGATACTGCTCACCCGCGAGCACGATATCCGCGAGCTCATCGAATACAATGACCATTTGGAGCGCTTCGGTCTCATCAAGACCGCTTGCGCGTTCCCCCGCCTCGTAGAGACACTACAACGTCTCGATCGCGAGGCGAGTAGTAATAAAAATTAGGGCCTTTCAATGGCTAAATTTAAACCGAAAGCGTTAAATCTTTCATTTTTTAACGCGCGAAGCCTACTTCCGCAGCGTGATCTCGTCGCGACCTTTCTTAAAGATCACCAAGTAGATGTTCTTTTAGTGCAGGAGACGCTCTTAAAGCGTGCTAAACGTGATCCAAAAATCGCGAACTACAATATTGTAAGAAATGACCGGGCCGGCCGCGGGGGCGGCACTCTCATTTATTACAAACGATCGTTATATTGTACGCCGGTAGATCCTCCGATACTTACCAATATGGAAGTATCCGTGTGTAGACTAGGAATGACCGACCACCCGTCCATAACGTTAGTCTCAGTTTATCTCTCGCCGAGGAAAGAGCCTCTCAGGTCTGACCTAGAAAAGCTACTTTCGCTCGGTGAATCGGTCATTATAGCGGGTGACCTCAATTGTGGACACACTTCGTTTGGCAATTGGAGAGACTCCAGTAATGGGGTTAAACTCGAAGAGCTAACGAACGTGCTAAACTTTGATGTCATAGCGCCACCCACTCCCACCCACTTTCAAGACAACTGTATGCCGACAGTGCTTGATGTAGCTCTCATTAAAGGTATCGCGCTTCGGTTACGACTCATTCGGGTCGTACACGAGCTCGACTCCGACCACCGTCCGGTCATCATGCAGCTAGGTCAACCAGACGACTCTAGCCCTCCTTCGGTCCAAGTGGTTGACTATGCCAAGCTAAAACATTATCTTGCGGACAGGCCGTCCTCGTCCAGCTTAGATAGGATCCCGGACGTATTGGGGTCCGTTGCGGACGTAGATCTCGCGATCGATTCCCTGGTCGACCACCTGCAGGCCGGCATCGGAGAGGCCTCGAGAGAGGTCGAAGAGGCGAGCGATCGCCGCTTCGTACTCCCTGCCGACGTGCGGGCGTTGTTGACGGAAAAGAACGCGGCGACTCGTGCGCACGACCACTATCCGACCGAGGAAAACCGCGCACGTTTACGCGCACTTCAAAGATCGGTTAGAGCCCGTATATTAGAACTCAGAAGTCACAGATGGGACGCCCTCGTCGAAGGGCTAAGGCCGTCGCATCTGGCTTACTGGAAATTAGCTCACAGCCTCAAAATAGAGGCTTCTTATCTTATGCCCCCCCTCGAGAGGGGTCCCGGTATACCGCTCGCCTTCGATAGCAGCGACAAGGCGGAGTGCCTCGCCACTTGTTTGGAGAGCCAGTGCTCTCCGAACAGTGTCGATGCAAATACCGACCGGGTCGAGGGTATCGATGGATGCGTGCGGGAGCTGGATAAGCTCCCCGCGACAGACTCCCTGTCCCCAGTCACGTCTGAGGAGGTTCTTTCCATTATAAAAAGCCTTAAGCTTAGAAAAGCACCAGGTCCCGACGGGATCAGGAATGAAGTACTTAGACTTCTTCCCGATCGCCTCATAGCTCTTTTGGTCTGCATCTTCAATGTAGCCATAGCCCACTGCCATTTTCCAGCCGCCTGGAAAAAGGCCATAGTCATAGGTATCCGTAAGCCCGGCAAGAGCGCGTCGCTTCCCGACAGCTATCGCCCGATCAGTCTCCTAAATACTTTAGGGAAAATGTACGAGCGGATCCTTCTGAACCGTCTCAAGTCAGTAATAGAGGAGAAAGACCTCTATCCGCCTGAGCAATTCGGTTTCCGTGCTAGATATTCTTGCACTCATCAAGTGCACCGCCTCACGGAGCACGTTGCATTTAATTTTGCTGAATTATATAAACCCCGCCGTACACTTGCGGTCTTTTTCGACGTTGCCAAGGCCTTCGATAAGGTCTGGCACGAGGGATTGATCTACAAGTTGTATCACTTTGAAGTCCCCGATAGGCTAATTAAAATAATTCGCGACTATCTAACAGATCGCACCTTTCGCTATAGAGTGGAAGGTGAATTGTCCACGCCCCGTACAATACGCTCAGGCGTTACCCAAGGTTCGATCCTGGCTCCTAGCCTATTTAACCTGTACGTCAGTGACCTACCTCGACTCCCGGAGGTCGAGGTAGGGCTATACGCTGACGATACAGTCTTATATGCCTCAGATAGGAATAGATCCCACCTCAGACACAAAGTCCAACGCTCCGTGACCACTCTCGGGAAGTGGTTTAACGAGTGGCGTATAGCCGTTAATCCCTCGAAGAGCGCCGCGATGCTCTTCGATGCGGATTCGTCACAGATACCGTGGAAGCTTAAACCTGTTAAGCTCTACGATAATCCGATTCCGTATGTAAGAGAGACCAAATATCTAGGGGTAACCCTAGATAGTAGGCTCTCTTTTAGACCCCACATCCGTAAGGTTAGGAACAGGGCCGCGTGGGTCCTGGGCCGGTTGCATCCTCTGTTGTGTTCGGTGAGTAAAATGTCCACGCGACATAAGCTCACGCTCTACAAGACGTGTATTCGACCAATTTTGACATACAGTTGCGCCGTGTTCGCACATATGTCCGAGTCGAGTTTCAAACGGTTACAATCGATACAGAATAGGTTCCTCTATCGTCTCACCGGGGCCCCGTGGTATGTTCGAAGCGTAGATCTCCATAGAGATATGGAGCTTCCTTCGATACATGCCTACGTTAAACAGCTCTCCCGTTCGTATTTCGACACCGCGTCGAACCACGCGAATCCGTTAATAAAAACAGCCGCCACTTATGTTCCGGCACCCACGGACATCCGGTGCAAACGCCGGCCGCGCAATATTTTTATTGATCCCGACGATCACATCGAAAATTCGAATAAATATTACACATCCGTCTCTCCAAACAGAGCGTGCCAGCGCCCACGCCCGCGTAACCACCGTTCTCTCCGCAGAGGGCGGGCGGTCAATTTCGCTCCAGCACACCCGTCACGTCCACCCTCTCTAGCGGTAACCCAAGCCTAGGTCCGTTCCTCGGTGTGAAACCCTTGGGTCAGGCAACCGCCCGCGCGATACAAGTGACACTGTACGTGCATCACTTAGCTACCTACATACAACACTACACACGTATGAACATACACACGTGCACACCACACAGGTACATAGGTTCTGTGAGGGACCTTTTTTTTTCTTTTTTTACGCTAGTTAGTTAGCGCTAGTTAGTGTAGAAACATTCCGATTATTGAATACACATACGCACGGTTCCTTCCTTCCTCCCAGGAGGAAAAAGGCTGTAAAAGGCTTTAGGGCCCCTAAGGCTAACAGTGTAGTCAGTTCTAAAAAAAAAAAAAAAAAAAAAAAAAAAAAAAAAAAAAAAAAAAAAAAAAAAAAAAAAAACCTTCGCCGTTACAGCAGCACGACTGTGGAATTCGCTTCCTATCAATATACAACTGGCCAACTCTCGAAATTCCTTCAAGTATTCGCTACGTAGGTTTTACTTGGAGCAATTGAATACTTCTTAATAATATATAATCTTAATAATCGTTATAATTTTTTTTTTTACTTAACATTATGCACACCTTGCATATACCTTTCCCTTGCTCCCTTGGAAGACTGGCAGAGAATGCTTTTTAGCATTAAGTCCTCCATTTGTACTTTTTTTTTGTGCAATAAAGAATATAATATATTTATATAGTTGCAATTACAAGACACATTTTTAAATGAAAAAGCTAAATTATTAAAAAGGAAACAAAAACCCGACTGCAACAAAAACACTAGACTTAAAAGAAACCTTATTTTTGCTTTTTATTTGATTCCCAGACGTCGTACTTCAATAGTACATAGCATACGTCCCTCACAAAAAAAAGACGAATCTAACGACACCTCTTATGCTAAAATCCATCAATCCGTTTAGGCTACAGCGCATGCCAAAGAAATATACATACATACTTATATAGGCTCGAAAAACATAACACTGTCTTTTTGCAGTCGGGTAAAAAGAAAACCAACTTCAATGATTTTGAAGAGTTTCCTGGTGTATCTTCAAAGTCTAAGGTCCAATATCAATGAAATTAAAATGGGATCACCTTTAAGATATCCCTTTTCCAACGAAAAAAGAATCATTGAAATCGGTTCATAAACAAAGAAGTTATGGCTGAACATCCATAAAAAACGTATTGAAAATCTCCTTCTTTTGAGGTGGGTTGAAAAATATAACTTATTATTCCCTATTTTTTTATGTGCTATCTCCACATCAAGCTTAGAAAATGTTGCTTCATACATTATTTATATTATCATCGCCCAGTTTATGAAAAAATTGTCGCCCAGATTATGGAAAACTTATAACTATTAAAAAAGCACGTGAAACCGCTCACACACGCAACGGTCTACCGGAGAGGTCTTTTATATTTCTACCTGTGCAAACACGTGGTTAGCTTTCTTAATCAAAGAAGCGCTATTTCTTTCTTTGCACAAAATCTTTATTGGACAGGTCGAGAAGCTTCACATGTTCTTCATGAAATTTCTGGATATTTGTCATCCACGTAGTTTGCGATCTGCTTCGTATTCTCTTTCCTGTAGCCATGGAAAGGCACTTCCTTACTACGTGGTCAATGCATATTCGAATTACGTGTCCGTACCATCTTACCCTGAACTTGGGAAACTTTTTAGTAATAGGCGCTATACCTAAAAACTATGCATTTTGTCTTTAAGTGTGAGTCTAACCGCCCAACGCAACGTGCGCCTTTTAGTGGTGTGAAGTTTTTGTTTGTAGAGTTTTTTTGAAGCACATAATCATTCTTTTTGAGTTCGATAATAATTCGATTTCATTCTTGAACTTTAATGTCGTCTAGAGTAGCTTAAGTTTTCGTGAACTGAAATAGTAGTACCGCCGTGTCAGCCGTTACATGGGTGGCGATAAGTAAGTGCTTCAGCTGTTCTCATAGATTAGCCAACCATATAAGATTTTTTCTAGATGTGCAATCCATTTTTTTCGATCACTCAGTTGTGGTTCTTGGATCATAGATCACAGTAGACCATAGGAATGCTAGAAATAACAAAGCCGCGGTCTCGCCTCCTTTACTTGTTGATTGGATAATGTGACTAGAAAAAATTCAATTCTGTTCAATACATAAAGATGGTTTCAATCATCACCTTATATTATAAAACTACATAAATATTGTTCATTTTTATTGATATCCTGTTTGTTTTAAGAAAATTTTATTTTAATCACCGATAAATCTTAATATAAACTAATAACGTCGATTCTCGTCACAACTGAGTAATTTTTTTTAAATTAGTATCTGCTACAATATGCGTAGAGTTGAAATTTGTACTGTTCAAAATTAATAATACCTAGTGTACACAGTTCGTAACAAAATTTATACGGGCATTAGCTCGGAGTTGCGGTTTTCTATATCCTAGATAATTTATGACATTATCAACGGTTTCCTGCACTATGGCGCATAGCATTGGGATGATTAATCAGAACAGTGAGTTATTTATTATGGCACTAATTTAACTCGAATCTGCGAATTTTACTACTACTAGTTTCATAGGTATATATATGTATTAGTTTGACATTGGAACGTGGACGTTACCGTAAACGGAAAAACTGTGGCTGAGAAGCCCAAAGCGTGTTTTTTGTTCTAGAAGGTAGAGGAACACATTAGATTGATCAGCTCTTCAGATCACTCACCATGATACAGACGGTAGAACACACGTGGCAAGGCAATGTTCCTGCGCAGCTGAAGCAGCTCGACGTATTTACACTTTTATTTGTGTCCTATCGCTTCAATCAACCGTTGGAGCTGTTACTACTTTAAAAGGATACCCTACGGTTTTATTTTAAAGATAGTTAATATTCTAATAATGTCTCTTTCGCACGTTATCCAGTGTATCTGTAAGTCTTGTAACCAGAACAATTATTCCATCGTCGTCAGTTCATCTGTCCGTCAGCAGAAAGCGAACGCCGCGCGATACTCCGTCGCGATGTCCTGTGTAAATATGTCTTCGCGTACGTTACCATTTCCGATACGTACACACATTTGTTGCTTCCCAGATATGTTTATCACTGAACGTAATCGGGGAAACGATATTGACATTTTTGTTAGTTTTAGTCCCATGTTCCCGGATAGATCTAAATTTTTGTGGTTTCGTTTTACGTCTTCTCTGAAGTAATCAGGATTTTAAAATTAAATTGCCTATATTAATAAATTTATGTTTGAAACAGGATGTACACTATTTTATATACTAAATAATGGTTTATGTAGAAATACATTGGTTACTTGTTTTCTATAATTTTTAAGTTTTACTTCTTTTGGCGTATGTATTTGAAAAATTGAGAGTTACGCGTGCATCATGTGATGAAAGTAAGACGTGATGAATTTAATCATCAGTGATAATAAATGAATTCATTTTATTGACTATTTATCGTGTTACAATAAAACGTTGTATAAAATTAATTATTCACATTATTATTTTTGATGACTAACTTCAAGATACAAGTATAGTATACTTATTATCTGCGTACATAAGCATTTTGTTTTTTTTTTGTCTTACGCAGTAGAATGTGATGGATACTAACAAAGTGCATAAGGCTAGTGACCAGTGTTCAAAATAGGTAGTGGAATTTGATGTAGCTACTCATGTTGATTCGACAACCTATTTGCAAAAGTGAAAATCGATAAAACATTTTAATACATCATTCAATGCGAATCAAGAAGTAAGCTTGCTTATATTATGTTTTTTTACAACATTAATTAAATTTATATTAAATTCATGAATTTATGTAATACTCGGCGGTAAAGAAATACATCACAAGTAGAACGTTACATCGTTTTATTGAATTAAAAGTAAAATGTGTTGCGTGCAATGCGACTTGTAGGTAATAGTTGAACACAAAAACTAGAATACTTTATTAGGCTATAAAATAGTTAATTAAATAACGTATTTAGTTAAAGTTAAACACAGAGAGAGAGAGAGTTAAAATTTTAGTTGACATATAAAATATATATTTATTTATATTAAAGTTATCTCTAAATACCTTATTAAAGATAGAATGATGTTGTGAATTTCTACAATAGATATAGGACTCGTACTCGTTTATTAATCGGTATTCGGAATACTCGGCGTTTTTACTCATACTTGGATAAATAGCGCGGTTCAAGGGCATGTATGTATAAGGCAACTTCCAAAACAACTCATTTAGTATAGATAGCTGAAACAAGGGCTTTTATTTTATATTTTTATATTGTAGGAGTCATAAAAAATCTGACAATCACAAATGAAATCATTCCGGGCTAATTACAGGTAAAAGTGTTTTAAGATCTTTGCGCACTGATGCCTTAGTAGTTTACAAATAGCAAGTCAAAAAAGACACATAACTTTGTTAATTGCACCTATAACTATTATAAATAACTTAGTAATCTGTTAAGATTTGCAGAGATCTTGATCCATGAGAACCAAATTCATTTTCACTGTTACTTGAACTCTCTGTAGTATTACTTTTTAAATGACTTCTAAAAATAGCATACTTAGTCCATATTTATCTGTATCAAAAAATCTAATTCTGAACCTAGGACCCAGGAAAGTGGCTAAGAAGTAATATTTTTTATATTTTATAAGCGACTTTTAGCTTCATGTTTGATCTTTTATTTAATTCCAGTAATATTTGAGTACACTTCAAGGACAAAACCGAGTAATTCGGCTGAGTACTCGATTCAGCAAAAACGGAGTAAATCTTGGTATTCGGTTAGTTGGTAAAACCTAAACTCGGTACATCTCTACTGTACAAGTAAATCTAATTTTGTGTAGCATAAATTGTCCTAATTAATATATTTGTTGACTATCTATTAAAAATATGATATCAGATAAGTTTATCAATTTTAAATATAAAAAGTTGGATCTAGTTGAGAGAACTCATTAAATTTTTATGATTTTACGTAACAAGAACGCAGTATATTCATAACAGCCAGTTCCACTTGACCTTTAGTATACAATCGGCTCATAAATTTTTCATATGATCCGAATAGTTCAGGTGACCGTAATTACGTATTTTTTTAAATATACATCAACGTCAATTTTGTCGTAAACTTACTTTGTAACAGAAAACAAAATAAATAACATGTTACTTAGCGTACAATATATTTACAACTCATCATTTCAGGTTTAAAACCTGTCACTATGAAGTGCCATAAACTTGTGTTTATATACCTATATTATATATATTTAGTCTTAGGGTGATACGAGTATAATTTTAAATTTTTAAACCGCGGCAACACACAATTATTTTATACTAGTTGTGACCCACGGTTTCACCCGTGTTAAATTTATTCGATCAACACTCCATCGCGCCACCGCACCTGTGCCCCTATATATATATATATATATATATATATATATATATATATATATAGCCCCTATCGTTGTTCATACTTTCTGTATTCGTCAATAACTTGTTTCATTGCTTGACGTTAGTTGTTATTACTACAATACTTAGGAGTCATAGAGTGAAGCTATGCCTATGAACATTTTCTATAAAATTATTAAAACGGGACAAATAATAATTATTTCCATTGTTTTAATAATTGTCTCAAGTATAATATTGATGTCAATAGTAAATAATTTTACACAACGTTTAGAAGTTAATATCAGTGTTGATATTTACTTCATTTTATCACGTTACATTCGCGGTATTGAATGCCAGACTACGATAACACGGTCAAAGTAAATACTTATCAAAGTTAAGGGTGGGTTCTGTCGGTTAATTTCATTACCGTCCACCGAACTGTGACATCGCCGGCTTCCTCGTGAAATTAGGTTACCGAGCTACCACCGTCGCGCCGCGCCGCTCCTACGCTATCTAACCTGAAATCGGACAAATGGGGTTTATGGGACAATTCATGGGAACTTCCATACAGTGCAGTTTTAACGACACAATAAATTTTATATACAGAATGATTACTTTAAATTCTATGACTAAGACAAGCTATACAATTTACCAAACTTATACTTGACACTAAACTGTTTCCAAAATAGTTTTTTTTTAAATCATATAAACATCATACATACCTATCGATTGGGCCATGTTAATTTTTTGATAGTTTAAGTTTAAGCTCAGACGTAAATTAAGACTATTGGAAATATATATTATACATAGAGAAAAAATAAATAATGGCAGAGATTACTAATTTGAAATCTCGAGGTTTAGTTGTGTAGCTTATACAAAAAAGGAGTAGAATGGTTTCTATCTTCCATAACTATCTCCTGAATTGTGGATAGTAAATACTTATGATATCAATGTAGTAGTCGCCTATAATAGGTTCGCATATCTGTATTGGACTTGGAATTAATTGTAAAAATGGATCAAGTAAAATATCCGCACTGTTGGCGCTTCTTTAATAAATAAATCAGTTGGTAGTAAACTCTACATAGTTTTTTTTTCTCAATAAATTGTATTTCATAGTTACGTTATGTTTTGTGACTCTTGTGCGTCATTCGGTGAATATGTAAAGTCCAACAGGAAATGCTATTACGAGATAAAAAACATTGTATGTGGGTAGATAGCAATATTTCAAAACTATCTTTATGGAATCTCCATGGAATGTACACCTGCCATAATTATAATCTAATAATGAGATGCAATGTATTTAAATAGTGTGTCGACTTCATTAAATATTTCTAATAAACATTCTCAACATATAATTATCGTTAAATGGAGCATAACATTACATTTGAATTTCATTAATTGATATTTAGTCTCAGAAAAATTTAGTCAACTGCATCATATCATTATATTTAATCTTGTTTAAATAGCTGAATATAAATAAGAAATTTCAATAAATCTGTGAATCACATTTTTTGTATACCTTCTGAATCATAGTGTTTTATGTTGGAACATAAAAAGGAAAATCAAGATAGGCCATCATTAAAATTTATTTTCCCATTCAGCTTATGTCATAATTCTTGAGTTAGGTATACTTAATAACTGTCATAGTCTTCATTGTTCTAATGTTGTTGTAATGTTCAAATTAACATGCTATCAATTTTGATGTTGTGTCTTGGGAATGATTTAATTACTTGCGTGAAACTGAAGTTCTGTTCCTATTTCTTTTTGGAAAACTTTGTTTTTTTTTGGACGATACGAAAAAAAATTCAATTAGCTTAATTGTAAATGGTTGATGTAAGTATGACTATATATTATTATATAACCAATAATATTTATAATTATTAAAAACTTTTTTGTATATATTTAATGCAAGCAATGAGGAATAAAATAAAATTTAAAGTTTTTAATTATTAGTTTGGCTAATTTTATCTTCTGTTTTATCAGAGTTATTACAGTACGACGTAAAATATTGTAGATTGTCGTTTGTTTGTATACGTGTGGAGCATTCAACGTTTTTATAACGTCCATAAATAGTTCCGTGGGACACGGAAGTTAGCAATTTAATTTGTGTTTGAAGTAGTGCTACCTTTTTATTGCACCAATACATATTACATTACGTGTGTACTTTTTTAAATATTCAAATGTTAAACTCCAAGCTTCTTTTATTTCGAAAGTGGGGTTTAGATAGTAATGACGTGCCTTCCATGGTAGTGAGGAAAATTTTAAGTATATTAGTGGTTTATTGTAGATATCAGTCGAACCTCTGTAAGTCGAACTTAAAGGAAGACAAAAAATTCTAGTTATAGAGTTTTCGACTTATGGAGAATTTCGACTTAGGCGGAGGGAATATTCGATTTGTAGATTTTAAGATTTATTGTAATTAATTCAAGTAATAGAGTTAATAAACATATTTATTCGCAAATGAAATTATGTATTAAACAACATACTTACATACAAACATTATTTATTTTAAAAAATCAGTTCTTTTTGCTTTAGATAATTCGGTCGTTCTCTATCTATAGCATTCTCTAAATTATAAAGAACATAAAATTCTTTTTCATCCGAGTTGCTGATTTGCTCCATAAAATTACGAAAGGTATTAACCACGTATTGGTTACGAAGGTTGGTAACTTTATATATAATTTACGAACCCTTGGTTTTTTTTTTGTCTGACCTTGCTGTTATCCTTAGGGACCCTGTCTAAAAACAGAGCCGCTGCGGCTTTTACAACTTTACCTGGCTTGAGGGCGAGCGCTTAAGGCACTCAGCTGCGAAAGCATGGGCAACCAACGCGCAAGGGTGCCAAAGTGGCCGGCGTTATATTCATTATATTATTACATTATTCATTATATTCATTACGGTCATTATATTCAAAACTAAACACTTAAAACAACTGGTAACAATAGAAAGCAGCAATAAAACATCTGACCACAAAAAGATAAAACTAGAAATAAATAAATAGCGAGAAATGAAGATAGGGTTATAAATCTATTAAAATAAGAGGTTAACAGTGCGCTGTGCTGTGTGGTCGGTTTGTCTGTAATCGTTGCATCTAGTTTGTTTCCAAAATATATTATTCTTTTCAGAAGGGTCGCTTCCTCGCTTCTGCACGTGGATATTGAAGTACACACATACAACTGTTCATGTACCACTGTGTGAAGCTACAAAATCAAAAATAAGTACGCAAAATGAAATGAATTAGTAATCCTATTTATTGTATACATTTTTTTTTAGGAAACAATTACTCGTAATATCGGCAAAGATAGTTACTACCCGTGCACAATAAGTTGAGACCTGGGGGCGGTGACGCCACAGACGTATTGTTGTACTGTGCACAAAAAAATATCACAACAAGTTTCCGCCCGCGACTTCGTCTCTGCTATTTTTTTAACGACAATTTTATTTCATTCTCCACTGTAGAACTACCAGGTGTCGGTGAAGCAGTTCGTAAGCGCTTGGCTTCACTTTTGATCCTCAGCAACGTGGCTTTCGAAACTCCCGTTTCCATACAGGTTCTTTTTACTGCCTAATCACCTGTTTACCTGAAACACAACTGTTTGTTCCGTTTATCGTTTTCGAAAAAGTCCAACACTTTTAACACGAGATTTCTCTCTTCACTAAGTAAAGTTTTACCCTTTATTATAAAAATAAACTTATCACAAAAAATAACAATAAAATATTGCAGTAAGTCTAATAAATATTAACGAAACAGTATCAAATAAGATTATAAAAACGAAGCGCGTCGTTGTTGCGTGACGTAAGCCAGTACGGGACTAAAATGTAAAAAAAATGGCGTTGCCTACAGTACAACACGTGAGCTTGAGGCGAAGTTACACGAGTAGCGGGCGGAGGGTTGTATTCCAGGCGAGTCTCAACTTATCTCGTACGGGTAGTAGATCGATAATTAGATTTAAACGATCTAGTTGTAAAGGTTGTAAGATCAAACGTTGCTATGTTCGAGTTACAGAGGTATAATTTATTTTTTCGAGATCGGATGAAATATGTGTACGGAAATGACTTGTAGGGATTCTGATTATATCAATCTATAGAGGGTTGAGATTTCGAGTGATGGAGGTTTTAGAGCTTGAAGGGAAGGGAACAATACATTTCTTCGAATTTGTGAGGTTTCCGACTTATCGAGGTTCGACTTAAAGAGGTTCTACTGTAGTATTTTTTTCAACACAATTTAAAACACGGCCATTTAATAGTAAATTAAGCAAAGCCTTTATTATGGTAACTAAACAGCTGATTTACATGCATATATAGATATTTAACACACAGACATACAACTAATAAGTATGATCAGTCAGTAAAAGTCAGTCATATGTGGGGATCGAACCAGTGACCTTTCGGTTCAATAGTAGGTAGTAAGTACTGCCACTGCGCCACTGGGCCATTCAAAAATATTTTACGGAGTAGGCAACTTGCGTGAACGATAAAAATAAACAAACGGCTAATATGATGTAGTTTCGTAAGATGGAATTAGCCTCCATGATAGATTAGGCAGTGTAGGCTGGATAAAGATTCTTGCAACATTGTTTATACCCAACTATTCCATTCATCCGTCCACCCATTCAGCCAAAGGCCATTGCTTGTCATAGGCCTCCCCAAAAATCGACACCAGGACCGGTCCTGCTCAGCTTGCATCAGCAGCCCCAACCCTCATTAGGTCGTCCTTGTGGTGTTTCTGCCAACGCTGTATCTTCCAGTACGTGGCGGCCACTCTAGAACTCTACGGCCCCATCGGTCATCCATTCTACGAGCGATGTCTGAGTATTCATTCGTGCAGAGAAACTCTTTTGCCCTTTGAGTGACATTGAGCTTTCTAATAAGACACATTGTTAATGACCACATCTCAGTACTATAAGTCATCACTGTTACTTTCCTCTTGAGACACTGCGATATCTCGGACGAGAAGATGTTACGTAGCTTCCCGAATGCCCAACCGAGTTCAATTCGACGATTGACCTCTTTCTCAAAGTTGGACTTTGAGAAATAACTGGACTATTAATATAGACATATTTCTCAAATAATATTTGTTACAGTTAGAGCCAATTTTTCTATCGTCAAATAACTTTAATGGAAAGATTATTTAAGCATTTTGACGTAAAATGTATTGAAAAATTGTCAAAATTTAAAAATGATTCCTTAAATAAAGTTATCTGATGATGGAAAATTCGACCCTTAAACAAATACATATATAGGTACTTGTTTATTAAGGCCCGCATTCTTTTCATTAAAAAAAAGTAAATAAAAAATGAAACGCAAAAAAGTATGGATAGAAATAGTAAGGTTCACTAACCAACATTCACATCCAAATGATAGATCGTAGGAATACTGGGAATTGCGAATAGTGGTTTCGTGTCTCGCAAAATTTTATTACAGCGAAATGGAATGATCTCCAGAGATGAAAGTGTGGGATAATCTAGGAAATATGAGGGTCTTGCTATCGCGACGGGACGAGCCTCTCCCAACAAATAGGCGGATTATGCTAACCTTAATACTGTGCTCGGTAATATTCCATTTATAGAATTCATGAGTACGTGAAAATTATTTTATGGGTGAATTTTGCGCGTTTTTATGAGTTTTGGATTACGCGGCCCAAGATTTTTTGGTTCTTCCTAATGCATCTTCTGTACATTGTATTTTATTTTGAAATAGGGGAATTACTGGAAAGTGCATTTATGAAAAATTTCATTTAATTATTTCGGATTATAATAAGGTATATTATGTAATATGACTGACTAAGGTTGACTGTCGACTGGAGCGGAGTGGAGCTGTGCAAATTTCGATTAATAGAATTGCATTTATTCTTATTTATTTTTATACGCTCTACTTCAGTGGACAGGTAGCTTAATACAACTGTAACCGAAAGCTTCAAAGTAAAAAAAAAAAAAAATGCAATCATAAGATAAATTTCATATTTATATTATTTCTTAAATTAATAAGTTTGTAGTTCTGTTTGTACACGAATTTTTCCAAATTTCTTGATAGATATCTATTACGACATTGATCACGAATATGACAAAAAAAAATTATCGTCTGTCTGTCTTTTTGTATGTTTATATTTACTGTGATTGAACTCTAAAATAGCTTGACCGATTTCTATACAAAATTGTGTCGAGGAAGCTTATGCCGTTCCTTAAATCAAATGCTATAAGAATTTTCAATAATATGAGTAAAAATAAAATTACGACACGAAAATAATTACTCATTAATAAACGCATGCGAAGCCGTGGGGCACTGCTAGTACTTACTTAATATTTCTAAAATAAAATAGAAACTATAATTTCCTCTTTTGTATAGAACTGGACGGATACGCTTCCGTATTGACATTATTATTGTAAATTGTCGTGAGAGGAACACGTTCATCTAACACCAACAACACCATAAATTACCCGGTGATATTTCTATCTCGTTTCATTGCATTGATCTTACATGAGTGAACGAGATAAAAATATGATTTTAAATGTCAGATGTGTCATGATGCTGGAATGTAAATGTAAGTATCTGGATACGGCATTTTTATTATTTGTTTATTTCAAACGTTTAAAAAGTATCTATAGAAATTCAAATAAATAATAATTAAATAAATATTAAATTGATAGAATGATGGCTCAGTGATATAGCGTTCGGACACCGCTTCGATACAAAGTTGGTTCAAAATGGGGTTCTTGTTCAAATATTGCTAAGAGCTTTCGATGAAGGGAAACATCATTATGGTTAGTAGCATGGTGACAGGGTATTTATTACCATCCTAAGGTAGAAAATCTGTCAATCACTTATAGGTTTATTTCGGTAATTGTACTTACTTAAAGCCGAGCACTCTAATCCTAGCTAATTCCCATCTTTTGAATTAACCTTTCTTTGTTTTTCCATTAGGCAAAACCAGGTACAACCAGGTTAGAATAGGTAGTGCACGCGTCATTTGAATGGGAAGACAACAAAACGAAGTCGTTAACAAAAGCGGGTATTACTGCTTTTTAATTTTACCTATTTATTAATGAATGATCTGAAAGCAGAACTTTTAAATTTACAAATATAATGAAATTAAATGGTTTTTTTTTTCAGTAAATAAAAATGCCACATCGTAAACTATGTTGTTCGGTGTAACTCGATTAAAGCATTTTATTTACGGACAGATAAGATGATTAACGATAATTTATAACATCAGTAAGTGTTCAATAAGTCAACGCTTTGGGCTTTCATATTTAATTTAACCGTTTCTAATTGATCTATTGGTCGGACGCGCGCCGTTCAATTTACTATACAAATAAAACTTACTGTTCACATTTCTGATTATTATTTCTGTAATAAGGGTTAAGTGGACCGTAATAAGTTAGGAGGTGTTTTTTATATTGTAATAGCAACCGCCCGCGACTTCGTTCGCGTTAAATTAAAATATAACATTTAATAGGAATAAAATATAGCCTATGTCATTAATAAAGAAGGTGGATTTCTATAAGTGATTTGTTTTTAAATCGTATCATTAGTTACTACCCCGCACTTCACAACCCTACAAACCCTACATCCTACAAACGTCCAAACTTTACCTCTTAATGAATCTATAGATACTAATATTATAAGGTTGAAAAGATTTTTTGTGTAATATTTGTTTGATTCAAAAACCCTAATTTCGGGAACTAAAATAGAATTGAAAAATTATTTTTGTTTTTTCACGCTTGAACCTTTAGGAGTGGAATAGTAAACATGAGAGAGGACTAAATGATGACTTCACTCATTTCGATAATTTATTTTTCAGCAGTTTATCTATGTATTTTTTTGCAAACAAAAGTTACTGTTAACGCAATAAAAAAATATTATTATTATTTTACGTGAGAAACTGAAACTACGATAAAATTTGAACTTCGTGGGATTATTCACCATTTACGCAGTACATTTTGAGAGTTTACGACGGATAACAGTTACAGAGAGAATTGAACTTCCCTCGTCATCCCGCATGTAGCGTCGACACATTTTTATATTACGTTTACGTCCTGTCAATAAATAGTTGACACCAATTAAATCCATTATGCAGCCATAGCACGAGCTTATAATTAAGCTGAGCTTTCACATAGTCACGATATTTTTACGGTTTTATGTGCCGTATCATGGCCTTTTTAATTTTGCCGTCGTAAAAGGGTGTGTGGAGCTAATAAATGTTAAACAACAGTAAGTAATCATTGGGTTTATTGAATGGAATACAAAACTTCATAAAAATGTTATTGTTGTAGACACTTTTCTTTCCTCTTTATTGGGAAAAAAAAAACTAACAAAGGAATGTGTGTACTTATTGATGGTTATGTGACGCATAACATCGAGTGCGAAGTGTGACTATATTCATCACAATAAAACAAGAGGTTTAGCAAGCAACTTCATGGTGTAGACTATTATGTATCAATGTGCGCGCGCGTCGTAAATATTTATTCTCATTAATTTTTTTTTAACACTACTAAAGAAATATAACTTTTATTTATTTCTATTATGTTTTTAAATGAGTGAAAATTCTGTTATTAGTTATTACATAGTACGCAAGTGCATTATTTACGATTAATGAAAATAATATAGGTTTCAATATACCTTAATTCTAACTTCAGCTATTACAGTACATATATTGCGGTTCACATCAAACTAATTTTCACTTTCATAGATGTTATTCTTGTAATTATGACACGCAGTTCTGTTATTTTAATTATTGGTGTTTTTATTTTTATTTTAACTTGGTAAAACAAGAAAACTTACTGAAGCACTTCTTCACGCGTAATGGCTACTGCCAAGGATCCCATGTAGGAAGGACGGAACACACAGCTCGGAATAAGTTACCAAATTCTTTTAAATTTCAATAAATGTGAGTTTGTTCAACTACTTCATAAGTATAAGCGGGTCAAATAACATCCTAAAACTTGTGACACCCAAATCAGACCTCACTTTCACGAGTAACGAAAGACGAAATGGCGACAGCAGAGTTCTAGGGCTATCCAACCCGAATGGGCGACGACCACTATGCTTAATATAGTGAAAATCCCCTCATAGTAATACGTAGGTGTATATCCAGTTTATATTTACTCAGGCCGGTACGAGAATTGATCAATCCGTGGTCGACACTGTTTTTACCCGACTGCAAAAAAGGAGGGCTATGTTTTTCGAGTGTATGTATGTATGTTTATTTCTTTGGCACGGACTATACTCTAAAAGGCTTGATGGATTTTAGCATACAAGGTGTCGTTAGATTCATCTTAGTTGTGAGAGTGACATAAGCGAATAAAAAGTAAAAAAAAATGTTGCAATCGTATTTTTAGTTTATTTTTGAATAATTTAACTTTTTTATTCATGTTCTATAGTGTGCTTACTTACAAAGTACCTTCACTTAACCGTGATACTATTAAAAAAAAGTAGTTAAGTTGTTACGACGTCAATTGTTTATATTACGACCTTTAAACTATAAATTTTAATATGAAAAACATCTGCAACAATAGAGACGGACCGGTTAAATGGGTCGCGTGTAAGATTAAAAGATCTAAGGGCCTCACTATAACGTAGGGTAATAAAATTTAAAGCGTAGATTAAAGGCGATCTGTCACGACCAAACATTACGCATTCGCACTTTACTATAGACGTTTTAATCCTGCACTTGAAATATGTTCGGGGGTTGCGGACCCGGGATTCGAACCTCGGGGGATATCGTCCAATTCAACGACAGCATCTAGTTGAAGATTAACGCACGTATCATTTCGTTTTTTTTTGCAAGAAACTTACTTAAATTATTTTTTATATATACAGAGTTGTTTTAAACCTTAAATTTAACAGAGTCCGATTATTATTTACTAGCTGGCCTGGCAGATGTTTTGTTGTCCTTCTCAATTGTCAAATAACTCGATCACGGCGTCATCTATCCCGTTTTTCCCTGATAACTTTTGCATGACCATAAATAAAACAAAAAAAGGACTACACATATCTATCCTTAGAATCGTGAGTTTATACGAAAACTCGTTAGAAAAAGGAACGTTTAGTTTTTCTCTATTTTTTTTGAATTTTTCTTCCCTTCTAATCGAACTTAACTACTACGAACTATTACGGACGTTTTAAAACAAAATAAGCTAAATTGGCCGTTCTCAAAGTGATGCACTTACTAACGAATGGGATTTTATTTTTATATAAGTAGATGCAAATTAAATTTACAGTATGCGGTATAACTTCGAAAAAAGGTGTTTTTTAATTGAGGATTTTACAGTTCAACGTCCGGACTTTTTAGCGGGATCTCAATCCTTTCTAGAATGCCAAATGACAGAGCGGCGAAATATACATCTCCGATTAGTTTCGAATATCACGTGAGATTTTTTGACGGAATCTTAAAGTGCCTTGCACCATGTATGTTTTATGTGATGAAGTTTAAATATGGATACAGAATATATAAATATAAATATGAGGACAATATCACATATGATCATTTAATTCCAAACTAAGCAAAGCTTGTATTATGGTAACTAAACAGCTGATACATATTCATACACCCATTTACCACCCAAACATATAACAGTCAATTACCTATGCTCACCACACAAATGTCAGTCATATGTGGAGATCGAACCTACGACCTCTTGGCCCAATAGTAGACCTATCACTTCGTCACGAGGCCTGTTTTAGTCTTGCCGATGTATGTGGTTCGTATGTACAAGTGAAGACTGTGTGGATTATAAATTAAAATAACTCAGGACATGCATTTTAAGTGTCCACAAAAACTGCCCGCAATAGACATTATTAACACGGGAGCCATCATTTTAGAACTATATTTGAAGATTACAAGAATATCTATATAGAAAGTTATTCTATTTACGTGATATCGGTAGAATTCTGGACGAACACAGTTACAATTAAATAAAAACAAGAAGAAGAAGGTCAATGATCACGGACTTCTTCGCTAATAAGGTATCATTTTCACCATTGTTGGATATATGTATCACACTATTATGATAGCCGACACAGTCAGTCGTACCACTCTAATGTGAAATGAAAATAGAATCGTGTAAGTCCCCGCAGGGCAGGGTTACGAAAATTAGACCCCGGGGAGTTAACTGCATCCGACCTGCATAAATGCGGATTGTAGGCAGGTGTCATGCATTATAACACCATTTATGCATCTTTTTGCAGGATATAGTAGAATCGTTTCTTTCCGAACCGAGTTATGGATTGTGCAATCACCGCAAAACGTGATGCATTTTCGCCCCCCAAAAAACTATTGAAACTTCTGATTTCGCTCTTGCCTATCACCGAACTCAGACGTATTCGTGGCGATACACTCGCTCGTGGCGCCTAAGTGCAGTACATTTTAAAAACAACGACAATTGCTGAGAGATCGGCAATCCATTGGCAGTCGTCGCTATCATACCGACCTGCAAGCTTCTGTGTAAATGGGTATACACCGGCTGATCTCAGAACACGATACACCTAAGCGTGCCAATATGACGAGTGTTACACTTAGTGTATGGTGAACGCGATCCAGTCGGACACAATTATCGTGTCCTACAAATTACTTGTGCGATAAAATTTTGTACTTTTCAATTGTAACTAATAGCTCATCAAGTTTGGAATATGTAACAAATGCCTGATATTATATTCCTATATATAGCCCACCACTAAAGCTCCTTCACAATATGCCACCGGTACGACTAGCAGGTTTTTGCTGATCAGGTATGCCGCTGGCCCGTAGAATTCGACAGTAAGCCGTGAGCATAGTTTCATTTGTGACAGTTGGCGTCGCGTCGTGGTGCGGTGGCTCGTTTTTTGTGGTAAACTCGTCAGATTAGTCAACCAGCGGGTATGCCACCGGGCTTGCCGGCATAGTATACAGTAGCCTGAAATATTCTGCTGTTGCTTAAGCCTATTTGTAAGGGAAGGTAAAAGTTTAATTTTATTACCACACCAGCCTAAAATGTAAGATCAAACACCGTAAAAAATTATATTTACGAATTATCCCATTGTATAAAATAACAAAGGTTAGTACTCTCATGATATTTTACTTCACTGTCAGTTGATGTCATTATTTAAATTCAAATTACCGAGGCTTAAACCAGTGGACATCATGTTAATATTACACTGATGTTAACAATACGAACATAAGTGGCACGCTTATACGTGTCGCGTTCTGGTTAGTAATCAAGTGGGGTACTGTAATCGACTAGGTTATATAAATGGCGATTAACCCGTGTACATATATATGCTTGAAAAACATGACTCTCCTTTTTTGCAGTCAGGTAAAAACTAAGGCAAATAAAATGTAGTTTAACTTAAAAACATCAAAAAACATTGTGATAATGTGAACTTTAAAATTAAATTAAAACCAGAATAGAAATGAAATTCATGTTTCATTCTTCGACAACGACGTCCCGCACCGAGTGTTCGCAATGAAGTTATCAAGAAATTCAGGGGCTACACACAGCGGGGTTCCGTGCCACGTACGATGATGACAAAAAACGCTACCAAGTCTGACAGAACTGCAACACTAAAGGGGAATTGTGCAAATAGTAAATAATGTACGACTGTCCTATTCATACGGTTAAAAGTTTAAACACCCTCTATTGACTGAGCAATTGTTAGGTGCGAAATGATGGATGCTCACTCTGTTGCAGTAACCGGTTACTTTATTGTTTGCAATAATACCTTTGATAAATGGGTTACCGATTGTTCAATTCTGTTTGTAGTTTCTAGTCTTTATTCCAAATTTAACCCTTTGTATACAAATTTCTTTAGTTCTTTATTTACAAATTTCAATTTTCAAGGTAGAAAAAGATTACTAAAATAATTTGATTGCAAAAGTTAATATTAGCAGAGAATGAAAAAAAAAAAAAAAAAAAAACGAATAATAAATGAAAACTTTTTATGAAATACAGTTTCTCGGTTGATTTTTAGTAATACCTAATGAATGGTAAACATGCAACTGGAAACTGAATGCATTTATACAATAACTATATCATTTCAGTTTATGAAGATTAACATAAACTTCACTTGAGAATTCCGATAAAAGAATATCAATTTTAAAGTATAAATGTTAAATATTATATTCAATTTTTTATTACTATATTAGTATAATGTAGATAAACTCTTGCTACAATTTTAACTACGTGCAAATATCTTGAATTTTTAACGCTAGTACGACGCTTTTGAGAGCAATCACAAAAGTTAGAGGAAGGCACAGACTAATTCTTATTCCACTCTAGTCACTTCCAACACTTAAAAACTTTCCACTAGAGAAGTTTATGAAATCAAAAGGTACACACTGTTATTTTCCTTGTAGACTTTGTAATGGTTATATTTTTGTATAATTGCTACTCGTACCTATATTAAGAATTTTACTTACTTATTCTAAATTTTGCTTGTCTAAATAACTAATGAAATCTTCGCATTCCATTTCACGTTACCAGAAATTAATATTCTGAGATGCGTAAGCAAAATTACTGTTTTTAAGAAGGAGCTTTGCTAATGCCGTTTGAAGGAATGCAATAATCAATCCTGAACGATGAAGAAAAAGTTCCTTACGGGGAACAAAGGATTGGAAACGCAAGGCGATGCACTACGGCGTATATACTTGGTTTTAATCAATGAAGTTCTGAAGCGATGGACTCCGCCACAAAGGGAATTATTGAGTCGGGAAATGAGTCAGACTGAATGAATACTTGGTGCAAATGAAACGCTATGTTCTGTGAATTTTATAAGCTTATTGTCGATTCCTGATAAGATAAAATTGAATGAGTTTCGTTAAAAATGAAATATAGTTCTGTCTCCCTTTTCTTTTATTACAATTTTAAATTTCAGGGCTGGACTAGTTTATTTTATCTTCCCATTGGTAAAATGAGTACCTACTTAGAATTTCGATATATTCTTTTGATTTATGAAAATACATATGAAATTAAAAATCAGTTGTTATTAGCTACTTTGACTTTATTATAAATGTTACCGAAGATATATTTATCAATGATCAAAAATCTGATATTTCTCTACGTAATGTTAAATTTGAAATTGCCAAGGAAACTGAAAAATTATAGCGAAGATCGCGTGGGGTAAGGAGTTGGCCATACTATTGAAAACTGTTGGGCTTTCTCGTTATGGGAAATAGTCAATTAATATCTAGTATTGGAATTATGAATCTTCTTTTGTTTCTTTGTACTCTATGGTGTTCCTATAGAATGCGATGTATGTTTGTAAGTCGTGTGCGTATACCCACGAAGGTTTCTGTGTCAGTACAATCAGTTTACAACAGATGGCGTCCAAGACAACATGAACCTAGTCACGGGCAACAGCTAAGTACCTATTTAAATAAAAACACCTATTATCAAAATTGAGAATAAACAAAAAGTTAAGGTTATTTATAAGAAACGCACATTGTTAACGTGATCGAAACCACTCAACCACAGGAGAATGTTATTTTAAAATGGAAAATTTTCATTCAATACCTTTATCGAACAGGATGGGAATGTCAAGTAAGGATATCGTTGTCGAATGTCACACATCAGCATATATTTGTTTAGGTTTTGTATAATTTCGATGACATCCCATTTCCTACGAGATGACATTAACGTTTCTGATAAGTATAATTTTAAATATTTTTATTTAAGTTATATAGGTTGAACATATTGAACGCTTGTATCCCCTTAGGTTTAGGCAAAGGTGTACTAATGAACCACACACAGTTCGCTGGGTATGTTTTTAGGTCCCCATTTAATAGACGAGCTTATTGCTATTAATCGGGCTCAAAGCCAAGCTCCGAGCTACTACTGAGAATTTCATAGAAAAACCCAATAACGATTTGCTCGACCTGGGAATCGAACCCAGGACCTCGAGCATAGCAGTTGGCTTACGACCATTATGCTAAATTTTCATTTATAATACAAATTGCTAAGAAGTATGAAATTCGACTATCGACTAACTTCATTTTTTTTTCCATATATTATCTCGTAACATGGGAGTCTTCGAAGGTGCATAATATATATTGGAACGATAATATTTTACAGGCGAGTACATTATGATTTCCATCATCACTGACTATTGATTCCAACGTAAACTTCTATTTATATTTTTATATAAGTACTAGCTGTGTCCGCGGCTGCGCTCACGTGGACTGCAGAATGCCGTTGATGGGCACACGTATACACATATACTTATGCTGACTTTTTTTAAATTTTTGTTATGATTTTTTGACATTACAAACAGACACTTCAAATTTATTTATTTGTATAGATTACAGATGAAAAAAAAGGACTTAAGTTTTTGTAATAATGATAACACAACTTTTGAGTGCTGAAGTAATAAAAGTTGTTAAAAAAATGAATGTCGTCAAGGGAAATGATCTTAGCAAGTTGTTCGTCGAAGTTGGATTACATCGGCCCGCGTTCCGGCATTTATAAACGTGATCGTAATAATTTTTAGGGTTCCGAAACTAAAAAGGAAAAAAAGGAACCCTTATGGCATCATTTATTTTTCCATCTGTCTGTCTTCCATGACCCTTTTTCTCAGGAGAGTGTAGAGGTATCAAGTTGAAATTAATATAAAATACTCAGGTCTGAAAATCCCTTGGACCTGTGAAAAAATCAAACTTCTAAGTCAATGCAACCAAAAGATACGGCCGTTTATGCCGTATATTTGAACACTCGCAAAGGGAATAGAAACCTATAGGGTACTTCCAGTTGACCTAGAATCATGAAATTTGGCAGGAAGCAATTTCTGATAGCACAAGTAAAGGAAAAATCCGAAAACCATAAATTTATAGTTACAACACAAAATGGGATTATTGACTTATTAGCAGTTGGTAAACTGACGGCGACATATGTCGATGTATCGGGACAACAGTTTTCAAACGACAAAGTTAAGTTTGTTCCTCAATATAGTTTATCTTTTCGTTGGAATTGTTCGGTGCTTTCTTTAGTAATGTTACCTAATTATTTTGGTGAATGTAAGTAGTTGCAATTATGGAATCCTCGATGCGCGAGTCCGACTCGCACTTGGCTGGAGCTTTTTCCACGAATCATTTCGTCACAACTGTGCCCAAGTTTTATTTAGTAATTTACTTTGTAGCGAAAAAATGTTGGGTATCATAAAAATATAAATAAGTTAACACCTTTGGTGTCATTTTATTGCCGGTCCTTTAAATATTATTTATGACGGTACAATTTTATTACATATATTCAATTTATTTTGGTTATGTAAAATCTGTGGTAATTTATGATTAATAAATATCATCTTCATTGTACAATAAAGACTAAATACCTACCACCCATATCTCTTACTCTTAAACACATATGAGGTATATATTATATAAAAAAATGGTACAAATAAAATAAGTTTGTTATTTTTCTTTTGTTATAAACTAGCCTTGTCATTAGCCTAGTGATCGTAAGCGCTACTGCTATGATCGAAGTTCTGGGTTCAATTCCCAGGTCGAGCAAAGTATTGTTGGGTTTTTCTATCCAATTCTCAGTAGCAGCTCGTAAATTGACTTTGTGCCCGATTAATGGCAATAGGCTCACCCCCCGCTTACATGGGACTTAAAAAACATACACAGCGAAATGTGGGTGTACATTAGTACACCTTTGCCTAAGCCTTTGGGGATACAGGTGGTGATGGTATGTTATATTTTGTTATGTTATAATCGTGGTCGTCGAGTGGTTTATATCGGCTTAATATAGATTCGATGTCCGCAAGTTCGAACACCGGCATGTACCAACAAATTTTTCGGAATTCGCGTACATTTACTAATTTAAATTGGTAACATTATCGGTGACGGTGAATGAAAACATCGTGAGGAAACTTGAACGTTTGAGGAATGTTCTTGTAGTACCAGTGTATTTGGGAAAAATATAGAACTGTTGATCTCTCGGTGTTTGAAATTGCCATTACGCCGCGTCGTGGGCTGGCGTGGTGATTATTCCCATACTTTCCCTTGGGATAAGGCCTTTGCCCAGCCGTGGGACGTTTACAGGCTCATGTTATTATTATTATTGAATTTCTCCATTAAATAAGTTGAAACGTGGGCTTATAAAAGTGTAAAGACTTAAATACAGTTTGTAGTTTATGTCTACTTACTCGGGTTGGTAAAATCAAAAAATCAAAATCAAAATAGTCTTTATTCAATTTAGGCCCTAAAAAGGCACTTATGAATGTCAAAACGCTACTGCCGGTTCGGAAAAATATCCCAGACATCGAGAAGAACCGGTAAGAAACTCGATCGGGTTTATCTCTTTTTTTTTTGTTAAATGTACAAATGTTACAAATATAACAGGTACAATAATAATATATTAGTGGATGCACAGAGAGGGAGTCACTTCCAGACATCACTATCATTCACCTAATGATCCACCCTATAATAACCCTTTGACAGTAAAACCCGCTTGACATGGTCCTTGAACTTGTTGTCCGGTAAATCAGTAATGTGCTTCGGGATCTTGTTATGGAACCTAACACTATTACCTAAAAAACTTTTATTAGTCTTACTAAGTCTAAAAAACGGTACGACTAATTTATCTTTATTTCTAGTATTTATATTGTGCTGATCTTTGACAAAATCCAGCTTGTCTAAGTTTTTACGGACATACATTATGTTATCAAAGATGTATTGGGAGGGCAAAGTTAAAATACTAAATTCCTGGAACTTGTTCTTTAGTGATTCACGGGGTCCCATATTATAAATTGCTCGAACTGCCCGCTTTTGTAATATAAATATGGTATCTACCTCAGCTGCTGAACCCCACAGCAAAATATCGTAAGACATTAAGCTATGAAAGTAAGCGAAGTAGACTAACCTAGCGGTGGCAATATCTGTTAACTGGCGAATTTTGCGTACTGCGAATGCAGCAGAACTTAATCATCCCGCCAAAGTTTTAATATGCGGACCCCACTGTACTTTTGAATCAAGGGTAATGCCCAAGAAGACAGTACAATCAACTAAGCCTACTAAATTCCCTTCTATCTTGATACTACTATCAACACGCTGAACATTGGGCAAGACAAATCTCATACATTTGGTTTTGTTTGCAATTAGTAGTAAATTATTTAAAGCAAACCATTTAGAGATTTTAAATAAGGTGTTGTTTAATTGCCTAAGCTCCGAATCTATTCTTTTCACTTTGAATATAAGTGAAGTGTCGACTGCAAAAAGAACCATGCCAGCACCATTTTCAACAACGGACGGTAGATCGTTTATATAAACGAGAAACAAAAATGGTCCCAAAATCGAGCCCTGAGGGACGCCGATTCTAACCAATGATCCCAAAGAGGTTGCTCCATTTACACTTATTTTCTGACAGCGCTCTGTTAAATAAGAAATTAGGAGGTCGAGAGAAGTTTTAGTTAACTTTTATTATATTTCGACAGAAGCTTTCACCTTTTTAATTTAAAAAAAAATCTTGTTTGTCGCGTTTCGGAATCCACCTTTGTACATTTACGATCGTTTTCAATAACCTATCTATGAATAGTTTTTTATATCTACATAATATATATCCATATCCTATAGCTTGAATAGACAAGAGGGAAGCAGTAATTATTACAAATATGTACTAATCAGCTATAATAAACTCAGATATGTTATTGAAAAAGGCCGTTAGTTGATTAACATTGTCATGGACATTGTTGATCGCTCGATGGTCGCCACTGTTTTTCGATTGCACTATGATTACCATCAGCTAAAGTGTGGTACTATTTTATAAGAACATTTGCGCAGTCAAACATTGCACTGATCACATACCTCAAAAGCACCAAGCCCCTAACAACAACAAAAGTCTAGATTTCACACATATCAAGATAAATTACATACTGGTTTCTCTGAATACATAATTCTACAGTAGCACACAGTAAGGCGTACAAAAAAACACAAACAAACTCAAATGTCAATAATCACTATACACGCCAGCCTGTAGTAAAGCAAATACGAGACCTCGTTATAATCCCCTCGGATTTAAGTTCGACGGGTGATGGCGACATGCCTCACAATTAGGGATGCACGGTCACGTACTAAGTATGAAAATAACTGCCCTGGCCGAATGGACGCGGCTAAAATTTCACTCAATTACTATAATAAGATTTTTTTTCATTCATATAGCAACTGTCAAATGCAATAGTAATAACATAAATGGTAAACTTATCGGCTGGCTAAGTACCTTGACATACAACAGAACTGAGGATGTACTTCCAATTCAAAAATAATTTTACATTTTCTCTGATTACTAAATTATAAATTATTTTCCATTATGGTTTTGACTGTTGCTTTTATATTATGTTTTATTTATAATAGCATTTATTATTTTGTATGTAGTATGATGAATATGTAATGTGTAATATAATGATGTATAATGTTATTATGAGTATAAGATGGTAACTGCTATGAGAGGTCCCTAAGACACATGGGAGTTTGGGGACCCATGGTTGGACTATAAACTTTACAATATAATTTTTAGTTAGTTAAATAAATAAATAAACATAAAGTTAATTCTTTTCACTATATTTTATTTGGAATTATTTATACTAGCGATCGCCCTAAGGTCGAAATTGGACCAGCGACTTTTTCATCATATACTATTTTCTGTTTGACATTTGCAGTATTCATGAACCTAAACAATGAGTATTATCTACATCAATTGCTGTCACTTTTCGTTGAGTGACAATGTCAATATTTTGGGGGTCTAAGTTCAATGGCACTGGTCGGGTTAGGATTCGCAGTATTAATTTATTTAATTTAATATATTAGTAACAGATATTATAGATAAATTTTAACTTTCTGCACTCCTTCTCCGTATAAACTTTAACCATGCCAAATCTCACAGTTTTCCGTACACGCAATACACTTAAAAAGGTACCGAAAGCTTTTGCTTCAAATATTAATTTATAGATAGTATTGTCATAAGACAGATAAAAAGCCACGATTTCGCATTTTTAACCCCTGACGCAAAAAGAGGGGTGTCATAAGTTTAACGTGTGTATCTGTATATCTGTGTGTCTGTCTGTGGCTACGTAGCTCACAAACAGCTGAACCGATATTAATCTAGTTTCTTTTTTGTTTGAAAGATGACTTAATCGAGAGAAACTCTGTTCAGCCGTTTGAAGATTATCAGCTCTTATATAGTTGATAAATAGATGTAAGCATCTTTCATAGGTCTGATTGAGTCGGATTTTGATATTCTGTTACTTCAATGATATTAGAAGAACAAGCCAAACCTTGACCTAGTGTTGTAGCATCATCTAGATTCTGCAGGATACCTAACTTCTCACCAACTTGCAGCAGATATATCGTGATTGGGCTCATTAAAGTGGTTTCGGTGAATAGGCTTATGTCGGTGGTTTATTATTTCATCTTGTTTTACATTGTTAAATTATTTTCACACAATTAAAATACAATGTAAGTCAGTAAAATTAATTTACATTACTATAATTGATAGCTTAGATGACATAGTTAGCATTATGTTGGCACACAGGATAAAAAAAATTGAGGATATTTTTGTTTTCTTACGTGCGTGCATAAGTACCTACAGACAATTTATTTTATAACTTTATTTTGTGCAAATGCCCCGAGCAACATTTTAGCACTACGAACAGAGAGACCTTCACCGGGAGCAGTAAATACGGGGGCGGATTAGCGCCCCTGACCCGGTGACTGAATGCATCCACGTCTCAATCAGGCCCGTCTCATTACGGCCTGCCCTACAACGATAGCCAGTAAATAAGTGTCTAGTAAAAATATATATCGGGGTGCCAACTAATATACCTGACTGTAAAATTGGACAGCAATAAGAATAGTTACGCAAAAAAAACTAAAATCTTATATGTCATTCGTGAAACTTCTGATTTCTGTATGATGTGGAAATTCATATGTAATTTTGTACATGGGAAGCTTATGTCATTTAGTCAATTGATAGGATATAAGAATTTTCAATGATAACTTTAGAAATCCAAAAAAGAAAATTGTTCATTTTTAAACGATTTTGATGATACTTTGTAGACGGGAATCATATATTTTATTATATATCAATAATACATTTAGAAAGCTTTAATTATTTTTTTTATTCTCAATTGATTAAACTAATTACTCCGTAATAAATACATGCAGGACCGCGGGGTATCACTAATTTATCAATATATTTGCTTTGCGATTGACTCATCATCGCCCAGGTTAAACTAATGGGTATAGAAATGTAACATTTGGGCAGGGTTTAAGATTTCTTGAAAAGTAAAACCTAAGCGTTTAAAAGTGGGTGCTAAAGTTTGTTAGGGACACCATTTATTTCGGTGCGGATTTATTCAAAATTTCGAATAAATTAATGAAAACAAATAATAATACGTGTCGGCGTTTTTCAGAATTCAGCCACTACCTACGAGTAGAAAAATATTAAAATGTTTGTATGAGAAATACTAGTTTTCTAGTTTGATTTATTCTATGTGGCTTGTTCAAGAGTCAGATCCACCAGCTGCCTGGTAACTTTAGCATCAAACAGTATAAAATCACCAATGTGGATAAACAAAGAAATGTGTTTACTACTATTAACTAACTGCCGGCACCTATTGTCAGCTTTGTTCACATTAATTTGTTTAAATACCAATGAAAAATAGACGTAACAACATATGAATTCAATTTAAAAAAAAGTACAAATCTATACGAGCGTCGATGTGAGCGGAAAGCTATTGTATAAATTTAAATAAAAGTAAATGGTGTTGGATGGTAGTGCTCTTCACTTGAGAACGGCCAGACCGACTTAGAATTTATTTTTAATGTTGATAATAAAAATTAAACTTTTATGAAAAGAAAGATTATGGAAAATTTGAAATTGAATTGTTTGCATTGGATTTTTTATGAACTCAAGATTCGAACGATTATTATGCGTATATCTTGTTTTGTTTTGTTTGTTATGATCCATGGTCCTGGAACAGTTTACAGAGAAATAAAAATTCGGGATAGTTAGTTGGCGCTGTAGTCGAGTTATTGAATACTAGAAAAGGTAAAAATCTGCCGAGCCAGCTAATATATATAATAAATACAGTGATTTTTTTATTGTTACGGAGTAAAACAATTTTTTTTTAAATACTTCATTATTAATGTTTTCATAATTTTCAATAATATTTTAGTTAAATATTAAGCTATTCAGTATGTCTATTATGGGGCGACGGCTTAAAGATAATTTGATATGTTAATGGACGGGATTTAATCGAGTAAACTAAATCACAACAACGGAGGCCAATAATGCGGGCCCTTGTAACAAATGTGAATGGTTTTGTTATATTGACATTAGTGACACGTGATACCGCAATCCGCATTCGTGATTGGTTTTTGTTTTACCGATAAATATGTTCATATTGCTTCCAATTCTATGTATATGGTCCGATAAGAAATATGGCCTGATGGGTAAATACTGCTGTAATTGACAATTCTGGGCTTACGACAATCATATCTATCTTACTATTTTGTATTAACGTACTAATTTTATTTATTAGGTATTATTAGTTTTATACTTTATATTTGTATTTTATAATTAATAGGTATTAGATTTAGATAGTCGGTTGTTACCGGCTTAGAATAAGAACCCATCACCTTTCTTCATGGAAGGCAACTAAGGTACTTTTTTGGTGACCAACTTATGCCAAATATAGCATTCCCAGTAGGGTTGACGTCAGGCAGGCGGCCAGTCGTAAAACTTAAGCCAAATCTATTACAGCATGGAAACTAATAGTGTGTTATATGAAGATGTGCTGTGCCGATCCCGTCTAGTTTGGGATAAGGGCAAGAAGAAAAAGAAGAATGTCCGATAACAAATATTGCGGCTTGACACTTGAGTTACATTCACATGGCCGATTTACGGCCGTTTTCAACACTATCTGACCACTGTTTTTGCTACTTAAAATAGAATGACAAGTCTGTTGGTAAGCATTTGTATGAACTAGTTATCCGAAGATACGTTATTGAAATACAAAAGTATACCAAAATATATATCTTTCATAGATTATTGAAAATGGCCGATAAACGTGTAGGTGTCGCGTTGCGTCGATAGAAAATATAACAATTCGGTTTCTGGTTTATATAGTGGTCTGAAGAACCTTTATTTTTCATTAAATTCTTACCTACTTAGAATGAGAAACCTTAGTTATAAAATAATTCAGTTCAAATGTATATTATACTAGCTGTGCCCCACGGCTTCACCCGTGGTAAAATACTAGACAGGATTTGCGAAAAATCCGTTCTTAGTGAGCGTCTACATCGCGAAAGGAGCATCTAACTATGCTAAATTGTAAGTCAAAATTGGGCCTATAGTTTCAAAGATATCGTCATGAGTGAGTGAGTGGTATTTTACTTAAGAAATATACATAGAAAGGATTTAGATTTACTTTTAACCTGAATTTGTTTTTTTTTTTTAATGCGGGTACGCATGTAGTAAGTTGAATGACTTTGGTGTAATAAAACAAAAATATCTCAATATTTAACCGCCTTCAAAAAAGGAGGTTTTCAATTCGAATTATGTTTTAAAATGGGTATTTAGTAAAAATTTCTTTGTTAATGAACGAATTTAGATAATTATTTTTTTAATGGAAAAGGAATACCTCAATAGTGGTCCCATTTTCATTTAATCAGCATTGGACCTTCGACTTCCAAGTTACACAAGGGAACTCCTCGAAATCATTGATGTTGATGATGATGATGTTGTTGATGATGTTTATTTTTGTTAAAAATTGTCTTGATTTACCCCAATTGCCTACAATATACTATTAGTTAGCCATCAAAGTTTTCATTTAATTTTAATTAATTAAGGAGAAGATATTTATTATCAAATAAAGAAATTTAATTTGATTTAAATAATTTTTATATGAAGAACATTACCTTCATTATTTTTAAACAATTACAAATCAAAATAAGTCAGTAAAATTAATTCACATTATTATCAATAACGGTTAAACTTCATCATGTCTCACACGGAATAGCACTTACTTACTTACATTTTCCCTCTACCCGCCAAAAGAAGCATAAGTTAAAAATATTAATTATTTTCATAAACTGAATAGAAATTATAGACGTAATATTATTTACTACTAGCAAACTCGGTCACACGTTGCTGTTCTGTTCTGGAGTCCATAAGGAACATTGATCCGATCGCTACCAAAATTTACAGGATCACACACTGGACTAATATTTTGATTGTCTGAAATATTCATCAAAGTTGCTCCAGCCGTTTTGAAGACCAGAGGGAACATACATACAAACATCGATTTTTATATATATATTTATATATAATAACGTTTTTTAGTTACCTATTTCGTCTGTAACAAATGTGACATTGTACGTGGAAATTTAGTGTTTTAAAATATTATAAAAGGTTTACTTTTCTAGAGAAGATATAAAAAAATCAATTTTTGTTATGAGCCACCTTTAATTCGGTTATTTATATAATACTTAAATAAAGATATACAACGAATACATTTGGCACCTCTAAAAGGGTTTCTCTAAAAGCTTTCATTTGTTAATAAGGTTAAATTCTGGTAGCTAATGAGCCATTACTTCCACTAGTTGCCGATCAATCTCTATCACAAAACGAAGGCACGCATACCGATACCGAACAGAGAAGCGAGTTTACGAAGTATTTTGTTTACAAATGTTTTAATTAAGTAGACACTGTCGGGCGGAACGTAAGATAACATCACCGTTGGATTAGTTCGCACTGACACGCGAGCTTTTGCTTTTCTATAAATATAGTATAGTGATTACGCAAATAATCATTTTCTTTCCCAATTGCAGGCCTAATTGAGCCTTTTTAACCTTGCATTCAGGTGTGCAAATATTGATAAATTGCGCTTATATAAATACCTAATTGTGCTTGATTTTCTATAAATATAATGATTATTTGCGTAATCAGGTTTGGCTAATTTTTTTCCCAACTACAAGCAAGGTTAAGAACTTGCATTCGGGTGGGCAAGTTCACAGGGATACATTGCTCGAATATATACATTCCCAACCATGCTCCGCTCATGAGCAAGGCATCCTCATTTGCCGGCTGCTTGATAATGTATTTCATAAAAGCAAAGCGTTAGCAGTAATTGCTAAATATCGGTTTCGCTTCAAAAATGACTTCCATTAAGTACAATTCCATAATGAACCAAACAATCTGAATTTGCAACTATGAAACTGATATTTAAACAATTTTGCTATCGCTTTAATCATACGAAATACATACATACATGGGGTGGATTATTCGCTTGCACCTGTTCAAGATAGATCAAAACTGAGGCAGATCTTAATGAAAAAAAAAACTGGTATACTTTTTAGGTATGCAACATACTAATTTACTAATCACAACAAGGCCAGTTTCTAACTTACTACATACTAGCAATCGAATTCACGACTGGCGTTACCTGAAAATTAAACCATGACATTTTATTATAATACGAATTAAATATAACACACATAATTACCAATTATTGACTTACCAAACAGTGTTTAGTCTAAAACATATCTAAAATGCATGATAAAGAATGTACTCGTAAAAGTCTTCTCAGAAGAAACATGGTACACGCTGATACATAATGGCAAACGATTTACTGCAGATATCAATTACTCATTTCATTGCCTCTGCTTCGAGAGC
The DNA here is from genome assembly GCA_033032175.1 of Saturnia japonica. Lineage (NCBI taxonomy): Eukaryota > Metazoa > Arthropoda > Insecta > Lepidoptera > Saturniidae > Saturnia > Saturnia japonica. Next base: position 15,692,919 of record CM065311.1, on the reverse strand, counting down.
GATTCGCAGACCCATATATTATCTTGTCTGTGACAATGTTATTTATCCAAGGGTGCAGTGACACGCAGTACCAGTGCGCGATATAAATTCGCAGGAGTGCGAGTAAATCAACTATTTTGCATTCAGTGCGTAGGCGCACGGTTGTAAAACTTAATTAAGGGACTAGGATATTTAAAACAAATATTTCACGTGAAGATATTGTAAACGAATGTGATTTGAACATAATGTGGTATTTACATGATTTTCTTGATCAAACTATATCAAAATTTAAATCGATAGGTATCGCGCATTGAAAAGATTTTGTATTCGTTCATTTAATTTAGAAAATCTAATTCGATATACATATATATTTCCTAATTCTTGAATCATCAAAAATGGGAAAAATGAAGTAAAATTTCTTTTTATCCTAGCACTTCAAAGAGACGGTACTGTACTTGAAGTGACCACCGAGGGATCTACAATCTATCGCAAGTGGTCACTGTTATGCCAGCCTGCTCAAATGTCTTTTTTTAAAGACTTTCAATGACTCCATGCTTTAGGTAGGGAAGGACATATTTGCTGAGAGACAGTTCCATATATTCACATTACGGTAAAGATAGGGCGTAATATTTACATAATGACATTTAAAAATTAATACATCATAGCCACAGAGTCAATCATAGTGTTCGTTAATTATTGATAGTTTATGTAGGTACTAGAAGTACCTCACGTTTTCACCTGTGGTAATTTTATCCGACAAACAGCGCCCGCCGTGCCGCTAACGCACCCCGTGTAGCATATCATAATTATTGTTTTCACTTTCCACAAGTACAAATTATTTTAATTTTGCATTATCTCCTAATGTGTCCTGTGTCCTAATGTGTTTAAATAGCATTCTATCAAGGGCAAAGTTTAACTAATCTTTTTTGATAAAGTAACTGTTGTTCGTAAGGATTTAATAATGCCTGCCATACCTAAAAATAATGATCATAAATCATTTTTTAATTTTCATCATATTTTGGTCACAAAATAACTTATTGTGGTTTATGTATAAAATACAGGCATATATTATTGCGAACTTTTTTTTTTATGACATACTAAGGACCAATATTTTTGTTGAACATTGTATTTACGTATCACTAACCATTACGCCAGGGCACGCGGATAAAAATCAGTTCAGGTGCGCTTTCAATTTCAACTTACGTAACAAAAATCAATATGCTAGCTGAGATGTGTAGCCTAATATTAGATACTAGATAGTCTATAGGCTACTAGAAATAGGAATAGGATTCCTCGTGAATTGGCTATCATATATATAAATAATTTTTCGAATTCGTCTGGTACTTCCAGAGATTAGTGTTTTTAAACAAACAAACAAAAACCATCTTCATCTTCCCCTTTATTATATTATCAATAATATATTATTATAATATTTAGTATAGATGTACCAAATTCATATAATTATTATACTTAATGCCTGAAATATCAGTTACATAAATGTTCAAACTTGTTTTGTCCATTTTTTTTAAATAGTTTAAAATGTCTACATTATATTTTTATTTTAAATACTTACTTAGTTTAATTTTTTTACGTTTTCCTACTAACGTGAATCTTATGAACATAAAATACTTTGAAAAAATATACCTTTGTGAAAAATAATACTTTTTTAGTAGGTATATTTTGAATCATATTTTAAAAAACGAGTTTGTTTCTTCACCAAGTAAATAGAATACATTTTTATAATAACAAGTATGTAGTATAAAATTATAAGAAAGTTAATAATAATTTCCCTTTGTCATTATTAAAGTAAGAAAAACATAAGAAATATTCTATCTCTGGACTGTATACCAGATAAGCTATAGGTATATCCATTATTTTTATAAAACGTTTAATTTTATTACAGTTTTTCAGTGCATATCAATTGTTAACTGCAACGGTATACATACATATGCACGTGCCACCAACCGCGTTCTCGTTAACAACAAGAAGAGTTGCGCGCGCATGCCTCGATCCAAGGCAAGGCGAGGCGAGGCGCCCGCCGCGAGACAAATGTGACATCGTTATTTACACCCGCGAGATACTCAAATAAAGCAAACACCCTGTACGAGGCAATCAGCGATGGTATTCTAATACGTCGCTATGAGTTAGAATTGTATAAAATATTATTGTAAGCAATTCCTATAATTGCAAAGTTTAAAAGCTTGTGTTTCAAGCTTTAAAGATTTATATTTTGTATAAATTGTCTTTCTTTGAAGAGCACTTCTTCCAATAATAAGTAACATATGTATAGGTACTTTCTTTGAAATATCATGGTACGTAGTTAACGTAGTACATATTACCTCAATGGGGACTTTGTTGTTCTTACCTCACTCGCTTAAGAGTTGTCAAGCATCCAAAAAAAATTTTCATGTCACTGTTCCATTTATTAAGAAAACTAGCGAAACGCCCCAGCTTCACACGGGTACAATTTACAAAGTGGTATATTTTATGTTTAAAAAGCCTGTTATAGAGTTTATCGCTTTAAAGTTGATAGATAATAAGTAATGACTTCATAATTGCCCATTTTTCAAGTGGTCATAAATGCAACAGTTATGCTCGAGGTACTAGGTTCGATTCCCAGGTCGAGCAAAGTGTTATTGGGTTTTTTCTATGAAATTATCAGTAGAAGCTCGGAGATTGGTTTTGTGCCCGATTAATGGCAATAGGCTCGCCCCCTATTACATAGAGACCTAAAAGAAACCCGGCAAACTGTGGGTGTACACCTATGCCTAACACTTTGGAGATACAGGGTTGATGGTATGTTAAGTAATTTCATAGTTACCCAAGTGCGCGTGCACTTAGATCGTTTGGAGCAATTTATCATAGGTTTTGTTTAGGTAGGATTTCTTTGGTCGAAAATAATTTTGAATTCGTGATATCTTCTACGGTATTCATTTAAATAGAAAACTCTAAAGGACAATCTTAATCTATGTTAAATGCCCAAGTTAACTACCGAACTTATCTGAATAAAGATTAATACTGAATTGGAGAAAAAGCTTCGCAAATAGCGTAATATTTTTAATTATTATGTTGAAGATAAAAATGGTTACTGTGAGTCCATCCTTAGGAAATATACATAATTATGCCATCGCGGAATCTTCTCTAGAATTGTTTAATAACTACAATTCTTTAAAATTTGTAAATAAATACCTAGCTTAAATCTATATAAATAAAATGATTGAGGTTTACCGTTGTTCGCGCATCACGTGCATAGATTTTGATGATTTTTTTTCGTTTCACTCCTTAATGGCCATCCATAAATTACGTCACACGAATTTCATGATTTTTTGACCCCTCCCCCGTCCTTGTCACAGCTGGTCACATTTGTGAGACCCCCCCCCCCTACCTACGTGTGATGTCACATATTTTGCAATTTTATAATTAGAAATTTATGAAATTAAAACAGCAGTGTTCAGAAATTATTTTAATTTCCATTTAAACTATTTTTCAATAAAATCGACATCAAATCAAACAAAGGTATAAAAATGAACAAAACATTAAAAAAATCACTTTAATGAAAGATAAAAACTTAATCCTCTTCAGTCCATACACTTCGAACCCATTCCTTTATATTATTTATAACTGGCATAGTAGTCACATCGTTCTCATTTGGACAGTTAACATCAGAAACATTCATTGTGTCAACATCTTCTTCATCTAACCATAAAGCTTCATTGTCATCATTCAAACAAAGAAGTTGTTAAATAAAACATTGCTATGTTCGAGATACAGAAGTCCAATTATTTTTTTCTCTGATTATTTTGACTAGAGGGTTGAGATTTAGTGCAAACGGAGGTTTTGGGGCTTGAATGGAAGGGAACACATTCTTTCGAGTTTGGAAGGTTTTCGACTCAAAGAAGTTCTAATGTACTTAGATATAAAATATTATATTTTGAAAAAATGTGATGTCACAAAATTTGGGACCCCTCCCCACCCTTGTCACACAATATCACACTTCGTCGACTCCCTCCCGCCCCCAAAACGTGTGACGTAATTTATGGATGGCCCCTTAGAGCCTAAAATTGAATAAAGCTTTTATTATTCAATAATTACTTATTTAAGTTTTAAGAAACTACGATTTTTACGCACTACGCGTTCAGCTATATATTTTCTTACCGTGGTGTTAATATAAGAAAAAACACAGACGAAGTCGGGGATATCAGATAGTTATAAATACAGATATACCTACTTATTTGAACCTTTAATTCGAAGATCAAATACGATAATATTTAATAGTATTTTATGTATCTCTTACATCTAGTTTTGGTCATCATTTTATTCCGTTTACATGTAATAAATCAAAGTTGATATCGTTCGGTATGGCGATGCCGAAGTTTCTATTTGAGGACATTACGTTTGCCTCCATATGTTGTGCATTCGTATTCTAGCCGAACGCACCGGTTAATATACAATTTACAATCCGAACATTTTAATTGCGGCTCGTTTAAATGAATTAACATTTAAATGGAAGACATACATTTGTCACACTCATCGTGTAATGCTGTGTGTATTATAAGGCTGATTAAAGCCAGTGTAGCAGTACTGTTTTATGACGTCATAAATCATGAGCACTTTATTGTCCGTTAATCGGTATGAATGTAACTTTATGTGGTACTCCTTAATTTTTGTTCTTCAGTTTAAAGTTATATGCAAATTTTATGTTTAATGTCCAGTTAAAGCCACATTTAGTTACTTTGGCAATGTTTACAAGGGTTTTAAGAAAATCGATGTCGTTAGAAAGAGAGGGTAAATAAGTTATTTAGTTCTATGATGGTGTTCTATCATAAATTCTCGTATGTAGTATTATCACAGAATATATAGGTAGATTACGAGAATACAGTAGGAAAGTTGAATAGGTAGGATAGGTAGGTGTATAAAATAAAATTAATTTAATCAAAATGAATACAAAAAGAAAAGTGTTCTAATTAGTTTAAGTTATATAGTCTGAATCTATAGAACTTAAATTACAGAAGCTGTGAATATATCAGTTTAAGTTTTTTTATCGTTTAGTTTTAAGTCTCTATGTCACCTAATATTAAGTCACGATTTAACGCATATTCGAAAAATCAATAAAATAAAATAAAAATATTCTTTATAGGTTTAACGTTTTGACCACAATCTCACTTCATGTTAAGTGATGGTAACACTATAAGCCTAGTGGGGGGACTAACTCTCAAGTTCAGCTACCGGAACACGTCTATAGGCGCTTGGCGATAGATTAGCTAGCCAGGCGGGCGTTAGAATAATGCATTAACACCGAAAGGTCAGGCTCATTGCAGGGATTCGAAGTTACGTCAGTCATTGCTTTGCAGTTACTAAACGGGGTAGTAGAGATCTGAACGACTTGATCGCGGATCAGATTGGCATAACAGCGATGACCACCTATGGATTATCGTTCTCTCGGTGATGTCCGTTGTTTTTAGTTTTAAACTGTGCTCGCCATCATTAGGTACAGTGCCGTCATAAAAAAAATAGGAATATAATAGTTTTTGTAATGATTATCCAAATCGAAACTCATTCGGTAATTCAACACGCACCGTAAGTTGTCTGAATTACAATTAATTTGAATAGGGAATATGAGATCGCGAGAAGTGATTTGTCAATTAAAACGAATGGTTAACACGCGTTAATAAAATTACTCGTCGTGTTCCCGCTACTTGAGTCGCTTTTTGGAGCTGTACGTTTGCTTACTCAATGATACATCGGCACTTCTTTTTTAAGTTTACCTTTCTGCCCATGTAGGCAATTTTGCCAATGTCAAGAGTGACAAATACTAGAATTTAGTTGCCAAATATTCAGTGTACTGTAGAATGGTACGTACCTACTTATATAATATAATGTAATGCGTATATAATCAAAGTTGATTATGTAATCTGTGGTTGATATTGAACGATTTATATATGTACTAGCGACCCACCCGGTTTCGCACGGGTGCAATTAGCTAATGAAGAAAAGTAATAGTAAATCGAAATTAACATGGAATGTTTATTAGCAGCCCTAAATGACTATGAATTTTTATTATATAATTTATGTATATTGTGATGTTAGAAAGCGATTAAATTTTTGTTCAAACGGCCATCCACTGAAAGCTTATACGACTAAAAAAGAATTACTACTGCTCTTTTTTCCTAAAAAAATTCTTTAAAATTGCGTTAAATATTGAGGGTGGGTGAATTTAGTTGTAATTTATAGATATATGTATATATTTATGATGAAAAATCTTTAAAGAATATAAATAAAATTTGCTGTGCCACATAACGGGATTAAAGCTATCCTATTTCTCAAGCTGGAACCAAGCATACACATTCAAAAAATTTAATTGAAATCGATTGGATGGTTAGTGTGAAACATCGTGACACGAGAGTTTTTTACATATATTAACAAGATATTAATAAACCTGAATTTTGTATGTACATGTTTTTTTACAAACTTGGTGATAGTCAATTATTATGTATTTAAAACACTAATCACGAAAATCACTAAAACTTTTTTATCTTTGTGGTGTGTATCTGTATATAACTTAAAAAAACAGTTGACCGATTTTTGTGAAACTTTGTACACGCTGTAAAAATATTAATAATACTTTCAAAAATTGGTAATAATCTAATAATAATAATAATATAACGAGACGTTAATAATCATCGCCTAATAAAAGTAGTCGCGGGCACAGCTAATCACTTTAAAAAGGTGAATTATAATATTATTAAAATAGCTTTTAAGTTTAGCGAAACAGTTTCTTCCTTTTGCTTATCACAAACACGACCTAAAAAATCAATGTAGTAATATTTTAAAGTATCACTAACATTATCAATTCTTAAACCGTAATATTTCTTACCTACTTTAGTGCTCTACGTCGTAAAGCCGTTCATCATGTCACGTGTTGTTAGATGGAGAGATAAAGATAAATAACAGTCGAGTATAATTCATGTATAGAAAACGTACCCCGTCATAAATTTGTAACCCTTTATCGCGTATCGGGATCGCGTAACTTGAGAACTAAGCGGGTTTGATCGATGCTTTTCGATGGTGTGTAGAGATGGCCAAAAATCAATTGGTATCGATAGATCGATATATTTATTTATTTATTTGGAATGACAACAGTCATTCATTAAAAATACATAAATAATAGCAAATAAGTAATAAGATTAATGAACAACTAATTACAGCCAATCTCAGCATGCAAGAAATTAATAAATTAATGGTTAAAATTAGAATTAAATTTACCTACCTAGAAAATTATTGTATTATTTAAAAAAAAACATGCTTTTTTAAACATAAAATATACCATTTTGTAAATTGCACCCGTGCAAAGCTGGGGCGGGTCGAAATACAAACTTAATATGTCATAAATCATAATAAAAAAGAAACTTAATAAATTCTTAAAAATAGAACAATTCTTAAAGAATGAAAAAATAAGGCTTAAGATTAAAATAAGTTAAAGTAAGTTAAACTATATAAATAGCTATGCCGCCCAGTGATGGGCTGGAGGTAGAAAACTGTCTGTACCTCGATGACGTCAGCGGTGAGATTTCGAAAATCTCTACCGTGTCATCCGGCGAACATTCTGGCGAGCCTGTAAGCGTGGGCATGTGTGCTTTCGGGTCGAGGTTTCAGGTGTTAGAGACCGAGAAAGATGGTGGACGGGTTTCCATTGAAACCTCGTCGAAAAGTTGAGTGGCTCGGGGAACAGGCCGTTCCAAAAGTTTGGATGACGGCTAGGGTGTACTGAGCCGTCTCCTATTAGGCCGGGACCCGGTTCAGCTGGGCCGGCCGCCGGGGCGGCGCGGCTGTATGCCAGCGCAGTGCCCGCGTCGCCCTACTATGGCGGCGGATGGTACACCGTGGAGTTTTAGTGAGTAGGAGTCTCACATAACCACTCGTCCCCCCGGGCGGGTGTGTACCCATGATGGGTTTCTCCACGTTAAAAAAAAAAAAAAAAAAAAAAAAATTATACATAGCTATAAATAGTTAGTTAGTTTAAATACAATTGAAATTATTGATCAGGTCGTTATATTGACGTGATAATCTAGCAACTATTGAGTAGTGTCCAAGATTGATTCTATAGCATTTATGGCCTAATAAAGGGACTGGATATCTAGGTAACCTGAGAGGTACATTCATGTTAAATTTCTACAAAAGTTCTGAGTCGTCAATAAGGTTATTAAAAAGTTTATTTAATAAAAGATGTTAAGCATAATCCGTCTGTTTTTTAAAGATGTAAGTTTAATTCTTTTAATCTGTCGCGTAACTTTTTGTATCGATACATACGATTTTTTTTATAACGTAAAATAAGTGGGGTATTTTTTTTTAAAATAAAGTCTTAGTGTTGCCTCGTGTCCGAATCGTTTAACTGTATTAGAATAAGATATAAATATTTGGTCTGATAAGTTTTTTTCGTTCTAAGTATACCTAATAAACATTTTAATTATCATAACATACCATCACGCCTGTATTCCCCGAATGGGTTAGGCAGAGGTGTACTAATGTACACCCACAGTTCGCCGGGTATGTTTTTACGCCCCATGTAATAAGGGGGCTAAGTGTGTTATTTATTTATTTTTTTTTTTTGAACTGACTACACTGTTAGCCTTAGGGGCCCTATCCAAAAACAGAGCCGCTGCGGCTTTTTTTACAGCTTCACCGGACTTGGGGGCGAGCGCTTAGGGCACTCAGCCGCGAAAGTTTGTGACGACCCGCTCGAGGGTGCCAGAGTGGCCGAACCTCGGCTTGGGCGGTCGTCGCGAATGCGAAAAGGTCGCGATCTAACTAATTCCCTAATCCTAAGAGAATTCGAACTAACTAACATATACTCATATGCACGTTCCCCTCCTCCTGGGAGGAAGGAGTGGACCATGCGTATGTGTATTTAATAATCGGAATGGTTTTTCTACACTAACTAGCGCATTAGTCTAACTAGCGCAAAAAAAGAAAAAAAAGGTCCCTTACAGAACCTATGTACCTGTGTGGTGTGCACGTGTGTGTGTTCATACGTGTGTAATGTTGTATGTGGTTAGCTAAGTGTTGCACGTATAGCGTCACTTGTATCGCGCGGGCGGCTGCCTGACCCAAGGGCTTCACACCAAGGAACGGACCTAGGCTTGGGTTGCCGCTAGAGAGGGTGGTCGTGACGGGTGTGCGGGAGATAAATGTGTTTAAGTATCGGTAGGTACTTAACCCGAATTCGATGATGTTACTAGCGACTAGATTACGATGCGATATGTACCTACGACGAGAAATACGATACGTATTGCTGTGTATTGATATGGCAGCGTATCGATATATCACATGTCATGTATCGATATACAATAATATCGATATGTATCGCTCATCTTTAACGGTGTGTCGGTGTGTATGTCGGTGCGTCGTGCCTGTGAGTTATGTTAGGAATTTGTTGCAATTAGGATATTTTGAAGTAGGATCGTATGTGCGTGTGTAAATCGATCTCGGTTATTGGTTCTGCATTACTAATGTTACATAGAAATCTTACTAAAAATACACAGTAGGCTCTGTTGACTTTCTGTGCTACACAAAATGTATTCTTCGGTCAGACACAGGATTCGATTACAGAGATTACATCGTGCTCAGTGAACTCAGATACATAGAGACATCTCCTTACTGACCGTGTTTTATCGTCTGTTTTATGGTGAATATTTTGAAGAATTGTATAACCTTGTCCCACCATCTCATCGTCATTTTCACATTGACGAGATAATACGTAGAGCTTCTCGATTATCAGGTTTTATCTCAAGACATCTCAGATCTTTTGGGGACCTAAAGGTCGTTATAACCGTATACAACTCCAAAATACGGTAGCATTTTGGAATATGGAAGCCAAGTTAGCCAAGTGTTAGAATCCTTGTTATGATATACACTCAGAATTGAGCGTGTGCAAAAGCGATTCGTGTATCATCTAGCTTATATTGAGAATAAATATAGATCTTTAAAATATTATGATTCTAGACTTGTATATTTTAAAAAGCAAGCGTTATGTGGTAGACGGAAGGCAGCAGATATTACTTTGCTTTACAAATTGATCCACGGTTTGATAGACTGCGAGAACTTATTAATCAAATTAACTTTGCTGTACCACGTCCGGGCAGTCGCTTAACTAAAAACTTTCATGACTCCTCATTGCAGGACTAATGTAGGAAAACACTCTCCGTTGTATCGAACCGAATGTTTCTGGATATAACAGTATAAGACACTGATATTTTTTCTTGTTCTTTGCCTTCACCTAAAATTGAGCTTAAGTCGTGTTTTGAAGCATAAATTGCTCCATGTTTTTGTAATGTAATTTTTTTTTTTTATTTATTAAGGCTCACCACATTTTTTTATTATCATAAATATTTGTAATATTACCGGTGTAAAGTCTGGTTTGTGAACCAAATAAAAAAAAACTCCCATTACAGAACCACGCAGTCTGGTATAAGGAGACACAATGACACGGTAGCGCCCATCATGGTACTTACTAACAAAGAATTTCGCTAATTCTTACCGTGTAAACGTGCTGATGTGGAATACTCTTCCAGCCAACGTTAAAAAGACCTACAAAAAAGTTCGGGAGAGTATATATCTATCTTCCAAGGAACACCCACAATAAGCATTTTTCCGGGAGCGGGAGAGCAAGATTCGCGCGGGCATTCTGTAGTCCACGGAAGCGAAGCCACGGGCACAGCTAGTAAATAATAAATATAAATAAGTATAAATTGTTGGATCATGTAACGAGTTAACCCGGTGACGCTGTCAAAGTCAATTTCAAGTTAATTTCAAAGTCAATTTGGTAAAAAAGAAAAACTTTTATAAATGTTAATGTTGTACAAAATATAAACGTGTAAAGGTTTTATAATATTTAGAAAGTTTATTATGGTTATGTCTTAAAAAGGAAACCTTAAATGATGAAAGAAATTCATTTGAATAATCTTTAATTCAATAATATAGTTGTATGTAAGTAAAAAGGTTGTTATGTGGGCGAATGCTCTCATTGTATGTAGATTGTACCTACGGGCTCGTGTAAGATGGTCGTAGCAATAAAACAATGATTTAAAACAAACAAGTCCTGTGCAACTTGTTTCTTTTAAACTCATATAATAAAAAGAGTAGTAGAGTAGGTAGGTACAAATATTAATATATTGATTTTATTTTTAAAAAGTAGTTGGCCATCACGGGACGTCCATGTCTGTTTGTTCCGGGTAATCTTCGAAACGGTTGGATTGATTTTGACAGGACTTTCACTGGTAGATAGCTAAATTTATAGGGAGTAACTTAGGCTAATTTTATTTTACAAAAAGAATTAGGGTTACACACAAATTAAAAAAAACTGGTCATAATGAATCAATTCGGGCGCTTAAACGGCTTACGCGGAGTAAACCATAAGATATATAGCAAATTAATGTACTGAGCAATTGTACAAATTAAAAAGATGTACAAAAAAGTTTGGAAGAGTGTCACATACATACGTCTATCTTCTAAAAAACACCCACAATAAGCATTTTTGTCTTTAAAATAGCCGGGAGTGAGGGAGCAAAATTCGCGCGGGCATTCTGTAGTCCACGTGAGCGAAGCCACGGGCACAGCTAGTATAGTAAATAATATGCGCACGAACACAGGCAAGAGGGTCGAGAGCGAAGCGGCATAGAGGGGGCATGATACCATGAGAGAGAGTCATGGCGTTTGCCGTCATGCCAGGAGCACCAATGCAGCAATGGATGTTTAAAAAATGTGTATACATATATACCTTTGTACGCACGTAAGAAGTTATACTTCTTTGGCATAACAAAACAAAAATTACCTCAACAATTGTATCCCACATGCCAACAACATAATGAAGCCATCAATGTTAAGAATGTAATTTATTTACATTTAACTGTTTTTTAAAGTAATTTAACTATGTATAAATAAAGTTTATTCTAATCAATTACTCACTTATTTATCATAATAAAAATTATATATTATAAATTATTTTTATTAAAAATGAGTATATATTATAATTATTATTAATTATATATTATTTTTCATTAGTGGTTAACTTCGTCATTTCGAACCTCCGTCACGTGATTCGCGCGCACCTCTCAGTTTTACCATCTACCTACGCACCAAAAAGAGTATATTATCTTCAAAATGTACAAGTTCCCGTAACATAAAAATGTAACCGCCATTAACTCATGATAACCCAGTTATGTTTTTGTTTTATTGCATTAACCTTAATCCCATAATAGGCATGACAATCTCAGCTTTGTGGAATTTATTTGTGTGCGAGTTCGATACGTCTGAGAGTTACTACCAATAAATCAAACATTACAGCCTCGTAAAATATTATCGGTGCTCCATTTCTTCCTGTTGGTGAAAATAGACTAACATTCAAAATATTGTACTTTATTTGAATAGAAATGTCTATACAAGTGTTGTCAAGTTTCCGTTACTTGCTCAATTTTGTAACCGTTTTTATTTCGTGTTGTTATATTTTAACTAAAACTATGTTTATCCACAATTCAGACAACGTAACGTGAAAAGAATAATCCTCTGATGTGGATCTTAAAATGCTAATGTGCTATCTTAAAATGCCTCAATAACCTCATTAGCCTACTGGTCCTAAGCGCGACTGCTATGCTCAAACTCCTGGGTTCGATTTAATAGTCGAGCGATGTGTTATTGGGTTTTTCTTTGAAATTTTCAGTAGCAACTCGGAGTTTGGTTTTGTGTCCGATTAATAGCAATAGGTTCATACATACATACACATGTACATACGATACAACTGTGGGCGTACAGTAGTAGGTACACCTCTGCCAAAGCCTTCGGGGATACAGGCGTGATGGTATGTTATGCTGTTCCAATGACAGTTAAAGATCCCGCCAAAACTCCCATCGTAATGTTAAAGCGTAATATTTGAAATCAAATTTTATTCTGTAAGTAATATGGTACAAATTGCCCAAATTATTTATCAAAAATTACGAAGTCTGAAATAAGAATTATCCGCTAGCTAAAATTTAAGCCCATTAGCTTAATGCAAAATGTATGCGTTGTGTTGCATTATGCAGGCACGTTTAAAAAATCTTGAGATCCTTTTTAATCCTACTTTTTATACCAACGTTCATCTAGTTATACTTTAATTTTAACTACAATCACATTGAATATTTTAATTTTCATAACGATTATATATTTATTATATTATATATACTAATATTATATGGAGGTAAAGTTTGTGAATATGTTTTTTACGTGTGACCACTCAATGGAAATCGTTAATCCACTACGAATGTAATAATGACGCCTCGTCACTCTCCGTCTGACTGTCACATTCGTTAATACTTTAATGGCCTTTAGCGTAGAGGCTCGAGACTAAAAGGCGATTTAATACCAATTTATGAGATCACGGATAGTGAGTGCACTTTATGATTTCAATAGTGGCGTTAATGGGAGAGTATTAAAAGATTAATGTTTTTATCAATATTTGGTGTTTACATTATTGGTTATATGTGAGGGTGATAAATCTGGTTTAAAATACAAGCTTTTCAATAACACACGGATTCCGAATAATAATAGTGTTGATGAAAATACAAGGTCTCAACTTGTGCTGTGTTCCTGTGGTGGATATGGTTTTCAGAGCTCCGTGGGGAAGTGAACTTATTGTATTACAAGCGTTCATAGGCTAAGGTTGCCGTTTACCATTAGGCGGGTCGTATGTTTGTTTGTCACCTTTGTAATATACATAATAATAGATAGGTTTTCATACATAAACAAACTTCAATAAACTATCCTTTTCTCTAATTACTGTGTTTCATTCCTATTTACTTAACTTAATTGAAATTTTTTTTTATTTTATATGTCGAAATAATAAAATTTTAATTTTACATAGTCACATTGGCTTAGTCATCGTAAGTCCGACTGCTATACTCGAGGGCCTGGGTTCGATTCCTAGGTCGAGCACAGTCTTATTGGGTTTTTCTATGAAATTCACAGTAGCAGCTCGGGGTTCGGCTCTGTGCCCGATTAAGGGCAATAGGCTCATTCCCTATTACATGGGTCCTAAAAGCATACCCGGCGAACTTTGGGTGTACATTAAGCACACCTCTGCTTAACCCTTCGGGGATACATGCTGGATAGTATGCTATTTTATGTTATAATACTTGTAGATGCACCATCGGTTCGTACTTTTATGTAACCAGTATATAAAGTACCTATTATAATATTTACAAGGGTTCTGTTCATTAATATGAATTTTTTCGATGTCCTTATAAAGAATATCTTTTACAAACGACGCGTAGGTAGGTTTTGTTGCGTACGTCAAAATACGTTTCAACCGCATAGTAAGTAAGGGACAACGACGCAGCGGAAGTGTCTCATGCATTATGCACGAATCCGAGTTGCCTTTAGGATAATCGTTCGATTCCGTTTGTTAGTCAAATAAGCCATTGTACGCGTTTACATCTGATATGGGAACATGTGGGGGGATCGTCAATACTTTACCCATCACGAGATGGGGAATAGATGAATTTTACTTACGCATTGAATACATCTGATGTACCTATTTGTAATTCTCTAAATGATTTTTTTTTTATCGACTTTTCTTTTACATGTATCTACTTCAAATAAATTACGAAAAAATTTAATGAAACATTAGCTAGTTTATGTTTTTTAGTTTACCGTTGCGCCCGTATCACGTAAAAACAACTGGATATATTTTGATCACTTTTTGGTTTTTTTAATACAGTAAAAGCTCTTCCGTAAATATGCCGCAAATACAGAAATCGTGAATATGAAACGGTAATTTTTAAGGGATTATAGTGGATACGTTCCTAGGGGACAAAATAAATAATGAATTTAATTTAAGTTTTTGACCGTATTGATTAATTGTCATCTTCAGGCTTATGCAATTGTTTAAAGAATTTTGTAATTTTCCATGCTTGGTAGTTTTTAAATGCTACTTCAATTCAGCCTGATATTCAGCAGTGGCATTAGCAATTTGCCTCTAAAAAATAAGACTTCGTTCCATAAACGGATCAATTTTCATAAAGAAATCACAAAGCTCATTTGTCATTCTTAAATCTTCACTAAGATTTTAAAAATAAAATGTCACGTTTCCCGTGCTTGTTGAAGCCTCTTCTTCAATGGGCTGTGGATTTAACATTACCTCCAAGTCGGTTTCAGTCAAATCCTCATCTTGCGATTCAAACAACTTCTAAATGTCACTTGATTCTATCTGTTCGAACCCATCTCGTCTTATTCCATTCGCAATTTCGGCTATGTTTGCAGTCAAAGTCAATGTACCAATTAGAGCCACGAATAAAGAAATCTTTAGCCGCGAATATAGGAATTAGATCGCATTTTTTTAATACGCGAATAGTGAAAACGCGAATGAAGGAAGCGCGAATAAGGAGCTTTAACTGTAATACAATATCTTCATAAACAATAATTCTGTAATTAACGGGAGCGTTAGAGTATTATATAAAAATGAATGTATCTTTTTTTAGTTGTCCCTTAGGGGTTTATAAACCATTCATGCGAATGCGATAGAACTTTGCTGGGTTGTTGTACGAACGCCCGGAAAAGTACTAGTAAAAAGTGTTTCCTATAGGTGGCTTGTAAATCGTTTCATTTAATAGATAACGTGAGGGAGAAGTCTCGGGAAAAAGCTAATAGATTATTAAAATGTATTTTGTTTACTCGTCAATTATACTATATTTATAATATACATTAATTTGGAATTAAGTAATGTAGGCAGTGATTGAAATATTTAAAACATCAAGATTCGTCAATACTTTCTTGCTATCGGAATATATAGCAAGATAAATTCGGCTTTCAGATTAACGTGTTATTGACAAAAAAACTCAGTAATGAAATTTGTGCAGCATAACTCTGCACTAGGAAACTCTCTACAAGAAGCCCATATAGAAACACATGAGCTAGATATACACAGATTGGAAAATTAAGAATAATACAGTTTAATCCAAAAGTGAATTCTTTTCTACTAATAAACTTACCACACTAATGCAACAAGTTGTAAAGTAAAAAGAACACACGCATATTAACTTCCTCAAATCTTTAATTACTAACAGTAAAGACGTTGTATTCTTGTATAATAGCATCCGCTTCATACAACCAATAAATACCTACGATTTGTTTACGTTTAGTGGACACGACCGGTTGAATATTTTAATATATTATTTCGTTCTAGAGATGCAGTCCGACCGGGATATTCGTTCATAAATTGACATTACAATTAATTTATGCTGTACGTAAACTGTTATATTTCCTAAATCATTTTGGTATTGTTAAAAACAAAATAAGAAATGGATGTTGGTATAGGTATACATATACTAGCTTTACCCCGCCGCGTATACTTTAAAATAAATCACTGACTGTTAATTCATAATACTTCCAATATTTTCTTGTGGTATATTAAAATATATTTGTTTTCACTGCACCCTGTTCTACTGAGCCGAGTGTTGAATTATTTTAATTTTCCATTATCTCCTAAACTATGAGTCCAAATAACATGCTTTATGGGGCGAAATTTCGTTTATGCTATGCCTAATAATAATGCTCACCAATCACTTTTTTTTAATTTTTATCACAAATTTTTATGGCATATATATAAGAGATAGGCATATGGTATCGCGGCCTTTTTTAGATGTACTAAGGACCAATATTTTTTTAGAGCATTGTATTTACGCATCACAAACCATTACGCCAGCGCACGCGGATAAAGTATTTCGGGAGCGCTTTGTCTTCCGGCTTGGTAAACGAAATCATTATTTAAGGCTAGCTGAGAGATCTAGATTTATTCTAGTTAGCCTATAGTTTTCCTTATAAATCTGGCTATCATATACAAAATATATTTTTTTTCAATCCGACTTGTAGTTCCAGAGATTATAGCGTGTTTAAATAAACAACATGTATAGTATAGATAGATAGATATATGACATTGATAAACTCCAAAACCGTTTTGACGATAAGTCGTGCTAGTTGATTTCAGTTTTCCTGTAGTAGGTGTCTATTATCCATTTGTCTGTATAACTGAACTCGAACCTCCTAACACATACGAGCTCTGAAACCCTACTCACCACAGGAACACAACGCAAAGTTATTTGGCTGCGATCTTCTGTAAGGTGGAGGCATTCCACCAGTCAGGTTGCACCAAGCAGAGGGAAAACTCCGAAGAAATTTCTCTGCCCCCTACTTCACTTTGAAACCCCTCCTCCCTTTTTCGTTTTAAATTTGAACCACCTCAATAGTTAAATATACAACTACTAACCCAAATGAAATAAACACACAGATCAATAATACTGAATGTAGTTGTATCGGTAATTTATAAAATTAACTAATTAGTCGTAAAGTTTAAATACATCAATCTAATGAAATCAATTATGGTAGTAACCCTTCATACGGCCTTTCGTGGCAATAAAACCGGACACTAACGGCTACGTACTTTCGTCCGCACACAATTTGCCTCCAAAGAAAACTAGTAATTTATATCTAACGCGCATTACCCCAATTGCTTATGTTAAAACCTTTTTCCTACTAACAGACTAATTTTGACCTAATTTCCTGAAGAGTAAGTTCGAAATTTGAGTAGCAAGTGTATTTGTTATTTTAATTCCTATGCAATTTCAGCGCGATGTCCCCTCACGGTCCGGTGAACAAACGGTCCGGCTTAATTACGTGATAGCGGTCCATTTCAGCGACTCCCTCTGTTCAAGTGTTTCGCACGTGTACTTATCGGCCACAGATTAAGTATTGTCGCCTTGGAAACCTTGCACTTTGTACATTAAACAATAACACTCGTATTTAATATTATACTCTGTGTAAAACGTTATCTTCAATAGCCGATACGTAGTAGCTGTTTCCTTAACGACTATACGTTGATGTTGGTTTAGGGACTAAAGGGTGCACAGATGTCTTAGATTTCGTTGGGACTACTTCCATCTGATTAATTTAGTTCTAACGGTCTACTGGAATTTGTAATTTAGAAGTTTTGGTGGGTATAAATAGTCTAATAATCGTTAAATTTGTCGAATAACGTACATATAAGTAGACCCTACAAGTGTAAGTTGAAGTACCTTGTCAAGTTCCCATTTTTTGTTAGCTGGTACATTCGCCTAAATTAATTTCAAAAGGTCAAAACTTTAAGGTATCTAGATAACGTTGTACATTTATTTGGCTTCCTTCATCAATACTATTCATATTCATTAATATTATAATAAATTTAATCTTCTATACAAATAAAAATTAAATTCTATTCGTTGCCAAGTGCATCACTTTAGAATACCTGGACCGATTTGGTTAATTATTTAATGTTGGTAATAGCCCTAATAAAGTTTTTACGAAAAGAAAAATGTAAAAATTTAATTTAATTTTTTCTATTATTTTTTGAAGTTAAAACTTCTATAACTTCGTTGAGCGATTTTGGTAGGGGCAAAACTTATGGGTTTGCGTGACCCTCGCGTCACCGATGACATCGACGTGCTCGTGAAGTATTGCGCTTGCGTCAGACTAGCGACGCGTAATATAGCTGTCTGTGTACATGTATACACATAAATACACTAATACATTGTTTATACTCGACTATATCATATGTGTGTTGACTTTTTGGATGGAAAGAACTTGTGATTTCGCATCACCTACATACTCTGCAATAGTTGAGACTATAATAGGTAATTGATTTAAAAATTCGAAATTGAGTTTTCACTTCTGTCGGCAATCCTTATGGCTGCCTCCGTTTTTTTATGGACACAAGACAACTCAGGATTCGAAAGTTGGATGGATATGCGTAATTATTCTTTTTTGTTCAATTCGTTATGGTTCTGAAATATTTTTGTTGAAAAAAAATTACTGGAAACGCTGTAGTCGAATTATTGCCTACTGCAAAGGGTAATAAAATATATGTAGGATGATACTGTTCGTAAATATCCTTAAATAAAAATACATGTAAGGTGAAATAAATATGTATGTAGTATAGAGACTTCAGTTCATCTTTGCGCATGTGTGCGTGAGCTAGTAAAGACGCAGTTTTTATTTGTATTGTATGTCAGTGATGCACTGAGACGGCTGCAATCGTCTTCCGATCAACATGTGTTTTATCGCTTTTATTTAAGGGTACAGTCGAGGATAAAAATATTAGGTTCATCACCGAGAAAATGTTTTATCTAACTAGTAGTTGTGCTTGATAATGCGTCGTGCCACAATGATAAATATATTAAAACGCTAAATTCTAATCTTAAAAGATATTCAGCATTGGCTAACAGAAAAAAGCACTCAGAAATATGGTACTTATAAAAATGCTTCGTCTATTACCATGTCGTCCTAAACCCTATAGAAAATATCTGAGGAATTTAAAATATATATTGCTTTACATAACATTGAACAGAACGTGACGAATGAAATTAATAGAAAAAATATTATTTGGTAGTGATATGCATTAATATGTTCAATAAACATGCATTTACCTAATTGAGCTGTTAATTGATTTTAAATTTGTACAAATAAGATGTAAAAATTTTCGACGTAATAAAAGCACAATAGTTAATAGAATTCTCTTGTATACTTGACTGTACCTCTTGACACGCAAACATTGATACTGTATCTATACACGCTTTACGCACACATAGGGCAGCGCGCACAAATGAGTTGGCCAGTCTATACCTATATAAGCAATTATAAATTTATATTTTTTCGTACAAAAAAGAATCTAATAATTTTGACTTTACTAGTCATTTAATTAACCATAACATGTTAACATGAGATTAAAATTACTTACAATACGGGAATCACTGCCTTTGTATTTTTTTGCTTTTGACAATTGTCATACCAGCCAGTGCCTGAAAATACCTTTCGGACATCTCCTTTCATGAAGTTTTTGTAATTGAAACCACAATCTCAAATCGATTCCATGTCGATAAAAAGGAAAACAATTGGTGTGGATTTGAAAATAGAACGAAACGTAATCACGAAGGATTGTACGGAAACCCCCATTCTCACATATCTATGGTCAGATAACCAGTAGATGACCTCTCTGTTTCAGTCTTACATCCCTTCTCTCGACCGTTTCAACTGTAACGTGGTCTGAAACGAGAGGGGCGGGGTAGGCTTAAGATGTTTGGTGGCCTCAGGCGTGAAGGGTTTGTGTAAATGACATTTGCGTAAGCTGCCCGCCCTCGAGATTAGCCCGACGATGATTCCATCGGCCTCAACTTGAAGGACAAAATAAACTAAAGAGTAACCAATTACATTTATTAAAAAATAAATTTTATTGGCGAATAATAATTTCCAAACACAATATTATATTATTGTTCTAAAATATAATTTTGTTTAATATGAAATATAATAAAATGTTATCATTATTTGCGGGAAATGAAGAGTGAAGTGAATGATTAAGCTTGATTTACCCTTAAATGTTTAAATACTACGTATAAACGATATTTACAATAACTGAAATTTTTGTGATTCGGTCTATACACAACATAATTATATATTTGTTAGTAGTGTATTAATATAATATGCAATTATCAAAAATCTAAAAAAAATCGGTTGTCTGTAAAGTCGGTTTACTGACGATAGTTGAACGTGACAACGTCATAAGAAAATACTGATGGGAATGGTATCATTCTTCAAAAGAAAATTTTAATTTTATTTGTTTGATAGATATTTTGTATGGATATAGAGAAGGAGGTAAATGGAAATGACAATGAAATTGATCAAGTTACATTTATTTGTACTCATAAATACGATTATGTAATTTTTTATTTTATTTTGATTTTTACAATGTACATAGTTTTTACAATTATGAATGTACTTTGAGCAATTGTTTTACAACTTTTATTTACAACTTTTAAACATGTGTGATATTTAACTTCTTACAATTTGTGTTATTCTATTGAGAATAGGACGATGATACGAAAAGTAAAAAATGAAGGGGCCGAACGCGGAGGCCGATTGTGCCTCTTTGTCGCTCGTTCCGCGCTCTCGCTTGAACTTCAAGCCTTAAATGGAACGCCTCAGAGCGAGGTAACGCCGCATGAGTCATATTTTTTTGTGTGCAGCCGGCACCATCGAATTATAAGACGTTGTCACGTAAAAAAAAAATCGCGTATAATTAAGCAATATAAAAAAAAGAATTTTAAAAATGTAATTAAAAATACACTACACAACTGTAAAATGGAAAATAATTGCAGACTGCAGTTTATGTAATAATTAACAGATGAATAAATTCAATTGAATTTCTAATTTACACTTAGATTTATTTATTTATAGTAATTTATTTTATCGAATAATTATATTTAAAATGCAACTAAAATACTTACTAAATATGAAAACAAGTATTTTTGTAATTAACATATAAAATAAATTGTGCGTAGTTATGTAAGTTACTTCTTAACCGTAACGAAAAAAAAATACTTCAAAAATTTTATCCTGCATGTCAACATAATCCTTGATTAAAATTACGTTTATTTCTACACCTTATAATATTTTTTTAACAATTAAAAAAAGCTCATTACTATGATTATTATCATCAATGGTTAAATTCATCATGTCGCACTTCCGTCACAATGACATAATGCGCGCGCAGCCCTCTATTTTAACCTATACTAAACGCACGAATAGCGTTAAAAATATATTTGAAGTATAAGATCTACTCAACAGTGTTCATAGTTCTATCTTCGGCAGGCTCAAGTTGATCCGCCGTTTAAATTGTATTGGCCGTAAAGCGGACGAAGTTGTAATGTTCGCCCATCAGACCGCGCGACCACCGGCGGCTCGGCGGCTTTGGGTGCACGATTGCTTATGCCAAACACTAGAGTGGAAGTTATTGAAAGTTTTGAACGCACTCACATGTACAGAGAGGATAAATATATTTTGTATAGAGTAGCACGGCAAATGACGGAACTGACCCTGATGGTAAGCATAACACATTTAATCTAAAAACATTGGAAACACCGAGAAATGAGTGACAATGAGTGAACAATGAGTTAAAAATTATTTTAAAATATTGGTCTAACTTAACTTAGACGTTATAAAAATCGTTATAAAAACTGGCTATGTCATTATGAACTGATTTTACAAGAGAGAGAGAGAGAGAGATTTGCTAGGTGTATGAGTTAGGATATGCATATTGTGGTGTTAAAATCTATATACGCTTATACAAAACAGTCCTGAAAGTTGATTAGATATGAATAATTAAAAATATAATATTTTGCAATTAATAATATTGAGGCGGAGTCTTTTGGCATAGAACAATATCACTGATGATATGCAGTTAACACTGATTTAATAATATTGTCTATTATTTCAGACAGAGTAAGGCCTTTACGGATTGATATCCTATATAATCGATGAAATAGCATACTACTGTTCTATAAAGTAAATATAGGTACAGAGTTCTCTTAAAACATTCAATTTAATCTAATTGGAAGGGTGACAATGAAAAACGGCGCTCCAAAGAAATGTGTTTTCGCGCAATAAATCCTTGTCCTCCATGAGATTAATTGAAATTAAACTGTATCCAATAAGAGTTCAGTCTTCTTGTTGAATAAATTGTAATTCAGATAGAATCGACCTGAAAACAGTTCAGTATAGTTGTAGTATAGACGAAGTAGAAGAATTTCATTTATTAGGAATAAATATAGATACACATATTGATTGGAAGAGCCATATTGAAAAAATTAAAAGTAAGCTGTCGCAATTCGCGTATGGCTTACAGATTATAAAATCTAATACGATGTATGGCGTGCGCCCAGACTGCATATTATGCATATGCGTATTCGTGGCTCAGATACGGTGTTCTATTGTGGGGACAGTACAGAAGCCACCAGTTATTCGTCATGTAAAAAATTATTTGGGTATTTGAATTAACATCCAAAGTCCATCATCGGAAAATAAGCTCATCCCCTCAGAACCCAAATTAGAAACATACAAGCACAGTCCTTATTATAGAGTTATTACCGTGTACAATAAAATTCCAGATCATATCCCCTCTCCAGGCAGCCGGCAAATTGCGAAAACTGCTTCCCTGGCGGGCCCCTCAGTGACAGCACGCGAAAAAAACTCTAATATTAATAAAACCAAACATTTATTGTAAACACCCTGTTTACTTTATTAACATTAACAATACCTTATCAATAATATACAATTAAATAAACGCTCATCTCTATACAAATGTTTGTCTGTGTATTCGGATAATATACCATATAAGAACAAATGTAAATACATGATGCAAATGAATTTAAAAAAAAATTACAATAAGAAAATGAACTTTTTACATTATTTTTAAACTATTTGCTAACATTGTTTTATTATTTGAAACACGCCGATATACTAAAATATTTAGGTAATATTTTTGTAAAAAATAAAGAAATTGAAGTTTTAATTTTCCAACCATACAAACTAAAATTTTCCTTAATATATAAACTTTTGGCAACTATACTATTTTAATTTATATTTATTTTATTTTAATTTATAATAGACGGATATCCCGATTGCCAATCTTTGCGTGCGTCATTTGTCATGGACCGAAGCGGTAGGCGGTACTCGTAGTAATGAGCGCAATTAAAAATGAAAAGTATTAAGAGCGAAAACAAATATTTCGACTATTAGCTCCGTCAAGCACCTAATAACTAATATTTCCGATCCATTTATTAAATATGGTTAATCCAATTGTTTTATTAATAGTATTGAAGTACGGAATTGCTAATGCTCGGTGACGAATTAAATTTATGTTAGAAATTATAGAAGCAAAGCAAATTATTTTAGAAGCAATAATGACTCAGTTGATATCTTGCACGGACATCGAGTCGATAGAAGTGAGTTCGAATCCCTGCAGTAAGCCTAAGCTTTTGATGAAGGAAAACATCACGATGAAACCATAGCAGCATAGTGCTTTAATGAAAAGCATACAGATTTTTTTTAAATCCACCTGGCTAGTTGCCACCCTCAAACTGAGAATCTGTTGCCAAGCATTTATAGGTGTGTTCTGGCAGCTCCACTTGAGACCCAGTTCTCCCGTGCTACCAGGTAAGATGGTGACCAAACGGTAGAACTATAATGAACAAAAAAAATACACATTATTCTAACTTAAACTAAAATTTCATGCTATTTACTGGAAAGTTCTATATGAGCAATTTTATTTTAATGTTTTATGTCTACACGCTTGTTTTGTTGGTAAGTGAAAACAACGCTGTAGATGCATCGTGCTTGCCTACCTAATGTCTATTCACTATTCGCTTGAAAACTACCACCCTTAAGTGGGCGAGAATGTACACCACATAAGGGTGGAAACCCTCACGGCGCGGCGTCTAGGTGTCCTGGTTGTGGAACGGGTTAAACGAAATTAGGTCATGCGATTTCTGTACAAACTCTACAAAGCACTGAGAGGTAAGCTACCTTACGTCGATGGTCTAGAACTAGAGCCTTCACTTATTACTTAATACGTGTTAAGGCTAAAAGGCGCATACGACGATCATATGCACAATGATACAGCACCTATCCTTTTTCCTCGTATCTGTCTATCCTTGTCTACCTCCTACCTTTTCGCCGACGTCAGTTCGCCTTTAAAATTACAACGGCAAACACAGAGTGACTGCGGTATTTAATTAAAATAAACTTTACTTCAAAAAACTTGAATAAATTATCGTGCATGGTGCGTGGTGACACAGAAGTGAACACAAGAGGAGGCCTCCAAAGTGCGTAAAAGCTGTTGTTCGGTGAGTCCCTTTTTTCTCCATTCTATAAATTCCAGTATTCCGTGTCATTGTGCATATATTGTAATCGACCAGGGAAATTGCCCCCAACCAACAATCCGGCTAGTTTTATGAAAGAAAACGAACCAGCGCTTACAATACGATTACTATAAAAACAATAATAAAAACACGTTATGTTTAAAATAAAATTAACATGATTACGATACCTAATAGGTTTTCCATTTGGTTAATTGACATCCATTTTCATTATGTTATTAGCAATAATTGCTTTATTGGAAGAACAAATAATTTGTTTTTAATGCTTTTATTATGTTTCTTTTTTTTGTATGTATTTATTGGTAATTCAAATATCTTTAGTTAATTGACTTGAAAATTCGTATTTAAGTTTAAAGCAACGCGAACGGGTTTCAAAAATCAAGTGACACAAATATTAGGTACTTACATATGAAATTGGCGTTTTGTACGGGAGGAATATAAAGTCTTTTTTTTTTTGGTAAAATCTATTTAATTAATCAAAGTATGCACCGTTGTTATCTATGCACTTTTGCCATCTCATAGGTAGTTCATTGATCCCTTTACTAAAAAAAACCATGGGGGCAAGAATCAATAAACTCTTTGAAGGCGATTTGGACTGCCGCATCGGAGTTGAATTTTTTCCTTGTAAGAAGTTGTCCAAATTCCGGGGAAAAAATGGTAATCTGTAGGAGCAAGGTCCGGGGAGTACGGTGGATGTCACAGACATTCCAATTGTAGCTCATCTAACTTAGTGGTTGTTTGTTGTGCAGTGTGTGGTCTTTCGTTGTCGTGAAGCAGCAGTGGCCTAGGGCGATTGACCAATCTCGGTTGTTTAGCAGCTAGTTCTTCCTTCATGGTTTGCAGTTGCTGACAATAGATATCTGCCGTAATCGTTTGGCCAGATTTTAGAAATCTGTAGTGAACGACACCGTCGCTAGTCCACCAAACACTCACAAGTAACTTTTTCTGAGTCAATTTTCGTTTAGGGCAGGATTTGGCTGGGTCTCCAGGGTTCAGCCACTGCGGCGAGCGCTTCCGATTATCGTACAGTATTCACTTTTCATCACAAGTAATGATTCGATTTAAAATCCCTTCATTATTGTGTCGGTTGAACAAAGTAACACAGCAGTCGATGCGTGTTTTTAAGTTCGATTCATTCAATTCATGAGGTACCCATTGTTCAAGTTTTTTTTACTTTCCCGATTTGCTTCAAGTGGATTAATACAGTTTTATCACTTACCCCGAAGTTTGCAGCTATCTCTCAAGTGCTTTGTGATGGATCCGCTTCCACAATAACCTTTAATTCTTCATTTTCCACTTTGGTCTCCGGCCGTCCACGGGGTTGGTTCTGAAGGTCGAAATTTCCAGAACGAAAACGTTGAAACCAAAAACGTACCGTGCTTTCTTTTGCGACACCAGCGCCGTAAACATCATTAATTCTTCGAGCTGTTTCTGCAGCACTGGTGCCACGGTAGAACTCGTACTCGTAAATATACCAATATTTCATGTTTTCCATTGTGCGGTAATAAGTGACGCCAAAGAAAAAAATAATGAATGACTGTTTTCAAAACTCAAATGTACCAGCTAAATGAATTTATAAATTTGAATTTGGAATTCTTAACCAAAGAGGAGATATTTCAGATCAAACTGGTCAGTACGACAAAATGCTAATTTCATATGTAAGGACCAAATAATACCATAAAGGAATAATTATTTTACGCTGCTTATATATTGTGATGTCATGTTATTTATTAACTTTTAAAACATGAAATTAATCAATAAATGTGTAGTTATCTTAAGATAAACCTGATTCCTTTACCACTTTATAATATCCATACAGTATTTAAAGGAAACGGTATGACGTATTGTATGCAAATAATTCGAGATAATATAAACAATATTGTATAGAAATTCTATTGATTTGTTCCAGAGATTCCGAGGACAATATCTCGACACCGCATCGGCAGTCGGCACCTATTCTGTGTTCGGTCGCAGTTGGGCGATTACCAAGTTAATTTCCGTGCGCGGCAATCACTCATTCCGAGGATTTCTGATGGAGTTTCACCTAAATCCGCTGTTCGGATACGTAAGCTGAACAATCGGATAAACTGAATTATAATGAAATGAACTAGTGGTTATTTTGGCTACGATTATAAAATTTACTATGTAAAAATGTGAACAGCACTCGAAAGTTTTTTTTGTAATAAAATTTAATAAGTACTTATTAAGTCTTATTTAGTACTAGCGGTGTGCCCACTGCTCTGTACGCTTTTCTTACTACGCGGTAGTTATTTAAATCCCGTAATTTTATTCATAATATTGACTATTCAAATAATCTTTCAATTGAGAAATAACATAATCTATAGTACTTACTTGTCGTGTACAAAATTTCATGAATATCAGTTACGTTTTTTTTGTTTTTGGATATTTATTTACCATTTCTATACGTTTCATTAAAATTCTTATGGCCTGTCAATTTACCAACGACATAAGCTTCCCGTGTACAAAATTTCACAAAAATCGGTCAAGCTGTTTTTTAGTTAAATCCGGACATACAAACAGACAGGCAAAAAAATTTTAAGGGCATATTTTTGATCAGTTTCCTTTAGAAAAAAATGTCTATCGGGAAATTTGGAAAAAATAATTACATGTAAGTACAGACATGACTACAGATTTATTAATGTAGCTATAATCGTGGCGGTCAAGTGGTTTACACCTAATATAGCACCATTTAATACACTGATATCGCTTCAACGTCCGCAGGTTCGAGTCCCGGCATGTAAGATTATATCGAAATTCGCAATTTTTTTTAATTTTTTGAATTGATAATATTATCGTCTGACGGAGTAGGAGAACAACGCCTCAGAAATTTTCTTCTACCACTGCACTGTATACGAGGTAAATATAGAACTGGATTTCTCGGCGTTTGAAATTGTCAATACGTTGGCGTCGTGGGTTACCGTGGCCTACCCAGAGAACCTTTACCCAGCTTTGGAACACTTACAGGCTGGTGATATAAGTAGTTAGTATATAGTATAGTTTCTGTTTTATTATAAACTGGATGGTGTCCGCGATTTCGCTCACGGGAATATGATTTCGATATTCCCCAGTGAAACTGCCTGTGTTATTTGGAAGAAAAGTGAGCTTTATTTATTTTATTTATATAAAGTAAGACATATATAAGGAAATAACATAAATAAGGCTATTTAAAAGTTAATACAGATATACAGTAATATAGGTAGTTATATAAATTTGGTTGGTAAATTTTGCCAAAAAATAGCATGGTTAGAGCTTTCTTAAGTTTGAAAGAACTGTTTTGAAAGAGTTCAATTAATTAAAATATAGGTATCTTCTAGGCAAGCGTGCTCCATCGTAGACCACATCATCACTTACGATCAGGCGAGATAGTGGTCAAACGCAAGCCTATCTATATTAAAAAAAGATCAATGTCTATGGTTTTTGATATGATATTTACTTTGATTGCTAACTCTGACGTTTTCTTGTTTTTTTCTTCTTCTATAATTTTATATTATATTTTTCTGCTTTTTACATAACTTTTAACCCATTCCATTATTGTTTGTTGGAATTTTGTTGATTTTTTGCAAATTTGTTGAAAAAACAAAGGATGTAAAAAAGTAATAAATCTTATTTATTGCAATACCGAGTAACTTGTAAATAAATTCTCACATTATTTAATCTGACTACAATTTGAATAAACATATGAAATAATTTATCCATTTCCAACAAAACTACATTCTCGCCACGGTTCGTAAAGTAATAAGCATGAGTAAGAAGACGAATCACTGAAAAATGTAATCTAAACGCTTCGATTTACAGTTGAATTCAGATTGACGAGACCAGATACTTTGCCACGCGACAGATATATCTCCAGGGCGTACGTCGATTTTTCAAAAACTCATCGACGGCGCGGCGCGGTGCTCGCTTAATCGAGCGGAGGTAAACATAACATTTTTCGCCTCTCGCGGAAAATATCGATAACCCTGTCTCGCATTGTGGCGAATCGGTACGGCGGAAACGTAGGGTTCCCACGAATATGTTTTCGAAGAGTACAATCATTAATCATGCATTGAGTGGCACAGTACCTACTGTGAGTAATGGACTGTTTTGTCGCAGATGAAGCGCTGATGGCTGTATAAATGCGTACGTTCACGAACAATAGACTGCTAGGCTTTGTTTCAGAAATGTGATACATTGTACTATTCGTAGTTTTATTATACGTAGTTTGCGATAGTCTTTATCTAAGTAAAGACCCGACAATAATAAAGTGTTAAAACTTCGAGCAACGGACTCGGAGTCTGGTATAAAAACCTGTTTAATTATTTCATCTCTCACTAATTGTTTTGCTAACTTGAGACATCTATAAACTAAACTATAAATGACCATCTAATAATTTTTTTTTTATTTATTTTCTGTACGCTGTATTGTTACCGGTATAAAAAGTATTCTATGTTATATTTTACGACATATTTGATTTCTGTGCCAAATTTCCTTAGAATTCTTCCAGATTTTTGAGCACGATTGATAGAAAAACATTCAATCCAAACAATAGATTGACAACTTTATCATTTTATATAATTTGTTGCCTGATATATTATATAAGTTATTTACTTAAATATTTGTATGTTACTGAAAACCGTTAAATTGTAATATTTTTTTTTAAAATAAAAATTGTTGAAGCAAAATGTAGCTTAGTAGATAATATTTAAGATATAGTATTGATTATGTTTGTGTAAAAACTGTCGGTTCTAAAGGAATGATTAAAAATATTCCAGATCAATCAATCAAGTGACAAATCGCTTTTGAATAGCGAATGGAGTAGAGTTTTGTTATATATTACTTTGAAAATTATTATGTATAGACAATTAAAGTCTCAACTAACATCAAGGAATAAAGGAAATTTTGTTTTGAAAAATAGTTCAGGTTTATCGCTAAAAATATATAATTTTTAGTTACATATAATATGTTTACCTTTGAGTTTTCGGCATTGTTATAATTTATTTATGTTTTTTATTAATTGTTAAGTTCCCATTAACTAATGTGATTCGTGATTTTTCTATTAATTCTATAAATAACTTATTGATATGCAAAGCGTCGCCATGGCTTTTTTATACTGTGCGTGTAGATACAGGATGTGTTTTCAATTCGGAAGATTAATCGTTCCGGTATCGACACAAATTGCTCTTCATTTTAAATTAAAACCTGAAACCATATGAACGAGTAACTGAAAGATAAATATATATTCTTCGTAAATTATAAATAAATTATTTTACAAAGAATATAGTAACACGTTATTCGCATTGTAAGTGAAATGAAAAAAAAAAAAAGTTTTTCATTTCAATAACCACTAGGCCACTATATGACATAACGGATAGAGGCAATAATGTGTCAAATTATAAAACCATAATCTCATGTTTATTTTTTCGTATCGCACCAGCTCAGTCGATCCCAAACTCCTAATTACTTACTGATGCTCCCAACGCACACTAATTGATCGGTTGTATTACTTTACATTATAAACAAAGATAGACACGCTGTCAGTAAGTTTTAGAGCTATTTAAAGACTAATGTAAACTTGGGACGTAGCCCAACGGTAATTTTGTGTTTATTGTCAATTTCCTCGTTTCCTTTAAAATGGTTTGGTTTTTTTTCTCGTAATTCCTACTGTAATAGTGGAGTTTATAGGTCACTATACGAAACCAATGTCATTAATCGTTTCCACAGAATAAAAAGTACTAAATATCTATGACTGCAATTAATTTATCAAAACTATGCATTGCTTTCGTGTAGTTAATGACTTGAGCGGTTAATAGTACATACGAAACATACAGAACGTTCGTTTAACGAATACTGATACCTAACTATTGTAATTTCAACTATTATGACATGTAATAATAAAAAAAACGCACCTCTGTACTATGAAATGCTTGTTTATTTCGATAATATTAAAGATTAATTTATTCTTAAATGCTACTAATAAAACAGTTTTTTTTTTCCACTAAATCTAGATTAATTAAAATAATCAAAAAAATAATAAACAAATAGTGAAATATATAGATGTGCTGAAAACAAGTTGCCCTGTCAATACAATTACAATAAATTAACCTAAGAGATTTATTGTGAACCAATAAAAAACATGTAAAATAAAATCAAATGGGAATGTCTGGATCGATTTTACTTGTCGAGCGTCGACGGGCGCCGTCTAAACATGTCCGCTACGTGCGGTCGTGTTTGTTTGTTTTGGGATTCGTTTGTTTGCTTAGATGCCCGCCAAGGCTTTCCAATTATAAATTAAACCTTTTTTGTAAAAACAAAACGAAGCGAATTATGAACAAAAACAGTAATTTGAATTTGGTTACAAGAGTTTTTGGTATCGGCAATTAACTTTGTTTCCACTATAGAATTATGTAATTATTTAAGTAGGCTAACTACATCTGTTTTCCACATAATTATAAAGTTTTAAAATTTTTTGAGTCTGTCAATGTAAAGCTATTATTGCGTATTTTACAATAGTTTTATTACCTTCTATTTTTATTTTATGAACTTTCTCTTATTTGCTTAATCCATCCACACGATTAGTTATTCTTCATAAATTATATTTATGGGCTTAGCTTTAAGCCAAAATCTTACCTGATATTAAGTGACAAAGTAAAGCCTAGTGGGGGGCCTGGTACTCGATTGTAGGTGTCAGAACACATTTATAGATGCTTGGCGACAGACATTCAACTAGAGGGTGGTGTAGCTAGCCAAGCTGGTATTACAAAATGCGCGACCGCCATGCTAATTCAAGTTCACTGTAGGATCGAGCTCCATGATAATCGATGGGGTGCCTGAACATGCTAACACTGAATCAGCATTGCTATAGTTTAGTGACACGAAAACTCAATAACCACAGTATTTTTATAACTTTTACTTAGCAAGTTTATCTTTTTTATTGAACCACTAACAGGAGAAATAAGTACATTATAAAACGAATCCTGTCAACCAACGAAAAATTCCTTTTAAACAACTATAGGCATTAATAGTGTTCTGTAGAAGACAGCGAACATTGTTATGGCTTGATCGATATGCTTAGTAATTGTGGGGAAATAAGCTAGGGTCTGGCACATGTTTATTAAAAGTGTCTTATTACATTCCTGTAACACGTAATCACTTACAACATGACAAACGAGCTTTTAATTTAAAATTTGTACGCACGAACACATTCGAATTACCCTCGCTACCGTTTATCGTTTACCATGACTGAAACTAGGGTAACCGAGGGCCGTTTTTGTTGGAAAAAGTGTCATGTCATACAAGTGGGGGTGTCGCGACGTTTAGCCGCTTGTTTGGTATCACGACGACGAGACGCACGTTCGCTTTCTACGTTTTACGTTTTTTTTACGTTGATGCCCATTGATTAATATTAACAATCATGATTTTTTTATTAGATAGTAGGTAAACATTGATATAATATGTATGTAGTGAAATGCAGGCTGCCCTACAAAATGCAGAAGAGCGGATGGCTCTAAGCACTTAGTGAAAGTGAAAATAAATTGATAGAGGACATAGATTACAGATAGAGAGAGATAAAGGAAAAAAAGGTGTGATTCGTCAGCTGCACTTGAGAGCCACCCTTCCAAGGCTTAGCGTGGCCACATTGTAACTTATGATTAGGTGAGATTGTAGCCTCAGTGCTAAACCTATAACGATAAAGAAAACTATTTCTTTTAAATTTAATTAGTATATTATTTATACAAGAATTTCTCAATTAATAGTACTAGTCTGATTGTTCTAAAAGTTGTGGGTTTGAATTCTATCGACACTCAAATCATTCAAGACATTAAGGGAACCATAGCCTAGCCTGCTAAATAATCAGCAAATCGAAAATCGATCTCAAATCTGTAAGACTTTTAATTTGTTCCGGGTACGAAGAAACATACAAAAAAGAAATATAATCAAGAAAAAGTATTAAAATGACAAAATCTATAACAATGTATTAATGTGGGTTACATAATTTATTTATGATATGAAGTTAAGCCTATTTTATAATAGTAGTAATGTATATATAATACGTATAATAATCCTAACTTAATTATCCATCATACTATTGAAGTATGGTACTTATATTAATCCATACAAATGCGAAAGTGAGTTTTTATCTTGTCAATCACGCAAAAATGGTTTAAACGGATTTGGACAAAATTAGGCATACAAATAGCTTATAAACCGTATTAACCGTACACTTTTTATCTCAGAAAAAACATTATATTTCTGTATACGCGAGCGGAACCGCGTACGCAGCTAGTACGTATATAATAAGTATGTGTACTTTAGGATGTAGGTTTGCCCCTCCCTTTTTGTTGACGCTCTTTTAAATTTTGTATAAGACTTGCAGAGTCACCGTAATACTTATTTTATACGGGATTTTGAAAAAGTCGTGTCACTTTGTATGAAATATGACAGACTAATGCAATGAGCTCGGTTGGCAAGTCATTCTGTTAACAAAGTAACGCATGTATTTTAATGTTTCTATATACATACAATTTATTAATAGAACAAAGTCCAAAATATTACCATAAATTCCAACCTTGATAATTTATTGTAGTTTCGCAAAAAAATGTAAACGACCAGCATAGTTTAAATCTATACAATAAATAAAATTCAAGAGTCTCTTTTTAATGTCAAAATAACAGCTTTTTACTAAATGCATATGAAAGTTTAGTAAAGTTCCTCATCCGCCATAGAAAAGGGAGGATCTTCCGACCAGACGGGTGTTATGTCTGGCGGGCAGATGCTCAACGGTTGTTGTCGGGTTCTTGTATATATACTCAGTTGTTGGGTTAATTTCAATATCGCGATGTAGGACGTCAGTTGTGGCGAGAGATGTCGATACAAAAGTATATACGATACCTATAACAAAACACCCATTTTTTAAATTTCTGTCTGTGTCTGTTTGTTCCGGGTATTCTCCGAAACGGTTGGACCGATTTTGACGGAACTTTCACTGCTATATAGCTGATTTTATAGGAACTTTATAAGAGATATAGCAAATTAATGTACTAAATAATTGTAGGTCAAGACCTTCAAAAAGATCAGCGGGGGTATATGTCTATCTTCTAAGGAACACCCACAATAAGCATTTTTGTCTTTAAATTAGCCGGGAGCGGGAAGCAAGATTCGGGCATACTGTAGTCCACTTGAGCGAAGTCGCGGGCACAGGTAGTATTAAAAATAAACATAAATGAACCCTAACATGTTTTAGACTTGTAAGACGAATAAAGGTTGAAGATATTGACAAGCAAGTCACGAGGGTAAAATGAAAATGGGCGGAGCACTCGGCAAGACGAGAAGACGGGCGATGGACCAAAGGGATTACGGAGTAGTGGCCCTGAAGTGGAAAACAACTGCTAGGTACACAAGCAGCACGATGGTCCGACAACATAACGAGGATGGCGGGTAAACTCTGGAGGGGAACTGCTTAAGATCTACAGGATTGGCATGAGCGAGATAAAGCCTTTCATTCAGCAGGCGGTAAATGTGTTCTAAGCAGACGGAAGACCAAAAAAGTTTTAGGTTATAAATATATTAGGTTCTTTAATAAGTATAAACATTACCGATATACCGGACAATAAGTTAAACGACCATGTCAAATAGTTTTTACTGCCAAAAGGTTATTATAGGATAGATCATTACATGAACGACGGCGATGTCTGGGTCTGGAAATAACTTCCTCTCTCTACATCCATTAAAATAATATAATGATTAACGGTAAAGTATATTTACACAGATAAAATCAATCGAGTTCCTTGCCGGGTCTTTTCGATGACTAGGATGTTTTCCGAACCAATGGTGGTATATAGTGTCTTCTTAGGGTGTAAATAGAAAAAAATATTTTTTATTTCGAATAAATTTGTAATTAAATTTAATTAATTTAATAAATAAATAGTTAATTAACCCCAGTTAGATCCATTTAAACTGTGTTTGTTTAGGTTAATTTGTGAGGGGTGCGATGTAAGGGAACCTCCACGCGGTGCACCCCGGGCAACGTCGGCCCTTCTGGCTGGCGGCTGATACCCTTGACACGGAGGCTTCGTCCAGCATTCCTCTGCCCTGCAGAGGAAGCAACGGACGTTGTGCGGGCGGACTCGGCGTGCACTAACCCTGCCGTCGAGAAGGTAGGTAGGGCATCTTGTCCTACCTACCAACGTCGTGCTCGTAATCCCATCGGAGTGTCGTGGTCATGTCTCGCGGCTTCGCATGGGACCGAGGGTCTTGGCTTAACCACCCGGACCGCGAGGAAGAAAACCTCTATAAAAAATTACCCCAATTCTAAGCGGCGGCGCACCGCGAGAGGATGCATGGCTGATGGGTTGATCAGTTGTTAGTGCGACCCCCGTCAGAGAACCGGCCGACTCCCTGACGGGTTACGCTAGGCTCACCCAGGTAGGTACAGGGGGCACTGCCTGGGTTGACCGTTTTTTTTTTCCCCCATACTCGTAGGAATAAAAATGAACTTTCAAAACCAAAAAATTTTAAATGTTACATTAAGTAAGTTAGGTGGGATTAATAGCGAAGAAGGAAGTGGGGGGGGGGGGACGAAGCGGGCTGGGGAGCCGATTGACGCAGGACTGAGCTCAGTTGTGGCCGCGAAGGTAACGACGGCTCAGAGGGGGGCGCTTCGCGGATCGGGCCGCTCTCGGAGCGTTGGACGCCCAGCGAGGGGAGGAGGAACTACTTCGATCCAACCCTTC
The DNA here is from genome assembly GCA_033032175.1 of Saturnia japonica. Taxonomy (NCBI): domain Eukaryota; kingdom Metazoa; phylum Arthropoda; class Insecta; order Lepidoptera; family Saturniidae; genus Saturnia; species Saturnia japonica. Next base: position 15,657,446 of record CM065311.1, on the reverse strand, counting down.
TTTAAGGAGGCAGCTTCCAAGGCAGTCCCGGCAGACGACGAGGTGGTAGTCGTCGGGGGCGTTGGCGATGCGGGGTGGGCTGCGGAAGTACAGGATGCGGAGACGCTGAGGGCCCACACAGAAAGCGGAGCGGCCACTATTCTGGAAGTTTGCCGTATCTCAGGAAATCTAAAAGGGGCTTGTATCAAGTCCCTTAAAGGTGCGGCAAATAGCCTAAGGGAGGTGGTGGAGGTGCTCCTGGAGCGTACATCCAACGAGGAGACGGCCCGCCTTGGCAGGGAAACGAGGGTTCTCCGCCGGCAGGTCGAGGACCTCAAGAAGGAGGTGTTGGCTTGGCGGCGGGAGGCTAGTGCACGGCAGGTGATGCCGCCTCCTCCTCCTCCTCCTCGTCCTCTACAGCCAGTGCGGGTTGAGGCCTGGGAGAAGGCCTTGGCGGATGCAGTGAGTGGGTTGGAGCGGTCCATTCGCTCCACTGTCGGAGAGGTTATTAGCGCCCGATTCGACAGCTTGGAAGTGGATGGTCGGCTCCTTCCGAAAAAGGTACTACGCCCACCGTTAGCGGGCGACAAAAGTTCCGCTGCAGCCAAAAGGCCTATCGCTGGACCCATGCCCGCCAGGGCCAAAAGGCCCCGGTCGATGTCCCGGGCAAGGTCCAAGGGGGCGGCTGCGTCCGCTCCTACTCCATCTAATGTGGAGTGGCCTGCCCTCCCGGGGCCCTCCGTTTCTGGGGCGCCTTCTGAGGCTTGGACCACCGTGGTCCGGCGGCCAAAAAAGGCTAAAGCCCCAGCTGCACCGGCAGCTGCTCCCGTGCTTAAAAAGAAGGCCGGTAACAAGGGGACCCAGGTGAAGATGCCCGTTGTGCCGCGCTCTGCTGCAGTTGTCATCACGTTGCAGCATGAGGCGGTGGCCAGAGGAGTGACGTACTCGGCTGCGGTCCTCAAGGCGCGGGAAGTAGTAAAGCTGGCTGAGTTGGGGATCGATGACCCGAAGCTCCGCACGACGGCCACAGGAGCCAAAATTAGGTTAGGAGGTTTAGGTCGTCGGAATTGATGACTCCGTCGATTAGACGGAGCTCAGAACGGCAATAGCCACTGCAGCCGGATGTGAGCCAGACCAGATTAGGATTGGCTCTATCCGACATGACTGGGGGGGGGGGGGGGGGGGGGGGGGGGAGTGGCATTCGTGTCGCTCCCAGTGGCGGGGGCAAGGAAGTTGGCTGATGCAGGGTGTCTCCTGGTCGGTTGGAGTGTGGCCCGTATACAGCCACTGGCAGAGAAGCCCATGCGCTACTTTAAGTGCATGGGCTTGGGCCACACTCGCACAACGTGTGAGACGCTGGCCGACTGGGGTGCCCTGTGTTTCAGGTGTGGGGACTCCGGCCACACGGCGGTGAGCTGTGCAGCTGTTAGCTGCAAGCCGGCGGACCATTACATGGGAGGGGCGAGCTGCAAGCCCTCCTCCACCAAGAGGAGGCCCCCTGGGGCACGTTTTGGAGGACCAGGATCGGGGGTGATTAGTATGGCTCAATAATGCAGCACGGCCATACTAATTACCTCCAAGGGAACTTGAACCATTCCGCCACTGCACAAAACTTATTTGTGCAATCGGTGGCGGAGTGGAACATTAGTGTTGCGGTGGCTGCGGAGCCGTATTGTGTCCCTGCTCAACCTTACTGGGCAGGTGACCTTGACGGCTCCGTAGCCATTCATAGTACGGGGTCATCCCTCTCCATTAAGGAGACGGGGTCAGGGTTCGTGGCGGCCGCCTGGGGAGGTTACGGTATTGTGGGGGTTTATTTCTCCCCAAACCGGCCCTTGAGGGAGTTCGAGGCGTTTCTCGACTCCCTGGGGCCGGCGATTAGGCGGCTGTCACCGCTCCCCATTGTCCTGCTTGGCGATCTTAACGCCAAGTCGCGGACATGGGGATCGGTGGCCACGGAACCCCGGGGGGAGCTAGTGGAGGAGTAGACAGTTCAAGTTGGACTATATTCGGTTCGAGGTCTCCACCTCCCTAGGGGAGCTGGTGCACCGTCTCCGTGGGGGCACGGTGTTACCCAGATGGGTTCTTGGCCGCCTCGACCGAGAGCTGGCGGAAGAGGCGGCCATTGTCCAGAGCTGGCGAGGGCCAGCTCCAGCAGCTGAAGATATCGACGCGGTCGCAGACCGCTTCCGTAGGGCCCTTACGGCGGTTTGCGACGCGTCGATGCCGCGGGGCAACAACCGTCCGCAAAACAGGCGGGCGGTGTATTGGTGGTCCCCAGAGATTGCCGATCTCCGGGTGGCCTGCTCCGCGGCGAATACGGCAGATTGGGGAGGAGGCCCGGTTTCTTGCTGCCTACAGGGAATGCCGTAATTCCCTGCAGGCGGCCATAGGCCGGGCCAAGGACGAGAGATGGGAGGAGCTTCTTAGGACCCTGGATCGGGATCCATGGGGGCGCCCTTACCGGATGGTAAGGAAAAAGTTCCGGGGGCAGGCGCCCCCTTTAACGGAAACAATGGATCCGGGGGTCCTAACGAGGGTCGTGGCCACACTGTTGCCCGACCCTCCGGTGCTCCTCCCACCTCCCATGATTAATGGGGGCCTCGCTGTGGAGGAGCTAGCACCGCCCCATTCTGTCACCGATGATGAGATGGGGCGGGTGGTGCAGCGCCTCCGCAAGAAGCGGAAGGCACCTGGCCCGGACAGAGTTCCGGGCCAAGTATTAGGAGTGGCGCTAGGCCACATTGGGGGAGAGCTTCGGGAGCTGTTCAACCGCTGTTTGCTGGCCGTACGGTTCCCGAAGCTCTGGAAGGTGGGGCGACTCTGCCTGCTGGCGAAGGAGGGTCGCCCTCCGGTCTGCCCGTCCTCATACCGGCCCCTGGTGTTGCTGGATGACACGGGAAAGATGTTGGAAAGAATAATAGCCTCCCGTGTCATCCGGCACATGGAGGAGGTGGGGCCGGTCCTCTCTGATTGGCAGTTCGGCTTCCGGAGAGGGCGCTCCACTTTGGACGCCCTCTCCACCCTGAAGACGTGGTCCGCGGAGGCGACCCGGGAGGGAGGTAGGTTGTTGGCGGTGTCGATTGACATCGCCAACGCCTTCAACAGTCTGCCGCATAATGTCATTCGGGAGGCACTCCGGTTTTTCGGGGTGCCTTCGTACCTGCGGCGGCTGTTGGAGGACTACCTCCAAGAGAGAGAGGTCGTCTTCGCGGACAGCCAGGGGATTGTGGCCCAGCGCCACGTTGGGTGTGGTGTTCCACAGGGGTCGGTGTTGGGACCGCTCCTGTGGAACATGGGCTACGACTGGGTGCTTCGCGTAGCACTCCCGGAAGGAGTCCGCGTAAATTGCTACGCGGACGATACCCTGGTCGTAGCCCGGGGGGGCAGTTATGCCGAGGTGGCGCGCCTGGCCACAGATGGTACGGCCCTCGTGGTCAGGCGCATCAAAGCGTTGGGCCTTAGGGTGGCGGCGGAGAAAACCGAGGCCCTACTTTTTCATGGGCCTCGGTGTGGGCCGCCTCCTGGGGCCCACATCTACGTAGAAGAAGTAAGGGTCCGGGTCGGGGCCCAGATGAGGTATCTGGGCCTTGTCCTGGACGGGAGATGGCAGTTCGAGTCCCATTTTAAGGGGGATCCCCTGAGCGGCCCTCTCCGCCAAAGACGAACGTGTGGCAGGAGGAGGCGGTTTATCCGCCAACTCCCGCCACCCTAGCCGAACCAGAGGAGACGGGTCGGGGGGCCCGTCTCCTCATTGCACAAATTCGGCGGACGGAGGAGACGGCTAGGGTGTACTGAGCCGTCTCCTACTTAGGCCGGGGCGGCGCAGCTGTAGGCCAGCGCAGTGCCCGCGTCGCCCCAGTATGGCGGCGGATGGTACACCGTGGAATTTTAGTGAGTAGGAGTCTCACATAACCACTCGTCCCCCCGGGCGGGTGTGTACCCATGAAGGGTTTCTCCACGTTAAAAAAAAAATAAAAATAAAATAAAAAAATTGTGACTGTCATCTTTATCAATAAATCTGTAGTTATGTATGTACATGTCATTTTATTCCAAATATAATGATTATGAATATGACATTAATTTATTTTTGTTTGTTTGATTGTCATGATATACTGAACGGCGTGATATATCTCAATGTACAAACAACTATACATATCTCATTTCTCGATTGATAGGCTATTTATATGTCAATAATATGGCAATATGAAATCAATTACTGTGTAATCAATGCGTGCGGAACCGCGGGCCACCGATAGTTTTAATGTAAAATCATAAAAAGTCGAAAACCAAAAAGTAACCAACCGATGTATGCATTTTGTCATTTATTTGTAATAACCTAGAATACGGTACAATCAGCTATAAACTAAAAAATTTATCGTGCTGATAAATAGATAAGAAAAAATAGCGACAGATAAATTGAAGCAGACTTGTTGGTAAAAAAAAAACCGCACAGTCGAAAACCAATCTACAATTGTATTATAACATTCTATCAAATATAATTAACCCTTTGACTCCCGGACGTCATAAAAAGAGTAAGAGTTGAGTTATATCCAAAATGTATATTACTTTCTAACTGAAATGCCAAATACCAATTTTCATAGATCTATCTTCAAAAATGACAGATTTTTATTCAAACTTTTATCCCCTTTTTGAAGTGAACTTCCTATCAGTGTAAAAGAAAGCCGTATGCGAATTTTCACGGTTCTAGCCCCAGTAGTTTGGGCTATGCATTGAGATAATATGTAAGTCAGTCAGCTAGCCTTTTATATATATGTATACCTATACATATACTATATATGAAAAGTTAAAACTGATTTTTTTTAAATCTCATTATTATATTGTGTCTATCTTACAATAAAATAAAATATTTACAATAACCATAGTATAATAAAAAAGAAAACAACAGAAATGATATTTGACATAAAACACTACTATTCCCATAGAGATATCGCCCTCTGCAACTGTCATTCCCACGCATCTCCCCGCCTTCTCCCTGAACAATGCACTTTATTTTTTATTTATACTGTTATTTATTTTATTTATCTATATTATGTTATTTTTATTTTCGGGGCGTCCCAATTATATTATTCGCTATAACACCCCTTAAGGCAACACGCGACTGGGTGACTCATAATTTTAGAACATAGGTGTTCTTTGTGACTCAGTATTATTAAGTAAAAGCTATGACTTAGTGTTTTTTATTTCAGTTTTAATACAATTTAAACAAATCTACATACTATGAAAAGAATACATTGTAATCATGATTATATTTGTAGATTTGTTTTTACGAATATAAAAGTCACATTTCATTTAAGAAATATAGTAACACAATTGCAACACTACTTACTTTAATAGTGACTATCTATGGGTGATTTATTTAACTAAAATTAAATGAAATCGTTTGACTCGATGCTGGCTCACTGTTAGGGTTTTCGAACACCGTTTCAATTGACGTAGGTTCGAATCGTATATTATAAAGGACTTGAGCTTTGAGTGAAGGAAAACATCGCGATGAAAGCACAGTATGTTTGTAGGGCTTTTTCTAATGCCCACCTTGTTAGCTACCATCCTATATTTGAAAATCTATCGCCAAACCAATAAATGTGCCTGGCAGTTGTCTTTGATAGGTGCTTCTTATCATGATCATATTAGGTCCGACGTCACATTACATCAGCGAGATTGTGTTGCATATACATTTCTCTTGCTCCCCTGGAAGACTGGTAGAGAATTCTTTTTAGCATTAAGTCCTCCATTTGTACTATTTTGTACGATACAAAATATCTATATACTTACGTGATTTGAACACCTTTATGAATCTTCCGAAATCCTCTGTACGGCTCCAATTTATATTCAAATAATAAATATGAAGATCGGATGACAATTTGAAGGGCATTGTGTGAATATTAGAAAATCGTTAATAAGTGGAGGTATGAAGTTAGCTGAGAGAGACCTTTCGGATAAAAATGTCCAAAAAAGCGTTTCACATCATGTTATTCAAATTATTATATTATCGGATTCACATACATGTATCCGTCGAAGCATGGCGAGTTACAAAAAATAAACCAGAAAATTGCTTTGTAAACGTAACATTATCGTAATTGCAGACAGAAAACAAGATTGCGCAGATAATCGACACAAAATCGATTTGTACAGAAAGGCTATAATGCTTTTTGTAGTAAAAAAGAGGAAAAAAAATTTTGAAAGCTTTTAAAAACAAAACTATTACATGATCATGATAATAAAACTGTCTTTTCTCATGATATATATTTATTATTGTAGGCTTTAGCGTTGTGGCCACAATCTCACCTGATCTTAAGTGACGATGTGGCCTAAGATGGCAGCACGCGAAGCCTAGTGGAAGACTGGCTCACAAGTGCAGCTGCCGGAACACACCTATTGGTGTTTGGCGACGGATTTAAACGTGGTAGCTACTCAGGCGAGTGCATTAGAAAAAGTCCTACCACCATGCTATGGTTTTATCACGATGGTTTTCTTCACTGAAAGATCAGGCTCATTGCTTCAACAAACCACAAATCACAAACCTGGATAAAGTCATAAAACTATTACGTAATATAGTAAATATTATCTCTACAAAAGTATGATGTTAGGGAGTTAATGTTATCTATTTATACTAATATTATTAAAAAAAAAAAAGTTGAAAATATTTCTAGGAGATAATCTCTTGAACTGCGAATATGATTTTAAAAATAGCTTTCACTGAAAAAAGCTTCGTTCTCCCAGAATGCTATTTTTTTTCTTATGAAATGATATGTTTTAATTATAGTGTAAGAAGTCTTAGGCGTTTATTATGTCTTGTTAAAGAGGTAAATTTTTTGATAATATTTGTAGAAGGTAATCTCAGGAACAACACGTCCAATACTAAAAATTCTTTCACTTAAATAAAGTTGTATTATCCCCGAGTGCTATATATAAAATGCTTTTTTTCTTATTAATCAGCGCGACTAAAGTCGCAGGCAGTAGCTAGTTATTATAATAAAGAAGTACATTTTTTAAATGTTTGTAGTAGGTAATCTCTGGAACTACACATCCGATACCTACTAAAAATTATATCACTTATAAAAAGCCGCATTATCCCTTAGTGCTATTTTCTTATTAACTAATGCGAATGACGTCGTAGGCGGTTACTATTTTCTATACTTAATATAACAAAAAGCGAGTTCGAATTTTGTGAACTTATGTAAGGGGTAAACTTCAGAACCACTTCATCTATTTTATTTTTTATTTTATAGCCTATTTATTAAGGAAGGTTTCAGGCTATATAACTTAAAGCTACGATTCTAAACAGCGGGCAGTAACCATGAACGTCAAGGAATCCAAGCAGTAGGTAAGTACGGGAAGTGAAAACAACGATAGGTGAAGGCGCAGCGTGGTGGAGAGTTGTGGAATAAATTTAACACGGGTGAATCCGTGAGATACAGCCAGTATGTTATAAAGTGAAACATCTGACTTGAATAGCAGATCGAATCATCTGAAAGTTTTCGTATATTGTGATCGACGAAATAATCAATAAGTCTGAGCGAATGGGTAATTTCTTAAACATACGTGAGGAGATATTGACGGGTAAAGCAAACAAGAAGTTATTCCGGTGCCATCATAAGCAACCATTCAATCCTGTTACGCATTGAATTAAAGAAATGCTATGCTAATTATATAATCAAGCATACAAGTGGGTAAGCGCTATTATTTTTGTCAGTTCACTAAAATTTAATTATGGTATTTAGTCATTCTTGGGACAACTTAAATTGGCTGGATTCCGCGGCCATACCCCTCGCACCAAAAATCGGATGCAATCAACCTGCCGTGTAATTACCGCTTAATTCATCATCGGTCATCGCTGTAATGCTGGCCATAAGCATCGCAGCAGCTTGATGTACACTGGCGCAAAAAACGCAAAAAAACAAAATAAAGTCATTGTGCACTGTGGTCGCGACTAGAGATATTCTAAAGATGAAAACCTAAAGAAAACAGTATTTTTCTTCTAAATACTGCTATAATCGCTTTTTCCAGCAAAACCCGATTTCAAACAAAGTTTGTGTCGTTCGCTAAGGAACAAACCAAATAATCTCTTTACCACAAAAATCAAATACAAATAAAAAAAACAAAATAACAGTTTTATACTAAACACATAGATAGAAAAGTATATACGAAACTTATAACAAAACACCAATTTTTTAATTTCTGTATGCAAATTAATTTTTATATATGTTTTGCGCATACAGCACTGTCGTTCTTGTGTATTAATATCAATCCTTGCAACACTTTTTAAATAAATTACTTTTCTTTTGTTGCGATGAATTTTCAAGCGGCAGGTGTATCTTATTATTTATGTTATTATATTAAGTAAGCAATTATTGTATATTATATAAGTATGTAATTGGTTTCTTGGAAACGGCTCCAACGATTTCGATGAAACTTTGCATTTAGATAATGTATTGAAAGTTTATCCAGATAGGTTTTTTTTGTTTTTTGTTTTTATGACACTGAGCATAGCTCGGTCGCCCAGATATTAGTCCTTATAAGTCAAGTTGCATTAACTAAAACCTTTGGCAAATGTCGAATTCTACGAAGTTATACTATAAAGAAGATTTATATAATACACACAACAAAGTAAGAGTTTTTGAAAATTATTCCTTAACAGTATAAAAATAAGGTTGCTTTAAACTAATGATTTAAAGCAACATTAATTTGTTTAAAGTACTGAAGTGCATTTGGCGCAGATGGCACTGGCGAGCCGTCAGCGTCCCCTCTGCTTCAACTTACAAGATCTAAAGTAAATGAAGGTTCGCCTGACAAGTTAATTATTCATACACTGATATCCGTTGACATTCTTGATTGTGTGCATTATACGGATTATACCTACCAACTTAGACGTTATGATATGCATGTATCTATAGAGATAGTTCATGTAATATAATTATAAAATAAAATATTTATTAAGCTAAAGTTTACGGCATTCATAAATTGATGAGCTATAAGAATTTTCATAACACTTTTAAAAATTGTAAAAATAACTTACAACCGATTTTGATGAAAAAGATACACGGAAAGTACATGTCATTTCTCAATTGATTATAACATGACTAAAAAAATTACGAGATGAAAATACTTATTGTATAACAAACGTGCGCGAAGCCGCGGAGCACCGTTAGTTAACAATATGTTTTAATGTTTGTACCTTCTATTCCAACAAACTCTGATAAAATATTTAAAGGATATATCTAAGAGCATAATAATCTTACTAAAGCCTTTATAAATGTCTCATAAAACTGATTAAAATTTCAAACCAAATTATAACTTGATATTTGAAGTGTGCTCAGGCACTTATAAAATAATTTAAATAAAATAATATTTGAACGCAGACATCGCTCATCCGTCATGGTGAATGTTGAAACTAGTCTTGTATGGTAACGTTCATATGACCATGATTTCAAACTTAACATAAAATATTTATTTTTCTTTTGTTGTAATGCAATAATTTAATACGAAATACTACTGATAATTTTTGTTTATAATTTGTCCTTGTTACTTGTATCTAACCTAAACTTGTTTTATACTAGCACATCAAATTGACGACACTATGCCTGATACTAAACAAGTAAACATAGTATTATAAAGTCCAAAAACAATTGGAACAACCAAGTCACTTGGACAATCCATCGACGGCCGTCGCTTTAATTTCAGCCTGCAAGCATCTCGGCAACTAGATATAGCTGATTCCGAAACTCAACAAATAAGACAGAGTCACTATGTGGGGTTTGATTAGTGATTAAGTGATTATACACCGGTATGATTCTCGGATGGCGCGACACGCCTAACCGTGCCACTATGATAGGTGGTCGCGACCCATTCAGACACAATGGTCGTGTCCTACATGATGTTTTTCTCTTTCAGTCTCCTTTTTGACTGACTTCAAAAAAAGAAGGAAATTTTCAATTCAAATGTATTTTTAAAAAAATGTTCCACTTCTTTGTTTACGAGCCGATTTTGGATGTTTCTTTGTTGGAAAGCGGATACCTTAAGTAATGGTCCATTTTAATTTAATTAGCATTGGGCCTTCTACTTCGAAGATACCCAGGGAACTCTTCAAAACCATTGAAGTTGGGTTTCTTTTGTTTAAAAAAACTGTCTTGGTGATCATTACCACAAAAGTGTTTTCTAAAATATAGACTAACATCACCTTAAAATATCTTTAAACCTAAAATTATAATCATTTTAATAGATTCTAAAAACGAACTCCCAATATATTCTACATTTTGTATTGCTAGACATAGTTTAAATAACTTCTTTTTTTTTCTTTTTAACAAAAATTGCCAAACCTGTATTAGAATTCAGAACTGATGTTATTATAGTAACGTCTAACTGAAATCACCATTTAACACAAGATTCCGTAGTAAAACGGTAAATATCGCTCTCCCGAGGTATGCGCACGCGATAATGGTCACACTAGTTTTCATTCCTCTGACACGAGGTGATTATGCGCTTGTTTATTTTGTAGTTATTGTTTTTTATCTAAACACAATCGTGATTATCGAATGGAAGTGCCGCGGCCGCCGCGTGGAGATGTGATGCCGGCTTAAGATTTATTTCTTTTATATTATTTCTAAGACTTCACTTAAAAATATGACCTTAGTGTCTACTGTTTCGAATTTGATTAGAAAAATATATTTTCCATATAACTGACTACTTATAAAATTGCAAGTTTTAATTCTAAATATTGTACTTTATGCATATAGGTATAGTATGTGTTATCAACAGTTAAAAGAAAACAAAAAAACTATCCTAAATATTATTAGTGATTTTTATTTTTGATATTGATAGGTATTATGAGAAAAAAAAAATCATTAATAGTACCAATTTACGAACTGCATTGTACATACTTTTATATTGATGGAGAATAACCTTTTAAATTTAATAAATAAGACCAGGGGTGCTCAAACAGTCGATCCTGAGAATTTCCGAATAGTAGGTACTTTATCATAAAATTCTCAGACCGGTGATCACTTGTTCAAATGCATAAATGTAATATTTTTCATTATTTTTTAGTTCAATTTTAGCATTTTATATCTACATTTGAAAAAACAACTCTTCAGTTAATAGTATTTAATATTCGAATCAACATATTGGTGGTACTTAGCATCTTCAAAAATAAAAATAATGAAATCTAAATATCGCAATTAGCCTGTGTAACGGACACCTTTATTCATACCTACTGTTGGCACGCAGTAGTCATGTGCAGTTCTATGAAAGGTACCCAAATAAGATGAACTGTCACGTGTCGACAATTCAGAGAAAAATTGTGAATATTAAGTTCGTACTTGAACTTTGTCATTATGTATTTAAATTTAATGTAAAAGTGTAGTTAAAGATGTTTAATAAACATTATATAAGCCTTGTTCTTCGAACTATATGGTTAGACAAAGAGGAAAAAAGTGTAATGCGTTTTTAAATGACACATTTTTTTATTATAAGTGAGATTTGTTTTTCGGTCATAATTAGCAGCAGCAGTTAATTATTTGCTACCTAATAGATATTCTGTGGTGGATCGCCGTCAATATAAATTTGAGCACCCTTGAATTAGATTATAATCATCTTATTTCTTGGAAATGATAGAAAAACTACCATAAAAAAAAACCACTTAAAATTTAAAATGGTCTAAGTAATATCTTCTACGTAGGACATAAGTACATAATATAGAAGACAGATTTTAAAACAGAATTTACTTAGGCACTTGTAATTTCTAGGTACTTTGTGTCATAATTTTGTAAATAAAAAGAACAATTTGACTTTTATGAACTTTTCTGACAAGCTACGTACAATCACTTCTGTAGTTCTGATAAGCATCACATTTTTAAACCGTATAGGTACATGACAGCCTCGGCACAATTCAACGAATGTATAACATTTGACCCGCTCGCGATGCCACTTCACATCAAAGACTGGGAAGGGTGCTTCGCTCTCCGATGTGAGATTAGTCATACCCTCTCACCTACTTTTAAATGCATTTCCACTCGAAAACCGTGTAAATAAATGCTTTGACAATATAATCTTTATAAAATATGTAAAGTCATATTCAAATATCAATACATATTTTAAAATGTAACAAAGTCCCCCACCGCCTGTCTGTCTGAACACGATAAACTCAAAATGTACTGAACGGATTTTCATGCGGTTTTCAGAGATGGACGGAGTGATTTATGAGGAAGGTGTATAAATAATTAAAGTATTGTTTAAATAGAATGAAATATAATTATGATTGTTGAAGATGTTGGAAAAGATTATTTAGTATAATAGGAGATATAAACAAACCGCCGTGTAAACAAGTATCATGCGAAGTCGGAGCGGTTTCAATATATATATTATTATGCCACTGGATTGACCGGATAATTATTCAAACCGTTAGTTTATAAACAATGTAGCAAGTATATAAACAATCGGTAGATTGTGGACAGACATTAAAATATGCAATTTAAATGTAAAATTTTCTTTGGTTTATAAGCTTACTGAATTGGTTAGGTTAGGTTGAAACTGTGACCATAAAGTCAGAAACGACACGATGTTTTTATACGCTACAACCGAGCCTTTGTTGCTTCGTTCAATAAGTATATTCATAATATATAGTAAATTAACTGTGGAGAAGAATAAATCATATAGGTCGCAATGTGGTACGTGACAATTCGTGCAGAGAAAATTGAATTTTGCGAAACAATGTGGTATTCAAGTAATTCAAGGATTTGGCCGTAATAGTGAAAGTTTTTGTTACATTTTTGTAAAAATTCTATATTTTTATGGGGTATATTAATAACTGTTACATCGGATAATGGTATATAAATATTCATACACCAATTTTTGATTATTATGCAATTTTTTTAAGACATACATTGTCTATTTTAAAACTTGAAATAAAGTTGAAATCAAGTAATCACTAATTAAAAGAGAAAAAATTTAAAAATCAGGTATAAATTCTGTTTAATATTAAGAATTAATTAAATTATGTGCATTTAAAATTAAGCGACCAAGTTAAATGTATAAATTTATCATAGATCTAGGTAGGTATCATAGGTTCTAGTTTTTTGTCTTATTGTGTAACTTACTTATTCAAGGGACAGAAGAATTTATACGAAAAACGATTTTCCTTTAATTGAGAAGATTAATAATATGTTGAGGGTATCTAGAAGGAAACCTAAATCCAAACCTGATCAGCAGTTGTCTAAATACAGTAATTAAGGGTTTTGCATATAAACATGAAATCGAAAATATTTCTACTCGTTTGTGTAAGGATTTTAAATTTTAATAATATTTTGTATTACATTAAAAATTTCAATACGTCATACATTAGATGAAATAAATTGGAGATTTTAAGTAACTGTAAACTATTATTTCTGTATTTATATTCTTTGTATGTAAATTTATACCTACCTTAATATTTAAACCATTTGAATACAATTTCGGACACCTCATAAATAAACATGGTTAAAATAAATAAAAATAAGATTGTACATTTATGAAAACATGCCGAAGTGTTGACTTGTAACTTTTAACTTTTAAATCAAGATCTTCTTTGAATTCGCCGACTCGACGTATTTTATTTAAACGTATTAAAATTACTATAAAATATCACTTAAAATCAACATTGGCTATTTCCAAATAAAACCCAATGAATATTTATTATCATTAAAATAGATTTAGTTTTAAATAATTTCTTTGAAATGCCGCGAAAATTGCTAAATATGCTTGAGTAAACACCTTGAACACAGTTAAACACCTCGGTACACCGGACTCTTCCCAAAGTCTTTAACAACATCGGGAGATTGGAACCTTCTGGAAGAATGAGGCTGGCGCGATGGAACCCAAACAAAATAGGCACATAAAGACGTCGAGTTGGAAATTACAAGAGGTAATCCATTTGATTCTAGTAGTGTGGGTAAACAATAGGTGTATGATTTTTTATTTATTTACCTGTATATACCATTGGTTATATAATGTAAACATGGTACGTGGGTAAATGCAGAATTTTCTTTGGTACCTTTATCTCAAGGTATTTTGTAAGTGTTGCTCTCCCACTACTCCCAACCGCACTCTCATGATTGCAAACTGTGTGCCATTTACACAAGTTGTACTGAAGGTACAATTCTATACAAAAATGTCATAGCTACAAGTCGATTAAATTGAAAATTTCTTTGAAATATATTCGACACACTCAAGAGCTCTAATATTTTTGAATACATTGTTGATACACGGGAATTAATACTTACGATAAATAACTTTTAACATACGGTAAAGGAATACTCTGAGGAACCTTTCGGTGTGGTGCCTTCATCACCCTTCCAAACTCACACCTTCCGCCGTTGGCTGGCTGCTCATCCTCTCACTTTAAAACCTAGCCGAAAAGCAACAACAGTAAGGTTCTCCAGAACTTTCCTGTCACATGTGTCATCTTTTATTCATTAAAGCTATATAAATAGTGATAAATGAAAATCTGCTATGGTCTTAACACCTTTTACATATCTAAAGTACGAATTCTTTGAATAATAATTGACCTGTATTTAGGACTCATAATATCATGTGAAAAGTAACAGGTATATATAGAGTCGTAATTTCGTATTTTTTTCATATGGTATAAAAAATTATTTGATTTAATATAATACGTAATAATAAATTCATACAGATTTATGAACCTATGACATTTTTCCATGCTTTATGGAAAATAGCTTTGTCGTATTATGACAAGTTACTTTTCATTTCATATGAAAAATAGGAGTGATGCATAAAATATTCTATGCCTAACCTTCAACCATATCTGCGATATCTGAAAAACCTGCTAGCTAAAGCATTGCATTGCAACAGTTTCGGCGGCAACACTTGAAACCCAGCTTTCTTTTCTTGTCTGAGGAATTTGATACCTTTGTCATTAGATGTGTCATCAACTCATCACTAACAAATGGCACTTCTCTTGTCAATAAAAAAATAAGTGTTAATTTACATTATTGATGTATAACATAATTCCTCTCGCTTTCCTACAATCTGTGAAAAGGGACGGAAGTGTGTAACAGGAAGCCGGAGAAGCGCGTGCTATTTTCTATTATTTGACCAACGAGCACGCGCGGTGGTATAGTTGGCCGCCAGATGGTACCAACTCATTTTTCGAAAGGTTTGTACTGTCAGCCAATGGTGTATGCGTGTATGTGACGAGAAAGAGAAACGAAACTTGAGAAGTAAAACGCATCAGCTGTGCACTTAACCCACAATGCAGTGTTGTGTATAAAGTGTGCTGTTATATAAACTAATTAATATTACTAAAGTATATTAAGTTAGATGTTACACATCATATTCGACTACTGTAAGGTTCGCTCGTTCGTTCGTTTATTTCATAATAACTAAATAAAGTATTAGAATTTCTCTCGAACTGTACACAACCTGGAAATCGATCTCTAAAACTGGCACACCATCTTGGTAATTTGAAAGCGTCCTCGAGAGCTGTCGTTTTCGCCGAAAAAAACTATCTACATCTCTACCGAAGGAATCATTTCTTATATTTTCACTTACACTTTTCAAACTACGCACCTACCATGTATGTATCGGTTTTATTTTAATTTAAAACCATGATAAATTTAATCTATGTCATCATGCGTGGAGCAATGTAGAATGTAGTACATGACTACATTAGATTCCTTCTAAAACTTAAATGCATAGGTAATTTATATCAAAAACATTGTAATGTATAGCAAAAAATATAAAAGTTAGTAGTTTGAGATAAATATTTACAAAAAAAAAAACCTACTGTTGTAGGTTGTGTAGTCACATGTAGTAATACATCACTATGAATTTAAAGTGTAAACACTAAAAAAAGCCTTTTCTTAAGGCCGTAATTGTCAAACGGTACTACAATTTGGGTGCAGGCCGCAAAGATCGGTCGCTCTGGAATCTAAGGCCTATGTTCAGCATGGCCTGTAATTGATCATGATGATGATGATATACAGTATGTTGCTGAGTGAACTAACTACAATTATGACACAAACGCTTCACGAAAACAAACATAGTGGTCGAGTATGCTAAAAGGACAATATGGACCGAATATTAAAAAAAATAAAATATGATGCATATATTAAATGTATAAACCTCACTTAAATAATTATAGAATGTTGTTGTGAATTGCAATTAGTTTAGTAAAAAACTGAATATTTGTGGCCATGCAGGTTCTGGCAGATGAACTTGAGAGCCAGTCCTCATATGGTCACGAGGCCGTGGTTAACATAGAGTAACCAAAATGTTCAATAATTCCGTGTCAGCTTGCAAGTTATATTAACATAGTTGTATTTTTTTTAATTGAAGTCTAAGTAATAATCAAAGGGTTACAAAAAAAGCTAAATAACTGTTTAACGATAAAGTTAGTTTTTTTTAATAATAAAGCTGGGAATTTTATTTAAAAAGTATAAATATAAGTTAGGTACATTAACAACCTCTTTGTTTGGGACATGTCAATTTAAAAAAAAAAATATAAATTCATCAAAGAGCGAACAAGCAAGTAACACAAAGCGAACTTTTTTTAAAACAGAGAGCGTACCTACTGTTTGCGCTCAGATATTACGAGCGCTGTCCAAGCTGACGTCAAAGACATCATCAACCCTGGGGGAGCACGCGGCATAACTGTGCCAACGGATTATTTGCGAACAAATGTATACCGACTAAGTACTGGCTTAATGATACGAGATTTATGTACCAGTAGTGTAGTTTAGTATCCCCGAAGGGTTAGGCAGAGGTGTACTAAAGTATACTCATAGTTTGTCGGGTAAGTTTTAAGGTCCCATGTAATAGGGAGCGAGCCTATTAAATGCCATTAATCGGACAAAAAGCCAAACTCCGAGCTGCCAATGAGAATTTCGTAGAAAACTCAATAACACGTTGCTCGACCTGGGAATCGAACCCAGTAAATAAGTAAGTAGACTCCGTTTGTATTCAATAATTTATTATAAAAAATATTATTAAATGGCGACCGCCCGCAACTTCGTCCGCGTTAATATATACTAATATTTATAATCCAGACTTCTCCACGCCTAGAATATATATAGCTGAACACGTAGTGCTTCTTCTTCCTCTTCCTAACTTGGCAACCGGTCCTCTTTAATGAAGACCATTACTGCCATTGTCGAGTGAATTATATTGTCAAGAGTCAGTAGCCTAACAAGATGGTGGCTCCCTTGTTAGAACTTTCTAGGGAATTTTTGTAGGATCTCGGAATGAATGCTTTCAGCTTATATTTATAACCCACCTCACTTATGCACAAAACCAAACTATATCACGCAAAACGCCACCAATATTACATAATATAGGGTCAAAAACCTAAGTAAATGAATTAAAAATAAGAACCACAACATGTCACTTCAAGATCCCGCCAAAAACTCCCACGTAGTGCTTATAAAAATCGTAGTTTCTTAAAACTTTAAAAACTTTTTATCGAATGTAGACATTGTGGTAAATTTTTTCAATCTATCTAAGGAGTAAAAAAAAATCTCAAAATCTATTCAGTACCTAGTTTTTGCGTGATGCGAGCACAACAGCAAGCTTATATATTGTGTATGTGATATTAGTATTGCTCTTATTTACTACTGTAAAGTATGTATTTAAATTAATGAGATCATTCGAGTTATTCACGGTATCTGTTTTGATGCAGAGTTTATCGGAAACAATCAAGTTCCTTCATAATTATAATAAATCTTATTTATATATATATGTATATAACATGATTGAGGTTTGGTGTTGTGCGAGCATCACGTACCTAAAACCTACTGAATAGATATTGATATATTTTTTTTACGATTTACTACGATTATTGCAAGACGGTTAAAAGTAAATCATTAGATATAATATGTTAATTATTTTCACACACTGTACCATAAGCCCGGCTAGCTCAGTCGGTAGAGCATGAGACTCTTAATCTCAGGGTCGTGGGTTCGAGCCCCACGTTGGGCGGATTATTTTATTGTTCACAAAGAGATTTTTGTTAATGTTAAAGTGCCACCTAGTGGTCGAAGTTTGTACTATTATATTATGAAGCATGGAGTATAGTAATAAAATATTATTTTAGTTTACTAGATGGCACCACTTGTTAAATGTATTACGACAAAGTACTTATTAGTTTTGTGGTTAGATGACGCTAAATATCAATTATAGAGTTTGAAATTAATTTAAACTCTTCTAAATAAAATGTATTATGCCACCAGCATAAATTGGCGGTGGAAATTTGAGTTCGGCAAATCGGCTATTTTGCGTTGTCACAGTAATGTGGTTCAGAATATTACAAACTAATTGTACCCGTGGCTTCGCTCACGTGGACTACAGAATGCTCGCGCGAATCTTGCTCCCCCTCTCCCGGCAATTTTAAAGATAAAATTGCTTATTGTGGGTGTTCCTTAGAAGATAGATGTATACCCTCCCCGACTTATTTGTAGGTATTTTTAATGCCTATAATCATGTATTACATTAGTTTGCTATATCTCTTATGGTTTACTCAGCATAAGCCATTTAAGCACCCGAATTGATTCAACATGAACAGTTATTGTTTTATTTGTGCGGAACTCTAATTCTTTTTCTAGAATAAAAGTAGCCTAAGTTACTTTCTATATCATCTGCTATCTATCAGTGAAAGTCCCGTCAAAATCGGTCCAACCGTTTCGGAGTTTACCCGGAAAAAACAGACAGACCAAAAAATTTAAAAAATGTGCTTTTTGTTATAGGTATCGTATAAACTTTCATATGCATTTATTAAAAAAATGTTATTTTGACATTACAAACAGACACTTTAATTGTATAGATTTGAACTAAATACTCTTGTGTTTGTCTAAGTATCTATTAATTTTAAACTTCATTAAATTTTAGAGTCAATCATAGTGATAAAGTCTAATAATACTGAACACAGGTATGTACTGCTGCGCCAACATAGGTAATATACCGGTGGTACTGTGTTCGCCATAGAAAAAAGGGTAATTAAAATAAACTTAGGTAGGTACGTACTTCTTCGTGGATGCAGTGCGCATTGACGTAGCTAGGGAATTTTGCTAGGGGGGTCAACCAGTCAGTTCTAGTCAACCAGTTGATCAGCCACTTTATTTATGTCAGATTTTTTTTTCTCAATATAAAAACCATAAAAACGGTATATTCTTTCAATATTGTCGATTGACGATTTAGAGTGGGCAATAAGTTATGTAGTGTGGGTATTTTATAGAGGGTGAAATTACAGAGTCGCGCGCGCTTCATGTGACGGAAGTACGACATGATGAAGTTAATCATTAATGATAATAATTTGAATTAATTTAACTGACTTTTATTTTTTTCAATCAAGTAAAAATAGACATTACTTTATTTGTCATCATGTTGGTAAGCGGCATACAGTTTATGGAGTTATTTCTGTTTAATTTTTTCGCTAAATAAGTTTATCTAACTTCTTAATACACACAAATTTATGACTACTTCTTTTGGCTTGTTTAGTATAGTGTAAAATATAGAACTGCGCGCAAATCATGATTTTTTACTTGACCTTATGAACACAATACAAGTCACAAGTTGCTATAAAATAGATGTCAAAGAACTTTATTGTATTATCTAACTTATATGGATTACTACGAACCATACATAAGTTAACAATAGAAGGACTTCGATTACGTGCCAACTGTGACGAATTAATTATTTATGTCACATAACTAATGGTATATAAGTAGGTATGCTAGGTTGAAGTATCTACCTACTTGCCAACAAAACTGCCAGGCAAGTGCAATTCTAATTTAAAGCGATGATGGTTCAATGTTAGTGCGTATGCACACTATGCTCATGTACGTGGCTTCTTTTCAAACAATGAAATGTTTAAATATAAAGCTTTCAGCTTTCTGTGAAAGAAAACATCGTGATGAAAATGCCAAAAAAATGAAACCAAATAATTCCATACATAAGCTCTTCGTCCTTGCAATTCCTTGCATATCATGCATAAATCAGAACATACCAGAATCACACGCGCTGACTCCGCACATCGGCACGAACAAAGAAGTTTGCTAGGTTACATCTTTGCCGTAGTGTGAAGCAGCCAAACAGTCTCCAGCCAGTGTGTTCGTTCCTACAACACGAAGTCCTACGTCCTATAAGCTGAAGAGACATTTGAGCAAGCCGGTATAACAGCGAAGACTGGGGATGGATTGCAGATCCCTTGGTGGTCGCCGTTGTTTTTACATTTGTCGTCCTTCTGTCATTTTTCTTCTCCATTTTTTTCCCCTTTTTATTTATAGGGCTTTTACAGTTGGTGTATGTTAGCCCCATCGGACCATATCCAAATTCTACAATAATAGCATATTTTCTACAGAAAATAAAACTATTAACTAATTAAAAAGACTACATACTTCTATCCCTTATACTAAAACTATTAACAATAAAGTTAGTTACTTAGTTAACTATGAATACTGATGAAACGCGACGTAGCTAAAGCTTCAACTACCCATTTAAGCATTAAACAAATAGGCTAGTTGAAACTTTTTTAAAGTAGGTCTTAAATGATTAATTATTGTACGATGAGAGAGAAAAATAATATTATGATATATTTTAGCGCATAGAAAACCGCAAAACTTTAATTTAAAAGTTTACTTTTCGTCAACAGGTGAAAACGCTGTCAGCCATGTTGGTCTATATATTATCTCTGCTATAACATCATACGGGTCGAAAACAAACATTTGACATATTTTAGCAAACTTTCATCATTGTAAAAATCCCCATAATTTTTATGTCATAAATGTCAATGTCACTCGTTTATGATCCAACATGAAATTTGCTTAGAGTCATATAACGTCACAACATGACCGACAACGTTTTTAGAGATAAAAATAAACTATTTCAACAAATCTACTGTGCCTAATTGTATGAGCCTAAAACATTTTAATTAATGACAAGACAATAAGGTAAACCTATTCTTGTTACATGTCGTCGAATATTGTATGACTTGTGCCGTTGAAAATATTGTAGAAGTCATTGTGACAAGTCATTACGTAGTTCTGTTTTCTTGAGCTTGAGTTTATAACAACAGCGGCCAAGACACATAAAATTCCACAACATGTAACAAAGATATGTTAACCTTATTGTCTTGTCATTAATTAAAATGTTTGAGGCTCATATAATTAGGCACAGTAGATTCTAATGAATGGAATTTAGCGTTTAAAAGATGGGCTAGATTTTAACCAAAATTACTCGTTTTTTATATCCACCTCCTACACTTGGCTGTTTATGAGATTTCATTACTTTTTATAGACAAACTATTTCATTCGAGACTTGGCCCGTTTTTTTACAAAATGTTTTTCTTGGGTTATTCTTGTCTATATTATGACTTCGGTATGTAGGAATAGAGCGAGCGTATTACACGGAAAATAAAGAAAAACTTACCGACCGGTTATTAAGTCGAGTAATTAATGACTCAAATCGTTTTTTTTTACAACATTCAGTAAACATATTATGTACATGATGATCACACTGGTGAATCTTTTTGTACAAAAACTCATCGGTTGTCATATGTACCTGGCCTAATTTAGACGCAATCAATGATTATATACCTATTTATTCTGGCTGACCCGCGCAACTTCGTCTGTGTCACATAGGAAATAGAGAGAGGGTTAGAGAGAATGGATCGTATGCACCTATAAATTCTAAAGGAGCTGAAACTTTCTTTATTTTGCTACGATGTTATTTTAAAACTGTGATATCTCCCAAGATATTTATTGAATTCAATTGATGAAAAGGGCAATGTTGTTCAAAATTAAAATACTTATGGTGAATTACGTATTTATTTCGATAAGAATTAATACCATGTTTATAAAAACACCTTCGCAAATAATACATTAATTTAAAACAAATTTTATTACCATAAAAATGGTTATACAATGAGTCAACCTTAAAAGCTAGCACGGATTTTATTTTAACTTTTTAAGAAAAACAATTCCGTCACACATGATTGTCGCGTAACTCTAACCATTTACACAATGCACACAATATAAACTCTTAAAAGGAATAACTTTTCCCCGTTTTTGCAACATTTTTCATTGATGCTCCGCTCCTATTGGTCGTAGCGTGATGTTATATAGCCTATAGCCTTCATGATAAATGGGCTATCTAACAATAAAATATATTTTCCATTCGCACCAGTAGTTCCTGAAATTAGCGCGTTGAATCAGAAAAACTCTTGAGCTTTATAATATTATAGAATAAATATAATCATGTAAAAGTTCCTCCAGTGAGCAGGCTGCTCTTTTCAACGGAAAGTAACCAGCTTACTAGCTCACAACGTGATTTTTATCTATTTAAAAGATTAAGAGGAAACGCGGTTAGTAAGTTTGAAGATTACCTTTTATCAGAAAGTTTTGACATAGCGCTTTACCCTAACGACTGTATAGAGTACGAGAGAGACAAGTTTTCGTAAATATAAATATACTCTGTGGCGACGAGTGACAAACTGATTATGTCTATCGAAAATGGACGCACTCATAATAACTTTTTACCCATAGCTGTTTTCTTACCCAATTTCATTTTTTAAAACTGGACCGATTTTAACATTTTAATTTATATTTTATTGAAATGCAGTAAAAGCTCGTGCTTCCATCATTCGTGTTTTCACTATTCGTGAACTTAAAAAATGTGACCCAATTCCTATATTCACGGCTAAAGATTTCTTTATTCGTGGATCTAATCGGTGCATTGACTGCTTTGACTGCAAACTTAGTCGAAATTGCGAATGGAATAAGACGTGATGAGTTCGAACAGATAGAATCAAGTGACATTCAGAAGTTACTTGAATCGCAAGATGAAGATTTGACTGAAATCGTCTTGGAGGAAATGTTAAATTCACAGCCCATTGAAGAAGAGGCTTCAATAATCACGGGAAAATTGGCATTTAATTTGAAAAAGCTTTGTGATTTCATTATGAAAATTGATCCGTCTATGGAACGAAGTCTTATTTTTAAGAGACAAGGTGCTAATGCCACTGCTGAATAACAGTCTGAATTGAAGGAGCTTTTAAAAAATGTCAAGCAAGAAAAAAATACAAAATTCTTTAAACCATTGCCTAAACTTGAAGATAATAATTAATCAATATGGTCAAAAACTTAAATTAAATTAATTTTTACAACAATTAATTAATTATTTTAGTTATAAATAGGTATTCAACTCATATTCAAGAATATGTAGTATAGAAATTGTCGAAGAACACGTCGAATGCTTGAGAAAATAATAATTTTCTCCGATTGCTAGATACTAAACACGAATACTGGATAATGAAAGATAAGTATTTGAAATCATATCATATGCAGCAAGGAATCAACTAATACTGTGACTGCATACAATACCTACGCTGATAAATCCACAGCATCAGATTTTATCTTCAGAGCGGTAGCTAACAAAGGAAGTATTAGAAATGCCCACCGTGCTGTGGTTTCATCACTATATTTTCTCTCACTGAAAGACGGTGTCAGACTGCTCTCGATCGACCATCATCGCATGTCAGCTAAAAATTCGTAAAAAAATAACATTAAAACAAAAACAATTTTAATCCATTTAACCCACGGACAGTTGACGTTTTTACAATATCAAACGCGGCGTGTAATTGTTTGACTTCCTTCGCGACATTATTTAGCAAATTTGCTCCGTTCATATAAAAAGCAGATAACACGCAAGCGGAGGCTCTATTGTTTGTGACATCTTGTCAAGATGACGAGCTTATTACCCACCTGCTTGGCAATTTGCGGTAAGATTATTGTCATTTTTATTTTACCCAAATAGATTAATGAGGGTACCTATGTATTTATTTTTCATAGAAGCACAGCCTGTACCTGATGATCAACACAGTACAATCAAAAAACACTGGCGACTACCGAGAGATCGAGATTTTTCAACTGAATATAAATTGAGTGATCTCGAACACGGCAAACTATAGATCACCATGACGGGTTTATCATTTAATATGGTGGTCGCGACCCAGTAAGATAGGGGATCCCTACAAATCCGCTTGATTACTGAATCTACGCTGGTTACTACCGGAACACAATGCGCCTCAGCGGTTGTTACATGTCGTAAGTCGCGATCCAATCGAACGCAATTGTCGTGTCTTATTATTGGTTTATTTTCTGAAATTATCTTCTTTAGCGACTTTAAATACAACTACATATTACAATTTAGAAATACTAGGGATCGTCCCCAGCTCGAATTTCGACCAGCGACTTTTTGATCATAGACTATTTTCTGTTTGCCAATTGCAGTATTCATGAACCTAAACAATGAGTATTAACTACATCACTTGCTGTCACTTTTCGTTGAGTGACAATGTCAATATTTTGGGGGGTTTAAGTTCAATAGCACTAGTTGGTTTAGGATTTGCAGTATTAATTTATTTAATTTAATGTATTAGTAACAGATATTATAGGTAAATTTTAGCTTTAAAATCTCGCAGTCTTCTGTACACGCAATACGCCTTAAAAAGGTACCGAAAGCTTTTGCTTCACGTATTAATATAAAGATACTGAGCAATAGCAATAATCAAACAGTTTAGTTTAGTTCAAATTGGCACTGATAACTCCAATTACAAAAGGAGGTGATAAACATAATGTTAAGCATTATAGACCAATCTCAAAACTTTGCGTTTTTGCAAAACTATTTGAAAAGATAATTACTAACGAATTAACAACACAAATTTGTCATCATATTACTGTTGAGCAGCATGGATTCTTTCGCGGTCGCAGTGTTGACACTAATTTAGTCGGTTACACTACTTTTATTACAAAAGCTCTCGATTCTGGCTATCAGGTGGACGCAGTGTATACTGATTTCTCTAAAGCATTTGATAAAATAAATCATTCAATATTACTGAACAAGTTATTAAGGGTCGGTATACACGGTAACCTTCTAAGGTGGATTGAGTCGTATATAAGAAACCGCAGTCAAGCTGTAGCACTCAAAGGTTATCGTTCTAGGTTTCTAGCGATTCCTTCCGGTATTCCCCAAGGATCTCATCTTGGGCCTTTCCTATTTACGCTGTATATCAATGATATAGGGGCATGTTTTAAGGAGTCTTGTCATTTACTCTATGCAGACGATACAAAAAATTTTAAAATCGTTCAATCAGAGGCTGACTGTATGCAATTACAAAATGATCTCAATATGTTTAATGAATATTGCTTGTCAAATCAATTATTTATTAACAGTGACAAGTGCCACATTATTTCTTTCACACGGAAACGAAATCCTTTAATTTACAACTATGAACTGTCTGGGAATATAATTAAACGTGTTAATGAAGTTCGTGACTTAGGTGTCATTCTGGATTCAGGATTGCACTTCAATCTTCATATAGATACTATCGTCTCTAAAGCTCTTAAGAAACTCGGCTTAATACTACGTTTGGGTAAACCCTTTAAGAAAGTAGAAACTTTAAAAGTCTTATATTACGCCTATGTTCGCAGTATACTGGAGTTTGCAAGTGTAGTTTGGAGCCCACAATATGAAGTGCACATAGCCAGGATTGAGAAAATACAGAACAGATTTTTAAAGTCCCTCGATTATAGAACTAGTCATAATTTTATTGATTTTAAAACAAGTGCTTCTAGGCATAATATGCAATCCTTAAAACATAGGAGGATATATCTTGATGCAATCTTCTTACATAAAATAATTAATCACCATATAGATTCTTCTCCACTTCTGGATCACATTTCTTTAAAAATACCGCGATCAAACGCACGATCAAAGGACACATTTCATGTTCCCTTTTGTCGGACAAATTATTTCAAAAACTCCTTCTTTCAACGTTCTTGTTATTACTATAACAGATTTCTTAGTGATGTTGACATATTTTCAAATAAATTATCATCTTACAAAAGGAAGGTACGTGATTTGTTGAATAAAGACATGTTATGATATAATATAAATTTAACTCTTGTATGTTTTTATTTTTATGTTGATATTGAAATTCTAAATTTATTTAGTTCTTTTTTTTTTTTAATATGATTGTAACGCTACGATTTTTGAAAAATTATATATAGATATATGTACTTCAATATATGGTACTGTAGGCCTGTTTGTATAAATTATATTTAAACATGTTTATGTTATGGCTGTATGTTACCTTAATTAAATAAATAAAAAATAAAAATAAGTTTATTTTCTCATGCCATAATAAAAAAGTAAACCTTAGCTAAAATTATACTTTACTTTCACGTGTGAGCGATAATTTAATTACATTATTTTCTTCGTTTCGAAGTATGAATCTTTATTAAGTAATTTGTTACTGCGAGAAACAAAACCTTAATATCTTGAGGTATTTAATTATCATAGCTTTAAAGGTCCAAATACATGCTAAGGTAGGTAATGCAAAAGATTACTGCAGCAATATGGCCACCCTGTGTACTTACAAATCACAACATTTTAAATGTACAACTAGGTGTACAATAAAGTACTATGACATGGGGCTCTTTAAAAGGGGACTGAAATACGCTCTCCAAAATGGACAACATCTAGACACTCGGTAGTGTGTCAAGCCAAGTTCAAGCTAACAGAATGGCGAGCGGTACCGTGTACACGAACCATTTGGAGCCATTTTTGACCCCCTCATAACGCAAAAACTATTTCAAATAAACATGTCAAATTTGGCAACATATATTAAGACTTGCGAGATATATATATGCTCCAAATTTCATAAACAAACCTCACACAGTTATTTAGATATTAAAGTTCAAAAATCATTTTTTTTATCACTCACTGACCTTTCAAAATTCTAGCCCAGTTGAGATGACCTAAAAACTTCAAATTTGGCATCCAGATAGGTAGTTAGATGAATACACAGGAATAAATCAGAAACTAGTAAATTTTTATCATTTTGTTATTGTTTTTCAATTACTTGTAGAGTACAACCGCCTGCGCACGTTATACCGCCCCGACTTGGCCAATCTAAAGATAAAAAGAATACGCGTAAAAATAAAATTCTGGTTAATAAATGGCTAATTCACTCCAATATTTCAAAGGTACAAGAAAATATATAAAATAACACAAAAAAGACAATTATACCCCGTAAACGTACTAAAATACAGTAGATTAACAAAAAACATTTCGTATTAATTTTATTATGAATAAGTAAGTACCTACTAATAATTTCTGTACAAAAAGTAATGATATCCCATCAAGAACATAAATGTGAAATCATAGCCAAGTTCTATATTATGATATATGCATTGGTTGTTGACTTCAACGACAAAAGGAGTGAGATCTAAATGGGTGCCAAGTTCAATGGTCGGTCCTGAAATTTATAAACAACATAAAATATTTTATAACAATTTAAAATATCATTTGTTCTTATAACTTAGGATAATATATTGAAGCCTAAGGTCTGACTTGGCTAGTTTTCACATACGAATTATATTATAGCCTTCCCAAGTTTTAAAGCTGTAAGTTCTAATTTTATTCTTCCGAAAATTTGACTTGCTGGTAGAAACTAGCCATCGAACAAAGGGCTCTTCCATAACTGTTTCAGTAGGTACTTAATAATACATAACACATCGGAAAACCTCAGGAATTTTATTTATATAGATAAATATGTACATATATATTATCATCTTAAAGTCAAACACGGATTTGTAATAGAACTATACCTATGGTTAGTTCATTATAATTTTATTACACTGGCAAAGACAGACGGAGTAATATTCATACGTAACTTTATGATCATCACACAACCATGAAGGCAAGAAAAGAAAAAGAGCCTTCAAGGAAATTTTAATTGTATTATGCTTACCATAAGGACGTCGTCACTTTGCCTTAAATATACTTATACTAGTTGATTTATAAGTATGATGCACTGAAGTAACTAACGATGTATCATGTATATGAGAATTTTATTGGTAGTCACAATCTGCGATCCCGTTGAATATGATGTACGACTAACTCTATGGAACTAATTCCCTATCCATTGAAAATTTGAGCTAAACTATACTATATAAACCAACTATATATAATAATATACTAACTGTCCTTCGAGCCGGATTGAGTGTTGATGGTACATAATTCCAACTATGATTATAACTAAAGTCTTGTATTTCACCTACTCTGTTACGAACAAATGTTTTAAGATGGTTTTGGTGAAGTTTTAAGCCAACTTAGAACAATCGTAGAGTCTGTCCAAAAGTAACAACATTCTACATGTTTTGTAAGTGACTGTAAAACTTTAGTGCAAAGTCTTGTGCCCAATAATGCCCCACATAACTCTAACCTTGGAATGGTAACGGGTTTCAGGGGTGCTACTTTATTCTTTGAAGCAAGAATCCGAACGCATGCTACTTTGTCTCTATCAACCGTTCGCACATAGGTGCATGCACCATAAGCACGTTCTGAGGCATCAGTGAAAGTATGTAGTTCTACCGAAATAGCTCCATCACAACAAACCCAGCGTGGGATACGAAGTATATTTATGGATGAAAACGACTGAATAAAATTTTCGAATTTATTTTTTAAATCATTCGACACTTCATCATCCCAATCCAACTTGTGTAGCCAGAGCTTTTGCATAAAAATTTTTGCTTCGACTGTACAAGGCCCGAGAAGACCTAAGGGATCGAATACTTGGCTTATTAATGACAAGATTACTCGTTTTGTCACCTTTTTTTTAGTAGGGTCAATGTTAATAGAAAAAAGTAAACTATCCAACAAAGAATCCCAGTGTAAGCCTAGTATTTTGTTGGGTAAAGATTCGTTTAGATCTAAAGTCTTTTTTGAACATTGTGGTTCAATGTTTTTGGAAATCAACTTTACAATGTCTGAGTTATTAGACTTCCACTTACGTAAATTAAATTTAGCTGCCTGTAAAGTTTTTATGACATCTTTACAGAGCTCTATTATTGCTGTAAAATTATCTCCTCCGCTTAAGAAATCATCAACACAGAAATCTTTACGGATGGCATTACTGGCGTCAGTATTCAAACATTGATCGGCAAGGGAAACCAAACATTTAGTAGCTAAGTATGGCGCTGATGCCGTGCCATATGTAACTGTATTTAGTGTGTATGATTTAATAGGTTCTGTATGATTGAATCTAAACAAAATTTGTTGTAAACTACGCTGTGAAGGATCTACAAGTATAGCTCTGTACATTTTTTCTACATCGCCAGATACTACGAATTTGTGTTGTCTACTAACTATATATGTAAATATATATATTTACTATTATAACTCCTTTATATTTTATAAGTATCTATTATATTATTATTATCATTAGCCTAACTAACTGCCTCATTAGCCTAGTGGTCGTAAGCGCTATCTATGCTCGTGGTCTTGGGTTTGATTTCTAGGCTGTTGCTCAGTGTTATTGGTTTTTTTTTATGAAATTCTCAGTAGCAGCTCGGAGTTTGGCTTTCTGCCCGATTAATAGTAAAACGCTGACCCCTATTACATGAAACCTAAAAAACATATCCGGCGAATAGTGAGTGTACATTTAGTACACCTCTGCCTAATCTTTCGGGGATACAGGCGTGATGGTATGGTATTTATTATTATTTGAATATACCTATGTATTTGTTATAGTAGATACATTATTTGTAGTCTCATATTTACATCACTACCTTAAATATGAATCTTTTCTTTTGCATGTTACCGCTTATTAGTTGAAATAAAATACCTTTTGGCATAACCTCATCACGGCCAAAATGTGGAGTAAAAATCATTAATTCCAAATTCACAAAATTCGATTAGACATATTAGAGGATTAATAATATTAATCGCTTGTGGACAGGTGCATTACAGATTGCATTACGCGAATACGTCGCGTCAATAACATCACTGTCAGTTCGGACATGCTTAGATAACATAATGCCAGGGAAAACCTTGATCAATATTGACTGTTCAAATGTAGACGAACGGTTGATGACATAAACAGACGATTAAGTGTTTGCATATACATCGAAACTGTATATAGAAATACTCCCATAAATAAATGTACATTATGAGCTAACCACATATTGTAGAATCAACACTGTATAGTACATTCTAAGTATTAATTAATACAGTTATACATAATGAATTTTTTTATTTTAAAATGCTGATGCAAATGTTACATTCCGTAAAGAAGAGACGGTACCATAAGTTGGTATTGATATTTTGCAATAAAATACAATATCGATATGAATTTAAAAATCTATTTGAAATATTATGTATGCTCCGTTGACCTAAAATGGGACACGTTTGTAATTTATATCAAAACAATTTGGTAGGTATCTTATGTTTAGCAAAAAAACAAAAAGAGCATTAAGAATTTGTAGGTACACATTTAGTGCGATTTCGTATGGTAATACTTGAGGTAGTTAATTACTAAAAACAAGAAACTTATACATCCTGCTATTGTTAATTTTTTTAATGGTTAAAGATACAAAATATTAATCCTAATATTTTTGTTCTGAAAATGTGTTCTTATAATAAATTTAAATATTTTCAAATATACAGTGTGTCATAAAATATCAATTTATCAACACTTATATAAACACAAATTAAGCCTCAATTTTATTACTTCATCTACGAACTAAATAAATTATCTTCCGAAAGGGTTGAGAATTGGTACTAATAAGTTCAAAGCCAAACTCGGATTGATGGTTATCGGTAATTAATACTTACAATAAACTATATATCGAAGACTTATGATCAAGAAATAACTGGGCTTCAAAAACCTAAATAGGTAGTTTTCTATCACTGAAATAGTACTTTGAAATGCTCATAATAAATTTTCTTACAATAATAAAAGCGTCACGACCCTGCATATATCATTAAATGTGTAGCATTTAAGTTAGTTCATTAGGTTTTTATATTATAGCCTTAATCGATAATCCAATTATCGCATATAATTTCCTATTTCATTACTACATAGCTAAACTATTAACTTCAGTGTCAATTGGAGTAGGAAATTGCCAATTTAATCTTACGACTATAATAGATATAAAAAACAAATACACAACACGAATGTTGGGAAGTAAAATCCGGTACTATTCCATACTTTTACGAAAATACCTATAGTAGAAGATAAGCTAAAAAGTAGGTGTTATCAAGTCAAGTGATTTATTAATATGTTGGAAGCGAAGGCATCTTTAAAGAACCGGAGAACCTGCACTCTGTTCTTTCAATATCAAAAAAATCTTTATTCAATTTAGACCCTAAGAAGGCACATATGAACATTTATGAACGTCAAAACACTACAACCGCTTCGGAAAATATCCCGGTCATCGACAAGAACCAACCAGTAAGAAACAATAATAATAATTTAGTGGATACACTTAGAGGGAGTCACTTCCACAGATCATTAAAATTCACATAATCATCCACCCTATAATAACCTTTTTACAGTAAAACCAGCTTGACATAGTCCTTGAACTTATCCGGCAAGTCAGTAATTTGCTTCGGGATGACCTACTTAGTCTGAAACACGATATGACTAATTTCTACTATTAACATTGTGCTGATCACAACCTACCTACCTATACAACCTACAATAATTTGAGTACAGCGCAATTACATTTATATTACAGCTGTGTACGTTACATTACCTTGATTATAAGTTTGGTTAGTCTGCTATCGCATGTGACCAATTATTGGCCATTTTACTTTTAATTTATGGAGCACCAATTAAAGGCAATTTTTATATTATTACAGCACTTATAGACACTAGTAGTAGTATATCAACAAAAATGGATTTTTCTGACGACGAGGTTACATCTCTTAATAACAATACAAGTAATGTGGGAGACGAAGATGTAGAAGTCAAGCATACCATAGTTGTCTCTACT
This sequence comes from Saturnia japonica, assembly GCA_033032175.1. Lineage (NCBI taxonomy): Eukaryota > Metazoa > Arthropoda > Insecta > Lepidoptera > Saturniidae > Saturnia > Saturnia japonica. Next base: position 15,625,620 of record CM065311.1, on the reverse strand, counting down.
AAGCTTAAAAATAATGCTCGACGCGGTGTCCACACTTTCAATGACGGTGAGTTAGAAACTTTATTTACATTTTCAATATTTTTAACCGACTATAAAAAAGGAGGAGGTTCCCATTTCGATTGTATATATATATATTTTTAAATTGATGTTCAGGCATAACTTCTTTGTTTATGAAGCGATTTAGATTATTTTTTTTTTCGTTGGAAAGGAGATACCTCAAGGATGGTCCATTTCAATTTCATTGGCATTGAACCTTCGATTTCAAAGGTACACCAGGGGACTCATCAAAATCATTGAAGTTAGTTTGTTTTTAGTTAAAAATTGTCTTGTTAAATAAATATTCTACTTGAAACTATTCATTGCTTTTAGAAGATTAACTTTTATTATTGAATATAGAAATCTGACTGTCACAATTAAAATGATTAAATTATCTCAACAGAAAAAGGCACACTTACTCACAGCATAGGTCGTAGCAGAAATCCAGAAAAGGAAGACAGCGGTGAAGTTCCCATTATAAGCGGTTATAAAGCTATAGAAACTACACAAATTAGAACTCCAGATAGCAGATATAAGAACCCGCAACTTAGTCCTATATTCACAAATCGTAACATACGTGATGATTACGATATATATCCTAATTTAGCAATAAACCCAACGCAATGGAAACCATCCAACTACTTTAACAATATCAACTCGTGGAATCAAAATTTCACTTTAAGTACTCGGAGAAATGGTAGACCATATCACAGTCCGAGTCAAATAGAAATAAAGATTGCTGAGAATACTGCAAAAGAATTTTACTGTAGAAAATGTATAGAAATGAGTAACGGACAAGGTATAAAGGGATGTGTGCAAACAAAGAATTCATGGGTATACGAAACCACAACAACAAAGATGAAGATAGATGGTAAATTGGCGAAATTAAACTAATGATCGTGTTTCATTGTTTTTGTTCATCCTGCGTCCGGAATTGTTTGTAGAAAAAAACGTTGTGATGCTATCTTACTAACCTTGAGACGTTGTTCAGGCTTCAAAGGCTCGGCATAACAAGATGTTAATAATTACACACTTGAATTTTTAATCCTTATTTTAATGCCAAACCGTTTTTTACAAGTTTTTTTTTTAATTGCATTGTAAGAAAACAGTGAATTATCTTAGCGTTGGTTTCTACATTTTCACCTGTCATTAGCCATTGTTTTGAAAAGTAAATACTTTATTTAGAAATAATAACACTAAAATAATTGAACAGTATATTGAATTTAATAATACATATTCGGGAGTTTTCAGATTTTTCAAGTCATTTCAATATCAAATGTAAAATTTTTTTTTAGGAATTTTGAGATCCTCGATCTTTAGTGCTTTTAAATTTAACTCTGAACCTTGTACTTAGTGACTTTGCCGTTGTCGTTTACAATAGTCTCCGCTCCACGAGAATTCTGGATTTGTCCATCAACATTCGATGATGACGAATAAGAGGAAGACGAAACGCTCACATAACTGCCATTATTTGGTGTTTGAGGTACAGCATACTGGTTCACAGTATTGACATTCGGAATGACCTGAAAAAAATTCAGGTTAATAATTCTTAATATCCTTTTAGAGAGTACCATAGAACCCATTTCCAATTTTGGTTAATCTTTATATTGACTTTTTTTTCTAGAAGTACAGTGTATACTCTTTATAACGAAACTCAAGGGACTGAGCATTTTTTGTCGTTATAGAGAGTTATCGTTATATGGAGTGAACTAAAAAACAACCAAATTAACAAGAATTTTTAATATGTATGTCTTAGATAATAAATGCTTATAAATTATTGTTTACACATATAGTCTGATAACTTTGTCTGACGTTTTTTGCTATGCCAGTACTTGTTTTGTATTATTTTATGTATTCTATTCATATCTAGATATCTGGTGGAATCGTCTTCCTACACATTTCTTCGTAATAGAGAATGGCGTATCGCTATAAAGAGTGTTTCAATATGTGGGTTTTAACGCAAACCAACCAAGTTGGGCTCAGTTCAACGTTATAGGGAGTTTATCGTTATAAAGAATAACGTTATAAAGAGTTTACACTGTATTTTCAAATTCGTTTTATATGCACTGTATCATAAAATAGACCTAATACTAAGATTTAACATGATCACTACAAGTTATATCATTTGATGTTCCTTTTTTACCTAAGTGTTCAGAAGCTCAGTTAGCTGCATCACAGTATTAATACGTTTCAAATTATATTTATACTATAGTAATATTAGGTCCTTACATATGAAATTGGCGTTTTGTACTGGAGGAATATAAGTATTTTTTTTTTTTGTAAAATATATTTAATTAATCAAAGTATGCACCGTTGTTATCTATGCACTTTTGCCATCACATAGGTAGTTTATTGATCCCTTTACTAAAAAAACCATGGGGGCGAGAATCAATAAACTCTTTGACGACGGTTTGGACTGCTGCATAGGAGTTGAATTTCCTTGTAAGAAGTTGTCCAAATTCCGGAAAAAATGGTAATCTGTTGGAGCAAGGTCCGGGGAGTACGGTGGATGTCGCAGACATTCCAATTGTAGCTCATCTAACTTAGTGGTTGTTTGTTGTGCAGTGTGTGGTCTTGCGTTGTCGTGAAGCAGCAGTGGCCTAGAACGATTGACCAATCTCGGCTGTTTAGCAGCTAGTTCTTCCTTCATTGTTTGCAGTTGCTGAAAATAGATATCTGCCGTAATCGTTTGGCCAGATTTTAGAAAGCTGTAGTGAACGACACCGGCGCTAGTCCACCAAACACTCACAACTAACTTTTTCTGAGTAAATTTTCGTTTAGGGCAGGACTTGGCTGGGTCTCCAGAGTTCAGCCATTGCGACGAGCGCTTCCGATTATCTTACAGTACACTTTTTATCACAAGTAATGATTCGATTTAAAATCCCTTCATTATTGTGTCGGTTGAGCAAAGTAACACAGCAGTCGACGCGTGTTTGCAAGTTCGATTCACTCAATTCATCGTTCAAGTTTTTTTACTTTACTGAATTACTTCAAGTGGATTAATACAGTTTTATCACTTACCCCGAAGCCTGCAACTACCTCTGAAGTGCTTTGTGATGGACCCGCTTCCACAATAGCCTTTAATTCTTCATTTTCCACTTTAGTCTCTGGCCGTCCACGGGGTTGGTTCTGAAGGTCTTAATTTTTTAGAATGAAAACGTTGAAACCAAAAATGCACCGTGCGTTCTTTTGCGACACCAGCGTCGTACACATCATTAATTCTTCGAGTTGTTTCTGCAGCACTGGTGCCACGGTAGATCTCGTACTCGTAAATATACCGATATTTCATATTTTCCATTGTGCGGTAATAAGCGACGCCAAAGAAAAAAATAACGAGGAAAAAATAAATGAATGACTGTTTTCAAAACTCAAATGTACCAGCTAAATGAATGTATAAATTTGAATTTGGAATTCTTAACCACAGAGGAGATATTTCAGATCAAAGTGATCAGTACGACAAAACGCTAATTTCATATGTAAGGACATAATATATTTTATTATTTGCTTGAGTAGGTATGAGAGAAACAAACAATTTATGTTGCACTTTAGATTGCTTAAACAAAATTTTATAGATGATAGACTCAGATTGATCATTGGTCTCCGTTCTAGTTACAGCGCATTGGAGAATAATATTTGCTATAAGCTGGTTTTTCTCTTTTCTGTCGTTTTAGTTTGTTTATGTATCTGCAATCATATTTAACAAATCTTCAAACATATTAAATTAAGTAAAAACACCTACAATGTTTTATGTGGTAATTATTTTAATAACTTTATTATAAAATTGAAATTGGATTGAATAAAAGTATCCCATATATTGTTCAAACAGTTTTCTTAGTTCTCTTTGCTTTTAAATAGAAAACACTTGAGATGGAAAGTTAAATAAATGCAACGGAAAAGGAAATTTCCATTAGCATATACAAATTATTAATTTAAGTGAACTAGGACATAAGATACCACGTTTTACTAAGTCGAAAAATATTTCCATTTCATTTTCACTATTTGGAGTTTTATAAATTCAGATAAACTAGTGTTGGTAAACCATCGTTTTTTGGACAATCGATAGAAATGATGGTTTTTGAAAAAAATTGTCCTTTTATCGATTGACCATCGATTATTTTTATTACCGAAAATAATTTGTCAGCGCGTCGCGTTGTCGAAGACGACTATGAAAAAAAGGTACCTACGTATTTCGAAAACTTGCGTACCTTAGTAGGTTGACGAGCTTAAAAAGTCATTAGCAGAAATCTTCTTGGTTTAAAAAAATACCCCGAATTATATCGTTGCTAATATGCTAATGTCTATCGATTAATAATCCATTGTTAATGGATGTTTTACCAACACTAAGATATGCTTTAATAGTACATATTTAATAAAAACATGGTTTATTAATCGAAAACGATTTGCATATTGTATTGAATTTACTGCAATCGTCAATGGATGCTAAATGGAAAAATAAATGGTAAACATCAACGTATATTTACTTACAACGGGCATTAATTTATTATTTAATTTAGTCACGACTATAAAAATTCTAAAAGAACGTCGTCGAACGTAGGTATGTAAAAACGAACGATGCAAACAATTCATCGTGATATTTATGTGGTTTTTAATGTTGCAATATATTCGTTTTAATATACAATATTGGGGCATTCGGTTATGTAAAAAACAACTCTTTGGAAACTGGGAAAATGAAATATTATAAATTTTCATCGAAATCGTTAGAGCTATTTACGAGAAACCAATTACATATGTTATAAATATATATAAAAATGGAATAAAAGAAATGCTCAGTTAATTTTACTAGACACTAGCTGTGCCCACGGCTTCGCTCGCATTGTCTACAGAATGCCGTTGATCGGGCAAATGCGCGAATCTTGCTACGCCCGCTCTCGGTTATATGCTTATTATGAGTGATCCTTAAAAGATAAACATATACTTCCACTGCCTTTTTTGTAGGTTTTTTAATATCTACAATTTTGTAGTACATTAATTTGATATGTCTTTACTCAGCGTAAGCCATTTAAACGCCCGAATTGATTCACCATGACTAGTTTTTTTAATTTATTTGATCGGAACCCTAAAATTATTTATAAAAAAAGTAGCCTACAGTTACTCCTTATAACATCAGCTATCTGCCAGTGAAAGTCCCGTCAAAATTGGTCCAACAGTTTCGGAGATTACCCAGAACAAAACAGACAGACAGACAAATCTTTTAAAAATTGATTTTTTGTTGTAGGTATCGTACCTATATAGTTTTATATGCATTTAGTAAAAAGTTGTTATTTTGGCATTACAAACAGACACTTAAATTTTATTAATTGTATAGATATTTTCCTAATCAGCCAACATGACTAAAAATCAGATAGTCTCATATATAAAAATTATTTAAAGCACATAAGAAAAATCTAATAATAATTTGTTTTATTTTGTTTATTTTACTGTAATATTAAATATCTTATTACATATGTTATATGAATAAAAAGCATTGAGTTAATTAGCAAATAATTAAATATATTACCTTTTTTAAAGTTATAGGTTTTTAGCCTTGTGGCCACAATCTCACCTGATCTTATGTGATAATATGGCCCAAGATGGTAGCACGCTAAGCCTAGTGAAAGACTGGCTCTCAAGTGCACTTGCCAGAATACACATAATAGTGTTTGGCAACAGATTTTCATACTTTACGGTTAATTAGTATTTTGTATAGCACGAAGACATCCATGAATTCAGTTTAATGTTTTTTATAAAATGTTTTTCAAAATTGTTCAATAATTTAAAATTTTCATTTCTACTAAATGTTGGAATATGTTTACTAAATAACTACACTTAATACGAAACAAAGGTATGCCTTTATTCAAAGGTACATAATATTACATTAATAAGATATTGTTTCAGTTTTGGGAACAAACAAAACTATGTTAAATTATTGTTCTGCGTTGTATATATATACCTACACTGTTTATGGTTCACGATTTAATGAAACATGAACTTTAACTTGATTTCTGTGTTGATAAATAACAATTCTGACAAGGGTCATGGGTCACGACTCTTTAATGACTACATCCGCAAACGGTGTGTTAAAAACCTTACCGGATTCTGTGGATTTATAGCAGCTATTTGTTGATTGTAGCCTGGGCTGGCCACTGCAGCTGCGAAAGCACTAAAGTCATTCCCCAAATTCGGTATCGTTGGAAAAGTTATCGGTAACGGTTCAGCAGAAAAACCTCCAAAATCGGGAAAATTGTTGAGCCCTGGATACCTGTAGTTAAAATTTGGAATATAACCGGCTTGATTCGACGTCAAATCGAAAGCCTTTTGTGCAGCGTTGAACGCTAATCTTTGACTCTCGAAATTAGCATCGAATGCCCTGAAAATATGTGAAAGCTATTTTCAGATATACCCAAAGAAGTATAATTATTTAAGAATAGCATAAAATAATGCAAGCAAAGATGCAATTAGTAGAAAAGAAATATGAACGTTACCATTAGACATCAGCCCCGATCTCACAAGATTAGGCTTTTTAAATCACAAATTACCTTTTTAGATAAGTGCGTCTACGCAGAGCTCGCTTAAACCTTGGACCAAAAACACTATAAATAATTATATTCGTTAATATGTTTTACTTAGCTCATTAAATTTAATGTTTAGAATTTATCCAGAATTGTTTTGATAGAAATAAGTATCCTAAAACTATATACTAAGTCTATCCACATGCATATCTCTAGTTTAATAAAAGTAATATATTGATACAATTGATACAAGAATACCATCTGATTAGACCTTTTGCAGATTTAATTACTCAATTATTTTGATTATATTTAGGCCTATGTTTGACTAAAATCTCATCAGATGTTAATTGGTAATGCAGTAAAAGATGGTAACATATTTAGCTTAGAAAAAGGATTAACTCCTGCTGAGAGAACTATCATAGTTTCATTAGGATGTTTTCCTTCACGAAAAGGTTTTGTTAATTCCATCACCATCTAACTTTTTAAAGCTTCATGCACTTGGCTATTTATACATAGGTAAAGATAACGCGGAAAAGATGTACCACTCCTCAATAAACCTCCACCGGAAGCGACACTGTACATTTGTACTTCATGAAGTCTTACTCTTGTAGCAGATTTCCTAAGTTCCTAAAATATTCAGGGAAGAAATTGTCCAAATCCTGGAACGTATTATACTGAAAGTTTGGCGGGAAGTCGCCTTTAGTGTCAACCACTTGGCCGTCTCTCAAACGATATGTACCGCCATACCTAGTGCCCGCTGAGTCTTGATATGCGAAAGCTCCTACTCCCGTTGAATCTGGTACTGCTGCAATGAAAAATGTACATCAAAACAGTGTAGGTACATTTAGTAACGAGTGACGCTCGTGACTAGTGACGCTTATGTATGGATTTATATGCCATATGACGGTCACGGTGACATATAGTTAGTAACTATAAGTCATGGCATATTGTGACGTCATGTTAATTTTCCCCGTACAGTATTTAAAACGAAAAAAATATATAAAATTTTGTTGTTATATTCGCTTTTATAATTATATAAAATATTATTTCACTATAAAACAAAAACAATAATTATAATTCATTTTAGAATAATATATAATGAGAACTATAATATCAATTACACTAGTAATAACAAGAGAAAATATAATCTGTATCATTTATCGATCGAGTGCACCGTTATTATCTATCTATCTATCTATAAAAAATGACTCTCTTAGATCATTGTTTAATAGGTGGGAAAACCCATCTAACATAATAAAATTACGTACCTACTGCTTGGTACGTTCTATAATAGTTAACACGTAATCTTAGTCAGATCTATCTATGATCATTACAAATCTATTTAAAACTTATATTTTACTAGCGACCCGCCCCAGCCCGGTTTTTCTTTGATATTCCCAGTAGCAGCTCGGAGTTTGGCTTTGTGTGCGATTAATGGCAATAGGCTCGCCCCCCAGTATATGGGACTTAAAAATATACGCGGCGAACTGTGGGTGTATATTAGTACACCTCTGCCTTACTATTCGAGGATACGGGCGTGATGGTATGATATGTAACTTATTAGTTACGAAAAGTCTGTTCAGCTCGCGACGCGCAATTCATCAAGTGCCGGCCAACCGATTTCTTTGATCGCGCGTAATTTTGAATTCGTGATATCTTCAACGGTATTCATTTAAATAGAAAACTGTGAAGGACAATTTTAATTTACATTAAATGCCCAAGTTAACTAAATAATTTATCTGGATAAAGATTAATACTGAACTGGAGAAAATAGCTTCGCAAATAACGTAATATTTTGAATTGTTATGTTGAAGTTAAAAGGTTACTGTGAGTCAACCTTAGGAAATAGATATATGCCATTGCGGACTTTTCTCTAGGTTTTTTAAAGAACTACAATTCTTTGTAAAATTATTATTAAGTATCTCATAAAGTTCAGCCAGCGTAAGCTATGTAAGCGCCCGAAAATATTTTTTTTTATGAGTTGATTACATATAATTGAATTTTATCTACTGTACAAAAAACTTAATTAGAATGTATTGCATATTAAGGTTTATAAAAAACCTTCCGTAAAAATTCTCAAAATGTTAGTGAAAACCGCATTAAAATCCGGTGTGTAGTTTAAAGCGCACGTAGGGACGGACAGCGGGAAGCGACTTAATTTTATACTATGTATAGATAGATAGATGGATGTCTTTTTATTTTTATAAATTTATATTATTTTACAAAATAAAATTCAAGGACGTCTATTTGATATTTGCGGAATTGTTTATCCAAATACGTACATATCATAATATTCACAAAAAAAATTAAATTAAATTCGACATACTGCCAAGTACCTACTGTGAATATATATATATATAAATTTGTTTTTTATTCCTGCAGACTTTTGGTCCGCACACTTTACACGTTTTTTAAAATTAATATTATCTACATTTAAAATATGGAATAAAATTTATTATTACTGAGTTTCTGACAGGTGTTTTGAATGTTGGACTGCGACTTAGCCGCGGAGCGCTGCAGTGTTTTCTTTAGTTTTAGGGTATATCCATAACGAACGAGCCACGGTTCTTAATAATAGCTATTCTTATGTTTCGTAGTATTTATAATTTATATATTATATATATATATCTATATACCTATTTACACGACTTTATATGCCTATAATATCAAAGTGAGTCTTTCTTTGTTTGTCCTCCTTATTCGTACTTAAACCATTCACCCGACTGCGATGAAACTTTGTTCGCACACACTCGCGAAGGTTCTATATAAATACAACCAGTTATTTACCAGGTAGTTAAACAGTAAAGTCGTGGTGGACGAGTAGTTTAGACCGGCGGAATATCGATTCGATGTCCGCAGTTTCAAACACCGGGATATACCTACGAATTTCTCGGAATTCGGTTACACTTACTAATCAAATATGTACACTGTATGTGCGAAAATATAGAACTGTTGATTTCTCGGTGTTTGAAATCGTCAATACGTCGTGGCCTTCCCTTAGGAACAGGCCTTTTCCCATTAGTGGGACACAAACAGGCTGGTATTATTATTTATATTTTTATAACATTAGGTGGCACGCAAGTAGTTTTATTTCTAAGACAACGGAAATAAAGTCGCGAGCATAACCTAGTATAAAAACATTTGAACATGCACATCTGACACATAAATAATTTTATTCGGAAACAAAACTGTTTAGTATAAAATATTGTTACTGGCATGCAATCTCAAAATACATCGAGAGATAAATTCATATTATTTTGTTACAAAAGTATTTAGACTTTCATCGATAATTTCGATTAATTATAGAGATACATTTTAAATCATAATGCCGCATTATTTGTTACAAAGCTGCGAACATAGATCCAAATTGGTTCCATTAAACCATATTTTAAAATAATTATTATTTAAATGCCATTTAAATTACAATAATTTCAACATTTGAACGAAATTTTTTACAGTTTTTATCCAATTATAGTCATCATGATTGACCATTCTACAATTAGAGGTGATTGTGACTTTAAACACTGATAGACATAAATAAAGCCCGTTCATTCGTTTCAAAAATAATTGTGACTCAGAGCACTCAAAGAATTTTAACGTAACCAACCACACTTATGTAAATATATATACATTTATTTAAATATGCATCCATCTAAAATTGTTTAGAATTTTAAGTATAAAACAAGATTTTATTAAACGATAAAGATTTATCTATTGTTGGTTTTCAACAATAACGGTTTGAAGTAAATACGTTTGTAGGTTCTAAAGTTAGTCATAATTAGTCAATAAAAATTATGTGAGTCTACAAAGATGCAGCATATCGTTACCAAAAAAATCGTTTTTAAAAATAACATATATTCAATATTAAAGTACTTTAACGAAAATGTATATGTGTGAGTATCTAGGCTTGGTTATAATAATTATACTACAAAATTTTGCCGGGATCTACTAATAAAAAAAACATATACATTTAAGTCAAGTAGCAAATTTAAGTTTAACCGAGAGTTGCAAATTGTGGCGAGAGGTTTAATAAAAACAAGAATGAATTTGTAAAAGTAAAATTGACTTGAAAATATCGAACCTGATAGCATAGTGAACACTAAAGCAGCAATAAATGAACTGAAAACAATAAAACCGGTTCTTCGAAACAGACGTGACTTAGTATGACTAAGTAAGTTTGTATTATTCAAACAAAAGTGAAAACATAAGAAAACATACGTAATCTATATCTAAATAAGAATATAGAAAATATATTGGAACAATTAAATTTATTGAATTAATTTAATTGTTTACTTTACTTTATTGACAGCCGTCAACCTGCAAGTAATACAGCATCTGCTATTTAGATTGTGTTACATTCTGTAATCTGGAATCTTACGAGTTCAATTTGTATTTACAATTATTGCTACTACTTTGTAATTCGTATTGAACTTCGAAATATCCAAACAACGGTTCATCGAAGTGGTACCTAATAGACAAAAAAATATAAATTACTTAATTTAATTTAAAGTTCTTACTTTAAATTACTTAGAGTAATTAATTAAAGTACTTTAAAAATCATTTTGAGTGCTTCCATAAAAAATCATAATACATTTTTTTCTAATTGTAATGATTCATCTTGAGAAATGTTTTTTTTTTTTGCTTTTTTTATTATATTTATAGAAATATGATATTAATTAATTTTTTTTAGATGACTTACATTATAAAGGCTACTTAATAATCACTAAACGAATGTGAATGACACGTGATAATTTTAAATTGTTAACCGTTTAATTTATTAAGGATTCATTTATATTAAACAAATAGCATGAATAAAGTAATAATATCTGGGCGATAGAGCTTTGCTCGGTGTCGTATATAAAAAAAAAACACCTATCTAGGTATACTTGGAATGTAAAACATTATCTAAATACAAAGTCTTATCCAAATCGTTGGAGCCGTTTCCGAGAAACCGATTACATATATTACTATATACAAGAATTGCTCACTTAATATAATAAGATTAAAACAAATACCATTAACTATATAAAAAATTTTGACCAAATTGTAATATTACCTATTATATTATATTACTACGTTTTATTAAATAGCTTTTTTATATATCTCTTCGGATGTAATATTTATAAATGATTTTATTTAAACTCCTGTGAGCTAGGGATTTGAAATTATGAACGAAGCCCAGGATTAGGTTACAGTGCAATTAACTCACTTTCTTGTCTGTTTGTTTGCCTATTCGGTAAGAATTATGGTAACGATTTTAAACTAATTTGTCACATGTGTCTGTCATTTTCTCATCTGGATATTACAGATCATTGGAAAAATTACACATAGACAAGAATAAAAACAAAAAATAATTATTGAAATGAAAAAAAATATATATATTTTTTTTAATTCTTATTTGTATTTACTTTTTAATCCCTTTTTAAAATGGAAAATCGGTAATGTGCTTTGGAATTTTTGTTCTTCTTGTTTTGGCGCCGCAAAAGCACTTGCCAGTGTCAATGTTTTTAAGCCTTCGGAAAATTATCCAAATATACGTGGTGTTATCAGTCTCAAGTTTTTAAGCATTCGTAAAATTTTCCAATATACAAAGTGGGGTCTTCTGAGAAGATGGTGACTGCCTTGTCAGAACTATCTAGGGTGTTTTTGTAACATCTCAATTTTTATGTAGTGCAATTTATATTTAGGTATATACACATACACGTACAATTTATGTTACAACAACCAAACTTATCACGAAAATCCAACAATAATAATACATAATATAGTGTCAAAAACCTAAGTTAATGAATTAAAAATTAAAAACCACAACAATTTCAAGATTCCTTCAAAAAACTTAAACAAATGAACGCTATTTAAATCACTAAGGGAAGGGTAGCTTGCACGAAAACTTTAAATAATATTTGAATCGTTAAACCTGATTAAAAATTGACAGTTGCATATTTTGACACAACTAAATTGAATTTAAGTTAAAACTGAATTTAACTTTTTTTGTTCAATTCGTTCTTAAGAACGAAATGTGAAAGTAATATAAGGATTCATAAATCTGTACTCATGTCTGTATAATATTATGTCATTTTATCTTTCAAATTTCCCGATAGGCATACTATATAACGATTACGAACATGCCCTTAACATTTTTTTGTTTGTATGTCAGTTTATATATCCGGATTTAATTCAAAAATGGCTTGACCTATCCTTATGTAATTTTGTACAAGAGAATCTTATGAGCTTATTAAGTCAATTGATAGGTTATGAGAATTTTCAATAATACTTTTAGATATACTAAGTAAAAATAATGTAAATACGTAATGTATGACTATGATGAAATGTTTTACACAGGAAGTTATAGTATATCATTATATTAATACGTGAAGCAAAAACTTTGTACCCCTTTATAAGCGTATTGCGTGCACGGAAAACTGAGATTTGGCATGGTTCAAGTTTATATGGAGAAGGAGCGCAGAAAGCTAAAATGTATCTACAATATCTGTCACTAATATATTAAATAAAATAAATCAATACTGCGAATCCTAAGCCGAACAGTGCCATTGAACTTAGACCTCCCAAAATATTGACATTGTCACTCAGTAAAAAGTGACAGCAAGTGATATAATATTCATTGTTAAAGGTCATACTGCAAACGTTAAACAGAAAATGGTCTATGATTAAAAATTCGCTGGTCGAATTTCGATCATTGAGCGACCGGTAGTATAAGTTATTCCATAATTGATGGGTTATAACAATTTTCAATACTAATTTTAGAAATCACAAAAATAATACAAAAAAATTGATTTTCGTAAACTGATTCTGATCTAATTTTGTAGACGGAAGGCTACGCCATTTTGTGTTTCATAGACTATTACATCGTCAAAAAATACATATAATTATAGTAAAAGAAGCCGTAAAAGATTTTGATGAAATTTTGTACACGGGTACTATATGTCATTTCTCAGTTGTTTGACTATATCAATTGTCAATAATTTGAGTATAAATAAAATTACGGGATGAAAATTACTACTGCTTACTATAATACGCGTGCGAAGCCGCGGGCACATATATGTATGTACTCTACGTTTCCTAAAATTCAATAGAAAATATTTAGTCATGGCATTCTACAGTTTATCCAAGCTTTTTATAAGATACTAGAACTTAGTACAACAATTCTAGTGATAGTACATTTTATTATTATGTTAGTTTATTAAACATATTTTTAATAGATGACCTCTTCAATACATTTTTATTAGCATCAACGAGATCAAACAAAACAAAAACGCATCAAAAGATTTTTTATGTGTAGATGCGTTAGTGCCACGGTTGCACATAAATACAACTCAAAATATATATTCATTTCGTTCTAACAACAATAATAAAATAACATAGTCTTTGTTATTATTTCTTTTTATGCGTATTATACTATTTCCATTTCTTTATTTTCTCGATGACAGTTCTAATTTGATAGTTGTAGTGTTGTGACCAAATAAGTAATGATATGGATCGCATATATTTACGACAGTGACGATTCATCAGTAGTCCGGTCAATTTAGACCAAAAAATGAGAGTGATGTTACATAAAGTCCCAATAAGCTGAATTTCAGTGAAATTATTCAAAATATAATTATAAACAATGTCTAGAAGTTCCCCATCATTCCCCTGTAAGGAAAAAAATTAATTCAAGGTGAAAGGTAAAAAAAATGAGTTTTTCGCGATTTTCAGCAAAACGGTAAGTTTTATCATAAAAGTACCTCAGATAAAAATTGTAGATCATAAAATTATCTATAAAAAATGTATCAATACTTTTTTTCTTACGAGCCACCGTTTCTGAGATATAACGATTCAAAAAGTTATAAAAGTTGTTATCGTCATAATATGCACGAGTACGCCACGTATATACATCTAGAGTTGTAATATTTTATATAATATATATATGTATGCATATATATATATATATATTAAATGTTTAAATATTTTTCTATCGGTCATTGTAACTTATACTTACAATATAAAATATACATAAGTTTTAACTACAAGTATATCAGGTAAAATGAAACCCAGTCCCTTAATTTTTCCACACCAACATCTTTTTCGAGTATATTACCAAGTTCAAGTGTGGCTTGGTTATCAGCTAGACCCTACAGACTGGGGTTGGAAGTTGGTCAACAATATATTAGAGCCAGTTCAAACTTTACTTCCACCTGCGCCGGAAAAACTGCTGAACACTATTTTTTGCAACTGCAAAAAGGGATGCAGTGCTAAATGTGGTTGCAAAAAAGTCGGACTGTCTTGTTCTTTGGCATGCACAATTTGTCAAGGCCGGTCGTGCTCTAATATTGAATCACAAACAATGGAGGATTCGTTTGACTCCGACGAAGTATCATGCGATACATCGCTATTGACGCAATTTACTTGCATCCAAAATGAAGATGAAGAAGAAGCAGGAGAAGAAGAACAAGAAGAAGATCAAGAAGAAGAACAAGAATTTGAAACTTACGAATAAGACAAATAAACTTCAACACTTTTTTTTCATTTACATCGCTTTTATCTTTCCCAATCTTTGAAAATTTCCGTTATTTTGCAATAGTTTTACATTAAACAGGATCACAACTGACCCGTGGAGTAGGCGTACTGGGGAAACCACGTTAAAAAAAACGCGCTAAGTACACTACCTCATAGGTGGCGTGGAAACGTGTGCATATTATGACGATAACAACTTTTATAACTTTTTGAATCGTTATATCTCAGAAACGGTGGCTCGTAAGAAAAAAAGTATTGATACATTTTTTATAGATAATTTTATGATCTACAATTTTTGTCTGTGGTACTTTTATGATAAACTTACCGTTTTGCTGAAAATCCGCGAAAAACTCATGTTTTTGACCTTTGACCTTGATTTAAATTTTTTCTTTACAGGGGAATGATAAGGAACTTCTAGACATTGTTTATAATTATGTTTTGAACAACTTCACAGAAATTCAGCTTGTTGGGACTTTATGTAACTTCGAATGTCTAAATTGACCGGACTACATATTTTGATTAAAATAAATAAATAAAGATTACCTGTCGTTATAATTATTTCGTTTCATTGCCGAGTACCTCTACATATACCTACTTATTTTACATCTTCGAAAATTTTGAAGAATTAATACGTGTAACATTTTGTAATAAAATACAATATTAGTTAATAAATTTGTACAAAAGTATCCGGCAGTAGTTTAGTTTCTTACATTTTGTAAAAAAATATCGGGTCTGTTATCGTGTTACGTTTATCGATATAGCTCCATCCCTATCAGTTTCTCCGACTCTGATATAACCTTGTACATGTGTAAACGTCATATTTTTATAAAATAATGCATACATAATGCAAAAAAGACGCTCGTTCAAGTTTTCACAGGAGCTGTCATCGAGAAAATAAAGAAATGGAAATGGTATAGATAACTGAAAGAATTATGCATAGTTTAATTACGCTGTCTTTTAGTGCAATGATGTTGGCGTATGACGCGTCTATATATAAAATGTCATTGGCATCAACAGATCGCATTTCTAATGAAAACGTTTTACCCGACTGTGAAAAAGGAGGGTTATGTTTTTGGAGCGTATGTATGTATGTCTATTTATTTGGCCCGCTCTGTAGCCTAAACTGCTTGATGGATTTATATGAGGTGTCATTGGATTCTTGTTAATTGTGCGAGTGACACAGGCTGTATAATATTTAAATACGACGTCTGGGAATAATAAAAAAACAAAAATAATTAATTTTTTTTAGTCAAGTGTTTTTATTGCAGTCGGGTTTTTTGTTTATTTTTTAATAATTTATCTTTTTAATAATGTTTTTAACAATTTGTCTATATTTCATCAATAACGGGGAACATAAGCTTGAAATAAAAGTTTGAATAATTAAATTTTGATGGATAATAAACGAAGATATGGTGTTGCCGAGAAATAAACTCCTTTGACCAATAAGATATATTATGATAAGTAATATTTGTTCATAGAATATTGCAAAAAATATTTGGGGATTCCCAAATGGTGTAAATCGTAGATACATTTCAAAATGGGCGAAACTCATTAGCACCTTGTTTGCTAGTGTCACTGTGGAAATTTTATATTTATAGCACTAACGTGTGATCTTTTACTTGCTATAGTTAAATTAACAATGTAATGATAAACGTTAACTATATATTGTAAGTAACAAGTGGGAAACACTGCAGTCTAAGGCCATTGCGATCTGTAATAGCTGTAAACCTAAGTAGAAATTTAAAAATGTTAATTAATTAAATATCCATAACTGGAGTTAATATCCCACTGAAACATAAATCCCCTACAAACTATCTACTTAATTTTAGGTAGGCATTATCTTTTATATCTATAGAATTAATAAATTGAAGTGTATGTTTGTAATGTCAAACAGTTTTTTAATAAATGCATATGAAAGTATATACAATACCAATAACAAAATACCCATTTGCGAAATTTTTGTCTGTCTGTCTGTTTGTTCCGGTAATCTCCGAAACGGTTGGACCGATTTTGACGGGACTTTCACTGATAGATAGCTGATGAAATAGGGAGTAACTTAGGCTACTTTTATTTTAGAAAAAGAATTAGGGAATTAGGGTTCCGCACATTAAAAAACTGGTCATGGTGAATCAATTCGGGCAATTAAATGTTTTACGCTCAGTAAACCATAAGAGATATAGCAAATTAATGTAGTAAAAAATTGTAGACATTAAATAACCCTATTAAAAATTCAGCGAGAGTATACGTCTATCTTTTCAGGAACACCCGCAATAAGAATTTCTATCTTTAAAATAACCGGGAGCGGGGGAGCAAGATTCGCGCGGTCATTCTGTAGTCTATGTGAGCGAAACCGCGGGCACAGCTAGTAAATAAATAAAATACAATGTTCAATGCGCCTAACAGCTGTTCACCTATAAGCAAATTTGGATAAAAACATAAAAAAATCTATAGAAATAAATAAATTGTAAGAGAGACGCAAAGGTACGGTGGAAAGATGTTATCAGAGGCTATCACAGGCAAAGAGCTGGTCTTCTGTTGCTAAAAATCGTGACGCTTGGCTTTCTTTGGAGAAGGCATGTACACGAAGAGGAGTCCATGTAATTTAATTATATCTTTTCTTTAATATTACTTTATTAAGTAATTTTATTTTCTATTCATTAAATTTATTTTTACTTTAATTTAATATGTCTCTGTTTAGCTTTAATCAAATTAATCAAATTTTATGTACATATATCATTGTTATATGTAGAAGATAAATTACTGGAATAAATAGGGTTTTTTGTTTTTATTTTATAAGAATCCGATAAAACCATTATGGAGGTAAGATATTCAGTCACGATATCACGTTGTCAACTCACAACAAACTCGCTGGATATTCAGTGACGAGGTTGCCAAAGATGTGTCTCTCAATTACGTCTATCGGAACTCAACTCACTTTCAACTTCAGAATAGTAAAAACTACATTAGGAAACAACCTACTAATGTTTAGAAAATTCTAACATGATATATAGATCATTGCGGTATGAGAGATAACTAGCCATGCCGCATGGTTTCACTCATGTTAAACTTAACTAACTCGCCATTGCGCCGTGAGCCGCCAACGCACCTAGTTTAAAACTTGCTGATCCATTCGTAGCGTAAATAAGTTTTAAATTGCAAATGAACTTTTCATATCTATCTGGTAGTTTTCAATAACTTGAACTTTATAATATCTGTATAAATGAAATTAATCCAATTACAATTTAGTGGTAAAATATTCAGAATTGGTTTTAGGTTTCTTACAAATATTCAAATTAATTTAATCCAAATACAGTTCTCAGGTACACGTGCTAGGTACGGTTCTATACTTAAATTATAAATTAAAATAAGTAAGTATAAATTATAAGTAACAGTTTAAATTAGAACCGTCACACCGATGTAATCAGCAGGTTAAACAATTCAATTAAATAGTGTGACAAACAACCCTAACTGAGAAGTAAACAATAAAGTCGTTATTTCTAAGAACGAACGATAAAGTTGTGAAATTAATTCTTGCCATTATGAAATAAAATTCCAAAACGTAAGGCATATTATACGTACGTAAGATCAGCACGCAGTATATTAATGTGTTTTTAAAATAACACGTTTTCGTGTAGTAACACTGCAAAGTGACGTCATTTTAACTGATGGTATCTTTCATGCCAAGCTGTAAGCCTTACAGCAGCTGATTTACGCTGAGTGATTTCGAAACTCGACAAACCAGAAGACAGTCACTATGAAGGGTTTATTAAAGGAGTCCAGACTGAGATGGTACGGTCATGTATTCCGAAGAACAGCCGACCATGTCGTGTAAAAGTGTCTTTCCATAGCTACAAATAATAAGGAAGACCCTATCCCACACTCTAATTGCTTTAAATCTTTTTCTTATATCTGCGTCGTTGCGGAAAGTGGCTTATCGATAAGCTCAAAGTTAAAAACATCGTCACGAAAAATAATAAACGGAAAGTGTTAAAATTATCAACTATTACTGAATTTATTACGCTCGACTATAATAATTGTGCGATTATTTCTATGTTCATAGTTACATTTTTATATTCACTTTAAACCTTGGACACATAGTTTTTTCAATAATCTTATGTAGGTGTTGTGTTTATTATTTCTTTAATTTTATTTAAGATCTAAAACCTTTCGTATTAACTAACTTATTTTAATTATAGCATTTGTTATAATTTATTTAGTTAATGCTAGTTTATTGATAAAAATAAATACATAGGTATGAGAAAGGGAAGTAAAATAGGAAAGGAATAGTGTATAAGCAATAGCAACCATATTCATAGCATGTTACAAAAGTTTTATTATTTCGCACAGTGTGATATTGTCAGAACTTAATTCGTAATGTTTTTATAACGAGACGTACAACCCTTATAATACAGAGTTTACAGGAGTTTACAGATAAGTATTTATTTTTTGACTTTCTGCCTATGTAGGCAATTTTACCAATGTCTTGTGTGACAAATACACTTTATAGAATTTAGTTGCCAAATGTTTGGTGTTCTGTAAAATAGCCCATAAAAAGGATTGACACAACATAAAACAACCACAAATTTATACATAATACTTGTTATGGGAACTGCAGGGGTAATATAAAACTACATATGTTAAACATAAAAATAAAAAGCATAACAAAGGACACATTACAATTTTATATTATTACGATAAATAAAGACACTAAATATTTCAATAAAAGTAGCAAACACATATCTAAGTAATGTATTGACATTGGTAGGACGAGGAATGATATTACAAGGAATAACATCATAGAAATATGACTGTCCAAGGACACTAAAATATTCGATGAAATCTGGGCTTCTGTATTAAAAAAATGTTTTATATTACTCTTAAAAAAATTCTCAGTACCTTCGTTTACACTTAATGTTTAGAGGACAATGGTTTAAGAAATGGTAGAAGAAAATATGAAGAAGCTACTGGGTCAGTGGTTCAATAATAACGAAGAGATAAACATAATTCTGATGTTATTATTATAAATAGCCACAACTAATTTATCTAATTAGATACTTATAATACTAATATGATATATGAGACTAATATGTTATGGATCCTTTAAAGTCATAACTTCTGTCGTAATAAATTACTGCAACCGGTTTAAGATTAATTAAATTATGTCGTAATTTTTTTATTGCTTCTATCGTACTGTTTTTGTACGTGTTATATTTGCTTTTTGTTTTTAATGTTTATAAAGAGAAGATTTCGTAAATAATTTTATAATTTTCATATTACACTGGCGTTGTAAATTTTATGTCCATGATTAATAACAAAAAAAAAAAAAAAACTAATTAGTTAATAATCAAAATATTTTTAATACATAATATACTACAAATATATTATTATTAATTTACTTACCAAAGCTCCAAGCACTGTGGAGACATAGAACACTTATCAAAACGAAACTCTTCATTTTGCCAGCACAATTGAGTACTTTTAACTTAGTACTCACGATGAGTTCAAAATGAGGTACCAAGTATAGAACCTGTTCACGGTGAGTAATAAATACCTTTTACCTGTGTTTACTTATTATCAATATTCGTGCACGAGTATATTCGTCGGTCTGTCGAGCTATTGTGTACCGAGTAGGTTCCTCGCGGTTCTAATAAATGGTTTTCTCTGAACGCTTATCAGAAGCAGACAACATTTTATTGTAAACTTAATATGAACATAAACGTCCTTGTGTCACGGCGATAAGTGTTTTGTTGACAGTATTTAATAACATTGTTCAAGTGTAACGATGCACGTTTTTTGCATGATTTCCAGAAGATGCATTTTATGTTTGTAAACATGCCGGAGCCATGTTGCTGTTTAAATCAATGGTAACCGGTAACTGGACTTTTAAAATAGACTCATGTACTTACGTTTTAAAAAGGAATACAAGTTTGTATGAATTGCATGACGTCATAAACTCATGTTTTTTAATTTGAATTTTATTTAAATTGTAGATACGATAATTTGTTACCTTGATACTAAACACGTAATGTAATGTGGAGCTGAAATACCTTGTTACTTAATTAGCGTATTCTTTTACAAAGTTAATTTATATTATTTTTATATGGTATTTTTTCAAATGTTTAAATATATCATCATGTAAGTGCTATGTTCTGAAACTTAAGTTTCTTAGTTAAGTGATGATAAGTAAGTTATGAAGAATTTAATATAAAAGAGAGATAAAGTATGGCTAATTCATAGGTAGTCGCATGATTCTAAAAATAATAGGATATCATCATCAACATCGGCCTGTATCTGTGCACTGCTCGACATAGGCCTCCCCCAGGGATCGCTACTGGATACGATGTTTGGTCCTTCGCCACCAGTCACCCTGTGCAGGTCGTCGCTCTATCTTGCAGGGGCATACTATATTTACTTAAAGGTGGTATTCACTCCAGTACTCTCATATCCAATCGGTTATCACTATTCGGCATAAAATTATTATTATTAATTATTACTCAGATAATAATTTAATTAATCTATACAATTAATAAAATTGAAGTGTCTGTTTGTAATGTCAAAATAACAGTTTTTACTAAATGCATATGAAAGTATATACGATACCTATAACAAAAAGCCCATTTCAAAATTTTAGTCTGTCTTTCTGTCTATCTGTCTGTCTGTTTGTTCCGGGTAATCTCCGAAACGGTTGTACCGATTTTGACGGGACATTCGCTGATAGATAGCTGATGATATAGGGAGTAACTTAGGATACTTTTATTTTAGAAAAAAAATTGGGTTCCGCACAAATAAAAAATACTGGTCATGGTGAATCAATTCGGGTGCTTAAATGGCTTAAGCTGAGTAAACCATAAGAGATATAGTAAATTAATGTACTACATAATCATAGGTATTAAAAAGACCTACAAAAAAATCCGTGAGAGTATACTTACTATCTTCTAAGGAACACCTACAATAAGCATTTTTGTCTTTAACATAGCCGGGAGCGGGGGAGCAAGATTCGCGCGTGCATTCTGTAATCCACGTGAGCGAAGCCACGGGCACAGTATTTACTTGTCACAGTTTTAATGATACGAAACAAATGTCAAGGTCATTCAGCAAATTTAATGTTAGGTTAGGTATATGTAGGGCTACCATCATCGGAATTGTTGACGCAGGACAGTAACATGAAAATCCCCTAACATTTTGATGAAATCAAGTTTTATCCCCTGAATTTCTAAAAAAATGTTTTTAAGTAAAATAATTTCTATCGTTACCTTTTTGTTTAAATTAGTTTTAATTATATGTCAATTAATCAATCGGACACCCGGACACTTTTTATAACTCCTTCCGGACGCTCATCGAACTCTTTTCAAACTAGGTCAAATTTGGGAAAACCCGCCCGCCCGGCCTTAGCGTAGCCCTAGCCCGTACACGAATTAGGACAAATAAAAATCTCTGACAGATTTCCGTCTTGCTTTAAAATATACAATATAATTGTACATAATTAATGTAATGAATAATTTAATAAAATATTGATTGCGTATTATCCTTGTTTACTAATCGAAAATATTATCATTCAGATGCATGCCGATGTCAAGGATTTATGATATAAGACGATATGTAATCATACGGTTAAGGTTAAATATAGGCTTGGTAAATAAAATTATTTCAAATGCAATACGTCGATATAGAAGGTCACATAAATATAGTATATTTTTCTATTCAATTCGCGGACTATTTATTTATGACGGTATAATCTCTATTTACGTGGAGTCGCTTTTATACGTTAATGGTTTGGTTATTTATAAAAATAAAATAACAAGGTAAAACCATAATTTCTTGTATTTTATGATAATTTATGTTTTTGGAATGAAAAAACCTTTTGTAATACAGTAAAGAGATAAAATTCAATAATAAATAAATGAGGAGAAAATTAAAAAAAAGTGAATCCTACTTTTTTTCTAAGTCATAACTTCTGTCGTAATAAATTACTGCAACCGGTTTAAGATTAATTAAATTATGTCGTAATTTTTTTATTGCTTCTATCGTACTGTTTTTGTACGTGTTATATTTGCTTTTTGTTTTTAATGTTTATAAAGAGAAGATTTCGTAAATAATTTTATAATTTTCATATTACACTGGCGTTGTAAATTTTATGTCCATGATTAATAACAAAAAAAAAAAAAAACTAATTAGTTAATAATCAAAATATTTTTAATACATAATATACTACAAATATATTATTATTAATTTACTTACCAAAGCTCCAAGCACTGTGGAGACATAGAACACTTATCAAAACGAAACTCTTCATTTTGCCAGCACAATTGAGTACTTTTAACTTAGTACTCACGATGAGTTCAAAATGAGGTACCAAGTATAGAACCTGTTCACGGTGAGTAATAAATACCTTTTACCTGTGTTTACTTATTATCAATATTCGTGCACGAGTATATTCGTCGGTCTGTCGAGCTATTGTGTACCGAGTAGGTTCCTCGCGGTTCTAATAAATGGTTTTCTCTGAACGCTTATCAGAAGCAGACAACATTTTATTGTAAACTTAATATGAACATAAACGTCCTTGTGTCACGGCGATAAGTGTTTTGTTGACAGTATTTAATAACATTGTTCAAGTGTAACGATGCACGTTTTTTGCATGATTTCCAGAAGATGCATTTTATGTTTGTAAACATGCCGGAGCCATGTTGCTGTTTAAATCAATGGTAACCGGTAACTGGACTTTTAAAATAGACTCATGTACTTACGTTTTAAAAAGGAATACAAGTTTGTATGAATTGCATGACGTCATAAACTCATGTTTTTTAATTTGAATTCTATTTAAATTGTAGATACGATAATTTGTTACCTTGATACTAAACACGTAATGTAATGTGGAGCTGAAATACCTTGTTACTTAATTAGCGTATTCTTTTACAAAGTTAATTTATATTATTTTTATATGGTATTTTTTCAAATGTTTAAATATATCATCATGTAAGTGCTATGTTCTGAAACTTAAGTTTCTTAGTTAAGTGATGATAAGTAAGTTATGAAGAATTTAATATAAAAGAGAGATAAAGTATGGCTAATTCATAGGTAGTCGCATGATTCTAAAAATAATAGGATATCATCATCAACATCGGCCTGTATCTGTGCACTGCTCGACATAGGCCTCCCCCAGGGATCGCTACTGGATACGATGTTTGGTCCTTCGCCACCAGTCACCCTGTGCAGGTCGTCGCTCTATCTTGCAGGGGCATACTATATTTACTTAAAGGTGGTATTCACTCCAGTACTCTCATATCCAATCGGTTATCACTATTCGGCATAAAATTATTATTATTAATTATTACTCAGATAATAATTTAATTAATCTATACAATTAATAAAATTGAAGTGTCTGTTTGTAATGTCAAAATAACAGTTTTTACTAAATGCATATGAAAGTATATACGATACCTATAACAAAAAGCCCATTTCAAAATTTTAGTCTGTCTTTCTGTCTATCTGTCTGTCTGTTTGTTCCGGGTAATCTCCGAAACGGTTGTACCGATTTTGACGGGACATTCGCTGATAGATAGCTGATGATATAGGGAGTAACTTAGGATACTTTTATTTTAGAAAAAAAATTGGGTTCCGCACAAATAAAAAATACTGGTCATGGTGAATCAATTCGGGTGCTTAAATGGCTTAAGCTGAGTAAACCATAAGAGATATAGTAAATTAATGTACTACATAATCATAGGTATTAAAAAGACCTACAAAAAAATCCGTGAGAGTATACTTACTATCTTCTAAGGAACACCTACAATAAGCATTTTTGTCTTTAACATAGCCGGGAGCGGGGGAGCAAGATTCGCGCGTGCATTCTGTAATCCACGTGAGCGAAGCCACGGGCACAGTATTTACTTGTCACAGTTTTAATGATACGAAACAAATGTCAAGGTCATTCAGCAAATTTAATGTTAGGTTAGGTATATGTAGGGCTACCATCATCGGAATTGTTGACGCAGGACAGTAACATGAAAATCCCCTAACATTTTGATGAAATCAAGTTTTATCCCCTGAATTTCTAAAAAAATGTTTTTAAGTAAAATAATTTCTATCGTTAGCTTTTTGTTTAAATTAGTTTTAATTATATGTCAATTAATCAATCGGACACCCGGACACTTTTTATAACTCCTTCCGGACGCTCATCGAACTCTTTTCAAACTAGGTCAAATTTGGGAAAACCCGCCCGCCCGGCCTTAGCGTAGCCCTAGCCCGTACACGAATTAGGACAAATAAAAATCTCTGACAGATTTCCGTCTTGCTTTAAAATATACAATATAATTGTACATAATTAATGTAATGAATAATTTAATAAAATATTGATTGCGTATTATCCTTGTTTACTAATCGAAAATATTATCATTCAGATGCATGCCGATGTCAAGGATTTATGATATAAGACGATATGTAATCATACGGTTAAGGTTAAATATAGGCTTGGTAAATAAAATTATTTCAAATGCAATACGTCGATATAGAAGGTCACATAAATATAGTATATTTTTCTATTCAATTCGCGGACTATTTATTTATGACGGTATAATCTCTATTTACGTGGAGTCGCTTTTATACGTTAATGGTTTGGTTATTTATAAAAATAAAATAACAAGGTAAAACCATAATTTCTTGTATTTTATGATAATTTATGTTTTTGGAATGAAAAAACCTTTTGTAATACAGTAAAGAGATAAAATTCAATAATAAATAAATGAGGAGAAAATTAAAAAAAAGTGAATCCTACTTTTTTTCTAAGTTAGAACTATTCAAACGTGGCTATGTGAAGTTGTGGACATTAATTCAATGAATTGTTATTATACATACATATATTACTAACTATAATGTAGGACTTCTTTGATAACGACAGATCCAAACAAGATATCAACAAAGTATAAATTTCACTACTGTTGATTGTAAACTTAACCCTGATTTTTTTTTTAGAACTGACTATACTGTTAGCCTTAGAGGCCCTGAAGCCGCTGCGGCTTTTACAGCTTCACCTAACTTAGGGGCGAGCGCAGAAGGCACTCAACTGCGAAACCTTTCCTCTGAATTATCGAGCACTATTTGTACCCAACATATTCTCGCATGTTAAAATTATTCGACCAATTCTGCACCGCGCCGCTGCCAGCGCACCCATATTATCGTTGTTTTAACTTTCCGTAATTGCATACAGCTTGTTGGATATGGTTGACATTTATGGTTAATGCCAAGCTCCTTAGGGTCATATGTTGATGTTATATAGTGCCTCCCTCAGTAACTAAAGTAAAAAGAAAAAAAAATTCACTTCTAGTCCCCAGAGATAATCGCGTTAAAGCAATTAAAGAAAAAAACAATCTCTTGAGCTTTACAATATTATCATCTAGATAAAGGTAAGAAATACAGAAATAAAATGTTAAAAGTAGCCGAGAAATCGAGTAAAGTTAAGATGGTGTCGTTATATTAAGTTACAAATACTTTACATACTTCATTTAACATTGAAACATTTCATTTGTAAGAACAACATATAGACGGGCGTGCAAACATTTTAATTCTTTAGATAATAGTATTGATATATTTAATAAAAGTGCGTCTTCCCTAAGGAGCAGTTTGTGCAAAGACTTCTTCATTAATTTTAAAGTAATTTTTGTAATAATTTTAGATTTTGTTAATTTTTTGTTTCTCTTGGTGGTTCTCTTTCTTTTTTGTTTCTATATGTAAAAACTTGTAATTGACCTTCTATAATATTTCATATATTTTTACTATTCTTTCTATCAGCTGTAAGTTCATTTTATTTATATTGGATATTGTTTTTAAATAAATTTTATGGAAATTTTAAAGAACGACCTTAACTTTAATTCGAATACGAATTTCCGCCTGCTTCTTTTGTGATCATTTTTTATTCAGTTTCTTTGAAATAAGTTCTTAGTTGTTATGCATTTTTGGAAAGCTAAGAAAATGGTTATGTTTTTAAAATAATCTGCAAGCCAAATTTCATAACGTTTTTTTTTGTGTTTAAGTCATTTTAGTGGAATGAAATCTCAATACAATATTGAAATAATATCGTTTTTCGTCTCGAATTTTTACATTTGGACCGATAATTCTTGTTTTAATATTGATAAGTAACAAGTGTTTAATCGATTTTATAAATCAGAAGAAGAAATGAGATTTCATTTGGTACTTTTTTGAAATAAATTTTTGATGTTGCATCTATGACTTACATATTTTGAAAAAAATTTAAAAAAACATGATAACTCATTAGTTAAACTTAATGTTTAGTAGAAAGTAAAGTAAATATGAAAGTTCATAATTTCACTTAATTTTTTGACGTGATAACTTCTTATGGGAGGGTAAACCGCTTCGTAACGTAACGCGTTACGGCGCCACTCTGTCTGGCTTCCCTTCTCTACTCAGTGTTCTAATGTACATATTCTAGAATTGTAACTAAGTATAAAATATATTTTATAATCAATAAAAGGTTATTTACCTTTCCTCACATTATCATATTAATATATATAAAGTTTAAGTAAGCTTCTCTCAAGTTAAACCATTTTAATATGAAATTGTTCAAAACGTACTTTATTGACACTTCATTTGTTAAATTTTAATGGCGGATAAATAGCCCATTAGCAGTCCATTACGAAAGTAAAAAGCGTTTTTTGATGTGTTTAGTATCCGTCTCACTTTTATGATATGTCTCTAATATAACTTTCATCTCTATAATAGTTCAGATGAAAAGTTATCAACTGTAACATACCACGTAGAATTGATATACAGAATAATTATCATAATATATAATGTGTCTAGATTCGGGTACGCTAAGAAAATTGTAGGTACAATAATCATCTATACAAATAAAATGGAAGTGTCTGTTTGTAATGTTAAAATAGCAGCTTTTTAATAAATGCCGATGAAAGTAAATACAAACAATTACAAACAATTTACAATTTTTTTTACTGTCTGTCTGTCTGTTGTTTCTTCCGGGTAATCTCCGAAACTGTTGGACCGATTTAGACAAGACTTTCACTGGCAGATAGCTGATGTTATAATGAGTAACTTAGGCTACGTTTATTTTAGAAATAGATTTAGGGTTCATAAATAAAATAAAACTGGTCATGTGAATCAATTCGGGCGCTTGGCTTACGTTGAGTAAACCATAAGAATTACATCATATTAATGTACTACATAATTATAAAGATTAAAAAGATGCCCGTAGGCCTGATCGAAGGCATTCTGTAGTCAACGCGAGCGCCGCCACGGGCACAGCTAGTTCTGAATAACATTGAACGTCTTTAGGAGCTTGCGCTGAGACACTTCGATCAAAACATATAATCAAAGAATACAGCTTTTGACATCGTAACAGCATAATAATTTCCTTTTTTATGTAATTGATACCTAATATTTCATATTCAAAGTTGAGAATGCTGAGAATTCGAAACGAAATGCGTTTTATTTCAATAATTCAACGACAAACTTTTTTCGTTTTAAAAAACAATCACTCTTTTTGCCTAATGATTTCATTTGCTAATGAAAACTTAAAGGGTCTCATATAAACATTACGCTATAGACATTAAACTAATGGAGACTTTAAATTTAATGGAACATTAACAAATGGAGAGCTAATGATGACTTTCTTGCAACTGACTGTTAGATTAGTTTAAGTTATCACTTCTGTCGAGCGTCCCGAGACGCACACGTCTTTTTTAGAGTACCTATCGCAGTATTTATTGTATTATTTTTTTCTTTAAAGTTAATGTTTTATTGCCATGAAGTGAAACAATGTTCAGGCCTATGAACAGGCCTATGTTCAGCAGTGGACGTCCTGCGGCTGAAATGATGATGATGATGATGATGTTAAAACAATGTTTTGAAAGGTTGGGAAATGTGATATTGCGATGTCAGCGAATATCCTTGTAGTGCACCCCAGGCAACGTCCAGCCGATAGCCAGTCAATAGCCGTTTTTGGTTAGCTCATTACATAGATCGTAATATTTATTCATTTTTATGGCGTGGTCTTTAGGTATATTAGTTTCCCACGGTACAGTAAGCTCTACAAGTACTTACTATAAGCTTAATTTCTCGAGAATAAAGAAATATGTCCGGTCTGGATGACGAAACACCCACAACCTCCAATAAAAGTTTACTTTAGTAACTAATAAAGGTTTTTAGGTAATTGTGTTAGGTTCTATAATAAGTCCTAAGCACATTACCGATTTGCCCCCCAAGCTCGGTGAAGCTGTCAAAGCCATCAGCGGTTCTATTTATTTAGAGCCCCTAAGGCTAACAGTATAGGCAGTCAGAAAAACAAAACGATTTGCCGTATAATAAATTGAAGTATCATGTTAAGCAAGTTTTATTATCGAAAGGGTATTATAGCGTAGATCATTACGTCAATAACGGTGATGTGAAGATTTGATTCCTTCTTTGTATTCTACGGAAAATGATAATTACTGTATACAATTTAATACTGTAAAAAAACAATTAAAAAAAAGATGTTTATAAATCCGATCGAGTTTCTTGCCGGTTCCTTTCGATGGTTGGAATGGTTCTTTGAAACGGTGGTAGTGTATTGACATTCATAAGTGCCTTTTTTGTGCCTAAATTGAATAAAAAAGATTTTGATTTGATTTGAATCTCAGATTCAGATATAGTAAAACATCTTTGCTTAACTATTCTATGTGACAATACATTTATAGTATTTGTCTGGGTAGCTACCAACATCAAGTTAAAAATTTCTCGTCGATCAACTATCGGTGTTATCAGGCAACTGCATTTGAGAATGAATCCTCTATTTTTTTTTTTATAGTAGTTCTACACATTGACGATACTGTCGCTAATCATAAGTACAGTACAATCCAAACAAAACAGCGGCCATCGAGAATTTTAAATCCTTCGGAGATCGTCGCTGTTCCGTCGGCCTGTAAAAACTATACTGACCACACATTGACTTCTACGTAGCTTTTTTACTTAAAATTATATATTTACAAACACATACTTATGTTGTGTAATTCTCTAAGTTATAGATAGCTAGATAAAACATACGTATGTAATTAAGACAATCGTGCTCCACGAACTCATTAATCACGTGTAGGGCCGGATGCTGATGCCACGTTACTGATATGATGTTTACAAAATCGATTTGCAAGTTCTTGGAATAGCTTTTAGAATCAAAATTTTAATTCTCAACTTTTTATACTTCTGTCATGGGCTTAGACCTCTTTGTCTTACTGTAAAGAATAATTAATCAAATATATACATGTCTTGTGTGTGTTTTATTATTTCAGATTTATACAAAGGCCTCTACTTGTGTAATACCTTCAGTTTACAAAATATAACAGCAAAATAACCTTGTGTTTTGTGACTGCTCTGAGTGGGGTTTTCAGAACTCCTTGGGAATGGATTCAAGTTCAGCAACGTGCTAGTTAGTACCTCTTGTGTTGCAAGCACCCATAGGCTATGGTATCCCCTTACCATTATGTGGACCATACGCGTTAACAAACAAACGCGTAAGCAACAATACAAACGCCACCTCAATTTTATAAAAAAGTCATATACCTAGGTTACTTATCGGTTCGTGAATTTAAACGTTGCTGAGAGAATCTTAAAATTACCCCAGACCCGGCCGACCTACAACTGCAATAACTCATGAAAATGTCATCAGGGTAGACTGGATATTGTTCGAGAATAGACACATTACACATCGAAAGATTCAAGCTGAACTGAAGATTGGATAATGGGCAGTTTATATCATCCTGCATGAACACCGTAAAGTTAGGAAGCATGCCTTGTGATGGATACCTCATTTTCTCACCAAAGAGTAAAAGTCTTGTCGTGTTGATTGGTTAATGCATAAAACTTTATTCATATTCTAACTATTTTTCATTTCACTCACTAATTTTTGGAACAGCCTACGTACAGTAAATATAATACGATAGTACCTTCATGAATTGTCTTAATTCACTAACCGATTTAAAAGGTGTATTTTTTTCAGAACCATTTAATCACAGGTTTACTTTTTATTCATTGTGGTTGTGTTAATTATAGTACATTTCTGTAGGTACCTATTGGCTTAAGTGTCGGAGGAAGGCAATTTATGGGTTTTTCAAATCCTAGTGACTTGCCTCACCTAAGGCAAAATTTAAATATCAACTCAAGGTTGACGTTTTTTTAATATTAAGTATCAAACAGGTTTGCAGTACATACTAATATTAGGTGGTCCTTGTAACCTATAACTACTTATAACCATCCGCAGAAATCTGGTAACTGTTGGCACTGTCGTTTGATATTGCTAACGCTTTCGACAGCCTCCCCTGGGAATGTATAAAAGACGCACTGCGACACTACGGTATGCCAGCATAACTGCGTCAAGTATATAATAATCCTACTTGAGAGGCAGGCAGGTCATATGCGTCATGCAGAACGCATGTGCTCACCAGAGGAAGATACCGTGCGGTGTTACTCTGGGTCAGTTCTTGGCCCACTCCTGTTTTAATATCGGATACGATTCAGTGCTTCAGCCTTTCAAGGCACGTTGCTGCCGGATGCCGTTCTATTATATCGATGACACTTTTAGACAAATAAAAGTTTTTTAGGTAATTGTGTTAGGTTCTATAATAAACTTCCTAAGCACGTTACCGATTTGCTGGATAATAAGTTCAAGAATCATGTTAAGCAAGTTTTATTGTCGAAAGGGTATTTATTACAGGATAGTTCCTTACGTGAATGATGGTGATGCCTGGATGTGATTACCTCTCTGTATAATGACAATGATAATAACTGTATATAATTTAATACTGTAAAAGCTAATTAAATAAGGAAATAACTTGTTCATAAACTAGATCTCGTTGGTTTCTTGCCGGTTCTTCTCGATGACTAGCATGTTTCCCGAACCGGTGGTAGTGTTTTGAAATTAATAAATAAGTGGCTTTATAGGGCCCAAATTATATAAAAATGTAATTTTATTAAAATATGTATCGTATTGGAAAAAAAAAATTGTATTAGGTACAAAATTATTTTGTTACAGAAAGTGTTTTAATTTAGATTCTATTATTAAATGTCAGTAATGCGTTCATAAAGTATGTCAATATAAACACGTTTTGAAGTTTAGAATTCGAATTTTACGATATGAGAGTAAATAAATTCACTAGAATTAACTGTTATTTTCTTCAAAGATTGTCCTAAGCGAGGTGATCAACCGTTTAATATGCAACTGTAAATATTATCATTGCACCAGTGATATTTTCAAAGTCTTCACAACAGAGCAATACGTATTTAAAAAAATGAAGTTTAATCGGGATTCACTGCCCTGGGTGCACCGGCCGTACTCAGGTTTCGTCATTTGCGATGGTCTTTGGCGCCTACTAGTTTTATTGAGCAATACATTTTTTTAGAAGGCGTTTTTTATACTTAAATAAATATTGATTTTATAATTATAATACTTTATTGTAGCCTAAATTTATACATTTTTATATCGATAATCACAGAATTTTATTACAAAAATAATAATGAAACCACGGTATGAGATATTTAAGAATATTACTTACTCCTTATCTACACTGTGGGTACATACTAAAAAAAAGGAAATTAACATCGCAGTACAAACTTTGAAAACTCCACAATATAAAAGAATAAATATTTCTTCTTTCTTTTAAAATAATAAGGTAGTAATTTTAGCTTAAATTTTATATATTTTTCACGTAGGATCACTACGAGACATGCGCTTTGCAAGAAATGTGCTTTAAAGATTAATATTAATTTAAGTACATACAATTCTTATATGAATACATCCACTATATATTTTAAAAATACAAAACCAATCGCAGTAAATGATAAATATACAATTTTTTATTTCAATAACTGAATCTTATCAATGATATTTTATAAGAGTCTTACGACGAAATTACGAGTTAA
This sequence comes from Saturnia japonica, assembly GCA_033032175.1. Classification (NCBI taxonomy): domain Eukaryota; kingdom Metazoa; phylum Arthropoda; class Insecta; order Lepidoptera; family Saturniidae; genus Saturnia; species Saturnia japonica. The sequence goes on along the minus strand of CM065311.1, from coordinate 15,592,645 downwards.
GTGTAATAATTGAAACATGCAACTTATTTTATTTTTAACATATAACTTATTATATAATATTGGCTTCAAATACCATGACAAGACAAAATCATTCAGTTTGTTTTCAGTAAGGTAATTTTTTGTGCAAAAATATTATAAATATCACCCAACAATAACATTTTCAAAGGGTTTTTGGCGGGATCTTGAAGTGACATGTTGTGGTTGTTATTTTTAATTCATTTACTTAGGTTTTTGACGCTATATTATGTAATATTGGTGGCGTTTTGCGTGATATAGTTTGGTTTTGTGCATAAGTGAGGTGGATTATAAATATAAGCTGAAAGCATTCATTCCGAGATCCCACAAAAATTCCCTAGAACGTTCTAACAAGGGAGCCACCATCTTGTTAGGATACTGAGTCGTCATAACACTTGACAATATAATTCACTCGATAATGGCAGTAATGGTCTTCATTAAAGAGGACCGGTTGCCAAGTTAGGAAGAGGAAGAAGAAGAAGAACATTTTCAAAGTTATAGTACAATCATTTTACAACAGACGGTGCGCTAGTCGTTCCACTTTGCAAAAGTTATGTTCAATATAGACCACAATGTGTCAGAGTAGTAGGTATAATTTATACGAAAAATGTTTCTCATGTGTTTTTACAATCTCACGTTGACAATTAATTATTCTCAAACAAATGTAAGTTAGGTGACTTATTATTAATGACTTATTTGTGGCTTGAAGTCATATTCGGAAACCTTTCCGTCGTCATTAATCACTTTGTGCCCGCCGCTTTGTTGGGATTTTTGTCCGTTGATATCTGAGGATTCGTGAAAGGTGAACTCTGATTCTCCATACACATGACCGCCTGGTACCGGTTTCAGATCCTTTACATTGCCCGAACCCAGTGACTGGAATTAAAAAATAAGTACTTTTATATGTATTATATGTATTATATTTATACATATTTATAACATTAGCTGGCCCTGCTGACATTGTTCTGACCTTTTTTACAGTTTCACTTATGAAGTCCAGATTTAGTTATTTTAGTTTTGGCACTACACCAGCAATATATTGTGAATACTAGCTGTGTCCCACGGTTTCAACCGTGTTAATTTTATACGACAAAAATCGCCAACGCACCCATGTAGGCGATTTGTTATACTTTGTGTAAAACTATCGACTTTTTCTTGATTTTTTTTATTAATTTTTCATATTATAATATAGCCTATGTTACTCACTGATACTGTAGATTTATATAGGTGAAAGAACTTTTGAAATCGATCCAGCCGTTTTTGAGTTTATTCGTTACAAACAAAAAAAAATTTTTCCTCATTATAATATTGGTATACAAATCATTTTTTGTCATAATTATAGCACTTGTTAATAACGTCTACAGTGCCACCTATCGGATTTTAGCATAGTAAAGTTATGAACCATCGTCTTGACAAAACAAATTTATCAGTCAACTCGTTCAGAAGTTACACGATCACTAACAGATAGACAGACACACACGAGATTTTGATAAATAAAGATATGAAATTCTCTCCGATCCCTCTGTGGAATTACAAAAGCAAGAACAGATTAGAAATAAAAAAGGACGGCACGAACAAAGAAGTTCGGAATTTCTTATCTTTGTCGTACCGCGCAGATGTGGAATTATCTCTCCATTAAGCCAACGAGTTCACTTCATCCTATGATATTGTGTACTTCAAACGTGGCATGAGAAGACATTTCAGCATGCCGGAATGACATCGACAGCTGTCGAAGAAACTTCTCACCAATGGTTGCCGTTTTTTAGGCTTTATTATAGTTACCATCTAGTCCTATACAATTATTTTCATGAGCTTACTAGTAAAAAAGATACGGAAAATTGCTGGATTTTGAAAACACTATTGCCAACATAATGTTTCAAGGTAAGCTTTATTAGACTGGACACCTAAAACGTTTGAAGGGTGAAATAATGTCATGGTTAAATAAGATATACAATACAAATGAGTCGAAATATAAGCCAGGACCGACCGAAAATAACTTATAATGACTAAATACAAAAAGTACCAACTGACCGTAGAGAAATTAGGAAGTACTCTGTGTCAGGACGGATGCATAAATTATATTGCTTTCGGATTTTTTTTTGGATTCACATTAGTACAATTTCTGTTGAGATATATTTGTAAATTAGAAACATATGGGCGGCGTAAGGCAAACTATTTGTAACTGAAATCTTTATTCTTTTTACTAATATATTGACAGTAATTAAAAGCACTAAGTTATTTAAAATATTAACACTTACACTCCAATTCTCGTCTTGTTCAACTCCGCTTGTGATTCTGAAAACAAGACATATCGAAAATTACCAGACATGATTAATTGTTTTGTATCATATTAACTCAAACAATCATAAATATCTCGTAAACGTAACGTCGTAATCAAAGATATATATATATATATATATATATATATATATTCCTTTTGACCTGTTTTCAAGAGATACGCTTATGACCTCCGTTAGGAATATTATGTTTTGTATTTATTACTCATTAGTTTTAATGGAGGTTAGGCTAGGTTGGGCTGTACAATTAAAAAAAAAGTGAGATAAAGAAACCCTCTTTAAAAAATAACCGAAGAAGAAAACTTTGTTAAATAAATCACAACAGTTCCGTGGCACATCAATGAAGTTCTTGCCATTAGGCATAAGGCATAAGGCTATTAAGCCTTACTGGTGGGTGCGGAGTTATGTGAAAACGACACCCGTTCACCCTGCGCCAAGAGCACGGAAAGAGTTCAAGGGGTTTGTTTTCCCTTGTAAACAAGTTCTACGATTCTATAAACCGAAAAATACAACCTCGTTACAAAATACTGACTGTGGAAAAAGAAAACCTCCTTAAAATTACAGAGGAAGTTAACCTCGTTAAAAAATTACCGCGAAAAAAACGTTAAAAAGTTGGAGGGGGTGCGTTAAACCAAGAAGAACCGAATCAGTGGTTCATCCACATACAAACATTACATCTTTATGATAGTAGTACGGATTATTTTTTATTAAATTCGTACATTGTTTCTGTTAGAACCCATCCTATAAAATTAAATAATAATTCTTTAAAATTTAGGTATCTCAAAGGTATGTAAGGATAAATGACAATCGAGTCTGTTTACCTCAGAGTCTGATAGATTCAAGGCACAACCTACACGAGCGAGTTTATCGCGGCGATATTATCGTCCTACCGCTTCATTCCATAAGAACTCTATGAACGTGTCTCTCCACGGTGATAGTATCGCGGCGATGCACGATGCGACGTTTGACATTGACGAGGAAAAAGCTAACGACTTGCTGCGCACTCGCTGCAAGACGCAACCTACTTGCAGCGCACTCGCCGCAAAACTTGACGCACTCTAGCCCCACTAAATTATTGATACTTCCAGAGGCTACTAAAACAAATAATTCTGATTTCGCTCTTGTCTGTCTACGAACTGAGCTCTTTATAACAAAACAACTATGCAACGAGTTATTGCAGACACGCGGTAATCAATCCCGAATCGTGACGATTTGTTGTGGCAACGCGGCTATCCGTCACGAGTCGCGACGATACGCAAACGGAAGAATAATCGTCCCGTGGAGATCACCCGACGATACCAGAACGGACTCGTAGCGTTACGCTCGCTCGTGGAGGTGACGCCCAAGGGTCGCAAGAACCAACTCAGGTGGATATATTGAAATTTTAAAATACCATGAGCGTCAAAGAATATATTTACAGTAGTTTTATGTATATGTAGCTCCTCAGGGACGCGGGCTTTAAGGTCGGCAACGCGTTAGTGATACCTCTGGTTATAAAAAAGGTTAAATAACAGTAACAATAATGTTTAGAGCACAACATGAAGCAAGTAAATAAGGAAGGTATTTGATAAAGTTTATAGCCGAGTGCTGTTAAGAGACTCATCTAATTCCACTGTAAGATTGTTACATTAAAAAAAGTATTTACAGCTTTTGAACTTTGTCCCAATCACCGACAGCGGCTGCTTCAAGAATATCATCATTGAATCCCGAGAATCCGGGGTGACCTGAAACATTAAGATTCTAACTTAGAACATAGATATTATATGTAAATAAGTACCAAAGACAATTATTCTAGGTTGACTTTTTTTATTATTTTTTAACTAGACATAATATAACCTAGTGTTCAGAATGAAGATATCAATAATACGCCAGCTCATTGATTCGACGAGACCTGCGCCTACATTTGCTCACTTCACTCAATTCATACTTGCCGTTCTTTCAAATTTTAAACGATTTGATTAAAACGAATTTTTATACGAAAAATAAACAAGTAATTTTAAACGTACACCCCATAATTAACTCCATAAATAGAGAGAAATTACAGAAATAGAATACAAGAAAAAAATCTAAATGTTATTAAGTTTGTGTATACACATCATCTAATCCAAAGTACATTGTATGCATCACATCAATCACGCTTAAACGGTTAAAATGATTCTAATGACATAGAAATCTATTGTGTCTGTGTATTGTGTTATGTATGTGCAATAGTACATAGGATACTTTGCATAGGTAAAAACAAACAAATAAAAGAGTAATTGTGACATAAAAAAACCAAAGAGCCATCGAATGTTTACTATATTGACAAACCATGACTGAGTGTTGATTGGATAAACATGACGTTTTGTTGTTCGATCGTTCCGTAATATTTACCCTTATACAAAATATTTACGCATTTATACCCAAAAAGAACCTTAAAAAAAATTCACTTTTTTAAAATTTATATTTGTGTGCGTGTGCCTTTATATAATTATTAAAATGACATTTAAAGTAGATTTAATAATATCAAACGTTTTTGTTTGAAACGCTGCATTGCTATAAAAATATGTCTAAATATGCATATGAGTGTCTAGATCTTTTATTATTTATGATGTATTTGAAGTTAAAATAGAATTAGGTAAAATTCATTTCATACTAACGATAAAATTATAACCTTAACTTAAAGGTAAAAAGAAATATAATTTGCCTTATCAGTCTTTAGCGTTTCCGAACGATAAGTTAATTAATTAAGTTTAATAAGAGAAGAAAAAATTAAAATCAATTTAAGCATAGTTGTACTGATAAGTAATTTTGTTGTAAGTGTTACTTTTTGACGATTTTTTTTTAAATTCTGTATGCTAACTGTCTTCTTTCGATTCTTCATGCATATTTTCATTTTGTTTTGTAGTTAAAATGAAAGTGTAAAAGCAGTTTGCTAGACTTTAAAATATCGAAAATGGCAATAAAAATTTAAATTTCTCGTGCCACTCAATCGTCCAGGGTACTAACATAGAAAAAAGATAGAAACTAATTGTATTGTAACATTTTAAACTCTTCATTATGAAAAACCAGTTTATAGGCAAATCCTAAAAAAAACATGACACGAAACTGACACCAACAGTATGGAACATTAAAAAATCACACTTACAATGGAGTTTTTTTACTATACTGAAACATAATAATGTTAGTGTTGATTTGTGTACGTATAGCAACAAAATACATAAAAAAAAATTAATTATTCATTAGGGACCTCTTTAAATAATATGACAACTAAAACACTTTTTTAATTCTTTTTTTTTATAATGCACGAAGCAAGAAGTAGGTATGTTTTTTTATTAAACAAAAGTGGTCAACGATGAAGTGAATATGCAAATATACAGGTTTTAGTCAATATTTTGTTAATAATAGGTAATCACTGTCTCGATAAAGTTTTATGTGGGCATGTTTGTGGAATTCAAATACGCTTCTCTCAATTATATCTAAACAAATAAAAACAATTGGTTTTTTACAAAAGTAAAATAGGTTTTTATTGTATTAATAACAACCCTTGGCATTTCTACATCTTCATCGAATATTTTTGTCATGTATCGTGTTTATTTTAGATGCGCAATTTCCAAGTCCATAAAACTGTTTGAAATATGAGAGTATTGCGGGGTATTTATTTAATATTCTCGGATATTCGATATCTGCTCTAAAACCAAACCAATTAATGAACCATATTTGAAGGTATCGTATAATGTATGTACGTAACGAATGAGTAGCAATGTTTAAATTGACTTACCTTGGACAGAAACGGCTACTGCAAGTACTAACAATACAAGTTTGCTCATGATGCTAATTCTCATAACAGAATAAAGACAACAAAAAAAAATAGGTAAACGTTAGCTAAACTGTGACCGGAGTTGTCGGTTTGACTCGTGCTAATGTTATACGTGAAGCGATAACGAGGCTTATATCGTACGAGTAGGACTGGGTCAGACTGCGGGCGGATATAACGTGAGTGGGCTTATAAAAATAATATTCTCGTATAAATAACAATTTGAATAAATCAATAATTATCTGAAGATTCAAATCGTCATCAACGACACCGCATCCCAATATTCTATATGCATTTGTTTATGCCTAATGGGAAACAATGATTTAAAAAGACGCTAACGTCTTTTTGATACCCATAAGAGATAAAGTATTTTCTATAGTTAAATTATTAAACGTAGAAAAGGTAAGACTGTTTAAAAAAAAACAGAAAACCAACATCAATGATTAAAAAAATTGCCCGGGTGAATTTTCATAATTGATGAAATTGAAATAGGACCACCCTTGAGGTATCCCCTGTCAAACAAAAAAGAATCATCCAAATCGGTTCATAAACAAAGAAGTATGGCTGAATATCCATAAAAAAATATATGCGAATTGAGTTTCCCCTGTCTTTTTTTGTAGTCTGTTAACAAGAATTTGAGTTTCTGGAGTTTAGACAAAACCAAGACTATCTGTATTAAAGTTATTTAAATAATACTTTTGCCTAACCTTGGGTGGATACAGATACTTAAAGTTTATAATTGTTTAAATAAAATAAAGATAAAACTCAAACAAAGCGTGATAATAATGGGATAATAATTTAATTGTCTAATTTTCGTCATGATTTGTTAAATCAGCTACATTATAATTATTCAGTTTCTTTTTTGTATCAAAATCTGCGTCAGTGGCTATGATCGAGGAAGAAGGACTGGCTGGCTGTATAAAGTAAAATTTGTACTTTTTATTCATTTTTAAAAACAAGAAAACCAACTTTATTTATGTGGTGTATCTTCGAAGTTGAAGATCCAATGCTAATGAAATTAAAATGGGACCACTCTTGAGGTACCCCTGTCATAAAATAAAAAAGCATCCAAATCGGTTAATAAACAAAGAAATTATGACTGAACATCCATTAAAAAAATGCATTCGAATTAAGAACATAACCTCCGCTAGTTTTTGAAGTCAGTTGAAATAATCGGATTTGCGTTGTTGCACCTAACTGTCAACCTATCATCATTTCAACCTAAAAACACCATAATAAAAGTCTCTCAAACTTAAACAATATTGTAAATAAATAATTCTAAGGTCCAGTTACACAAGTCCTTAGTCCACTTAGAGGCTTTTTGATCTGACAGAATATTTGTGAATTATCTATATACAGTTTTTACTTAAAAATTGAGAGAAGATTTTTTGTTTTATACACCATAGTTTCATTTTCTCCTCTTGGTCTGATAGGAATATTTCCAGTCAATTTTTGTTTTCAAATAATTTCCCTAAAAACTTGTGTATTTGGACTTAGGTACTTCTGCAACTGGTTCCTCCAATAACTGTATTATTCTCATTGCTCATGCATATCGTAAATAATTATGATGTCCCTTCAGTTGGTATTTATTATAGCATTTAGTTGTCTATCAATAAAATTGCTTCTATACGATCCTTGAGATACTCATGGGATGAGATACTTGAGATACAATATTGCGTTTCATCTGAAGTAAATATTTGCGTTTATTGTTCTTTTGTAGGTACTTCAATATTCAGTTTGTATGATCTATAAACATAAATAATGGCTATTCACATATTTTGCGGACCACTACCTGCTCAGCAACCTCACCAGTAATTACTTTAGTTTTTTTTATATATTTTAATCTCGAGCGTTCACGGGTTTAATGTTTAGCATTCTTTTAGATTTATCGTGTCTACAATTGTTACAATAAGTTAAGCTACTGCATTGAGAGAGTCAATCCATTAAACAATCTCTCGAATAGGCCTATATACGTTAAGTTTACATCCTTTTTAATTATTAGCTGTGTGCCGATTTCCCATTAGCAACGTCTCAGGAACATCTCCTATTTTCAATCTCCTTAAGGGATAAATTTTCTACACTTACCGGATTAGGCTGTGCGTCGTCCGTCAGTAAGCTTTAATAATTTTATTAAGTAGGTTAATCCTTGAATTAGCTTTTGCGCAACTTTTAACCTATCTTCATATACGATTTCTTCTATTTCTTTTACTATTAGTAGAAAATCACAGGCTGATCTATTATTTACCTTTTATTACTCTAACTCTGAATATTGTTTTTGTATAGGGAACTCGTTTACAAGGAATCATTAATATGAATTTGTTATCTGTTTTCAATCACGTAAAGTGAACGTATTATGAATGGTTAGATGATTTTATATCTTATAATAAAGTTAAGCAAATTTACTGTTCCAGATACACTCTCATTAAAGTTGTTATGAATTGAAGAGACTTCCATAAATACAGCAGAAATATTTGTGAATAAGGAAGTAAATAATTTCATCTAGCCTTTTGTATAATATAATCGTTCGTAACTTATACCGCCATAAATATATTTCATAAAATCTTCGATACAGTATTATCGGTGGTAAATTAAATTGACATATTGTAATCGGCTAACTATAAAACAATTAGAACCATTTTACATATTATGCTAGTCTTCATTAGCTTTAAATTTACAATAGGTATTTCAAGCATGTTATATACAAATGTAATATAAAAGATAATGATTAATTTAATGTTTGTAGAAGGTAGCTTCACAAATTACTTGTGCGACATTAACCGACATACGACAACTCTTTATACCCGACTTCAGGTTATCTATTTCTTTATCTTTTTTTTTTATTTCCTAATTTTTTATTTTCAGAGCGTAATCATATTTTATGAAAAGATCTTCACGTATAATTTTTATGTAGCTATTAATTTTTTATAACGTAACTATAATCGAATGAGGAAAACTGTTTTTTTTTACGTTCTTAATTCTTCTCGTTATATACTTTAGTACTTACCCGCATCGTCTTTTAATACAGTACTTTTTTTCATTACACTCATTGTTTAGTTTCTTTCAATATCATTTGTCATAACATAAATTGAAATTAGTTTGCGACGGAGCACGCTAGCGTATGGACGCGCGCATCTCTGTGATTCTTATCGTGCGAGTATAACCGGTTTTTACCGGTGATTACGACTTCGGTCGCCCGGCCTCGTGAGCTGTGCGGTGCAACTATGCATTGTATTTATCTTTACCATGGACGATTTAACAAGTAAGGATTGTGAATTAGTTCAATCAAGGAGTAGTGAGATGAGGGACTGTGAAGACACAACATCATTACGAAATGAAGAAATAACAAATGAGGGTATAACGCGCAAAAAATAAGACAAGAGGGTGATTTTGATGAGTGGATAACGGTTACAAAGAGGGGGAAAACCATGACGAGACGTAATACTGAAAGTGACAACTTATCATTTAGTCCTGAAGAGTTAATTGACATATGTGTCACTTACAAAGAGATGTTACCCAAACAATTTGCTTTGGCTCGATTATTACGAGATAACAACATTTTGGGTATACACAGAATTAAATATATTAACCCGTATAAGATAATAATGTCATTTGAAGATGAGACCAAAGCGCAATTTTTTACTAATTGTAAGACCTTCTTAGATCTCGAATGCAGATGTCAGAAAACCACAGAAGTAGGCATTTCCTATGGTATTATTAAAAATATAGAACTGGATCTTACGCCGCAAGACATTTTAGACAACGTAACTTGTTCAGTCCAAGTGATTTCAGTAAAACGGCTTAGTCGACGAAACAGTGAAGATGAATCAAGTAATATGGAAGATAATGGCTTTTTGATCTGACAGAATATTTGTGAATTATCTATGTACAGTTTTTACTTAAAAATTGAGAAGATTTTTTGTTTTATACACCATAGTTTCATTTTCTCCTCTTGGTCTGATAGGAATATTTCCAGTCAATTTTTGTTTTCAAATAATTTCCCTAAAAACTTGTGTATTTGGACTTAGGTACTTCTGCAACTGGTTCCTCCAATAACTGTATTATTCTCATTGCTCATGCATATCGTAAATAATTATGATGCCCCTTCAGTTGGTATTTATTATAGCATTTAGTTGTCTATCAATAAAATTGCTTCTATACGATCCTTGAGATACTCATGGGATGAGATACTTGAGATACAATATTGCGTTTCATCTGAAGTAAATATTTGCGTTTATTGTTCTTTTGTAGGTACTTCAATATTCAGTTTGTATGATCTATAAACATAAATAATGGTTATTCACATATTTTGCGGACCACTACCTGCTCAGCAACATCACCAGTAATTACTTTAGTCTTTTTTATATATTTTAATCTCGAGCGTTCACGGGTTTAATGTTTAGCATTCTTTTAGATTTATCGTGTCTACAATTGTTACAATAAGTTAAGCTACTGCATTGAGAGAGTCAATCCATTAAACAATCTCTCGAATAGGCCTATATACGTTAAGTTTACATCCTTTTTAATTATTAGCTGTGTGCCGATTTCCCATTAGCAACGTCTCAGGAACATCTCCTATTTTCAATCTCCTTAAGGGATAAATTTTCTACACTTACCGGATTAGGCTGTGCGTCGTCCGTCAGTAAGCTTTAATAATTTTATTAAGTAGGTTAATCCTTGAATTAGCTTTTGCGCAACTTTTAACCTATCTTCATATACGATTTCTTCTATTTCTTTTACTATTAGTAGAAAATCACAGGCTGATCTATTATTTACCTTTTATTACTCTAACTCTGAATATTGTTTTTGTATAGGGAACTCGTTTACAAGGAATCATTAATATGAATTTGTTATCTGTTTTCAATCACGTAAAGTGAACGTATTATGAATGGTTAGATGATTTTATATCTTATAATAAAGTTAAGCAAATTTACTGTTCCAGATACACTCTCATTAAAGTTGTTATGAATTGAAGAGACTTCCATAAATACAGCAGAAATATTTGTGAATAAGGAAGTAAATAATTTCATCTAGCCTTTTGTATAATATAATCGTTCGTAACTTATACCGCCATAAATATATTTCATAAAATCTTCGATACAGTATTATCGGTGGTAAATTAAATTGACATATTGTAATCGGCTAACTATAAAACAATTAGAACCATTTTACATATTATGCTAGTCTTCATTAGCTTTAAATTTACAATAGGTATTTCAAGCATGTTATATACAAATGTAATATAAAAGATAATGATTAATTTAATGTTTGTAGAAGGTAGCTTCACAAATTACTTGTGCGACATTAACCGACATACGACAACTCTTTATACCCGACTTCAGGTTATCTATTTCTTTATCTTTTTTTTTTTTATTTCCTAATTTTTTATTTTCAGAGCGTAATCATATTTTATGAAAAGATCTTCACGTATAATTTTTATGTAGCTATTAATTTTTTATAACGTAACTATAATCGAATGAGGAAAACTGTTTTTTTTTACGTTCTTAATTCTTCTCATTATATACTTTAGTACTTACCCGCATCATCTTTTAATACAGTACTTTTTTTCATTACACTCATTGTTTAGTTTCTTTCAATATCATTTGTCATAACATAAATTGAAATTAGTTTGCGACGGAGCACGCTAGCGTATGGACGCGCGCATCTCTGTGATTCTTATCGTGCGAGTATAACCGGTTTTTACCGGTGATTACGACTTCGGTCGCCCGGCCTCGTGAGCTGTGCGGTGCAACTATGCATTGTATTTATCTTTACCATGGACGATTTAACAAGTAAGGATTGTGAATTAGTTCAATCAAGGAGTAGTGAGATGAGGGACTGTGAAGACACAACATCATTACGAAATGAAGAAATAACAAATGAGGGTATAACGCGCAAAAGAATAAGACAAGAGGGTGATTTTGATGAGTGGATAACGGTTACAAAGAGGGGGAAAACCATGACGAGACGTAATACTGAAAGTGACAACTTATCATTTAGTCCTGAAGAGTTAATTGACATATGTGTCACTTACAAAGAGATGTTACCCAAACAATTTGCTTTGGCTCGATTATTACGAGATAACAACATTTTGGGTATACACAGAATTAAATATATTAACCCGTATAAGATAATAATGTCATTTGAAGATGAGACCAAAGCGCAATTTTTTACTAATTGTAAGACCTTTTTAGATCTCGAATGCAGATGTCAGAAAACCACAGAAGTAGGCATTTCCTATGGTATTATTAAAAATATAGAACTGGATCTTTCGCCGCAAGACATTTTAGACAACGTAACTTGTTCAGTCCAAGTGATTTCAGTAAAACGGCTTAGTCGACGAAACAGTGAAGATGAATCAAGTAATATGGAAGATAATAATAAATGGGTGCCTTCTGAAACTATTAGACTTGGTTTTCAGGGTTCATCCCGCCCTGCTTATGTATACATAGATAAGCTGAGAGTAAAGGTAGAACCATTTGTTTTTAGCGTAACTTAGTGTTCTAAATGCTGGAGATTTGGCCATTTAGTAAAAGCTTGTTCATCAAGAAAAGTTTTGTGCCCGAAATGTGGTGGTAACCATTCAAATTGTGAAACAACTAAATTTAAATGTATAAATTGCTCTGGTAAACATTTGGCATTGGACAAGTTATGTCCAGTATTTTTAAAACAAAAGAAAATCCGTGAATTGATGTCAGAGTTCAACTGTACGTATAGAAAGGCTCTGCTATTATATGTTCCACCAAGCCCTTTGTACATCAACGATAGGATTACCAGTTATGATAACTATGTATTAGAAACCACAAATATTCAATTACTTCCCCAAGATATAGATCCTGGCCATTTACGACCAACTTTTGCGGAAAAAACGAAATCTTTAATAGTAGAAACTAAGGATAATGGAGTTCATAATAGAAGATCAGAAAATACATCAGGTCAGAAGAAGAAGGTGACACGTAATAAGAAAAATAACCAAGCGAAAATAATGGACTCTGACTCGAGTTCGGAGAGCACAAACTGTCATATTGATTATTCCATGGAAGACAAAAGTGACGAAGAACAATCATCTAAGAAACAGAAAAGAAGGAGGGCTTATACATTTATTCAATTGCTAAATAAAATTAAAGGTATTATATTTCAGGGAGGCTGCTTATCTGATAAAATTAAGTATATTATTGAAAATTGTATTGATTGGGTAAAATCTTTAATTGTAAATAATGTATCAGAATGGCCAATTTCTCAAAATTTTTAATTATGGATAATAAAGTTAATATAAATTTAAATGTTCTACAATGGAATTCTCAAAGTATTAGATTAAAAAAGACTGCTTTTGAACAACTTTTAATCCAAGAAAAAGTTCATATTGTAGTATTGAGTGAGACTTGGCTAGAACCTGGAAGCTTGTTTCATATAAAAGGTTATAATATTTTTAGATTAGACAGAAATGATTCGTATGGGGGTGTTGCTATTATTACACACAAATCAGTTAAAGCTCAGTTATGTACTACATTTAGCATAAATTCCGGCATTGAATTAATACACGTTAAAATATTAAATTGTCTGCATATTGAGAATGTAATTTCGATATATTGCCCTTCAACGATATACACATCACAGGTGGATTGGGATAATATATTTTCGATAGCCAGGAATAAGACATTGTTGTTGGGAGATTTTAACGGTCACCATAGCAATTGGTCTTATAAAACAGATCAAAGGGGATTACAATTATTTGATTCTATGATTGATCACAATTTTATTTCATTGAATACAAACAACACTCCTACGCGTATTCGATTGATAAATAGTACTTTACAAAAGTCATCCCCAGATATTTCTTTTATCTCCTGTGACATTGCATTGGAGTTTGTATGGAAAGTTACTAACAAAACACTAGGAAGCGATCATTTGCTTATAAAAATTTCTAGTTTTATGCGTCAATCACTAAAGATCATTAAGAGAAGAAATTTCAAAAAAAGTGATTGGTCATTATATTCGTCATATTTAGACAACGCTTTTGCTAATTTCCCAATTCTTGATGGAACTCAAGAATTATATAATTTATTTGAAAACATCTTAAAAAAAGCAGCAGATATTTCTATTCCCTTTGTCAAAGTTCCTCAAAATATAAGCAACAAATTTTCACCTAAACCTTTTTGGTCCCCAGAATTATCAAAATCTGTGGCAGAACGAAGATTAGCTCTCGCTCACTTTAGGCAAAACCCTACTCCACATAATCTGAATTTACTGCAGGAAAAAATCGCAAACTCTCAAAGATTAATTCGACGGGCAAAATCCTACGCTTGGCAAAATTTCTGTTCTTCAGTCGATGAATCTAGTTCTCCTAATGATTTGTGGCGTAAAATGAGATGGTTGAAAGGATATCCTGTAACTAAACGCTTCATAAATCGGGAAGCTGCAGATAAGTTATTGTGTGAATTATCTCCAGACTTTGTATGTCCTCCTAATCCAATTTTTTTGTCCCAAAATTCGGTTCTGGAATCCACAATATCCATGCAAGAACTTGAAAGTTGCATTAAATCGAAAGATACAGCGCCCGGTTGTGATGATATATCATTTTCAATGATTAAATATCTTCCTGAAGGAGGGAAACTAATGTTGTTATCCTTATATAACAAAATATATTCTGAAGGAATCATACCAGTTCAGTGGCGGAATATTAGAATAGTACCAATTCCAAAACCAAGTTTAGATCTCGCTCCTCTTTCGTTCCAGCCTATATCATTAATATCTTGCCTATGCAAAATTTTTCATTCAATCTTAAATAAAAGGTTAGAGTGGTATGTGGAGTCTACAGAATTATTTCCCGGGAACACTATCGGTTTTCGTAAAGGACGATCATGTTTGGATAATTTAAGTCAATTAGTAACTAAAGTACAAATAGGATTTTCAAAAAATATGGTTACTTTGGGATGTTTTCTGGATATTAAAAGTGCTTATAATAATATAGACATAACTACACTGGTTGAGACATTAGATTTTTTAGGGGTAGGTTCAAGAGTATGCATATATTTATGGAATTTTTTTAAAGAAAGATCGCTGAGTATTTTAGGCGATGGGTATTGCATGTCGAGGAAAACATGCCTAGGATTAGCTCAGGGTGACCCACTTTCTCCGTTATTGTTTAATATTGCAACATACAAAATATGTAAAAATATTAATAATGTCGAGATATCTCAATATGCAGATGATTTCGTCTTGTATATTTCTGATTCAGATATAGAGCGTGCACGCATCGAATTACAAATAGCTATAGATGGCATTAGTGAGATGTTGATGGGTTTGGGCCTTGAAGTTTCTCCTACAAAAAGCAATGTTTGTGTTTTAAAAAAAGAAAATGCGTTGTTAATTTTCTACTTAAAATTAATGATTCACCTTTACAATTTGTAGATACGGTAAAATATTTGGGAATGTCACTAGACCATGGTCTACGATGGAGTGTGCACATATTTTGTGAAATTATAAAGAAAGTTTCTAGATTTGTTAACCTCATAAAAGTGCTATCTGGTTCAAGTTGGGGCGTTCACCCTAAACATTTAAGAAAACTCTATATTTCTATAATACGAAGTAGGATGGACTATGCCAGTTTCCTATATGATAATAGTTGTATCTCTAATTTACTCAAACTAGATAGAGTGCAGAATCAAGCAATGAGAATCATAGGGGGTTTCTTGAGAAGCACCCCAATTCACGTCATGCATAGTGAGTTATGTTTGCCTCCACTGCACGTACGTAGAGCCTTTTTGGCTGGCAAATTTTGGTTAAAATCAAAGTCTTTCTCCAATAATACTACAATCTTTTTACTAGAAAACTTGAAACACATAATTCAATCTCGATACTGGACCCGTAAAAAAATTCCCCTGTTAATTACTATGCAAGACCTATTAAACATGAATGTC
Organism: Saturnia japonica; assembly: GCA_033032175.1. NCBI lineage: Eukaryota > Metazoa > Arthropoda > Insecta > Lepidoptera > Saturniidae > Saturnia > Saturnia japonica. The sequence goes on along the minus strand of CM065311.1, from coordinate 15,576,620 downwards.
ATTCATAACTCTAAAATGCTTGAAATGTTTTCACTTGAGACATGGATCAATAATATTAATGTATTAGACATAATTAAAATTAATATACCCTCGATTACTTTACCCAAACATCATTATTACCCTATACAATTGAAATATTTGTGTAATGAGTATATTCAACATCATTTTAATGACTTTTATAAGATTTATACCGACGGCTCTAAAAGAAATAATGGAAGCGGTGCCGCCATTTTTGATCCTTGTGTCAACAGCCATGTAAAAATAAGAATTGATTCTGATATATCAACAATGCATTTGGAGTTAATAGCAATTAATGAAGCCTTATCTTATATTGAATCTTTACAATGTCAAAAGTTTGTAATTTTGACGGATTCAAAAAGCGCTTTACAGCATGTGGCTCGGTACACCTCGTCCATACGAGTTATTCCGATTGCCTATTCGATATTAAAATCAATTTTTAAATTCCAATATAGTGGTAAAACAATAATACTTCAATGGATTCCGTCTCACATTGAATTAGATGGTAATGACCACGCTGATTTATTAGCTAACCAAGCTGCATATGACGGTATTCCTATACAGACCACTCCTGTTCATAGTGGTTACTTGTCTGAAGTGAAATCTTATTGTAAAGATATGTGGAAAGTGTACTTTGATAAGAGATCGCAAGAAAAAGGAATCTGGTATAAGACTATACAACCACAGCCTCATTTTGATTTTCCATGGATCGATCAAACAATGTTGAGTAGATCGGACTTAGTAGTAGCTCTCCGACTTCGCTCAGGGCATATTTCATCAAATAAGTTTTTACATTTAATAAGATAAGTAGCATCACCTAATTGCACGATATGTGGTGTGGTTGAGGATGTACATCACATTTTAGTGGAATGTGTTAAGTATGAAAATTGTAGAAATTTACTTAAAATGACGCGATTCATGGAGGTGGGTATTTGTAATTCGATGCTGTCGAACCCTCTGTCTCAGAGCGCGAAAATATTATATAGAATCGCAAAATTAGCTCATAAGAATTAATAATTACGTTTCAAATTTATTAGAAAATTGTATAATGTTTGTGAGGTATTCATGGGGCGTCATAGTCGCAATGCGACAAAGCCCATTAATAAAAAAAAAAAAAAAAAGAAAAAAAAAATTTAAATTATTTATATGTATTTTATATTTCACTTTCAGTTTTAGACTTCTGGCCTTATTTCAAATCAATTATCAACATTTATAACAATCTACTTTTTCAATGATTGGCAAAGGAACAAAATAAAAGTCATTCCATAGAGCGTGAAAAGCATTAAACCGTGATGTAAGAATTTATTTTCAGTACCATTTTCAGCTATACATAATTCGTTTATTCATAAATATCTCACTTACACATAGATATATTCTACAATGTAAATATTTGTGTTAAAAATGATTTCATCTCTGGCATTCCGGATGTAGTTTCTTCAACAAAACAACTTAAACTTAAGCGTGCCTATACATTCATCCCTATATACACTTAACATCAGTTCATTTAATTTGCTAATTAATGGGTTTCTTTCATTTAATTTAGTTAAACATTCCATCACTGGATAAGCTCCTTTTCCCAGAGGAAGGCATGGACTTAATTATATGTCGCTTGTCAAGTTACTGTTGGTAATTTCAATACACCGACGACAATATTACACGGGGATACTAGAAGTAGGTATGTTACACAGACAAAGATGCCCTCACTGTCTATCTATCGTATTACTAATTGAATTTACTAAATAAAGACTAATTTAAAAAAAATGCTTGGCTCAAGCCGAGATTTGAACTTTGTAGACATTAAATTGATATGTCACTAGTTTTAACAATTCATCTGTAACGATATTTTAAAACTACTGTATTAGGTAATGCGTATTCAAGCCCAAAATGTATCATTAGCAAATGTATTTTAACTTCGTTGCCATTGAATGAATAGAAAAGAACTGTAAACCCATAAAAACGATTGCGATATTATAGCGTCATTTGCATACGCTTGGTTTTTATAGCTTTATATAAAACTAGCGGTGTGCCTGCGGCTCCGCACGCGTTTGTTACCACGCAGTAGTTATTTACATCCCGTAATTTAATTTAAGTCATATTGTTGACAATTCATATTCCGTATCAATTGAGGAATGGTGTATGTATTTCCCGTGTACAATTTTCATCATAATCGGTTGAAAATTATTATTCTGTTCTACGATTTCTAATTAATTATTAACGATAAGTTTTTTTTTAATTTTTGTTACGATTTCTAAAAGTAATGTTCAAATTTCTTATACCCTATCAATTGACCAATGACATCCGCATCCCGTCTACAAAAGTTCATAAGAATCAGACAAGCCTTCTTTGGGCTAAATTCGGACCTATAAACAGACAGACATAATTTTTTTTAATGGCATATTTCTGATCAGTGTCGTTTATAAGAAGAAATTTTGGAAAAATATTAAATGTGCAGACAGAACTACGGGTTTATTAATAAAGATAAGTTGTATATAGTTTCTACACATATCTACCTAACATGCCCGACCTTATTTCAGGGTTTCCTATTATTTAAACAGTTAAATTCACCAATAATCTACGAATATTTTCCCTATCAAACTAATGTAGCTTCATTTAAAAGGTGTTTACATAAATAAAATATTCTGGCTTATGAGAATTCAACTCAATTCTCATACAGACACAGACACACACACACACACACACACAGATCGTCTTCTTCTTATCTACGTGTCCTTATCTCATACTAATCAGGATCTTAATAAATTGGTCTTAAGGTTTAGTCTAGGTTTACGAAAACAAATGAAAATGGAATTGTTTGTCAGCTGAAGACAATGATAATATTAGCGTGGCTTTTGTTCGGTCTGCCTGTAAATGAGTTATGTATATGATTCCAATACTTCATATTCGTATAAGAATGATATTTGTTTTTATCTGTAAAGATGATACAATCCGACATTTAATTCAAGTTCATAGTGACTACGTACGATACGTCACATTTCATGGCGAGTTTTTATTTACCCAATTTATTAGTGGCTTGCACCAAAATATTTACAAACCAGTCTGACAAAGACGACTGCTTAGAAATAGTCACTAATAAGTATTAAATAAAAATGCTTTGAGTTTCTTCTTTTTTTTATTCTGCTATATTTTATAATATTATTTGCGTTACTGCCTGAAAGCCTCCATTTACAGAGTATGATTAATTGCCGCACTTAGTGTAATCTAATCCTAAACAGATAACAATATTACATTTACAAGCACGAGTGTAGGTGTGGACAGAGGATAATAAAGCTTTACACATACCGTGTGTTCATCGTTCCCTTATTTTACGTCATTCTTTTCATTTGTAATAGATTTTGTATTTTGGATCAGAGAACCTAGTATTTCATCCACCATAAAACATAGTTTGAAAGTTCACGTGTAAAAATTCCTGGGGACCTAGTCAAGTTACCTTTCTGCAAACGTTAACGCTAAGAGAAAACGAAAGAAAAAAATGGAACGGAATGGAATTGGGTATCAATGTACAAACCACGTAGATTAGACAATTCCATATTTTTTTATTATTTTCTAGTATCATTAACGTTTGTAGAAAGGTAAATAACTTGGCTAGGTTTTTTTTTTTTTTTTTTTTTTTTTTTTTTTTTTTTTTTTTTTTTTTTTAACTGACTACACTGTTAGCCTTAGGGGCCCTAAAGCCGCTGCGGCTTGTACAGCTTCACCGGACTTGGGGGCGAGCGCAGAGGGCACTCAGCCGCGAAAGTTTTGTGGACGACTCGCACGAGGGTGCCAAAGTGGCCGGACCTCGGCTCGGGCGGTCGTCGCGTTCGCAAATAGGTCGCGATCTATTCGAATCCCTACACCTACGATTCGAGCTAACTAAATATACACATAGGCACGTTCCCTTTCTCCTGGGAGGAAGGAAGGAACCGTGCGTATGTGTATTCAGTAATCGGAATGTTTCTACACTAACTAGCGCTAACTAACTAGCGTAAAAACGAAAAAACAAAGGTCCCTCACAGAACCTATGTACCTGTGTGGTGTGCACGTGTGTATGTTCATACGTGTGTAGTGTTGTATGTAGGTAGCTAAGTGATGCACGTACAGTGTCACTTGTATCGCGCGGGCGGTTGCCTGACCCAAGGGTTTCACACCGAGGAACGGACCTAGGCTTGGGTTACCGCTAGAGAGGGTGGACGTGACGGGTGTGCTGGAGCGAAATTGACCGCCTGCCCTCTGCGGAGAGAACGGTGGTTACGCGGGCGTGGGCGCTGGCACGCTCTGTTTGGAGAGACGGATGTGTAATATTTATTCGAATTTTCGATGTGATCGTCGGGATCAATAAAAATATTGCGCGGCCGGCGTTTGCACCGGATGTCCGTGGGTGCCGGAACATAAGTGGCGGCTGTTTTTATTAACGGACCTTGGCTAGGCCCCCTGTTTTCCTTTTATCTCCGGTGTTCGAATATTTCGCCAAAAAACGCGGCAGCTTCAGGATGTTACTTGCAACCTCAAATTTAGTGTTAAAGCAGAATCTGCATCTTCGTATCATCTACGTGATTCTGAGTATTAATATTGGTGATAATTTAAAAAAAAGCTTTATTATGAAAATTTACGAATAATTAAAACTTTCATGGAAAGCTCAAAAATGATAAAAAATAAAAAATAATTATATCATGGTATTTATATGCACGAGACGGGGAAAAAAATCATCAAAACGTTAAGACTCCTTAGGACTTTTTTCATCTTTTAGTATTACTTTATTCAACAATAATTTATCTTAAACAAAACACTAAATATGTGAGAAATGTGACAGAACGTCATTATTCACAACTGGTATTTGTTAAGTAATTTGTTGTTTTGTTCGTTGATATCGGTCAATGATATTTATTAAAAATGCATTTGATTGTGTTGACCACTAATTTATTATTAATCGTTTTAGATGACATTTTTGAAGATGATTTTAATGCTTTTGTTTACTTGATCATTTATGTTAAACACTGTATTGTTTATTTAATTTGTTGACTTCAATTATAGTTTTTTTAGAAAGCAACAAATCGGCAATCAAGCTTACGGCCTGCCTGACGGTAAGCGGCTACCGTAGCCTATGGACGCTTGTTAGCGTTAGCGCGTTACTTGAATCCCCCTACCCCAAAGAGCTCTGGAAGCCCTGCTCATCGCAGGAACACAGCACTAGGTTATTTGGCTGCGATTTTTTATTGGGTGGAGATATTCCACCATTCGAACTGCCCCAAGTAGAGGTAAATATAAAAAAAACATTCTCTGTGACCTCTCTGTCATGAATTGTAAATGAGACACATTTTTACCAGACTCCAAAAAAGGAGATTTATGTTTTTCAAGCGTATATATATGTCTATTTCTTTGACAAGCTCTGTAGCCCAAACGGCTTGATGGATTTTAGCATACGAGGTGTCGTTGGATTCGTCTCAATAGCGGGAGTGACACAGGCTATATAATATTTAAGTACGACCTCTGGGAATCAAATGAAAAGCAAAATAAGAAAAAAAACATTTTTTACTCCAGTGGTTTTTGTTGCAGTCGGGTTTTTTGTTTCATTCTTAATAATTTAGCTTGTTTATTATAAAAATAACAAAATTATAATATAGTTCATAGTCTTGTATTCTTTACATGCATGAGACGAGACAAATTCTGAATGTTGAATAAGAGTTTACTTCCTAAAATGTGCCTAACGGATGGCTCCGCCGGTACTCATTCAGTTCAGGAATTTACACTAAAAAGTATTGTTTCTATAACAAAAGATTGTACGAAGGCTATGAATATTTACCGTCGCATTCAGAAACTAAAAAAAATTGCTTATTCTCCATCTCCGTACAAAAAAAGGATGTACGCGTATTAGAAGGGGCTTCTTAGTTCTTTCAATAGTTACACACACTATTATGTGATGTATAGCATCGACTGTCTTCAGCACAATAAAATGAGAGGCTTAGTAACTTCATAGTGCACACTTTTTGTAACAATGTGCGCGCCTCGTCTAAATCCTTCATATATTTTTATAACGCGCCTAAAGTAGTATATCTTGTAAAAATGGACGATTTAAAATTTGTACTAAAATATATCCGATTTAACACAGCAAATAGATACGTTATTGGGAACGTTCATAAGAGAAAACTTTCAAAGATATAAATTTTCTTTATCTGATAATAATACTATCATTGGCGTAGCAAGCGAATTTTTATAGGGCACCTAGCCAGTTGATCAACCACTATAAGCCAATTTTTTTCTCAATATGAAAAGAAGAAAATCTATAAGTATATTCCTTCAATACTGTCAATTTTTCTAGGGTGGGTAATAAATTTTGTAGGGTGGACAGTTCCCACCCTGCCCTTAACTACGCCCATGAACATTATTTAAAAACTTCTTTAGGTGCGACTTTTTTTTAGCTGATTTTTTTTAAAACTAAAATAACATTTCATGAATCTATACTCTTTTTTGCTATATTTTTTTTACTAAACCACAATCAAAAAAATCTTTATTTAATTTAGGTCCTAAGAAGGGACTTATGAACGACAAAACACTACAGCCGGTTCGGAAACTATTCTAGACATCGAGAAGAACCGGTAAGAAACTCGATCGGGCTTATCTTTTTTTTGTAACTATTTAAAATTTTTAATATAAAACAAAAAAATATAATTTAGTGGTTGTGCAGAGAGGGAGTCACTTCCAGACATCATTATCATTCACATAATGACCCACCCTATAATAACCTTTTGACAGTAAAACCCCCTTGATATGGTCCTTGAACTTGTTGTCCTGTAAATCAAGTAATATGCTTCGGGATCTTATTATAAAATCTGATACTATTACCTAAAAAACTTTTATTGGATCTACTTAGTCTAAAAGACGGTACGAATATAATTCAGTACTAATCATTATATTACCAAATTAAATATTTATAATAAATTACAAATAATAAAAAGTGTAACCTTTGCGCGTCTTTGAAGTAAAACTATTTTGCGTAATAAAATTGTCATAAAGGTTACACGTACATTTTTTTATGAAATCAAATTTTTTATTTATTCATACTTTTTCTTCTTTTTTTAACTGCTTCATTACCCAAGTGATCGTAAGGGCGATTGCTATGCTCAAGGTTCTGGGTTCGATTGCCCAGGTCGAGCAAAGTGTTATTGGGTTTTTCTATAGAAAACCAGCAACCATTCTCAGTAACAGCTCTGAGTATAGCTCGCCCCCTATTATATGAGACCTAAAAACATAACCGGGGAACATCAGTGCACCTCTGCCTAACGCTTCAGGGACACAGGCGTGATGGTATGTTATGTATTTTATCTTTTTAATATATTTTACAACGCACATCAAAAGCAATTAAATTTGAATCATTTTGTTCACGTTACATATTTAATTAACATTTACAAAGTCACGCTTGTTATGCTGATAGTATCTATAATTACCTACAACCGAACAAATCAATAACTTTATTTGTTCGGTTCTAGAAATCCCTAATTAATTAATTAATAATCTAACATCACATTTTTTTTCTACATTATTCGAAATTACCACTAGTTTTTTTAATTATTATATGTTTATTGTTGTGGCCATAATCTCATCTGATCTTAAGTGACAGTGTAACCCAACAAGATGGTAGCACGCAAAGCTTAGTGGAAGACTGAGTTTCAAATACAGCTGCCGGAACACACCTATTGGTGTTTGGCGACAGATTTTCAACTTGAGGGTGGTAGACAGCCGGGCGAGCATTAGAAAAAGCCCTACCTCCATGCTAAGGTCGGTTTAAGGTAGTTTACATAATTTCTGATAATTTAGCAGATAATATCAAGTTATGTGATGGATTTTTTTGAGTTTCGTTGTAGCTCAGAGAATAACGAAACCACGATTCACAAAGCTGGCACTGGTTTAGATCCCTGTCTACACGTCTAGGTTTCTACGTCTACGAATTTATTGTATAGTATTCTTAAGCGATATGGTCTGATTCGATTTTGTCAAAGATCAGCACAATGTTAATATTAGAAATAGAGATAAATTAGTCGTACCGTGTTTTAGACTTGGTAAGACTAATTAATAAAAGTTTTTAGGTAATAATGTTAGGTTCTTTAATAAGATTCCGATGCACATAACTGATTTGCCGGACAACAGGTTCAAGGACCAGGTCTATAATTATCAGAACTGGATCATATAAATAAATAACTGGTCATAGTGTTTGTATTCGGGCGCTTAAATGGCGCTTTTTCTTACCCCCTTATTCCACTTAGGTAAGATCGGCACAACATGTTTCATTCTTTCACTCTACACTATCAACTATCAGCATTCATATCTTTTATACACATATAATTCCTCACATAATCCACACATACCTTCTTTGGTCTTCAGTTACTCCAATATCCATTCACCTTCATAATTAACATTCTTCTAGTTATATGACTTTCATCCCTCCTCTCCCTATTCCACACTAGTCTATACCTCAACGTCTCAACCCCTCAAATTCTCTATGACTGGTGCTTTTTTAGGACTTACTATCATATACTAATTTCTGATCTTATCCATTCTAGTTACATCACTCATTCATCATAACATTTGCATCTCTGCCATTTGTAATTTTCTTTTATCCATCTCTTTCATTACCCAGCACTCGGATTCATACATCAAGACAGGTCTTATAATGATTTTATACTCTTTTCCATTAAGTTTCGGGGGTATTCAAGAACCACATGTTATCCCCGAGACCTGTCGCTAATTCACTCACCCTGCATTTATTCTATTTTTTACGTCCTGGCCAATTTCACCGTGTTTTGGGATTAATGAATCGAGGTACTAAAATTCGGAGCATGCTAGTAGGGATATGCTCTATGAGAGAAACTGGATAGACCACCGAAGTTGCAAAACAAATTTTCAGTTTTGTTCTACTAATAATTTTCAATCCAGTTCTGATAATTATTTTACACATCAATAAAACATAATATAGGAAAAATATTCAACACCGACTAATAGCTGTAATTTTATCTCTAAAGGTAGGTATATAGTGAGATGATATATTATTATCCTTTGTATTTAATTAAGGTCAAAAAGCTATTTATTCCCTTGATTGATCTCATCTATTATTGGAGCGATTCGTTTTCGGACGCCCTCTGTGTACGTTCCAAATGACGTATGAACTTGTTATATTGTAATTTTTAGTTGATCTTTTTATATTATGGGAAAGACATGTTTTGTGTTGGTGTGTACCAAACTTCTGGTAAAATACTAACTGTCATTATCCCAAAAGTCCCTAATCCCAAAGTTCATAAAAATCTCTGTATAGGGTATATATAGAATCACCCAAAACTTACGCGACTTTTGGGACCAAGAGTTAATTATTGTTAAGACATATTAAATTTTGCACAGAAATACAAATAAATATTGGTAATAAAAGTTTCATTTGTACCAGAGACTAAAGAAAACAACAAACAAATATTATATAATTCTAGTACAAAATATAATATTTAGTATGTATGTGTTGAGAAAATAGAAAAACTTAAATCGGAGTTATTTTTACATAGGTTTCCTAAAATTTAACAGTCGTTTGATGGTTAGAAGATTTTTTCTCTTGCGCAAAATATTCCCTTACTGCATTAATACGTTTATATTCCCTGTTTTTACCTAAATTCGCCATTTTTAATCGATCTTAGGCCGTCCATTATGTATGTAACCTTTATTTGATCTAAAGCGGAAAGGTTAAAAATCTCGTAACTACGAATTAATGTATACCTGTCGGAGTATTATGTAACTTTAAAAAATATATCTGTATTACTCTTAAAATCATATAGTATTTTCACGTAAGGAAATAGATGCATTTTAATTATAGGTGTATAGTGAAAAACTGTAGTTTATCTCGTACGGGTTTTACCAGTTATTTGACGTTTGATATGAGTTACCAAAAATAAAGTGTACTCTTTAAATTTGCAGTCCGATATGATCACGACGACGCTAGTTATTGACGTTGCTGAATGAAAGGATAAGCTGATTTGTTTTTTGTTAATACGGATTAGTTATTGCTCATTTATCTTGGTTTCTTTTATATCAATACCGAGAAGTCTGTTTTTTGGACTATATTACGCATCGTTTTTTTAAATATGATATAATACAGGGAGTTTATTAATACGTTGATATAAAATGTACAAGGGATATCAGAGGATACTTGTATATCACAGGAAGTATGAGAATATCACCAGACAGAGAGAAGTTGAAGGGTAATAAGTTAGCGTGGTATGGAATTGTTTTGGGCAGGTATGAAAGTAATATAAAACAACTAGCTGTGCCTTCGGCTCCGGTTCCGTACGGCTAAGCCTTTACGGCATTTAAGTTACGGAACAATAACGAATTTGTTGACGAATTGAATGTATGTTCTTCAATTCATATAAAAAAATAATTATTTCTTATAATGGGATTTCTAACTTGATGAGTTTTAATTGTCAATAAATATTTACTTTATATATTATACATTTTTTAAGTTATTATATTTATAACGTCAATAAATGTTAACGTTAATTTGTAATTAAAGGAGTCAATTTTTTTGATCGTAATTTATTGACGATTAATACATATCAAGTTCTTTTTTCTTTTTCGTTAGCGTTGACGATTGTAGAAAGGTAACTTGGCTAGACCCTCAGCGCTTTTATCGGTGATAACGACTACACAGAACGTAGTTTCCGCCGAACTTGTCTACCTTTTCTCATTTATGTTTTTGTAGGGTAGGCTATTTAAATGGCTGCGTTGAAGGCGAGGCAAAGAGGTGGTCGATTTGATTTAACACGGAGGTAATCGTGGGTCACAGCCATTGAGGTACTATGTACTAAAGAAGACGCCTTAACCATATTGTATGAAACAAATGTTGGAGTGCATGCACTCGTTATCACAGTCTGTGTCGGGCACTTGTTGCGATAACACGTTTGAGTGATAAATTTTATTTCATAAAGAATGTGCCTTCATGTGCACTGATATAATGTTTAAACAACTCGAGAAACACAAGTAAAAGTCAAGGAGTGACATTTTATCAATAAGTTCAATGTATTAATGCGCGCGTGCCCCGCGCCCCGCGCCCCTCAGTATCAAGTGCAGCACAATTTTTGTTAGTAATAACTGCTCTAGTACGTAATACTCAATGGGCACAGCTAGTAACGTATAAAAAAAAAAATATATTAAAAAATAACGTACACCAGATTCAAATGATATAAATATTTAATAATATGTAGTAATAACAATTAAATATAAAGCCTCTAACATAATTGTATGCCTGTTAGTTTGATTATTTTACAAGTTTCAATTGATGAATATAAATTAGTAATCGTGTATTCAATCGTATTTAAACGTTTTCAAGCCTCATTATTGATTGACAAACCCGTAATAATTGAAAAATTTTACTTTCTGAAAGAAGTTTCATAGACCTTTCCGTTTTTATTTACAATAAGTCGTCCCTGACTAACTGTGCCTCCTTCCCCGTTATTTCTTGTTGAAGTAGAAACAGCCATGCTGCTCATTTGGGCTCCGTCTTCTGGTTGCATTGATCTAACCGCCTCGAAGTTGTTCTAGAAGTTTAATGAAAGCATATTATGAATATATTATACATAAAAATCTTATGTGTCTGTTAGTGATCGTGTAAGTTTTAGCTACGTTAGGTTCCGAAAGGTCACGCTGTGGTCGGGCCATTAACTACTAAAAGGAAAAGAACAAAATCTTCCGGATCAACTAGTTCTATAAAGAATCTTAGTGTAAAAAATAAAAAAAAACTTTGGGTTTATTTTATTTCCCGGACCCAATTTTCTCTTGGAGTGTGAACATTTTTAAGCATCGTTATTATTTTCATTAGTAAAATGTGAGCATTTTTCTTTTGTGACGAGTCATTTAAATGTGAAACTTTTAAAGATAATGCTTTACATAATATGTCCATTAAATCATGTATAGGTACATTATTATTTTTTTATTTTGCTTGGTGTTAGGATACGGCAATTGTGTTCGATAGTATCGCGATTCCCATACCCGCACCCGCCAAAAGGACAGCTTAGGAGTATCGAGCTCCGAGATCAGCTTGTGTATGAAGTAATAAAGCGGTACGTAGGGCAGGAGTAGGGAATTTGTACCAAACTGGTCCACGTCCACCGTGCACATGAAAAAGTGACTTTCTTTTAGTTTGTCGCGTTTTCGGATCAGCTATAACCGGTGCCGATTTCTCGGTAGTTGACGAAGTCACTTTGCCGTGACACCATTAAAAAAATCTGTTCACCACAGAAAGATTGTCAAAGTTTTATATATATTATTTGTAGAGGCATAAATGTATATCCCTGCTTACCATACAAGTTTGTAAGTTGAATTTAAAACAGAAACCAAAAATATTTTAATTCAATTTAGGTTCTAAGAAGGCACCCATGAATGTCAAAGAGCGCGATTTTGGACGTTGCACCGATTCTAATAAAATGTAAAATTAATATTAGGTACCTACTCTAGAATGAATACCGACTAAAATACGATTATAACTTCGCAATATAATTTTATATTACGACGATATGTATTCATTTAATAAAGGTAGTGCCAACTGCGCGCAAATTACACATTATTTATTTTAATATCAAACCCAAATCTAATTCAGATATGCGAAACTTTTCAGGCGCCACTAAATTCACAACCGTCTATACTAATTTATAAAGCTCAAAGAGATCGTTGTTTTTTAACGCGCTAATCTCTGGAACTACTAGTCAGATTTGAAAAAAATATTTTAACTTTTGATAGATTATTTATTGTGGAAGGTTATAGGCTATAGAACTTCACTCTACATCCCTAAGGAGTGGAGCGGTAACCATGATCTGACAAGCCTTAAGAAATTACGGGATTTGAGAACACAATAAGTTACACGGATACTTTGGAGACGTTTGTCGCGTCGTGGTGGAAAGTTGATCAAATAAATACACGAATGAACCGCAAACTACAAACGGCTTGTATAAAATAATTTTAATCTAAGATCACAGCATAATGAAGTAGATTATCATAGCTTCAAGAGTCAGTTGACATTACAAATATTATTATATTTACAGTTTGTATACTTACCGACACGCGTTTGTGATTGACCGGAGCGCTGAAAAAATTATTATAAATAATTAATACAAATAAAACGCAAAATGCTATATCATTGCATATCCTAATTATTCTGTAGATAAGTAAAAACTATCAAGTAACGATTAAAAAAAAGTAGTAGATGGCGTGCGTAACGCGCGCGCAGAGAGTTTCAAACAGTATATGAAAACCATTACATGTGAAGTATTCGTTATAACAAAGACACAGGATTGTCTTGAGTATTTTGCTACATTAAACTAATAGTGTGTACGGTCGTCAGAAATGAAGGTAATAAAAAATAAATAAAATATTATTTAGTCCAATCCAGTTAGTCCAATTCATATAGAACACGTCGATGTAAGTTTTGGATAGATATATGTACCATGAAAAATAACTAAAAACCATTGAATTACTGAACGCGCGCCTATTTCGCGAGACGTGCAATATTTGCAATTTGGCGGCCGCCTGAGGTAAGGTTATAATACAACATATTATATTTATTAATTATACAACAGGCCGCACACGATGCTCTTCTGCTCAAATCTCGATACTCTCATGCACTCACAACCTCTTTGCGTAATAGAAAGAGACAGATAGAGAAAGCATATCATAACATCAAGTGTGACTATTCAAAAAAGTACAACTCCTAACGCACGTTCATAGGTACAAGTATCCGTTTTTTTTTAATATAAATTCAGCCTTCATCAGTCAACTATAATGACCAAGTCGAATAATCGCTTTTAATCGCAATAATTGCTTGAGATAAATGATTTAACAAACTTCAATCAAGTAATCTCGTAATTTTCCTTGTTACAAGTGACAGGACTACTTTTAATTAATCAATTACTGTGTTGTCTCTCTGTAAGTTAATAACTGTTCTAGTTCATGGCCGAGGAACAAGATGAACGTAATTTTTCTTTTCTTTATCCTTAGTAAAATGACAGCATAGTAACTGATGATAGGTAGAAAGAAAGAAATACGGGAACACACTTTCATAGACGGCTATTTAATTCCAAACTAAACCTGCCTGTATTAGGTTAACGAAACAGCTGTTAGTTATACTACACATTTATTTAACACACAACTGACGATCATTATGCTCATCACGCAAAATTAAAATCATGAGCTGCGACCCCTTAGCTCAAAACTGCGCCACAAGTCCTGCATCTTCTCGACTCCTTTAAAATACCCTGTATCATATAAGAAAGAAGAAAATACGCTGGCTTGGATTCGTTTCGACAGCAAACAGATAACGGTTCTACAAATCGATTGCTCTTTACGGTACCTCTTTTAGGTACGTGATTATAAGTAAAAATAAGCACTGAGAGATGATAAAGTGGCCGTATTCGTTCAAGCAAAATATTCAAACAATCGTCGTCAATTCAACGGCAATATCAAACACATCAATATTAATAGATACTTTTTGACAATCAACAAGCAAGACGCCGAAAGGAACCAATATAATATGCAAAATGTAATACTTACAACTTATTATTTTGATTATACTCGTACGGTACGAAGTTCGCTGGAATAATAAATAAAAATTAAAAAGTTGAATACGATGCGACTGTATCCTAATTAGCAAAATTACTGCGAGGAGAGGATGCAAAAGAAAATCTTATTTTAAAAGTAGCAACATTAGTTATATTCAGAATTTTAGCAAATAATTATTATAGTTGAAAATTACAGCGTCACATTTCCAGTATTTATTCATTACTGAATACTAGAGCTTCCACCAAGGGTCCAGTTTTTAATGTATTCATTTGGTTCTAGCCTTTTACCAAATACTAACACAACTACCAGATTGTAAATAGATGGCGACTCCTACATGTTAGTTGAATATATTACGAATCCCATCGAAGAAATTACATATTTAATGAAAGAGTTTTCAATCAATATATAATTTAATTTTTAACTATTTCTCTATCTTTCGTCAATAGCGGAGAACATAAGAAAAGGTGCTTGAATCATTATTCGATGAAGAATTAAGGAAGATATGGCGTTGCCAGAAAAACACCTTTGAAAAATAATTTATAAAGACGGTTATAGATTCTAATGTACCTTGGAAGTGCCCAACATAACGTTTGTCTGTTATTACTGAAATTAATTAAAAATGAATCCAAAAGTAATCCAAACCTTCGATCACGTAAAACGCTGCTGCCATCACAACTAAGATCACCATCTTAGACATATTGGACGAGTTAAGTATTCGAAAATCAAAAACGAACTGATTTTTGCAGTACTGTGCATTCGAATACAATGTTTGCTAATTTATACTATCAGATCTCCTTGAAACGGCCGTTTTTCAGAAATATGCACATTTGCATAATAAAGTTTTAGAGGAGGTAGGGTTAGTTGACCATAGAATAAAGTAATATATTCTTATGAAATGGAAGTAGATAGAATCTATTGTATTATTATGTTCAAATACTCCAGGAAGAAGTACTTTTAACAGGGTGGAACGACGAATGGCGCATCTTAGCCGTGAACTTACTGGTGTTGTATTAAAGCATGACAATTTCGGATTCACATCTCGATTCCAGTAATCGAACTACTTACTTGAAGTTAGAAAAACGAATCTTTGAGAGTTCAGGCATTGTGCTGGCTAATATTTGGAGTCAAATGGTGATTAATGATTTTTCTGTGGTTGCCAATGCATTGCGCCAACAGATACTAGACTGGATATCGAACAGGCTAAGGTATTGAAAAATGATGCGATTTGGTACGCACATCATGTACGTGAATCACAATATTTATTAGAAATAGTAAAATGCGAGGATGCTTTATGTTCACGACCAGTGCGATGATTTGGCCTTTGGCGACTATTATGAGAAGGGTTTTTACCACCACCTGTTTTGATGAAACAGTAGTCTAACGGGTATGTAACCATAGAAAGCGAAGTAAAATTCGCTCCACTGTTACTTCTTCTATCTTTGGATCTCCGAGCTTCATCATATTTGAAGCAAGTTCCGTATGATAGCTATTACCCCAGTGTCGAGGAAAACTTATTTAAGCTATCGTATGGCATCTGTGGTCTTAATTTTGCATCATACAAGGCCACTAACCTACACAAGAAATCACATAAAATGCAAGAAGAAGTATTGCCCATCGCGAAGATTCGCCCTCAAAGAATTGCTGGTAGACGTGCCAGAGAAATTCTTTGTTTGAATGATGACTATGAATCTTTATGGTTAGATGAAGAAAATTTTGACACAATAAATTTTTCTGATGTTAACTGTCCAAATGAGAACATGTGACTACTATGTTAGTTATAAATGATATAAAGATATGGGTACCGAAGTCCATGGACTCAAGATGATTAAGTTTTTATCTTTCAATAATATAATATAGTTATTTTTTTATGTTTTATTAATTTTCATGTCTATGTATGATTTGATGTTGATTTTATTTAAAAAAGAATTTAAATGGAAATAAAAATAATATCTAAATGTAAAATTGCAAAATATGTCACATCACACTAGGTAGGGAGGGGTGTCACAAATATGACCAGCTGTGACAAGGACGGAGGAGGGGTCAAAAAATCATGAAATTCGTGTGACGTAATTTATTGGGCAAAAGCCTTTTCCAGAGAGAATGCTCGAGCTAATATCCAAGGTCATATTGCATGGCATACGGCAAATACTACCTAATATTTTCCAATACATGGTAGTAAATATCTTAGATTTTTAGTTTCCTGGCTATGTTTTTCATTACCATCAGTCGATGTTATTAAATTAAATTGAAATAACTACATCATGCACCATATTCGGATACATTCGTTAGTACATATTAAGACGCGAACATTAGATCGGTATTCCATCAATTTAGCCATTCGAAAACCACGGTGTGTTTCTTTTAATACTACAATAATTTTGTTTTGAATGTAACCTTTCCTACTCTGAACTGTGGTCACAACTATATAAAAATAAGTTAAATTTGTAAAATGATCAAATAAAAAAATTTTGAGTATAGGCAAATGTGTCTCGAATTATCCGCGTCTACTTTCCCACTTCTCAGTAAATCTTTTCAAAATTCACTTTACGCTCATTAGTTCTTTTTCTTCACAAACAATATATAGTATTAAGTGATTTTAACATAAATGACTACATATCAACGGAACAATACATTTCAGAAATGAAGTCATTTATTGACTAGTGTATTGAATGTGCTGAGTACGTAATTAGGTAATTGATGATTTTTCTTTTGTTGCTTTTAAGTACCCGCATAATGTTTAACATTTTGTAACAAAGAAAATGTACATGTGCCTTTTATATGGTGTTTTTTTTCAGCATTACATTAGCATTCTATTGATTAATTGCGTGACGAACAAAGGTATGGCGGCTGAATGGTAGTAGCGTTCTCAGACTCCGCATCGATCGAAGGAGATTCTGCATCAAATTTCTACAAACCTCAACTGTCAAAGAAAGACAATATCGTAATAAAGGAAGTTTAGGTAATAGATATAGTAAGAAGGTTGGGCGTTTGATGGGTTTATTTTTTTAGGATTGGATTAAATTCATTGAATGGAACCAAATTTCATTAAATTCGTTTCGGTAGTTTCCAATGGTTGGCGTACACTGTCAAAATGTGTTCTGTCCATGATTCGAACACCCTTGAGGAGCCTTTGAGATTAGCAGCTGCTCGTGCGATACAAGTGCCACTGCACTTGCAATCACTAACTACCCACAAACATCAATACACTGCACCCCACACAGGAACCTGCATAGGTTCTGGTTTTGTTTTTTTTTTGTACTAGTTAGACAAAAATTACATCACTAAATACATATATATACACAAGTTTCTTTCTTCCTCCCAGCTTAGCTCGAATTTCTACGGATAGGGAATTAGCCAGTTCATGACTTAATTGCAACTTCGGCATAGCCTAAGCCGACGTTCGGCCACTTTAGCATCCTTGAGCATGTTGCCACGCTTTCGTGGCGCTCCCCCCTAGCCAGGTGAAGCTGTAAAAATCGACTGAGGCTCCAGGCCCCTATGGCTAACAGCATAGTCAGTAAAAAATAATTTTAATCTTTGTATCCATAAACTATTGTAATGAACGTTTGAAATGACACCGATAGATGGCTGTAGTCCGCACGATTCGCGTATGAATAGGGAAACATTCACGTTACCTACCTAGTGTGGGCGAGATAAAATAAACTGAATGTTATCGTAGTTTAATCGTGTTCTTTGATCAGAAATTGTGAAATTTAATTGGAAATTGCGGGTGACACGGGTTTACGGAAACGCCCATCACCCTTGGTCCCTTGGCCCTTCACTGGTCACTTTACGGGATAACTTCACCCACTCTATCGGCATTAAGGTCACCTTCACTCCTCATATTTGGAACTGCCTTACTTAGAACAGACATCAAGTCCTATTCATAGATGCCCTTGGGGTGATCATCATTAGTGATTGTGATTGTATGATAAGTTATAGTTTTAAATGTTAGAATAAGGCTAATTTTTATATTCGTATGTACGAAACTCTAGTGGTCTCGGTAATCTTTTATAGACCTTAATAATGTTTATTAAAAGGTATGTTAAAAAAAGGTCTGTACATCTCATTTTTCCCTCCACACACGAACCCTAATCATTACACTATACTAAACCGTTGACAGATTTTCGATATTTGTCGAAGAGATAGCTTGCATCATATATACTTAAGTAAAGTACCCGAGACATTTTAAGAAATGGGATACCATAAAATGTTCCCTGCCTGACAATTGTCTATATTACGATATAAAATGCAGAAGGAATTTTGCTAATCTCACTTATAGTTCCAGAGATTATTAGCGCGTTCAAATAAACCAAGAAACTCTTGAGATTTATAATATTAAGTATAAAAATCTTTATAAACAGGATATCAACTCTGCGCTCATCATAAATAAAATATTTTATTGACATGACTTTAAAGATTACTTAGTAATAAAATGTATGTATAAATTAATTGACGGTGATTAATGGTTTGTCTGCGCATAAAATTATTTGTTTTGTTAAATCATCATAGGGTAATAAAATATTAGTAAATTACTATTACTACCTCCTAATAAAGGGTGGGCCAGAAAGGCGTACGATTTTAAAAACACTTTTTTTTTTTTTTTAGAACTGACTACACTGTTAGCCTTAGGGGCCCTATCCTAAAACAGAGCCGCTGCGGCTTTTACAGCTTCACCGGACTTGGGGGTGAGCGCTTAGGGCACTCAGCCGCGAAAGTTGTATGGACGACTCGCACGAGGGTGCCAAAGTGGCCGGACCTCGGCTCGGGCGGTCGTCGCGTTCGCAAATAAGTCGCGATCTAATTGAATCCCTACAACCTACGATTCGAGCTAACTAAATTATACACATAGGCACGTTCCCTTCCTCCTGGGAGGAAGGAAGGAACCGTGCATGTGTGTATTTAGAAATCGGAAATGTTTTCTACACTAACTAGCGCTAACTAACAAGAGCAAAAAAAAAGAAAAAAAAGGTCCCTCACAGAACCTATGTACCTGTGTGGTGTGCACGTGTGTATGTTCATACGTGTGTAGTGTTGTATGTAGGTAGCTAAGTGATGTACGTACAGTGTCACTTGTATCGCGCGGGCGGTTGCCTGACCCAAGGGCTTCACGCCGAGGAAACGGACCTTAAACACACTCTTGCGTTTGAACCTTATGAGCTTGGGCTGCGCGGGTGGTGGGGATGAGAAGCTCGGTTCTCGGAAATTTAGTCGCGATGAATCGCTTCACCAGAGCGCAGCGTGCATTCTGCGTTAAATATTATTATATAAATGGCGATTCGTGTGCTATTGTTCGACGTTTATTTCGGCGTGAGTTTGGATTACATGACGTAAATCAGTGTCCGAAGGAAAGTGTGATTCGATCGTGGGTCAGAAAGTTCGAAGCTACTGGTTCGACTCTCAAAGAGAAGTCTGCGGGACGCCCAAGGTCAACAAGAACGGAAGACACAATTGAACAGTTAGAGCTTCAGTTTAACGTAATCCTGGACTATCGACTCGCAAGTGATCAGCTGAACTTGTGGCGTCCAGAACATCTTTGCGTCACATTTTGTTAAAAGATTTGAATTTGCACCCTTATAAACTCACGCGCAAAACATCAAAAGCCTCTGCATTCGCCGAAAGTAACCGTTTGGGCGGCCATATAAGCACATGGAATTATCGGACCCTATTTCTTTGTAAATCAACAAAGGAATCTGTCACAGTAAATTCCGACCGATACATAGCCATATTAAGGGATTTTTTTCTTTCCGCAACTGCAACAAGTTGAAGCCTATAATCGTGCGACGTGGTTTAACAAGATGGTGTGACATGCCATACATCTAATGCTTCGTTGGCGGCTGTAAACGAGATATTTGCTGGGAAACTAATATCGCGCCGAGGTGACATTGCATGGCCACCTAGAAGTCCGGATCTAACGCCACCGGACTTTTTCATGTGGGGATACATGAAAATTAGAGTCTACTCTAATAACCCAGCTACGATTAACCAGTTGAAGATAAATATCCGAGAAGAAATGGCAACTATTCCTCGCGCGATGTGTTAGTGAGTTTTTACCAATTTGAGGTTCAGATTCGAGAAATGTTTGCAGCGGGATGGTGCACACCTGAATGACATAATTTTTAAGAAATAAATTTCCCAGATGTCTATTTTAATTGAAATAAAGACGTGTATGTGTATTGTGTTTAGTTTTTTTTAAATTCGCAAATCTTTCTGGCCCCACCCTGTATAATTATGATTTACTAGCTGTGTTAATTAACGACAAAGATTACCAACGGGTGCGTTGTAGGCAATTTTTTATACTTTATGTTATACCATCGCCATTTTTATGAGAAATAAATTATTTTTTCCAATTATATTATGGACTATGTTATTCACTGATACTATACCTTTATACTGGTGTAAGTATTTTTAAAATTGGTTCAGTAGTTTGTGAGTTTATCCATTACAAACAAAAAATTTAAACTTTTCTCTTTATAATATTGGTATAGATTAGTAACAAGACATCATTAGCATATTAGGATAGTAACGTGTAAATACGACCAATACCTATTTAAAAGTCTGCTCCATATTTATGGATCCATATGTAATTTTTATTTCCAACTTTATTTTAGTTTTTTGCGAGGATACAGCTGTTTCCGAATGGATCATGACAACACATGACACCCGCCTTAGTGGCACGCTTAGGGTTGTCACATACTGGCATCAAACGGTTTATATCGACTAATATCGAGTAAGCAAACGGGGTGATAGGAGTCTTTAACGAACTGGGTCGCACCTACCATGCTCATCATGATAAACTCGTCATAGTAACTCTCTTTTTGAATGTCGCGTTTCGGAGTCAGCCAGTGTATATCCAGCTACCGGAAAACCTGCCCTCGATGGGTCGCCTATCTCGCTGTGGTTGGAATGTACTGTGCTTATCATAAGCTACATCACCGCCACTTAGCCGTACTACTATATAATAAAAAAACATATCTTATTAGAAAACTACTCATAAAAACAATGTCATGTAATGAATTTTATTTTAATTGTTTTTTATTTTCAAAACTGATCTTACTGTCGTCTTGTGATATTTGTCGTCAAATAATTCATTTCATTAATATAAGCATTTTAATAATACATCAAAATAGAATGAATATAGACAAAAATTTGTCAGCTTACTTATATTGATGTGCGTTTAATAGTGCGTTTTTTAATGCCATGGCGTAAATTCACAATCACTAATTTCAAACTTGAAAATAATGTTGCTATATTTTTTTTGTTGTCTTCTGCTACCGTATATTTTACGTTACAGTTATTTGAATGGTATGATTTTAAATACTGAAGAAGTTTTAGTTATTCATTCAAAATTTTGTATTATTCAACGTACCCGATAATTAACAATTATAAT
The DNA here is from genome assembly GCA_033032175.1 of Saturnia japonica. NCBI lineage: Eukaryota > Metazoa > Arthropoda > Insecta > Lepidoptera > Saturniidae > Saturnia > Saturnia japonica. The sequence goes on along the minus strand of CM065311.1, from coordinate 15,554,632 downwards.
TACATAATTCTAGACACTATATAAAATGTAATATACTGTCAAAGAATTGCAAAAAAGGAAACTAAAAAACGCCTCGAAACGCGTTTTTATCTCTCAGGAATCAATGTTTTTTGTTTTTCAGAAACATTTTTCTATAGGTATAATGTCTCGTACGGTTTTACGATGATATCCGATTAGTGACACCATTATTTTAAAAACACTAAACTAACATCAACACATGAAATGTCATTTTACTCCGTGGGAATAAAAAACATACTGTAGATAACATAGATTTTTTTAAATATACAAATTATTTTCAGCTGATGTAGAGGGCACAGTGACTGAAATAGTAAATAAGTCCGATTAGGTGTGTAAGTATGCTATAATGCATTTTTTATCCAGATCTAGTTTAGCGTTCAAACACTACCACATCTTTTTTTTTTAACTGACCACTGTTAGCCTGAGGGCCTTATCCAAAAAAAAGAGCCGCTGACGGCTTTTACAGCTTTACCGGGCTTGGGGGCGAGCGTTCAAGGTACTCAGTCGCGAAAGTGTGAGCAATAAGCACGCAAAGGTGCCAAAGTGGCCGGACCTCAACTTGGGCTCTTGCCGCGATTGCAAAGAGGTCGCTATCTGAGTAATTCCCTATCCGTATCCTAAAATATACTCGTACATATATACATGTCCCTGCCTTCTGGGAGAAAGGAAAGAACAAGTGTAGGTATTTAGTGATCTGAAATATGGTCTAGACTAACTAACGTAAAAAAGAAAAAAAAGGTTCCTTACAGAACCTATGTGCCTTTGTGGTGGGCACGTATGTGTGAACATTTTGTGCGTAATGACGTGTGTGGTTAACTAAGTGATTGCAAGTGCAGTGTCACCTGTATCGCGCGGGTGGCTGCTAGACTAAAGGGTTTCACACCGAGGAACGGGCCTAGGATTGAGTTGCCGTGGGAGAGGGAGGTTGAGGCGGTGGATGTGCGGAACCGAAATTAGCCGCCCGTCCCCTGCGGAGGGAATCGTGGTTTCCCAGGCGTGGGCGCAAGCACGCTCTGTGTGGAGTAGTATTTGTTTATTTCCTCGATTTTATCAACAAGATCGGTAAAGATATTACGCGGCCGGCGTTGTTCGCGGGGGACGTTCAGTTTTGGGGTGTAAGTCACGGCGGCTTTAATCAACGAATTCGAGTAATTCGACGCGGCGTCGAAATATAAACTCGAGAGGTATTTGATGTACGATTCGACCGAGGGAAGAGGTCTTACTGTTGAACGTACCAAGGGGCTATGTTGATTTTACGTAAGAATCGCGTGTGGAGGACTTGGAATTTATGAATATTGCATTTGACATATGTGCGAATGCGGCGCAACCATATGTCATAAACGGGCGGACGCACATTTTGTATAGAGTAAGCTTGTATCTCAAATACATTTTGCTTACAGTCAGGGGCTGTAGTCGACCTATGATCATTGCGGCTCTATTCCTAACGGTATGGATTTTTTATCGAGGGTCACTACAAGATATTTAGTCTCGGTATCACAGGCGATCTTGTCTTTAAAGAGTAAGAGAGGTTTGATGCCCTCGGGGATCTTTTTTTTGCTAGAGTCGAAGATAATCGCGGCGCTCTTAGAGGCGCCATTTACGATACCATTTATCGAGAGTGGTAACGGCACGTTGGACGGTGTGTCTCTGAGATGAAGTCTGTGCCTATTAGAGGCGTAAATGACTGTATCGTCAGCGTATAGAATTACTTCAACCTCAGAGGGACGGGCTAGGTTACTGACGTACAGGTTGAAAAGGCAAGGCGCCAGAATGGAGCCTGTCGGGACGCCCGTACGTACGGGGTGGGGTATGGAAAGTTTACCTTCCACTCGGTAGTGGAAGGTGCGGTCGGTGAGGTAGTCGCGGATGATATGAACTAATCTATCTGGGACTTGTAAGTGGTGTAGCTTGTGGACCAATCCGGCATGCCAGACCTTATCGAAGGCCTTTGCGACGTCTAAGACGACCGCAAGCGTAAGGTACGGTTTTTCTTTCTCGAAGTTAGTCACTATGTGTTCCGTGAGGCGTTGCACCTGGTGCGTACAAGAGTCTCGAGCACGGAACCCAAACTGTTCCGGTGGGTATAGATTTTTGTCGTCTATCACGGTCTTGAGACGGTTCAGCAGGAGCCGCTCATAGATTTTACCTAAGGTATTCAAGAGACTAATCGGGCGATAGCTATCGGGAAGTGATGCTTGTTTGCCTGGTTTATGTATCCCTATAACTATGGCCGTTTTCTAGGCGGCTGGGAAATGGCTGTAGGTAATGTTTACTTTGAAGATGCAAACCAAGAGTGCTATGAGATGATCGGGAAGAATTTTGAGTACTTCATTCCTGATCCCGTCAAGGCATTTGATGATGGAACAGACTTCGTCAGATATGACCGGGTATCCGTAGGGGACCGAACTGAGTTCCTGTACCGAGGATTCGATTCAGGTGACATGAGCGGAGTCTATGTTGTCGCAGTTTGGGGAGCACTGGACTCTCCAAGCTTGCGGCGAGACACTCCGCCTTGTCATCGTTATCGAACGCGAGTGGGAGGCCTGGGTCTCTTTCGAATGGTGGCAATTGGGAGAAGTATTCTATTTTTTTGATGATCTAGCTAACTTCCAGTTTGCGAGATGGGACTCTTAATATTATATACTTTATTATGCATTTAGTTTAAAAAAACTGTTATTTGACATTACAAACAGACACTTAAATTTTATTAATTGTATATATTAAAGTATCTCAAAGAAAACGAAATATTTTTTTGTTATGCCTGATTAATATTGTCATAGTAGTTGTAATAAAATGTTGGTTTCTTTTTCTCTTGATAAATTAATAACATAATTTATTTTAACACATTACCGGCATAAGTTCAATTGTAGACAAACAGATGAATGGAATAGATAGAATTTTATAAATATATATATTTAAAAAGTGCCATTAAAATAAAAATAGCAACAATGAACAACGTCGGTATAATTACAATATAAAAATTAATCGTAAAACATAGCTTATGTCATTATAGAGAAACGTGGCTTTCTATCAGTTTTTTTTTATCTGATCAATAGTTCCAGAAATAAATTCGTATTGATTATAAATAAACATTTTAATAAGCAGGAAAAAAAAAACAAATTATCTCTTGGTATGTTCTACAGAATAAATTAGGAAATCTTATGATAAACGTTAATTCACCTAACTGTAAGGCGTGTGGAAAAATAGATATTCAACATTTATTAATGGAATGTGTTAGGAATAAAATGAGCCGAACTCGTTTAATTTTAAGTTTAGGGTTGGATGTAGATATGTTCCACGGTATACTAACGAAACCGACTTCCGATTCGGCTGGTGTGCTGTGGAATTTTAATATTAATATCTGGGCGACCGAGCTGTGCTCGGTGTCTTATAAACAAAAAGAAAAACACCTATCTAGGGAAACTTGGAATGTAAAACATGATCTAAATGCAAAGTGTCATCGAAATCGTTGGAGCCGTTTCCGGGAAACTAATTACATATATATATATATATATATATACAAGAATTGCTCACTTTGTAGCAAAAAAAAAATATAAGAGCGGCTCAAAAGGCAGGGAGCGGGGTGTCAAAAAAGAAAAATGCGGCTGTCAAAAAAAAAACAAAAAACGCGGCTGACCGACAAAAAGGTCGAACGGACGAAAAAAAGAAAGCGAGGGTGCTGGATCATGGGCACAGAAAAAGAGGAGCTGCCTTTTCGAGGAATATATGTTTCCATCCCTGCCGGACATAAAGCCAGGAAATCGAGAAAAGTGGATATTTGTATAATAAACCATGTGACCCCAAGTGTGTTTTCTTAAATATGATCCACCTGGGGTACAGCCGGCTCTACAGCATGGATTTCAACAAAGGCGCCCTGAGATTGACTGAGATCATGAACTTTCGCCGGTGAGCTAGGCGGTGTTGTAGCCTGCTACAACTTAATATAATAAGATAGTAATAGTATTATGGATAGTCCTTTTATTAGTTAGTATTTTAGTATAATTTTGTTTGTTCTGTTTAATTAAGGTATGCTCCGATGAGGCTGATATACGCCAACTATAAAAGCCCTTTTAAATAATAATAAAAAAATGTCTTCATAATTTATTCACAGCCTATCATTTTCTTTAAAATGTTGTAATGTATGTACATTTGCATAAAAATACCATCAGGAGTAAATTCTATTGACACAGTTTGAAATGTCGTCTTGTGAAAGAATAAAGCGGTTATTAAAATTAATGTTCATTTAATAATACATTATCTTGCTATATATAAATCCTTCCTTCTATGCTTATTACGTGACTGGTAAAATAATAAATACAATGCCGAGAGTAAGGTTTTATTAAAATATATATTAGAAAGAAAAATGGAGTTTTACTAATAATAAACAAACATTCAAGTTAAGAGAAAACGTCAAACTTAATTTTATTATGAATTAAAATAAATATGCAATATATTATTTATAAAATTTAAATATAAGTATATTTTAAAATTATTAGAAACCGAGAGCTTATTTTTATATAATAAGAGATTTATAATGCAATTGTTACAAAGACATATTGTAAATTTTATTAAGCGACAAGTAGATCTGATAATTGCAAGTATATATGTAAGTAAAGTATACAAGTTTTAACAAAGTAAAAGAGTTTGAACAATATTTTAAATTATGTTAACTCGATAAAATATACAGAAATTTATTTTTATTCTTCTGTTTGATAAATTCAAACTAAAACGAGCAAATGTGATAATTATTGAAAAAATATATGGTATGTAAAAACAGGATGAATCTGATATTTGCAAGTATATCTATGCGACTTCTTAAGTTATATTATCTCAATAAAATACACAGAAATTTATTTTGATGCAATTTTTAAATACATTCAATAATAAAAACTGACAGAATATAATTAAAATACATATTTCAAATATAAATTTATTCATCTGTTGCTTGGAAAGATAACTGAATTACCTTATATATATGTAAAATATAAGTACGATTGATGTCAGTAAACTAAGATATAAAACAAATGAATATAATAAATAAAATATGAACTGTAAAATATGCAGTACGCACAACTTAAGATATGTAGATTATGATAGTAATAAATCTGCTACAACATATAATAATTAAATAAATATGAACAATTTTTATTACTTTTACAAAATGAAATCACAAAATACATGAATGTAATTTAATTATGAAATAAATATATATATGTTTTCATTATAAAGTTGAAATTTATGAAACCCAGATTTAATTATTATCGTCTTTTTTACCATATTCCAAAACACTCTCCTGAACATTTTTACCGTCGTTAGTTAAAGTACTGATCCCACCTCCGCTTGATATTTTACCATCAACATTTGAAGAAAAACTATGACTTGATGTTGAAAAACCGGTGAAATGTTCGTTTGGTCCGGCAACATGGTTCTTGATTGCATCTCTATCCATTATTGGAGGAATAAACAATGGTTTAAACACTGGTATCTCGAACTGTAAAAAAAATAGTTTTGTATTAAAAGCAATAAGTAGGTACCAACTGTGAGCGGACAGTACACTGAAAACAGTCACGTAGGCGACAACAAACTTTAATTTAGATGTATACCAGAAACTATTCTTGAGGTGTGACGAAAACGTAAAATTCAACTTCAGGGTGATTTTATATAATAAAAAAATCGGTGCATATTTTTTGCACAAAAAGACAGTTTTTTTGAAGTTGAATTTTTGTGTAGTATTTACATATTAATTCATTATACTTTTTATAAATATTTACCGTTGGAGGATCAGGAAACAAAAAATTCATCTGGAACAAAAACAACATATTTTTAGCACAAAACAAAATTAATTAATTTCTTATGTAAATAGGTATAAGTTATAGTTCGTCTTTGTTCAATAACAAATTAATACCTATAATATTTATGTGTTTGTGCTTGAATATTATCTGTGCGTTGTTCGACACGGTGTACTAGCGTGTAAATGTGTGTATTGAGTTGTGAATAGGTTTGATGTACGAAACAAATAATTATGAGAAAAATTGTTGTCTTCGAACTTCACCAGGAAAATCAGCGGTGAACTGAAACAATTAGATTTGTTTAAAAAAATATATATTTTATAAAGTTTTTTAATATCGGTGAATGATTTAAATTTTCAAAGTATAATTATTGTATGTTACATAGTGTTGATATAAGAATCTTGTTTTGCTGTTAAAAAGTAACAAGCTAAACTTATGTATTATAATACAATGTTCTGACTTTTCTTCGTCCAGCCCAAAGTACTAAGGAAAGAAAATTGAAAGAGTCTGCTTTACGTTGTGGGCTTCATTAAAGAAGGGAATTTTCCAAGTTCAATCCGTAACGGGATTAAAGGTGTTGATAAATATTGAATGAAAATAATACTTTTTGGGTTAGGTTTATTTGAAACTTAGTATTAAATACTAATCGACATAATTAATGGAACACTTTTTTCAAGTGTTTTTCATAAGTTAACGGTAAATAAGGGGTATGAAAATGGGTGGCAGAATTTATATTGGAAATAATATTTCTCGGTTCATAATTTTAAATAATTAAACAATAAATATTTTTTTTTAATTGTTTAAATTGAATTTGCCACCAATATTTACTATCAGCTTTCACTAGACAGCTCTACAGCCAATACCTCTATTATCAAAGTGTTATCATATTCGCTCACATCGACACTTAACACCACGTGAAATCGTGGTCTAATGCTAAACCTGTAAAATGTAAAAAAAAATGTTATACTAGTTTAATTTATCCATAATACATAAAATTTAGAAGATTTAGTAGAGCCATTGTGATTATGAGCAAGTTTTATAATGCTGTACAGAATAACTGATTTTATCTAATCTAAGTACTACAAAATTATTGTTTATGAAGATATCGTGATATTTTTTTTTAGATAATAACCAAGTATCTATTTATCAAAATCCATCGAGTAGTTTTTGCGTGATTCACGCACAACTGCAAACCTCTATAATTAGTTATACACTAAGACTACCAACTATCAGATGTGATAGTGATAGAACGCTAAACTAGATCTGGATAAAAAAAATGCATTATAGCATACTTACACACCTAATCGGATCTATTTACTATTTCAGTCACTGTGCCCTCGCCATCAGCTGAAAATAATTTGTATATTTAAAAAAATCTATGTTATCTATAGTGTGTTTTTATTCCCACGGAGTAAAATGACATTTCATGTGTTGATGTTAGTTTAGTGTTTTTAAAATAATGGTGTCACTAATTGGAAATCATCGTAAAACCGTACGAGACATTATACCTATCAAATTTTTTTTCTGAAAAACAAAAAACATTGATTCCTGAGAGATAAAAACGCGCCTCGAGGCGTTTTCTAGTCTCCTTTTTTGTAATTCTTTGACAGTATATTACATTTTATAGTTTCTTGAATTATGCAACGATAATAGTAAATTATCGGGTACGTTGAATAATACAAAATTTTCAATGAATAACTAAAAGCCCTTCAGTATTTAAAATCATACGATTCAAATAACTGTAACGTAAAATATACGGTAGCACAAGACTACAAAAATAAATGTAGCAACATTATTTTCAAGTTTGAAATTAGTGATTGTCAATTTACGCCATGGCATTAAAAAACGCACTACTATACGCACATCAATATAAGTAGGCTGACAATTTTTTTTCTATATTCATTCTATTTTTATGTATTATTAAAATACTTATATTAATGACACGAATTATTTGACGACAAGTTATTTGAGAGTTTGAAAGTTGATTTGAGAGAAAAGTTTCCTTCAAATCAAAGTGGACGTCTAACAATGTTAACGTATAGCTTTTTGGTCCACATAATTACTTACTCTCAGAAATCATTTACACAAATGCGTATACAAAGAAATCCCATTTTTATAATTAAAAATTACTTAAATCATATACTTTTTAGCTCTTTAGTTAAAAACAATATAATACTAATAAAGAATAGATCAACTAATATTATCAAAACAGAAATCGGGCAAGAAGCGAGTATGACTCGCGGCCTGAGGGTTCCAAACTGATTATATTACTTACCGTACTTTGTTGTATAGTTTTTTACATAAATATTGTTTAAATATTATCCTTACATTATTTAATGCACCTCGCTTTGTCCGCTAAATTATGTCTTGTTAAAAATTTAATCATTTTCATCATTGTTTACTATTAGGTATACGGATATCATTAAGGGGTTCATCATCAATTACGTTGAGATAGTTTTGGTGATTTTTGACCTTAGTATTAGAAATTAATTTCAACTTAAGCCCTTTTTGAGAATGAAAAACTTAATATAATTTTATTGCATTATAATTTCACACTGGATTTGAAAATCCTTATTTTCGGATGTTTCCCTTGACTTTTATTAAAATACCTTCTTTCGTGCCCTATAGGTTTGGTAAACGGTTATACGGTAATACGTTAATCTAGAAATATTTTTTTTACAACAGCATGAGGCCATAGGCCTTAGAATATGTTATTAATATCATCTTCATAACTTAAATCGTTTTCGAGAAAAAGTGTCTTGCCAGCCACATAGACTAACGAACAGCAATGTGGTCTTATAAGGGTTCCTGTTTTTCATTATGTGTGTAGGAACCCTAAAAATTTTAAATATTTTATCCTCGACTAGTTTGATATTAGAATATATTATACTACTAGCTGTGCCCCATGGTTTCACTCATGTTAAATTTATTCGGCCTACTATCCACCCGTGCTACCGCCGTCGAACCCGTGTAGCCTGTCGTGGTTCTAACTTCCCGTACTTGCCAACAATTTGCCAGATTGTTTGACGTTCATCGTTACTATTCCGCTGCTTAGGTTCAAACCTTGAAATTAAATAGCCCGTAAGCTTCCTCAATAAAAGGGCTATAAAACGCAAAAAAAAAATTTGAAATCTGACTGGTAGTCCCAGTGATTTGCGCGTTCTAGCAAAAAATCTCTTATAATGTTTGTAGAGGTACGTACAAAATTTCAAAACACGTCCGTTCAAGTTAGCCAGTATGACTTGCTCGCCTCCTCCCGCCGTATGGGCGTAGATTCCAGTGTATGTTTGCCCTGGGCCCGGTTTCGTATTTGTAATATCATCGGGCGAAGGGATGGTCACGGCAGGTAAGGGAGGGAATGCAGAAAATCCGGAAGAGACAAATCTAAATGGGAAACTTAAAACGTCCGAGAAGCCTGAGAAGAAAGGACTTCGTGGATAAGGATATCCTCTAGAGTCAGTCTGGAAAGATTACAAAAATGTGTGTGTAAGGACAAAGACGAACTATCACGAAAATCAGAGAAGCGTGTGTTTTGTGTTCAACGAAATCTTACCTGCGGAGGCGCGAATCTGTAACAAAATAATAAAATTTAATATCTGTAGTAAAACTTTTTTAAAGTAGGTCTTAAATTATGAATTATTTTCCGATTAGAGGAAAAAGAAAGACAAACTTCTTAGCATTCCATGGATTCACCGTGCGGGTGCCGGATCCATCGTGTGGCAGAGAAAGGGAAACACGAGCAGCCCCCGGGTCTTACGACTCAGGTGTAGGTTTAGGGAACCCCCTTATGATGTAAATCAGCGCTCACGTTGACTGCTCGCGGTACCCTCCCTGCCAAACCAGATTTAGTAAGAGCCTGTTAATGCTGCTTTAGATACCCGTTTTAAAATAGAACTTTTGCAGTTTTCGACAGGCCGAGGTGTTCTAGCAAGTTATAGAGAGATTTCGCTGGTATACCTCTCGCTTCTACAGCATATAAATTAACCGCATAGGCGTTTTTGCTAAGCAAATTAATTAGATCATAATATTTATTCATTTTTATTGCGTGGTCTTTAGGTATACTAGTTTCCCACGGTACAGTAAGCTCTACAAGTACAATACAAGTACCATAATTTTTTAGGGCCCAGAAACCCGCAAAACTTTATTTTTCGTAAATAGGCAAGAATGTTATAGTCTATATAATATCTCTGCTAGGACGTCATACGGGTCGAAAACAAACATTTGACATTCAGCAAACGTTCGTCATTGTAAAAAACTCGATACTTTTTGTGTTATAAATGTCATAAATAATGTCATAAATGTCTAATGTTAATAGCGAATTTGACTCGTATAAGATCCAACATGAAATTCGCTTAGAGTCCTATGTGTCACAACATGGCCTACGGCGTTTTCAGAGTTAAAAAAATAAAAAAATAAATTGTAAATATCGACACATGCAAGGAACAACATTGTAGCTCAGTTTTAGGTGATTTTTAGTTCTAATTATATCGTTACCAAACAAAATATGATCTTTATTTACACTTACTCCTGTATCTAAATTCATTATAGTAAAGAGTTTATACGCTGTAAAAACATTCAAGTCACAGTCAAATGAAGTTAATAAAATGGTATATTTAGTTACACGTACGTTTTTATGTCTGATATAATAAATTTTACATTTAATAAATTGTAACACGAGATACACTATTTTTGTTTCTTATTCGGAAAATTTTCAATGTAATCTTAGTTCAATCTTCAATCAATCAAATCAATGTTTTCATTCTTGAAAACAGAATAAAATAGTCAGTCCAAAGATGGTAACATAAAGTTGTTAATCCATAATATTGTTATATCATAACTAATGATAACTACCTAATACTTTAAGTGAGTAATTCTTGTATCTTTTACATAGATAATAATCTCGTGTCTCAATGTTTGTTCGGGATAAACTCCGAAACTACTGAACCGATTTTGATCAAATTTCGTAACTATCTGTAATTTGATCCAACTTAAAAGATATGATAGTTTTGGTCCTAGTAAGTAACCCAGTTCTCAAATTTTATTGAACGATAATTTTTATTTTTATTATTTAAAGATTTCTCGTCCTTTCCTTTCCTATTTATTTTCTTCATAAGTAAGTAAACTGCATCCGTGCGATTCCGGGGCGGGTTGCTAGTAAAATATAATTATGTATAATAATATATTCATAGTTAAGTGTAGCTCTTTCCATATTGAATGAAATTTTATTAGGACTTAATATAAATCGTTAAGATTTTTTTAAATCTTCAACGCGCTCTCCTGTAAAGTTACTAAAAATTAATAACAATGTTTATCCTTGCAGGTGTCGATATGTAGCCATCTTACACTTTTAATATCTGAAAACGAAAAAGATTGGTTTCCTAAGTCAACTACCACGGAGCATATTTATTTAATGCGCCTCATTTGATATTAGTCAATTAGTCTATTGTATGTAATACCCGCCATATTAGCACGCTTAGGCGTGTCGCGTACTGGGATCACCCGGTGTATATCCAATAGGTAATTAGGCAGGATGGTACGTTCTGTGCCCGACTGGGTAACGACATGCGCATGATAAGTCCGTTACAGTAAGAGCGGCCACATACAGTCGGAATTTCGAAGAAAACTACGAACGGAAAACTTCCGTATGTTTGTGATAGGTCCATAGATTTGTATGGATTTACTATGATCGAAATCCCGATTCGATATTTTCTGTCATGAGAATATGCCTTCCATACGTTGTTCAAATTTTACTTCAGCAGATCTTTTCGATTTAATTTAAAGAAATAAATGAATGGGTGGAATGGACAGGTGTTCCTTAAGTTTGAACTTTTCGTATGAAATCTCAACAATGTTATCTAGCATGGTGAATTGTGGTTTGTCCTCTTTATTTAAGTATAATATATGTATACATGCTATATCATATTTTGATATGATTATAACTAAATAGATATTTAATAAACGCAATTATCTTGTAAATGATTATAGAAATAATTACCTTCCATCATCATTGTTCCAGAAGAAAAAGGCTGAAAAAATAAAATAAAACATTAAATTGATTGAAAATAATATTTCAAAACAGTAATCTATACTTATAATAAAAGAATAAAGCGTCGAAATCTGTTCGTTGGAAAATTTTTGAGAAAAAATAATATGGCGGGTTTAGATTCATGTACAGAACACATTATTTAGTTGTTTTTTCATTCACGAAATATGCCACGCGGACGAAGTTGCGGGCACAGCTAGTATAAAATAAATAGCTATCATCCTGATACTCAGAAACCTAAATGCCACAGGGGAGATTTGATCAAATCTCTTATCTGTTTTAGTGAAAAGATGACTACACAATTATTATTTTAATTTTATTTTCTATTGTTCATAATATTCATATTTTTTTAATCATACCTACTTCTTCAATATTAGTAAGATCTAGCGCTCGGCTGTCGCGCGCTTTTTCTTTTCACAAGTCAAACCTAACCTAACCTAGCCACATTTTCCGTAAATTGATCATGTAGCTAAGGGATTAGATTTAATCTCTGTTTATATCATCTCCCTTCAACATATATTTTTCTTAGTTTCGGGAGTTAACGTAAGAAAGTTAATTTGCGAATATATTTTTTCAGCGAAATGAAAACATTTATGTTGCATTAAAAATACGCTATAATGAGTGTTATTTACACATATGGGGTGTATACTGTATAGTGATGAGTTTTATTTACACAAATGTGGTCGTTGTGTGCAATCTGCGGGGTGTATATTGTAGCTTTGTCTAACAGAAAAACAATTTTGTTTAACTAAGTATTACAAATGACGTTTTATTATTGCGTTTTCTTTTGAATGGAATATAAATTTATACTTCAAAAATAAATATATAGTCTTTGAGGACTGACGATAGAAGTGAAAACTTATATGTATGAAATATCAGTGTTTTTTTGTGGTATTCAATTTAATTGTAGTATCAAAAATTTAAATTTCATAATTTGTATTTTAAAATCTTTCAGATCTATTGGCCACGCGCAACACTTCATACTTATAACTACATAATATAATATACTGTTAACATTATCATGTCAGTGACACGAACTCGTAAGACTTCAACTTCAATCTTTTTATTTACACGAAGTATTTCAAGTTGATTTTTTTTTCTAACGCTTAACTATAGCGACAGATCTTTGGCCGTAATCGAGAATCTTCCAAATATTGGAGTAAAAAACCTAAAACATATCAAACCACTGCAATTCACAGTCCATTTGGTTAGCCCCTGCATTGTAGAATAGCTGCTTATACTTGCTCTGGATACAGCAACATACGAGAAGCTGAGTTTCAAACTACAAAAACTAGAGCGGCAGTTGTAAGAAGATTAAGTTAAAAGTTACACAACAAATTACTGAGAATAACGCAAGGCAAATTAATTCTATGTAATCTAAGTTTTCAAGATTTAAAAAAATCAGACAAGTAGCGAGCACAACTCGCGCTCTTAGGGTTCCATATTTTATATTACATAGTTAACTTAGTTACTTTATACCTCAAGTTGTTTTCGAGACAAAAATAAAATTTAATATAATTTTGTTACATTATAATATCACACGGGATTACAAATTCTTTATTCTCAGATTTATTCCTTAACTTATGTTAAAACCTCCCTTCGTATTAAATTTCAAAACTCCAGTCACAGGGATACTTCTATCTAAGTTTCAATAATCGGTCACTGAATGCGACTTTTAGGCTTTTGTTATAATATAAAAGACGCTCTTTATTGTGGTAACCTAGAAACTTTGTATTTTTACAGCAATATGAGGTCACAGATCTTAGTATTCGATATTAATTTTAACTATATATATATATACATATATCTCAAGCCCTTTTCGAGAGAAAAAAATTAAAACTGAATATAATTTTGTTGCATTAAAATTTCACACATGATACAAATTCATTATTATCGGATTTATTCCTTTTTGTTAAAAGACCCTTCCTTCGTGCCAAATTTCAAAATTGTAGCCTTACGGGAAGTGCCCGATAGGGTTTGATAATCGGTCCGTGAGCGGTATTTTAATTATCAATAACCGTATGTCTTTAATGCCTTAACCTAGAATTTTCATTTCTCTTCCAACAATATGGGGCCATAGACCTTAGTGTACCTTAGTTATATTATAGTAACTTCGACTTTATAGCTCATGTCGTATTTGAGAAAAAGTGTCTTGACACACTGACAAACGGACAACAAAGTGATCCTATAGGATCCGTTGTTTTTCATTATGAGGTTCGAAACCTTAAAAAGGTGTATTTCCTAGTTAAACTTTTAATGGTAGTAAGATGTTTTTATAAAATCCAATTGAAAGTAGAAACAGGCGTCATCTGAACACTGGTAAGTTTTAACAAATAATTTTTAATTTATTACTTAGCTACAATGAAATTGTGCGTAATATTACTTAGGAAAATATTAATATTTTTCTTTATTACTAATATCTATACCTATTATTATCTATATTCATTTAATAAAGCGGTAAAATTTGTATAATCTCTAAAACAAGTGGTACGAAAAAAAAAACTTTTTTTTAATTATTTCTATTAATATTTTTTATTATTAATATTAAAAATGATTTCAGGAAAAGCTACAGTACCCCGGAGTGCTGGAGACTTTTCTCCTTGTTAAATGTTATTTTACGTAAACGAAATCGCAAAAAGTTTGTATGTTTAGAGATGTCTCTAGAAGCATTAACTCATTTTGAAAACTCTTTCACTACAGAAAGCTATGTTCTGACTGAGTGCAATTTTTTATTGTCTTTTTTTAATTATAATTAAAGCGCCTAAATTCAGTGACCGTTGAAGAACAAAATCAAAAACTGTAGATTAATAAAACAATATTTTCACTTACCATTAGTTACAGACAGTAGGGAAAGAACAAAAAATATTTTCGTGAAAGCCATTATTTGGCGAAATGTGAATTACAGACGATAAACTCAGTATTTAGTTATGTTTTATATTTAACAACAGTTGGAGACACACTGGGGTGTCATGCAGAAAATGCCGATTTAAATATTATTCATAAGTTGTTGTTAAACTCGAGACAAGCTGAATAAACAACTGTGACGAATGTAGTTCATTTTTCTGGGAAACATATTGAATATTGAGCACAACTGGAAAATAAAAGCGTAATGAAAAATGGAGTCGAAGAACAATACCATTATTTTACGTAGCAGAATTTATGGTAAATGTTTTACATTATAACTAACTCAGTTTATAAATGTATTACAATAAATATTAAAACATGTAGTTTTATTAACTGTATTCATTATAGTGATGTGAACCGGTTACAATTATTAGGACCAGTTTTTTTAGGTTTTTGTTTTATATTCTTATTATTGCAATAGCCAAAAATTAAACAAATCCAGGGAAGTAATGAAACTGCTTTGCTTTCATTATTAAATTTATTCAATCAAGTCATAATTTTGGTGAATAAACCATATTTGACTGAGCGGTCTGAGTTTGAAGCGGTTTGAAAATTGTCGCCATATTTCGCTAGCATAAAGCTGAAAAAAACGGTGCTATCGGTATTTTCAAAATCTGTTTCTTTTAGGTTTTCTTTGAACCGTTTTCGTTTTTACATTTGCATTTACGATGCAGGCACCTCGGCCACGTGTTACTACGACTGTGACGCCGCCTAGCGTTGTATCGCAACTGTCGGATTAACGAGCGCGACACAGCCACGCTTGCTCGGTTTTTTGGAACTGAGGCTCTGACGGACGGCATGTAGCGTTGAATGTCGCTGTATTCGCGTGTACAGTAGGCCAGGGAGGAGGCAAAAGAGAAGAAAGTGCGACGCCGTACGCGCTCTTGCCCACCAACATGCACCATGCCACAACCCAATGAGACGTCCTCAAAACGCGAGGAACTGTGTGAGTAGCGCAACGTTAAAGACAATTGCAAAGCCAGCACCTTCCGAGCAAACCACACTGAATCAAAAGTTGGCTACGGCGAGCACTACCAATAACAGGTAGCGTTCCTAGCACCACAGTTCCCAACTAACGGCGCAATCAAGAAAGTTAGATACTCTTCACTAGTAGTTGAAAAGCTGACACAATGGCACATTCATCTGAAAAAGCTGTCTGAACAACTCAAGAAACCTCCGAACGCGCACCCCTGTGGCTCAGGGATGCGATTTCTACCACAAGATGCCAACGAATACTGCGTTATTGAGGATTACCTTACCAAATAGGGATCAAGTGAAAACCTGAGATGGTATACTTACTCGCTCGCTGCCAAAATTATCAGGTAGGCGTATTGAAAATTAGGTAATTTCGCTTATATTAATTGAGAGTTCTTGTTTACTTTTAGCGACCACACAAATCCTTTCTGTCAGATTCATATTGTCAAATTATGATAGTTAATTTAGAAGATATGCGAACAGATGAACATACTTACATACATACTTAGCGTTCTGAAATCATAATTTCATTCGTGGAAATTTCCAGAATTATATAATGCGTGTTATGAGTAATCCGTCTACACTTTCTAGATACCTAAGTGTTTATTGGAACAACTGTTTCGGTGTATAGAAACATGACAATACGAAAGCTTTATATCTTAGAAGAAGCACATCAAAACTAAAATAACTACTAAATGATTCATTACCTTAACGTCAATAAGTTACATTCAACTAAAGTACGTATTATAGGGGTTCCGATCAGAAGCAATGAAACTCAGGTTCAGTTTTTCAGTATTACTATATTTTTGATAAAGCATTTTCATTTTATAATCACATTAATTCCGCCATAAGTATCTTTTCACACCCTTACTATGCCCCTCGCTTAAATGAAAGTCCCTGTCTTTCCATCCGCATCACCTTTTATCCTCGATTGTATGTTTTGTCAACGCGTATGATTGATCGAAGCCTACGCCTATTATTGGTCAACGACTACGATTGGTTGCGACTACCTCACAAACTATCAACTGTACAACATATATTGATATACGTAGTTTATAATAAATCTAATATATTTTAATAATGTGCGCATTATTTAATTACTAGTTTATATGTTTACTTACTCGCAAACTACCCGGTAATTCTAATATTTTATTTTAAACCTTACAATGATTGACAATGATTGGTCGACGACTAATGTTATAAATTGAACATCTTATATCATGTTTACTTGCAAACTACCCGAATATTCATATATATTATTATTAATCTTACAGTATAACTTTAAAAACAAAGCGATAAGTAACTAGTAATCTGGGTATTTTAAAAAACGTTTATAGATTTAAAGATAATAGGTAAATAGACTTGTAGTTACAGAGTTAAAACGACTTTCCTAATATTGAGTTCAAAATTTAGGATACATCAAGTCTAAAGTCTCAATATAATAAGAACTGGGAGAGGAAGTAGTTATTGGAAGGCGATTATTTGTTATTATTTAGCTATCGTCGGCTAGTCACAAACGAGGAGATCTCAAGAAGGGTTGACGGTCGTCCAGTCGTAAAATACTAAGTTGAATCTCAGTTCACAACATGAAGGAAGAAATCATATTGTACTGACCTTACCTAAGTAGGTCAAGAGCGGTAAGAAGATTTACAGCAACATCGCGGGCAGAATGGTATTCCTTTTGCTTTCTGGTATTACTTTTGGTGGCTTAACTCATGAGTTCTAAACGTTCCGTTTATTATATTCTCTTGGTCTAAGTAACTGTTAATTAAATAAAATCAAACGGTCAGTAATATAGTATGTATTACGTAGCTTATAAATAATACAATGAGCCTAAGCTTTCGGGGAAGGAAAACATCGTGATAAACCATAGCATGATGGTAGGGTATTTCCCAATGCACGGCTGTCCAGCTACTACCCTCATGTTGAAAATCTGTTGCCAAGCATCTACAGGTGTGTTCCGGCAATTGCACCTTAGAGTCAGTTCCTGTACTAGGCCATCATCTTGGGCCACAACGTCATGTAACATCAGGTGAGATTTCGGCCAAACTCTAAAAACTTAAAAAAAAAAAACTAAAACAACTCGAGAGGTATCGTGGGGCATCCGGTAGGAACGCAGTTCATTTCGCAGTATATTATGTATTATTTAATAACAAGCACAATGAAAGAGTAGTGATAAAATTGTATTTAATAAAAAAAGAGTATGCAATAATATTACCAATTTACTGGGCTTACGAAAAAGAAGTCACTCATCGTAGGTACGCTATATGCAGCGTATATACATATAACTGCATTCGTTTTGGTCAGAGTCTTCTGTAGCCGTCAACGCTTCTGTGTTTGTGCGTATTTAAATGGAAAAAACATGCCAAGTTTCGCATTTAAATAATTTTGAATAAGCACATTGACCTCAAGTTTTAAAGATATGTTTTATATGAAATATTAATTATGTTTCAATGTATTTAGTCAACACGAGTTCTCAATCTTAATATGACTTGATTGGAATGGACTAGTTTCCACGTATATTACCTAAGACCTCACTATTCAAGTAATTCCAATTTCGAATGCGTCTACGACAAGAAAAGTTTGGGAACTCCTGGACCACGCGTAGCAATAATAAGAAGATAAAACATAGTCTGTCGATAAAGTGATTTATATATTATAGTAACACAATATTCGAAGACAAACCGGACTCACGCTCTGAGGTCAGCCAAAAAAGTAGTGTCACCATGTCGAATATAGTAAAAAACTGGTATTAAACTGTCCGGGGAATATGGTAGGTGACGAAGACATTACAACCAAAGTTCCTCTAATTTAGTGACCGTCTGTCATGAAGTATGGGGTCTACTGTTGTCTTGAAGCAGCAGTGGGCTAGAGAGATTGACCAGGCTCGGTTGTTTAATGGCTAGCTTTTTTATCATGGTTTGCAATTGCTGAAAAATATCTACCGCTATCGTTTGGCCAGATCTTAGGAAGCTCTAGTATATGATACCAGCACTGGTCCACCAAACACCAAACAAGTACCTTTTTTTGAGTCGACTTTCGCTTGGGACAGGGTTTGGCCGGTTCTCCTGGGTTCAAAAACTTTGATGAGCGTTTACGTTTGTCGTAAAGGATCGATTTTATTCAATTTAGATTCTACGAAGGAACTTATAATTTCATGGTTCACTGGTTCGGAAATTATGTCACTCATCTAGAAAAGCTGGAAAGAAACACGATCGGGTTTATCAATATTTTTTTATTGTTCTTATATTGTTTACAGTTATTTTATCATTTTCAGTGGATTTACAGAGGGAATCACAGCAGTAATGTGCTTAGGAAGTAACTTCTTTATTCCAACGAAGTAAATTTTAGTTTGTATGGTAATTAGTTTTAAATTTCTACGTTTCTTTTTCTTCTTATTTTGGCGCCTCAAATAAATAGTGCCAGTAAAATTTTAAAGTAGACTTTCGTAAAATTTTAATTATCGTATCGTAATTTTATTACGTAAAAAAGAAAAAACTAAATAGATTGTATTTAAAATTTAAAAAAAAATCGAATTTATTCCTTCATGTGAGCGATCATCCTAAAAGCATCGACTGTTTATTAAAATAGGTCTACTAGTTACTGAAAGTTATTAGTAATGGCCTTGTGCACATTATCTTTGTACGTATACGTGTACAGATTAAAATACATTTTCCTATAAGACGACTAGCTAGAAAAAAGATTTAATTAATTATATAGTTCCCCGATGTTTTCCGTTAATAAATCACTAATCACTAACATTGTTTAACCAGGCAATAAATACTTTTCTGAAAGTATAATAAAATATATATATATATATATTATACTAACGAATAACATTTTATGGTTACCCTAATTAGTAGCAAATACACTCATTACCCAATACACAAATACATACTGTATCCAATTCGCACTATAGCACAATATTTCCGCGTTGGCGAAGTGGGTTATATTTGTAAAGCGCAAGAAGCCTCTCTAGTGACGTCATTTTGACTTATCTGGTTCGTGGTCAGACAAATATTATAATGCGTAATTTTTTCAACTTTCAACATTACATAACGTTATCTAACTATGACGTCATATAATTTAAAGTGCTATTTATCGCTTACTCGTTATAACAGGTTTCGTTTTATATGTTAAATCTGCTTATACTGGAGAATCCAGTTATAGTTGTATGATCGGTTAGGAATATAAAAAAGGATTTTGAATATATGTTTTACATATGTGTGTCTATCTGTGGCATCGTAGCTCTCAACCTGGGGAACCGATTTTAATCTAGTTTCTTGTTGAAAAGGTGACTTAAATTGAGAGTTTTCTTCGCTAGAAAATCTGAAGAAGAGAATCTGAATCAGCTTTTTCTAGATGATAAATGGATTTAAGCATTTTTCACAGGTTTGATCGTGACGAAATTTGGTATTTAGTTACTTAAATGATATTAGAAGAACATGGCAACTTTGAGCTGATGCTGCAGCATGGTCTGGGATGTGCAGGATACCTAACTCTAACTCTTCTGCAATTTACAGTAGAGGTATCGTCTTTGGTTTCAATGAAAAAGTTACTTGGATCGGGTGTTTCTTAAATTTTCGTTTTACCTTTTTTTGTATATAGTGAAAGTGTTACTACAAAATACACCTAACATTAAGATAGGTCTCAGAGAAATGAAGGTAAAAAATTAAACCTGACTTTAAATATCAATTGTCAGCATACATCTTGCATACAACTTCAGAGTGAGCTAGGTAAGCACTAAGAAGCCTTTACCATCATGCGGCATCATCCAAATGTTTTATAAAATTATTATTAATATCATATTTTAAATATATGTGGCTAGAAATATATTATTAACCACAAAAATATACAAGGTGTCCAGAAAGGGTATCGGGTATTTGTTTTCGCGCCATATTCGAAACGGGGCGTCTAAAGGGTGCGGGGAGGGGTTCGTGGCGTCCACCATTTTGTGGAGTTTTAGTCATGATGAAACAGTACTCGGGGACGCATCGCGCATTTTGCGTACGAGCGTATTATCGTAATGGTGATTCAATAGTGACTGCTCAACGTCTCTATCGTGCGGAATATCGTACACGCCACGCGCCAAGTGACGATAGCATTAGGAAATGGATCAGGATGTTCGAGAATACAGGTGCGACAGTTAAAATTCAAAACTCTGGTCGTCCTCGTTCAGTTCGCGATGAAGAAACAATTGAAGAAGTTGAGGCGTCGGTTCGTCAAAATCCGTCTTTATCCATCCGAAAGCGAAGCCAAGCGTTGAACATCAAAAAATCGTCTTTACATTCGATTTTAAAGAAAGACTTACATCTAAAAGCCTATAAAATTCAATTGGTTCAAGAATTGAAGGATACGGACTATGCTAATCGACTGAATTTTGCGAACGAAATGCTGCAGCGATTTAACAACTTTAACAACATACTGTTCAGTGACGAAGCAAATTTTCACCTGAATGGTCACGTTAATAAGCAGAATTGTCGGTACTGGGCAGTGGAGAATCCGATACGAAAGCATGAACGACCCCTGCAAAGCCCAAAGGTCGTTGTTTGGGCCGCTATGTCTGCTAAAGGCATAATTGGTCCTTATTTTCATGAAGATCAACGAGGCCGAGCAATTAATGTGAATAGTGACCGTTATTGCGATATGTTGCGAAATTTTTTGGTCCCAGAGTTGCAGGAGTTTGCAGGTTTCAACTCAAGAACGTGGTTCCAGCAAGATGGGGCCACTTGCCATACCTCAAATGACTCAATGGAAGTTGTTAACGAATTATTCCCTAATAAAGTCATATCGCGAAGGGGTAACATCAACTGGCCTCCCAGAAGCCCCGACCTTAGCCCGCTTGACTATTTTGCATGGGGATACCTTAAAAGTAAGGTTTATCAAAACAATCCGACGAATCTAACCCAGTTAAAGCAAAACATCAGGTCAGAAATGGCAGCAATATCGATAGCTATGTGTCAACGTGTTATCGCCAATCTTCGTTTCCGTTTAGAAGAGTGCCAGCAACGTAACGGTCATCATTTGGATAACATCATCTTTTCCAAATAATTCTCCAATTCATATGCTAATAATAAACAATAAACTTTTTTATTGCATACAAATAATTTTTGTTTCATTGAACTTACAAATACCCTATACCCTTTCTGGACACCTTGTAGCTACCACGTTTCATTCTCTTAGGGGTTGAATTCTGAAAAACGCTGATATGCGCGATTCATTAATATATATCTTCTTCGTTAATCTATACATATAATAAAAACGTTATTGATGTACATAGAAGATAAATACATATAAGAAAAAGAAAAAAATAAACTATTATTGGGGGCCTTTATCAACGCAGCAGAACCCAAAACAATGATTTTTACAATTTTTGTCTGTTTGTCTGTTTGACAACGTTTGTGCGCGCTAATCTCAGAAACGGCCAAACCGATTTGGAAACGGTTTTCACTAATATATTGTGGTAAAGTTCACTTAACATTTAGTGTTTGTTTTACTACAATAAGTTCATAAATAAAAAAGTTTTATCAATTTAAAAAATCACGTCGAACATTTGTTCAATAAAAGTCAATTCATCTGTATATTATGGTTTGTAAAACGATGATGATTGAAATCTTTCTTAAAGTTAAAAAATGGAGTGTTTCAAAAATTTTAAATTCCAATATAAATTGACCTCAGATCTAAGTGATAAATCATATTAAAAGGTGGTCAGCATAGGCTGGATTTTTGTCAGTTGAATATAGCTGCGCCGCTGCTAGCTAGGGATGGCAATTCATTTTGAAAAACATCGATTCTAATTGAGCTCTTATGAATCGATTCACAAAAAAATCGATGTCTAAAAGATCGATCTCTCAAAAATCAATCTTTTTTCGATTCACTTTCGCATTTGTATTAACAGTATAAAAATCCCTAAAATAGAAAATTAAAAGGACACGACAAAAGTAAATCTTTTGTCATAATTGCCTTACTAAAGTATCAGTTATTATAGAGAAACATAGAAAGGTATAGAGAGAGAGAATTTATTACAGGTATATAAGGAAAAATAATTCATTTCAAAAATTTATTATTATAAACTGTTGTCGTTATTTTGCTGTTGGGTAATAATTTACTGTTAGTATTTTAATTGGTAAATGACACCATAGAAAATGACTGCATAATGAATTGAATAATCCATACCTACTAATATTATAAATGCGAAAGTAATTCTGTCTGTCCCTTCTTTGGCTACCTTATGTGGTGAAAATAAAACTTTAATGGATGAAATAGGGGATGAAGGTTTGAGTGTACTAAGCACCCATCAAACCAATTTTGATGAATAGAGATATATTGGACCTTAGAGATGGACATAGGGTACCTTATGGCGCAAAGATAAAACATGAAGGGGTCATATTTATAATTTTAGAAAGAAATAAAAGGGTTTCGCTTAGGTGATACAATAAGGGATGATTTTCTATTGGTTTGTCGTGTTTTAGAGATCAGTCAGTGTTTATGCAATAATATAGAGGGGTGTTAGGGATCGCGACCACCACACAAATAGCGATAAACATAACTATGATTTTCTTTTGGTTCATCTTGTTCAGAGATCAGTCGGTGTATTTCTATACTATCTATATTAAATATTAATATAATAAAGAAAGAAAGAAAAAGCATTTATTCGACAATAAAAACACACAACACACACACAAATGTTTAAATAAAAAAACAAACACAGAAATTGACACAATAAATGAAGTTTTGCATGGTGTCGAATAGGTCCCTGTCTCAACATAATGCTGCAGGCCTACAAGCGCAAGCACTACAGCGCTGATATTCTGACAGAGCCTGTAGGCATGTAAAACCTCTCGGACGAACTAACATGACAAGAATTTTAATTATTAAACAAAATAATCATAACTTCATACGAATAAGTAACATTTGTGCTATAATATATACATCTTCCAACTGTATACTCCATTATAATTATATATACACTATAATCTTATAATCATACATATTTATCATTACATCAATATAGTCATATCCCCTACACATTGAGATAGACTGCCCACCACTTGAGGAAAAAATATTTACCTACTGAGCCAACATAATTGGATTGTATAGTAAGTTCATTCTTGCAATAGTAACAAATATTTTTTCAATTTAGCTTTGAAGATGAAACGAAACGTCGGCGTAATATTTCAAACAGGAGGTGGTATGCTGTTCCAGCACTTAGTGGCTGCAAATCTAAAAGAACAACGAAACGCTACTGTTTTATGACGTGGAGCAATATTTATTTTCATTGTGGGGCCACATAAATTTATTATATAGGTAACTTTTAGTAGACATTATATCAAAGAGCATGCTAGCCAATTTGTAGCTTCCGTCTCGCTTCCATTTTTAACAACTTAGATTTATTTATAAATGGTGTGATGTGCGAACGTGGTGGGACCTTATAACACAAACTGACACAGGCATTCTGAACACGCTGAATTAATTTCTGAGTGCGTCCCAGAAGACAGGGGCCGTAAACAACAAGGACAATATATTCACATAACTGTAGTCTGAGGTCCTCACTTAAATATGGTTTAATTTTGTACAGTATCATAAGACGATAGAAACAGTTTCTTAGACAGTTATTAATATGTTTTTCGAACCTCAATGAAATGTCAAAAATTAGTCCAAGGTTTCTGGCATCATGAACATGCTGCACGGGCTCATTGTTAACTACAATGTTAAAATGTGAACTATTTAATTTTAGCATGTTACGTTTAGAGCCAATTACTATAAAACTGGACTTCTTTGGGTTTAGAACCAGGCAGTTTGAGATAGACCACGTGTATATTTGTGTGTGTTGAAACGGAAGAGTTCTTTTGTTTGTTTGTATAAACACGCTAATCTCTGGAAATACCCCAGTCGAATTCTAAAAAATCTTTTGGTATATGATAGCCATACTCACGACGAATAGTATAAGGCTATCTAACATTAGGCTACAACTCTCAGCAATCCTTAAATATTGATTTTTATTAAGTCGGAGCTGGAAGCCCTTCCGAGCTGCTTTATCCACTTGCGCTGTCGTAATGGTTAATGATACGTAAATACAATTTGCTACAAAAATACTGATCCTTAATATATATGAAAAAAAATTCGCGATAGCATATGACTATCTCCTATACACTATACATTACACTATTTATTTTACATTACATTATTTTTAGGCATGGCATATTAATTCTTACGAATAAAAGTTTCTTCATCATGAAGAAAATTTTATAAAGTTAAATTTTGCTCATTATAGTATGTTATTTTAATACATAATTTAGAAGGCAATAAAAAATTCAAATAATTTGTACTTGCGACAAGAATAATAATTATGATAAACTACATAAGTGCGTTAGCGTTGCGGTGTTTATTATTTAAAATTAACACGGGTGAAATCGTGGGCACAGCTAGTTATATACATACGTTTTAATAACATGTTTGAAATTAATGTGGCCCGATAATAATTGCAACGATACAAATAGTGGGGTTGAAATTAGGGGTTGAAACTCTGTAAAATAATGATATACATGTTTAATAAATTTTGTCGAAGTAATATGATTAATAGTAATATTATTAATAGCAAGTTCAAAGCAAAACAGAACCAAAAAACATCATCAAAAACATCCCGATGATCGAGAAGAACCGGCAAGAAACTCGATTGGGTTATCTCTTTTTTCAACTATAGGTACAAATAATATATAAATAACTAATCATAATATTCATTTAGTCGTTTTGAGAACCGTACAGAGTGGGAGTCAGTTCCAGAAATCACTACCCTTATTAACTAGAGCTCGGCGATGATACGTTAGTGAGGAGAATGCATTTTCCTTGATGAACAACACTACAATAAAAGCTACTAAGTACTAAAATAAACAACTGAATACTTACTATTCAACAAATAGCTTGAGCATTCCTTGTCTTGCGTATTGGGTAATATTACCAATGCCATTTTATTGTGTGGTCCCGTGTCTTGCTTAGATATTTGTACGTATTAGGTTTTCTTTGTCACGTAATATACTATTTGCATTTTTTAAATTCTTGCAGTATTTGATGTCAAATTTTTATTTTAACAAAAATAACAACTTTATTGGCTTATAAAAAAAGTTGCAAGAATATCTTAAGGGCTTAATTCTACGACATAATTTTTTTTTGTTCAATGATAATGTATTCTAGCGCCTGAACTAGGCCGAGCCTGTATCTCAAACGCTAGTCTCTTCCCGTAAATATTACAAGGTGATATAGTATTACAATGTTATGACTTATGGTAAAGTGTATCGCACTTTATAGTAAACAAGTTGCCATGCAAGGTGCTAGACCATTTTAAACGTTAAACCTTTAGTTTTTATATACATCTAGTAGCGCCACTAGCGGAAAGGCTGGGAACCCAGGACGGTAATAGAGAATACAAAATAGTCCTTTCCGCTATCTACCCTACCACTCCGTTTTATTACTCAATATAAATTAGTTATTCCCGAAAAACGACACGAATGAGTCAATCTACTATTATACCCACACTTTGGAGATGTTAGAAAACGTGTTTATGTAAAAATAAATGTTACTTTAATTCTGTTCAAGTGTTCTATCAAAGGGTATCGTCGCGCCTGTGGTCGCGCCCGTGCGTGAAAAGTCAACACAATGGAAGCTATTTACATTCCAAGCCACGGTTAAGCTGTAAAAGCTATCTGAGGCTCCAGGGCCCTTACGGCTAACACTATAGTCAGTTCTAAAAAAAAGAATATATGTTTTTTTGACAATATTTCAGAAGGTAACTCAGTATACGCATCTTGTTAGAGATTTGTAAGGATAAGATTTTTTTAATAAATTTTTTTTTTTTTCAAATAAAAGTCCATTTATAATAATGATTAATGAAAGTTCACGAGTTAATGTGATCTTAGGATAGTAATATTTTGTATGCAACGGATATATCCTGAGTTACCATAAAATTTCATAGAAACAAAAGAGTTTCGAGAATGTAAACAAGTTCCCCCTTATCAATAATAATGTTAGATACAATTGTGAATTTACTTTGGTATATGAGTAATTATCAATTAGTACATATTTACAATAATATGTCAGGAACAGCAAAGTGTGGGTAAAATAGTTGATTGACCCGTCTAAGCGTAACACTATGGCGGTTGTTGCATATTATGATGTATGGGTAAAGACCCAGTAGAACAAAATTGTCATATCCTAGCATCTATATCGCAAAGGGGTATCTATAAAAGATTTTGCAGGATTCATAATATATTATACTTACACAACTGCCTCATTAGCCTAGTGGTCATAAGCGTGCCTGCTATGCTCGAGGTCCCGAGTTCGATTCTCAGGCCGAGCAAAGTGTTATTTGGTTTTTCTATGAAATTCACAGTAGTAATTCGGAGTTTGGCTTTGTATCTGATTAATGGGTATAGACTTGCTCCCTATTACATGGCACCTAAAAATATACCTGGCGAACTATGGGTGTACATTAGTACACTTCTGCCTAACCCTTCGGGGATGTTATATGTCGTAACATATTTATAATATTTAACTTAATAAAACAATAAAATGAATAGGTGGTTGTAAATTCACACTTGCCAATTATTATGATTCATATTGCTTTCATTTAAAAACGTCTATGAATATTGTAAGGTATGACATCATCCAAGCAATCGACAACAGAAGCCTTTACAAGGATCGCGACTACTTAACTGTTACATTAACGTGACTCATATGGAAATGACAATAACACCGACATACATACCAAACATTCTACAAACTTTATACCTACTAGGTCTGTCTTTATACTAGATAAAACTAAACAGTATTCAGTGTTTTACTTTTACAAATGTTAAAAACAAAACAAAAGAAAAAAAATACGTTATTTTGTATTTTACTGTCGGTTCCGTCCACGGACTGTACAGACCGGATACCTTGCTTTTCTTATTTTTTTATTATTATTAATCGAAACGTGTATTCATCCACAATTCTGCCAACGTCACCTGAATATGTGAAAATATGTTTCTAATTATTCTTGTTATCTTCAAACATAGCTCTAACCAAGATGCGCGGCGGCTCCCTTGTTAAAAAGGTTCCAGGAAGTTTTTGTGGCAACTTAAAATACATGTTCCTAAATAAAATTTATAAGCCACTTTGCTTTTGCACAATATCCAAACTACATCACGTAAATTACCGCAAAAATTACATAATCTAGGGCGAAATAGCATAAATTCCTTAATTAAAATAGAAACCACCATAGATCATAAAATATAAAGATCAAAATCACGCAAAAAATCACCAAAAACTCTTCTTCTTTTTCCCAGCTTTGGTAACTGGTCCTGTTTATTAAATACCATTATCGAGTGAATATAGTGTACTGTCCTATAATGATTTCAGTATTCTAACAATTTTGTGGCTCCCTTGTTAGAACTTTCTAGGGAGTTTTTGTGGCATCCCAGAATCATGGTCCATATTACCTAATATTTCCAACCAACCAACAACAACCAAGCTTTATGATGCAAAGTGCCACCTGTATTAGACAATATAAGGGTCAAACAACACAAATTTATGAATAAAATACAAAAACCCACTACATGATAGTTTGAGATCACCGTCAAAAACTCCCACCAAAAACTCATATTGGAATTTTATGCGAATTGCATTATTGTTTTAAATAAATTTAATTTCCAGCCAGGTAAGACTAAAGTTAATTACTTGTCCTAGATATCTTTAAAATTTATATTCAGTACGCGATAGGTTAATCTAGGTTACATAAAATCGTGTTTATACTGTTCCTAAAAGTAAAAGTGCT
The DNA here is from genome assembly GCA_033032175.1 of Saturnia japonica. Taxonomy (NCBI): domain Eukaryota; kingdom Metazoa; phylum Arthropoda; class Insecta; order Lepidoptera; family Saturniidae; genus Saturnia; species Saturnia japonica. Next base: position 15,526,095 of record CM065311.1, on the reverse strand, counting down.
TTTTAAGTGAAGATTAAATTGGGTATTGGGAAAGGCGTGATTAAAAATTATTGTACCAGAATTAATTTAAAACCGCTGTTCTGCTCCCATTGCTACATCTGGAAAGATAAATAATAATTGCTGTACCAATTTCAAAATAAAAATTAATTATTTTGATTACTACCAATAAACACAAAAAATAATTATTTTAAGCAGTAAATATAAATGTGTCCATATATTTTAATTTATGTAATATAAAAGCTTGTAAACACGTAATAATTAATATTAATCACGCACATTGTTCCTGGTTACCTTGCCTTGCTTTCTTCATTCGTTGTCTTTTTTTATTTGAACAGTTAATAAAATATAAAATATTTTTATAATAAACTAGATTTCACGCGCGGGTTCTCGCATTTTAATAAATTTTTTTGAACCGACTTAATAAAAGGAGGTTATCATCAATTCAAAAGTACATATATTTTTTATGGGTGTTCAGCCATAACGGCCTTTGTTTATGAACCAATTTGGATGATTATTTTTTTATTGGATAGAAAATACCTCAAGAGATATGGCCGTTACATAACATAAATGTACGTGAAATTGGCGAATTCGCCATCCAAGGGAGCTGAGGTACTAAAAGTTACTAAAATGAATACATATTATTATCACATATGTCTAACTTCATCATAGCGCACTTCCGTCTTATGAAGCTCACTCAACCCTTATTTTTGCCCTCAACTAAACGCCCCAAAAGAAGTATGACTCCCAAAACATGTTTATTACTTTATCCCCAGTAATTACTCTTAAAATAAAATCATTAATCTGAAACACATCTTAACACTTATCCCATCTTCACACATATCCTCGTCTTCCAGCTCACAGCTTAGACCCCTTCTTTTTCAATCTCTACTCACATGACTGGATTGTTCATAAAGTTATCTCTTTCACATCGTCGTTTACAGTCTAAAGCCTATTTTCGCCAAATACCCATTCGTGGGGTATTTGCCTATATTGGTCCAGTATATACACACGTCCGTTTGTGCTCATTTACGAATTTTTGACCGAATTCTATGGACGTCAAGTCGATTGCGGCTACATTTACTCACCCATTTAAATGTGTACCTATTGCAAATTAAGTTGAAAGAATCTGGTAATACTTGATATATATCTGACCCTTTTCCTCAGATAGCGTACTTCCTGATAATAAAGCCTCTACATAGAGAGAAACTAAAAGATAACTTGTATAAACAGAATTAACTAAATTAATTAAATTTGCGGTAGTAGTTTTAGTTTTTCAAACCCTTTAAAAAATATTTTATATGTTGTATTTTGAATACCAACACGACTATTTGTATTTGAAATGGAAAAAATAAAAGCGATAGTAAAAACTACTTTAAAATAGGTTACAATATTTCTTTCTATTTTTCACGCAAGGTACTTTCTATATGCCTCTCTCGACTATAATATTATAGATGGTTTTTACTTTTTCATTCGTAAATAACAAAATTGAAGGTGTTTTTGGCAGGATCTTAGCTTGTCTAGTGGTGGATATTATTTTTATTCATAAATTTATATTATTTTATCGTATATTAATTGTTATGTGATGATTGTGGCATGGTTGGCATTTAGAATTACCACAAAAACTATCTCTTCAGTTATATTAAGTGAGTGAGTAATGGTTTTTTGAACTTCAAATATTAGAAAAAAATCCTATCCACGTGACATTGGCAGAATTGTGTATTGTTACATTGCCATTAAATAAGAAGAATAAAAATATTGCTTCATAAATTATTTGGAGAATGTAGTCTATTATTGCTTTGTAAGAGTTTGGTGAGCGATGCCTTCGGATTGCGGATGGTATAGCTGCACACTTACGTGCATTAAGACATGTGACTTGTACGATGACCGTGACACGGACGTGCGGCCCCGGGCAGGTTCACACTCACCCACATTTTGGATTATCTGCAGGGTTGATCCATTTATTAATTAACATAACATAAACCATCACGCCTATATCCCCGAAGGGTTAAGCAGAGGTGTATTAATGTACCCTTCCAGTTCGCAGGATATGTTTTTAGATCCCATGTATCTAAAAGGGGGCGAGCCTATTGCCATTAATCGAGCATAAAGTCAAACTCCGAGCTGCTACTCAGATTTTAATAGAAAACCCCAATAACACTTTGCTTGACCTGGGAACCAAACCCAGAACTTGAGCATAGCAGTCACGTTTAGGACTACTAGGTTATTGAATGAGACAGTTAATTAATTAATATATTTGATATACTTTGAATTGTATTACACTCTATGAAGTTTTAAAATAGTGTAAAACTTTTAGACACGCGAAATGTGCGAAAGTATGCCACAATGGCTAAGGGGTGCAATGGGAGGCAAAAAGGACGTCCTGCACTGACCTGGTTCCGTTCTGCTGCGTATCGGAAATTCTGCTCCAGATTGCCTCGTACAGCCGTCCTCAAATATATATCGAGGTACGAATTTTCGTGGTTTAAGTGGGAGCACGGAGTGCGTGGGAGCATTAAAATGTCGAGTGCTGTGAGAGCGCGTTACGAAAGCAGTGTAGTGTTACAAAGGTTATAACAAATCATACACGACGGGGGAGAGGGGGAGATGGTAGGTGCTAGGTGAGATACAAGATGGCGTTACACAGTATTATATTTCTAACCGAGTTGCACCCCACGGTTTCACCCGTGTTAAAATTATTCCACCGCGCCGCCGCCAACGTACCCGTGTAGCATGTCGTTCTCACTTCCCATACTTGATTGTGAGATTGCTTGACGTTGATGGTTACTACTCCGTTCCTTAGGATTGTAGCGCAAAGTTATATAGCAAGTAAGTAGGCTATAAAATGCAAAAAGAATATATTAAAGCTGACTTATATTTACATAGATTAGCATGTTCAATGAAACCAACAATACCTTGAGCTTGAGCTTCAATTAATAATGTGTATTAAAAAAATATTTTTTTATAATATTATTTATTCATATCGATAACAAAGCGAGAAGAAAATTCGGTATGCTCTTTTTCTTTCGGCATTTCTATACGTTTATGAAATGTTTATTTAAAGTTATGTGTTTCTTGTGTTATTGTGGGTATTCCTTAGAAGATAGACATATTATACTCTTTTGCTATAGTATCTCTTATGGCTAACCCAGTGTAAGTCATTTAAGAACCCAAATTGATATACCATGATAAGTTTTTTTTAAATTTGCGCGGTACACTAATTCTTTTTCTAAAATAAAAGTAGTCTAAGGTACCTCTCATAACATCAGCTACCTGCCAGTGAAAATCCCGTTAATATCAGTCCAACCGTTTCGGAGATCACCCGGAACAAACGTACAGACATACAAAAATGTAAGAAATGTGTTTTTTGCTATAGGTATCAAATATACTTTCATATGCATTTAGTAAAAAGCTGTTATTTTGACATTACAAACAGACACTTAAATTTCATTAATTGTATGTATAGATCAAAAAATAATGAGATGTATTAACGATTCCCGCGTACATTTTAATATAAAGTAGAAGTTAGAGCTTATTAAAAAACCTCTTGTTTTATTGCGTTGAAATTAGTTATATTCGATGTTATGTATACATAAGCAATAATACACGAGAATAATACACATAATTAATCCAAATAAAAGTTTACAAATTTCATTGACAAAGTATATACACCTAACATTTTATTAGACATAAAACATTTTTTTCATATTGGACAACCCTACAGCAAATCGTAGATTAATAACCGGTCAGCTATCATCGGATCGCTTCATATAATATTCATATAACATATTATTAATATCGCACTACGGTATTCCGAACAGGATCCTTATTAAGGCTTCTGATGGTTCTGAGTATCTTATAAAAGTAAATCATGTTTTATAGTCGACCACAAAAACTTCGCCGTTATGCAGCAAAAACTACAATTTTAAATTAAACTATTAATTCTTAACAACAGGTCAACATCCCTATAATATTAAAATTACGTCACCAAAGATTAGACAGACGTGTGTTGTTAAAATATGTCTGTCAATTTGAAATTTGACAACGATGCGATAACTTGCTGTAAGTTTGAGAGATTATTTTATCTTTATTCTTTCGCTCTAATCTCTGAAACTACCAATCAGATTTGAAAATCTTATTTATTGAGCAAGGTTATCTATACAATTAATAAAATTAAAGTGTATGTTTGTAATGTCAAAATAACATATTTTTACTAAATGTATATGAAAATATATACGATACCTATAACAAAAAACACATTTTAATTTTTTTTGTCTTTCTATCTGTATGTTTGTTTCGGGTAATCTCCGAAAGGGTTTCAACGATTTTGACGGGACTTTCACTGGTAGACAGCTGATGTTATAAGGAGTAACTTAGGCTACTTTTATTTTAGACAATTAAGGATCGGCGAAAAATACTGGTCTTGATTAATCAATTTCGGCGCTTAAATGACTTACGCTGAGTAAACCATAAGATATTAAATTAATGTACCTACTACATAATAAGTTTGTCTTCTAAGTAACATCCGGGAGTGGGTGAGCAGCTATCATCTAAAGGAGCAGAGCAGTAACCGTGAACGTTAATCAATCTGAAAAGTTGTAAGCAATAAGGTACGGAAAGTGATAACATCTAGGCTACATGGTTGCGTTGGCAGAAACTAGAGTTAGTCGAATTGGGTGAAATAATGAGCTAAGAATAGTTAAATAATAAAAACTAGTCATTGTCAATAATATATTTTAGAAGTAGTATAGGTCACACACTGGTCAATGTAGAGGGCTATCTATACTCATAATCAAAGCACCATTGTGATCCGCACAAGAATCAAAATCAACAGGTACTTCAGCTCTAATAATTGTTAGATTTAGGTGGCAGTGGACGGGGCATATTGCTCATAGAACGGTTAGCCGATGAAGCGGAAGAGTTCTCGAGTTACGATTGTGGAGATGCAGCATGGGCATACCTGGTACAAGATGGATTGACGATCTGATTAAGGCTGTAGGAACCTGCTGGGTGCAAACAGCGCAGGACCGTATATTATTGGAGAAGGCCTATCTATGTACAGCAATGGACATCTTTCATCTACATGATTTAAAATATGATTGATGTCGTATTTAGTTTACTTATTTAAAATGTATAAAGTAATTTTGATATACTATATTATGCATAAACAATCCATATCGTTAATTCCATATTCCTTGTAACATGACTGAACTTTATTTATTTATCTACAATTCAAATATTTTTATTTTAGTTTTAACGTCTATTAATTAATATAAATAAATAAATTAATATATTTATTTTAAATTATATTTCTTTAATATATATAATTCTGTATCAAAAATAAATTACATATAAATTAATTTTTTTAATGCAGCCAATAGCCAAGAAATGATGATTAGAACATTGGCATATAGTTAATTATGTATTCGTTCGTAATTTTTAAAGTGGATAATTATGAAAATTAAAATGCAAAATACAACAGGTCAAACAAAGTTCGTACACCGGATACCATGACTAGCGTTAGATGACATTTTAAGTAATTTATTTTTAGTAACGTATTTGTTACTGTTTTCACAAATAAAGCATTGTCGTCACGATTTTTAATCGAGTTAAAAGTCAATTTGTTCTCTGATGGAACTATAGAGATATTTTTGAAGCAACGGTGGCTCAGTGGTAGCGTGTACGGACAGCATGCTGGTTGACGTGGGTTTGAATGCCTACAATGCGTCTGAGCTTTCGGTAAAGGAAAATATCGTGATAAAACCATACAATGGTGGTAGTGATTTTTCTAATGCCCGCCTGGCTAGCTAAAACCCTCAAGTTACTCTGTCACCGAGCACCAATAGGTGTCTTCCACTAGGCTCTGCGTGTTACCACCTTAGGCCAAATTGTCACTTAAGAACAGGTGAGATTTTGTAATATCGCTCAAACATATAAACGATGGAAAAAACTGCCCCATTAGCCTAGTGGTACTAAGCGCGACTACAATGCTCGATGTTCTGGGTTCGATTCCCAGGTCGAGCAAAGTGTTATTCGGTTTTTCTATAAGAATCTCAGTAGGAGCTCGGAGTTTGGTTTTGTGCCCGAATAATGGCAATAGGCTCGCCCTCTATTATATGGGACCTAAAAACATTCCTGGCGAACTGTGGCATAACCCTTCAGAAAATACAGGCGTGATGGTAAGTTATATTATGTGATAAAAAAAATTATGAATCCATAGCATGGTGGTAAGGCACTTTCTAATTTTCGCCTAGCTAGCTACCACCCTGAAGCACTTACAGGTGAGTTCCAATAACTCTAAATGAAAGCCAGTTCCCCTACAAGGTATAACCATCTTGGGCCACGTCGTCACTCAACATTTTGCGAGATTATTATGGTCAAACGCTAAACTTTTAAAGAATAAAATATAAAAGAATGTTTCAGTTCAATCAAAAGTCAATCAATCAAATATTATTTGAAGTAAAAAAAACGTGTCAAGTTTTCATTTACATGATTTATCTATAAAAAGTAATGAAATCTCATAAACAGCCAATTCTATGAGGGGGTAATAAAATAACGAGTAATTTTGGGTAAAATCCGGCCTTTGGTCTTGTTGGTTTGGTGATTTTGGTCTTATACTCGTTAAATTTTATTCTTTTGAAAATACTGTGCCTAATCATACGTAGGAAAAAAAATTACCAGACAATAATGTCATTCATATTCTTATTATATGTTGTGGAATTTTGATATGACTTATGCCATTAAAAATTTTGTAAGAGTCATTATTATTATTACATACTTCTGTTTTCTTAAGTCAATAGCAACAACGGGCAAGTCATATAAAATTCCAGATATGCACTCTTTGGAGATTTGTCTCTACTCGGGGTAGCCCGACTGGTGGAATACGTCCACCCTACCGCATCAAATAACCTCGAGCTGTGTTTCTGCGGTGGGTAGGGTTTGAAAACTCCATGGAAAGGAGGTTCTAAGTCGGCAACGCTGTATAAAAAGTATAAGTTGTAAAAAAGCACATACATAGTTTACGAGAGTGGTAGCTTGATTTGCTTCCATAAACGACCAAATTATGTCACTTGTTTTGATTTTATTTAGTCAATGACTCATCGAATCCAAAATTCGAAATAAAATTTTGAGATGTATATTATAATAGGAGAAATAATTGTAGGAAATACAAACCATGTAAAATAAAATTTTGATCATGTGAATTCTAATTGTAGTAAAAGTTCTTATAAATAAATATACATTTAAATATGTTAATTTATATTTAAATCAAAGTTTAATATCGTATACCTTGTAAGTACACGTTGTGAATGATATTCATTTAACTACAAAGGGAACATTAGGATTTCCCAACAGTTTCACAATCCATTATAATTTTCCCTGTCAGTGCTCGAACAATAACGTCATAAATTCTAAAAGGAGTAAGCATTACTTTTATGGATGACTTCGTAGAGGGGGGACTGATACATGGCAGGATGTCGTCTCGGGCGCAGCGCAGTGGGTTTTCTGAAGGCTGCGGCGCGTGCCGCATGCCAACACCGCCGATGACCTCGTACGACCCTATTAATACAAGATACGTAGCCAAACGAGCATAGTATCACCAATAATCCCAACCATGAGGCTACTGTGCTCGTGTCTGTGTCTAGCGACTTTCGTAAGGTTCGCCTTACCGGCGCCTTCTAGATTTGCGTTCCCTGAGGAACGTCGAGAAAAGAAATTGGAGCCGATAATCACTCCGCCTGTTCTTCCGGTGTTAGAACATCTGGAGCGCGAGCCGAGCACCCTTTTACCGAGCGAAAAGCGAACAGCGAACGTGAAACCAAGGTTTGGTTTAGGCGGTGGCTTTAACGTAGCCCCTTCAAAGAACGGTGGACTGTCAGCCAGTATAAGCAGCAGTGCAAACGGTGCCGGTGCAAGTCACTCCGCTTCACAGTCGTTCTCATTCGGATTTAACGAAGGTTTCAGTGCGTCACACTCGGCCAGTCAGGCGTCATCATTCAATGGTTTTGGAAGGTCAGTGACATTGTAATTCTATATACTCACCTACATATGAATACGTAGACGTAATAAAACGTTTACAGAATAATCAATAAGTAGGCAATAACAATGAAAACATACCTTTTGTAGAATAGGACTAATATTTTCAGACAGAATATCTGATCTTTTGGAATATCGACTAAGTAATATACAACAACAATTTGTATGATTAAATATAAATCACTATTACTTGATTTTGATAGAAGTAATTAAATTAGAAGTCCAAACCAATTAAACTATATAAGCAAGTTTGAATCACCGCTGAATATTAAGGTAGAACACAAATTTTTACCGGATCTATATCATACTTACGATAAACTTTCGTATTGATAAATAAGAAAAAAACCTTTAACATTGTATATGGAGTAGTATTTGTTTATAGTGAGGAATTCTAAACTTCACAGTCGTCTGCAGATTTCATAATACAAGATCAATCATGTCGACACGTCTTAACGTCGTGCTCTTAGGAAATGTTGGAAAAATGTGCATCGTGTGAACATAAATTATACTCACAGCTAATTAATTCGAAAGACGTTTTTCTCCGCTTCATCTTAACTGGAGATGTCATTCTTTTCCACTAGTATCGCTAATTCTTTTAAAATTCCAATCTTTAACTACAAAAATCTTTTGCAAACCTTTCGTATTCTTCTCATGAACAAAACCGTGTAAAAATGTTGATTTGTCGTTATATTTAAAAAAATCCTTGTTTTGCATGCCACCTATATTTTTATGAAATTAAGGGCGACTTGCACCAAAAAAAAAATCAATTTTAGCCTCGATTCAGTTTAGTTATGTCAAAATGTATGCAACAGTCAATCTTAAATCTGATTTAACGATTGAAATACAATTTAAAGATTTTGTTTCAACCCGTTCTAAGAATTAGACACATTAGAAATAGCATCAAATGAGTCACAACAGGAACTATTGATTTAACGAGTACTTTCAAATGCCTAAAATGTCACAGTGACATTGAGAGAAATAGAATATATTACTTACTAATACTATACTATATTATAGGATTACTATTTAAACTATATAGAAACAAGAATAATACATTTTGTTCGTCAATTCAAATAGTCATTGTTAATAACCTAATTTAATTCCTTAAAACAAATTTAACGCCCGCCATATAGTGGCACGCTAGAATGTGTCGAGTTCCGGGATCACCCGGTATAAATCCAGTAATTAAGCAGAGTGGTATGAGGCTATACACGACCGGGTCACGAGGATACAGTGGTGATAATCCCGTCACCTGTCACAGTGACATTCTTATAGTTTGTCACGTTTCGAAAACCGCCAGTGTTTATCCAGCTATTTTTTTTTTCTCTTTATTTAAGGGGCTTTTACAGTTGGTGGTTGCCAACCCCATCGGAGCATATCCAAATTCTACAAAATTAACATAATTTCTACAGAAAATAAAATTATTAACTAAATAAAAATACTACTCTGTTTAACAGCCTCATTAGCCTAGTGGTCCCAAGCTGCTTGCTATGCTCGAGGTCCTGGGTTCGATTCCCAATTCGATCAAAGTGTTATTGAGCTTTTTCTATTAAATTCTCAATAGCCGCTCGGAGTTTGGCTTTGTGCCCGATTAATGACAATAGGCTCGCCCCTATTACATGGGACCTAAACATACTCGGTGAACTGTGAGTGCAGATTTGTATACCTCTGCCTAACCCTTCGGGGAATACAGGCGTGGTCTACTATTCCATATACTATAACTATTAACAATAAAGTTCCACAGCATACGTCCAGCCGAACCGGAAGTCGGTTCCGCTAGTATACTCTGGAAGATACCTACATCTAAAGAACAAGACCCTAAACTTAAAATTAAACGACTTCTGCTTATTACATATCTAGCACATTCCACCAACAAGTGTTGGATATCTTCGACCGGTGATGTATTGCTGATATTGGGGTGGTCGATTATGTGTCCCCCTTAGGTACAATACTGTCATTTTGCAGTGATGCTTTAAAAAAACCTACATTAATAGACCGTGTTAAAAAGTTTGATAAATGAATTGAAGGTATAGTAATTTCCTAACATAAACTAAACTTATGCTTCCACGATCAACCACTTCATAACCTTGTTTAATTACTGCAAAACTATCGTACCTACCTTATAATTTTCTTGTCGAACTTTTTCCCATACAACGTTACGTGTTACGAATTTTTATATTTGTGAATTTTTGTATATGACGGAAATCATAAACGGTTAAACGGGTATAATTTTGTTTTATTACGAAATTAATTACTACTTACTCTTTTTCTCAGCAATGAACAGGAGATATGACTTTGAAATTAATATTAAATACTAGGATCAACCAAAGGCGTTAAAACCGAAGTTTTTTTAGTCATGCGACTACAGGAACAAGTAGATTAAAATTACAATGATTTTATTTTGGTACGTATGTAATTAAAAACTGTTTCATAAAAATCGGGACAAATAAAGAAATATATATCGGGACACAATTTCACACGGCAATTTAATTCTAAACTAAGCAATGCTTGTATTATGATTACTAAACAGCTGATATCCATACATATATAGAAAAATACCACCCAGACATACAACTGACAATTATGCTCAAGAAACAAGTGTCAGTCATATACAGGGATCAAACCCGCGACAAATCTCGGCTCAATAATGAGGCTTACTACCAAGGTTAATTAAAAAAAATTAAAACCCATGACACAAATAGCCTATTCATTGATATCATTCCAATGAGCCCAAACATGATACCTCTGTAAATAGATGAGGAGTTGAATAAATTCCGGTTGATATCCAGCATCAGGTCAAGGTTAGCATTGTAGGAACATACCTATGTAATATGTTACCTTATAAAAGCGATGTACTATGTATTAAATAAACAGTTGGCTTTGGACTCTCATGTTTGAATCACTTATCGTCCCCGTAGGGGACACAACATTGGTGACCCCTACTAATAACACTGAAATAACATAGTACTAAATTTTGACTCGATCAGACATGAGGAGGATACTCATTATACATTCATCAACTACAAAAAACTGATAATCTTCAAAAGGCTAAAAAGATTTTCTTGAATCATAGCTAGGAATTCTCGATCAAGTTACATTTAAAAAAAAAACTATATCGAAATCGGTTCAGTCATTTGGGAACTACGATGCCTCAGACAGGTACACAAATAACATTTTAAACTTACAACATCCCTCTGTTTGCGTCGAGGGTTATAAACCACCGGAAAATCATTAATGTCTAAAATTGTATGCACAATTATTACATAGCATGGTGGTAGCGTTTTTTCTAATGCCAGCCTGTATACCGTCGTCAAGTTGAAAATCTGTCACCAAGCACCAATAGGTGTATTCCGGCAGGTGCACTTGAGAGCCAGTCTTCCACTAGGCTTAGCGTACTACCATCTTGGGCCACCACAACGCAAAACATATAACGATTTAAAAAATCATAGATCTGAATTCTAAGTTAATTTAGTTAGTTGTAAAATATTTACTTACTTGATCACTGTATAATAGATATTTAATTAATTAAATTAAAAATAATTGACAGCTATAACAATTTAATATTTCGTGAAATAATTAACAATAGACTGCTTGCGGTGACATTACATTAGTATTAGATAACGGACGAATGAATGCAAGTAAATCAGTACTTCAAGAATCACGCAAAGAAACGCCTATAAAAATACTTGGTTTCGAAGATTGAGTTTTAATCTTCGTTTCGTTCGTTCGTTTTCGTTCCATCAAAGGGTTGTGAAATAAAAAAATCATATGATTTTAATACAACTATAAACATACTAGAAATCATTTCGGTATTTGAGAAGCATTATTATTTCTGGAACGACATTTACATAAATGAATCATTTTATGTACGAATTTTTAATACATTTCTACAATAAAATTAAATTCAGTAGATAAAAATAATTAAATAAATAAACTTTTTATTTTGTCTTTCTGATAACACATAATACCATATTTCTATGAATTATTCCAGTCATAAATATGGAAAATTTATACTAATTTTAACCTCTGTGTCACTGAAATTCCTTATTTAGCATAATATGTGTATTATATAAACAACTTCCACAAATAAAGAGTAAAGTATAATTCTTATGAAATACACTGCAATGATAAATACAATTCTTTTAAATGAATCTTATAACAGTGCATAAGTAATTTATAATGAAGTTTCTTATAAAGTATACGCAGCTGAAATAAAGTACAATAATCACGTTAAAGACAATAGTCTAAATGAAGCTTTTGTAACGCATTAGAATATAGTAAATTTAAATGAAACTAATGAATGCATTCATACGTTGCGTTTATTTATTGATTTACAATATTTCTAGAAGTATACGACCGGCAATGTCACCTTAACATTTCTTTACAGTATATGCGAGTATATGTTGAACATACGAGCATATTAAGCACATAACTGAATTATTGTTTTAGAGTAAATTTTCATATGCAATTAACTACTGATTATAATTATATTTTATTATTAACTGTACCCGCAGCTCTGCACGGTTTTATTGATTTCTTCATTTGGGACTTTATTTTTACTCATATTTTATCATATGATTTCTAAAAGTAGGTATTTTCAATGATAATTCTTATAACCTATTAATTGTGGAATGACATGTACTTCCCGTATACAAAATGGAAACGATATTTGTAGAAAATTTAATTTTGAAGTTTTTTTTTTACGATTTTTAAAAGTAATACTGACAATTCTTATAGCTGAATGGGTATTCATAAGAATAACATAAATTTCCTGTGTTACAAAATTTCATATAGATCGGTCAAACTGTTATTGAATTAAACTTAGGTAGAAAAATTTTAATTTCATATTTGTAATCAGTGTTTTTTATGAAATTAATAAATGCGCGGTCGTATATCTGAAGATGTATTAATATATATTTGCTATTAACATCTGGATCTGATAATGAATTCATTGTCACAGTTACGATGAAGCTGAAAACAACACAAATGAAAGGGATAATTTGTTAAATATAACGTTATTTCCATTGAAGTAAGTATAATGTTCGTTCACATAAGTGCTACCAACATATTACCTACAAATTACCATACATACATTCAACCTAAATTACAGTATATATTAATAAATCTGTAATTATGTCTGTACATGTAATATTATTTTTAAATTTCCCAATGTACATTCTGTATAACGGACACTGATCACGAATATGCCTTTAATTTTTTTTTATCTGTCTGGATGTTTAACTGTAAAACGGCTTACCGGTTCTTATGAAATTGTGTACATGAGAATCTTATGTCATTGGTCAATTGATATACTATAAGAAGTTTCAATAATATTTTTAGAAATATATACCTAGTAAAAAGAAGACCCAAAAGTAAAAAAAAAACTTTCCCATTTTGATAACATTTTTTACACGGGAATTGTAAGTTATTCTATAAATGATGGGCTATAGCAATTTTCAATATTATTTTTAGAAATTTCAAAGTATTAAAAAAAATCTTCAATTCTTATCCGATTCTGATCTAATTTTGTATACGGAAAGCATATCTCATTCCATAATTGATTGATTATAAGAATCGTCAACAGTATATTTAGGTTGGCATCGTACAAAAAAATACTAGTAAATGATTTTGATGAAATTTTGTACACAGAAAGTATTAAAGTACATTTCTTAATTGATAAACTATATGAATTATCAATAATATGAGTTAGAAGACATTGTTTAACAAAACTGAAAACCAACTTTAATAATTTTGAAGAGTTTCCCAGTGTATCTTCGAAATTGAAAGTCCAATGCCAATAAAATTAAAATGGGACCACCCCTGAGTTATCCCCTATCAAACAAAAAAATAATCATAAAAATCGGTTCATAAGCAAAATAACCACAAAAAAAATAATTAAGTGTGTTAAATAAATTACGGCATGAAAATAATCACTGCGTAATAAAGTCATTATATACACCTACTAGCTGGCACAGCTAACGTTCTGCCTTTTCCCAAATATTCAATAACTCGACCACAGCGCCACCTATCCCATTTTTTCCTAAAAACGTTTCCGAAACCATAACGAACAAAAGAAAATAAAAATTACTTACTATAATAATGATCGTTCGAATCGTGAATTATAAATCTTAAATTCATTAAAATCCAACAGAAAAAAATCACTTTCAGTTTCTACAATTATTCGGGCAAATATTCAATTTTTTCTTTCTAAAATACTTTATTCCGATTATTACTAATATAAAATAAAAAATTAGGCAAATCATTCAGGCCGTTCTCGTGTAATGGCGCTTACTAATGAACAGCATGAATATATGCTGTTATATACATTGATATTACAAAATTAATGTACCTTTGTTACGCTCCTATGAGTTCCTAAACCATTATTAATCTGTTTTCGATGAATCTTTGATAATATATGCGAACACCCACGAAGGATTCTGGATTTAGTATTTAGATTAACTACAACCACCTTACATTAGGGTGCGCACGAGTCGTATCATTCCGAAGATAAATCCGATTTGAGTTTTTTACCGGTTCTTCTCAATGACTGGGATATTTTCCGAACCGGCAGTAGTGATTTGACGTTCACAAGTGCCATCTTAGGGCCTAAAAGGAATGAAGTTTATTTGATTATGATTTGATTTTCAGGTAACCTTAACGATGTTGCGGTCTAATAATAATGACGCTGTTCTATGATATGAAATGAATACAAAAGTCTGTTCATTGTGATGCGAGTGGGTGGCATAACGCAAAATAATCATTATCTTCGATTTACCTAACTTTTTATTCTATTACATCACATTCAAAAGTATAATAATTATTGTTATATAAGACTTACATTTCTATGACATTACTAAAACATCGGTTTAACTGTGTTGAGGTTAAAACACATATGTACACACACCAAGCATTGCAACATATTGTAAGTTTAACTGGCGTCTTTGCTCAAGTTTTATTTACCTATGTCATAAATACATAAATTTACAATTTTCATTCAAATCAACAATCGTCTTGTTCTCTGAAGGACTCATAAAGGTATTTTTCGCTGATTCGATTCAACTTAAATAAATTACTAATTGTTTAAGTAAATGACGTAGGTACAGTTCATATTAATAACTAAACAATCGTGTTACCATCTACCAAAAGTATTATATGGAGTATTATAAACATTATACAAGTATGAAATCGGCCCACATACAACAACTAGTAAACGGTGGTAAATATCTATACATTATTTTATTTAATTATTTAAACATCATTTTGAGACATATGCTTTCTGATTTTGACAAAAAATATTTCAAAACGTTTTATATGAAACATATTCAGTTTACATCTATTTAACTAGCACGACAGCTGTTAATTAAATTATTTATACTAGCGGTCGCCCAATGACCGTAATTCGACCAGCGACTTTTTGATCATAGACTATTTTCTGTTTGACATTTGCAGTATGAACCTAAACAATGAATATTATATCACTAGTTGTCACTTTTCATTGAGTGACAATGTCAATATTTTGAGGGGTCTAAGTTCACTGACACTAGTCGGGTTAGGATTCGCAGTATTAATTTATTTTATTTTATTTATTAGTAAGAGATATTAGGTATAGATAAATGTTAGCTATCTGCGCTCCTTCTTCATATAAACTTTAACTATGCCAAATCTCACAGTCTTACGTGCACCAATACGCTTAAAAAGGGGTACAAAGTTTTTGCTTTACGTATTATAATATATTGATGATTCCATATGAGCGAAATATTCGCACGGATCAGTTAGTTTTGATACCGCGCATCGTTGATAAGAACTAATAGCAGAGCGACGTATGACCTGCTATGGCCCGACCGTAATGACCTGCTGCTCTTATGCAGTGGCCTCGATGACCTTTAAGTAGGTCTTCCAGTCTTTAAAATTCATGTATTATTTAAACAGTTTCGTTGATTCACTTCCTTCATTGTAAGAAAAAGACAATTTTAAATTTCCTCAGCCTTAAACAGTAATTTTCGACATTTGTCCTAAAAAAACATTATGAAAAGAAAAACAATATTCTCAGATAATCATTTGTAAAAATTTAAGTGTCTGTCTGTAATGTCAAAATAAAAATGCATGTTAAATTATGTACTTCCGAAATGGTTGGATCGATTTTAAGGTGACTTTCAAAGAGTAACTTAAGCTGGATATTTAGACATTTTTAACTTGCGGGATTCCGACGCGACGGCATTCATTAGTCCGCGGACACAGCAACTAATTTTAAAAAAGAATAAATATTTGAAAGACTGATATTCGCTCGGTGTCTTACAATATAAAAAAACACCTATCTAGGTAAACTTTGAAAATAAAACATTATGTATATTATACAACATTTCATCCAAATTATAGACCTGTAAGAATTGCTCACTTAATAGTGTAATTCCATTTATAAAGATATTAATGCTTATTGATCAGGTTATCAGAGCGAGTCATGTGAATTTTCACGTGACTCGTTGGCATCAAAACCAGTTCATATAGTCTTATTAATTGCCTTTTTAATAAAGTTGTAAAACAAGACTTTATTAGTTATATGGTATATACTGTATTGATTGCAATAACAGAATTTCTAGTTAAAATGTTCCATTTGCTTTATCTCGGTTAGATTCACAATTCTTATATAGTGTAGGCAAGCAAACGTATCAATTAGTTATGTAAGCAGTAATATCTAGATCCTTTTCAAATAGCTAAGTGTGTTTCCGACCACGAGGAGCTTGAACTTTACCTTTTTAAATTAAATTAATGTATTTCTGTTATGGTACATTTTTGTTACGTTATTACCGGCAGTAGTGGAAGCAATAATGGCAGAGTAGCGTGTACGGATTCCGCTTCGATCGACGTGATTTCGAATTCTGCAATGAGCCTGAGCTTTCGGTAAAGGAAAAAAAAAAGTATTGAAACCATAGCATAGCGGTAGGGTTTTTTCTAATGCCCGCCTGGCTAGCTACCACCTTCAAGGAAAATCTGTCGCCAAACACCAATAGGTGTGTTTCGGTAGCTGCACTTGAGAGCCAGTCTTCCACTAGGCTTAGCGTGCTACGATCTTGGGCCACATCGGCACTTAATATCAGGTAAGATTATGGTCACAACGCTAAACCTATAAAGATAAATAAACGCTACACTACAGCTGCTGTATAATTAATTTCTTTTAAAAAGTAAATCTCAAGCTCCTTCTAGTTGAAAACACAGAAAAGCTGCTGTTCGAATTTTTTTTTAACTTAGCACATTTTTACGCGATCACTTGTTTGGTTTACTTAACTGGTTACTTTTCTAGTTTATTTTTTGTTAGGTACTTTAGCTGTTAGTCATCCATGCGAATAAATAAATAAAATAATATTGTTTCAAACCCCGAAAGATTTAGGGATTTAAGAATTACATCTGATTCAGAATATATCAACGTCGCGTCGCCGAGAAGAAAGGGCAAAAAACTTGAACTGGTTCAAAAAGATCAAGTAACTGTTCGAGTCCACATAATTACTGACAATATGAAATATCTGCCTCAGACTATCAACGTAAATTACGACCTAACAGTTTTAGCTTACAGTTATTTTTGATTTAGCATTAACAAGAGCTTAGTAATCCTTCTACTGTTTGTAATGATTGTAACTGTAACTTCATCCATAGTAGAGAAAGGAATGAAAGGATCGACATTTTGGAGAGTTGTCAATTATCTCAAGTAGGTTTGCAACAATAGCAAAAACCACTCAATGAAACTTATTTCTTAACTTTAACTTTATTATTTATTTAGAGCAGCGGTGTTCAAGCTTTTGCCACCACGAAGTAGTTTGGAAACTTAGAAAAAGAAGATAAACAGCTCAAATTTAATGCTTAAATGTTTATAGGAAATTTAATACATTTTACCCTTAAATAATATTACCCAGAATATTTGCTCCTGTATTAATGTTTGTTATGTAAGCTGTTTTAAATGCAGACTGGATGATATAAGTTAATGTTAAATGTACAAGTCTTTTTACTGAAGTCTTGTCCTAAACCCTTGCCGTATCTTCTAAGCGACAGCACTTTTTAGCTACTTTTGCATTAATTATCTTATAAACTGCTTTTTTGCTGATATCCATCAAATTTTGATCGATTGGTACGCCAGAACTGGTATTCGTTTGCGCCACCCAGTTTAAGATCCCCTGATTTTTTAAATTTAGTACGAAATAGAGATGCCTTTGTACCTGATGGTAAGCACAATGCATACTAAAAACAACATCAACCTGCGAGAGATCTGTAGTCTAACGCTGTCGTCGCTATCATAGTGGCCTGCTCAAAAGACTCTTCAAGTTATGTTTGAAGGATCTGATGTTGTGAGAAGGCCAGTAGAGAGTTCCACGACTTCACAGTTCAGCAAATACATGAAAACTTCTTTGTCCTTACCGAGATGCAGGTCACCATAAATCTGTGGCTCCAAAGCACAGCACGTGTGGTTCTGTTATGGAGATAGAAGAGATAATTATTAAGAGATGTACTTATAGTATAAAGTTTCATGATTATTGTACATATTTTCCAGTGGCTTCAGTGGCAGTCAAGCAAGTAGCCAGGCAGCTGCCACATCATTTGGCGCAGCAGGACCATCGATATCAGGTGCAGCGTCGCAAGCAGCCGCTTTTGGAGGTGGCTTTGGAAACAATTTTGGCAGCCAGAGTGCTTCATCAGCTTTCGGTTTCAATTCTATCAATGGCTTCCAGCAACCTGAAGTAAGTGCATTACATGTTTTTATTTATTTCAGATAATTAGTTATAAAAATATTATCATAAAAGTTTATCTCCAGATACATATTTACATACACTGATCATAATAATATGTTAAGAAGCTTCATATATTTAAAAAACCTCGGACACTACTAACCTATGTGTACATTGTGAACATTCCAATGAGCTCAAACACAATAATACCTCTTCTATAAGTTGGTGAGGAGTTGGATAGATTCCAGATGACGCAGCAGCATTAGATCAAGGTTACCATGTTCTTTTAATACCACTGAAGTACCAGAATAACAAATTTCAACCGGATCAGACCTGTGGAAGATGCTCATATTCATTTATTAACTAAAAAAGAGCTGATAATCCTCAAACGGCTTAACAGACTTTCTTGAATCTTATCTAACACACTCTTGACATTGAATCTTAACACTCTTGATCAAGTCACCTATCAAACAAAGAAAATTAAATCAAAATCAGTGTAGTCGTTTGGGAGCTACGATTCCACGATCAGACAAACAGATACACATGTTTACTTATAACACGACCCCTTTGATTGCATCGGGGGTTAAAAAGGAACTGAAAGCTTTTAAGTGAAAACTTTTTTTTTGTTTTAAGCACGCTTGCTTTAACCTTAATGTCTACATCAATATTGGTATTACTAACATAAATACAAAACTGACCAATAATCAGGAATAATGAATAAAAACAAATACCTTTGACGTTATCATACCTATCTTCAGTTATAGATATAAATATGTACCAATCAATGTAATGTAATGTGTAGCGTTAGAAAGATATAATGGCTTGAATAGATGGCGAATATTAATACACACATGGCCTGGTAAAAATCTTCCATAGAGACTCACTTCGAAGCATTACGATATAGTACCAGCCAGTACATGTGCAGTAGCTAGAGGCTTTTGCTATGGTTATATAGGCTGAGGTGATAATGACAACTTTCAATTGATCTTTTAGAATCAACAAGCCAGTTTTCTACTTTTCTAGTTTACTGATTTCTTAGACTGAAATGTACTTACTTACCGTCAGGTATACAGCATTCATTTTGCCAGATCATTATTAAAAAAATCTAGATATAAGATAGCTTAGTGACAGTGACTTTTTTAAATATTCCGATGATATTTAGATGCATAAATTTGTAAATTCTATATTTGCACGTGGATATTATTTAACATATTATTTGAAAATGGCATTATAAATATTCATTATCAATTATGTAGTAAAAATGTTTGAATAATTTATTAGTTTTTTGATCTTTTCGCATTTTATGTATACAGCGATCGGCCAATGGTCGAAATTAGACCAAAGACTATCTGTTTTACATTTACAGTATGAACGTTAAAACTTTGGTTATATTATTATAAACGTCTTTAAATGTAAGCAAAGCGTAAACAATGAATATTATATCACTTGCTGTCACTTTTCACTAAGTGTCAATGACAATGTTGTGGGAGGTCTAAATTCAATGATACTGGTTGGTGTAGTACTCACAGTATTAATTTAGTTTAATGAATTTCTAACCCATCCTCCTCAATATAAACTTTAACCATTCATATATCAGGGAGGTTTTCTCTTCAGGCATTCATATATATTTTATGGTATTAATGGAAAATTATTAATTTTCAGGTGTCATTCGGCGAAGGCCTACTTGATATTAGGCATCGTGGAGTGCCGTCTTTCCCTTTCCCCGACTTCGTAGGAAGAAATAAAGGTGTTGGAGCCGCGGCTTTTAGGTCAGGAAAGGCCAATTCGCCAATAATCGCTGATGATTTCCTTGCTGTTGTTTTATCTGATTAAATAAACTAAATTAAATAGAGACTTAACCCTTAAAAGCAAATATTTTTATATTTTAAAAAAAATATGGTAAAAAGTGTAAATGTTATAACTTTTTACAAAAAACTTATATGCATTAAAGGGTTAAATCTTACGGAACTGAAACGATTACTTTATGAAATTTGAACGGATTCAAACTATATGCATATAAATTGCTAAGATCAATAAAATCGTAGAAAAATAAAAAATGACAACCAAAATCAGCAACTAATGCTTCTAAGTTAATGTTGTAAAAACAAATTCAAATAGTATAAATTGATCATAATATTATTACACTACCTAACAGTGTTGGCTTATCAAATAAATAACAATTGTAATTCAGTTATTAGTCACAAATTGGCAACAATAATTATTTTTTACGTTATTTTGTAAAACCACAATTTTATATTTTTGTTGTTTTCCAACCAATTTATTGAATTGGTATAAATCCATTGGATGGATAGATAATTGTAAATAGTTTATCTCTTTTAAATATAGGTATATCAATCATTTTCGATTGGTATAATTTTAGTTTAGACCATATTTAATTTATTATTTTAATTAATAAGTCTTATTATTTAATACAAATTTAATAAATTAAATTTAAAAAATCTTATATTTATTTTATTTTCTAACATTTTTATATAATCATATATACTTGCTTCAGTATAGTTTCATATACCTACTTTTGAAATTTATATAATTCTTTATGTAGCGACATCTCTCGCCACAACTGACGCATCAACGCATCGACGCAACTACGTAGCGACACATAGCGACATCTGTGCGTAATATAATTTAGTTATTGTGCACATGTGAAGTGAATTAAAAGTATTAGGTAACTAAAAGGATAAAATTTTAAGTTGCCGCAAACACTCTCTGGACTGTTTTAACGCGAGAGCCGCCATTTTGTTAAAGTGTGCTGTAAAGCGTTACCTCAACTCTGAAGTGAAGATTAGACAAATATTCTGATAACGAGACGTTGGCATAATTGTGTTGCTATTCATAAAGAAGAAGAAGGAGCTTTCCATAATTAAATCTTGTGACGTCATATCGTTCATATGATACTCCAAACCATAAACGAACTATCATCAAAAGGAACACGCTCCTCAAATCAACTTTGAGCATATCGCATCCCACGTCGACGATAGACTTGGAAACTTGTCTAAGGCCTATTAATAGGATAATCCGCAACTTAAGCCTTCTTCTAACGGTAATGATAACTCCGCGCACCTCATTCAGCTCTTGCTTGATCTCAACTGACGTTATAAATTATTTCTAAAGAAAGTTATTGCAATAAATCTGTCATTACGAGAGGCAGTTACTCGGGTTCTACCTTTCCCATATCTTCTTTTGAAATATCCTACCTCTGTAAACTTTCTGTATATTCCGGAAAATGTAAACTAACTGCATATGTAAGTAGTTGATCTCTAAACCTTACTGCACCAAAGCGAAAATTTATACATTCTACATCTATACATCCATATTCCTTAAGAAATGTGTGTTTAAGATAGAGAAGGCACGGAATTTTTTCAATATAACTCAACGAAATTAATAACAATCAGATCTTCTTTTTTTACTTTTTATTTAATAGCAATTGTGTTCGTCCACAATTTTGCCAATGTCACGTGAATATTTTACAAATTATTCTTGTAATCTTCAAACATATCTGTAATATGATAGCAGCTGTCTTCTTAAAAGAATTTTTGTGGCAACCCAAAATGTGGCATACATGAAAATGTCGCCAAAACTGCATATTATGAACCCAGATAACTGAAATAGCCCGTTATTTTGAGATTATGAAGTAATTTTCTTTTTATTATTATTTTCCTTTTTTTGTGTAGAACTACTCCATTTTATTTTTGAAGTTATTAACGCACTGAAATAAATCTAAACAGTTTACATATTTTGTAAATAGATTTTCTTTTAATGTCATCTTCTACTTTAATGCAGAGTCCATCAGTTTTCCCTCAGGGATAACACTTTGCGTAGTAGGTAGGTAATATAAATACAGACAGATTATCTACACAATTAATTAATAAAATTGAAGTGTTTGTAATATCAAAATAACAGCTTTTTACGAAATGTATATGAAAGTATATACGATACCTACCTATAACAAAAAAACAATT
This sequence comes from Saturnia japonica, assembly GCA_033032175.1. Classification (NCBI taxonomy): domain Eukaryota; kingdom Metazoa; phylum Arthropoda; class Insecta; order Lepidoptera; family Saturniidae; genus Saturnia; species Saturnia japonica. The sequence continues at coordinate 15,503,372 of CM065311.1, read as the reverse complement.
TTTAAAGTTTTTGTCTGCCTGTCTGTTTGTTCCGGGTAATCTCCAAAACGTTTGGACCGATTTTGAAGGGATTTTCACTGGCATATGACTGATATTATAAGACGTAACTTAGGCTTTTATATCTAAAATGAATTAAGGTTCAGCGCAAATAAAAAAAAATGTGTGTGTGTACCAGAGTACACAGGTAAGAAGTGAAACTTCTTTACGACATATCATTTTTCTACTATTTGCAACTTCACGAAATTGGAGTAGATAAGGCTTAAGCCTTAAGAAAAACAATTTTTTCCGTATTAAATTAAAGCTATTTTATTATTATAGACATGCATACAATTAATGAGTAATTTATTTTATCATTGTTCTTATTATAGTATCATTGCTATTTATTTATTGTATTATATTTACAAGTTATGAATAAATAATTGGAATTATTGAAGTGAAACTTCTTTATCTTTTCAAAGTAATACAATTATATGATGACAGTTAATCTTGTAGAAATGCAACGATTTTATAAAATTAAAAATGAATAAATAAATCATTAAAAACGAATAATTAAAAAAGATGTACGTATACGTATTTTTATTTTCTAATCGTGTTTTGTTTTATTTTTAAATTATTATTTAATTTATATTTTTTATTGTTTTTAGAATTAATAATGTTCACTAGATTTACAGTCATATTTATTAATACTTGCTAATTTTAACAGATTTATATACATTCACTGATACTTACAATCAAAAAGTGAGGTTAACCTCAAATAAATATTAAAATCATGCTCATACGTGTTGAATTTATAAAACGAAATATATAATCACTCTCACTTTTCTTGTAAATTCACTTAAATTTGAATAAGTCTTTTTATTTTATCACTTTCAAATTAATATATTGTTATTCTTATTTCAAACCAAACTTCAAAACTAATATATTGTTGTTATTATTATAATATATTACATTATATTCTTTACGTCACTATACTCAACTTTGATAAAAAAAAACAACATGGCGCATAACCGAAAAACGTGACGATTACTACAAAATTTCTCCCATACGTCGATAAAGAAGTTTCACTTCAAAAAATCTGATCATGGTAAATCAATTCTGGCGCTTTAATGGCTTACAATGAGTAAACCATAGGAGAGATATCAAATTAATGTACTACATATTTGTAGAAATTATAAAGACCTCCAAAAAAGTCAGCAAGATCATATGTCTATCTTCTAAGAATCACGCACAATAAGAATTTTTATCTTTAAAATAACTAGGAGCGGGGTAATATGATTTGCGGCGTGTGTGCCCCATCAACTGCATTCTGAAGTCCACGCGAGCGCAGCCGCGGACACAGCTAGTTATAAATATACTGGTTCACCGTTTCCATTTTAGCTCTATAACCAGAAAATATTTTTATTAACCGCCTGTTGAAATTATATTACCACCTGTGACTTAAGCTAATAACTACGAGTTATTTATAATTCAGGCACTAAATATTTTTTCTTAGATTTATTTTGATAATCAATTTCATGTTTGAATAACTCTATTATGATTTCATCATTTCGGATACCAGACTACTGCACATTTGTATGGGGCCTCCTTAATATATTACTGTTTGATTATTTTATTAAGTATTATTTGTTAGGATATAAAGCTCAGTTGGTAGCGTGCATGGACTCTGCGTCGATAGACGTGAGTTCGAATCCTTGTAATGAGTCTGAGCTTCCGGTGAAAGAAAACATCGTGATGAAACCATAGCAAGGTGGTAGGGCTTTTTTCTAATGCCCACCTGACTAGCTACCACAACGCTAAACATATAAACGATAAAAAAAAACTTTCTCAAAAATTTGAATCAGCTTGATATTGTGGTTCAAAGGTCCTTAAAACACCCTCTTTGAAAACGCTACCATAAAATGTTCTACCTACATTACGAGATTCGAACTCACATTAAAAAAACACAAGCCTGGTGAAGCTGTTAAGATTCTCTGGCTGTTAGCCAAATTCGAAAAAAAAAAATCGAACATGGTCATAAAACGCGACACGTTATATTTCCATTAATTTATTATCTCTTCTCTCTATGACTCTTACTCCAATCTGTTTCCTTTGTAGGTGAATTTTCAGTGGTTTTTTTTTCAATCATGCTCAATTTTCTTTTTAATATTAATGATAATATAATCATCTCGGACAAAATCAATACCAGCACGCTTTCTTGCAATACGTTGCCAAAACCGTTAAACATAGAACAATAGAAACATTGTGTAAAAGGTGATAAAGAAATTCGAGTTAATATAAATGTAAGTCACGTTCTAGAACCGCATTGAATGTATATATTATTAAATCTGTAATCCTGTCTGTACTTTTAATATTTCTCCAAAATTTCCCGATACGCACATTATATGAACGAAATTGATCAGGAATATGCCAGTAGAAAAAAATTCTCTGTCTTTCTGTCTGTTTGTATGTCCGGATTTAACTCAAAAACCGGCTTTACCGATTCTTATGGAATTTCGTAAACGGGATGCTTAAGTCATCTGTCAATTGATAAGAAATTTCAATATTGCTTTTAGAAATAGTAAAAAATAAATAATTACAAAAAAAAAAATCTTTAATTATTATTATTATTTATTTATTAAAATTTGGAATTAATAATTTTTTGTCTGTGAGTCATGTGATCTAAAATGCCGATTAGGCATCATACTGAAATAAAATTTCAAAAATGACGTTTTCAGTAGATTTTACTTTATAGGTTCCATTTATAAAACAGGATCGTAATCAGGAAGAACTTTTAAAATGACTTTTAAGGGGATAACTTGAGGGGCCAAAGTTTGTTTAAGAGTACTATCGTCAATGTTAAAGTTGGTATTAAGAGAATTATGGTATGCAGTCTCTCGATTAAAAATAAAGACATACGTAGTTGAAGGTTTTTATATTTTAAAGTCCACTTGTTGGAGTGAAAACTGTTGCATTAAGCGATTTTTGGTAGGGGAAAAGCTTATGGGTTCACGTGACCTTCGCGCCACCGATGAACTCGACATGCTCGTGACGTATTACGCTTGCGTCAGACTAGCGACCCGTAATATACCGACCTGTGTACATGTATATGAATATTACATTAACACATTGTATATACTCGGCTGTATCATATGCGTATTTGACTTTTTGGATGGGTAAAATCTTGTGATTTCGCGTTACCGACATGCTCTGCATAGATACTGCTAGTTAGACTACCTCTGTTTCTATTTTTTTGACATAGATGTACGTTACTGTGATTTACAGTTAAAGTTTATTTTTAAATGGAGAAAACAATACCGAGGATAATATTTATAATGACTCTTCGTTAAAATACGTTTTTTTCAGTAAATTATATTTTTTTAAAGCTTTTACAAGCAATCATTTCATAAATTATTTTTACGTTAGAAATATTGACACAGGCTAATATTATGAATCAATGCGTTTTTTATATGTAATGAAGTAATGAGGTAGGTTAACGTATGTAAGTAAACATCTAAAAACCAAAAACTCTAAAAATACAACAGGAAGGCACCATTTCGGAGTAATGGCCGAACAATGATATTACTAAAAGTTATTGGAAAAATAATAATATTTATAAGTAAACTAGCGACCCGCCCCAGCTTCACACAAGTGCAATTTACAAAGTGGTATCATTTATGTTTAAAAAGCATGTTCGTTTGATTTGAAGATTATAGCTTATATAGCTTTAGTATTGATAGTTCATAAATATAGTTACGAAAAGTGCATGTAGTTCGGTAGGCTAAGACTGCCTGTCCACCAAAGTAAATTGCATAAAAATCTATTGCTGATCTATGATTCTATCTTCGAAATTTACACAGCTCCGCTCCTCTCAACTTCGGTAGACAGGCAGTCTTAGAAACGCCGCGGAGCCAGCGTATTTCTTTGGTTGCACGTAATTTAAATGCATGATATCTTCTATAGTATTAATTGAAATGGTATAACGTACGGGTCAATTTTAATCTATATTAAATGCCCAAGTTATCTAATATATTTATCTGGATAAGAATAAATACTTAATTGGAGAAAATAGCGTCGTGAAAAACCTTATATTTTTCATTATTATTTTAAAAATCAAAATTTCTGTAAGCTTTTTGAAGAACTACAATTTTAGTACATTATTTTAATGGTTTTTTTTTAAGTTTACCCAGCGTGTGCCATGTAAGCGCCCGAAAATTGATTTATAAAACATTGGATTTTATCTACTATATAAAAACTTAATTGGAATGTAAAACATTCCGTAAAATATTATCTAAATGACAGTGAAAACCGTATAAAAATCCGTTGCGTGGCTTAGAAGAAGTAAGCGGACAGACAGACAGACGCGTATAACGACATCCTTTTACACTACTCGTATGTATTGATAAAAACTACAACTTCTTCTTTGAGTATCCAGCAATCTTTAAACCGGTCTCACATCTTGTAAAATGGATAAAATATATCTACTCCAATGTATAATAAAAAAACAATTACTTTTTTTTACAACTAAGGTAACTATATATTGTACATTGTGGAAGGAATTTTTGTACCATCTGTAGATAGATATAGTTTGAGTCATAAATTTCAATCGTGAAATAATAAAAAATCCTAAGCTTTAAGTAAATTTTTTGTCGATGTTAATAATTCTTAGTCATGTTGTCAAAGAAGGATGCTATAAAAGTTGTAAGAATAATGTTCAATATTACGTTTCAAAATATATTAAAACAATTAAGTATAATTAAATTACAGTAATTTCATAACAATTATTTTACCAGCTAAGACGTGCGGATATTTCGCACATTATAGTTATTTAAACGCATTGTTTATAGATGGCGCCTTGAAAATATTTTCATTATCATCAACATTTCCATTCGTAATACCAAAGTTTTATCATTAAAAAAAAAACATATTAATATTATACTATTTGTTTTTATTTCTTCAATAGCAGGGGCTATACGCTTTAAAACGATGTCATAATAATAAATTTTAATGAAGAATTGACGGAGATATGAGGTAGCCAGGAAAATAGACCTTTCAAAAATAATACATTACTATATGATAATGTTCTACCTCTGTTCATAGCTGCCTGCACGGGGCCTACAATAATTAACGTTCAAGACTTTAATTGAACTTTGGTATTTAATCATTTACTAATGAATTTTAATAACGCAAAATTGTGTTCATATTTACATGTTAATATGTTTTTATACAGTATATTTTTCATGTAATTTGTCAAAACTAACACCTTTTTTACGACCCTCTGTTGTTGATATCTATAAAAGTTATTGGAAACAATCTACCGCATCGCAACATCGTTACGTAATAGATATACGAGAAAAACCACAGTGTCATTGTAGGTATAAACAAATCATTTATGTCCCCGTTCATGATCCAGGATATGTCCAGTGACTCATGTAAATATTTGCGTGCGAACCTTCAGCTTACAAATTATCTCTAAGTCGATTCGTGAGCCGTTGAATACCAAAACATGTACCCACTATCTTATAACTATAAAAGATTAACACGAAATAGTGATACTTTTGATATGTGATTGGAGGAGATAATTGGTGTGTGCTTCCAATTACTACGACTTAGTCGCTTAACTAAATAAAAATACTAAATACTTTTATTCCTTATACTATAACTATTAACAATAAAGTTCCACAGCATACGTCCAGACGAACCGGAAGTCGGTTCCGCTAGTATACTGTGGAAAAATCAGTGTATTTCGATTGCTGCATTTGAGAAACACTTCCTTATAAATGCGTGTAAAATAATTTTTGCCCATAATATCTTCAATTAATACTACATCTTCTATACATATAATAAAAACGTAACTGATCGATGTCTGTACATAGAAGATATATGAGAAAAACTATTATTGGGGGTCTCTATCAACGCAGGAGAACCCAAAACAATGATTGTTAGAATTTTTGTCTGTTTGTCTGTTTGCCAACTTTTGTGCGCGCTAATCTCAAAAACGGCATAACCGATTTAGAAACGGTTTTCACTAATATATTCTGGTAAGGTTCACTTAACATTTAGTGTTTGTTTTACTACAATAAGTTTCTAAATAAAAAAGTTATATCAATTTAAAAAATCACGTCGAACATTTTTTTTATAAAAATGCTATAAAATAGCTCTTCAGTTGAATTGACTGAAATTTTAGTTATCTGTATATTATGATTTGTAACACGATGATGATTGAAACCTTTCATAAAGTTCAAAAATGAAGAGTTTAAAAGTTGCAAATATGCAATATAAGTTGTCCTCAGATCTATGTGATAAATCATATTAAAAGGGGGTCAGCATATGCTGGATATTTGTCAGTTGAATATAGCTGCGCCGCTGCTAGGGATGGCAACTCATTTCGAAAAAGATTGATTCGAATCGAACTCTTATGAATCAATTCCCAAAAAAATCGATGTCTAAAAGATTGATCTCTCTTAAATTGTTTTTCTTTTTTCGATTCACTTTCGCATTTGTATTAACAATATATCAATTACTAAAATATAAAATTAAAAAAGAACCACAACAGTCGATCTTTTGTGATTTTTATCTTACTAAAGTATCAGTTATTATAGAGAAACATAGAAATATATAGAGAGAGAGAATTTGTTACAGGTATATAGGGAAAGAGAATTCATTTCAAAAATTTATTATTATAAACTGTTAATAATTTACCGATAGTGTTTTAATTGGTAAATGACACCATAGAAAATGACTGCATAATGAATTGAATAATCCATACCTACTAATATTATAAATGGGAAAGTAATTCTGTCTGTCCCGTCTTTTGCATTTTCAAGCCTAGACCGCTGAACCAATTTTGAAGAACTTTGGTTGAGAAAGGTCATAGGCTACTTTTGGAAATAAAATTGGAAGGGGTGAAATGGGGGGTGAAAGTTCGTATAAAGAATCTAATTTTGATATAGAGATATGTAGGAATTTGGAGAAAGACTTTGGCTACCTTATGTGGAGAAAATAAAACTTTAATGGGTGAAATAGGGGATGAAGGTTTGTACGAAGAACCCGTTAAACCAATTTTGATGAATAGAAATATATTGGAGCTTGGAGGCGGACATAGGGTACCTTATGGCACAAAGATAAAACATGAAGGGGTCAAATAAGGGATGAAATTTTGTATGAAGAACCCACTATTTCTCAATTTAGGGATATGAATTTTCATATTTATGATTTTAGGAAGAAATAAAAGGGTTTCGCGTTTTTGAAAAATGAATCGGCAGGGTGGTACAATAAGTGATGATTTACAATACCCTACACATAAAGTGATAAATCCATGTATGATTTTCTATTGCTTTGTCGTATTTAGAGGTCAGTCAGTGTTTATGCAATAATATAGAGGGGTGGTAGGTATCGCGACCACCAGACAAATAGCGATAAACCCAACTATGAGTTTCTTTTGGTTCATCGTGTTCAGAGATCAGTCGGTGTATATGCAATAATATAGTGGGGTGTAGGGATCGCAACCACCATATCTACATCTATACATATAATAAAAGCGTAACTGATCGATGTCTGAACATAGAATATATATGTGAAAAACTATTATTTCAATACAGCAGGACCCAAAACAATGATTGTTAGAATTTTTGTGTTTGTCTGTTTGCCAACGTTGGTGCGCGCTAATCTCAGAAACGGCTTATCTGATTTGGAAACGGTTTCAACTAATATATATTGGTAAGGTTCACTTAACATTTAGTGTTGGTTTTACTTCAATAAATTCATAAATAACAAAGTTATATCAATTTAAAAAATCACGTCGAACATTTGTTCGATGAAAGTTCTATAAAATAGCTCTTCAGTTGTGTTAGCGCCTAATGCTTTATCAATAGCATTTAAGTCAATTATTTATGTGGGGTACTTTCATTATTAGTTTTTTCTTTTTATTATTTTTTCGCTGCACCGCACACTACGCAGTCTATGATTGACCACCGCCGCCGCGAGTCAATATATCTAAATTATATTAATCCCGCTTGTTGGAGTTGCTTGTGCACGCTGCACGACATCCAGCTGGTCCACTACTATCGAAGCCGCAAATCTGAGGAATTGGCCGAGAAGAAGCGCTGCCAGGCTGAAGCTGCAGAATACCACATAAAGGTGATCGTAGAATAAGCGGTGCAGCTGTTTCTTACTTATCCAGTTTCAAGGTAACTCTTTCTTACATATTCCTAACTCTCCCCGCTCGTGGATTAGCGACCCTCTATATTGCTTAGTTGACGCGTCCACATTTTTTTTGGCCTTCGAACCGGATGGTTCTTTCTAAATCTTTCTAACCGCACATTCTTTCTGGCTTTCGAGCCCTATACCGCATTTCTCCTCATTTTCCCCGCTTTCTTAATAATTTATAGTATTTTCCGCATTCATGTAGTATTAAAAAACTACCTATACTACCCCGCAAGTTCAACGTTAGTATTATTTTCCCACATACATCTTTGTTACATCACCCATATTGGAGTATTAAAATCCTATTTTACTTGCTTTCATAATACTTATACACATATTAAGTATTTGATATTTGTATTTAAGTGTCTATAGTGCAATTATTTCGGATATTTCACTTCCTAAAAGCAAAATAATTCATACAAAACATTTTATTTATTTTTAATCTCTTGTGAAGGTATTCCCGCTAACTACGCCACGCATCACTCAATCGTTCCGTGCGCTCATGTTTTTATGAGCCAGTTGCATTGTATGTTGCAGTCACTAGTGAGAATTTCGTTACATTGAAATAGTACAAAACTTGTAACATTTTTAGTAATCATGTCGTCAAAAGGTGACATGGATGATGACTTTGGAAGTTCATTTAATCTTAATGAGATTAAATTGAAACAGTTAATTGGTAAACGAGATGCCATTTTCGCTCGTATGCAAACTATTTACGATCACGCCTTAAATGCTTTCAAAGATGAAATCTCGCAACAAATGTTCCTTTACAATATCGCCTCTTTAGATGGTTTACGATCCGAATATAATAAAATTATTGACACAGTTAATGAAACGCAATTAATATTAAATCCTACCGCCTCAGTTAATTATCAAAGCTTTTCGGCTTTTGAAGATTTGTATTGCCGCAGCAAACATGTAGCTCAACAATTAATAGCTGATAAGAAACATATTGTACCTGAAACAAGATGTGGAACGTCAAAAAGGTCAATACGTTTGCCTGAATTGGACTTAGTTGGATTTAGTGGTGACCCTTTAAAGTGGTCCTTATTTTACGAATCTTTTAAACGCACGATTCATGAAAATTCAGATATTACGGATAATGAACGCATTCAATATCTCATAGGGAAGCTGTCAGGTAGGGCACTATCAGTATGTTCAGGTATAACACCAAATGGTGAAAATTATCAACTAATTTGGAGAACGCTTGTTAATAAATTTAATGACAAACGCAGCTTAGCCAACGTTTACTTGGATCAAATGTTTGAATTTAAGTCATTTAATGCCGCAACATCCAAAAACTTAGATTTATTTTTGGAAAAATTCTGTTCCGCAGTGTCAAGTCTCAAATCGCTCAATATTCAAAACTTATCTGATTTTATGTTTCTTTATTTAGCTTTAAATAAAATCGATACGGAAACTGCAAGAGCGTTTGAAATGTCAAATCGCAGTACATCGTTACCTATGTACGATGACTTAGTTTCATTTTTACGTGATCAGGCAAAAATCCTAGAACGTACCGTTCCCACTTCAACTACTACACAGCGTTGCCGCACTGAACGCGCGCTCAAGCACACTGCTACCGCTAGCGCTAGGCCTACTCACGTATTTCTAACCGCGTCGAGTTTGAAGGCATGCTCATTGTGTAAACGAACTAATCATTATCACTTGTTCAAATGCACAGATTTTTATAATTTATCTATCGAAGATAAATATAACTTCATTAAACAGCATAATGGTTGTACGAATTGTTTAAGTGTTTCTCATAATAGTTCCGCCTGTAAATCAACTTATAATTGTAGATATTGCAATTACAGACATCATTCGCTATTATGTCGTAAACAAACAGCGCGTGGTACAATTGCGCCCGCGCAGCCGCCACCATTGCATGGCTCGATGTTCGCTTCTCGGCCACCTCCAATATCACCCGCCCGCTTCTCCGCGCAACCATCGCAGACGCCTAGTCTCGACTCACCTCACTATTCTAGTACTAACGCTCCGCAGTCCGCTTTAACACAACATGTTTCGTTGTGCAACGTTCGCTCGAGTTCGTATAACAATACGACTTGTTTATTAGGCACGGTCCAAGTCTACTCTAAAGATTTGAATGGTCGTATGCAATCCGTTCGCGCCCTTATAGACCCGGGTTCACAAAACAATTTTATTACTTTGAAATTATGTAATAAACTTAATTTAAATTTTAATAAAATGACTCGCGCCGTTGTTAAGGGCATAGGTTCCGCACCTAATCCTATCAAGGGAGAAACATCTTTAGTTTTATATTCCCGATTAGATAAAAACGTTTCGTTACCGCTCAACACTTATATTATTAACCGCATTACCGATAAATTGCCCGTGGTAAATATCGATTCTTTTTCTTTACCGCACTTAAATAATGTCCCGCTTGCTGATGCCGATTTTAATAAACCTGGAGAAATTGATATTCTCATTGGTGCACCGCTATTTTCTGAAATTTTACTTTCTAACCACATAAAAGGCCCGCCAGGAACGCCAACTGGTTTTGAAACTATATTTGGCTACATAATAATAGGTAACGCCTCTGTCAATAATGATTACAATCAGAGTTCTCTCTCTTTATGTTCGGTTGTAGATCATGAACCACCTTTAGAACAAAATTTACAGAAATTTTGGCAACTTGAAGAAGTTTCATATAAACCAACTTTAAATCTTGCCGCTCGCGAATGTGAAGAAATATTTGCAAATAATATTAAGAGAGATGATACAGGCCGCTATTGTGTTCGCTTACCCTTCGCTCGCGATCCCGCTGTGTTAGGTAATTCATATCAAATCGCTAAACGCCGCTTCTTGTCACTCGAACGCAAGTTTTGTTGTCAGCCTCAGTTACAGGTTGAATATCACGCCATAATAACAGAGTATTTAGAAAAAGAGTACATATCTATAGTAAACGATGATAATTATTTATCTGGTTATTATATCCCGCACCACGCAGTGACTCGTCTTGATAAGACCACTACTAAGTGGCGTATGGTTATGGACGCTAGCTCAAAAACGGATTCTGGAATTTCTTTAAATGAAATACTTCACACTGGTGAAAATCTTCAAAATGATTTGTTTTCAATTTTACTCGAATTTCGTTTTTATAAAATAGCTTTAACCGCGGATGTGAAACAAATGTATCTTCAAATTTTCGTTCAAACGAGTGATAGGATTTTTCAGAAATTTTTATACCGCCCTGACCCTACGGGTCCTCTAAACACCTATCAATTTAACCGCGTATGTTTCGGTCTGCGTAGCAGTCCTTTTTTAGCGTTGCGCGTCATACGACAGCTATGCGATGATGAGCGCGCTCGCTATCCTCTTGCAGCTACTGTTGTAGAAAATAACAGATACACAGACGACATCTGTTATTCTATATCCAGTATTTCTGATTGTCTACAGCTCAGATGTGACCTCCGCGATCTCTTTAAAGCCGGGGGCTTTGAGCTTGGAAAGTGGTCGAGCAACACGCCTGAGTTGCTTGACTCACTGCCTGAATCTTACCGCTATAATTCTAATATAAATTTTGATGATCCAAATCATACTTTAAAGGTACTCGGACTACAGTGGTCGCCAGTCACTGATGAGTTTATGTTTACAGTAACGCTTGATAACCGCCCAATAACCAAACGCAACATTCTTTCAGTTATAGCACGCCAATATGACGTATTAGGCCTTATTGCACCAGTCATATTGTATGCTAAACTTATTCTACAAAAACTTTGTGTTTTGAAACTTGACTGGGACGAAGAACCGCCCCTTGATATTTTAAGCCTTTGGCAAAACTACTTACGCGAATTATCCGCTTTACAACATTTACGAATCCCGCGTCATTTAAACGTTTTCGAAGGTTCTCAAATTCAGCTAGTCGCATTTTCCGATGCCAGCGAAAGAGCTTACGGATGCGTTATTTATATTCGCGTCGAACCCTCTTCTCTAGCACCCGCATTAACAAAGTTAGTTTGCGCCAGGTCAAAGGTTGCTCCGCTAAAGACAGTATCTATAGCCAGACTAGAGTTGTGTGCCGTTCTTTTGATGGCCAAACTAGTCCGCCGTGTGACCGATACTTACGGCAAACGCCACAAAATTAATGACATTTTCTGTTTTACTGACTCCATGGTCACCCTGCATTGGATACACTCAGAACCTTACAAGTTCAAAACGTTTGTAGCCACACGCATTACTAAGATCACGTCCGCTATTGCATCTGAACATTTTTATCACGTTCCAGGTGTTCAGAACGCGAGCGACTGTTTATCGCGTGGTCTTTCTCCCGCTAACATGTTATCAAACAAAGAGTGGTATACTGGTCCGTCTTGGCTTAGACAAGATGTGTGTCATTGGCCGATCACCACTATTGCGCCTGACGCTAAGCTTGATTTACCGGAAGAAAAGGTTATTTCGCTCCCTGCTGTTACCACGTGCGAAGCGACATCTCATCCGCTTCTTGAATTATCCCAACGCGTTTCATCATGGCCTGTGCTTTTACACACAGTCGTGTATATTTTACGTTTCTTAAAAATACTACCGCGCTCAAATATTTTTACCGCCAGTGAAATGAATTACACTGAATTATACATTTTAAAACATTTACAAGGTCGTTATTTTAATGACATTATTCTAAATTTAAAATCAAACAAACGCTGCTCTAACGCCATCCAACGGTTGGCTCCTTTCCTAGATGACAACGGCCTCATTCGAGTCGGTGGTCGTCTCTCTAATGCTGACTTGTCATATGATCAACAACATCCTATTTTATTACCGCGAACGGATCGTATCGTGGAATTAATCGTTACTTACTATCACCGCACGAACTGTCATACAGGACCAGTCGCATTAATGTCAATTTTACGTCAAAGATATTGGGTTATATCATGTAGAACTCTAACCCGCTCCGTAGTATTTAAATGCAATTTGTGTTTTAGGGCTAAACCTAAACAGACCTTTCCATTTATGTCTCATTTACCCGCTTGCCGTGTGAAAGATGTAAAAGCTTTCGTACACACATCTGTTGACTTTGCGGGTCCAATCAATATTATACCTTACAGAAAACGTGGAGTTAGGTCCATAAAATCATATTTATGCATCTTTGTATGCATGACGACCCGCGCAGTTCACGTAGAGCTCACAACAGACTTAAGCACTAACACCTTCTTATCCGCATTCAAACGTTTCTTGTCTCGACGTGGTGCTGTATCTGTGTTATATTCGGATAACGCTAAAACATTCGTTGGAGCTAAAAACGCAATTTATGATATGTTAAATTCTGAGGAGTTTAATGCTTCATTCGGAAACGAACTCGCTTCTAACCGCATAAGTTGGAAATTCAACCCTCCACGCAGTCCACACTTTGGTGGAAATTATGAGATTTATGTGAAAGCATTTAAGACGCATTTGTATCGAGTGATTGGCACGCAGTTACTTACATACGAGGAACTACTCACTGTTTTGACTCAGATTGAGACAGTGATTAATTCTCGTCCACTTACGCTTTTAAGTCAAGATCCTTCTGAGCTTACCGCGTTGACGCCATCTCATTTCTTGATGTCAACTCCGCTAAAATACTTACCCGCGTATGAAGTTGTCGATGAGAAGCCTAACTTACTACATCGTTACGCGCTTCTTGATCAAATAGTACAGTCTTTCGCAAGACGATGGAAACAGGAATACCTTCACCTTTTACAGTGTCGAGGGAAGTGGAATACTCCATCTAATCCAGTGTCAGTAGGCACAGTCGTCGTCATAGTGACCGACAATATACCTCCACTTCATTGGCCTTTGGGCATCCTCATCGCTACTTATCCCGGCAGCGATGGAGTTATTAGAGTAGCTTCTGTTAAAACAGCTACAGGCGTTTTTAAGCGACCTGTGGTTCGTCTTTGCCCGCTTCCTTCACAATAAACTTTTCAAAGCCCCCGCTCTCTTATTGTATTATTTTAAAACCAATGGTTTTAAAGCCGGGGGCAATGTTAGCGCCTAATGCTTTATCAATAGCATTTAAGTCAATTATTTATGTGGGGTACTTTCATTATTAGTTTTTTCTTTTTATTATTTTTTCGCTGCACCGCACACTACGCAGTCTATGATTGACCACCGCCGCCGCGAGTCAATATATCTAAATTATATTAATCCCGCTTGTTGGAGTTGCTTGTGCACGCTGCACGACATCCAGCTGGTCCACTACTATCGAAGCCGCAAATCTGAGGAATTGGCCGAGAAGAAGCGCTGCCAGGCTGAAGCTGCAGAATACCACATAAAGGTGATCGTAGAATAAGCGGTGCAGCTGTTTCTTACTTATCCAGTTTCAAGGTAACTCTTTCTTACATATTCCTAACTCTCCCCGCTCGTGGATTAGCGACCCTCTATATTGCTTAGTTGACGCGTCCACAAGTTGTATTGGATGAAACTTTGAAACTGGTTTGTAAAATGATGATTATAGAAAGTTTACATAAAGTTAAAAAATGTACAGTTTCAGAGAATTTGGAACTTTCCAATATGAGTTGACCTTACATCTATATAATAAATCATATTAGTAAGTGGTCACCCTAGGTTGGATATAATCACGCAAGCAAGTCGAGTGCCGCATTGCTGCTAGGCAATTCATTCCGAAAAAGATCGATTCGAATCAAACTCTGATGTATCGATTCACAATAAATCGAGGTCTAAAAGATCGATCACTCCAAAAAATCGACCTTTTTTTATTCTCTTTTCAGATTTGTGTTAACAATATAAAAATCCCTAATAAAGAAAACAAAAAGGACACCACAACAATCGATCTTTTGCTATTTTTACCATGCTAAAGTATCATTTAAAGAGAAACAAAGAAAGGTATAGAGAGAGAGAGAGAATTAATTTCAAAAATTTATTATTATAAACTGTTGTCGTTATTCTGCTATTGGGTAATTTACTGACACCATAGAGAACGACAGCATAATGAAATGAATAATCCATACTAATATTATAAATGCCAAAGTAACTTTGTCTGTCCTGTCTGTTGCATTTCACGCCCTGAAATAGACGATGAAGGTTTGTACGAAGAACGCATCAAACCCAATTTGATGAATTTTGGTATAGAGATAAATTGGACCTTGAAGAAAGACATTGGCTTACCTTATGTCGTGAAAATAAAACTTTAAGAGGTGAAATAGGGGATGAAAGATTGTATGAAGAACCCACTATTTCTAAATTTAGGGTTATGAAAATTCATATTTATGCTATTAGGAAAAAATTACAGTGTTTCGTGTTTTAAAAAATAAGGGTAATTTACAATACACATAGACTGCACTCCTTGATACTAAGCAAAATGTTCCTGAGACATAAGCTTACATTATAAAAAAACATATGTCCGTCCTATCATGACATATAAGCTGCGCTACATTCGCACATACGTCAAAGATCAACATTATCAAATTCCAAATCCTCCAAACTCGATTCTTACGTAAAATTAACAAAGCCCCTTGGTACGTTGGTCGAATCGTATATTAAATATCTTACGCGAACGTACTTCGACACAGCTTCGAATCACGTGAATCTGTTGGTAAAAGCTGCCGCGACTTAAACCCCAAAACCGAACATCCCACACGAACAACTCCGGTCGCGAATATCTTCACCGAGCCCGTTTATAAGATCGAGGAAATAAACAAATACTACTCCACCGTCTCTCCAAACAAAGCGTGCTCGCGCCCACGCCCGCGAAACCAACGTTCCCTCCGCAGGGGACGGGCGGCTAATTTCGCTCCCGCAAACCCGTCATGTCCTCCCTCTCTTACGGCAACTCAAGCCTAGATCCGTTCCCTCCGTGTAGAACCCTTGAGTCATGCAACCGCTCGCGCGATACAGGTACCCACACACATCATTACACACAATATGTACATACATACGTGCACACCACATAAGTACATAGATTCTGTAAGGGACTTTTTTTTCTTTTTTTACGATAGTTACTTTCGATCATGTTTCCAGAATACTAAATACATATACACATGTTCATTCCTTTCTCCCAGAAGGCAGGGACATGTTATATGTATGCGTTAGTTTAGCTTGAATTTTCTACAGATAGAGAATTAGTCAGTTCGCGACCTTTTCACAATCGCGGTAATAGCCCAAGCCGACGTCCGGCCACTTTGGCACCTTTGTGCGCATGTCGCTCACGCTTTCGCGGCTGAATGCCTTATGCGTTCGCCCCCAAGCCTGGTGAAGATGTCAAAGCCATAAGTGGCTCTATTTCTTTAGGGCCCCTTAGGCTAACAGTGTAGTCAGTGAGAAAGAAAAAAACCATCTATAATTTTCTTTTGGTTTGTCGTGTTCCGAGGTCAGTCCGTGTATACATACTATTAATAATTTAGTAAAGCGGACGAGTTTTTTTTGTCTGTTTGTTTGAACACGGTAATCTCTGGACAACTGGCAGCAGTCGGATTTGAAAAGTTCTTTTTGTATATGATAGCCAGATTCACGAAGAATAGTATAGGCTATCTGGAACTAAGCTAAACCTCTCAGCTAGCCTTAAATATTGATTTTTGTTTAAGTAAGTCGAAGTGAAAGTCTTCCCGAACTACTTTATCCGCATGCGCTGGCGTAATGGTTAGTGATACGTAAATATAATATTCTACAAAAATATTGTTCTTTAGTATATCTAAAAAAGTCTCCGATAACATATGCCTATTTCTTAATGGCTTAATAAGCCACAATAAGGTATTTTGCGAGTTTTTATGTTGAAAATTAAAAATTGATTTTGAGCTTTATTTTTAGGCTTATCATATTAATCCTTACGAACAAAGTTATTTCATCATAAATTTTAATTTTTCTTTTTATAGTATGTAATTAGGACACATAGTTCAGGAGAAAATGAAAAATTAAAATAATTTGTACTTGCGGGAAGTGATATCAATTATGATAGACTACACGGGTCCGTCGCGTTGGCGGCGCGGTATTTGTTGGATAAAAACTCGGGTGAAACCGAGGGGCACAGCTAGTTTCAAATATAATATAATACATATAATCAAACATTTCATTTTTACTGGCATTTTTTTATTTTTTCTGCGTTCCCTCGAGCGAAATGTAAAATAGAAACAATAGGCTTAAACAGGCTCGGCTTAAAGCGTATTTATTTATAACTGTTTGAAACTGTTATCTTTAAAGTAAAGAAGCTGCTACTAAATACTACGTACCTATTCCACAAAAATACTGGTGAGTAATAGACTAATAAACTATTTCAGTTTGAAACTTTGAAGCATGTTCTTCTCTATTCATGCTTATGGATCACTACATTGTTAGAGAGAGATAAATGCAAAAGAGACTTGCAACAAGCTCTCTACTCTTATATATCATAGTAATAGAAAAAGATAGCATCATCTAACAGGCTGTCATTTTAGAATTGTTATTTAACTGTAACAGGAACAGGTGGAACAAATAGGTTTCTTATTTTACCTGTTATGGCTCACCCCCAATATCTCTAACTTTGCACATCCAATTACTCCCAGCATTTTTACAAAGACCTCCACTCTGTCTAGTCGAGAAAGGTATCATAGTACAGTTACATAAGTAAAATCAAGAGTATATCTATCCTCTTCATTGGTATATTGCTTCACCAGAACTGCATATTTTAATGCAAGGACAAATATTTTAAGCATAACATGAAATCATTTAAAGTTTTAGAATATTATTATCTAATCAAGGTGAGCCACTAACAAACAGATTGTTGTCAATATATTGCCGAAATAAGCCAATAAATAAATTAATAAGTTTTAATCCATTCGCTTCTTCACATTGACACTATCGTTTCGTGTTTGTAAAGAAATCAATATGAAACTTCAACTTTTCTTTATTATTTTTTCAATTTCTATGTGTTTCGCGAGCGGATGGATAATATTCCCATCTGCGAATGATCCAGCACCTGTTAAAACAACATCAATAACTTCACCGTCTGTGCATAAAGAAATTATAGGAACATCTTCATCGATTACATCTACTGCCACTGAAATAACATCTACACCTGACATATCAACGACAACAGAAACCAAAATAACCGTGGATTTGACTCCGTCCAGAGATCTACTACCTCCTAAGGTATGTTAACTAGCTGCCAACTATCAGACATAATAATTACACGATCAGAATAATTGCAATATTGGCTTCAACATTTAGGATACATGGAATACTGGTCTCAATATAATCGAATTTATATTTAACAGACTTTATTTATACCTACACTTGTTAGTTAGTATGTAGTGGAAAGCTCTAAAAGCGATGATGGTGACTATTTAGCTACCGTCGCGATGGCTCGATACAGTCAAGAAGGTCCCCAGACAGAAATGCGACCGGTCGTAAAACACTAAGCCAAGGAAGAAAACATGTTGTTCCAAACCCAAATTAGGTCGGACAAGAGCAAGAAGAAGATTGCAATATTATACATTTAATTCTCATAAAGTTATTTTTATAAAGATTAAACGCTTAAACATTTTTGTGACTATATTGGTAGCAATTAATTATATGCAATTCTCTTTTTTATTTCAGGTTGACGACAACGTTGCAAATAATTGAATAAAAATATTTTTAATTTCATAGATTCTCTTTACATAAAGGTATCACTACATTTTATGATTAATTTTGTTGAGATTTATTCTATGTGAAATTCTTTTAAAATATATTTATGTCAGCAACTTGTTTTTTATTTGATAAAACTTTCTTTATATGTATGCTCACTCGGTAAGACTGTAAAAAACA
Source organism: Saturnia japonica (assembly GCA_033032175.1). NCBI lineage: Eukaryota > Metazoa > Arthropoda > Insecta > Lepidoptera > Saturniidae > Saturnia > Saturnia japonica. The sequence goes on along the minus strand of CM065311.1, from coordinate 15,484,451 downwards.
ATAAACCAGTTCATCTAGCTTTAAGGAATCACCGAAAGAGATAGAGTTAGTAAAAACCGTATGTCCGTAGTACTAGTGATATGAACCTTGTAGAGTCATACATAAAAATAAGGTCACTAAAAATGTTGAAAAAGTTTTATGATGTAGATAATAGAAAAATATGTATTTCAGTTCTAAGATTACAAGGACTGATTTATTAATAGAAACCATTGTTTACGGTATGAAATAGTAAACATGCATGTAGTTCACCTGATATTAAGTGATCATTGCAACCTATCTACAGCTTCTTAGGTATTCCAAAAAAAACCGCAATACTTAAACCAGTCAATAATTGGTTACTACTCCTGGAGACTGAGTTGGGATAGAAAAACTGGATACTTTTTATTTAGTATAATGACCTTATTTTTTAGACATTTTCTGTTAATCGTAATATTAGTTGATACATTTTCATTGAATTAATTATCTGTCACTAGAATTGTTATATTTTCAATCGACTATCGATAATCTTTCCTTTTTTAATATTTTTATTGATATTTAAAACTCAAAAATGTAACCATTTTTATAAGTCGTAATGTAATCAACGTATTAAAAATTGGTCTATAAATACCCTTATCTTTTCCAAGAAGCCTAACATTATTAATTCATTAAACGCATACGTATCTAACAATCGTATCTATTATTATTTTAACCGCAAAAACGATGGAAAATCCACGCAGTTAATTACCTAATCCAATTGAAAACTTCGACAGACCGTTACTTGAGATGTTTTTACCTAAACCCCAGTCCATGTAACCGTAACGGGTATTCATTAAATAAAATCACATACTCAATGACATTGTATGTCTCATTAATCACATATTATTCTATTTGCAGTATTATAACACATAACGTAGGTACTTATTATAAGTAAGATGAGATCGCCTTTTGTCTTGAATGTTGATAATTCAGAATTCCCCAGTCAAACCGGCCAAACGACTCGTCGTATGAGCCAAGATGATAAACATGAATTTATTGCGTTTTATTTATACTATTATACCTATTAGATGCACTTGAGTTAATAGGAACAGTTTAAACGGCATCTTTACTCTGTTGGAATAAAAGTTAAATTGCATTAATTCACATTTCTATGAATTCTTATGACCCTTAGGGAGCTTCCTGTAAATTCTATTGTACTATAATTCACGTACAAACAAAATATATTAAAAAAATAGTTCTGTCTAAGACAAAGTATTTTTTTTATATTTTTAAATATCTGTATTAGATTACCGTATATTAGCATCTAAAGTTTTTCATTTTCAATTGGTGGCTAATTACGTTTCCATAGTAGGTAATATAAGCCAGCAAAAATGAAATACATATTATAAACCTTATAAATACATGAGGATGTTTCAACAAAAACCATTATCTCTAAAAGTATCCTTGGAAATTGACCTGTTTATAAATTTTAAAATGCGTTGGCTGCCTTTACTGACGTTTATTATTCTTGTGTATAATTGCTATACAAAAGATATAGTGACTTATCAAGCTACCGGAGCTGATCTGATCGATCTTATCCGAGGAATGTATAAAGGTCCTTTAAAACTAACGAAAGTCGAAGGTGACAAAACAAGTTTATCAGACGGTATTTATTTTGAACCGAGGATGAAGCTCTGTCCGAAGATGAACCAAAAGAACTGTATATAAATGTAAGAAAATTTTTACTTATTTCTAGTTACTTCTATAATAGTTTATTTTGTTCGCCTTATAAATACTTACTACGATCTTTGTGTCCATTAAGATATCATAAGACGTATCTCAAAATGTGTATTTAATTTTATGAAATTTCCATTCAGTTTTGAAATATCCTCTTCTGTTGTATTTTTAAAACTAACTGCAGAGAGGAAAAGATCCGTGACGAGTGCCTATATGATGTAGCAAAGCAGGATTTTACTAGGTGACTTTGGTAGAAGCTTTTCGTAGATACAGATCTCGTATCCGACTGAATAGCGACCATTATGCCGAAGTGATTTTTCTTATAGTAGCAGGGAAAAGTGACATCATTGTGCCTAATGTCAAGCACAGTATAACGGTCCGGCTCCAGCTGCTGGATATACTTTGCCAAACGCAACAAACCGAGAGAGAGTAACCGTAATGGACTTATTAATCATATACATAATGGGTGCGACCAAGTCGGGAAAAGGTTCGTATCTAATCACCGCCTTTGATCGGGCTAATCCCGAAACGCGACACGCATAAGTGTATTATACCATTATGGCGGGAGTTATACCTGGTGTGTGGTAGTCACAATCCACTCGAACGCAATTCACTTCGAAGCATTTATTCCAGGATTACTTTATCTATAGCCAAAATTTAAATACAAGCTATGTGTTTTTGTTCTTTACTTATCATCTGATTTTCTCGAAACTAACATTTGCAAAATTATGAAGAAATTCTTTTTTTTTGGGTTTACTTTACCTTTGTATTATTATTAGTAATGATATTATAAGTAAAGTTTCTACTAATGTAATTGATTATTATATGTATAGTAAAATAATTATTCAAATGGTTGAAAGTCATTAATGAAGTTATTGTCAAATAAGTTTCAAAAAGCGGGATAGATCTTCCAATTAAACACATCTATAAAGATATTTGAAATATATATAAAATAATTGATGATCGTTTTCGTTACAGGGAAAAAAACAAGCATCAACAACCACATAAAAAACAAACCTGTCGGAGGATTACATCAACAGACAACCACAAAAAAAATTATAAGCTTTGACTCTTCTGAATTATACTATTTAAAAAATAATATAAATAATCAAAAACAATTAATTATTTTTATGTTTACGTAATTTGTATGATGTAAATGTTTATCACATCATTCAAGGTCAGGAACATTCGGAAGCAATAAAACTTGACAGGTGGTTTATTATTGTTATGGAAATATTTACGTGACTTCACCTTAATATGAAAGGAGGATCACTTAAAACAATTTATTTTAAAGTCTTATTACATCCGTAAGTCGCTCTTCTTTTTTCTTGTTGACGGTGGCGGTCCATAAATGGGTGGCGTTAAAATTTATTATATGAGGAACAAAATAACTTTAACTTACATAAAATTTAATTGAAATCATGAAATTGTAAGTTTCATTATCGCTTTTGTCCCGTCAGTACCATCTACACGTCATGTTAATGGTTATCAAAAGTTGTTGATAGTTCTTTGCTATATCGTCATGTTAAAGTCACTGAATTATTTAAAGATTTAAACGATAAAATTTCAACTTTGATTGTATGGATATTATATTGTATTGATTGATTAATTCGATTTCTTCGATAATTATTTGTTTTTTATAACTTGTAACTTGTATTTAATTTTCTGCTATATCTGCTTTAATAATATACTGTAAAAAAATTAAATCGTCTTAAAAAAATTACTTAAACTTTTTTACACAAAATTAACCAAGAAAACGAAATCAAAATACCTCGCGTAATTAATGGAAGACCCCTAAGAGAGTATAGTTGGCAACCTTTAGCAAACAGCTGTAAGCTTTAATACCGTTATTGTAAGTCGTAAGTCAATTCATTTTTTGCTTATATTTTCCTAGCCGACTGGTTAATAATTACTAATTTTAAGCTTATTCAATACTGTAAATCCAATGGATCACGCAGCAAGTGTCCATCACCTTATAAATCGTGATGAAAATTGAACATAGTTTGTATAAATAAAGCTTCCATTTATAATCTACAACATTCATTAATCGACACGATGAGACTAAGCAAATTAGTATTAAACGTTGTTATAATATGCTGTAAAGTGGTAATAATAAACGGTGACAATGAAATATTTGATAAACGAATCGTATTAGTAACTCCGGTCCTTGCTCCTCCCAAGAATACCAAAGCAAGAGTCGTGGAAACGGCCAAGGATTATCCCGTACTCACACTTCTGGCTACCGGTAATGATGTAGTAAAAGATGAGTCAAAGATAGATCAAAATTTACAACCAATATATGTCAAAGTAAGTAATGAAGTTTATTATTACTATTATTTTTTATCCGGCCATTTTAATGTAGACCATTAACATTATATATTTAGTGCTACCTTCTGTTATACGATCTTGACACACTTTACTGATTTGCTAGACAATAAGTAAGCTGGTTTTACTTTTAAGGTTATTAAAGGGTAGATCAATACGTGAATGGTTGTGATGTCTGGAAGCAGCTCGCTCTCTGATTTATTAATACTAGCGATCGCCCTAAGGTCGAAATTCGACCATCGTCTTATTGATCATAGACTATTTTCTGTTTCACATTTACAGTATTCATAAGCAATGAGTATTATCAACATCACTTGCTGTCACTTTTCGTTGAGTGACAATGTCAATATTTTGGGTGGTCTAAGTTTAATAGCACCGGTCGGGTTAGGATTCGCAGTATTAATTTATTTTATTTAATATATTAGTAACAAATACTATAGATAAATTTTAGCTTTCTGCACTCCTTCTCCATATAAACTTTAACGATGGCAAATCTCAGTCTTTCGTGCACGAAATACGCTTAAAAAGGCACCGAAAACTTTTGCTTCACGTATTAATTTATAAAAGATTATTAACTGTAAACATTATTTGTAAATATAAAAAACAGATAAAGTTGTTTGATTTCCTTGCCAGTTTTTCTTGAAGACTGCAACATCTGTTGTTTTCCGAACCGGTGGTAGTGTTTTGACATTTATGGTCCTAAGCCTTAATTAAATTGTTTTTCAAGTTTGTTACCTTTTATTATACTTCATTTCCCGAATAATATTAATTACAATAAAAAAAAAAAAAAAACAAAATCTAAATTAAAGAATGGATATGAAGAAATAACAATTTTTACAACAATAATTTCAAATTTAATTTGCCAAAGGCAACTTAACTTCCACAATTTAATCAAAATTTCAAAACAACCAACTACGCAAAGGAAAAAGATCTAATACAAAAAAACCCGTTGATAATTAATTTTATACTTGCCGATAACAAATACTTTAATAACCTTGATATTTAAGAGTAATTATAGTTTTTTTTAGAGACTGGGAGATTAAATATGTGAAGAGCTCGGAAAATTTTATGTTATTATACCTACGTTATGAAGATTGTATTAACGTAGCAAACAAAAGTGTTATAAAAATTAACATGTCAGATTTTTCCAATTCTCATTACTACTAAAACCATTATCTCAATCATCTGTTCATTATAATATCATCAAATTTATAATGATTTATTTAGTTTTTAAATAATTTTATGCATCTTTGAGCTTCTGAAAGCATGAGGACATTTTAGAAAATATTAGAATTAGGCTTAGGTACATATAGTTGATATCTCTCATTATGTGATATTTACAATATTTTATTCATTTCTGTACTAAAAAATACCAAATATAAGGTATTTTCGAAGATATCTTCCAATTGATGTTAAAGATTATAAATCAGCCGTTGCAATTTGTACTACTTATACCTACATATACACAAATAGTCAACAAAAGATTATTTATAACAAATACAAAAATAGGCATTTCATTTATTTCTTTATAAAATTATTAAAAGTATTGTAGGTATATTCATGTTATACGTGTGTATTCAACTAAATTATTTATAGTTAGAATATTCCTTATTCATAGTCTACTTGTTTCGTGTTTTCATGTTCTAACTCTTTTTTGAACGTTAATATAAGGTCCTTACATATGAAATTGGCGTTATGTTTAACTGGTCACTTTGATCTCAAATATCTGGCGTCTGGTTAGAAATTCCAAATTCAAATTTCCAAATTTAGGCTTGTGTATTTGAGTTTCGAATTTAGTGATTCATTTGTTTTCGCACCATTCTATTTTTCTTTGACATTGTTCTTTTCACAAAATAGAAAATTTAAAATATCGCCTTATTTACGAATAAAAGTTCTATTGTGGCATCAGCGCTGCAGAATCAGCTCCAAGGATTAATGATGTGTATGGGAAAGCTACTGTAAAAGAAAACACGGTACGTTTTTGGTTCCAACGTTTTAGTTCTGGAAATTTTGACCTACGAAACAAACCCCATGGACGGCCGTAGACCCTAGTTGAAAATGAAGTATCAAAGGTGATCGTTGAAGCGGATCATTCTCAAACCACATCAGAGTTAGCGGCAGGCTACGGTGTGAGTGATAAAAAAAATTATTCACTTGAAACAAACAGGAAAAGTGTAAAAGCTCGAGAAATGGGTACCACATGAATTGACTGAAGCACGCCTATTGAGTTCTGCATTACATTACTCAGCTGTCACAATAACGAAGGAATTTTGAATTGTATTGTTACTTGTGACGAAAAGTGGATCCTTTACGACAATCAGAAATGCTCATCACAGTGGTTGAACCCAAGAAAACCGGCCAAATCCTGTCCCAAGCGAAAGTCGTCTTAGAAAAAGGAACTGGTGAGTGTTTGGTGGACCAGTGCTAGTGTCATACTCTACAGCTTCGTAAGATCTGTCCAGACGATAACGGCTGATCTGTATTGTCAACAATTGCAAACCATGATGGAAAAGCTAGTCGTTAAACAACCGAGACTGGTCATATCTCAAGCCCACTGCTGCTTCAGAACAACGCTAGACCCCATACCTTACGACCGACGGTCGCTAAATTAGAGGAACTGCGGTTGGAATGTCTTCAAAACCCACCATGTTTCCCGGACATTGCTCCACAGATTACCACTTTATTCTGAATTTGGACAATTTCTTGCAAAGAAAATAAATTCAATTCCGACGAAGCTGTCCAAACTGCCTTCAAAGATTTTATTGATTCTTGCTCCCACAATTTTTTCAGCAATGGAATCAATAAACTACCTTTAAATTGGCGAAAGTGCATAGATAATAATGGTACATACTTAGATTGATTAAATGTATAATTTCATAATATTTTTTTCATTTTACTTTTACCATATAAAACGCTAATTTCATATGTAAGGACCTAATATAATGTTTATCAAATTTATAATTATTTCATTAGTATCTGATATAAATGCTTTTTGAAGGCGATATCGTGACCTGGCTTAATGATTAGGTATTGTTAACGACTTCCTTATTTTAATTTGTTTAAGAATATTAGATAGTTATTAGGTCATTTTCATTTACAGTTTATTTTCAATTAATATGAATATTTGAAGCCGTGTTATTTACTGAAAGATAATAAACAAATTTATCTTGTTACCTGTTTTTACATATTTGTAGATATTTAAAAATTATTTACTTTAAAATTATTCTACCGGATAAAGGAAAGTATTATTATAAAATTTTTCGATAACTTCTGAGGTTCAATTCTCAATAAACAGGCGTTGAGGTTTTCTCGCAACGTTTTTTTCGCCTTCAACAAATGGTTTTACTAATTCAAATAAGTAGAAGTTTTGAAGCAATTATGGTTTAGTGGTAGAGCGCACGGACATCGGGTCGATCGACGTGAGTTCTAATCCCTACAAACCGCCTGAGCTATCGATGAAGGAAAACATCGTGATGAAACCGTTTCGTGGTGGTAAAACTTATTTTAATGGTCCTCCTGGCTAGCTATTACACTCAAGTTGAAAATCTGTCGCCAAGTAACAACAGCTATGTTCCGGCAGCTGCATTTGGAAGCCAGTCTTCCACTATGTAACACGTGTTACCATTTTGATAAATAATTACCTGGAGCCGCTCGTTATATAATCACACACTAGGGCTGCCTTCTGACTGTAATTTTATTAAAATGTCATTATTATCTTTTCACCAAAATATATTATCTAATAGAAATTTTGTAAGTTTTAATTTAAATTATTTCTACTTGGGTTTTATTTTTAGTTTCAAAAGTGATTGTGCGATTAGAATAAGAGAATGTACTTACATTTTTTAAATAAAATTACATTTTTATCTTCATATAGTTTAATAAATCAAAAACAATTTTAAATTCTCGGAGGTAAAGAATATAAACTGCGTAATCGCGGCTATTGTGTACTTAAAGTTTACCTAGATTTTGATTCGACTATTTGTATGAAGACTTAATACTGTTTACTTCAGTTTACTATGATTTGCGCGCCTACGTCATGCATTTGCTACATTACTCGCCCCCGTTGTCGTCGATTGTACCTCGTCCCCGCTAAGATCTGTCAGAAACATAGGACGGTCGCGCACGAACTTGTACGACTATAGTATTATTATAAAGCTAAAAAGTTTGTGTTTTTGCCTGTTTGCTTGAACGCGTTTATCTCAGGAATTAGGTACCAGGCACATTTGAAAAAAAGTGAGCTGTCGCGGAACGCCTGGCAAATGTGAAACATCTCAATTATTTTGTACAGATAATATGTATGCATAAAAGAGATAGTTTATGAAAGGAAATAAACATTGCATAATAAAAAATAAAACATTCAGATTCATTTCCACGACCGATCTTTCGCCGTAACATTAACACGACTGTAGAATTCGCTACCTATCAACATTGTACTAGTCAACTCTCGGGATTCCTTCAAGTTTTCGCTACGTAGATTATACTCGGAGCAGTTGTATATGCATAAACATTTTTCTTGCTCCCCTTGATGACTGGTAGATAATGCTTTTTGCATGAAGTCCTCCAATTGTACTTTTATTTGCAATAAAGAATATATGTATATAAAGTATTTTCTTGTGATTTGGGCGACACAGTTATTCAAAACACAATTGAGTTTCTCTGTAATAAAAGTTTTATTGTATTAATTTTACTTATTTTGATCCACTTAAAACAGTTTAGTAACAAAATCTTACCTGTAATAAAAGAAACGACATTTAATGTTATTAATGACAATGTCAATTCCTAAATCACAACTGGGAAACAAAATTAATAATTTTTTATAAATTTTCAATTGACAGCTAGCTAGTTTGATGCTTCATAGATTGTCATCATTCGACCACAGATTACAGAGCGACTAGTATTAGTCTATGTCGCGGTCTACCACGATGACGCTTGATGCGTGGAAATCTTAAAATTAAAGAAAATTACATTTTTCTTTACATGTATATCATTTATATAAGCGCGTGGCGAAGCGTCACCACGTTTTATTAGAAATTTCATACTATTATACAACGTGGCGACGCATAACGTGGCAACACGTTGCATTTGATGTTTCACAACAAAAAACATATTTTTTTTATAGCCTATTTATTGAAGAAGATTATATTACTAGTTAGGACGCATGATAAGAAACAAAACAGACAAATGGACTAAACCAATAACAGAATGGTATCCTAGAGAGATTATAAGAAGCCGAGGTAGAAAGAAACAGGGCCGCCTTTACCCGGCGGTGCAAGGGGTGCGAGGCACCCGGGCGTAGAGTCTAAGGAGGCGCAAGCCGACCGCCATAAGTTTTGATAGGTATCTACTAGCCTACTACCACAACAACTCTGACTAACACTGTAGCCCACGCAAGCAGAGCCGAGAAAAAAATTTAATTCCGATGAGGCTGTCCAAACCGCCTTCAATGATTTTATTGATTATCGCTCTCACAATTTTTTTAGCATTTGAATCAATGAACTAGGTACATATAAAATGCCGAAAGTGCTTAGATAATAATGGTACATAGTTCGATTGATTATATATGTATAGTTTCATTTTTTTTGTTTCGCTTTATTTTATCCATATTAAACGCTGATTTCATATGTAAGGACCTAATATTTAACAAAAAACATAATTAACAAAAAGTATTTACGGTCAACCATGTGTCCAAGACTCAAGATAGATTAGTAAACTTGATCATTAAAAGTAGGAATAGAATCAAAAGTAAATGATAAAATGACATTGTAAATATAAAAATATGACAACTCAAAAGTCTGGAAAATTAAGTATAAATGTAGTTAAAAAGAGCGGGGGGGGCATGATAACTTTCGCACCCCGGCGCTGAATATGCTTAAAGCGGCCCTGGACAGAATAAAAGATGGGAGAATGATATTAAAAAAGGAGCTAGTCCAACGTGGATCCAAATAGCAAGAGATAGAGAAAGAAGGAAGTCTTTAGAGGAGGCCTTTGTCGAAGGTCAAGCTGTATTACAAAAACCGGATACCGATGAATGATTATTTATCTTATTTACTTTGTATATAATTAGCGTAAACACCTATTGTAAGTACAGTAATGAAGGCTTATTTTATTTTATATAACTTCACGCTATGTCTCTAACTAGCGGAGCAGTAGCCATGAACGTCAAGCAAGCTGTAGGCAATACAGGAAGTGTTAACGATAGGCTATACAGGTGCGTTGGCGGCGGCACGGTGAAAAATTGGTCGAATAAAACTAACTCCGGTGAAACTGTGAGTGACAGTTAGTCATAGATACAATTTTAGTTATCAAAAAACCTAATTTACTTTGAATGAATCTAGTTAACGATCCAAAAAGCCACAACGTCTAAATTTTACTTGTACAGACTAAAATACGCGTTTCCTTTTTTTGTGCATTTTAATCATATTAACGACTTGAACGGAACAAACGTCTGAGTAAATTACCTTTTCCAAGTTAACATTAATATCAAGTTGTGGATAATTACCAATTGTACTGTGAGATTATAAGGTAGAGTAATTATAGATGTGCATGCAACAATGATTACTTGTTACTTGATATATTATTTCCCGTTTTTTGCATCTACTTAGTACTGCTAATAACCTGGTAATTGTGATAAAAAATATTGAGTATTCCCTCACACTGCTCATTTATTTTGCTTACATTGTATTGTAAATAAGAAGAAAAATATAATATTTGTGAATTTATGTATCTATTTGCATCTCCCTAGTTGTTATATTTCTTTTTATCTAAGAAAAGTTGCAAATTATGCTTATCATGAAATACTACGATACTATGGACAATTTTTTTTTTAAATTAATTTTATTGAAAGTTTGCAATTATATGAAAGCTTTATTTCTGGAGGTTGTAAAATTGTGATTATGATATAATATACTATAATAACGCCATAATAAGTATTGAATAAACAACAACCATTAACAACTTATAACACACGAAACAAAAAAAAAAAAGTTAATTCTCAACCGGTCAGTATAAAAGCGGCAAGATCTAAACGGTTATAAGTTCTTTGCTCTCTATAGACCCTTGCCCGCGACTGACACAGCGTGGCGTCGATTGCAATTCTTTTCTTTTTGCTGCATTATTATTTTGAGTTTTAATCCGGTTATAAATAGCCTTTGTGTTATCGACTCCTCTGCGAAGCACCTGTACACAAACTCGTTTCAGCGAACAAGGCAAATGTACTTCGTCCTTGTATTTACGTACAAAAACTATCTTCATGATCTCGAACAAAAAAAAAAGCGAAAACACATCGAAACTTTATTATGTATGTCTAAATACAACAAGATATCCGGTTTGTGGGGATAACCACGTACTTCAACAAACGTGTGCTGACTTCGTAAATTGGCTGAGCTGTAGCATCACGTTTTGTTTGCTACACTTAACATTCAACGTTCATTTACATTGTAATAACAGAAAATTCTTTAATAATGTCTGATACTGAGTTATCCTTTTACTGTGACATAATAATCGTCCTGGTTCAATGTGTATTAGTGAATAGTCTGTTTATAGGCATTTTAAAATTATGTAATCGCACAACAATTACACCATATTATGTCCATAAGTATAACTGACGTGAGTTCGAATCCCTGCAATAAACCTGAGCTTTCGGTGATGAAAGACATAGTGATGAAACTATAGATATGGTCCGCCTAAAAATCATCAAGCACCTTTGATGCTAATGCCCGCCTAGCTAGCTAGCTACCAACCTTAACTTGAAAATCTGTCGCCAAGCACCTATAGGTGTGTTCCGATAGCTGCACTTGAGAACCAGTCCCCCCATTAGGCTTAGCTTAGCATGTTACCATCTTGGGCCACATCGTCGCTAAATGAGTTTTAAAAAAAAAACGGGGAAGTTTTTTTTTTGAGTGCAATTAATAACTCCAAAAACTGTTGTCATTATTAATTGTTAACAGGACTATAATTGTATAAAATAGTTGATGATATCATTGAGACCTGAAGACAAAGGTTTGGCTTCCCCATATCAGTGAAGAAGTAAGTAACTAAAAGAATAATGTATAGAATCAATAGATAACGTCATCATGGGAAATCATTCTGCGAACTTACCGCATCCTGACGATTACCATCATCAAGTAGGCGGTTCGTGACGTAGCTTACCGTCTGCAATAAAACCACTCGTATAAATAGGTTTGCTTTATGAATAGTAAGCCAGTGATCACGATGGAATACAGTTGTGTGGTGGTGACTCTTCTGGCGCTTATTGCGTCGGCTTCGGCGTCGATCGGCGACAATACCCTCGATGGAGGCGAACGCGTTGTATTAGTTGCTCCAGTCCTAGCACCCCCGAAGGAGTCAAGGACACATGCAACGGACCGCTCGAGGCAGTTCCCGATATTAGTGCTCTTGGCTCCACGATACCCAATCGAAAACGTGCGTTTAGAGCCTGAAGCTAAGTCCCTGAAAGAACATTCTGGGCCTATTTACGTCAAGGTGAATTTTGACTAAACCACATTTAGTTATATTTTTTTCTTAATTAGAAATTGTAATTTAGAAACGTTGACTATTTACGTTGACGTTTTGACGTTGATTATATTTTAATTAATTTTTATATTTATTGAAACTGAAGTTTGTATTTACATACTGTTATATACTAACAGACTATACAAATTGTACTTATATTACGTTACTTAACAATGAAAGCTTTAGAGTTGAACTCCAAAAAAATTAAACTATGTCTTTGCTTTAACTTCAATTTATAATTATAAATAAATAATAGGTATAAATGGTTGACAAGCGAAAAAATTTATCTTTATATAAATATCATAATAATAAAAAATAATTTTATTTCATAAATAAAAAATAATTCGTTGAATGTAAAAATATCTCATACTTTTTTTAATAAATACTAATAAGACTACTTTGGTAAATAAAGTACACAAATAACAACAAAATTTTGTTCTAACATCATAAAAAATCTGAATTCTGCATTACTCTACTAAATTGACGTAACAACAGTGAATCTTAGAGATTCATTTATAATTGCATACTGATAAATGAATGATCCACTATATATCTCGTAACCGTAGTACATTAAATAAAATATTAATAAATATAAAAAATATTCAGAAATTGGAAGATCAAGAAAATGGGCATCACAACAGAGAGAAACGTCACTTGCACTTGAAAAAATCGTTTCTGGGAGGCGGCGGCATTTCCTTTGGCGGCGGTGGTGGTTTTGGCTATGGCGGAGGTGGCGGCTACCAAGGAGGCTATGGCGGTGGTCATGGGTATCAAGAACCATCAAAAACGATTATCGTTAAAGTAGTCAAAGAGCACGGAGGTTTGTAAAAATGTAAACTAATATAATGATATATAAAGATAAATGAATAATTCTTAAAATACATTATATTCTATTGATCGAATTACTCACCTATAATATCCTTTACGTGTTTTACATTTAGATAAAACATTAAGTAGGTAAAGATGAATATTTTTTTTATTTATTTAACTTATAGGTTATGGAGGACACGGCGGTGGACACCATGGTGGTGGTGGTGGTTACGGCAACGGCGGTGGTTACGGCGGCGGCTATGGAGGTGGTGGCGGATACGGCGGTGGCGGCGGATACGGTGGTGGCGGCGGATACGGTGGTGGCGGCGGATATGGTGGTGGTGGCGGAGGCGACTATGGTCACGGCGGATATAGTCCCGGAGGATGCAATGGTGGATGTGGCGGCGGGTACGGTAACAGTGGCGCATCCGCGACTGCTACGGCCACAGCCACGGCTCATGCTAGCTCGTAAGTATAAACTTTACGTAAAACTATAATAGTTAAAGTGATAGCACATTAACCGGGTGTATACCCAGTAATCAAACAAGGTGGTAAGGGTCTACACCCGACTGGTTTGTGTCCACTATGCTCATGGTAATAGAACCCTCACAGTGTATCTCTTTTGTTTTGTCGCGTCCACTGGTACAGTTTTTCCTAGTGTGAGAGTTTGAGATTTTTTATATTTGTGAAAACAAAATAGTAGGTTTTCTCCACGGTGGTAGAAAAAATTTGGCCCATGATGATAGCACGCTAAGCCTAGTGGAAGACTGGCTCTCAAGTGCAGCTGCCGAAAGACAGCAATTGGTAGTTGGCGAAAGATTTTTAACCTGAGGGTGGTAGCTAGTCTGGCGGGCATAAGGAAAAGCCCTACCCACCTTGCTATGATTCACAGAAAAGCTCAGGCATATTGCAAGGATTCGAACTCACTACGATCGACGCGGTGTCCATACACGCTACCGAATAGTCATTGCTTTCAAAATTAGATCCCGTAGTTACTAAATTGTAACCACCACACTACGAAAAGTCTTTCATATTAAATTTAACCATTCCAAAAGTAAGAAAGCTCAGTTTATTAACTCTAAACAGGATCGGACTCTGTATTTTCTACAACTATCAAATTTCCGTGGCTGACATTTATAATTTCCATTGTTCCAGATATGGGAAGCGTTAATTTCAATTAATGAAGAAGTCGTCATGTGTTCCCGAGACGTAGTACTTAACTGTGATTACATTAACAACTCGTTGATTATCCCTTCACACCAAATAAATTTAAATATTGTGCTTAGCAAACAAAATATAAGGTGAAAATGTAACAAAAATACATTTTGAAAACAATGATTTATCTCAATTACATTTTATTGGAGCAGTATTGTTATAAATGTATTTGTAAATACTTAGATCAAATCGTAATATTAAATGATAAACGTAAGGAAATATTTAACATTTATCTTTTTAAATGCCAGAAAAATATTAGAATAAGTATTTTTTAAGTTTTATTAAAATCGAGTATTGATAAAAACAAGTGGGTATGTGATTTATTTTCAAACCAATATGGAAAATGGTGAGTAGGTACCTACTTGAAAAAATATGAATAACCTATTATGTGAAAACAAAGTCTTCTCAAAACTGTAATATAACTGAATATGAATGAAACAATATAAAACAAACTGTTTACCAACTATTACTTTGTAATTTAAAAAAAAACTACGATAAAAGTAAGTATCAAACAAACATAATAGTCAATATAACATTAATTCTGTTGCAGCTTGTGGGTATTTATATGCAACCTGAAATAGCACTTAGTTATTATAGAAATTTTTGTATTGTCATCGGTTTTTAATATGTGTGCAAAATTTCAAGTTATTTGGACGTGTGAAAGTGGATGGAAATCGAATGCAATTATTCCATTACATTCATAGTTTCTATGAAATTGGATACATATTAATTAATAAAAAAACATGTAATATTATTTTGTAATAAAATGACTATTAATAAAATTGAATTATATAAAATTCAACAATAAAAATATATTTGATTATCGATTTTATAGACTTTACTAGCTGATCCGCGCAACTTCTTATGTGTCACATAAGAGAGAGAGAAAGAATATGTCGTAGGCACCTATAATATAATTCTAAAGGAGCTAAAACTTTCTTTGTTTTATTTACGAACCATTTGAGCACCATTCGCCCTCCTTCCTCACATGAAAATGAGCGCGCGGTACTTGATCATTATTTTGCTGCGGAGTTATTTTAAAACTGTGATATCTCCAAAGACATTCATTGAAATCAAATGATATAAAGGATTAGTAATGAGAATAATAATAAACGAAGTTAAACTACTACCTACTTACTAAGTATTCACAAAACTTCTGTATTTTACCTAATAACCCAAACGAAAGCAAAAATTTATAAAAGACATGTAAACAGATCAAATTCGTTGCAGCGCAAAATTTCTATATCACATACATGCGTCGTTGTCGCATATATGTATTATTATTACGTATTATATATTATTCCCGATTTATTACTTTACTCTATGCAACGACATAAGCCCTCACATTATCGAAGTTTTTATTTCTTTAAAATTAAAAGAGGTTTCAGTTAAATTTATTTGGTATGCATATTAATTTTAATATATTTTACTTCTAAATATTATATGTAAACAATTAAATTATATTTAAAGTACGTACGAATTATAAACACAGAATATATACATTTACCATGGACGTATAATAATAGTACATTATGGTACAAGTGTGTAATGTTGGTGATTACCGCTGAGGCGCCGTTCGCGCCATTGAGACCCGAGCCGTTAGGTGAGGGTCTTAAGAGAGCCGAGGACGGTAATCACTAATCACCAATACACACGTGTATCATACGACGTTTTTCAACACACTTGTGAAGAAAATAACAAAAAACAATCATTTTATTTAGTACATAAAAAGTTTATTTAGAGAAACAATTAGTAAATGTGCAGTTAGTAAAATTTTGTAATTTGAAGCTTTTATGCGTGTATGTCATTGCTCGAATGAATACAATAATTTTCAATGATACTCTATAACTCACTTGTGAATAATAACAATGAAAAAGTCACAGTTTGATTACAGGTGTCATTATGTGCCTTATTGCGGTGATATTAGAGCCACTTTATGAGCAAGTGTGTTGAAAAAGAATATTATACACATCTATGATATTTACTATAAGTTTCGTAAAGTTTCCATCTAGTGACAGCTTATTGAACTACTTATTGAAAAGATGGCTGTCTAACAGTCACAAATGTATTCAGAAACACAATATGATGAAATAAACGTGGTATAAGCTACAATTATTTTTATGGAATCAATAGCTAATTATTTAGTTATTACTGCTTAAACACCTACTGTTGCCGGAACCCGACAAACCAAAATAAAATCATAGTTGAAAACGTGAAACCCCTTTTATTTCTTTCTTACCAAAAGTATAAATATGAATTTTCATATGCCTAATTTGAGACATGATGGATTCTTCATATAAACTTTCACCCAAGTTTTATTTTCACCACCTGTGGAATAACACAATCAAATAATTAATATCGCTTAGGATATATGAACTCCAGCGAGCCGCGTTCGACAGCGCACGTCAGTCACATTTCAATCATAAAATAAAACAGTAATTATGCCGTATTGCGTAGTTAAAGAGTTTAAAAACACTTGAGCTAATGTTAAAAAGAATACTAGACTATCATTTCATAGGTAAGTATTAGAAATACAATACATTTCTTATTAAGTATAACAATATCAATAAATCAACAAACCAGTTGTCGTTAACAAAGATGTCACTTCATAATTACTGCACATGCTCGTAATAAATCTACAAACTGGTTGGCGTGGCAGCCGACATCACCACGCATGCTCATTTGGGTGTTCCCATATTTTATTCTTACAAACTTTTATCCCATATTTTCTATCCTTAAAGTTTTATTTTCGCCACAAAAAGTATCCTATGTCCTTTCCTAAGGTCCAATCTATCTCTATACCAAAATTCATCAAAATTGGTTAAGCGGTTTAGGTGTGATAACGTAACAGACAGACATAGTTACTTTCGCATTTATAATATGTATTTGTATACATTTTCTTGTGACAAAGCATTATTTCTGTACGAAAAAAATTTCTGAGCACTCATTGGGCGTGTAAAGAAGTTTTACTACGCCTTTATTTAGATGTAAGTAACTCAGTTTGAGTGTATATTTTTTTAATGTATGTTCAGCCATAACTTCTTTGTTTATGAATATGGATGATTCTCTTTTGTTGGTCCCATTTTAATTTGGACCTTCAACTTCGAAGATACACCAGGCAACTCTTCAAAATCATTGAAGTTGGTTTTCTTTTTTGTTATAAATTGTCTTATGTTTAACAGAACATCTAAATACAGATTCATGATGTGGCGAATTTACTTACTAAAACCCGAGATCTGTCTGTCAACTAAATTAATCATATAATAAAAAAAATTAAATTTATATAACATTGTCTGTACATTTAAACCAGTTCTTAGCTGTGACACTAAGAAAGCAGTTCCTGGTTGAATTTTGTATTTCCTAAACAGTACACAGACTGGCATACAACGAATTGATTATATGTATAAGAGACCCGTTTTTTCATTATAAATTGTGGAATACTAAGCAATATTATCTTATGAACCATTTAGAATATAACCCTTCGTACGGTCAGGACTTATTTATTATAAATAGGCATGGAAAACACGTTTAATTAATTTAATATGTTGTATAAATCAAACCATGCACCAGTTTAATAATAAGATAAAAAGTTTATCACAGTATGTCTATGAACACTGTTCATGTATAAATTAAGTGAACTTCACTATACACAAGGTAGTATTCAATATGGAATCTTGGACTATAGTCGTATCTCTTCTGCTCATAATCGCCTACGTTTCGTCTTTACCTATAATATACTCAATACAATATGAATGTAAAAATTGTAATGATGAGCCTGATAAATTGTAAGTTACAAAACCAGACGATCATCTTTTATAGTCTGAGCCAAGACTTTTAAAGAAAAAAGTACTAGAGGTAAGTTGCTCAATTTTTAATATACCTACAATGATGTTAACGGATTGTTACAATTAAAATAAAATATACAGATCTGAAGCAAAATGTTTTCTTTATTGATTTACTTTTACAAGCCACAATATGACAGCTACACAATACACACCAGAGAGAGAAGCCATATTGACCATAGACTATAAAACTTTATCTTTATTATGGATGTGATTACATTGCTATTTTAACACACCCCCTCAATGCAATTACATCAAATTTCAAATAAAATTAAACATCATATACTATCAAACACTCATAAAGAATTAATAACCTACAACTGTTTAAAAATATAAAAAACTACACATCCTTAACATGAAGACCTAACATAATACTTAACAATATTATACATTACAGCTCTATAATTAATATACCACATTTCTTTAAATATCTATTAATCAAAAGTCTACTTATGGCCTTCGTAAGCATATCTGCTGGTTGCTCACTACTTAATATTTTTAACCTATTTCCTGTAATATTTTCAGCTTTGTGTATAAAGTCTTCTAAACACCATTTTATTTCAATTTTATTTTTAACAAAATAAACGTATCTGTAGTTCGAGTAGTCATCCTTCATCAGTACAAAATATTTTGAACCACCGACAGATATTTCTTCCATCGGACCACATGTATCTACATGAATTAATTCACATGTTTTAGTAGTTATACTTCCACTGTTACTAAATGGTAAACGATGAATCTTTCCTTCTAAACAACTTTCACACTTAGGAATGGAAGTTTGTTTCACAGCTATGTCATTATTCACAAGAAATTTCTTCACATAATCAAAGTTTTGATGTGCTAATTTTTCATGCCATTCATATAGTGTATCTTTTGTTGTTTTTGTTATATTAGCTGATTCATATTTAAAGCGAAAAACCATGTAATATGAACTTCCATTTCGATTTGCAATCGCACAAACTTTGTTATTTTTGTAAAATCGACATGAATTGTCATCTGTCACTATGACATAACCTTTGTCAGACGCACGGTTGACAGAGAATAAATTCGTTTTCAGTTCAGGAACAAACAAAACATTGTTTAGTGTGGTATCAATCCATTCACTTCCATTGTATACTTGTACTAACATCTGTCCACAGCCTAGCACACTAATTGCCGCTCCGTTACCTAAAATTACTGACTTTTGTGTAGTAGTTGAAAATTATGAAAATAAAGTTTGATCACAACACATATGTTCAGTAGCTCCAGAGTCCACAAGCCACATAGATTTATGATTTGTTCCCTTGAATTCGACACTACAAAGGCATTACTTTTCTTACTTTCCTTATTTTTCTTAAGCCAACATTGCGCTTTATTGTGTCCACCTTTACCACAGTAAAAACACTTGTTAATGATCTTATTACTGTGTCCTTCACTATTTCTATTTTTATTTTTACACTCACTTGAATAATGTCCAAATTTACGGCACTTGTAGCACTTTATGTTCCTTTTGTCCTTTACAACAAAAGCAGAAGATGGTTGAGTCTGTTGGCATGCTGCACTCTTATTCTGAAGCCTTTCCTCTTCTATTAATAATCTAGCCACCAAATTATCAATTGTTTGTTTATCATCAGGGGCTGATTCCCATGCTGATACAAAGTGTTTGTACTCATCGGGCAATGACATCAGCACTTTAGTTATAACAAATTTATCTGAGACTGGTTCGCCCATTTGTTTTAGCTGATTCTGGAGTTCTTGAACTTTTGATAAAAAAACTGACATCTCCATACCATTATCATATTTAAATTGGAAAAACCTTTGTTGTATTATGTGGATATTTGTTTCACTCTTTTGCTCATAAACACTCTGCAATTTTCTCCACATCTCGGCGGAAGTTGAACAAGAAATAATGTGTAACATAACGTTTTCAGCCATTCTGGTAACCAACAGTGTCTGAGCTTTGGCATCTTTGGATTCCCAAACTGCTCGATCACTTGCATCCTCAGGTTTTGTGCTGCGTCCCTCGACTATATCTATCCAACCTTGACCTCGCAATAAGACGGTTGTTTGAAATTTCCAAATATTCCAATTACTGGATCCTTCCAACTTAATGACGTTGTGATTTCCTTCCATTTTGCTTTTTTTTATTATTCCTGCCTCGCTCAATTCCAGAACAAGTATATTTCTTTCTCGACGTAGGTAGCTCCCAATATAAAAACGGGTAACCTCACTTTTTCGTGTGATGTCGATATAACAATTTGTCTGTTAATTTTATTAAATCATTCAGGATTATGTGTCTGGGCCCGTAACCTGTTACAATTAAAATAAAATATACAGATCTGAAGCAAAATGTTTTCTTTATTGATTTACTTTTAGAAGCCACAATATGACAGCTACACGATACACACTAGAGAGAGAAGCCATGTTGAATATTGACCATAGACTATAAAACTTTATCTTTATTAAGGATGTAATTACATTGCTATTTTAACAGGATTTCATCAACAAGAACTAGAGAGTAAGTAAGTTTAAGTGTGACTTCAAAGCCAGAAGCATAAATCTTTATCCTAATATTTGAGGCCTCTATGGCTGATGTTTTTTTTTTGTAGTGCCACGGCAAATTGTCTGGACTGTTCCTTAAGAGTTTAAAACCGAGAGATCGTAATCTATTGACGGCCGCCGGCCTGCATGAATTTAACTGGACTATACACAAACTAATCCCGAAACGCGGCACGCAAAAGGGAGTCACTATGACATTATTTTCACTACATGCATGATGGTCGCGACCTAGTCGAGCAAAACAGCCCTAACACCCCACCGTTACCTCGTTCGTTGCCCAGCAGGGTGCACCATGTGCAGGTGGGGTTGTACTTGAGCGTCCCAGATTAAAGTAGATATGTAATTCGACACCCTTGACTCGCATTCAATTTTTTTTATTTCGAAGTGACGGCTTAGTGACTGAACTATGCCTGACGGTAAGCGCAGTAGTAACTATGATGGTAACAACAGCGACCATAGAGAGTTCGGCAATCCATCGCTAGTTGTCGCTGCCATGCTGTTCTGCAAGCCTCACAGCAGGATTTACACTGGCTGTTTTCGAAACGCGACTATCTAAAAGAGAGTGACTGTGACCATAAGCATGACAGTCAACAGACATATGGTACAGATCCCTAGTACCACGCTTGATTACTGGGTATATAGCAGCTGATCTCAGAACGCGACACTCCTATGCATGGCACTATTGCGGGTTTTGTTACCATTTGAGTAAAGTAAAAAAATTAACGTTGATTTAACTATTTTTAAACGGACCATGTTAACTTACGGTATATTATCAAAAGGTATCTTGATATTCTAGTATTCAACGGTAAGAATCTTTATAACTATTAGAGTTTTAAATGTATGTATGAATATAACTTAAATACTAATTTGTATTTTTTAGATAAGAACGATTAAGGTAACATGGCCACCATGAAGATTTATACAAACATAAAAATCAGTAAATTTGTGAAGGTAACCCTTGTTAGTTTGGTCCTTCTTTCCAAAATGTAATAGGACCGTATGGCTCACCAAAATAATTGGGATATGAAAACGATTATGATAAAATGCAACATGGCCACGGTGAAGATATATACAAACATGAAAAAATCAGTAAATTTGTGGAGAATATGTCCCTTGTTATTTTGGTGTTCCCTTATAAATATCATAGAACCATATGGCTGACCAAAATGATTGGGACAACAGACTACGAAATTTAGTAGCTCTAAAATATTTAACATAGTATGAACTAAATAATAATATCACCTGTAATAAAAAAATACCGTCTTCTTTAAACTTATATTCACACTATTGGGTAAATATCTCTTTCTGCGGGAAAGCATGGGTACAACCAAAACCGGCTATTTCAAACACCAAAAAGGCCATAATTCTGTATTTTTCCACTTGATAGTTGCCTGTGAGAACCATTCTCAAGTGTCCAGGTTTGTTCTTCATACCAATTTTTAGTATAATAAAATTACTGAATACATGCCGAGGTACTAACATCCATTGGGCATTATTATTGTGAAAACCCGAGTTTATGGGTGTTGATTACATTTTTGTTTATATATACTAGTTTTATTAGTTCGATAATATTGATTCCACTGTATTCAGATATCAAGAATACTTATATACCTTCGTTACATTTAAGTTTTATAATATTATATAGTTAAGGATGTATTGTAGTCATCAAATATAAAGCTTTTTTTACGAAATATTATTTTATGTTTTATTTTCGATTTTTGAAATAATCACCTTCATACAAAAACTTGAAAGTTCAGATCTTTTTAATTATGTATATAGGCTCATTTGTAATAAAATAATGTGGTTTATTAAATATAAGGTCGTTTTAATTTTTGTACTTAAATATTTACTTATTCAGTGCCTATGAACTAAATAGTTTAAAAGTTGTTTAATTTTTAGTGGAGATGATAATAATAATATTATAATTAAATATGTAATGTGTTAGTGTTACTATGTTAACTCGTAAGTAGAGAAAAAATATTTGAATTCAAATCAAAGGATTTATAAATCAATTAAAGTCATAAAATTGAGCTGTTTCTTGTAATTAAATTAAATCAACAAGTTTACAATATTATCAAAACAGACGACTTACTATCAAAGAACAAAATAAATGAACGTAGATTAATTAATTATCTAACATTATCAATATGATATAATATATTATGGTATCTATTAAATTGACGGTACTGTTCCCTGTTGGTAAGCACAGTAAAATCTAAACAAACGTCGACCACCAAGAAATCCAACTCCATCGGCAGTCACCGCTGTCATGCTGACCTGCATAAATATCTGTTCACGTTACGCTTGAAGAACCCGATGTCGTAAAAGAACGAAACACATTGGCCGGGAGATGAATCCACAGCTCCACGGTACGATAATAATAAGAAATAGAGAATTGCTACTTATATGCAAATTGTCAATACCCATAAACCCACACATACTACATAATTTACACACTGAATATTGTACTACTCTAATTTCGATTTACCTACATATATCTAAATGAGGCTTATTAAAACACTTATTCATACAGTAAAAAGAGTTGATTTTTATAGCAGTAAGGTAACCAAATTGTTTTCTTATTAGATGTGACTTATTTAAAGAGGAAATTAATACAAACCATTACTGCATTTGTACTAGTAGGTTTAAATATAAGAGATATCTTCGAATGACACAAAACAGTTAAGTGTTTCAAAAGCTGATTATAAAGCATTTGAAAAGTGTTTGAAAGCGGTTCAGTCATCATACCTATTTTACTTTATAGAAAACCCTTCATTAAATGATTAAAAAATGAAAGACTGTGTGATACAAAATGAAATTTATTGGAGTACTTTTATTTAACAGCCAAAATTATTCAACGATTAAATTACAAACGTAAGTGATTTGCGGAGCCCTATTGACTTATCCAGGCAACCCATTTTAGGAATTACTCTATTATGTGACCGCCATGAGTTGAGACTCGAGTGGCTGGCATTTATCAACTGTGCTAAGCAGGACCTAAGCCACTAGAGTAGGAAATGGAATTCGAGATTAAAAATGTAAACAAAGGTGTTACCAAATCCAATAACGACCTCATTTGTGTGAGGTTTCAAAGGTACTAAAATAATGTGTTAAAATTATACGCATAGCTTAAACACGTAAAATAAAATAAAATCGTACATTTTTTTTCTATGCCATTATTATAAACAGGAAAGATTTCATTTTTTGTTTCTTTTTTTTTTGTAATGAATAAATTCAAAAAGTACTAAACTGATTTTAAAAATTCTTTTACCATAAATAAAGCTACAGTATCAGCGAGTAACATAGGCTACATTAGAGTATGAAAAATTAATTTATGTCTCTTAAAAATGTTTTACACAAAGTATAAACAATTGCCGACACGGGTGCATTGGCGATGTTTGTCGTATAAAATTAACACGGGCGAAACCGTGGGGCACAGCTAGTATGATATAAAGCTGAAGCTTTAAACATTTGGCTCTTGTTAACCAGATAATTGATAAAATTCATAAAATAAATCTTTAACAAATAATTTAAATTTTTTACTAGTAGTGCCCCGCGGTTTTACCTGCATATAATTTAGAAGAAATCGTTGATTGATGATTTATAAAGCTTCAATAAAGACAATATTTTTATCGGGCGGCCAGATGGTTACCTATATCGCGGCATCGTACGGCTCGTTCGCGCCACTAACTAATATAGACATAGACCCGAGCCGGGTGTTGAATTATTTTAATTTTGTATTATCTCTCAAACAATGCGTCCAGATAACATACTGTAAAAGACGAAGTTTATCTTCATTATAAATTGTTTTTATGATGAAGTAACTTTTGTTCGTAAGGATTAATATGCCATGCTTAAAAATATTGCTCATAAATTAATTTTAAATCTTCAAAAAAAGTAATTGCAAAATGCCTTATTGTGGCTCATTTAGATATGTACTATCGCTGACATTTTTTATATATACATACTAATGGCCAATATTTTTGTAGAACGTTGTATTGACGTATCATTAACCATTAAGCCAGCGCATGCGGCTAAAGCAGTTCGCGAGGGCTTTGACTTCCGATTTACGTAACAAAAATCAATATTTAAGGCTAGCTAGAAACTGTAGCCTAATGTTATATATATAACCTATACTATTTCTCGTGAATCTGGCTATCATATAAAAAATAATTTTTCGAATCCGACTGGTAGTTCTAGAGATTAGCGAGTTTAAACAAACAAACAAATCCGGTTTATTATATTATTAGTATAGATTTTACATATTTTTTTAAAATATGGAATGATTCTTATAATTTATAACCAAAATGTTCTAGTGCTTACCATTTCAAATTTCGAACTCTTCGTCCCTATGAGGCCGTGTCCTACAAGTGCATAACCGTTTAAGCTTAGAAACCTTCAAATGAGGTACTAATATAGTACAGTGACTTTCGAGACATTCCAATTTTAAAGAGTATTTGCCTGTTTTTAAGTAAGTTCAACCTTTTTTGAACAAAATCAGATTGAGTTTTCAAACATGTGTCAAAATAAAATGTAATTTAAATCAAAAGCACTAAGGAGTATTGATATCTACTTCGAAGCAAATCACCGCCAAAATAACTTTCTATACCTTTTTAATCCCGTTAAGGGATGAATTTCAATAAAATACGTAACACGTCTTTCATAATTTCTGTTAAAAAAGGTTTATGCAAAATTTGAAGTAGATTGGACCAAGCAATCACGTTGTTCCATACAAACTTTGCCCCCTTTTTTCACCCCCTTAGGGGTATAATTTCGGAAAATCCTGTCTTATTGGATGCCTACGTCATACAAAGAACACACCCTCCAAGTTTCAGGTCTCTACTATAAGCGGTTTAGGCTGTGCGTTGATCCGTCAGTCAGTCATTCAGGACAAAATATTTTATATGTATAGATTTAATGACAGGAACTAAATTTATCTTACACTAGCTGTGCCCGTGGCTTCGCTCACGTGGACTAAAGTATGCCCGCGCGAATTTTACTCCCCCGCTTCCGGCTATTTTAAAGACAAAAGTTCTTATTGTGGGTGTTCCTTAAAAGATAGACAGAGGTATAGTCTCTCTGACATTTTTGTAGGTCTTTGTAATGTTTACAATTGTGTAGTACATAATTTTGCTTTAATATCTCTTATGGTTTACTCAGCGTAAGCCATTTAAGCGCCCTAATTGATTCACCATGACCGATTTTTTTATTTGTGTGAAACACTAATTCTTTTTCTAAAATAAAAGTAGCCTAATTTACTCCCTATATCATCAGCTATTTATCAGTGAAAGTCCCGTCAAAATCGGTCCAACCGTTTCGAAGATTACCCTGAACAAACAGACAGACAGACAGACAAAAATTTTAAAATAGTTTTTTTTTTTTTGTTGAAGTTTCGTATATACTAAATCGCATTTACTAAAAAACTGTTCTTTGGACATTACAGACAGATATTTCAATTTTATTTTATTGTATAGATCAGTTGATATATCAACAAATCAAATATTTTCATGGTCACTTTTTGGATTGTTAAGAGATGGCGCTGTCATGATTTTGTACTGGGTATCGTTTGATTTTTTACATCGTGTTTAAGGGTTTGCTTTTATAAACGAATTGTGGTTTTATTTAATTGCATAGTTAATAATATTACATAAAATCTCTTGAGGGAATCGATTCAAATTGGATTAATAATTGTAAAGGTTCCCATATTTTATGTTCGAAGGCAATTTAAATTTATAGGATTATCAAATAAAGAAACATGAGAAACTTCGTTAAGCGGTTAATAGGACAAACTATAACAACCCGTTCCCACGGAAGGGCTGTGTAAGGCATAATGATTCCCGGTAACGTCCGTATCCCATGGGAATAATAGTTAAGTTTAGACATAGGTTTTAGCAAGTAAAGGCAGTCGGAAAAAGTGTTCTATGACCCTGTGAGCTATGGGTCATTAAGATATGTAAAAACAAACCTTTATTGAAGATGAAGTAACGCAACTATTAAAATAATACATTTTATTCAGTGCCTTATCATTTTCAATAGTATATTTCTTTATAAAATTTGCTGTTGTAATTTTATAAGGCTCATGATAACACTGTTTATGCCACAAGAGCAGGCAGGTATCAACGGTTACGAGACAAGAGAAATTGCTGTTTTAAAGTTTAAAAAAATTAAGGTGATAATTAAATTAAAGGCGAGTCACTATGACAGATTTTTCACTACATGCATGGTGGTCGCGACCCTGTCGGGCAAAACAGCCCCACCACTATTGCTATTTCTTCGTTCATTACTCAGCAGGGCGCTCAGTATCGGTTATGTCCAGCAGCTGCACCCAGGAGCCTGTCGCGTTTGAGATTCGTGTTACCATCTTCAGTTACAAGCAACTTAATATCAGGTGAGAAATAAGAAATATTCCTAAAATTGATTTAAAAAATGTAACTACATAATTATAGGAAGAGTTCAGATGCTAAAAACATGTAATGTAAGCAATATATTTTATCATTCGAATTGGGAGTATACATTTTACAACTTTACATTTAGCGAACGACGCGACGTCAATCTTACAATGCGCGAAAGACGCGATAACAAAGGTTATCAGAAAGTTAGGTCTAGATCCAGGCAGCTATATTTAAGTTTATATGACATTATTCTGAGAATGAAGTCATTGCACTAATATTATTCCGATAGTAAGAGATATGGGAAAATATCGAAATTTAAATGAATTGTTACTGTTATTCATTTTACAGCAAACAAGGCGGTGGTAATCTCTAAAAGCACTTTTCTGAGTCAAAAAATTCTTTCTCTGAATTTTGAACAATGACTCTTTTTTTGTTTTTCACGTTTCGGGATCAGCCAATGTTCTTCTCCTTCTTCTTTTGGCGCCGCAAAAAGCACTTGCCAGTGTCAATTTTTTTAAGCGTTCGTAAAATTTTCCTTAAATAATGTGGGGTTTTCTGCCAAGAAGGGGGCTCTCTTGTCAGAACTGTCTAGGGAGTTTTTGTGCAATCCCAAAATGCATGGTTTCCGCTATATATTTATAATCCACTTTATTTATGCACAACAACCAAACTATATCACTCGAAATGCCACCAATATTACATAACATAAAGTCAAAAAACCTAAGTTAAGGAATTAAAAATAATAACTACAACATGTCACTTTAAGATCCCGCCAAAAACTCCTCCAGCCAGTATTCAGCTGCCGTGAGGCTTGCGGGCCGGTATGACAGCGACTACCGCCGATAGACTACCAATTTTTCGGTGGTCGCTGTTATTTTTGGATTGTTTTGTGCTTACCATTATGAGATCTAAGATCCTTTGAGAGACCTTTAGGAATCAAGCAAACGGTATAGTAACGCTTGACCACAATCTCAGCTGCTATTAAGTGACGATGTGACTCAAAGCGATGACACGCTAAAGACTAATGGGGGAACTGGTTTTCAAGTGTAGCTGCCGACAGATTTCAATTTTATGGTGGTTGATATAATATTTAGGCGGGTATTAAAAAATTCCTTACCATCAATGGTATGATTTTATCACAATGTCTTCCTAGACCGAAAGCTCGGGATCATTGCAGATACAGTGACGTCATTTTGTCGTGCTACAATTTAAAAATCGTCATGCCACGAGCCATGTAGTATTGTTATAATAAGTTGTTTATTATCTGTAAGTTTTATAGCCGAAAGTTACTGTTATCGAACAATATTGTTTACATATAGAATTAGTACAGGTTCTTCTCGACAGGACTATTTCCCAGGTCTAGTTTTTAAATGTCTAATCAGTATCTACATTATATAACAGATGTGCATGCGGCTCCACTACGGTACTACAGAATTATTGTTTATAAAGATATCATGATAACTTTTTTACATTAGGACCTTAGATCTCTATTAAAGGCCAAGTACCTAAGGAGTATAAAACAAAAAAAAGATCAAAATCTATCCATTAATTTTTGCATGATGCGCGCACAATGACAACGGTCATTTGAAATATCAATGATACCTTAAGCATTAAAAAAATTAGTGTAATATTTTTTTTTAGCTAGCCAAACTATACCTATATCAGTTTTGCTTATAAAAATAATAATTACATATTTTTATAAGATTTATACCACAATGATATATTATTAAGGATCGTTATTGAGTTTTTTTTTCACATACACAACATTTCCTATAATTGCGTTGCAAAACAAAACGGTCAAGATCGAATGTAATTGCGCGCTGCAAGTTCTATATAGATTTAAATGATTAAATAAACCCTGTCAGTTATAGTATTGCACGTCAGAAGTGGTCACGCGAGTTTAGTGTTTTTCCCCATTCCAAAGTGCCTAAAGAAGTTTTCAATTCATAAAAACTAATACAAATCGACAAAAAAATATTTTTATGTCTATCCAGTTCGAATATCTATAAAAACAAAGACGAGAACCGACAAAATTAGTTATTTTATCAGAAATATATTAGCATGATCAAAGAAGACATAGAAACCAAAACCAGAAATTGTTGGGTGACATACACAGCAATTTTCTCCGACTGAGTCGCAACCTGCCTCACCAAAATCGCAATTTGCTGGATGACTGACACAACAATTTTTTCCGACCAAGTCGCTACCCTTTAAATCTTATAAACACATAAATATTGGTATAATGTGGGTTTCACACAACACTACAATATTCAAAAGTGTTGCTACGTTCGAGTTAGTTAAATAGATGTGCCCACTTAAAATGCTCACAGTTACGCAAAACAAAGCCTAAAATTTTAAATCCTCTGTTAACAAAATTATCTATATGCATATTGAAACGCAATTCAGTATTTATAATCGCGGACTTTGTTCAGTGCTATCAATGGCCTAGAATTTACAAAGTATGAACGAATAAAGAATGACTTATTGCGGGAGAAATGAGTCACATAGCACTAGTCAGTATTGGAAATGTTGCATCACACCATTTCAGCAAAGAATTTAAGTCGTTTTGTAGTTACGATCACAGAGCGAGTTGATCTGACGAAGTAATTTAAGATCATCTGCAAAAAGATAACACTTCGTCTTCTCAAATTGCAAGCAGATATCGTTTATGGAAATATTAAATAACTAGCATAGGTTTGTTTGTACCATGTGGAACTCCTGAATGGATATTGAATGACTCGGAAGTACAACCATTAATAACTACACGTTACTTACGATTGGATAGAAAAGATTTACACCACTTCAAAAGGTTACCGGTAATGTCTATTGATGCCAATTTTTGAATTAAAATATGTACTTTGACTTTGTCAAAAGTTTTATTAAAATTGATAAAGAACATATTAATAGTTCAAATACTTTGGCAAACAAAGCTATAATTGAGATTGGTCTGTAACTATTGATCACATTTTTATAATAATTTTTATGTAAAGGAATGATTAGTGATGTCTTTAAACATGACGGAAATACACCAGTACTCAACGAGTTATTGAAAATAAGAGACCAAGCAAAAACAAGAACTTTAGCACATTTTACCGCGATGACCGGTGGAATACTATCCACACCAGCCTTCTTGTATATGTCTAGTCTTTTTAAAACATTAAGTACCTGTTTCTTTGTAAATAATACGATAATAAGATTTGCCTTTATAACTATTGCATTCATAGCGGTTCAAAATTTGCGTGTTACAATAATTATAAACTGAAGAGAAATTACTAGCAAAAAGATTGTAAATATTTACTCCATCAGTAGCTTTGTTAACGTTAAAAATCATATCAGTGCAGTGTTATTATTCTTTTTTAATTTAATAAAAGACTATATTACTTTGGATTTTGAGGTCATCGATGTTTCCAATCTAGATATATAGTTATTATACGTCTTTGTTTTTAATTTTTGAAATCGGTATTTTAACATGTCAAATATCAGTTTGTCTCGTAGATTATTATATTTGCTGATTCTGACTTTGTATGTGTATTCTTCTTTATTTAATTTAATAAGGCTCATAGAATACCACGACAGATTTTTTTTCTTTTTCTTGAGTACGTACTTACTTATATATTAGTTTACGAAGAGTCCTATTGAAAGTATCAGTTATATCCTCAACTGACAGACAGTTAGAAAATAAATTATTCCTAGACGTTTTGCTTAATTCACTAATTATTTTGTCATAGCTCATTCATTAGTTCATAGTTTTTTTTGAACTATTATTCGGAGGTAATCCGTTCACACTAAAAGTAGGAATCTCAAATTGTAGCGGGGGGTGCAAATGATCAACTTTAGAAAGTGGATCCGTATTCATATTTAAATTATTCACATCATTAGAACTAAGAACAAGATCTAATACTATATATTTTTGTGGTTAAGGACATAGTTGTATTGAAGTAATCCTTTCAAAGCTAAAAATTTCAAAAATATATCACCGATCGACACCTTGTAGCATTGGTGTATCTGTGACTTCTGACCAAGTAATACGACTCAAATTAAAATCACCAACAACAAGGAATTTGATAAGATGACGTTCTACAATATGACTAGTACAAAATGACTGAGGATATGATGTTTAACAGGTGGAGGTAAATAAGCAGTACAGACATATAAAGCTTCAACTTGCTCATTGCATTTTGTTTCTACTGAAATCCAAAGGTCTTCACATTTCGACTCCAAATCACTTAACCTGACGGATTTATACAAATTCAATAAAGCAATTCAAACACTTCCTCCATCTTTCTTTGCATAAAAGGCTCCGACTTTCACGGTCTCGTCTATAAACACTATACCATGAATCAAGCAATTCATAATCGAAGACACTGCTATTTAACCATGCCTCTGTAAGTATAATAATATCAAAGCTCTTACATACAATGTTATTAAAAACTGTATGGTTTATTTTATTATGCATTAACGAATTTGAAGAATTTCTGAATGTGTATACCCTATGTATTTACTATTATTTATAGAGCTACTCCAAAATAACTACAAAAATATAATTACCATTCCTCTCATTACCATCTACTATTAGGAGGATGGTAATGATTATAGAATTATGGTAATAACTTAAGATTTTGTTGTTGATGGCATACTGATACTGCCCGTTTTTGATGTTGTGTGTTAATCGAAAACACCAAGAATTTAATTTCTTATTATTAATTTTTTTTAAAGCTGATTTGATATAGATTTTTTATTTAACTCTTCATTACTGGCGCTACTTTTTCATTATCATTTTCCGTTCATCATTAACGTGCCTTGCAACAAACATACCTTTACTAATTTTGCGTAAAATTTAGTAAGTATAATATTAAGTATTATGTTTATGTTTCATCTAGTTTTTCATAGGTAACAAAAAATTGTCAATAAAATTTTTATTCGCAAATTCTTTGAAGCTGGACAAAGCGAGAGAACCATCCGTTAATTACCTTCGTACTATTCGGTATGAAGTAATGTGATGTGGAATGATCATCCAGCCAATGATGTCATTCAAACGAGGAGTGAAGAGGCATTTTAGTGGGCCTTCATGACATGTACTACTACCGAATGAAATATGTGTAACGATCGGTAGTCGCTATTTGTGGACTGTACCGAACTTTTTTTTCTTCTCTATTTTTTTTTGGGCTTTGGTCAATCATTGATTAAGTCACGCCATGTATCGTATTTAACATCGGGTATACCTACTATAAAGTCATTTTACCGAGATATTAAATTAAAAAAATTCCACCAATACCATCTCAGTACGGAATCCCAAATACCTCTGATAACTTTGATAAATTTACAATCATCGTAATTGGTAGCCGTGACCTGATCGCGCAACCGTCTGGGCTGTCGGTAAGCATAGACGAGTAAAGTTAATAAATAGCTTACGTGGTTCGTGAATCATAAGTATTTCGGCATTTTTCTTCCTGTATTCACAAAAGCAACATTAGGTTCTTCATATGTACATTATGATATAGGTACTATGCATTATGTTTAAGTCAAATAGTCTTAATATCCTTTAAATTGTTTTTCAACAAAATAGTACATATTGGAAAGTAAGCAAACATGACAATTTAACATTTCCTCCAAATCGGTTTCAGTCAAATCTTCATCTTGCGATTCAAACAACTTCTAAATGTCACTTGATTCTATCTGTTCGAACCCATCTCGTCCTATTCCATTCGCAATTTCGGCTATGTTTGCAGTCAAAGCAGTCAATGTACCGATTAGATCCGCGAATAAAGAAATATTTAGCCGCGAATATAGGAATTGGGTCGCATTTTTAAAATTCGCGAATAGTGTAAATGCGAATGAAGGAAGCACAAATAAGGAGCTTTTACTGTATTTCCTAAAGACAAAAGCTTGTTTGTCTGACAGCATAACTTTCGACTGCGATATGGAGCCTTTCAAATTAACAAAAGGAAATCGTTAAAAACTAAATATAATCAATGACCTTAAAAAGGTTGAATTTTAAATAATCCTTTTATCTGACTTTAAAAAAGGTTACTCAATTTAAATTTTTTCATGGATGTTCAGTCATAATTTCTTTAATAGACCGATTTAGATGATTCTTTTTTCGTTGGAAAGGGGATACTTACTTCATGGGTGGTCCCATTTTAATTTCATTGGCATTAGACATTCGAATTCGAAGATACACCACGAAACTCCTCAAAATAATTGAAGTTGGTTTTCTTTTTTGTTATACAATTTTACACAACTTTTCTTCAAAATTTATTTTTACGATCATTTCATTGTACTATG
This sequence comes from Saturnia japonica, assembly GCA_033032175.1. Lineage (NCBI taxonomy): Eukaryota > Metazoa > Arthropoda > Insecta > Lepidoptera > Saturniidae > Saturnia > Saturnia japonica. The sequence goes on along the minus strand of CM065311.1, from coordinate 15,450,841 downwards.
TGTTGCATAACGCACATGATATATTGGCGATAAATACAATTATTTCATAATTAAAGATACCTAAATTAAATAAATAACTACGGTTCCAGAAAAGAAATATGAATTTGATTATTTACGCAGCTTAGATACCATAACATGCGCTAAGATGGCACTTAAGAATTTCAAAACATTATCACCGGTTAGGAAAAAAATCCAGTCATCGAGGAAAGCCAGCAAGAAATTCGATTTGGTTTATCAGTATAATATGTCAGTATAGATATTTTTTAAACCATATTAGTTTGGTTTATAGTTTATTATAATTTTAGCAACCTGGCAGAGAAGAGAAAGTAATAGTAATAGACGATAACGAGGTTGCACCTTTTCGATAACAAAATTACTTTACATAATTCTTGAATTTCGTTATTCACATGAACTATGTCCGTATGAAAATAAATAATAAAATTTACTGTTCAAGAATCGACGCAACCACAGAGAGTTTTGTGGACGCAACATTGTAAAAAACGTCCTCCAAAAAACATGGTAGCCATTAACGAATAATTCATCATCATATTATTATGTCCTGAGATCGAGTACACTTCAATCACCAATGATTTACACTTGAAGTTTCCACAATGGATGTTAAGATATAAAAAGATTAACAAATAGTTTGTTAATGTATGTTAATAATTAAAATCATTCTTAAATATTATATTCATCTATACAATTGCTATAGGATTATAAAACTCAAGAATTTTCTTTGTTTGAAAGCGTCAATATTTGCAATTACCAATCGGATTAGAAAAAATATTTTTGCATTTTATAGCCTATTTATTGAGAAAGACTAGAGGATATATAACTTCACACTATGAGGCTAATAGGTGGAACTGTACTGTAACCATGAACATCAAGCAATCTTGCAAGCTGTTGTCATGTACAGAAAGTGAAACTAAAGATAGGCTGCTTACGGATACTTTGGCGGCGAGTTGGAGGCTGTAGAAAGTTGGTCGAATAAATTTAACACGGATGAAACAGTCATTTACAGATAGTATTTTTATAAAATACATCTTGAGTTAAGTGACGTCTGCCGTGCTTATAACCTTCGTCGGTAACTTTTATGAATAGTAGTTTTGTAGTTACTACTATGTCTGCGGGTTGGTTACATAATAGCGGTGACCGCTGCACAGCTGATGAGTTTATCGCTATATATAATGGTCGCTAAGAGTGGTAGAACCCCTGCAAGTTGCGTCAGCGGGTGCACCACTGCCTTAAATATTTCTCTCGCAAAGCAGCACTGCTCTGTATTATAATTTTAGATTGGCGACCCGTACTGGTACACGGATCGTTCCAATTTCGTCCTTAGAAGTAGCAACCGCACCTGAACATCATAGAATATTCCGATAGGTTTACGTTGGACAAGAATGGTAGAATCCGAACAAGGTGCGACTGCGGATGCACCACTGCCTTAAATATTTTTCTTGCAAAACAGTGAACGTATATATAACCGCTTAGGGAGTCTGGATAAACGTAAACTTCCCCAAATTATTCACATTTCAATTTACATTTAAAAATTATCCACGCAATAAAACCTTTATGATATGGATGATATTTTGTTATCCAATTGATTAATTCTATTGACACTTATTGCTCTTAATTCTTACCGCAGTTTACCTTTGTTTGAAGTTGTTTTATTACCTAGCTAGAGTCCTAACTGAGTTTCTATTAGAATTATATAGGTTACAGTAAGCGATTAACATCAGATTGGACATAACTCCACTCTACAGAAGATCGTAGCCAAATAACCTTGTATTGTATTCCTGCGGTGAGTGCTCTTTACAGAACTCCTTAGGATCAAGGTCTTGCAAGGTCAGCAACGTATTGATAGAAGCTTCCATAGGCTACGATAACTACTTACCATCAGGCGTGCCATACGTTTGTTTTCCATATTAGTCATATAAAAAGACTCGTTTCCTACTTCCTAACTATAAATAATTACCAGACTTATACACACACAAAAACAATAATAAAAATTACAAATAGGAACTCGCATACAGCAATTATAAAAAATATTTCTTCGCATTTTATTTTCTCTACGAAACTAGAAACAAACAAAAAAATACAAATCCTAATTTACCTAAGATTAATATTTGAGCCCAGCCTCCCTCCCAGCTATATTGTCTGTAGGCAGTTACAGAAAAATAAATATGAATTTTTATAAGAGACACGGAAGTATTCGCATATATTAATTTCGAGTGAACACTTTTAAAACCAATACTGTTACATATTTTTAAAGTGTTTCAAATACGTTTTTTTCTTCATTATATTTGTTGTAGATACTGTCATAGATTTAAGACTATTGTTGCGGACAGCGAGCGGGGCAAGCGAATAACGATAGTCTAATAGTATAAAATGAATAAGTAAATGAAATAATACGTGTTAGAATAAGAATATAGCTAGTTGTAAGTTTAAATGTATAAATTTCACTAGTTGTAAGGATGAACCATGCCAGACTCGGAACATCTGGCATGGTGACTCATGGTACTGCCGAGAGCGCGCACACAGGGCGTGCGCGCTCATTGGCTGAGCGACGCCCCGCACGGAATCCATCGCACTACCGGTTGCGAGGCAAAGGGCGAGGTTAAATATAGCGGAGAGGGCGGCAGTACTGCGATCAGTTCGAGAAACACTACAACAACAGCAAGCAGCGAATCTGCGATCAGTTCGAGAAACACTACAACAACAGCAAGCAGCGAATGTACGATCAGTTCGAGAAACACTACAACAACAGCAAGCAGCGAATCTGCGATCAGTTCGAGAAACACTACAACAACAGCAAGCAGCGAATCTGCGATCAGTTCGAGAAACACCACAACACCAGCAACAGCAAGCAGCGAATCTACAAGCAAACTACAGTCAAGAACGTTATTAAGAAACCACATTGTTACTACGAACTACTGTAACTTTGTAAGAAACAAGAATAAAACAAGCGCTATTAATTTAGCACACATTAAAATATTGTGGACGTCTTTTATTCACAATATTATCTGGTCCTTCGGAAGCCGGGTCGGAAGAAAAAAGAACAGAACATTTCGCCGATCTACAACAACGCTTGAAGAAGAAACGACGTGTTATCAAGACATCTGTATCCACGAACGGCGTACCCAGATCAATGGTTGTTACGAGAAGCCAGGGAGACGCAATGGAATCACAAAACAGAAATAACACAGTCCGAGTATTCGAAGAATCGCCGCTATCGCCAGACACACAGAGGGCTGAGGGCACACCCCGACCGGAGGGAACACCCTCTGTACCTGTTACTCGCACTGACGTCAGAACAGGCCATGTTTCCCCGCCACGCTCACACAGATCGACGACGAGTGCGACTATGCGATCACGCCTCGCCGAGCTACAAGCGGAAGAGAAACTAGCCGCAATTCGCCGTGAAGAACTCCGTATGGAGGCGGAATTAATAAAGAAACGCCTCGCCGTGGAGTTAACGTCGATACGGGATGAAGCAGAGGACGTACGTGAGCAAACGAACGAGGAGCCAGATGAACGTATTCACCGAATGGATGACTGGCTCCGCTCACAGCCCGAATCTACACGGGGGGAAAAATTACCGTGTACCCGTAACGACGCGCGGCAACAAGACGAACGCAGGCCTGAACGACGTGCCCGTTCGCAATCACCGTCGCAATCGAGCAGTGATATTAAACAACTCGCCGCGATACTAGAAAAGATGACGCATACTCATCCACCGCCACGCCAAGCCGCCGACTTACCTGTATTCACTGGAGCGATCAACGAGTGGCTGCCATTCAAAGCAGCTATGAGGGACTCCACGCAGCTGTATCGTTTCTTGCCGATAGAAAACATAGCGCGCCTACGTAACAGCCTGCGTGGGGACGCCCGCGACGCAGTGGCAGCGCTACTACACACCGCGAACAATCCAGATGAAATCATGCGGACACTGGAACAATGTTTTGGCAGGCCGGAAGTAATTATAGACAAGGCGCTGGATGATATGCGGAAATTACCACGACCGGGAGCTACCGCAAGCGAACTGAACGCGTTCGCAGTAAAACTACAAAACATAGTCTGTGTTTTACTAAATCTCGACAAGCGGAGCTACCTGTACAACCCGATGCTGGCTCGGGAAGTATTAGAAAAACTTAGCCCACACCTGAAGTCCCGGTGGTGCGACTATGCGGAAGAGAACGAGGGAACAACGGATCCAGAGGTCGTTGTATTATCACGCTTCCTAATGCGTGAAGCGAGCCGTGCGTTAAAACACACATATGCGCCCGCCACCGCTTCGACAGCGACCTCTAGACGCGAAGTATTGAAGCCTGCCGCACCGCAAGTCGCCGCCAGAAAGAGGCAGAACGTCTTTGCTACGGTGGACACAGAAACCGAACATCTGTGTCCTAGCTGCGATAAGCCCCATCGGTTGTCTCGGTGCCCGCAATACAAGGCACTGAACGTCGAGCAACGGTGGGAGCTAGTGAAGAGCAAAGGCGTCTGTTTCAAATGTATTGACAAACGCCATCGTCGTGTGTACTGCAAAGGAAAGCCGTGCGGTATTAACTCTTGTCGTCGTCCGCATCACTCGTCGCTTCACAACGACAGACCAAGCCAAGAGCAAACTCAGAACAACGTGACACCGTCAACGAGCGAGACGGTAATGGCTGTCGCAACAACTATAGAACCGAGACAAATTATACTAAAAATCTGTCCGGTGACTATATCGGGCCCCAAAGGAGTGGTGAACACGTACGCTCTGTTGGACGAGGGCTCGACTATATCGCTAATCGACGAGGACTTGGCCAAGGACATCGGAGCGCATGGACCGTCACATCCACTGCAACTACAAGGCGTCAATATGGGCAAAGAGTACACGAATAGCCAAATTGTACAAGCGAAGTTGTACGAACCGGGCGGCAACAAGAAGCACGAGTTCCGAGCTCGAACGATAAAAGGACTCCGACTGCGCGAACAAACAGTGTCTCTAAGCACACTCCAACACGCTCACTTGCGCAATTTGAAAGTGAAGCAGGTGTGCTATGAGAAGGCGAGGCCGCGTATATTGATAGGTACGGACCACTGGGAGATGATCGTATCCAGAGAGCTACGCGTCGGCAAACCGAACCAGCCGGCGGCGTCGAAAACTCAACTGGGTTGGGTGGTGCACAGAACCGCACCACACGTGATCATCGGCCACAGCGAAGCCCTGCTACACATATACGCACCTGAACGCAACACTGGCAGCGAGATCCGGAACGAAAGTCTACACGAGCTCGTAGAACGGCACTTCAAAATAGACGCGCTCGGCGTAACCCGCGAACCGAGAATCAGCGACGCCGACAAGCGCGCGACCCGAATACTCGACGGAACGATCCAACAACGCAGTGAAGGCTACGAAGTAGGTCTACCGTGGCGCCGCGACGATGTAGTACTACCTAATAGCTACAATATGGCGCTACGACGACTTCACTCGATAGAAAAGAAAATGGATCGTTCCACAGAGTTTGCGGTGGCGTATACAAGTCAGATCAAAAACTTGTTTAAGAAGGGCTACGCCGTACGCTGCCAGGGACACGAACAGACTAGCAACATCAGCTGGTTTTTACCTCACTTCGCTGTATTCAACCCGAACAAACCCGGCAAGCTACGAGTAGTATTCGATGCCGCGGCACGCAGTGGAACTACGAGTTTAAACGACGAGTTATTAGAGGGACCGGACCTGCTACGATCGCTGCAGGGGATTTTATTCCGGTTCAGAGAGAAGCCCGTCGCCGTCACTGCTGATATAGAGGAAATGTTTCTGAGAATACGAATATGCGAAGCGGACCAGCCGGCACAACAATTTCTGTGGCGAGGCAACAACCGAAACAAGCCGCCACAGAAATATAAAATGAGATCGTTGATATTCGGCGCAGCAAGCTCACCGTTCATAGCACACAGTGTACGCGACCGCAACGCTGAAAAGCATGCACGAACGCATCCAGACGCGTTCAAGGCAATAACGCAGAGCCACTACATGGACGACCTGGTGGATAGCTACGACGATGAAGAAACAGCTATCCACACTATAAGGGAAATACAAGAAGTCCACGCAGTAGCCGGCTTTACTTTACGCGGATAGAGCAGTAACCGAGCGAGCGTACTCAGTGGAACACCGGACGAGCTACGCGCACGATCGCCAGCACAACTTGGCGGGCATGAACAAGAAAAGATCCTGGGCCTATACTGGAATGCAGCTACGGATGAACTAGGGCTTAACACGTCCATGCATCGGGTACCAGCCGATGTACGCGCATGCAAGCGGGCACCTACAAAGCGAGAAGCTCTGAGTGCGGTTATGTCAATCTATGACCCGCTCGGCTTACTCAGCCACAGCGATAACGCGACCAACTTCCGTGGGGCGGACACCGAGCTACGCGCCGCCTACGCCGAATGGGCACCTGCGCTACGGGGGGAGAGGCTACGGCACAGCGTCGAGTGGCGCTACATCCCGCCCGGCGGGCCTAACCAGGGAGGAGCATGGGAGCGGCTAGTGCGGTCGGTAAAAACCGCGCTCGCCGCCACTTTGAACGAGCGTGCGCCTAAAGAAGAGGTGCTCCAAACCGCGCTCGCGGAGGCCGAGCATTCGATTAACGCGCGGCCTCTAACGCACGTGAGCGTCGACCCGCGGGACCCAGAGGCGATCACTCCCAACCATTTTCTGCTTGGGAGTCCGACGGGTATGCCTACGACGGAGACCTGCGACACGGCGGACCGGCGTACCTGGCAAGCAACCCAGGCGCTCGCCGATCATATTTGGCGGCGCTGGGTTAAGGAGTACCTCCCTACACTGGTGCCACGCGGGAACTCAGCCGACAGCACGCGCCCTCTGAACGTCGGGGACTTGGTCGTGGTTGTCGACTCCGCCTTGCCGCGCAACAGCTGGCCACGCGGAATCGTCACGAGAACGTACACCGGACCAGATGGAGGAGTGCGGAGCGCCGACGTGAAGACAAGGAGCGGTGTGTTCCGGCGCCCGACGACGAAGCTCGCCGTCCTGAGAGGAGAGTGAGGCTGCGCAGGCTACGCCGGGGGGAGAACTGTTGCGGACAGCGAGCGGGGCAAGCGAATAACGATAGTCTAATAGTATAAAATGAATAAGTAAATGAAATAATACGTGTTAGAATAAGAATATAGCTAGTTGTAAGTTTAATTGTATAAATTTCACTAGTTGTAAGGATGAACCATGCCAGACTCGGAACATCTGGCATGGTGACTCATGGTACTGCCGAGAGCGCGCACACAGGGCGTGCGCGCTCATTGGCTGAGCGACGCCCCGCACGGAATCCATCGCACTACCGGTTGCGAGGCAAAGGGCGAGGTTAAATATAGCGGAGAGGGCGGCAGTACTGCGATCAGTTCGAGAAACACTACAACAACAGCAAGCAGCGAATCTGCGATCAGTTCGAGAAACACTACAACAACAGCAAGCAGCGAATCTGCGATCAGTTCGAGAAACACTACAACAACAGCAAGCAGCGAATGTACGATCAGTTCGAGAAACACTACAACAACAGCAAGCAGCGAATCTGCGATCAGTTCGAGAAACACTACAACAACAGCAAGCAGCGAATCTGCGATCAGTTCGAGAAACACCACAACACCAGCAACAGCAAGCAGCGAATCTACAAGCAAACTACAGTCAAGAACGTTATTAAGAAACCACATTGTTACTACGAACTACTGTAACTTTGTAAGAAACAAGAATAAAACAAGCGCTATTAATTTAGCACACATTAAAATATTGTGGACGTCTTTTATTCACAATAACTATATCTATTATTATTATCTATTTAAGCTACATTACAACTTCGTGCGTATAAAATATTATATAAAATTTAGCTCAATTAGATTAATTTTGCTCTGTTAGAAGAGTAATTTGATACAGAGGTTTATCAATTATTAGAATTTAAGTTGTTTATTTGTTTATTACCTTTGAATCTGCTTTCTCTTCTGTTTATCATTTAGTCTGAACTTTTAATTATAGAAGCACTAAGCAATGCTCTCTTTCTATTTTTCTTTACTTATCTTAGTGTTTATTGTGTAAGTGTTCAAATAAATAAATAAATAGGGTTAATGTAGTTTCTTATTAGTCAAAGAATTTTTGAAAGTGGATTAGTATTTTGAGAGATTACCTCATAAAAACATATTAACTTTGCCTGTTTATCAACATCAAAAAAATATTTATTTAATTTAGGCCCTAATAAGGCACTTACGAACATCAAAACATAACTAACATCAACTGTATAATAATGTTAACATAATACAATAGTATAACCATATTAATAATTTTGCGAATGCACAAAGAGGACATAACTGTCATTGAAAATAATGATCCACCCTTTTGACAGTAAAACCTGCTTGACATGGTCCTTGAATTTGTTGTCCGGTAAATCATTAATGTGCATATTTTCTATTTTATTTATTTAAATAAGTAAAAATTTCATTATATAGTTCATCTTCCAACAATGGTCCCCAAACTAGGCACGCCTGTGTCTTGTGCACCTTTCATAGCAGTTACCAACTTACATTCATAATAACATTACAAATCATTTCATTACACATTACATATTTCATATTACATACACATAATTACATAATACACAAACACAATACATATAATTATAAATCACATATTATGCATACCTATATAAAATACATATTATTTAAAATAAAACACAATATAAAAGCAACAGCCAAAACCATAAAGAAGAATAGTTTATAGTTTAGTAGTCAGAGAAAATGTAAAATTATTTTTCAATTGTAAGTACATCCTCATTTGCGCTGTATGTCAGGGTACTTAGCCAGCCGATAAGTTTCCTTCTTGCTTTTTAAAGCAAACAGTCCTTAATTGGACACAGGCTTTGTTTTGTATCCTATTGTAAATATAGAGGCAAATGAACGGGCCAAACCTTTGCGCAAAGGCTGTGCACACCAAGAGAACTCTCACACGGAATACACGATTGGGATCCTATTATAGAACCTAACACTATTATAATAGTATATTTATGATAGTAGTAATAGGTATCAATGTAGATAAACCAGGAAGAGTATATTTTAATAAACGTGATAATAAGAAAATGACTAACACAATATACCGGGTGAACCATGATATACAATATAACAACTTATTCACTTCCCATGATGACCTAAGGTTACGTCATAATTCATGTTACGGTTTTTTTAATCGTTTATATATTTATCGTTATGGACAAGCCTGCAATCTCAACTAATGAATGTAAATCCACTGCTCAAGATGATAGCAAACTAAGCTAGTGGAAGTAAGTCTAGAGATGCAATTCTATTGGTCGAAAGCACAGGACAGGCAGACTAAAACTCCGATTTGGTATTGAAAATCATAAGCAGCCACAATATTAATAAATAGCTCGGTAACACTAAAATATATTGTAAATGCTGGTTAGACCAACAAGTAATAACTAAGAGAAAATAAAATATGTATAGTTCGCATATTAAATCTGAAGATTTGAAAAAGAAATCATGGTGTGATTGAATGATGGCATGATGTAATTTATATTTAAAACCAAAGTCTACAAGGTGACTTTTGACAGGGATTTTATAAATTAATAGGCAAAGGTCGCAAGTCTAACATAAGTTATAAATAAATATTATATCCTTATAATGCTAAACAAGAAGGATTAACGTAAAAGAAAAATTGAATAATGCAACAATTAGTTTCATTACAAATATTTACAGTATGGGTAAATCTTTTTTTTATTAGCACGCTAAAGTTACTTCACTATACCTGATGGTAAGCACAGTATAATCCAAATACAACAGCGACCACCGAGAGATCTACAATCCAGTGCCGGATATCGCTGTTATACTGGACTGTAAGCCTCCCGGCTGATGGATATATACTGGCTGATCTGAAACAAGACAAATCAAAAGAAAGCCACTGTAATTGGTTTACCACCATGCGCATGGTGGTCGTGACCCAGTCGGGTAAAGAATACAGATCCCTAACACCCCACATGGTTTTTGGATATACACTGGCTGATCACGAAACTCGACACGCCCATGTATTTCAAAATTCTTTGTTCAATTTAAGCCCTAAGAAGGCACTTATGAATGTCAAAACACTACTGCCGGTTCCGAAAATATCCCAGGAATCGAGAAGAACCGGTAAGAAACTCGATCGGGTTACCTTTTTATTTTCAACTGTACAAGTGTTAATATATTAGGTACCTAAAATAATAATAATTTTGTGGATGCACAGAGAGGAAGTTACTTCCAGACATCACAATCATTCGCATAATGATGTACCTTTTTTTTTTAACGTGGAGAAACCCGTCTTGGGAACACACCCGCCCGGGGGGACGAATGGTTATGTGAGACTCTTACTCACTAAAACTCCACGGTGTACCATCGGCCGCCATAGTGGGACGACACGGGACTTGCAGGTAGTATTCTACCGCGTCGCCCCGACGGCCGGCCCCAGTCGAGCCTCCGGCGCTAAAGAGAGACAGTCTGGTACAACCCCGACTGTCTCCCAGACGGCTGAACAAGTGCAATGTGAAGACGGGCCCCCCGACCCATCTCCCCTTGGTTCAGTAAAGGCAGAAGAAGGAGACGAAAAGCACCCCGCCCCCCTTACGACCCAACGTCAGCGCAAAACCTCAAGGAGGTGCTAGTGTGGGAGGAATTCTCCCTTTGCATGGGGGCGGCCTACAGCTGACGCCTCCCATGTAGTGTGCCGCCGGCTTTCCAGTTTTGGCACAAACAGCGCAGTGAAGCGCCTTTGCCTGGCAGTCTTATGCCCTGTGCCCAGGGTTCCCACAACGGAAGCACAGTGCCTCCCTGTCGGCTGTCGATAACAGCGCATGGGTTTGTGTTCCAAAACATGGACATGGGCCGCACTCCAACCAACAAGGAGGCGTCCAGCCTCAGCTAAGGTCCTAGCTGCTACAACGGGAACTGACAAGAGGATGGCACCTATTCCACCCCTCGTAGTGCAGATTTAACCAGCCCTTATGAGGTCTGGCTCACAGCCACTTTTTAATGTCGTTGCGGCGACGACCTCTTCTTTTGACACAGAGTCATCCAGACCAATGATGCGAATGTTTACTCTTTTAGTCGGCCTCCTAATAATGGCTACGTCCGCTAACGCTATCTGGAGACTCAGTGCTAATTAGTCCGGCTGTTCCGGGCCTTGGGAGCCAGGGATCTCCATGATCCTGGCTCCCGATTTGGTCTACCGGAGGGCATATTTTTCTATGCCTAACTCCGACATGTTTACATTCGGCCTTGCTCTAAGAATGGCCACCTTATAGCTCACCCCCTGGGTCATTACCTCAAGCTGCAGTGTTATAACCACTGCATAATGATCCACCCTACAATTAATAACCTTGAATTAGTTGTTCGGCAAATCAGTAATGTGCTTCGGGATCTTGTTATAGGATCTAACGCTATTACGTAAAAAAACTTTTATTAGCTTTACTAAGTCTAAAACACGGTACGACTAATTTATCTCTATTTCTAGTATTAATATTGTATTAATCTTTGATTATGTTATAAAGGATGTATTGGGAGGGCAAAGTTAAAATACTAAGTTCCTGAATCTTGTTCTTTAGTGATTCGCGGGGTCTCAAATTGTAGATTGCTCGATCTGCGCGCTCTTGTAGTATTATTATGCTATTTACCTCAGCTGCTGAACCCCACAGAAAAATACCGTAAGACAATAATCTATGGAAGTGAGCGAAGTAGTCTAATCTAGCGGTGGCAATATTTGTTAATTGGCGAATCTTGTGTACTGCGAATGCAACAGAGCTTTATCTTTTTTTTTATGATAAAAAGCAGGCAAACAGGTAGGTGGCAAACCCGATGGAAAGTGATTGCCGCCGCTCACAAACATCCGCAACACCGGAGGGCTCGCAGATGCGTTGCCGGCCTTTTAGGGAAGAATTAGCTCTCTTCTTGGAGGTCTACCAGGTCATAACGGCTCAGAAAGACCTCAGGCGATAGCTGGTTCCACAGAGTGGTTGTGCGAGGCAGAAAGTGCCTTAAGAGGTGATATAGATGGAATTTACGATTCCGTCGCGATGTCCGATGGTGAAATTCAGCAGCCGGGATCAATCCAAACACTCCCCGTGATAAATGCGGTAAAAGATGCAAAGTGAACTAACATCTCTGCGCAGAGCCAATGGATCAAGCCGATCGGAAAGAGCTTGATCGTCAATAACTCGAGCCGCCCTACGCTGAATGCGGTCAAAAGGAAGTTCCTGATACTGGGGGGCTCCCGCTCACAAATGAGAACAACAAAGTACCGTCTCGCCTTACTGAGCACACCAAGCTTCTCTCTAAGGTTTTAATGTGCGAATCCCGTAGTAATTTTAAATCAAGTGTAATACCCAAGAAGATACTACCATTAACTAAAATCTACTAAATTCCGTTCTATCTTGATACTACTATCAATATGCCGAACATTGGGCAAGGCAAATCTCATATATTTAGTTTTGTTTGCATTTAATAATATTAAATGCTTAATAGCCCAGCCCTAAATTTTTACTATAAGAGCTTACAGAAAACATACTTTCGTGTGACAATAAATATCAAACCAATTGCATGATAATTTAAACCAAGCCATATAGTGCCATATATGAATACTCCTGGAAAATAAAAAGAGACTCGTTCTCATTTATTTGTTTTATTGAAAATTATGTAAAGATAAAATAATTTGGATTAATTAATCACTAAATATTTCACATATATTACATATACAAACTTTCCTTTTTTTATACATATAACCTAAACGCAATTTATAGACCATACGAATATCCATACGTGTAAAATTACATTCTAAATGTACCTTCACATTATAAACTACAATCATATAATACATTAAATTCGGTCCAGTCGTTTTTGCGTGATTGGCGTACAAACATACAGACAGACAGACAAATATTTTAAAAACCCTCGACATGTGTTCTGAACATGATTCTAAAATTAAGGAATCTAAACGAATTCAGATTTTCCCGACTATGATTCTTTCCCCCCCCCCCCCCCCCTCTGCGTAGTATTTTTCTCAGTTATCTTCAATGCATAGATTTCAACTCTACTCTTTTTATTATAAGTATTGATACATGTATACTTAAATTATTATAATTATAATATATATTATTATTTAAGGCTATAAGATAAAATTATGACTAATAAAGTCATAGAGTAACTTCTAACTCATAGAGGAAATACACATCACAAATGTGTAAAACAGTTAAATTAAAAGCTTGATTTACACAATATGTAATAATTTACGGTAGAAATCAGAAAGCTTATATGGCCGTTCATGCCTAGACTTTCACGCCACTTTCAGGTCGACCTATGAATCCGGACTGGCAAATAAAATGGTATAGTGTTATTAATATTATAGACAGTATGTTGTGTTTTTATGTGATTATCTGTTTATAGATAATATATATATTTATGTATTTAGGTTTATAATTTGTTTATATTTTTATAATAATTAGTAATAAAATACTTCTTTTCAAAACATTATAAACAAATACTTTTTTATTTTATCAAATACAATTTTATTACCATTCCTTTATTGTATTTGTTAACTAATAATACAATATAAGTGCGACTGAGCTTAGCTTTGGTGTCTTAAAAAAAAAGAAACAATATAGATAAACTTAGAAAAAAAAATTACTACCAAAATACCGAATTTCATCCAAATCGTTTGAGCCGTTTCCGAGAAATCTATTTATTACATATTATATACATAATACACAAGGACTGGTCATCTAATAGTATAAAATAATATGTATATAGCGAAAGGAACTTCGTTCCTACCGGGTGTCCCACGACACCTCAGAGGTTTAAAAAAACTAAAGTTTTACCGTACCGTACCGTTTCGGAGATTATCCGGAACAAACAGACAGACAGACAGACAAAAATTTTTAAAATGGGCTTTTTGTTATAGATGTCGTATATACTTTCATATGCATTTAGCAAAAAACTATTTTGACATTACAAACAGACACTTCAATTTTATTAATTGTATAGATTGGTTTCCGCTGACGCTACAACTATATGCCGCGCTACCTACATACAAACAACAGCTCATAGAATACGGCAACATCATATTGAAGTGATTATTAGATTCAATTTGAATCTATTTTTTTCCTTTCCAGACGTTTTGATAGTAAGTAGCAAGTAACTGTCTTATTTTTCTAAATATATTTGAAATTAACTAAGATATCAGAGCGGGGGTAAGACTAAAAGTACTGTATACCAACATATCATAACTACTGTACTACATACTTGTAGAGTGTAGACTGTATGGTAACCAATAAAGTCAATTTAAAGTACGGAACTCTAAAAACATAATAAAAATTTTCGAAATAATCATCCCTTAATCTCGTCTCAGTATTCAAAGTTTAGTTAACAAATCTGTAATTTCATAAATCCCGATGTGAAAATCGTCATTAATGTCACTCCGAGTTTTTAGAAAGATGTAGTATCCATATATACCTTCATGGATGCTTAGGTTTTTTAAAACTGATTTTTAGCCTTAGGGGCTGGCTAGCATGCCACGGGCCCTGGAGCCTCAGATGGTTTTTACAGCTGCACCGTCTAACTATTCCGCGAGCTTTGCTCGGCATCTTAAAAAAAGAAGAAAAACACCTATTTAGGTGAACTTAAAATGTAAAAAAATTACATCTAAAACGTTGGAGCAGTTTCCGAGAAACCAATTACATATCCTTATACCTATATTCCATTTAATTTATTGTGGTCGTCATTTGTTTCCGCTTTGTTAAAAAGATCTCTTTACAGTTGCAGCTCAATTGATTTTATGGGTTCGATGTCTTCAAATAACAGTATTAATTGAATAAATTATTTTTATAGTTCACTAGCGGCATGACCGCGGCTCCGCACGCGTTTTTTACTACTTAGTAGTTATTTACATCCCGTAATTTTGTTTTTACTCATATTTGTGACAATTCATATGCCGTAGCAATTGAGGTGGCATGCATTTCCCGTGTACAATTTTCATGAAAAGCAGTTGAAAATATATTATTCTAATCTACAATTTCGAATCAATTATTAACAATTCTTATAGCCTCTCAATTACAGTATGATGTATGCTTCCCGTCTGAACACAGGTTTACCCAGATCCCAAGAATCAGTCGAAAATAATGTTAACACTTTTAACTTCACTAGCGTGCTTTCTGCAGAACTAGTGTCGGTAACACATCGGTTTTTGGACAATCGATAGTAATCGGTTGTACGGTCGATGGACAACAGCGAAAAAAAAACCGTATTATGTATTGGAACGTTTTTTGATATTTTATCAACACTAACAAAAGTACATTTGAAAGTTTTTAATATTTTTCGTCCCTTTTTTCATATTATTGTATATGAGACCACGAGAACCAGAATGGCTTATCTGCTTTTTTCAATAAATTGACCTATTAACATGACCTAAAGTTATTTACGTGATTCTAACGTAGATGTTAGATAACATAGATTTTAGGGTTTAAGGGGTGTTGAATTATATCTTCAGCACTGAGATGCCAAAGTCAACCGGTGCACCCTGCTGAGTAACGAACGAGGACATGGAGATTACGATCTCTTGATGGTCGCTGTTATGTTAAAATTAAACACCATGGAGAGAACAGTGAATTTGCCGTGCTACTATAAAAAAATGACAGCACGAATTGGATAACTTTAGAACATTTTTGGATTATGAA
Organism: Saturnia japonica; assembly: GCA_033032175.1. Lineage (NCBI taxonomy): Eukaryota > Metazoa > Arthropoda > Insecta > Lepidoptera > Saturniidae > Saturnia > Saturnia japonica. The sequence goes on along the minus strand of CM065311.1, from coordinate 15,435,092 downwards.
TAGGTATGTTAATACTTAGATCAATTTATCGATAAAAAGCAATTAGGCCACTCTAGTTCTTGTAGCCTCATAATAATATAGTGTCGGGAAAATTTTTCTCGATCTTGCCCTTATTGAAATTACCATCAGGATAATAAGAGCTTCAGAAATTGAAGCTAAAATTGATAAATTTGATAACAGATAGGACTAAAAAAATTATAGACTGATACAAGACACGACAATATTACAATGTATTAAGTATAGATTAGATAGCCTTTATGAATTGTAAATAATAATTTTTGGAACTGTAAAAAACGTAGTAATAGTAGTATTTTACCGATTTCGATGAAATACTGGAATTACCTACATGTCATTCCTCATTTGATAGATTATATGAATCAATACAATTATAATAAAATTGTAGCGTCTGTTTTGTAATGTTTTGACATCAACTTTTTACTAAATGCTTAAAGTATGTATGATGTATACGGTACATATAAAATTAACAAATATTTAAAATTGTTGTCGATCTGTCTGTTTGTTCCGGATAACCTCCGAAATTGTTTGGTCAATTTTGAGGAAACTTTTACTGGCAGATAGCTGATGTTAGAAGTAATTTCGGTCGCTTATATTTTAGAAAAGGAATTAGGGATTCGCGCAAATAAAAGTCAATTCGGTGAAAGGACGATTTTAGGGTCCTTAAATGGCTTACGCTGAGTAAACTGAGATAATATATCACATTAATCTTCTTCTTTCTCTTTGCCTAATCCCATTATTTGAGATCGGCTCTCCTCGTTTTAATGAGCCACGATGATCTTTCCTGGGTTGTCTGTTCCGTAAGTTGGCTCGTTTCAAGTCGCGGCCTACTGTAGACCTTGGAGCTTGTAGAGCTTGGGGTCTCCCTCTTTTCTTGTTCTTACTCGGTTGTGTCAGGGCTTCTCGAACCATGTGGCCTTTCATCACGTGATCATGCCAACGCAATGCAACTTTACAACTGCCTCTAAAACCTAAAAAGGCCTACAAAACAAATCAGCATGAGCAATGAGCATATAGCTGTCGTCTAAGGACCACCCACAATTAATTGTTGTCTTTAAAATAACCGGGAAGAGATAACACGATTCGCGCGTGTACTCGATCGATCGTGGCATCCTGCAGGCCACGCGAACGCAGCCGCGAGCACGTCTAGTTAAAAAACAATGACGCCGCTACAACGGCTCTTTACAAACCTATATTTCATTAAAATAATTGCGTCGTAAATTATGGAAAGGCCGATGTAAATATTTGTATGATTTTTACGTATAATATTATCGATAACGTACGAGTCTAGACTAGAGGTTATCTCAATAAAATTGTATCTTTAATTTCATAATAAATTGGCAATAAAGCGGCATCTTTCATGAAGTTATAGTTCACTCCTTCCTATCATTAAGACGTATAAAAACTAAAAATATGATAAATAATACCAAGTAAATTCAAATTAATATCAAGTGTGCAATTCCTTTAAAAATATACTAGCTGTGCTCGATGCTGCGCTTAATTAGATCGACTCTCCACCGAGCCTCCGCGTCGCGCTGCGTCGCCGGCAACGAACCCGTATAGACTATCATTGTTCTCAATTCCAGTACTTGCCCATGCCCATAGTTTTCCAAATTGCTTGACGTTTATGGTTACTACTCCGCTCTTTAGGGTCCTAGCGTGAACTTATGGAGCCTCATTAATTCTTAATACCAGGGCGACCGAACTGTGCTCGGTGTTTTACAAAAAAAAATTGAAAAACACCTTTCTAGTTAAACTTAGAATATAAAACAATAACTAAATACAAAGTTTCATCAAAATCGTTGAAGCTTGAAGAATTGCTTACATGATAGTATTAAATAGATATATAAAAATCTTGTGAACGTCTGTTAGTGATCGTGTAACTTCTACTCAACTTGACCGATTAAGTTCCACATATTCACTTATTAATTCACAACAGGTCAACTCCATGGCAATATACCATAATATTGTAATATCATGGAACACACATACATATACGCCAAATTTCATCTAAATAGTTGAAAGATGATTTTTGCAAATTTTGAATGTTTACCTATGCATACCTAGGTTATTCTGAATTTTTTTGGAATAGCCACGTACATACTTAAGCCCCGTCTACATGTTTGAAATTCAAACGTGTGAATAGAAAGTTTGGCGTAGCTTGCTATCGGTCCGAGCGAAGTCGGTATTTGATGCACAAATCAAAGAAGCATGTGGCAAGCGCTTGCGATGCTTCCACACGTTTGCTTGCAGTTAGTATCGCTTGCGCGCAATAAATAGTCTATAAATAATTGATAAACCTGGTACGGTTTCTGCTCGGTGTGAAACCCTTGGGTCAGGCAGCCGCCCGCGAGGTAGTGACGCCCAAATTGAGGCCCTGGAGGACCGTCTCCTCCCCGCCCCAGTGGTTCGCCCCCCTCTGGCTACCGACAAGAAGTTAGTGGTGCCACTATCCCTAGACCAGTGGGTACTACAGCTTTGAGTCGCAAACCAGTGGTGCCGGGGGCTGCGGCACGCACCCCTACACCACGTGCGGAGGGTGGGTCTTCTGGTAGCCATCCTCTGGAGCCCCTGGGTATGAGTATGGAGTGAGCCGTGCCCGGCACTCATGCGCATGTGCCAGCCACAACTGACGCGAACGCCTGACGGATGGACTACCATGTCCCGTCGCCGCCGAAGAAGGGAGAAGCTCTCGACGGTACCGAGACATTCTGCGGGAGTAACTCCCGCACCTGTTGGGAGGGCACCTGGGTGTAAGCCTAAGGCAAAGCTCCCCTCGACATCGCGCTCAGCTGCAGTGCTTATTACACTGCAGCCGGAGGCCTTGGCGAGGGGACTAAGCTATAACGAAGCTCTGTTAAAGGCGCGGGACCATGTTGCGCTGGCGGACCTCTGTATCGAGAATATATCGACTAGGGCCACAGCTACGGGATCCAAGTTTGTGGAGATCCGGGGCTCCCGTGGCTCGGAGCAGGCGGACCGGATAGCCGAAATTAACAGACGGTGTTGGCGGGCGAGGCTACCATTGCCAGGCCGGTTAAAAGGGCGGACGTTCGCGTTATTGGGTTGGATGACTCAGTGTCGGCGGAAGAGGTTGTGGCGGGTGTGGCTGCTAGGACTGGCTACGAGAAACCCCTAATTAAGGCTGGAGCTATACGGGCCTATGGCAGAGGCACAGGTGCAGTGTACCTCTCGCTCCTCGTCGCGGCTGCTAAGGTGTTGGTTGAGGCAGGTCGCCTCCTTGTCGGGTGGAGTACGGCTCGTGTGTGCCTCCTGGAAGGTGGGCCCATGCGCTGTTTCAGGTGCATGGGTGTGGGCCACACTCGCCCACTCTGTCCGTCGACAGTTGACCGCGGGGCCCTGTGCTTCCGATGTTAGCTGCCCGGCCACAAGGCGCTGCAGTGCGCTGAAAAGCACCACCTCGCCGTATGTGCGTATGCCGGGAGACCGGCTGGGCATCAAATGGGAGGAGCTAGCGGCAGGCCGCCGACCACCAAGGGCAAGGCGCCGCCGATGCCAATTACTTAGCGCCGGAGGCCCGACCAGGGCCGGCCGACGGGGTGACGCAGCAGAATGCAACCGCAGTTCCTGCGGCGTCCCACTATGGCGGCCGATGGTACACCGTGGAGTTTTAGTGAGTAGGAGTCTCACATAACCACTCGTCCCCCCGGGCGGGTGTGTGTACACATGACGGGTTTCTCCACGTTAAAAAAAAAAAAAAAAGGCAGCCGCCCGCGCTATACTAGTGACACTATACGTGCAACACTTAGCTACCCGCATACAAACATCACACATATGTTACATACATGCACACATCACAGGTACATAGGTTCTGTAAGGAACTTTTTTTTCTTCTTTTTTTGCGCTAGTTAGTCATGCGCTTGTCACTGTAGAAAACCCTTAACGATCACTAAATATACATACGCATGTTTCCCTCCTTCCTCCCAGGAGGATTCACAATCACAAAGTTCTTTGTTTGCCGTAATGTGAAGATATGGAATTGTCTCCCGATAAACGTGTTTCCTCACTCCTAGTGTTTTGCCAGATTACTGAAAGAAGGCAGAAACATGTAAGTGAGAAGAGCAACTAAAACAAAGCAATATCAAAAATTGTATTATATTGTATTAATACTTAACTTGTTGAAACATTTTCACCTGAATTTACAGTCTTTTTTTTATTAAGTGTAAAGTTTACAAGAATATGGGGAATTTACACAAACACTTTTTAACATGCCAATCGATCATTTCGAATCGGGGCAAAAACTTGATGAAAATTTTTTGGAAGAAAAAGCTAGGAGTTTTTTTACAATTTCGGAATGAACTCTTAGAATGTGTGTAAAAAACAACTGGACGTTTTAAAATCAAATGAATAATTGACAGGCGCTGGATGCTAGCCGCTTTGTGAATCAAGTTGTTTTTTTAACCATATTTTATTATTATTTTGGCGCCCCCTGAAACTGCCAACCGGAGTGGGTGCTGCCCCATTTTGACCCCCTCCCCCTTAGCCATACATGCTTTACTTTCATGGTTGCTGCTACGCTCCTAATGATCGTAGCGTGATGTTATTTAGCCTATAATCTTCCTCAATAAGTAGGCTATCAAATGGAAATATAATTTTTATTATCCGACTGGTAGTTCCAGAGACTAGCGTATTCAAACAAAAGACAATCTGTTGAGCTTTTTAATATTAGTATATTAGCTATAGATGTAGTTTACAAATTAATCATTATAAATCATTATAAGAGGGATGAAAGCGATATACAGGGGCAAAGTATACTGCAGGTCCAAACCGTTTTTAATCCGGTTATGGTTCTATACGGCATGCGCCAGCGCATCACTCGCAAGCTCACTCTCGACACTGCTGCCCGCGTCTTCCCTTTACGCTCGATAGTTAAACATATATTTAAAAAAAAAACGAAATGCACAAATCCATAATTTTGTTATGTGTTGTTTGCTGTGTTATCATTGGTGAGTTATAAAATATAATTATTTGATATAATAATTTAATAATTACTAAAATTTATATTAAAAAAAAAAACTTTTTATTTAAATAAGAGTCTCATTAAGTATTTCTGTTGTTATTGTTTTAAAGTAATTTTATATCAATAAGTCTCAAGCTCCAATAAACATTTTCATAGTTAAAAAAAATAACCATGAGTAAATTAGTGTAGTATAAAAAGCTAAATAAATTTAATACTTAGCAAAAAGCATTCGATTAAATCATCTAAGTGCTAGAACAAAAACATCTTGATACTTTAATTGTTGCGTATTATAATAAAAAATAATACGTATACGGTATTATAAGTCACGGAGAAACCGAGCGTAGGCAAAGTCGTGACGAGATGATCCTTTTCCGCAATCGTGGCTGGGTACATACTTGCTTGGGAATATTTTTTTCATGAGATTAAAAGATTTCCTGTAAATCAGAAATATCATGAAGTTTTTTATGTTTCAACGTGCTTATCTCAGGAACCATAATTCATTTCAAATATTATTTTTATGTTAAATAGCCTTTTTATTAAGAAAGCTTTTAGAAAATAAAACTTCACGCTACGACCTTAAGGAGCAGACCAGTAATCAAAAATATATTAACCAATTTGACAAGCTGCAGACACGTGTATAAAACATGCATGTTTCATTCAAATTGTACGCAGGTGAAACCACGTGGCATAGCTAGTTATTATAACATAACATACCATCACGCCTCTATCCCCGAAGGGTTAGACAGAGGTGTACTAATGTACACCCACAGTTCGCCGGGTATGTTTTTAGGTCCCATGTAATATAGAGGGAGAGTCTATTGCCATTAAATGGGCACAAAGCCACACTCCGAGCTGCTACCGGGAATCGAACCAAGTCCTCGAGCATAGCAGTCGAAGTTACGACCACTAGGCTAATAAGGCAGTTATAATAAAAATTTTTTTTTTTTATTTATTTATTTATTTGTAAAGTAATAATCTTATTTCTAAAAAATAGTCCCACAAAACCGTGTGATCGGTTTGACTGTGGGATCAAACGGAGTCTTATGTTGTATTTACACATTACAATATTATTCACTCATGGAACGCCACTATTACGTTGCCTGCACCCGTGATTAGCTCAGCGTGGATAACAAATATTTTTTAATCATTTTTTTTTAAATAGCTTTGTCAGTTTCGTGTCTATTTTCATGTATAAAAACAGGCTAGTTATTATAATATCTATTACACTCAAACTTAACCTTCATATTAGGCCTTAGAAAAGAAACAATTCAGATATAAATCTAAATTGTTATAAATAAACATAATTATAAAATCGAATTTACGAATAACGTAGGGGATAATGACCGAGAAATGGTGTTGGTCACCGAACGGGTCGAGATAACTAACATCACATCGTGATCGTTCGTATTTCAGTTAAAGTAAATAACAACCATTCGCGAGATGCAATGCATAGATTTTCACAGACGTCGTGATAGGTGAAACAAACGAATCGACTCAACATTTATTTACATAAGCATTTCTATTCCGTTACATATTTCATCTACACACTTTGTTGGCAAAACATAATGGTGTTTAAAAATTAAGTGTACTGATTAAAAACTAGGTTATCATGAATAATTGTAATAATATTATCAAAGAGAATAAATAATAAAAAAATATTATTGAAAATGTTGTATGTACATATTGTGCAAATTTTAATTCATTCAAATTATTATTTTGTAGTACGCGGAATTACATTCTATTAAAATAATTAATCGTCGTTTCTTTTGATAGTATTTTACAATATAAAATAATGTTTTTTGTTACATATAGTTGTACCTATTGTTATTTATGTAAATAACATTTTCAAAGAGAATAGAGAACGGGCGAAGAAGACTCGCAAGAGCAAAGAAAGAAAAAATAGATATTAAAAAGTTTTTATGTAGGTACAAATAAATTTTAATTATTTTTGTAGTACGCAGAATCATGTTACATCCTTTTAAAATAATGAATCATCGTTTCTTTTGATAGTATTTAATAAACTAAAATAATCTTTGTTATTACATATGTACCTACTGCTATTTTGAATATAATGATATCATCATGTTAACCTACACGGAGCATTTTTTAATACATTCTGTGGTGAGTGGTGACTGAGCCCACGGATACAAAAAGTCTAAATTGGCGTTCACCTATAATTTTTTCTTAGAACCTAAAATAACGCTTAGCGTACAATTCTCAGAAAGTCCCTTACAAAGTTTAAACTTACAATACGTAATCAACGTTGGAAAGCATCCATAGCGACAATGTAATAAACGAATATAAAACGGTGTTTTATAATAATGCAAAAACAACATGATCGACCTGTTCCAAGCGAAGCAAGTTCCACTGTTCCACACGACTGGACTGGACGGGCAATGACTCCTATTAACATCCCTTTTTCTAGTTAATTTCGCAATTTTTTTTTTAATAAGGTTACTTTTGAGTTGAATATTAGTTTTAATGGCCATGTTTGAAAATTGAAATAAACTATTTTTTTACTAACTAAACTAGTTTTTATTAAGTACCACGTTCTATATTTTGGGTTTTATGTTTTGACACCCGTCTCATTATAATATTTTTTATTAAGATTATCGAGTTTTGAGGTCAGTTTATTTGTGCCCAGCTGATCCGAAATGTAATAAAATTATTAAAGAACTCAGTTAATATTTATAAATGCATTAGATTATTTCGATCCCATGTATCTGGGATGTTTCGCATGGACTTCGGATTTGGATATGGGTATCTTAACAGGATTTAATCGGTTCCCGTTATCGATATAGATATGAGTTTATTGAAGATGTCAGATAGTTTTGGATATAACATTATTCAAAGAATTGTATTTAGAAACAAAATAAATATTTTTGTTGGTGAACAATATTAAATTGGTTTTAGATAGTTATTAAATTTCAAGCCATTTTTTGTATACGGTAGTGTTTCATACGACTCTCGACCTTGTCCAAAACTATTAGAAACATTTTTATGGAACGCACGTTTACGATCTTAGATATCTTTTTATTTCGCATAGTTACTGTTATGGAATCCCATAAAACCCCTGACCATTTTTTGTGTAACCAAACTAATAAAATAGGTTATCATAAAACCTATGATAGTTATCGTAAAAAGTACTCTACGTTATTTCTTTTTATTATATAAGATGTTAAAAATAGGGAATTTAGTTTCTTTTGACAGGTATAATAAATACATTCATTAGACCTATTTCTGTATATCAAGCTTACAAGTTCATACGTCAATCACGTGATTTTCTCTAATAACTTAAGAGCTTTAATGTTGTTTAGACTTATTTAGATAAGAAACTCGATCCGGTCTGACTTTTCAATGACCCACTTTCATGATCACTAGAAATAATGCATACCTATATTATACTTTTCTCTGCATATTTCATCACTATATTGATATGTTCTAAGGTTCCTAAATCTAGGTACCTAGGTACCATAACATTTTTGGAACGGGAAATCAAAAGTACGAACATACTTTTTACCCGACTATGGCAAACCCAAAAGTAAGCGATAATTATGTATGTATGTAATTAAAATGTATGAAAACATGAGTGACCAATAATTTTAAAATAATTTCGGTTTTGAGTAGATTTCATAATGGTATAATTCATTACTGTATCTTATGTAAATAGTGAATTATTGCTATTAAAGTAGAAAAAAAGCAAATTTGATTAAATAACAAAATATTTAATATGGGAATATTTTTTATATTCAACTGCACCTAACCATTTGAAGTATAATAAAAAACAACATTTAACATAAATAGTACTTTATTTGGCATTACACAATTCTTAATAAATGTTCAAATTGTTTGCCATTCACTCTTATGCAGGCTCTGCATCTACGTATAAATGCTCTTTTGAGCAGTCTCGTATATCGTAGATTACTTATTTTTGATGTGACTGCTCTGACACGGATACGTAAGTCTTCTAAGGACCTGATCGGCTTACGGTACACGTCTTCTTTGAGGCAGCCCTAATAAAAAAAAATCCAGTGGATTTAGGTCTGGTGAACGTGCAGGCCACAAAATTGGCCCCAGACCCCCGATCCATCTGTTTGGGTATGTATTATTTCAATACGTACGAACACGTACAGCATAATGCGCAGGACAGCCGTCATTTTGCAACCAATAAGATTCCCTCAGCTCCTCGGGCACCTCTTCTAATAAATTAGGAAGATCATTAAGCTTAAATTTTGTAAAAAAAAATATTTTAGCAAATTTCTCACAGAAAAATTAATTCACGTTTTTTTTTTAAATCATATCTTAGGTACTACCTAGGATATATTTTGTTTCGCATTTTTTTCTGAACAGCCATAAGTTCTGCTATAAGCCATTTCAAGGTTATCCATTCATTACCGGACACCTGTATACATATATTTATTTTTTATGGATGTTCAGTCAGAACTTATTTGTTTACTAGCTGTGCCCATGGCTTCGCTCACGTGGACTACAGAATGCCCGCGTCAATCTTGCACCCCCTTGCACCCCCGCTCCCGGCTATTTTAAAGACAAAAATGCTTATTGTGGATGTTTCTTAGAAGACAGATGTATACTCTCCCGGACTTTTTTGTAGGTCTGTTAATGCCTACGATTATATAGTGCATGAATTTGCTATATCTCATATGGTTTACTCAGCATAAGCCATTTAAGCACCCTAATTATTCAACATCACCAGTTTTTTTTATTTTGTGCGGAACTCTAATTATTTTTCTAAAATAAAAGTAGCCTAAGTTACTCCCTATATCATCAGTTAACTATCAGTGAAAGTCCCGTCAAAATCAGTCCAACCGTTTCGGAAATTACCCGGAACAAACAGTCAAAAATTTAAAGAATGGGCTCTTTGTTATAGGTATCGTATATACTTTGATATGCATTTAGTAAAAAACTGTTATTTTGACATTACAAACAGACACTTCAATTTCATTAATTGTATAGATGTATAGATGGACCGATTTGGATGATTCTTTTTTGTTTGTTAAAGGATATCTCAAGGGTGGTCTCATTTTAATTTCATTGTCATTGTACCTTCGTATTCTAAGATACACAACAAAACCTCATCAAAATCATTAAAGATGGATTTCTTTTTTGTTAAAAATTGTCCTTATCCGTAGTCGGGTTACAGTTTTTCAATATGTCGTGTCTATTTCTTTATTTTTGTAGGTCATTTATTTCTCCTTAATCTTCGTAATAATAAGATACTCGTACTACTATTAACGACATATTCGCATCACTGGATATTAAGATCATTCAGTAAAATCAATTTTGCTTACAATATTAATACAGATTATTATATAATTAGTATAGCGCTTTATGCGTTTTGCATCTATTGTTTTTATTTTTGTTTTTATTCATTGGACAAAACTTATTACCGATAAATTAGACCTTATACCTAAAAAGAACATTAAAAACCAACTTCTCTAAAATATTATCAAAATCACCATAAATGGTTCAATTAGGTCTTCCTTAGTATTAATACAATTGCATAAGTAACGGTGAATTCAGTTTTATGTTGCAGGGACGAACCGTTTTGTAGGAGTAATCTATTTAATGAATACGTGAAGCAAAAGCATTCTACCCCATTTTAAGCGTATTACGTGCACGGAAGACTGTAAGATTTGATATAGTTAAAGTTTATATGGAGAAGGAATGCAGAAAACGGAAATGTATCTATAATATCTGTTACTAATATATTAAATAAAATAAATTAGTACTGCGAATCCTAAACCGACCAGTGCTATTGAACTTCGACCCCCCAAAATATTGACAATGTCACTCAACGAAAAATTGCAGCAAGTGATGTAGTTAATACTCATTGTTTAGGTTCATGAATACTCCAATGTCAAACAGAAAATAGTCTATGATTTAAAAGTCGCTGGTTGAATTTCGATCATCGGGCGACAGCTTGTAATTATTAATTCATGAAGAACAATATAAACACATACTTTTTCTCGTATATAAGTATAACAAATTAAATAAATAAAGTACGAAATGAGTTTATCAACAAAGTTCAACGTAAAAGAGCGTATTAAAATGATACCACAAGTGCAAAACATATTTATTATGAAAATGCGCATTACCCGAGTTAGAACGGTCTATTTACAAATATAAATAAGATATTGTTATTATTTAGTGTTATTTTATAATGACCTTGTAAATTATACAGTAAACATAAATAGGAAATTACAGTACAGTGGTACAGTCTAATTAACACATAATGTTAACGTGAAAAACACAATTATCTAAAAGTGTACTAAGTATACGTAACACTACATAAAGTTTAAAATTATGTTGAAGAATTATAAGAATATTAGTATATTGTAAAGTTTTATTCGAATATATTATTAATATATGTATTTACTACTAGCTGTGCCCGTGGCTTCGCTCACGTGGACTACAGAATGCCCCGCGAATCTTGCTCCCCCGCTCCCGGCTATTTTAAAGACAAAAATGCTTATTGTTGGTGTTCCATAGAAGATAGATGCATCCTCCCCAGGACTTTTTTGTAGTCTTTTTAATGCCTATGATTATGTAGTACATTAATTTGCTATAGCTCTTATGGTTTACTCAGCATAAGCCATTTAAGCGCCCAAATTGATTCATCATGACTAGTATTTTTTATTTGTGCGGAACCCTAATTATTTTTCTAAAATAAAAGTAGCCTAAGTTACTTCCTATAAATTCAGCTATGTACTAGTCCCGTCAAAATCGGTCCAACCGTTTCGGAGATTATTTGGAACAAACAGACGGACAAAAATTTTAAAATGGTTTTTTGTTAAATGTAACGTATATATATTCATACGCATTTAGTAAAAAGCTGTTACTTTGACATTACAAACAGACATTTCAATTTTATTAATTTTATAGATTAAAGCCCTTATTCGCAACTTCGTCCCCTTTGTCTTCGAAATGAACCGTCTAGTGCACCATCTATTTTAAACTGGCTGTACTAATACATAACCTTCGCGAGTGTGCGTACATCGATTATTCATCGATCACCTGTCGTATCCTAATTTAGTTATGAACCATCGTCTCGACAAAGCAAATATTATAGGTATTATTGGATGGATATGAGCTCAATCGCTCAAGTTGTTCAAAATTTACACAACCACTAACAGATGCACACAATATTTTTATGTTGACAGCGAGTTTTATTAATATTTACTTAATTTATAGTAGTTTATAGAATCAATATAAATTTTGTTTCATAGAACGGTAAACAGTAAAAGTGTGAAAGTGTCACTTGATATTTGAACTTAGATAATAGAAGGTCAAGAAAAATGGGTAATCGGCGTGCACTCTACATTATTCATAATTTTAAAAACAGCTGTTTTTATTCTCACGAATATAATTAAAACCACAATCAAGTATAGGAAATTAACGTAGCTTTCAAAGCCTTGGTTCCTGTTTTTATAACAACTTACAAAATACATAAAATTTCTAATGGACCGGCAGAAATAAATCGACAAAAATAATGTGCAACTTAGTGATTATATCTAAGCACATTAAGCATATAAAGGCATCAAGCATATGTTATTATTACAAGAAAAAATAACATCTATGCTTTAAAAGAACATGAGGAAATAAACATTTAAAAGAGTAACGTTTGAAGAAACCTAAGCAAACACGGATTATTAAGTAATCCTTTACTTATAACATACTTCACGATAATATACTTAACGCATTATACTTAAAAAGTAAATCATAACATATTGCATAATATTAAATGTCGGGTCCTTACATGATAATTGCGTCCGACAGGATTGCGAACACCATACATCAGGAGTTACAACACACGCTTAGGCGTTTCGCGTTCCAAGATCAGTATATATATCTAGTGAACAAGTGGGTGATTGCGTATTTGTACTCGACTGGATCGCATCCACAATACACATGGTGATAAGTGCCTCATAGTGCCTATCTTTTGTCGTGTTTAGGGGTCATCCTTTGTAAATCAGCTGCCGAGGGCTTCCAGGCCGGCATGACTGTGACGACGGTGATCGTCGTTGATTTTAGATTATACAATGCTTACTACAATCAGGTACAGTACCTTCACTTTGCTGTAATACAATTTAAAAAAGTCGCTGAATTGTTATTAAGTAGGTACCTTCCTAAAAATGAACAACATTGTAATTTAGACTCAAACGTTATACCAATTGAGATATAAATTATTTTATACCGCAAGAGTAATTATTATAGTGAATGCACTTGAAAAATGATCAGGTACAGTTATCATTTTGACGAGCAAAAACTTCGTCTTGAGTTATGATGGAAATGACCGTTAGACGAAAGCCGACATTCCGGCTGTCCGGCACACATTCACTTCACGCAAACAATTATACTTACTCGCAAATAACGTATAAATGTTTTATTTAAATTTACATCCATATTATATAATTTGTGCACTACTAAAAACATGTCCAGAGAACATAACATCCCAACAAAAATATAAATGTGAAAAAGGGATTAAGGTAGGTAGAAACGACGTTCGGGATTCGTTGTCACTGATAAAAGAGCCGAAGAGATCAAACGAGTGCCAAGTCCCATAGCTGGTACCTTTAATTATAGCTGTAAGAATGTACGTTCTTAAATTCATTTACAAAACAATTAGTTAGGTACTTTCTTAAAGCGTCGATATTCTAGTGCCCATATAAATCGGGAAAATACAAGGAAGGTTCAAGGTTCAAAGAGGTTTATTAAACATACATTTCAAGTGTGTATTATGTATGTCGAATATTTGTTGTCCTTTGAAGGGGTCGAAAGTAGTTCAAAATGGTTTGTGTTAAATATATACACTGGCTGGTGTAGCGCCCTTTTTTATTCTGAACTTGGCTGACACGCTGCCGTGTGTAATCTATGAATTAAAAAAAAGTGGATGAGATTTTTACGTAGAGTTGTCTTGAAATAGTCAAATCCGATGTTATGTGACTACAATATTACAAGAGGTTTAGCAAATAACTTCATAGTGTAGATAGAGTTTTGTTACAATGTACTCGCCCATCGTAATAAATAAATAGTTCTCATATGTTTTATTAATAACGAGATTAAAAAAGTATAACTTTTAAAAATCAAATAAATCTGAATTTATTTTAGAGTTATTCATAAGCACGCTGACAGACTGAGACAACAAGCGTTGCGTTTTATAAGTATAGATCAATAACGTCTTATAAAATTTCATTAGTAAAGATCAAAGAAGTACATAATGTATTAAATTACTTCAATAATAAAAAATAACGTATTGATTGCATTCAATCGCGTCGTTGTTAACCTTGATCTTGACTTGTAACATTTGTGACCAATCGCAGATGTCACTGACATATGTTTTATACAAAGTAAACAGATTGATAACGGTGTTCAATCAACAGTTAAGAGAAAGCTCTCTCTGTCTACCCATTACCTTATTTTAAATGTAGATTCTGAACAATTATAAAAAAAGTTACCTAATTATTCTGTGAAAATATTTACGGCTACTTTTTCATGATTTTATTCGTGTGATATTTTCTTTGATTAAATTTCATAAAGGAGCAAAAAAAGTATCTAAGACCTAATAATTATAGACGTAGCTTTACTAGTACTCTGTTATTATTATAAGATCTTAGCTTACGCCTCGTGGCTGTAGGTAGTGTCATTTGTGACACACAATCTCAGAACTCTATTTTGTTGCAATTTATTATCGAACGAACGTGCTAAATGAATGTATGTATTACATATAATACAGCGTCATGGAATATGGCATATTATATTAATTCAAATATTATTAAAAATGTGACCCACGCTTTCAGCGGTATTAAATTTATTCGACCAAATCTCCATCCATGATAACGCACCCATATAGCCTATCGTTGTTCTAACTTGCTGTACTTGTTTTCAACTTACTCTTTATGTTTATGGTTACTGGTTTGCTCCTTATGGTCGTAGCATTGAAGTTATGTAGCCATTTCAATCATCCTCAATAAATGTATATTAATAAATCTGTAATTCTGTCTGCATTCATACCTACTTTATGAACGATACTGTGATCACGAATGTGCCATTTATTTTTAATGTTTTCTGTTCTGTCTCTTTGTATGTCCGGATTTATCTCAAAAATGGCTTTACCGATTCTTATTAAATTTTGTATATTGATAGGGTATAAGAATTTACAATTTTTTTTTAGAAATCGTAAAAAATCGTTTTTCCAATAAAATAAATTTCGTTTATTCTTGACCGTTATTTTAATGCAATTTTGTATACGGGAAGTACACGGGAACTTGTTGTCTATCAAGGCTTCATTAACTTTTATTTAGAACAAGTATACTAATGCTTTTTATATGTTCTCTCAGGATATTCAGGTTAAAGCTCTCTGTAGTATTCTGACGATCTCTCCCTTTGTTTTAGGCGACTTTCGCGCAAACTAGTAGTATCAACGTTTCTCGTAGGTACTTGAAAAGATACTCTAGTAACAAATTCGAATAATTTTAACAAAAAGACTATTTGCGTCAACCAGCCATGGATTGCCGATTCATTGTTGTTTATGGATTGTAGGTAAAGTGCCGTTAGCATACTATCAGAGACAGTGTCATCAACTTATCGAGCTCCAATTTAAAAAACTCAGGTAAATCGGTTAGGTAGTTCTCGAGTGTAACAGACAGACAGGCAGGTAACTAGATTTCGTCTTTTATAATGTGTTAAAAGATAACCATATGTCATAGTTATACTATATGCAACATCATTTGATTTATGTAAGGTCACCACTATAGAAATCCATTTTCAAACAACTCTAAATAAAGCAAGTTTTAGAAAATAATATAACCCAGCGGTGGGTAATTTAAATATTGTATTCATTATATTATTGCTATTATGTTATCTTAGAAACAATAAGTAAGATCAGGACAACTCAAGTCACGCCCATCACGATTACGTCATAGTTTCATACCACATAATATCCATATTCTTTCATAATATTCTCTGTTACTACATACTTTACTAAACAAAAAACCCAGATTCCCTCGGTGTTTTTAAAACCATCCCCTTAATCTGAAAACTGTAACCCTAGGAAAGTTTTTTTTTTGTTCGATCTGACCTTACTGTTAGCCTGACAGGCCCTATCCAAAAACAAGCCGCTGGTGGCTTTTACAGCTTTACCGGGCTCGGGGGCGGGCGCTTAAGGCACTCAGCCGCGAAAGCGTGGGCAACATGCACGCAAGGGTGCCAAAGTGGCCGGGCCTCGACTTGTGCTGTTGCCGCGATTGCAAAAAAATCGCGATCTGAACCTAGAAAAGATACCACTTCTCTACTCAATGCCGTATCGGTACCTTTTCAGAATCAAATAAAAGCACGATACTTACTCATATCGTTTTTTTTTCTCAGGATTAGAGACGAGTAAAGCATAAGTTAAATAATTGTACTTTATGTTAAAAAATCTGATTTTGAAGTGCTCTTCCAAATCAATTAATTTCCAATAAATAATTTCCTTAAGCAGTGACCGTTGCGCTAGCATTAGAAAACAACCTTTTATAAAGCACAAATATGCCAACAATATATAAAACTCTTGCGCCTTTTTCTAAAGATTTGTTATGTAATTTGGTATCTTACCATTTCTTCCAATATATCCAATTATAATGTACAAGGTGTCCAGAAAGGGTATCGGGTATTTGTTTTCGCGCCATATTCGAAACGGGGCGTCTAAAGGGTGCGGGGAGGGGTTCGTGGCGTCCGCCATTTTGTGGAGTTTTAGTCACGATGGAACAGTACTCGGGGACGCATCGCGCATTTTGCGTACGAGCGTATTATCGTAATGGTGATTCAATAGTGACTGCTCAACGTCTCTATCGTGCGGAATATCGTACACGCCACGCGCCAAGTGATGATAGCATTAGGAAATGGATCAGGATGTTCGAGAATACAGGTGCGACAGTTAAAATTCAAAACTCTGGTCGTCCTCGTTCAGTTCGCGATGAAGAAACAAATGAAGAAGTTGAGGCGTCAGTTCGTCAAAATCCGTCTTTATCCATCCGAAAGCGAAGCCAAGCGTTGAACATCAAAAAATCGTCTTTACATTCGATTTTAAAGAAATACTTACATCTAAAAGCCTATAAAATTCAATTGGTTCAAGAATTGAAGGATACGGACTATGCTAATCGACTGAATTTTGCGAACGAAATGCTGCAGCGATTTAACAACTTTAACAACATACTGTTCAGTGACGAAGCAAATTTTCACCTGAATGGTCATGTTAATAAGCAGAATTGTCGGTACTGGGCAGTGGAGAATCCGAGACGAAAGCATGAACGACCCCTGCATAGCCCAAAGGTCGTTGTTTGGGCCGCTATGTCTGCTAAAGGCATAATTGGTCCTTATTTTCATGAAGATCAACGAGGCCGAGCAATTAATGTGAATAGTGACCGTTTTTGCGATATGTTGCGAAATTTTTTGGTCCCAGAGTTGCAGGAGTTTGCAGGTTTCAACTCAAGAACGTGGTTCCAGCAAGATGGGGCCACTTGCCATACCTCAAATGACTTCATGGAAGTTGTTAACGAATTATTCCCTAATAAAGTCATTTCGCGAAGGGGTAACATCAACTGACCTCCCAGAACCCGACCTTAGCCCGCTTGACTATTTTGCATGGGGATACCTTAAAAGTAAGGTTTATCAAAACAATCCGACGAATTTAACCCAGTTAAAGCAAAACATCAGGTCAGAAATGGCAGCAATATCGATAGCTATGTGTCAACGTGTTATCGCCAATCTTCGTTTCCGTTTAGAAGAGTGCCAGCAACGTAACGGTCATCATTTGGATAACATCATCTTTTCCAAATAATTCTCCAATTCATATGCTAATAATAAACAATAAACTTTTTTATTGCATACAAATAATTTTTGTTTCATTGAACTTACAAATACCCGATACCCTTTCTGGACACCTTGTACAAACGTAACATGATGTCTCATACCTTACAATAAAATTGATAGTTAGGTAAATATCTTCCGTCAACCATAGATTATTCAAAAGTCAAATCAAGTGTCTATATCGCACGGCTAATGAATATAAAGGTGCCACTGTATAATAGAAGAAGAATCTAAAATTCTGTACCTCAGAGGTATACAATAGTAACTCCATTTTTTACGAAATCTTGTTTTTTGTACCAATAAAATAGTTAAAATCAGTTCTACATAGTGGTATAAAGCATTAACTCCTACGAGTAGTATATTAAAAGATAAACATTTGTATATGATATTAAATCCAAAAATACTAACGTGGTATAGAATCTCAAAGGATCATAAGTTTATTTACCCATAAGCGTCGCGCAAATATAATCAATACCAATATTACTTGGTATCGATAGAAAAGTATCGAGTATGTACTCGTATCGGATTCATCCCTATAAATTGAGAACATAAGACATGATTGAGCAGGATGATTTCATTAAGTAATTCATTCAATATGGTTCGACAATGTGTCAGTGCAAAAATCGATTTCCTTTAATACTTTTCAATATGGAGGGTAGCGGTACATTACTTTAGTAATTACCACTAATGAAAGTTTTTATTATTTACTAGCTGGGCCCGCGATTTCTCTCACATGGACTACAGAATGGTATCGATCGAGTACACGGGCGCGTATTTTGCTCTCTCGCTCCCGAATATTTTAAACACAACACACACCGATAAACACTTTTTAGGAACAGACTTTCTATCTAGCCAAGCGAAACAATATCCTAAAATCTCTGTGTAAACCACCAAGCTTCGTTTTCATCATGATGTTTTCCACCACCGAAAGCTCAGGGTTATTGTTTGTGATCGCAAAAAAGTGCAAATGTCCAAACGTGCTGACAGTAGTTAATGTAATGAATATAAATCAATATTAGAAATATCCCACGTTCTGATAAAGAAAACCGCATGCAGTCCAGTGGTCACTACACCCTAAAACTATTTATAACCAACCTCAAAACCAGAGTCCTAAGGTCAGTAATTAATAAGTTGGTACTCCTGATTACTAAATTGAACGCCTATTTGATAGTGTGTGTTGGCAATCAGTCACTGTCTTATCAAATATATAAGGTATTATCTGGCCCGGCAGACGTTCTGCCCTTTGTGGTAGCTAATGGCTCGGCAACAGGCGCCATCTATCGAAACGTAAAATAATACATAAAATATCGCCTTGATAAAACAATTATGTACCTATACTGTTAAGTGAATATGAGCTCAATCGGTCAAGTTATTCAGAAGTTACTCGATGACTAACAGACGCACAGAAGATTTTTATACATATGAAAAGTTATAAAAATACAGAGTGTTTTCCCTTTAAGACAATTAAAATTTGAGCAACATGTTTACTATTAACAAGAAATTATAATAATCATTCCGATAGGGTTTTTGTCAGCTTTTCTCGATGACTGGAATGTTTTCCGAAATTTGAGTAGTAATATAACGTTCATAAATGCCTTCTTATGGACTAAATTGAATAAAGAATATGTTCATATTGAAACAAAAATCTTTAGTATTTATATTGTGCTTATTACAATATAATCAATTAAAACAATTTCAACCACTTAAAAACTGTACAATGAAAACGAACATGTCCGTTTTAATACACCCATTGCTTACTAACACATGATTACCATACACTCGTTTATCATTTCGACTCGCTAACAAAATATCCAATGCCAATTTATATAAGTGTAAACAAATTATTTATTTACATATAATATTCAACATTATAATCACCCATATCTCATCTTAACAAGGATGTTTAGTTAAGAAATCACGACTGACTTTTGATTAATTATTCTTAGGATTTAATACAAATTACATTATTATTTAAAGGATCTTCAGAAGTAATGCTAATAGTAATATGTATTGTATTTTTTGAGCAGGTTATGCATTTTTATTAGATTCGTAGTAAGTACCTCTTGGAAGATTAAAAATTAAATTAATTTATTAAATTTTAAGTGAAAGCATGTAAAACCGGAGAATAAATTCGGTCATGTTTTTCAATAAATTTTCATCTTAAGTATATAATAACGTTTTTATTCCAAACTATAATTTTTACTACAGGTATCTGGTAAACTAAGTTAAATTGATATACCTGGTTTTCTTTTTACTATTTTGCTGTGTGGTGCCGGCAGAGTAGAATAGTACCACCCCATATCTTCCCGTGGGTATTGTAAAAGGCGATTAAGGGAGTGTGAGATAGTACTGACCCTTTGTAACTTTCTCACCGTGATACTGTACCATCTGTCCGAGTCCTTCTCCGGTTTTAACTGTCCCCGTTCCACTGGATGCAGAAGGACAAGGATGAGTATGTGCACCTGTGTCTTGCGCTTACACTTGTGCACCTTAATATATCCAGCGAATCTGACTGCTTCCGTTACATGGATTCCCAGTACTCAAAAGTCCAGTAGCGATAGGTAAAGGTAGAGAGATCTAGCCTGATGCAAGCTAGACCTTGTCTGATATTTGCACGCAAGCGGTCCCAGGGGTGTGAGTACACGCCGCGGCGTGTGGACTGAAAACGGAGCCTCCCTTTCATAGGATTTTCGAAAAATTAAATATGTTATTTCATAGTTTTAAGTATACAGTTTTGTCAAAACAGTCATATCATTGTATAATTTAGCAATTTCTAGCTTTATTTTTAATTTCTACACCATATAATATGGACTTGTAAACTTCAAATGTATGAAAATGGATTTTCTTTTCGTCATAACTTTTTTGTGTTTTGAGTTGTAAAGCTGAAACTTATACATACCGTTACTGGCGTAGTAACGAGCCCTTAGGACCTTTCACCTTGACCCCGGGCGTCCCCGTTCAACAGATATTTGTTGAAGAAAATTTCATACTTTGATGACATTGTATTGAGGTGAAATCATCAATCTGTAGGTTTATTTTCGACCTGAATGCTACAGGTATCGATTAATAAAGTTACCCCTGATTTACCCTACCGCTTCGTTTTCAAAACTACGATTCAGAATTCGTTTTAAAATTTCAATATACCCATTTTTCTTTATTAAAAGTAGTAAAATACCTATAAATTTGCACTATAAACTTAAATTAACACCAATTATCCATTACTTGCTACTATTCTTGATTGTTTTTGTTCCACATTTGTACCAAAATGTCTTGATTTTGCTAATTAAGGGTAATTAGTTTATTTGTTTCGTTGATATTGATGTTTGTCATAAAAGATTAAAGTTATTTCTGGGGCTAGATTAGGATTCTAAATGAAAGCAGTGTAAATAACATGAGATCTTATATTCATTTTAACTTATCGATTTCAACACTACCTCTAAATAGATGATGTAAATGTAAATTCCAAATATATAAAAATATTTTATATCTAAATTATGATATTATAAATTATGATATACATATAGTTCCGATGATACCTACTTAATTACACTCATACATCACTCAGAGTCACACAAATTTCTTACATCTACAAACTCTATATTTTCTTTATCTGATGTAGAATTTACCAATAACAATTTAGCTTCATCTGATAGCGGTTTATGGCTAAGTTGACTTATCTTAGGTCTGATGCTGGACAGGTATGGGTCAGAAGTTATTAACAAACTATGGATAATATCCTCATTTGTTGCAATTCTACTAATTTTTCTCGAATTGAATAATCTAAAATTTTTAAAATCTTTATTGCGTGCTTCAGAAGACTCTTCAGAAAGTTTGCCAATTGGGATAAAGTTATTATGCTCAATTATGTCTGCATCATGCAGGAGTAATTTATGCACGCTAGAAGGCATATAATATCACTGATATAACTCGACATATTTATGAGCTGTTTTAGAACAATCTTGCCGGAACTTTTCCACATCAACAAACTTTCCACATGAGACTACCTGAAGAATCACCGCAAATCTCCTGATGAGTTCTTCATCAACATCAGTGATCTGTGCCGTTACTTGAGGATTTGCAAAAAACCTTCTAGCGGTGTTCCCATCATTGGTCGTTCCTGCAACTTGTATAACTATATCTACAAGCAGTCCCTTTTCATCTCGAAACTTTTCTTGTATAATATTTTTCTTATTATCTACTAGTTGCTTTAAATCGTCTCCTTTGGCTTGCCATTTTTTGAAATCTAGGCGATACGCAATATGCAATAAGCATTACATGCATTTAATCCAGGCGTGGAGGGAAGATAGGCCAGGCCATACTTAAAAATATCCTCAGAATGAGTTCTTCGCGATATCAAGTCGATGGCATTCATATCTTTCGGTTTCGCTTTACAAATATCACATACTGCTGTTGAGGTATCTGAAAGATATGAAGTTATCTTACCATACATCATGGTCATATGAAGTCTGTGTTTCACATTTGTATCATTGACAGCAGTTGGCTGCAATCCAGCAATTCCCTTTTCAACAATTAATTTATATCTTTTGAACGGGGACGCCTGGGCTTAATGTCAAAGGGCCTAAGGGTTCGTTACCACCTCGGTAACGATACGTATAAGTTTCAGCTTTATAATTGAAAACAAAAAAAGTTATGAAGAAAGGCAAGTTCATTTTCATACATATAAAATTTACAAGTCAATATTATTTGGTATATAAGGTAAAAATAAAGCTTAAAATTGCTAAATTGGTAATTTATTAATGATAATTGGTGTTAATTTAAGTAGATAGTCCACATTTATAGGTAATGTACAACTTTTAATAAAGAAAAATAGGTATATTGAATTTTTAAAACTAATTCTGAATCGTATTTTTGAAAGATAATGAAAACGAAGCGGTAGGGTAAATCAGGGGTCTTTATTAATCGAAACTTGTAGCATTCAGGTCGAATGTAAACCTACAGATTGATGATTTCACCTCCATACAAAGTCATCAAGGTGAAAGGTCCTAAGGGTTCATTACCATCCCAGTAACGATATGTATAAGTTTCAGCTTTACAACTTAAAACACAAAAAAGTTATGGCGAAAAGAAAATCCATTTTCATACATTTGAAATTTACAAGTCCATATTATATGGTGTAGAAATTAAAAATAAAGCTAGAAATTGCTAAATTATACAATGATATGACTGTTTTGACAAAACTGTATACTTAAAACTATGAAAAAAAATATGTGTGTGTGTACCAGAGTACACAGGTAAGAAGTGAAACTTCTTTACGACATATCATTTTTCTACTATTTGCAACTTCACGAAAATGAGGTAGATAAGGCTTAAGCCTTAAGAAAAACAATTTTTTCCGTATTAAATTAAAGCTATTTTATTATTATAGACATGCATACAATTAATGAGTAATTTATTTTATCATTGTTCTTATTATAATATCATTGCTATTTATTTATTGTATTATATTTACAAGTTATGAATAAATAATTGGAATTATCTTTTCAAAGTAATACAATTATATGATGACAGTAAATCTTGTAGAAATGCAACGATTTTATAAAATAAAAAATTAATAAATAAACCATTAAAAACGAATAATTAAAAAAGATGTACGTATACATATTTTTATTTTCTAATCGTGTTTTGTTTTATTTTTAAATTATTATTTAATTTATATTTTTTATTGTTTTTAGAATTAATAATGTTCACTAGATTTACAGTCATATTTATTAATACTTGCTAATTTTAACAGATTTATATACATTCACTGATACTTACAATCAAAAAGTGAGGTTAACCTCAAATAAATATTAAAATCATCCTCATACGTGTTGAATTTATAAAACGAAATATATAATCACTCTCACTTTTCTTGTAAATTCACTTAAATTTGAATAAGTCTTTTTATTTTATCACTTTCAAATTAATATATTGTTATTCTTATTTCAAACCAAACTTCAAAACTAATATATTGTTTTTATTATTATAATATATTACATTATATTCTTTACGTCACTATACTAAACTTTGATAAAAAAAGCAACATGGCGCGTAACCGAAAAACGTGACGATTGCTACAAAAATTTCTCCCATACGTCGATAAAGAAATTTCACTTCAATAAAATATTTAATTTTTCTAAAATCCTATGAAAGGGAGGCTCCGATTTCAGTTCAATGTGCGCCGTGGTCGTTTTCGGGCTGTAAATTTGGGGCAACAGCGCGGGCTCGGTAGCACTCGGAATGACAAAGCAGCTCTATTTAAGGGGGCACTGCTTTCCCCGCTCAGCCTGGGAGGGGTCTAAAAAGGATGTCCTAAAAAATGCTCGTCCCGACTTGGCAGATGGTAGTTAGTAACCGCGGCTATCATCTCATCATTCAATTCGTGGTCGAAGTCGCAAACATAATTTTAATAGGACCCCTATTATGACGTTCGGTGCGTGGAACGTGAGAACACTCGAGAGATCAAGAGATCGAGATGGCAACGCCTGCCCTGAACGTAAGACCACCATAGTAGCTCGGAAACTTCATCGCTATAACGTGGATGTGGCTGCTCTCAGCGAAACACATCTCCCTGATGAAGGAGAGTTGGTGAAAGTAGGTGGTGGCTACACTTTATTTTGGAAAGAACTCGACGATCAGGTGTGGGGTTTACCATCAAGAATCACTTAGCAAAGCGTTTAGAAGAGTACCCTCTATATATCTCAGACCGCGTTACCACATTGCGCCTTCACCTATGTTCACCAATGTTTATGCTCCTACGCTAGACAAGTCTGATGACATCAACGCCAGAGAGCCGGTTTTATTGCTGGGTGATTTCAATGCCAAGGTTAGTAGGGTCTATGAGGCTTGGCCTGGAGTTCTGGGTAGAAATGGAGTTGGCAACATGAACAGCAATGGTCAGTTGCTGCTCAGTCTTTGTGCTCAATACGGTCTGGCAATTACGAATACTATGTTTAGACTTGCCGCCAAGTGTAAGACAACATGGATGCACCCAAGATCCAAGCATTGGCATTTGATTGACTATGCAATCGTGAGGCAAAAAGATTTCAGTCAAGTACAAGTCACCCGCGTTATGCGTGGTGCGCACTGTTGATCAGACCATCATCGACTTATCGTCACTAAGCTGCGAATCCGCCTTCGTCGCCCGCGTAGATCCATCATGAAAAAACTTGCGTCTTTGAACGTGGATAAACTAAAAGATCTCGCGGTTAGGGAGAATTACGCTGAAGCCCTGTTTGGAAAGCTGTTGCCAGCAAATGAGGTAGGTGATGTTGTTGCTGCCTGGGGAACTTTGTCATCTCATATCATGGATACCGCTTCAACTGTACTGGTTAAAAAATAACGTCGCAACGAAGACTGGTTTGATGGAAATGATGGGGTCCTGCGGGCAGCAATCGACAAATACCGTGATTTCCTGCGATAGTATAAAAGGCGAAGAGGAAGCGTTGCGGTTGTTAAAGCTAGTGACCTCGAATTGCGCAAGCTGTCTCGACATTTGAAGGACAAGTCGTGGCAGGACAAAGCCGGATACATGGAACGGCTCACTGACATATACCACCTGGGAGAGATATACGGTGAGGTACGTAAGCTGATTAGTACATCCTACCACACAAGGGTGCCTCTAAGGTCTCTAGATGGAGAAGTTGTACACGCTGGTGTGGGAACTATTTTTTCGCATGTGGGAGGAGGAGCGTGTTCCGGATTCCTTTAAAGTATCGCGCAAAAGTGCTCTCTACAATAACAAAGGTGATAGATCTAACTGCAACTCAAACCGCGGTATTTCGCTCCTTACAGCCGCTGGAAAGGTCCTTGCTAGAGTTCTCCTAAACCGCCTAAGGAACTTCTCAGAAAAGATTCTGCCAGAAACCCAATTTGGCTTCCATCCGGACCGAGGCACATGCGAAGTTATATTCTCTATGCATCAACTGCAAGAAAAGAGCAGAGAACAGGGTCGTCAGCTGTACCTTTGCTTTGTTGACCTGGAGAAGGCTTTCGACAGCGTGCCTCGGGAAGCTCTTTGGTTAGTGCTGGGTAAGCTCGGGTGCACGGACAAGTTTTGTGAGACTTCTCAGACTCCTACATGACAACATGCAATGCTGCGTTGCCGTAGACCGTGAGCAGACAGACTTCTTCCCCGTTACCTGTAGGGTGAAGCAAGGATGCGTCTTGGCGCCTACCCTGTTCGCCTTATACTTTGCGGTGGTAGTTGAGAAATCTTGCAAACTGTTTCTGAAGGAGTGCGCATCCGCTTCCGCACAGACGACAGCCTTTTCAACTTGGCTAGACTTAGAGCGCGCTCTAAAGTCTCATACGCACTGATCACTGAGATCATGTATGCTGATAACCTGTGCTTCCTAGCAGAATCCCCAGACGGTCTGCAACAGCTGATGTCGGCATTCCACCATGCCTGCCGTAAGTTCGGCCTAAAGATCAGTGTCAATAAGACGGAGGTGAGGATGTGCTGAAGCAGGTGGATAAATTTCGCTATCTGGGGAACACTGTAACATCCAAGTGTGACCTTGATGCAGAAATCAATAGCAAGGTGGGTGCCGCAGCTGGGGCATACGGTAAGCTATATTCCAAGGTCTTCTGTTCGGATGACCTGAAGTTGGCCACTAAAATATCTGTGTATATGGCAATCGTGCTGCCAAAACTCCTATACTCCTCTGAGACGTGGTGCCGGCCACTTGATTAGCCAATTTTTTTTCTCACGGTGAAAAGAATTAAAACAGTATATTCCTTCAATACTGTCGATTTTTATAGGGTAGGCAGTGAGCTTTGTAGAGTGGGCACTTGGACAGAGAACCCCCCTTTACTACACCTGTGGAAAGAGTTTCGCAAAAAATTTCGCCAGAAAAATATCCCTTGGTAAAACAGTTGTACGAGTACAAGGTTGTATTTCTCCACTTCGTTTCATTACCAATTGTCCGTTCTTTAGATTGAAAAAACCAAAGGCCTTTCAGACATGCGCCGTTTGCTATAATATATGTATCATATATCATAAATAAAACAGCCATTTTTTTTACCGAAGACAAATTTTATGTTGTATTTATTTTTCTATTTTTATACTTAGGTATGTTACATTAAAATTATGGAACTTGGATTCTGTCAATAGGTTTTTTTCCTTTTTTGTCCCCCAAAGCATGTAACCAACTACACACTTTAATGTGATATAAGTACTATAATGTATTGATATTTACTTTTAGGTCTCTATCTAATGTTATTGTATAAATCTCTTGGTTTATTTATTTAGATCACCAAGCAAATAAACGAAA
Source organism: Saturnia japonica (assembly GCA_033032175.1). Classification (NCBI taxonomy): domain Eukaryota; kingdom Metazoa; phylum Arthropoda; class Insecta; order Lepidoptera; family Saturniidae; genus Saturnia; species Saturnia japonica. Next base: position 15,407,957 of record CM065311.1, on the reverse strand, counting down.
TGACCAAAACATCTGCTAACTGTACTCCAGCACGCTGGTTTTATGTATTTACTATACATTTTAAATTATTTTCCTTTCATTTGAAATTTTGCTATACAAGCAAGTACCTTCGAAGGACGTCTATAATTACCTACCTAGTTTATTTAAAATACGCCTTAATTTACTCGTAAATTAAATGGACATTAATGGCCAATGTAACGGACAAGCAGTTCGCTTTGGCGTCTCATAGTGTGAGATAAAATTTTAATTAATGTGACTTAAATGTACGGTTATCTGTAAATAAGTACAATAAATCGGTATAATTAACAAGTAACAGACGTCTTTTGCATTACAATCTTTGAATAATCAGTTGAATGAACTCTTTAACAAGGCAAACGGCTTGGACTAGTAGCCGGCCATCTGTTATCTAGGCATTAGCAAATTTATGATGCACGGATGTACTCGTACTCATGTACCTACTTTGTGTGTCAAGAACGTTACATCGTTGCACGCAGCTTCCTTGCATAGCCCTAGTTTCAAGTTGTTATCACCTCACAACAATTAGCTTTTCGTAAAACATACCGTTATCTAACTCCTGTAACACTAATAACGAATTAATAAAAAGCATAAATATATTCAGATATTTGCAAAAAAAAAAACTAAGGCAATTAACTCATTTGTAGGATGAAATAATAAACATGGGCGATAATTACTTTCCTTCTAATAACTTATATTCAAAAATTATAACATTTATTGCAAAATTGAAAAAGTCAAAACATAGGAACCTACTGTTCGTAATTTAACACATTTTTAAAACTGATATGTTCCTATGAGTTTGAAAAAAATTATTGTTAATAAAGCAAACCTTATTATACTCCTGATTACAAAAATATTAAAAAAAAAATTACGTAAATTTCTTGACGTCGGAAGCCAAATGGTTAATTATTATATTTTATTAAAACTAGCTGTGCTTTACGGTTTCACCCGTGTTAAATTTATACGACCAAATCTCAGCTGCGCCTCCGCAGGCTGTAGCCCATCGTTGTTCTCATTTTCCGTACTTGCATTAAGCTTTCGAGATTACTTGTTGTTGATGATTACTGCGCCGTTCCTTAGAGCCATAGCCTTCCTCAATAAAATGACTATAAAAAACAAAAACAAATTTTCAAATCTGACTAATACTTCCAGAGATCAGCACATACAAACAAACAAACAACAATAATCTCTGAGTTTTATAATAATATTTATATTTTTAAAGATAATACGATTATAACTAGATATACAATTTATGGTATAACAAAAAATAGCTGAAGAATTATTTCATTTCAGAGGCACGTCCCAAATGGCAGTTTCTCCCAGACAGACCAGGCTACGTACCGGTCTATATAAGATCCGGAGACACGCCTCTTGAAGAAATCAACCCGTATTTAGCCGAAGCATTCCACGCTATTCCAGCCGGCAGGAGTGTTGGCAAGAAAGTCGATGCCTCACCAGAAGCACCCGCACAAGCGGACCAGCCCCAACCAGAACCTGAACCCGTCGACGCAGTTCACTATCCTTATGAAAAAAGGATTCTTGAAAAGAAGAAAAAAGTCACTTCCGAGATCATTAAACCGGTTGAACGTAGATAAGTCATGTATTTCATAAAATTTTAATATAATTTGTTTTATTATGGAAGTATAGTCCTAGTATATACCTACCATAGATTTAATATATATGGTTCGGCAACCCGAAAGAGAAAGAATAGTTAACACTTGTGTTAGAATAATGTAGGGTTACGAGACCATTTTCGTGAGGGCTATCGGCTTACGTAAGAGCGGTCAAGATAAATTCCGCTTATTTTGGCAAAACTAAGGCTTTAAAGTGTGATTTAATGTTTAATAAACGTGTTTAATTATGGTTACGTTATGTACCTAGTTGGAACTCGTTTAGCAAAGAAAATCAACAAAATATTACCCACACTAGTGTATTCCGTTATAAGGCTCGTCTTATGCAACCTATTGCCGATCTATACTACACAAATCTACGATACTAATCGATTCCGTGGACACAAAAATACAAACAGATGAAGAGGCAGACCTCATTAGTAGACGTAAATTCCCAAAGGAATATTATGACTTTATTAAGTATCAACATGAAGGTAATACACTAATACTTACCATTATTAGATTGTTTAACACAATAATTAGGATAAACAATAAATTGTGAAGCTTGCAGGTTATTTATTTGAAACTTTGCTATTTATTATGCTCAATATAATATATTGCATACAGCATACGAAAACTTGTCATTATGTATCAATCTATAATTATAATGTTAATAAAGAAATAATATTACTAAAATAATCTATCATTTTGTTCGAACCTTTTTTTATAATAGCATGGCATATTGAAGTTACTGTCCCTGGTGGTAATTACAGCACAATCCAAACACAACGGTGACCACCGAGAGATCAAAATCCGTTGGCGGTCGCTACTGTCTTGCCGGCCTGCATAAATATCTCTTCACGTTACGCTTAAAGGACCCGATGTGGGGAGAAGGTTCCATAGCTTCACGGTACGATAAGGATAGGTTAGAGAACTTTTTAGTTCGTGCCGAGATGGAGGTTACCGTAGAACTGTGACTCCGAAACCCAGCGCGTTTGGTTCTGTTATGGAAGGGAGAGGAGAGTATTAGATTGAACAGCTCTTCAGAACACTCACCATGATACAGACGGTAGAACACGCTAAGCGAGGCAATGTTCCAGCGTAGCTGAAGCGGCTCAATGTAATTGGTAACGACTGAATCATAAAAAAATGTGAACAGCTCGTCTCTGCTACCTGTCCAGAGCATCGAGGAGGTATTTTGCGGATCCTATCCGAAAGATGCGAACAGTATTCCACACACGGCTGAACGTTAACCTTGTAAAGAAGATAGTAAAAACTTTAGCACTCTGTTCAGGATTCCGAGTCTCCCGAACTCCCGATTGATGTCCTCGAGTTGAGGTCGCTGCGAATATCCACACCTAGGATATTGAGGCCGTCACGCATTGCTAGCGAGATATTCTGAATAGTGAGGTGGGCAGAAAACGGAGATTTCTTTGACGAAATGCGCACACCTGAGTTTTCTTTGAATTGAACTCAACGAAGATAGGTACTCTTTTATATATGAACATTATGTCACAAATACCTTTCGCGAGTGTCTTTGTTAGGTATCGTATAGCCCACAGATATATTTAAGGCATCCACGGTTGCCGCTTACCATCAGACGGGCCATAAGCTTGTTTGTAAGCCTTAGTTGTATAAAATAAAAACTCACATTATAAACCTCACGAGAGTGTTTATTTGAACGCACTAATCTCTGGAAGTACCAGTCAAATCTTAAGAAATATTGTATATTAAACCAGGGATTCCTAAACTTTAAAAATAACGGAACGCCAATCAAATACCTTTTATTTTATGGAACCTCATATCAAATGATTACAAATCAAAACTGAAATTTATACTATAAGAACATTTTTTTTTAAGAAATGTGAAATTAAAGTTTTAATGTGAAGAATGAAATTATTCTACTGTTTTATAAATAATTGTTTTATAGGTCGGTATTATGTACGACAATTGTATGCAACCGTGGTATTGTTACATGCAATAGCTAATAATAAATAATTTTGGCGGAACCCTGGTGACTATTCTACGGAACCCCTAGGTTTCCCGGAACCCAGTTTGGGAATCCCCGTATAAAACTGTCAAACAATAATAGCAAAATATTTGTTTCTGTTTTACCTCTTGTATTTGATTCCCAGACGTCGCACCAAAATTTTTAGACACTCCCACAATTAAGACTAATCTAAGGGCACCTCATAAAGATCCATCAAGCGTTTAGTCTACAGAGCGTGACAAAGAAATAGACATACATACACAACCCTCCTTTTGGTCAGTCGGGTAAAAAAAAGTTGTCAACGCTAGAGGTACCGCAAAAAAAGGTTGACCAAAACATCGATAGTTTCATTTCGAATATTTATCGAACATCGATGTTTTTATAAATCGTTTATCCCAAAACACACGTCCTAATTTTCATATCCAGTGCGTACATTTGCCTTAGCAAACTTTATATCTCATTCACACTGTATAAATTTTAAGAAAAAAAAACGCGTTATCGAGAATCAACTATAATTTTTTAATTATTTTATAACAGATACGACTTTACGTGTACATTTTTATCACAGTACATAATTAAACTAAACATAAATATTCTAAACTTATACAGTACGTATTAAAGAGTATTCATGATCTCCTCATAGTTAACATGACATTAATTTCCCATATTATTGTTCGTAAGTTTGTTATCACCTCCTTCAACTGTTTATTCTTGAGAGCGACCTGTAGAAACATTACATTATTAATGGAAAAACATGCTAAAAGGCCGGCAACCCTGCAAGCCCTCGGGTGTTACGGATGTTTGAGGGCGGCGGTGATCACTTTCTATCAGGTGCGCCACCTGCCCGTTTGCCCCCTTTTTACAGTAAAAAAAATGCTATAAATTTAAAATATCGTTAGTATGAAAGTTAGGCATTGACTGTACGTAGTATGTATTGTTATTTTTTATCACGAAAAATAATCTTCTCTGACATAAAGTTTTATTTATAACTAGCTGTGCCCGTGGCTTCGCTCACGTAGACTACAGAATGCCCGCGCGAATCTTGTTCCCCCGTTCCCGGCTATTTTAAAGACAAAAATGTTTATTCCCTCCCTAATTCCTAACTCTTTTTCTAAAATTAAAGCAGCCTAAGTTACTTCCTATAAATTCAGCTATCTTACCAGTGAAAGTCCCGTCAAAATCTATCCAACCGTTTCGGAGATTACCCGGAATAAACAGACAGACAGACAGAAATTTTAAAAATGGGATTTTTGTTATTGGTATCGTATATACTTTCATATGCATTTAGTAAAAAACTGACACTTCAATTTTATTAATTGTATAGATAGCTCGGCAAACTGACGGATCTTACAATATCCTAACACAACGGTGACCACCAAGTGATCGAAATCCACCGACTGTCGCCACTGTCAAGCCGGCCTGCATAAATTTGACTGTATATGAACAGGCTGACTCCAAAACAAGACACTATGTCGGAATTTTCACCACATGCATAGTGGTCATCCGTGGTCACCCTTCATGTCTCAAATTAGGGATATGAAAATACAAATTTATGCTTTAAGTAAAAAATAAAAGAGGTTTCACGTTTTTCAAAAAACCTTCCCGCAAGCCGGTACAATAAGGAATGATTTTTTTTTTTAGGACGGTTATTGTGTTGGATTCATATTGATAAACCCATCTGAGCTTTTTTTGGTTTGTCGTGTTCCGAAATCGGAAATGAGTATGAAATACGCAGACGAAGTCACGGGTACCAGCTAAAACTAAATACACACAAAAAATTATAAAGAAACGACTCATCACGGCAGGTTAACACACCACATGTGTAACGTCCGTTTACACACGACTGTCGTCATGCGCTGTTATTAGTGTTTCGTTTGACATGAAGAACAGCACAAAATATTTCACCCTATGTATCGAACTAAAAATATAAATCAATATTATTAAACAAAAAAGAATTGAATGTCGATTTATAATATTAGAAGATTATTTTCAACTAAATTCCTTTTTTTGTGATTACCTACTGTCCGGTTGCCTATTTATTACATAAAACATTTTTTTTTTACTTAATAACACAACAAAGTCTTTAACACAAGGAAGTGATACATAAAGGTGGCTGTTACCTGTTCAGTTAGCTCCCTGTTCTCCTCGAGTGCTAGCCTGTAGAATTCCGTGTTTCGTCGCTCATCTAACGTTTTATTCTCAGCTTCGTCTTTCAACGGTATTAGACTCTCCATATGCGTGTATTCCATGCCTTGCTGTATAAACACAGCAAATACAGAAGGTTTATTACTCGTACCTCATTTTCACATAATAATACAAACTTAATTGGGAGTGGTTAACCATATTTTGTAATACTTAAGATGCTAAATCAGCTAAAATGTATCAAATATATCCACTCTCCAATATAATACAGAATTTAAATAATTTCCTATATAAAAAAGTAACAATTTTTGAGATAGCATTTATATAAATTGAATAAAATTGACAGTAACAAACGTCAAATTTTGGTGTTTAAATATCAGGTCCTTACATTTGAAATTGGCGTTTTGTTGAACTGATCACTTTGATTTCAAATATCTGGCGTCCGGTTTGAAATTCCAAATTCAAATTTATTCCAAATTTAGGCTTGTGTATTTATGTTTCGAATTTAGTGATTCATTCGTTTTCGCACCATTTTATTTTTCTTTGACATCGTTCTTTTCACAAAACAGAAAATTTAAAATATCGCCTTATTTACGAATATATGTTCCATTGTGGCATCAGCGCTGCAGAATCAGCTCGAAGGATTAATGATGTGTAGGGGAAAACTACTGTAAAAGAAAACACGGTACGTTTTTGGTTCCAACGTCTTCGTTCTGGAAATTTTGACCTACGAAACAAACCCCGTGGACGGCCGGAGACCCTAGTTGAAAATGAAGAATCAAAGGTGATCGTTGAAGCGGATCATTCGCAAACCACATCAGAGTTTGCGGCAGACTTCGGTGTGCGTTAAAAAAAAATCACTTGAAACAAACAGGAAAAGTGAAAAAGCTCGAGAAATGGAGACCGCATGAATTGACTGAAGCACGCCAACAAACACCTATTGAGTTCTGCATTACATTACTCAACCGTCACAATAACGAGGGAATTTTTTCGAGTTACTTGTGACAAAAAATGGATCCTTTACGACAATCGGAAACGCTCATCACAGTGGTTGAACCCAGGAGAACCGGCTAAATCCTGTCCCAAGCGAAAGTCATCTCAGAAAAAGGTACTGGTGAGACCAGTGCTGGTGGCATACACTACAGCTTCCTAAGATCTGTCCAGACGATAATTGCAGGTCTGTATTGTCAACAATTGCAAACCATGATGGAAAAGATAGCCGTTAAACAACCGAGACTGGTCAATATCTCAAGCCCACTGCTGCTTCAGAACAACGCTAGACCCCATACTTTACGAGCGACGGTCGCTAAATTAGAGGAACTGCGGTTGGAATGTCTCCGAAACCCATCATATTCCCCGGACATTGCTCCAACAGATTACCACTTTTTCGGAATTTGGACAATTTCTTACAAGGAAAATAAATTCAATTCCGAGGAGGCTGTCCGAACTGCCTTCAAAGATTTTATTGATTCTTGCTCCCAAAATTTTTTCAGCAATGGAATCAATGAACTACCTTTAAAATGGCGAAAGTGCATAGATAATAATGGTACATAGTTCGATTGATTAAATGTATAATTTCATAATATTTTTTTCATTTTACTTTTACCATATAAAACGCTAATTTCATATGTAAGGACCTAATATAAAAAATAATGTTGGTTTCATATATAAAGCGCATACAAAAACAAAACTGCAGAGAAAACAATGAGCAAAAAAGTATTCATACTAATTGAGTAGAATAAAAAGCTATCACAATGTTAAATTATTTCTATAAAAATGATAAAATGATTTTAAAAGGAAATTTAAGATACATTAACATTAAAGGATCTCTTATCAACTCAAAAACAATAGGTGATTGTGAAGAGATGATGACTCAGTTAAGTTCCTCGGACACCGCATCGATCGACGTGGATTCGAATTCTATATCGATAAAATGTGGATTCGAATTCTGGCGTACAAATCCACGCGAGTTCGAATTCTGCCGCATAGATAGACATGAGGTCCAATCCTACCATATTGATCGACATGCGCATTGATCGACGTACATTCAAATGCTGCCTCATCGATCAACGTATGTCCAAATCATCCCATTAACATGATTTTTGGGTGAGAAATAACATCGTAATAAGACCATAGTATATTGGTGGGGCTTTTCTTATGCTCGCCTGGCGATCTACCAAACTCATGTTGAAAAATTGTCGCCAATCACCTATCGATGTTTACAGCCAGCCGTAACTGAGAGCCAGCGTCTATTCTAGGGTATTACCATCTTTGATTTATATAATCACTTAACATTAAATGTGAGATTAGCTACATGCAAATGTTATCTTCTAAATAGATTTTAAATATTTTCATAGTATCAACAAAATTGTTAGCTCCACAACTATCGAAAAATCTAAGCCTCATTGAATGTGAGTAGAAAGCAAAAAAAAAGTATAAATATAACACTGAACTAATTTTTTTTTAAATAATTATAACATAAGTGCATATATGTTCGTTTGTAACAAAAAAGCATACATATAAACGGACATTTGTTACCTGACAGGTCTCATTACATTTCTCGTATATGAGCCTAAGCCTTTTGAATAGTAAGCGAATTGTTCGCAATTGCTCCTGCATTTTCGCCTTTTTGTCGTTACTCGCATTCTCACCATGCTGCGTACCATTCGGTGGCTAGAGATTAAAAACAAAAAAACTTTACAAAAATATAATAAGCAAAACTAGATATTATACAATTATTTCCACAGATTTGAGAAAAAGACAGAGGGAGCCGTCAGAACAACTAAAGTGTACTCGACAACCAAATAACAACACTGCAAAAATGTGCGACCGTGTGTAAGTAATGTTGCCAGGTCAACTAGTTAGAATCAGCTTTACTGACTAGACTGGCGACACTATTTTGTAAAAAATGAGACTATGTTTTCTAATATTTTAACACTTTTCAATTTAATCTTAGCCCTTCAGCAAAAAAAATGTCATTTCATCTTGATCACCCAATTTGAAAAATTGCATATTTTTAAATAAGCGTATGTCGGGATATTGCTATATTTAACAGATACAATGGCAGAATTATTACTTACTTGAATAGCTTTTAAAGTCTGAAAAACGTCTTGCGTACGACTGACAATGTCTTGCACAGTTTCTTGTCCAAATCTGAAATACAGTTTACTTAAAATTAATTCATTAATACATGAATCATAATTATTTACACCTAGATACAGCTATAATAATGGCCTTGTGTATTTATTGGTAGTGGTTTACAGGTTGTCTCAAAAATCAACATCAAGCCAGACATGGGTGTAAGCCAACGTGATAACATTAATCAGAAATATATTTTAAAAATTTTAGTCATGTACCTGTAATACTTTTAATATTATAGGCAACGTAAAAAAAAAACCAGATATTCGACACACCGCCGTGATGATCTTTGGCTCCCTTACATAACAGAAATGTACGCGAAATTGGCGATTTCGACCTCAGATTAAAAAAAAAAACACTTTTGTTACCCAACTATTAATACTCAATTCGCGCTCAAGTCGCCTAACTTTAACTTAATGTACTCTAAAGAAAATGTACGATTTTTAGGGCCCTTATGGCTATACGCTTTTTTGGCAGGTGACTTTAAAAGATGGCGTATTTAGCCAGAAATGTGTAATTATTTATTTTTTACATAAAAAAAAACAACTTTTTTCTAAAGAAACCCGCCTATTTATTACTTATTTCCCAATAGCAAAACGACAGCAGAAATTGCTATATTTGCTTCGAAATGGCAAAATCAGATTGCGTTTGATACATTATAGGTCTTACATAATAGGAATTTGCGATTTCTATGCAAATATTGAGCGATTTCTGCTATCACTCTAAAAAGGGCGCGTGCGTATGCCCTTATACAATTGTGCTACGTCAATCTATACAGAGCGGGACCGCGCACCGAGGGCGCGAACGCGACTGAAACGATTCCCTCGTACTCTGTATAACCGACGGCGGATAACACGCTACGGTAACCAGCTGTCTGGAAACCAGTGCGTGCGAGCCCCTCTCACTACGTGCGACCGACCCTGCTCACACCCGAAACTACTAGGCGTGAAGAGGGCGAAACATTAAGGTACACACGCAGTGAGGTGCCTGCTGGTAGGCGCGGCGATGACGTAGCACGGAGCGGAATGGACTGGGTCGCTGGCGGGTTGAACACTTAGTGAAGATGCAAAATGACACACAGGCACCACAATAAAATTTGCTGTATTCTTCAAGACACAATACAATTTGTTGGTACTATCTTCTGGGTACTGTTTCTTCCAGTTTCTTGAGTTTTGATTCTTCAGCTTGTGGCACCCGTGTGTGCCCGTTGGCCCCAGTAGTGCGCCTTTTATATTGTTTGCCGGAAAGCGAGACGGACGATGGCGTCTCTATCCGTACTGCTCATTACCAAACTTGGGTGTGGTCCGGTAACCGCGGTAATGCGCCGTGGTTGCACTATCGCTGTCTCTATCTATTATTATTATTACTTGTATGCAGAATACAATAAATCGTTAATATCTCTAATTACAATTATTCAATTACTATAAAAACTATTTCACATTAATGTAGACACAAATACCTATCCAAAAACACTAACTTTAACATTATAGGTTAATAAACATGGTAGATACAAAGCGTTAAACATTGCAACTTTAAAACAGCTTGAAACTCGTTATTTACACACTATTTGATGTTACAAACATTATAAAACATATAGAGAAGGCTAATTTACCTACATAACACAAAACATTACATACAACTTCTATATAATATGAATTATCGTCGATATATGATTTTAGTACTTGTAAGTGATTATTTCTATTGAATTACAAACATTTTCATAACTTATATACTGTTCTTATATACCTACACGCTATAGTAACATATTCAAAACATTAGAAACATTAAATTATTGATTGTTCGTACAAATGATTCATCCTTACAACTTATATTTACAATTGCTATTCTCGTATCATTACGCTTAGGCCTATGCGTCGCTAACACACTCTTTGCTATCGCGTAATACATAATAAGGGAGCCAATTTCGATCTAATTATTTTTGTGGTAAGTAGGGTTTCCAGAGTTTCTTGGGAAAGGTTCATGTCGGTAACGCACTAGTGATGTTACAACCAACCATAGATACATTAGAAATGGCCGTACATTTGTTTATCATCTTAGTTGTAAATAAATGCGTAAATTTTTTTTACTCACTTGCACAATGACGCAGTGTTAAACTCTTTAGCCTGTTGAGGCTGAACGGTAGGCGGCGCTGTAGCAATCGGAGTGGTCACAGCTGACACTGTACCCGCAGTTTGCATACCTACTTTCATATTAAATATTTTATTAAATCATGTCAATTAATACAAGCCGCAAGAGTTAACTTGAGACCCGAACAAAATACGCCTTCTTCCTCTGGACCCACACGCTGTTACCGCACTTGCAATCAACAGGCCCAGTACTCATAGATAATTAGTTTTTCTCTAAGCCCGGTGAAGCTGTAATATAGGCTCGAATTAATTAGGCCCCGATAGCGAACAGTGTAGTTAGATCGAAAAAAAATAACTACATCGCCTCATAATAAGTACGGTACAGTTCATAAACAACACCAAAGTCTCAAGTTAACTCTTGCAACTCCCATCTGTAGCTTAATTTGCATGCTAAAATGTCATCTTTCATTAACAATATCAGTTTATGTCACCAAATAATTATTAGAAAAATATAAATTAATTAATTTGGGTACACACTGTTACTTTATAAACAATCTAGTATGTAAACTGTTGGTAGATTGTGTTGGATACTACAATTTGTAATCTAACTATTCTAGTAATCATAGCTCATAGGTTTATAAACTAACTAGATTGGTTAAGTTAGGTTGAAGCTGTGCATATTAACTATTGAAAAGTATTATTTTTTGTTAATATTGACTACAATACCACCTAACAAATCCTAATGTGCTATGAATATTTATCTTGATAAAGCAAACATATTAAGTTAAATATGAGCTAAACCGTTCAACTGTTCAGAAATTACAAAATCACTACTCTACACTATTAGACAAATGCAAGATTTTTATATACAATATGTATTAAAAATCCCGTCGGAACCGTGGAGGTATTATTAGGTAGCAAGATTATATTCTGTTTATGTTATCTATCTCAGATTATAAGTAAAAAAATATCCCTAATAAAATTTAATTAAAATAGTTAAATGAGGGAACTTACATGGCAATACAGGCGGCGCGGCGCAGGGTACCGCCATACGATCAAACGTACCACTGCGCCGCGCTGGGCTGGCTACGGTGTTATCAACTTTTAAAAATTTGCTAAATTTTAGGGAAACTAAAACGAAATATGTTAATTTTAAATCGCAATAACATTTTTATTTTCATAATAAATAAAATTTTGATATTTTTTTGGTAATGTCATACCTAATATACCCATTTCGGATTCGATGGGGTTTTATATATATATTGTATAATCATTATTTATATTCATAAATTTAATACCTGGCTGTTGAACAGTTTGGGGACCTAATCCACTCCCGGGTGCATTACCAACACCTACTCCCATACCCTGAAAATATAACACGAAAATTTAATTGAGTATTGAAGTGAAAAAAATTATGGAAAATTCTGAGGTTTATTTACGGGTAAAACCAACACAATAGACAAGAGTATAATAACCAGGATTTTGTGCATACCAAGCTGTAGAAATAGAATAAAAAACATAATGTCTGCAGTTCACATGCAGTAAAAATGAAACCTTCGGAAAACATAAAAATATTCACATAAACGACACAGGTGAACAAATACACCATGCTTGCTGACACCTATTCCTAAGGCTTCAGGACCGAGACCGAGGTAAACACTGTATAAAGCATTTTCTATTTCAATCTTTCACAGGCTAAATCCTATAGATGCATGCCGTGGCGGCTCATTCTAAGGAACACTGGTGCAGTGTACTCCCACAAAAAATTACTGGACAAAATATGTTTTGTTTTTTTTTTCTTATCTGCACTTATGTATTTTAGGTAGGTAACATTAAACTATACTTTGAACAAAATACAGCATTTCACTAAAAACAATTACATACAATAAAAATGTTTGGCATTAAGTTGTACTGAGTAAAGCCCTAGCGATTGCGCTTCTATGAAACAAAGTTCAGTACAAAAATAAGAATGGAATTTAATGAGAACGAAAGAGAACATACTACACAACCTGAAAAAAAGGTTGGAAACCACTGATTTATACTATAATATTATAAATTTCAAGAGGTTGTCTTTTTATCTTAATGTGGTAACCTCTGGAACTATCAGTCGCATTTGAAAAATTCTATTACAATTTAAAGTTTATTTATTAAGGAAGGCTATGTAAGTTCAAGCTATGACTCTAAGTAGTGGAGCAGTAGCCTTTAACTTACGTTTTGTGCTTTGCTAAGTAAGATTGAATATAAAATTATACCCATAAGAACATCAGAAATATTTAATAATGTTTTTTTTTAATTCACATCTTACCTGTGGTCCGATTCCCATATTGCCCATTTGATTTTGCATAGCTGCTCCATATGAAGGCACCATCTGATTACCCATGCCTACCATACCACCTTGATTACCACCCATTGGACCTCCCATTACACCTAAAACATAGCATTCATTATTATATTATATACTTCCACTAGTGCTTTTCCCGCAGCTTCACTTGCAACATAGTTATATCTTAGTTTAACTGAATTGCTAAATATCAATTTTCATAGATCTATCTTAAAAAAACCGACCAAGTGTGAGTCAGACTCGCCCACTCAGGTTTCCATAATTGTACAACTACATATACCAAAATAATTAGGCAACATTACAGGAGAAAGCACCAAATAATTCTAACAAAACTATATTGAGGGATAAACTTATCTTTGCTGTTAAATCTGTTGATATATATAAGTCAAAGCAATCATAAGATACATCCGTTTTACATATATATCTTAACCTTTTCACTGCTCCAAGGAATTGCCAACCTGAGTATTTGATATCAATTTCAACTTGATACCTCCACACGTTCCTGAGAAAAAGGATCTTCACAGACTGACAGACAATGAAGTATTCCTATATGGGTTCCTTTTAAGGAACCCTAAAAATTACAGTTTTTTATACATACTTTTATCCCCTTTTTTACCACCTTAGTGATGAATTTCTAAGTCTTTCCTTAGTGCTCAATGCTCACCGTAAACGGAACCCGCATGTAAATTTTCACGGTACTAGCCCCAGTAGTTTGGGTTGTGTGTAGATATATGTTAGTCAGTCAACCAGTTATCCTTTTATATATCAGACTAGCTGTGCCTGTGGCTTCACTCACGTGGACTACAGAATGCCCGCACGAATCTTGCTCCTTCACTCCTAGCTATTTTAAAGACAAAAATGCTTATACTGGGTATTCCTTAGAAGTTACATACATCCTCCCCAGGATTTTTTTGTAGTCTTTTTAATGCCTATGATTATGTAGTACATTAATTTGCTATATCTCTTATGGTTTACTCAGCATAAGCCATTTAAGCGCCCAAATTCATTCACCATGACTAGTTTTTTTAATTTGTGCGGAACCCTAATTCTTTTTCTAAAATAAAAGTAGCCTAAGTTACTGCCTATATCATCAGCTATCAGCTATCAGTGAAAGTCCCGTCAAAATCGGTCCAACCGTTTCGGAGATTACCTGGAACAAACAAACAAAAATTTTAAAAATGGCTTTTTTGTTATAGGTATCGTATATACTTTCATATGCATTTAGTAAAAAACTGTTATTTTGACATTACAAACAGACACCTCAATTTTATTAATTGTATATAGATTTACTATATTATAAGTTGCGAATTTGCGGTTGGTACAGACGAAAAATTTTATTTTAACTAGAACACGTATAAAATAATATTAATACCTGCAAGTTGGTTAGGCATGGATTGCATTGAAGCGCTCATTGGGCTCCCAACGAAGCCTGACCGCATACCGGTGGCATTACTCTGAAAGTTGCCTGGAAATTGATGTCCTTGGCCAGCCATAATTATTAACGATAAATGCAAGAATCAAATTAAATAAGCACTGTAGTTAGAGTATATATATGTTTATGACGTGTTATTAAATAAATGTAAATTTGTTTATTTATCTACACAGAATTTCAATACAGTTTAGACATGGACAATGATGGATAACACTGCGGTACGCCGCGCCGCGTAATTGCGCCAACTCAGTATACTGCGCCGGATGTGATAATACACTTTTTCCAAATTTGCTGGCGCACAGCGCACTTCAGTGTAGCGACCTGGCTACGGCACAAAGTCAAGCCGCGCCGCTTTACCGGTCATCTGACTCATATATTTCTCCTACTCGCTTGTCTCGAGTACAGTTTTGCTACGCCATGACGCAAATTTGAGTTAACTCAATGCACCGGCGCAGTAAGCTGCGCTTGAGTTATGGAATTGGCGTAAAAATGTTTGCTGAGTTACCCATGTATACCACAGAGTATGGACTATGGATGTTCGATGTTCAATGTTCATCAATATCGAAACATCGATATTGAGGTTGAAAAATTCGATGTTTTGGTATCAGAAAAGTCCATTATTCGATGCTAGGAAAAATCATCGAACATTAATGTTTCCATAAGCACCGAGGATCCGATGTAGCACACAAAAAAAGGTCGTTCACTTGAATAGTACCAAGACATCGATATTAAGAAGAAAACAAACTAAAACAGAGTTCGAGGTTTCGATGTGTTTTGAGTGTCCGGTTTTATTGGACATCGATTTTAACTTAATGATGTTGACATTTATGTCTATATCGATCTTTCTCGAACATTGAACATTCCTACTACAGAGTATTAAATTTACAGTCTTTATATAAATTATAGACATGGGTAACACTGCGCTACGCTGCGTAATTGCGCCAACTCAGTTTACTGCGCCAGGTGTGTTAACATACTTATTCAAAATCTGTTAGCGCTTAGCGCACTTCAGCACAGCGAGCCGGCTGAAGCACAGCGTCAAGCTGTGTCACTGTGCTGTTGACCTAACTCATACTTTTCTCTAACTCGCTTGCGTCGCGTATTAGTTTGCTGCGCGATGGAGCAAATTTGAGTTAACTCAGTGCACCGGCGCAGTTTACTGTGCTTGAGTTTTGGGTTGGCGCAAGAAATTTTGATCAGTTACCCCTGTCTAATATATTATACTGAAATTAGATTAGAAATGGGCTACCATGGGTAACAGTGCACTACATTGTGTAATTGGGCCAACTCAGTTTACTGCGCTTAATGTTAAGGCTTATTTATCGGAACAGGTTAAAATAACAGGCATTTACAAGTAACAGTTTAGAACTGTTATCTGTATGCTGAAAAAGCTGTTACTAAATACTAGGTACAACCTCTTTAATATCGTTACTTGAAAAAAAACAAGCATAAATTCCTGTTACAGTTTAACAGTCTGTTATCTTGGAACAGGTTAGTGGAACTGTTATTTCTGTGGAACAGGAAACTCGCTTATGCCTAATGTGTTGGCGCAGTCAGCCGACTCATTCATTTCTCTAACTCACTTGCCTCGCGTACCATTTTTCTGCGTCATGGCTAAAATTTGAGTTCACTCAATGCGCCACACCGCGACGTGCCACGCCGCGACGCGCCACGCGGCGCGGTACTATAAGCTGCGCTTGAGTTATTGAGTTAGTACAAAGAATTTTGCTGCGTAACCCATGTCTAAGTGAAATTTCACCTAACCTACAAAAGCCTACAACCAGTTTTTGGCGGGATCTTGAAATGACATCATGTTGGGGTGTTTATTTTTATTTTATGTATTTAGGTTTAACTAAAGACTATTTGTTGCGTTCAGTCGTCACAGTATCAACTACGTTTATGCCGAGTTTATTTAGCGTTATTAGCTTCAGATTTTTTTAAATTGCCGCCGTTTTCTTTGGACAGCTTTCAATGGCCAGCCTCTAGCAGGGATATTATTACACAATGGCACAATAATCCTGGTACAACTGTCGCAAAAACATAATAATATTTGATTTAAAAAAAGTTTTTACAACTCGTTTGCGCCACCCCGGACGAAATTTTTTGCGCTTGCTTGTATTTTTATTATTACGTACCAGAACCAGGATAACTTTTATCTGGTACTTGGTACAAGATAGCCATGGGTAAAACTGCCCTACGCCACGTAATTGCGCCAACTCAGTCCACTGAGCGGCTGCGCCAGGTGTGTTAACACGCTTAATCCAAATGTAGCGTACTTCAGCGCAACAATGTTTTCCGTATAATCATATTAATCTATGGCTACGACAACGAGCCATGCAACGCCGCGCGCGCCGCTTCGCCGGTCAGCTGACAAATTAATTTCTCTTACACGCTTGCCTCAAAAAATAAACAAAAGATTGCAGCCATATAATACTTTTTGTAGTGAGTAAAGTTTCCAGAGCTCCTTCGAGTAATTACATGGTATCTATTACAAGTGTCGATAGACTACGGTAGCCGCTTAACATCAGGCGGATCATATGCCTTTTTGCCAACATAGTAGTATACAATATTTTGTATCGCATCTTTGAGACTTTAAGTACGTAATATTATCTAAAAAAGGGTCACACAGCACACTCCCTGAGAATTCCAAAATATACCAACCGGTTTTACTTTATTTATTTTAAAATTATTGAGTTCAGGTGGAAGTGAGGAGGACGATTTGTAACACGATTTACAGTCCATGTACTACTAAATGATTTCGCTTCTGATTAATAAAAAAAATATATTTTGAAAGTAGGTGTAAGTTGGTCTTTTTTTAGTACTGACTATAATGTTAGGCCTTTTGAGCCTTATAAGGCTTTGACGGCTCACCGGACTTGGAAAAGATCACTTCACATAGTATACATTAAGTACGAAGCGTTCTTTGACAAATTCATAATCACAAAAGCAAGTTAGACAAATGACTATATTTTTTTACAGTTTAATATGTGTAGCAGTTTATTTGGAACATAGGATATTAAAAAAAAAAAAACACAAATTCTTGTGATTGAATTAGAATATTGTTATCCCAATTTGTAAACTGGCTGTTTAGGTATTCGTCACAAACCATAGATGTAGAGTATATATTAAATCTATTGTCTTTTTATTAATATAATATATCTACATTGTTGATTTATAAAAAAAAAATCCTTCTTTAAATATCATATAGGTATTAAATGTGGAGAATAGAGTTAACAAGAACCATCTTATATGGAAGACAAGTTGAAAAAGTGTCCAGCTGTAAGCAGCAAATTTTAATTCAAAATCCCACCAAGATGGCGCTAGCATATCAAGAGAAAATCATACTTTTTCTTCTTCTTTTTCTTCCTAACTTGGCAACCGATCCTGTTTAGTGAAGACCATTACTGCCATTATCGAGTGAATTATATTGTCATGTGTTATAACGATTCAGTATCCTAACAAGATCGTGGCTCCCTTGTTAGAACTTTCTAGGAAATTTTTGTGGGATCTCAGAATGAATGCTTTCAGCTTATATTTATAATCCACTTTACTAAGTTCATGAATTAAAAATAAAAACCACAACATGTCACTCCAAGATCCCGCCAAAAACCTCATCATACTTTTTCGTAATTTTATGACTTTTACTGTTGTAAAACTGAAATAAAACAACAATAATGTTAAAAGTTGTCCAAAGCGGACGAAAATGAAAAAAAAAAAACAACTGTTGGCGCCGTCTTTAAAATTTACGCATTTGCTACCGCAGCGCCACCCTAATTGACGCTTTTCGACGGACATTTTTTCATTTAAAGAGATGGTACTCCTAACCTCTATTCTCCATGGTAATAAAAAAATAATTCGTGTGTACAATAAAGTATGCATGTAAGCAGATAAAGGTTATACCTACTTCTTTGGTGTAACAAAAAAAAGGGCTCCAATAATTTCACCCCGCGTGCCAACATGATGAATGTTTTAAAAGTTAGTAAAATTAATTTATTTATTATTATTGATGGCTAACTTCATCATGTGCACTCATTGGCGTAGCTGGGCATCCAGCCAACTGATCAGAACTATGAGTTTTTAATTTTGGTATTCTAATTACAAAGCATTTAATTTTTGAGCAAGATGTAAAAGGGTCATGACATGGACGATATGATAACCTTTTTTAATTATTAAAAAAAAAATCTCAAGATGAAATGTATTTTGTCTTTGCCCTCCTCTAAATACGCCCATGGTCGCACTTCCGTCACATCATGCGCGCTCAGCTTTCTATTTTACCATAGACTAAACACACAAAAAGACGTACAACTTCAAAGATGTCAAAAGAAAACATCTAAACTGTACCTTATAAGTTTATTTTCAATATCAGATTATCCTAAATTAAGTACATTAAAGTATAATTTTTAAATTAATCATAACAGTTATTAGGTATTTTATTATTATATATATATATTCACGTTTATTTATGTGGATAAATGTAATAAGTATTATACAAATATAGTTAAAATTTTATTGTGCTTAAAATTACTGCGAATGAAATGCACTATTTATGGACTGTTTCTTGCAATAACGCACGAATACAACTATAATACATAGAACGTTTATATTGTTTTTTTTTCTCAATCGGAAGTTTTATTCTCTACCGTTTCAAATTCTTACTATATAGAATTTTTAACGTCAGAATAATCAAAAGTTTTAAGATTAAAATAGAAAATAGAATATTGTTGGTAGACATTAAGGAAGATAACTATAGGTACGTATAGTATTTCAAAAAACGTGTAATTTTGTCTATGATCTGGGGAGTAATAATTAACAAATATTAAAATTGTTTATAAAACAGCATGAATTAATCTTCCGATTTATCATATAAGTATACATTTTTATTAATGGTTTAATATAAGTTCTATTATAATGTTCATAATAGGATGTTACATTTAAATGGGTCAGTGAGGGTAACTCTGAAACTATTATAGATAGAGAAATTTATTCTAAAGAACCATGACATAGATTTTACAGAAAAGAAAAACAGCATTCATAGTTTAAAAATAACTTAAACACAAGTCCGGAAACGAAACTAATCATTTTTAGAAAAAAAAAAATTAAAGTATTTCATTTTATTTCGGCGATAAAATTGTATAGGTTGTAAGGAATAAATATTGCTAGGAAACCCTGTCTCTAAAATTAAAAGAAAACGCTGAATTTAATTATTTTATTTATAGATGTTTAAAATGATTTTTAAAAGAAAATTTATTCCCTACAACCTACACTATAAATTATCGTAATACAATGACATACTTTTTATTTCTTAAAATGACTAGGTTTTTTTTTCGAATTGTGTATAATTTTTTTTGAAAACCTATGAATGCACTTTTTCATATTTTTAAAATCAATGACATGGTTCTTTAGAATATATACATATCTCTTAAAGATTCAGAGTTCCCCCTCACTGACCCGTATAAATGTTACATTCTGTATTCAATTATACTCTAAATACATTTTATATGATGTGAAATATAAATATATAGGTAAGGCAAGATGGCCACGAATATGGCTAACATTGTTTCGTTTACACATCTATAATTTAATTCTACTTAAATTTAAAATTATAATGAATGTGTATATTTCAATATATTAGACCGAACCTTGACTTTCGACAGGAAACTGGCACGATAAATTATTCGACTCGGTCAGTAAATATTTAACAATTTTTTTTTATATTTTCCACATAATAAATAGTTATCAACATGTAGATTTACAAATATCAACAAAATAAATTACGAATAACAGCATATTACAATAGTTTAAAATTAAACTTACACACTAAGGTTCAGTGACCTCTAAACGATCTAGTGCCCCTAACTTGTACTATATCGACGGCGAAAACCTTTTAAATATAATTTAGGTACCTACTTACTTCTGAATAGATACTTAAATTTAAAATTATTAGGTATATCATCGATTTTACGTATTGCTATAAACAAAAATAAATATTAATCTGAATATTGTTTACTTATATTCGATAGAAATGTAAGGTATAATGTATGTGTGTAATGTATATAATTTTATGTTAAATCCAACGCCTTTTTTTATTACATACATAACTCAAAAGCTATGAAGGATCCCGGAGAATCTATATCTATATTTTTTATTCATTCACATTTTCATGTATCTAGGTTTTTTTTCTAGGGTCACTTCATGGCTCGCGTATCGAGTTGCGTTTAGTTATTCAACCTATAAATTTATTATTAAATTATGTATTATATATATACATATATACGTATATATTGTAAAAAAATATGTGTTGATATTAAGTACATACCATCAATGTACAAAATACTAAGGTCGCCGACGATCGTCTAGAAAATTCATTACATTAAAATTACAAGGACTAGTAATTGAATTATTCTAACTAGTAAGTACCCTATACCGCTTTGGAGAACAAATCATAAAGTAATAATATAAGGGCATTACAAAATATATGTTTCCACTGAGATATTAATAAGTACATTACCTAAATTTAAATATTAATTTTTCTCGCCCCATTTATTGCTCTCTCTCTCGAACTTAACTAAACTCAGTCCTGTTACGGACTTATTGAGCAACGTGGATATGTTAGTACGGAAATAGGAAACCTATACAAACTATTAATTGTTGTTTTATTGCCAAAATATTCTCCAGTTTGGTAAAAGCTTGCAAATCGAGCCTTTTAACCGACTTCAGAAGAAGGAGGAGGTTCTAAATTCGATTTCATATTTTATGGATGTTCAGGAAAAACTTCTTTTTTTTATGAACCAATTTTGATTATTATTTTTAGGGGTAACCGCTAGGGTGTTCTTATTTTAATTTTCATTGACATTGGATCTTCGATTCAATAGATTCACCACGGTACTTCTCAAAATCATTGAAGTTAGTTTCCCTTTTTCGTTAAAAATTGTCTTGTTAGAATAAAATAGTCGCACAGATTGAAACAAGCGATAGTTGATAAAATAAATTTTCTCACAAAATTGATAACTCTTGATAATTATTTTAATTAATTACATTATAATATCGATAATATAAATTGTAATAGTGGTTATCTATATAAATATATACGCTCTTGAAGGCGTGTAACGATTTTACAATTTCCCAACGAATTAGACTGCATATAAGTACTTACGTTCATACATCCTCTTTACAAAATTAAAATCTACGTAAAATGGAAATCACCAATTGGAAGATAAAGTAAACTACTGTCATAATAATAGGCAATTTATGCGGCAATTACCAAAATACAGGTTTATGGTTTTATCATTTCATATAATATCTTCCTTAAAAAACCTTTTAATGACTTTCATATTATATAGATAGATGTAATAGTAATGTTGCAAGTATCTCGCGAATTTTACTAGAGGGGGCTGGCAGCCAGCTGATCAGCCACTATAAGCCATATTTTTTCTCAAGATGCAAAGAATAAATATGGTATAAATAAGTTTTTACGGTGGGCAATGAATTTTGTAGAGTGGGCCCTTGAGCAGTACCCACCCTGGCCCAACCATGAGACTTTTTACTTTTTTTTTTACGTAACGTTAGGCAAGCAAAGCAAGTTTATCAGTAATAGATGTATAACTATCATTATAACAGATTTTAGAATAATAAAGAAAAACATTTTTCTTTAGTAGTATTAAAAATGATTATTGTCATTTAACAGCTGTTTTTTTACTGTAGATTAATAACTCTATATTTATCATAATAATAAATACCAATTATGATGATTATATATCTAACACATAGAGACACATGTAGCAGACATATATAGCATAACTGATGAACTAATTAAAATACGTCATCGATAAAATAAAAACAAAACAAAAGTGGATGTACTTCTTTGAGGCCTTTAGCACAGCTCCGCCGCGAAACAATAGTAGCGAAACCGCTGTAGTTACGCCATGACTTGCCCATTGTAACACGTGCGAAACTGCTTGTTCTAACGCAAAGATGTAAGTATGAATCTCTCTTTCTCATGCAAATTCGATGAAGTCGGTGTGACGCCGGTCGCATCGATACGATCGGTTCACCATCTTGTTATAATTTCGCGTCGGCTTTGCAAAAAATCTGTCGCACTCGACACTTTACTTGCAAAACTAGTATTAATTCTTTAAAAAGGATATTAATTTCACTGGAAAACATCGGAGATATCAGAAACAGGCCAATTCTTCACCAGCTCATTCTTAAATATGTTTAATAACAATTTTATTTTTTAATACACCACTGCGCTTTGGTTTATTCGATTATTATATGAGTTTCAGCAT
This sequence comes from Saturnia japonica, assembly GCA_033032175.1. Taxonomy (NCBI): domain Eukaryota; kingdom Metazoa; phylum Arthropoda; class Insecta; order Lepidoptera; family Saturniidae; genus Saturnia; species Saturnia japonica. The sequence goes on along the minus strand of CM065311.1, from coordinate 15,384,917 downwards.
CATATCGAGTGTGACTATCTTCACCACAATAAAACAATAGGTTTAGCAAGCAACTTCATGGTATAGACTTTGTTTCAATATACGCGCGCATCGTAAAGGCCAAACAATTATTTTAGTTTAGTAATTTTATCATAGCTTGCCAAAAAGGTTAAAAAATCAATAATACTATTCCGTTGCAAATTTTAAAATAGATGTTCGTAATATTACTCTTTTATTCAACGTAAATAGTTTATATTATTTAACTGTGAAAAGTATAATCAAAACGACGTGTAAAGTTTGGGTTCTAATTAACATACTTGTATTGATATTCGAGAAAAAATTTATTCGCTGCATAAATTCAATGTATTTTGGCCATTACATGTTTACTAATACCTAATGATATTTAATTTAATTTCTTGAATTTCATGTTCTGCTAAATATGCCGTTGTGTGCTTACGTAGAGAAAACGATATGCCATGTATAAAAATGTGATGTTAAAGGGAAGGAGGCAAGAATATTTGATTACATAAATATACTATTGCATTTAAACTTACGTTTATTTGCTTTTAACTACATAGTCAAGATACTGGCCAAGTACCCAAAAATACTCCTTACTCCTATTAAAAGCTTATAGCTTTGGTCATTTTTAAATATTTTTTGGTAAAACAGATTTTAATAGCTATAGACGCCATTTATTTTTGACGTAGGATGTTTGCATATTATAAAATTTGGTATAAAATTGTTATTATTATTTTACAATATGAAAAAAAAATACTCTTCGTGACTATGTTACTTATACTTATTAATTTATCAATTTTTCGCTAATATCAGATCTCAATTAGCTACAATAAATAGAAATACTATAATTTGTATTTGTATATCTCCACCTATGTAGTTTAGCGTTTAGACGTACATACTGTCAATTATTTATAAAAAAATGTTTTATAACAATTAGCTCTACCGGCTAAACAAAATAAGGCAGAACATAGACACGAAGAAGTCTCCTCTTCTATTGCATCCTTGCTTCTTGTAGCTGAGGTGGGTAAGGAAGAGGGGGCAGGATTTGACCCTGCATACCTCCTCCTTGCAACGTGTAGTAGGGTGATACATATCCAGCGCCGGTCGCAGCGGCTGCAGCAGCTGAAACATATGAAATCGTAAATTGTAATCTACGTTACATCTTTATATATTATACTGTGAGATGATAAGGGTTCGAGTTATTTTACAACTTGTGTATATACTTTTATTTGTACTATTTATTGTATGTATTTATATTTATTGCTACTTTATTTTATTTATTTTGTATATTATTATATTTTTGTATTTCAATTTTATTACTTTTCTAGTATAATTTTTGCGATTGCTCACGTTTATTTCTTTTATTTTTAAGTTTAATTTCCTATTGCACTACCAACAATAATAATTTTGTTCACATTACCACTGGTTAGCTGATAGAAAATGCTTTATGGCATTAAGCTCACCAGTGTACAAACTAAAAGTATTAAGTATTTATATAATAATAACAATATTAACCTGAAAATATTCCACTACTGGGCAAAGGCTTCTCCGTGGAAAGGCACGAGTTTAATCGGCAAACCAGCCCACGCGTATTGTCCATTTCAAACGCCGGAAAATCCACAGTATCCTATTTTTCTCACACACGGTTCCACAAGAACATTTCCCAAGCGTTCATGTTTCCTCACGATGTTTTCCTTCACTGTCAGCCGACAGTGCTACCTATTCAAATGAGTAAAATATAAACGCGAATTCCGAAAAATTCGTTGGTACATGCCAGGGTTCGAACCTGCGGACATCGAATTGACATTTCAGCCATCATTGTTTAAAGGTACCATACTATTGATACATCACGCTTTTTTCTTCACTAAAAATTCAGGGCTAACTTAAGAATCGAACTTAATACGTCAGAATTTTAAATTTATAATTAAGCTATGATGTACGAATTTCTATAATAGTCAATAGGTACAGACCAGCAGCTGTTGCGTATGGGTCGAATCCGGCCGCAGCGTACTGCTGCTGGTAGGCTGCCGCTCCTTGAGCAGCTGCTGCTTGATACTCGTACAAGTGGTTCGCCGCAGCCATGGCCGCAGCGTGCTGCAACTGCGGCAGTTGTACGAGCCCACCGCCCCCCGCACCCACACCCGCCCCTACTCCGCTCATAGCTCCCACGTAACTCGGAGTGCCATAAACGTACCCCGGGGATAACCTGCCAACATCGCATCATAATTATTATAAGCAGTATCACTCCCGTAATTCTAAATCGTAGACTCCCAAACATTTAAAGTTTCAACACAGCAAATGACCTTTCACGAGTGGATATAGCTAGGCCATAGTTTTATTGCCAATCGGAAACTAAAACTATTTATAATATGATACGTATTGATCTATAATCTCGTAATTTCGTATTTCGTTCCAGTAATTTCGTCGTATTTTAGCAACGATTTAATTGTTTAAAGAAAACGATTCCTTTGGTTTTAGATATTAGAATTCTTATAATAGAAGGATGTAATGACAAATTAAATATAACATTCAGTGGACGAATCCTAGAACTTGAAAGCATTGACCCCGTGAAAGGTCATCAGAATCAATATATTAATATTTTTGAAAACGTCATCACACTATAAACACCTAGCCCCTTTGCAGTTTGCAGCCTTGCCAGGCACGAGCATATTATCTAGTTTTGTTATGTTAGTAGACATCGATAAAACGTTATATAAATAAGTACTTATGTTTTTAATCTTAAACCGCTGTGTCGCCGTGGACTAGCCGCCGCCGTGCGTCATTGCCGAGAAAGTTTAGAAGAAAAAAAACTCTAATAAAATATTGAGCGAACGGCAAGGCACTCCGCCTCGACGAAAATATACGGGACGTTTTTGTATTTACGCACATAACGTAACATCGCTTTGACGTCGTTGATATTTAGAATTCAAACGTCTTGCCATTTCTGTCACGAAATCAGTGCAATAAAAATAAAACCGTTTTTATACCTATATAAATAAATGTTCTATCTATACATATATTTTTTCCAAACTTCCTGGTGGGCATCTAATCACCCTAATCACGAACGAACGAACGTGAACCCTGATCACGAATATGACATTTCAAATTTTGTCTGCTTAGGATCTACTCAAAAATGACTTAACTGATTTTTATGAAATTTTTTAGACGTGAAGCATAATATGATGTTAATGTACGACTGAAAAGGCTATTAGAATTATCAATAATACTTTAAAAATTAAAAAAGTAACTTATTTTGAAGAAATTTTGTACACAGATACCTCGAGACATCGCTACTTCACATTATATAAGTATTAGAAACTACACTATAGCTGAAAACTATAACAAACAGCTTCGATATACATAATACTGGAGTGGAATTACGCAAAATATTAATCGATGTTGCAAAAAAAAGTTAATTAATTTTATTCTTTTATGAAAGCGGTCAAGTTGTTTCGAGAACCTCGTCTCAATATACTTAACTTCGTGTCAGCGTTTTCTGAAAAGCCCTCACTTCGCATCCAGCCTCACCGCCGAATACCCCTGAAGTGCAATGTCTTTTGTCTTTCTCTAACACCATAATGTTAAACAGAGACCGATGTGTGTGAGAACGTAATTTAATTAGCATAGAACAAGAGTAGGAGATCAATACGCATGCGTATTATCCGCCCGCCTAACGCTCCGCCCGAACAACACGCCCACCTGTCGTCTACTGATATAATTCGCAAATGCAATACCTACTCATGAGCCTCATTTATATGGGTTCCGATAAACCCATAAAGTATATAAGCTACATTGAAAAAAATAGTTTGATAAGTTAAGCATAACTAAACGAAACACATACTATGATTATTTGGAACAGGTATTGTGAAGTGGTAATTAAAAACTCAATTGAAATCAGAACTCTTGGTAATAATAAACAGCATTATAAATGAAAACTGGCAGAATAAAAGAAAAAAGCCGAGCGTATACATCTACTTCAGGCAAAACAACATCAACAAAATCATTATTTATAACATCGCCTAAATAAGTGTATGTTCTTTTTATTTAAATAAATATTCTGAGGTCTCTATGATATATGTTTTTTCAATAAAAATATGTTTTATTGTCATGCAATAACATTTAAACCCGAACAACCTATTTAATGTTATATACGTAGCCCTAAATTAATAAAAGTTGTTAAAATATATTCAGTTTCAGTAATCAGACGTAATAAACTCATAAAAATCGTACACTAATTGTATTAACTTTGAATTCTATTCAATATCATTAAAATTCAAGCAATGTTAGTTCAAGTTTGAATTTTACAGTAAACCTGAGCTCTCCTGCACTTATATTTAATGTAAGAAAAGATCATGGTGGTAGAACGTTTTCTAGTGCCCAAACCAACCAGATGGTTAACTACAACTTTGCAAAAAAGTATGTTTTTAGCAGTTGCACTTGAGTCCTTTTTATAGTGTTTGCGAGATACCATTTTCTGTAGCATTCTCACGTAACATCTGGGAGCCAAACCTAGTTACTTGCCTTTCTAAACGTAAACGCGAACAGGAATTGAAAAATGTAGAGTATTGAATATCTGATCACGTGATTTAACGTTGAGGTAACATAACGATTGTAGGAAAGCAACTTGGCTAGGGCCCCAGGTTTATTTGTTGTAAAACGATAACCTTTAATAAATTACGATAAAAGATAAGTACAATTATTTACATCGTACTATAATAATTAATATACATACATAGACATAATAGACACTTTGTAAATTTGATTGATTTATTTTTAAAGCGACCTAGTAATTTTGTAACCACAAAGTTTACTTTAATAAGAAATAAAAGCAATTAATTAAATGAAGCTTTCACTTGATTATGTTTCCGACAGAACCAGAGTGTGTTTGTGAATAATATATAAGTAATGATTTCGTGGTGGTTCGGCAGGCGTGTTTGACGACGCGCGGTGACCATGGGTAAGCATCGATCGGCTACACTATGTTATTAACATGACACGCTGGTCTCGTTTGGTAAAGTTTAGTGTGCCGCGGGGCATGATGGCAGACATCACGAGGACGACGGCGACGGCTGCAGCCAAGTCGAGGATGCGCACATATAATACCTACTCACACACCGCGCACTCTAGACCCAGCTAACCGACTCGCGCGCACAGACCGCGCACTTCACTGTTAAAACTGTATTAACGAAATCCACCACCAACAAAACTCAATTCAAAATCAACAAAATCTTACACGAACACGGCATAAAACATTTAAAAAAAAAGTAAATAAAACATTGAGTGTTGAGTACGATGCGTATAGTGAGTGCGCGGTGGGCGGCGCTCCCGAACGCGATGCGGTCGGGCGCGCCGCCCATCCTCCGGTATAGCTTTGTAAAACGTAAACATCAAAAAACCCAATCGACTAATTCACACCCAAAACGAAAAAATCCACTCTCACGCTCACTCTTGCCATAGATACCTATGTGAAAATGTTTGATAATTTAGTAAAGGTGTGGTCCGCCGGTGGCCGCTCCGCTAGTCATCCGGAGACGCCGCTCGCCTCATCTACCGAGACAAAAGTCAGCTAAGCAACTCTAACCTTACTGCACTGTTTAGACACTACACTCATATCCTAGGAGTCGACGTCATACTAAAAATATTACCGATCTGGATTTAACGTTTGGAATTTTCGCACATCGTTTAAATTTTCCACAAGATGCCATTACCTTCTACAAAACCTCATACATGTTATGAACAAACTTTATTTATCCTTGTAATAATTATATAAAATGACATATATGTATATAATTATTGTATTTTGCTATAAGTATATTGGATTAAATGACTAATTTTAAATTATTCATTACATCATTTTTTATAACGTTGATGACGGTTACATGGAAAAGAGCGTCTGATTTTTGTCTCGTGAGATGCATTCAGAGCGGCATGAGACGTCGCTAGTGCTGGCAAATATCGAAGTGTAGAACCATTGAACACGGATACATGAGACAAATGCGTTAACAGGATGCGAAACTAAGCTTACAACTCACCCATAATGTGCAGGTAAAACAGTCGGATAGCCAGCTCGGACTCCAGCCGCTGCGGCTGCCGCTAAACCGAAACCTGTAACAAAAATAATGTAATGTAAAAAAAGATTGTGTTTACTGCTTACTTACATGTACTAACTTTTATTTCTTTGGTGTAACATGGGTGTAACAACATAAAAATGTTATCTCGCATGCCAAAAACGTGATGAAGTTAGCCATCAATTCATTTTATTGACTTATTTAATTATATAAAAATAATATAACGGTGGATAAGTAGACATTATATTAATAAAATACTGTGAACGTTTTTTTTTAATTGCAGACTACATTGTTAGCCTTAGGGGCCCTGAAGCCGCTGCGACTTTTACAGCTTCACCGAACTTGACTGTGCACGCACAAGTACTGAATGTCTTAGGAGGCGTCCATTAATTACGTGAGGCTTTCAGGGTGGGGAGGGGGTCGAACTAAATCTCACCCAATCTAACGTGAGGGAGGAGGTTTCGACATATGTCATGAATTTTTTTCCGCGAGAAACTGTAAAATTGAGGGAATACTGAGTTAAATTAAGAACAACACCTTTCTCCACTAAAATATGGCTAAATCCTCTATATACAATAATATTTATCGCCGATATATGTGAACGCTACAAAGTAGCAAAGTAGCCCTCCGATTGTTCTGCCACCACTGTCTAGCCATAGCAGATGATTTTACTGAAAATCACATGGACATGTTGATTCCTGCAATCACTCTTGAGACCACCCATGAGTGCCCGTGGACTAAATTAGAATGAATATTCTTTTATTCTTTTTGAAAGCCTATACAAGTTTTTTTTTTTCAAGAAATGCAATGCAACCAATTACATATTATGGTATTTACACTAAAATACGAATTTTGGAAGAATCTCACGTGAAATTAGGGAGAGAAGGGAGGAGTCGAGCCAAATCTCACGAAATCTCAATAAAGGGGAAGGGGGGTTTGAAAAATCGCCAAAATCACTTCACATAACTAATGGAAGCCACCTTATAAGTAATAACTATTTTATTCATGTACTGTACAAACACAAGAGCTGAATGTCTTTAATAAAGTATCTACTTGATTAAAATAATGTTTATTTATATACAGTTAAATTACTTTTACACAGTTAAAAAAACTGAGTAAAATTAGTTTACATCATTGATGGCTGATTTAATCACGTCGCACTTCCGTCACGTGATGTTCGCGCTGCTCTCTATTTTGTCCTCTACTAAAAGCGCCAAAAGAAGCATTACTTCAAAAACTAGATACTCTTTGTTACACCATTTCCACCAGTCTATTCAATACACACAATAATAGTTTACATCTTTTTAGTCGTTTCTACAAAACGAAATAATAAAGAAAAGAGGACACTACATTCTGTTTAAAAGTAAAAATTAGACTATTACTCTTTCAACGTTCGTGTTCTTAATATTGTTATTTTCGTCCTGACTTAACGGAAGTGGCTGGAGTGGAGTCCAACTAAAATATATCGCTGCTAGATTGGACCATTTCCAAATGACACGCGAGTCAACTTAGCGCAGCCAACGTCACTGTTAATTTCTTTTTATTGCATTGTTAAGTCGCTCGAGGCAACGGCACCATCTATTTTAGTCGCTCGTCGCCCGCCCGGGCTCAGGCATCCAGGGACATACCTTATGACAAGAAGAGGATAAGCAACCGCTATAAATGACTTACAAACTTTGGCATCGAAGCGCTACTGTTAAAAGCGCACAGTATCATTTACTTCAATCGCACGACGTACCTGTATGTTCTGTTAATTGTTTATTGGTTTAGCGTAGACTCATTAGCCTAGGGGTCGTAAGCGCGACTACTATGCTCAAAGTCCCGGGTTCAATTCCCAAGTCGAGCAAAGTGGTTATTGGGTTTTTCTATGAAATTGTCAGTAGCAGCTTAGAATTTGGCTTTGTGCCCGATTAATGACAATAGGGTCGGCCCTCTATTACTTGGAACCCAAAAAACATACCCGGCGAACTGTGGGTGTATATTAGTACACCTCTTACTAACTCTTCGAGATACCTTCTTACCTAATATCAAATGATGATATGGCGTAAGATGGAAATACGTTAAGCCTAATGGCGAACTGGCTCTCAAGTGCAGCTGCTCTAATACACCTATAGGTGCTTGGCGATAAATCTAAATCTGAGGATGTTTGCTAAACGCCCTATCACCATGCTATGATTTCAGTACGACGGTTTCCTTCACCGAAAGCTTAGGCTCATTGCAGGGATTCAAACCTTCATCGATCGACGCGATGTTACAGACTCGTCACCACTGAGCCATAATTGCTTTAAATGTGTCATCAATTCGTTTTTCCGATACGGCCGGCTGATTATTTGGAAAACCAAAAAAAAGAATCGCAATTAGGAAATGTGCAATCAAAATAATAGCATGTAATAATCGCAAATCCATGGCTAATGACAAAGCAACGTGACCTCTGGCAGCATCAAAATGTTTCCCTATTATATGTGGTGAAATTTCACCAGTTATTATAGTGTAAAACATCCGTTGATTCCGGATGAAGTCACGGTTCGGATGTTCTGTTGTACGGCCACACTTATTATAAAGTATAAACAACTATAAATACTGATATTATTGACTACCAAAACAAGTGCTTCAAGGCTTAACGTGCAATCCTTAAAACATAGGTAGATCTATCTTGATGCAGCAATCTTCTTACATAAAATAATTAATTACCATATAGATTCCTCTCCAATTGTAGAAAAAATTTCTTTAAAAATACTGCGATCTAACGCATAATCAAAGGACACATTACATTATTCCTTTTTGTCGGACAAATTATCTCAAAAACTCCTTTCGACGTTCTTGTTATTACTTTAACAGATTTCTTAGCGATGTTGACATATTTACAAATAAGTTATCATCTCGCAAAAAGATAGTATGTGATTTGCTGAATAATTATATGTTATAATATAATATAAATTTAACTCATATAAATTTTTATATTTATATTTGTATGTAAGACTTCTTTCGCGAACTCATAAATTATGTACTTTATTGTTGTTTAGAACTTCACTGTCTTGCTTACTCGATTCTAAATTTATTTTTTATTTTTTTTATTATGATTGTAAGGCTACGATTTTGAAAAAGTATGTATAGATAGATATATTTCAATATATGGTACTGTAGGCCTCTTTGTATAAATTATATTTATACATGTTTATATTATAGCTGTGTGATACCTTAAATAACTAAATACATAAATAATAAATTAATAAAATACAAATTCCTACAAACTGTCGACAGAAACTAACAATAAAATTATCAAGATGTTTAGTCGGGGGATTACAATATACCGGAAAAAAGTCACAACGTAGGGATTTTTTTTATTGTAACACGGAAAAGTGATCTAGCTTTACCTGATGGTAAGCACAATGCAATCCAACAGCATCATCGACAATCGCTATTAATTGCTGATAATACTGTTATACGTAACTGGTCTAACGTCTCTACATTATTTTTGAAAGACTTCATGTTGTAGGAAGGAGGGAACACACTAGCCGGGAGATAGTTCCACATCTTCACAGTACGGCAAAGATATCATGTAGAGATCTTTTTAAAAGATTAACTCTCAGTAACTAGAGAAATCCCATACGTAAAATGCAAAAATAAACTTAACATATGTGTTTACTTTAAGTTCTGATTAAATAGTATATCAATAAAAATACTTCATGCATTATTTAAAATCAATTCAAGCTTTTCATATTTTTTTTATATACGTCATGTATTTTTTCATGCCAATTCAATCTCTTTAAGTATATTTTATTCTTGTACTATAAAATGGAGACATTTTAATGTTACGTAAAAAATACTATTCTAAAATTTGTTCAATTCGTACTGAAATATGAACACTCGATCATTTTCATCGGTCATTTCAGTTTCTTCAACTTTAGCAAATCTTCATGTTTAGTTTTTGTTATTTTAAATGTATATACATAAATAAGTTTATTTCTTAAGTTAAGTTGTTGTCTGAGAATGCCGAGAACACTTTCAAATATAACGCCATTTTAATTTTACTATACATTAGTTTTTGACAAAAAGTGATATTTTGTATTCTCAGTGACCTTTAAGTAAAATAAATAATAATTACTCGTAATATTTGGCAAAATTTTTAACCGTAATTATTTCACTAAAATCATTGAGCCGTAATAATTTATCTATACGAATAATGTTTAAAATAAGTGTCAAAAACCACTATGAAATCAAGGGGTAAGTTGTAAGTGACATAGCCTACAGTTGCGCGTGATATGCCACCGCATTCGATCGATTCCACGTCATTTGACGGCCGAGGTCGAACTGTCCACTAAGCCTTATCTTGATTCATTACATTTTTTACTAGTTCAGTCCATTATGAATACCTGAATACAAACTCTTTTGTTGTTTGAAAATGTGACCCACATAGATGTAGTTCGTAATCGAATGATTTTAATAGACAAACATTCATTAAAATAGTATTGTGGAATAATGAAGCAGTGAGACGCAGCTACTTACGAAAAGAAAATTTTTCACCGTGTTCTGTAAAAGTATGTAAGACGGGCGCACGTGTAAGTATACGATTAAAGCTTTTGTTTGTAATTTATTTATATATTATTTATTCCAGGACAAATTCTGGAGTAAGGGTCGATGAACTGCGAAGCCGAAGTACTTAACATCGCTTGTAAGGATTCTACGGAAATACGATTTTAGACGCAAGCGGCGGACGGCACAGAAAGCCAGTATGACCAGACGTATTTTCATTGCCATTACCTCCAATGCACTGTGCATGATACATCAAAATGTACATAAACGTGTCAAACTTCAAACAATTGATGCGTCTCGAAGTTTAATCGCTTTGTTTTTGAATTGTTCCGCACAATCACTTTGTTGGAGTCATATTTCAGGGTAAATGCGTTTTAATATACCATTTATTATTATTAGTGGAGCATATTTTGTGAATACATAGTGGTGGCAACTGCGAAATAATGTCATACATTGTTTACCGACACGAGAATAGAATTAAATAAGCCATGGCACACTTTTCTAGGTGTTGCGTATCCAATGTGGGCGTCAGATTTGGACAGTAGTCGATGTCCGGTGGCCTTCTCTTTGATCAAGCTGACCGATGTCGTCTCAGACATTAGGCAGTCGTTAATTCGACACTACTAAGATTTATCAGCAGGCACCATTTTTCCAAACGATTAATTACTTATCTCAACGTACATGGCGCTAGTTACCGGGACACTTATTTATGAATTAAAAACATGCCAGCCGTGAGCCAAATAACTCTTAAGTTAACCATTTGTTACTTTTAACTTAACTTTTATTTTCATTGGAGTATATAAGTAAATAGATAAGTCATTCGATCGATAATTAAATGAATTTTCGAATATTATTAAAAGACACTATTATAGATAAGGTTTTAGTAAAAGTAACAACGACATATCGATTCCAATAACCGTAGCCTACTATCAGTACCAGGTAAGTTCCTGGTCACTTTTTTGCGCGATTAGTGCTTTTTTGTTTATTTTACGTATAATCTCTTCAAATTAATTTCTATAACAAATAAACTCAAATTCAACCCATAGCTTAACAGTACCTTTATAATTCTGAAATTTATTACAACTATTCATAAAGATGACGCAGTTATATTGTATAAAATATACCCATGGTTAATTTATATAAAAATATAGTATTTTTTTAAACATGATTGAATTTTGCACAGAAAGGAATGCAGTTCTCCAGTACTTCTTATTACAGTACAACGATACAATGACTGTACATTTTGTTTAACAAAAATTAACTTTTTCTTCAACAACCGTGTCGGGCGCACTTTTGAGATTCATAAGTGTCATCTCTTAAAAATGTCGTTGGCACGAGAAACTAAAGATACTCGTTCTATGCGGCTTCTAACAAAAGACAAGCTGGTGAGAAAAGACGAGCTCCTGGCGCTTTGCCAGAGTCGGTGTCGCGGCAGAGCCGGCCACGACGACGTTCCCAAAACTGCGTATATTTAGACAAAATAAAGAGCGCGCCGAAGACAAAACGAGACGCAAGTCTGTTTTATAAATAACCACGTCGTTCGCCGGACGGAGTCAGCCTCGTTCGACCAACCTCTGCTCGCCAGCTGTTCTACATAAATAATAATTAAGAAACGAAGAAAGCTCCACGCGTTCGTCTTTTGAACAACGTTTATCATTCGTCACCGAATATCGATATCTGGACTATAAACTTTGAATGTACAAGTAATAGTACGTACCTATAAGTTGTCAAACAGATAGGTAATATTGTTAGAGGATTATCGGAAAATAGAAGGGCTTCGTAAGGAAGTCGCGGCTAGGGATCGTGTGACTCATGTAGGTATAACAAGGGAACGGAATTATCTATTACGTTGAAGTGTGCCCGTGTCACCGAAGCCGCGTAGGTCATAGATATACGAAGCTCTAGGACTAATTAAACGGTATATCATGAAAGTATAACTTAACCCTTTTACGAGTACAAATAGAATAGACAGATTAATTAGTACATAAAGATCCAAGTAGGTTTAATTTTTTACATCTCTCTATGCAATTATTACAATTTTGACCACTAATCGTATGAAGGATATTAGAGGTACGCCGTGTCTCCATACATGTTTATAACGCAGTATAGTCGACCCGTAATTTTCTACTCATATTAGTGACAATTCATAAAGCCCATCAATTCAAGAATAATTCCCGTTTACAAAATTCTAAATCGGTTGAGACTTATTAAGAATTTATTTTATATTTCTAAAAGTATTGTTAACATTAATTGTTACATAGAGCCTATAAATACTTAAGCAATGACGTAAGAAAACAGTGTACAAAATTTCATAAAACCATCAATCCGTTTTTGAGTTCAATCCGGATGTACAGATAGACTTATTCTTTATCTCATATTCGTGATCAGTTCTTCAGGAAATTAGAAAAAAAATCCATTAGGAAATTTGGTAAAAAGAACTATGGATTTATTAACAAACATTACAAATTTCACTTTTTTTACCCTATAAGTAGTTTATAATTTTTCTCTTGTTATTAATAATTCTAGAACTATACATTACAGTATAGATTCTTTTAATACAGCGGCAACTGATATTCCTAATACACATACTTTTTAAATTGTTAGTAATTAATTATACATAATTATAATGTTTCACTTCCAACAGCCACACTGTCAAATGGATCGAGATTTTCAGGCCAGATGCCATACATCCGCACGACACGGAAGATACCACATTATTTACTTGGAACGTGTTCAACAACTCCCGAGGTTATTGGTGTAGCGACAAAACGGAATAATTAATCTTCACATATTCTAAATTGCGCGTTATGACCACCACTTTTCTATTGTATTTTTTACCTCGATACACAAGCGCCCACTTTTCATCTTTTTATTTAATGACAACGGTGTCTTTATACACAGTTATGCCAATGTCACGTGAACAGAATGTTTTTCTAATATTCAGAGCTGAAGCAACGCTATAACAAAATGGTGGCTGTTTAAAACTGTACAGTGAGTTTATGTCTCAAAATGCATGCTTCTAGTTATTAATTATAAATCAATTTACTTGTGCACAGCAACCAAACTATATCACCCAAAATGCCATCAATATTGCATGATAAAGGACCAAATAATTAAGTTTACTATTAAAAATTAAAAACCACAACTTAACAAATCAAGATTCCGCCAAAACCTCCCAAATGTCTACTAGATTATGTGTTATATTTTCATTATGGTTATCCACATATAATGATTTTTATAGTACATATATTAAAAAATTACAGTATGTTATATATTACTATAGTAGTTGAGGTAAGAAAAGTAATGTTAACTTTCTAACCAAAACATGACATTTGTATGAAATAAACAACTTTTTCTTCAACATTTTCCTGAAAATTTTCAAAAATGTAACGCAAAAATAGGTGTTTATTATAATAATTATCTTCTCATGTGCTTTCGAAAAAAATCGTTTAACCCTTTATCGTCCTTTCATAACAGAAATGTACGTGAATTTGGTAGATATACTATATACCATCCGAGGGAGAAGAGGTATTAATTAATCATCTTTCTTATACAATTTACCGATTTTATTCTAACAAGTAAAATTTATTCACTCTTCACTATCCACGTAAATTTCAAATATTAATCTAAGACATTTTATTAGATAATATTTATTTATAGTTCTTAAATATAAAAATCCTGTGTGTGTCTGTTAGTGACTTGACCGATTGAGCTTATATTCACATAGGTACTATATTTATTTTTTCAAGACTATGGTTCATAGCTTAGTTAGTATCCGATAGATGGAGTCTTGGTCGAGCCATTATCTACCGGAAAGGGCAGAACAACGTCTACCGGTACCAATAGTAATAAATACATTATTAGGTACATACTAGAGGAAAGTGTTCTTAACGCTAGTGGCTTTGCTTTTTACGTAATGAAGGTACTAAGTTCTAAAACTCGAAATATTTTTTATATATAAACCTAATTTCGATGTCTTTAATATCATTGCCCAGTTATATAAGAGAAAAAAAAACGTAGAATATAGGCTCTCATTTAGCGGCGACCGTATTAATTACGATAGTATTTTTAAATTATTTTTATAAATGGTTGCATCGCTTTTTTAACCCCCGACGCAAACAGAGGGTTGTTATAAATTTAATATGTATCTGTGTGTCCGTGGCATTGTAGCTCCCAAATGGCTGAACCGATTTTGATATAGTTTTTTTCGTGTGAAAGGTGACTTGAACGAGAGTGTTCTTAGCTATGATTCAAGATAATCTGCTCAGCCGTTTGAAGACTATGAACTCTTTTCTATTGATGAATGGATGTGAGTATCAACCACAAGTCTGATTAAGTTGAAATTTGGTATTCCGTTAGTTCAATGATATTAGACCTGATACTGTTGATGACGATGCTGTAGCATATCTGGCTTCTATCAAACACCTCACCAACTCACAGTAGATGTTTCATACTTGAGCTAATTTTTAAATTTGTGTAAGTATTTGTATAATAACCGTAGTTTTCAGACCTCTCGACTTTTCGTTGTAATGACTCGGTAGAATATTATCATATCCATATAATATTAAGATACAATTATGAACAAATAAGTAATTGTGCAATCTTAAAAAAACATACATCTTAACTTCGTGTACTTAGTATTTTTTATTTATTAACATTTATGGTCGACATCACATAATACATAAACGGAGACGGCTTTGTGTTGCCGGTAATTAATTATTTCCGTCCCTGACAATAAAATAAAAGATACATGATTGTTAATAGTAGATAGTATCTATAACACGCGCACCATGCTACGCATTACTTTAACAAATACACAAAAAAAATGTGCGTACTTACGTACAAAGTACACAGGTCAGAAGTGAAACTTCATTGGCAAACTAATTTTTGAATCTCGTTTATATTTATTTATACTAATCTAAAGCTTTAGATTTCCGAGACTTAAAGGGAGGGAAAAGAAAGATATGTTAGGAATTTAATGAATTTATTTGTCATTAAAATATTAAGTATATTAAATTCTTAAATGACGAGTGGCAAATTAAAATGCCACTGGCTACGTGCTTCATGCTTCGTTCACCCTTTCTCACTCTCTCGTAATCGGTCTCAATCGCGCTCTCCCTCTCACTCTCAAAACGTTTCACATTTTAGTGACGCGTCTTCGTGACGCGTTGCATCCGTAAAAATGTTACCCTTATGCGCGCAAAAAGATTTCACTTAAAAAAAAAAATTAAAGTTATATTTACAATTTCTGTAGATTTTCTTCTTTCAGATCTATTCATGTTACGATTTCTATTAATACTATAATATTTGTAATTGGATACATTCCTATAAACTAACCGAAGTGACCGATCACGAAAAATTAGATAATACGAGTTACTTCATGACCAATATCTCATTATATTATGCATTATTTTCATAGTCCAGTCAGAGGACGTGTTTGCAAAATTTAACTTTTGAAAACGGTTTTATAGTTCAGGAACTAATGTATGTTTGTTACTTAATCAAACAAAAACGGTTGAACAGATTTCAATGAAATTTGGCACGCAGATAGTTTATAGACTGGATTAACACATAGGATAGATACTATAAAAAGTAATTGACATATTGTTTTTTTATTTCTCTCTGGACCCCATTCTGCTGAAGTGCTCAAATAATTTTAAGGCTTCAAATAGCTAAATTAACTGAAAAAAATATTGTTTTACTTATATAATACGGAACGCATGTATGAAGTTATACTTCTTTAGCTTATCAAAACAATAAGTCCAATTATCCTTCGTGCCAACAAAATGATGAAGTTAGCCATTACGATAATAATGTGTACATTATATACTATTCATATACCTAATTATACTACATAATACAATATTCACATTTACTGACTTTTTTAAATTGTTTAAATATTATAATTTAACTGTGTATGAATGAACTTTATTTTAGTCTTGACTAAAATTATGTTACTTTATAAACCGTTAAATTTATATTTACACGATAAAAAAGTCAGTATTCTTAATAATCCTTGTTAAGTGAAAAAACGTTTCAAATCCCTTTACGATACTGTCATCGGAAAACGTGACGCTGGAAGTACCAACACACACCACAAATTTTCTTGCTAAGTCTTTCGCAGTTCAGGCTGCAAAGCTATGGAATGAACTACCTGTTTCTGTAAGAGGCGCAATATCGATAAGCATATTTAAAAAATCTGTCAAAGTTTATTATTTGTCACTTTAAAATTATGAATACGTAATTATATCACATTTTGTTAATATCTGGGCGACTTAGTAGTGCTCAGTGTCTTGTAAAAAAAAAACACCTGTCTAGGTAAACTTGAAATTGCAAAACATTATATAAATGCATAGTTTCATCGAAATCGTTGGACCCGTTTCCAAGAAACCAATTTTATATATATATATATATATATACAAGAATTGCTCAATTAATATAATAAGATAAATAATAACAATGTTGTCTATATTTTCATATGTATTGTTTAACTAAAGCATCCATTATTTTATGATTTGTGTGAAATTATATGTCATTATTGTTTTTATTACGTTGTTCTCATTACACCCATACTACCCCTGGTTTTCACTCTGTAACATATCCATCCAAAGGTTCCCGGGTAGAGATTGCTTTCAGCGATAAGGCCGCCCTTTGTACTTATCATATAATTTTAATGTTCGATTGGATTTGTAATTAACGGTATAAAGTAAAGATTAAATAAACTAAAGACTAAATAAACACTTTATTATCATTGACATCTAACCTCATCATATTGCACTTCCTTGACACGATGCTCGCGTTACTCTCAATTTTACGCTCTACTAAACGCTCCAAAAGTAGTATTACTTCAAAAATTAGTACACCCTATGTAACATCATTTACCAGACTTTCCAACACATTCGAATAATAGTTTATGGTCTCCCCACCGAACGGGTGCTTCCGTATCGATCGCAAGTCAGCGCGTGTGGACTCATCAGTGCATCGCCTAAATCCCATGCTTAAAATAAAAATAGTTGCAGGGGCGTAGTGGCCATTGCGGGGGGTTTGGGGCACATGCATAAGTAATGCGCCAGCGAAGGGCGCCCAGCGTCGCACGCGACCCGTCTGCATCGGCAAACAGAGGGTCTACCCCTTGCAAACACCGCAAAGGACCCACATCACTCATTAATCAACGATGACTTGAATGCCTAAGGCACCTCGTAAAATACCTTGAGGCCTAAATTAAGCATAATCAAGACAACTAATATAACATTTTCTATGGATTGATCAAACAATACTAAATACAACGCTGAGAAATAGAGAAAATTCTTTGGAGGTTTCTCTCATCTTGGTGCAGTCCGACCGGTCGAATACCTTCAACCAACAGAAAAACGCTGCCAAGTAACCTAGTGTTGTGTTTATGCGGTGAATAGGGTTTCTAGATCTGCTTGGGTTAAGGGGATTCAAGGCCCGCAACGCGCTAGTGATAACTTGGTGTTACAGGAGTCCATGGGTACGGTAGCCTAAGTGGTAAGCGGTAAGTGGGCCGTATGCTTGTTAGCCACCTTTGTTGTATGTAAAATAAGTAGATCTGACTTGATACCAGGAGAGGATAATATTGGTGGCACTTTGCGTGATATAATTTGTATTGTACACAACTTACACAAGTGAAGTGAATTATTATAAATATCTAACAACTTAAGTTGACACAAAAACTCTCTATACAGTTTTAACAAGAGAGCCAGTATATTGTTAAAGCACTGTTTGAACTCTGAAGATTACAAAAATATTCTATGCAAGTGACATTGCCATAATTGTGCATAAAGACACGTTGCTATTAAGTACTTTATAGCAGCTCTCTGACTTCGCTAAGGATACATTCAATTAAATAATTTTTACACTTAATAAGAAAAATACCATCACCCTAATTACACGGGAAGTGCATCATATTTTGACGGAATACAGTCAGTATGAAAGTTTTAGAAATTTACTTAAGATGACTCGATCCATGGTTGTAGATGTTTGTAATTCAATACTGTCAAACCCTCTCTCTGTTGTCTTAGAGTGCGAAAATATTATCACGGAGAAAAGAGGTAACGAGAACCATATAATATGGAGCACAAGTTGTAAAAGTGTCCAGCTATAAGTAGTAAAGTATAATACAAAAACCCACCAAGGTGGCATTAGCGTATCAAGAGATAATGATACTCTTTCGTAATTTAAAAGTTTTAACTCATGTAAAACTTAAAAAAAAACAATTGAACAATAATGTTAAAAGTTGCCCAAGTGAACAAAATTAAAAAATAATAACTTTTGGTGCTATCTTTAAAATTTACACATTTGCTACTGCAACGCCGCCGTGCCGCCCTTAATTGACGCTTTTCGACGGACACTTTCTCATGCAGTATAGATATGGTACCCCTTACGTGTATTCTCCATGAAAATTATATAGAATTAGCTTTTTTTAACAATGCGACAAAGCCCATTTTGAAGAAAACTGAAATACCTAACTATTTAATTTAATTCTACTATAAACATTTATTTACCTATATAGTAAACTCATAGTTGCCGGCTTCATACATTGGCTCCAAAGAGCCGGGGTTAGAATATGCGAATGTAAATCTAGCGCCCGAAGCCGAGTATAAATCAATCGCTGTTGTAAGCGTTGATATCCGGGAAGTTCAAGATCATATGCTGCTCAGCCCAAGATTGTTCAAAAACACAACGTATTTATCACCCGTATTTATTTATATTTTTACCCAACTGCAAAAAAGGTGGGTAATGTTTTTCGAGCGTATGTATGTATATATATATATTACTTTGGCACGCTCTGTAGCCTAAGCGGGATGATGGATTTTAGCATACGAGGTGTCATTAGATTTGTCTTAATTGTGGGAGTGACATAGGCTATATAATATTTAAGTAAGACGTCTGAGAATCAAATAAAAAGCAAAAATAGAAAGCAAGTGTTTTTGTTGCAGTCGAGTTTTGTGCTTCCTTTTTAATAATTTAGCTTGTTTAATAATTAATATACCAACGTTTTTTTATTTACGAGTCTGTTTATTGAAAATGCGTTACACGACTTCTATTTCTATACACTGAAAGTTATTGCCACGTACTTATCACCTTGATATTATAAGAAACCACTATACGGATGATTATTATAAACTTTATTCAAAATATCTATTTTGATTAAATAATCAAGTTAGTATGTTACAAAAGAGGGGGTTTTTATTTTCAGGTGAATGTCAGATTGTTCAAATGAAATGATACTCACTACAAACTAACAAGTACTAGAGTTATTGGCGAGATCTTGAGGTGGCATGATGTGGTTTTTATTTTTAATTCATCAACTTTGATTTATTAACCCTATATTATTTAATATTGGTGGTATTTTAAGTGTTATTGTTTGGTTGTTGTGCATAAGTGAAGTGGATTATAAATATAAACTGAAAACATGCATTTTTGGATGTCACAAAAACTCCCTAGATAGTTAGACATTGGGCAAGTGTTTTTTGCGGCACCAAAATAAGAAGAAGAAGAATTTAACACTATCAAATGAGTAATCATTGGTTTATCGGAACCTTCTCTAAAGATTTGAATTAAATTTTGCATTCAGATAATGTTTTCTTTCCAATTTTTTTGTAAATAGGTGTTTTTTTTTCTCAACGCGCCGAACAAAGCAAACCCGAATTATAATTAATATTTTATGAGAAAAATGTTCCAATATTACAATACAATCCTTACCTTAATATTTTTTTTTACATTTTTCATTATCCCTTGCGTATAAATTCCGGAAAATATTGTGGTTTGATTAATAACGGAAATTTTAGTTGGTCTTGTTAAAGTTTTAATAGACAGGTGTGAATCGATTAGTGCAGTGTTCGCTGTAGTCAATACTTCATAATGGCTGTGTCGCTCGATGTTTGGACAAGTGGCCCGTTCGGCCTTCATCAACACGCCCATATAATAAAACTTTAACAATGTTTTCATAATCGACTACAACAGAACAGTTGAAATCGTCCAATACTAGTCGCCGCGCGCCGCGCACAGTGGGCTGAAATCGGAGCCTCCCTTTCATAGGATTTTAGAAAAATTAAATATGTTATTTCATAGTTTTAAGTATACAGTTATGTCAAAACAGTCATATCATTGTATAATTTAGCAATTTCTAGCTTCTACACTATATAATATGGACTTGTAAATTTCAAATGTATGAAAATGGATTTTCTTTTCGTTATAACTTTTTTGTGTTATGAGTTGTAAAGCTGAAACTTATACATATCGTTACTGGGGTAGCAATGAACCCTTACGACATTTCACCTTGACCCCGGGCGTCCCCGTTCAACAGATATTTGTTGATTAAAATTTCATACTTTGATGACATTGTATTGAGGTGAAATCATCAATCTGTAGGTTTATTTTCGACCTGAATGCTACAGGTATCGATTAATAAAGGTACCCCTGATTTACCCTTACAGCTTCGTTTTCATTATCTTTCAAAAATACGATTCAGAATTCGTTTTAAAAATTCAATATACCTATTTTTCTTTATTAAAAGTTGTACATTACCTATAAATTTGGGCTATCTACTTAAATTAACACCAATTATCATTAATAAATTACCAATTTAGCAATTTCAGTTATGTTATGACGAAAAGAAAATCCATTTTCATACATTTGAAATTTACAAGTCCATATTATATGATGTAGAAATTAAAAATAAAGCTAGAAATTGCTATATTATACAATGATATGACTGTTTTGACAAAACTGTATACTTAAAACTATGAAATAACATATTTAATTTTTCTAAAATCCTATGAAAGGAAGGCTCCGATTTCAGTCCAATGTGCGCCGCCGCGACGTATTTAGAAACTGGGCTACACACTATTCGTTCTTGCGGTTGTTAGTGCATTTATGATTGTAAACAAAGTGTCTCGAGCTGCTTGTGTATTGAAGCGAAATATACTGTCTTTTATAAAACGGAACACCTAAATAAACACTCGGTAATGCGTCACAATCGACATATATACTGCATATAATACACATACATAAAAGGACACAAATGAAATAACAAGGAATAACATATTTTTAATTCACATTGTCATATTTAATACTGAAAGACTTACGTTTCATATATATTCAATCTACATTCATACTTTTAAAGTGTATTTAGAAAAAAAAAATATGCTTTAAATAGATTGCTAAATCTAATCCAGTCTCTGGAAATTTGAAAGACTTTGATGCACCAGGGTATCGTTTGTAGGCTAACAATATGTAAGTTATTATAAAGACAACGATTCCCAAAATTGGCAAGTTTATGCCTAGAAGGCCTTCACCGATTTTATAATACTAGCGATCGCCCTAAGGTCAAAATTCGACCAGCGACTTTTTGACCATAGACTATTTTCTGTTTGACATTTGCAGTATTCATGAACCTAAACAATGACTATTATCTACATCACTTGCTGTCATTTTTCGTTGATTGACAATGTCAATATTTTGGGGGGTCTAAGTTCAATGGCACTGGTGCGGTTAGGATTCGCAGTATTAATTTATTTTATTTAATACATTAGCAACATATATTATAGATAAATTTTAGCTTTCTGCACTCGTTCTCCATATAAACCGTAACCATGCTGAATCTCACAGTCTTCCTTCCGTGCACGCAATACGCTTAAAAGGTACCGGAAGCTTTTACTTCACGTATTAATGTATAGATTTCCCGGGATTTGTTTCAGAAGATTATCTTATAGTTCACCAAGCAAGATTACGTTAATTAGTGTCACTCATGAAATAATAAAGATTTCGAAAATGAATTTTGTAACACAAATTAAATTAGGTACCGGAGACGAAATGCAAGAATTAGAACACGAAAAGATGACGGCTACATGAAACGAGGTAATATGTAAGTACGTCTTCTTTAGTAGTGTAGTCTACGTCTATACTGCCAGTATCGGATATAGAAGTGCATGCAAATAAATTTATAACATGAAGTCAACTTCTCACTTTATGGACTACCCAGCCACTTAGACTTACCTACATACAATTACCAAGTGCTTAATTTTGATAAGATGATGGTTAACTTCGTTAAATGCCAATGCACAAGCTTTTACTTTTTTCAAACAGTCACTTAATGATGATCTACAAGGAGTTTTTGACGGGATCTTGAAGTGACATGTTGTGGTTTTTATTTTTAATTCATTTACTTAGGTTTTTAAACCCTATATTATATAATATTGTTGACGTTTTGCGTGATATAGTTTGGTTTTTGTGCATAAGTGAGGTGGATTAAGCTGAAATCATTCATTCCGAGATCCCACAAAAACTTCCTAGAAAGTTCTAAGGGAGCCACCATCTTGTTAGGATACTGAATCGTCATAACACTTGACAATATAATTCACTCGATAATGGCAGTAATGGTCTTCATTAAAGAGGACCGGTTGCCAAGTTAGGAAGAAGAAGAAGATGATCTACAATCAGAGGTTCCCAAACCTTTTTTTCTCATTGACCCCTTTTAAAATTTTACTGGTTCCGGTGGACCTCCTGCAGGTTCATACTACCTTATTCTCAAAACTCGATAAAAAATTTGAAGATTAGATCTCACAGTTTTTGAATAAAAAAGTGAGAAGTGATTGGTTAATTCCCCCGTCCCCAGATACAATTAAAAATCGATTGTGGCTCAATTTTGCGATTCAAGAGATCAATTGATTGTGCTGTGAGTGGATGTCAAAAAAGTACAGTTAAATGGAATCACTTTTTTGATTGACTAACTTTGCTTTTCTGATATCCACTCAAAGCACAATCAATCAATTGATTGATCAATGATATGAAAATAGACCAACTTTCATGGACCACCGCTTACTAATTGTGCACCCCCATTTCTTTGTCACGCCAACGTACACCCCTATCGAGTCTCTCGTAGACTCCTGGGGGTCCACCTGGACCAATTTGAGAGTAACTGACTAATAGTTATATTGACGATGTTCTAACATTAAAACTAATAATTTTTCATTTGTTGTTCTTTTGTGTGTGCAATTATGTACGTGTTCTAATAAATGTTTTCTTTTATAAAAATCACTAACTTATTCAGTTTCATAAGATTCACGTCTGATCAATTCCTTTCAATTCAACTCGATCGAGGAACTTGCTTATTTATTTTGGCACGAGCCATGATGCGCGGGCGCCGAAGACAGACACGCAGTTAAGCTTCCATCAAACACACCGAATCGATTTCCATAAAAAAAATATATATTATTCACGAAGAAAGTTACTTATCCAGTTGAATATATCTATCAGTACGTACTTGATTTATGTTATGTTTGTATGTATTCTATTAGTACAAACACCGTTTGTTATTAGTAGTGATGGGTTGAATAATTTGTCTGCTTCCTTTTTTTACATGAGTGATCGCACAGGTACAGAATGAGGGCATACTGTTGTTAGGCCAGCTGAGTTGCGAACGCTGCGTCTCTTTTCAAAGGAAATTGCGACCCTCAAAATAACGGCACATGCATAGAAGGGACGGGACAGCCCCAAAAATGAACTAGTTTAACGGTCAAACCTTTCATTCAATGAATTGTGGGATTGAATTAGTCATTGCTAACATAACTAGTTATATTCCAGATTGAATGAAACACTACATCATTGTACATTGTGCATACCTAAATATATTTATGTAACTGATAAAATTAATCAACAACTTTATTTTTAATCACACATTTTTATAATAAAATACATTTTTTTAAGCGATTGGTTACCAAACTGTTTTACTGTCGACCTAAAGTTTGTAGAATTTATTTTAGTGAGGACTATTATCATTTTAAACTCCACAATACTTCAAACACTTTATTACTACTATGAAAATACAAATCAACCATATAACGCAACATACACGAAATAATTATCTTTTCTGAGAGTGTTACCAGCTAACACATTGTGTTGCCGCACCGAATTTTCATTATCCTTAACGTATAGTAGGGTAAAACTATATTGAATAATCCTAAAAGAGATATGTAAGTACAATCAAAACTATATCAAGACTTTTGACGTTCCTAACGTTTTTTTTGGTCACAATCTTACCTAAAGTTAAGTGAAGATGTAGCATGCCAAGCCAAATAAAGGAGCTGGATTTTAAGTACCACTACCAGAATTCATAGATTTATAACAAAATTCAACTTTAAGTTAAATTACCGAGGCGAGGGTTAGAAGATAAACATTATTCACCGAAAAGTCGTCTGATTGTAGAAAGTAAAACCACGGTGTTCGAGCGAGCTGCCACTGCATAATCATCGCGTCAAAACTGCTACAATTGTGGCGACGTTCTCGGAGAATATATTTCACTCTATTATTAAATGAACCCAAGACATCCCCTGAACGGTTGATTCTGGATGGAAAGCAGGAAAACTGATCCAGATACTTTTTAGTATTACTATCATCTTATTTGACAAAAATAAATTTTTCGGCCTCCCACCACCGTTACATCAAACTTAATTTTAACATCGTTCTAATATTTTTCCGCTGTATTACAATTTATATTATTGAATTTTTTACTATATAATCCTGTAAATTGAATCATTAAAAAAAATGAAAATTTTGTTATGAATCACGTTTTAGATATAGATTTTTTTCATACCTCTATAAATATGACATGCATGACTGTTGCAATAATATCTTCATTCAAAATATTCTTATAAACAGTTGAACACTGCATTCTTGTCTTATGCATCACAGCAACAGTTTGTATTATTGCTAGCCATACCTAATTTATACTGTTACTAACATTCAGCGAAAACTAAATGTTCTCGCGGAGGATTATTTTGGTATATATCGGTCCGTGCAGAAGGGCTGATAAATAAACAACAAAATACCGCAACCGTTAAATCGTGCACAGAACACTGAATATAGACTTAACGAGAACAGGCGTATTGGTAATGTCTGTAAGAAAACACATTCCTTTATATATGTATAAAATCCAAACGTTTGAGGCCTGTAACAAAGGTCTTTGTTATATATTTTTTAATTCTTTATAGGGTTAGCGTTTGGCCACAATTTCTAATGTGGCCAAACAAAGGGAATCGAACTCACGTCCATCAAAGCGATATCCCTACACGTTACTACAGCCATCATTGCTTTTAATATTACAAAAATTTGAAAAATTCAAATCAATCCAAATATCTATATATCAATACGTGAAGCAAAAGCTTTAGGTGCCTTTTAAGTGTATTGCGTGCACGGAAAACTGAGATTTGGCAAGGTTAAAGTTTATATGGAGAAGGAGTTCAGAAAGCTAAAATTTATCTATAATATTTGTTACTAATATATTAAATTTAATTAATTGATACTGCGAATCCTACCCTGACAAATGCCATTGAAATTAGACCACCCAAAATATTGACCTTGTTACTCAACGAAAAGTGACAGAAATTGATGTAGATATTTACTCATTGTTTATGAATACTGTAAATGTCAAACAGAAAATAGTCTATGATCAAAAAGGCGCCGGTAGCTTAGGGCGATCGCTAGTATATTTAATCACAAAATATCATCGCAGTAAACTAGTTAGCGAGGTAATTATAGATTACAGATGATGTGTTCAGATTTTTTATAACATCACCAAACCAGAATTACGGTTTATCTATAAACCAAACGTTGGCGATCAAGCAATTAAAATATTGCTCGTTTATACATATGCCTAGTTAAATGACTTTACTAATTTTGACTTTAACACCAGACCGAAGTGCACATAGGAATGGTTAACTCCATGGTACTAACAACTTACATTCATTAGAAAAATATCAGAATCGTATTTTTAGCATTAAGGTATTATGTAGTTTAGTAGAAAAAAAAAATACTTCATCTTGAATTTATTCCTTCCTTTTTATACGTTTAGCACTTAAATATAGCAAATAAAGTTATTATAAGTTTTATTAAGATTGCTACAATGCAAACGCCCGAATAATTAATATATTTAGGATATATGAAAGAAAGACTTTTGCCTATTTAATACTAATAATTGCCTATTTAATAGACTGCTACGAATACATTAGATATTGTTAAAACAATACACGAGAAATAAAATTAATCAAGATATTTAATAAAGAATGTTAAGGTTATGAGATTTCTGACCTAGATATGGATATCTAAAGAGGATTTACTCATTTTCGATTGTGGATACAGATATGGCATTAATTGAGATATCCGATAGTTTCGGATAATTTCAATTACCAATATTAAATTTTTGTACTTAGTAGTTGTTGTTCGTCTGCGTATAGATATACACAGAGTGATTTTGGAGCACGACAAACCAAAAAAAATCGCCGTTTTTGCGTGATTGAGTAACAAACATAGAAACTTTCCATTTATTATATTTGTAGGATAACACTGGTTAAACTATGACTTTTACCGGGATAAAAAGTACCCTATGTGTTATTCCAGGTCATAGACAATCTGTGTGCCAAATTTCATTGAGATCTGTTCAGCCTTTTTAGTGTGGTTGAGTAACAAACATCCAAACATACACACTTTCAAATTTATTATATTAGTAGGATAGGTTATCTCCAAAATAAGTTCCAATTAGATGTTAAAACGAGGTACCCACCCATATAATGATCTGTGGGTAGGTACAACTTATTATTTTTGTAGTCAGTAAATCGAATTATTACAAATGAAGTTAGTGAAGAACGTTTATGTTTTTAGAAGATAGAAAATCTAATACGAATAGATTTCAAAACTTCTAGTAAAATAAAATAACAGTGACGTCATTTGTTTCAAACTTTTTATTCTTCAAATTTATTATTGTAATATTAAACTCTCAAACGTCATGAATTTTATTTTATAATTAGGTACATTATATGACCTCGATGTGTTTTCGAAGCAATGATGACTCAGTAGTATTGTACTAAGTCGCCGCGTCATAGGTCATGAAGTCGAATCTTACAATTCTGCTGTCGATGAAGAAAAACATCGTAATACTATATGTAGATATAAGGCCGGATTGTTTTTTTTTTTGTTTTGTTTGTTTGAACGTGGTAATCTCTGGAGCCAACAGTCATATTTAAAAATATCTTTTTGCGTTTATTAGCCTATTTTTTTGTTATAAGCTATGTAACTTTATTCTAAAAAAGTCAAACAATCTGGCAAGCTGTAGACAAGTACATAAAGTGAGAACGAAGTTAGGCAAACCGGCACGCGGGTACCTTTGCTGGTAGAGAATTAATCCAATATAT
Organism: Saturnia japonica; assembly: GCA_033032175.1. Taxonomy (NCBI): domain Eukaryota; kingdom Metazoa; phylum Arthropoda; class Insecta; order Lepidoptera; family Saturniidae; genus Saturnia; species Saturnia japonica. The sequence continues at coordinate 15,357,109 of CM065311.1, read as the reverse complement.
TAAACACGGCTGAAACCGTAGGACACAGTTAGTGACGTCATAAATAATTTTTAGGCATTTTCAAGTGCTCGCCCTGAAACCTAAAATCTGTACCCATGAATCACCAATCGGTGTGTTCTAAAAACAAGTTTTAAAAGTCAGTACCTACCTACTTTACCCTATTCTATGTTTTTATTATCAGGCTGTCTTGTCCGTATGTTCGATACAAACTTTCCAATAGATTTTAAAGCAACTTCCTGATAGGTTAATTGAAATATTAATAGATGCCCCAGTTAAAATTTCATCAAGATGATTAAAATCAATTTAAAAAATACACAGGCAGAAGACTAAAAGGTTGAAAGTAATTTAATATGGGCTAGAAAGTATAAAAAAAAGTAAATATAAATTACTGAAAAACGTGGTGGGCTTGCTATAGATAATTAATAAATAGTAAAGAAGGTAGGGGGAGTACTGTCGTTAAAATAACTAAAGAGTTTATTGTAAATGTTAGTGAAATAGTGACTTAGGTGAAATGAACTATTGCATTTACCCCATGTTTCCCGCTTTTTATACATATTACTAATAATAATAATATACTTTAATAATTGAAAGTTTCTATAAGCGCGTGAAGAAAAAATGATGAGAGTAATTTTTTTGCGATGTAAAAGCGCTTTGTAACAAGTTTTCTACACCATGAAGTTGATTATTTATTTAATTTAAGGACTTGTGTCAAACTCATCGTATGAAGTTGCTTGCTAAACATCTCGTTTTACTCCGTTGTAGATTATCACACTCGATGTTATGTGACGTTATTTTAACACGAAAATGTTTCTATTAACTGAACACGCGAACATATTGTACAAGCATCATTTTTTTATGAGTTTAGTTCCTTTTAAAGACGTAACTTAAAAGAAAAAACGTTTTAATTTAAATATGCAGACTTGTACCATTTTCAATCAATTTTCATAATCACGGATATCGCAAAAATGTTTACCTTAAGGAAACCCTTCAAACAATAAAGCAGGTTATCTGTAGTTTAATAGAAGGAATGAATGGTGTATAGTTGTATGCAGTAGGGTAAGTATTATTATCGTCATTAACATTATTTTTCATTTTATTATTTAACGCCAGTCTATAAAACGATAAAAAAATGAACTAAAACATTAAAAAGGTGTAATTAACGTAAATAGCAGCCAGAAAACCGTATTGCTCAACCGTGTGACATATGGCGAGGCCGGTATACCTCGGCCAGGTGGTCGTCATGCGCGCCCGCACCTATTGTGTTGTGTCCGTCCCCCACTGCACCCGGCTATCGAACAATACGAACACCTTCATGAACATGGCTGCGCGAATACGTATCTATTCATTGATATACCGGTTCAATCAAACCAGAAACCTCAGCTGTTTTGGTTGCAGAATTTTTGGCAAAAATAATAAATTTAATAAAATATTTAAACTCGGTCAAAATTGAAACACCGACTTAAGTATTTACCTCTTTATATAATATATATTGTTAGAAGATAACGACGCTAAAGATAAACATTACATATACATAATCAACGTTTAAAAGTAAAACCGTAATTATTTTCGATCAGCTGTTTCGGTTGCGGAATTTAGCAAAAAGTTGGCAAAAAAAATTAGCAAAAAATTAACTTTAACACCAGTATAAAAATAATATTCTGTGATAAAACACTGTCAAAATTTAAACACAAATTCTAGTAGTTCCCTTTTTATTAGATTAGTATAATGTTAGAAGAAAACAAACCGAAATTTAGACACTGCATAAAGTTAATCAATGTATATAATAATTATGGCCGTATTTATTTTTCAGTGGTAATTAATGGATGAGATATAATTCATATTTAGACAATAATATAGAAAATTCCTTTGCACAAAAAAATTGCCTTAATTTGCGTTAAAACATTACTTTTAATAAAAAGTTATGAAAGCTAATATTACGGTAAAATCTGAATTCATCTAAAATCTAGATAAATTATAATATCTATTTATTGATACGCACTTTTGTGCGCGTAAAGTTAACACTATAAAGTGGAATGAAAATTGCACCAAGAGCTCATACCTAATACACAAAAAAATCGTTCTTTAAATTGTCCAATGTATAATTTTTTTTAAATACCTTTCATACATTTATAAAATGCAACATCTTTCTGTCCTAATTCCTGTCTTTTCATATATAAAATTAGTTCAACAGGACGGATTTATATAAGATTTTCACGATTATGTAGGATATTTATTCGTCGTTAATTATGAATTATTCTTCTAGGCGAAAGGCGAGTGCCTTTTGTTTTAACAAGTCATCAAATAGGGATGGAGTTTTCTAAAAGCCGAATCAACTATGGTTATTATACGATTTAAAAGTTAAAAGACTCGAAATATTTTAGGAGTGTATTTCGGTATCCGCAAGAAATTGAAATAGTTTTTATTAATATTCTACGTTGATAAATATATAGACATTTCAATCATGGTTGATATTCAGATATAGCAGGCACATATGATCATACAACCGAAGACGATCCGAAGATCAGAATTCTTTTAACTTTTAAATTCATCGTATGATACGATTTTCACAAAAGAACTTTACGATGTACACAATACGAGTAACGTTATTTTTAACGCACATAAGTAATTATATATTAGAAGCAGTATGGTTAGAGCATTGTTGCTGCGAGCGGAAGTGTAACTTTATGCATTGTCATTCTTATATAAGCTGTTGTACCCATGTATTTTTATTATAAGAGTAGTGTGGAGTATTTTGAAAATAAAAACATTTAGAAAATAGTGGCTAAGGAAATTACCATTTCATATAATAAAAATGCGTGAAAATTTTAACTACGACACCGATTAACATGTCGTTTTATTTAGAAACTTAGAATTAGAAATAAAAAAAACATATACATATTTGATATAAATACAGCACATTAAAAAACTAACAGTGGCCCGCGGCTCCAACCGCAATTATTTTCGTCTCGTAGTTTTATTTTTACTTATGTTAATGTTGATTTCTTAATTTGATAATCAACCAATTAATAAGTAATATATATTAAATAATTGATTTATGCATATTAATTAAGGAATGATATACGTTTCCGTGTATAACATTTTATTAAAATATTTTGAGAATGAATAAAAATGATTTATTTTATTTTTTATGATTTCTAAAAGTATTGCGAGTAAATCAATTAAAATATTTATTAGAATCTTCTAAATAATACAACCATATCAACCTTATAATATAAACTAATATACTAATATTATAAAGCTCAATAGACTTTTTAGTTTTTGTTTGTTTGAATGCGCAAATCTCTGGATCTACAAGTCATATTTGATAAATTATTTTTGCATTTTATAGATTGTCTATTGACTTCATGCTACGACCTAAGGATCGGAAAACGGAACATGAACGTCAACAAATCTGGGAAGCTGTAGGCAATTACGTGAACTGAGAACAACGATAGTTTACACGGCTAGTAAAATATTCGTTATGGATTGTATTACTTTTATTTGAATTACCAAATTATCAGTCAGACTACTTTGCCGTCTTTGATTTTACACGACTAATACGAATCATATGCAACAATGCTATGAAACTTGAAATCCATGCAAGGGTTGTGTCGGTGCGTGTCACTAGTGCCCAATCAATTAACGAGGTTTGTACACCGAGCACTTCCGTTTCCGAGCGTTTAGAGACTTCCGTCGCGTCGCGTCGTGGGGCGGTCGGTACCCCGCGCTCACTGTACACCCGACCGCGTCCGGAAAGATTTTACCCAAACTTCCGTGCGTATTCCAACCTTATAACTTACAAAGTAAAGTTACGTATGCATTGTTATCTTTATTTAGTTTTAATATTCTTTATAATAATCTATGCAGTGTTAACTACAATATAATTTTTGATATTATATTTCCGTTATTATAATATTAATTATTCCACTAGGGTCGCTACTAATAGATACATATACAAGAGAAATGTAATGTTTTTGTTAAGTGTTTATTTTTAAAATATATTAAAACTCCAGAACAGTTAATTTAAATTACAATACTCTAGATTGGTCACAATTTTCACAAATTGCTTCATTGCAAAAACCGCAAACTATACTTCACAAATCATATTAATTTCCGTATAAAGCCCACTTATAGATAAAATACTGAATATTATATTATGTTATCAGTGGACATTCATTATCGTTTCGGTATCGCCAGCTAATCAAATTTTATAAATAAATACGTCCCACTTAATATATTTTTAATTAACTTCATTATTTAAGCATGAATTATAAGAACGAATTCAGAAGTTTTACCATTAGATCTTTCAAGTTGAGTTGCAAAGTGTCTGCCACGGAGTGTGAGTTTTATACTAAGGTTACGGATCAAGGGACCCTAATAAATATTAGTTATTTACTTACTAACTGAGCCCTAGGCTCCTTGTATTACAGAATACCATCCATTGCGCACACGCACGAATTGTGAAAATTGATTTTTTTATAAGTACCATATACACTTCTATATGTATTTACTAAAAAGCTGTTGTTTTCACATTACAAACAGACACTTCAATTTTATTTATTTCTATAGATGTGTATAGATATATTCTTTGTGAACGAAAATTAAAATCAATATATCATTTATCTAAAACCACTATGTATTCACTATGTTTATATATAATATATTTATTTTAAGTTATACTTTTTTATGCGCGTTCCAACACCATGGAGTTGCTTACTAAGCCTCTTGTTTGTGTGGTGAAGATAATTACACTCGGATGTTACGCGTCACATAATATCGGGTAGGTACATAGACTTACTATGATCGAGTATGACTATTCAAAATAGTATCTCCTAAAGCGCGAACATCGGAATATTATAGCCTATACGCAAACACTTTTTTCTTTATTATTTTCATTGAAATAATATTAAAGTTATTAATTTGATTTTAAGTAAACATACATACCATCGAGCCTGTACCCCCAAGAGTTAGGCAGAGGTATACAAATGTACACCCACAGTTCGCCATGTATGTTTTTAGGTCTCATGTAATAGGGGCGAGCCTATTGCCATTAATCGGGCACAAAGCCAAACTCCGAGCTGTTTCTGAGAATTTCATGAAAAAACCCAATAACACTTCGCTCGACTGGGTATCGTACCCAGGGCGTCGATCATAGCAGTCGCGCTTACGACCACTAGGCTAATGAGGTAGTTAAACAATTTCCATGTATTATGATTGTACAATATCCCAAATAGCGTTAATATTAAACAGAATTTAAGTTACTTTAACCGTTGTAGCTACAGTGTCTCTTTCTTATGAGAACATCCTCATCATTTTGAGACATTTCATAAAGGAATATTCCTTAACGCATTTAACACATTTCATCGTTAATCTAACTAATAATAACTAAATATTTTTAAGTAGTACTTTCTTTTAACTCCATATATTATTAAGACAAACCATGGAGTTTCGCTACAGACAATAACTTAAACCTTAGCACAGTGATGTATTTCTAAATCAGAGCGTTTTTTGTAACTTTATAAATTTATCCTTTTTAAGGAACAAAAAAATCATGCATTTAAGTTACATTATAAAATTTGTTCGACATTAGTAAAAAAGTTATCAATATATCTATCTTATAAACTTCATAATGACCATGCATCATTAAATATTATGATAAGATAAACCCGCAATAGACGATTCACGGAAAACAAAAATATAAGTACCTCCTATCAATATCATATATTTTTTCACACGTGTACGGATGAGATATAGAGCAGCAAACTCACACAAAGACACTAACCCCCACAGAGCCATTGTATCACACGCGAAGCGATCTCTCAATTTTTTTTGCCCCTCGAAGATGACACGTTGTCGTTCTCAAAAAAAAAAAACGACGAACAAAAAAGAATCATGTGTAGCGTATACAAAAAAAGTCTTCAACAAACAGCTGAGCGCTGATAAGGTTCGTTCACATGTTCAAGATTTTGTACGTAACCCTTCCTAATGAAAATAAAGGTGTAGTTAATTTACCGCGGCCGTTAAATTACATTCATAGACATGATTTTTACTCGTGGCATTATTGAAAAATTCGAAATAATTTAACAAGTCGGGTACAAAGGAAATAATTACGTTTTAAATAACAATGGAATGTACTTAACTATGCTGACACATGTAGACCATAACAGGCGTCGCTAACGTTATTGTGTTCGATGTAGGTAGTCTGTTATAATTTGTGTTCGAGACGCAATCATGGATAATAAAAGGTATCCGAAATATCAGAACAACTCACTGAAGTAAAACGGAGATAATCTACTTTTTTTTTAAATACCTGTGACCCACGTTTTCACATAGTTATTCTTTCTGTGTACTTGTTTACAGTTTTCCTGATTTCTTTACGTTCATGGTTACCGCTTCGGTCTTAAGCATTGTAACGCGAAATTATATCATCTACAACCTTCCTCAATAAATAAGCTATGAAAACCCAAAAGAATCTTTCAGATTTCATTGGTAATTCCAGAAATTACCGCTTTCAAACAAACAAACAAAAAATAATTTCTTAAGTTTTATAATAAGTATATATAATATTAATATAGCTGTAATCGAATATTATTCTGGCTCAATATGTCAATGAATCTTCGCTCATTTTAAAATTACTAATTATTATATAGTCAGAAAAGGCGTGGGTTCAAATCCTACCGCTGCGACCATGTCATGGTGTTAATGATACGATGATCAGACAACAACTGCTTTATTTCTGACCACCTTCATGATAATACAACATCTATTACATAACCTAAAACGTACACAAGCGTACAAGACACAATTTCTAACAAATTGTAGTACAATTGCACAAATTTTGTTATTGGGGTTATAAGTATTTTTAACTGTTATAACTTCTTTGTTTATGAACCGATTTAGATGATTCTTTTTTCCTTGGAAAGGGGATACCTCAAGGGGGGTGGTCCCATTTTAATTTCATTCGTATTGGACCTTCAACTCGAAGACACTCCAGGGAACTTCTCAAAATCTTAAAGTTGGTTTTTTCTTGTTAAAAATTGTCCTGTTGTATTTTATATTATACTGTAATTATTTAAATCTGTAAACTTGTTTCTTAGTATGAGAAACTTTTCTCGGTTGATTTTAGTAGTGAACCTTCCTATCAAGAAAAATAATTTTAAACAGTTTAAAACTTGCTTGAGAGATTTAAATGATAAAACAATGAGTTATTAAGTGAAGGTGTGAGAAACAAGATATTGCAAACAATTTGTTGGAAATGTTGAAATCCATCATGTATGCATATTTGAGGATGAAGATCTTTTTATTGAACCTTTGACCACAATAATATAAGATGTTAAGTGTCGAGACGGCTGATAATCAAATTCAAAAGTTACTTATTTATTATAAAAGTAAAGCTAACTACTAAACTAGGGTAACCTACATTTTGACAGCTAGATCCTTCCGAAATTCTTCTTTTCCGTCTTTTTTAATGTCACGTGGATAGAATATTTGTCTATAGAATAGTCTGTCTATATAATCTATACAATTAATAAAATTGAAGTGTCTGTTTGTAATGTCAAAATAACAGTTTTTTTTACTAATATGAAAGTATTAACGATACCAATAACAAAAAGCCCATTTTTTAAATTTTTATCTATCTGTCTGTTTGTTCCTGGTAATCTCTGAAACGGTTGTACCGATTTTGACGGGACTTTCACTGATAGATAAGCTGTTGATATAGAAAGTAACTTAGGCTACTTTTATTATAGAATAAGAATTAGGGTTTCGCACAAATAAAAAAAAACTGGTCATGGTGAATCAATTCGGGCACCTAAATGGCTTATGCTGAGTAAATCATAATAAATATAGCAAATTAATGTACTATATAATCATAGGCATCAAAAAGACCTACAAAAAAGTTCGGGAGAGCATACATCTATCTTCTAAGAAACACCCACAATAAGCATTTTTGTCTTTAAAATAGCCGGGAGCGAGGGAGCAAGATTCGCGCGGGCATTCTGTAGTCCACGTGAGCGAAGCTACGGGCACAGCTAGTATTCCATAGAATTCAAGAAACGCTTTAACAAGATAGACAATGACTCTCTTAATAAAACAGCCCCGGGAGTTTTTCCTGCATCTTAAAATTCATGCTTAAATGGTTATTACTTTTAATTCGCTTCACTTTGCACAATAAACAAATTATATCACGCAAAATACCATCAAAGTTACATAATGTAGGGAATATATAACATAAGTTTATGAATTACAATGAAAATCACAAGACGACAGACAGATCAAGTTATAAACAAAAAAACTCTTCCGAAATTAAATTCAAATTAAACTCGAATTAAACCGTGTTTAATTTGTGATCATAGTTGATTGCATGCTTGTGTGATATGTACAGTGTGTTTTTGCATAATTGCATGTTTACTGGCACCTATAGGTATTCTATTCAGTATTTTGGTGTTTGGAATGTGTTTATGTGTGTTTGCTGGTAAGAATTATTTTATTGAAAAATTTGTGTTGGTATAAGTTATGTAGCAATTAAAAATAAATCTACGCTTTGTTTTTTTTTTTTGTGGGATCATGAAGTTACTTGTTATGGTTTTTATTTTTAATTCATTTACTTAGGTTTTTGACCCTATATTATGTAATATTGGTGGCGTTTTGCGTGATATAGTTTGGTTTTTGTGCTTAGGTGAAGTGGATTATAAATACAAACTAAAAGCATGCATTCTGGGATCCCACAAAAACTCCCAAGAAAGTTCTAACAAGGGAGCCACCATCTTGTTAGGATACTGATCGTCATAACACATGACACTATATTAACTTGACAATGGCAGAAATGATCTTCATTAAAGAGGATTAGTTGCAAAGTTAGGAAGAAGAAGAAGAAGAAATCTACGCTTGCGTTGGATTTGATTTTACACTTAGTATTTCTAAGAACTGTATAGTGCCGCTTAGCCAGTTCATTCCTATGATTAATGAAAATACAAAGGGTTTTTATTTCAGGGAATATTAAATTTAAATTACTCGTTTAGCGATAATAACCACGTAAGAGAGAAACAGAGACTAGCTATGAAATACATATTTTCAAAATATATGAGCACCAAAACCACTTGTATACAGTGCATGTTTCAAGACAAGTCACTCACCTGGCGCCAGATTCCCTCTAGGTTTTGCCCCAAGTATTGCAAGGTTGACGTTCGCTTTCCTTCCATCTATGATTGGGTTTGGATCCTTACACGCCCTCTCTGCTGCCGCCCGGTCACCCATTATCACCTGCACATCAAATGCATTAATTATAATAACAAGTATTATGATTGTTTTACGTATCAGAAGAACAATTAATTCATTGCTTCACTAGACTCGTACTTCCTTATTGAAAAAGGGGTCATCCGGTAATCAGTCGCTACGTACCCAACCTAAAAGATTCTCCGTGTTATGATAATTTCGTTTAATATGATATAATCACCCGCGTAATTTAAAAATGTTGTGTGCATCATTGAAATTTGTTTCCAAATTCAGACTTTATTTAGATAATATATTATCTAACTAGTTATGCCCCACGGTTTCACCCGTGTTAATTTTATACAATAAACACCGCAACGACAACGCACGTGTGTAGTCTATCATAATTATTGTACTTGTCGCAAGTACAAATAATTTGAGTTTTTTATTATCTCCTAAACTATGTGTCAAAATAACATACTATAATGAGCAAAACTTAACTTTATAAAATCTTCTTCATGACGAAGAAACTTTTATTCGTAAGAATTAATATGCCATGCCTAAAAATAATGTTCATAATTAAAATTTTAAATTTTAAAAATTGTTTGATACAAAATGTCTTTTTGAGGCTTATGTATAGGAGATAGTCATATATTAAGGATCAGTATTTTTGTAGCAAATTATATTTACGTATCATTAACCATTACGACAGCGCAAGCGGTTAAAGCAGCTCGGAAGGGCTTCCACCTCCGACTTAACAAAAATCAATATTTAAGGATTGCTGAGAGTTGTAGCCTAATGTTAGATAACCTATACTATTTAACGTGAGTCTAGCTATCATACACAAAAAGATTTTTTAGAATCCGGCTGGCCAGTTTCAGAGATTAGCGTGTTTAAACAAAAAACAAAAAAACTCTTCCGCTTTATTATATTAGTATAGAAAAATACACCGACTGATTTTGGAACACGACATACAAAACATAAATTATACATGTGTTTATCTCTATTTGTATTGTGGTCGCGATCCCTATCACCCCGTTATATTTTTTTTTCTTTAACGCAAATCTGCGGACTCTTGGTCCACACCTTTTTTAAGTGGGTGCTATTAATATTAAACATTAAAAATTGCCTAGAAAAAAGATGCACTTGCAAATGCAGCTATGTAGTACTAGTACTATAACTAAGTGAGCTTTATTTTAGTTTATCTAATAACGATACTTATTACTAAATTACATATGAATTATTATAAACTATTGCTTATTACTATTACAGAAGATTATTGTTGTACTAAATTTACAGAAATTTTGGGGATGTTATTGTGTTTGGATGTTTACACAGAGGGTGAGTTTTGGGAAATAATGGACTTGATGACGTTCTCGTCCCTGTGTTCTAAAGCCATCTTCAGGTTCTAATCCACTATATCCTTCACCGTAGCGCTCACCGCCCGAACTGATGAATCTGCCAATCGCGTCGTCAGCCACTTCGGTATAATAGACACAGGTGTCTGTGTGCATCGAAACAGCCACGAAAGCATGGGATACACTATCGTGTATCTGTAGTTTCCTCCCTTTAGTTTGGAGGATCACCACCAATTTAAAGGTCAATCCCTGGGACTCATGAATCATCTGAAATACCGTCGTAGACCTCACTAAACGCGTAGGCCACATCCATCGGGTTTCTATGGGTGCAGAAAAGTTCTTTGGTATTTGGGCGACTGCAGTTGGTCGGCAGTAGGCCGTCTCGAAGAGGTTCTCCCGGTCGATGTAAGGCAGCTGGTTGAAGTCACCAATGAGGAGGATTTCGCTTGCTCTCGCCAGCCGGGCGGTAGTTAGGATTGTTCCGAAATGGTTCATAAGAGCCTCATCCACGATTTACTCCCGATTATTACTCCCCGATAAATTACTGGATATAAAATTAATGATCTCGGAACACGACATACCATAAGAAAATCATATATGTGTTTATCACTATGTGTATGGTGGTCGCGATCTCTACCACGCCGCTATATTACTGCATATACACCGATTGATCTCGGAATATGACAAACCAAAAGAAAATCATATTTGTGTTTATCACTATGTGTATGGTGGTCGCGATCTCTACCACGCCGCAATATTACTGTATATACACCGATTGATCTCGGAATACGACAAACCAAAAGAAAATCATACTTGTGTTTATCACTATGGTTATGGTAGTCGCGATCTCTACCACGCCGCTATATTACTGTATATACACCGATTGGTCTGTGAACACGATGAACCAAAAGAAACCCATGGATGGATTTATCACTATTTGTATGGTGGTCGCGATCTCTACCACTACTCTATATTACAGCATAAATACTGACTGATCTCTAAACACGACAAACCAAAAGAAAATCATAGATAGATTTTTATCACTCTATGTGTATGGTATTGTAAATCATCCCTTATTGTACCACCTTTCGGATTAATTTTTCAAAAACGCTGAACCCTTTTATTTCTTCCTAAATGCATAAATATACATTTTCATATTCCTAAATTGAGAAATATTATTATTATTATTATTATTATATTTGGTAAGACACACTAGCAGCTAATTAGCTGATGCGTGCGTATCAAATAGCTTGGAGATATCTTCCTTGTCCAATCTGCTTTTAAAGGAGGTTATGGTAGGAGCCATCACAACTTTTTCTGGAAGTTTGTTCCATGCTGTGACCACTCTGTTAGGCAAGAACTGCTTCATTGGGTTTCTTTTTGCTGGGAATTCCCAAAGTTTCAAGGGATGACCTCGTAGGTGTTTATTTTCATTTGACTTAAACATATCTTTAAGGCTGGGCACATCGTAATAATTAGTGAGGATTTTATAAGTTTCGATTAACCTGCCCCTTTGTCTACGGTGTTCTAGTGTGGTAAGGCCAAGGTTTATGAGGCGCTGTTCATAGGGTAAGTTACGCATTGCATACACCATCTTAGTAGCCCTTCTCTGTACATTTTCAATGAGCTTAATGTCTTTTTTGAAGTAGGGATCCCAGATAATATAAGCATGTTCAAGAAGTGGTCTAATATAGGTCTTGTATAACTTTATAAAAGTTTTAGCTGTTAGGAATTTAAATGCCTTGCGAATGATATAAAGGATCGAATTAGTTTTCTTCACAACCCCAAGCACATGAGTTCCCCATTTAAGATCTTTGGATACTGTAACTCCCAAGTCCCTTTGTGTTTCAACTGCGGTTAATTGTTCACCACCAAGATAGTATATCTGACAAGGATTATTACTACCAATGTGTAGCACGGAGCACTTATTCACATTTAAAGTTAGAAGCCAGTCATGAGTCCACTTAAAAATCGCATTAAGGTCATTCTGTATAGCTCGCCAGTTGCTTCGAGGGTTAGCAAAAAATTTGGTATCATCAGCAAAAAGCGAAAAAGGTAGTTGCAGAGTACTTTTCAAGTCTGAGAGGAACAAGATAAAGAGCAATGGACCAAGCACCGAACCTTGAGGAACGCCACTGAGGACACTTCGCGGATCGGACATGACTTCGCCAATGCGCACCCGAAACGTTCTACCAGAAAGGAAGTCTCATATCCAGGCTAAAATGCTTCCACGTATGCCAAGGTGTTCCAATTTATGTATGAGGCGTTTCAGAGGAACACGGTCAAATGCCTTCTCATAATCCAAGTAAATGATATCTGTTGGCTGTCCATTACTATGGTTCCGTGTCCACTCGTTTAAGCAATTTAGTAAATTGGTTGTAACAGATCGTTTTGGGATGAAACCATGCTGCTCATCCAGGGTAATCTTTTCATGTATTAGAAATTCTCTTATGTGGCAAGCTATCATCATCTCCATGGTTTTGCACAATACACTGGTCAAACTTATGGGCCTATAATTGACGGGCAGTAATTTATTTCCTTTTTTATAAATCGGTACTACATTTGCCGTTTTCCAGTCAGCTGGCACTATTCCATCCTTCAGAGATTTGTTCATCATTTTCGCTATTTCGTCGCTTAGAGCTCCTGAGCATTTTTTCAATACCACTGAGGGTATGTCGTCTGGCCCTGATGCTGTAGTATCACTGAAGCTAGATAACTTCTTTCTTACTAAGTCTCCAGTAATACTTAAGTCTTGAATAGCGTTTATGACTCTAGGAACGTTGATATTTGGCATCGGTCCATCAGGCTCGTTGACAAAGTTCAATTTAAACTGATCAGCGAAGGCTTCGGCAATTAGTTCAGGCTTCATAACAAGTTCATTTGAGACATTTTTTATTACGTTAGGGATGCAGATTTTAGAGTTCAGTTGTTTTCTTATGTAACTGTAAAAAGCCTTAGGACCTGAGTCTATAATAGTTGATTCAAAAGTGGTTCTTCTGTTTCTAGATAGACTAATAATTTTGTTATTGACCTTTCTATATTCTTTATATGAGTGTTCATTTTGATCAATTCTATAATTATTCCACAGTACTTTTTTCAGTTTAGTTAACTTGACTATATCTTTGTTAATCCAGGGTTTGTTGGTGCAATGTTTATTATATATTTTCTTTTTTGGTATAAAATTATCTACTGCGTAAAGGAATTGGTTTTTAAAAGTGAACCACACATCGTCTACAGATTCTTCTACTATATTCAAATTATTTGCAAAATACAGAGATAATTTATCGTAGTCTGCTTTGAAATAGTCATATTGAATGGTATTTCGATTTTCATTAGTTTTAGTGCTGGTACTGATTACTTGCATTGTAGCAGTGATAACAAAATGATCACTTTTACCTATTGGAGGGTGATATTCAATATCACATATTAATGAGTCATCATTGCATAATATAAGGTCCAAAAGTGACTCTTCTTGGTTTCGTTTCCTGGTAATTTGCGTTATAAGTTGGTTTAAGTTGCTGTTCGAATACATACTAACAAAATTTTCGCAGAGACTGCCATAACCATGAGTTTTGTAAAGAGGCCATTTTATCATTGGTAAGTTAAAATCTCCTGCAATGACTACAGTATTTTCAGATGCAGCTTTTCCAATGGTATTAAAAAGAATCTCATCCAATTCAGAAAGAGACCCTGAGGGCGGCCTGTATACACAAGCCATAAGTAAGGTAAGTTCTCTGTATTGAATATCAAGCCATAGTGCTTCGACCATATTATTTTGATATGTGCTATTAACTTTAGATATAATAGTTGATCCATTTATTATATTAGCAATATATATAGCTACACCTCCACATTTTTTACTATCTCTGTCTAAGCGATATAGTATGTAACCAGGTATGTTAATAATACTGTTTGGTATTGAGGAGTGTAAATGTGTTTCGGTTACTAGAATAAAAGCAGGCTTATAGCTGTTAACCTCAAGAAGAAATAAATCGAATTTAGCCGTTAGGGATGCCAGGTTTGTATAAAAAAGGAGCAGTTCAGAGACCACAACACTGTTTAGTTTTTTGTGATACTCACAATCCTGGGAACTTTGTTTATATATTTAATGGTCAGGTCTTTCTCACCTTTCTCAACCCTCTCAGCCAACTCGTCACGAAGTGTCTTAAGTTGGTCTCTTTGATAGGGCGTCATATCCGACTGAGCGCTGATTGTTTTAGGTAGTTTACTTTTATTCTTCAGAACATTAATAGCACCATGTTTATTAGCTAGTACCACCTTGAGTGGACGAGGCTTACCATTGTTGGGTGAAGGTTTACCTAAGCGAAACGTGGAAACTATCTCTGGTTCTTGTATAAGGAGTGGAGTCAATGTATTAGTTACTGAGAGTTTATCGTGTTGCTTTCTGTCTACCGAGGAAGTCGAACTAGACTCTGATAATCCATACATGATAACATTGCGGCTACGATTATTGCGATCCTCAATTTCATTAATCACCATGTCCAGGTTTATAGCATTTGAGCGTTGTTTACTGAGCTCTTGCACTTGATGTTGGAGTTCGGTGACCAACTTGCGTAACTCTGGTACCTGTCTCAATCCTTCCTCACATTCATCACACAAGTACGATAGCTTAGGATTTTGCAGACCAAACACACGTAGTTCAGTTGCAGTTAATCCACTACATTTGACACATACTGCCCTCCTGCAGCCTTTGCATGTTATTTTAGAATTCTTATCATCTTGAATTTGTACATCACACTTAAAGCATTGAGCCATGATTTATTCAATTACTTCCACACTTTATAACTTTTTATAGCAGAGGTAACACTGAACCGCTAATCAGCTAGAAGGCAGTGTTAATTTGACAGAGGACACAAAAGTCAAAATTGATTTAAGTTGTCAACTTGACAGAAACACGGCACGATAATTTAATTAGAAGTTGAGGGTATTAGAAAATAAAGTTTCCTTAATTTAAAAACCTTCTTAGCCCTAGACTTATCAGTAGTTTATCAAATGTTTTTAGATCACAACGAATAACAAACACTTATCTCCAAACTAAGCACAAATGACACCTCGATTGTTCACTATAAAACGGTTTTTTCAATTATTTTTGCAAGAGCTATTTTTGTGTCAACAAATCGAATGAACGATCAAATCGAATATATATATAATATATATATCGAATAGTGGGTTCTTACAAAATTTATCTCCTATTTGACCCCTTCATGTCTTATCTTTGCGCCATAAGGTACCCTATGTCCGTCTCCAAGGTCCAATATATCTCTATTCATCAAAATTGGTTTAACGGGTTCTTCGTACAAACCTTCATCCCCTATTTCACCTATTAAAATTTTATTTTCACCACATAAGGTAGCCAAAGTCTTTCTCCAAAATCCAACATATTTCTATACCAAAATTCATCAAAATTGGGCTCTTCATACGATCTTTCACCCCTTCCAATTGTATTTCCAAAAGTATCCTATGTCCGTTCTCAACCAAAATTCATCAGAATTGGTTCAGCGGTCTAGGCGTAAAAATGCAATAGACGGGACAGACAGAATTACTTTCGCATTTATAATATTAGTAGGTATGGATACTTTTCATTTAATTATGCTGTCATTTATGTGTATGGTGGTCGCGATCTCTACCACGCCGCAATATTACTGTATATACACCGATTGATCTCGGAATACGACAAACCAAAAGAAAATCATACTTGTGTTTATCACTATGGTTATGGTAGTCGCGATCTCTACCACGCCGCTATATTACTGTATATACACCGATTGGTCTGTGAACACGATGAACCAAAAGAAACCCATGGATGGATTTATCACTATTTGTATGGTGGTCGCGATCTCTACCACTACTCTATATTACAGCATAAATACTGACTGATCTCTAAACACGACAAACCAAAAGAAAATCATAGATAGATTTTTATCACTCTATGTGTATGGTATTGTAAATCATCCCTTATTGTACCACCTTTCGGATTAATTTTTCAAAAACACTGAACCCTTTTATTTCTTCCTAAATGCATAAATATACATTTTCATATTCCTAAATTGAGAAATATTATTATTATTATTATTATTATATTTGGTAAGACACACTAGCAGCTAATTAGCTGATGCGTGCGTATCAAATAGCTTGGAGATATCTTCCTTGTCCAATCTGCTTTTAAAGGAGGTTATGGTAGGAGCCATCACAACTTTTTCTGGAAGTTTGTTCCATGCTGTGACCACTCTGTTAGGCAAGAACTGCTTCATTGGGTTTCTTTTTGCTGGGAATTCCCAAAGTTTCAAGGGATGACCTCGTAGGTGTTTATTTTCATTTGACTTAAACATATCTTTAAGGCTGGGCACATCGTAATAATTAGTGAGGATTTTATAAGTTTCGATTAACCTGCCCCTTTGTCTACGGTGTTCTAGTGTGGTAAGGCCAAGGTTTATGAGGCGCTGTTCATAGGGTAAGTTACGCATTGCATACACCATCTTAGTAGCCCTTCTCTGTACATTTTCAATGAGCTTAATGTCTTTTTTGAAGTAGGGATCCCAGATAATATAAGCATGTTCAAGAAGTGGTCTAATATAGGTCTTGTATAACTTTATAAAAGTTTTAGCTGTTAGGAATTTAAATGCCTTGCGAATGATATAAAGGATCGAATTAGTTTTCTTCACAACCCCAAGCACATGAGTTCCCCATTTAAGATCTTTGGATACTGTAACTCCCAAGTCCCTTTGTGTTTCAACTGCGGTTAATTGTTCACCACCAAGATAGTATATCTGACAAGGATTATTACTACCAATGTGTAGCACGGAGCACTTATTCACATTTAAAGTTAGAAGCCAGTCATGAGTCCACTTAAAAATCGCATTAAGGTCATTCTGTATAGCTCGCCAGTTGCTTCGAGGGTTAGCAAAAAATTTGGTATCATCAGCAAAAAGCGAAAAAGGTAGTTGCAGAGTACTTTTCAAGTCTGAGAGGAACAAGATAAAGAGCAATGGACCAAGCACCGAACCTTGAGGAACGCCACTGAGGACACTTCGCGGATCGGACATGACTTCGCCAATGCGCACCCGAAACGTTCTACCAGAAAGGAAGTCTCATATCCAGGCTAAAATGCTTCCACGTATGCCAAGGTGTTCCAATTTATGTATGAGGCGTTTCAGAGGAACACGGTCAAATGCCTTCTCATAATCCAAGTAAATGATATCTGTTGGCTGTCCATTACTATGGTTCCGTGTCCACTCGTTTAAGCAATTTAGTAAATTGGTTGTAACAGATCGTTTTGGGATGAAACCATGCTGCTCATCCAGGGTAATCTTTTCATGTATTAGAAATTCTCTTATGTGGCAAGCTATCATCATCTCCATGGTTTTGCACAATACACTGGTCAAACTTATGGGCCTATAATTGACGGGCAGTAATTTATTTCCTTTTTTATAAATCGGTACTACATTTGCCGTTTTCCAGTCAGCTGGCACTATTCCATCCTTCAGAGATTTGTTCATCATTTTCGCTATTTCGTCGCTTAGAGCTCCTGAGCATTTTTTCAATACCACTGAGGGTATGTCGTCTGGCCCTGATGCTGTAGTATCACTGAAGCTAGATAACTTCTTTCTTACTAAGTCTCCAGTAATACTTAAGTCTTGAATAGCGTTTATGACTCTAGGAACGTTGATATTTGGCATCGGTCCATCAGGCTCGTTGACAAAGTTCAATTTAAACTGATCAGCGAAGGCTTCGGCAATTAGTTCAGGCTTCATAACAAGTTCATTTGAGACATTTTTTATTACGTTAGGGATGCAGATTTTAGAGTTCAGTTGTTTTCTTATGTAACTGTAAAAAGCCTTAGGACCTGAGTCTATAATAGTTGATTCAAAAGTGGTTCTTCTGTTTCTAGATAGACTAATAATTTTGTTATTGACCTTTCTATATTCTTTATATGAGTGTTCATTTTGATCAATTCTATAATTATTCCACAGTACTTTTTTCAGTTTAGTTAACTTGACTATATCTTTGTTAATCCAGGGTTTGTTGGTGCAATGTTTATTATATATTTTCTTTTTTGGTATAAAATTATCTACTGCGTAAAGGAATTGGTTTTTAAAAGTGAACCACACATCGTCTACAGATTCTTCTACTATATTCAAATTATTTGCAAAATACAGAGATAATTTATCGTAGTCTGCTTTGAAATAGTCATATTGAATGGTATTTCGATTTTCATTAGTTTTAGTGCTGGTACTGATTACTTGCATTGTAGCAGTGATAACAAAATGATCACTTTTACCTATTGGAGGGTGATATTCAATATCACATATTAATGAGTCATCATTGCATAATATAAGGTCCAAAAGTGACTCTTCTTGGTTTCGTTTCCTGGTAATTTGCGTTATAAGTTGGTTTAAGTTGCTGTTCGAATACATACTAACAAAATTTTCGCAGAGACTGCCATAACCATGAGTTTTGTAAAGAGGCCATTTTATCATTGGTAAGTTAAAATCTCCTGCAATGACTACAGTATTTTCAGATGCAGCTTTTCCAATGGTATTAAAAAGAATCTCATCCAATTCAGAAAGAGACCCTGAGGGCGGCCTGTATACACAAGCCATAAGTAAGGTAAGTTCTCTGTATTGAATATCAAGCCATAGTGCTTCGACCATATTATTTTGATATGTGCTATTAACTTTAGATATAATAGTTGATCCATTTATTATATTAGCAATATATATAGCTACACCTCCACATTTTTTACTATCTCTGTCTAAGCGATATAGTATGTAACCAGGTATGTTAATAATACTGTTTGGTATTGAGGAGTGTAAATGTGTTTCGGTTACTAGAATAAAAGCAGGCTTATAGCTGTTAACCTCAAGAAGAAATAAATCGAATTTAGCCGTTAGGGATGCCAGGTTTGTATAAAAAAGGAGCAGTTCAGAGACCACAACACTGTTTAGTTTTTTGTGATACTCACAATCCTGGGAACTTTGTTTATATATTTAATGGTCAGGTCTTTCTCACCTTTCTCAACCCTCTCAGCCAACTCGTCACGAAGTGTCTTAAGTTGGTCTCTTTGATAGGGCGTCATATCCGACTGAGCGCTGATTGTTTTAGGTAGTTTACTTTTATTCTTCAGAACATTAATAGCACCATGTTTATTAGCTAGTACCACCTTGAGTGGACGAGGCTTACCATTGTTGGGTGAAGGTTTACCTAAGCGAAACGTGGAAACTATCTCTGGTTCTTGTATAAGGAGTGGAGTCAATGTATTAGTTACTGAGAGTTTATCGTGTTGCTTTCTGTCTACCGAGGAAGTCGAACTAGACTCTGATAATCCATACATGATAACATTGCGGCTACGATTATTGCGATCCTCAATTTCATTAATCACCATGTCCAGGTTTATAGCATTTGAGCGTTGTTTACTGAGCTCTTGCACTTGATGTTGGAGTTCGGTGACCAACTTGCGTAACTCTGGTACCTGTCTCAATCCTTCCTCACATTCATCACACAAGTACGATAGCTTAGGATTTTGCAGACCAAACACACGTAGTTCAGTTGCAGTTAATCCACTACATTTGACACATACTGCCCTCCTGCAGCCTTTGCATGTTATTTTAGAATTCTTATCATCTTGAATTTGTACATCACACTTAAAGCATTGAGCCATGATTTATTCAATTACTTCCACACTTTATAACTTTTTATAGCAGAGGTAACACTGAACCGCTAATCAGCTAGAAGGCAGTGTTAATTTGACAGAGGACACAAAAGTCAAAATTGATTTAAGTTGTCAACTTGACAGAAACACGGCACGATAATTTAATTAGAAGTTGAGGGTATTAGAAAATAAAGTTTCCTTAATTTAAAAACCTTCTTAGCCCTAGACTTATCAGTAGTTTATCAAATGTTTTTAGATCACAACGAATAACAAACACTTATCTCCAAACTAAGCACAAATGACACCTCGATTGTTCACTATAAAACGGTTTTTTCAATTATTTTTGCAAGAGCTATTTTTGTGTCAACAAATCGAATGAACGATCAAATCGAATATATATATAATATATATATCGAATAGTGGGTTCTTACAAAATTTATCTCCTATTTGACCCCTTCATGTCTTATCTTTGCGCCATAAGGTACCCTATGTCCGTCTCCAAGGTCCAATATATCTCTATTCATCAAAATTGGTTTAACGGGTTCTTCGTACAAACCTTCATCCCCTATTTCACCTATTAAAATTTTATTTTCACCACATAAGGTAGCCAAAGTCTTTCTCCAAAATCCAACATATTTCTATACCAAAATTCATCAAAATTGGGCTCTTCATACGATCTTTCACCCCTTCCAATTGTATTTCCAAAAGTATCCTATGTCCGTTCTCAACCAAAATTCATCAGAATTGGTTCAGCGGTCTAGGCGTAAAAATGCAATAGACGGGACAGACAGAATTACTTTCGCATTTATAATATTAGTAGGTATGGATACTTTTCATTTAATTATGCTGTCATTTACCAATTAAAATACTAACAGTAAATTATTACCCAACAGCAAAATAACGACAACAGTTTATAATAATAAGTTTTTGAAATGAATTCTCTTTCCCTATATACCTGTAATAAATTCTCTCTCTATACCTTTCTATGTTTCTCTATAATAACTGATACTTTAGTAAGGTAAAAATGACAAAACATCGATTATTGTGGTATCCTTTTAATTTTCTATTTTAGGGATTTTAATATTGTTAATACAAATCCGAAAGTGAATCGAAAAAAGATCGATTTTTGGGAGATCGATCTTTTAGACCTCGATTTTTTTGTGAAACGATTCATGAGAGTTCGATTCGAATCGATCTTTTCCGAAATGAATTGCCATCCCTAGCAGTGGCACGGCTATATTCAACCGACAAATTTCCAGCCTATGCTGAAACCCCCTTTATGATTTATCACATAGATCTGAGGTCAACTTTTATTGGAATTTTAAAATTTTTGAAACTTCTATTTTTTAACTTTATGAAAAGTTTCAATCATCATCGTTTTACAAACCATAATATACAGATAACTAAAATTTCAGTCAATTCAACTGAATAGCTGTTTTATAGCATTTTTATCGAACAAATGTTCGACGTGATTTTTTAAATTGATTTGACTTTTTTATTTATGAACTTATTGAAGTAAAACAAACACTAAATGTTAAGTAACCCTTACCACAATATATTAGTGAAAACCGTTTTCAAATCGGTTAAGCTGTTTCTGAGATTAACGCGCACAAACGTTGGCATACAGACAAAAATCCTAACAATCTTTGTTTTTGGTTCTGCTGCGTTGATAAAGGCCCCCAATAATAGTTTTTCTCATATATCTTCTATCAGACATCGATCGGTTACGTTTTTATTATATGTATAGATATTTTACTATTTAAACCTAAAACCTATAGAAGTAATTTGGAGCTCTTCTCCTGCGTGAATAGAATCCAAAAACAATACAACAGCATAAGCAAGGAACCCAACATAGACATCAAAGTTACAAATGCCACAGAGACAATATTTTGAAACACATGACTGTGTAGTAATTAAGTACCTAAGTTATTTATCTACATTTTCTTGATTTTATGTACATTTAGACTTATTTACACAACTTAATTTTTTTCATTCCAGATTAACCTTTAATTAAGGCAACACTTAGATTCTAATTTAAGCATGTTTTGTATTATTAACTTTAATGATTAATGAAAGTCACTGTGACGGGTTTATCATGTGCATGGTGGTCGCTACCCAGTTGGATACAGATATCCTACCATCTCGCTTGATTAATGCATTTACACCGGCTAATCCTGGTACGCGATACGCCTTCTACCAATACACTTGGTGTGTGGTGGTCGCCATCCGGTTAAACATAATTTTATTGTCGTGTCCTACAATTCAGTGCGATTTATTGCGAGGTCAGACCGGTTGTTGTTGTTGGAGTGGCGACGCTTTGGTCCCAACGTTGGTAGTGTGGAGCCGAGTGGGTTTTTTTTATAGACAGAGTGGACCATTTCAAAGTTCCATAATTAAAACATGGATGGATTAAAAGCGGTTGGTAGGAATCGCGACCACCCTACACATAGTAATAAAATAAACATCGTCACAGTGACTTTCTTTTGATTTGTTTTATTTCGAGATCACCCGGTGTTTTTTTAATAAATATTCAGCGTCCCCTGCAAGCTGTACGAAATTGACACAAATTTTAATCCGGACTACTAGTCTAGTGAAAACATAAAGTCAATATGTGGAACTATAATTTCGGAATTAATTTATATTATTTATTTAATTTATTTCTGTAACGTTTCGGAATCTTTAGCACTTTCATGAGGAGTTACTTACTCTAATTATAAATTAATATGGAAGATACTTAATCTAAACAACACAAAAATACACTCAACGTTAAATTAAATGAGTAAATGTTCAAGATACTTAAATCTAAATGAATATTAAAATATTATTATTATTTTAATTTATTCAATCTCGCCATTATTCACAACAAAAAAATGCGCGTGCAGCCGTACACGTGATAGAAGTGAAATTTCTTAAAATATACTACGTTTAGATATCTTCCCCTAATCTCTACGTTAGGGGTCGTCCATTAATTACATGAGGCATTCACGGGAGTGGGTTGAGCCAAATATCACCCAATCTCATCTGGGAGAACAACATGTTTCCCCATTAAAATATTAATCGGCAATAATGTTTATCGCGGTTATATGCGAGGCCTACAAAGTAGCACAGTAGCCCTCAAATATAACTGCCGCCACCGGCACCGGCTATCTAGAGCAGATGATTTTAATGAAAATCACATGGACATGTTGTTTCCTGCAGTCACTCTTGTGACCACTCATGAGTGCCCGTGGATTGAATTAGAATAAATATTCCTTGACGAATTTTAGTAATTCCTATTTAAGTATTTTATTATTCGGTTTTCTCACAGTGATTTTATATTACGTAATTAATGGACGCCCCTTATGTCTTTCTTCTCTCTGTCATGTGCCTAAGTGAGATGCGTCCTTAAAATTTCACTCTCGTCTATCGTCCATTGATCGAAAATCGAAGAAGTTTTACTTAAAATAAATAGATTAAATTTGTATAACAAATATGTAAAATGTGTTGTACGAGAGGTAGTGCAAATTTTAAGGTAGTTGCTTTGGAAAATTCTCTCTACTTGGGGCAGTCCGACTAATAGAATACCTCCACCCTACAGAAGACCACAGCAAAATAACCTTGTGTTCTGTTCCTGCGGTAAGTAGGGTTTCTAGAGCTCATTGGTAGGGAGGGTTCAAAAATTTCAAAGAGAGGTAGGGCACAGAGAAACGTGCTATTGATACCTACGGTATTACATGCGCCCATAGGCCACGGTAGCCGCTTATCATCAGGCGCGCCGTAAGCTTGTTTGCTATGTTTGTTGTATAAAAAAATAATAGAAATGGCAAATAATGACATGCTAGTGTAGTTATTTCTAACCAAAGGTTGGTTGAATAACACCGCCTTTTGTACTTATCACATAATTTCAACTAGGCATGTAGTTAACTGTGTACAATCAAATTGAAATAAATAGTGAACCTGTATGGAACAGTTTGTTGTAATGCAAAATATGAAGATATCTTTAGCTTAATAATGCTTTGGTTTTTGTTCATAAGATTGTTTGTCTATAGTCTACTGAAATACGAAAATAGTGTATCAGACGATGGCTTTGAATCGACATTACCTATTGTAATGCATGCGTGAGTCGCCGGGTCACCACCTCATTGCTTCTACCGTTGAGGACCAGTCTCAAATGGCCTTACACATTTAACAATAACTAACAAAGCAGTATAGATATCGAGGTTCAAATTAAAATGGATAGAATATTAAAAGGGACCGATAAAGTCAACAAAACTAAAGCAAAATGAGGCATAACCTTCGAATGTCGAAGGTTTGTATTTTTCGTTGTGTAGAATTAAAAATTTAAATGTTATCTAAGTTAAAAAGTATTTCGAATCATTTAAACTATACACGTATTATAAGTGTAGAATGTGGAGCTATAGAAATGCAATGTATGAAATGTAATACCTAAAGTATTTTAAGAATACAAATTTGTAATTTGGAGATTTGTACATTGGATTGTAAGCACAGTTTAAGAAAGTAATTTCTCGAAATACAACCCCCAAAGGATGAAAAAAATGGCAAACTTTGTATGGAAATTAATATTTTTCAAATGTGAAAGGAATGGCAAAGTTAGTTTATGAAATAATATTTCTCGGACCACAAATATAAGTAAATAATATACATTCAAATACAATTAAAAAACTGTGCAAATGTGAGTGAAGCCGCACGTCAACAGCTAGTAAGATATAATTTATATGCATCTCACATAACGTATATATTACAAAAATATAATTTAAAGAAAGTTACATTGTTTTTATTTTAGTAACTGATGTACATTATTAGCATGTCAATGTACCTACCTTAAAATGTATCGCTTTGTTTTTACGGGATATCTAAATATGTATGCTGAAAGAACCATTACCAAACCAAATAAAATAGACCTGTGTTTAGAAAATTCATGAGTATTGTGTGTACATGCACATTATAGAAATTATCTGCCGATGTAATAACAGAAAACAAAAAAGTAGGTAAGTAATATTAATTAATGCAAAATAAACACATGAATATTGAAATCAATTTAATATTCCTTTAGTTTGCTGATTAGAAAACTATAATCAAAGCTTTCAATTGTTTAAAACTGTTCGAACTCTGTACAATTTATCTGGTATCGCGACGCGAATTGTTTATAGCGTACAAATTGGAGCTAGGCGCTGCAAACGATAACAGCAATCTAAACCTTTACGACTATTTTGCATTACAACTCTGGCTAACAAAGATTATGGCCTTTTTTACTAAAATTTTAAAAGATGTAATCAATACTAGTCTATAGTTCTAATATTAGTATATTATAAATGCGAAAGTAACTGTCTGTTTGTTACGTTTTCACGCCTAGACCACTGAACCAATTTTGATGAATTTTGGTATAGATAGATTGGACCTTGGGAAAGGGTACTTTGTGTAGTGAAAATAAAACTTTAAGGGTAGAAAATGGGGTATGAAAGTTTCTATGAACAAAATATGGAAACACCAAATGCGCATGCGCGATAATGGTGAAATGACATCGTCTGCCATACTAACCAGTTTGTTGATTGACAAGCTAGTTTGTTGATTGACAAGCTAGTTTGTTAATTTATTGACATTGTTATACTTAATAGGAAATGTATTGTATTTCTAATAATTATCTATTAAATGATAGTTCAGTATTCTTTTTAAGATTGGCTGAAGTGTTTTTAAACTGTTTAACCACGCAGTACGGCATAATTACCCTATTAAGTATTTTATTTTATGATAGAAATATGACGTGCGCTGTCAATCTCGGCTCGCGGGAGTTTATATATTCTAAGCGATATAACTATTGTAAATTATCTGGATTAGGTACACAGTGTTGCTACAAGTGAATTATTTCATTGTGTTATAAAACTTGGGTGAAAGTTTGTATGAAGAACCCGTCATGTATCAAATTAGGGATATTCATATTTATGCTTTTGGTAAAAAAGAAATAACAAGAATTATTTGATGAAAATTGTACATGGGAAATACACGCCATTCTTCAATTGATACGGCATATGAATTGTCAACATTATGGGTAAAAATAAAATGATGGGATGTAATAAATCGAGACTGTCGTTGCCATTTTACGCCCTTTGACCTGACGCGACGTTTTTTTTTTTCAACTAAGATGACAAACAAGCTTAGGGCCCGCTTGATGGTAAGCGGTTACTGTAGCCCATGGACGTTTGTAGCACCAGAGTTATCACTAGCACGTTGGCGAAATTGAACCGCATTCCACAAGGAACTCTTGAAACTTTCCTCAACGCAGGAACACAATAAGACAAGGTCCTTTAGCTGCGATCTTCTGTAGAGTGGAGGCATTCCATCAGTAGGACGGCCCCAAGTAGAGAGAATTCTTCAATGAAATTTTTTTGTCCCCTACCTCTCTACCGAACAACGTACTATTACGTCCTGTTTTTCCACGCGATCAAAGCATTTCATAAACTCGCATAAAATTACTTTATCGGTCTGGGGAAGGAAGAAAATGTTATGGAGATTTTGAGCGACGAGACAGTTGCTTCTAAAAATAACATTTAAAGGACAAAGTTGACTCAGAAGAGCGGAAGTCCAAAAATTTTGTAGCAAAGATGTGGTTTCACTTTTTCAATTAAAGAAATAATTCTGAAAGAGAACTTTGCTCAAATTACACGTATAATAATTGTTTGCGATAGCTGACGTCAACGCCAATATGGAAAGATTATTTTGTAACGTGTCAGTGGATTAGTGAAAGAAATCGTCTGCTGTGAAAAAAGCAGGTGCGTTGGAAATGTTGCAATGTACCCCAAAACAAAACTTAAAAAAATATTAATACAAAAACAATCGTTTTAGGAGTTTATAAAAATGCAGAATATTTTTTCTTTAACGCTATGCAATACTTTTCGGTATAAATAATAACATGTTTTAATAGAATACTAAATTTTACTTCACAGTATAGAACAAGACACGTAAATAGTGCAAAAATTAAAATTCTAGTAAAAATAATTTGTTCCTTACCTTGAAAAAAAATTATAATAATTTAGTGTATTATTTAAAACTATTTTGAATAAATAAAATATAATCAACACAGTAAAAATATTTCGACAAAATAAAATTTTTGATCAATGCAGAGTGCCTATATTTTTGCTCAGTGCCATAATAATTTGTGTTAACATTTTCTTACGAGTCTTTCAAGGTTCATTGACCACATAAAATTGAATAAACGAAAGAGTGCTCAAAAATATAACAACTATCTATGTAATTTCCTGTTTTTATCTGGAAATATTTGCATTTATGTTATCAAAGACCAGCACTCCAAAGTTTACTTAAACCAATAATTTTCAGCACACTTCTAATTCTATTATCGTAATAAAATAATTTAACAGATAATTGTAGCGTATCAGAAATAATTAAGTATTATTTCTAACTAATCATTTTATCGATAATAATGTTTTATCGATACTTTTACTATAATATAATAATTTAATATTATAAAAATCAAGAGATTTTTTTGTTTGTTTGTTTGTACGCGATAATCTCTGGAACTACTTATTAGGTTGAAAAAATATTTTTGCATTTTATAGCCTATTTATTGAGGATGTTTATAGACTATATAACTTCACGTTTCGATTTTAAAGAGCAGAGTAGTGATCATGATCGTCAAGTAATCTTGCAAGTACGGGAAATCAGAACAAAGATAGGCTCTCCGCGTGTGTTAACGGTTGCGTGAAAAGTTGGTCGAATAAATTTAACACGAGTGAGACCGTGGAACACATTCAAGTTCGGTGAAGCTGTAAAAGCCGCAGCGGCTTCATGGCCCTTAAAGCTAACAGTATAGGTAGTCAGTTCTAAAAAAAGACCGTGGAGCACAGCTAGTCGTAATAAAAGAATTTAACAAAAAATCGTAGCGTAGGTATAAAAGTAAATCAAAATTACGAATAAAAGTAAAGATTAAAACTTTGTTTTAAATAAACTATTTAAAACAAAGCTATATTACATTTAAAAAATATTTTACGTAAGTGTAAGTATATTTTTACTACGTTATGGTAAGTATAAATTGCGAAGTTTGTTCATGACTGAGTGATAAGTGTGATAACTTTCTATGTTGGAATATGATTGGACCTTATCATATAGCCTACAGACGTCTACGTCATTTCGTAGTCTCGTAGTTTGACCCAATACCGTATAGCATATAATTGACCTCTTGCTACGCCTTTCCCATTATCAAAAATATTAGTGTGAAAGTGTATGAAATACATCGTATTTTTTCATTCTTCGATATATTATCTTAATATGACACAAAAAAAATTAATTAAATTCCTGAATCTTGTAAGTATAAGAAACTTATTAATTGCTAAATGCTACTTACATACGTCACATGTAGCTATAATATAATATTTATATAGATTCAAAAGAAGTAGACCGTTTACTTGCATAAATTCAAATAGGAATAGAACCAAACCACCAAGTCCGGTGAAGCTGTAAAAGCCGCAGCGGCTCTGTTTGACGATAGGGCCCCTAAGGCTAACAGTGTAGTCAGTTCTAAAAAAAAAAAAAAAAAAAAAAAAAAAACCAAACCATAATAAACGATGGTAAGTTTATATAAGTTTCTGATCATAAACACATAATATCATGAAATAAATGTAAACCGCCTAACAGATTTATGTTTCCTTATGTCACGACTCCAAAGATCATTATTTTTTACAGCAATATAGAACACGTTGGGAATTGAATTCATATTTAAACGTCCTTAATATTTTACCATAATCGACGAACAAAGAATAGTCACAAAAAGGTTTCTTCACGATCTTTTGTAATAATAACACTAAGTACTTAAATGAATAAATCTGTATTTTTAAATTAGAAGATCTATAGTGTGTTTTTTTTTTAATTATATGCATGTCTAGTTTAACTCTAATATGACTTGATCAATTTTTATAAAACTTTGGCCAAGAGAAGTATATTATGTATGTATGTGTGTATATGACAAAAAATGAAATTACGAGACATAAAATTAATAATTACTGCTTATTATAATAAACGCGTGCGAAGCCTGAGGCATATTATACTCGTATGTTTGTAAATAATAGTACTAAATAATAAATGTATCATGTCTGGGCGAAGGCAGAAAAATAATGAAGATTATGTAATATAACAATTTAAATAATTTACTTTATACTGTGAAATACATTTGAAAGGAAGTTCGCGTTAGAAAACCGCCTTGAGCGTGGCCCAGCCAGGCCTAGATATCAGATAACAGTCTTTTGTTCCCAACCAACACTCGAACACGTCCCTGGTTCAACGTTATATACTGTGTTATACTACCGACTAACTATTCTATAGGTATCTAGTTTTATTCACTAAAATTTAATGTACCTACCTACTTTCAATTTAATTATCCTTTGGAATTTATTCTTCAATTTATTAATGGACTTATTTAAAAACTGTACTCAAAGGAATGTAGGGTTAATAAATTGGCTCACATTTTTGTACCATTAAGTAATTATTCCTTTAGAAAGTACTGAAAAAAAAAAGTTTAAAAATATGTACCTACCTTTTATAAAAACTGCAAAGTGTTACTTTTAAATAAATATATATAAATAAAAATGAAATGCTGTTCGTCAGTAAGCACATCACTTGAGAAGGGCTCGACCGATTAGGTTATTTTTTGTTTTAACATGATCGTCATAGTTCTATTAAGTTTTCAGGGAGAAAAAAATTAAAAAAGTTTCCTGGAAGATGTTCATATTCGGAAAAAACTGAACGTCCTCATTTCTATCGGATTTTTGTATGCTCTCAAAACGATAACTCACGATTCAGAGGATGAATAATATGCGTATTTCTCTTTTCATTTTGTTATTTAGGTCCTAGAAAAGTTTTCAGTGAAAAAATGGGGATAGATAGCGCTGTTTTAAGGTTATAGACTATTGGAAAGAGCAGAACAACGTTTTCCGGACCAGCTAGTGGTCAATATAATTTAAAAGCATTTCAATCAAATAATACTTTGTATCGATAAAATATTTGGAATAGTTAATAGAATTTGCGCCGATGAAATAAAATTCTAAACATACTTCGATGTAGTAGTCAGCCGATAGCAAACGGACCCACATATGTCTGTGTGTAAACAATCGAATATTTAGGGCGAAACTTATTGCCAGCAAAATCAGTCGTCTGGCCCAGAATTTATTATTCGAAGATAATTATATGTCTGCAGGTTTTTAAAAATTTCCATTACAGCATGGATGCTAAACGACATGTCTATTATAGTAGGTAGTAAAACTTTTTGCGTGAAGATTGTAGGGTACGTGTAAAAACTATAAATACGTAGAAAAATGTAATCTGGGTTTTCTGGGTAGGAATCCAAATGGTTTTCTTTGATGAACTTATTGACTTCTTTTTAGTGAATTGGATGTATTTTCACTTTATTAATTCAACTCTACGATACAATTAATTTATTAGCACGTCAAATTCCGTTGTTTCTTGAAATACCTACAGTGAACTATAACGTTTTACTGCGCGAGAAGAAATTGGCTAATAAAAACATCGACGCGCTTAAAAAATACATCGACACCCAAAATTATGAAAAGAATATCTCTACTATAATAGTATAGTAGTGTAGTAGTAATATATATGTAATATAGTTTTACTTTATTTAAATTAAATTAAATTTGTAATTAAAATATGTTATTTCATCTATAATATTATCGTTAGTTAGGTAATTTAATAATTAGTTACAATTCACAAATATTGAAGCGAAAGAGGTTTAAAAATAGGTATAATCCAATTTACTTATGGATTATGACGCCAAAAAATCATGCTGTGTTTTTTTTAAACAGCTTTTCTGAAAATCATGGCTAAATTAATGTCGATGTTACTTAAATTGGGTATTGATATGAGAAAATAATTTATTTTGTCAATTATAAAATATAGATTATATTTGAATTTCGAACTAAGTAGGTATTAAATCAAATCTGCTATCAGTTCTTAGATGATGCAATCGCAGAAATACTGTATGGGTACAACAATTTCGTATTGGGATAGGTCCTTTGCTGTCGAGAACAGTAAATTGCGATTATAATAATTATAAGGATGACACGCAGAGGGTGCAGGGAAATGAATTCTCTCCCTCAGACTCTAGTGCACCCTACCACGAATGAAAATGGGGTTGTGATTCATTTCTCACGAGCCCCACTAGCTTCAACAGCAAGCTTGAAACTTTATTATAAAACCCCTAGCTATATGTTGAATAGGTAGGTACACTGTAAAATATAAAATAAATCTAATGTTTTAAGTTTCAAACGGAATTTTCCAATAAGAGAATGATTTCAAACGGAAAAGGAACATTCACAAAATCTCAAACAAACTTGTTTAACATAACGAATAACAAACATGGTCTTAAAACGTACATTTAAATCAGTTTGTATACCTACAGTGAATATGTATCTATTATATTCTAATCTACCCTACGTACGGGGAAAGTATAAAATTTCGCAAACGTTCCATTTTGTCAAACAATTACACCTGTGTGAACATTGACAACTTCCGCGTTTGATGTGATTTCGCGATATAACGAGTACCTATACGTAGTAACTACTGGTACAGTGCTGTGTTTAGGTACAACGTAAGTAGCAATGAGGTGCCGATAACGCAGCAACCGCGCGATAGAACGCCCGTTTCAGAACGGCCTCCGCTGCGCACAAGCATAAAAGGTTTACGTGTCAATTTCAGCCGACGCGACGCATTCATGAAACATATGCAAACAAATATCTTACAAAGCCATATCCCCTACTCTTGCTGGTCTGCCTGTCAGTGATGACGACCGCTTCCTCTATATCCCCGTAGACGGCGAAGTGTTCCCTTAGGCTCTTGTCTGTCGTGTGGTACGGGAGACCGCCGACGAACAGCTTCGTCCAAGTGGTGTCCTTCTGTCCCTGCAGCGCTCCTAGTGCCAGCAGCCCCTCGGACTCGGCCGGCAGAGCGCCCGCCATCAACATTCCTTGCACCGCCTCCGTTGCGCCGGCCACAATTGCACCCTTCCAACTTCAGACACTGTCACTGGCGCGACTGCTGCGTATAGTGTTGTATCACGCGAGAGCACTTGTAAACAACTGATGCGTGACGTATGCAGGCGACTATTCGTCGTGGTAGTTGAGCGCGGACTGGGTACACGTTAGCAGCGCACGTGGCGCTCCGGTACTAATTTTAGCCCCCGCCGCGCTCCCCTCGTCACCAGATGCGACGGCACCCGTCACCCGGGCGCGGGCCACATGCGTTGCGTTGCATGCCCTGCCATGCCCTACTGCTTGCCACCCTCAACTGACGCTTAATGATATGCCTCGTTATCACTCTTGTTTTGCTCCATAGTTTTCAAACAAGTCTTTATTATTGCTCAAAGTTAAGTATTTCGAAACACATTTTATGTATATTTTCATTATCAATAAAACGTTCGTTTTTATAGGTGGGTATTAAACTATTTCGTTAAACACGTGTTCGATAATTTTTCGTATTTTTTTATTTATTTATCAAAGCGTCTATGGTTAGTACCTACCAAGTTTATCGTAATACGTAAACGTACTTTGGACGCGTCTTGTGAAAGCAAAGTTGGGTCAGGACTCGACGTGTATTAGATAACAGATAAGATTGATATGAGTATAATAAATGAATGTTACCTATTTCAACATTAAACCATGAACGATATAACACTATACGTACATTTAAAAAAAGCGTAGTTGGATGATAGCCCATGCATTGTTGGCATCTCTACTGTTAAACCGGAAAGTAGCAGATTCGATTCACGCAGAGTAGCAACATTAGTATTATGAACATGATTCTCATTACTACTTTTAGTTTTTTAAACTGTGTCTATTTTGATTTTAAAATCCTCTACCGACTTACGAGATTGCCCCCAAAACCTTAACTATCATTAGATGAGGATTAGATTAGAGATTAGAGATTAGATTAGATTTAGACCCTGAAAAGTCAATCAGGATATCCTCAATTTTCAATACAATTATATTGCCAAACAAGTGTTCGGCCCGCCTGTTAGTAAGCGGGTATTGTAGCCTATGGACGATTGTAATAACCATAGGTATCACTACCACGTACCAACCTTGAACCTCGCCAACCTAAGGAGCTCTGAAAACCCTACTCATCGCAGGATAAACCCCAAGACTAGCTGCGATCTTCTGTACGGTAGAGGGTGAAACTGCTCCAAGTGGTGAGAAGTCTCTAAAGATATTTATTTGTGTCCTAACTCTCTTATTACTAATTACTTACTGTGTCCCTCGGTTTCACCCGTGTAGGAAATTTTTTATAACTTTGTGTAAAACTATCGACATTTTTATGAGAAATAAATTAATTTGTCAAATTATAATATTATGTTAGTCGCTGATACTGTAGCTTTCTAACAGTGAAAGAATTTTTAAAATCGGTCCCGTAGTTTTTGAGTTTATCCATTATAAAAAAAAAAAAACATATAATCAAAACTTCCCTCTTTATAATATTGGTGTAGATTATTGATCCTGATAGGGACAGGATAAGTAATAACGTCGTGATATGAAAGAAGAAATAGTCACACGGATTGAGAAAGGGATGGTTAGATTGTTTGGGCATGTAGAGAGAATAAATGAAAACATGAATGACTAGACAGATTTATAAGACGAAGGCCTAGACGAAGGTTTCAATAACAAATCGGTGACGTTCGGAAGAAAGGTCAGGTCAAGAGTACTGAAAACCGACGAGCATGCATGAAAAGCGGTAGGATGTATTGTATGCCAGGAATGTAGCAAGTGAAAAGACGTGGTCTCTGTCTACCCCGTTGAGAAGGAGGCGTGATTTATGTATGTAAATACTACTAATCAGGTTAAAATCACTTTCATCAAGATAAGCCAGTCAATTTTACCAGACAGCCAAGCTTACCAACATTATCAATACAACTTGGTGTAAAAGTTTACAATTGAACCTACATCAATCAACGCGGTGTCCTAACAAGCTACTGCTGAACTATCATACCTTCAGCTTCAGGTCACGCCAGCCATGTAGTGATTTTGAGGTGGCAATTGTTGGGCGGCATGGTTGACGGTGACTATCAATCAATCCATTTCTTGTCTTGTCACCGGTGTTTAAAAAAACCATATATCAACAGGTAAATAGTATTTAATTTATCAAGTTGCCATGATTAATCGCCTCAGAAAACTTTACGAAAAATATCCCTATTATTATTAATACGAAAATGAGTTTGTTGTCTGTTTGATGAAATTTGGCACACAGATAGTTTATAAACTACTAATATCAACTTCAATGATTTTGAGGAGTTCCCTTGTGTATCTCCAAAATTGAAGGTCCAATGCCAATGCCAAATCGGTACATAAACAAAGAAGTTTTGGCTGAACATCCATAAAAAACATTCGAATTGAGTCGGTTAAAAAAAAAGGTTGAAATCATTTCGGGTTATATAAAAAAATATTGTATGAAGCTTGCCATTAACTGATATCGATTAGGAATACCTAGGTTGTTCCGAAAATTATTAGCCACAGAATAAATAGCTAATTTCGATACAAATATCTTTTTTAAAAAGCATTAGGCACCTAAGTATAGTTATTAAAAAAATAATTAAAGATTACCTATATATTATGTCACTCTTCTTTTGTTTGCAACAATGGACGTCTCGCGGGAAGCTTTTCATGCTATGATTTTTTTATGACTATAAACGATGGTTAACCTTCAAGGAATCTCACGAGAATTTTGAAGCTGCATTTGGGGAGTCTGCTTCTGCCCTAGCAACAAATACTTATTGGTTTTGTGAATTTAAACGTGGTCGAGAGAACCTTAACGATGAACCCCAGACCCGGCCAGTCTACTACTACAGGAACTTATGAAAATGTCTTCAGAGCAGAGTGACTTTTGCGGGGAGTTCAATAGAAAGCGATCAAGGAGTGGTTTTTCGTGGTATACTTTTTCACCAAGATAATGCGCCCGCTAACACAGCTGCCAGAACCATGGACTATTTGAATTCTTTGGGAGTACAAATGTTACCCCATCCTGCGTACAGCCCAGACTTATCTCCATGCGATTTTTTTATTTCCCACGGTAAAAAAAATTATTTGTGTGCGAAAATTTAACACTGAAGAAGAGGCAGTTGAAGAATTTCGGCGGTTATTTTTCATCCACTCACAATATATATTTTTTTTATGTTTCGAAAACTGGTTCACCCGATGTATAAGTGCATTGGGATTGGAGGGGAATATTTTGGAACAGTCTACGTGGAGAAATCTAAACGAATACTCTGGGATAATACACTTAACATTAATATAAAATAAAATTTTCTAGCGTAATCTTACTCTGTCATGTAATGGTTATTGTACCCAATCATAAATGGAGTTGGTTGGAAATAATGTCATGGACCAGGAATTCTGAGATACCACAAAACCTCTCTGGAAAGGTATAACAATGAGGTCACTATTTTGTTAGAATATTGGAATCATCACAAGACACTGTAAAACGAAATAATTAATCTCTCGATAATGGCATTAATACTCTTCAATAAAGAGGACTAATTGCCAAGTTAGCAAAAAGAAGAAGAAGAAGTAAAAAAATTAAACTTCACAGAAACACATAATACAAGGACAAATATAGTAGTAATATAGATAAATATTATATTAGAGATGCGGCAACTATCCGGCTTCTTACTTTGTACCTATGTATTTCTCAACAAATTGTATATAGGAAGAATTACACAAAATATTGATTGTTTATTAATATTTTTATTTTATAATCAATCTTATACATTTTAAAATGTAAAGCAATGCAACCTTTCCTTTGGTAACCAGTTTCTAAAATTACTTGCTTAATTGTCGATCGCAGTCCTCACATTTCTTCTGTTGTCTCGTACAATGGCGTGAATTTTGATCGTATCTATATCCCACAAAGTTGAAATTTCTTCTAAATAACTTTTTATGTTATTGGCGGTGTGTTTCAGGGAAATGATTTATTTGCAATACTGTGTGATGATATTTGAAACTATTGTCAAACCAGTGACCTGTAAAACTCAAAAAACTTTCTTTATTATTTATCTTTGTCCACATGTCAGTAGTGACTGAATTTGCAGCTGCACTTATCACTCCTCTTCTTATTTCAGATATAGTCTCTTCGTAAAGTTGAGGAATAACGTTCTCTGTGAAATACTTTCTGTCTGGTATGTTATATTTTGGTTTAACTTTTCTCATCAAGTTTCTAAAGCCAGTACTTTCAATAATTGATAACGGCCGGTTGTCTCACCTATCGCAATATTGATGTCTCTTGATCTTGAGTCCTCACATGACCATTGTACAGTAAAACTATCTTCAATATTTAGTTGACTTTTCTGCAATAAATTGACCTCTGGTGACACTGAAGTTAACGGAGTAGGCACTGTTGTAGGTAGTTCTCTTTAGATTTGCGACTGTGAGGAATCTTCAGTGGTCGAAAATTTGATCGCAGAACCTAACTGAGGTATCAGGGTTGGAGGTCAGCATTTAATATGGTTGTTGTTCATACTTGTAGTATTAGCTGTTTTTTTCACCCCACTGTGAGAAATTATCATTTGACATTGTTGACACTTGACGTTACGGGAATCATTGTCCAATTGCTCAATAAAATTCCATACACGACACTTTCTTTTTGACAAGATTAAATTTTAATTGAACTCTTTCACTTTAATGAATAATAACAGTATTAATCTTTACACGAAAACCCCGCTCTGGTCCGTACAAAAGCATAAATCAAGAAACAATGCGAAGAAAACAAAATAGGTTCCACTTGCAGTTGCAAGTTGCAAGCGAATCAGCTGTAAACGAAGCGTCACGGAAATCCCCGAAACCGTGATCGGCTTAGCCGACTAGTCGGCCTCTTTACAAACGACTAATCGGCTAGTCGGCCAAAATCGTAATTGGCACAACTCTAATAAATATAGTAAAAATATAGGATCATTTTGACGATATTCGCTCGATAATCTATTACTATTTAATAATTATTATAAAGTTCAAGAGTTTGTTCGTTTAAAGGCGCTATTCTCTGAAATTACCTGTCAGATTTGTAAATAATTTTTTTTTTATAGCCTATTTAGTGTGGAATCATATAGGCCATGCAACTTCACGCTACGACCCAAAGGAGCGAAGCAGTAACCATGAAAATTAAGCAATTTGGCAAGTTGTAGGCAAGTACGAGAAGTGAGAACAACAGTAAGCTACACCTTTCTTTTCCAAGCTTTTATTTAACTTGCAATGTTTGTATGTTAGTGTGTATGTTTGGGTTAAATCTTGCAACTGAACTTTGAGTTATTCTCATACGATTGAGATGAAATTTTGCATACATAATTAGTTTGCATGACAATGCACAGCAAACTAATAGTGACGTCATTCTAAATCCAATATGGCGGACGGCCCAAGATGGCGGACTATTTTTTGTTGGGCACTCCCTTATTGGGTATCAAATTAAAGAGTTTGCTAAGAAGGCTAAGAAAAATGAAATGACTTCACTCTAAATCCAATATGGCTGACGGCCCAAGATAGCGAACCAGTAATATACATAAAATATCATTAGCTACAAGGGTCCATTGGCAGTGATGCTGTGGAGAGTTTGTGGAATAAATGTAACACGGCTAAACCGTGGAGTACAGCCAGTGTTTATTAAAATTGGTGTTCACGTCCACCACAGCATGAGCTATAGATGTATAGCAGGGGTCACCAAATGGCGGATCGCGGTCCGCATCCGGCCTGTCGATATATTCTGCGGACCAGAGTAAAGCCATTTTTTTTAATTTAATTCAGAAAATCTAAATTTTTATAATAATTTTTATGTTTAGGCCGCACTTTGTCTTCTCTGCTATAACTAGATGTGTACTATGCAAGAAGTGTTCAAACTAGAAAAATGTTAAGTAAAGTGAAATTATCACAGAATTATTGTGAATCTAAACTGTTTCATAGCGAAAGTAATGCGGAATATGAGAACTTATTTCTGCACAATTTAAGGCAGTAAAGCAAAGCCGGTTATACAACAAAAAAAAAATTGGTTGGAAAACATTTGTTTGTACTACTGGTTAAATGTCAGTTATTGCTAATTGGATTTTCTAAGCGAAAAAGTATATGTGGCCACTATTACTTGCTTAGTATACATTTTTTAACATATCAACCACCTGAAAGTTAAGCTTTAATAGTGAAAAGAAAAGCTTGTATGGTAAAATTCTGACGAAATGGGAAGATTTTCACGAAATTTGACTACTTCAATAACTCCAATTAATTGATGAAAGCTCCGCGACAGTACGTATATTTTCAAACTGGACCTTCAATAAAATTAATTGGTGAACCCTGATATATTTATATAGTTTGGTTTTCAGTTAGAGACGTAAGTAGATGATTCGATTTTATTTGTTATTATAATGTTGAATTGAATATAAGCAAAAAATGGAGTCTCACGGTAAATTCTCACCTTGAAATATAAGTATGAAGAATGGATCAGCTGTTATATGTTCATTTAATTTTACAACTACGTTGCAAATTTTTTGTATTGCTATATAACCTTTGTAATGGAATAAGACTAAAATCAGCTAAACAAGCTTGTGACATAACAAATCCTATAATGGTTGTTACTAAAATCTAAATAAAGTAATAATTGAATATATAACTACGAAGGCAAGTATTTTTATTAATATGTATATCGTCAGTATTTATTATAAATGTCAAAAGATTGTTTTTTTTATGGGAATTTTTGGTGGGATCTAGAAGTGACATGTTGTGGTTTTTATTTCTAATTCATTTACTTAGGTCTTTGACCATATATTATGTAACTAGCTATGCCCCACGGTTTAACCTCTTTCAACGCAGTAAACCCAAAACAATTATTGTTAGAATTTTTGTATGTTTGTCGGTTAGTCTATTCGTCTGTTTGCCAACGTTTGTGCGCGCTAATCTCAGAATCGGATTTGGAAACGGTTTTTACTAATATAAGGTAAGGTTCACTTAACATCTTCAATAAGATCATAAATAAAAAAGTTAT
This sequence comes from Saturnia japonica, assembly GCA_033032175.1. Lineage (NCBI taxonomy): Eukaryota > Metazoa > Arthropoda > Insecta > Lepidoptera > Saturniidae > Saturnia > Saturnia japonica. Next base: position 15,317,854 of record CM065311.1, on the reverse strand, counting down.
ATCAATTTAAAAAATCACGTGGAACATTTGTTCGATATAAATGCTATAAAATAGCTCTTCAGTTGAATTGACTGAAATTTTAGTTATCTGTATATATATTATGGTTTGTAAAACGATGATTTGATGATGATAGAACGAGATTTTGAGAAATTATTTGGTTTTCAATTTTAAGGTCATGTCTATCTAGTACACACAAACACAGATACAGAATTGCATATAAATTTTCAACGTTCAAACCCAACCTAACCAATTTTATCACCCTAACAGATAAATGAAAATATCTTACTCAAAACAAAAAACGGCACAAAATGTTAAATAAGGTCGTATTTGACGTAAACAACACAATAATCATTTAAAAACTCACAAAATAATGTATAGAAAAAATTACGATCTTCGACAATTTTTGCCCATCTTACAAAAGTAAACTTTATGACAACTACTTAGAACTATTATTTATCAAAAACTATATTTCCGCATTGTTAAATTTAATATGTATTTAGCGTTCTTTTACAGTGATCTAATTGTAAAAAGAAATCGCCGGTAGCGATTTTTTTTCTGACTGACTATACTATTAGCCTTAGGTGCCCTATTCAAAACAGAGCCGCTGATGACTTTTACAACTTTACCGAACTTGAGTTGGGTAGCGATTCTAAAGCTTAGCCTTTTATTTTTTAACAGAATATATTTACTGCTTGATAAACAGATATCTAATAATATTATTTAAAAGATGATAATAATATAATGATGTCAATTAAAAATAATCAAATTAACAATAATATACCAAGTCTCATTACTTACACCTAGAGATAAACGCTGTGGCCTGCGTTCCGTTTCATGCGTAAGCATTTTGGTATAAATAATGTTGCCTACATTTTTTCTCCAATAAAAATATAGTACTTTTGCCTACTATGGTAGGATACTACATAGTAAGGTAACCCAGCATACATATAATATTATAACTATAATTATAAGTATTGTCAATCTAATCCTGATATTCTAACCTAATATAGGAGCTTACTACATTCACAATAATATAAATTACATTAAGATTATAATGATAAAATAAGTGAAATTAATAGGTATCATAAAGAAAATAATAAAAACTATACTTACATATTAAATTCAATGTGTGAAAACCTTAAAAATTTTCTACAGCACGTTGCGCGTTGGGCATCCAAAGAATGGCAGTTTATGTGGACTTACATGGGCCCCTAAAACGGTACGGTACCTGATATTATGTGAGGGGTAGTACAGTCGGGGACCGCGGGTTCATTGATCGAGGTTATTGTTGAACGTTGCGCGTGCGGCGACAGCTGCTGAGAACAGCCCCGCGCTTAGCATACGCAGATGGTGAATTTTGATTTTTTCTACAATTCAATATTGCACTCTCTATGTGATACCTAAATAAATCAATGATGTACGAAACAAAATTTAGATTTGACAATGTTTTTGTTCAAAACAGAGTAACAGTTCCTGTAAAAGAAAATACCTATTAATACTCTCTTCTTTTCTACCTCTTTGTATAAGTCATGGTCAGAATAAAGTGTCTTATTACACTTTAATAGTCTTTCCTATCTTACTATATTATAAAACAATGTCCTCCGCCGCGTCTATCTGTCTGTGTGAACGCGATGAAATCAAAGGACGGAGTGATTCATGTGGATTGCTTAGGTGTATAATAAATTAAAGTTTTGTGTGAATTACCTGAGATGATTGAAAATATCGTAAAAAATTATGCTGTGTGGGAGAGCTTTACTAGCGTGCGCCACGTAAACCAATAGAGTTCAGCGAGAGAGAGAGGGGAAAATTGACGAAAGTGCGACATAATGAAGTTAGCCATCATGATGGTAATAATATGAACCAATTCATATAACTGACTTTTTTAATTGTGTAAAAGATTAATTTTTTGAGTATAGCGTTTATTGACCGACTTCAAAAATGGAGGAGGTTGTCAATTCGAATGTATCTATATTTCTTTTTTTTTTTTACCGTTCAGCCATAGCTTCTTTGTTCATGAACCGATTTGGATGATTCTTTTTTTGTTTAATAGGGGATACCTCAAGGGTGGTCCCATATTAATTTTATTAGCAGTGGACCTTGAACCTCGAAGATACACCAGAAAACTCCTCAAAATTTTCAAAGTTGGTTTCTTTTTTGTTAAAAATTGGCTTGTTTATAGGCCGTTAAAAAAAGGAAAATTAAATTACTTTGTCTAATGTCATTGGTGACTAACTTCATTCAGCGAGACAAAAATTTTGGATTTACTCTTGTTTTGTTACGCAAATTAGTATTAGATGTCTAAAAATTCAAACTTCTTGCTTTATACACAACGAAGTTACAGGAGGAGTATTAAAGATGTTGTAAGTCGCTTCGAGAAAAGGATGGTCTCAGATGTATTTATTACTAGCTGTGCCCGCGGCTTCGCTCACGTGGACTACAGAATGCCCGCGACAAAAACTATGATCGACGAGTAATTGGCCTAGCAGTGTTATGACCAGATTTGTACGCACTATTGTAATGTACAGTACGAGTGCGTACAATTCTGGTCATCACATAATATATAGCGAAAGGAATTTCGTTCCTATCGGGTGTCACACAACCTGTCGAGTTTTTTTTTATTAACGGACACTTGGCTAAATATTCGATAACAAGGAATTGTTCTTCCACTTTAACAATTAATACTAGGTACTTATAATATGCAAATTGTAAGATAATTAGGAAATTTGCCCAAGTCGCAGAGTTTAGTGCTGATTTGAACTTGTTAGTAAGTATTCAAAGGAGACCATTCACTTTGTCCAGATGTATCGCCAATAGTAACGAATTGAATGAATTAGTACGCTACCCTAGCATCTTTTTTAACTGCACAGTTGCTATAGAAGTGTTTCAACGCTTTTATACACCCCTACAATGCTCTAGCGCACCCTTTTGAATTTAATTCATCCCCGAATAACAGGATTCTGTCATCCGTAACGCGATCGATACCGGGAACAATTGATCCAAAATTATTATTATTTACTGGCGTACTTTTTTCACCAATTTCATTCGGTTGATGTTTTTTCAAAGTGATCTCAGAAAATATATGTGACATGTTTTAAGAATTAAAAAAACGTCTATCCCAAGAAAAATATGCTGTAAAAAACGGGCCAAGTCTCGATTGAGATGGTTTGTCTATAAACAGTAGTAAAATCTCATAAACAGCCAAGTGTACGAGTTGCATATAAAAAGACGAGTAATTTTGGCTGAAATCGAGCCTATGTTTTACACGTTAAATTCAATTCTTTAGAATCTACTGTGCCTAAGTATATGGGCCTAAAACATTTCAATTAACGACAAGACACTAGGGTTAAAATATCCTTGTTACACGCCGTGGAATTTTATGTGACTTGGCCGTTGTTGCTACAAACTAAAGCTCAAGAAAACAGAAGTATGTAATAGCTTGTTTAACCTAGTCTCTGGTAATAGTGGCAATGACTCCTACAATATATTCAACGGCATAAGTCATATACAATTCCACGATATCTAACAAGAATATGTTAACCTTTTACATTACATACGAATATTTCAATTTTATTTATTTTCATAGTTCTGGTTTAATAGAGAGGGGCCATCCATAAATTACGTCACATGAATTTCATGATTTTTTTACCCCTCCCCCGTCCTTGTCACAGCTGGTCACATTTCACAAGTAACATAGTCGCCAAAGGCTAGATCGTCGTACACCACAACATAGAACATCCTCGCATTTTACTATTTGTAATAAATATTGTGATTCACGTACATGATGTGCGTACCAAATCGCATCATTTTTCAATACCTTAGCCTGTTCGATATTCAGTCTAGTATCTGTTGGCGCAATGAATTCGGCAACCACAGGAAAATCATCAATCAACATTTGACTCCAAATATTAGCCAGAACAATGCCTGCACTCTCAAAGTTTCGGTTTTCTAACACCAAGTCAGTATAGTTCGATTACTGGAATCGAGATGTGAACCGAAATTGTCATGCTTTAATATAACACCAGTAACTTCACGACTAAGAGGCGCCATTCGTCGTTCCACCCTGTTAAAAGCACTTCTTCCTGGAGCATTTGTGGCAATGTAAATAGCATCCAAGTCGAAATCTTTAAAATGTTGTAAAGCTGAAACTTTTCTAAGAAACAATGGTGTACTTACATTGTCGATAATATTCTTAAAGTCGGTAACTTATTTTTCTTCGAACTATAAAGGTAATAGGTTTCAAATAATCGAGTTGTAAAAGTAGTTAAATAAAACATTGCTATGTTCGAGATACAGAAGTCCAATTTAATTTTTTCTCTGATTATTTTGACAAGAGGGTTGAGATTTAGTGCAACGGAGGTTTTGGGGCTTGAATGGAAGGGAACACATTCTTTCGAGTTTGGGAGGTTTTCGACTTAAAGAAGTTCTAATGTACTTAAATATAAAATATTATATTTTGATAAAATGTGATGTCACAAAATTTGGGACCCCTCCCCATCCCTTGTCACACAATGTCACACTTCGTCGTCCCCCTCCCTCCCCCTAAACGTGTGACGTAATTTATGGATGGCCCCAAATAAGTAAAGAAATTAAGAATCTGTAAACGCGGAACATGACTAGAAATAGATATAAAATTGGTGCAGGATCCATAAAAACGTCACAGTGGAAAGAAAATACGGACTTCCTTATAACTTTTATCACTATAAATATAAAAGGAGACATAACTTAAAAACAGGATTACAGATTTAAATAATTTTAAGCCTATAAAACTCGTTACAGTTTTAGGAAGCAAACATTAATGAACAAGTTTTTGAAAAAAAAGTTAGTCATCTTAATTTATGGTTACTCGGAAACAGCTCTAACAATTTAGATGAAATATTGTATTTAGATTTTTTTTTAATCTTTTCTAGTTTACCTAAATAGGTGTTTTTTTTTTCAAGACACCGGACAAAGAAATTTTTTTTTTAGATAATAAAATTCTTAAAACTTTTTTTGTTCTCTCTAGTTTGCGTTCGGCCACAACCTCACTGTCAGGTAAGTGACGATGTGGCCCAAAATGGTATCACGCAAGCCTTGTGGATGACTGGCTCTCAATTGTAGCTGCCGGAACACACTTACCTATAGGTGCTAGGCAATATATTTTCAACTTAAATGTGATAGCTCTAGACAGACAGGCGTTGGAAAATTCCTTACCAACATGCTATAATTTCATTAAGATATTTTCCTTAAGCGAAAGCTAAGGCTCAATGCAGGGATTCGAATTCACGTCGATTGATGCGATGTCGGTACACGCTACCAATGAGCTATCGCTGCTTTAAAACAACGGAAAATCAAAATATAATAACCTTGGTTTTAATTTAGGCCCTAAGAAGGCACTTATGAACATGAAAACACTACTCCTGGTTTGGAGAATATCCCAGACATTGAGAAGAACTGGCAAGGAACTCGTTAGGGTTTATCTTTTTTTTCCAACTATACAAAAGTGTTGATACAAAAATAATAATTTAGTGGATGCACAGAGAGGGAGTCACTTCCAGGCATCATTATCATTCACATAATGATCCACCCTATAACAACCTTTTGACAGTAAAACCCGCTTGACATGGTCTTTAAACTTGTTGTTCGGTAAATCAGTAATGTGCTTCGGGATCTTATTATTATAAAACCTGACACTACATATTACCTAAAAAACTTTAATTGGACCTACTTAGTCTAAAACACGGTACGACTAATTTATCTTTATGTCTAGTATTAACATAGTGCTGATCTTTGACCAAATCTAACTTGACTAAGTTTTTATGAAAATAGACTTACTGATAGACAATGCACAGTAAGTCGCTAGGTAGGTCTAGAAGCAAAAAGCTACGCACAGAAGTTCCTTGTGTACGGTAGGTGAACTGTAAAAGGATTGAAAATTAATTCTTTACTTAAAAAAGGATGATGGTGATTAAGATAAATATAAAATAAAGTTCAAGAAATTAAGTTTATTTAGCACCTACATCGGACGCTTGCCACAGCGTAGCACATGTCAGTATAATGACTGGATTTTGTCAAAGACTTCAACGAGTCGCTTTTTAACAAGTTCACGAAATTTACGTTAGAACCCTTATATTAATGACTAGCTGTGCATGTGGCTTCGCTCACGTTGACTACAGAATGCCCGCGCGAATCTTGCTCCCCCGCTCCCTGCTATTTTAAAGATAAAAATGCTTATTGTGGGTGTTCCATATAAGATAGATGTATATTCTTACGGACTTTTTGTGGGTATTTTTAATGCATATAATTATGTAGTACATTAATTTGCTATATCTCATATGGTTTACTCAACGTAAGCCATTTAAGCGCCCGAATTTATTCACCATGACCAGTTTTTTTTTATTTGTGCGGAACCCTAATTCTTTTTCTAAAATAAAAGTAGCCTAAGTTACTTCCTGTATCATCAGCTATCTATCAGTGAAAGTTCCGTCAAAATCGGTCCATCCGTTTCGGATATTGCCCGGAACAAACATACAGACAGACAAAAATTTAAAAAATGAGTTTCCCTGTTTTAATACTTATCGTATATACTTTCATATGCATTTGATACATATGCATATGCATATTTTTACATTACAAACAGACACTTCAATTTTATTAATTGTATAGATTATTAAATAACAAGTACAATGAAGGAATAGTATTAAAATTGTATTTAATAAAAAAATAGTTTATGTTTGTAAAGTTATGAATATAAACATATTATAAACTTACAGGGTATTTAATTTTTTTTATTAATTATGAAAATCAGGATTTGCATTAATCTTGTGTAATGTAAATGTACCTATTCTATCTCATTTTTTCGCAGGCATGATGTTTTACCGTAAGCTATACGCATGATATAATTTTAATTATTATCCCAACAAAAAAATGCTGTAAAAAACGTGCTAAATCTTGACTGAGATGATTTTTTGTCTATAAAAAGGAGTGAAATCTCATATACAGCCACAAGTCTAGGAGGTGATTATAAGAAAACGAGTAGGTACTTTTGGCTAAAATAAAATCCGGCCTATATTTTACTCGTTAAATTCCATTGTTTAGAATCTACTGTGTCTAATAGTATTAACCTAATAAATTTTGATTAATAACAAGATTAGGGTTTAAGGACAAGACAATATTCATATTAGGTAATTATTTAGCAATATAATATTTAAATATTAGTAATAATGGCTCCTACACGATTCTTAACAGTTCTAAATGCATCCATAAGACATCCTGATAATCTGACCCACAGTAAATAGTTTTTCTCCAATAAGCTTTAAGACGAGTTTATGGATCATTTTAACATACTTTGCCTTATTGTAAAATAATTTCAACATAATTTGTTACCTTAATCAAACTGGTATTACAGTGCCATCTATTATGTAATACAATAACTAAAATGATATTTTCAGTTTTATTGTAACTTGTTTAATGGAAAAGATTAAAGTAAAAAGTTGTTAGCATAATGGTACAGATGTCGTTGTTTCAAATAAATTTTACATGTAATTTATTTATTATAGTCCTGTAACAAATTTTACTAGTCTCAAATAAAGATTATAAATAAATTAGTGCTACTTTATTAGAAAACAGGCTGTACCCGCGGCTACACTCGCGTGGACGATAGAATGCCGTCGGTATTGTGGTGACTCTGTTTTCACCCTCGGTGATCAAAAATATGAATACCTTTTTTTAATATAAAATGCTTATTATTTTACTAGCTATGCCCGCGGCTTCGCTCGCGTGGACTACATGATGCCGTCGATCGGGCACACGCGCGAATCTTGCTACTCCCGGTCCCGGTTATTTTAAAGCCAAAAATGCTTAATGTGGGTATTTCTTAGAAGATAGACTACACTCTCGCTGAATTTTTCTAGGTATTTTAATGTCTACACATACACTTAAATTTTATTTATTTATTTAGTAATATCGATTTGATTATAACATCGACTAATATGACGATTCAACATGACGAATGTAAGCGCCATGAAAATAAAAGTGACGTGCTCAATCGACCTTTTTATACTACGTCACTCCTTAGTTAAGATCTAATGTAAGCGCGCTTCTGATATCATAGCCTTTAATGACGTAATGTAGATACCATAACAATCGTCTTAGTCATGGGTGACATGCAGCATGACCAAGACCGATTTTTTTTTCGGGATACTACCATACATTTAGCTGATTTCTAACAAATCTACTATGTTTCTAAGACACGTTAAGAGTCTAATAAAATAAAAATCATTTATGTAATGTTGAATACTTTTAATTACTTTAGGCAAACAAAACAAGTATCTACCTAAGTATTTAAGTACCTTTATCGATATTTTTGATTTTAAATATTCATCTAAAGTTTTTTCCATCACTTTCAACATAAATAAGTCAGGTTGGAAGATGATCTGTAAAGTTTTTAACACAGATTAAAAAAAATTCTTAAAAGTGTTTGGTAATTGGGTATCTGCACCATAAGGGAATCTAAGTATTTTGTAAAATTACAATAATGTAGGTATTAAAAAGACCTACAAAAAAGTCAGGGAGAGCATAATATGTCTATCTTCTATGGATCACCCACAATAATCATTTTTGTCATTAAAATAGCCGGGAGCGAGGGAGCAAGATTCGCGCGGGCAATCTGTAATCCACGTGAGCGAAGCCACGGGCACAGCTAGTAATTAATATATTTATATAATACCACGTAAAACACAAAAAAAAATTATATATAAGGATAATCCATATCTTAATTAGGTTGTTACAACGAAATTGGCGTTTTGTTGAACTGGCCACTTTGATATCAAATATCTGGCGTTTAGTTAGGAATTGCAAACTCAAATTTATTTCAAAATAGCTGACCCGCAAAACTTCGTCGACGTCATATATGAGAGAGAGAGAAAAGGTTAGAGAGAGTGGGTCGTAGGCACTGTATTATATTATTCACCAGTTAAAAAAAAAAATAATAATAAGATAAACCCGATCGAGTTTCTTGTCGGTTCTTCTCGATGTCTGGGATGTTTTCCGAACTGGTGGTAGTGTTTTGACATTCATAAGTGCCTTCTTAGGGCCTAAATTGATTAAAAGATATTTTGATTAATTCTTATTATTAATTATTCCTACTACATTATTCTGCATAATCGAAATGCGCTCGCGATACTTGATCATTATTTTGCTGCGGAGTTATTTTAAAACTGTGATATCTCCTATGATATTCATTTAATTCAATTACTGTACAGGAAAATTTTGTTCAAAAGTAAATACTTATGATGAATAACGTATTTATTTCGATAAGGATTAATACCTTGTATATAAAAACACCTCCGCAAATATGTAATTCATTATTTTAGAACAAATTTTATTACCATAAAAAAGGTTATATTGAGTAAACCTTAAAAGATAGCCATATGCCGTCGTGAATTTTTTTTTTTAACTTTTTAAGAGAAATAATTTAGTCACAGACGAAATTAAGGGTAACTTTAACCATTCACGCAGCGCACGCAGTTGGAATAAATTTCCCCCTTTTTGCAACATTTATCATTGATGCTCCGCTCCTATTGGTTGTAACCTGCTGTTATATAGCCTATAGAGCCGTCCTCGATAATTGAATATCCAATACTACAAGGTGTCCAGAAAGGGTATCGGGTATTTGTAAGTTCAATGAAACAAAAATTATTTGTATGCAATAAAAAAGTTTATTGTTTATTATTAGCATATGAATTGGAGAATTATTTGGAAAAGATGATGTTATCCAAATGATGACCGTTACGTTGCTGGCACTCTTCTAAACGGAAACGAAGATTGGCGATAACACGTTGACACATAGCTATCGATATTGCTGCCATTTCTGACCTGATGTTTTGCTTTAACTGGGTTAGATTCATCGGATTGTTTTGATAAACCTTACTTTTAAGGTATCCCCATGCAAAATAGTCAAGCGGGCTAAGGTCGGGGCTTCTGGGAGGCCAGTTGATGTTACCCCTTCGCGAAATGACTTTATTAGGGAATAATTCGTTAACAACTTCCATTGAGTCATTTGAGGTATGGCAAGTGGCCCCATCTTGCTGGAACCACGTTCTTGAGTTGAAACCTGCAAACTCCTGCAACTCTGGGACCAAAAAATTTCGCAACATATCGCAATAACGGTCACTATTCACATTAATTGCTCGGCTTCGTTGATCTTCATGAAAATAAGGACCAATTATGCCTTTAGCAGACATAGCGGCCCAAACAACGACCTTTGGGCTATGCAGGGGTCGTTCATGCTTTCGTCTCGGATTCTCCACTGCCCAGAACCAACAATTCTGCTTATTAACATAACCATTCAGGTGAAAATTTGCTTCGTCACTGAACAGTATGTTGTTAAAGTTGTTAAATCGCTGCAGCATTTCGTTCGCAAAATTCAGTCGATTAGCATAGTCCGTATCCTTCAATTCTTGAACCAATTGAATTTTATAGGCTTTTAGATGTAAGTCTTTCTTTAAAATCGAATGTAAAAACAATTTTTTGATGTTAACGCTTGGTTCGCTTTCGGATGGATAAGACGATTTTGACGAACCGACGCCTCAACTTCTTCTATTGTTTCTTCATCGCGAACTGAACGAGGACGACCAGAGTTTTGAATTTAACTGTCGACTGTATTCTCGAACATCTGATCCATTTCCTAATGATATCGTCACTTGGCGCGTGGCGTGTACATATTCCAGATAGAGATTGAGCAGTCACTATTGAATCACCATTACGATAATTACGCTCGTACGCAAAATGCGCGATGCGTCCCGAGTACTGTTCCATCGTGACAAAATTTACAAAATGACGCCACGAACCCTTGCACTTTAGACGCCCCGTTTCGAATATGGCGCGAAAACAAATACCCGATACCCTTTCTGGACACCTTGTATAACATTTTTCCATTCGAACCGTTAGTTCCTGATATTAGCGCGTTCAAACAAACAAACTCTTTAGTTTTATAATATTACTATAGATTTAGGCTTGTGTATCGAATTAATACTATTTCCATTTCTTTATTTTCTCGATGACAGTTCTAATTTGATAGTTGTAGTGTTGTGACGAAATAAGTGATGATATCGATCGCATATATTTATTATATTTTGAATAAAGACAAATACAACAAAAACATTCAAATATAAATAAATAAAGATTACCTGTCGTTATAATTATTTCGTTTCATTGTCGAGTACCTACTATACCTACTTATTTTACAACAGCTTCGAAAATTTTGAAGAAGTTGGCATTATCAATCAAGAATTAATACGTGTAACATCTTGTAATGAAATATAATATTAGTTAATAAATTTGTACAAAAGTATCCGGCAGTAGTTTAGTTTCGTACATTTTGTAAAAAAATATCGGGTCTGTTATCGTGTTACGTTTATTGATATAGCTTCATCCCTATCAGTTTCTCCGACTCTGGTATAACCTTGTACGTATGTAAACGTCATATTTTTATAAAATAATGCATACATAATGTAAAAAAGACGCTCCTTTAAGTTTTCACAGGAGCTGTCATCGAGAAAATAAAAAATGGAAATGGTATAGTGATTGTTTTGTTTTCGCACCATTTGATTTTTCTTTGACATCGTTCTTTTCATAAAATGGAAAACTTAAAATATCGTGTTATTTAAGAATAGGAGTTCCACCGTGGCATCAGCGCTGTAGAAACAGCTGGAATGATTAATTATGTGTATAGGGAATCTACTTCAATAAAGCATGGTACGTTTTTGGTTCCAACGTTTTCTTTCAGCAAATTTTACTAGATAAGCTATTTACGGATACCACAACATGCACAAAAAGAACTACAGATTTGGAAAACTCTCTAAAAACAGTTCAAGGATTAAAATTTAAATTAAAAAAAAAAAACCATTCAAGTCCAGTCAGTACCCAATTTCATAACATTAATTAAATCTTAAAATGTTTATTTATTTGGTTTATTTTCTAGTATTCATATTTAATATACTAACCTACATTATAATATCTTTTTATTTTATTTTATATACTGCACATAAAATTTTTTTTAATATATTTCTCGAAAGATGTACTATATAAAGATGCCTACAATATACTCAGGAAATCACGTATTCGTAAAAATCATTTAAAAATTGCCTGAATGTATGTTGTCCAGATTTCACTCAAAACGGCTTGACGGATTCCTAATATACAATTTTGTACACGGCAAGAATATGTCATTGGTCAATTGATAGGCTATATGAATTTTCAATAATACTTTTAGAAATCATGAACTATGAGTAAAAATAATAATTAAAATATGAAGAAATTATTGCTTATTAAACGCGTGAGGAGCTGCAAATATTGCTAGTATTAACGAAATCTATGCTTTTGCGAAATAATACAATAATGTAAAACACATATAACTAAATAAAATAAAAAGTTAAAATTATTACCCATATAACATGGCTATTGTTAAAAATCATTCTGTGTATACTAAAATAAATATTAATAATCATAAAATAACAAACTGGCATGAAAAATGTAGGCACAGACCCAAAACGCATCTTCACTCGTTTTAAGTATGAGAAAAATATTCTTTTTTAAAATGTTTGCTGGAAATCTTTGAATATTTATTATATATATAATAATTAATAACTTAATAAAGATATAATAATACATAATATATATGGTATATAAATTTATTATAATAGTCGAATATTTTGAGGAAATGACAAAGATTAAAAACTATTTTGTAGGAATACGCACAAACTCCTTTCGATAGACTTTTATCGACATATGTCAATGGGGGTTTATGGCGGGATCTTGAAGTGACATGTTGTGGTTGTTATTTTTAATTCATTTACTTAGGTTTTTGACGCTATATTATGTAATATTGGTGGCGTTTTGCGTGATATAGTTTGGTTTTGTGCATAAGTGAGGTGGATTATAAAAATAAGCAGAAAGCATTCATTCCGAGATCCCACAAAAATTCCCTAGAAAGTTCTAACAAGGGAGCCACCATCTTGTTAGGATACTGAGTCGTCATAACACTTGACCATATAATTCACTCGACAATGGCAGTAATGGTCTTCATTAAAGAGGACCGGCTGCCAAGTTAGGAGGAGGAAGAAGAAGAAGAAGACATATGTCAATCTCTTTGAAATTTAGATTAAAATTCGCAAATATTCACGTATTTCATAATATTTTATTTTGTATTCGTATATTTTCGGAGAATTAATGTGATTAAATACGATATTTTCTCAATTTATTTATGAATAGAACTTTTATGAACTTTCTAATACAATTTAGTTTGTAAGCAAAACATTTTAATCGGCTCTACATGTGAAATGGATATTTTGTAGATTTTCTTTATGGATGAGTTACATGGTACTGCACAGGTAACGATAACTGTAATACGTCTACCAAACACTAAATTATATTGTAAAACCTTATATTTTACGAAAATAAGTGATATTTATTTTCGTCGCCATTTGATAATGGGCTCTGCGGGCCTTAGCCTTTAGGAACTAGACATGCGTCCCTACCTCGCTCTGACATATGCCTATAATATGCTACCTATAATGAATTGAGCATCGCTTGTATCCCCGAAGTGTTAGGCAGAAGTTTACGTACACTCACAGTTTGCCGAGTATGTTTTAGGTCCCATGTAATAGGGGGCGAGCCTATTGACATTAATTAGGCACAAAGCCAAACTCCAAGCTGCTACTGAGAATTTCATAGAAAAACCCAATAACACTTTGCTTGACCTGGAAATCGAACATAAGATCTCGTTGCTACAGTAGTCGCGCTTACGACCACTAAGCTAAGGAGGCAAGTTTTCGTTAGATAATGTTTTATATTCCAAGTTTACTTAGATATGTAGGTGTCTATTTTAATATACCGAGTACAGCTCGGTCGCTCACATATTTTAGTATTATTACAGAGAAACACCACTAAAAATTTTTTTTTAAGCTACCAAAAATGCTTACACTTCACTAAAATTCAAAACATGCTTACATTGGAATCTAATTGTTGCCTCAATTAAAGGTTGCTTTGTCATGCTAAAAATAAGTAGTGTAAATGAGTTTCAAAGTTCATGAAATCAAGAAAATATAGATAAATAAGTTAGGCACTTGGGAGTCAGAGAATTTCTGAAGAATGGAACCTGTGTTAACAAATATTATATCAGAGAAGAACGACTGTGTGCGTGTTCCGCGACGTCTTAATAATAATTTTAAAAAGATATTTATTTAACGTACGAGAACGGTATTTTTTTTAAAAACAATTCCAGCAATGTGATGTGTTACCACTGAAATAAAGTCATTTTGATGAAATTATCATTACAATTTTGTTCTCTGTAATCTATATATGCGAGCGATAAAAATAACAACGTAAATCTCATTAGCTTTCCAGCGAACAATGTAATAAGATAACATATTATTTTTATTTATAGCACGTTTTCGGCGGTGAATCATATCAACGAATATTATTTCAGTGACCATATTACGTGCTATAAAAAATGACGTGCTCAATCCTAATCAGGCGTAATCAAGCTTGATTGGAGTACACATTATATCTGTTAGATTCAATCAAAGTAACCCTACCATAGCCCGTTAGCCGTTACACAATAGACTAACCTTGACCAGAACAAGGTCTTCTGAAGGCTACCTATCGTTTATGTAGTTAACTTGGCAAGAATACCTCTATTGTGTGCAGATTGATATAACTATCTCAGTTCAGAAGTTGCAGCTGCTTTTTCTGACATTCATGATTCATCTCAATTGTAACATTTGTAACTCGAGATTCTTCGGTAGGTATATTATTACTATACTAATAAACGATACAAAAAATGTGACACATCACGGGTCGCTTAATAAATTTGAAACGCTTAAAAATCCTATTTTTATAATAAAATATAAATAAATTAAAACCATAAAAAAACCACATAAAGATTTTTTAAATCAGATTAAATAAAATATCAATTCTGTTTCATTATTTTAATTTTTTGAAATAGCACGTAGCGTCGTTCCATACGATTAGCCGCATATATTTCACATCAAAAAATAATACCAACAAGATCTTATCCTGTTGCGTTATGTATTTAGACTATAAATGGGGAAATAAATAAAAACAATTTATGTAAATACATAATAAGTTGATAACAAAAATACTTTCGTTAATCACTTATGCTTACATGCCTTGGTAATTAATAGTTATACATACTTAGATAATTATGTATGTGATTATGATTAAAAGTTACTTATAAACGAAATGTTTTAAGTAAGTTTACTATGATAACAGTCTTATAACTTGCAGAGCAAAACTTAATTTTCATAATATAGTGTTAAACGCTATGTAACGTACTTCGTTTTAACAAAAAAAATCTTTAAAACGTAAAAACCACTAAGTCTTCATGGTTTACATTGTTACTCACACAGCACTGAAACACTTTATAAAACATAACAACCACTCTCAATAGCGATAAAATATGTCATTATTTAGATCCCAATAAACATTGTTATCATTGAACTGAATAATAGACACAGAATCGTAAATATTTTGTAGGTACGTAGGATTTAACAAATGTGTTCATTTGTTTGTTGTAAGTGCCTATTAGCACTTATTTACTGTAACCTTTACCTATATACTTTTACTGGGTTTTTTGTCCTTTCAAGCTTAGGGTTACGTCAGCCTCATTTTATTTGAAGTAACTAGCAATCAAAGTGTATACCGAAATGGCATCAGTACTTGTCAGGTTTGGATAATATAATAGCAATTAGCATGGAAAACATTTAAGTACAGTTACTTACTTAAAAATGACTATCTTGTTATTGCTATACGTTGTCTTTACGTTCTTCATAGGTATTCATAGTTGTTGTCAAACTTTTGAACTTAGACAAAATTAAAACCATGTACTACCTACCTATAAGTACTTATGTACTATATTATTGTAAAAATCTAAAATGTTTCTCTCTTTGTGGTTAATAAATTATTACTATGTGTATTTGTAAAATTATTAAAAATTACATATCCTTTAGGGTTTTCTTTTACTATCCATTTATAGTAAACTTGTCCCATTAGCTTAGTGGTCGTAAGCGCGAGCGCTATGGTCGGTATCTTGGGTTCGATTCTCAGGTCGAGCAAAGTGTTATTGGGTTTTTCTATGATTAATTCTCAGTGACAGCTCGGAGTTTTGCTTTGTGCTCGGTTAATGGTAATATGCTCGCCCCTTCTTACTTGGGACCTAAAACATACTCGGCGAACTGTGGGTGTACATTAGTACACCTTCGCCTAACCCTTCTGGGTTACAGGCGTGAGGATATGTATAATTAATCTATACATAGTATAAAACGAAGTCGCTTCCTGCTGTCTGTTCTCTATATACGCTTAGATCTTTTAAACTACGCAACGGATTTTAATGCGGTTTTCACTAGCACTTAGATTTTTTTTACGGAAGGTTTATATACAATACATTCAAATTAAATTTTTCTATAGTAGTGAAAATTCAATTATTTGTTCTCAAGTCGTCAAAAAATGATTTTCGGGCGCTTACATGGCTTACGCTGGCTAAACTTTATGAGATACATCAAAATAATGTTGTAAAGAATTGTAGTTCTTCAAAAGAGAGTTACGTTATTTGTGAAGCTATTTTCTCCAATACAGTACTAATCTTTATCCAGATAAGTTCGTTAGTTAATTTAGGAATGTAATGTAGGTTAAGATTGTCCTTTACAGTTTTCCATTTAAATTAATATCGTAGAAGAGATCAGGAATTCTAAATTATTCGAGACAAAAGAAATCCTACCTAAAGAAACCTATGACAAATTGCGCGACGTGAACTAAGCACTATTCATAACTATGAAGTTGCAATATACCATCACGCCTGTATCCCCAAAGTATTATGCGGAGGTGTACACCCACAGTTCGCCGGGTATGTTTTTTTGGGTCCCACGTAATAGGGGGCAAGACTATTGCAATTTTATTAATAGGCGGTAAAGTCGAACTCCGAGCTGCTACTGAGAATTTCATAGAAAACTCCAATAACACTTTGCGCGACCTGGGAATGAGGAAGATGTAAATGAAACCGAATTACGTTTTCATAGTCTTAAAAAAATCTCTATGGTATATTAATAATAACCGTGAAAAAATCATGACCATATCTTGAAAACTGAGTTTTATAAAAATAAATCAAGTTGGTAGCTCCCGAATATACCATGCGCTATCCGAGTAGTCGCTGTGACGTCACATCGCCGGTTCGATCAAGTCGTCATTCGGAGGCGGGCAAGACGCGGCGTTGTGCGAAGTTTACGCGATAAACTTTTTTCTATTTCGTTTTGCGGGTTAAACCGCTTCTTAGTATGTTCATTCGTAATCTAAAACTGGTACTCAATCATACAACCGAAATGGAACCAGGATTTTCACGTGGACAAACCAACAATCTGCCGAAAGTAGACTTTTTATGGTTGCGGATTATATCACAAGTCATGCGAAATACATTAGTGCAGAAATCCAAGGACAAAAACTTTCAAAGTAAGTCACATATTTTACTAACTTAGAGAGTATTATAATTTAGTAGATAATGCTTTATTAGTAAACTTAGTACCTACAGTGCTTTGAAATCCATATGAAACTTTCGCGACGTAGGTACCTACAATACTTTATTCGGATAAAAAGTCAGTTTCAATGGCCTTAACTATGATTCGCATCTGGTTACCAGATAG
The DNA here is from genome assembly GCA_033032175.1 of Saturnia japonica. NCBI lineage: Eukaryota > Metazoa > Arthropoda > Insecta > Lepidoptera > Saturniidae > Saturnia > Saturnia japonica. Next base: position 15,300,164 of record CM065311.1, on the reverse strand, counting down.
TAATCTTATTGTTCCTTATGGTTTATTTTATTATTACTACTTTAAATTATTGTTATTGTCTAAAAATATGTCTTTACCCTTCATGTAGGTACTAGTGTTGTCTGTTATTATTGTAGTTTATTATCGATATGACATAATATGTAAGTTTTCTTCAAAATTCAACTATTCTCAAGTTTTTTTACAATATTACACAAATTGGGACGCGATAGTTATGGAGATAACACAATAGGGTATATACAGGTGAAAAGAGAACATGCGCTGTGTACTGTAAAGGTGAGAATTGCACTTGAGCACAAGGTCCGGCTCACGGCGCGACGCGGCGTATCGCTGTACATTTATTTGTGATGAAATGGAAAATAAAATTAATAGTCTGGAATGTGAAGGTTGTGCGGCAAGTAGAGGAGGATGCAAACATACCATGGCGTTGGTCATGTGGTTACATAGACGAAGTGAGGAGCCTGCTTGTACCGAAATAGCTTCTTACTGGATGAAACCTAAACTGTCGCAAGTTGGATCGCAGTTAAAATTTATTAAAGCTAAAGATATGGGTCAAAAGAAAATCCCTACATTCGTCAGCAACATCAACCTCTGATGAAACATCGAATGAAAGTTTTTTACAGTCTGTAATAAAAAAGTCGATAGAGCTGGGAATAGAGAAGATATAAACAAAGCATCAATACATTATCTAGTTAATCAGTTTAGAAAGGAAAACGGCGTCAATGTCGCAGACAGATTTATTTTATTCTGCAAAGAAAATATGCGATCTCAGCAATGCGATGACATTGAGAAAGCAACTAGCTCACTGGTAGACTGTCCATTATAGTATGAAATGAGGTACGCTCATATTACCGCATCAAAAGCTCACAAATCTGGTCAATGTGGCACACCCGATGGAGTTTTGGTGGAATACCTCTTAGGTGCATATAAATTTAAAGAGACATTCGCTGTGAAAAGAGGTTGGCAATATATTTAATTTAAATGTAATACTAGGAGCATAATAACAGTTCATGTATGTATTTAGTGATTTTTATTTGCAGGTAAACTCTTGGAAAATGCAGTCTGTGAAGAAGTATCTAAACTAAAAAATATCAAGTTTATTAGAGTAGGTCTCATTCTGTGTAATGATTTTCCAGTTTTGGGCGCTTCTCCTGATGGTATCGCCGAAGAATTTATAATAAAGATTAAGTGCCCAGTGTCTAATAAAAAATTTCAAAATTATGTGAAAGATGGTGTAGTGGCACAAAAATATTATGCTCAAATGCAAATGCAAATGTTTTTTACAAAAAAAGAGAAGTGCTTATTTTGTATCGCACACGAAAATTTCAAGTCAACAAAAAATATTGATATATATGAAGTAATTTATGATAAGGATTATTGTGAGGAGTTGATTAAAAAATGTGAAATATTTTGGAAGGAAAATATATTTAAGCAACTGTTCTAATGAATGGCTGTTTCATACTAAATATTTTTATTAAATATTATTATTGTCATTAAATACGCTGTCAGAGCGTGTGTGTATCAGATGTTACGAATTTAGTAGCATTCACATTACGAAACAATTTTTTTTGTAGGTTTACTAGCCCACATGTGATTATAACATCATCTAACATATCAATAACTTTTTTTCTCCTCCGGGATGAAAGTAAAAGTAAAAAAAAGTACCCGATTCTCTCCCGGTAACCTAGCAACAGCGTGTTTATATATAAAATATATAAACTTTTCATCCCGGAGGAGAAAAAAATAGTAAACGCACCTAGGGAGAAAAGTAGGACATCCCCACCCGCGATCGTCATCCTCGACTTTGGCTCGGGTGACAACCATACGCGCGGGCGTGAATGTCCTACTTTTCTCCCTCGGTGCGTAATATACTATTGTGTCAATACATGCATGAGGCGAAGTCATTTTAAATTCTCGTATACGACCGATTGCCCGTTCGACGTGGATACGTAAAGCCGCAATCCGTTTGGTTTCTATAACTTCCTCCTTAGTACTTTCTTTACCTGTGCTGACGCTTGGAGGGCTTACTAGGTGGCAACTAGACATTTCTACATCTGCTGCAATACTTTTGAATCCTCTGTCGGCCATGATTGCATTTCCCTTTGGCATCAACTCTAAAATTTTGCTATTTTGAAAAATGTCTGTATCAGTAGCCCTACCACCATAACCGTCAGATACAAAGTTGATCGTTCCGTCTGGCGTTATAGACACTAAATAGTTTATAGTATTGCAGCCTTTATACTGTGACCACGATAAATCTTGGTGTAGAGCGTTGGAGGGTTTCTCTATTCTGATCTCGAAGCAGTCTATAATACTAATTGTATTATAAAATCTTTTTCTAAAAGGAATTGGAAGATTATCTCTGACGGCTTCTTTATTTGGAAAATAAATTATTTGCTTTAGGCATTTAGCTAGTAAAATCACTGTTTTCCTAAAAATACGACTTACATTTTTGGTATTAAAATATATTTCTATACATCGATAAGAGTCATTAAGTTTAATTTTTTTTAATGTAATCAATATATGTATTAATAGACATCCGCTATTTTCCACCAATAGGCTAATAACGAAGTATGATTGTTTCGGAATCCCCAAATAAAGTTTAGAGTGATTGTCAATTTTAAAAATACAGTGTTTTTAAAATTATCCGAATGTACTTCGCAGGTTTCGATAGGATTACTATAATATGATGATACCGAATCTAAACTACCGCTACAAACATTTTCATCACTGCCAAAACTGATGTAAAATTGTTGTGAAAGCATTTCAACATTTTCCCTCTTTTTTTATGGTCTGAGTTTGGACGTTTATTTTTTGTTGTTCTACTTGTATCCTCTTATCCTTTGTTTTTTTGTTTTCTGTTTTAGGCAACTCTATCGTAACAGTCTTGTCAATTGGTAATGGATTAATAGGCTCATTCTCATCCAGAGGTTCATTATCAAATGACACAAATACAGTGTCCTGCTGAGCTACTGACAGCTGTACTTCTTTTGTAAGCAGCATTTCATAGAAATCTATTCTCTGTCTTTTGTCGTATCCAAGACGAGTGACTGTAGATGTTCTTTTTGTTTTTTGACAATGGAATTTAGATGGTACTGTGCCTTGTTTCAATTTTAAAGTTCCACCACACAGTCTCCATCTCATATGATTTTCTGTGTCTGAATCGATCTGCAGTAAAAAATGTTATTGTATATGACTAAACTTCATTACAGATGTATTCTGGACAAAACACCAGTAGGTACTATCTGATAACTTCCACATAATGGAATTTCTACACAACGTGGAACCAGTGATAAACAGGCATGCTGGCTATGAAAAGATGAATGGCCAAGGTACATAGTAATGGGTCAAAGACATTTGAGTATTTTTCCTACACATTTTTCATCGATAACATCTTATGACCACACTATAGACATTTAAACCGAAAAAGACAACAATGTAATTTTTACGAACATCTAGCTTTATTTCTTTGTAAATACCTATGCCCATCTTCATTCCTGTTTTGTAATAATTAATTGTAAGTACCTTAAACTAGTAATTTAATACATAAACATTATTATATTACTCACATTAAAATGATCTTCGCAACAATGTCGACTTGTCTTTGCCGATAACGGCTCCTTCCTCCCTTCTCATTAGCTTACACCACTTATTTCTAACTTTTTTATCATTTGGGACATGGAAAAATATTTTTCTGGAGTGCTAATTGTTGTATTAGTACATAGAGGTACAATACAATATCTGTATGGTAATTTATTTTCCATAATTACCAAAATATACGAAAATAACAAGAGTAACGTAAAAATACTGCATACGATTGCACGGGCGGGTGAGAAGCGACGAGCGATGTGACGTCACGCGTCGAGCGGGCAATACGGACGACAATTTAAGAACTCGTAAGTTTAAAAGTTTATTAAAAGAGCAGTTTTTAAGATATCGCAAAAATTCTTTCACTAGTATTTTTTGAATATTAAGTTTGACTATTCTAAATAAAAAAAAATACCAACTCATCTTCCCCATTGAACCTAGGATCTCGAGCATAGCAGATGCGTTTAGGACTACTAGGCTAATAAGGCAGTTGTGAGCTATAAATATTAAAGCGACAAACTCTAAATCAGGTTTTTTTAACATAAAATACACCACTTTGTAAATTGTATCCGTGTGAAGCTGGGGTGGGTCGCTAGTAGCGTAATAAAATACTCGGTCTCTTCAATTTCGCTATAGAGAGATTTACTTTGTACACTGTAGTTAAAGCATGACATCATCTTGAAATACGTAGCGCGCGTCGCGTGGTCGCGTCGCCCGATTCGATTCGAGGCCGCTCGAACTCGGAGTAGTCGAAGTCAGATGTGGTCACAATCGCAACTACCTTGCTCCACCGCACCGCTTCGGCGCTTCCATCAGTATTGAAATAAAACTCGAACCGAGTCAACGTACTATCGATCTCCTGTGATAAAACTAAAATATTTTATCAATCATGGCTAATGTTCTAGGTGAGTACCCACTTAATACAATTCCGTAAAAATAATTGGGTAAATCTAAAACTGTGTAGGTGATTATTTTATTGAAAAATAAATTCTTGATTCTTGAGACGCGGTTGTTATAGAACATTTTGCATAGGTATTTATAGGATCTAAATCTAGATTTTAAGAAAATAACATTACGTTTGACAAGCCGGCACTCTAAAATTGTGTACATACCGGTGATTTTTTGGCGCAAGGTCAAAAGCCGGGCGTGGTGATGCCGCATAACGAAAAGTATTACGAATCAATATTTTCTTCTTTTGATATATCCATAGCATCTTATTTGTAAATTATATAGAATAAATGAATCCTAGAAACTATTTATTATGGAGTTGCATAGGTTTTTTTAAGTTAATTTCAATAACATTTTAATTATTAACATTGCCTCATAGAATGACATCACCGAGTGCCCTTCGTCCTACTAATTGCCTTGTACCTACTTACTTTAAACAAAATATTTTGTAATTTTTCCTCTACTTTACCGTAGTTATTGAATTGTTAAATGGACAGGTTTAATGTTTCTGGAATTCAATATCTACACTTCACTGAGCTTGTTTCTAAATTTATAACTTGTTTATACTATTGCGGTCATTTACATTTCTTTTTAAATAATATTGCGTGTGATTGTTGATCTAAGCTTATTTTAAATTTCGAATATTATATTTTATTTCGGAATTTCGTTTAGTTAATTTTATTTTTGTTAAAATCAAATAGTATGTTCTTCTTCTTCCTCTTCCTAACTTGGCAACCGATCCTCTTTAATGAAGACCATTACTGCTATTGTCGAGTGAATTATATTGTCAAGTGTTATGACGACTCAGTGGCCTAACAAGATGGTGGCTCCCTTGTTAGAACTTTCTAGGGAATTTTTGTGGGATCTCGGAATGAATGCTTTCAGCTTATATTTATAATCCACCTCACTTATGCACAAAACCAAACTATATCACGCAAAACGCCACCAATATTATATAATAGAGGGTCAAAAACTTAAGTAAATGAATTAAAAATAACAACCACAACATGTCACTTCAAGATCCCGCCAAAAACTCCAAATAGTATGTTATTATCAAATTAACATTTACAAATTTTACCAGAGACAATGTAATAATTTTACCTTGTCTCTGATTTTACGAATTTTAGTATCAAACTAGTATTTAACAAGTGGTTCTATAACTTTTTACTTTACTTTGAATCTGCTATATTTAAACATTAAAAAAATGTGGGTATATACTAGTACTAGCGCTTTGCCCGCGACTTCGCTCGCGTCATTGTTGAGTTAGTACGCCCTTTAAGGTATTGAATTTTACTTTTTTGACTCTTTTAACTTTCTGAATTGTTAAATATTGTTTTACATAGATGTTAAAAAATGACGGATTGTCATAAAAACTTTCATCCCTTTTTCACCACCTTAGGAGTTGCATTTCCAAAAATCCTTCCCTAATGCTCACCTACAATGTAAAAAGAATTTGCATGCAAATTTTCATGGTCTTAGTCCCAGCAGTTTGGGCTGAGTTGATATGTCAGTCAGTTATCCTTTTAATTATCCAACGATCTCCATGGACGCTGGCGAATGGTGATCTAAATATTTTTTCATAGAGATTGGAGGTTTTATGCTGTCCTTGAATGCGATAGATGGCGCTGTGGTCGAATTATTGATTACTGGGGTGGGCAGAACAACGTCTGCGGGACCAGCTAGTACTTCTAGTACTATACTATATAGATGCTAATTTTATGAATGTATAAATGTAACGTACTTTAAATAGCATTTCTTTGAATGATGCTGCCTATTTGCAGTCGTTACGGCAGTTTGACCGATGAGTCAATTTGCTTCTAATTGAGTTAATCGGGCAACTCGTACGTCGTATACCACAATACAGTATAAATAAGCAATAAAGTTTAAAAGTTAAATCAACGTTAAAGAAATAATGAAAATAATTCCAAACAAATGGAATACATAAAACAAACAATAAACGAATATAAATATGTACGGTAGGTACCTATATCTACTAGGCAGATTATTTTTTCCTTAATTAAATTTTAGTTATTTGTTATAACATAAAAATGAGTAATATACTTCAAACTTATTGAAAACGACATAAAGAACTTATTAAAAAATCTCTTATATGTATCTACCATGTAATTACCGTAAATCTTTGTGGGTATTTCAGTAAATTTTAAATATACTTAATAAAAACTTTATTTCAATGATACGTGCAAATTTCAATGATTAAAAATAAAAGAAATAAAATATGTTTCAAGCGTGGCTCTAACGGTCATACAGTTCTCACACTTCTATGTGATAAAAAAAAACTATTGAAGAACTGAAAATGTTCAAAATAAGTAATAATTTTATCATAACATTAAATTTGTTATCGAACATCAATAATAAACATATACATAATATTATTATTTTTTGCCTTTACGATTATCAGATAATTTATACATATTCAAACACTTAATTATTTCAAAGAAACTCCATAATTTCCTCGGTATGTGCCTACTATTACTTATTATATGTAATAAAGAACCCTTACAGTAGTCCGAAAAGATACATCTAAAGTAATTTAAGTTAATTATATATATACATTACAATAGAGTTTACAAGCAGACGAATATTAAAGTCAAAAAACCATTGGGTTTTGTACATAAACAATATCCAAGTAAAGAATATTAAGTAGTAGGTGTTTGTATATTAGGTAAGTAGATTGCAGGCCCGTCTACTATGCTTTGATTGGATGACATCATCGAGATTGTCCGCTTTGCACGCAGAGGAATAATCAATTTTATGTTTAACAGTAGGTATTTCTCTATTAGTTTATTTATTACTAAGGAAGGCCTGCTTGGTCAGACAATGAACGTTTCTAAATTAAAAGACTGAAAACGCAGAATTGCACACTTTTTAGACATAGGTACCCATTAAAAAGTAAACCATGTATCTTTAGATGTCCTGCTGTCATATTGTTGTTTTCTTTTTAACGAAGTTCTTTGACGCTGCTTGCGGTAGGAGTTGACTTGTAGAAACTGTCACGTAAAGAAAAATCGTTATGCGTAATCAAACCAACTTGTAAAATTCTTGTTTAAAAATCTTCTTTCTATGGTTTATCTGTTTTTTTAGTTTTTAATAACTTCGCTCCTGATAGGGCTCCTCCGCCGGCATACTTTATTTTTATTGGGCAGAAGTAGTTTAGTATAAAATTTCATCAATACCAAGTATCACAAATACATGTTTTAGAATTTCGTCGCCAATTTTTCGGTAAATGTTATTGTTTTATGGATAATACAGAATAGAAACATTCTCTTGTCCACCTTTAGGATTTAAAGTGGGATTGTATTCAGTGAATGTCTATAAATGCAGCGTCTCTAAAATAAAGCCATGAAGTGGTGGGAGGTATACGTTTCGATCCTTTCTCGCATACTAAATCAAACCGACTATATTTAGACGAACTGTTAGGATACGTGCACCAAATGGTATGCGATGATGGGTTTTACAGTAAACTTATTAGGAATTGAGGAAAATCGTGAATTGCATATTAAAATAGTAACAGGAGTAAAACAATTGAGGTTAACACATTTTTATGTGAGTTAGTAATAACGCAATGAATTATGAAACAGGAAACAAAAGAGAATTTTAGTAATATAAATAATTTAATTTTTTGCAGATGTCGCTACACCGGACAATCTTCAGTACCAGTTCTTTCCAGTATCGAGCGGATCTGTGCAGTTCAGGGTGAGGGCTGCCAACGATGCGCACATCGCACTCACCATGGGTCCTCAGGAATCTGAACCTATGTACGAGGTAATGCCAATATTATATAACCATACCAATTATTTGACTTTGAGTAACTTTGAACGTTGTTATTTTATACTTCGACCAACTCATAAAATGCAAAAACAATTTTTGAAGCCTGATCGGTAGTTACAGAGACTGGCGCATTCAAATAAACAAAAACATTCTCTTGTGCTTTTATTTTATCTATAGATAAGTCTTAATAATTATTGGCTTCGCTCACTTGCACTGCAGAATGTCGTCGATCAGGTGAATCGTGCTACCCCCGCGCTCCCAGTTATTTTAAAGAAAAAAATGCTTATTGTGGGTGATCCTTAGAAGATAGACATATTATGCTCTCCCCGACTTTTTTGTGGGTCTTTTTAAGATTTAAAATTATGTAGGTACTACTTTAATTTAATATAACATCTCAACTCGGCATAAGCCATTTAAGCGCCCCAAAATATTCGTTATTCCGAATGATATTTATTTGCGCGGAACCCTAATTCTTCTACAAACTCTCTGCTCCATTGATAAAATGACTTTATAATCAAATTGCTATTTGAGAAAAACAGAGGGATTCACAGTATCGTGTGTTTGAATAGCCAAAATTGACAAAAACCACAATATCTATATAACATGTAACATATTTTCAGATTATGATTGGAGGTTGGGGCAACACGAAAAGCGTTATCAGGCGAAACAAGACCAAACCTGACAAATGTGAAATTGAAACTCCTTCAATTTTAAATGCCGGCGAATTCCGTGGTTTCTGGGTTCGTTGGGATAGCGGCATAATATCTGCTGGTCGCGAGGGTGAACAGATCCCATTCATATCCTGGTCGGATCCTGAACCCTTCCCCGTCAACTTCGTAGGCGTATGCACCGGATGGGGCGCCACCGGTTCTTGGAAAATCGAAGGTGAGTCTTGACCGAAACTGCGCAAAATGTACCCAACAATTCTACATTTATCCACGATTATCGGTGCAGATGGAGCTGAATTCGATACACCGGACAAGTTAGAATATAAATTCGGACCTGCGGCCTCGGGCTCTGTGGAATTCGAATTCCGTGGACCGCATAACTGCCACGTTTGTCTTACCACTGCTCCGGCCGAAGTCGACCCTATGTACGAAATTATTCTCGGTGGTTGGGAGAATACTCAATCAGTCATAAGATACTGCAGACAGAAACCAGACAAGGTAGCGTTATGATCGCATGTTCGTTTTGATGTTACGTATTCGATAAAAACAATCGTTTAGTATAGCATATCTTGACAATCCGTAGGTGACGATTCCAACGCCGGGACTCATGAATGCTAACCAATTCAAAAAAATATTAATTGAATGGAGATGCGGCAGGTTGCTGGTGCGTGACAGGTCATCCGGGGCTGTTATTATGGAGTGGGTGGATCCAGCACCTTTTCCGGTTACGCACTTCGGCGTACGCACTGGCTGGGGTTCGCAAGGCCAATGGAGGATTTCTCATTTCGCCAAAACCGGCGCGCGACCACGTTGAGTGTCTATCTCTCAGTGAATGATACATGTTTTGCTTTTGGCATTAATTGCTGAATTAAATCTGCAAATATTGCAGTGTTTTTTTTACAATTTTTCTTTATTTAATATAAAATTAATGTTACTTATATATTTTTAATATTCGTAAACTAACAAATAAAATATTATTTCGTAAAGAAAATTGCGTGTGTATGAATGATTACCAAACGTAGGCTAATGAAGAACTCACAATTTCTGCATCCGGATTTTAGTGGTATGTTGGGTACATTTTGTGATTTAGCTACTGGTGTTTTATTTTTTATTTCCTTAGCACTTCTTTTATCTAACACGCATTTTCTACCTTATTTTTCGATAAGAATATACATTTATATGTATTTATTCCTATTTATATAGAACACAAAATTCCTCCAATTATTTACCTAGACATTTTCATCCAAAGGCAAAATTTATTTACAAACATATGCTAGGTATCCGATATCTAATTATGCTTAAAATATTATATTTATTTCCTTTTTGATAAATATATATTTAAAAAAAATTTAATCTCTATTCGGGCCTGATATGTTATATTTTATTGCCGTCATTATAAAAATAGTAACTTATTACTTTAATCATTTGCAGAGTTATAGATAGATATGTAATAATTTAGGTAGGTACCTATATCTAATGGTAAATTTCAAGTTTTTATTTATGATTGCAATGACTAAAATAATCTATATAATGAAGTTATAATATTATATTTTACTTAAAGGTACCTACCTACCTACCTACTTAGATTCATTGGATTTTAAATAAATATTACTATTTAATTATTTTTATTTATATGGCAAAATTCAGTTCTGTTGAATAACTCGCATGGTTAGTCTATTAATCCTAATAAATCATAAATGGCATTTACGTATTAAATCATTGTTTTTTACTATCAGAATTTTATTTCTTAAATAAATGTGAACATAATAATTATAATATATTATAAATGCTTAGTGCAACCATCTGCTCCCGTGGCCGCTCCACTGTACAGCACGCCACCTGGTTACCCTGGTCTTCAAGCGCCAGTTGGTGGCGGTGCCGGCATTTGGGCAGACGCTTCAGGTGGACAAGTCCCACCAGGCGCAGTGGTTGGAGGTCAAGATTGTTCCGGGGAACCACTGTACGTTGCCAGAGCGCAGCACGAAGGAGCAACTCTGCCAGGAAAATTGGTGCCATCGCACGGATGTGCCTACGTGCCCTGGGGTGGCCTTGAACATGGAAAACCACAGTATCAGGTCAGTTCTCTAAAAATCCGTTAGTAAATTTGCTTAAATGCCGTTGTGGTAGGACATTTTATTGGCTCCTCTGTTGAAAAAAGTTGAAAATATATCGCGAAGCGAAGCACGTAGTGAAATATCTCAATATCTTCGATCTTGAGCCTGTTGCGTTTTTTAAGTTTTATAGAAGTTGTTATTAGGTATCAAGATATCTATCTCAGATTATAAGTTAAAAAAATTACACCTAATAAAATGTAAAAAAAATTTAGATAAATGAGGAAACTTACATTGCAACACAGGCGGCGCGGCGCAGGGTACCGCCATATGATCGAACGTGCACCGCTGCGTGGCGCAGGGTATTGCGACGGTGTTATCATGTTTTAAAAATTTGCTACATTTTAGAGAAAAAAAAACGAATTAAGTTCATTTTAAATCGCAATAACACTTTTATTTTCATCTATACAATTAATAAAATTGAAGTGTCTGTTTGTAATGTAAAAATTACAGTTTTTTGCTAAATGCATATGAAAGTATATACGATACATATAACAAAAACCCCATTTTAATTTAAAAAATCTCTGTCTGTTTGTTCCGCGTAATTTCCGAAATGGTTAAACCGGTTTTCACGGGACTTTTACTGATAGATAGCTGATGATATAGGGAGTAACTTAGGCTACTTTTATTTTGGAAAAAGAAAAAGAGTTCCGGACAAATAAAAAAACTGGTCATGGTGAATCAATTCGGGCGCTTAAATGGCTTATGCTGAGTAAACCATAAGAGATATAGCAAATTAATGTACTACATAATCGTAGGCATTAAAAAGACCTACAAAAAAGCAAGGAACTAAGGAATCATATAATATCTTCTGAGGAACACCCACAATAAGCATTTTTGTCTTTAAAATAGCCGGGAGCGAAGGAGCAAGATTCGTGCGGGCATTCTGTAGTCCACGTGAGCGAAGCCACGGGCACAGCTAGTAGTAAATAAAATTTTGATATTTTTTTAGTAATTTCATTGGGGTACCTATATACCATTTTCGGATTCAACGGGGTTTTTGTTTAATCTAACCGTACCTTTACAGATCCTTGTAGGCGGTCCCAACAATTGGGTACCCACGAGCGGTGCAAATGTACCACCAGGCGCTTTCCCTGGTGGGGAGACCGAAGACGGCGAGCCCTTGTACGTAGGTCGCGTCCGACATGAAGGCAGCATCACAACCGGCAAAGTGCAACAGTCCCACGGTGTTTGCTACATCTCATTCGGAGGCCAAGAAGTCGGATTCCCTGAGTACGAAGTTCTCATGCATTAAATAGTTGTGCCTACGTCTGGATCTAGAGTCAAACTAAATTCGTAGAAAGATCACGTTTTGTGCATCTTAATATAATACACAAACGATGCTATGCAGTAATTTTATCTAGATCTGATCATCTGGTAGACAAACTGAATCTCACAAGTTGAAAATTAAATTTGACTAATTGATGTTTAGATCTGGTGTTGTATCCACTATTAACTAGATATATAAAATACACATTGTGCCTAAATAAAAATGTTATTTGCACGTATTTTATTACTATAATTATATTAATGGCTACTTGTTTTGTATTCAGATCGTGACCAGCTTTCTTATTTGTTAAATTTTATCAATAAAACGGTTACAATGAATCTAATATTTTATTCCAACTGTGAAGACTTTCCCAATATGGGTGAATTAAGAAATAGATTCTTCTTATAGAACTAAGCTTTATGAGCACTGACTCTGAACAATAAAGTCCTTGTATCATTTCCATTTCATCTATAAAAAACAAGTAAAATTGAAGAGTCTATAAAAACAAAATGGCATATTTTTATTAAATGCATATTAAAGTAAGTACGGTACATAAAACAAAAACCCAGTTTTAAAAATTTTCTTATCCAACTGACATCTCGGTTTGGTGATCGCTAAAAAAAAGTAAGAAGACACAACAACAGCCGAATGATTGCTTTCGCCGTTAAACAAGTGGACGTGAAACTGACCAGCGTGATGGGAAATTTAATTTACCTTCACTTCAGTTAATCAGTATTAGAATAATTATAATGGAAAAAGCATGGACGTTTAATAAAGACGTCCATGGGAAAAGTTAATTTCTTTTTAGTGTTTTACATTATTAAGTTTAGCTGCCATTAATAATAATATCTGGGCGACCGAGCTATGCTCGGTATTTTATACAAAAAAAGAGAAACACATGAAATATCGGTATATTTACGAGTACAAATTCTACCGTGGCACCAGTGCTGCAGAAACAGCTCGAAGGATTAATGATGTGTACGGCGCTGGTGTCACAAAAGAAAGCACGGTACGTTTTTGTTATCAACGTTTTCGTTCTGGAAATTTCGACATTAAGAATCTACTCCGTGGACGGCCGGAGACCAAAGTGGAAAATGAAGAATTAAAGGCTATTGTGGAAGCGAATCCATCACAAAGTACTTCAGAGATAGCTGCAGGCTTGGGGGTAAGTGATAAAACTGTATTAATCCACTTGAAGCAAATCAGTAAAATTAAAAAAAAACTTGAACGATGGTTACCTCATGAATTGAGTGAATCGAACTTGCAAACACGCGTCGACTGCTGTGTTACTTTGCTCAACCGACACAATAATGAAAGGATTTTAAATCGAATCATTACTTGTGTTAGCAAGTAACACATAAGCGCCCAGAGATTGTGATTTATAATAATTACTCGCAGAGTTAATCATCATATAAATTGATATTGTAAACTTATTAATACATAATCTGACTTACGATTAATTTGGTATAAAGCGGGTAGGACGGCGATTATTTTGATATAAAAGCGTACAAGAATTGCTCACTTAATATAATAATATATTGGGTCGGGGAAAAAGTTTCTTCGCATTTTTATATGAAAACTCAAGACATTTTTTTATTTACATTTATTTACCTTATGTGTGCCGTTTTGTTCGATGACTTTCTCCCACTTTGTAGGTAGAGACATGATCCCGTTGCTGTATAAACTTTGGGACTTCTGATGAAAAAACGCGACCAATAGTTTTGGTAGTCTTCAGTTGAACCTAAAGAATTCTGAAGAGACCGAAACAGGTGAAAATCTGAAGGTGCAAGGTCAAGGCTAGTGGATGCACTAACACCTCCCAGCCGAGCTCTCTTAATTTTTGCTGAGTGGCTAAAGATGTGCGTGATCTAGCGTTATCGTGATGAACCCTTGAACACCCTTCTTGTTAATTAATTCCGGCCGCTTTCTCTCAACTGCTTCGTTTAATCTTATAAGTTATTGGCAGTAGAGATCCGAATCGATGGCTTTGTCGGGCGGTAAAAGCTTATAACGAACAATGCCTTTCCAGTCCCTCCATACACACAGCATCACCTTATTTCGAGTTAGCCCAGGTTTAGCCACAGTTTGTGAAGCCTAGACGACCTTAGATAACGACCTTTTTCGCAACTTCTTGTCGTACGTGATCCACTTTTCATCGCCAGTTATCAACATCTTTAAAAACGGCTCGGTTTTATCGAGTCTTAGGTTTCTTTCAGCGAGCTCGTGTGGCACCCAAATATCGAGCTTTTTGATATAGCCAATTTTCTTCAAATAGGTTAAAACCATTTTGTGGTGAATTTCCAGTTCTTCAGCTACATCGTAACTACTGATATGCCGATCTTGCTCCAGGTTTTCAAAAATGGCTTCCAGACAGGATTAATATTTTAATTTCATCACAATAATTTTACGACGTTGAAAAGTGGATTCACCGCTAATGTTTCCACTCTCAGTGAATATGATTTCAGGCCGAAAAAGAAAGTTCGAATCGAGCCCCGAAGAATTAATTCACAAAATCGAGTTCTAAAAGATCCATCAGACGAAGTTAATGTTTTTCCGATTCACTTTTCCAGTTTGTATTTAGAATATAATATAAATCTCTCGTATGGAAAACATAAAGGACACCACAGTGATCGATCTTTTATTATTTTTAACGATTATATAGAAAAAAAAGTGTGTGTGCGATTCACACATGATTGTTAAAACTTGTGGGTCTTGTGGAATAATAGTCCAATAGTTTAATATTCGTTGTTTATTCAGACAGAGTATCGTTGTCTATGAGATTACTTTCACGAATGAATACATCAAGTTATATCAAAATAATTGTCGTTCTACCCGCTTTATACCAAATTAATCGTAAGTCAGATTATGTACTAATAAGTTTACAATATCAATTTATACGATGATTAACTAAATTATTAATTATGAATTATATGTATAATAATAAGGTATAGGTAAATAACTAGGATAACACTGCGAGTAATTATTATAAGTCACAAGCGCCCATGTGTTACTTGCTAACACGATAGAAGTGAAACTTCAGTAAATCGACAAAAACTTCACCCAGTTCCAAACGGTCGTAAGCGCCAGTAAAAAATGTATGGGAATGTAGCCCTTACCTTACACAGTATATCATTCATATTAGCTTTTGTGTCTCGTACCTGTCGTTTTTTCCGTTGCATCCGGTTTGAAATCACAACGATTCTAAAGAAGTTTCACTTCAAAAAGACAAATCATTTCACAAATTTATTATTAATTACTAACTCTTTTCGTTATACTGCAGCTGTTGGGTTATTTGCTGGTATGTATCCTATTGTATATATTGTTAAAATCCGTAACGTTCATTATTTATATCGTAACTTGGAATTTAAACAACTTGAAGTTCTCTCCTTTACACACCTATTGATGGTTGCTGCTTATTTGTTCACATGTTGCGATAACAATAGCTGACGAAAGTTAATCTTAATAATTATGAACAACGGAAAATCAACAGCAGAATAAATATGACTTTAATAATTTGTTACTCGTTGTATACGAATAGTGCGTTATATTATTCTTTGTTTTAATAATGCTCACCTCTAATTAAAAACGTAAAGTATTATTTGTTTTACAGAGGCGAAGGAAACAGAGCACACGGCCAAAACAGTCAACTCGCGAGTTTTTGAGTAAATAAGTGAATACCTAATTGTTATTTTTTTACATGTATTTGGGTACATTCTACTAATAGTAAATATTTTTATGGTTCAATACAACAGAAATCGAATCTCGATTTTCTAAGTTGAAATATCGATTCAATAATTAACATTTCAGAGACGTCAATCTACACAAGCTTCTCTAGCGGTGTATTTAAACACGACAGCCTTCAATTAAAAAACCGATCTATTTAGCACAAAAATTCGCTTCATCAATGTAACGATTTCAGATCGGCATCCCCAGTGTGATTATTGTGAATTTGTGATAATATTATGCATAGACCATCATATTATGTATGTAGTAGTGTACTTTAAACATCGATAGTTTCGGTATTAGATAGTTATCGATAGTTAGCCTAAAAACTATCGATACAGACCATAGTTTTCCAAAAATTAGTAAATTAGATTATAATTTAAAACACGTTACGTTAATCAAAACATATAATTTCAATATAAAATTTACACATATATTTCATTCAGAATACTTTATGTTTTGTTTTAAAAACAACATATTTAAGTTTTTTGTCATATGCCTGTTTCGGCGTTCATTCGCGATTTGACCAGCTTTTGAAAAAAATCGTTCTGAAATCCTGTGCTTTTGAAATGCGAAGATAAGCTTCTGTAGTTTCCTTTAAACGGCTGTTTGATTTGTTCCAGTAAGAAAACGGACACTCATTTTGGTATATAATTGGTTTTTCTAAAAACTGTCGTTTATCAAGGTTTCACCTGGGGGTGTGGCCTTTTCTGGAATGTCTAAAAACCCCAAAAAGCCGTCGTGAATTTTATTGGTACTTGACGTTGACGGTGTGTCTATGTTGAAGTCTGTCGGTTCTTTCGGATTTGACGCTAAATGGGTGACGTATGCCTTTTCTAGCCATTGGACGCCTCTTTTTCCTAGTACCGAAAACGTTCTTTTTTTTTGTATCGAGGGTCCAGGATTGTTGCTAATACCGTTGGTGTCATCTTATCATAGGGTTTGAGCCTGGTGTCCACCGACTCCTTCAATCGTGACAATATCAGCTTACCCTCATTACTATGAATACCAATGTAAATGGCTGCCAGTCTACTTCTGATACCACGGATTAATGGCAAGATGAGCGATAATTTCACATAAGTCTCACCGGAGATTTTTTTCATAGCAGACTCTAATGGTTCCTGTATTTTAACTATTTCTTCAATTATCACATACTCATTAGCATTTAGTCCAGGGGGAGAACGTTCGCATTCACATAGTGCAAGTGATAATTTATATTTTACATCAATTATACGCTGGAGCATGTAATAGGCACTGTTCCACCAGGTGGGAACTTCTTGTATTAATTTTAATTCAGATTTGTTTAACAAGCGTTGCTTCTGTTGAAATTTTTCGCTCGCTAAAGTGCTCATTATGAAAAAGGTCACAAGAGCTTTACATTTTATTAATATCTGATCAAAATATGGCAGTGTAAATGAGTCTGTGACCGTTAGGTTTATGGTATTTGCGAAGCAGGGTATATTATGTCGAATCTGAAGTTTGTCAACAGCATTGATCATTGTCCGTGCATTGTCGGTAGTAATTGCTTCACACTTTGTTCTAATACCCTACTTGGTAAGAACATCATCTAACACCTAAAAAATAAAGTAAAACATATTAAAGACACTATAAAACCATTAAGTACATATTAATAAGTATAGGTAATAACCATAGACTCATCATAATAATAATATTTTTATAAAAATGTATGCCTTAAATTAAAATAAAATAGTTCCACACACGTGACTTATTCATGCTACCAAATTAAATAAACCAAAATTATAAAATAACCAGCTGGTAACCGCGACTTCGTCTGCGTATTATTGGATATACACAGACTGATCTCGGTACACGACAAACCAAAAAAATCATAGATGCGTTTATCATTTTTTATATGGTATTGTAATTAAGTAATTATATGACAATACAAGTCCAACCAACACATTAATAGTCCCAATAAAACTTCAAAAAAGAATTTAAGTCACCCTTATTGTACCGGTTTGCGAGAAGGATTTTTGAAAAATATGAAACCCCTTTTATTACTTACCAAAAGAATAAATATGAATTTTCGCCTTCTTAATTTGAGACAATATGGATTCTTCATAAAAACTTTCATCACCTATTTCACCCCTTTAAGTTCACATAAGGTAGCTTATGTACTTCTCCATGTTCCAATATATCTCATTACCTACATTTATTACAATTTGTTTGAAGCTTGTCAAAAAGTCACAAGGTTGCGTGTTCATATGAAGTCGGGGTCTTCACATGTGGGATAGCAGAATGAAAGAATTCACTCGTAGCAAAACTGTATAATCCAGATAATTAAGTTTGGGTTTAGGTTTGGGTTTAAGTTTGGTTTTAGGTTTGGGTTTAAGTTTGGTTTTAGGTTTGGGTTTGGGTTTAGGTTAGGGAGTAGGTTGGGTTTATATTTAGGTTTAGGATTAGGCTTAGGCTTAGGCTTATGTTTAGGTTTAGTTGACGTAAATAATACAATAATCGTTCAAAAACTAAAAGAGATCGGGCTTTAGATAGCATGCCGCTGAATTTGAAGATGTGAAAGCATGGGGTAGGGTGAGGGGTAATCTCCATGTGAAGGAAAAAGTGCGGAAATAAATAGTTTCTAAAAATTATTATTTAAATGTTATTGTTATGTCTGTCTGAGAGTTGTATGTGAATTTAGAATGAATAATTATTTGTTTCTAGCACTCGCACATCGCTGCCACTGTCCGCTCACTTCGCTTGCTCGGCTCATGCCTTATGATCACAGTTCAAACATAATCTAACCAATATTAACACAACGGAATAGGTTTAGGTTTAGATTTGGGTTTAGGTTTGGGTTTAGGTGTGGGTTTAAGTTTTGGTTCCGGTTTCGGTTTCGATTTGGGTTTAGGTTTTGGTTTATGTTTCGGTTTAGATTAAGGTATGGGTTTCGGTTTGGGTTTTGGTTTAGGTTTGAGTTTAAATTTAGGTTTGGGTTTAGGATAGGATTTAGGTATGGGTTTAGGTTTAGGTTTGGGATTATGGTTGAGATTAGGCTTAGGCTTAAGTTTAGGATTAGTAGACGTTAAACAATACAATAATCGTTCAAAAACTAAAAGAGATTGGGCTTTTGATAATATGCCGCTAAATTTGATTATTATTTCAATGTTTTTGTTATATCTGTCTAAGAGTTGTATATAAATTTTCAATGAATAATTATTTCATTTCTGGTACTCGCCGACCACTGCCACAGCCCGCTTGTTTCGCTTGCTCGGCTTGTGCCTTATGATCACAGTTCAAATATAATCTAACCAATTTTACCATAACGGAATAATTTTCGGTTTAGACTTAGGGTTAGATATGAATTGATAACAGTGGTCAAGCTATAACATTAACCAGATCATAATGTATCCTATGTGTTAATCCAGGTCATGCACTATCTGTGTGCTAAATTTCATCCAAGCTTTCCATTTATTATATTTGTAGGACAGCACTGGTTAAGCTATAGCTTTTACCGGGCTAAAAAGTACCCTGTTATTCCAGTTCATAGATTATCTGTGTGCCAAATTTCATCTAAATCCGTTTTGCGTGATTGAGTAACAAACATAGAAACTTTCTATTTATCATATTTGTAGGATAACACTGGTTAAACTAAGACTTTTACAGTGATACAAAAGTACCCTACATGTTATTCTAGGTCATAGACTACCTGGGTGCCAAATTTTATTGAGATCTGTTCAGCCGTTTTTGCGTGATTTAGTAACAAACATCCAAACATATACACTTTCTCATTTATTATATTAGTAGGATAACTATACCATTCCCATTTCTTTATTTTCTCGATAACAGCTCCTGTGAAAACTTGTCCGAGCGTCTTTTTTACATTATGTATGCATTATTTTAGATATTAATATATCAATAATTTCTCAATATCCTCAAAAGTTACGAAAACTGCCCTAACTACATGAGTTACTTAAATGTTACACGAGAGGGTTAAAAGTTACGTTATCTGTAAGAAATGTCATCATCCGAAAACGCTGGCACAGAATACATGGAACAAAAGAATCTTTGAAGGACAGTTGTCAGAGAGAGAGAGAGACAGATGTAATGAAAATCTAGAATATTAAGTATGTGTTGCTTGCATTAAAATTTAGATATGGTTTAAGTAGTATGAAAATATCATACATATATAATACATACATATATAATCGAAATATATATGTATAAAAAATTCCCCACGATTTTCGTTTTGCCAAAATTTTCCACAACAAATTATTTTTCCCCTAATGGGGAAAAAAACCTTAATCTGGAAACTGTGAAAATAGATACAATCATAACACAACAATTGTTATAATTTTCGGTAATTCCCCTGAAACGAAACAATACTATGGAATAGAATATTCTACGCCTGGGATAGCGATCCTTTGTCGGTGAACGTTCCATTTTTTATTTTTTTATTATAATGTGGCTAGGACGTGCCGTCAAAGAGTTAGTATGATGTTATTAATTTTAAACATCTGCAATGTTTATTTAAATAAAAGAAAAGGCTAATATGATTTTTGCTGTTGCAAATTAGATGCTATGTTTCTTTTTAGGCTCGTGCTTTGTTACTTTTAGCAGAATGCAAGCTAAACTGGAGTCGTCTGACAAACGGTTTCGATGCAATATTTTAATGTTATTAATTTCTCATAATAATGACTCAGAAAGCATACTAAAAATACACAGAATACAGAACAAACCAGAAATCGCGAACGCACATAAAACTGAAGATACAAAAACCACTCTTAAATAGAGTGGTTTGACGTTGTTGCGATTAGTCACTCCTTTGTAAGTAGCGCGTCGTGACGTATTGTACAAGTGCCAATTTTAATTTTAAAATGCCGTCTTGTGTTGTTCCCACATGTAAAAATGCTGCAGGGATTATAAAAAAACAGGATGGGATCACATTTAATTTGTAAGTAGCGCATTCTAAAGTATATTTATTTAATTGTTTAATTTATTTTACATTTAGAAATTACGCGTCCATTTTTTAAGTGTTGCCATTTTATTTTCATCGAAAATTTTACCCATTTTTTTTTTATACTCGTGTAGAATACTTACTATTTTTGTGTATAAAGAACCTTTGTAATTTTAGTTTCCCTGCTGATGAAAATAGAAAATCGGACTGGATGAAAGTCATACAAAGAGCACGGCTAGATGAGTTTTGGAAACCATCAAGCTGGAGCGTACTTTGCTCAATTCACTTTGAAGCGTAATATTTTTATGATACAAAAGGTGGTTTGAAAAGACTGAGGAAAGCAGCTAATCCAACTAAGGTAGATATAGTTATAATAATTACTATATTTATATTGTATCCCTCCTGGTGAAAATGTTTGTCATGTATTTTGAAGTAAGGTTTTGGTCCACACATATACATATATATATGCTCACGCCTGTAATCCCCGAAGGAGTATGCAAAGGTATAACAAGTATGCCCACTTTTCGACGGGCTTATCCGTCCCTCATCGTGATAAGGGGCGAGCCTAAACCGGGCGCAAATTTCAGATTCCGGGCTAATGAAACTTCGGTGAATTAAATATATGAATAATACTAACGTTCTATTTCAGTATTTGGCCTTGACACCAGAATTTTCCGAGTTACACATAGAAACGTCTAAACCTTCGACATCGGACAATGTGCGTACGCACCTATGATAATAATGTTTAATTTTTTTTTTTTATAATATTGAAAGGCAAACAAGGCACTTAATCGATATACTTAGTTACAAGTAAACTAATGTAGTAAATAAACACTAGTAGTAACAGTAATAAATGTAAAATAAACTAAGTAAGGCCCATGGATATTTGCAAGCGCAGGCACAAAGTGCTATTACTAATGCGTTTCCATCCGTGAGGACTGAAATGTCATGCCTTGTACGGCAGAAATATTCTGTATTTAATTAAATTTTTTGTTAATCTATTACATGATACAACAACATACAACTTAAGGCTTTTCATTTCAGGTTACACAACCACAATCTCCTGCGAGATCGAACTCCGAGATCGGTGATGTCAATATTTCTGATTTGGAATCTGTGTTTGATACGCCGAGAAAGGTCAAACTTAAATCTCAATTACGACGAAAACAATTATTTTGTGAACAACATGTTCGACGAATGAAAACATTACAACAAAAATACAACAGACTTGCCAAGAAGTACGAATCTTTAAAAAGTATATTAAAAAAATTAAAAAGCAATCCATGTAAATAAATAAATATTTTTTAATAAATATCTTTTCTTTAGTGTTATGATACTACCCCAAAAAGTGGGAAACCACTCCCGAGCTAGCAACATTATGCGTATGGGAAGTGGGGCAGGTGCGGGACGTACGTATCGTTTTGGACACAGTGCAGCGTATGTAATTATTTTTGAACGCGGCTTCTGGTTTGTTCTGTATTCTGAGTAAAAATATTTTGAAGCATGGGAAGCATTTGTGATATCATGCTATTTCTCTCACGCAATCTGTTACCGTTTTGGCAACACCGACATAAAGATTAGAAATGATGACAAAATAATGTTTTTTTTTTTCGAATAAGGAGTAGATTAAGAGTAGATTCGTTGCAAGCCCAAATTATTTTATCGCATGCTACTACTAACACCGATCACGCGTGCCATTGGTTTGCCATCCGCAATGGTTCAAATGGTTTGTTCTACGCAATAGTTACTTGTTTCGGTAATTCCCCGCAAGTTAGAATGACGTTACTCTAGAAGTCTAGAGGTGAAAAATAGTCTTAAAATGAACCGTTGATTGTACAAAATATATATCGATAGTATTGATTGTCCTCAACTATCGATACTATTGATATCGATACTATGTTTAAACTTTAACGTACACTAGTACTGATTTGTGTTGTGAGTAATTGTGATCTGAAATTCGAATTCATCTGAATCTGAATCATAGAATTATCTGAATTATTTGATAATCATGGGTGATATTATTGGTATGTATTTCATTAAAAATTAAGATTATTATAGTCGTGGTTAAAAATATGTACATAGCACTTCTAATAAATTAAATGTACTTTCAGAATTTACTACATGGCCAAAACATAAGAACATTTTCTATAAAATAACAAGTAGTTGTATTAATTTCGATGTTAAAAGTACGGGTCCTGCTGCTGTGGGTTTAGCTAACGACCTTGGTTCTCAATGCCTTATTTGGGTAAGTATAAATAATATACAAAACAGCTAAACTTAGATTACATGCCGTCGAGTTGAGACTTCCACGTTTCATTTTTACAGTTAGATCACTTTGTAATTTAGGCTTAATAAAAAGTTTAAACATTGGGGAAATAAATAATTTTTGAAAAAAATATTTAAATCACATCTTTTGGAAATTTAAATGGCTTGGATTTAGAATCGTTTGGCACGAATTTTGACTTGAAAGTGGTTGAAGTAGATAGAGAATTATTCCCCGATTATAACGTAACTAGTCCCATTACAAGGTAATTAGCCGTTTTCGAGAAAATTAATAAAAACTATCTTAACCTCAAACCTTACAAAACACGAAAATGACGTTTATTTAGAGATACCAGATGAACAAATACTAAAATAGTTCGAAAATTGTGACAATGTTGTACCTTTTTTAGTTTAATAAATTACCAATAGCACACATTAAAGAGGTTCATAATATTTTGATAGTAATAAATGTTTATAAATACATGAAATAAAATTCATAATTAAGCAATTTACTAGTATAATGTCATTTTGTTATTTCGGTAATTTTTAGTAATTGTTACTACATTTTCTTAAATTTTATGAGTTGGCAACTCAATTTAAGGCCACTTGACTTTTATAAACAAAGTTTGTTTTGTTTGCACAGATTTTCTTTCACAATTGATTTACGTACTTTCGTGTAGTTAACGTTTATGTAAACACGACAAATGTATGGGAATAGGCAGCCTGAATAATTTTTTGACGTATTGTATCGTCAGTTTACCACCATACATACGGATTACTGGCGGGCATATGGTTGTTTAGGGGGATCATGGTTTCATCCATTGCAAAGTCAACCACAGTGACCCAGAAAAGCCCTTTGTGGCTGGGGACAGCACGCACACAAAGCATTGAATCACAGTGTAGTGTCATGTCATCAAACAATATTTCCAAAAAGATAATTTTAATAATAGAGAAAATTTTACTGATTTATTATATGAATATCTGTGGAGACGCAATGTGATGAAACAAAAGACAGATCCATTTGAGGAATTAATTAGGGCAATTAATTACATTTATAATAAATGAAAACATAGAAAATATGTTTTTTTATTGAAAAATTAAATTTACTAAAACCACAGTAGTACACTCCTGCCTAACCCTTCGAGGATACAAGCGTAAAAGTATATTATGTTAAGGATACTAAAGTTTTATGTAAATTTTAGTAATTTGTTGACAAATAGGTAGCGAGTAGCGACTGAAGGGAGCTACGAGCGTGTTAGGTGTCTTGCTATATGTGCAAGCATGAGCCGAGCGAGCGCAGCGAGCGTACCGCGACAGCGGTCGGCGAGTGCCAAGTCCTAATATTATCACTTATCATGTTTATTGTGAGTAAAATCCCATCAAAATCTTGAATTTAACTTTAAAACATAAAACCCCTATACCTCTGTCCAGGAAGGTTATTTCTTCATGGGAATAGTGTCAGAGGGTGGGTGGCTGCCCCCATCAACCTCCCTGAACCATTTCTTGCCTCTAATATTACAAGAGATTGCAAAATGTGGAAATTTCAGATTTGACCTTGAAACTTTGAACCCCTATAACTTTGTTCTGGTGAGTTACCTTGTAACGGGAGTAGTGTCATAGGGTTTAGGGGCACTGCCCCCACCTAACCCCCCGCTCCCGTACCCCTCCGCGTGCCAAACGATTCTAAATTTTAACCATTTAAATTCTCAAATTGTTTATTGCCAAATAAATTATGAATGATAAATAATTATTGTATTTGTATTGTCAAATACCAGTTCTAAATAGTTGTCATAAAGTTTACTTTTGCAACCAACATAGGTAAAAGATGAATCAATAGAGATTGAATCGCTGATTATAAACAGTAACACTCCCATTACAAGGTAATATGCAGTTTTTGTGATAACTAAAATAAAACAATTCTAACCTCAAAATCCAAACAAATGTTAGTTGTGAATACAAAAACTGTGAAATGAAAAGCAAAATTATGATTTGGTATTTTTATTCTGTCATCCTACTAACATTTCACAAAACAAACACCTAGATAGACTGAACTGCGTTTGTATATGTAGTATCAAAATAGTAAGGAAACATAATAATAAGTAAGAAAAATTTCTAAATGTATTGTTTTATTATTATGTTGTTACTAATATGGCTAAAACTATGTACTTTTTACTAAATTTCTTTTAAGGAAATAAAAAGGAAACTAGTTTTCACTAAGGTTTTTAGCCATTTTAAAGCAAGTAGGTAGCGAGGAGTTACCAAACAGAGCTTCAAGTGGGTTAGGTTTCTTGCGATGAGGATAACAACTAGCGAGCAAAGCAAGTGTGCAGCCACCGCAACAACCAGCGTGTCACCTCCAAATTTTATCATTTATTATTGTTACTCAAGTTTGACTTCCAAAACTTCAAATTTGACTTTTTTGAATACTCAGGCCAGGTGAATTACCTTGTAATGGAAGTAGTGTCAGAAAGTTAGGGGTGGGGAAGAGGGCCCCGACCCCTTCTGTTTCTCTCCATGTGCCAAACCAAACAATTCTAAACTTTAAGGGATCATTGTTTGGTTTATGAGTTTACCAGACAATGTACTTCAATATTTTGTGCCATTTCGAGTTTTACGATTTATTTTCCCACTGTTTAGGTTAGCTTTGAACTGTGGTCACAATGCCAGAAACAAATAATTATTAACTTCAAAGTGTTAAAAAAATCATTTATAAAAAACAATTAGTATCTGCACTTTTTCATTCACACGGAGATTACTTCTCCAACTCCTACCCCTTCACATCATCATATTCAGCGGCATATAATCTAAACTTCAACCCTACTGTTTATTGCAGGTAGATCTAACTATATATTTATAAACTGTTTAACATGCTTAGAAACCTGCCACATTCATCCTCTCCTGTGGCACCTCAAGCTAAGGTCCGTTCCCTTTGTGTGGATACCTTCAGCTAAGAAGACGCTCATGCAATACAGTGTCACTGCACTCGCATTCACTGGCAACCCACATACATCATTACACTGTATTCATCATAGATGTAGTATTATATAGATTGGTAATGGGTATATTTAAAAAAATCAAAATACATTAGTGTGCGTGTAATAGTGCTGCACCAAGTACTAACTCGGCCTTATTGTCGATATAGATACACATATCGGTGTATTCATGTAGCCTACTTCAACAAACACGCAATTTTTATAATACTACAAATTTATATAATACTAGCGGTGCCCCGCGGCTCTGCACGCGTTTATTAAGCAATAATTATTTTATCACATAATTGTATTTTACTCTTATTATTGACGATTCATAAGCTTATCATATGTGGAATTACTTATACTTCCTGTGTACAAAATTTCATAAAAATCGGTTTTGAATGAATACAAATAAATTTTTTTGACGTGGCAACGTCTTATAAATTGGTTTGCCGGGTGACACTTCAAGAAACTGCGTTACGCTCCGCTCACGTTATGCGCTCACAATGAGAGCGAGTGAGAGGCACGCGTCCCTTCCACTCGGGCATGGTTAGCCCGCCTAAGAGCGAGAGAGACAGACATAAAGTCGTTGTCACGTAAAACTTTCGCCCGTATACCGACTTTACAGGCAACCAATTTTTTTACGATATTTAATCTAGATTTGTTATCAACGATTCTTATAGCCTGTCAATTATAGAATAACTTATACTTCCTATGTACATAATTTTATCAGTAACGGTTGAGAATTAATTAGATATATATTTTTAAGATTAATAAAAGTCCTATATAAAGGTACTTACATATACTCAGGAAATCACGTATTCGTAAAAATCATTTAAAAAAATTGCCTGAATGTATGTCCAGATTTCACTCAAAACGACTTGATAGATTCTTATACAAATTTGTACACGGCAAGCTTATGTCATTGGTCAATTGATAGGCTGTATGAATTTTCAATAATATTTTAAAAAATCCTGAAATATAAGTAAAAATAATAATTAAGATATGAAGAAATTATTACTTATTAAACGCGTGAGGAGCTGCAGATATTGCTAATATTAACGAAATCTATGCTTTTGAGCGATGCCAATTTACATGAAAGTGTAATAAAGCATTAATGTAAGACACTTATCTAAATTAAAAAAAAACTTAAAATATGAGAAAAATATTCTTTTTCAAAATGCTTGCTGCAAATCTATGAATATTTTTGGGAACCCATTTCCCTTCGTTATTTCTGTTATAGTTATTTCTTTTCGTCACGATTGACAAAGAGCACCGCGGCGCCTTAGTTTTTAAAAACTAGTGATATGTCCCTATCTCGCTCTGACATATGTCTTACTATGCTTATACTGTGCTCTTTCTCTGCTGTATAGGCAATCTATATGTCGACATCGAGTCAGATTCGGAACACCAGCGCGACCAGGCGTCGATCGATGGAGTTAGTGATGAAGGTGCCATCGATTCGGCAGTGTCGAGACGACTCGCTTTTCGTTGACGGGCGGCGCGTGCGGACGTCATTAGAACTATCGCGCGTTCTGAGAGACGTACCCTATTAATTATACGTGCCAATCTACATAATGCTACAATCTAATCGTTTAAATAAAATAATTAATATCTAATCCGTGATACGAGTTTGATCTGTCCAACTACCCACCGACGCCCACGGTTATGTTGACAATGAGTAATAATCACGTTAGAGAAGCTCCCTCCTCCGTCATATATATATACTACATCTATGGTATACATACATAACTGCGCACCACATAGGTTCATAGGCTCTGTAAGGGATCTTTTTTTGTAATAGACAAAAATGGACAGATCACTATTTAGTGAACATTACATAAAATAAAGTACTTACATATCTATCTATACATATAATAAAAACGTAACTGATCTATGTCTGTACATAGAAGATATATGAGAAAAACTATTATTGGGGGTCTCTATCAACGCAGGAGAACCCAAAACAATGATTGTTAGAATTTTTGTCTGTTTGTCTGTTTGCCAACTTTTGTGCGCGCTAATCTCAGAAACGGCGTAACCGATTTAAAAACGGTTTTCACTAATATATTCTGGTAAGGTTCACTTAACATTTAGTGTTTGTTTTACTTCAATAAGTTCATAAATAAAAAAGTTATATCAATTTAAAAAATCACGTCGAACATTTTTTTGATAAAAATGCTATAAAATAGCTCTTCAGTTGAATTGACTAAAATTTTAGTTATCTGTATATTATGGTTTGTAAAACGATGATGATCGAAACCTTTCATAAAGTTAAAAAATGAAGAGTTTAAGAAATTGTAAATTCCAATATAAGTTGACCTCAGATCTATGTGATAAAACATATTAAAAGGGGGTCAGCATATGCTGGATATTTGTCAGTTGAATATAGCTGCGCCGCTGCTAGGGATAGCAATTCATTTCGAAAAAGATTGATTCGAATCGAACTCTTATGAATCAATTCCCAAAAAATCGATGTCTAAAAGATTGATCTCTCAAAAATTGATTTTTTTTCTATTCACTTTCGCATTTGTATTAAAATATAACAATTCCTAAAATAGAAAATTAAAAGGGAACCACAACAGTCGATCTTTTGTGATTTTTATCTTACAAAAGTATCAGTTAATATAGAGAAACATAGAAATATATATAGAGAGAGAATTTATTACAGGTATATAGGGAAAGAGAATTTATTTCAAAAAAATATTATTATAAACTGTTCTCGTTATTTTGCTGTTGGGTAATAATTTACCGTTAGTATTTTAATAGGTAAATGACACCATAGAAAATGACTGCACAATTAATTGAATAATCCATACCTACTAATATTATAAATGGGAAAGTAATTCTGTCTGTCCCGTCTTTTGCATTTTCAAGCCTAGACCGCTGAACCAATTTTGAAGAACTTTGGTTGAGAAAGGTCATAGGCTACTTTTGGAAATAAAATTGGAAGGGGTGAAATGGGGGGGGTGAAAGTTCGTATAAAAAATCTAATTTTGATATAGAGATATATAGGAATTTGGAGAAAGACTTTGGCTACCTTATGTGGTGAAAATAAAACTTTAATGGGTGAAATAGGGGATGAAGGTTTGTATGAAGAACCCGTTAAACTAATTTTGATGAATAGAGATATACTGGACCTTGGAGGCGGACATAGGGTACCTTATGGCGCAAAGATAAAACATTAAAGGGTCAAATAGGGGATGAAAATTTGTATGAAGAACCCACTATTTCTCAATTTAGGGATATGAAAATTCATATTTATGATTTTAGGAAGAAATAAAAGGGTTTCGCGTTTTTGAAAAATGAATCGGCAGGGTGGTATAATAAGGGATGATTTACAATACCCTACACATAGAGTGATAAATCCATCTATGATTTTCTATTGCTTTGTCGTGTTTAGAGGTCAGTCAGTGTTTATGCAATAATATAGAGGGGTGGTAGGTATCGCGACCACCATACAAATAGCGATAAACCCAACTATGAGTTTCTTTTGGTTCATCGTGTTCAGAGATCAGTCGGTGTATACACTAATAATACAGTGAGGTGGTAGAAATCGCGACCACCATATCTACATCTATACATATAATAAAAGCGTAACTGATCGATGTCTGAACATAGAATATATATGAGAAAACTATTATTGGGGGCCTTTATCAACGCAGCAGAACCCAAAACAATGATTGTTAGAATTTTTGTGTTTGTCTGTTTGCCAACGTTGGTGCGCGCTAATCTCAGAAACGGCTTAACTGATTTGGAAACGGTTTCAACTAATATATTTTTGTACGGTTCACTTAACATTTAGTGTTGGTTTTACTTCAATAAATTCAAAAATAAAAAAGTTATATCAATTTAAAAATCACGTCGAACATTTGTTCGATAAAAGTGCTATAAAATAGCTCTTCAGTTGTATTGGCTGAAACTTTGAAATTGGTTTGTAAAATGATGATTATTGAAAGTTTACATAAAGTTAAAAAATGTACAGTTTCAGAGAATTTGGAACTTTCCAATGTGAGTTGACCTTACATCTATATAATAAATCATATTTATAAGTGGTCACCCTAGGTTGGATAAAACCACGCAAGCAAGTCGAGTGCCGCATCGCTGCTAGGCAATTCATTCCGAAAAAGATCGATTCGAATCAAACTCTGATGTATCGATTCACAACAAATCGAGGTCTAAAAGATCGATCACTCCAAAAAATCGACCTTCTTTTATTCACTTTTCAGATTTGGGTTAACAATATAAAAATCCCTAATAAAGAAAACAAAAAGGACACCACAACAATTGATCTTTTGCTATTTTTACCATGCTAAAGTATCAGTTTAAGAGAAACAAAGAAAGGTATAGAGAGAGAGAGAATTAATTTCAAAAATTTATTATTATAAACTGTTGTCGTTATTCTGCTATTGGGTAATTTACTGACACCATAGAGAACGACAGCATAATGAAATTAATAATCCATACTAATATTATAAATGCGAAAGTACCTTTGTCTGTCCTGTCTGTTGCATTTCACGCCCTGAAATAGACGATGAAGGTTTGTACGAAGAACGCATCAAAACAAATTTGATGAATTTTGGTATAGAGATAAATTGGACCTTGAAGAAAGACATTGGCTTACCTTATGTCGTGAAAATAAAACTTTAAGAGGTGAAATAGGGGATGAAAGATTGTATGAAGAACCCACTATTTCTAAATTTAGAGTTATGAAAATTCATATTTATGCTTTTAGGAAGAAATAACAGTGTTTCGTGTTTTAAAAAATAAGTGTGATTTACAAAACACATAGACTGCACCCCTTGATACTAAGCAAAATGTTCCTGAGACATAAGCTTACATTATACAAAACATATGTCCGTCCTATCATGACATATAAGCTGCGCTACATTCGCACATACGTCAAAGATCATCATTAACAAGTTCCAAATCCTCCAAACCCGATTCTTACGTAAAATTAACAAAGCCCCTTGGTACGTTGGTCGAATCGTACATTAAATATCTTACGCGATCGTACTTCCGCACTGCTTCGAATCACGTGAATCCGTTGGTCAAAGCTGCCGCGACTTAACCCCCTAAACCGAACATCCCACGCGAACAACTCCGGCCGCGAATATCTTCACCGAGCCCGTTTATAAGATCGAATAAAAACACAAATACTACTCCACCGTCTCTCCAAACAAAGCGTGCTCGCGCCCACGCCCGCGAAACCACCGTTCCCTCCGCAGGGGACGGGCGGCTAATTTCGCTCCCGCAAACCCGTTATGTCCTCCCTCTCTTACGGCAACTCAAGCCTAGATCCGTTCCATCGGTGTACAACCCTTGAGTCATGCAGCCGCTCGCGCGATACAGGTGACACTGCACTTGCAATCACGTAGCTACCCACACACATCATTACACACAATATGTACATACATACGTGCACACCACATAAGTACATAGATTCTGTAAGGGACCTCTTTTTCTTTTTTTACGATAGTTACTTTCGATCATGTTTCCAGAATACTAAATACATATACACATGTTCATTCCTTTCTCCTAGGAGGCAGGGACATGTATATATGTATGCGTTAGTGTAGCTCGAATTTTCTATAGATAGGGAATTAGTCAGTTCGCGACCTTTTCACAATCGCGGTAATAGCCCAAGCCGACGTCCGGCCACTTTGGCACCTTTGTGCGCATGTTGCTCACGCTTTCGCGGCTGAATGCCTTAAGCGTTCGCCCCCAAGCCTGGTGAAGCTGTTAAAGCCATAAGTGGCTCTATTTCTTTAGGGCCCCTTAGGCTAACAGTATAGTCAGTGAGAAAGAAAAAAACCATCTATAATTTTCTTTTGATTTAGGTAGTGTATATACAGTAATATAGCGGGGTGGTAGGGATCGCGACCATCATACATATAGAGTTAAACACATGTATGATTTTCTCTTGGTTTGTCGTGTTCCGAGGTCAGTCCGTGTATAGATACTATTAATAATTTAGTAAAGCGGACGAGTTTTTTTTGTCTGTTTGTTTAAACATGGTAATCTCTGGACAACTGGTAGCGGTCGGATTCGAAAAATTCTTTTTGTATATGATAGCCAGATTCACGAATAATAGTATAGGCTATCTGGAACTAAGCTATACCTCTCAGCTAGCCTTAAATATTGATTTTTGTTTAAGTAAGTCGAAGTGAAAGTCTTCCCGAACTACTTTATCCGCATGTGCTGGCGTAATGGTTAGTGATACGTAAATATAATATTCTACAAAAATATTGTTCTTTAGTATATCTAAAAAAGTCTTCGATAACATATGCCTATTTCTTAATAGCATAAGCCACAATAAGGTATTTTGCGAGTTTTTATGTTGAAGATTAAAAATTGATTTTGAGCTTTATTTTTAGGCTTATTATATTAATCCTTAGGAACAAAGTTATTTCATCATAAAAACAATTTAAATTTTTCTTTTTATAGTATGTAATTAGGACACAGTTCAGGAGAAAATGAAAAATTAAAATAATTTGTACTTGCGGGAAGTGATATCAATTATGATAGACAACACGGGTTCGTCGTGTTGGCGGCGCGGTATTTGTTGGATAAAAACTCGGGTGAAACCGAGGGGCACAGCTAGTACACAATATATTTCCTTTCTCCCAGGAGGCAGACATGTATATACGTATAGTTAGTTATCTCAAATTCTACGGATAGGGAATTAGTCAGATCGTGATACTGCATACCTGGCAATAGCCCAAAACTGAGGTTCGGCCACTTTGGCACCCTTGAGCTTGTTGTCTCGCTTTCGTAGCAGAGTGCCTTTAGCGTTCACCCCCCGAACTCAGTGAAGTTGTAAAATCGGTCTGAGGCTTCAGAGCCCTAAAGGCCTAAAGTATCGGTAGTTAAAAAAAAAACATGTTTAGAAGAGTGCTGTGTCGCTCAATACCTATAGTTATTAAGCGACCATAGGCTACGGTACCTCTTACCATAAGGCAGTCCGTATGCTTGTTTGCCACCTAAGTTATATTTACAAATTCATAATTTAATTGTGTTTCCACTTTTGCTAAACGCCATGCATATTTTCAGGTTATAATAGGTGATGGTGACCATACTTCCATAAAAAAGTTTGATAATGACATTATAACAATAACAGATCCAAACATTTTAAGCGGAAGCCTATACAACAGCTTCTGGATATCATGGGCAGGAAATTATGTTACTTTGGGAAAGAGTGGAAGAAAACAACCATTGCTCCGATATAAGATTAAATTACTAGATTTAAAGTATATCACATTTTGTGTTCCTCCTCATCTATCTGGACCTCCTGTATACTGGCGATGTGAATGTAAGTTTTTTTTGTAATACATTTTTAAAATATTTTCTGACATTCTGCATTCTGTTTTGCTCAAAATCATTAGAGTCATGTACATATTTTACATTTACAATTTAAAATGTCAGATTTTTTAAGGAATTTAAAAGCAAATGTTAATGTTCCGGTATTTAAGTTTGTAGGTAAAAGATAAGACAAATAGTTGTTTCATCCAGTTTGCCAAAGCTTAGCTTACAGTGCTACTTTTAACTGAAACAGATTAAAAGCTGTTACTTTCACCTGCCACAGAAAGTGTGAAGATGTGAAAGTGTGTGTGTGTGTGTGAAGATTATGGGTACTTGATGTTGGGGAGCGAATCAGGAAGCCTACCTTAGGATCGATCTGGCCTCCTTCGGGAACGTGTGATCAGCGTGGTCTTCTGTGGGCGGGCGCCCGGCGCGGTCCGCCTGGTGTAGCTATTTCAATAGGATTCAGCGCGATACGCAGGGTGAATTCTTGTCCATAGGCTGGGTGTCTGATGCTTTCACTCTCACTCACACTATAATCTTTCCACTCGCGACAATTAGTAGGTATTTTAGGTGGGTTTCTTCCAAGCCACGTAATGGCGACGGGCACGATATAAGCACTTGTATATTGGTGATGCGAGGCATACAAAAGATACACGTCTCGACTCAGTGGTGGTTGCCGGACGAACTATGACACCAACATCGCCTGCCCTTGTCATGCGAGGGCGCATCATGCGGTTGCGACCAATCACAGCTTGAGATGGTTATCCAATGTTGGACAACCTGACTCGCCCGTACCAACATCAGAAAAGTAATACTTGTCTTTATGTAGTCACGTTGAGAAACTAATCACAATGAAATTATGCAACTAAGTATTATGATATAATAAGAAAATTGTTTTGGTACGAAACACTTGACAAATTGAAACCTCGAATAAAACTCAAAGATAATATATAAAATACTAGT
This sequence comes from Saturnia japonica, assembly GCA_033032175.1. Classification (NCBI taxonomy): domain Eukaryota; kingdom Metazoa; phylum Arthropoda; class Insecta; order Lepidoptera; family Saturniidae; genus Saturnia; species Saturnia japonica. The sequence goes on along the minus strand of CM065311.1, from coordinate 15,265,653 downwards.
GACCTGCCCCAGCTTCGCACGGGTGCAATTTACAAAGTGGTGTCTTTTAGGTTTAAAAAAGTATGATTTAGAGTTTATTGCTTTAATATTGATTGGAATAACTAACTTAATTGGAATATATTGTTTAAACAGACCTTTTGTAAAAAACTTTCTAAATGACAACGAAAACTGTATAAAAAACCGTAGCATGGTTAGAGGAAAAAAGCGGACAAACAGACAGACGCGGATAGCGACTTTCTTTTATACTATGTATTGATCAGAAACAGAAACTATAAAAACACTTGGGATCCTAAATCAATATCTATCTGAGAAGATGTCTCGTGGATAGGCAAAACAAGTATTTGATTGTGTTTCTTTTAACTGTGACATGAAAAATTAGCTCTTTACTTCTTCAGGAATATTTTTTATATGAAATTGTTATTCTCTTCTCGTATTCTTATTCTATACTAGCTGCGTCCGCGGCTGCACTCGCGTGAACTACAGAATGCCGTCAATCGGGCACACGCACGAATCGTGCCAACCCCGCCCCCAGTTATTTTAAAGACAATACTGTTTATTGTTGGTGATTCTTAACCCTAGATCTCTAACCCTTTGTCACTAAACCTTTGTAAATTCTACGATAAATTAAATCATCTATTTTTTCAATCAGCTTTATTGATTACAAAAAAAAAACAACTTTAATTATCATTATTATTTTTTTGTCTGAAACAAACAACATAAAAAGTTTCATAAATAAACAATATTGAGCAATTATTGCACACCGAAACAATATGCTCCTACCATATCGCCATATTGCAACCGTTGCAGAAGTTCGTAGTCATTCTACGTTTTTTTGAAGAACAGAAGCTATAGATCTTGCGACTTTTAGAAACATCTTGACTAGCACTTGACTGATTCTTATCAACTTCCAAGATTTCTGTGTTAGATTGCTTCACATTTCTTGGCAAAGGTACTGAATTGAATTTGAATCCTTTCTTGCCGCCATGGCTTTATCAATTTGTCTGCTATTTCTAGTGCAAAAGGCCTCCTTCTTGTAAGTTTTTTTTTTCCATTACGAATTGTATTGTACACGTAGATGACATATGCATTTATTAAAGATAGATTTAGTATGTCGAAGAATAAGCAAAGTGGCCACCGGTTACTCTTGCGACTTGTACTCGTAATCGCGCACATCTGATCTATAGAGTCAACCGTAGCTTTTGTAGAATTATAAAATTCTATAACTTCAGGCTTGTTAGAATCAGTATTGATGTTATGTTGAACGTGTGTGGTAGAAAACAAGTAAATTACCTTATTTGACTTCGGTTTATAAGATACTAAAGACATTTCGTTATCAATACCGAACATTGAGGTACTTTTTGGTCTATTCCTGGTATTTGCCATTTCTTCGGGCATCTCTCGCTTATTACTTCTTAGAGTTCCTACTTCCTACTACTGTCAGCGTATACGGTGTTCCAGTTGATGAGTCAGAGGAACAAAACAAAAACTAAATAGATTTCAAATCAATAAAACAACACAACTATCAAAAAGTTGCCACAAACATTGAAATATATATGTATTACAAAGTATACTTACTATTGCGTTATAAATTAACTTAAAAAGAATATGCTTCTATGATATGATTGAAAATAATTGACTAATAATCAAACGCACAACTTTGTAAAAAAATGTTAGGTACACGAAACACTAACCTTTCGTTAATCTTTAGGTACATTTGTGCGATATCTCCCGATCTAATTAGCGTCCGTTCTTAATGAGTGTTTTCATGATTGTCATGAGATTTGGCATGCAAAGTATGCAAACTCGGAAGGCAATAGCGGTAGGCAGGGTGTTGGGGTCGGGATCTTACCGGAAAACAAAATGCGTACGCCAGGCGTCGTAATTTTTACAACAGGTTAGTGAATTAGGGTTCAAATATAGATATAATATGCTCTCGCTGACTTTTTGTAGGTCTTTTTAAGATCTACAATGATGTAAAAGTTGCCTAAGTTACTGCTTATACATCAGCTATCTGCCAGTGAAAATCCCGTCAAAATCAGTCCTACAGATGACAGACAAAATTTTTGGAAAATTGATATATTGTTAAATGTGTTGTATATTGTTATGACATGTTACAACCCGCTTAAAAGAGAGAAAATCCTGTTTCAAAAATATCTCGAAGCAACTACATACTTCTCAGTACTTCGAAAGAATGTTCGCGTCATAAAACAACCGCGGCGCATGTTTGTGTAAACATCACAGTTTACACACACATTTATAAGGCTTGTCGCCTCGATTGCGTCATCGAGTAGGCATAGCAACTAAACGTCGAGAAAGATAGCGATAATTCACGATTTTTCTACGATCGTTTAGTGTAGGTATTTAAGCGGCTCAGGCGCGGCGCCGTAGTAGTTCAGTTTGGAATTACAAAGCGATAAAAACGAGCGATAAAAGAAGCGAAACCACAGTGAAATAAATAACAGTGTTGTAAGTTCGTGAAATTTGAAACCGTGTGGAGTTCGAATAAAACTTCTTCACGTCAATCATCGCCATTTTTATTACCCACGGGTCTAACAATATATTAGGTCCTTACATATGAAATTGGCGTTTTGTACGGAAGGAATATAATAAAGTCAATTTTTTTTTGTAAAATATATTTAATTAATCAAAGTATGCACCGTTGTTATCTATGCACTTTTGCCATCTCATAGGTAGTTCATTGATCCCTTTACTAAAAAAACTATGGGGGCGAGAATCAATAAACTCTTAGAAGGTGGTTTGTTTATAAGTTGTCCAAATTCCGAAAAAAATGGTAATCTGTTGGAGCAAGGTCCGGGGAGTACGGTGGATGTCGCAGACATTCCAATTGTAGCTCATCTAACTTAGTGGTTGTTTGTTGTGCAGTGTGGTTTTGCGTTGTCGTGAAGCAGCAGTGGCCTAGAGCGATTGATCAATCTCGGTTGTATAATCGGTAGTTCTTCCTTCATGGTTTGCAGTTACTGACAATAGATATCTGCTGTAATCGTTTGGCCAGTTTTTGGAAAGCTGTAGTGAATGACACCGGCGCTAGTCCTCCAAACACTCACAAGTAACTTTTTCTGAGTCGATTTTCGTTTAGGGCAGGATTTGGCTGGGTCTCCAGGGTTCAGCCATTGCAACGAGCGCTTCCGAATATCGTACTGTATCGACTTTTCATCACAAGTAATGATTCGATTTAAAATCCTTTCATTATTGTTTCGGTTGAGCAAAGTAACACTGCAGTCGACGCGTGTTTGTAAGTTCGATTCACTCAATTCATGAGGTACCCATCGTTCAAGTTTTTTTACTTTCCCGATTTGCTTGAAGTGGTTGAATACAGTTTTATCACTTACCCCGAAGCCTGCAGCTATCTCTGAAGTGCTTTGTAATGGATCCGCTTCCACAATAGCCTTTAATTCTTAATTTTCCACTGTGGTCTCCAGCCGTCCATAAGGTTGGTTCTGAAGGTCGAAATTTCCAGAACAAAAACGTTGATACCAAAAACGTACCGTGCTTTCTTTTGCGACACCAGCGCCGTACACATCATTAATCCTTCGAGCTGTTTCTGCAGCACTGGTGCCACGGTAGAATTCGTACTCGTAAATATACCGATATTTCATGTATTCCATTGTGCGGTAATAAGCGACGCCAAAAAAAAAAATAATGAGGAAAAAACAAATGAATGACTGTTTTCAAAACTCAAATACCAGCTAAATGAATTTATAAATTTAAATATGGAATTCTTAACCAAAGAGGAGTAAAATGGGCACGGCGTCACCCGTTACAAAATGTGCTACGTCAACAATACAGAGCGGGACCGCGCACCGAGAGCGCGAACGCGTCGGAAACGATTCCCTCGAACTATGTATAACCGGCGGCGAATACACGCTACGGTAACCAGCTGTCTGGAAACCAGTGCGTGCAAGCCCCTCTCGCTACGTGTGACCGACCCTGCTCACACCCGAAACTACCAGGCGTGAAGAGGGCGAAACATTAAGGTACACACGCAGTGAGGTGCCTTCTTGTAGGCGTGGCGCTGACGTAGCACGGGAGCGGAGAGGTCTGGGTCGCTGGCGGGTTGAATACTTGAAGACAATGACACACAGATACCACAATAAAATTTCGCTGTATTCTCCTCAAGATACAATAACTCTTCTCAATATACAATAATTCTTCTTAATACTATTTTCTTAGTACTTTTCTTCCAGTCTTGAGTCTTGAGTCTTCAGTTTGTGGCACCTGGGTGTACCGGTAGGCCGAGACGGCTAGACTTTTATTTCACTGTTGGAGCGGGACGGAGCGATAGCGTCTATCTCTCTACTACTCTAGCATTACCAAATATGGCCATGGCGCGCTACCGCGGTGGCGCGCCGCGGTTGCACTATTGCTGTCCCTATCTGCGTTATTATTATTATTCTATACAATGTTCAATAAATCGTTAATTTCTCTAAATATACTTATCAAATCACTATGAAATCTGTCTTATGTTATTACGGACATAAATACCTACATAAAAACACTAATTGTAACATTAAGGGTCAATAAACATCGTAAATATCAAACAATAAATTTTCCAACCTTAAACGGCCTAAAAACACGCTATGTACGCACTATTAAACGTTACAAACATTATACAATACACATAGTAGGCTAACTATCCTATACATCATTAAACATTACATATAACTGTTATAAAACACAGATTATTGGTGAGGTATAAGTTCAATACTTTAAGAGACTATTTCTACGATATTATAAGCATTTTTACAAGTTATTTACTATTCTTATATACCTACAGGTTACAACATTCTATTTAATATATTAAATCGCCGATTGTGTATATAAATTCTTAATCCCTACAACTTATATCTACAATTATGATTTCTATCATCACGCTTAGCCCTATGCGTCGCTAACAAGGAGATATTTCAGATCAAAGTGGTCAGTACGACAAAACGCTTGTTTCATATGTACGGACCAAATACTTTCATATGCATTTAGCAAAAAGCTGATATTTTGATATTACAAACGGATACTTCAATTTTATTGATTTGTATAGATACACAATGCAATGGATGTCATCTTAGATAATATGTCATTGTTGTTAGCAATTTAAGTTAAAGTTTAATTACTTATTAGCTTAAAGCAGGCTAGATTATAATAATTGTTAAATTATTAAGAAAAAATATCTTATCCTATCTACTCTTTTAATGTCTGACCAAAACAGTATTTTCAGCCGAAACCGAATATTCGGCCTCGGTGACAATTGTAACCGAACTGACTGAAGACTTCAAAATTTCTATTCTATACATACGAAAATTAAGTGTATTTTTTTACATAAACAGACATTTAACTCGTTTCAAAAGAAATAATAAACAATAATTGAAGTAATAATAATAATTATTAATTCATGTTATTAACAATTTAACATGAACAAAAATAATAAACATGTTATATATAGACTTGCTCTTGTTATAAACTTTGTCAAAAATAAACACTTAGATATAAATTACAAACTCCTTTGATTATTTCAGTAATTTCAATTTTAATTAAGTTCACAATATTCTTAAGATTTAACACGAGAGTTTAGAAGAGTGTAGAAATAGATACACGTGTCACGAACGCGCGACCAGTTACGAATACCTACTGATCTCCAGTGTGGCCAAAACCGAACATTCGATCAGTCATTAATTATTTTGATCCTTTCATTTACTGACATTTCGTCTCGCTCTTATTTTAGTTATTTTACAGGTTTTAGTTTTTTATGTACCCATTGATATCAATCAAATTTTAATGTGAAAGTAATAAGCTTTTAATGTTGTAACTGGAAGTAACAATGTAATACATAAATAAATAACTATCACTTAAAATGACATATTTTTTTACATAACTTAAATGAAATAACTTTTTGCTTCCACAAGTAACATACTAATATTATTTTTAGTACCGCCTATGTTCCAACAGCCATCGATTAAACCAATGTCTAACGGGAAACTAAAATGGATAGAAGGTGACACGCAACTACCAGATAATGCTGTTATTGGTGGTTTTCATCATGAAATTCTTTACATTATAAGGGCTAAACACAGAGGTTCACTGACACCTGGTGCATTTGTACCATCTGAAGGATGTGGCTATATTCCATGGGGAGGTCAAAGTCATGAAAAGACCACATTTGAAGTAAGTTTGTTTGTGGAATTCCTTCAACTCAACCTAGAATTTATATTTTATAGTTAATGGCACACTAAGTACTTACATATTTATTGATTTGTTTTTTAAGAACTTCAGAACCAGAAAATTTTCAATGATACTGCAAAACGGGCTGTCACTTTGAGCTGCTTTTACAGTAGAGAAAACTTTTTGGAAAAAAATTCTTTAACGCGGCTTGCAAAAGCAGTTACCTCTTGGAAATCTTCACATAAGAAAAAGGCGTTATGCCCCCTCCATGCGACTTTCCGTCTCTTTCTATTACATACGAGTGTGCGTGTGCGTGCGAGAATCGAGCAGATGAGCATCGTTCATGGCCGGTTTGTATAAGTGATGAAATGGAGCTTATAGTTTAAACTTGTACTTATATTCTTACACATTAACACCGCACAATTTGGCATTTTATTTAAATTGCTCCCACCGTGCGCGTACAGCCGATAGATTAGGACCGTTCTTCAAATGAAATTGCGAATTCACGTACCAGTTACCTATGCCATTTCTCTATATCTCTGAGCTTTTATAACATTTATTGTTTTTATGCCTCATTACTATTGTAATTGAAAAAAGGTTTGCACTTGTATATTTAAATTTTATTTTACAGGTACTTTGTGGATTAGACTATACGTGGGTACGTACTCATAGAAATAAAATACCAATAAACGCAATGGAAGCCGGTTACTCTGAAGTCCACAATGAACCTTTATACATAGGAAGAGCCTTTTATAATGGAAGTGTTATACCTGGAAAAGTTCAACCTTCACATAATGTCTGTTATATTCACAGTGGGAATAAGGAAAAAGCAGTAGAGAACTATGAAATCCTGATAGTTCCTAATAATAATACATACACCATCGAGAAAGCAATAGCACCACAGGTTAATGTAAATATAGGATTTGGTCGTCCTGTTGCATATTCTCCGCCTACAGATGAAAGTGATAACGCTAGTATAGAACGCTTTGAAGATGATGAAGACGAGTATAATTACCCAGATGATTTTTTGTAATTTTCAACTCTGGCGATAAACTATACAGCAAGGAGGAAGCGCTTCTGTACACAATCTGCACTTATGCAATTTACATTCGCTGTCATATTACAAAAGCCTTGCGGATGTTTTCCATTGAGGCACTCTAGCTTCAAACACACAGTATATCCTTGGGTAAGGTTCTTAGTGAGACTGCCTACCAGATATACAACATATACTGCTGTTCCATTGGAAGACATTATTATAATATTGTGTGCTTAAACAGAATGAAAGAATTAAATAATATACTGTTGAATATTCAATTTTAATACTATAAAGTTTAGCGCGAGTTATTAAATAAATAAAGTAACCACATTTTTTAAGAAATTTAATTATAAAAACAAAATTGTTAAGATATTAATAGCTAATAAGACTAACTTAAGGTTATAGAAATTAGTTAGGAAAAATAAGTTTAATATCGTAAATAAAAGATTTAGCCTTTTATACCTTTTATTATTTACATTCATTTCATTCCTTTTCAAATGTTACAGTTTTATTATACATTTATTTATACTACATTTTGTTTTGCAAAATTTCAACTAATTCTGACATTCCAAAAAATATGCTGTATATTTAGGACATATCCTATTGTCCAAATACTGCTCTTGTTTGTGAACTAGCACCTTTTACTAATATTTCATAAAATCCAACTTCAATTTCATTGCCCTTGTATGGCAAATAGCAAGCACTGTAAAGTGTATGCACTTTACCTAACAATAAGTAGCCATCGTACATCGCTCTGCCTACGTAGAGAGGTTCTTGATGAACTTCAGAATATCCAGCAACAAAAGCGTTTTCAGGTATGTAATTAGATTTTGTACTGACCCAATGTGCGTCAAAACCACAGAGTACCTAAAATAAAAGTACAGTATGATTTGTAACATTTTGGGTTATTGAAACAATATTATAATTCTTTAATAAAATTCACCTCAAACTCTTTTTTAGCATGTTCTTGATGCCCCCATGGAACATAAACTTTATTACTACATAACTGAAACTTTCCTGGACACAATGAATTATTATGATTCGCCCGAGCTATGTATAAAGGTTCATTTTCAAATCCGCCTATCATGGCATCTTGAGGCAATTGTTCATTTATTGTCATTTTAACCCAATGTAGATCTCCTCCGAATATCTTCTTTTGGTGAGTCTGTTTTAGACTGACTGGCGACTCTAGATAAAGGAAACATTACAGTAATTATTATAAAATAAAAAGAAAATTATTAAGGGAAATATATACGCACATAACTTGAATCCTTCCATCTGCCTTTTTTTAATAAGGATTTTCTAATAAGCTAAACATTAAAGGTAAGTTTGGATTAATTGAATATCACTTAGCCACTAGTCAACTGTAAACTGAAATATCTAGTGCTTTTATCTGCACAGGAGTCCCGAAATTCAATGTAAATAATAGTTATAATTTTGAAAATGTTAAAAGCACGCAGGACCAGAGATGGGCGGGTAGTTAAAAATTGGAAAGAAAAGGTAAAAATTAAAAAATACCCATTTTTACCAGGTATACATTAAAAATACAATTATGAACGTAAGTTGTACAAGGTGGGCCAAAAGAAATCACCCTATTGGAAGATGCTCTTATTTTTGCAAATGGCGGCCAATGTGAAATCTGTTTTGACATTTGTGAACTAGACAAATATGTAGAATACAAGTGAACAAACCATGGAGCGATACACTCCCCAAGAACGCAGAATAATCGTGTCTATTTTTTTGCGTAACAATTTGTCTGTGGTGTTGGCGCAGCGCGAATTCCGTCGCCGATTCCCCGGTCGTCCGGCACCGACTGCGCAAACTGCGCCGTTTGACCACCAACCTTGAAGAGTATGGGACCACACGAGACGCTGCCAAGAGTGGCCGGCCTCGGAGCGCCCGTTCTGCCAAGAATATCGCCGATGTTGCCGAGGATGTCGAGCTGTCTCCAGAAACATCGACCACACGCCGTACCTCGCAATAAGCCATCAGCCGGTCGTCCCTTAGGCGAATTTTGGTCAAAGACCTACGCATGTACCCGTACAAAGTCCAGTCCGTGCATCAGCTGCTGCCTGTCGACTGCCAAACGCGTGTAACCTACGCCCAAACCATCCTCAATCTCGAGGACGAATTTTCGACCAAAATCATAATGAGCGATGAGGCTCATTTCCACCTCAGCGGGTACGTGAACAAGCAAAACTATCGCTTCTGAGGCACCGAAGATCCACGAGTGATGCACGAGGAGCCATTACACCCTCTCAAAGTGACTGCATGGTGCGCAGTTCACGCTGGAGAAGTCATCGGGCCATTTTTTTTCGAGGACGCCGCTGGTCAAACGACAACAGTGGACGGTGCGCGCTATAGGGCCATGTTAACTGAGTTTTTCTGCCGCAATTGAACGAATTAGGACTGGAGGATATGTGGTTCCAACAGGACGGAGCAACGGCACACACAGCGCGAGCCACAACTGATATTCTGAAGCCGGCATTCCCGGGTCGCCTCATCTCTCGTTTTGGCGATTCACACTGGCCTGCAAGATCGCTCGATTTAACCGTTCCAAACTTTTTTGTGGTCCCGTGTTTACGTGAACAAGCCCGAGACCCTGGAAGCCCTCAAGGACAACATTCGACACGAGTTCGGGAATCTGTCGCTCGAAGTTCTCGCCAAAGTGATGAAAAATGCCATAAAACGAGCCCGTATAGCAATCAATTGTGACGGCGCCCATTTGGCCGATATTATCTTGTAGACTTGACAAATAAAATTCTAAAGGTTCAAATAAACATAATCAAAAAACAGAATCGAAGTTTATCATTTAGGAAAAAAATGAGAGTCAAACAACATAGGAGGACTTCTTTTGGCCCACCTGGTATTACGTCCAGCTTTAATATGTTGGAAGGCAAAACTTTTCATAATGAAACCAAATAATGGTTTAGAAAACCTATAATAACATTTTCAGTAGCATGATTCAATAATTTAAAAATAATAGGCATTTACCTATGAAATAGCCGTTCTGCAATACTGGCCATTTCAAATCAAAATAATATTTGTTTGGCTAAGAATTCTAATTTCAAATTAATTTTATTTTAAAAACATGGAATTCTTTTTCCAAAAGTAGTCATTTGTTTATCGATTAGTGTTACATTTTCATCGCATTTCAATCTTTTTTGTCATCATGGATACGTTAAAAATTGAGTAATTATGGAATATGAGTACTGTCGTGGCAGCAACGCGGCACAAGCGGCACGCAACATCAACGACGTTTACGAAGCTAACACTACAAACCAACGCACCACCTGTTATTGGTTTGCTCGCTTCCATTCTGGGAATTTCGACCTGAAAAATGAACCTCGCGGTCGTCCGAATACTTTGGTCGACAATGACGAATTAAAGGCGATTGTGGAAGCTGATGATACACGATCTACGGCTGAATTAGCAGCAGCTTTCGACGTTAGCGTCAAAACAATATTGGTCCATTTGCGTCAAATTGGCAAGGTAAAAAAGCTTGACAAATGGGCGCCCCACGAACTCAATGATCGCCAGCGCGAAGTACGCGTCGAAACGTGCCTTGCACTGTTCAACAGACACACAAATGAAGGAATTTTGAACCGCATTGTTACCTGCGATGAAAAATGGATTCTGTATGATAACCGCAAGCGTTCAGCAAGTTGGTTGGATCCTGGTTCAGCACCTAAACAATGTCCTAGAAAAGTGATGGTCAGTCACTGTTTGGTGGTCTAGCGCCGGTGTGATTCATCACAGCTTCTTACCAAACGGGGTGAGCATTACTGCAGATGTGTTCTGTGAAGAACTGAACACAATGATGGAGAAGCTGGTACATCTCCAACCAGCATTGGTCAATCGCTAGTCTCCGCTGCTCCTGCACGACAACGCGCGACCTCATACTGCACAGCGGACGGTCTCCAAGTTGCAAGAACTGGGGTTGGAAGTTCTCCGTCATCCGCCCTACTCACCAGACCTTGCGCCTACAGACTACTACTTTTTCCAGAATATGGATAACTCCTTGGCGGGAAAAAAATTCAATACCGGAGAGGCAGTGCAAAATGCCTTTGAAGAATTTGTTGCCTCCCGTCCAGCTGATTTTTTTTACCACACGCTTTTTTTACAATAATGTACATTCATTTTTTTTTACACTGTACTTAATCAAATTTATTAAATTTTATTTTCTGTTTTTTAGTTGGATTTTTTATGAAAGCGTGTTTTTTTTTAATTTTTTTAAACTATTATTTATTTTTCATTTTTTAGTTAAATTTTTTAAACTATAAATTATTTAGTTCGATTTGCTAACTATCAACCGCCCTTAATATGTACAAATGTGTTCCGATTGTATCTTGGTTAAGAACACATATTCAAAGATTTCTATGATGCCAATATAAACAGCGAGACACATAGAAGTGCAACCTTATTTACATATACAGTCAATCACATTAATGCTTGAGTATGGAATTTTCAATCCGTAATCACTCTACAAAATATTATAATCATAGGAGCGAATCTGTTGGCGGCACTGAGAATGAGGATGAGTGTGAATTTTCACTCTGTGACTGATTGTAGATTTTATGGTTTATCTCCTAATCGAATCATTTCATTCAATGCTTCACTGTTACATGAAGTTCTTCCTGTTAATTATGAGCAATCAAGTTCTTCAATTCGTATACCGTCCAAGGATCTTCCATGACTAAGTGCCACATAAGCTTGTCCAGCAGCAAACAATCGCGGACCCAAATAAATGACTGCATGATCAACTGTACAACCTTGCATGCCCGAAAGAGTAAGTGTGGAACTGCACCCATGCGTAGTTCGCGCACTAGCTCTATCTCTCTTACTCGCATGCAAAGAATGCGGAAAGAAATTAATTAATCCTGGCGAATCTAATTAGGATAATCGGATGCTTTGATCGGATTATTGCATTGTCATCGACTTTTGACAGGTGTGCAAAGTTTGAATTAAATCTGATCATTCAAAGTAGGACAAAATCGAGCTCAAAGGGGTCGGTTACATACATACAGGTGAAGCTAATAAAAGCGTGTTAAAAATAAAAAACAGCTTTTTACTGAATGCATATGAAAGTATATAATATACGGTACCTATACTAACAAAAAACTTTTAAATTGTTGTCTGTCTGTCTGTTTGTTCCGGCAAATCTCCGAAACCGTTGGACCGATTTTGATAAGACTTTCACTGGCAGATTGTTGATTTTATAAAGAGTAACTTACGCGCTAATTTGATTTTAGAAAAATAATTAGGGTTCTACGTAAATAAAAATCAATTCGGTAAAACGACGATTTTACGGCTCTAATAAATGGCTTACGCTATAGGAAATGTATCGAATTAACGTACTAAAATATTTGTAAATCTTAAAAAAGACCAACAAAAAGTTAGCAACAGCTTATTTCTATCTTCTAAGTATCATCCACAATAAACATTTTTGTGTTTAAAATAACCAGGAGAGCTGTTAGCACGATGCGCGCGTGCGCCCTATCGACGGCATTCTGTAGACCACGTGCACAGCTTGTTAAATACATAAAAAGTTGGCAACCCTACGCTTTACCCACGAAGACAGTTGTATTATTCCTTTATTTTCAGTGCTGTTGCTTTGCTATATAATTAGGTTCCTCGGATGCCTATGTTGTTACTGTATTTGCTGAGTAATAGGACACCACGATTCAGTCTGAATGACGCCAAGTGCAAGATTCGCCATCAGAAGCATGCTTAGACGTTTCTCGTTTCTGGAGCAGTCATATATAACTAGCTGTGATCCACAGTTACACCCGTCTTAATTTTATCCGACAAACACCATGCCGCCGACGTACTTAAAGCCTATGTAGCTGCAGCCTATCATAATTATCGTTCTCACTTCCCGCAAATACAAACTGTTTTCATTTTTCATTATCCCCTTAACTATGTGTCCAAATATCATACTACAACGGGTAAAATTTAACTTCATAAAATTATCTCTATGATGAAGTAACTTTTGTTCGTAAGAATTAATATGCAATGCCTAAAAATAATGCTCAAATATCAATGTTTAATCTTTAAAAAATGTTTTTTCGAAATTACCTTTTGTGGTTTATATATAAGAGATAGGTATATGCTATAGCGAACTTTTTTTAAATATAATAAGATAAAATATTTTTGTAGGACATTGTATTTACGTATCATTAACAATTACGGAAGCGCAGGCGGGTAAAGTAGTTTGGAAGGGCTTCTACTTCCGGCTTACTTAACAAAAATCAATTTAAAAGGCTAGTTAAAAGTTTTAGCCTTTTGTTAGGTAGCCTATACTATTCATCGTGAATCTGGCTATCATATACAAAAAAAAAATGGGTGCGTGTACTTATGTACGCGCGTGAGAAGTTATACTTCTTTGGCATCATTAAAAAATAGTTTTTAATTGCATGTAAATAATTAATTACAATAAAATAATAGAAGGATTGGAAAAGGATAATCAACAAAGTTCATTTTAAATTTGAAAAATTAAATAAATAAATATTTATTTTCTTACATTAAGTCTAACATAAATTGTCTTATTATTCGAATTGTATTTTTAATTAAATGATGTCCACTTCCATAGTATCTTCCGGTAATGTCTGAATCGGAACTTATATAATTAATATATATATATATATATATATAATTATTAAAAACCAAATTTAGATAATAATAAATATATAAGACATAATTTGTACTAAATATTATTTGATTCTTAATTTTAAATGTTTATTATTTAATATTTAATATTTTAAAAATAAATTTAATAATAAATTCAAAAATTGAATTTAAGGTTGGTCATTTTTTAAATATTTTTATTGATTTCTTAATTTAATATTCACTTTTCATTTTTATCAAAAAAAATTCATTAAATTTATTTAGTTATTTTTATAAATATTTATTATTTATTCAATTTAATAGCAAATATTAAAAATTAATATTATAATTTGATGTTCAATTTTAATTTTTATCACAAACTTTTTATTAAATGTTTTATTACATTTATTTCTTTATTTTGTAAATATTAAATAACCAATAATAAGTATTTAACATTAATAATTTAATAATATTTAGTGTTAATTATATTAAATAAAAGTATTTTAATTTATATCAATAAATAATACATACGGATAGTTAACCTCAATTATATTGGAGCACTTGAAAAAGTATATAAGCACAATTTTTTTCACTAATATTCACAAATAGTAAGTAATATCAATCAAAATATTCAATTTAAATCACTACTGAATATAATTTATTAGCACATATATAATTCGCACTTGTATGAAACTAAAACACGTGTTGGGAATGTATAAACTAGAAACATGTTGATAAATATTATAAATATGAAAACAGTGATCAGAGGTGACGAGCGTACCAACATGCGCGACTAATATCGAGGTTCAATTTCTATTTTGTTGGTAACTTTTTTTTCGAGACTTAATGAGCGGTTAAGCAGACAACTTCATACTGTTAATTTTGTGTCACAGATGCGCGCGCATCTTAAAATTTCACTCTCATCATTTTTTCATAACGCGCCTAAAGAAGTATAACTTCAATAAATATTGAGACATTTCCCTTTCACACACGGTCTTTTGTTTCCAAACTAAGCAAAGCTTGTATTATGATAAACGAATAACTGGTATACTGTACATGATACCTTAACATATTTAACACCCAAACATACAACTGACAATTATTTATTCTCGTCACATAAATGTTTGTCAAATGCGGGGCTCGAACCCGCGACCTCTCGGCGCAATAGTAACCAGAGCTTACTAGCATTGCGCCACCAGCCCGTCGTACATTCTTCGCCAGCCACGGACAATCTGAACGCGTTGGTGTGAATAACGCTTGCACGAATGTAAATCGCCACCGCCACCGTGAACGTAGATTGGACACGTTGGTTTATACGAACCGTAAGAGTAGCCGAAAAAATTGTAATCGGATTTTTACTTTTGTAATAAACCTTAATTAACCTCTGAAATCTATTATTTTTTATATTCATCTTTTGAACAAAACCGGACTTGTCCTAAGTTTGCAGTTGCAACCGCATAAGTGCATTTCAATTTCTTGTATAACTTGTAGAATAAAGAAATAGGTAATCAAAAAATTACCCAACAATAGATCTAATCCACCTACCTATAATGATACAATGCTGTACATATAATCTCAAAGAAGTTATCTTAGTTTTTATGTTGATGTGTGTCAAATTTTATTTGACACACTAATCTGGTTCTGTTCACCAGCTCCTCAAATATATTACATACAGAAACCGGATAGGTACTTATACTGTGTAAGGGCGATAGCATAGAATTATTGAAGATGTAATAAATATACTACCCCACTGGAGTAAAAAACTATATGCTTACAAGAAGCAATAATGGCGGCTTAAATCTGGTATTAATATAACCTATAATTTTATGGTAAACAAAAGCATCGTAAATCTAATTAAAATTAATGGTACTTACTATCAACAATCCATTCAATGGGATCAATTTGCCCCAGCATTTTTCCAAACTGCGCAAATCCAATATGTTTTTCAACATCAATATTAACTGTAAATAAAGGCTTTGTTTGTTCTCCATGACCTAACATGAGTAAACCATTATGCCAAGTTATCCAAAATTCTTGGAAATCCTCAAAATTTATATTAACCATATCAAAAGTTTTAATACATTTTCCACTATGTTCCAGAATCTTAATTGTCTCTCTAATGTAAACCTGTAAAATTTAATATTAGGTAAACTAATATGTAATGTAATATTAGGTGAATAATGTTCTTGCTTGATATTACAACAAAAATATTTCCTCATTTCCAGTAGAACATAGATGGGATAGCCAGTAGGTAAACTATCCTTTATTTAATTTTTAACTGTTTGGCTCTGAAGTCCAACACATGTCAATGTTTCTTTATCCAATTTATTATTCAACCCATGCTTTAGCCCAAGGTGTGAATAATACTTATATGATTTCTTCATACAAATTTGGAACATGTCTATTTCACAGTGATAATAACTATCTGTATGCTAAATTTCAGCAATTTGTTCATTGGTTTGATCTATGTGTTGATAGATCAGTCAGTCACGGTTTCCTTTTATGTATATTTAGTTAAGGCACAATGAAATAGAAAACAGACAGTATGGACAAAGCAGAGTTCAATGAAACAAAACTTTTTACTGTGATATTGTCAAAGTGTCTTCTAAAATAAAGTCACTAGTGCAATCACAGATTTAAGAAAAAGGCAGGTGGAGCCATCAGAACAACAAATGTGGGACATGCATTTAGCTCTGTATCCTAGACAACCAGATAGTGACACATGCGATCATGTGAATAATGATGCCAGGGCAGTTAAAATAAGTTTTACTGTTTTCTATCACTTTAACAGTGTAGTTAAATTGTCCAATTGTTAATAGATCATCAAACAACTGCTTTTGTACTTGAAATGAAGGGCCCGAAGGACATTTACATACCAATTTTCAACTAAACGTATATCTACCATCTTGATTTTTTAACTTACCATACCTATCCCTAATGGTCCCGATATCGTAAAAGTTTGAAAATTTTGGGCGACCATTTTGGATTTTAGATTTTCGCTTGAGACACGAAATTGCCTAGGGTTCTGTATAATTTGTACTTTGAAACCATTTTGCGATCTCTGTCAATGTTTGTAGATCGTTATCGAACATACAAACTATTATGTAACAAATATTGCCCTCCTCTTGGTTTTGTGGTAGGAAGGTTGTAAATAAAACGATTTTTCAATACTATATACATATTTATATATACTTTACTATAACTTCCAGGAAAATATTACATTGTAACCTAGCTACATTTTTGTAATTATGTTTTCAATAACAAAATAACACAGAAAATACTATCAAAATATTCTTTGTTACGAACGAAACGATACTCCGCCTCCCTTTTTGAAGTGAAAACTTCTTTATCACCGTTGTGATTTGATGAAAGTCGATGAAACGAAAAAGCAAAAGCGACAGTAAAAAGAGACAGACACATAAATTCATAAGATTTAACGTGGGAGAAAATGAGATAGGAAAGATTTAGGCAATGGTAAAATGGTACAAAAGAGGTTTGATGCCACACAATAATGAATTTTATTATTACCTCACCAAAAATGCACAAAACAAAAACTTTTTAGATAACACTTATGACATTCTGTTACTGATTGATATTCTGTTTGGTTACCATGGATATTTCAAGTGTGCATTAATTGAAAATGATATTGTGAATAATGATTGTGAGTATTTGTATGTACATTTTCATAAATTTTAAATTACTGTGTATTTGATCATTTTCTGAATTAAAAAAAACATAGATGTGAAGGTTTCACTTCTACTACGTGTGAATTACACACATAATTTTTATTTTTGTTTTTGCAAAGAATTTTCAACTATTTTTTAAAATAATACTTAAACACACGGGTACTAACATTGTAAGACATATCCTTTCAAAATTGACACAATTGTATACTAATAAGGGACATTTACATATTCTAACCGGCTCCATCTGACTTTTTCTTAAATCTGTGAGTGCAATTTGATAATTATGTTAATTAAATAAAAATGTATAATTATTTACATTATCAGTAGAAAGCAATACCAATGAAAAAAAATAATAGTATGAGAAAGATTGAAGAGAATTAATAAATAATAGTAAATAATTTTACCTTGTAATATTCTTCACATGGTATTTTACTTGAATATAATGTTAAAAGTGGAATTATCCTAAATGGACTCTTCACTTTGAATCTTATAGCTCCACTACTTACATTACACAATAGGTTACAATCACTTGAATTTAGAACTGCAAAATTAATCATTCATATCAGTTAACAAAATACAGGCCAAATTGTTGGGATCCTAAACAAATTGATCAGAGTTAAAATTGGTGACGAATTCTCCTTTATTCTGTTCTAATCAATGAAATAGACCTAACTCGAGCCTAGGATTTATTCAGAATACAACATTGCCTACATAAAAAACAGCAAGATAACCCACCTACTTGACAATACCCTTTTTTTATAATTAAAAAAGGTACCTACCAAAATTTTCTGAACAATAATTTCTTTACCAATTACACTGTATAATTTATTACTCTTCTTCCTAACTTGGCAACTAGTCCTCTTTAATGAAGACCATTACTGCCATTATCAAGTGAATATAGTGTCCTGTTCCTGTCTCAAGATGCTGGCTCCCTTGTTAAAACTTTCTACAGAGTTTTTGTGGGATCCCAGAATTCATGTTTTCAGTTTATATTTATAATCCACTTCACTTATTCACAAAAACCAAACTATGTCATGCAAAACCCCACCAATAATACATAATATAGGGTCAAAAACCTAAGTATGTGAATTAAAAATAAACACCCCATCATGTCACTTCAAGATCCCGCCAAAAACTCTTCTGCGAGTTTTTGCTTGTCTGCCAAAAACTAACTAACCTTCAGCGGAAGAAAAAGTTTAGTTTGTCAGATTTTTAAGTTTTGTGTTCTATAATAATACCTAAAAATAATTATGCATATTATAAAAAGAATTTCGTTATTTTAATCAGCCTTTTATTCGTAACATCTTTCTTCTCTGATGAAACCAAGAATAGAAAAAAATATATAGCAGAGACTCACTAAGGATAATAATACCCCTAAACATAGACCAAGATATTCTTACTTAATGTTTTCAATTTTGATACCTACCCAGTAATTATTAAACTTACCAACAGTGTCTGCCATTGCTATAGATAAAACCAGTAGGTAATTCTTTATTTAAGTAATCTATTTTATGCTTGTAATCAATAAACACCTTTGTATTTTGTAATTGTATATTTTTATTCTTAGCAATTTCTTCGAAAATAAACTTTTCACAAATTAGGGATGATCGATGTTCGATGACCATCAATTTTTCTTTATCGAAAGATTATATCATCGATGCCATGAATGTCATCAGGATCTATGACAACGACTTAATCAACAATTCATGAGCAAGCAATTAATCAATAATTCACGAAATAAAAATATATTTTTTATAAACTTATTCACAAGTACTTATTATAAAGTTCTAACAAAAGGTAGAATGCATCCATAATCCATTCACAACAGTGTTATCAGATGCACTGTAATTATAGTAGATCTAATGTAATTTAATGTTATTCACGGTATACTGTAGCCAAAAATGACAATCTATTGACACAAAAATGAACATTACTTTATTTATGAAATCTCGTTTGAATTTTCGTTCAAAGTAGAAAATTCCCAGATCATAGTTCTTTAGAGTATAATGAAAACTGGCTGAGTAAACCTTAAGAAATATATCGAATTAATTCACTACAATATTATTGTAGACATCAAAAAACCGTACAAAAAGTCAGCAAAAGCATATGTCTATCTTCTAAGGATCATCCTCAATAGGAATTTTTATCTTAAAAATAACCTGGAGCGGTAAATCGGACGCGTGCTCAATCGACGCCAGCCGCGGACACAGCTCGTTTTTTATAAAGCTCAAACACTTTCTCTGTGGTTTTTTAGTATTAAATATAGTGTGGAAAAACATCGATGTTTGAGATCTCATAAATATCGATTGATGTTGGGCTCTCGATGTTGACATCAATGTCAACATTGCAACATCGATCAGTCCTATTACAGGGTATAGAATAGGGATGCAAACTGGGGTTGCCAACTTTTCTTGAGAAAAATAACGTGTCAAATTCTTGGAAGATAAAAGTATTTGAAAGAAAAACAAAAATATTTCTAAAATCCTATGTTATTATTACCTGAAACAATTAAAACTTGTATTTTTTTAATTAAATTTATGATGATCTTCACTTCTATCTCTTCTTGCCACTTCAGCCTTGTTACCGAAAAAACTCTTAGTGTAAGCTGAAGTAGCGGTGACAGAGACTAATTGAGGGGTTTAAAAGCAAAACCGCTTCAGTCCAAAATTGACATTTTTTAACTGAGTATACCAGATTGTAGTATTCGAAAGCAGCAACACAATATTAAAAGCATGAAAAAGCAAATCCACCTTGATCCAAGATAAAATGTACTTTAAAAGTGGCGTTCAATGCAAAACCGCTTCTGTCACAGACAACCAATCAGAAGCCGCCATTTCAAAATTTCTAAGATGGCGAATTTGTAACTTTTCTTTAGAAGTCGACTGTAGATAGTGTCAGATATTTTTGTGTTTTCTGGTTAATTTTGAGTATAATGGAAGAAAATATTCAACCTGCTTGTGTAGGACAGGCTACAAAACGTTTCAGATATTAATACCAATGGCGGCGAACATGGAAAAAGGCAGAAAGATAAATAATTCACTAGCATTTTGTTCGTTATGCTACGGTCTGCAGAAACATTCTACAATAATTTACTATTAACATTTTCTTTTGCATATTATTCCTTTCATTTATTTTTGCTTTTTATCCATATTTTCCTATTAGGTATCTGTACAATATGTTGATACATTTTGCTTTTCGTGACTTTTTTTTTGGTTAAGGTATCGTGCAAAAGATTTTTCGCAATTACCCTCATGTCAACATAATAAAAAGGTATTTACAAGTGTGTAAACGTAGCTTTGGCTAACGTAAGAAAATTATGACGTCCATTGACTGCTACTTGCCTGTGATCCAAAAATCAACGCCACTAAAATAATATCGGTGTTGCTATTTGCTACTACTGGTTGTGAAATTAGCACCCAAATCATTCTGAATTGCTTACATACACCAATTTAGATTACGAGTGCGAAAGCCTTGGGAGCATCTTTGAATAAACGACAACGACAGCGACTCAGATTACAAAAGGCCAGGCAGCTTCAAGTTGAAGATGTGAAAGAAAATATTTAGTGAAAATGCTTTTTCGTTAACGAAATACGGATCAGCACACACGTGGTTAACTGACATCGCCGTATCTGAAGACAGCCTAGAGACTCGGAAAAGGCAAAGAACTGCCAGCGAAACCGTTCAACAAGTCCGTCTATTCGTTGCGGAATAATAGTTGAAGCTAGAACGCCTTTAATCCCATATCAAAGTTATATGACTAGAAAGTATAAAACAGCTGTTATCGATGGAATCGTCAGGGCGTTCAGAACAATTAAGGGCACCAATTCATGTCTATTAATGATAACGCACTGGCACATGGAGCTGGATGTGTTAACGCGGTTCTTCATGAATACAACATCGCATTAGATTGGTCTGCCGACTCGTCTGATTTAAACTCCATCGAGCAAGCATAAGATGCTCTTAAGCTTACTTTTTGGAATCGGATGCCACCTCTACAGATCTTGTTAGATATCAGGCAAGTCGCCATTTAAGAATGTGACAGGTTACCACAAAAATTTCTGGATAACCCTATCCAAATCATGCCCAAGAGAATTTTATGATTAAATACATCATATTTTTGCCAAAACTTGTTTTAATTTGCAATCAATACTTTACGTCAATGCCATTTTTTGACAGTCGACGAATAAAACAGTGAGATGCAAATTCGCTTCGATCCAAAGCTATGAGAAGCAAACATGCTTCGATCCAATGTTAAAATGCAAAGACACCTTAGTCCAAAACTATTTATTAATTTTTAAACAATTTATTGTTTTTTTTTTTTATATTTAAGGCTATGTTGTTTCAATAATAAGTTCTAATTAACAAATCTATACCAAAATCTTGCTATTAAATCAATTTCCTACGCCATAGCAGAAAATCATAAATATCTCAATTTAGGTGTTTTTTGACTGAAGCGAAGCGTTTTTGCTATTAAACCCCTCAAGTTCTGTACCTATTCTTCTTTTTTTAATGTACTAGTAATTTTTATTAAATAAATGTCATATACAGGGTGGAAAACACGGACGGGACATGGAGGAAAATTATATAAAATGATGACGATATCAAATTTATTCAATGAAAACATTCTTTTATTTTTTGAAATTAATAACTGCATTCACAGATTTTCTAATAAAAAGCTTACCTATACCGGGAATCGAACCAACTAAAAAATCGAAAAAACCGACATTCACTATGTTATTGCGCTAATGGATATGGTATAGCAGTCAGGTAGCAGACAAGCCCTGTGCGATGCTGCAGCCAGCTGCGATCTTTCTTATAGAGTCATCACGTCTCAGTCCAGGATGCCACGCTGGAGTAGGTCTGCATTGTTTGAAGATGCGTCCGGTGTAGAGACTCCACGATGTGAAAAGTGATCGCCATTGCAGTAGCGCGAAGTAGGGCCACAATTAAAGTGGCAACTCAAACTCTTAGGTCACCAAAACGCAGTAACGGGTATCACACAAAAGTGGTGACAAATGCGATAATACGTTCTGATGTGGGAGCTTTGGAAACTGGGAGGTTGCACTACCATTGCGGTCACCAAATAAGGGCCTTTAGCACCATAGCGGTAACGATGGGCTTCCACGGGGTCACCAAATAAAGGTGATGTGACCCATATCACAATTGAAAATTGGTTTAAATATACATTCAAAGCCAAATGATAAATCGTCTTGTATTTCTAAACAATCTTGTTTCTTGTCTTCAATCTTGTCAAAACTCAATAAAAAGTTTGTACTCAAAAAGTATGAACGCCACATATGCATGTAGTGATAAGCTGTTATTTTGCCACTACAAACAGACACTTCAATTTTATTAATTGTATAAATAAATACCAACATTTAATTTTACCATTATTATATTTTGTCTCCACTTTTAATAGTCATCGATAAGTAATTCTCGTAAGAAATTGTTGCTCATCCCTACTCGAATAGCAACGACTATATAGATGCTTAGTGAATAACAAACGTATTACAAAGCAACTAGATCTATCATGAATAAAATGGTTTATAGTGACATCTAACGTCGAGTAGCGATACTTGTTGCTAATTTCAACATTGATGGAAAGTCTCGAATAGAAAATGTCTATAAATTGATTGTATACAAAATAAAATTAAGCCTTATACTTTAGAAAGAGAGTTTATTTTGAATATACATTTTAGGTATGTTAACGCTTTTTGCATTAATATTACTTGTGAATTGTGATTGGTGTTTTATTAGTAGTAATGTTTTGCTTGGGTGATTTTAGCGACATAGGTCCCGATACTGTGAAACTGTGTTACAAGTGTACCAATTTTATTGTTTTTTTTACTCCACCGCGCCGCAGCGCCCCTTTGTTTCCTTCACATTACACATACCAGAGACAAGTTAAAACAAGAAGACTGCCAATACCCATACAGGAACTGTAACTCGGTAATTTGTTACCTTCTAGGACGCAAGATATCGTTGCCGCCATAGACCAATAACCAGAGGAGTTGCCACTCAACATGTTTGACTTTATGTGCAAAAGATGCAAAATTTGTGATTTGTATCAGTGTTACCAGGACATGTAAATTTTCTTCAAATCACAATTTATGAAATCGGTAGATCCAAGTGTTTTTTCATGGCGAAGGCTTTTTATGCTATCGGAGATGTTTGAATGTTTGTCTATCAATTACCTACGCTCAAACGACTAGACGGATTGTGATGAAATTTGCATAGAAGTCGATTATGGTCGATTCGGAAAAGGACTATAGTATACATACATAAATACTTTTAACATCAAAATAAAAAAAAAAAAACGCAATGAGAAATTAGACTACGTAACTCCAAGTCTTATTTCCGGGACGGCTGAAGATATATTTTATATTCACCGATCTCTGATACCCTAGTTGCTGCTGATATTAATATGAATTGCTGTTTCCTAAAACCCCAGTATAAAAAATTAAATTACCATACACTTGTTTTATGCGCCATCTCGTAATACAACGATGCAATACTTTATACTATAATTTATCTCAGCTTTATATCTTACCTATACGCCATCTGTCGCGCGTCATACAAATGGTGGTAAATAATCAATGTTTTTGAGTATGATTCAAAATTGTTAATGAAAAGTTTTTATACAATATAACATATTGTACGTTTTCCACCAGGTTTACCACTTTTTCACAGTTTTTGAAAGATGGAACTAGTGGTTGCAGCAACGTAACAATGCGATTATCGATTCGATTATTGACACTTTAATTAATATCTAGTATCAATTATCGATTTCTTTGTTGTCAAATCGAAAATGGTGAAGTTTCTATGCCTATGGTTATCATTTTTTAAAATAAAGTATTCATGTATACAGTTTATTTTTACTTTAGCAGTTAATTTAATTTACTGTGTAGTTTAGTTTAGTTTGTTTTAATTTACACAGTACAAGGTCACTTAAATGACTGTTGCTTGAGAAAAGAGTTTAAAACATTAAGGAAGTTGATTATTTCACTCCGCGACTATGGCTTTTTTCGTGGGCAAAAGTCTTCACTGTCGAAGGTATTGAAACGAATAGGATTTTTATTATAAAAAGCGGATAAAAAAAATTATTGGAGCGCACAGCCATTGCTCTAGCCCTGTGTATCATTTTTGAAGGAAGCTAAAAAAATAAAGGACTGGGAAAACGTGATTTTTATTGACGAAACGTGGCTTAATGCCAACCACACTCTATCGAAGGCCTGGACTGATGATACTTCTGCGTCTACCTCTAAAGTGCCTATAGGAAAAGGAGAAAGATTGATTATTTGTCATGCAGGATGTAAAAAAGGTTTAGTTGAAGGAGCGTTGCTGGCATTTAAATGAAAAAAAAAACAGTCGAATACCATGAAGAATTTAATGCCCGAAATCTTTGAAGGTTGGTTTCAAGAATTACTACTGACGCTAGAAGAACCATATGTTATACTCATGGATAAAGCATCGTATCACTCTCACCAACTGAATAAAATGCCAACTCAAACCAATAAAAGTCCGATATTATAAACTGGCTTCGCGATAATGGCGAAAGCATAGACGAACCTATGTTGAAGTGCGAGCAAGTAAACATTTTAAAAACAAACAAAAACTAAAACCCAGATATGTGTTGGACAAAATGGTAGCAAAACAGGGCCATACAGTTCTCAGACTTGCACCATACCACTGTAAATCTAATGCTATCGAAATGCCATGGGCACAAGTCAAAGGATATGTTGCCAGAAATAACACGAGCCCGCCATTTACAGCTAATAAGATGCTTGAATTACTAAAGGATTCTTGTAATTAAGTCACGCCTGAAAATTAATCTTTAAAAAAGACTGTACGATTAATATTATCGGATTGGGAAAGAGATGACGTGACCTTCAACATCATTATAGAGCAAGAACCAATCACAATAAATTTAGGAGAAGAAAGTTCTACATCGGAAGACGGCCAATAATAAATAAATAGGTATATATAAATATTCATTTGGTTGATTTAATTTTCGTATACAAAACCCTTAATATGGCCATGTGTTTATTTTCAAAAAGATTGTTTAATTTATAATATTTTATTGATACTTGAGTGAATGCGATTTTCCGATACTGATTCACATATCGTGTATAAAATTATTTCATCGAATACATTCGATCCCATTACTAGGTACGATAGAATGTAACTAAATTTAATACGATTAACAATTATTATTTTTTGGAAAACCTGTTACATTCACGGTATTGTAATGTTTGTAAGAAGTCATAATTAAGATAATGTAATAACATAATGCAGTTAGAATATTTATTTTTAAACTCATTTTAAAGTTAGCTGTTACGTAATCTGGAACAGTTACGTTCTAAAGCAACTGTCAAAAAGTGGATAACCAGGTGGACAAGGTTTAATTAAAAATAGACAACTTTTTGTTGGTTTTAGCTAAAAGGTAATTTAAATTTGTTGTTTTCAATCGCTGATATTAAGTTATCAGGTAAGAGTCAGCGCCATCTGAGCGCGAGCAGTAATTTTGAGCTTTTTGGGGGTTACAGTTTTATATATGGCTATTAGCAGTCTTCTTGTTTATGGAGTCTCTGCTGATACACAATTAATTTTCGTATACCTACAGTACCAGACCAAAGACCAAAGACAAAAGACAAAAGAAAAGCAAATTAATGCCTTATGTTTTTTATGGTCTTACTGTTATATTTTATTACATTTGGTGAAAATTTTGGCGGGGTTTTTAAAAATGAATGATGCGCGGGAATCTATTAGTAACATTAAATACGAAACCCGAGTTACGCTAAAAATATATCCAAATAGATAAGAGTTCGAGATTTTAGAATTATATTGATATATCGCTATTAAAAATATCGACAATATAGTTTAATTTGTTATTGGGTTTTCTACTAAATTCTCAGCAGCAGCTCGGAGTTTGGCATTGTGCCCGATTAATAGGCTCGCCCTTATAATCCTACAGTGCCAGACCCGGATTTACAATTTTTTCGAACCGGGGCAGTAACTTTATATTGGCGCCTCCTCTCTCCAGCGTTTGAGATAAATTATCTACAAAATCTTATTTTCTTCCAAAAATTGATCTGAATACCATTTTCTTTTCAAAAATGTTTTTTTTTTTCAAACAAATTTTCGGATATTTTCTTCAAATGACTTTTTGGAAAAAAAAACCTTTTTCAAATAAATTTTATGTAGAAAACATTTTTTCTGGAAAGTTTATTAGAATTTTTTTCTGTTAGTTACGTAAAATCGGGACTACTAACTTTTTTTAAATTCGTTTTACACCGAGGAGATTGAAAATTGCTTTATTTTTAATTCGAACAGTTGAGATATTAACAATTTTTTTCAAATTTATTCTACTTTCATGAGCAACATGAACAAAATACAACAATATCGAAAAAAAATGGTATCTTTTGAGTGTTCAAAAGTTTTTTTTTGGACTTTTCAAAGTTAATGGGTGACGCTCCAATCTATACTTAATGTAATAAAGCGGAAAAGTATTTTTATTTATTTGTTTCATTAAACATGCTAATCTCTGAAACTACCAATCGGATTCGAAAAATTGGTTTTGTATATGTATGTTAACCAGATTATATTATGAAACATTAGGCAGGCTACAACACTCAGCTAGCCTTAAATATTCATTTTTGTTAAGTAAGTCGGAAGTGGAAGCCCTCCCCGATTTGCTTTATTCGCGTGCGCTGGCGTAATGGTTCTTGATACGTATTTATAAAATATGTATTCTACAAAAATATTGGTTCATAGTAGATCTATTTAAAGAAAGTCCTCGATAGCATATGCCTGTCTCTTATACATATGTCACAATAAGACATTTTGCGAATTTATTTCAAAACATAAAAAAATCTTTTTGATCATTATTTTTAGGCATAGCATATTAATACTTACGAACGAAAGCTAGATAAGCGGTTACCGTGACAAACCATAACAAATACACACTACTACAAAATACTTCTACAAAAGACGGGAGGTTACTCAATTCGAATATATATATTTTTTTAAGGATGTTATGCCATAAATTCTTTGTTAAGGAACCAATTCGGATGATTCTTTTTTTGTTAAAAATTGTCTTGTGTGTAAGTCACGTTGGTTAATTAAAAATGAGGTTTGTGCACCCCACCATAAAGTTTTTACCAATTTCGAAAAACTGTACAAATATTTTCGACTTTCTACAACATGGAGTCCTTCAAACATAACGTGAAGAGACATTCGATAGCGTCGACTGGCAATGGATTATCAATCCTGTATCCAGTACAGTGCTGTCATTTTGCCTAACTGCAACAAAAAAATCCCCTCTAAGTTAGAGAGGTAGGGCACGGAGAAATTTCTCTACTTGGAGCGGTATGACTGGTGGAATAGATACCTCAACCGTACATAATATCGTAACCAAGTAACCTCGTTTGCTTGGGGAAGGGGGATTAAAGTTCGCCAACGAGCTAGTGATAAATACAGTCTTACAAAAGCATATAGGCTACAGTAATTGCTTACCATCAGTTGTTCTGTAGGCTTGTTTGCCGCCTCAGTAATAACTTCCGCGCGTATGCAATTTCTTCCTTACATACCTTCCTTACGTTTCTTGCAGGACTGGATTTAAGACGTTGTTCCTATTAAAGAGAATATAAAGTTTTCTTATGCGGTTTGTAATCACAAAATGCTTTTTTTGTGATGTAACTACAAATTTACGGTTTTCGGATATTTCTCTTTACTTGTGCTATAATACATTGCTTCTTGTCAAATTGCATGTATCAAGGTCAACAGGAAGAACCCTATAGGTTTTCATTCCCTTTACAAATGTTAAAATATGCGGCAAAAACGGCGGTATCTTTTGATTGCGTTGACTTAGAAGTTTGATTTTTTCACAGGTCCAAGGGATTGTAGACCTGTGTATTTGATATTATTTCAGCGTCCACACTCCACGCGTGCCTGAGAAAAAGGGTTTTGACAGACAGACAACGAAGTGATCCTATAAGGGTTCCTTTTAACCTTTTGAGGTACGGAATACTAAAAAACAGAAAATTGAACTAAATTAGTCGGAAATAGTATGGGAAAGGTAGTGGTAGTGGCAGTGGGCTACTCCCAATAATGTTAGCCACACTAAAACAATCTTCGCATTGAGATTGACAATCATTGTCGCCAAAAAAAAAACTCTATTGTTGCTGTCTTTAGGTAATAACTTTAAGCTTTTAGTCAAAATATCCATTTCGGCATGAACTAAAAAGTTCTCTATGACTTATTCTTGTCTTACCGTGAAGCTGTGGAACCTTCTCCCGGACAGTGTGTTCCCTTCTTCTTACGACATCAAGTCCTTTAAAAAGCGTAACGTGCAGAGATATTTGCATGTATTACAGTTTTGTACCTGGCCGCATAAACTTGTTTAACCTAATTTTCTAGCAGAAAAATAATAGAAATTTTGAACGTCATTCTTTAAAATGCAAACGTACCAGCACAATACCTTAACAAAGCCAGTGTATTAATAAATAATTCAAGGACTGTTTCTATTATATTTTTATTCTTATAATCGTGCAGAATGGCTGATACATCAGGCACTCCATCTGAATTCGCTCCTAGCGAAATGCCAGTATCGGAGTTAGGAGAAGGTAAGATTTCTTTGAAGGTGAAGAAAAATACTTAGAAAATTTATTTACATTACACAGACTAAACATACTTACTCGAGAATGTAACCGGGATTATGTTTAGGGAAGGAGGGGCAAGCAGTCGAGGGAAAATTAATATAATATACACTAGCTGCTACCCGCGACTTCGTCTGCGGTGTTTATTATATCAACATCACGGCAAGAAATCACATCACTGAACGCGCTTATAAAAACCGTAGTTTCTTAAAACATTAATAACTTTTTATAGAATGAATATATCGGGATAATTTTTTTTACATTAGTACCAAGTATCTAAGGAGTAAAACAAAAAAAATGACCAATACCTATCCAGTAGTTTTGACGTGATGCGCGCACAAAGGCAAACATGTATCATTTTATTTATATAGATAGATATCTTCTATGGAAATACTTCAAACTCCATTAAAATGTCTTCAAAAATAATACATTTTTTTGCAATTACTGTTACAGATAATGCTGGTGGCGTATTTGCGTTGCGTGAGAATCTAGCCAGTCAGCTTACTTACACACTGCTTTGTGGTCAGCTGACCGCTTTGCCACTTACAACGAACTTACGCACGACAATGTGACGGAGGATAGTCTAATCTTTTTTATACTATTTACAGCAACACCTGCCCCAGAGCCGGCAACATTTCCACCTTATCCTCCGTACGTAACAGAGCCGGCACCGCCCTCGGTTGCAGACACAATAATCGCCGGACACGACTTACGCATACAGCACAAATCTTTACCACGACAAGCCGTAAGACCGCACCCGAAGCCCGCCAAGCCGAAGTATGAATTTACTTGACTAAACATTGTATGTAGTCAAAATTTTGTTATAGAAACATGACATATTTGATTGAAATCTCTTTGAAAATTATTCAAGAAGATCGCAGCCAAATTACCTAGTGTTGTGTTCCTGCGGTGAGTAGGGTTCCTAGACCTCCTTGGGTTATTGAGGTCCAAGGTCGGCACGCACTAGCGGTACCTCTGGTGTTACAAGCGTCCACGGAGTACGTTAACTGCTTACGTTTGTTTTACACTTTAGTTGTTTAAGAAAATTAATGTGTGTGTAGTTCACACGCATTACAAGTGAAACCTTCAGAAAACATAAAAATATTCACATAAATCATACACGTGAATACACTACGCGCGCTGGTCATAATGTCTTTTTCCAAGGCTTCCTAAAACACAGGCGTAAACACACGTACTAACATTTAAAGAGGGGACCGAGATAATAGGAAACAGTATATAAATGTATTCTATCTCATTCTCTCGCAGGCTAAAACTCCATAGATGTATATGTGTGTCTTTTATTCTTTTTCGTTTTATCGTGTTTCAAATCACAACGCAACGGTATTGAAGAAGTTTTCACTTGAGAATTGGCTTGAGAATTCGACACTATTCCTGAGCTATAATTCCTCAGAGGTCCAAAAGCGACTGACGTGAAATTGACTCGACGAGCGGCGCGAGCACATGCGCGCTGCCTACGCAAGCACAATGCGGTGTTGACCGATCGGCTGGAACGAATGTCCAAGCCACCACGACGAAGCATCATTTATTTATGGCGAGAACGTGCCGATATTTTACCACCAGAAACAGTATGTTGTTTTCCTATTATAGTCATTGTAGACCCTTAGTAATAGTAGACATGTGAAACTGTGGAACCATCTCCTGGACAGTGTGTTCCCTCCTCTCCACGATACCGGGTGCTTCAAGCTTAACGTGAAGAGATATTTATTATTGTATATTGTTTATGAGGTATTTAGCTCACCTCTAATTACCGCGAGTCGTCTATACTAAGTTATAAAATCATTGAAGGTTTATTTTATCGTTATAGGTTTAGAGTTGTGGCAAGAATCTCACCTGATCTTAAGTGACGATGAGGCCCAAAATGGTAGCTTCATAGTGTAGACTTTTTATTATAATGAGCGCGCGCATGGTGAAAAAAACGCTCGACATATTTTCATAAAGCTCATAATGAAGTATAATTTTAAAAATATAACATATTTATTTACAGATCTCTCGATTGCGCTCGATGCTTGACGCTGATGAGCCCTTTAAACCAGATCAGGCTTATGAATATTTTATCAATATGAGAAAAACGAAGAAAAGAAATGTCGCGTAAGTGCTACTTATATCGAGAATTTGATTTTATTTAATTCTCGCCTGTTTGGTTGTGATTGGTCTTTTTAAGTAATCGAACGTCTAATTTCTGCTTTAAGTATATATTCGTAAAATTTCTTAATCGAAAATTATTTTAGTTGTTGAATTTGTGAATTTTCTATTCAATTATTATTTACATTAAATCGGCATAGCCACAATTTGTTATAAAAAAGGAAACCGCAAATTTTATTAGCTATATAGGTTTGGTCTCACGTGATTATAATTGTGAGCAAACATACTTTTTAGAATAGAACCTAGAAGCAGGAGCACTAGAGTGAAACCACACACTATCGAACCCCATACACTATATTTGTTTCTATTGTTTCTTTATATTAAACATTATTTCCGGTCCTCAGACTTCGTATCAATCAAATAAAAAAAGATGCATTGTCGATGTGCGGAGACAAAAGGTTTGTGTGGGCGAGAAATGCTACTGTTGCTTTCGCTAGAGGAATTCAGCAAAGGTTATCGAGACCTGGATGCCATGCTTTAGCTGATGGGTAAATACTCCCTACATATAATATTTTTTAAATTTCTTTATAGTTTTAACGTTTGGCCAAAATCTCACCTGAAGTTACTGACGATGTTGCCCAAATATCTTACAATTAAACCACATATTCTGCCAAGTCTTCTATATAATTCAGTCATAGTGCTCAGAAGCATAAAATAAACAAATCGCATCGGAAGCACCGGAAGTAGTTATAATTCATTAACACAGGGATTCGAACTCACCTCGATCGACGAGGTGTTCGTTCGTATACGTTACCAAGTGAATGGCTCAGTGCCATCATTGCTTTGAAAATATTTATTTGGTATATTTTATTTATTTAAAACAATTGGTTAATTAACTGCTATCATTGCTCTACACATAACACCTATGTAGCAAATAAAAAAAAAATCTAGCCATCAATGACATTTTGCTTCACAAGAAGCTGAATCCCATTGTAACCTTAGAGAAAAATGTGAAGTCGTAAGCTAGAATTAAAAGATTTTTTGGATTAGCTTCCATTCTGAAAATATGAACCCTCTGCGACTGCTAGACATTTTATTTTAACTCAACTTTAGATAACAAAATGTTGATAGTTATACTATTTCCATTTCTTTATTTTCTCGATGACAGTTCTAATTTGATAGTTGTAGTGTTGTGACCAAATAAGTAATGATATCGATACGAATGAATATCGATATGAAATAAGTAGTGACGATTCATCAGAATTTGATTAAAATAAATAAATAAAGATTACCTGTCGTTATAATTATTTCGTTTCATTGTCAAGTACCTACCTATACCTACTTATTTTGCAACAGTTTCGAAAATTTGGAAAAAGATGGCATTATCAATCAAGAATTAATACGTGTAACATCTTGTAATGAAATATAATATTAGTTAATAAATTTGTACAAAAGTATTCGGCAGTAGTTTAGTTTCTTACATTTTGTAAAAAAATATCGGGTCTGTTATCGTGTTACGTTTATCGATATAGCTCCATCCCTATCGGTTTCTCCGACTCTGGTATAATCTTGTACGTGTGTAAACGTCATATTTTTATAAAATAATGCATACATAATGTAAAAAAGACGATCGTTCAAGTTTTCATGGGAGCTGTCATCGAGAAAATAAAGAAATGGAAATGGTATAATAAACCGTTTTTAGTAACTCGCTTTATTTTTTAAAATAATAAATGTTAATCACCCCTGCTTTTAACGACCAATAAAATAATGACTCAGCTTTTATTGTTTTTTTAAATGCAATATTGAGAAAATATGAGCTACACAGGTTTAATAATAATAATTCTATTTTCTAATTATTTTATAGTAGATGCAAGAATTAAAACTCGGAAAGGGAACCAAAGAGCTATCCTATCTACATATTAGCTTATTGACGTATCCTAAGCATTTTGCATAAGTTTAATGGGTACCATCATTTATTTCAGTATGTTAAGATTATCAAATATTATATTAAACGAGATTTGCGGTTATACACATATGAGGACTCCATCAAGACGATGTACTAACCCAAGAGCAAAGTTCATGATGGAAGTTGCTGATAAGGTTTCGAATATTTATTTTCTAATACTTATATAATTTCAAATACTCAAATCATTTTTACTATAATGCTGACTATATTTTCAGGTTGCAGTTTGGATAGATGAAATATTATCGGAATCTGATGATCGAATGTTAATGATGGACTTTGACGAAGACGAAGGTGAGTGCATAAACTAGTTGATATAATGAGACAATTGTCACCAGTTTCTATGGAGTCTTCGCATAGTTTTTTCTTAAGGTAAGTAAGACGTATTGTTTGAGCTTGTGGCAAATGTTCATAATGTTTGTTATTATTCTTTGTTTAATTAATTTGCTCGATCGAAGGAA
The DNA here is from genome assembly GCA_033032175.1 of Saturnia japonica. NCBI lineage: Eukaryota > Metazoa > Arthropoda > Insecta > Lepidoptera > Saturniidae > Saturnia > Saturnia japonica. Next base: position 15,231,967 of record CM065311.1, on the reverse strand, counting down.
ATTGGGTTGTTAAATCACTGTGTCGAACAATTGTCAACAAATTCAAACTTTACATCCCAATTTCTTTGGATCACTGCAAGCACTACACATGAGATCGTTTCGGTTTTGGGAGAAGAAGTGGAACAAAGCAACGAGGATGCAAACAGGCCAGAAGTTATTAAAGAAAATGAAACTCCAACTGAATCATCTCACTCGATGGGCACCAGCGAGGATGCAGGACAAACACCAACTGCAACACCCGGTGAAACACCAACAGTTACACCAGCTGATACACCTATGGTGAGCCCTGGTGTAACGCCTGGAGCTTCAAAAACAAACTTGCCAAAAGTATAAGTGAGTATTATATGAAAAACAGTAGAATAAATAAGAATTATGTATATGTATAGTAGTTAAAAAAAATTTTTGCTGAATGTTAAAATGCATTTTATGATCTCCCAAAATTTCTAAAAGATTTTATAAGGATTATCCACTTTTTCTCAAGTTATACTTCTTTTGGCGCTTTTAGTAGAGGGTAAAGTAGAGAGATGCGGACGCTTAAGACGGAAGTGCGATACGATTAAGTGTTAATAATGTAAATTCATTTTAGTAACTTTTTCAAATCAATTCCGACATTTTTAAATAATTGTTTTTACACAATTAAAAAAAACCTCCGTAAAATGAATTACCATTAATATCATAATGCACGCGGGGTAAAATTAGCTAAATTGTTGCTAATTTGCTAAATCTTGGTAAATTGCTTTGTTACGCAAAGAAGCATATCTTCAAAGGTGCGCTAATAATTTATTACCTAATCGATTTCTAATTTTCATTTGGGCTATATAATATAATATTTAAATTTCAATCTGTAATTATAAATTGGATTATTAATTTCAGATGTTTTAAGAGGATACGAAGGAGGTGATGCTGGATTTGCCGATGACTTTCTAAATATGATGGGTGGTGTAAGTGTTCTTACTTTTAAAATATTGTTTTGCTTCCCTTATTTTTTATATTAAAGTACTTGGAAATAAAGCATTGCTGATAGATTGTATGATTGCAAATTTTTTAAAGTGATCTATTGTTACCTCACTTCGAATTGTATATTTACACTTTTAATTGTGGATTACAAGATAATATATTTATATTTAGTTTTAAAAGAAGTTTGATTTTTATTTGTTTCAATGTTCATACGTTTTTCATACCTTAGAAGTGTCATATTAAATGCTGTTAGATTTTTAGCAATTTAGATACTTAATAAGCTTATAAATCTATAGGTTTTTGTTCTGGTCATCGAGAAGAAAGTATTGCAACGTGTCCATACAACTGAAACAGTCCTTAAATTTGTGGGTAGAATCAGACCAGAATCGACTGCTCCTACTTGAATATATAATTTTCAATTATAATTATTATGACAAAATTACAGTTTGATAACCAAATCGAAGAATATATTTTCAAAGTAAATTTAGTGAAATAACTAACTTAAAATACAAAAATAAAGTAAAAATATCAAAATGTGTATTTTATTTCGACATGATCTCATAGGTACAAGTGAACACGGCTATGCAAGGTAAACCATTCTACCTATTTAGTTAAATAAAATTTTTCTTCATTTTCCATTAGTATGTAGACGTTTCATTCAAACTTTGTTCTAAACAGTTACTAATGCGTGTTCATTTGTATCGGACTGGGACTGGAGAATGAAGGACGATTTGGTGAAATCAATTTGTGAATTATCTTGAACATACTTTTATTAACATTTATTATGATTTTTATTTCAGGGTGGTCTGCTCATTGGGCGTAAGTTTTATTGTAGTTGAATAAGTCTTTATCATATATGAAGGTAATCTGTATTTATTTGTTATTTTCAGCACAACCCGGCTATCTAAAATTTACTGGTATGATAATTTCTTTACTGTCCTTAATAACGTTTTTAATAATAAGCCTAGGCTGAATCTGGCCAGCGAAACGAGTCACAATAAAATGCGACAAATTGAATAAAAAAATTCAAGGAATTTATTTCAAGGAATATAAACAATCTTGATACTTATAATATTTTATTTGTATTATCAGTACCTACTCAGCAATTTATGAAGGTATTAAATGCACGAGTATCTAATTTTTTTAAATATTGATTGTAACTAGGTGCTCTTAACTAAATGTTTCATTACTTCTAAAACTTCAATAAAAATATTAACAAAAACTCAACTGGAGTGTACGCAATAACAGAACTGGTTTCAGTTTATGTTTAAAATGGACCTTCGACTGTAAATAATTGATTGCATAAATTATATTTTGATTCTAAGTCCGACTTCAAAAACTCGTTATCACTATGAGAATCTGAGTCACTACTATCAGTATCTTCAGATATATTGATTATAAATATATATCTACTCTTATTTAACTATCAAGACATGTCTATTTTTCAACTCCTTCACCTTAATGCTGAGAAAACGCAGAAAACAGGTACTCTATTCTATTCATTCATTCTATCTAGCCATTTTGTCTTTTGACTGAACCTCATTTAATATCAGAATAGAATTTCCAGAAATAAATTATCAAACAATTACAAAATTGAACATTCCAACATAATAGCCGATATGATAATTTATCAATTTTGCAAAATTCATTGCTTGTGACACGCTTCACTGACCAGACTATCTTAATTCAACATTTATGTACGTTTATTTATTTTACAGGCGAAATGTTGGAAGCATTCATAATTTTAACTGATTCAATGTACAAAAAGGGAGATCAACAATTACTATCCCACGGAAAATTCTCCCAAAGTTACATAGGAGGAGCTGACGAGTAAACTATTTTATAACTGCTTTTCCGTACCATGTTTAAATAAGTAATCTACTGAATAATATAGTGTGGAAATTATTACAGATTAAAAAGAACACCAGACTTCGATGCTACTGAATTTAACACCAATCTAGCAAAACAACTAAACAATGACCTTAGCGACACAGCTAAACCCAATACTCCCAAGAATATTGAACCTTTTATGAAAGGTAAGCCAGAAGAAATGTTGAAGTAACTCTTATCCTATACATAATATACGTTTAATTAATATATTACATATTTTTACTATTTTAGATATGGTGAATATTTGCTCAAACTATTTGGCTCAATATGCAGAGTTTAATAGTAAGTTCTCTATTAATGATTAAAATTGTGCTACAGTAGTATTTTAATTTTATTAAGTAAAGTAAAGTTTAGCCTTAAAGTTAGTCAGCACAGTTGTTTAAAATAGCTAGCAATTAGGAGAAAGAGCGTAAAGTTTTGATATCATAGCACAGAGGACACCCTTATTCCACATATTGAAGCCGATATGCCTGTTCTCTACGCTGATTTGTTCCGGTCACAACCCATGAACAAGTGCTGAATATATTCAGTATAATTGCATTATTACAATTGGGTATGGTACGTTTCTTTAATTAGATACCTACCAAAGCGCATGGAAGCCCAAGTGCTCGGACAAGGAACATATGGAAGATAACAAATTCAATAGCAATGAAACTTTCATAAATGGTTTATTTTCAGAGGATAAAGGCCCAGCATTTAGATTACTAGTGAATACTATGCGAACTAAACCTAATGATTTACTTTACCAAAAGGATAAAGCTAGAAGAAATTATGGGAAAGCTGCAACGGAGTAAGCTAATTATTATTTTACGATTTTTAATTCCTGTTATATATGAATTTGAAAACACTATTTTTAGACTTGAAGATGCAAAAGGTTTGGAAAGCGATCACGATGATCCTAACTTATCTCAAGAAATACATTCTAATCTCTCCAACTTAGTAAATGCAATAACACCAGAGGATTTAAAAGCTGATATGAAAGGTAATTTCGTGATAAATTAATGAATTGTGGCATTGAAATATGGCAACAATATTACAAACGCCTAAACCAATTTATTATCTTTTCAATTTATCTAAAATTTTAATATTGTTATTACAGATACATTAGATCTCAGTTCAAAGTACTTATCTCAACGAGCAATTGACGAAAGTAAGATTTCAAACGTCATTTAATGTTTAATTTGGTAGTTTATTGTTTATTTTTTAATTATATTTCGAAATTGACAAGCATCTTAGAATATTTTAACTTACAGTTGAACGAGGACCAGCATTTGACATACTTATAAAAGAATTAGAAACCCACGGAGGAGATTCATTTACACCTCAATTTCCACCTCTTGCAATGAAGTTCGCTGCTGCATATACGTAAATATGTCATTTATTTTAGAGTTCTTCTTTCGGGCCGATATTTTTTGTTCACAGACACTAAAATATTGTACTGGTCGTCGAAAAAAATTTCCTTCTAAATTTCAGCTCGTAATATGAAAGCTTTCCTTTTATGTTAAAAGATTTTCCATGTAGGTAATTAATGAAAAACGTTTAAAATAAAAACGAAAATGAATTTTCAAGTTACACATTTTATGGCGCTTTTGTTCTTTTGGTATGTGACGGAAGTGCGACATGATGAAGTTACCCATCTATGATAATAATGTGAATTCATTTTACTGATTTTCATTTTTAAATTGTATAAAAATAATTTAATGATGTAAACATTTTTTTTTCTGAAATAATAAATGCCATAATTATGTTATAATTAAAATCAGCTGATTATAGTTTTCATATTAATTTTCAGTTTGAAATCTTCGCCTGGACTGTCGAGTGTTGAACCGAATAATGCAACAGTTCCTACTTTTACATCGGCTTTACACAACGCCGTCGATGCAACAACGCCTAAACAGCTACAACAAGATATGAATGGTATGAATCTCATTATGATATGATACAAATTATTATTCACAATTTTTTAAATACATTTAACTTTATTTTTTAGAGGTGATCGGACGGTGCGCCAATTATTTATCTGCTTTTATTCGTGATCGAGGTCAGGAGTATTCAAAATATTTTTTAACTTTAAGGAAGAAAATAACATTATATTCTAATATCATAACTTGATTTATTTATAGACAAAGCTTTACAATTACTAATAAAAATGATGAAGAGCAATCCGACCAAGGAAGTAGCTAAAAGAAATAATTATTCAATGAATTACGGAACAGGAGCAACTGAGTGAGTTTACAATTTTTGATTTTATTACAGTTGCTAATATTTTAAACTCTGTTATCAACAAAATCCTCCCTAATACAAGGTTTATAGATTGTATAATGGTAGAAGTAAGTTACCTAGTTTTTAAAATAATTATAAAATTTCATTATTTATAAACTAGAACGGAAACAGCACCGATACTAGTACCTTTCTTGCCTGTGAAAGACATTGCTGATGAAGGCAAACACAACTTAACCAACGATATGGAAAATTTAACTCCATCCGAACTGAAAATAGCTACAAAAGGTATTTGTACGATGCATGATTGATATATGACTATCAATAAAGGTGGTCATATGTCTATAAACATTTGTGATTTTCAGCTCTGATTCAAGATGTAGCAAGATATTTATCGCAGCCCATTGCTCTAAGAAGTAAGTCTGGATTTATTAAACGTCAGCTCAAAAAGTAAGAAGTGTTAAAGGGTTAAGGGTTAAATTAATTTATGTATTACTTTTTGTTTGTCATAAGGTGGAGCAGCTGGTGAAAGATATCCATTAAATTTTTTGGCAACAGTAAAGAAATCATTAGGCACGAGGTCACTTTTTAAATACAAAGCTTACGGCCAATCTTATTCTGACGCAGCAGATGTGTAAGATTCCGTTATTAATAAAAAATTAAAATAAATACCATAGGTTCCAATTTTGTTTTCTTACGTTTATGGCCTTAACTCTTTGGGTTACGTCAGCCTAGTTAAATCAACACATTTTATTTAAAGTAACAATCAATGAAGTTGTATACCGAGACCAGTACTGCAATAAAGCTTTTTTCAAAAGGTTAAAATACGCTGGACCACTTGAAGCAGATCCTAAATGTGAACAACTGCAATATGAGATTACGACAGAGATGAAAAGAGGAGTACCAGCACAGCTCGCACCAACAATCGCATTAGGACTAAATGGTATGTATACCTGCATAAATGTTTTTTTTTTTCGATTTTAAAAGGTTTTATGATGATAAATAATTGTGATTAATCTTTTAATGGACTTGTATACACAGTTTAATATTTTTCAGATGTAATGGTTGAAGCTGCAAAGCATTTAGCAAAGATTGGAATGGAAAAAGGTAATCACAACATTACTAAATTTTTAAATTTATTAATACTGCTATTAAATATACTATGTTCAATTTTCTGTAATTAGGTGAAGCTTTGGAATATCTTTTGGGTCTAATGAAAGAACAAGGAGAAACACCTCTAGGGCAAATGCAAGGATATCAACAGAGTTACAAAGACGGCGCAAGAAGGTAACAAAAAAGGAAGAATTGAGTACGCTAAAATTAAATAAATTATAATTTTATATTGTAGTTGGATGCATTAATACTTTGTAAATATAAAAAATATAGATAGCTATAACTTTTTATAACATTAAAATATTCAAAATTGTATATCGCTATAATTAATTGCACTATTTACATTTCTCTTCAGGATAGAAAATGCTCCAAGTTTGACAAATGAGAAAGTAGATAAAGGAGTGTACGAATCTGTAAGAGGAAAGCTAACAAAACTCGTGAATGACAAACCTTCATCAGAATTTACTAAAACTTTACCCGGTATTAAGCAATAATAGCGTTTTAAATAAATAATTTTTTGAATCATCTTTTTAGACACTTTTATTATTTTTATTTTTTAGGTATTGTAGATGAATCAGCAAAGTATTTATCATCTCCAATGCCTGAAAGTGAGTATAATAACACTTTTAAGAATCATTATGTAGGTCAAATAATTATTTCACCATAATATGAGCATTCTACAGCTGAAGCAGAGAAACGTCGGGTCTTGGCTGATCTAATGGGACGTAAAGGTGATACAATTTTAGCTCAAGAAGGACTATATAAAATGACTTATACAGAAGGCGGAGAAGAGTAAGTAATATACGGTTTATGTTGTTAAGATATAATATTAAAAGCACTATTTATTTATTAATATTTTAGGATAATGAAAGCACCAGTGGGTGAGATCAAAGCTCGCGATGAAGGCAAGAAAAGAGTTATGCACGAAAAATTGAATGATGTTATACCGGACAAGAGGATGCAAGACCTTTTGAAAGGTTTTGAATAATATATCTATATAATAATAATAATAAATCTGTAGTTCTGTCAGTGTGAGTAATTTTTTACAAATTTCCCGGTAAATATCTATCGAATATGACGTTAAAATAATTTTGGTCTGTCTGTTAGCCTAGTGGTCGTAAGCGCGACTGCTATGAGCGAGGGCCTGGGTTCGAATCCCAGGTCGAGCAAAGTGTTTTTGGGGTTTTCCTATGAAATTCTCAGTAGTAGCTCGGAGTTTGGTTTCGTGCCCGATTAATGGTAATAGGCTCGCCCCCTATTACATGGGACCTAAAAACATACTCGGCGAAATGTGGGTGTACAAATATACACCTCTGCCTAACCCTTCGGGGAATACAGGCGTGATGGTATGTCCCATTACATATCCGGATTTAACTCAAAAACGGATTCGAAATTTGTACACGGGAAGCTTATGTAATTAGTCAATTGAAAGGCTATAATCAATATTACTTTAGAAATCAGAAAAAAAATCCAAATTGATAAGCTATAACAATCGTCAAACAAAACGAAGAAAATAATACTAATTGTCATCCGATTTTGATGAAATTATACATGGAAAATACATATCATCCCTTAATTGATACACTATATAAATTGTCGATAAAAAACAAGTAAAAATTCATTTACGGGATGTAATGCGTAGTAACATAGGCGTCCGAAGTTGCAGGACATAGCTAGTCAATACAATTAATAAAATTGAAGTGTCTGTTTGTAATGTCAAAATAACAGCTTTTCACTAAATGCATATGAAAGTACATACGATACTTATAACAAAAAAGCAATTTTTGTGTGTCTGTCTGTTTATTACGGATAAACTCTGTAACGGTTGGACCTATTTTGACGGGACTTTCACTGGTAGATAGCTGATGTCTTTTTGAGTAATTTACGCTACTTTTATTTTAGAAAATTTATTAGGGTTCCGAGCAAATAAATTAAAATGGTAGCGGGGAATCAATTTGGGCGCTTAAATGGCTTACGCTGAGTAAACCATATTAAGAGATACATCAAAGTAATGTACTACATAACTGTAAATCTTAAAAATACTTATGGTCGTTTATAATGAAAATATAACTTTTTGAAGAATATGCAACGTCTTTTACACTAAATAAGTAATAAGTAATCATGGAAATGAATAGTTATTGTATTAATTAACTAAATTATCTACATGAAAGCCAAATAAAAAAAAGTATTTTAATTCAGATCCCGCCAATGAAGGTGCAGCTTATTTAGCTGATATAACAAAAGGAAGAGGTAAGACAGTAGAACATAATTATTTTTGTGAAATTATAGAATATACTAATTAATCACATTCACTAGTATCGTATAAATATCAAAGTTTTAACTACTCGTACTTAATCGTAATTAGTCCCAATATTTATGAAATCGTAGTTAAACGCAAATTAATTTATTTAAGAGTTAATATGTTCACAAAATACATTTTCGAAAAAACAGGTGAAGCTATGCAAGTTTTACACGATGGAATGAAGAAAGAAAAAGATAAAGACTTTCTAACTATAGGGAAATTCAAGAAAACCCATGATCAGGCTGCAGTTATGTAAGATTTTTTTAAATACTTTGACCACTGAACAAAATTTAAATTATCTTATTATAGTTGTTAAGGCTGAAAGTCGTTATGTATTCTTAGTTTACAAGTATTATGTATTCATTAATTCCTTTATAAAATTTATTTTATTTTATGATGTAAAAAAAATTTACATTTGTAACATTTGTAAAGTATTCATTTGCAGGCTCAACTCGGCTTCTCATTTTGGTGGCCAAAATCCTTCGCCAGTGATTCTAGACAAAGTAAAAGAACGCGTGGACGGTCTTCCCAAAACCGGTGCTTCAGGCGTTGCTAATCAGTATATGAACGGTAATAATCATGAATTTGGATCATTTGGAGAATTGGATATTGTTTTAATAGTTCCTTTCGAGAGTTCCTCCGACATATATTTTTTTAATTAATGTGTTATATGCTATTTTTAAGCCACAATGTTATTTGATAAGGGATTAAGGGTACGAGGATAATAATACGTTAGCATACAATGGGGACTTGTTTTCTTCAACTTCAGCACCCCGAAACATGTTTTCTACCTTAGGGTTATTATAGCACGCTACACGAGTTCTAAAAAATGCTCTAACATCTTGCTGTGGTTGGATTACAATATCTTGCTTTATTAAAAACATATAATATTTTAGTTGGATTCAAAATAACGTTTTAAAGAACAGTATATTACTGAGCTATTCTTTAATAGCGGTAAAAATTTTCCCCGAGACTCCGTTCCCGTTTCATTGAAAATTAAACGATTGATAGGTACGTGCCATCTGTTGTAACAATTTACCAAAAAAACGTACGAGTGTGGAGCGTACAACAATTCACCAAAGTTTTATCATATTCAGGTGAATAGTTTAGCAATATATAGGCTACAAGGAAACATTAATTTCAATAAATGGTTCTTCTTTTTCAGATACTTCCAATATTATTTCCAATTATATTGCTGGAGTTGCAACAGAAGAATGTAAGTATCAATGATGTTTTTTTATGAGATACACCTAATTTTATTATTTTTCACAAAATTACTCGTGTATGATCTGCTCCATTCACAATGGCACGAACGTTTCGACAGGTGGTTTAGACGCAAAGACTTTGGCAACGATGGACGGAGGCAAATTCGGGTAAACTCAGAAATATTATTATTTTATGTCAATATAAAAAATTATTTCAATAAAATTAAGGTAGCGATAAAATCCTTCGATACAATATGATTACGTTAGTAACTTTTATGTTTTAATTGTGTATTTTAGTTAGTTGTCAGTGGACATTTTTTTGTATATGAGAACTAGTAAACAAAAGGATTGATGTTCTTATAAATGACAACATTATATAAAAATTATGTATCAGCTCTGACGCGTAACTGGAGTTTACTCTTTAAGAACAATTGTATTGGAATATATACATACAATAAGCAAAGTTAAATGATTAATATATTAGGTTCTTACATATGAAATAAACGTTTTATATGGAAAAAGTAAAACGAAAAAAATATTATGAAATTATACATTTAACCAATCGAAGTATGTACACGATGTACCATTAATATCCATGCACTTTCGCCATTTTATATGTAGTTCATTGAATTCATCGATGAAAAAATTATGGTAGCGAGAATCAATAAAATCTTTAAAGGCGGTTTAGACAGCCTCATCGGAATTGAATTTTTTTCCTTGCAAGATATTATCCAAATTCCGCAAAAGTACTAATCTGTTGGAGCAAGGTCCGGGGAGTATAGTGGGAGTTGGAGACATTCAATTTAGCGACCGTCTGTCGTGAAGTATGGGGTCTAGCATTACCCTGAAGCAGCAGTGGGCTAGAGAGATTGACTAGTCTCGGTTGTTTAACGGCTAGCTTTTCCATCATGATTTGCAATTGTTGACAATACAGATCTGCTGTTATATTCTGGCCAGATCTTAGGAAGCTGTACTTGTATGACACCAGCACCGGTCCACCAAACACTCACCATTACCTTTTTCTGAGTTAACTTTCGCTTGAGACAGGATTTGACCGGTTCACCTGGATTCAACCACTGTGATTAGCATTTCCGATTGTCGTAAAGGATCTATTTTTCGTCACAAGTAGCAATACGATTAAAATTTCCCTCGTTATTGTGACGGTTGAGTAATGTAACGCAGTACTCAATGCGTGTTTGTTGGTGTGCTTCACTCAATTCATGCGGTACCCATTTCTCGAACTTTTTCACTTTTCCAATTTACTTCAAATTATTTTATCACTCACACCGAAGCCTGACAATAACTGTGACGTGGTTTGCGATGGATCCGCTTCCACGATCACCTTTAATTCTTCATTATCAACTAGGATGTCCGGCCATCCACGGGGTTTGTTTCGTAGGTAAAAATTTCCAGGACGAATAAGTTGGAACCAAAAACTTACCGTGCTTGCTTTTAAAGTCGCTTCCCCATACATATAATTAATCCTTCAAGCTATTTCGTCAGCGCTGATGCCAAGTTGGAACTCATTCGTAAATAACACGATATTTTAAGTTTTCCATTTTGTGAAAAGAACGAGAGAGAGAGAGAGAGAGAAAAAAAATGGTGCGAATAAAAATGAATTAATAAATTCGATACACAAGCCTACATTTGAAATTAATTTGAATTTGGAATTTCAAAATCTAACGCCAGATATTTGAGATCAAAGTAGCCAGAACAACAAAACGTCAATTTCATATGTGTAAAGACCTAATATGACGTATAGTTATTACTTCTGTATACAAGTAAATTGAGTATATGAACATATAAACTTTGAATATTGAGCATATAAACGTGTTCAGTATAAGATGCGCGAATATGTTGCGCGGATCTTAACAACTTCCTTTTTGTTAACATTCGACTTTGCTCTCCATGTAATAAATTACGTACCGCGGGCTATTTATGAAAATCGATGCAAAGATAACGAAACTATTTTTAGGAGAAATATGTTGTTAAAATTACATGGTATATCATATTTAGTATATTACAGTTTACTCCATAAGAATCTAATAGATTTTAGGGTGTAAGGGGTGTCCAATTACATATTCAGCACTGAAACGCCCAGGCCAACCTCACCTGCACGTGGTGCACCCTGCTAAGCAACGAACGATGAAATGGCGAATGAAATGATAGCTGGGTGGTAGGGGCTGTTTTGCCCGACTGGGTCGCGACCACCATGCTTGTAGTGAAAAGCCCGTCATAATGACTCGCTATTGCGTGTCGCGTTTCGGGATCAGCTTGTGCATATCCAGTTAAATTTTTACAGGCCGTGATGATAGTGGCGACCGTCGATGCATTTCGATCTCTCGGTGGTCGCTGTTGTATCAGGATTGCATTATGCTTACTATCAGGGACAGTACAGTCAATTTGCCGTGACACTATAAAAAAAAGAACCCCGGTATGGAACTTTTATGAGGAGTGAAATTAATTCAAGCGTTACGTTTGTCTGCGCACCATTCACTTTGAAATCGTGTATATATGTGTACTTGTATGAATCGTACTTAAGGAATAAACTCCAGTCGTGCGTCAGAGCTGATATACATTTTTTTATTGCTTTGTTATTAAGATATATTGGAAGAGGTAAAGTATATTTAACTAAACTTCGAGGAAGGAAGTAATATCAGGTGTACTCTACCTCTATCTAAAATTCCGGAATAATTATAATGACGTCTTTGTTCCGGAATTTTAAACAATTACAAATTATTTATTACACTTTGAATATATTTTTGTAGTAATTTTTTGTTGTTACTAAAACTGATAAATCAACTACTTTGGTTTACATATAGCTACCTAATAAATTTTTCTATATTTAGTATGAGAGATAAGTGATCAATTAAAGATTATTAATTGGGACCAAGTGCGCGCAACCTCTTTAAAGAACTCGCAAGTCGAATGGTCGACACACCTCGAGACCAGAGGACTGGCCAATACCTAGGTCAAAGAATAAGCATTGCTATACAACGAGGTAATGTCGCCAGCCTTCTTGGTGCTTTTCCTTCTGGCGATGATTTAGATGTACTAATATGTTAGTATTAGTAAATGTTAATAAAGTTTATTAATAATTTATCCAAGTGTATAAGTATAATAATTTGTAATTTCTAAAATTCCGTAATGAAAACGTCATTATTATCATTCAGGAGTTTTAGAGACAGGTAGTATCCACTCCGATACATCAAACCTTGAAGTTTAGGTAAATACACTCTACCAATTCCGATTTATACTTATTATCGTTCTCTTATTCAGTGTGGTAGCTGGGGCTGGATCTGGAGCTAGATCTGGAATTGGGGTGAGTAAAGGTTTCGATACTGGAGCCGCTACAGGATCCGGTGCTGATAAAGCACCCGGTTCAGCAACACAAGGTACTGAGACTGAGGAGGAACGACGACGACGCTTAGCAGAAGAGGAATGCAAAAAGCGAGAGGATGAAGAACGAAGAAGAAAGGAAGACGAAGAACGAAGGAAAAAAGAAGAAGAAGAAAGAAAGAGGCGGGACTCAGAAAAACGACGTTTAGAGGAATTGAGGCGCAGCCGAGCTGCTTTAGCGGAAGGTACAATATTTTTAAAATAATTTGAAACAAATTATAAAATAGGTTACCGCCGTACTGAATTCTTTTCTATTTTGGACCAAGCTTAAAACTTTTTACAATATTCAAAGTACCTTTAGCGGAAGTGAGGAACAGAGTGTAAAGTTCCTCATCCGCCGTAGAAAAGGGAGGATCCTCCTATCGGATGGGTGTTATGTCTGGCGGGCAGCTGCCCAACGGTTGTTGTCGGGTTCTTGTGTATATACTCAATTGCTGGGTTAATTTCAATATCGCAATGTAGGATGCGTCGTATGTGGCGAGATAGATGTCGCTACATACCCTTAGTAATATTAAATTTATCGAATAGTGATGGATACAAATACCGTTATTAAAATTCGTTACAACACAAAATAACGCAATAATAAACCTAATATCACTAATTTGATAATATAAAGTAACTAGTTATAATAATTACATTACAAACAATTATAAAATTTTTGGAATATCAATCAATCATTTTGACTGGTCATAGTAGTACTTTGAATGAATATCACGGGCACGTCCACCTTTACATATTTCTACTGATATCTCCATCAATTGAAATCTGCATTTCAAGTATGTACTTTTGTAAAAGTAGCTACGTGTAGATCAGCTATATTTTTATATATTTATTATATTTTTGGATAAGTGTGGTTTACCTGTGGTTTGGTGTGGTTTTTGGATTAAATAATTGTATTTGAGCGTATGAGATTTACAATGTACATATTTATATAAAGTAATGGTAATCTATATAACCATAGAGACATAATAAGCACGTTTGAAGTAGTTAAGTCAGGTTTACTTTCGTTCATTCCAAGAGCAGGTACTTCCAATGGCGCTAGCATCTCTTCCCTTTCAAACAAATTTTCAAAATATTCCTTCCATCTCTTCAACACATATTCTTCTCCTTTTATAATACTTCCATCCTTGCTTCTGATTTTAGATAACTCTGAGTTTATTGTCTTTCCTCGAGCTAATCTAATCGATTTCCAAAACACTTTAATATTGTCTCGAAAATTATCAGAGAGCCATCTGTCAAACTCATCTTTCCGCTCTTTTTTCTTCGTACTGACCACATTTTTCACTAACCCTTTCATCGTTTTGTAAACCTTTCTTGCCTTATCCACATCCTCTAATGTTGACCTTTGCACTCTTAGATTAGCCTTTGCGGCTAACCAATCCAGCCATGCTTTCTTCTTTCCATCCACAACTTTTTGCACCTCTGTATCCACCCATATATTTTTCTGTGTTCTTCCATTCCTTCTTTTACGAGGATAATAATACGTTAGCATACAATGGGGACTTGTTTTCTTCAACTTCAGCACCCCGAAACATGTTTTCTACCTTAGGGTTATAGCAAACAACACGAGTTCTAAAAAATTCTCTAACATTTTGCTGTAGTTGGATTACAATATCTTGCTTTATTAAAAACATACATATTTTAGTTGGATTCAAAATCACGTTTTAAGAAAAATATATTACTGAGCTATCCTTTAATAGCGATAAAAATTTTCCCTGAGACTCCGTTCCCGTTTCATTGAAAATTAAACGATTGATAGGTACATGCCATCTGTTAGAAACTGGTTGTAATAATTTCCAAAAAAATGTTCGAGTGTGGAGCGTACAACAATTCACCAAAGTTTTATCATATTCAGATGAAGAGTTTAGCTACAAGGAAACATTAATTTCAATAAATGGTTCTTCTTTTTCAGATACTTCCAATATTATTTCAAATTATATTGCTGGAGTTGCAACAGAAGAATGTAAGTATCAATGATGTTTTTTTAAGGAATACACCTAATTTTATTAATTGTCACAAACTTACTCGTGTATGATCTGCTCCATTTACAATAGTACGACCATTTCCACAGGTGGTTTAGACGCAAAGACTTTGGCAGGGATGGACGGAGGTAAATTCGGGTAAACTCAGAAATATTATTATTAAATCTTGATATAAAAAATAATTTTGGTAAAGTTAAGGTAGCGATAAAATGTTTTGGATACAAAATGACTACAACTGTTATATTTTAATTTGTTTATTTTAGTCAGTTTTCAGTAGACAATTATTTACATATGAGAACCAGTAAACAAAAGACTGAAGTTCTTATATGTATATGACAATATTATACAAAAATTTTGAGAGTCAGCTCTGATACGTGACTGGAGTTTACTCTTTAAGAACTGTATTGGAATATATACATATAATATGCAAGGTCAAATTATTAATATATTAGGTTCTTACATATGAAATAAGCGATTTATATGGAAAAAGTAAAACGAAAAAAACATGAAATTATACATTCAATCAATCGAAGTATGTACCATTAATATCTATGCACTTTCGCCATTTTGTAGTTAGTTCACTGATTTCATTGTTGAAAAAATTGAGTTAGCGAGAATTTGTACAAAATTTTAAGGTGGTTTAGACTGCCTCATCGGAATTGAATATTTTTCCTTGCAAGAAATTATACAAATTCCGTAAAAAGTGGTAATCTGGTGGAGCAACATTCGGGGAGTATGGTGGGTATCGGATACATTCCAACCGCAGTTCTTCTAATTTAGCGACCGTCTGTCGTGAAGTATGGGGTATAGCGTTGTTCTGAAAGGGCTAGAGAGATTGACCAGTCTCGGTTGTTTATCGGCTAGCTTTTCCGTCATTGTTTGGCAATTGTTGGCAATACAAATCTGCCGTTATCGTCTGGCCAGACCTTAGGAAGCTGTAGTGTATGACACCAGCACTGGTCGACCAAACACTTATTAGTAACTTTTTCTGAGTCAACTTTCGCTTGGGACAGGCTTGGCCAGTTCTCCTGGGTTCAACCACTGTGTTGAACATTTCCGATTGACGTAAAGGATCCATTTTTCGTCATAAGTAACAATACGATTCAAAATTCCCTCGTTATTGTAACGGTTGAGTAATGTAACGCAGTAATCGAGTTTGTTGGTGTGCTTCAGTCAAGCAGTACCCCATTTCTCGAACTTTTTCACTTTTCCAGTTTATTTCAAGAGAATTAAAATTATCTTATCACTCGCACCGAAGCCTCACGCTAACTGTAACGTGGTTTGCGATGGATCCGCTTCCACGATCACCTTTAATTCTTCATTATCAACTAGGGTCTCCGGCCGTCGACAGGGTTTGTTTCGTAGGTAAAAATTTTCAGAACAAATACGTTGGACCAAAAACTTACCGTGCTTGCTTTTACAGTCGCTTCCTCATACACACCATTAATCCTTCAAGCTATTTCTGCAGCGCTGATGCCAAGTTGGAACTCATTCGTGTATAACACGATATTTTAAGTTTTCCATCTTGTGAAGAGAGAGAGAGAAAAAAAAAATGGTGCGAATAAAAATCAATCAATAAATTCGATACACAAGCCTAAATTTGAATTTGGAATTTCAAAATCTAACGCCCAGATATTTGAGATCAAAGTAGCCAGAACAACAAAACGTCAATTTCATATGTAAGGACCTAATATGACGTATAGTTATTACTTCTGTATACAAGTAAATTGAGTGTGAGTTGCGCGAATATGTTGCGCGGATCTTAACAACTTCCTTTTTGTTAACACTCGATTTTGCTCTCCATGTAAATTACGTACCGCGGGCTATTTATGAAAATCGATGCAAAGATAACGAAACTATTTTTAGGAGAAATATGTTGTTAAAATTACATGGTATATGATATTTACTATATTACAGTTTACTCCATAAGAATCTAATAGATTTTAGGGTGTAAGGGGTGTCCAATTACATCTTCAGCACTGAAACGCCCAAGCCAACCTCACCTGCACGTGGTGCACTCTGCTAAGCAACGAACGATGAAATGGCGAATGAAATGATAGCTGGGTGGTAGGGGACGTTTTCCCCGACTGGGTCGCGACCACCATGCTTGTAGTGAAAAGCCCGTCATAATGACTCGCTTTTGCGTGTCGCGTTTCGAGTTCAGCTTGTGCATATCCAGTTAAATTTTTACAGGCCGTGATAATAGTGGCGACCGTCGATGCATTTCGATCTGTCGGTGGTCGCTGTTGTGTCAGGATTGCATTATGCTTACTATCAGGGACAGTACAGTCAATTTACCGTGACACTATAAAAAAATGAACTCCGGTATGGAACTTTTATGAGGAGTGAAATTAATTCAAGCGTTACGTTTGTCTGCGCACCATTCACTTTGAAATCGTGTATGTATGTGTGTACTTGTATGAATCGTACTTAAGGAGTAAACTCCAGTCGTGCGTCAGAGCTGATATACATTTTTTTATTGCTTTGTTATTAAGATATATTGGAAGAGGTAAAGTATATTTAACTAAACTTCGAGGAATATCAGTGGTACTCTACCTCTATCTAAAATCCCGGAATAATTATAATGACGTCTTTGTTCCGGAATTTTAAACAATTACAAATTATTTATTACACTTTGAATATATTTTTGTAGTAATTTTTTGTTGTTACTAAAACTGATAAATGAACTACTTTGGTTTACATATATCTAATAAATTTTTCTATATTTTGTATGTGTGATAAGTGATAAATTATAACACTTTTTAGAATATTTTACGTGTTTAAGTAAAACCGTAGGTACATGGGGACCAAGTGCACGCAACCTCTTTAAAGAATTCGCAAGTCGACTGGTCGACACACCTCGAGATCAGAGGACTGGCCAATACCTAGGTCAAAGAATAAGCATTGCTATACAACGAGGTAATGTCGCCAGCCTTCTTGGTGCTTTTCCTTCTGGTGGTGATTTAGATGTACTAATATGTTAGTATTAGTAAATGTTAAGAAAGTTCATTAATCATTTATCCAAGTGTATAAGTATAATAATTTGTAATTTCTATAATTCAGTAATGAAAACGTCATTATTATCATTCAGGAGTTTTAGAAACAGGTGGTATCCAATCCGATATATCAAACAATGAAGTTTAGGTAAATATACTCTACCAATTCCGATATATACTTATTATCGTTCTCTTATTCAGTGTGGTAGCTGGGGCTGGATCTGAAGCTGGATCTGGAATTGGGGTGAGTAAAGGTCTCGATACTGGAGCCGCTACAAGATCCGGTGCTGATAAAGCACCCGGTTCAGCAACACAAGGCACTGAGACTGAGGAGGAACGACGTCGACGCTTAGCAGAAGAGGAACGCAAAAGGCGAGAGGATGAAGAACAAAGGAAAAAAGAAGAAGAAGAAAGAAAGAGGCGGGATTCCGAAAAAAGACGTTTGGAGGAATTGAGGCGCAGCCGAGCTGCTTTAGCAGAAGGTACAATCTTTTTAAAATAATTTGAAACAAATTATGAAATAGGTTACCGCCGTACTGAATTCTTTTCTATTCTGGACCAAGCTTAAAACTTTTTACAATATTCAAAGTACCTTTAGCGGAAGTGAGGAACAGAGTGTAAAGTTCCTCATCCGCCATAGAAAAGGGAGGATCCTCCGACCGGACGGGTGTTATGTCTGGCGGGCAGCTGCCCAACGGTTGTTGTCGGGTTCTTGTATATATACTCAATTGCTGGGTTAATTTCAATATCGCAATGTAGGATGCGTCGTATGTGGCGAGATAGATGTCGCTACATACCCTTAGTAATATTAAATTTATCGAATAGTGATGGATACAAATACCGTTATTAAAATTCGTTACAACACAAAATAACGCAATAATAAACCTAATATCACTAATTTGATAATATAAAGTAACTAGTTATAATAATTACATTACAAACAATTATAAAATTTTTGGAATATCAATCAATCATTTTGACTGGTCATAGTAGTACTTTGAATGAATATCACGGGCACGTCCACCTTTACATATTTCTACTGATATCTCCATCAATTGAAATCTGCATTTCAAGTATGTACTTTTGTAAAAGTAGCTACGTGTAGATCAGCTATATTTTTATATATTTATTATATTTTTGGATAAGTGTGGTTTACCTGTGGTTTGGTGTGGTTTTTGGATTAAATAATTGTATTTGAGCGTATGAGATTTACAATGTACATATTTATATAAAGTAATGGTAATCTATATAACCATAGAGACATAATAAGCACGTTTGAAGTAGTTAAGTGAAACTTGAATTATACTTTGTTGTTCCCTAAAATCTAGCATTTATGTAATATTGTAAAAAAATAATCACATTGATTAAATAGAAGTGTTATTTAAATTATCGCCTACATTTGGGAAATGCAGTATCTGTATATAAGCAGTTTCACTTTTCTATTTTTAAAGTAAATATTATTTTTTTTCTACAGATGAATTTGTATACATATTTGCAGTATATGAAATAAGCGGATAATTATTTTAAAATTTGGATATAACTTTCCTCATCACTTTTTCCAGCAAGACCATTGCACACTAATCTAGCATACCATGAGAATGCTATTCAGCATAAATAACAAAATGATAGAAGCCCTGAATTTTCCTTGTCAATCCTCGCAAAATCTACAATCAAGGTGAAATTCTCTGCAGCGTGGTGAATATCCCACAAACTGCCAAACATTATCCAATCTCAACAAACGGGTTATTTCAACAACATTATTTAACAAGGGATTTTATTCCGATCATTATTTGATAGAGTCCCGTACGATCGCTAATTTAGACTTATTTTAGGCCGTAACCAAAATGAAGGCTAATTAATACCAACATTTTTGACCAAAATTTAAACTGCGGTCGGTCAAGTAAATATACTTATAGTTATTGTTATTTTTTTAAGGAATCAGAATATGACCCAGAACGCGAACAGGCGCTGCAAATATTACATAAACAATTACGTTCTCGTGGCGGTGAAGTCTTTTACAAACAACCCCAAACAGAAATGACACATGGACAAGCTTCACTGTGGTTCGTGCCACTTTGTTACTATAATATTCATCAGTATTAACCATTGAGGTACTATATGCTACGTACTAGAGACGACGCCTCCACCAGATTGCTTGAAACACACGTTCAAGTGCATACACTCACACTCACAGTCTGTGCCGGGCACTTGTTGCGATAACACGTTTGAGTGCTAAATTTTACTTCATAAATATGCCTTCATGGGCACTTAAACAACTCGAGAAACATAAGTAAAAGACATGGAGCGGCATTTTATCAAAAAGTTCAATGTATTTAATGCGCGCGTGCCCTGCACCCTGCGCCCGCGGTAACAAGTGGAGCATAATTTTTGTTCGTAATAGCATCTCTAGTACGTAGTACATAATACTTCAATTGTATTACCATAGCATTGATCAGTTGTTTAGACTCATGACGGACAAAGTTAATGTTTTTCTTTCCACAAATTATTATGGAAATCAAGCTAGTGGAAAAAATTGTTTTTACATAATGCAACATAATGGTGCGTTAGAACAAGTTACCATAATAGCTCGTGTATTAACAAATTGCCAGGGTTGCTATTTAATTGTTTTTGTAACATAAAAAAAACCCGCGAAAATAGCAAAGTTTCCGTTTGGCCAGTCTAAAAAGAAGGAAAGAAAACTGGTAAGTGAATTCAATAATCGGAATGTTCTCTACAATAACTAGCGCTAGACTAAACTAGCCGTTAAAGAAAAGAAAAAAAAAGGTCCCTCACAGAATTACAAACTATGTACCTGTGTGAGTGTGCACCGTGTGTATGTTCATACGTGTGTAGTGTAATGTATGTAGGTAGCTAAGTGATGCACGTACAGTGTCACTTGTATCGCGCGGGCGGTTGCCTGACCCAAGGGTTTCACACCGAGCATAAGTAAAAGACATGGAGCGGCATTTTATCAAAAAGTTCAATGTATTTAATGCGCGCGTGCCCTGCACCCTGCGCCCGCGGTAACAAGTGGAGCATAATTTTTGTTCGTAATAGCATCTCTAGTACGTAGTACATAATACTTCAATTGTATTACCATAGCATTGATCAGTTGTTTAGACTCATGACGGACAAAGTTAATGTTTTTCTTTCCACAAATTATTATGAAATTCAAGCTAGTGGAAAAAATTGTTTTTACATAATCAACATAATGGTGCTTAGAACAAGTTACCATAATAGCTCGTGTATTAACAAATTGCCAGGGTTGCTATTTAATTGTTTTTGTAACATAAAAAAAAACCCGCGAAAATACAAAGTTTCGTTTGGCCAGTTAAAAAAAAATGGAAATGAAAACTTTAAGGAATTATATCGAGTTCTTTCAATTGTAGGTTAGGAATGAAACCGCCGTTGAAAGTGGACAACACTGTAAAAGAGTCTGCTGATACTGCTCGTCTTCATAAGAAGTTTGAGCGAAAACTCAGCACGCTAGTTAGCAAGGTGACACCGGCAGATATGTCCGATAGTATGCAAGGTAAATGAGACAAGTAGAAAAAGTAAAAGTAAAGAAACATTATCAACATTTAACAGATTGCGGGTGATCTTAATAAAAATGATCATCTATAAAACAACTGAAAGTTTTACTAACAAATTTTTTAATTTTTTTAATTTCAGATGTTATAATTGAATCTTCACGAATACTGTCGGAACAATTTGTCTCTAGTAGTAAGTAATAAATTTATTATCCTTTATAGTTTTCTTTTTACAACAAAGATGGCAAAAACATTCATACGGCCTGCTTGGATGGTAAGCGGCTACCGTAGCCTATGGACGCTTGTTATACCATAGGTATCACTAACGCGTTGCTGATCTTGTACCCCATAACCTAAGGAGCTTTGAAAACTCTACTAACTGCAGGAACACAACACAAGGGAGAGAAATGTCAAAAAAATAATTTTTAGTTATCTAAAATACTACAATACTTGAAATAAAGATAAAACTTTTTTAAATCTTCTTCTGGAAGCTCTCTTTCGATTATAGTTGGCCATTACAGTGTTTCATTATAAAATTCTGTAAATTTTACCGGTATATACATATATTGTTATATACCAGAGATGTTCTCTTTTCGAACATAATAGGTACACGAAAGCATTTAGAAAACATTAGTATGAAAAAACGTATTTGTCAAAATATGCAACATGTGCCCGTTTCTGAATTGCAATTAAAATTCACTCTTTCAGACTACAAAGCTTTGGTACGAGAAGCACTTATATCAGAGATGCAAAAGCGTGGAAACGAAATACTAATAGAATTGGACGGAGCTGCAGAAACATTCTTCTTTGCTGCTCAAAGGTAATATTCTGCTTTTAAAAATACATTAGTAATTACTTAAGAGTATATTATTATAATTCAACTACTTCCAGATTGAAGAACGATAAATCTATGGATGTAAAAGAACCTTGTAGCCAAGTTGCTTATTTTTTGATAAAGAAACTGGACGACATGATTCGATGTCGTTCTATGGCGAGGAAATTAACAGCCACTATGAAAGGTAATAAATATTTTGAATTATGTCTCCGCTATAGATCTGTCCCCGCTCAGTGAGAATGTTTTAATTATATCATTATATTTATTAAGTATGTTTAGTGTTTAGAACAGTGATTTATTTTTGATAATTTTCCTTCGAGATCGGTTTATCGAATCATATCTAAAAGAATTCTATAAAATCTCTGTCGCTACAGTATATATTATTTTACATAAACTTAAAAAATATATATTAACAAAAATATTTTTGATGGTTGAATTTTATTGTCTTTTCCAACAATTTAACAGCCTCTTTACTTTATTTACTGCGGATGTGCATAACTCAGTAATCATCACAACGTTTCAGAATACAGCCGGTCACATACGCTGTGGTCTATCATAGTGGTCTACCTGTACACGTGTGCAGTTTTTTGAACCTGCGCAGGCAAACGTTGCAAAATCGAAATGATTTTTGTATTGACACCGCACGTTGCATCAGTGCGTGTGTACATGCATATACACGCTACAAACGTGCGGTCGATCTGCGCAGGTAAACCTCTTCGATAGATCGTAGCGTGTATGTAGGGCCTACCGCATCGCCATTAATATAAATGAATAAAAATTTAACATAACCTCTAAATTGAAGAGATTACCTTCTACATACATATTTATATAATAGTAGTCTCATAGTGTGAACTAGTGTACATTATTAGCTGGCCCGCAGTGCCATCTATCGGCTTTTAATTGCTATTAACTATGCCATATCTTCTAAAAAACAATGTCGTCAATATGACCCCAAGACGTTTAGTAGTTTCACGATCAATAACAGACGCATTTTTTTTTAATTTAATCTGATTATACTGTTAGCCTTAGGGGCCCTATCTAAAAACAGAGCCACTGCGGCTTTTACAGCTTCACCGAACTTGGGGGCGAGCGCTTAGGGCACTCAGCCGCGATAACAGACGCACCAATGAGTATACATATTTATATAGATATAGATTTCTGTATTAAACAAAATTAATTTTATGTTTATATTTACAGATCATATCAAAGATGCCACGGATTATCTATCTGAGCTAGTCACAAAACCAGGTAATTGATTTAGTAAAATAATTTTTTGATTCATTATATTACTTATAACTAACTACTTACACACTTATTTAATTTACACATTTTTATTTCAATAAAGATGAACAAATTGAGGCATATGTTACGTTGTTGGGAGAAATGGAAGCTACTGGCGATACGTTACTTATTGAAGGAGTTATCCCAAAATCCTTTAAAGATGCAGCTGCTTAGTAAGTAATTTGGAACTTTGTATTATTATGTTCATATAACCGTTTTTAACGATTATTTTTGTTAGTCTTCGACAGTTAACTTCATTCGAGGATCAAATAAAACGCCCTAATTCTTCATTACAATCATCTACAGAGAGCAAGCTTAAAAATGTTATGGCGAATATTGTCGCTAGTGGATACACAAAATCTGCGATGGACAGTGAGATTTTTTTTAAATCCAAGCACAATATTAAAATATGTTATAAAACAAACGAATCTAAAGTCTGTTTTAAACTTTCAGATGTGATAAGTAACTCTACAAAGTTGCTGGTTTCCTACATAATTCTACAAGGTATATATATATACAGTTTTATTGTATGTTTATAATGACATAATGATTAATAGCAATCGCCAAACTGAGTCTGATTGTGAGAGGATTGGAATAAAATGACGTATTAAGTAAGTTGTTCCAAAAAAAATCATGTAATAATGAAATGAATTTTAGGTGAGAAAACCGAAGCGCTTCAAAACCTGATACAAAAAATGGAACAAGCTGGAGAAATTGTTCTGTTGCGCCATGGCAACATACGAAAATCTTATACTGAAGGTGCTAATAGGTAATAGTTATTATACTTTTATAATTTTTTGAAATGTATTAAAAATGTTGTGAAATTTGTTTGATTATATTTTCTTTCATCCTATAAAGCATTTTTTACCCCCGGTTTACCAAAAATAATGTTTCTTGGAAATAAAGAAACATAAACGACAATATTAATAAGAATTCTCATGTAACAATGTGTCCATTTTTTAATCAGATTACGTGGAAAAAATACAGATCAGCTCGCTGTACCTATCGCAGATCCAGTTGTGGCAAGAAAGATACAAATAAAACTTAGTAATTTAATGCGTGATTGCACACCTGATAAATATCAATCGCTTATGGATGGTACGGAAAAAATCGAATAAAAACCATTATGGACTATATTTTTATTTAAAACGATTAAAATGCAATTTGTATAACAAGAACACTTTTTGCAGACGTAATTGAAGATGCGACGAGGTACTTGGCTATACATTTCTTACAACCACGTAAGCTAAAATTATACAAATTGGAATTTGAGAAAGACACCTAGACATTACAATATGCTTTATCGGAATTTTCAGATGTTATTCAAGTTTGCAAATGTATGAAAAATGTATTCGTTCAGTGCGAGTTGTGGTGTGACGAAATACTAAGACGTGTAGCTCGGCCCTGCTGCACTTGTTCACGTCACGTATCTGCACAAGCATTAGAAGATCTCGCCCCTGCTCAACGTCTACATATTAGCCCGGGTTCTTCCAGAGCACTTGCTCCCGGTCTTGAGATATCTCTCACACAATGTCCGACCAGACAAGCAAGAGCTGGGAAACGTGCCGAAAAATCACCACAACCGTGTCCAGCGTCGAAACCAACTGAAGGATGCCAAAAAGCTACTACATCATATCTCATGTACTCCGCAGCGTATACAAGACAACGCCGCCTAACGCAAAGTCCCGTTCGACTACTTCCTCAAACTCCTTCCGATTCTTTACATACGCCTGTGACACCAAGTTCCTCTCCATTATCAAGGTCTTGTTCTTTTTCACCAATGAGATCTCTTCTATTCGATTTTCAATCAAACAATATCCAGATATTAGAAAGACGTGAAAACCAGGCTTCACCTGGACTGCAACGAGCTTCTGATGCCTCTTCACCCGACTCATATCATACTGCCACCACTACTAACTCCGGAACATCACGGGATACGACAGTGCCTTACTGGCAGACACCGACGGCTATGTTCGCTAATGTCTACACACAGGAAGTCAATTTGCAAGCACAGCAAAAACTTGTTGATACGGATAAAGCACCGAGAAAAAATACGAAAATTGAGTACAACTCCCGTAAGTAAATGTGGATTTGTAATTCCATTTCCATTTAAGGTAATTATTGCTAATTTATTTTTACAATGCTAGTAGAAAAAAAGTGTGTTTATGTCTCAATTTTCTAATCCCTTTAATGGATATCATACTATGTATTGTAGGTGCTCCAATAATATCGACGGACCAAATGGCGGACTGGCATGCGATGATGGTAAGCCTCATGTGGAACGTGCAAGCTTGGCGAGATTGGATACAAGATAATATTGACCGTGCATTAGCCTACAAGCAAAAACCTCACACATCACAAGGTATTTATGTTCTGCACATCAATGTAGCTTCTTTAATATTTCATTACTTCCAATTGCAATCCATCCAATTGCATACTTAGATGAATCAGTAATCGCAAAAATGTATCTAAATAAAATGATTGAGGTTCGCCGTTGTGCACGCATCACGGGATAACTACTGGATAGATTGATAAATTTTTTTACTCCTTAGAAAAAAAAAATCATGATATCTTCATTCTACAAAAAGTTGTAAAAATTTTAAGAAACTACGATTTTTATGAACAGTTCGCGTGTTTCTGTCGTCCACGCGAGCGTTGCCGTGGGCACCGCCAGTAATACAATAAAGGGTAGATGTTACTATAGAACTGAAATGTGAAATGCAAATAATTGTACATGATCCGATTTTCCAGAGGTCTATGTTACAATTTGTTAAGTTTAATTTCACTTATTTGAAGCTGAGGCAGAAGAAAACTGGACAACTTTCCTAAGAAGAGTCTCCATTGAAGCTTTGCAGTGGCGTCAATACAACAACTTCAGCCGTCAACTAACTTTGCGACTCGCTTTGCGTTACAGGGATAAAGACGTAAGAAAAAATAATATTGGTTTAATACATTACAAGAAAAAAAATCTAAGCCTTTGATTTCCTCAGATCGTATCACCAACACGGGCGACAAATAAAACAGAAGCATATATGAATTGTCAAAAGGAAATGCTGGATATTATTCATATGTTTAACAAATGGACACAATGGTTGACGGCTGTTGTAAGTTTATAAACGGGTTTTAAACTTATTTTTAAATAAAATCCTACTATTTTAAAAGTAGTGTTAAGAAAAATTTCTATGGTATTTTGCCACTACATATGGAATACAAAATCAACAATTGTTTTACTGTGAGTATAATAAGGACAGATAAGTACCAATTTTATTTTTGTCCTTGATGTACATAATTCTATTATTATTTTTAGATAAAAGAAACTGACAAAATACAGCCTAGTACCGATGTGGAGCTTCCATTGCATGAATTGTATGTATGTTTTAGTTCTCAATTTTTTAGGTTTATTTCAATTTCTTTACAATAATGTATTAATCAAATTAGACGTTGGAATCACTTCAAAACGAAAGTCGAGGAACACTACGAGGACTGGACAAACTATAATATGTATTTAAAAGTTACTTGGGAAAACAATTACAGAACGCTAATTGCAAGTAAGTTTACTCATTAATTCATTTGGTACTTTCATTTTTTTGCGTTTTAATTGATCAGTCTTTACTGAAGCTTCAATTAACCATGAAACCTTGTCTAGTCTATGTGCTTTTTAATACACTAAGATTTAAGACTTCCACTTGGCGATATTTTGGTTTTCGTTACTCATTTTTGTTCAGCTTATATTTATTCGTTTCCATCAATGTGTTATTTTTCGTTTATCTTGGGTTAATCTGTTAAAATATTGCGGTTTTACTTATTACAATGTTATGTCTTCTTCTTCTTCTTTTTAATTAATGGCAACTGCTTTCATCCATAATTCTACTAACGTCATTAACGAATTACGTAAAGTAAAGAATTATTCTTTTCAGTATTTTTCAAACATAGCTCTAACGATGTGGCGGCTCCCTAGTTAACACTATCCAGGGAGTTTATATGGCAACTTAAAATCCATATTCCTATTTATAATCTACTTTAATTATGTATAATAACCAAACTACGTCATGTACAGTGCCGTCCAAATCTAATATTATAGGGCCAAATAACATAAGTTTATAAACTATACAACATGACAGGCCATGATCCTACCAAAAACTTCATTACAAGTTTTAAAAAAGTTAATAATAAAAAAAATAAGCGTTTTGTCGTACTGACCACTTTGATCTGAAATTTCTCTCCTCTTTGGTTAAGAATTCCAAATTCAAATTTATAAATTCATTTAGCTGCTACATTTGAGTTTTGAAAACAGTCGTTCATTTAATATCGATATATTTACGAGTACGAGTTGTACCGTGGCACCAGTGCTACAGAAACAGCTCGAAAGGTTAATGATGTGTAGGAGGGCGCTGGTGTCGCAAAAGAAAGCACGGTACGTTTTTGGTTTCAACGTTTTCGTTCTGTAAATTTCGACCTTCAGAACCAACTTCGTGGACGGCCGGAGACCAAAGTGGAAAATGAAGAATTAAAAGCTATTGTGGCATTTATTTTTTCCGGAATTTGGACAACTTCTTACAAAGAAAAAAATTGAACTCCGATGCGGCAGTCCAAACCGCCTTCAAAGAGTTTATTTATTCTCGCCGCCATGGTTTTTTTAGTCAAGGGACCAATGAACTACCTATAAGATGGCAAAAGTGCATAGATAACAACGGTGCATACTTTAATTAAATATATTTTCCAAAAAAAATTGACTTTATATTCCTCCCATACAAAATGCCAATTTCATATGTAAGGACCTAATATAATACAAGGTGTCCAGAAAGGGTATCGGGTATTGGTAAGTTCAATGAAACAAAAATTATTTGTATGCAATAAAAAAGTTTATTGTTTATTATTAGCATATGAATTGGAGAATTATTTGGAAAAGATGATGTTATCCAAATGATGACCGTTACGTTGCTGGCACTCTTCTAAACGGAATCGAAGATTGGCGATAACACGTTGACACATAGCTATCGATATTGCTGCCATTTCTGACCTGATGTTTTGCTTTAACTGGGTTAGATTCGTCGGATTGTTTTGATAAACCTTACTTTTAAGGTATCCCCATGCAAAATAGTCAAGCGGGCTAAGGTCGGGGCTTCTGGGAGGCCAGTTGATGTTACCCCTTCGCGAAATGACTTTATTAGGGAATAATTCGTTAACAACTTCCATTGAGTCATTTGAGGTATGGCAAGTGGCCCCATCTTGCTGGAACCACGTTCTTGAGTTGAAACCTGCAAACTCCTGCAACTCTGGGACCAAAAAATTTCGCAACATATCGCAATAACGGTCACTATTCACATTAATTGCTCGGCCTCGTTGATCTTCATGAAAATAAGGACCAATTATGCCTTTAGCAGACATAGCGGCCCAAACAACGACCTTTGGGCTATGCAGGGGTCGTTCATGCTCTCGTCTCGGATTCTCCACTGCCCAGTACCGACAATTCTGCTTATTAACATGACCATTCAGGTGAAAATTTGCTTCGTCACTGAACAGTATGTTGTTAAAGTTGTTAAATCGCTGCAGCATTTCGTTCGCAAAATTCAGTCGATTAGCATAGTCCGTATCCTTCAATTCTTGAACCAATTGAATTTTATAGGCTTTTAGATGTAAGTCTTTCTTTAAAATCGAATGTAAAGACGATTTTTTGATCTTCAACGCTTGGCTTCGCTTTCGGATGGATAAAGATGGATTTTGACGAACCGACGCCTCAACTTCTTCAATTGTTTCTTCATCGCGAACTGAACGAGGACGACCAGAGTTTTGAATTTTAACTGTCGCATCTGTATTCTCGAACATCCTGATCCATTTCCTAATGCTATCGTCACTTGGCGCGTGGCGTGTACGATATTCCGCACGATAGAGACGTTGAGCAGTCACTATTGAATCATCATTACGATAATACGCTCGTACGCAAAATGCGCGATGCGTCCCCGAGTACTGTTCCAACGTGACTAAAACTCCACAAAATGGCGGACGCCACGAACCCCTCCCCGCACCCTTTAGACGCCCCGTTTCGAATATGGCGCGAAAACAAATACCCGATACCCTTTCTGGACACCTTGTATAATATAAGGACACAATTTCACACGCGGCTATTTAATTCCAAACTAAGCAAAGCTTGTAATATGGTAACTAAATAGCTGATATACATACATATATAGATATTTAACACCCAGACACATAATTGATATTTATGCTCATCACACAAAAGTCAGTCATGGGCGGGGATCGAACCCGTGACCTCTCGGCTCAATAGTAGCATTTACTACCACTGCGCCACGAGGCGTGTCGTGTGTTATAGCAAGTATTGCCTTTTTTTAAAAGATTGGCTACCACCATGGCAACGTTCTGGGCCTGTATGGGTCGTCAGTGCATGCGGAGCTGTGCCCAGCGGTGCGGTTGCAGGTGGTATCTTCGAAGGAGAAGTCGTCTGGGTTGCGAGGACTACTCACAAGTTAGTTATCAATTCTTTTTAAATTTCAAGCATTTATTTGCATAGTTTTTACTACCACTTAAGTCTAACTAGTCAACTGTGATATGCATTGATTTTGCCCTTCTAAAACTACATAATTAAATTATTATTTTTTTGCCTCTAAAGATATACGTTTATTACTAAAAGAGCACAGTATAGGGTTGGGTGAAATTCAGAATAATTGAACACAAGTGAAACGGTGTAAAGAACGTTGTGTGCACGCGGGCGTTGCCGATCGGCTAGATCTAAAGAATTGACCTATTTTAAATCCCTTAGTGGGTGAATTTTATAAAACCAAATCTTACTGCTCACCTTCAGGGAAGACTTCTTAAGCTGAGCATCGTCTAACAGTATTAAGAATTTTATTAAGTATATTTAAAATATAATGTTTTTTTGTTTAAAATTCAGACTAAAAAGTAGGTATCTATAGAGAGAAATACATTTGTCCGTTTACAATTTTTTTATTGTAGATGTAACGTGCTACCTGCAG
This sequence comes from Saturnia japonica, assembly GCA_033032175.1. NCBI lineage: Eukaryota > Metazoa > Arthropoda > Insecta > Lepidoptera > Saturniidae > Saturnia > Saturnia japonica. Next base: position 15,201,265 of record CM065311.1, on the reverse strand, counting down.
CTTTGCATCCCTCTAAACACTGTTGTCTTGTTTACGCCGACGGAGCAATACATAATTACACCAGATATCAGGTAAAAGATCCATATTTGATGTAGGAAAAAGGGCCGGAAACGGCAAAAATCTGTTGTTGTAACCTTCGGCGAAATACAAAAGATTACTAAATAAACTGTAATTTTCCATACCATTTAAAGATTTTTTTACAGAAGGTTTACAATACATTTCAATCAAGTTTTTATGTAGAAGAGAAAATTCAATTATTTGTAATCAAATCGTCAAAAATGATTTTCGAGCGTTTACATAGCTTACGCTGGCTAAACATTATAAGATAAAAAAGCCTAGAGAAATTCCGTGATGGCATATGTTTCCTAAGGTCGACTCACAGTAACCATTTTTATTTTCGTTATTTGCGAAGCTATTTACTCCAATTCAGTATTAATCTTTATCCAGATAAGTTCGTTAGTTTACTTAGGCATTTAATATAAATTAAGATTGTCTTTTACAGTTTTCCATTTAAATGAATACCATAGAATATATCACGAATTCAAAATTATTCGCGACCAAAGAAATCCTACCTAAAAAAACCTATGATAAATTGCGCGATTTTAGCTTTAAGCGCACTATTCATAACTATGAAGTTATATAACATACCATCACGCCTGTATTCCCGAATTGTTAGGCAGAGGTGTATATACACCCACAGTTCGCTGGGTATGTTTTAGGTCCCATGTAAAAGGGGGCGAGCCTATTGCCATTAATCGAGTACAAAGCCAACTCCAAGCTGCTACTAATGATTTCATAGAAAAACACAATAGCACTTTGCTCGACCTGAGAATCGAACCTAGGACCTAGAGCATAGCAGTCGCGTTTAGGACCGATAAGCTACGGCGGCAGTTATGAAGTTATGAACAGTCAATATTAAAGAACTCTAAATCAGGCTTTTTAGTTTTTAAGCATAAAATATACCGCTTTGTAAATTGTACCCATGCGAATCTGGGGCGGAGTCGCTAGTGATGGCATAAAATGTAATGTTCAAATTCAAAGAAGTTTTATTTCAACCCTTCTAAAGGTAACAAGTATAGTTTTCTTTTTTAACCGACTTCAAAAAAAGGAGGTTCTCAGTTCGATTGTATTTTTTTAATAGATGTTCAGGCATAACTTCTTTGTTTTGGACTGATTTAGATAATTCTTTTTTCGTTGGAAAGGGCATACCTCAAGGGTGGTTCCATTTTAATTTCATTGGAATTGGACCTTCAAAGATATACCGGGGAACTTCTCAAAATCATTGAAGTTGATTTTCTTTTTTGTTAAAAACTGTCTTGTTTTTATCAGTATAGGTTATTCCGATTCCTTTACTATTACTTAAATATTTGTAAGTAGGATATGTGAACGGTTTAGGTGATGTGTAACGCGACGGTGACGTGGGTAGCGTGGCGCGCAGGCGCACTCGGTGCACGTGCGGTACGCGTTGCGCCCGGCGTGCATGTCGGTCGTGTGCTCTACCGCGGATCCCATCTTGTCGGTGCTGTACACTCGCCGAACTATCGCTGCCACGTCGTTATATTCGGGAGGCCATTCGCCTTCAACTGTTACGAACTACTCGTTCTCGCATCCGACGACGATGAATTTTGAACGAGGATCGAAAACCAAAGAACATTATAAATTGTTTGCGTAGGTATAATATAATTTTTTAACATTACTTTAATGCGGATCTGGTTGTTTATTCATAAGCACTATGGAAAGTGTTTAAAAATATTTTATGGACGATCTCTGGCAGTGTTTGTTACGTATTTTTGGTGATGGTTTTTGATTATAGTATTATTTAATGTTTTGTCTTTATTTCTTGTGACTATGTTTTGTTTATGATTTGTTGCGATATTAATAATTGAAAATGCATTTATGTACTGTATATACTTAGTTTTATTTACAATAATATTATACACATATATACAAATTCATTTTAATATCTAGGAGTGCGTTAGCTTTTCAGATTTTTATCTAAATGTACTCTCTCAAGTACTCCGGTGGTGCCGGATAGACGCACTAAATCTCCGGTATTAATTAAATAGGTGGCATTAGTAGCTCCGACTATACACGGCAAACCGTATTCACGGGCTATTACTGCACCTGTAACAAATACATCACATATACTGGAATCTTATAATATCTATAAAAATATTTTCTTTTATTATTTTAGCACGGTAAAGTGAGTGAATTGTGCCTGACGGTAAATACAGTACAATCCAAAAACAGTGGCGACAATCGAGAGAACAACAATCGCCAGTAGCCACTGTCATACCGGCTGAAACTGGCGTATAAGCAAATCGTTATGGCGGGCTTTTCAGGACTGAAGATTCTCGTAGTTTCAATGACCACATTATATAAACAATACTTGAAATTTTCTACGATAACTGAAAATTATATTTAGTTTATGGGGTCATGCCCCCTATGAACCACCTCCCACCGATTCGCGCCTGCTTACGTTTTGAAATCAACCCGAAAGTGATTGAATTTGGTGTTTAAATATCTGACGTAATTCAGATCAAAACTACACACACGAATCGCGTATATTTTTTAGTTTCATCGGTACAGATTGATGCGGGTGGAAGTGCTTTGTAGGATAGTATTTACCATGTGAGATAAGTCCTCCGAGTTCAGTGACAATGCCGGTCAGTAAAGGGAAGTATGGCGACCATCCGATGTCCGTTGCATGTGTGATCAGTACATCGCCTTGTTGAAGTTGGTCGATCTATACAAGTAAATTTTAACCATTGAACGCTTTGTGTGATACAAATCATATAAAGATTAGAGAACCCACTCCTCACTAGAACCTATAATTCACTTTATAAATGCTTTTATTTATCCTCGTGCAGGACTTTGACTTAGACTTTTACATTCTTGATATTATTAGTAGAAACTTGCAGTAACATGTTAGTATGAGTCTTGTATCCTCACCAGATGATTATATTGATCTAGTACCTACAGCGCGTGAGTTGAATGTGAATAGCACAAATAATAATAACTCGCTGAGGCTCATATCCAGAACTAAAAAAAACATCGAAACGAGTGGAAAATGTTACCGGCCTTTTCTCTAGCAATAGTTTTGACTAAATGTAACTGATTTAGCTTTATCTTGTGTATGTATATACCTATTTTACTTTCTTTCTTTCATATTGTATCATATACTAACCGGTCCGGTAGACATTTTTATGATTTTCCGGTAGTAAATGGCGAGCCTACAGTATTAGCTATCGGATTCTAATTTTATTTATGAACCATTATCTTGATAAAACAATATGAATGTGACTAGCTGTGCCCCATGGTTTCACCCGAGTTTTATCCGACAAAACACCGCACTGCCTAGCCACCCGTGTAGCCTATCATAATTGTTTTTTCTCACTTCCCACAAGTAAAAATTATTTTAATTTTTCATTATTTCTTAAACTATGTGTCCAAAAATAACATGCTATAAAAGGAAAAATTTTGACTTCCATAAACTTGTCTTTATGCTGAAGTAACTTTTATTTGTAAGGACTAATGTGCTATGCCTAAAATAATGCTCATAAACTAGTTTTGAATCTTAACAAAATACCTTATTGTGGCTTATGTATATAAGATAAATAAGCATATGCTTTCGCGAACTTTTTTTTAGATGTACTGAGGACCAATATTTCGTACAACGTTTTATTTACGTATCATAAACCATTAAGCCAACACATGCGGATAAAGCTGTTCGGAGGGCTTCCACTTGCGACTAACTTAACAAAAATCAGTGTTTAAAGCTAGCTGAGAGTTGTAGCCTATACAATTTCTCGTGAATCTAGCTATCATATACAAAAATAATTTTTTGAATCCGATTGATAGTTTCAGAGATTATCGTGTTTAAACAAATAAACAAAAAAATCTTCCACTTTATTATATTAGTATAGATAGATAATGTAAATATGAGTGTTTAAAAGTTATGTAATCACTAACAAACACACACATGATTTTAATATACAATATCTGGGCGACCGAGCTTTGCTAGGTGACTTAAAAGAAAAACAACTATCTAGGTATACTTGGATTATAAAACATTATCTAAATACAAAGTTTCATCCAAATCGTTGGAGCCGTTTCCGAGAAAGCAATTAAATACATATATATATACAACAATTGCTCACTTAATATAATAATATATATAAGATTAAAATTGTAGCCTAAAACACCAAGAAACCCTTTTCAAGATTACAATAGTAGCTTAAAACACTAAGAAACCCTTTTCGAGTTATAAGTAACAGTAAGCAAAAACGATGTCCAAACCTCAGATAAATCCTTGACAACACATGCTCTAGCAACAACCTCCCCGCTACACACAGAAGTTGCTGTTATTTTCACATCACCAGAACTCAGGGCAGGTCCCCTAACTTCAAGAGGGACAACCCAACCTTTGTTTATTTCAGCAAATTTTAATTTTGCCCATTTTGAATAATACTGCTGGCGTTGAATAGCTCTAAAAATATTTTAAAACTCATTTTCAGTCATACAAAAAATTGCTACTATTACTAATGTAATGAAATTAGATGACAATTTTACATATTTGTTATATCTACAAATATAAAATGCATAAATGGAAATATGCATAAAGCAATGAAATAAAATGTATAATTTGATCATAGGCACACTGTATTCTATGCTAAACTTTTAAAGTACCTACCTACAAATTTCAACGATTGGAAATTGAACTCACTTTTTTAACAACGCCGGGTTTCTCTTGTTAACGTAATCTTTAAGCTCTCTCAAACGGAAGTAAAAGACAAGGTCGCGGTTAGGCAGATACCACCTTCTGACCAGCATGTCGCCAAGTTGCAAGAAGCTTAACCGAAGCTTATGTATACCCAGAATTAAGTGAGCCTTTGTTCCTTCACGATGACACACTGTTGTTCGGCACAACGGTAAAATCCACGAGAGAATTTTTCTGAAATTGAAATGAAAAATTTACATTCCACTATCAAATAAATATTAATGTTGCCAGTTAAAAGGCATGTAAAGTTTGTCTCATCATTTCTCAAAGGTATTTTTGACAACGCCATATTTCCGTTAATTCTTCATCAAAATTAACGAGTCATCATTTCAAAGCCAGAGAACATAAGTTATCCGCTGTCGAGCTGTTGATGCTTATGAAAATATATTCAAGGAGCCACCTATTATTATAAATCACTTTAACTAACATGACAGCTGTAGATCATATACACTTTGTAATGTGCGAAATATACGTACGGGTCAGCTTGTACTTTATTTTGCGCAGTTTGTTTTTTATTTAAAAAAAAAAGGAAACATTTTCATCGATTAGCGCTATTTATATAATAGAAAACAATTTCTATTCATAATCACAGGTAGGTGCCTTTTCATTTGAAGTTTTCATGTCAAGTACGAAACAATACGAGTCTTACCTAGTGCTTGGGCTTTTAGGAGTTTTCAGACAGGCAATAACTTCAGCAGTTGTTTTAGTTTTTTGGGTTTCCTCCTTAGACGAACGCAGATTCTGAAGAACTTTTATCATATCTTCTGGCACCAATATCCATGGTTTGGTAGATAGATCAAACTATCCAGAACATAATAATAAGTTTATATAGATTAACTATAGAAACAATAAATTCATTATACATATAATATACAGTTTATATAAAATAGTACAAATAATAGTTATATAAAAAATTATAAAACTTTTTCTGATATATAAACGTTTTGAATAAAAGTAATTTTATTTAAAAAATCGTGTGATTTGATGTTTATTATTTATATTGCTAATATGACCATATTTCACTTCCGCCACATGATGCGCCCCCAGCGCTCAACTTTAACGAAACGCGCCAAAAGAAGTATAAAATTAAAAAACTTGAGTGTTCTTTGGACACGGTTGATTATTGGATATTATACCATGACACAATATTTACAATGGTATCTAGCAATAGTATAATCACTTTTTTAGACATAATTAAAAAAAACAATGGGTACTCACTTCCATAATCGCCCTATGACCGTGATGCTTCAAAAACACACACACATCAAGATAAACATGCGGTATATTTTTCTTTAGCCATAACATTCCATCTTGCGGGTTTTGTGCCCGGAATTCCGGGTAAAGCCCTGACGCTTCCAACTGCCGTGCTAATCTAGCTAAGGCTTGAGGCACTTCAGCAGACAAAACATCACCAGAACTTAGCAGATTGCTTATTTCATTACACTGTTCTGGTGTGAAATCTACAAATTAAGTCATTCGAAATTAACTTATAGGTACCACAGTAATTTTCAATATAATATAATTAATTAGTACATTGGTAATATTAATTCATTCAAGAGAAGTATTTTAATACTATTAAGTGGAAGTTTCTTAATGCCTTGGCTAACAATTTTTGCTAAGACATGAAGAGCCCGTTAATATAAAATGATCTTACCTGAACTGCCTTCTAACAGTATTGTCATAGCAATGAACTGACTTGCAGTACTTGCAGTTGTCGTTACACTATGATTAAATACAAAACGCTCTATCAAGCTCTCTGCTTTCGATATTGCTTCTAGTAAAGCATAAGGTTCATTTAATGCGGGGACAATGCGCATTTTCTTTACCGCCTTCGTAGAATCTGCTACCTTCCTTTTGGACAAGGATAATACCTAAAATAGAAATCATCACTAAAGAAATTGAATATTCGAGTTCATAAATATATTTCAGTTTTCAGTAGTAAGGCCAAAAGAATTTTCATATCTCCAATCGCTACTGTTGTAACTGTTTTTCTTTTTATAATAGAATCAAATAAGCTTGGATCCAGTTCCACTGCTTCACAATAGCTTTCAACATCGCATGAACAAAAATGTTCGCTAATTTTTCCCTTCGCTAGGAAAGCTGGGAAGTCATATCCCAGCTTGTGTATTTCCTTCTTCTTATGATATCAAATCTTTCAAGAGTTGTATCTTAATAGAATTATTTACGCAGATAGGCATGGTAAAGACAACTGTTGGGGATTGTCTCGGTGGTGGTCGCCTGAGATTTTGGATTTTACTGTATTTACCGTCAGGCGCATAATGTACATATTGCAATTCGCCGAATAACTACAATGAAATTATACACTAACGCTTAACATTGCGTGCCAAAATACCTGAAGTAAATTTCGGTCAAATATATTAGCTTATTAACATTATTTTACCTTTATAATAAACCATATCAAAGCCAATCTGTCACTCCACTGGGGAGGTCGTCGACGCTGTGCTGTTTTCAGAATATGCTCATCAGCAACTTTATGACCGTTTATGGCCATTTCCACTATGCGCATGCAAACATCTATCTTTTTTGGAAGGTTTTTATATGTAGACTAAAAAAGAAGGTAAAACTTAATTTAAATGGAGAAAATCTAAGAACTATTAAAATTGGTCAAGTGATATGAGAAATTTAAAAGATTAGATACGTCGTTGCCCATTAAATTTTTTAAAGGCAAAACAAATAACAAATAAATTTTACACAACAATTTTATTGTAGCTTGGTAAATATTAATAGTTTTAAAATTATTCTAAAAAAGGTAGTCTTTATTAAATATTTTTTTAATAATAGGAATAAAAGCCTGGAGCAAAAAATAATTATTCTTAATAAAGGTAACTTAAAGAGTGGAAGGAATTGTGCAAGATTTGACTGTGGAAACATCACCGCCATCTGCCGCCACAAATATTTATACTGTAAAGTAGCAGTGCTGATGCTACAGTGTTCCAAGTCACAAGACGCAACTTGACAAAAAAAAAAACAAAAAATTGACGCAAGAGGCATTCCCACTAAGTTCTTAGGAGAAATATCCTTATGCACATTCTGATCCTACTAGCTAAGTATCGAAATTGCTACCTTTTGGTCGTCATGTGTTAATAATACATTTCAACATTTAAATGAGAACTATTCAGGCTATCAATAAAGACGTACTCGTACCATAAACCCTGTTTCCCGCTAAGGAAACAAACGGCATGGTTTCGCGCGCGACACCTTTTATATTTCCCGGGCAACTCCATCATCGTCACCACCATTATCAACATCATCAGCTGCATCATCACAACCTCGTGGAAGCTCTTCGGTCATTTTGACACGGTTTAAGATATTAAAGTATGTATGTTTATTGTATCTGTTGTTAACTGGATCTAAACTTATCAAAAGAATCGTAAAACCCGTCTAGGATCTCCTTAAAGCAACATATAACCACCAACGCTATTTCGGCGGTGCACATACTACAGGAAAAGCGATCTATTATATTGACTAGCCGCAGGAACACGGGCTTATATGAGGTTGGTTATAAATAGTTTTAAGGTACAGTGATCAGCTATTATCAAGTTGACTTCGTGCGAGTTTGGTACTTAATAACATAAAAGAAAAACTTACATTATATAAGGCGAGGACGCATCTGTTGTGAGTAATCATAATGCTGTGGTCAAAACCACTACCGTTTGTGCCAATCGTCTTGTCCATACCACGGGTCAATGGTTGAATAACGAAATCGTAGGTCATCGGTGTGATCGGTTTCGGCATTACCTGTTGTTAATTAAACGGAATTCTATGTTATTGAAATAGCTATAATATTCATCTTCATGACATCTATAGTGAATATCTAGTTTATGAAGTCCATCATCATAGGTATAGCATTTGTTCACAATCACAAACACGCTAAGCCTAGTGGAAGGACTGGCTCTCAAGTGCAGCTGCCGGAACACATGTACAGGGCATTGACGACAGATTTCAACTTGAAAGGTTCGTTGTAACATATTTTGGCCCTACTGTTACAAGTAAATATTAGAGAGAGCAAACACTCTTATCACAGACAAATCAAATCAAGTGACACTGATTAATATATATATTTTTGTTAATATGTTTTTATTGTGTCATAGAGTTAGCCGTTGATCAGAAAACCATAATTGATGATGCACCGAAGCACACTGATCCTTGAATGCCTGACTTTAACTTTGTGTTCAATGCCTTATTTAACATACTTTTCAATTATATAAACTATAATATTAACAACGTAAAATCTAACCTCTCCAGTGTTGCCAAAAGTAATGAGTTCGTCATCCGACATAATGGGGAAGTCAAGTTCATGAAGTAGTTCCTCTTCAGTCCATCGCTCCAAAGATGTTATCGGCCTTGCTTGTAGCAAGAAGATTTCATTCTGTGAAATACATAATCTATATAATATATATAAAAGGATAACTGACTGACATATCAATGCACAGCCCAAAATACTCTGGTTAGGATCGTGTAAATTTGCATGCGGGTTCATTTTGTATTGTAAGTCAGCACTAAGGAAGGGCTTTTGGAAATTCAACTCCTAAGGTTGTGAAAAAGAGGATGAAAGTTAAATGAAAATCCGTAATTTTTTAATATAAATCTATGAAAATTGGTATAATAGCAACTGAGTTAGAAAGTAAAATAGATGGAACATAACAATCACTAAAGGAGTAAAGCCGCGGGAGAAGCATTAGTACAACCACCCGCAACATCATTCGCAATTCGCACTAGTTCCAAATTAAAATTTCATATAAATAAATAAAAATAGTAGCTCGACAAAGTTACGACATTGTTTTCAATGGCAATGGTAACCACAGTATAACCCAAATCAACGACGACAACCGAAAGATCGGTAGTCCATCGACAGTTGTTGTAGTACCCAATCCCAATAGATCCCTACCACTTCTCTTATATCACTCTAGAATAATGTAACTTTGTATTAGCGCAAGATTTTTTAGTATCGGTTACATACGTTTGTATGTAATATCTTAATAATAATCTTTACAACTTTATAAAATGGTATACCTAAATTAACATAACATATGAAATAATATATGTATTTAAGTATTATCTCACCCCGCAAATGGCCCATTCAATATCTCTACCAGCCCCCCAAAGATATTCTTGTGCTACCCCGAGCTGCGCTAACCGCAGAGCTTCAGTTTGCTCCAAGCATGAAACTGCACGTTCACTCTCTGGAACAGCTTCCACAGTTACTCCATTGCCAGCCGCTGTGACACGTTGTGTCTTTGATCCAAGATCGATCTTTAATAACGAGACCCGACCATCCATTTCACGTTTCATCACGAATGTGTCCGGTTCAACTGTTCCGGAAACGACGCTCTATAAAAATAATAAAATATGATATTTTGCATAAACGCGCCGACAAAATTAAGATGTACAAGTACATGATAAATGTAACCCGCTCCCTAATTACCTACGTTAATTTTGAAGCTGATATTTTGCGATATATGCTTTCGCTTTGCTTTTGGGAAATACATAATTAGGGAACAGCATTCTTCACAGTTAGAGTAGAAAGTTCATGTCCAGAAGTGAAATGTAGAAATTTTCTAGATAAAAACCCTACCAATAAACGCAATGCCAATGATTTTATAAGTGCTTAGTTATGAATGAGTTCATGTGTATTCTTAGATTTTTCTTTTTATATTGTTCAAGCTCAGGCGAAAGTGAAACACTAAACTATATTTTTACCTCCCCAAGGCCATAATTTGCAGTTATTAGAAGTCTAGAGGGATCACCAGCGTCTGGGTGTCTTGTAAACATTACGCCCGCTACTCTAGGTGTTACCAATGCTTGTACAACAACACCACCACCGCAGAAACAAGGCTGGCCATTTTGTCTGAAAGTTGAAAATAATATATATTACTTACTATTCTCTATTTTGCACAAAATTTGAGCATTAAATTGTAAAAAACTTCAAATGATGATTGATAATTGGATTCTAACACATAATATTATACCTTAAATAGGCTTTTTTTACCACGGTATTGTAACATGACTTTACGAAATAAACATTTTCACTTCAACATGTAATATTTGATGTATGTGATGTATGTGATATTTGAACACAAAAAACAAAACACTGTTTGATATCTCGTTACCTTCAACATTTATATTAGGCTACGACTAAACAATTGGTAGATTTTATGAATAAAAAATTGTAACCAAACTTGTTGTCCCTCTTCCAACTTTCCCGGTTCGAAAAGGATATATTATAACAATTTTCTCAATTTTACAAGCTTGATTACCTTCGATAATATGCACTGGTAAAGGCAAACATAGAACCCCAGCACTTCTGCACTCCATTCAACACATCTTCATCACTGACACAACCTAGAATAGTTTCATTTTGCCCGGCCGCAGACAGAGCTTCACTATCTTCACCAATCGCTGTAATAAATTAATATTAAAAAATATATCAAACTGTTCTTCAAAAATGTGCATTACATCAGGAAAATGCCATTCGATATCGTTTATTTTACAATAAGAACGCGAAAGTCGATCATCAAGACGTTTATATTTTGCATAATCTTATACCGATCATATTTGTAACCTGCTTTATAACACTAACTTTTCCCGCGACTTCGTTCTCATTCGATGTAAAATGAAACGACTCGCATGCCACCTACTTTAAATTTCACCAATTCAGAAGCCTTCACGGTTGTGCGCAAAACAACTTATCAAAGTTTTATCGCTATCGGATTAACGGTTTAAGAACTAATAAGGTACAAACAAAAAATAATGGTTAATTTTTATAATGTACTATATATGCCGCACGGTTTCACCCGTGTTGAATTTATTCGACCCACTCTTCACCGTGCCACCACCGCGCCGCGCCGCCGACGCGCTCGTGTAGCCTATACATGTTCTCATTTTCTATCTATACTTGTTTACAGCTCGCCTGATTGCTCAACTTTCATGTTTACGGGTCCGCTCCCTATGGTTGTAGCGTAAATACATAATAGTACTCAATAAATAGAATATAAAACGCAAAAAAATAATTTTCTAAATATAACTGGTAATTCCTGAAATCAGCGTGTTCAAGAAAAATGAATCAATCTTTTGAGCTTTATAATATTATTATAGATGATATTGCTTATATAGGTAGGTATAGATGAAAAATGCACATTCTTTACCTGAAGATCTTACTGCAAATCTTAATTGCGGTCCTAGATTTTGATCTGTAGCTTTAATTCTCAGATCATGTAGATATGATAATACTTCGTTTTTAACGTCATCTGTTATAGCCGTTGTTTCGAATAATTTTAATGCGCTGTAACAAACATTGGCGGTTTTCACTAGTCATATAAATAATTATATTATTAATCTCATTTGAAATATTTAGGATATTTTTGTTTTTTATTTAAATAAAATAATATCATTCTATATATAATTATGATTAGGGGAAGCGTTTTATAATTATTCCTTGAGAGCTACTCACGGAAAAGTAAATTAAGTTTAAAGAAAACGTTTAATAGTAGAAATATTTTGAAGCCTATTAACAGCTAAAACAACAATTAATTTGAACGGATATTTGATATTGTAGGTTAAAAAGATGAAAGACATTTTTCAAGAAGAAAAAAGATTTGAAATATTTCGTTTTATTATTAAAGTAAGGCAAATAATAATATCCATATATATTATTTAAAAGATAGAAAATACGAACCGTTTGCATTTAGCTTTGAAAGTGACTTCATGGTAGTACTCATTAGCTGCTTCTATTTCGTTAATAGCTGCTTTAATTGGTGGATTGTCTTCGAGATGTTTTTCCAAGGCATGCGTCGTTAAACAGAATCCAGGAGGTACTCTGTAGCCCTAATTTTAAAAGTTAAATTTAATTATAAGTCAAATATGTAAATATTCGCGCTCATGTACAACTATTCAAAATTCTTTTATTAACCAGCTTGTGAGAAATATCGTATTGTACCTACTTTGTATTAAAGACAAACCCCCAGGTGTTTTGATATAATAAACTAGCTAATCCTTAGGCGACAAACATTCACCAATTTTATTGTAACTACAATGTTTGCTATGCAATTATATAACACTCCAGTAAAGGATTTTCGAAAATTCTTCATAAACTCTTTTGTTATTTAGTAAAAGTATGTTATATTCACCGTGGGGTTTTAGTCGGTAAGAGTCCGACATACCCCTCCCTTGAATGGCCCAGCTCAGGAGGCGGATCCAATTCAGGATTACCCTATGTTAAAAAAAAAAAAAAATAAAAAATAAAAGTACGTGGTCCGCTTCTACCTATCTTAATACTCTTATTTACCGTGTTTTTCTTATATTATTTTCGTATATATTATGTATTGTTTATTATCAAATTTCCAGGGCATCGGTTAGGTTAATGTATTCGTTCGGTCAGATATCATTTATAATACGATCCCTTTAGTTTAAATAGAATGTTTCATATAGTTTTATCATATTTAATTATAATACATTGTTTGCTTACTTTTGATCTGTCAACATGCCAATTTCTGTTACGTCTGATAGTTTTAGGACATGCGTAATTGGATAAAAAACTTTTCTTAATCATATGTTTTATTTATTTACATAAAACCTATGATTCTAATATTCAAAAATATTTGTATAATTTTAAAAACTGAATCGTGAAAACGTTATTTGAATGCTAGGCAGAAAACGATTGTCATTATACGATAGACTTTTGAATAGTAAAAACTGATATTTTTAAAATGATTTGGAAAATAATTGATATTTATATATTTTATTTATTTGGTAAAGTTAATACCAACAATAACAAGTTTAAAAGTACCAAACGAATATAGAAGTCGGAAGCTATTTATTAAATGCATTATTAAATTCTATTTTCATGGAATCAATCTCACTTGTGAGAATTATTGTTCCTGCGTCGAGCCTGCTCAACGCTGTATATCCAGGCTGACGCATCACTAAGCCGACCACCCGGGTAGACCTCAACCTGCATTGCGTTGATTGCACTGGTTGATACCTGACGACGGAACTAAGGCGTTGGATCTTGGTTTATATCCTTTAAATCAAACACTGTCTCGTGATGTGTTAACGTTTTATGTGAGATCTACAATATTGGACTGTAACGTTTTATAAAATTATTTATTAAGGTAAAATTTTTATGCCTTTAAAATCTTATTGAACGAACTTTAGGAAAACAATATCACATAAATTTGTAAATATCCAGGAAATATAATTATATTACATTTTATTTTTCTTTCATTCCATATTCCCTTTTGGCTCTATAAATCTCCTATATACTAATAGTTATATATCATAAAAAGTATCGGGTAGTACCTAAGTAAAGTTTAATGGGTCAATTGAGATACCTTTCCACATCTATAACTTACACACCAAACGGTCCTTCAGTAAATATGACCAGGTCACTGCCAAAATACATATCAGTATGTATTTCTTAAATTGACGTTGTTTAGTGAGTTTTACTCTACCCTCGATTTGCAGATTTTCATACCTCAACATTTGTTATGTTAATTAACCTACGGTGCCGAGATGTGGATATTCATGATAAGTTACTATTTTATAAGTTAAAAGCCACTCAGTGAGAAGAAAGAGCTATATCAAAGAACAAACAATCGCTGATTTACAAGAATTCTTGAGTACAGATCGCCTCATAGCAAAAGTCGTGTATAACGTCTTTAAACCAGACGGGGTGACGACTTGAGAAGACGAACTGAAAATGACTGCATATGGAAAAACAGAGATCAAATACAGTGCCAACGCAATCAAATATTACTTCACTCCATACCTGCTCAATCTGCATAGAAGTCAATAATGCCAGAGAAGCACCCTTCCCTCCCACGTAGTTGGGACAAGCAGTAGCTCGATCTTCAAATGAGAGACAGTATCCAACTTCACCAGCCTGTTTCTCACTGAGCCAAGTCAGCAGAGGTGGTAGAGTTAAACTGACCGATGGCTGGGACGCCACTAGAGTCAGAAAAAGTTTGATTATCACTTCTATTGTAATGTTAATGTTATAACAGTCAAAAGATTATTATTTTATACCACACTTTAAATAAACGCCCTAACACCATGCTATAGTTTCTTCACGATGTTTTAATTCACCGAAAGCTCGGACTGATTCTAGGGATTTTAATTAATTACTAGAGTTTTTTCTAATGCCCGCCTAGCTAGCTACCACCCTCAAGTTGAAAATTTGTCGCCAAGCACCAATTAGTGTCTTCTGATAGCTTCTCTTTAGAGCCAGTCTTCCACTAGGCTTAGCGTGCTTATCATCTTGGGCTACATCGTCACTTAAGATCAGGAACGAATTTTGTCAGAACAATAACAAGCTAAATTATCAAAAAAACCCCGCCTGCAACAAAAACATTCAATTTTTTTTTGCTTTTTATTTGATTCCCAGACGTCACACTTAAATATTATACAGCCTATGTCACTCCCACAATCAAGACGAATCTAACAACACCTCATATGCTTAAAATCCATCAAGCCGTTTAGACTACAGAGCGTGTCAAAGAAAGTCACGTAAAAAAGGCGATTGAACCGATGTCCATATACTGACTACTGAGCCATCATTATTACTCAATGTAGATGAATTAAAAAAAAAAAACAACTTCTTTTTATCATGTTCCCTTGGTAAATAGGTTTTTACGTAGTTTGGTCACTGCAAAGTAACGGCACTATGCTTGCCTGACGATAAGTCAAAAGACCACCGAGAGATCAGCAATTCATCACCGTTCGCCGTTCTCATGCCGGCCTGCAAGCCTCAAACCCTGAACCCGGAAAGAAACAAACCAAAACGAGTCTTTTTTTTTATTTTGAACGCGACTATCCTGAACATGTCACTATGAAGGGTATACGCATGATGTAAGGTGGTCACGATCCAGTCGGACATATTCTCTTGTCCTATCACCCAGAATAAGCATGATAATGTGCCAATTTTTTCTAGAGTGTTACAAGAGTACCTAGACGAAACGTTGACTAACAGAAATCGAAACTTAAGTAACTTAAATGAAATTACTGTGAACATGACGGGATGACAGAAATATAATGATAAAAATTACCTGCGTTTTCGTAACCTAGTTCAAGAATTCCGGTACCGGCCTCGCCGTCTATATCTGCTATCATTGTACGATACACAACATCTTGCTGGTATGGAACTCCACTGAACAGTTGGCCACCATCGTCATTGATTCTCAGCACCAGTTTTACAGCTCGCCTCTTAGCTGTGATATTTATTGAAAATCATTATTTGATTGTTGTATGCTTATTACCTTGTGACGTCATTCATAACAATGAAAAACAAAAACCTATTCTCTATATACGTAAATAGTTATTCTAGTCTAGACTTTTAAATGAAAGCAAGCATGAGAAATCATAGATAATACATTCAATAATAAAGTTAAATTGATTGAGCAAACAAGCAAGCAGTCAAAATAAGACGTTGCTGATGTTTGTGTTGTGTATTATTGATTACAGATCATTGTAGCTGACAGTCGCGATATCAAATATTTGGAAAAGTCCGTTTTTTTCTGAATAATTATCTCATTTCAAATATGAAAAAACGGCATTGTAAATAATTAATACTATAGGTCTAGGAGGTACCTATAGGATATCTATTTGTATGACATATTATGACATAGTAAGTAAGTAAGTAAGTAGTACAGGTTAACTTAACAATAACATTAAACCTGTCATTAAAACAAAAGATTAAAACAAGAGATGGAGAAGGTTTTGTTAAAATTTAATATAAAAAAAATATAATTTATATCATTATTTTAAGATAACTTACTGCTCACATTTACAGTGTAAACTTTAGGAATTTCTTTGGATGTTTCACAAAAATTGTGCATTTTTATATCAGTAGATGTTATACTTCTCACTGTAGAATCCGAAAATCTGATGCATCCTGATACAAACCTGAAAAAAGATTATGCGTAACAAATTAATTCTTATTTTAAGAGAGGTAGAGCACATAGGAGTTTCTTTTGAGATGCTTAAGGCAGTGCAACTGTTGGAATTACCTCTACCCTACACAAGATTGTAGCCAAATAACATGGAGTTTGTTCCAGCAGTGAGTAGGGTTTCTAGAGCTCCTTGGGAAAGGGGGGTTCAAGGTCGGTAATTCACTGGTGACATCTATGGTATTACCAACAGGCGGGCCGCATGATTGTTTACCACCCTAGTTGTACAAATAAAATTTCACACATAATAGATATAACCAATTAAATTACTAAAATAAGTTGAAAATATAATATAGTTTATCACCTTCAGTAAACATTATGTCGTCCCTAAGTACCCTCCTGTACCTATATACAGCTTTTAGGGTCAGCAATAGAGTCTATCAAATTCAATGTCCATTTTAAAGTAAGTTGTTATCTATTGTGAGAATTATTGTGAATAAAAAGACGTCCACAATATTTTAATGTGTGCTAAATTAATAGCGCTTGTTTTATTCTTGTTTCTTACAAAGTTACAGTAGTTCGTAGTAACAATGTGGTTTCTTAATAACGTTCTTGACTGTAGTTTGCTTGTAGATTCACTGCTTGCTGTTGCTGGTGTTGTGGTGTTTCTCGAACTGATCGTAGTACTGCCGCCCTCTCCGCTATATTTAACCTCGCAACCGGTCGTGCGATGGATTCCGTGCGGGGCGTCGCTCAGCCAATGAGCGCGCACGCCCTGTGTGCGGCAGTACCATGAGTCACCATGCCAGATGTTCCGAGTCTGGCATGGTTCATCCTTACAACTAGTGAAATTTATACATTTAAACTTACAACTAGCTATATTCTTATTCTAATCGTTTTAAAATACACATATTCACACATATTCAGTTCATATTATTATATCTATTCCTAACACGTATTTATAAACCTTATTCCTAACACGTATTATTTCATTTATTTGTTCATTCTATACTATTAGACTATCGTTATTCGCTCGCCCCGCTCGCTGTCCTGCAACAGTTCTCCCCCCGGCGTAGCCTGCGCAGCCTCACTCTCCTCTCAGGACGGCGAGCTTCGTCGTCGGCGCTCCGCACTCCTCCATCTGGTCCGGTGTAGGTTCTCGTGACGATTCCGCGCGGCCAGGTGTTGCGCGGCAAGGCGGAGTCGACAACCACGACCAAGTCCCCGACGTTCAGAGGGCGCGTGCTGTCGGCTGAGTTCCCGCGTGGCACCAGTGTAGGGAGGTACTCCTTAACCCAGCGCCGCCAGAAATGATCGGCGAGCGCCTGGGTTGCTCGCCAGGTACGCCGGTCCGCCGTGTCGCAGGTCCCCGTCGTAGGCATACCCATCGAACTCCCATGCAGAAAATGGTTGGGAGTGATCGCTTCTGGGTCCCGCGGGTCGACGCTCACGTGCGTTAGAGGCCGCGCATTAATCGAATGCTCGGCCTCCGCGAGCACGGTTTGGAGCACCTCTTCTTTAGGCGCACGCTCGTTCAAAGAGGCGGCGAGCGCGGTTTTTATCGACCGCACTAGCCGCTCCCATGCACCTCCCTGGTTAGGCGCGCCGGGCGAGATGTAGCGCCACTTGACGCTGTGCCGTAGCCCCTCCCCCCGTAGCGCAGGTGCCCATTCGGCGTAGGCGGCGCGTAGTTCGGTGTCCGCCCCACGGAAGTTGGTCACGTTATCGCTGTACATCATAGCGGACCAACCTCTTCTCGCTGCCATCCGTCGTAGTGCCATTATCGCCGAGTCGGTAGACAGCGATCCCACGATCTCTAGGTGAATCGCCCTTGTCGTTAGACAAGTGAACAAGGCGATCCACCTCTTTTCTCTTCGCCGTCCTATAGTTAATGCATCGGTCCGCAGTAATCCACCCCGCAGTTCGTAAACGGTCGATGAAACGGGTCAAGGCGCGTGGCCGGTAAGTCTCCGGTCGCCGGCGCGCGAGGCACGGCTTTGCGTACCCGGCACATCGCACATTCCCGCTCGACGCTACGCACTGCGGGTCGTAGTTTCAAAATCCAGTATCGCTGTCGCAGGTCGTTTATTACGCGCTCGCGGTTTCCGTGTGCCGCGGCGCGATGTTGCTTGGCGATAAGTTTTCTGACGATAGTGTGTTTCCCATCCAGGATGACTGGATGTTTCACACTTGTCGGCACGTTCGCGGCTCCGATCCGTCCACGCATACGCAGCGTGCCGTCGTCATCAAGCTCTGGATCTAGTTTATAGAGACGACTTGATCGTGGTATCGTTTTCCCTCGCTTTAACTTGTTGATGTCTTCACCGAAGCTTTCCCGTTGTGCTTGCCGTAGTAACATACTCTCCGCGCGTTCTAGGTGTCGCTTTTCGATACGCGACGCCTGGCGTCGACATATGTCTGCGAGCGCGAACATCGTAGCGACCGTTCTCACTAGTCGTTCATAAGATGAGAACCGCGTCGCGTCCGGTAATACGTCGGGCTGCGATTGCTCGACTGTATGGTTCACGGTAGCTTCCTCAGAGTTTTCTTGTGGCCCCAATGGTTCTGCGAACCACTCATTCTCTTTGCACCTCAGGAAGCTCGGTCCCGTGAACCACCGTTCGTCTGCAGTAATCGCTGCGTTCGATGTTCGTGTCGCGTCGTCGGCTACGTTACAATACGTCGGTAGCCATCTCCATTGTTCTGCTTCGGTGAGCACAGCTATTTCACTTAGACGGTGCGAGACATAGGGTGTATATCTGCGATTGTCGTTCCGTATCCAGTGCACGACAGTTGTTGAATCGGTCCAGTATACTGTGCGGGCGATATCTATGCGATATTCACGACGTATAGTGTCGCTCAGGCATGCTCCGATGACGGCGGCTTGTAATTCGAGACGCGGTATTGTTTGTACGCGTCTCAGGGCTACTTTAGATTTTGCAGCTACAAGTGCTACGTCGATGTAGTCGTCACCGTATATCGTTGGCCAATACGCCGTCGTCGCATATGCTTGTTCACTCGCGTCGCACAGTATATGCAATTCTGTTATCCCCGTCGGTGCCAAACTGTAGTATCGCGGCAAGCGCAGGTTTGCTACATGTTCTAACTGTTGTAGCCAGTCGTCGAATGAACTTGCGTCCTCTTCGGGTATCTCGTCGTCCCAGCCGATCTGTAAGCGCCACAGGTTCTGCAGGATTATTTTCGCGCGTATCGTGTAGTGGCTGAGTAAGCCGAGCGGGTCATAGATTGACATAACCGCACTCAGAGCTTCTCGCTTTGTAGGTGCCCGCTTGCGTGCGCGTACATCGGCTGGTACCCGACGCATGGACATGTTAAACCCTAGTTCATCCATAGCTGCATTCCAGTATAGGCCCAGGATCTTTTCTTGTTGATGCCCGCCAAGTTATGCGGGCGATCGTGCGCGTAGCTCGTCCGGTGTTCCACTGAGTACGCTCGCTCGGTTGCTGCTCCATCCGCGTAACGTAAAGCCGGCTACTGCGTTGACTTCTTGTTTTTCCCTTATAGTGTGGATAGCTGTTTCTTCATCGTCGTAGCTATCCACCAGGTCGTCCATGTAGTGGCTCTGCGTTATTGCCTTGAAAGCGTCTGGATGCGTTCGTGCATGCTTTTCAGCATTGCGGTCGCGTACACTGTGTGCTATGAACGGTGAGCTTGCTGCGCCGAATATCAACGATCTCATTTTATATTTCTGTGGCGGCTTGTTCCGGTCGTTGCCTCGCCACAGAAATTGTTGTGCCGGCTGGTCCGCTTCGCGTATTCGTATTCTCAGAAACATTTCCTCTATATCAGCAGTGACGGCGACGGGCTTCTCTCTGAACCGAAATAAAATCCCCTGCAGCGATCGTAGCAGGTCCGGTCCCTCTAATAACTCGTCGTTTAAACTCGTAGTTCCACTGCGTGCCGCGGCATCGAATACTACTCGTAGCTTGCCGGGTTTGTTCGGGTTGAATACAGCGAAGTGAGGTAAAAACCAGCTGATGTTGCTAGTCTGTTCGTGTCCCTCGCAGCGTACGGCGTAGCCCTTCTTAAACAAGTTTTTGATCTAACTTGTATACGCCGCCACAAACTCTGTGGAACGATCCATTTTCTTTTCTATCGACTGAAGTCGTCGTAGCGCCATATTGTAGCTATTAGGTAGTACTACGTCGTCGCGGCGCCACGGTAGACCTACTTCGTAGCCTTCACTGCGTTGTTGGATCGTTCCGTCGAGTATTCGCGTCGCGTGCTTGTTGGCGTCGCTGATTCTCGGTTCGCGGGCTACGCCGAGCGCGTCTATTTTGAAGTGCCGTTCTACGAGCTCGTGTAGACTTTCGTTCCGGATCTCGCTGTCAGTGTTGCGTTCAGGTGCGTATATGTGTAGCAGGGCTCCGCTGTGGCCGATGATCACGTGTGGTGCGGTTCCGTGCACCACCCAACCCAGTTGAGTTTTCGACGCCGCCGGCTGGTTCGGTTTGCCGACGCGTAGCTCTCTGGATACGATCATCTCCCAGTGGTCCGTACCTATCAATATACGCGGCCTCGCCTTCTCATAGCACACCTGCTTCACTTTCAAATTGCGCAAGTGAGCGTGTTGGAGTGTGCTTAGAGACACTGTTTGTTCGCGCAGTCGGAGTCCTTTTATCGTTCGAGCTCGGTACTCGTGCTTCTTGTTGCCGCCCGGTTCGTACAACTTCGCTTGTACAATTTGGCTATTCGTGTACTCTTTGCCCATATTGACGCCTTGTAGTTGCAGTGGATGTGACGGTCCATGCGCTCCGATGTTCTTGGCCAAATCCTCGTCGATTAACAATATAGTCGAGCCCTCGTCCAACAGAGCGTACGTGTTCACCGCTCCTTTGGGGCCCGATATAGTCACCGGATAGATTTTTAGTATAATCTGTCTCGGTTCTATAGTTGTTGCGACAACCATTACCGTCTCGCTCGTTGACGGTGTCACGTTGTTCTGAGCTTGCTCTTCGCTATCACTTGGTCTGTCGTTGTGAAGCGACGAGTGATGCGGACGACGACAGGAGTTAATACCGCACGGTTTTCCTTTGCAGTACACACGACGATGGCGTTTGTCAATACATTTGAAACAGACGCCTTTGCTTTTCACTAGCTCCCACCGTTGCTTGACGTTCAGTGCCTTGTATTGCGGGCACCGAGACAACGGATGGGGCTTATCGCAGCTAGGATACAGATGTTCGGTTTCTGTGTCCACCGTAGCAAAGACGTTCTGTCTCTTTCTGGCGGCGACTTGCAGTGCGGCAGGCTTCAATACTTCGCGTCTAGAGGTCGCTGTCGAAGCGGTGGCGGGCGCATATGTGTGTTTTAACGCACGACTCGCTTCACGCATTAGGAAGCGTGATAATACAACGACCTCTGGATCCGTTGTTCTCTCGTTCTCTTCCGCATAGTCGCACCACCGGGACTTCAGGTGTGGGCTAAGTTTTTCTAATACTTCCCGAGCCAGCATCGGGTTGTACAGGTAGCTCCGCTTGTCGAGATTTAGTAAAACACAGACTATGTTTTGTAGTTTTACTGCGAACGCGTTCAGTTCCCTTGCGGTAGCTCCCGGTCGTGGTAATTTCCGCATATCATCCAGCGCCTTGTCTATAATTACTTCCGGCCTGCCAAAACATTGTTCCAGTGTCCGCATGATTTCATCTGGATTGTTCGCGGTGTGTAGTAGCGCTGCCACTGCGTCGCGGGCGTCCCCACGCAGGCTGTTACGTAGGCACGCTATGTTTTCTATCGGCAAGAAACGATACAGCTGCGTGGAGTCCCTCATAGGTGCTTTGAATGGCAGCCACTCGTTGATCGCTCCAGTAAATACAGGTAAGTCGGCGGCTTGGTGTGGCGGTGGATGAGTATGCGTCATCTTTTCTAGTATCGCGGCGAGCTGTTTAATATCACTGCTCGATTGCGACGGTGATTGCGAACGGGCACGTCGTTCAGGCCTGCGTTCGTCTTGTTGCTGCGCGTCGTTACGGGTACACGGTAATTGCTCCCCCCGTGTAGCTTCGGGCTGTGAGCGGAGCCAGTCATCCACTCGGTGAATACGTTCATCTGGCTCCTCGTTCGTTTGCTTACGTACGTCCTCTGCTTCATCCCGTATCGACGTTAACTCCACGGCGAGGCGTTTCTTTATTAATTTCGCCTCCATACGGAGTTCTTCACGGCGAATTGCGGCTAGTTTCTCTTCCGCTTGTAGCTCGGCGAGGCGTGATCGCATAGTCGCACTCGTCGTCGATCTGTGTGAGCGTGGCGGGGAAACGTGGCCTGTTCTGACGTCAGTGCGAGTAACAGGTACAGAGGGTGTTCCCTCCGGTCGGGGTGTGCCCACAGCCCTCTGTGCGTCTGGCGATAGCGGCGATTCTTCGAATACTCGGACTGTGTTATTTCTGTTTTGTGATTCCATTGCGTCTCCCTGGCTTCTCGTAACAACCATTGATCTGGGTACGCCGTTCGTGGATACAGATGTCTTGATAACACGTCGTTTCTTCTTCAAGCGTTGTTGTAGATCGGCGAAATGTTCTGTTCTTTTTTCTTCCGATCCGGCTTCCGAAGGACCAGATAATATTGTGAATAAAAAGACGTCCACAACATTTTAATGTGTGCTAAATTAATAGCGCTTGTTTTATTCTTGTTTCTTACAAAGTTACAGTAGTTCGTAGTAACAATGTGGTTTCTTAATAACGTTCTTGACTGTAGTTTGCTTGTAGATTCACTGCTTGCTGTTGCTGGTGTTGTGGTGTTTCTCGAACTGATCGTAGTACTGCCGCCCTCTCCGCTATATTTAACATCGCAACCGGTCGTACGATGGATTCCGTGCGGGGCGTCGCTCAGCCAATGAGCGCGCACGCCCTGTGTGCGGCAGTACCATGAGTCACCATGCCAGATGTTCCGAGTCTAGCATGGTTCATCCTTACAACTAGTGAAATTTATACATTTAAACTTACAACTAGCTATATTCTTATTCTAATCGTTTTAAAATACACATATTCACACATATTTAGTTCATATTATTATATCTATTCCTAACACGTATTTATAAACCTTATTCCCAACACGTATTATTTCATTTATTTGTTCATTCTATACTATTAGACTATCGTTATTCGCTCGCCCCGCTCGCTGTCCGCAACAAGAATACTCTATACACGGCGAAATTCTTAGCGCATTATGACCAAGTTACGAATTCATAAATTTTTATTTTATCTTTTTATTGATTTAGTAACATGATTTTGTATTTGACGTTAAGTATAGTTTAATACAACGCGGTGACCATGAATATGCAAATCTACAGACACTTGCCTGCAAATACAACGACAAAAGCAATAGGGTTATTCACTATCTATATTGAAACACGCAGCTCCCAAGCGAGATACTGACATTTTCTATTATTTTGTATGATGGTCGCAACAAATCCGCAGAGGTTTTTGCCCCAGCACTCAGTTATCTGTCTGCGATGTCGTTTTTGTTTTTGTATTAAAATAAAATAATAAGTATCTATTATTATACTAAACAATTAAAGATTGAGGTATTCATCATCGTTTCCTCCGAAAGACGTCCACTGTTGCTAATTGCTATCGAGGTATTACAATAATAACGATTGAAGTAACAACGCAATTCTTTTGGAGATTATCTACTACAATGACCAAATACCCAAGTTAACCATATTTCTTTATAATATTAAAAAGTAAACTCACTGCGTTAAAAGTTTATGGTGCAAAACACCACGTAACATTACAGCGGTTCCATCTCTCACTGCAGCGGTTATGGTGAATGACCGTTTCAATCCTTCATAAGCGTGAGGTGCCCAGCTTCTCTCTTTAACTCCTCGAACTTGTAAAAACTCACTCCTGTCTTGAACACCTTCATTGAACGATTCGAAGCGACCTTGCAATGCACCCCATTGAAGCCAGCTGCCACTTTCCCATTGTTCTCTATGTATTAAGGACACATATAAAGGTCATAATAGTTAATATACGTTTCTACTGGAACTAGGTAACTACTGAGTTGTAGGATATGACAACTACGTCAGACTGAATCGCGACCACAATACACCAGATGTAAAGTAACACCCGCCCTTACTGGCTTGGTTAGGCGTATCGCGTTCTGGAATCAGGTGATGTTTATCCAGTATCAAACGGGGTGGTACGGATTTATGACCAACTGGGTCGTGACCACGATGCAAATATTGATAGGCCCGTCTTTATTGGTTTGTCGCTTTTCGGGATCACCCAGTGTATATCTAGCTGCCGGGAGGCCTCCAGGTGACGACCGACAATAAATTGCCGATATTTCATCAGTTGTTTTTGGATTAGACTGTATTTACCATCAGACATAAGCATAGTGCTGTCATTTTAAAGCTTAGCCTTTTAAATTATTAATACAAAACAGTGACCCATAGCCATGTTTCATAACACTATTCTATTAAGATCTCTTACTGGTTAATTCTTTGTCAATAATGGACAACCTCGGGATCACAGCCATAACATCAATAGAAGTATTAGAAAATTAGTAGTAGCAAAGAATAGTATTATATTAGTGAACCATGTAGGATTGAAGTAAAGGATTTACAGATGGTTCGTAACCGACATGAAAAAAATATCTATTAAAGTGCTTTTTAAATTTAAAATATTCTGCTAATTCTATGAGATAAACAAATAACTGTAAATCAGTATCTGAATTATGTTAAATTCGATTCGGTCTACTTATAGTGTAGTCAACAAGTTAAAAACGTATTAATTGTTTTTACTGCAAGTTAAAATACGTACGTGGTGAAGGCATGTTTAAACGAAATGGTTCTATCCATCTATTTAATATGTAAAATATTTGGCACTATGCATGAACCAAATTCTATTTTCTATGATTCTATCCATTTCGAGGACACATCTTCCGCTACAAGAAAGTCTTCATGTCAATTCGTCTGTCACGTTGGTCCGAATAAATAAAATAATACTTTTATATTATCTAAAATCTTTAACTCGTAAAAAATCGTTTTTAATTGTAAAACTTTATTATTAGGTACTAGAAATCGCTATCATACTTACAGGATTTGGGGCCACTTGTCGTCGCGCCATGGTTCTAATGCCAGTGTTTGAGCAGCTAATTCATCGCTCCAGTCTTTTGGTTGTTGTATCACTTTTGTTACTGGTGACCATCTGTAGAATTTAGTTATTTAGGAATAATTCTAATGATATTAATAAACTTTTGATTGATTCTATAATTAATTAACATTATGTGTTAGGTACCAAACCATATAGGGGTTTGGATACCGTTGTTAGAAGAAAAATCGTTTATTATAATCAACTTTAAATTGTTGATTTTTGGACGTTCTGAAAATAGAATTTATATTTTTTTATAATTAATTAATTTTTTCGACCTACTCTCCACCGTTCCGCCGCCAATGCACCGGTATAACTTATAATTATCGTTCTCACTTTCCATACTTGCCTACAACTTATCAGATTACTTAACGTTCATGTTTATTAGTCCTTTTCTTAGGGTCGTAATGTGGAGTTATATAGCTTAAACCTTCCTCAATAAATAGGCTATAAAGTTTTTTCGTAATATGATTAATAGTACCAGACATTAGCGCATTCAAATAAAAACAATCTCTTGAGCTATACAATATTATTAGAGTTATCAGATAAGTCCAGTTTAACCTAAAATCAAATCTGTGTTTTATTTGACATTGATGAAAGTTAGCATGCTTTAGAATCTTTCGAGGCAAAATCTATGCGATCTATTAAAAGCGGGATTGATCAAAGATAAAGAACGAAAGGAGACAAGAAGTGTTAGGTAAATATTAACTGTTCACAGTTAGGATTATTCTTTTTTGAGGTTGGTTATAAATAGGCCGCAGTGACCACTTATCATTAGTTTGTTTGCTATATTATAAGATTAAAAGAAATTAAATAAAATTTCTTACAACAGATTCAGTTTCACATGCTGTGTAACGTTATCTTCTATTCTAGTTAAAAGCCCATTGTACAAAACTCTCAGTCGACCTTCAGGTTCCAAAACCTGGATCTTCAGTCCGTCCGCACGCCAACTGTTGTCATCGTTTACCCAAGCACCTACAACAGTGTCTGGATGACCTGTTATATAATAAAATATATATTTTGAAGTGTTGAAAGGGTTTCTAATGATCAAAAATGTCTTGCTTTCTGTCATGCTTTCTGCCTACCTCAGTAGAGAAATAGGAATAGGGTAATTAGGACGATCAGTAACTAATGCAGACATCGATTTTTTATAAAAAAAGGTATAGCATTAAGTGCCTCCAAGGTACTTTTTAAAGGCTGCCACAGCACTATGTTCTATTAGATAAAAATAAGAGATGTCAACAAGAACCATACTAAAAGAAGAAAAAAAGATAAATAGCTTCAATAATGACTATTATAGAATTGTTTTGAGAGATCTTGTAGTCACTTGTTAATTACACTGTCCCAAAATGGTGGCCACTGTACGGAATTTTTGTAAAGGGTTATTGTAATATCTTTGTTAATATATTTTTTGATGCCACGTGTAGTTCCTACTGTTACTACAGTACTCCTATTCCAACAGTAATTATAGCCTATAAGATTACCGCAATATGAAACAAGCGATAATCCTTGCAAAAATGTACACTTTACATTTATAAATGCGAAAGCGTTTACAATAAGTAGAATATTAATCTGATATTTAGTTTATACAATTTTGCAACAGAATATATTTTCTTCTTCCACTCTAATCTATCAACAGTCATCTTAATTTTAGACGCATTTTAACATTCTTCACACAATCCACCCGTACCTTCTTCGGACTTCCTCTACTCCTATACCTATGACTTTCATCGTTTCTCATAACATGCCCATACCACGCTAACTAACCCTTAATTATAACTCATAAACTTCTCCGTGACAGGTGCTATTTTCATGCTATCGATTTTAGATCTTAACATTCATCCATCCATGTGAACATTTGCATCTCTGCAATATGTAATATTCATTCATCCGTCTCTTTTGTGACCAATACAAGGGCAATACAACTTTTAATTTATTCTAATCTCAATAATATAATCCGTAAAATGTTAATAAATTGTATCGTAAAGTGTTAATTACACTTACGTGGCAATTTATAAGAAGTTCCATCTTGCAATTTTATATGCACCGTTACTTCTGCTAATGGTTGTCTGCCACACAATTTTCTTATTCCTAGTAAAACTGTAGAACCGTTGGGTGCAGTAGCCCGAATAGATATATAATCCCAACCTTCTCGTTGTCCAGAGCGTGGCATATCTTCCAAATTATTTGAAGGGAGTTTAGATTTCCATCGTTTCACAACATATCTCGCCTTGAGCAGTTTTAAAGGGTAAATCCATTCTGTAAAAACAAAGTAAATAGTTATTTCAACTTTATTTATGTCTACTACTAGTCATTTTTTAGATGCTAGGCGACAGATTTTTAACGAGGGTAGTAGCTAGCTACTGCTGGCTTGCCAGACGGGCATTAATTAGAAAATGCCCTATCATCAGGCTCATCTATCTCAGGCTGATTGCAGGGATTCGAACTAGATTCGATCGATGCGATGTCTGTACACGCTATCACAGATGCGATTCGATGAAACAGAGCCATTATTGCTCTAAAAGTAATAGGAGATACAAACTTAGGGCGGTACAAATCACGATAATTATTACTATAATTAGTTAATATGCACGATATCACGTGATAAGTGATGATACATGTATAGATTTATGTATGCTAAGCTTACAGGCATTTCCTACCTTTACAATGGGGTTGATGACTAAATTATGAAACCTTATTTATATCTACTATCAGTATATGCTATAACAATTTAGGATAATAGGAAACACGACAATTATTAATATAATTAGGTTCGATGTACGATATCATGATGTAAGTTCATTGTATGATATGATTTAAAGTGGGAAACCTCAAGTATGATACTAAAGTTTAAGCTTTTTAACCAACTTCAACAAAGAAGGTTATCTATTCGACACGTATAATTAATTAATAATATTGTTAATATTATTATTAATAATAATATTATTGGAAGTGCAATATGTTCACATAATACGATAATCTGTTAGGACTTTCAAACAAATATATAAGTTTTTTTAGGTGTATATATGTATATTTGTCCACGCATTTCTCTGAAACTATTAATCGGATTGTGACCAATTTTTTTTTTAATGAATTACATTTATTTGAAACTTTATTTTTGATAGGTACTTTTCATAAGTGCTAGCACCGACCTCAAAAGAAATTGTAGGTTACTAATTTGTTTCGTACGTACTTTTGATTTTATTTTGTTGGTTAATTACGTGCATATATAAAAATATTATTTAATAATTTTGAGTTAGGTTATTTTTGAAGCCAATTAAAAAAATGTTTTTTTTTACAATTAGTTTGATATATAAATTATAGTACTATTCACAAGGTAGTAAGGAGTTTTCACAAATTGCTCAGCCTTCCTAGTCATAACTATATTAAAATACAAAACAAAGTCCCCCGTCGCGTCTTCTGTCTGTTTGAGCGCAAAAAACTTAAAACTATTGAACGGATTTTTATACGGTTTTCATTAATGGACAGTGATTTAACGCAAATTGGCTGAAATATGACGACGTTTGTTGAAGATATCGGAAAAAATCATCCTGACTGGGAGCTTTAGTGGCGTGCGCCGTTTACACGAATAGAGTTATAATAATATGTATTATTATGCTACCCGTGCCAAGCCAGGGTGGGTTGCTAGTTTATTATAATTTTCAACTTCAAACCTCTAGTTGAAATATGTGGAAGTGGGAGCGAGAGTTATTCCAACGAAATCTCACTATAACTTGCTAAAAGACCTCGGCCTGTTGAAAACTGCAGTAAGTTCTATTTTAGAACGGGTATCTAAAGCATCATTAACAAGCTCTCTTATTAAATCTGGCTTGGCAGGGTGGATATGGCGAGCAGTCAAGGTAAGCGCTGAAGTGCATCATAAGGGGGCCCCTTAAACCTACATCTGGGTCACAAGTCCCGGGGGTTGCTCGTGTTCCCTCCGTCTGCCACACGATGGACCCGGCACCCGTACGGTTAATACATGGAATCATTTATGTTTGTCTCGTTTCGTACGATTAGTGATTTTCCTAGCTAACCAAGAATTATTAGAGAAGTTAATAAAAATTAATACATCAAATCAACGTATATTATCTTTTTAAAATTACAATAATAACATTATATACTATTCTGTTGAATGTAATGTATTATTGTTGTTGTTGTTAATCTGAAGCAATCCTCACCCAATTTGGTTTCAAAGTTCAAGTCTCGACTTTATCAAAAATGTTAGCACGAGCCATCTGACCGATAATATTAATCTTAGATAAGGTTTTATAATAATAATTACGATAGCCTTTAATGAAGACCTTAATAAGGTCTTATCTATAGCTATTGTTTATTAATTTAATATTTCATTTACTAAATCAGTACCTTCAATAAAAAAAATTT
This sequence comes from Saturnia japonica, assembly GCA_033032175.1. Classification (NCBI taxonomy): domain Eukaryota; kingdom Metazoa; phylum Arthropoda; class Insecta; order Lepidoptera; family Saturniidae; genus Saturnia; species Saturnia japonica. Next base: position 15,171,083 of record CM065311.1, on the reverse strand, counting down.
GGGAAAAATAAGAAATTTCTGTTAAATTACAAATTCATTAAACGATGAGACTGTATTACTGCAGTTGTATTTTTGTTTATTTTTTACACGGTAATTATATGTAATTACACAATTGATGGGCAATAACAATTTACATTATTACTTCTAGAAATTTTAAAAAAAGAAAGTAAAAAAAATCATCTATTCTTAACCGATTCTGATCAATTTTTTTTGACGGGAAGCATACATCATACCATAATAATTGAGATGCTATAAGAATCGTTAATAATACATTAGAAATCGTAAGTAGAATTGAATAATAATTTTCAACCGATTTTGATGAAAATTGTACACGAGAAATGCATGCCACTCCTCAATTAATACGGCATATGAAGTGTCAACAATATGGGTAAAATAAAATTACGGTATTTAAATAACTACTGCGTAGTAAAAATTCGTGCCGAAACGCGGGCACACCGCTAGTCTATTTATACAAGAATTACTGTTTGAGTGATTGACATTTCAACACATAGCCCAAACTACCGGAGCTACATACATACCATCACGCCTGTATCCCCGAAGGGTTAGCCAGAGGTGTACTAGTGTACACCCACAGCTCGCCAGGTATGTTTTTGGGTCCCATGTAATAGGGGGCGAGCCTATTGCCATTAATCAGGCACAAAGCCGAACTCTGAGCTGCTACTGAGAATTTCATAGAAAAATCCAATAACACTTTGCTCGACCTTGGAACCGAACACAGAACCTCGAGCATAGCAGTCGCTCTTAGAATCACTAGGCTAATGAGGCAATTACCAGCAGGAGCTAGGACCGTGAAAATTTGTATGCGAGTTCCTTTTACACTGTAGGTGAGCACTAAGGAAGATTTTCTGGCTATTCAACTTTTAAAGTGGTGAATAAGGGGATGAAAGTTGAAAATCCGTTATTTTTGAAGATTTATCTATAAAGTTTGGTATTTAATAATTCAGTTAAAAAGTAAAAAGATGCGTTACATAGTTTTTTTTTTTAAACCAATACCTAAGGGTGTAAAATATAAGGTAAAAGTTTGTATCAAAATATATAATGGGACGTAATTCAACTCAAAATTTAAATTACGATTTACATCATTTATCAATTTTCCAATTCTCTAAAAGAATTAGAATCTGTGTCTTAATACGCTGATGGGGTAACTAATAAAAAAATCAAAACTTTAACAAAATCAATGGAAAATCAATTCAAAATTCAATAGATAATGGGATCTTGTGATGACTTTATAAACATGTAAATACCAATCAGGCGCAGTTTTAAAATTTGCTTGCTGATCCGGTAGGTAACTTTTTTAAACTTACTTAACTAGCACTTTGTGGTGAGTGCAATAAGATGCTCTCAGTCAAAATGATAACAGGAGCAAGGGTGCTAAAGTGACCGAACCTTGGTTTCGGCTTTTGCCGTGCATACAATTTCTATATGTAACTATTATTAATTCGAGATAACCAAATATACAGATATTTAGACACAGAAAAGTAGTAGTATTAGTTATTAGTTTATTTCAAAACAGAAAAGAAATTATAGGTAACTTTATTGAACCTATGTTCCTACTGGGCCCACCCCGTTTGCGCTGTGCAGGTGAGACCATGTGTGAAGTGCAGTGTGATGTAACAGGTATTCATCAGTTCCACAGAGTTAATGTATTGCGCAAACAGCGGGCTCGAGGACTCCTTTCCGGAGGATCGGTCCTATTTTGAACGTACTGTCTCAAAATTTCTTAATACAAACTCGAATTTTTTTATATCGTCTTTCAATAGACATTATGACCAATGACGATATAACAACGTAAGGGGTATAAGACGTTAAAATAATTGCAGACAGTATGATTGTAAAACTCAATTTTTATGAAATGATCAATTTAAACTAACGTCTTACCTGGATTGCTATAGATTCTCTTAGGGAAGTAACGCTTTTTACAAAAGATTAAATACACGACCAATGCTGTTATAATCAAACCAGACTGTAGGAAGATATCAAAGAAATCCATACTCGTAACCATTAACACTACAATGAATAGTTTCAATAATAATAATAATAATATGGAAAAGTAATTATTTTCTTTTATCGTCTTTCGCGTGGAACACAAATTGAAAAGTATATTTGATTTGAATTAACAATTGTATTACAATTCAATAAATACAATTAAACGATTATAAACATTGTTGTATAGATATCTCTATGACACGTCCTTTTTAAATGAGCGTTGTAATCATAATGTGAACCGTCTGAATGTATCCGTCGTCTACATCTGGCTGATAGCATTTTACTATCAGAAATGGTGCGCATTTAAGGAGAATCTTTACAGCCTGAACCTCACAGAAACTAAATGCAATAATATTTTTTTAGGGTAAGAAGAATTATACAATCATTGAGTCCAACAGCTAATGTTTATTATTCTTTGCAACCTATGTATAAAACCTACCTCAAATGAACCACATTTTTAAGACTAGTCTTAATAGGTAATACTCCTAAAGATCGAGTTGGAAAACCTTACGTGTCGGTGTTTGTTGCCCACTACACACTTCCGACCGGAATACAGGAGTGTTGGCATTGCTGCTTTGTGACAGAAATAGGTGTAGCAGTGGTGCTCCCGCAGTCGAACTTGTCACTCTTGATATGAGATAACAAATTTTTTTTAAATCTAGCCATTTGCAATTACTTCCAGCTAGGAGTGAAATATGGTATCCAAATGCAGGACATAATATCCTTCTATTCTACAAACTGCCCTCTTTCATCTAACGAGCGATCCCCATTATCAGATTTCGGGCTTGGTACAATAACCTTTTACCTTATACTTTAGGTAACAAAACAAAATGGATCAGATTTGCCTTACCCAAACTAATATTAAGATAGAAGAGAACTTAGTAGGCTTGGTTGATAACACTATATTCATAGCCATCACAATAGATGCAAAATTACAATGGGGTTCCCATATGAAAACCTTGGCAGGAAAATTAAGCTCCGCTGCAAACGCAGTACTTAAGATTCGCCAGATAACAGATATTGCTACTGCTAGGCTGATCTACTTCTCTTACTTCCACAGTTATTAATGTCCTGCGGTATTTTACTGTGGGGTTCAGCAGCTGAGGTAGATATTATATTTGTATTATAAAAATGGCCAATTCAAGCAATTTATGATATGGGACCGCGCGGATCATTGAGGAAAAAGTTTCAAGAATTTATTATAGTTTCCTAACTTTAGCCTCCAATACATTTTGGAAAATATAAAGTATGTCCGGAAAAATTTAGAACTTGTAAATAACAGAAACACATATAAAATAATTATTCTATCTTTTAGCCTTAGTAAAACAAATAATTGTACTAGGTTATATTATAAACTGCCTAAGCACATTACCGATTTGTCGGATAATAAGTTCAAGAATTATATTAAGAAAGATCCATTGTGGAAACGGTATTATTACTTGGATGACGGAGATGTCTGGATGTGACTCCTTCTCTGTACATCTACTGAAAATGATAATACTGTATACAATTTAATACCGTAAAAAACAATTTAAAAATAACATTTGATAAACCCAGTCCAGTCTCTCGTCGGTTCTACTCGATGGCTGGGATGTTTTCCGAACAGGTGGTGGTGTATTGACATTCATAAGTGTCTTCTTGGGGCCTAAATTGAGTAAAGCATATTTTGATTTTGAACTTTAAATCATATACATGTACAGTGTGTGTTTTCACAATTATAAAGAAATTATGATTTTTTTTATCGAATATATAATCTCTATATCCTCTCTATTAGTAGCTTATAACAAATATTATGTATGTGTTATTTTAGTGAAACTTCTATAATTCAAATTACAAGATGGGACCTCATCTATTTTTATAGTTTATAATCGAGTGTACTCGTACCCAGGTATCTGAGAAGTACCTACTCAGTATCAAAGAGTACCTACATGTAAAATTACAAAAACATTTTCGATCTAATAAATTATATATTTAACCACATCCTCTGATTCCAATCCTTTCCATATAACTGTGCAAAATCGTAAGGGATTCCGCATCGAATGCTTTTACTAAATTTAAGAATGCACCAATACAATTGTTTTTATTGACAATGTTTGTTTCAATAAATTCTGAAAGAGGATTTTGGGCATCAATATTAGGTAAATAATAATAGATTTCGTGGCTGGTGCCATGATTAACGTATAACATAATTATAATTATAAGATAACAAGTACTATCGTGCTTGTATATCTATGATAAGATTAAAATAAATTGAACCCAGGAATCCCCTGTATAGAAACCTAATAAGTATTATTAATCACAGGTTTCTCTATTCTTCTTTGACTCTAGCTTAGTACATCAATTGTCAACAATTTAGGTTAGGTTAGTAATAAATATGGGGATGCAAATTTTAAACACTGGCATTTAACTCCAAACTAAGCAAGGCTTGTATTATGGTAACTAAACAGCTGATATCATAGACGTAGTATTAAATAGATCTATACAAATTTGGGCGAGCCGAAAAACAAAATACATTAGTGTGCGTGTAATAGTGCTGCACCATGTACTGACTCGGCTTTAATATCGATATCGATACAGATATCCGTGTATTCATGTCACAAAAATCAACAAACACGCAATTTTTATAATACTATAAATTTATATAATACTAGCGGTGCCTCGCGGCTCCGCACGCGTTTATTAAGCAATAATTATTTTCATCCCATAATTGTATTTTACTCTTATTATTGACTATTTATTAAGCTTATCGTATGTGGATTAACTTATACTTCCTGTGTACAATATTTCATGAAAAAGAGTTTTGAATGAAAATGAAATACGATTTCTAGACGTTTTGTCAACTATTCTTATAGACTGTCAATTAAAGAATTACTTATACTTCCTATGTACATAATTTTATCAGAAAAGGTTGAGAATTATTTAGACATACTAGTCTGTCAAAAAAGTACCGGGAAAAGATCAATAATACACAAAATGTTAGTTATTTCTTATAAATTTATATTATCGCCTTCAAATTATGCTCCTTCAGAAACGATATTCTTACGCCAACTAATAATCCAATCATCAAAACATTTTTTAAACGCTTTTTGCGGAATTGAGTTTAGTTCTCGTCGCGAATTCTGCTTTATGTCTGCTACAGAATGAAAACGGGTGTCACAAAGGAGTAATTTGAGTTTAGGAAAAGAAGGTGGTTGCTCGATGGTATTTGTTGAGTTTTCAGTCAAAAATTCATTCACAGTGGTGGCCTTGCGTGAAAGCGCGCTATCGTGGTGCAAAATTCAAGAATTTGCTTTCCACAAATCTGGCCTTTTTCGTCGAATTTGCTCTCTTAAATGACGCATAACGATCAAATAATATATTTTTCAACACACTTGCTTATAAAGTGGCTCTAATATCACCGCAATTAGGCACATAATGACACCTGTAATCAAACTGTGACTTTTTCATTGCTATTATTTACAAGTGAGTTATAGAGTTTTTTTTTTTATTTTATTGGTCGAGTTGCTTTGTTCTTAAAAAAGTTTCGATACAAAAAAGATAATGATCAATAGAACAAATAAATTAATGTACCTATTGCTTGCTCATTTCATACAACTTCGTATTTAAATAGATAATTTCAACTTGTACGTGTTTAATAAATAAAACTTTCACTCAAATATAACTTTTGTTTTCTCTGTAATAAAGAAAACTTTAAATTTCCCATTTTATACGTGGCTAAAACGCTATTTGCGGAAAGCCAAAAAAAAAGAAACCTAATTCCTTTAGTCTATGGCCGATCGCCATTGTTAGATGCGCGCGCAAACTGATTAATTTTTCCCGCCATAGCTAAAAAAAATTCACAACTCGTTGTCACTGTTGAAATTTTAGTTATTTATTAATTAAAATGTCTACAAGTACTAGTTATGAAGAAAATGATTTATGTTGTACACCGCCCGATATAAGATGTGAAGCCCTTAACGTTATGCAAAGTTTACTACCTGAAAACTCCAAGGAAAAATGATTTGTTATTATTATTTTCTTCACAAGTGTGTTGAAAAACGTCGTATGATACACGTGTGTATTGGTGATTACCGTCCTCGGCTCTCTTAAGATCCTCACCTAACGGCTCGGGTCTCAATGGCGCCTCAGCGGTAATCACCAACATTACACACTTGTACCATAATGTACTATTATTTACCGTTTGACAATTCTGTTCCGTTCTGTAACATTTTCAGTGTCTCCGATACGAAATTCCATTGACGATGTAAAATTTAGAACAAACTCTCTGTTCGATATTTTGTCCAGTATGAAATTCGCAATACACACTAAATATGATCTAACTAAAAATAGTTCTGTATTTAATCTAAATGACAGAAGCAACACAAACTGAACAAAAAAAATAATAATTTGGTACCATAAGCAAATAAGCTATTACCGATACTTTTTTGACAGAATGTATATTTTTAAGATCAATAAAAGTATTATTAACAATTATTATTGCCCATTATATCGAGTTCCTTACAGTTCTTCTCAATATTTGGGATGTTTTCCGAACCGGCAGTAGTGTTTTGACGTTCATAAGTGCCTTCTTGGGGCCTATATTGAATAAAGAATTTTTTGATTTTGAATGATTTATACACCCGCGTACAAATTTTTTAAATATCCATAAGTATTATTAAATTATTGTATTCTATTAATTGAGGAATGAAAAAAAGTTACATGCACAAAAAGAACTATAGATTTGGAAAAACTCGAAAAAACGGTTCAAGGATACTAATTTAAATTAAAAAAAAATCATTCACAACTCTAGTACCTACTTTCATAACATTAATTAAATCTTAAAGTGTTTATTATATTGGTTTATTTTCTAGTATTCATATTTCAGACCTACATTATAAAATCTCTTTATTTTATTATATATATAGTACATGATTTTTTTTTACAAACTACTCGATAGATGTCTTATATAAAGGATACGCATTTATACCCAGAAAATCATGTACCTTTTCGTAAAAATTGTAAAAAAATTACCTGACTGTATGTCCAGATTTCACTCAAAACTACTAGACATATTCTTATGCAATTTTGTACACGGGAAGCTTATATCATTGGTTAATTGATAGGTTATATGAATTTTCAATAATAATTTTAGAAATCATGAAATATGAGTAAAAATAATAATTAAGATATGGAGAAATTATGAAATAATAAACGCGTGAGGAGCTGCGGGTATTGCTAGTATTAACGAAATCTATGCTTTTATGCGATACTCACATCGATGAAAGTGTAACAATGCATGAATGTAGGACACATTTAACTAAATTTTCAATCACGAAATTTGTTCTACTAGTTACCATCAGAACTGTGCAATATTTCTTCTACATTACAAACTATTGTACCATTTTTTAACTTTACAGAGCGAAATGTAAATAGATACCGAAGTTCGGCAATAAGTGTGGCCCAGTGACAGTGTAATCCAATAATCACCAACCCACCACCCAATACCGTGGGATCTTTCGTGGGACAATTCATCGTCAACCGTCGCTGTCATGCCGGCCTGCTTAAATGTCTCTTCAGGTTATGCTTGAAGGACTCCATGTTGTAAGAAGGAGGGATCGCACTAGGACGAATACAATTCCACAGCTTCAAGATTTAAATGCGACGAGAACAGCGCATATGGACGCTTTTTAGGTTTTTCTCCTGTTTGGCATAAGATATCCAAGTCTCAGCTCCGTAAAAGTGTATGCGTAGCACCTACAGACATAGTAAAATAGACAAATATTTATTTTTCCATACACTTGGACTAATTCTAAGTGCTTAACGAACATCGATTTTATGCTTTATCAAAGCGAATATTGATCTCAGCGTCAAGGGACAGATTGTTAGATACGGTAGACCTAAGATAGTAGAGAACCTATCAACAACTTCCAGTGGCGAATTATTTAATACAATGTTTTTGTTCTCATGTATTTAATTTAAGTGTGGTCTTCTCCAAGTTATTTGGTCATACTTAATATTTTGTCTTGTTCCTGTTATTAGTTATTACTATTCTATTATTGATATTCTAATTTGATTTTGCTTTGTGTTGCTTAATATATTTTAATGTACGAGGCTATGGGAAAAGCTGTGTACTGCTATTAGTAACATACGCATCGAGTATACTACTGATCTAGGATAATAATAATATCTGGGCGACCGAGTGTGCTTATAAACAAAAAAGAAAAACACCTATCTAGGTAAACTTGGAATGTAAAACATTATCTAAATTCAAAGTTTCATCGAAATCGTTGGAGCCGTTTCCGAGAATCCAATTATATATATAATATATTACTCACTTAATATATTAAGACAGTAATTATTGTTTTATGTGTAATGTTGTTGGAGTAACTAATAAAAAAGTACAATTGTTGGACTGGGGTTGACACCTTGCACCATTATAACAGGCTTTTTTCGTTAAGCACATGACAAATAGGTTGCAAGCTGCAAAGAATTTATAGATTTACCTGGAGCTCCTCTAAAAACGTTGCGATAAAGGCTGCGTCATCAGCATATAACTAGCTGTCGACAAATATATCTGTATGATGTGTACTGGATTTCAGAAGAGAGATATTGTAAAGCTTGCCTTCCTGCCTGGTGTGAAAATGTATTCCTAGAATGGAATCTCTGAAAGCGACCTTTAGAAGTATGCAGAAAAATACACGAAACAAGGTAGGAGCCAAGAGGTTCCCTGCCGTACTCCACTGTGCATTTCAAAAGATCAGAAATGTGTCTATCAATATCATCATTATCAAAATATAGTATAAAGTAAAGTCGCTTCCCGCTGTCTGTCTTTCTATTATAGACTTAGATCTTTTACACTACGCAACGGATTTTAATGTGGTTTTCACTATACTTTTGTAAAATTCTTACGGAAGGTTTGTATTTACAATACATTCCAATTAAGTTTTTGTATAGTAGAGAAACTTCAATTATTTGTAATCAAGTCGTTAAAAGAATGATTTAAGGCGCTTGCATGGCTTACGCTGGCTAAACCTTATGAGATACATCAAAATGTAGGTTCGTTCCTTGTTAGGTCCGTTCCTTGGTGTGAAACCCTTGAGTCTGGTAGCCGCCCGCGCGGTACAGGTGACACTACACTTGCAATCACTTAGCTACCCACATACATCATTACACACAATATGTTCATACATACGTGCACACCATATGGGTACATAGGTTCAGTAAGGAACCTTTTTTTATTCTTTTTTCACGCCAGTTAGTGTAGACCATACTTCAGATCACTAAATATATATGCACATGTTCCTTCCTTCTTCCCAGGAGGCTGGGACATGTATATGTTAGTTTAGCTCGAATTTTAAAGATAGGGAATTAGTCAGATCGTGACTTCTTCGCAATCGCGGCAACAGCCCAAGCTGAGGTCCGGCGAATTTTGCACCCTTGCGCGCTTGTTGCCTACGCTTTCGCGGCTGTGTGCCTTAAGCGCACGCCCCCAAACCCGGTAAAGCTATAAAAGCCATTAGCTGCTCTGTTTTCGGATAGGGCCCCTCAGGCTAACAGTAACGTCAGATCGAAAAAAAAACATCTAAATAATGTACCAAAGAATTGTAGTTCTTCAAAAACCTAGAGTAAAGTCCGCGATAGTATATGTCTATCTCCTAAAATTTACTCACAATAACCATTTTAATCTTCAACATAATAATTGAAAATGTATTACTTTATTTGCGAAGCTATTTCCTCCAATTGAATATTAATCTTTAAATTGGGTATTTATTGTAGATTAAAATTGTTATTAACAGTTTTACATTTAAATGAATAGCGTTGAAAATACCACGAATTCAAAATTATGTGCAATCAAAGAAATCCCTTTCAGCAAAACGGTCGTGGTCGGTTGGCCGGCACTCCACACCTATGATGAATTATGCGTCGCTAGCTAAGCGCACTATTTGTAAGTATGAATTTACATAACATACCATAACACCTGTATCCCCGAAGTGTTAGGCAGAGGCACTTTACACCCACAGTTTGCCGGGTATGTTTTAGATCCCATGTAATGGAAGCGAGCCTATTTCTATTAATCGGGCACAAAGCCAAACTCCGAGCTGCTACTGAGAATTTCATAGAAAACCTCAATAACACTTTGCTCGACCTGGCAATCGAACCTAGGACCTCGAGCATAGCTCGCGTTTATGACCTCTATGCTAATAAGGCAGTAATGAAAATACCTACACCATTTTATAAATAATTATACCCATGCGAAGAGGGGCGGTTCGCTAGTTATTAATAAAAGTGTCTTTTATATCCAGGTAAAATAGTTTTATCAAATTTAAAAGCTTCGGTGAGCATTCACAGTGAAATAGTGTATATTTAAGCAGACCGAGATGCGTTTATTTCACAGCTCTATGACCGGCTAAGTGCACCATAATACTTAAATGAGTTGATAAGTGAACCAAACACGTAAATTGTTATCTCTCTATGCAACATAATATTTATTATCTTTTATCAATCTATGCCAAACTATTTTTAATGAATATTAATTATTTACCTTAGAATTGATAACTTTAAATACCTATACGTCATTATGAATAAATGTTTTTGTTTTTGCCTATAATCTCTAAGATAATATAACAATGCATTATAAAACTTCGTGTACTTTTTTGTTATCTTATCGGCTTGCAGCTTAGCGATAGTAATATGGTTGTAGTCAGTAAGTGATTTGTAGAAGGATGTAACCACAATACAAGACGGTTTGGAATAATTAACTATGCATACAACTGCACACACGACGGCTATTTAATTCCAAACTAAGCCAACTAAAAGTTCGTATTATAGATTACAGACCATATAGTAACTAAAACTATACCATTACATATAACTAGCGGTGAGCCCGCGGTTCCGCACGCATTTGTTACCCAGTAATTATTTTCATCCCATAATTTTTCTCTTAATCATATTATTTTGGAAATTCATGTTAACGCCTATCGATTGAGGATTGATATGTACTTTCCGTGTAAAATTTTCATCAAAATTGCTTGAGAATTACCAAATTTGTTTTTTTTTTAACATATTTCTGAAATGAATGTTGACGATTCTGATAGCCTATCAATTATTATGAAAACACGTATACATTTCGTCGACGAAATTTTGTCAAAAACGGTTGAGAATTAATACAAATTAAATTGTGTGTTAACTTTTCCCACTTTTAAAATAAGTTTGACAATCCTTATAGCCTATCAATTATGGAATGACTTTTACTTCCCGTGTACAAAATATCAACAAAATCGGTTACGAATATTTGAAATAATTTTTATAATTTTTTTACTAAAAGTATTATTTAAAATTCTTATAGCCTAACAAGTAACCAATAATATAAGCTTCCCGTGTACAAAATTTCATAAGAATCAATCTAACCACTTTTGAGTTAAATCCAGACATACAAACAGAGACAAGAACAAATATCCAAAATCACAACTGAAAATCGGTTTGTTGTCTCTGAATGACTCGCTCACTCCACCCCGTACCACTAACGGATTGCTAAATGTTATAAGTATGGAGAGAAACATTAACAGGTATCGTTTTATATCGACGCAAACATAATACATATGTTATTGACTGTGTTTCCGCCTGCCATAGAAAAGCACTTTAAACACATCAAGTCGCTTCAGCTGCACAGAAACATTGCTTCGCTGAGCGTCTTATACCGTCGAGTTTGTATCATGATGATCGTCACTGTTTTTAATCTCTTTTATCACAAGATAACCGCATGCTCTGGGCTTCGGAGCCACAGTTTTACCATCTTCTGTACTGTTTTCCTTCTTCTTACGACATTGGATTCTATAAGCGTAACGTGAATAAATATTTATGAAGGCTAGCATTACAGCGATAACCGCCAATGGATTGTGAATCCGTCGATGGTCGCCGATATTATTAAATTGTACTTACCATCAGGTAAATTTATCGATTATGGAATATACTACATTATTGTGCCTATAGCATAAATGTAATCAATATTGTTAGAGTTTTGTATATTTAATCAGCTAATTGCCGTGAACCTTTTAAAGTCTTGCCTCGGTACGAAAAACAATAATATAATTAAAGCTTTTATAAAAAATAATTATCAGTTATTAGTCTTATTTATATCTAGTTTGAGTAGGAAATGTGTCTAGGAAATTTATAGAAAAAAACTTAAAATGTTATTTCATTTATAAGAAAATTTGACGTACTCGTAGCTTAGGATGTGTTCTATTATTTATTTGAAAATGCAATAAAATTAATTTTACTGTCAAAACTTTAAAATCTGTGTATTTTCACTATTTCCCCGTCAGCCCCCGCTGATGTATTATTAATAGTTGTGGGGTAACACCCCACATTCCACTTGTAAAGACTGTGCAGCTCATACCATGATGGCATACTTATTGCTAAATAGTTATTCAAGTACGTACACGTTGTTTCTTTTAAATGTGCCATTTTTAATAATTATTTTAATAGTTCCAAGCAACGTTATGTACGTACATACCACAATATTTTATTTTCGAACTCTATACTATTTTGGTTTATTCATTCTAGGACCTAAAAATGGTTTGACTCAATTAACTGTGCGTTAATGTTCAATTAGATCATGAAATATTACATGAAGTATCCGTAAAGTTATAAAAATGTAGTTAGCCTAAATTGTTGACAATTTTTGGCCACAGCTAAAGTGAAGGACGAATAGAGCAACCTGTAATGAATAATACATTATAGATTTCTGTACAGGGGATTCCTGAGTTCAATTTCTTTTAATTCTTGTTATCTTATAATTATGATTATGTTTATCATCATCAGTTATGTACCATACACTAAATCTGTTATTCACCTAGTATTGATAAGTACCTACTTGCCACAAACATTGCCAATAAGTGCACACGGCTTGGTAGCTTTTTAGATTTGGCAAAAGCGTTCGATTCGGTTTCCGTTACCATGTTGCTCAGTTATATGGAATAGATTAAAATTAGAGGATTTAAGCAATCTAATTAGATAAAGACTATTTATAAAATAAAATTCATAGAGTTACATAAGTATTTTTATTACATGGTAAAATGTTTAAATAATATTACACGTACTTAGACTGTGTCCAAACGAGTATGCTTTGATATTAAGTACTTACGACACAGTACCTAATTCTTGTGCTACATAAATATTACTTAGAAAAGCATTGAGAACAATTATAATGGTCAAAATTTAAAAGAATTGTAAAAAAAAAATTGAGTTTAATAAATTTAATCGAACTACTCTCTACATTTTGGTCTGGTTGGACCAAAGGTCAAAAACAGGGCTGCGCAATCTTGTATTTTAATAGTCTACAAATTAAACCTTTTTAAATCCATTGTAAGTTTACCGATTTGTCAGACCATTGTGGTTTTTTTTTAACTTGCGCGTTGATAAAAAAGCCTTATTCCCGATACCTATTCATTTCAGCAGTCCCTATTTCTACCAGGACGACTTGGACGTAGTATACTAAATACACTATTGGGATGTAAGTAAAGATACGAATAATGGAAAACCTGTGACGATAACCCGCTTAGACGCAACACCTTTCCAGACCATCCATCGTAAGTATAAGATTACAAATTATTTTGATTTTTCATATCAGGAGTTCCTCTGAGGAATAGAATCCATAATGAGAGTATGCACCCGAGAAACAAAATAACCAATATATTTCAAAGAGCAAGCAACCTAAAGTGACAGTGTGCCAGTCACATCCGTCAATGAAGGCTGAAAATCATATTTCCAAACAGAAAACAGTAAAATAGACCAAAGAAGTGATAATTAATAAGAGGAGAGCTATATTAAGGCTATATAAATATTAGTATTATATTCACTTACATACTTATTTTTATAGTAGCACAGTAAAGTGACGACACTATGCCTGACGGTAAGCACACTATAATCCAAAAAAGTAAAGGAGAACACCGCGAGATCCTCTCGGCAGATAGATATACATTGACTGATCTGTATCACAGATTCTGTAAGTTCGTCAAACAAAAAAGAGCTACTATGAAGGATTTATCACTGCATGATGTTTGCGACCCAGTCGAGTAAAGATCCCTATCATTTCGGTTGATTACTGAATATATACTAGCTGTTACCAGAATACGACACGCATAAGCGTTCCACTAAGACGGGTGTAAGTAGCACCTGGTGTACGGTGGTCGCGATTCAGACACATCTACCATGTCCTTTCCTGGCATTTCCTACTTATTTTCGATAAAAGATCAACATTTCTTTGTAGTTGTGAAACCACACACGGAAAGGCGTTTTGGATGCGTACGAGTCAAATTTCAAAAGGTGACGCAATAAGCGTGAAATTTGAAAAAGGAAACCATTAGGTAGATGAAAATTTCGCAAACAAATAATAAGTCACCGCAGCTAACTTGATCGAGACGAGCATTGTTCGTGCTTAAGCTAATGTCAAACAGAGAGCTAACCATAATCGAACCGAACCGTGGCGAGGTGTTTTTGATTTGTAATTTATAATCGGGTTACCAGGTTGAAATGCAAAAGCGAAGCGTTTTGGTGTATCGTGCGCGCCTTGCCATACTTTCGGATCGCTTTCGGTTCGCTCTGTTTGACAAGGCCTTAAAGGAACAATTCAGACGAAGTGTCGGAACCTCCTTTTTAATTATATTCACCCGACTGCACAACTTTCTTTTATTTTATGTCTTGTGATATTGTTTATTATGATTTACTGCGATATTAATAACTCAAAACGTATTATTTTACTGTTTATACCACTTTTATTTTCAATAATATTACACTATACAATTATTTTCATAACGAGGAGTGCGACAGTTCAGTTGGATTTTTCGTCTAAATGTACTCTTTCGAGTACTCCGGTGGTGCCGGATAGACGCACTAAATCTCCGGTATTAAATAAATAGGTGGCATTAGTAGCTCCGACTATACACGGCAAACCGTATTCACGGGCTATTACTGCACCTGTAACAAATACATCACATATATTTCTTAAAATCTTCTTTTTTCTATCGTTATAAATGTAGCGTTTTGGCCACAATCTCACCTGATCTTAAGTGGCGATGAGGCTGAAGATGATATCACGCTAAACCTATAGTGGAAGAGTGGCTCTCAAGTTCAGTTGCCAGAACACACCTATTGGTATTTAGGGACAGATTTTCAACTTGAAGGTACTAGCCAGCCAGGCGTGCATTAGGGCTGTTCAGAACTACCACCCCGCTATCACTTTTACCACGTTCCTTACTTAGGTGTCTTTAATATCAAAATGTTATTTGATCTTTCTTATACCAGTCAAGTCCGGTGAAGCTGTAAAAGCCGCAGCGGCTTTAGGGCCCCTAAGGCTAACAGTGTAGTCAGTTCTAAAAAAAACATTATACAACAATATGTAAGTTAAATTTACTTACAAATGAGTTATTTTATATACCAAGTAACATCTTACAGAATCTCGGCATAACGGAGTCAAAATCAACCGACAAGCTTGTTACAAATGAGGTTGAATATGGATTTTTCGGTTTCATTGGTAGTCAATGGGATGGAAATGTTTAGGCAATTAAGTTGCATCGCTAATAATTACCATGTGAAATGAGTCCTCCGAGTTCAGTGACAATTCCCGTTAGCAAAGGGAAGTATGGCGACCACCCGATGTCCGTAGCGTGTGTAATCAGCACATCACCTTGTTGAAGTTGGTCGATCTACAAGAACATTGTACCATAATTGTTCGTAAAAAAACATTAAATATAATTTATGTAAAATTTATATATTATTACTGGCAACAATTTGCTTCTAGATTTATATTTTTACATGTGGCAACTCTCTCTCTCTCTCTCTCTCTCTCTCTCTGACTCCAACTAGCCTAATATGTTGTAACTTGTGCTCTTCATAATTAAATTATAAAGTGCTAAACTCAAAGTATTTTTATTCAATAATTACCATTGAACATTTTGTATATTAAAAAATCTGGTTAGTGGCATCACTCGCCACTCCTTAAATAACAAAAATAAAAAAACCCACCGTAAAATACAAACTTGTATTTTAAAATACTTGATGTTACTATAGTAAGAATATGCAGCATTGAGTTCACAAAAACAAAATTTAAATTTTTATAACTTTGTATTAGTTTTGTAAAATTATGAACATAAAATTATGTAGGTACATGTAAAGTTTTAATTATTAATTTAATTATCATTACAATAACTTGTTAAATATATACAAATTGGTAAAAACTGTGTGCTTTTTGATCGAACATGATTATTTATTCAGTCTTCACATTATAAGAGGATTGAGGTACTGCTTGCAAGTTGAATGAATAGCAAGAATAAACACGTGAATACTGAGATCGATCAAGTAGGGAATATCCAGAATAAAGAAAGCGTTGAAAGGAGTGGAAAATGTCACCAACCTTTTCTAGCAATCGTATTATGGTTCTAACTTATAAGACTTAACTGACCAAAGTTTCCTTTATAACGTATATTCTTTTTTCTTCTTTCCATATTACATAGTAATTTTACATTGCTACTATAGTTATTATATATTAAAACTAGCTGTGTCCCGCGGTTTCTCACGTGTTAAATTTATTCCACCAACTCTCCACCGCGAGCCGCTGCTAAAACATCCGTGTACGGAGCCTATCGTTGTTTTCACTCCGCGTACTTGCCTGTAGCTTGCCCGATTACTTCTCCGCTTCTTAGAGTCATAGCGAGAAGTTCCTCAATAAATCCTACTAATATTATAAATATGACAGTACTTGGTAGATAATAGTAGAAGATAAAGTGTTTTGTGTGTTTAGATGTTTGGATGTTTGTTACTCAATCATGTAAAAACGGCTGAACGGCATACAAATAGTTTATAACTCGGATTAACACAAATGATACTTTTTATATTTGCAAAAATATATTTTTATAGTTTTCGTGAGCGAAGCCGCGGATAAAGCTAGTAGACTACAAAATGCAAACATAATTTTTCAAATCTGAGTGGTAGTTCCAGAAATTAGCTCATTTAAACAAAAAAAAATAGTAGTAGTAGTATTACAATATATATTAAAATACAATGTGTTTTTGCACTGTAAGAAACCTTTATCGAGTAATGAGCATCAGTAAGCAAAATAATTTTCAAACCTCAGATAAATCCTTGACAACACATGCTCTAGCAACAACCTCCCCGCTACACACAGAAGTTGCTGTTATTTTCACATCACCAGAACTCAGGGCAGGTCCCCTGACTTCAAGAGGGACAACCCAACCTTTGTTTATTTCAGCAAATTTTAATTTTGCCCATTTTGAATAATACTGCTGGCGTTGAATAGCTCTGAAAATATTTTAACTCATTTTCAGTCATACAAAAAAGAGCTACTATTCATAATATAATTAAATTAGATGACAATTTTAAATATTTATTATATCCGGAAATGTAAAATGCATTAATGGAAATATGTTTATCTAAATGAAGTAGGTACATAAAAACGACAACTTACGAATGATTACATTTATAATATTTCATACGACATAGTAATATCCATACTTGACTTTATTTTTTTTTTTTTTTACTTATTACAATTACGTTTTTATGTTGTGTAAATGTAGTAGGAGCCTACAATAGGTTCGCATATTTGTATTAGATTTAATATAGAAAATATAAAATATGCTCTCTGTTAGCAGTCCCTTTAATTGATTAATATATTAATTTTCAAAGCACAAATTTCAACGACTGGGAATTGACTCACTTTTTTAATAACGCAGGGTCTCTCCTGTTAATGTAGTCGTTAAGCTCTCTCAAACGAAAGTAAAAGACGAGGTCACGGTTAGGCAGGTACCATCGTTTGACCAGCATGTCACCAAGTTGCAAGAAGGTTAACCGAAGCTTATGTATGCCCAGAATTAAGTGAGCCTTTGTTCCTTCACGATGACACACTGTTGTTCGGCACAACGGTAAAATCCACGAGAGAATTTTTCTGAAATTGCAATCACAGATTTATATCCACTCATCATGCTATTTTATTATCAAAGAAATCTTTATATCCACTGTGGAAAAGTGTGTAACGTGGCTAACATGTAAAGTTTTCATATTTTCATCTTGTACATATGCAGTTAGAATGTTTTTGTTAACAAAGAATTATATATTGCACTTTGCCGAGTGATAATACAATAATAATAATATAATAGTACGTCCGGAGAACTCTAGAGAATATTTTCGCTACGGTACGAGCTAAATTTTATTTAAAATACGGTTGTGTCTACACGAAGAAGCAGATTAACAAGCTAAATTATTAAAATGGTAACAAAAATTTTTTTTCCTAATTTTGGTATTTATTTGATTCCTGGACGTCGTATTTAAATGTTATATCGTCTATGTCAGTCCCACAATTAAGACGAATCTATCGACACCTCGTATGCTAAAATTTATCAAGCCGTTTAAGATACAGAGCGTGCCAAAAAAAATTGACATACATTCATACATACATAGATAAGTTCGAAAATCATAACATGCCTTTTTCGCAGTCGGGTAAAATAAAAAACACTTCAATTGATTAGCTTCTGTTTATGAATACCTGATTATTGATAAGCTTTTGTTTATGAATACCTGATTATTGATTGATTAGCTTTGATCTATTATGTGGTAGTTTATATATTATTTCATATACTTATGTTATTTGTTCCTATACCTATGTAAATTTGGCTGCCTTTTATGTGATCTAATTTGGTTATTGTGCAGAAGTGAAATTGAGCATTTTAAGTTATCACAAAAACTCCCTCGAAAATTTTGTAGAGGGTCAATTTATTTCAGTTATGTTTGATGATTACACGAATAAAATTAGAAAAATATTGCTATTCACGTGGCGCTGCAACGTCCGAAACGTTGCCAGAAATGTGGATGAATACAATTACTATTAAATAAAATAGAAGAAGAAGATAATAAAAATCGAAAACAGTATCAATTCATCATCACAAATATATAGTGCTTCTTCCCATGTGAAGGTTTCATATTAACTTTGACACAATGAGAATCTTACCTAGTGCTTGGTTTTTTAGGAGTTTTCAGAGAGGCAATAACTTCAGCAGTTGTTTTAGTTTTTTGGGTTTCCTCCTCAGATGAACGCAGATTCTGTAGAACTTTTATCATATCCTCTGGCACCAATATCCATGGTTTGGTAGATAGATCAAACTATCCAGAACATAACAAGATAATATGCATTAACTATAAATATAATCAATATATTATATACAGGGTATATACATAAAATTATTAATCAATATGTACATTAAAAAAAATTACATTTCGCTGATAAATTAACCTTTATTATAGAAACTTCGTAAGATGGTACTTTACCTATGGTGAAAGTTTATAGTATAAATTTGATTCGTTTTTGTGAACTGCTAAATAAAGGTCAGGTGAATGAGATCTCACGAATAAATGATGTATAAAACTTTTGATCACAATATTATTACTATTTACTATACCATATCCATTTCTTTATTTTCTCTATGACAGCTCCTGTGAAAACTTGAACGAGCGCCTTTTTTACATTATGAATTTTTATAAAAATATGACGTTTACACACGTATAAGGTTATATCAGAGTCGGAGAAACTGATAGGGATGGGCTATATCGATAAACGTAACACGATAATAGACCCGATATTTTTTTACAAAATGTAAGAAACTAAACTACTGCCGGATACTTTTGTACAAATTTATTAACTAATATTATATTTCATTACAAGATGTTACACGTATTAATGATTGATTGATAATGCCATCTTTTTCAAAATTTTCGAAGCTGTTGTAAAATAAGTAGGTATAGGTAGGTACTTGACAATAAAACGATATAATTATAACGACAGGTAATCTTTATTTATTTATTTTAATCAAAATCTGATGAATCGTCACTACTTATTTCATATCGATATTCATTCAGATCGATATCATTACTTATTTGGTCACAACACTACAACTATCAAATTAGAACTGTCATCGAGAAAATAAAAAAATGGAAATAGTATATAATAGTATACACTATAATAATGTACTCGCTTATAATCTGAGACCGCGTACTCAAGTGTGGACTCAGCCAGTTTGTTCAAATATGCATTGTTCTTATTGTCAGTCTATGTTAATGTCTCCTAATACAATCAGATCACTTGTCCTAACAGAATTAAAATTAATTAAATTATACATTTCAGCAATAAATAAATGCATACTCTCTTTAAGTGTTCTATAAACTGCACACAGATAAATATAATGATTATGTTGTGTTACTAATTTTCCTAGTATGCATTCACAATGCCTTGTTTGTAGCTTTAACGGTCAAAATTTATGCTTATTGTTCATATAGATAATTATCCTTTCCTACTTTTACGCTAGATCCTGTGCAGTGTATACGCATCCATTTGATAGCAACAATTGACAATACAATCATATAATAACTTTTTTAAGGCTGAATATTAAAAATAATATAGTACTCACTTCCATAATAGCCCTATGACCATGATGCTCCAAAAACACACAAACATCAAGATAAACATGCGGTATATTTTCCTTAAGCCATAACATTCCATCTTTAGAATTTTGTGCCCGGAATTCCGGGTAAAGTCCTGACGCTTCCAACTGCCGCGCTAGTCTGGCCAAAGCTTGAGGCACTTCAGCAGACAAGGCATCACCGGAACTTAGCAGAGTGCTTATTTCATTACACTGTTCTGGTGTGAAATCTATAAATTAAGTTATTCAAAAATTAGAAATTAACTTTTAAATGCCTTTAAACATAAATGTAATTCGATAAAATTAATACATTGGTAATATTAATTCAGTCAAGACATATTTTCATGGATAGTTTTTCCAATAAAGTTCAAATATGTAGAAGTTTTTCAATTCTTTGGCTTACAACTTTTACTAAGACATGAAGTACCAGATGTAGGTATAATAATCTTACCTGAACTGCCTTCTAACAGTATTGTCATAGCGATGAACTGACTTGAAGTACTTGCAGTTGTCGTTATACTATGGTTCACTACAAAACGCTCTATTAAGCTGTTTGCTTTGGATATGGCTTCTAATAAGGCGTAAGGCTCATTCACTGCGGGAACAATACGCATTTCCTTTGCCGTCTTTGTAGAATTCTTCAGCTTCCATTTGGACAATGTTAATACCTGAAATATTGATCATGACTAAGGAAGATGGATATTTAAGCTCATACAACTATTCAGTAGTAAGGTCAAAAAAAATTTAAATTTCTCAATTTCTAAGTCACTACTGTTGTTACTATTATTCCCTCCATAACAAAAACTGGGCTCCAATGCTACAGCTTTACGGTAGCTTCCATTTCTAATATAGTCAACAAATTAAAAAACCTATTAATTCTCGTTGCTACGACTTAAAATACGCACGACGCCTCGTTGGATTCGTAATGAGATCAAAAATAATGTGCGCAAATTTCAAACCCACACACAAACAATTGCAAAGGTCATAGACAATTAAAGATTTTTAAAAAGCGGGTCTAGTTTTTAACAAATTTCTCGAAATGTATTCTTAAAGAGGAGAAAAAAAATGTAAATTTTCGGGACTTCATCTCAATTATTAATAGGTACTAATTATTTTGTGTTTATAATAGAACTTCACGCGATGAGCGCTAAGCCATAACGCAGCCTTGAAACCGCTTTGACGACAGATGTTCAACTTGAGGGTGGTACCTAGCCATGCGGGCATTAGAAAAAGACCAACCACCATGCTATGCGATGCGGAGTGCGTACACGCTACCACCTTAAATGTTATTAAATATTAATAGAAAATTAAAAAAAAATATGGTGTCATCTAAACTCTTTTCATTTACAAAATTACTTACATTCAAATCGTTACAACCATTTCCGAGAAACCAGTTACACACACATCATATACAAGAATTGCTCAATTAATAATACCTATTACATTAACTAATCTAAATATCGCAACTGTTTATTGCAATTTCATTAATAACTGGAATAAAATTGTACAATAAAATTTATAATTGTGTCTCAAAAACAAATTCCTAAAACCAAACTTCGTTTAAATATGCTCATTGGGTAACATTATTTTACCTTTATAACAAAACATATCATGGACAGTTTGTCACTCCATTTGGGAGATCGTCGACGATGTGCTGTTTCCAGAATATGCTCATCGGCTACTTTATGACCATTAATAGCCATTTCCACCATACGCATATTAACATCTATCTTTCTTGGAACATTTTTATAAGCAGACTGAAATGAATCCAAAATTGTATACATTAATTAGCTATTAAAATTGGATAGACCGATAGACGAAGTAATCTGAGGAATTTTATAGATTAGATAAGTTTTTACCCATCAAGTTTAAATTAAGACAAAAGCTACAAAAGTAAGGACTTACCTTTTTTATTCTTTATAGGTTTAACGTTTTGCCACAATCGCACTGGTTAAGTGACGATGCGGCCTAAGATTATAACATGCCAAAACTAGTTGGAGACTGGCTCTTATGTGCAGTTGAAGGAACACACCTATAGGTAGGACAGATTTTCAACTTGACGGTGGTAGCTTGCCAGGCGGGTATTAGAAAATGCTCTACCACCAAGCTATGGTTTCATCACGATTTTTTCATTTACCCAAAGCTCAGGCTCGAATCCTCGTCGAGTGACGCGGTCTCCCTACACCCTAATCCATCTCTGCTTCGAAACCTACGCAAAAATCGTTATTGCAAAAACCTATGTTTTACATAAAATTTTAGGTGTGATTGTGACTTGGTAAATATTAATCGTTTTTATCATAAAAATCCAGTCTTTAATAAATGATTTCGTTAATTTTAGAATTTAAAACGTGGAAATCAAAATAACATTTGTGCAGTTCATACGCTTTATAAATCCTAAATTAATGGAACTTGAACTATCGACCACTCATATTTTAGGTACATGCAATAGTACTTATAAGTCTGGTCGTCATACCGCTAGGCCAATTCGACGACAATCATAGTCGTGAAAATCAGGACTTGCATTAACCTCGTATAATGTATTCTATCTCATTCTCTCGTAGGCTATAGATGTATGTGTTTGTCTCTTTTTAGAGTCACTTTTTCGTTTCAACGTGTTTCAAGTCGCAACGCTACTAAAGAAGTATTCACATCACAAAATAATGTTATTAAACTGCATTAATGAGTTGTTAATATTAAAGAGTGTACAAAATTCGACTGTGAAAGTGTCACCGCCACAAATATTTTTGACACAAACCAGAAGTGCTGACGCTTCAGTGTTCTTGTTACGAAGGAGTTATTGGCAACAGCACAATCGGCAACACATACTGGCAGACTAGGCATTCCAAATAAATCCTCAGGGGCCTCAGGAGTAGCGATATCCTATTATTGACTGGTCCTATTTGAGACTGACTAATCTCAGTCAGGACTACGGTTCAATTTGAGGTTGCATCAGGTAAAATTAAATGGACTGTGCCTGTTTAATACTTTATAACTACTTACATTATATAAGGCGAGGACGCATCTGTTGTGAGTAATCATAATGCTGTGGTCAAAACCACTACCGTTTGTGCCAATCGTCTTGTCCATACCACGGGTCAATGGTTGAATAACGAAATCGTAGGTCATCGGTGTGATCGGTTTCGGCATTACCTATTATAAAACGGAATCCAATGTTATTAATATATTTTGATGAGCAGATATAAAGAACATCAAGAATTTATGAAGTCCATTGATTTATCATTTAACGTAGGAAATGTTTATTTATATACAAAAATTGCTAATCAATATCTTTTTGGTCCCATTATTACAAATAAATATTGGATGAGGCCAATACTCGTATCATAGACAAATCAAATAACACATTTTTGTTATTATATTTTTATTGTGTCAGAGTTAGCCATTGTTAATAATTCATGTTAAAAGATGACGTGTGCGAAGATGACAAATTTGTGTGCGTCCACACGTCCACAGTGAATACGCGGTGACTAGGGCGGCGGCGGGCGTGGCGGATGTGGCTGTGAGTGGCCACAGTGCGTGGCGAGCTGTTCTAGCGCTTAGACGTATTTTAGGTGTTGCGAACCATGGATGAGGATTTGTTATTTTCACTAGAAAGTTTAATCCTCAAACGGGAAATATAGAACGGTACGTACAAAATTAATAAAAACAGTAATAAATGGTGAATTTTATACTTTGCACTTAAAATTAAAATTTGTACCTATAACTTTCAGTATTTATTGCAATTTGATGTGCTTAGGCCGAGCGACAAGACCGAAATGGTTTGTTACACCCGCCAACCGCGCATTGTGTCGATCGCTTTTTTTTTTTTTTTTTTTTTTTTTTTTTTTTTTTTTTTTTTTTTTTTTTAACTGACTACACTGTTAGCCTTAGGGGCCCTAAAGCCGCTGCGGCTTTTACAGCTTCACCGGACTTGGGGGCGAGCGCAGAGGGCACTCAGCCGCGAAAGTTTTGTGGACGACTCGCACGAGGGTGCCAAAGTGGCCGGACCTCGGCTCGGGCGGTCGTCGCGTTCGCAAATAGGTCGCGATCTATTCGAATCCCTACACCTACGATTCGAGCTAACTAAATATACACATAGGCACGTTCCCTTCCTCCTGGGAGGAAGGAAGGAACCGTGCGTATGTGTATTCAGTAATCGGAATGTTTCTACACTAACTAGCGCTAACTAACTAGCGTAAAAAAAGAAAAAAAAAGGTCCCTCACAGAACCTATGTACCTGTGTGGTGTGCACGTGTGTATGTTCATACGTGTGTAGTGTTGTATGTAGGTAGCTAAGTGATGCACGTACAGTGTCACTTGTATCGCGCGGGCGGTTGCCTGACCCAAGGGTTTCACACCGAGGAACGGACCTAGGCTTGGGTTACCGCTAGAGAGGGTGGACGTGACGGGTGTGCTGGAGCGAAATTGACCGCCCGCCCTCTGCGGAGAGAACGGTGGTTACGCGGGCGTGGGCGCTGGCACGCTCTGTTTGGAGAGACGGATGTGTAATATTTATTCGAATTTTCGATGTGATCGTCGGGATCAATAAAAATATTGCGCGGCCGGCGTTTCCACCGGATGTCCGTGGGTGCCGGAACATAAGTGGCGGCTGTTTTTATTAACGGATTCGCGTGGTTCGACGCGGTGTCGAAATACGAACGGGAGAGCTGTTTAACGTAGGCATGTATCGAAGGAAGCTCCATATCTCTATGGAGATCTACGCTTCGAACATACCACGGGGCCCCGGTGAGACGATAGAGGAACCTATTCTGTATCGATTGTAACCGTTTGAAACTCGACTCGGACATATGTGCGAACACGGCGCAACTGTATGTCAAAATTGGTCGAATACACGTCTTGTAGAGCGTGAGCTTATGTCGCGTGGACATTTTA
This sequence comes from Saturnia japonica, assembly GCA_033032175.1. Classification (NCBI taxonomy): domain Eukaryota; kingdom Metazoa; phylum Arthropoda; class Insecta; order Lepidoptera; family Saturniidae; genus Saturnia; species Saturnia japonica. The sequence goes on along the minus strand of CM065311.1, from coordinate 15,145,725 downwards.
CTCACCGAACACAACAGAGGATGCAACCGGCCCAGGACCCACGCGGCCCTGTTCCTAACCTTACGGATGTGGGGTCTAAAAGAGAGCCTACTATCTAGGGTTACCCCTAGATATTTGGTCTCTCTTACATACGGAATCGGATTATCGTAGAGCTTAACAGGTTTAAGCTTCCACGGTATCTGTGACGAATCCGCATCGAAGAGCATCGCGGCGCTCTTCGAGGGATTAACGGCTATACGCCACTCGTTAAACCACTTCCCGAGAGTGGTCACGGAGCGTTGGACTTTGTGTCTGAGGTGGGATCTATTCCTATCTGAGGCATATAAGACTGTATCGTCAGCGTATAGCCCTACCTCGACCTCCGGGAGTCGAGGTAGGTCACTGACGTACAGGTTAAATAGGCTAGGAGCCAGGATCGAACCTTGGGGAACGCCTGAGCGTATTGGACGGGGCGTGGACAATTCACCTTCCACTCTATAGCGAAAGGTGCGATCTGTTAGATAGTCGCGAATTATTTTAATTAGCCTATCGGGGACTTCAAAGTGATACAACTTGTAGATCAATCCCTCGTGCCAGACCTTATCGAAGGCCTTGGCAACGTCGAAAAAGACCGCAAGTGTACGGCGGGGTTTATATAATTCAGCAAAATTAAATGCAACGTGCTCCGTGAGGCGGTGCACTTGATGAGTGCAAGAATATCTAGCACGGAAACCGAATTGCTCAGGCGGATAGAGGTCTTTCTCCTCTATTACTGACTTGAGACGGTTCAGAAGGATCCGCTCGTACATTTTCCCTAAAGTATTTAGGAGACTGATCGGGCGATAGCTGTCGGGAAGCGACGCGCTCTTGCCGGGCTTACGGATACCTATGACTATGGCCTTTTTCCAGGCGGCTGGAAAATGGCAGTGGGCTATGGCTACATTGAAGATGCAGACCAAAAGAGCTATGAGGCGATCGGGAAGAAGTCTAAGTACTTCATTCCTGATCCCGTCGGGACCTGGTGCTTTTCTAAGCTTAAGGCTTTTTATAATGGAAAGAACCTCCTCAGACGTGACTGGGGACAGGGAGTCTGTCGCGGGGAGCTTATCCAGCTCCCGCACGCATCCATCGATACCCTCGACCCGGTCGGTATTTGCATCGACACTGTTCGGAGAGCACTGGCTCTCCAAACAAGTGGCGAGGCACTCCGCCTTGTCGCTGCTATCGAAGGCGAGCGGTATACCGAGACCCCTCTCGAGGGGGGGCATAAGATAAGAAGCCTCTATTTTGAGGCTGTGAGCTAATTTCCAGTAAGCCAGATGCGACGGCCTTAGCCCTTCGACGAGGGCGTCCCATCTGTGACTTCTGAGTTCTAATATACGGGCTCTAACCGATCTTTGAAGTGCGCGTAAACGTGCGCGGTTTTCCTCGGTCGGATAGTGGTCGTGCGCACGAGTCGCCGCGTTCTTTTCCGTCAACAACGCCCGCACGTCGGCAGGGAGTACGAAGCGGCGATCGCTCGCCTCTTCGACCTCTCTCGAAGCCTCTCCGATGCCGGCCTGCAGGTGGTCGACCAGGGAATCGATCGCGAGATCTACGTCCGCAACGGACCCCAATATGTCCGGGATCCTATCTAAGCTGGACGAGGACGGCCTGTCCGCAAGATAATGTTTTAGCTTGGCATAGTCAACCACTTGGACCGAAGGAGGGCTAGAGTCGTCTGGTTGACCTAGCTGCATGATGACCGGACGGTGGTCGGAGTCGAGCTCGTGTACGACCCGAATGAGTCGTAACCGAAGCGCGATACCTTTAATGAGAGCTACATCAAGCACTGTCGGCATACAGTTGTCTTGAAAGTGGGTGGGAGTGGGTGGCGCTATGACATCAAAGTTTAGCACGTTCGTTAGCTCTTCGAGTTTAACCCCATTACTGGAGTCTCTCCAATTGCCAAACGAAGTGTGTCCACAATTGAGGTCACCCGCTATAATGACCGATTCACCGAGCGAAAGAAGCTTTTCTAGGTCAGACCTGAGAGGCTCTTTCCTCGGCGAGAGATAAACTGAGACTAACATTATGGACGGGTGGTCGGTCATTCCTAGTCTACACACGGATACTTCCATATTGGTAAGTATCGGAGGATCTACCGGCGTACAATATAACGATCGTTTGTAATAAATGAGAGTGCCGCCCCCGCGGCCGGCCCGGTCATTTCTTACAATATTGTAGTTCGCGATTTTTGGATCACGTTTAGCACGCTTTAAGAGCGTCTCCTGCACTAAAAGAACATCTACTTGGTGATCTTTAAGAAAGGTCGCGACGAGATCACGCTGCGGATATAGGTTCCGTGCGTTAAAAAACGAAAGATTTAACGCTTTCGGTTTAAACTTTGCCATTGAAAGGCCCTAAGTTATTATTACACGCCTCACGGTCGAGACGTTGTAGTGTCTCTGAGAGGCGGGGGAACGCGCAAGCGGTCTTGATGAGACCGAAGCGCTCCAGATGGTCATTGTAGTCAATGAGCTCGCGGATATCGTGCTCGCGAAGGAGCAGTATCATTAAGTCGTTACTATTAACGACAGCGTTAGCGGGCGCGCGGGGCGCAGGCGCGCGGGGCGCGGGAATATCCATAGCCATAAGGGGCTGTGGATTGGGGCGACGGGGGCCCCATGCGTTCTGCGATGAACGCACGGGTTGCGGTTGCACCGCGCGGGGTGCGGAGAGGCCGGCGGTGGCCGGGGACTGGCGCGGGACCGGCAGCGCGGGAAATTCCCCTGACGCCAGCGGGGGTTGCGCTTTGATGGCTGAGGTGGGGGGCACCGCCCGGGGGGCCGCCTGCCTCTGCGTGCGTGGCCGCGTGGTACGCGGGGCCTTGGGGCAACCGCGATAATTCGCGGGATGCCCCTCCTCCCCGCATAACACGCAGCTCGGGGGGACGACGGAGTCACGCTCGCGCGTGCACTCCCGTGTGGGGTGGTCCTCTCGGCACTTTACGCACCGCGGACGAGAATGACAGTTACGGGCAGCGTGCCCGTACAGCTGGCAGTTGTGGCACTGCGCAGGCTGGTGGTTTTTGTGTGGGGGCTCCACGTTAATCCCGGAGAGCCCGCACACCGTCTCTAGCTGGAAGATGGCCTTTCCCTCGGGGGAAAGGTCCAATATGGCCACTACCATTTGTAGTGGCCGCTTATCTTTAGTGTACATCCGGTGTACTTCCCGGATGGGATAACTTTGCTCCTTGAGCGAGGAGCACACCTCCGACGGGTCGAGCTCCACCGGAATGCGGCGGATGACCACTCGGAGGACGCGCTCCTCCGCGAGCGAATACGTATAAAATTGCAGACCTTTCTGCCGGAGGAGGGTGGTTAGTTTACGGTGAGTTTCCGAAGAACTCACCGAAATAGAAATCCCGTTGACTATGTTTCTAGCCTTGTGGTAGTCGAGTTTGAGTCTGCGCATCTCATTGCAGACTCCCATCCAGGCTGCCTTGTCCCGGATTATGATTGGAGGTGGAGTACGCTCTTTTTTCCCGCCGGCGGGCGCGGGGAGCTGGGAGGACGCGGGGGCGGCGGCGCCCCTGACTACTGCCTTAGCTATTACCTTAGGCGCCGGTTGAGCAGTCGGACTGCTACGCGCCGTTCGCTTACGCGACGCCACGACGGTGAAGCCGTCGTTCTCGGTATCCATCTCCGGAGATGGATCCGGATTCGCGGGCGAGTCTTGTTCGACCGGAAGGGCCGAAAACGAATTTTTCGTCTTTAACGCGGTTTCCGTGGATCGCGCGGGACGGACGTACGGACTATTTTTGGTAACCCTAGATTGTGCCCGCGAATTTCGCGGCCCTCGCCTGACGGAGGCGGGGCTTGACCCGCGCGATTGGCTAGTCGGGACAGGGGGCGTGGCCGTAGGCGCGGCCATGGCCCCGGATGACGCGGCGGACAGGCGCGTAACGCTGCGCGCGGGACGTTTGGGCGCGACGCCGACTGGCGCGGCGCCAGTGGATGTAACGGTCGCGGCCGTGACGTCATCGGCCGCCTTGCTACCTGAAGCGGCCGCCTCGCTACCTGAAACGGCCTCATGACGGGTCGCGGTCGCAGCGGTGCGACGCACGCAGGCGTTCTCAGGTAGATTACGGTATTCCTCGTCTAGAGAGGGACACCGTAATACGACGAAATTTTGATAGCGCTGGTATTGAAACTCCAGCGCTTTCATCCTGGCTTGCAACTTGCCTATGCAAGTGGCCAGGTCGGCAACGTTATTTGCCATGGCGGCAGAAGAGGGAGGACAGTGGGACATTTTTATTTAATTTTAAATTTAAAGGCCTCCCTGCCTTAGGGGCAGGGGGGTGCGCCAAAAAATTTTAAAAGACTATCGGAGTCGGCAAGAGACCTGTTGTCAAGGTGCAATGACACACAGGAAGGACCTATCAACCCTAAGGAGCCCTAACAAGCCCGGGGCCGAGGACGCAGACCGGTAATTAAACCGGGCTAGGCCCAAACAGGTTCCCGGGGATGGAGTGTGCAGGATCGGAAGGTTTGGCAGGAGACACCTGGGGCAAGACTATGCGATAACCGCAAAGGCCTAGATTCCCAGGCCCGTCCGAGTCTGGCTGTTTGCCTCTGAAGGAGACAACCAGCGGGCTGCTCGGGTCACGCCCCACTTGCCTTCGTTGGCACCGTCAGGTATCCAGCAAGTGACCACAAAACCGTGGATTTACAAAAAAAAAAAAAAAAACAAGCAATTCGCACCGAAAAGTGCGGTTTACCACGCGAGCGTTAGACACCAGTTGGTTTACGTCGTAATTGCAACAATATATTTGAAATAAATTCCAAATATAAGATCGCAACAATTAAGTCACGTGATGGTCAAAATTGAAAACGGAGCGACACGTCCGTTCGCAACAGTGACCAAATCGGAACTCTGTGTCGCTCGCTACATATGCCTGTAATGTGGCCTCAACGGGCAGATAGGAACGTTTGAAAACAACGCGCGCTATCTCGCTCAAGTCCGTCGCGATAGGCTCCTGCCATAGTCACTACACTATGGACGCAAACGGCGGTTTCATATGATTGAGACTTCGCGACCGCCGCGCCGTCGCAACCGCTCTAGGCCTGCACTGTAGACTACGCCTTTAGGTTATTAAACAGTACACCGAATATTGCAACTAATTATAAAACGCGTATTTTTCTTTACATTACTGAACTTGGATAAATAGGCAAAAAGACAAAATAAATTTTTTTATTACGAAGACATTAATAACGTTAACAAGAACAGGCTGAAGCTACAATACCTTTAATTTTATTTTCAATATTTTATTTAATACATTTTTATATTTTATAAACTATATTATGTGTAAACTATAATACCTATTAACATTACGTAAAATCTAACCTCTCCGGTGTTGCCAAATGTAGTAAGCTCTTCATCCGACATAATGGGGAAGTCCAGCTCATGTAGTAGCTCCTCTTCAGTCCATCGCTCCAAAGACGTTATCGGTCGTGCTTGAAGCAAAAAAATGTCATCCTGTAACATACAATAATTCAAATAAAACAATGAATAAAATAGTAATTTTTATTAGGTACCAAGGTATTTTTTACTTTTATTGTCCATACGTCAGTAATTTCTTCATCTGATTCTTAGATTATATATCTCTTGGCTCCCAATTCCACGTCTATTGATATTTGCGCTATATTTCTAACTTGCAACGACTACGACTTCGTTCAACTGAATTCTAATATAAAATTTAATAAGAATTAATTATAAATTACCTATCACTCAGGGATCATATAACTTCCTATTAGTGAAAGAATTTTTAGAATCGAATAATACGGGTATACATTTAAGTACACCCTCTCTCACCCCACGAATGGCCCACTCAATATCTCTGCCAGCTCCCCAAAGTTCTTCTTGTGCTACCCCGAGCTGCGCTAACCGTAAAGCTTCAGCTTCTTTCAAGCATGCAACTGCACGGTCACTCTCTGGAACAGTTTCCATAGTAACTCCACTGCCGGCCGCTGTGACACGTTGTGTCTTTGATCCAAGGTCGGTCTTTAATAACGAGACACGACCATTCGTTTCACGTTTCATCACAAATGTGTCCGGTTCAACTGATCCAGAAACAACGCTCTGTAAAAAATACAAAAATATTGGTTAAAAAAGAAGAAACTTAATCTCGATTACTTAATTGCTTGCGGAATACAGACAAGGCCAGCAAATTTTTTTCATTTCCTATGAAAGAAACCTTTCTCAAATATACGGCTAGTAAGTGGATGGACCCAATATTTGCGAAATTTGAGAAGGTCTCTTCCTTTCTATTCCTTAGTTCTAGAGCAACATTACATACTGCTCTTTTGAAATCCATCTTCACACTGTAAAAATCGCGAGCAGTTTCGCGATTTTTAATGGGTGCTATGAGCGTCTCGACTGGTTTCACGGTATAGCAGTTAATCATTCACTGGAAATAAAACCGTAGTGCGCGGCCTTTGCTTATTTCGCAATAGCAAAGCGATAGCATAAATAGCCAAAGCTTTGCTTCGATATGGCAATTTAGAATTATATACCAGCATTTATGTACTGATCATAATATAATTTTGCCATTTATTAGTCAATATTTGCTGTTTCTGCTATCACTTTGCTCTTACGAAATACATAATTAGCGAGCTACACACTTTTCAGTTACAGTAGAACACTTTACGTTCATTAGTCAAAATATAGCAAATCTATATTTCTATACTAATAATAATTATAATAAAGCGGAAGATTTTTTTGTTTGTTTGTTGAAACAGACTGATCTCTGGAACTACCAGTCGCATTTCAAAAATTCTTTTTGTATATGATAACCAGATTCACGAGGAATAGTATAAGCTAAATTAGCTACAACTCTCAGCTAGCCTTAAAATTAAATATCGGTTTTTGTTAAGTAAGTCGGCAGTAGAAGTGTTCTCGAACTGTTTTATTCGCGGGCGCTGGCGTAACGGTTAATAATATGTAAATGCAATGTTTTACAAAAATATTTTTCCTTAGTATATCTAACAAAATTTCGTGATAACATATGCCTATCTCTTATATATAAGCCACAATAAAGTATTTTGTGACAAAACTTTGTTGAATATTAAAAAGTGCTTTACGATCATTAACTTACGATGTTAAACTTTGCTCTTTATAGTTTGTTATTATTTGGATACATAGTTTAAGAGTTAATGGAAAATTAAAAATAACATGGGTGAAACCGTGGGGTGTAGACAGTGTCTAAATAATAATCTGCAATCAATGTCAATATCTTTATAAGTGCTTAATTATGAATGAGGTCGTATTATTTATCCTTAGATTTCCTTATTTGTATCGTTTTAAACCTACTCAGAAGTGAAACACTGAACTACATTTTTACCTCTCCAAGGCCATAGTTAGCAGTTATTAGAAGTCTAGAGGGATCACCAGCGTCTGGGTGTCTTGTAAACATTACGCCCGCTACTCTGGGTGTTACCAATGCTTGTACAACAACACCACCACCACAGAAACAAGGTTGACCATTTTGTCTGAAAATTAAAAATATATTAGTAATCTTCATTCTGCATAAAATTAATAATTGAGCATCCGCCTTCTTGTAATTTTTTTGTTAAAAATGGGTTTTAAGACAGTATTATATTAAAACTTCACGAAATAAATCAACTTCATCAAATAATTTTTCAGCTTCAAGAAAAATATAATTATAAAGCATGGTTTTGAGTTAATGTTTTTTAAGATTATAGAATTCGCAACAAATAATCTCCTAAAAAGATGGAAATTTTGTATTCTCTTAAATTCAGTTATTATGTTATACAAGCTTGATTACCTTCGATAATATGCACTGGTAAAGGCAAACATAGAACCCCAGCACTTCTGCACTCCATTCAACACATCCTCATCACTGACACAACCTAGGATGGTATCATTTTGCCCGGCCGCAGACAGAGCTTCACTATCTTCACCAACCGCTATAATTTTATGATAAGCTATTTATCAAACCGTTCTTGAAAAATGTGCATTACGAAAAATTCATCTCAGAATCGTTAGGTACTTTTAATAAATCAATAAGTAAAATCGATGATCTCAAAGTTAATAATTTCAAAATATTAAATTAATCATTTTTTTATATAAAACACTACAATAACATTATTTTCTTTGTATATGTCACTGTAAAAGACCGTACTACGGTAAATCCTAAGTTTTACCAACTGTGAATTTCCGAAATGTTCTGTGATCATCATTTGCTTGAAACTTTTTCCACCATCCACTCGGTTATTCATAGGTTATACCCCAAAAACACGGTAAATGTCATATCTGGAGTAACCAGCCGCTGCTGCGGCAGTCTTCTACTGTTTCTTATCACAAATCAAACTTAATCTAACCTAATCCGGCCACATCGTTGGATCAAATACCTAAACAGATGATCAATGCGCGGAAGACGTGGCTGAGTTAGGTTAGGTTTGACTTACGATAAGAAACCACACAGGAGATACCAGGCCACATGCTAAAAATATTGAATCCGGTTAGATTTAAGGAATATGTACTTAATAATCTTTTAATTTTTTAAAATATGTAGAAATACTTATTGTTTTATTCCCAAAACCAATATTTACCGACTATAGTAAAACTTAGCATGTACCAAATTCTAATGGCAAAAGCTAGAAAAATTATCTTTTGTTAAAAAATCTTAACATTTACCTACCCAATCATGTTGACTAGATTTATTAATAAAACCTAAGATTTACCAATATACGCTCTTTTACAGTAACATACAGCAACACTAACTGTTGTCCACGATTTCTTTTCTGTTGTCTTCAAAGTTAAACGACTGGATAAACGGACTAACTGGATAACTTGATTGTGCTTCAAAAATCTCCACAGGTACGCGCACAACAACTTACTAAAGTTTCATCGCATTCTGATGAATGGTTTAGGAACGCATGGAGGACAATCAAATAAATATATATTTTTATATAAGTATGTATAGATGACAAAAGTAAATGTTTTACCTGAAGATCTAACTGCAAATCTTATTTGCGGTCCTAAATTTTGATTTATAACTTTACTTCTCAGATCACGTAGATATGATAGTATTTCTTTTTTAACGACATCTGTTATAGCTGTTGTTTCAAACAATTCTGATGCCCTGTAACAAACATAGGTGTTTTCTACTATTATATAATCATATAGATGATTTCATTATTACTCTAATTTTAATGTTTCTAAAACTTTTCCTATTCCGTGTGAGTTACTTAAGGAAAATTAAATTGAATCTAAACACTGTAGTAAGATCAATTTATAACATTAATCGAAACTGACTTTGATATTTTAGCTTTCAACAAAAAAAAATGTGTTTTAAGCATTGCGTTTAATAAAATTATTAAATTAAGGTAAGTAAAAATATTGGTATTATATAAAATACAAAATACGTACTTTTTACACTTAGCTTTGAAAGTAACTTCATTGTAGTTCTCATTAGATGCTTCTATTTCGTTAATAGCTGCTTTAATTGCTGGATTATCTTCAAGATGTTTTTCCAAGGCATGCGTCGTTAAACAGAATCCAGGAGGTACTCTGTAGCCCTGGTTTTAAAATGTAACAGAGTACATTTAATAAAGTAGGTATAAATGATTTTTGGATGATAGGTTAAGAATAATTTAATCTATTATTAAAAATGATGTCTGTAAGCTTATCTAAATTAAGTTGAAAATGGAAATATTTGCGATCATGTAGAACTACTCTTTTATAAATCTGCATGTGAGCAAAATCGTATTTACCTACATTGCATTGAACACTGTATAATTGTTCATTTGAAAAAAACCTACATTCATATATAAAAACAATGGCCAGCTGCGAGAGACCAACATCAATCGATTATTATGCTAGACTTAAAATACTACGCCAAAACCACTACTTGTCTTGATAACAAAAAACTGAGTAATCTCGAAAAGCTAAATATCAGAATGAGACTGACAACTTTTCCCCAATTGTACAATATTCGCTATGCAGTTAGTCAATGGGTGTTCTACCACAACAGTAAAGGTGTACTCTAAACTTCCCCTTTTACTCATATATCTCATAGCACTTGTTATGTTAATTAAGGCCTACGATGCTGAGATGTACTTAGTCAATGACGATGAGATTAGTTTAAAAGTTAAAAGTCACTTAGTGAGTTATAGAAAGAGCTATGCTAGGAGTACAATGGAATTCGTAATGAGAGTACCACAGTAACTGTCATAGCTTAAAGAGTAAACTAAAATGTTTAAAATGTAAATTAAATTGTAAAATGTGTCGAAGAAGAAAATCGTTGTAAGAAAATAATTCTTGAGTGCAGATCGCGTCTTAGCAAAAGAAGTATATGAAGTCCTTAAGCCTGAAGGCGTGACGACTTAAGAAAAGCAACTGGGAGTGATCGCATGCGAAATCGTAGATCGAATACAGTGGCAAGCCTTACATCTAGCTGTAGCTTAATGTGAGTTTAAAATGATGATGATAAATAAAATAATTCATAGATAGGTACACTTTATTTTACGAAATCAAATATTCTTTGTTCTCTTTTATTTCATACCTCCTCAATCTGCATAGAAGTTAATAATGCCAGAGAAGCACCTTTCCCTCCCACATAGTTAGGGCAAGCAGTGCCTCGATCCTCAAATGAGAGACAATATCCAACCTCACCAGCCTGTTTCTCACTGAGCCAAGTCAGCAACGGAGGAAGAGTTAAACGGACTGATGGCTGGGACGCCACTGGAGTCAGAAAAGATTGATTATCACTTCTGCCGCAATGTTAATGTTATAACAATAAGAACATAATTTTATAAACTTTACACTTAATAATATATATTTAGTATGTTTGTACTATTGAATAGTAGCCATTAATCAAACCCGATATTTCTTCATAGACAGGTACTTCAATTCTACCCTTTTCATTAGTAACGATGGAAATTAAGTTTCAGATCACTAAATACATATACACATGTTCCTTCCTTCCTCCCAGAAGGCAGGGACATCAGCGGACATGAATATATGTATATGTTAGTTTAGTTCGAATTTTACGGATAGGGAATTAGTCAGATCGCGACTTCATTGCAATCGCGGCAACAGCCCAAGCCGAGGTCCGACCCCTTTGGCGCCCTTGCGCGCTTGTTGCCCACGCTGAGTGCCTTAAGCGCTCGCTCCCAAGCCCGGTAAAACTGTAAAAGCCATCAGCGGCTCTGTTTCTGGATAGGGCCCCTCAGACTAATAGTAAGGTCAGATAGAAAAAAAAAGAAATCAAGATACTGGTATTTGTTATATTAATCACCAAAATATTATACAATGCATATTCGAAGTTATAAAGTAGCAACAGAATGGCTTAAGACGTTAGAAGATAATGAAATACAATACAATTATAATTAATAGTTCATTACCTTAATTAGCTGTTATTAACGTTAATTAAAAGACCTTCACGAAATAAAGTTAAATAAACCGGTATAATGCGAATGAATATTGTGGCATCTTTGTTTATTTGTGAACATATCACCGCTGCCGTGCTACAGACACAACGGAGTCAATAAAAAAACAACACCTTCATTTGTAACATGTACTTTTGTAAATATTTTTTCTATAGTACCACGGTAAATTGACGGTACTGTACATCCCAATGTAATGAATGTTCTCCCTCTAGTGACTAGTGTATAGGTCGCGATCAAGTCGGATGTCTACCACCCAGAATAATTATAATAGACTTTGGTGATACCGATTCTATATGAAATATACGGTAGACGCAAGATTGACTGGCAGTATTCGAAACATTTGCTTATATAAATTACTGTGAAAATTACAACAAAAATTACCTGCAGGTTTGTAACCTAGTTCAAGAATTCCGGTACCGGCCTCGCCGTCTATATCTGCTATCACTGTACGATACACAAGATCTTGTTGGTATGGAACTCCACTGAACAGTTGGCCACCATCGTCATTGATTCTCAGCACCAGTTTTATATCTCGGCTCTTAGCTGTGATATTTATTGAAAATCATTTTTTTTATTGATTATGTGACGTCATTCATACCAATGAACCAACAAAAACTTTCTACTGTTTATTTTCGTAAATTATTATCCTAGTCTACCTTTACATTTTGAAACATCTAAATGAGAGCGAGAATGAGAAATCATTATACATTTAATAATAAAGATAAATTTATAGAGCAATGAACTCGAAATGTGACGTTCGCCGATCTTTGAGCTGTGTTTCGACCAACGATATTTTAATGATATAACTACATCGCAAGGTCGAAACTGATGTAATAATATGTTATTATCTAGCGTCAGAGTTAATTAGTGAACACAGAACATCGAATTTGTCGGTCGCAATGTCAAATATTTTATAGGCCCTGATTTCCAAATATTCCTAATTATCTCATTTCAATATGAAATAAACAAAAAAAACTTTACTGAAAACAATTAATGTGTTTCACATAATATGGTACAGTACCTAATATGTATCTAAATTAAAAATATCGTGAAACCAGTCATCAAAAGAAAAGATTTCATATCAAGTAATACTAGATGTAACCCACGGTTTTACCCGTGTTAAAATTTTTGATAGGAATCCCATTACACCCCAATATGGAGTTGAATTTTTTAAAATCCGTTACTAGCGGATGTCTACATCACAATAACTAACTGTGTGCCAAATTTCAGCCCACTCCGTTTAGTGTTTTAAGTTAAGTATTGATAGATCAGTCAATCAGTCACGGTTTCCTTTTAATAAATATACCTATATAATATAAAAATATATAATTATAATAAAAAGATGATAATTATTAAAATATGAAGACGGTTTTATTCATACTTATTTAATTAACAATTTATATTATTATCTTGAGAAAACTTACTGCTCACATTTATAGTGTAAACTTTAGGAATTTCTTTGGATGTTTCACAAAAATTGTGCATTTCTATATCAGTAGATGTTATACTTCTTACGGTAAAATCTGGAAATCTGACGCAACCTGATAGGCACCTGAAAAAGATTATCCTTACAAATTATTACATAAAATAATTTATATCAAATGAAATTAGTGATATAGCTAAACTGATAAATATTAAATTAATATTGCAGGAAATATTTACCTACACTCACAATCTTAATCTCAATTTTTGATTTCAGGAGACCTTTTGAAACTACGTACATAAAATATCATTTTTATATGATGTTCAAGGACAATAAATTTTTTTTCGGTTTACATCAAGGGCGAATTTACTTGTCTCGCGGTACATTGCTACGAAGGTTTCATTATTTTTTTCTTATTTAAATATCACTAAATAGAAAAAAGTTAGCCAATAAATACCAAAAATAACTAATTATAATTATTTTATTTAATAAGTGAAGTTTCAAGTCCTTGTAGAACCTAACCCCTGGGTTTTGTATGGAAATGTATGAATAAAGAGACTTGACTTACGCAGATTCGATTTACGCGCATATTTTGAGAACCTAACATGCAGTAAATACGGGAGCTCCCTATATCAAATACTGTGATTACATAAACTCGACTACAACAGAAACATTCAAGTGTTTTTATTCAAATAAAAAAATCTAATTTAGCTTTTTACTTCATTCCCAGACGTCGTAAATATTAATATCTGGGCGACCGAGCTTAGCTCGGTATCTCGAAAAATATCTATGTAGCAAAACTTACAATGTAAAACATTATCTAAATACAAAGTTTGTTAAAAATTGCTCTCTTAATAGTATTAGATTAGATATACAAGCATTGCTCACTTAGAAATATAGCCTGTCTTTTGAAAAATTAAGAGGAATCTAACAATTTCTCATATGCTATCCATTAAGCCGCTTAGGGTACAAAACATGCCAAAGAAATAGACCTCCTTTTTCGTAGTCGGGTAATTATCTGCTGCAAAGTCCAAAAACTCAAATTAACCATTTTTCCTTATAATATTGAACTCACTGCGTTAAAATTTTATGGTGTGAAACACCACGTAACATTACAGCAGTTCCATCTCTCGCTGCAGCAGTTATAGTGAATGACCGTCTCAATCCTTCGTAAGCGTGAGGTGCCCAGCTTCTCTCTTTAACTCCTCGGACTTGTAGAAACTCACTTCTGTCTTGAACACCTTCATAAAACGATTCGAAACGACCTTGCAATGCACCCCATTGAAGCCAGCTGCCACTTTCCCATTTTCCTCTGTGTATTAAATACAATAAATATTCAAACTACCTTCTATTTGCCGACGATCTTAACATTTATTTAAAAAAATAACTATCAGTACAGACGCATACTAACTCAAACAAGATATTAATAATGTACATACTTAAGTGGTGCAAAAACAATAACATGTATTTAAATATTTCAAAATGTAGTCATGTCCAGTTTATTCGTAAGAGGAAAAATAAAATAAAAACATCATACGAATTAAGTGGGTCTATTTTGAAAGAATCAAGTGCAATTCACGACCTTGGTGTAGTGATGGATTCGGAACTGCGTTTCGTTAGTCATATATTCCGTTGTAAATAAGGCGTTTAGAATGCTTGGTTTTATTTCTAGAAATTTTAACGATTTCAGACTCGTGAATTCAAAAATGATTATTTAAAATGCTGTTATAAGAAGTCTACTGGAATTTAATTGCATAATTTGGAATCCTATATACGCAGTGCATGTAAATAATATATAACGGGTGCAAAAACGATTCAGCACTATATGGTCCCATGCAATAATGTCTACGAGGAGCGTTAAAAAAAGTTAAACTGTCTTTCTCTGCAAGCCAGACGTTCTATGTTTGAGATATTATTTTTGTATAAAATACTGAATGATTTGGTTGACAGTCCGGATATTTTACAGAGAATTTTACTTAAGGTACTACGTCAAAATTCTAGATTTTGCACATATGTTTCTTTCGCTTGTAACTTCATACATACAAACTTAGGCATGCAGACTCTCCTGTATGGCGCATATCTAATAGCCGCTCCAGACTCACGCCGTGAATACCCGTGAAAGGGCGTGAACGCAAGTGTAGATTGATTTCACGCCTGTTCGCGAAGTTCACGCCTGTTCGCGCCTCGGTTTCCATTCCGTGTCGGTTTTTTGTGTCCGCGTCAAAGGATTCGCAGGCACGCCACGCGAACAGTGCGAACGCTTATCCACATTCACGCCGTCGTAGTTCGATTCTATAAGGCAGCTCCAAACTCACGCCGCCGCGCCGTGTAGTCGCGGCGAAAATTCATGCCATGAACTCAGCGCGACGCAAACTACTCTCCACACTCGCAATGTTCACACTTCATAGTCGGGTTTACGCACTCGTATTAAATGGACGTAACTTAACAAATTCTATTTCTTATGGTTCTATCTATTTCGAGATCCGCTACAAGAGTCTTCATGTGCTTCGTCTGACACGATGGTCCGAGTAAATCAAATTAAAAAAAATTACTATCTCAAATCTTTTACTAGTGACAGTAGTTTTTAATTGGAAATCTCTACTTTAATAGAAATCGCTATAATACTTACAATATTTGAGACCATTTGTCGTCGCGCCATGGTTCTAATGCCAGTGTTTGAGCAGCTAATTCATCGCTCCAGTCCTTTGGTTGTTGTACCACTTTTGTTACTGTTGACCATCTGCAGAATATAGTTATTTAAAAAAAGTTTTCATTAAATATATCAAGAAAATTTTGATTGATAACCACATTCTGATTTTCAAATTTTTTTATTTAAGCTATTAATAAAAAATTATAATATAAATTCACAATTTTTTTTTTTAGAGCTGACTATACTGTTAGCCTTAGGGGCCCTAGAGCCTCTGACAGCCTTTACAGCTTCAACGGACTTGGGGTCGAGCACCTAGGGCACTCAGCCGCGAAATTCACTATTGAATCATAATGCGTATTTATCAAACCACATGCGGGATCAAATACGGTTATTAGATAAGAAAATTCGGTTAACTTAATCAATTTTAAATTCTTGAACTTTGGACATTACTGAAACTAAAAATTGGAAAATTGTTGTTATACAGGTATATCAACGACATGAGTCTTATCTATTTAATAAAACTCTTAATTCTTACTGACGCATAACGCACACCTTGTACCGGGGTGTTTAAAAACATAAAAATCTGTACAGAATTTCCTCTTAATAAATATGGAAAAAATATTTTGTATCCTATTGTTCCGATAGGAAAATCCCATCGGACAAACGTCTAATATGTATGTATATCATATACATACTACCTTTATAATACCTAGTAAGCTTGTTGTTTATTGTGTACTAACTCGTGCCCCACCGTTTACCCGTGTTAAATTTTTTCGACCAACTCTGCAACGCGCCGCGCCGCTACGCTTCCGTGTACGCTACCTGTACGTGCCAAATTGCTTTATGTTTATGATTACTACTCCATTCCTTAGGATAGTAGGGTAAAGTTGTATATATAGCCTATAACTATGCTATAATATGTCTCCGCAGAGGGCGGGCGGTTAATTTCGCTCCAGCACACCCGTCACGTCCACTCTCTAGCGGTAACCCAAGCCTAGGTCCGTTCCGTGTAAACCCTGGTCAGGCAACCGCCGCGCGATACAAGTGACACTGTACGTGCATCACTTAGCTACCTACATACAACACTACACACGTATGAACATACACGTGCACCCACACAGGTACATAGGTTCTGTGAGGGACCTTTCTTTCTTTTTTACGCTAGTTAGTTAGCGCTAGTTAGTTAGATAACATTCCGATTACTGAATACACATACGCACGGTCCTTCCTTCCTCCAGAGAAAGGGAACGTGCCTATGTGTATATTTAGTTAGCTCGAATCGTAGGTGTAGGGATTCGAATAGATCGCGACCTATTTGCGAACGCGCAGCCTAGCCGAGGTCGCACTTGCACCCTCGTGCGAGTCGTACAAAACTTTCGCGGCTGAGTGCCCTCTGCGCTGCAATCGTGAAGCTGTAAAAGCCGCAGCGCTTTAGCCCCTAAGGCTAACAGTGTAGTCAGTTCCAAAAAAAAAAAAAAAACTATAATATGCAAAAAAGGAAATCTAATCTAACTCTTAGTTACAGAGATTAACGCGTTCAAACGAAACAACAATCTTCGTTAGTTAATCTATTGATGGGTTTAACTTAATCTAAAATTAAATCTGAGTTTGATGCCACCGACGAAAGTTAGCCTGCCTGTCTAGTTGCTCCAGGATTGAAAACTACAGGGGATCTATTGATAGCAGGATTTAATTCATAAAGAACGGAAATGTCAAGAAGAGTTAAATTAACTGTTTGGATTTGTCTTTTTACTCGACTGCGAAAATGGTATGTATGTATATACATGAAGTTATATATGTATGTACGTCTAATTGAACGGCTTGATGGATTTTAGCAAACGAAGTGTTGTTAGATTGTCGTTAGATAATTGTAGAAGTGATATAGGCCAAATAATATTTAAGTGCGACTTTGGGAATCAAATAAAAACAAAAATAGAAGAAAAAAAGTCAGATAAGTGCTTTTGTTGTGGCCGGGTTTTTTGTTTCCCTTTTAATAATTTTATTCTTCTATTAGTAGGCAGGCTATAAAGACCTTTAGCATCAGTTTGTCTGCTTGCTAGTTATATTATAAAAACAAACATTAAATTCCTTACAACAAATTCAGTTTAACATGCTGGGTTACATTATCTTGTATTCTAGTTAAAAGCCCATTGTACAAAATTCTCAGTCGAGCTTCAGGTTCCAAAACCTGGATCTTCAGTCCGTCCGCACGCCAACTATTGTCATCGTTTACCCATGCACCTACAACTGTGTCCGGATGACCTGTTACGGAATATTTTTTTAAATAGTTACAACAATAATAACATACGGATATTAACGCATCCGAATGAAGTGCAAAACAATTAAAAGGTCCGACAGAAGTTTTGTTCCATACTTTTTGCACACCCCAGTAGGGAAATAGTGTGGTTAGTTATTTATTTAGTTACAACGACGAATGGCCAATAAGTTTTTTTTAAAACAAAGGTACAGGTGAGGTGGTTTCAAATGTACACTTTTAAAGGCTACTACAGCACGCACTACATGGTAAACAGTTCAATTACAAAAAATAACAAAATTAGAGATCTGAATAAAAACCATACTAAAAGAGAAAAATATATTCAATAATTACTAAAGAGTTATATTCAGAGTTCACTGTTAACCAAACAGTAATTGTAGCCTTAAGATTGCCGTAAAAGGAAACAAGCGATAATCCTTCCAAAAATTTTCAGAATTGTAGGAGATACTTTACGTTTTAGATGTGAAAGCATTTACAACAATAAGTAGAATATTTATCAGATGTTTTGTTTATTGGAATCTTCTTTATCTTACCCTAGTCCCACATAAGTAGAGACGGCAAGACATGTTTTACTCTTTCACTCATATCTATCAACTGTCATCTCAGTTTTAAATGCAATGCATTCTTCACACAATCCATCCATATCTTCGTTGGACTTCCTCTACTGCTATAACCATCCATCTTTATACTTAACATTCTGCCAGTTATATGACTTTTATCCCTTCTCATTACATATACGATGCCCATAAACTTCTCTTTTACTGGTGCTATTTTTATACTTCCTATGATATACCTACTCATTCCTGATTTCATCCATTCTACATACACAGTACACTACACATCCATCTTAACATTCGCATCTCTGCAATACTGCCGCCGTCAGGAAAAGGGGTGCATCTAAATAAAACACTAACCGGAGAAAAAGAGTAATAAAGATCTCGAAACCTTTAAAAATAGGTCACTTGAGTCCTTTTAGACTTAGATACTATAACTCGAGAATGACAGCTCGTAGGGAAACAAAATAAAAAATTACTAGGAGCGCCTTTTTTCCTAATTCTGAATATTTAAATAACTTTTTATTTATTCTAATTTCAAGAACATAAACTTTCGAAAATGTTTCAGTTTTAATGATAGGTACTTACGCGGCAATTGATAAGACGTTCCATCTTGTAGTTTTATATGCACCGATACTTCTGCTAATGGTTGTCTGCCACACAATTTTCTTATTCCTAGTAAAACTGTAGAACCGTTGGGTGCAGTAGCCCGAATATATATATAATCCCAACCTTCTCGTTGTCCAGAGCGTGGCATATCTTCCAATTTATGTGAAGGGAGTTGAGATTTCCATCGTTTCACAACATATCTCGCCATGAGCAGTTTTAAAGGGTAATTCCATTCTGTAAAAACAAAGTATATGGATAGGTGTTACTTCAACTACATTTATGTCCACAAGATACTAGTTTTTTTTCT
The DNA here is from genome assembly GCA_033032175.1 of Saturnia japonica. Classification (NCBI taxonomy): domain Eukaryota; kingdom Metazoa; phylum Arthropoda; class Insecta; order Lepidoptera; family Saturniidae; genus Saturnia; species Saturnia japonica. Next base: position 15,126,472 of record CM065311.1, on the reverse strand, counting down.
TTATAGGTTTAGACGGTTGGCTACACTTTCATCTGAAGATAAGTGGCAATATGGCATATGCCAACACGCTAAGCCCAGTGAGAGGAATGGCTCTCAAGTGCAGCTGCCAGAACACACCTATGAGTGCTTGGTAACACATTTTCAACTTGATGGTAGTAGCTAGCTGCTGCTGGCTAGCTAGGTGATTATTAGAAAATACCCAACCACTGTGCTGTGGTTTAATCAGTATGTTTTCATTCGAAAGATCAGGCTCATTGCACGGATCACCTTCACCGGACTTTGCTGTGAGTGGTGAGGTTCCCAGCCAAATAGCCAACAGCCGCAAGGGAGCTGCTAAAGAGGCCGGCCCTTGGTTTCGTTGTTGCCATGCATGCAATTTCGTGATGTAGCTATCCCTTTAAGATCACCCAATATACGAATATGTACTTAGTGAATTTGACAACTGTTTTCTAATTATGGTTACTTAAAACTATAAAAGTAAATAAAGGTCCTTTACAGAACTTATGTTCCTAATATTTGGGTATGTACTGTGCAGGTGTCAAGTACAGAGTGATGTATATTGAATTGGTGAGTGATAGAGTTAATGTACTACACAAATAGCGGACTCGAGGACTCCTTTCCGGAGGATCGGATCCATTGGCGCTAGCAGCAGGGTCCATGGAGGTGCACTTTCGCCCCCTGTGGGAATAGAAAATGCATAGAAAAGACTAAGATTTTTTTTTATTACGTTACTATTTAAATAAAAACATAAGGCATAAGGTTTGCTGTTCTTTGTGCAATATATCTTATTGTATTGTAGTATATTGTAATATCTTATCATATTAAAACAATAAAAATCGCGTGTCACGATGTATGTTCGGGATAAACTCCGAAACTAGTGAACCGATTTTGTTCAAATTTCGTAAATACCTGTAATTTGGTCCAACTTAAAAGAAGGATAGTTTTGGTCGCAATAAGTAATGATAATTTTTAGTTTTATTTTTATTATTTATAGATTTCTCATCCTTTCCTTTCCTAATCTTTTCTTGATGAGTAAGTAAATTGCATCCGTGCGAAGCCGGGGTGGATTGCTAGTGTGTCTATAAATTATATTGTATTAGCTAGTATTATAGTGTGCAGATGTTGATGCATCTCCCTGAACAGGGCCGCCTTTACCCGGCAGTGCAAGGCGTGCGAGGCACCCGGGCGCAGAGTCTAAGGGGGCGCAAGCCGACCGCCATAAGTTTTGATAGGTATCTACTAGCCTACTACCACAACAACCCTGACTAACACTGTAACCCACGCAAGCAGAGCCGAGTTAGTTACTTAATTAAAAATATAGGTATAACATTATTTAATAATTATAGGTATCGTTTTAGTGAAGACACAGAATGTTGCTTTCGACACGTATCATACCGCTCGCGCTCACAATGCGCAAGTCAATTCAGGTCTTTATTATCATTAAGATTAATTAAAAAGTATTTATTTAATTATTCGAAGTATCGTCGATACAATTTTGTCATTTTAATGGAAGTTAAATGACGCCTCTGCTATAGAAGCCCTTTTTAGCACGGGAATCGACGAACTCTTTAAAGGCGTTTTTTCCTCTGTAAAAGTTATTCAAATTCCGAAATAAATGGAAATTAATTCCCAGTGAACACATTTATGTCAATGTGATATCTGAATGACATCGAGTAATGCGTTATGCTATTAGCGTTAGCGTTATGTAACAAAAATTACTCAGTAATAAGTTACAAATGACTTATTATTTCACTATTTTCAAAGTAATATGCTGGTAAAACAATTTTGATATATCTGTGACGTACTATTCATATCATCATCATCATCATTTCAGCCGCAGGAGTCCACTGCTGAACTTAGGCCTCCCCCATAGATCTCCAGAGCGACCGATCTTGTGCGGCCTGCACCCAACGGCTCCCAGCGACCTTTATTATGTCGTCTTTCCATGTAGTGGGGGGCCGTCCTACGCTGCGCTTTCCGGTGCGTGGTCTCCACTCGAGAACCTTTCTGCCCCAACGGCCGTCAGTTCTCCGAACTATGTGCCCCGCCCACTGCCACTTCAACTTGCTAATCCTTTTGGCTATGTCGGTTACCTTAGTTTGTCTACGGATCTCCTCATTTCTGATTCGATCTCGTAGAGAAACACCAAGCATAGCCCTCTCCATAGCTCGCTGAGCGACCTTGAGTTTCTTATGAGGCCCACAGTGAGCGACCATGTCTCTGTGCCGTATGTCATCACTGGCAACACACACTGGTCAAAGACTTTCGTCTTGAGGCACTGAGGTATTTTGGACGAGAAGACGTCGCGCAGTTTCCCGAACGCTGCCCAGCCGAGTTGGATTCGTCGACTGACCTCTTTTTCAAAGTTGGACCTACCTAACTGGACTGTTTGTCCCAGGTAGACATATTCTTCAACAACTTCTAGACAAGAGTTCCCAACTGATACTGGGGTGGGCACCACATGGACATTCGACATGATTTTCGTCTTGTCCATGTTCATTTTAAGGCCCACCTGTTGAGAAACTTTGTCAAGGCCATCGAGCATTGTGCCAAGATCTTCCAGCGATTCTGCCATGACGATCTGCGATGTCGTCAGCAAATCGAAGGTGAGTGATGTACTCGCCATTGACATTGATGCCGAGTCCTTGCCATTCCAGGAGCTTGAAGGCGTCCTCTAGAGCGGCGGTAAACAGTTTCGGAGATATTACGTCTCCCTGTCTAACGCCTCTTCTCAAAGGAATTGCTTTCGTGCACTGCTCCTGTACTCGGACCGACATGGTGGCGTTGTTGTACAAGCACTTCAACACTTCGATATATCGATAGTCAATACGACACCGCTGGAGAGACTGCAACACTGTTGTATTAAATCACTATTATTATTGAAATCACTAATAAATTTATTCGTACTGCCGCTCACTCGAATGCTTATGTTAAAAGAAATATCGTCAGAAATGTGTATCAGGTTTGCATCTCTTCAATAAAGAGATCTTCTATTGATATTTAGCACATTCTCCAAAATTGTGGCCAAAGAAGTTGTCGGAGAACATTTTTTTTTTGCATTTTTATATTTAATCATGTTTACGGAATGGAGGACTATCCTACGTTTCGGAATAAAGAAGGCACTGCTGATGTCCCGGTTTTCAAAAAGATATTTCCTATTAGGTAATGTTATCAGTCATGGTTATGTAAAATAGTGATATGGTAATAAAATGGTCGATATTTTATTGTGATTTTTACGGTCGGGTCCAAGTTCTTTAAGATCCAACGTACTAACAGGACTTAAACTCATGGAGGAGGGGTGTGAAATGATTCTGCAATGTTCAGGTGATGTGTGTGTGTATGTGTTAAACAAAACGATACCTAGAACAAATCGTGGCAGTGCCATCTTGTAACAATATAAAAAAAGGAAACATGAAAATACTTGACTTTATTGTTATATCAACCCTACATAAAAAAGCGACTTCCCAGTTATGTAACGATAAGATTCACTGTTATATCAGACAATACGTAATAAATTGACTTTTTTTTATTTTGATTTTATTACTATGTCTACTGTACGTAAAAATGTGACTTGTCAGTTATGTGATTGTAGAATTTTATCGTTATGTCAGTTATACGGAAAAATATGAACTCTGACATTACGTCGCAATATACTATTCATATTACATAAGATGAACGTAAAATATAAAATAATGCCATTACATAACATGTAATGTAAATCATATTTTTATACCAGTATGACGCTACATTTAAATCACACTTTATGACATAATTTAAACATTACTAATCATATCAGTTTTATGTCATGTGTATATCAAAACGCTGTGACCATCTGCCTTGTGTGTGATGGTATATTTATATGACAAACTTTTCTTATGACGTAGAGACCAATAATGATATAACAACGTAGGGGATAAAAGACGTTAAAATAATTGCAGAAAGTATGATTGCAAAGTCTAATTTTGTTCAAATTCATTACTGAATCTGAACTAACATAATAATCTCACCTGGATTCCTATAGTTACCCATAAAGACGGATCGCTTTTTAAAAAATATTAAATACACGACCAACACTGTTGTAATCAAACCAGCCTGTAGAAGGATATCAAAGGAATCCATATTCGTAACCACTACCACTATAATGAATCAGTTCAACAAAATAATAACAAAACCTCGTACTCTTCTTATTGTCTTTTACGTGGTACACAAACTAAAAGTATATTTGATTTGAATTGGCAATTGTATCACAAGTCAATAAATACAATGAAACGATTGTAAACGTTATATAGAGATAATCTTCAACACGTCCACTCTAAATGAACGTTGTAATCATAATGTCAACCGTGTGGTTACTCGAATTATATCCGTCGTCTGCATCTAGCCGATAGCATTTTACTATCACAAATGGTGCGCATTCAAGGAGAATATTTGTCTGCCTGAACCTCACACATAAATTAAATGCTAGAATATATTTTAGTGTAAGCAAAAAGGCATCCAGCCCAACTAGTGTTACGTAGTCTTTGCACCTACCTCGAAAGGGCCTATCTTATGGCCAGTCATAATAGATCGCTACTCCTGAAGACCGATATGGAACACCTTACGTGCCGGTGTTTGTTGCCCACTAAACACTTCGGACCGGAATACAGGAGTGCTAGCAATGCTCTTTTGTGGCAGAAATAGGTATGGAAGAGGTGCTTGCGCAATCGAACTTACCACTCTTGATGAGAGATAACAATAATCTTTAAAAAAATACAGGACATAGTATCCTCCTCATCTACCGAACAGACCACAATATGAATTTCGCGCTTGAGTATACCTAAGTCAAATTCAACTTTGACTCATACGCACGCAGTGTTTTAGCAATTACAAAGAAATTATGATTTTATATTGAAAATAGATGTAGACAGACAACTGTGTCTGACTGGATGGCTGCCTCCATACACTATGTGTAAGGCCTTCTATAGTGGCACACTTGCGGCGGTCTGGTATGGATCTATACCCGACAGGGTCCTGATCACCATGCGATGCGTATGGTGATAAATCCCTTTCAGTAACTCTCTTTTGGTTTGACGTGGTCAGTGATCAGCTAGTGATTATCCACCTGCCGAGAGGCTTACAGGCCGCAAAGGCCAATTGCCGAAATCTCGATTGTCGCCGTTCTTTTTGTATTGCACCTACTGAGTTTACGACCAGGCACAGTGATGTAACTTTGCCGTGCTACTATAGTTTAAAGAAGTATGTTAACGAATACAATGTAAAAAATATTTGTATAGTCTTATGCCTCCTTTTATTTCTGAAATCATACTTTTTTACCCGACTGCGAAAAAGGAGGGATATATTTTTCGAGGCTATGTATGTATGTATATTTCTCTGACATGCTGAGTAACTTATATTACATTAAGCATGATGGATTTTAGCATACAAGGTGTCGTTAGATTCGTCTTAATTGTGGGAGTGTAATATTTAACTACGAGGTCTGAAAATGAATTAAAAATAATAATAGAAAAAAAAAGTTCTCTCAATTATTTTTGTTGCAGTCGAGTTTTTTGTTTCCTGTTTAATCATTTCTCGTAAATCCACTACTAACCGCCTTTCGCTAGTCGTCGCTCCATCTATCTTGAGAACGTCCTTTAAGTACTATGTCTTCTGAGACGCGGTCTTCATTCATGAGGTTTTTTATTCCGACGGTTTTCAGTTCTTCCACAGATGTGACACACACTGCTACTTTAGCTTGCTTGCTCTTTGAAATATATCGGTTACTTTGGTTCTCTGGCGCCACAGTCTAGCGCATATTCTTATTACGGATTTTATTTCTCAGAGAAACTCTTAGTAGGTATAATTTGAAACCAAACTGATATTTAAATGAAAAATAATGATTCTTATTGACCCGCCAAAATTAGTGTAACCTAAACATCTAAAATCTAAAATCGAATACTAAAAAAATCTTGTACGTTAGATATATTTACGATGGATGGTCTACAGTTTAGAAACACGTTACTCCAAACTATAAATGGGTCATTGTCACTTCTATTTTGTAAATACTCCTTATGTACTTTAATTGCTTCATCCTTTGATTCCAACCATTTCTATACAACTAAGCAGACCCGTAACGGAGGCCGTATCGAACGCTTTTGAAAAATCTAAAAAGTCTCCAATCCATATTTTGTATTCTGACTTTGGGACTGGTGCCATGATAATCATAATCATAATTATAAGATAACAAGTTAGTTAGTTAGGTAGGTACCTACTGTCACGATTATAAATATATTATAAGTATAACCCTGATAACATTAAACGCGGAGTAAACCATAACATATATTTAAGTATATCAAATTAATGTAAGTACTACAGACATAATTGTACATATTAAAAAGACCTACAAAAAGTCAGCAAGAGCATCTTCTATCTTCTAAGGATCACCCACAATAAATATTTTTAACTTTAAAACACCCGGGAGCGGGGGTAATACGATTCACGCGTGCCCGATCGACGGCATTATGTAGTCCACGCGAGCGCAGCCGCGGGCACAGCTTGTTACATATAAGTAGCTACGGTTTGCATCAGTCAACTAGATTTTTTTTTTTTTTTAGACGGTCAAAAGGTGAGTAGAACTCGCGTCCTGAGGGTTCCTAATCGTACTGATTATATTACTATCCGTGCATTGTTGTATCGTCTTTTACATACTTATGTAATATTGTTTAACTCTTAACCTTACATTGTATAATCTAGCTCGGTTTGTCTGTTTATGTCATCGATGTATTATTATTAACTTACTCTATGGGCATGTTAAATATACAATATGTATTAAAAACTCCGTCGAATCCGAAAAGGGTATACAGGTACCTAAACGACATTACCAAAAAAAAAAATTACTTGTGTGGTTTTATGAAACCACGGTAAAAGTGAAACTTTTTTTCACATTATAGACATTTAACTAAAAATTCACAAATGAGTAGGTAAATAGTCTATACACTACACGGTCAGTTGCTGCGAACTATAGGCGCCGCCATCCCTACTCCGCGGCCGACCGTCACGCGACATGCAACACACAGACCAAAAAGTTTGAGACTATCTAATAAAAGTTTCACTTTAAAAAATTTAAATTTTATTTATTATGAAAATAAAAATGTTATAGCGATTTAAAATTAACATATTTAGTTTTAGTTTCTCTAAAATCGTATGGCGGTACCAGAGATATCGGTACCCAGCGCCGCGACGCCTGTATTTCCATGTAAGTTTCCTCATTTAACTAATATTTTTTACATTTTATTAGGGGTAATTTTTTTACTTATAATCTGAGATAGATAACATAAACAGAACATAATCTCGATACATAATAACACCTTCACGGATCCGACGGAGTTTTAATACACACTGTATAATGAAACAACAATAAATTATTTATATGCTCAAAAATTTGTATCATTGTAGGTACTGTTAGGGATCTAATTAAATGGGAACCATTACATGCATAACTTGTAGGAGGGCTTTGAAAATTATATGTAGCTCGAAACTACTCGGTAGGTTTTGATAATCGGTCACCGACGCGAGTGCGACTTTTACACTTTTATTATGAAAAGCTGTATCTTTTTATTGTACTAACCTTGAAACTTCATTTTTCTAAAGCAGTTTGAGGTCATAGATCTTCATTTCACCAGTGATCAATTAACCTAAAGAAAAAATAGACCTAGATGCCCCCCGCGTAAAGTACCTATTAAGATATTTTCCTTATTTAACGTTATTTATTAAAGGGCGAATACCATGAACTCGTATATTGTGTGGGATAGTTATAGACTATGTTAGAAGCAGAAATCTTTATTCCGCCATTGGAACTTGCCCAAAACTCGACAAGTAATTTTGATGATAGTTACCGTTTATTAATATTTTGGAAGATACAGAAATGATATATCATATTATTGTGCAATATTTATTTTCAATTCAAAATAGAATATAACAATAGTAATCTACAATATTTCAATATTCATAAATAGAACAGTAATCGGCTTTGCATATCGGTTGTTTGGATCCAATCCATCTGCAATGTATCCTTGATACCTACATGGTGAATCAGTTCTAACTCGTTGTGCTATATAAAATTTATACAAGCTAAGATCTAGAATCCAATACATTTCCTTGTGAAATAATTTTATAATTAAAACATTCTTCAAAATATACATCAAACACTTCGTCTCAGCTAAGCAATCATTACATAATCCCTAAGTGAAACCTTTTGCAGGTTTTTGTCACGAACTCTCGGGATATAAATTTAAAAATATATGCTAAAATTTACTAATGACGTAATAATAATAATATTAATTTATTTGATATAAATGCAGGTTACATGTAGGTGTTTGGTCTATAATTAAACGAGTCCGGGTACATTTAGTCACATTGCGACATACAAATATTACATTAATTAAATTGACTCTTATAAAATATACTTAAATACTACATTCATTAATAAAATTTAACATATTACACCTACTTAGAAGAGATATACGTACAATATTCTGTCTTATTATTGAAGTATGTGATAGAATAAAATGATTTTTCTATTAGCCAAAATTTTAATTTTCTGGCAAACCTTTTTCTGGCAGTTCCCTAATATCGTAAGAGACGGCATTATACAGGGATAATGGTAATACGACGTATTCCCATTAGGAGGTGATAGGGGTGACTATTTGCGATAATTTTAACCCCCATATGCATTATTGAACCATTTTTGAGTTATCATGTTTATAGCTTTTTCAAAATATATCAAAAATGTAACATAAAAATTTGTCTTAAAAATGTATCAATTTAAATCTACTTTTTACGTCTGATTCATAAAAACGATTAAACACTGGTTATTTGTCAATATTAAAACAACAATTATCGTCCAAATTTTAAAATGCGAGACGAAAAACGATATTATTTCAATATATTTTTTTCACTAAAATGCCTTAAAAACAAAACAAAAACGTTATGAAACTTTTTAATATAAAATACACAGGCATCTGTTACAGCCAACTAAGAATTGTTTAATTTTCTCTAGTCTCCAGTCCGTTATAAAAATCTCATATTTTTCACTGTAACAGTGAATTTAATAATTACAGCTAAAAATAACATAACAAACCATCACGCCTGTATTCCCCGAAGGGTTAGGCAGCGGTGTACTAATTGTACACGCACAATTCGCCGAGTATGTTTTTAGGTCCCATGTTATTCGCCCCTATTGGGGGCGAGCCTATTGCCATTAATCGGGCACGAAACCAAACTCCGAGCTGCTACTGGGAATTTCATAGGAAAAACCCAATAACGCTTTGCTCGACCTGGAATCGAACCCAGGACCTCATAGCAGTCGCGCTAACGACCACTAGGCTAACGAGGCAGTCAAAAAAAGGCTAAAAATAAAAATAAGACAATATATTATAAGGGGCCCCGCTCACTAGGCAACCTGGCTGCAAATATAATGTGAGGAAAGAGGATTAACTCAATATCTTCTGTTTGCTTTGCATGTGTTATAATATAAGACAAAAGAGGAACTGTTAACATCTTCTATGTCCATATCTCTCGACTGAAGGATCAGGAATGACCACCAACTGGCTGTTTAACATTTTGGTTGCCGCAGCCAGGCTACCTAGGGCGCAGTAGCCCTTAAACTGAAAATAAAATCTTATTATTGTATAGTTATACACCAATTCCAATTCTCTTTTGATATACGTGTAGTTATCATACAATCAAAAAAAAAAAATCAATATAATTATATACTATGTTGATTCGTTAATAACTAGAATAAATTATAAAACCCAATAATTATTCCTCCTTCTGCTTGACGGGTTCGTATTCTTCGGGATTCTCGTCCATACTGGTCGCGATATCGGTACGAGATTTATCCACTGGGTACAACCTGTGAAAACAACATTCAAATGTTTTGGTTCTTGAAACTGGAAATTTGATTTCGAGGAGAACAAAACATCCATTACAGTAACATAACATACCATCACGCCTGTGTTCCCCGAAGGGTTAGGCAGAAGTGTACTAATTGTACACCTATAATTCGCCGAGTATGTTTTAAGGGTAACAGTAACTTAGGGTATAAAGACTAAGTAATTATAAAAACTATATTAATATAATAAAACTCAGAATATTATTTGATATCTTTTTGTTCGCTTGGACGCGCTAATCTCAAATCATCACCTATTGTACCGCACTGAGAGATGATTTTTCTATAATTGGGAACATTCTTTATTTCTTACCAATTGCATGAATATGAATTTTCATATCCCTAATTTAATAAATCGTGGATTCTCCATACAAATTTTAGTCCGCTATTTCACCCCTTCTAGTTTTATTTTCGCAACAAAAGGTAGCAGCTCAGGTCTTTCCCCTAGGTCCACTGTATCTCTATACCAAAAACCATAGAAATCGGTTTAGCGTTTTAAGCGTGAAAACGTACCAGACAGTTACTTTCGCATTTATAGTATGGATTTATTGAGGATATCATAGGCTATATAACTTCACGTTAAACAATATCCATAAACGTTAAACAATCTCGCAAGCCGTAGGCAAGTACGATATGTAAGAACAACGTTAGGCCACAGGGGCACGTTGGCGGCGACGCGGTGAAAATTTGGTCGAATAAATTTAACACAGATGTTTGTCTTACACAGCTAAACTCTGATTTTTAATTCGCTAGACTAAAGTGACTTCTACTCGTTTATGTCAAAATCATTATTTCGTTCACAGTTATTTTATTGACGATTTCTTTTTTTATTACAAGGACTGTTTATGTACTTCGTTTATTGTTTATAATTATTTAATTTATTTCGTATATGTTTATTAATAACTCTGCTCCCGGGAACGGCGTATATGCTAATTTTACGTAAGTTCATTTTTGTGACACAAGGGAACCAAAGAGTTAAACATTTAAAGAGTAAAATGAAATTGCAGAGTTATATCACAACGGGTCGATGAATGATTTAGGAAAAGCTAAACTACAACATAATGTGTCATGCTTGCTACATTTAAAAAAAACAGGTCAATCACAGCTGTCATTTTAGTTCAGCTAATGCTAATTAAAAATCAGACTTTCATAACGAATATAATTATGAGACTGAAAGAACCTTACCATCTTTGATACAAATAAACGAGGAAGACGAGATCATCCCTGAAGCAAGCGACACGGTGCGCCGTCGGCATTGTGATTATGAAGGCGAATACGTCGTCAATGAATGTATTGAACGCTTTGTACATGAAGGCGCGCCAGGGCAGAGCCGCCACCGACCGCAGCCGGTAGTTGACGAACAGCTGCGGCAGCATGAACAGGAACCCGAACGCGTAGACACCATTCACTATGCTGTGCAGTGCCCAAGAGTACCAACTGTAACATTCAACAACAAAACATTGATTTATCGCACCTTTAGAATTACAATGAAGTATAGTGTATACATACCACCATTCATTCGTTGGAATCGTTCGCATTTGTTCGTTTGCATTTGAATGTTTTAGTTTACTCTTCATATCTTTTTTCAATAAAAAAATATACGTATATTTTTAACCATACTATATATTTTTTGATTATTTTTAATTTATTGATAATAATCCCTTTTTTTCGATCTGTCTATACTGTTATACTTTCATAAGTCAAGGGCTCATGCCCTGAAGTCTCAGAAGGGGTTTTTCATAGCTTCACCAGTCTTGGTTAAAAAAAATACCCGTTTTGCAGTACCTTGTTACTTCCACATGGATATGATTTATGAATTATGTTTTTTTTTTTCCGAAACGAATATCTATCAACTTTAAAATGTCACCACCGACGAATAGATGTCTCTAACAGAAACATTTTTAGAGCTAAAAAAATAAAACCAATGACTATACACTTAAGTGTAATTTGTTTTGGATATAACGTATTCAGATATAACTTAAAGTTGAACTCAAGTTACTCTTCACGAAGTCATCGCCTACCATGGCAACAGACGAGATTTGTAATTTCGAGCGCAGCGTATTTTTACGTACATTGTCGATTTCTCGTTCATCGGATTTTGCTATCGTTGAAAATGATGACGGAGAGATCGGAACAATAAATTTGCAGGCAAACTCGGAAGGATAGAGAGGGATAGAGAGCATCGAAATAACGCAGAAGGTCTTTGAATATGCTTGTATCGGCAAAACTCAAATAAACGTGTGATACAAGCGATTCAAAAACGGTCGCACGAGTGTTGATAGCGATCCGCGTTCTGGTCGACCTTCGAGCGCCATAACAACGAAAAATATCGAGCATGTGCAACTCGCGATTACGCAAAATCGCCGTTTCACTGTGTGCGAGATAGAAGATGATCTCGGTATTCCGAAAACTTGTGTTTCGAGAATCCTGACCGAGAATGTGGGAATTACTCGCGTGTGTACGAAATTCATTCCAAAATTGCTCACAGTAGAGCAGAAAAGGCTTCGCTTCGAAACCGCTCAGGACAACTTGGAAATGGTTATTGATGATGAAAATGTACTCCGGAAGATTATTACTGGTGACGAATCCTGAGTTTACGGTTATGACCCCGAAACGAAACAACAATCCTCACAATGGAAGCTTCCATCTGAGCCACGACCGAAGAAAGCACGTCAGAGAAAGAGCAACGTCAAGTTCATGTTAATTGTTTTCTTCGTTTTCGAAGGTGCCGTGCATAACGAATATGCACCGAGAGGTTAGACAACCAGCAAAAAATTTTACCACGAAATACTGAAAAGATTGCCTGACGCGGTGAGAAGGAAACGGCCGCGTTTTTGGGTGAGCGGCGACTGGCTTCTACACCATAATAACGCGCCAACGCATTCATCGAACCACATGCTGTTGTTTGTTTTTTTATAATAACGCGCCAAGGCATTCATCGAACCACATGCATTTTTTTAGCGAAACACAATATTAAACAACTCCGTCAACCACCGCACAGTTCCGATATAGCCTCCTGCGACTTTTGGCTGTTCCCAAAATTAAAAATGCCTCTCAAAGGACACCGGTTTGACGACAGAGAGATGGTTGAAGCGAATGCGACGCGTGCACTCATGGCCATTCCGAAAACCGATTACCAGAACTGCATCATATCCTGATGTGGAAGCACCGATGGCAGCGTCATGTTCAGTCGAAGGGGGACTACTACGAAGGATGCCATAAGCCGGATGACTAAGAATAACACCAGTGAGAAGTTACGGGTACACTTTTGGGACACAGTAGTATACTACTGATCAATGCAAATTCAAACTAGAAAATGAACACAATTTTTTATAAAAAAAAGATTAAATTACAATGTTTAATAGGTACTCTATCACTCAGTATACAACACTATTTTTAGATTATGATGAAGTGGCAACACACAAAATGTCACTTTATTCCAGCTAATTAGAATGATGGCCGAGTGGTAGCGTGTACGGACACCGCGTCTATCGAAGTGAGTTCGAATCCCTGCAGTGAGCCTGAGCTTTCGATAAAAGAAAACATCGTGATGAACCATAGCATGATGGTAGGGCATTGATTTTCTAATACCCGTTTGACTAGTTACCAATCTCATAATGAAAATCTGTCGCCGAGCATACCTATATGTGTGTTCCGGGAGCTGCACTTCTTCAGTCCATCCACTAGGCTTACAGTGTTATCATCTTCGGCCATTTTGGGGGTCACTGGTATTGTGGCATTAGTGGACAAACGAACTAACCTATAGAGAATTAAAAAAAAAAAGAACCCTCATACAATTTTCAAAGGATAAACGACCTTTTATGAGGTTCATAGATGAGCGAGTAGACTGCTCCCGCTAGACAGAGCGGATACAGCAGCATGGAGAGGTAACGCATTGCTTCAGCGTCCGCGAGCGCTGTGCTCTGTTCTCCCGCGTCCGCTGTGACGTCACGCCACACGCGCACCCTCCACTTATCAAACGCCACTCGCAAATGAAGCACTTTTGTTACTTTCCATAGCTGAAACAAACAAATTGTATATCTATATAAATAAAATGATAGACGTATGCCGTTGTGCACGCATCACGCAAATACTACTGGATAGATTTATTCAATTTTTTTTTGTTTTACTCCTTAGATACCTGGTCCTATAAAACCTATATAAACCTATTATAAAAATAAAATAGCACGATGTCTTCTTTGAATAAAACGGTTATTAAAGTTTTAAGAAACTAAGATTTTTATAAGCACTAAGAGTTTAGGGATGTTTTCTTGCGGTAGTGTTAATATTTTCAGTATGAGTTTCTTTATGTATATTCGAGGCCCGTGTTAAATTCATTCTACCAACTTTCCACTATTGTTGTACTCTCTTCCCGTACTTACTTACAGCTTGCCAGTGTTAAGTTATACCCGTATATAGCCTGAATACGTTGACAAGTCGAAAATGCATACTTTTTACGTCAGCCATTTTAAAGAATACAAATTATTAAAAGAAACATAACACGGTGTTTCCAAAAAGATGTCATTTTGCTTTCTCATTTATTCACCATACAAGATGTGCCATGGATTTTCTTATCTCTTGGTGGTCGCTGTCGTGTTTGGATTGTGCTGTGCTTACCATCAGGGACAGTAACATCAATTTGCCGAGCTATTATAAAAAAAAAGCAAACCAAATGCCAATTTTGAAATTTGTTGCAAACCCACTTATCAACCTGTTCACGCCTCATACGAAGATAGCCTATATAATCTTCTTCAATAAATAAGTTATAAAATACAAAAAATATTTTCAACAGACCGGTAGTACCAGAGATTGACGCCTTCAAAGAAAAAAAAAATTTATCTTCAATTTTATAAAATGTATTAATATTAGGTCCTTAAATAAGAAATTGGCGTTTTGTTAAACTGGCCATTTTGTTCTCGAATATCTGGAGTTGGGTTAGGAGTTCCAAATTCAAATTTATTTCAAATTAAGGCTAGTGTATTTGTTTCGAATTTAGTGATTACTTTGTTTTCGAACTACTTAGTTTTTCTTTGTTGTTTGGGGGCGTTCAAGTATTACGTAACGCAATTTTGAAGATTTTGCCTCTCCTCATGTAAAGCTCCGTAACATTTGTCTGTACCACTCCTTAAACGTTACGTAACACTCAAGTGACCATTTTTACCTAAAAGTCATAAATAATTATGTTGCGCAAAGTACCGGAAAGTCGCTAAAATACCTTTGTCATTGTTTTAATCGCGTTTGCGATAATAATAATAGAACAAGCGATTTCTGACTCGCAATACATGTGTATATTGATTATTTGAGTTATTTAATAAACACACACATGATGTAAAATATTTTCTTTAGTTTAAAATATGTTAAAATGAACAGAAATTTGTACTAATAAAGTTTTACTACTGATCTTATATTTATTTACGTTGTTTTCTTGACTAGGCCCTGTCCTTACATACATTTTTAGCTTCATCCACCATTGTTCTTTTTCTACTAATAAACTCTTAAAATAAATAACTTATTAATCTTAACCTTTGGCAATACAAATAGAAACAGAAACCTAACTGAAATAAAATATTTTAGTCAAATAGAATCGTATTCTTATTAAAATAAAAATGAATAAAATCAGCTATAATATAAATAAGTTCAGGGAACTAAATAAAAATGACATACAATACAATTGAGGGATTCTCCGTAAAACATAAACAAAAAGTGTTTCGAACATCTGAAATTTTAATTGCCTACTTTTTATTTATATAAAATTAAAAACAATGTTACGTAACGCGTTATTCAAACCCCTCTCGCCCTTGTAACGCATCATAACGTATTAAAGTTCCCCCCCCCCCCCCAAGCTAATTGCGTTACGTAATACATTTACTTTATGCTAAACCCCATACTTCACAACAGACGGTTGCTGAATTAGAGGAACTGCAGTTGGAATGTCTTCGACGCCATCATACTCCGCGGACCATGCTCCAATAGATTACTATTTTTTTCGGAGTTAGGACATTTCTTGCAATTAAAACATTCAATTCCGATGAGGTTGTCAAACCGTCTTCAAAGATTTTATAGATTCTCACTCCCACAATTTTTTCAGCAATGAAATCAATGAACTACCTATAAAATGGCGAGTGTAGATAATAATGGTAGATACATACTTTGACTGATTGAATGTATAATTTCATAATACTTTTTTCGTTTTACTTTTTCCATATAAAACGTTAATTTCATATGTAAGGACTTATCATAAGTATAGATAATAAATACATAACTTCTTGGTTACGAAAAAAATAATGTTCGATTTTTTTAAGTGATAACTTCTTATGGGAGGGTAAACCTTTTGTAAAGTAACGCGTTGCGGCGCCATTAATAGTAGCATAGTTTCAGTCAATGCAACAACACGCTCGTAAGCGAGACTGCTATGGCCCAAGACCTAGGTTCGAATCCTCACCGGCTTCCCTTTCTCTCTTTCGTTTGTTTTTTTTCTTCTTTTTGATTAGTTTAAGTTAACACTTCTGTCGAGCGTCCCAAGACGCACACTTTTTTTTCTAATTACCTCAATAATTGCACTAATTCCTGCAGGTACAAGAACTAACAGTGACGTCTGCTCATCCAGAAGATAAAAAAATATAACTAGCTGCGAAAAAGCGCGCCAGAACACTGTGCGCGCTGATAATCCAGCGAAAGATCTCTTACGCCGCCAGAACGATACGTCATTTTTAAATGCGAGAACATCAAACAATAACTGAAATAAAAAATTATAATAATTTCACATTGTTGTAACACTTCATTTTGCACATTTGCAAATCAATAGAATTAAAATAAGTCAGTAAAATGAATTCACTTTATTATCATTGATAGATAACTTCATATGATGTGTACAAAGACCTCAATTTTATCCTCTACTAAGCGCTCCACAAAAAGTTTTACTTCCAAAATATGTTGTTATAGAGATAATAGTTGTAGAGATGTAGCTATAATTTTTATTATGATGATATTTTAAATTTATGCAAGCATTTCATACACAAAAAGAGGTAATTTCAAAATCAGAATATAAAATACAGAAAGAAAACGTATGAATTAGATTATCAATATTAAAGAAAATTTATACACTCACATGACAACTGGCAATCAAAACTGTCGCCGACAGTAAATATATATTTGTGTCAGCGAATATTCCTTTGACATCATCAACATCCTTTTCACTGAATCCAAGAGATTGTAGTTGCTCTAATGCCAGTTTCACATGTAAAGCTAACCTGAACGACCCATAGGATGCAGGTGACACATGCACTGTGATGTTAATATTTGTGGTACTGCGATTTAAAAGCAGCAACTGTGACATGCGTGTTTTAAGAACATTGTGCTGTATTATTGGTAAAAATTTACTATTCCTGATCCTGAAATAAAATAAATGTTTGTTTATTTTAGGGTCTCCTGTGCCACTCTAAGATTAGGTAGTTTGTATAAATGAAACATACAATCAGAAGGTTGAATATAAAGTGTATTTGTTACTAAAATGTTCGGGTCATAACCGAACATATGTGTCTGATAGACATTCATGAGTCTTTTTTTCAGAGCTTCATAAATGTTTCCTTCGCTGGGCGGGTTGTAGAGAATATAGCTTATTTGTTCGACATTCGTTCGATCGAGTTGCGCGATGAGTATTTGTGCCAGCTGTGCTTGAGTACGGTGTCCGTCTTGGGCGGCGGCTTCGAAAGCGTGGAACCATAACCGTGGATTATCGTTCCAGAAACGCGGAACGCGCATGGCGAGGGCGACGGCGGCAACTTCGGATGCTGGTGCGTTGGCAGTGGCTGGTACAGTAGTTGCGATGTATTCTGGAACCGGGCTTGACATTATGACTGTTTCTCATGAACAAACGAGGAACTTGATGATGCTGAGCTTGCTTGTTAATGGCTTTATACTTTGTCAGTCGTCGTCGGGTTTCGGTTTTGTGTTCGTCAGAAGGCTTTGTGTTCACGGGGTCACCACTTTAGAGTCTACTGTGCCACTCTAAGATTAGGTAGTTTGTATAAATGAAACATACAATCAGAAGGTTGAATATAAAGTGTATTTGTTACTTTTTTTTTTTTTTTTAGAACTGACTACACTGTTAGCCTTAGGGGCCCTATCCTAAAACAGAGCCGCTGCGGCTTTTACAGCTTCACCGGACTTGGGGGCGAGCGCTTAGGGCACTCAGCCGCGAAAGTTTGTGACGACCCGCACGAGGGTGCCAGAGTGGCCGAACCTCAGCTCGGGCGGTGGTCGCGTATGCGAAAAAGTCGCAATCTAACTAATTCCCTAATACTATGAGAATTCGAGCTAACTAATATATACTCATATGCACGTTCCCCTCCTCCTGGGAGGAAGGAGTGGACCATGCGTATGTGTATTTGATAATCGGAATGGTTTTTCTACACTAACTAGCGCAATAGTCTAACTAGCGCAAAAAAAAGAAAAAAAAAGGTCCCTTACAGAACCTATGTACCTGTGTGGTGTGCACGTGTGTGTGTTCATACGTGTGTAATGTTGTGTGTGGGTAACTAAGTGTTGCACGTATAGTGTCACTTTGTATCGCGCGGGCGGCTGCCTGACCCAAGGGCTTCACACCGAGGAACGGACCTAGGCTTGGGTTGCCGCTAGAGAGGGTGGACGTGACGGGTGTGCGGGAGCGAAGTTGACCGCCCGTCCTCTGCGGAGAGAACGGTGGTTACGCGGGCGTGGGCGGTGGCACGCTCTGTTTGGAGAGACGGTGTTGGCGTAGAACGCGTTAGCTTTTTCGGTTTGGTCGGGCGGGTCAGTGAATATATTACGCGGCCGGCGTTTTCTCCGGCAGGCGTTGGGGTCGGGAACATAAGAAGCTGCCGCTTTTATTAAGGGATTCGCGTGGTTCGACGCGGTGTCGAAATACGAGCGAGAAAGGTGTTTGGCATATGCATGTATCGAGGGAAGGTCCATATCTCTATGGAGATCCTCCATACGAACAAACCAGGGGGCACCGGTAAGGCGGTGAAGAAACTTCTTCTGGATGGCTTGTAAGCGTTCCCAGTTATAACTTGACATATGTGCGAACGCAACGCAGCTATATGTCATGATCGGACGGATACACATCTTGTAGAGCGTAAGCTTGTGTCTCGTGAACATTTTGCTTGCAGCACATAACAGAGGATGCAGTCGGGCGTATTTGTTACTAAAATGTTTGTCTTTATAACCGAACATATGTGTCTGTCAGAGTGGGAGAATCCGGTCCCTTGTTCCTTGCTTGCGTTTGGTCAATGCAGTGTGGACAACAGATGTCGTAGCCCAACAGATGCGGTAGCGGGTCGAGCGCCATGGTGCCGAGGAGCGTCCTCTTGGGGTATTGTTCTCGGCCGATCCCTTTTTATTTATTGCGTTATTAATGTTGCGCTATTGTGAAGACGAAGTATCGGCGCTAGTCTTCCGGGTGGCATCCTGTGGAGTGCTTCCTCAATGCAGTGGGTCCGATGGAAGGTAAGGTTCTTAGGATGATGAGATCGTATTTATGATTGATAATATTTAGCTTGGTAGCAGCTACATTTATAAACATAAATAATATCAAATCCTGTTTAGATTACCTTTATGAAAGATTTTACAATATAAAATATATCACTGTTTATAGATTGTATAAATAAAAATTATTTCTTAAAATATAGTCAATAAAAGTAAGTCACATGCAATTTTACAGAAATTAAAACTAGCCTGGTATAGAAGAGAAATGGATATAAGCAAACTGAAAACATAATACAGGGTTCTAAAACAATTTTAATTTACCTCATATATGGGTAAAGCTCCCCAGGAATCTTTTTTGATGGTAAATTTAGTTGGTCCCCAAGAATTGACAGTGGCACTGTAGTTATTATATGAGAATAAGGTTTTATAATTTTCTTTTCCTGATTTTCATTGACCTGAAAAATAATGAAAAAAATATAAATCTCCTGTTTATGAAAAGTAAACTTTTAAAATAATAGTTTCCGGTTTTATAGGTCCTAAAAAATAAAAGATTATTTTTTCCTCTAATCGGACAATAATTAATCATTTAAGACCTACTTTCAAAAACAGTCAACTAGCCTATTATAATTATAATAAATATAATATCTACTTCAATAGAAATAACTACTGTAAATAAAATGCTAATTATTTACTTAATTATTCAAAGAGACATTTATTCATTATATAGATGGTAATATAAATTAGTAGTATTTTCTTGATTATTTAATTATAAATAACCTTTTTTGATAAAAACTTTTCCATATTTATTTCAAGTTAAGGCACATAACTAAGGTGGTTACTTAGTGACCACTTTTTCAGTATGACACTACAATTTTAGTGAAACACTTAAATGTATTGCATACTACAACTTTATTCTATGACATTGAAATATCTAAATAACTTTGTAACTCATAAATATTAATAGTGACTTAGTTATGCTTATTGTAGGTGAGGTATCCACATTTGTCTTCAATGGCTATTAAAATCAGGAAAGAAAACAATAGGATTTAGTTTAGTGTAGAGTGTTGGCAACCCAACAATACAATTTTTTGTAATCTTGCAACATTGTACAAATAAATTCTCTCTTCCGCTTGGACCGCCATCGTGGTGATTGAGAGTGAATTATCGTGGAACTTTTATTTATCTTTTTTGAAGTATCAGCTACCTAAATCTAATACAGTCCACACATGCAATAATAAACAAGGGTCTTTTCTAATTCTTAGAAACAAAACACGTGCATGCAGTAGAGTCAAAGCCCGCTTCTTCATATCTCTTCAGTTAGTTTGTTACTTATCTATACACAAGACGCACCAAAACTTTGTGGAGTTATTCCTGAAACTTTCAAAATGTCGCAAAGAAAAAGAAAACAAATTAATATTGAAGAAAAATCGCGTATTATATACAAGCTAGAGAGCGGAATTTCAAACAAAGACTTAGCAAAGGAATATGGTGCATCACACTCAACAATTTCAACCATTTGGAAAGAGCGAGAAAAAATTCAAACGCTTTATGACAATAATTTTTTGAACATGAAATGAGCCAGAACAACGAAGTATACGAATATTGAGGAAGCTTTGTTAAAGTGGTTTAAATATCAAAGGGCTAACAATGGACCGATTCTTCAAGAAAAAGCTAACGATTTTGCTCAACAGTTTGGCGAAGATTTTGTTTGCTCGTCTCATGGTTCAACGTTTCTGGGCTCGGTACGGTATTTTCGGCGGGAAAATAAGTGATGAAGCTACTAGTGTTGATAAGGATACTGTAGAAGAATGGATAACGCAAAAGTGGCCTACATTATTCGAAGGCTACGGACCAGATGAAATTTTTAACGCAGACGAAACTGGACTTTTTTACAATATGAAACCAGACAAGACTTTAAAGTTCAAAGGGGAGAATTGTTCGGGAGGAAAAATGTCTAAGACAAGATTAATGATCATGGTTGCAGCAAATATGACAGGATCCTGTGAAAGAAAGCTTTTAGTTATTGGCAAATCGAAGATACCAAGATGCTTTAAAAAACATACACTCACTGCCGGTAACATATGAAAACAATGTGAAGTCATGGATGACATTGAACATTTTTGAGATATGGTTATGAAACTGGGACGCTAAATTTAAAGGAAACAAACAGAAAGTTCTACTTTTGGTTGATAAACTGTCCTGCTCATCCGGCTGTTACTAATCTAAAATGCATTAAACTTGTGTTCTTACCACCAAATGTTACATCTGTATTGCAACCAATGGACCAAGGTGTAATAAGGTGTTTAAAATCTCACTATAGAAGACTGCAAGTGTTTAAGTTGACAGTAGCAACCAAAAAAGCTTTACGGTTCTTGATGCCATCTTGATGATATCAGAAGCATGGAAAAAGTTTCACAAAACACTATAGCTAACTGCTTTAAACATGCTGATTTCATGCTTCATATTCATGCTGAAACAATAACCTCAGATGATGTGACTGATGATGATGGAGAGGACAATATTTCTCTTGCTCAATTAGCCCAAAATTTACGACCTGCTTTATCTACTACTGAAGCAGCAGAGTTCATTGATGTAGATAACTCTATTGCAATTTGCGCACGAGCTACAGAAGATGATATTGTACGAGATGTTCAAGAGGAAGATGACGAACAAGAAGACTCTAAAGAACAATTTACTGTACCAACTTTGAATGATGGTATCAATGCTGTTAGTGTATTAAGAAAGAATGTTCTTTTTAATGAACAGTTCCATATCCACAGCAATTATGACAATATGTTAATTAAATTCCAACGTGAATTATAAAATATCTATGCACAACAGAAGTGTTCCAAATAGACCAAAATTACAGATTTTATGCTCACAGAAAAATAATATGCATTGTACTAATGTGCAATAAACAAAATGTTCATAGTTGAATAAATATATTTTTCCAATAATTCCCTATATCGATTTGTTTGTACTTGCACGATACACATTAAACATCACCCGTGTTACGACTATCGGTTTTATGACTGAATATGAGCAGTCCCTTCTATGTTGTTATAACAGATTTTGACTGTACCATTATTTAGACACCAATAAACACCAATTTCAATCAACTACACACAGAGTCATAAATATTTTTTTATTCATGTACTTTGTAAAATTGCAAATAAGTACATAATCAATATTTTCTTTTACTCTCAGTTTAATGGTAACTCATTATTACATAATAAAATACATGATTCCTTAATTTTGCTATAAAGAGTATACACTGTGAAACAATAACATTAATTCATTCAGATGTCATTTTATTAGTTTTGCATACATTAAGTAATCTATGTTACTAGAAAAACCTCCTAATTTTATAAAATTTATCCAAATTATGATACATTGCTTGAAAGTTATTATTGTAACTTACATTTTGTTGAAGAAGATTGAATGTAGCAACTTGGGGCTCAACGTGCGTTACTAATGGTAACGTGTGAACAGACTCCGTGTGAATAATATCATCAAATACTTTATAAAGTTCACTGTCATCTAGTAACACAGCATGCATGTACATTGTCCCATTATTACGGGTTTTCCTCGGCACGTCTAAATTAACCTTGCTGTAAATATTAATATTTTTTATTTTCTCAGAATAGACAAAAGATACAATATAATAAAATTACTTACTTACATATCAGCCGGGTTTCGGTAATTAAAATTCAACGCAGTGTGTACTTTTTTTACTGTTTCTGATGTAGAGCCGCCCAAAAAAGGACGCTCCTTCACAGATGTATAAAGCACTAGATGCTGAACTGGATTAGAATCTAAATAAGAAGAGAAACATAGCTCGCCACGACTACATTCCGGTGGTATGAATATTTCATATAATGTCCATATTGTGTTTATAATATAACCGACAAAAATTAAAGAAAGTATAAAAGAAACTGACATATATTTCATTATTATTTATATAAATTTTAGTTCAACTAATTTTACAACAGAAAGTTTTAGAATGTTCAACTACAATGTTTTAGAATTTAAAAGATTTACGATTAGATTAGCTAAGTTATCAAATTTGACACATTCAATTAATGGCAAAATTGACATGTTTGACAACTAGCACTTAGGTTACAAGTGTAACCACAATATCATGTAATTAGTTAATGTGCATTTATATTTTGCAGTTTTTTTTTCGTTTTAAATTATTAATATTAACTTATTGTTTCATTATCATTATATTATATTATACATATAATAAAACTATGTTGATAAAATGTGCGTGCCGATAAAACTTAAAAAGGAGTCCCGGCAAGATAAAGGGACATAAATAGTGTGATAGCCCTTTATCCCTCCTCGAACAAGAAAGTTCCCGTTTTAACCTAAAGGGCATGTTTTTAAAGATATAAGGGCTTTTCCAACCCTTCAACTTGGAAATTAAGTGTAGTGGCGCCATCTGTTGTCGAGTATTTGAACTTCTTTCAGAACAACGATTATTTGGGTTGCATTTCGAAAGGCGCTACGAGCAATTGCAGCATGTGTAGTAATGGCGCGAAATTTAAAATTCCAATTTCAATAAAGTCTTAAATTATATTTGTTACTATAATAAAGTTATTAAATTTTGTGTATTTATACAGCAGTAGCTAACTTATATTTTGAAGTTAAAGCGACATAATTTAAGTTATTCAAATTAATTCTGAAAACATTTTAAAATTTAAGTTTTTAAATTTCGCGCCTTTATTACGTATGCTACAGCTGCAGAACCTATTGTTACGGCGGACGATAATGTCGAGAACATTCTAGAAGGTGTGAGAAAGGAAATATTCTCAAACTTTCTCGAATATCCTAGAGCCTAGCTCTCTGAATATATAAGAGCCCGGTGTCGCCCGCCAGACCCCTCGCCCGATTGCATCCTCTGTTATGTGCTGCAAGCAAAATGTCCACGAGACACAAGCTTACGCTCTACAAGATGTGTATCCGACCGATTATGACATATAGCTGCGTTGTGTTCGCACATATGTCAAGATATAATTGGAAACGCTTACAAGCCATCCAGAATAGGTTTCTTCACCACCTTACCGGCGCCCCTAGGTATGTTCGTATGGAGGATCTCCATAGAGATATGGACCTTCCTTCGATACATGCCTATGTCAAACACCTTTCTCGCTCTTATTTCGACACCGCATCAAACCACGCGAATCCCCTAATAAAAGCGGCAGCTTCATATGTTCCCGACCCCAACGCCTGCCGGAGAAAACGCCGGCCGCGTAATATATTCACTGACCCGCCCGACCAAACCGAAACAGCTAACGCGTTCTACGCCACCGTCTCTCCAAACAGAGCGTGCCACCGCCCACGCCCGCGTAACCACCGTTCTCTCCGCAGAGGACGGGCGGTTAACTTCGCTCCCGCACACCCGTCACGTCCACCCTCTCTAGCGGCAACCCAAGCCTAGGTCCGTTCCTCGGTGTGAAACCCTTGGGTCAGGCAGCAGCCCGCGCGATACAAAGTGACACTATACGTGCAACACTTAGTTACACACTCACAACATTACACACGTATGAACACACACACGTGCACACCACACAGGTACATAGGTTCTGTAAGGGACCTTTTATTTCTTTTTTTGCGCTAGTTAGTGTAGAAAAACCATTCCGATTATTAAATACACATACGCATGGTCCACTCCTTCTTCCCAGGAGGAGGGGAACGTGAATATGAGTATATATTAGTTAGTTCGAATTCTCTTAGGATTAGAGAATTAGTTAGATCGCGACTTTTTCGCATTCGCGACGACCGCCCGAGCCGAGGTTCGGCCACTCTGGCACCCTCGTGCGGGTCGTCACAAACTTTCGCGGCTGAGTGCCCTAAGCGCTCGCCCCCAAGTCCGGTGAAGCTGTAAAAGCCGCAGCGGCTCTGTTTGACGATAGGGCCCCTAAGGCTAACAGTGCAGTCAGTTCTAAAAAAAAAAAAAAAAAAAACGCCCGCCAGACTTAGTTCGATTTGAACAGCGAAACAAGCGATTTCGAAAAGAAAAGGAAAGAAGTTATCTTTGAGCCTTTATTTTGAAGTATCACGTGTAAGTATTTTTAATAGTGTGTTTAATTAATTCTAATGGTTTGTTTTTCTTTTCTTTTAATTGTAATTTTCTTAACCTTCAAGCAGTCGCGCGACGTTGATTCGATACCTTCTATATACTTTTGGCCGTAAACAAAATATCGCGCGACCGCTTGAAGGTTACATAATTTTTTTTCTTTGTCTCAAAGTACCCCACGTTCACATAACAATATATTTGTCTATAAAATGTTTATTTAATTTATATTTTACAGAATACAATGCCAAGACGTAAAAGAGGAGGAGATCTTGCCAGTTCTGCAGCGAAACGGCGGAAACAAAAAGAATATCGAAGAAATGAAACGGAAGAAAAGCACGAAGCACGTTTACAAAACAACGAACCAGAATGAGCACCTTGAGAAGCAGAAAAAGTGAAGAAAGAAAAGAAAATAAATGTATTGAAGAATCGAGAATTTTAAAAGATAATCTAACAAAGGAAGCATTTCATTACGAACCGACGAAAAAATATTACAATCATAAATATGATGTAATCAGAAAAATGAATAACATTTGCCAATTTTGCCACGCGTAAAAATTCAGTAAAGAAACACCAGGTCTCTGTTGCATGAATGGAAAAATTCGATTACCACCACTGGAATCACCTCCGCAGGAATTTCTACATTACATGACCGGGGAAATACTAGAATCAAAGCACTTTCTTCAAAATATAAGATCATACAACCTCCTGCTTTCAAATGACTTATTTCGGTGTTACTTCGACTAACAATAAAAGAAATGAATTTGAATATGTATTTTCAATTCAAAGGCAAATTTATCACAAAATAGGATCGTTATTACCAATGCCTAACGAAACTATAAATTTCTGCAAGTATATTTCATCGGAAATGAAGAACAAGAAATTGATCAACGATTCACAAATTTTAATGGATTGAGACGCGAAATCATCCAAGTTGTACAGAGGATCTTACACAAATACAGTCAACTGATTTACATATTCAAAACAAGATTAGACCGCATGATTTCTGATGACTATAAAATTGTAGTTCGAGCCGATAAAATACCACGTGGAGAACACGAACGTAGATTTAATGCACCTCAGATAGGTGAAGTCGCCATCGTAATTGTGGACAATGAAAATACAAGTCGTGACATAATTGTACAACGAAGAAGAAAAGGACTACAACGCATTGCAGAGACACACCGTTCATATGAGAGGACGGATATCATTTCAATATAAAACAAATTCATCCTAAAACAGGCATAGAAACAAACAAAAAAGTCACTTCCAAGGAGTTCTATGTTTACCGCTTTATGATCAGAGATAATGAAATATACAATCACATACTCAACACTCGCCGTTTATTCCAACAATTTCTGGTAGATATGTACGCAAAAATAGAAGCAGAAT
This sequence comes from Saturnia japonica, assembly GCA_033032175.1. Lineage (NCBI taxonomy): Eukaryota > Metazoa > Arthropoda > Insecta > Lepidoptera > Saturniidae > Saturnia > Saturnia japonica. The sequence continues at coordinate 15,099,611 of CM065311.1, read as the reverse complement.
GGATGCTTTACATAAGACTGAACCAGAAGAAACTACGCACAGAAAAATACATCCACCTTCCAGACGCGATCATAAATGACTGCAATATTGACGATATTGGAACAATGGTAATCTTACCCACATCATACATAGGAAGTTCAAGACACATGCACGAATATACTCAAGATGCCATGACCTACGTAAGAAAATATGGACGACCTGATCTCTTCATAAGATTTACATGCAACTCATCATGGCCAGACATCAAAAAGAACAACTAAAATACGGACAAACCTCTATGGATCGAAACGACATAATAGCCCGAGTTTTTCGACAAAAACAAATAAGATTTATTGAAGTCATCACAAAATACCACATCTTTGGAACCATTAGATGCTGGATGTATACAATCGAGTGGCAAACCAGTTGTGCAACATCTAGCAGTACATTTGGAGAATGGACAGAGAGTTTACTTCACAAAAGACTCGGCTAGAAAAATTCCAAGCAAACCACCTCAGAACACAACACTAACAGTTTTTTTCCAACTGTGCCAAACGGATCCATTCGCAAAGACATTATTACTGTATGTAGACGTCCCTATTTATTATATGTGGGACAAAACAAGTAAAATTTTTCAACGACAAAAACATGGAATGCCAGAGGAGGGTCATCTAGAAATCATGAAAACTAACGCGATAGGTCGAGTATACACTGTACATCCAAACAATGCCGAATGTTTCTATCTCCGGATGTTGTTACACGAAATACGGGACCAACAAGTTTCACAGATCTCAAGACCATTGATGGCTACCTATGCCAGACGTACAGAGAAACATGTCAACGCTTAGGATTATTAGAAAACGATAACCACTGGGAATTAACACTACAAGAAGCCACACTCACAGCTTCAGCTGAACAAATTCGAGAGTTTTTCGCCATAATTCTAACAACATGTAACCCATCAAACCCAAAATAGCTATGGGATTCTTTGAAAAGAAGTATGAGTGATGATATATTGTACCAAATCCGACAAACTAATCCAGAATTGACTATAGAATTCAATTACGACATCTTCAATGAAACACTCATTCGCTTAGAAGATAAATGTTTAGCAATAAATAACCAGTCCTTAGTAGAACTTAGAATGCCAGCACCACAAAGAAATGCTTTCAGTGTGATAAACTACGAAATTAGAAAGGAAAAAAGCTACAACGTCAATGAACTACTTGAATACATTGCTCACAACAAACCACTCCTCAATGACAATCAAAAAAAAGTTTACAACGTTATAATGAACCGGATAAATAACAACACTGGTGGAATTATTTACTTGGGCGCATCAGGAGGCACCAGTAAAACGTTTCTAATAAATCTAATACTGGCGGAAAAACGTGCTAAAAACACATCGCACTGGCACTAGCATCATCCGGCATTGCAGCCACACTTATGGAAAAAGGACGAACTGCCCATTCTGCCTTATAACTACCATTGAATATAGCCGAACAACAGTTCCCGGTATGTAAAATCTCAGGAAAATCTGGACGGGGTCAACTTCTAAAACAAGCTAAAATTATGTTCTGGGATGAATGCACCATGGCCCATAACAAATCACTAGAAGCCATGGACAGAACATTACAAGAATTGCGAAAAACCTCTGAAATAATGGGAGGAGCTCTACTCATTCTCTCAGGAGATTTTCGACAATCACTTTCAGTTATTCCCAAGTCAACACCAGCAGACGAGATCAATGCATGCTTAAAAAAGTCAGATCTCTGGCCACAAGTACAAATACTGCAATTAACAAAAACATGAGAGTTGAATTATCAAAAGATGAAACAACAGCACATTTTGCTAAAATACTTTTACAAATAGGCGAAGGTACATATCCTACTGACCAAACGACCGGCCTCATTGAACTCAATAGTGGTTTCTGTAACATAGCCACTACTGAAAACGAACTAATCGACAAAATTTATCCAAATATTATTCAGAACTATACCAACGTAGTGGTTATTTCAAAGAGCAATTTTGGCTACTAAAAATAATATTGTTGACGATATCAATTTTAATATTCTAAAGAAAATACCTGATGAAGAGAAAATATATAAATTGATCGACACGATGGTATCCATTGAAGAAAGTGTCAACTTCCCTACTGAATTTCTAAACTCTTTACAAGTACCAGGAATGCCATTACACTGCCTTCGTCTGAAAATTGGATCTCCAATCATACTACTCAGAAATCTCAACTCCTCAAAACTATGTAATGGAACGAGGATGATCGTAAATCAGCTATCTAATAATATCATTGAAGCTGAACTTATTTCTGGAAAGAACAAAGGATACACAGTATTTATACCTAGAATACCACTGATCTCTTCTTAATTGCCATTTCAATTTAAAAGATTGCAGTTTCCAATGAAATTAGCCTTTAGTTTTACAATTAACAAAGCGCAAGGGCAAACTTTAAAATATTGTGGCATCAACCTCAAAGAATCCTGCTTCTCTCACTGTCAGATATAAATAGCTTGCTCAAGAGTAGGAAATTCGAAAAATTTATATATTTATATACCCTGGACAATAAAATGAAAAATGTTTTTATACAAGTAGTGTAAATAATGAGAAAATGTTTTCAATATTTTTTTTTTTACTTTTTACGTCATAATTTTTTATTTATTTCAACTACCACGTAATCTCATATCAACTCCCGAGCGAAGCCGGGTATCATAGCTAGTTATTAATAAAAGTCAAAATATTCTTTGAGTTGTCTAATCTTGGCATGCTTTCGGAAGTTAGACAATTTCATTTTTCTTGGGTATCGATTATTTCTATTAGACCAGGGTAGAAGCCTTTAAAAATAATAAAAAGTGAAAAAAAATAATAGTAGGATGAAACCCATTAAAAAAGGAGGGGAATATTATAAAAATTAAAGGAAAAATAATTTACGGGCGATTTGAGGTCGGGAAGGGGATGGGGGTGAGTTTTTAAGGGTAAAAAACGGGTTTTCTCGATTTCCGGCAAAACTAAAAGTCCTATCGGAAAAAGTCAAATGGCAAAGTTGTAGGTAATAAAAAGATCTAAAACTTTTGTATTTACACTTTTTTCACATAACCTCAAAATTTATGTTAAAAATTCAAAAAACCAAATTTTTGGTTTTTTATTTTTATCTTTTACAAAAAAAAAATGTTTTTAACGAAATTTGGTGAAAACTTACCTTTTTATGTCCCAAATACGCTGTAATTTATTTGATTAAAAATATTTACTTTTTCACCTTATTTTATAATTAATATCGAAAAAACACTCCAATTTTCAATCGAAAACTCACCCGTCAAAATAGCAGCTATTTTCAAAAAATTGGTATGTTTTCTGTTCGTTGAAATCTCTACTTTCCGATGGTGAAAAAAAAAAATGTTACTATAGTAAATCTTCTCAGAAAATGCAAAAAATCGGTAAAAACTCGAATTCGAATTTTTTTTTTTTATTATTATAAAAAATTTGAGCTATTTATTAAAATGAACACTTTAATTACTCGAAAAACGTTAGTTTACATGTTACAGTGATAAAAAAAATTGCACATAAAAATATACTACTATATTAACAAACAAATAAGTTAATAAAATTAATATTTAATAAGACATCTACAATATTTGGAGAAAGTTGTCGAATCTTCTTTAAATTATATGCGTAGATGTCTATTTATAACTATTTTAAGATAAATTATATACCTGAGTAACCTACGAAAAATAGTAGCCCATCAAAAGGTATTTCATGGAGAAGTGGGGAAGGGGCTAGGCGGGTCTGGGTCTTACTACATACATACCTACTATTTCGTAGCAGCTGTTACAACCGTTAGCCTAACCAGTATTCGAAATGTAAAAGACCTATTTTTCACGTCTAATAGTTTCAAACATGAATCCTTAAGAAACATTGTTACATTTCTGCATTGTTTTTCTGGTTGCGATACAATATCTGGATTTGCCGGAAAAGGAAAGAAAAGTATCGTCAATTCATTATTAGACGTTAAAAATTTGTCAAATTTGGCCAATGTTTTTTATAAGAAAAATGCGAGTAAAGAAGAAATAAAAAAAATGGATTACAACTAATGAAATCTATTTATAAATGTAAAAATGAAAAAATTACACTGAATCAATTAAGGTTTCAAAATATCAATTGGCAAAATTTAAATCATCTTTCGTTTTGGCAAACCTCCCACCCACAGAAGGAGCAGCAGAACAACATTGTTACAGGGCATATTATCAGCTTCAAACTTGGTTGGGTAACGAACTAACAGCAACAGATTGGGGCTGGAAGCAATATCAACGTGGAATTATGCCCAAATTTACACATAAAGAATTAATTCCGGAAATATTGCTCAAAACTATTTGCTGCAGCTGTGAAACTGGATGTAACAGTTTTATATGCCCATTTTCGTGATCAAAATACAAAAGTTTGAAACTGTTCTCATCAAACATTGAAATATTGGAAACAATTCAAATATTAATATACTATGTGCGATGGCTTTGATCAGTTTGACGTATATTCGTTTCCTTTGGTTTTACTTCAACCATGCTCGAGGTATAAGCTGGAAAGAGTATGCTGGAAAAGCATGTAGTATGCAGCATAAGCTGGAAAGAGTATGAAGTGCAAGAACGAAATTGTGGTGAAAAGGAACAAAGTCCCAAATGCATACAAATTATAGTGTATGCACCCCTCTCCTCTTAAATTTCGATTCTGTTATCAATTATACAAAAATTAAAGATCAAATACCATGCTTATCCCTGTTATGTGCGCTTATAATGAATTTTGCCAAATTATTACTAAAATCTTATACAATTGTGCTTAAAACAGTTAGATTTAAAGTATTCTACAAAATGTGTTATTATTAAGCCAAAAATAATGAATCAACGCCAATGATATTTTATAGGTAATATACGGCTTTGACGCTCTTTACACTGCACCGTGAACGGAGGTTAATTGCCATCAGTTTACTTAGTCCGTTGGTTAGTCCGTTACCATAGATTAATATGAATATACGGAAATCCGTTAAGGTCTGATAACAAAGCCAAACGTGGTTATTAGGCGTACTGTATTATAATATAAACACTAAAAATGCCTTCTTGTGTGTACTAATTACACTGCAACTATGAGAAATTGGACAGATATTTCAAATCATTAGTAACTACACAGAATACCAACTACAACATTTATATATTAATTTTCTAAAATCTAAAATTCAACTGTTTTCATCTTGAATGTCCTTGATACCGGCATGAGTGAGAAGAAACTTGCATGTTTTGACTCTTTACTCTTTTATTAAAAGTTACTATAGATTTTTAGTAAAAATAATAGTAAAAGCCAATTTTGTTAATAATAAACTAAATAAGTGATAATAGTGTTTTACTATTGGTCTCGGTACTGCGGTCTTTTTGGAGTTGGTTTTACTAGCTATATACATACTGCAGTAATCACTTCATCACATGCCTTTATCATGTATGTTGTTACTTCATCATACAATAAAAAACAAAAACGCTCATGCTTCAAGGAAGCTTAAGTAATCTATACAATTAATAGAATTGAAGTGTCTGTTTGTAATGTGAAAATAACAGTTTTTTAATAAATGCACATGAAAGTATATACATTACATATAACAAACAGCCCATTTTTTAAATTTTTGTCTGTCTGTTTGTTCTGGATAATCTCCGAAACGGTTGGACTGATTTAGACGGGACTTCCACTGATAGATAGCTGATGATATAGGGAGTAACTTAGGTTACTTTTATTTTAGAAAAAGAATTAGGGTTCCGCACAAATAAAAAAAAAACTGGTCATGGTGAATCAATTCGGGAGCTTAAATAGTTTATGCAGAGTAAACTATAAGAGGTATAGCAAAATAATGTACTTGATAATCATAGGCATTAAAGAGACCTACAAAAAAGTCCGGGAGAGCATACATCTATCTTAAAAGGTACACACACAATAAGCAATTTTGTCTTTATAATATCCAAGAGTGGGGGAGCAAGATTCACGAGAGCATTCTGTAGTCCACGTGAGCGAAGCCATGGGCACAGCTAGTTATTTCATTAAATATTACATAGTTGAAACACTGTTTAGATATTTTACTGTGAACTGTAGATTTATCGTACGTTTTACTATTGGCTGACTCAGCGAATACTTAGAAAATATGAAAATATGTTTATCATTTCTTGTTAACAGAGTTTCCGTTTTGCTATTTGATTTCCTATCCTTTTCGTTTCAACTACTCAAAATTACGATCAAACTGATCAAAGTTGGTGATAAGAATATGTTGCCGTTTTAAAACTGCTTCTAATGACAGTCTATTTGTAAAATGCTCAACCTTGCTGAAATCGTACCTACTAAATCTGGTCACATCAGTCATAGGGAGAGGGATGAGTACAGAATCTTTTTAATCACATAAACTATTCGGCTAAAGGTTTGTCAATGATCGTTTTTCTAGTTTTATCAACAAAATGTTGACTTTACTTTAATATAGATTTTTAATAAATGAATACTAATTTTAAGTTAATTGTAATAAAAAAAAAAATTAGTCGATTACTTTGTTATGTGAATCAATTGTTGCATTTTTCCAATGATATTAAAGTATAATAACGATTTAATCGATTTTCGATGTGTCCAGGCAGGCAACATTGTCTAATGGGCGACAGCCGAGGGTCGCAATATTGGCGTTTCCTTGGAAATATTATTGATGTTCTGTAAATATTAAGAAAAAATAAAGGTAGATATCATATCCCCGTTTGTTCTTTTAGTTTATAGGATTCCCGTAATAATAAAACAGTAATAAGCCTATGTGGCATATTGTTTTGACAGTTGTCATTGAAATACTGATATTTTGTTTATATTTCAGCATGGAAATCGCAATTTTTATCCCCGTGTCACAATGCTGTTGGGATATTTTTATATCAATATATGTTTAATCAAAATGATGAAAAGATCAAGTGAAAATATGTATCGGAATTGTGGAAATGGACGCTAAAGACTTGAGGACAGCGACCGCTCTGAGTGAACGCAACGATGATGGCAACAAGTACGCTCAGAGCGGAACGATCCAATGTAATAAATATAAACCATATCGGGATATCGGATCAAACTCATCGGTTAAAGTGGATACGCCAAACAGCCGACCGTGTGCCGTTATAGGCCCTGACCGTGTTTTACCACCGTCTGATCTAAGTGAAGCGTATTTTAAAAAAGCTTCAGTCGAACCATGGCCTCTTCCTGATAACACGTACCATGGACCATCTGAATATGTTCAGAAAATAACTAGCTACCAAAATCCAGCAAGGAATATATCACCTAGACAAACATTCCAAGAAAACATGCAACGCGTCATGGTAGCTCCAACATACAATACTGCGAAAATAAATGATGAAACTACCTATCTTCAATTGCCTGACAGAAACATTCCTCAAACCAGCAGTTCTAAAATGAGTATATCTGCTGATAGTAAATACTGTGATGTGCCTTACACTGTAATTCCTACTAATAATGACTCAAAATCTATAAGAAATACAGAAATATGTATGCCTAATGTGAATCCAAATGATTCAAGATCTGCTCCCCATGGTTGGCCACCTGGAACAATGAATGTTCACCCACAACGACCTTATGCCTCTTCTGAGGTGTACTCATCATACCCAGATTACCCAAGCTGTGCTGGCCCTAGACATGTGCCTATACCACGGCCTCATCGGGCAATACCTGAAGAACCTGGGTGTATGTACCCTGAGCCTTATTATAATGAATCCAACATCCGATTCAAGCCTTATCCAAATTTGAAGGAGAAGTACCAACAGCCAAGGTATGAATATATAAATAATTATTCAAATCCTTTCCATCCGCCACCTTTTTTGCCTCATAAATATGATCTGCAAAAACCTTTACCTCCTCATCCTTATTCAGGGTATCCTCATTTTAAATATATAGATAGTAGAGTATCAGAACCTAGTTTAGATGGTTTTCAAAGACCAGTTAATCAACCAAGTAATTACAGTGTACAGTATCGTAATCATGTAATACATCCTACTTATGGGCCAATGTTGGCTAATTGTTCTCAGGGAAAATTACCTCCTTATTCACCTGATAGCTCAAATAAACAAATACCATCAAACAAACTTCCTTATGATAACAATAAAATGTATGTAAATTATGAAAATGTTCGACTAAAACCATTTACCCAAGCTCCTGATAATTTTTATATAAATGAAACATCTAGAATACATCCAATCAAGAGTCAAGGCATAATGCCAAACTTCTCTCCATTGATGCATACAATTCCTCATCCTTATTACAAAAAAGAAAATTCTCTTTTAAAAACTTATGAATATGCTAATCATTACAAAAATATAAAACCATCAATAAACATGAGTCCTGGTTCACGTTATATACCTCAGTTCTCTCCGAATACACTAGCTATTTCTCCTACTGATTCAACTGCTAGCAATGATACTATGAAGACACAAGGACAAGAGGACTGTGGCTATGTAAGTCAGTCTTCTACAACAAGTGTTAGAAGTATGGATTCAGGTATTCAGAGGATAAATGATTATTATGGAAGATTTGATTACAGATACAGTCCAGTAATTAGAACTTCACCAATCTCAACAAAATCTAGTGTTAATATAGATGTTAAAGAAAAAAAAGATATTGATGTAAGACAATTTTTACAAATGTGGAGTGAAGGAGATGAAGAGAATATTGAGAGTCGTTCTAACAAAGAATCAGCTCAAAGAAAAACACTTGATATAAATTATCTTTCGAAACAACATGAGACTATGATGAACCAAGAACAATTGTATGTATTGGGTTCAGTAAATGTTCCAAGTGAAGAACTTGGTAAATACCAACATATACAAAGAGTTTCTAAGTTACCAGAAAACATAAAGGGTTACACTAACATTGAATTGCTTAATCAATTTGAAGAAGTAATTGGATCATCTAACATTCATAGCACAAAAAAATTCCAAAATTCATCAAAAGGAGTTACAGGAAAACAAACAATAGTAATGGGACCAAGACCTGTATCTCCATTAGATGTAGAAGCAAAAATTAGCCAATCTATTATACATAAAGAAGTAGGATGTAATTTCGAAATAAAACCTTGTAGTCCAAAAATGTTAAATGTTGAAATTGCTGCCCCTGTGCATAATATTTTAACAGAGAGAACAATAGAAAAAGTTACAAATCGATTGCCCACAGTCTTAAATTCCTCCATGTTATCTGGAGTTGAAGAAAATACAAATGAATGCAAAGTTTCAAAAAGACAAAATAATACATTAAATGAAACTAAAGAAATTTCAAGCTGTAAAATGAAAAATCTTCATTTTTCTACTAATAATATTAATTCTATGAAAAATAATTATTCTGTACAAGATTTAGAAAGTAATATGGGTGTATGTCTTGCTTCTTTACCTAGGCTGGATAATGATATTGAATTAAATTTTCCTGAGGTTAATCAACAATTTATCAACGCCAATAAAGTAGAACCAATAATCTCTACATCTGTTAGAGACTTGCCAGATCTGGATGTATTGGACGAATCAAATAATAATTTGCACATCGAAACATTAACTACTGAAAGTAAAATCATAGAAGAATATCCAAATAAGTTTACTACTGAGAAGGAGTTTAAAAAACTTAGCCAATATAGAAAAACCAAATTGTGTGATTCTGAAAGCAAAGCCGTAAATTTAAGCCCTGTGCTATTACGAACTGACAGTGTTATTATTAAAAATCCTGAGAATACAAAAACTTTTAATACATGTATAGGGGAAGACCAAGAAACTCCTATTAATTTAACATCCCAAAATGAAGTTAAGAGTGTCAGTGAATTACTGTCTCATGAGAATAAAACATTTGATAAAGAAAAGAACGAAAATTGTTTAATAAGTAATACTGCAGTTGATTTCATTTTATATAAAAGTAATAGTAAATATTTCAGTTCTGATGACTATAAATCTGAATCACAATCTTTAAAGAATTTGTCTCCACAAAAGGATATAAAAGAAGATAGTAGCTCCAGAAATCCCTCTTTATTTTCCCATTGTCAGGACAATGAATTAATTGGAAGCAATAATGCCTCATTCATTTACACAATTGTATCTGAAACAAATAAATCGAAATCAATATTTGATTTTCCTTCTAAAGAACTTTCTGTAACATATAATCCTGATACAAATATTGAAAATAATAAACAGTCCGAGAGTATTTCTGAATCAATAGAGACGCAGATATCTATTTCGGATCATTTGGAAGATAAGATTACAAATTATGATATTATAAATGGTATATGTACCTCTGAAGTAGAGAGCGATATCTGTGAACTCCAAAAAGACCATATGGTTATAAATAAGACTGAAGAACAGACATCCTCAAACTGTTTGATTGATGAAACAATACAAGAAAATTCTATATCTGAGGTTGTTGAGGGTAGGAAAATATACTGGGAGTGCAAGAGAGCCTTATGACTCTGAATAAAGAAAATGACCACTTGAATCAATCGCCTTCACTCAATATAGATATAGATGAGACGAAAAATGAAACTACACCTCCTAGTGTAATTTTTCATAATAAATCAAAAGAAAATGATATTTTAGATCCTGAATCTGAAGTAAATAATGATGTCCTAATGAATTATAACGATGATAATACCATTAATAGTGAAACAGAATTCAAACAAGAGGACAATCAAAACCATGTTCAATCAAACTTTCAAAGTATATCTTCAATACAAGAGAAACCTCTTGCAGTATGTAATGAGTCCGAAACAGTTAGTGATACAAAGTTACAAACGGAGTTATTATTAAGTGAAAAATCTTGTAATGATGATAATTTTAATAAAATATGTCAAGAAAATAACAATGAAATATTATTGAGTGGAATAAAAAACCCGGCTCGTCGAAACGGTGACTTTCATAGCTCAGTTTTAGAGAATGTTAAATCAGAGTTTCAGCCCTATAATTCATATATTTGTGCAGATGTTAAAACCAACTACAAAAATAAAGTAGGACGTGTTAGCAAAAAACTGTATTCACCATGGATACGTAAATTACTCATACATAATGAAGGCCCATGCATTTCGATAAGTTTAAGCAATGAAATTTCTGCTGTTAATGAAGTAATAGAAAATCAAAATTTGCAAAATGCCATAAACGCCAATTGTGTCGACACCAAGGAGATTAATATTATAAAGAATATTGATAATGTTTTCCATAATAATAGTTGCTGTGTTAGTACTGATTTAAATTCCAAAGAACATAAAATTAACATTAATCCATTGGTTGAAGGAGTATGTGATAATATCCATGTTGTGGCTAAAGATGTTGATGATAATTTAAGTAATACTATATCAAATACTCCTCGCAGTGATGAAATTATTACTTTAAAAGAGTGCCTAGATATAAATATTAAACAACTAGAAACGGTGTCGACAAATAGTACAAAAAGTGAAAATGAGACTTCTCTAGAATCTGAACCTGACACACAGGATCCCTTATCATTAAAACCAACTGAATTAGTTCATACATCACTTAATTTTGACGAAACGATAAGAAATCAAAATGAAAATGATTGTGAAATGAAACAAGATGAAAGTACAAATAATGTGAACTCTGATAACTCACATGTTATTGAACCATATCTCTCAAATAAACCGCATTCCTCATTAAAAAGGTCGCTATCAGATTCTGCAATAAACCAACTACATAATGATTTTCAAGATGAACAAGGGGATTTCAGAAATACTTCATTAAAGTGGCAATTTAAGCGTAAGAAGACAAATTATATTGAGAATACAAATGATTCTAATTTAATTGCTCAAAAATTATGTAATATGTTGCAAAACAGACGAAATTCCATATCTTCAATTTATAATAACGAAAATGTTTCTTTTTGTATATTGATAGATGATAACTGTATTATAACTGAGGAAGATGAGGGAGTAGATAAGATATGTTTTACAGAATATTCAGAAGATTGTTTAGAAATACCTAATGCTTTGGTAACTGAAGAAGAAGCTACAGTTATAGAAGGAGAGGAAATAGCATGTCTAGAAGAAAAAAGTTGTGACTATTCTGAATCATTCATGTTGGATTGTAATCAAGAAAAATCATTAGGTGATTCCTGGGTACAAGATGTTGCTTGTGTAGAAACTGTGGTAAGCGACGATATAGCGGAAGATATCGTAATCAGTGCACTGTCATCTCCCAAAAACTATGACTTGTCAGATCATGAAGAATCTGGTATATATAGCAGTGATTTAAGTGATCACACAGAAAAGGTTAAGTATATATATGGAGAGAAAATGTGTAGTGATGATGCACATTTTGTCGAAACATTGTATAAAACGCCTCAGATGGACGTAAACAAAACACTGATTACTAGAGAACCTCACATTTTTCAACCATGCAACAAATTTTATGATACGGAGTCTTTGGAAAAAATTCTTTCAGAATCTAATAGTCACAGTGGGTTAAGTGCCATCATAGAAAATACAGATTCTATATTTTCTTCAAATGCTTTAATATGTCACAAAACTCCCGATAACAAAGAAAATATAAGTAGCATATTGTCACCACTGCAGACCATACAAAATGATAAAACAACAGAACCTAGCGCAGTTAATACAAAGACATTTGAAATTACTCAGGATGATACTGTGCATTCTTGTAAATCTAGTAATGATAACATATTTTCTTACAAGCATGAAGACGAAACTATAAATTATACCACTTACAGATTTCCCGAAGTATCGTCGACAACTACTGAAGAAAAAAATTCTAGTATATTATTAAAAATTACTAATTATAAGGGATCAATAACATCACAGATTAATCAAATCAATATAAATAGTAATCGGCCATGTTGTAAATTTACGGAAAAAAGTGATTATATACATTCTAATGGAACATTGAATTCAACACGACCTTTAATCACGAAAGCTGCTCAAAAGTACATTCCACCCTTAAAAGAATCAATACGTGATCTAAAAGTCAAACTGCCATTACCACAAAAAAGCCTGTTAAAGTTAAAACAGCTGAAACTATCCAAAGACAAACCAAAGGTCCATAATAATTATAATAAAAATATTCCTCCGATTTCAAAAAAACCAAAACCAAAATTCGAGGATGTTCTTAAAAGCATTGATGAAATTCAATTTAAAAAGCATAAAGAAAAGAACAAAAAAAGTAAAAATGCCATTCCTAAAGTGGTTATTAAAAAAAATGAAAATGGGTCACATTATGCCAGCACATCAAATCAGGATACATATAATCCTGATCTGACAGGTAGAAAGTGGCAACCATGGGTATTTTTAGAAAAAAATAATTTTGTAGACAAAATGGCTATTAAGAATAAAAACAAAGCTGTCTTCAACTATAGAAAAAACACTTATGTTTTGGCTGAAAAATTCTATAAATATAAATCTGTAACTAGTACAAAGTTCTTTATAACACAGCAGAAACTCAATGCCTCATCTACAGGTCAACTGAAATATACTATAAGGTTAAAACATAACTATTAAGGAAGTTTGTTTGAAGTGTAATCGTTCAGTTGATGATGTCCAAGTCCGCCATAATGATTTAATATATTTTAATAGATCCCACCCTACTGTAGGTCTCGTAAACATCATTCCTTTAATTTCATTCTAGTTTTATTAAGTGGTTACCCATGTTATTTAATTGCATAGTTATGTCTAGTTTGTATAGTGAAGCCAAATTGTGTACTAAGTGTGATATTGATATAACAAAGACAAAGAAAGCATTGTTTGATAGTGCAAATTGATCTGATATGTATTTTGTTGCTGTATTTCAAAGTTTATTAGAGTTGTGTTTCTATCATTCCATTTTTATTTTAAAAAATTGTAAATATTTTTCACTTTGCACCTTTGAATGAAAGTAGCCATAAAGAGTATTAAATACGTCTTATTTGTTAAAAAAGAAATATTTTATGATATTCTATTGTCAAGTTTGTAATTATAGTTAAGTAATTTTATATATATATATATATATATTGTTATACTAGGTAATGATCTTACTATCTACATAGTGTAGGGTAACATTATTAATATGATTTTTTAAAGCACCAGAATGTTGTTGGTTTCATTGGAGGTGCTTGTAAAAGATATTTAATGTTTATTGCACTGTAACCTTTTACCGATACAATATAAATCTTAAAAAGAAATGATATTAAAATATTGGTAGGATGTTAGAAGTTAGTTGAAGAACGGTATTGTGTGCTTTGTGTTTACTGCACCATAAAAGTAGACATAACTAAATATATTGTAGACTTTATAAGGGTTATTAAATTGCTCACATAAATTATAAGCACGCATTAATTCATATCTGTTTTAATATTTAAGTGAAAAGGTGAATGTGCTGTTAATATAGGTGAAGTACAAAAAGAGCACATTAATTATCATCCTACAATAATATAACGTAATTGTAAAAAATATTTGCCCGAGATCATTCAATTTTTTTTTTCCAATGTCGTTACTGTAAAACAACGTAGTGTAGGTAGGTAATAAAATTACAGCGTGAAATAACCAAAGCCAATACTCAGAAATAATGGATTGTTGAAATAGTACCTTTATTACTTTGTGTTAAAAATGCTACTACTAGGAGAAAACAATGTAATTTCGGTGACCATTGCGATAGGCCTTTTAAGATAGAATTTGATAAGTTAATATTACAGATTCCCAAATGTTATGTTAAATGTATAGGTAAAACCAAAATGTGGCTTTGTCATACATTTTATATATACGTATCTTATTTTTCATAATATTAAATGTGCGACTGAGTAGTTATTTCGAAGGAAAGTATAAATACTTTGCATCCTTACACTGCAATAAAATGTGCGAACAGTGCCTTCTAAATACTGATTGTTTTCTAACACAAAATCAGTAAATGGTTAATATTTTACTTAGAAATTTGAATTATGGTTGATCTTTAGACAAAATATTTTGAGAGAATATTATATTGATCTCATAGCCAAGGCACTCATTATTTTATATTTTCGCCTGGACGTGCCTGTTTATAATATTTATATTACACTATTTTTATATAATGTACAGGGTGTTCAATAATATACCAAATATCTGCTTTTAAGTCCCGCATAAAATGTATTTGCGAGTTTTGCCTTCGTAGATAACTAAACTATAGAATAGAAAATAACTATAATTATTATATAATTTATGAATTGTTGTTATAACGTCGTGTTGGGTGATTGATAGGACTTTTACCTATTTATTATAAAATAAGTATATGAATTATTGCTTGGAACTGTAGTTATTCTAACTATAATTTTTCAATGTACAAATGTAAATCAGAATATATTATATTGTGTCCAGTGACATTTAGAATTACATAGTGACACACTCATATTTGTTATTCCTATAAAGAATCAGAATTAGTCTGATGCGTGCAATATTAATACGTCCAATAATCAAAGAGTACCACAGCAAAATTTCTAATTCTAAATATTAGGTAATCGTTGATCACCGGATAAAGAGTTTGGGTCTAATAGTTCAAGATTGTAGAATCGTTAAGGCTCCTACACACATGCCGGCGGCACAACCGAAAAGTTGTTACTGCGCGGGTTATGCCGCAAAAATCTGCAATAAGTCGTGGAGCTTCATTTCATTTTAATGCACCCGCCGTTATGCTCGGGTGCTCTATTCTTCGGAAAGTCCGATGGCATACTGTGTAAGAAGCCTTAGGGGACGTTCAAGTATTACGTAACGGAATTTTTCTTGTAAAACGTTACAATGCGGTACAAGGGCGGCAGGAGTGTTCGAACAACGCGTTACGTAACATTGTTTTCTTTTTTAAATAAAATACTAGGCAATAAATTCTGCCCAAGTTCGCAACCCTTTTCGTTTATGTTTTACTGGGAATCCCTCGATTATATTGTACGTCATTTTTATTCTCTCCAAGTTGGCAACCCTTTTTTATGTTTAAGGGGAATCCCTCGACTGTACTGTATGTCATTTTTATTTTGTTTTCGTTGTCAGTGTTTGTTAGTGTGTGCAGTGCTGTTAAAGTGAGTTCATACTGTAATGTCCTCAAAACAGCGAGATTTGCAACATTAGCTGTTCTTGGCCTATAAAAGCTCTCATGCTGACATGCTGACTGGGGTCTTACGTAACGTTTCATTGTGGGCGCTATAGAAAAATATTACGGCGCGTTACATGTTAGTTTACAAACTGTGAGCAAAGTCTCTGCCTACAACAAGAAATGCATTGTTAATATAAATCCTGAGTGGCAATGAAATTTAATACTAGCCGTTAGAAAGGATATTTTGTTGGGGTATTCAACATAATAAGCTCATGACTGAATACTGATTAATGAATATTTTATGTTTATTGTTTCATAATTATTATATTCGTGATTTTATTAAGTAGATTTATAAATTTTTTTAATTGGTAATCACTATTAAATTAATTTTTGTATTAATTTATCTGCACTTTGTTGGCCATTATTAGAATTTTACGTTATTTAGTATATTTTAATATGGTTAAATGATAAGGGTTATGGAATTAGTTACTATAGTAATTAGAAATTTATTTTTTCGTTTTAATTATGTAATGTTAAAATGCATATCTGTTTATGCCAGTAACGCACGTGATAAATGTTCGGTGATAGAGATAGACCTTAAAAATCAAGTGTTTGTTTAAAAATGAGTGTTATATTAAATTAACAGTGTTGCCTGGGGATAATAGGTATATGTATTGTTTTCGAGTGGGTACCTCTAGTTTTGAATTGTTCTAAAATGACCAAATAAATGTGTTCTCAAAAATAACAATTTTTTTTATTTCTTTAAACATTACACAGGTATGTTCACTTTAACTGCTTCTTGTCGTATAGCATTGATCAGATCTTGGTTCACGACAAACACGAAACGAAGTCCAGCGATCTGTTTGAAAAGAAAAACAAAAATTAAATCAATATAAACTAAATTTAAAATGTAACATTCGTTTGGTATTGTATCTATTGTTTACTATGTTGAAACGCTGCGTATAAAAAAAAGACGAAGGTGGTTCTCTGTATGCTCGATATGGTATTTTCCGTTTTATTTCACTTTTTCGAAGTCGTACATCGCAATTAAAGTAACGTGTAAATATTGAACCGTTATTTTATCCGTGCCCACATTTACTGCTACGTGGCACAAATAAAATCATCGAAGGAAAAAGCCAAGTCAATACACGTATCAGAATCGAATGTCTAACATACAGAAATATGTAGTAAATAAAGAAAACATGAGAGTACTCTGCTTCTATGATATATCTCTTTGCAACGAATAAATCTTGTATTTATCTTAAAATAAAACATTTTATCACTAATATATGTATACACTCAAAGACAGATAAAACAGTATTTTACCGAAATGATTTTAATAATATAAATCAACTCCTTACATCAAAAAACGAAACGATTAAAAAGAAAACTTTGTTTTATCCATGTTTATAGATAAATCGTCAAAATAAATTAAACAAACATAAAAATAGGAAACCACTATTATGCGTACTGTTTAGCGTACATCGTATATGAATAACCTAAATGCAGTAAGTACGTACCTACGTACATTGGCGGTCGCAGTGTCGCGGCCGCTTCATTGGCCGCGAATTGTGAAATGTATATTTATATAACTTTGTAGGTAGTCATTGTTTTATTACAATTATAGTGAATCTTCGTGCTATAAATATGTAACATTAATTAGGTATATGTATTATGTACAATACAATATAGAATTGTCATTTTAAAGCGCAGCCATTTTGCTTGTTTAAGCAACATGTTGACAAAGACAGCAGTTCTCAACCTTTAAGCTACTACGCCTCCCAAAAAAGATCCGTGCCTCCATAAAAACCATTTCTGCCATCTCCCTATATTTTAATTCATACATTAAAATAAATAGATTTGTTTTAAATAATAACTTAATTAAAAAAATTATGAAAACTACAGTTGATAAAATTGATTTGTTTGTAGTTATTACGGTATGAACATCTGGCAACATTCCGCGCATCCCAAGTTTGTTACCACCGCGGCACCGGGACAAAAGTATTCTTGAAAATAATAATAGTTTAATCACCTCAATAACACTGTTATTGTTCAGTTTCGCTTTGTTCCCTTGTAATACTGGTCGGCCGTCAAGGAATATTGGCCGCTTTCCCTCACAGGACATGAAGAAATCACCGCTGTTACGAAGTCGGATGGTCGCGTGCCGCCTGGATACCTTCGCAGCCGGCCCTTCCAGGCTCAGGTCAACGTCGATAGTGTGGGTTCGCGTGCTACGGCCTATGGCAATCTATAAAACAAAAATAAATGTTTATATTTGGCGGTAAGTTTTATTACTGAGCTAGTCTATTCCAGTACAAAACAAACATGTCGAAGATGGCTCAGTGGTAACATGTACAGATACGGCGTCGACGGACGTAAGTTCGAATCGCTACAATGAGCCTGAGCTGTCGGTTAAGGAAAATATCGTGATGAAAACCATAGGACGGTGATGTATTTATAATATTTCCATTCTAGTACAAATGAAATATTCAATAAAAATAAGTTTGCGCCTATAGACAGGTGGTAGACTAATAGTAACGATGGCCTTTTCACTGAGTTATGGTGTCTTTAGCCGCTTTTGACTCCAATCCTTACACTAATTGTATAATAAATAGTATTATTTACTATAAGGTATTCCTTACTCGACTGTTACACGTCCGCCATATTGGATTTAGTGTGCCTTCATTTAATTTTCGTATTCTTCTTTCAAACCCTTTCATCATGCATAGTCATCCAAACTAAACGTGTATACAAAATTTCAGTTCAATCGGTTGGAGGTAATAAATAACTGTTTTAAAATTCATTTGCAATATTTGACCCGTACTAACAAGGAAAGTAAGCTTGTAAAAATGAATGAATCTTATGGAATTCGTTATACTTAACAATTTATTTATAGCAATTACTTAAATAATGTTGGTATATCTAGGATATAAACATGATATAGGTACATAATATATCATATAAAGATATTACATTATATTTTGCTAGAATCTTAAATGATGTTAAGATATGTTTAACAAATGCACTATTTTCAAACACTTCAGAAATATGTGGAAAAGTCTAGAATTCACTACAAACCGAGTATAAATACGTCGTGGTCGCGCGGAATACGCCCGCGTAATATTTTTATCCGCGCAATATTTTTATCCGCGCAATATTTTTATTGATCCCGACGATCACATCGAAAATGCGAATAAATATTACACATCCGTCTCTCCAAACAGAGCGTGCCAGCGCCCACGCCCGCGTAACCACCGCTCTCTCCGCAGAGGGCGGGCGGTCAACTTCGCTCCCGCACACCCGTCACGTCCACCCTCTCTAGCGGTAACCCAAGCCTAGGTCCGTTCCTCGGAGTGAAACCCTTGGGTCAGGCAACCGCCCGCGCGATACAAGTGACACTGTACGTGCATCACTTAGCTACCTACATACAACACTACACACGTATGAACATACACACGTGCACACCACACAGGTACATAGGTTCTGTGAGGGACCTTTTTTTTTCTTTTTTTACGCTAGTTAGCGCTAGTTAGCGCTAGTTAGTGTAGAAACATTCCGATTACTGAATACACATACGCACGGTTCCTTCCTTCCTCCCAGGAGGAAGGGAACGTGCCTATGTGTATATTTAGTTAGCTCGAATCGTAGGTGTAGGGCTTCGATTAGATCGCGACCTATTTGCGAACGCGGCGACCGCCCGAGCCGAGGTCCGGCCACTTTGGCACCCTCGTGCGAGTCGTCCACAAAACTTTCGCGGCTGAGTGCCTTCTGCGCTCGCCCCCGAGTCCGGTGAAGCTGTAAAAGCCGCAGCGGCTTTAGGGCCCCTAAGGCTAACAGTGTAGTCAGTTCTAAAAAAAAAAAAAAAAAAAAACCGGAATACGCACTCATTGAACTCTCGGTCCGATTACACAAGCATACTCTGCCTGCCTAGAAATTTCGACCCCTCGTCGCTTATATTATTTATTGTGCATAATATAAGCGAGCTACATTCCAATCGAGGACAGTTCTGTTATGGATATCCAAGCGAATATAGTATGAAGAGACAAAAGTAAGAAATGTACAAGAAGACTACGACATAGTAGTGAAACCACAAAGAGTGTAAGTACAATCGTATAGACGTTTTCTCTGGACATCGACTGCGATCGAGAAATACCTGAATAGCAAGTTTGTTGTATCTTTGTGTTTTATTACGAACTGGCTGTGCCCGTGGCTTCGCTCACGTGGACTACAGAATGCCCGCGCAAAGGTTGCTCCTCCACTCTTGGCTATTTTAAAAACAAAAATGCTTATTGTGGGTGTTCCATAGAAGATAGACGTATACTCTCCCTGACTTTTTTATAGGTCTTTTTAATGCCTACAATTATGTAATACATTAATTTGCTATATCTCTTATAGTTTACTCAGCGTAAGCCATTTAAGCGCCCGAATTGATTCACCATGATCAGTTTATTTTTATTTTTGCGGAACCCTAATTCTTCTTCTAAAATAAAAGTAGCCTAAGTAACTCCTTATAACATCAGCTATCTATCAGTGAAAGTCCCATCAAAATCGGTCCAACCGTTTCGGAGATTACCCGGAACAAACAGACAGACAATTTTTTTGTTTGTTATAGGTATCGTGTATACTTTCATATGCATTTAGTAAAAAACTGTTATGTGGACATTACAAACAGACACTTCAATTTTATTAATTGGCTGTGTATATAAAAATATAATGATCGAGGTTTCACATTATGCGAGCGTCACGCAAAAAGTACAGAATAGATTTTGATCAATTTTGCTTTTGTTTTACTCATTAGATACTTGTTCCTTATTTAAAAAAAACATCACAACATCTTCATAATCAATAACTCTGTAGTTCAGCTAGAATATAAATTATTTTACTGCAAAACTCATTAGCTACGAGTGTAACAATAATACAGCAAAAAGATCACTGTTAAATTATACCTATATATACCTGATACATAAATAAACAAATTATTATTTTTAATGTAGAAATTTACGCTTTGTTTTTTTTTTTATTGAGGTAATCTAGAAATTTTAAAAACAAACGAAAAATGTAGTAATCTCTACAAAAATTTAATTTTCATAAAAATCATACATTTTACAGATTTACACGTAAAGGACCATTTTTGGCATAGATAGATAGATACTCGAGATCAGTATTCATATACGCGGATGTCCAATTTTGCAGATATGCCATAAAATAAAATGTGTCTTTCGATTACATAATTATTTACTCAACCCTATGTCCAAACAGATCACTATGCTAAATTGAGTATATTAGATAACTTTCGATTATTAGGTTCAAATATAACAATACAACTAAAGGACAAGCGGGAATAAATTATTGAACAAATTATTAAACACATTGAAGTAATTTATTGGTACAAACCATATGCACAGGTGGTAATTTAATGTACGTAATTAATGCAAAAAGGTCTAACGGTACAAACACGCGTTATAATAACCTTGAAAAGTCAATCGAACCTATATGAAAAACACAGGGCATCTAAAGAAAACTTCAATACAGAAAAACTACGATCTTAATAATATTAATTTAGTATTTAATTAAAACGCATCTTTGTTTACACGGAAGACAAAGAGCGCATAAATAAACGATGGATATACAATCTAACAAAATTTCTTTTGCCATCGGTCGTTTGTGCAGTTGTAGTGCATCACTGACTCGAAATAAAAGTGTAAAAATGTCTCTATTTTTGTTTTCCCAGGAACATGTAGCTTTTTAAGTTATTCTTCTCCAAAACCTTCCAAATTAACGGCATGTGGCCTACTGACTAACCGGGATAGCGACCTACACAACATTGCTAAGTTTATTTCGAAGGAAATTTCCGCTTCATGGACTTATCAGCCTCGTCTTCCTCGCCTTCACGATGTGTCAGTCCCCACCACGTGGCACCCATTTCCATCTGTCTCCTAATTAGCGGAATAGTGGTGTCTTCTCCTCGCTGTAGTACCGGAATTCCACTTCTAAGTCCAATTGATACGTCCATGGGTAACTGAGGTAAACTAAATCGTGTCGGTTGATTTTTCTATTCGTTACATTATATACTTGTTATTAATGTAGTCATAGAACAATCTAGAGACTTGTGCGAATTCTTACCTGCTAATCATTCAATTATTTAACGGGCAAGTATAGAGGAGCCGCAGTCATCGAATGATCGAATCCACGAGAAATCGATGTTGATCGATAGTACCAGAGTTATATGATTTAATACCACCCGTAAGAACATTGTTTATTCTTTATTGTTTACATTATTATTATATTGTTATACTGCTAACAGATCATAACAATAATGGTGTAAAGACATAATATATCTTTATTTTATTGCTTAACTTACAAACACAAATATAATAAAATATGTTTTAATGACGTCGAAATACATTGCGTAAGGTCGAAGTTTGTTAAATGCGGTATGTAGCAATCATAAATAATTTTAATCGGAAACTAGTTATTAATATATGCAATATTTGCAGAAGAATACTGATAATAAACATATTAAGATAATATGTTACCGACATTACCAAGGGTATTTGAGTGAAACTATTTTTAGCTGTAATTTCAAATTAAATAGACAAATAAAAAAACTGGAAATTGAGCTATTGCGCAACAACTCTGGGAATCCTTAAAAAACATTGCATTATTGTCCTGTGAAAATCAATAGATGGAAGGCGAAATTCCGATAACAAACATACGATATCATTAAATTCCACACATCCCTTGTCACAATATTATCTAGTGTACCTATCTATACCAGATAGGTAAAATAATTTCTTTATTTTTCAGAACAAGGTAGTGATAAAGTCATCACTATTGCTTATTATAAACATTTTATTGTCCAAAATACGTGTCTACACACACGGTAGTGTGTCAGCCTAGATCGGAACAGAAGACATCAGCCAGTTTGTATATTTACACAGCCCATTTCGAGTAACTTTTGATCCCTCCATAAATCAAAAACTATCAGACTGACACACTTGAAATTTTGTATGTTTAATAAACCTTGTTTGAACACTTCGGAGCCCAAATTTCAAGAATAAACTTGTAATAGTTCCCGAGTTATTAGGTTCTGAAAATTGACATTTTTATCATTCACTCACTCATCAAAAACCTAGACAATTTCTAGGTGATTCAGATTCTTAAAATTTGGTTTCATGGTAGATAATTAAGCATATAAAAAGAAAAATAAAAAAAACTTAAAAAAATACAATTTTAAACGATTAATACTCATTTATTATAACAACGTTTCTCTAATCAAAAGATGGCGTTGTGCCAAGTTATTTCCCTAATGAACATCAAATATACAACCGCGTCACCATCCGCTAACCAATAGTGTTGTGCAGCTTTTCAAAAAGTAGGTAATGATATCCCAAAAAAAATGTGAAAAGGGGCCAAGTTCGGTAGATACGACGCGACTTTCGGACACCGATAAAATAGCTGAAATCTAACAGGTGCCAAGTTCCTTAGTAGTTTTTTTAATTATAGCTGTAGGAATGTTCGTTCTTCAAATCATTTACCAAATAATTTGTTAGTTTCAGTGATATGAGATTAATAACTTGGCAAGTTTTAATAAAATCGTCATTAAATTACAATTGAAAATTATTACGCTAACGGATGAGAAATTAACATAACTGTTTATTGACAATTAAAACTTGCCAAGTTAGAAATCTTATATCAAAGAAAATAATAAATTGTTTTGTAAATGATTTCAAGAACGAACATTCTTATAGCTTTAAATAGTTAAAAGATAAAACTATGAATCTTGGCACCGGTTTGATCTCAACTCTTTTAACGGTGACAACGACTACCCCGAACGTCGTATCTACCGAATTGGGCCCCTTTTTCACATTTATGTTATTGTTGGGATCGCCTTTTACTCGATTTGATGAAATACATCATCCGCCATCGTAGAGTTTGTCAAAAATATTACTGTTGAAGCAAGTTGGTAGTAGTTCCGTTTTGTTTTTAATAAAAAAAAAATGGTTTTTTTTTTGTGTGACAATAAATAATTTTTCTTTCTTTCTTTCGAAATATTGGAATACACTTGGGATGTTATCGAATTTATATGAAAATACCCAAAAATTTCTAAGGACTTGGTGTAAACGGCAACGTGGACGCGCCGCGACGCCGCGCCGCCTCTTGATTTGCCATATAACTGTACATTTTTAGTAATACATCGCTAGCCACGAACATCATACGTGTAAGCATAATGAATAATATGATGAATTTTCTACACGTATAATTTTTGTGCCTAGCAAAGTATTAGAAAAAGGCACAGTGATAAAGCAATAATGCGCGCGCCGTCTACAAGAGCCCTTAATCTTTCTGGTGCACTTTTTATCCATTGATAAAAAAAGTAAGGACAAAAGGTTTTAATTTCCTATCTTTAGTAACTGAAACAACGGATAGATAGATAGGTATTCAAAACGGCCGTAAGTCGCATTTCCTCACCACCTGTGTGCTGTTAGCATTTTGTTTTTTAATTATAAGTTTCCAGTCCGCTAAAGACTTTGTTCGGTACTACAGGTTTTTTTTTTTATAGTATCACGGCAATTGACGATACCGTCCCTGATGGTAAGTATGGTAAAATCCTAACACAACTGCGACTACCAAAGTATCAAGAGATCGTAATCAATCGACGGTCGCCGCAGTTATGTCAGCCTGCATTAATATAACTGGATATGCACAAGCTGATCCCGAAACGCGACACGCAAAAGAAATACTAAAAAAAACTTATAAGTTTATATCAAGTTTCATTTGTCAGGTATTGCTTACGCCTCTTATCACTAACCAAAGATACCTTTCTCCTGTAACTGTATTTATGAAAAATTATTATTTACTTTCCAGTTCGATGATTAATTTAAAAAAGCTTGTTTTTTAAAAGGCCTTTATTGTTTTTATTTTTGTTGTAATCCTTAGATACTTGGTCCTTAAAAAAAAAAAAATATCACGATATCTACATTCAATAAAAAGTTTTAAGAAACTACGATTTTTATAGGAATTACACGTTTTTCTGCGAAGCTTTTTGACACTTTGCGACACTTTTTTCTCTGTCCATGCGAGCGAAGTTATTAATAAGTAAGTACATATATCAATTTCTCCGTTTTACTCCTCGACTGTACCAACTGTTCATTAGTATTGCGTTATTAACAAACCAGATAGTGTTGTTGACACATTCATTGCCGAGATAAGGTTATCAGTTAACATTTAGTATCGCATATGTAGTAGGTGACACTACGAACTCTATATTTTAAATAGAGAATACGATCATCTATCGTTATGAAAGGACGGTCAATTGTTTTTTTTTTAATTTATTATGTTATAAACTTTCATATTAAAAAATGGTAAATACCAACTGCAGGTGAATTGTGAATTTATTCGTTGTGACGGCTATAATAAGGTTAAAAGGTCGTTTAAAATGTTCTTTAATTGTACAAATAACTGTACAACAATAATTAAATTGCGTCATCGTTACCAGAAATTAACATAAAACCGAGTAAGTTTAGTTCCTTACACAGACAGAACTCACAATCGAAAATCTGCGGCCAACAATTCGTTTACTTAAAAGGCATTTCTTGGAACTCAAACCTAAATTAACTAATACTATTAAGTGAGGAATTCTTGTGTATACATAATATACTAGCTGTGCCCCACGGTTTCACCTGTGTTAATTTTATCCGACAAAAACCGCTACGTGCCAGCTACGCACCCTAATTGTAACCATAAGTATTGTCACTTCCCGCAAGTACAAATTATTTTAATTTTCCATTATCTCTTATACTAGGTATATGTCCAAATAACTCGCTATAAAGGGCAAAGGTTAACTTTATAAAATTATCTTTATGATGAAGTAACTTTCGTTCGTAAGGATTAATATGACATGCCTAAAAATAATGCTCATAAATCACTCTTCAATATTCAAAAAATTTTTGTCATAAGGTATATCGTGGTTTTTGTGTAAGAAATTGGTATATGCTATCGGGGACTTTTTTTATATATACTAAGTTAACCATTACGCCAGCGCACGCGGACAAAGCAGTTCGGAAACACTTTCCCTTCCGACCTACTCAACAAAAATCAATATTTTTAACCGATTTTGAGGAAAATTGAACACGGGAAATGCATATCACTCCTCAATTGATACGCCATATTAATTGTCAACAATATGAGTAAAAATAAAATTACCAGACGTAAATAACTACTGCGTAGCAACAAACGCATGCGCAGCCGCGGGCGCACCGCTAGTACATTATATTAATAGTATAGTATAGATCATGTAATTGGTTTCTCGGAAACGGCTCTAACGATTTGGATAAAACCTTGTATTTAAATAATGTTTTAAATTCCAAGTTTACCTAGATAAGTGTTTTTCTCTTTTTCTCTGTAGATATTAATTCATTTAATCATAATCGTAAGTGGAACGTTGAACCAATAAATATGATTAATATAATAAAACATGTCAGGTTTATTTTAGAATGTTTTATACGTAATATAAAATTGCGATATATTTATATGACTGGAAAATTAATTATCGAAAATTTTAAAGACGAAAAAAATGTACTAAACAGATTGTAAATAGCAATGCAATTTCTGAACAAAATCTCAAAAGACTAAAGCGAAGTGTGAATCATTATTTAAAATTACTATCAGTTGGTGAAAGATAATAGATGTGAAAACTTCATAGCCGTTTACAAGATATACATAAAAATGACATTACGTTCTTGTGAGTTATGATGCGTGAACTAAAAATTATATAAGTACCCAAACTAAACACACAATAATTAAAAAAATTGTAGCATAATTCATTAATTAAAAATCTTTTACTAAAAGTAAAAGAATTTAAATATTGAAAAAATACTAAGAAAAATATTAGTGTATATAATTATTATGATGTCTTGTAAAATAATTTGAAATGATTTTCAAAGTCACCTACTTACAAGTTCAAACCCACATACGTATGTAATATACACGCGCGCTCTCACACATACTTTATTACTATGAACAATTATTTAAATTGGCAAAGAAAAAATTTTTGTGGGTCCTTGTATCCTCTGTTTGTCAACCGATTTTTTTTTACGTTTATATTTTCAAAGATACAATGAAAGAAAAGAATTTAAGAGAGTAGAAAAATAAAAATTCATATACTTATGCTTTCCTCAAATGTCAAATAATGACTGTGGTTACACTACTCTGTAGTCTGTGGTTAAAGATCTCTTCGGTTTGTCAGTTTTCGTATTCGCCTTGATGTTCAAAATAGCAACTATCGCGGGTTTTTTTCGAACTCACTACACTGTTAGCCTTTAAGGGCCATGAAACCTCGGAAGGCTTTGACAAATTGTCGGGGTCGTAATGTGGGTTGCTTATACATACAATAAATACGAGCGATAGAATATTCAAGTGACCTTCATTTATTTATGACATACCTATAATATTTAAAGGAAGGATGGAAATTTCTACGCAGGCTATTTTTAGAAATGGTTTGCTTAAGTAATCGGACCGCTAAGGTTTCAATGTGTGCGAGTTCCGTGCAACCGCGATTATCTACAAAGTTATTCGATGTTTGTAGTGAATTCTAGACTTTTCCCAAATATTTCTTTAGTGTTGGATAGTAGTGAGTTTTTGAAACAGAACGGTATTTCACATTTTGATGAGAACGTGGTTCATTAATGTAAATAATGTTTACAGTTGGCTCCACTGTATAAATTAAAGTGTTTACAGTGTAGTTATTTGCACGTTTTGCTCGTTTCTTATCTTATGAGTAATTAAACAGTTATCGAATAAGTGCTCACTATGTATTGCGTATGTATGAGAATAAGATGTAGAATAACAAGAACAAATGATAATAAAGGTTTAACGACTGCTAAGGTTACGCACTTGTCATATCGATAACAAAAATAAGTAAAAGCAACAGTTGAGTCTGGAGATATCTTTTTATTTATTGAAGAGTTATCAATAAAACTCCAGGGAATCATAGTATGGACTTCGTTGAAGATATTAATCGTCTGTGTAAAATCAACATCTTTATGACGATGCAATCAGCAATTATTTATTTATTTGAGGACAGCTAGTATACTTATCTAACTTAATAATAAATCTATAGACGGCAGAAAATCTGTAAGTATATTGTGTATAATTAAAAATAATGAACCTAGAAACCAAAACACAAAATCTCTAATCGAGTTGCAAATCCTCGTAGTTTAGAAAATCTTCCACAAACTGGCAACGGTGGAAAAATCCAACAAACTGTATAAACAAGGAGATCCTTGGAAAATTTCTGTCGGGTAATTAATAAGAAGATTGACGTAAAAGAACGACATATGCAAACAAGGGTACTAACAAAAGTTATATCTAAATAAATAAATTTAACGTTATAAACATAAAATAAATATGAACCATAGCTATTCATGACGGATACATACAGTAACTGAGCAAATATAGAGTATAGAGGTAAAATAAAGTTAACATTTGAAAAACAGATCGAACAAGCAAGGTTTTTTTTTGAACATAACTGTTATAATATCAGTATCACTATGAATGATACCTATTATGTTGATAATGCTGTCGACTGAGGAGATAGCACTATTCCATATTTAACATACAGCCACAAAATAGATAGGTACAGAAGGACGGCTCCGGCCCACATTGAATTTAGTTACCTAGGCTACACTGTAGCCCTAGGGCTGGCTTCAATGATATTCAATGACAATATATCCACGGGAAATTCAATATAAAACATTATACTTGGTTCATAACTTAATTTGAAAATTGATCTTATGATTATCGATTATTTTTTAAACTTAAATAATTATAATCGGTAATACGATTAATTAAGGGTGTAAGCTGTGGAAATGAAATAACAAAAATTAATTATAACAAGAATGGAAATCGCAATCTAGAACACTTAAATGCCTGACGCCAAACAACAAGTTTAATTCTTCCAGTCAATACTCTTTGTTGCGTGTTGCTGGAGTATGTAGTAAAATGCAGGAAGTACCTAAGTATATATTTTTATTCGAAATTAAAAAAAGAAACTAATAAATTAAATATACAAACAGCGTTCGATGAATTCGATTAATTTTCAGTGCGAACGATTGATATGCGATTTATATTAGATTCCTTGGTTTATTAATTTGGTCTACTCTAGTTTTAAGTAACATAGAAAGTAACGCTGCACGTAGTAAGAAAAAAAGTACGAAAATTCACAAAAATCATTTTTCTCTTTCGTTATTGTCTTAAACGGAACGTGGCAATTTGTTCATTTATTTGTGGGTACAATAAGCCATTCTTATTTGTATTCTTTGTATTTGATTTTTTTTTCCAGTGACTCCAATGAGTCTACCTTCACAGGTTGCATAGCTAAATGTGTTCTTATAAATTCTATGATTGAGGTTGAGCACACTAAACCTTTTCAGTCGGTTGTACACCACACTTCCTTCTCCTTCCAGCCCTGATGCCAGTACGTTAATGTGTTTTAATAGTCTACTTCGATGTTTTTTACTGTATTTTTATTATATCCTGTTTGACAGTGTTGATGTAAAAATCCGTAAATATGGACCTATTTTTAATGAAGTGTGGTATATTCAGCATGTTACGGATTGTTTTACTTTGAAACCTTCCAGTATTTCTATGTTGCTATTACTAGCAGTCCCCCATAGCTGTATTCCGTATGTCTAGATGGGTTTTAGGATGACTTTGTATATCTTTAATTTGCAGGTAGGTGAAAGTTTTAATTTAGGTTCTATTAACCAGTACATGCTTCTTAATTTAGTATCTAATTGCTTTCGTTTGGTTCAAATATTATGTTTCCGCCAATTAAGGCGACAGTCTAGGTGCATGCCCAGGTACTTCACGTGCTCGGCTTGAGGGATGATGTTATTGTATAATTTTATGGGTGGACAGGTTTGTCTTCTAAGGGTGAATGTTACATGGGTAGACTTATTTTGATTTACTTTCATGCGTCATTTACTGAGCCAATCCTCAACTACTGCTAGATGTCTTTGAAGATTTTCTATAGCTATTACAGGATCCTCATGCACTGATAAAACGGATGTGTTATCAGCGTATGTAGCAGTGGTAGTATCGCTATGTGTTGGAAAGTCAGCTGTATATAACAGGTTTAGTACAGGTCCCAAGATGCTACCTTGAGGGACGCCTGATGAGATGTTGCATAGTGAGGAAACTGAGGCGTTAACTTATGAGACAAAAATCAGTGTATAGAGGAAGTTATTTAATATTTTTATAACGTATAACTGTATCGATTTTTTTAAAGATAATATATGGTCGAAATGTATGTTTTAGGTTATTGCTTAATTTGTACGACGTAACAATTTACGTTTTGTGGATATTTCATGCAGGCCTTCTTAGGATATAACACAGAACAAAGAATAGAATAGACGGCCGAGAGGACCACCCCACACGGGAGTGCACGCGCGAGCGTGACTCCGTCGTCCCCCTGAGCTGCGTGTTATGCGGGGAGGAGGGGCATCCCGCGAATTATCGCGGTTGCCCCAAGGCCCCGCGCACCACGCGGCCACGCACGCAGAGGCAGGCGGCCCCCCGGGCGGCGCCCCCCGCCTCAGCCATCAAAGCGCAACCCCCGCTGGCGTCAGGGGAATTTCCCGCGCTGCCGGTCCCGCGCCAGTCCCCGGCCGCCGCCGGCCTCTCCGCACCCCGCGCGGTGCAACCGCAACCCGTGCGTTCATCGCAGAACGCATGGGGCCCCCGTCGCCCCAATCCACAGCCCCTTATGGCTATGGATATTCCCGCGCCCCGCGCGCCCGCTAACGTTGTCGTTAATAGTAACGACTTAATGATACTGCTCCTTCGCGAGCACGATATCCGCGAGCTCATTGACTACAATGACCATCTGGAGCGCTTCGGTCTCATCAAGACCGCTTGCGCGTTCCCCCGCCTCTCAGAGACACTACAACGTCTCGACCGTGAGGCGTGTAATAATAACTTAGGGCCTTTCAATGGCAAAGTTTAAGCCGAAAGCGTTAAATCTTTCTTTTTTTAACGCGCGAAGCCTACTACCGCAGCGTGATCTCGTCGCGACCTTTCTTAAAGATCACCAAGTAGATGTTCTTTTAGTGCAGGAGACGCTCTTAAAGCGTGCTAAACGTGATCCGAAAATCGCGAACTACAATATTGTAAGAAATGACCGGGCCGGCCGCGGGGGCGGCACTCTCATTTATTACAAACGATCGTTATATTGTACGCCGGTAGATCCTCCGATACTTACCAATATGGAAGTATCCGTGTGTAGACTAGGAATGACCGACCACCCGTCCATAACGTTAGTTTCAGTTTATCTCTCGCCGAGGAAAGAGCCTCTCAGGTCTGACCTAGAAAAGCTACTTTCGCTCGGTGAATCGGTCATTATAGCGGGTGACCTCAATTGTGGACACACTTCGTTTGGCAATTGGAGAGACTCCAGTAATGGGGTTAAACTCGAAGAGCTAACGAACGTGCTAAACTTTGATGTCATAGCGCCACCCACTCCCACCCACTTTCAAGACAACTGTATGCCGACAGTGCTTGATGTAGCTCTCATTAAAGGTATCGCGCTTCGGTTACGACTCATTCGGGTCGTACACGAGCTCGACTCCGACCACCGTCCGGTCATCATGCAGCTAGGTCAACCAGACGACTCTAGCCCTCCTTCGGTCCAAGTGGTTGACTATGCCAAGCTAAAACATTATCTTGCGGACAGGCCGTCCTCGTCCAGCTTAGATAGGATCCCGGACGTATTGGGGTCCGTTGCGGATGTAGATCTCGCGATCGATTCCCTGGTCGACCACCTGCAGGTCGGCATCGGAGAGGCCTCGAGAGAGGTCGAAGAGGCGAGCGATCGCCGCTTCGTACTCCCTGCCGACGTGCGGGCGTTGTTGACGGAAAAGAACGCGGCGACTCGTGCGCACGACCACTATCCGACCGAGGAAAACCGCGCACGCTTACGCGCGCTTCAGAGAGCGGTTAGAGCCCGCATATTAGAACTCAGGAGTCACAGATGGTACGCCCTCGTCGAAGGGCTAAGGCCGTCGCATCTGGCTTACTGGAAACTAGCTCGCAGCCTCAAAATAGAGGCTTCTTATCTTATGCCCCCCCTCGAGAGGGGTCCCGGTATACCGCTCGCCTTCGATAGCAGCGACAAGGCGGAGTGCCTCGCCACTTGTTTGGAGAGCCAGTGCTCTCCGAACAGTGTCGATGCAAATACCGACCGGGTCGAGGGTATCGATGGATGCGTGCGGGAGCTGGATAAGCTCCCCGCGACAGCCTCCCTGTCCCCAGTCACGTCTGAGGAGGTTCTTTCCATTATAAAAAGCCTTAAGCTCAGAAAAGCACCAGGTCCCGACGGGATCAGGAATGAAGTACTTAGGCTTCTTCCTGATCGCCTCATAGCTCTATTGGTCTGCATCTTCAATGTAGCCATAGTCCACTGCCATTTTCCAGCCGCCTGGAAAAAGGCAATAGTCATAGGTATCCGTAAACCCGGCAAGAGCGCGTCGCTTCCCGACAGCTATCGCCCGATCAGTCTCCTAAATACGTTAGGGAAAATTTACGAGCGGATCCTTCTGAACCGTCTCAAGCCAATAATAGAGGAGAAAGACCTCTATCCGCCTGAGCAATTCGGTTTCCGTGCTAGATATTCTTGCACTCATCAAGTGCACCGCCTCACGGAGCACGTTGCATTTAATTTTGCTGAACTTTATAAACCCCGCCGTACACTTGCGGTCTTTTTCGACGTGGCCAAGGCCTTTTATAAGGTCTGGCACGAGGGATTGATTTACAAGTTGTACCGCTTTGAAGTCCCCGATAGGCTAATTAAAATAATTCGCGACTATTTAACAGATCGCACCTTCCGCTATAGAGTGGAAGGTGAATTGTCCACGCCCCGTCCAATACGCTCAGGCGTTCCCCAAGGTTCGATCCTGGCTCCTAGCCTATTTAACCTGTACGTCAGTGACCTACCTCGACTCCCGGAGGTCGAGGTAGGGCTATACGCTGACGATACAGTCTTATATGCCTCAGATAGGAATAGATCCCACCTCAGACACAAAGTCCAACGCTCCGTGACCACTCTCGGGAAGTGGTTTAACGAGTGGCGTATAGCCGTTAATCCCTCGAAGAGCGCCGCGATGCTCTTCGATGCGGATTCGTCACAGATACCGTGGAAGCTTAAACCTGTTAAGCTCTACGATAATTCGATTCCGTATGTAAGAGAGACCAAATATCTAGGGGTAACCCTAGATAGTAGGCTCTCCTTTAGACCCCACATCCGTAAGGTTAGGAACAGGGCCGCGTGGGTCCTGGGCCGGTTGCATCCTCTGTTGTGTTCGGTGAGTAAAATGTCCACGCGACATAAGCTCACGCTCTACAAGACGTGTATTCGACCAATTTTGACATACAGTTGCGCCGTGTTCGCACATATGTCCGAGTCGAGTTTCAAACGGTTACAATCGATACAGAATAGGTTCCTCTATCGTCTCACCGGGGCCCCGTGGTATGTTCGAAGCGTAGATCTCCATAGAGATATGGAGCTTCCTTCGATACATGCCTACGTTAAACAGCTCTCCCGTTCGTATTTCGACACCGCGTCGAACCACGCGAATCCGTTAATAAAAACAGCCGCCACTTATGTTCCGGCACCCACGGACATCCGGTGCAAACGCCGGCCGCGCAATATTTTTATTGATCCCGACGATCACATCGAAAATTCGAATAAATATTACACATCCGTCTCTCCAAACAGAGCGTGCCAGCGCCCACGCCCGCGTAACCACCGTTCTCTCCGCAGAGGGCGGACGGTCAATTTCGCTCCAGCACACCCGTCACGTCCACCCCCTCTAGCGGTAACCCAAGCCTAGGTCCGTTCCTCGGTGTGAAACCCTTGGGTCAGGCAACCGCCCGCGCGATACAAGTGACACTGTACGTACATCACTTAGCTACCTACATACAACACTACACACGTATGAACATACACACGTGCACACCACACAGGTACATAGGTTCTGTGAGGGACCTTTTTTTTTCTTTTTTACGCTAGTTAGTGTAGAAACATTCCGATTACTGAATACACATACGCACGGTTCCTTCCTTCCTCCCAGGAGAAAGGGAACGTGCCTATGTGTATATTTAGTTAGCTCGAATCGTAGGTGTAGGGATTCGAATAGATCGCGACCTATTTGCGAACGCGACGACCGCCCGAGCCGAGGTCCGGCCACTTTGGCACCCTCGTGCGAGTCGTCCACAAAACTTTCGCGGCTGAGTGCCCTCTGCGCTCGCCCCCAAGTCCGGTGAAGCTGTAAAAGCCGCAGCGGCTTTAGGGCCCCTAAGGCTAACAGTGTAGTCAGTTCAAACAAATAGAATAGACGTAACATTTAAAACGCGCGAGTGAATTTACCTAAAATTAATACCAAATAGCAAAGGAATACCTTTTCGCCCCCGGTGTTCGCTAGCTGCGTTCGAAAGCGCACGCTAGATTTCAACAATAAAATAAAACAGTAATTATGCCGAACTGCGTAGTGAAAAAGACAATCTTAAAAACTCGCCTTTTAATTTTATCATAGGTTATTTTATAAGTAAGTATTAGAACTTCAATACATTCCTTATTAATTTGCAAAGTGAATTTCAGTGTAGTTTCTAAGAAAATAATTTCTTATAAAATTTTCAGGGAGGGTTAATACACACATCAATAAAGTCTAAGCAACATGCGTGATATTACAAATTTTTCCATTTATATTAATTAATTTCTAAATATTGACTAAAACAAAGTGCGTAGGTAAGTAAACTTTTTTGTTACTGATGACATACTGGCTGGTTGTAAAAAAAAATTTGATTATGTTTTGTTTTTTCATAAAATTCAAATGACTGCGAATTTGTTTGAATTTAAGTGCGTTTTAATTGCTACGTTTAGACTTGATTTTATAATTTTACCAACCATTTAAATAAAGTTAGCAACATCATAGAACCCTAAAGATGTCTTTGAAGATTTTCTATAGCTATTACAGGATCCTTTAATTTTTTAAAGAATTTGTTTATTAATTTTTGTTGCTTGAAAAAAGCGCCCCGGCCCCCTGGGGGGGCCATGTCCCAGCCCCGCGGGCCCCCGGGCCCCCCCAAACCCCGGGGATTCCCGCCCCCCGCCCGCCCCCGACACCTAGGGCCCCCCCACCCCTGGTCCCCCCCATTAATACTCTACTCTGGAGCGCTTCGGTCTCATCAAGACCGCTTGCGCGTTCCCCCGCCTCTCAGAGACACTACAACGTCTCGACCGTGAGGCGTGTAATAATAACTTAGGGCCTTTCAATGGCAAAGTTTAAGCCGAAAGCGTTAAATCTTTCTTTTTTTAACGCGCGAAGCCTACTACCGCAGCGTGATCTCGTCGCGACCTTTCTTAAAGATCACCAAGTAGATGTTCTTTTAGTGCAGGAGACGCTCTTAAAGCGTGCTAAACGTGATCCGAAAATCGCGAACTACAATATTGTAAGAAATGACCGGGCCGGCCGCGGGCGGCACTCTCATTTATTACAAACGATCGTTATATTGTACGCCGGTAGATCCTCCGATACTTACCAATATGGAAGTATCCGTGTGTAGACTAGGAATGACCGACCACCCGTCCATAACGTTAGTTTCAGTTTATCTCTCGCCGAGGAAAGAGCCTCTCAGGTCTGACCTAGAAAAGCTACTTTCGCTCGGTGAATCGGTCATTATAGCGGGTGACCTCAATTGTGGACACACTTCGTTTGGCAATTGGAGAGACTCCAGTAATGGGGTTAAACTCGAAGAGCTAACGAACGTGCTAAACTTTGATGTCATAGCGCCACCCACTCCCACCCACTTTCAAGACAACTGTATGCCGACAGTGCTTGATGTAGCTCTCATTAAAGGTATCGCGCTTCGGTTACGACTCATTCGGGTCGTACACGAGCTCGACTCCGACCACCGTCCGGTCATCATGCAGCTAGGTCAACCAGACGACTCTAGCCCTCCTTCGGTCCAAGTGGTTGACTATGCCAAGCTAAAACATTATCTTGCGGACAGGCCGTCCTCGTCCAGCTTAGATAGGATCCCGGACGTATTGGGGTCCGTTGCGGATGTAGATCTCGCGATCGATTCCCTGGTCGACCACCTGCAGGTCGGCATCGGAGAGGCCTCGAGAGAGGTCGAAGAGGCGAGCGATCGCCGCTTCGTACTCCCTGCCGACGTGCGGGCGTTGTTGACGGAAAAGAACGCGGCGACTCGTGCGCACGACCACTATCCGACCGAGGAAAACCGCGCACGCTTACGCGCGCTTCAGAGAGCGGTTAGAGCCCGCATATTAGAACTCAGGAGTCACAGATGGTACGCCCTCGTCGAAGGGCTAAGGCCGTCGCATCTGGCTTACTGGAAACTAGCTCGCAGCCTCAAAATAGAGGCTTCTTATCTTATGCCCCCCCTCGAGAGGGGTCCCGGTATACCGCTCGCCTTCGATAGCAGCGACAAGGCGGAGTGCCTCGCCACTTGTTTGGAGAGCCAGTGCTCTCCGAACAGTGTCGATGCAAATACCGACCGGGTCGAGGGTATCGATGGATGCGTGCGGGAGCTGGATAAGCTCCCCGCGACAGCCTCCCTGTCCCCAGTCACGTCTGAGGAGGTTCTTTCCATTATAAAAAGCCTTAAGCTCAGAAAAGCACCAGGTCCCGACGGGATCAGAATGAAGTACTTAGGCTTCTTCCTGATCGCCTCATAGCTCTATTGGTCTGCATCTTCAATGTAGCCATAGTCCACTGCCATTTTCCAGCCGCCTGAAAAAGGCAATAGTCATAGGTATCCGTAAACCGGCAAAGCGCGTCGTCCCCCAATGGAAATTGCTACACAAGAACCCATGTTCTTACCGTTTATTTATTAACCCCTGTTTTGCAGCTTTAGGGGTTTATCTTACCCGATAAAATTTACTCGAGATCCCCCAGTCCCAGTCGCCTTACCCCCGGGGGTCGACCCAACACCGGAGTTAGCTACCACTGTCGATAACTAATTCACAAGGGACCGCTTCCCCAGTGAGGCGGCGGCGTCTTGAAACAATCATTTTCTCTTAAGTAAGTCCGGGCCCGTACGTCTCTAACCTTTCACACTAAAAACCTTCGCCGCGAACGCATTTTTCCAAATAAATCCAACCCCCACCTCGGGGATTCCCCCCCCGACCACGCTCGAACCTGGGACCCATCAACGGTGGCTTTTTTTTTTTTTTAATCTAGTCTCTCCCGAAGGACATGCACTGATAAAACGGATGTGTTATCAGCGTATGTAGCAGTGGTAGTATCGCTATGTGTTGGAAAGTCAGCTGCTATATAACAGGTTTAGTACAGGTCCCAAGATGCTACCTTGAGGGACGCCTGATGAGATGTTGCATAGTGAGGAAACTGAGGCGTTAACTTATGAGACAAAAATCAGTGTATAGAGGAAGTTATTTAATATTTTTATAACGTATAACTGTATCGATTTTTTTAAAGATAATATATGGTCGAAATGTATGTTTTAGGTTATTGCTTAATTTGTACGACGTAACAATTTACGTTTTGTGGATATTTCATGCAGGCCTTGTTAGGATATAACACAGAACAAAGAATAGAATAGACGTAACATTTAAAACGCGCGAGTGAATTTACCTAAAATTAATACCAAATAGCAAAGGAATACCTTTTCGCCCCCGGTGTTCGCTAGCTGCGTTCGAAAGCGCACGCTAGATTTCAACAATAAAATAAAACAGTAATTATGCCGAACTGCGTAGTGAAAAAGACAATCTTAAAAACTCGCCTTTTAATTTTATCATAGGTTATTTATAAGTAAGTATTAGAAATTCAATACATTCCTTATTAATTTGCAAAGTGAATTTCAGTGTAGTTTCTAAGAAAATAATTTCTTATAAAATTTTCAGGGAGGGTTAATACACACATCAATAAAGTCTAAGCAACATGCGTGATATTACAAATTTTTCCATTTATATTAATTAATTTCTAAATATTGACTCAAACAAAGTGCGTAGGTAAGTAAACTTTTTTGTTATTGATGACATACTGGCTGGTTGTAAAAAAAAATTTGATTATGTTTTGTTTTTTCATAAAATTCAAATGACTGCGAATTTGTTTGAATTTAAGTGCGTTTTAATTGCTACGTTTAGACTTGATTTTATAATTTTACCAACCATTTAAATAAAGTTAGCGACATCATAGAACCCTAAAGATATTATTTTAAAAATAAAATACAACGTTATAATGTGAAGAACCATCCTAAAATTTAAATTAGTACATGTTGCTTAGACTTTTTTGATGAGTGTATTATGTTAGTCATTTCATGACCTACATTAATAAATCTGTAGTTATGTCTGTATAGTTAATTGTTTGTCTAAATTTCCCGATGAGCATACTATACTATTTATACTTATATGAACGACACTGGTCACGAGTATGCCATTAATTTTTTGTTTGTCTGTCTGTTTGTATGTCCGGATTTAACACAAAAATGGCATAACCGCTTCTTATAAATTTTTGTGCAAGGGATGCTTATATCATTGTTCAATTGATAGGCTATAAGAATTTTGAATATTACTTTTAGAAAACGTAAAAAAATATTTCCAAAAAAATTATGTTCGTTAATTCTTAACCGATTTTGATGAAATTTTGTACACGAGAAATAAATGTAATTCCATGGTTGATGGGCTAGAATTAGTATTGTCAATAATACTTTTAGAATGTAATAAAATCAGTTAGAAAATAATACATTTTTGTTAATTCTTGACCGATATTGATAAAATTTTGTACATTTGAAGCATAAGCCATTCCAGGAATGATAGGCTATGAAAATTTATCATAACACTTTTAGAAAAAGAAAAAAAAACTCTTTTTTTTTTTAATTTAATTAACATTTAACCGATTTTGATGAAATTTTGTATCCGGGAAGATAAGTCATTCCATAATTGATAGGCTATAAGAAATGTCGAAAATATACAATAATTTTAAAAAATCACAAAATTTAATTTGTATTAATTTTCAACCGCTTCTAACAAATTTTCCTAGACGGGTTACATACGTGATTTCATAATTGATAGAATCGACAACAATAATTTCAGAAATTTGTACAAAAAAACAATTATGTTAATTTTTAAGCAATTTTGATAAAAATTGTCCACAGGAAGTACACGACAGTCCTCAGTTGATGGACTGTATGAATTGTTAATAATGAGTAAAAATAAAGTTCCGAGATGAAAATAATTACATAGTAATAAAAGCATGCGGAGCCGCGGGCGCACTGCTAGTATTACCTTATATAAAATATTATATAATACACTTACTCCTTTACTTTTTACGCGGTATGTTAATAACCGCGCACCGCTCTTCATACAGTATTTAAATTGACATTACATTATATGGTAATAAAGTAAATTAATAAAATGATTTCTTATTTTTTAAATATCGCCTTCGATAGCAGCGACAAGGCGGAGTGCCTCGCCACTTGTTTGGAGAGCCAGTGCTCTCCGAACAGTGTCGATGCAAATACCGACCGGGTCGAGGGTATCGATGGATGCGTGCGGGAGCTGGATAAGCTCCCCGCGACAGCCTCCCTGTCCCCAGTCACGTCTGAGGAGGTTCTTTCCATTATAAAAAGCCTTAAGCTCAGAAAAGCACCAGGTCCCGACGGGATCAGGAATGAAGTACTTAGGCTTCTTCCTGATCGCCTCATAGCTCTATTGGTCTGCATCTTCAATGTAGCCATAGTCCACTGCCATTTTCCAGCCGCCTGGAAAAAGGCAATAGTCATAGGTATCCGTAAACCCGGCAAGAGCGCGTCGCTTCCCGACAGCTATCGCCCGATCAGTCTCCTAAATACGTTAGGGAAAATTTACGAGCGGATCCTTCTGAACCGTCTCAAGCCAATAATAGAGGAGAAAGACCTCTATCCGCCTGAGCAATTCGGTTTCCGTGCTAGATATTCTTGCACTCATCAAGTGCACCGCCTCACGGAGCACGTTGCATTTAATTTTGCTGAACTTTATAAACCCCGCCGTACACTTGCGGTCTTTTTCGACGTGGCCAAGGCCTTTTATAAGGTCTGGCACGAGGGATTGATTTACAAGTTGTACCGCTTTGAAGTCCCCGATAGGCTAATTAAAATAATTCGCGACTATTTAACAGATCGCACCTTCCGCTATAGAGTGGAAGGTGAATTGTCCACGCCCCGTCCAATACGCTCAGGCGTTCCCCAAGGTTCGATCCTGGCTCCTAGCCTATTTAACCTGTACGTCAGTGACCTACCTCGACTCCCGGAGGTCGAGGTAGGGCTATACGCTGACGATACAGTCTTATATGCCTCAGATAGGAATAGATCCCACCTCAGACACAAAGTCCAACGCTCCGTGACCACTCTCGGGAAGTGGTTTAACGAGTGGCGTATAGCCGTTAATCCCTCGAAGAGCGCCGCGATGCTCTTCGATGCGGATTCGTCACAGATACCGTGGAAGCTTAAACCTGTTAAGCTCTACGATAATTCGATTCCGTATGTAAGAGAGACCAAATATCTAGGGGTAACCCTAGATAGTAGGCTCTCCTTTAGACCCCACATCCGTAAGGTTAGGAACAGGGCCGCGTGGGTCCTGGGCCGGTTGCATCCTCTGTTGTGTTCGGTGAGTAAAATGTCCACGCGACATAAGCTCACGCTCTACAAGACGTGTATTCGACCAATTTTGACATACAGTTGCGCCGTGTTCGCACATATGTCCGAGTCGAGTTTCAAACGGTTACAATCGATACAGAATAGGTTCCTCTATCGTCTCACCGGGGCCCCGTGGTATGTTCGAAGCGTAGATCTCCATAGAGATATGGAGCTTCCTTCGATACATGCCTACGTTAAACAGCTCTCCCGTTCGTATTTCGACACCGCGTCGAACCACGCGAATCCGTTAATAAAAACAGCCGCCACTTATGTTCCGGCACCCACGGACATCCGGTGCAAACGCCGGCCGCGCAATATTTTTATTGATCCCGACGATCACATCGAAAATTCGAATAAATATTACACATCCGTCTCTCCAAACAGAGCGTGCCAGCGCCCACGCCCGCGTAACCACCGTTCTCTCCGCAGAGGGCGGACGGTCAATTTCGCTCCAGCACACCCGTCACGTCCACCCCCTCTAGCGGTAACCCAAGCCTAGGTCCGTTCCTCGGTGTGAAACCCTTGGGTCAGGCAACCGCCCGCGCGATACAAGTGACACTGTACGTACATCACTTAGCTACCTACATACAACACTACACACGTATGAACATACACACGTGCACACCACACAGGTACATAGGTTCTGTGAGGGACCTTTTTTTTTCTTTTTTACGCTAGTTAGTGTAGAAACATTCCGATTACTGAATACACATACGCACGGTTCCTTCCTTCCTCCCAGGAGAAAGGGAACGTGCCTATGTGTATATTTAGTTAGCTCGAATCGTAGGTGTAGGGATTCGAATAGATCGCGACCTATTTGCGAACGCGACGACCGCCCGAGCCGAGGTCCGGCCACTTTGGCACCCTCGTGCGAGTCGTCCACAAAACTTTCGCGGCTGAGTGCCCTCTGCGCTCGCCCCCAAGTCCGGTGAAGCTGTAAAAGCCGCAGCGGCTTTAGGGCCCCTAAGGCTAACAGTGTAGTCAGTTCAAACAAATAGAATAGACGTAACATTTAAAACGCGCGAGTGAATTTACCTAAAATTAATACCAAATAGCAAAGGAATACCTTTTCGCCCCCGGTGTTCGCTAGCTGCGTTCGAAAGCGCACGCTAGATTTCAACAATAAAATAAAACAGTAATTATGCCGAACTGCGTAGTGAAAAAGACAATCTTAAAAACTCGCCTTTTAATTTTATCATAGGTTATTTTATAAGTAAGTATTAGAACTTCAATACATTCCTTATTAATTTGCAAAGTGAATTTCAGTGTAGTTTCTAAGAAAATAATTTCTTATAAAATTTTCAGGGAGGGTTAATACACACATCAATAAAGTCTAAGCAACATGCGTGATATTACAAATTTTTCCATTTATATTAATTAATTTCTAAATATTGACTAAAACAAAGTGCGTAGGTAAGTAAACTTTTTTGTTACTGATGACATACTGGCTGGTTGTAAAAAAAAATTTGATTATGTTTTGTTTTTTCATAAAATTCAAATGACTGCGAATTTGTTTGAATTTAAGTGCGTTTTAATTGCTACGTTTAGACTTGATTTTATAATTTTACCAACCATTTAAATAAAGTTAGCAACATCATAGAACCCTAAAGATATTATTTTAAAAATAAAATACAACGTTATAATGTGAAGAACCATCCTAAAATTTAAATTAGTACATGTTGCTTAGACTTTTTTGATGAGTGTATTATGTTAGTCATTTCATGACCTACATTAATAAATCTGTAGTTATGTCTGTATAGTTAATTGTTTGTCTAAATTTCCCGATGAGCATACTATACTATTTATACTTATATGAACGACACTGGTCACGAGTATGCCATTAATTTTTTGTTTGTCTGTCTGTTTGTATGTCCGGATTTAACACAAAAATGGCATAACCGCTTCTTATAATTTTTTGTGCAAGGGATGCTTATATCATTGTTCAATTGATAGGCTATAAGAATTTTGAATATTACTTTTAGAAAACGTAAAAAAATATTTCCAAAAAAATTATGTTCGTTAATTCTTAACCGATTTTGATGAAATTTTGTACACGAGAAATAAATGTAATTCCATGGTTGATGGGCTAGAATTAGTATTGTCAATAATACTTTTAGAATGTAATAAAATCAGTTAGAAAATAATACATTTTTGTTAATTCTTGACCGATATTGATAAAATTTTGTACATTTGAAGCATAAGCCATTCCAGGAATGATAGGCTATGAAAATTGATCATAACACTTTTAGAAAAAGAAAAAAAACTCTTTTTTTTTAATTTAATTAACATTTAACCGATTTTGATGAAATTTTGTATCCGGGAAGATAAGTCATTCCATAATTGATAGGCTATAAGAAATGTCGAAAATATACAATAATTTTAAAAAATCACAAAATTTAATTTGTATTAATTTTCAACCGCTTCTAACAAATTTTCCTAGACGGGTTACATACGTGATTTCATAATTGATAGAATCGACAACAATAATTTCAGAAATTTGTACAAAAAAACAATTATGTTAATTTTTAAGCAATTTTGATAAAAATTGTCCACAGGAAGTACACGACAGTCCTCAGTTGATGGACTGTATGAATTGTTAATAATGAGTAAAAATAAAGTTCCGAGATGAAAATAATTACATAGTAATAAAAGCATGCGGAGCCGCGGGCGCACTGCTAGTATTACCTTATATAAAATATTATATAATACACTTACTCCTTTACTTTTTACGCGGTATGTTAATAACCGCGCACCGCTCTTCATACAGTATTTAAATTGACATTACATTATATGGTAATAAAGTAAATTAATAAAATGATTTCTTATTTTTTAAATAAAATCAACATAAACGTTTGATTTTTTTGCGATTTCCAAGATAATCGGACTTTACGAAAGAAATAGATAGATATCCATTACATAAGAACGGAGAAGATATAGATGACGATTATGAATATTGAAACCATTATTATAAATACTTCTAAAAAGACGTAATTGGAAAGCACGGGTATACATCAAAATTCGAAATTAGAAACCACTGTTCGAAGTGCAGAGGCAAAACGAAAGCATTACTAAAATTTGGTGAAAAGTTAAGATTTCTTGTAATTTTGTTTTAGGTTTCCATTATTAAAATGTTTGTAAAACTCTTCATAAAAAGAAATAATTTTAATATTTAATGTGTATTAATAATAGAAAAAAAATTATAATTCATTGAAAAAAACATGCGTGCAGTGTTTAGAAGCGGTAGAACAGAAACCTCCAGAAAACAAAAATCTCTTTAAAAATCCTAAATCAGTTGAACTCGGGCTATCGACCACTCGTACTGTACATATACGACCGTGGGTACAAGTCTGATCTTCACACCGCTAGACCAATTCGATGACGATCGTAGTCGTGAAAATCAGGACGCATTATCCGTGTATAATTTATTTGTATCTCATTCTCTCACAGGCTCAATTATATATATATGTACCTATGCGTTTTTCTCTTTTTAGTGTCCGTTTTTCGTTACATCATGTTTCAAATTATAACAGTACTAAACAAGTTTTCTCTTCAAAATGTTTGTTTTGACGGGATTTTAAATACTTTGGTAACACTACGCACACAATCACAAACTTATACATATGTACACAGATAGATTAACTCGGCTTCACCTGTCTGTACTACTCGCGGTCTCTATATTATTCTTTTAGTACGAAGTATATAATTACTAATTATTGAAGCGCATTTCTTTCTAATAAATTAAAATCTATAAATAGATTACTGAAAAACCTTGAAAACGTTGGTAAAAAACATGAACTGATGATGGATGAGCGTAGGCACTCGCGACTTGCGTTAGACCAACGAGATCCTCGTTTATGAGGTAAGTATTTATGTGTGCGTGTCCCGTTATCGCTTGTTGTATGTACCGATCTACTTTGTGATTCAGCAGTTAGGTGTCAACATACATAGGTAGTTT
The DNA here is from genome assembly GCA_033032175.1 of Saturnia japonica. Taxonomy (NCBI): domain Eukaryota; kingdom Metazoa; phylum Arthropoda; class Insecta; order Lepidoptera; family Saturniidae; genus Saturnia; species Saturnia japonica. Next base: position 15,054,881 of record CM065311.1, on the reverse strand, counting down.
ACGGTAAATATTCCAAACAAAATTAGCGAGAATTTATCGGAAACCGCATTGTATATTAAATTGTACTAACCGCGTGTCCCGTTATGACTGGACAATTTATTTATTTTCAAACAGTTGAATGTTGTTGAATCTACAAACGAACTAAATTTAAACTTATATAAACGCCCTTGGGACTACGTAAAATGTTTTCGTATAATTTATAATCGCCACAATATAATCGTAATTTTAAAACACATCACCTACGTTAATATGATGATTATATTATCATTCTGTGATATTTAATTTTATTTGTTAGTTTATTAAACAAAGTCTTCCTCGTTGTTTTATTCGCTGTTAGGCGCCCGCTTCGATGAGCGTAAATACATATGGGGTATATTCCATGCCAAATCGACCACTTTTGAACCTTACCCCTTTAGATTTCGCTGAATTTTTTTTAATCTTTTTCTACTCGATGAAAGACGTTTTTTAGAATTTTTTTCAATTTTTTTTATCCAACCCAAAAAAAGTTATGAAGCTTTCAAAAAAATGGCTCTTTTATTTTCAAATAGCCATAAAACTCTCTCAAAAATTGACATTTCGGGACGTTTTTTTTTCTTCAAAATTTTTGTTTTTAACTGAATTTTTTGAAAAAAAAAAATTAAAAAAATTAAACATGATCGCTTCTATGAAATAATCGCGTTTTTTGTATAAAATCGTTATTTTTTCGAAGTTCGTCGTTCTAATTTTTTTTTTCTCAAAAAAAGCTTCAATCAATTCTACAATTATCCCCGTGTATCCACAGAGTGGGCCGATTTTTTTTTCAAATTTTTTTATTTAGTTAAAAAAAAATTTTCAACATTTTTATAAGTGCACATTTTTTTTTCATAAATATTATTTATATAACATAATTAATGTAATTATATGATTTTATTTTATTGTATAGATTAGTTGATATATCAATAAATAAAATATTTTCATGGTTACTTTTTGTATTGATAAGAGATGGTGCAGTCACGATTTTGTACTGGGTATCGTTTGATTTTATACATCATGTATAAGGGTTTGTTGTTATAAACGAATTGCAATTTTATTCATTTGTGTAGATGAGTATGAACTAATAGCACATTTGTTGAAATTTTAAACATTGGAATATAATTTTAAAGTGCCAATTACGGAGTATTACTTATTAAAATATAACTAATAAAATGATCTTATAAATACTATGAAAGTATTAACTTGATAGTTTCTTCTCTTATCCGTGTTAATTTTGGGATTAAATATAAAATAACCAACAAACAATATATTGAGACTCTAGGCTCTCTTACCAAAAAAGAGTAAGTACACTTAACACCAAGAATTGTATTCAAATACCTACCAAATACAGTAAATAATCACCAAATCTCAGCGAGTAAATTAATGCGCTATTAATACCTATTACACGATGTGGCTGGGTTAGGTTAGGTTTGATTTCTGATAAGAAATAGCGGGAGACGGCCGGCTAGCGCCATATACCAATAACATTTAAGTTTTGATGGTATTACTATGGAGCCATTGCGCCGCCTCAGGCACAGCTAGTACTGAATAACATTTAACGTCTTTAAGAGCCTGCGACACTTCGTTCAAAATACATAATGAAAGAATACAGCTTTTTTGCTACAAGAAGATCGGTAACAGTATGATAATTTCCTTTTTTTATGTAATCGATACTAAATATTTCCTATTCAAAGTTTTCAACGCCAGCGACGTGTTGAAAACTCAAAACAAAATGCGTTTTGTTTCAATAATTCAACGACAAACACTTGTAAAAGTTACAGAACAAAACGCAATCTGTTGAATCACTTTAAAAACAATCACTCTTTCTGCGTCATTTTTCCTATATTAATGAAAACTTAGAGGGTTCTCATATAAATATTACGCAATAGTCATTATACTAATGGACGTTGAGAAATTAATATTATCTATGTAATGCTGGCAACAAATGTTCCAATATAATATATAGTATGTGATTACTTCCTGTTAAAATAAAAATGGCCCGAATGATGAAAGAAGTGCTTTGTTTACTGTGTTACCTATAAATAGTAAAAATACTTTAATAATGGAGACTTTAATTTTAATGGAATATTAACAAATGGAGAGCTAATGACGACTTTCTTGCAACTGACTGCGAGTCAGTAAGTGATAAAAATGCTGCTTTCCCGACCTTTATTACTCGAGAACTATAATAGGTTTATTCGTGTTTGGGATTCTGGGTGTTCCTTGATGGCGTATTAAACGTTCAAAATTTGTACGTCTATTAGCTTTTGAGTTATGGAGGGATCGAAAGTAGCTCACAATGATTAGTGTAAATATATAGACACTGGCCGGTGTCGCCCGTTTCGAACTTGGCGGACACACTACAGTGTGTCTTGATAAATAAAATATAAAATGATATGTTTTCAAAATTATCTTTCGGTAAAAAACAAACAAGTGATAGTGAAAGGTCGTTTTACAGCGGATTTGTAATTAATACAAACTACAGGCAAACATAGAAAGACGTAGATTTAACATACAAAAAAAAAAATCCCGAAATGTATTTATAATATTACGTAGATCCGTATACTCATACCACCTTCTTTTCATTGCTATTATTTAATTTAGCAAATACAGATCATTAAACAAACGCGTCGATAGGCATTGACATCTGAATTAACATACCATCACGCCTGTATTCCCCAAAGGGTTAGGCAGATGTGTACTAATGTACACTCACAATTCCCCGGGTATGTTTTTAGGCTCCATGTAATAGGGAGCGAGCCTATATTGCTATTAATCGGGCACAAAGCCAAACTCCGAGCGGTTACTGAGAATTTCATCGAAAAAGCCCAATAATACTTTGCTCGATCTCAAAATTGAACCCAGGACATCTAGCATAGCAGTCGAGCTTACAGACCACTAGGCTAATAAGGCAGTACACCACCGATTAGCACTTTTTAAATCAATGCCGAAAGGCCATTTCGAATATCTCCAAGTTGATATGTCTATAAAATCAGTCAATGTATGGCCTATTGATATTTGAGGCGGCAATTACGGTAATTGAATTACCTACATCGTTATTTAATCAATAAGACAACGATCCAAAACCAAAGTTTGCTGCTTTTGGTAAATTATTAGCTTTTAAAAGTATCTTCCTATCCTGTCTAAAATCTCTGTGCACGCCGATGTTACTTAACTATTTTTGTGAATGCAGCTGTATAATTACGGAACCATCGGTGCGCGGGTCCGACTCGCACTTGGCCAGTTTTTTTTTTTAATACAGTTATACCCGATATTGAGCCGAAATACAGATTGTAAATTGAAAAAGTACAAAATCATTCACAATAATTATTATAAACCGCTCGATGTTATCAGAGCAACGTTTGTATAAATTTCATATCAGATAAAATTCATATATTACCTATTACAGTTGTTCAACTATAGAGCGATTATGATCTTTGTGACAAAAATAACATTATAGTTAAAAAAAGTTTTTCATTATACATTGAATCTCTGGTAATTTTTATTTATATTGTAATCTATGCATACTTTTCATTATCAAACATATTACATAAAAGTATCTAGTGAAAACATACGAGATTTTTTTATTGCTGATTAATACTTATTTTCATCTTTTAGTATAATATCGACAAATGTGTACATATTCCAAAAGTTATTGTTACGCATATTGCAAAGTATCTTTAAAAATAAAATGTTAGAGGTTAGCCGTTGTGCACGCATCACGCAAGAACTACTGGATAGATTTTGATCATTTTTTTCTTGTTTTATACTGCATAGATACTTGGTGCTTATCTAAAATTAAAAAAATATCACGATATCATTATAAACAACAATTCAGCTGTAGTCGACGCGAGCAGAGCCGCGAGCACTGCTAGTCTGAATAAAACTAAGATGCTATTAGTATTTAAAATAGAATTTTCATAATTATTAATAAATCTATAGTTTTATTGCACTTGTTTTTTTTCCAATTTCTTAATATATAGTCAGTCAGTAATCAGGAACATGTATGACATTTTAAAAATTGTTGCCTGTCTGTCTGTTTCTATGTCTAGATTTAACTCAAAAACGGCTTGACCGACTTGTTCAATGGAAGTTTATGTCATTCCTCAATTGATAAGTTAATAGAAGAATTGTCAATTAGAGGTAAGTGTGCGGAGTCACGGGAACTTTCATTAAAAAATGGACAAGTAGCGAAGTAAATCTCGCGCCCTGAGGGTTCCGAAGTGATTACATTACTTATCGTACATTATTGTGTCGTCTTTTAAATTATTAGTTTTTATATAGGTATTATTCTTATATTCTTTAATAAAGTATCTAGGTCTGTCCTAGACATGGGTAACTAACTCAGCAAAAAATTTGCGGCAACTCAATAACTCAAGCACAGCTTACTGCGCCGGGCGCATTGAGTTAACTAAAAATTTGCGCCATGGCGCAGCAAAATAGTTCGCGAGGCAAGCGAGTTAGAAAAATATATGGGTCAGATGACCGACAAAGCGGCACAGTGTCAATTATTGACGATTCATATAGCCTCTCAATTATGGTATGATATGTATACTTCCCGTCTACAAAATTTTATCAGAAACGATTGAGAATAGTTGAATTTTTTTTTAAATCGTTTTTACAATTTGTAGAAGTAATATTGACAATTGTTATAGCCCATCAATTATGTAGTTATTAGGCCTTACATATGAAATTAGCGTTTTACAAGGAAAAAGTAAATGAAAAAAAATATTATGAAATTAAACATTTAATCAATCGAAGTATGTATTTGGTCCTTACATATGAAATTGGCGTTTTGTTGAACTGGCGTTGGGTTAGGAATTCCAATTTATTTCAAATTTTGTTTTGTGTATTTGTATTTCGAATTTAATTAATTCATTTGTATTCGCACCATTTGATTTTTCTTTGACATCGTTCTTTCCCAAATTGGAAAACTTAATATATCGTGTTATTTACGAATGAGTTCCACCGTGGCATCAGCGCTGCAGAAACAGCTCAAAGGATTAATTATGTGTATGGGGATGTGTAAAAGAAAGCACGGTATGTTTTTGGTTGCAACGTTTTCGTTCTGAAAATTTTGACCTACGAAAAAAGCCTTGTGGATAATGAAGGTATAAAGGTAGGATAATAAATGTGATCGTTGAAGCAGATCCATCGCAAACCACGTCAGAGTTAGCGGCAGGCTTCGGTGTGAGTGATAAAACAAATTTTAAAAGTGAAAAAACTCGAGAAATGGGTACCGCATGAATTAACTGAAGAACACCAACGAATACGGATTGAGTGCTGTGATACATTACTCAACCGTCACAATAACGAAGGATTTTGAATCGTGATTTTATATATCGTAAAATCTGTAGTCGTAGCGTGACGAACCATACATAATTATTATTCATGTAACAAACCTAGATGGCAGGTAGCAACATCTAGTTATGAAAGTTACATTATAATATAATCAATGTAATGTATACAAGTAAAGGGCTAAATATTTAAATGGTATTTTGTATTTATACAGATAACCATGGGCACCACCAGGACTACCTTCAGGGAACCAAACCGGGTGAAGCTGTCACAGCTTCCAGTAGCTCCAGGACTCGTTAAGGCTAACAGTATAGTCAATTTCATAAACAAAAATTCAGGTAGGTGCATCAGCATCTACATACTAGATCATTATCTACATGCATCTATACATATAAAATGCTTTGTCCTGAATGACTGATGGATCAACGCACAGCCTAAACCGCTGATCGTAAAGACCTGAAACTTGGAGGGTGTGTTCTTTGTATGACGTAGACATCCGATAAGAAAGGATTTTCCGAAATTCTACCTCGAAGGGGGTGAAAAAGGGGGGCAAAGTTTGTAGGGGAAAACGTGATTCCTTGGTCCAATCTACTTCAAATTTAGCATAAACCTTTTTTAACAGAATTGATGGAAGACGTGTTTGATATTTTATTAAAATTCATCCCCCTAACGGATTAAAAATGAGTAGAAAGTTATTTTGGCGGTGATTGGCTTCGAAGTTGATATCAATACTCCGTAGTGCTTGTAATTTAAATTACATTTTATTTTGACACATGTTTGAAAACTCACTTAATCCATACTAACATTATAAATACAAAAGTAACTCTGTCTGTCTGTCTGTTACGTTTTCACGTCTAAACCGCTGATCCAATTTTAATGAATTTTGGTATAGAGATAGATTAGTCCTTGGGAAAGGACAAAGGGAACTTTTTGTGGCAAAAATAAAACTTTAAGGGTAGAAAATAGGAAATGAAAGTATATAAGAGGGAAATATGGATACACCAACGCGCATGCGCGGATATGGTGAAATGACATCAGCTTCCACGACAATCTGTTTGTTGATTTATTTTGCGCATGTGCAATAACTATGAAATGACAGCGTTTTCAACGTCAACAAGTTTGTTGATTTATTGACATTTTTATATGTTGTTATATTAAATGTATTGTATTTCTAATACTTACCTATGAAATGATAGTCCGGTGATTTTTTTTAAGATTAGCTGAAGTATTTTAAACTCTTTAACTACGCAGTACCGCATAATTACTGTTTTATTTTATGATTGAACATACTTGACGTGTTCTAACAAACCGCGGCTCATGGGAGTTTATATATTGTAAGAGATATACCTATTGTAAATTATCTGGATTATACAGTTTTGCTACAAGCTAATTATTTCATTGTGTTATTCTACGTGTGGTGAAAATACAACTTGTCACCCATGTTTGTATGAAGAACCCGTCATGACTCAAATTAGGGATATGAAAATTCATATTTATGCTTATGGTAAGAAATAAATAAAAGGGGTTTCACAGTTTTGAAAAAACCTTCCATCAAGCCGGTACAATAAGGGATAATTTTAAGTATTTCATAATTAATTAATTCATGTTGGCATATAATGACAATACCACACACACTGATAGATGGGTTATCTATGATTTTCTTTTGGTTTGTTGTGTTCCGTAATCAGCCAGTGCATATTCAGTAATGTAACAGGGTTGTAGGGATTTCGACCACAATACACATAGAGATAAACTCATCCATGATATTTTTGGTTTGTCGGGTTACGGCAACAATAGATGTATATGCAGTTACAGTGGCGGCGCTAGGCGTCGTCGGGCGACGTCAGCGAACGCTGAAGTCCTCGCGTCTGTGAGGGCCTCGCAAAAAACTTTTAACTAAACTCAACACTGACATTTAAAGGTAAGTTGTCTATATTAATTAATACTTCTAATATTTTTCCCCAAATTTCCCGATAGACCTACTTATATGAAGAAAAATGATCTGGAATATGGCAATAAAAATTGTTTTGTCTGTATATTCAGATTTAAATCAAAAATGACTCGACTAATTCTCATGAAACTTTCTAGACGGGAAGCTTATGTGGTAATTGGTCACTTTAAGAAGAAATTTAAGAAATTTCAATATTAATTTTAGAAATAGTAAAAACTCCCATAAAAATATTTTCGTTTATTTTTAACCGGTTTTGATAAAATCTATTTTAATAAATCTGTAGTTCTGTCTGTACTTATAATATTTTGCCAAAATTTCCCGATAGGCATACTATATGAACGATACTGATTACAAATACATCTTTTTTTTTTGTCTTAACCGATTTTGATGAAGTTTTTACTCAAGAAGTATAAGTAATTACTTAATTGGTGGGCTATAAGAATTATAAATATAAATCATAAAAAAAGTTAAAAAAATAATTTTCATGAATTCTCAACTGCTTTTGATCGAATTTTGTAGACGGGAAGCATACATTATATGGGAGGCTATAAGAATCTTTAATAATACATCAGAAGTCATAGAGTGGAATAATAACGTTCAACAGATTTCGATAAAAATTATACACAGGAAATACACACCCCATTCCTCAATTGATACGGCAGCATTCGAATTGTCAACAATATGGGTAAAAATAAAATTACGGTATGTAAATAACTACTGCGTAGTAACAAACGCGTGCGGGCACACTGCTAGTCATATCATAAAATTTAAGAGCATTGATGCTCTTGTAGGGGGAGCAATTTCTAGTTCTCCCTAAACTGTGCCTTCCGCTTGACATTGTGATACGACACGACGCCTATTTTTACCTTCACTTGTTGAATGTATATCCTCATGGTCTTCCTCTCTCCTTCAATTACTTATTACTTCTATTATAGTTTTTAATAGGTGGTCGATTACAAAGATGGCATTACCATGGATGGCAAAGAAGTCTTTTAATGAGAGGAAATATTTATTTAGAGCATAAATATCAAAACGTGTTAAAAATAAATGAATATAGAATATATTATATATTTAGCGTAGCTTTATATGGGTGTGAAACTTGGACAATAACAAAGAGAGATGATGAGGAAGATTAGAAGCATTCGAAATGTGGTGCTAGAGAAGGACGGAGAGAATTAGTTGGATGGAAAGAAAAACGAATGAAGAGGTATTAAAAATGGTAAAAGAGAGGAGGATTTTACTAGAGATAATTAAAAATAGACGGGGAAATTTGATGGGGCATTTGATTCAATAATTATACGTGTATATTATAAATGATTTCTTTGTTTTTTATTAACCATGTGCCCCTAAATCATTCACCCTATTGCGATGAAACTGGTGAGTTGTTATGGCCTGAGCAGACGAGGGACAGTCTTCGGGGTACTTTTTTATCCGTTAAAATAGATCGTTTAGAATTGTATCAATTAACGCATACGACAGACTAAAGTACCGCGTAAAAAATCGCGCAGTTCTATACGATATATTTTTCACGGATAAAATGTACCCTAGGAATGTCCCTAGTCTACGCAGGCTTTCATGGCAACACCCGTGAAGGTTCTATATTAGTACAAACCCTTCGCAATAGATGGCGAAGTGAATCATTTCAGTAAACAAGAGTATGTCATTTAGTTTTGAAAGTAGTTTTCAAGTCTAGACCGAGGAACAAACTAGGACTAGGCAATATAACTTTATTTGTAAGGGGTAAGCAGTAATCAACATTATAATAGAAGAAGATGAAGACAGCTCATAATTCATTTACATGATTGATATATACAAGTGTAGCTTACACCAAAAGCATTTTCAAGTGAACAAAGTCACGAGCAACAGTTAGTTTCGAATAAAAATAAAGTCCCTTTTTATTGTTCTCCCCTTCTAAAATGGATGTTTAAATGCAATCTTAAAATATTTATATTAGCTTTGCTCACGTTTTCGCTCAAGTGGACTACTAAATTCCATCGATCGGGCACACGCACGGTTCTTGCTCCCCCACTCCCGGCTATTTTAAAGACAAAATTCTTATTGTGGGTGATCCTTACAAGATAGACATACTCTCGCTGACTTTTTTTGTAGGTCTTTTTAAGTCTACGATTATGTTGTACTTTAATTTGATATATCTCTTATGGTTTAATCAGCGTAAGCCATTAAAATGCTCGAACCGATACACCATGATCAGTTTTTTTTATTTGCGCGGAACCCTAATTCTTTTTCTGAAATAAAATTAGTGTAAGTTACTCCTTATAACATCAGTTATCTACCAGAGAAAGTCCTGTCAAAATAGGTCCAACCGTTTCGGAAATTAACCGGAACAAACAGACAGACAGACAAACATTTTCAAATAAGTTTTTTGATTATAAGTATCGTATATACTTACTTTCACATGCGTTTAGTAAAAAACTGTTATTTTGAAATTACAAACAGACACTTCAGTTTTATTAATTGTATAGATTAGAAAAGTAAATAAATTATACAAATTATTTTAAAATAAACTAGACTTCGTTGATGCTAATCGAATTATAAGCAAAATATTTTTAAATTGCTGTTTTGTAATCACTTAAAAATCCACAAAAGACCCATTTTTTTGGGTAACAAGCAAAATAAAATCCTTACATGAATAAATAATAAATCCAAATTTTTTATTTCAATTTCTAAGTATTTGCACTAAAGTGAATTTTTTCAATAATCATAGGAAATTGGTGTAGGTACTTGTCTGTCAGTACACCCTTTTGTCGAAAAATAATGATCATAGAAAAATATATTCTGTTATGCTGATTCCGAATATGTCATACAGTCCATATATTGTCAATACAGTGTGTCCATTCGTGTATCTCATGACTCTCACGAGACAAGAATTACATGATCCAAAAAAAAACAACGCCGATACCTAATGTCATTCCTGATAATCCGAGTGAAACAAAACAAGGTAATTAACGTAAAATACAAACTATGATACCAAAATAACAAAGTTATACAATAACAAATGAATTTCCTCAATATTAAAACACGAATATCCTCATTTTAAAATTGTGATTATAAACATTAATAATAACTATAACATACCTAAATTACTGACCACAACTTTAAATCTGAACTGCACCGATATCTGCGTAATAACAATTTACAATATTTGTATATATGTAATATGTAAGTATGTATGTATATTATACTTTTATTACTAACATATTATATACCTACTTCAGTATTTTATGTTTACAAATTATTCTACTTGCACTAACAACACCGCTAGTTAGCTGAAAGAAAATACATTGTGACATTGAGCTCGCCTGTGTAGGACATGAAGTGTAATAAATTATTTAATCACCACAGTACTTATAATGGAACAGCAAAGAGCCGAAACCTCTAGGTACCATTAAAGATATTTGAGAAAAAATACTATTGGCAGTTTAGAATTTTGGACGGAAATTATTTCCACATTTATATATTTTTGTTTGACTGTCTCTCGCATCATGCAGAAACTACTAGACCGAACTTGATGAAATTTGGTATCATGGTAGTTCATAGTCTGTGGTAAAATTTTGGATATATTTTTGCACGCATAAACGTTTGTATGGTGTATAAATTACGTTTGTGTATAAAATATGTAGCGAAAAGAAATTAATCTGAATTATTTTGTTTCCACATAATTTTAATCTATACTTATAATAAAACAGTAATTCGGATCTGTACATTAGACACATTGACGAAGACGCTGAAATAAATATTGGTAGTTCGCTGCGTTTCAAGAGTCCGAGACATTCAGTGTTTGGCAAAGCTGATTGCTAACCGCTATTATAAGGCTGCCTGTCGTCTAGAGCGGAGCTGTTCAAATTTCGACCAATAGAACTGCATAAAAATCTATACTCCGCTCTGCTCAGCTCCAATGGACATGGATTTACGAAGGTTATTCAAAATTCATAAATTTTAAACGGGAAGCGGAGAAGAGAACTCGTATGTTTCGCGTACAACTAAATTGCCCGCCTGCTTCGCCACCCTCTTTAAATGACAGTGAAAAGATTGTGAAAAGTGAAAGTGAAAAGAAGAAAGTGAAGAAATTATTTTATCTTTACATAATTAAAAAAAAATGCAAAAAACGGAACCGTATATTTTTTATTTTCCAGTAGTATTCATAGATGGAGCTGTATGGGTTGGTTTAAATTTTCATGAAATTGATTTGATATTTATTGTCATGCATAAGTATATTTTCTGTAAGCAATTATATTAATAACTAACTGTGCCCGTGATTTTTCCTGCGTGGTGTATTTCGTGTATGAAACCAGCAACTAAATAAAAACCTCCCCTCACCTCAATCTCACCTTACGGTATTTGACCGGTATTGGTGCCTATACACGTAACTTTTTTTGAAACGAACGATCGACGCGCGTTTTTAATGAGCGCGTCCTCTGCGCGTTTGATTTGCGTTTATATCGACACAAACGTTTGTCATTTAATATAGTTTATCATATAGAGTTATTTGTTTTTTTTTTTTACTTCTGACAGGGAATATCCGTGTCATCTATAAAACTGGTTTCTATGAACATTGAGATATTTTACCACAGTGGCAGATATAGGTGGTATTAGTGTAGTAGCTACTGGCAGCAAGAGTTTCAGAAACTATTCTTACTCGACTATTATTGAAACTTATTCTGATACACTTTCCAGCACTCAATAAAACCACAGCGCCCTCTATCGTGAGTTTTTTTTTTTTGCCAGAAATAATAACGAATTACGCATACCCATCATGAGTTATTTTTATGGTTTTGAATTCATAATAAATCCAATATATAAAATCAATTTTACTTTATCCAGAATTTTTCGGAAATGTTTTACAATTTATCTTTTCCAAAAAATCTTCTTTGGACTCTTTACTAACATTAACAAAAATAGCCAAATCAGTCTCAACGTTGCGATCAACTCGGTCATCTGCTTACCAACTAACAGCATTTCATTTTTATTCATATTTTAACCACTTAAGAATGATAAATAATTGATAAAACATTTTATCGGTAAATTCTTGGTGTATAACTACATTGGCTTGACAGAAAAATTGACAATAACACTGGCTTGACACAAACAATTACACTTATGTAAGTGTTTTCTTAGTAAGTAACCTTTAGTGTGGTGAAAACGAAATAAGTTAAGTATCCGATTTAGGAAACACTTTAGCTTAAAAATCCCTTAGATAGGGGGGGTATGTTGGTGAAAACGGTATAAGTGTTGCTTTTGTAAAGTAGGTAAGTTAAATTAACTACGTACAACTCTAGATAGATGTTCTTAGTTGTTTTTTTTTAATGTACATCAAAAGTTTTTTTAGATCTTTTATCCGCCTACGGGCATGTATTGAATGAGATTGAAAATGTTTACAGCGTTCATGATAGGTAGGGAAATAGCTCTTAAATACGATATATTTCAGATAACCGCGTTAAAATCTTTTTTGGTTCTATTCGATTCTATCAATCTACATAAATAATTACAGTAGAAGTGTATGTCTATAATTTCGAAGAAATAATGACATTTTCATATGGTTATTAGCCAAAACTCAAACGAGCGTTTTAACAACAACAAAAAATGTGTCTGTCTCTTTGTTTGTCCGTGCTTCATTCATTCAACCTCATTAGCAGATAGAGAACTTTCCGAACAGTAATCTAGCTTACATATAATTACGCTTTTCTATAGGAGCTAAGCAGTAAAGAAAAAAAATACAATTTTAAAAAGTGAAATAGCACAATTTTAATGCAGATTTGACACGTACCTAATTTCCGAACATCAATCATCCAGTGAATGAAGTCGCAGGCATCAACTAGTATATGTATATGAAATAGAATGGACTATTTATTAATTTTTTGTATTCATTTATTTATGGATGTATTTCTGTTCCTAAAATATTTATCTACTGTTTTAAGTATTTAAATTTTATCAGTAGATAAAATATACCAGTACCAAATATATCAGTATAGTAAATGAAATATTAAAAAAACTTATTTAATAAAAGAGGAGTAAAACCATAGACATGAAAAATAGAGTATTTATAAACTGCTTACCATAAAATAATGCGATATAAATAAATAGATACCAAACGTCACTTTAAAGATCAACCCGGTATTTTCGTAGAGTTCAACAAGAATTTCATACCATCCTCTTTATACAGTGTTTTGAGTATCGATTTCAATGGTTATGCCAAAACAATGAACTTATCACAATGGAGTGTTGTGTCAACAGCACAACACTCACGCTGAACATTTCTCAAAATATTACTTGCAATAGCCTTTCGCATTTCAGCGTGATATAAAATCACGGTTATACTAAAACATTCGCATTATTTCTTTGATAAAACTATTATTAAGAAAAAAAAAATTAATCCGAACAATTAGCCAAGTACATCTCGCGTCCTGAGGGCTCTGTTTCCATAATTAAAGAGATTTTAGATTTGTATAGAATTCCACAGATTTTGTGAAAGACCAACACAGGCAGAATACTACAAATAGACATAAATTATTCGTATCGTGTTTTAGACTTAGACTGAAATCTATAGAGCGTGCACCGCCGTAGCTTAGCTTAAACTTCACTAGGTATTTATTTACTCAGCGCAATCTTAGGTTTCGAATTTATAGTCGAGTTTTTCTTCAACTCAAATCAATAAATTAATCATGAATTATGTATAGAAAATTAAAAAGGTATTTAAAATAGAATTAAATTTTGTAATTGTATAATATTCAACTTGATTTAAAGTAAAATTGACAGATTGTTCGTACATAAAATAAAAAGATTAATGTTTCAAACCAATAATGAGAAAAAACTGCAAACAACAAGAATAAAAAAACGTATACGTAATAAAAACAGTGATTTCTATGTAGTATAAGCCAATGAGAATTAAGCAATACAGATAATTTAAAAAGTATATAGAATGACTGTTAAGTCACTAACAACTAGCTTATTTTATTGCATATTAATGCAATACTACTTTTTTGCCATACAAATTTCCGTAAGTCGTCGAATTCGATAACTTGAACTTTACTCAGGTAAAGCTGAGCAAATGCTAAGCTTGCGACTATATATTTCTATTTCGAAACTGAATGCTGAGATAAGTCTGAGCATAGTCTGAGTACGCCTATACATTTCAGCCTTAGTAAGAGATTAATAAAAGTTTTTTTAGGTAATAGTATTCGGTTCTGTAATAAGATCCCGAAGCACATCACTGAATTGTCAGGCAATGAGTTCAAGGACTATGTCAAGTTGGATTTACTGTTTTTCGTTCTGACTATAATGTTAGCCATAAGGGCCTTGAAGCCTCAGAAAGTTTTTACAGCTTTACCGTTACTGCCAAAGGTTACCTTTAATATATTATAGAGTGGATCATTATGTGAACGATTATGTTGTCTGGAAGTAACTCCCTCTCTGTGCATCCACTAAATCTATCTATATACATATAATAAAAACGTAACTGATCTATGTCTGTACATAGAAGATATTTGAGAAAAACTATTATTCGGGGTCTCTATCAACGCAGGAGAACCCAAAACAATGATTGTTAGAATTTTTGTCTGTTTGTGTTTGCCAACTTTTGTGCGCGCTAATCTCAGAAACGGCATAACCGATTTGGAAACGGTTTTCACTAATATAGTCTGGTAAGGGTTACTTAACATTTAGTGTTTGTTTTACTTCAATAAGTTCATAAATAAAAAAGTTATATCAATTTAAAAAATCACGTCGAACATTTTTTTGATAATAATGCTATAAAATAGCTCTTCAGTTGAATTGACTGAAATTTTAGTTATCTGTATATTATGATTTGTAAAACGATGATGATCGAAACCTTTCATAAAGTTAAAAAATGAAGAGTTTAAAAATTGCAATTTGCAATATAAGTTGACCTCAGATCTATGTGATAAATCATATTAAAAGGGGGTCAGCATATGCTGGATATTTGTCGGTTTAATATAGCTGTGCCGCTGCTAGGGATGTCAATTAATTTCGAAAAAGATTGATTCGAATCGAACTCTTATGAATCAATTCCCAAAAAAATCGATGTCTAAAAGATTGATCTCTCAAAAATTGTTTTTTTTTCGATTCACTTTCGCATTTGTATTAGCAATATAACAATTCCTAAAATAGAAAATTAAAAGGGAACCACAACAGTCGATCTTTTGTAATTTTTACCTTACTAAAGTATCAGTTATTATAGAGAAACATAGAAAGATATAGAGAGAGAATTTATTACAGGTATATAGGGAAAGAGAATTCATTTCAAAAATTTATTATTATAAACTGTTGTCGTTATTTTGCTGTTGGGTAATAATTTACCGTTAGTATTTTAATTGGTAAATGACACCATAGAAAATGACTGCATAATGAATTGAATAATCCATACCTACTAATATTTTAGATGGGAAAGTAATTCTGTCTGTCCCGTCTTTTGCATTTTCAAGCCTAGACCGCTGAACCAATTTTGAAGAACTTTGGTTGAGAAAGGTCATAGGCTACTTTTGGAAATAAAATTGGAAGGGGTGAAATGGGGGGTGAAAGTTCGTATAAAGAATCTAATTTTGATATAGAGATATGTAGGAATTTGGAGAAAGACTTTGGCTACCTTATGTGGTGAAAATAAAATTTTAATGGGTGAAATAGGGGATGAAGGTTTGTAAGAAGAACCCGTTAAACCAATTTTGATGAATAGAGATATATTGGACCTTGGAGGCGGACATAGGGTACCTTATGGCGCAAAGATAAAACTTTAAGGGGTCAAATAGGGGATGAAATTTTGTATGAAGAACCCACTATTCCTAAATTTAGGGATATGAAAATTCATATTTATGATTTTAGTAAGAAATAAAAGGGTTTCGCGTTTTTGAAAAATGAATCGGCAGGGTGGTACAATAAGGGATGATTTACAATACCCTACCCATAGAGTGATAAATCCATCTATGATTTTCTATTGTTTTGTCATGTTTAGAGATCAGTCAGTATTTATGCAATAATATAGAGGGGTGGTAGGTATCGCGACCACCATACAAATAGCGATAAACCTAACTATGAGCTTCTTTTGGTTTATCGTGTTCAGAGATTAGTCAGTGTACATACAGTAATATAGCGGGGTGGTAGGGATCGCGACCATCATACACATAGTGTTAAACACATGTATGATTTTCTGTTGGTTTGTCGTGTTCCGAGGTCAGTCCGTGTATAGATACTATTAATAATTTAGTAAAGCGGACGAGTTTTTTTTGTCTGTTTGTTTAAACATGGTAATCTTTGGACAACTGGTAGCAGTCGGATTCGAAAAATTATTTTTGTATATGATTGCCAGATTCACGAAGAATAGTATAAGCTATCTAGAACTAAGCTAAACCTCTCAGCTAGCCTTAAATATTGATTTTTGTTTAAGTAAGTCGAAGTGAAAGTCTTCCCGAACTACTTTATCCGCATGCGCTGGCGTAATGGTTAGTGATACGTAAATATAATATTCTACAAAAATATTGTTCTTTAGTATATCTAAAAAAGTGTCTGATAACATATGCCTATTTCTTAATAGCATAAGCCACAATAAGGTATTTTGCGAGTTTTTATGTTGAAGATTAAAAATTTATTTTGAGGATTATTTTTAGGCTTATCATATTAATCCTTACGAACAAAGTTATTTCATTATACAGACAATTTAAATTTTTCTTTTTATAGTATGTAATTAGGACACATAGTTCAGGAGAAAATGAAAAATTAAAATAATTTGTACTTGCGGGAAGTGATATCAATTATGATAGACTACACGGGTCTGTCGCGTTGACGGCGCGGTATTTGTTGGATAAAACTCGGGTGAAACCGAGGGGCACAGCTAGTTATTAATATGATTATTGTTATTGAATTATCTAATACAAATCAATTAAATAGAAGTGTCTGTTTATAATATCAAAATAGCCGCTTTTTGCTAAAAGCATAAAAAAGCATATACGGTACTAATACCATATTTTTTACAATACATATGTAAAACACGGTCTTATCAACAATAAAAAAAAAAAAATCTTTATTCAATTTATCCCCTAAGAGGAATCATGCATGTCAACCCACACGGTTCGAAAAACTCCCAGTTATCGAGATTCGAGAAGAGCCAGCAAGAAAGTTGAATGGATTTATCAACATTTTTTAATGGTTTTTATTATTGTTATAAATTTAAACGTTGTGGCCACAATCTCATCTGATCTTAAGTGAAGATGTGAGATGGTAGCAACGCTAAGCTCAGTGGAAGGCTATTGATGTTTAGCGACAGATTTTCAACTTGAGGCATCATTACTAGATGCATTGTTTATAGTTAATGTCATTTTTAGTTGATTTACAGTGAGAGAGAATCACTTCCAGTCACAAACATCACTCATCTAATGATCCACCCGATAATAAATAAAATACACTTACGACAATAATACTTGCTAAACATGATTCTTGAACTTATTGTCCGGCAAATCGGTTATGTGCTTAGGGAGTTATTGATTAGGAACCTAAGACAGGTAAAAAAATTATTTGTCTTACTAACTCTAAATGATGGGATTAATATTTTATATTTATTCATAGTATTGAAATTGAGCCTGTCGTTTACAAGTTCAAAACTTATCTTTACAACATTAAATCAAATTTACTATTATAAAATCTTTAATATTTAAATATAATTATGAATTCTTTCTTCGGGAACAGCTCATCCTCGAACGAGACATTAACAGAAATATAGCTATTAAGTTAAATATTTTTTATTGAATACTAGCAACCGCATGCGATTTCGTTCGTGTTAATCTATACTAATATCTATATCAACGCGTAATGCTTATAAAAAATGTAGTAACTTTTTATAGAATAAAGATCTCGTGATATTTTTTTTAAATGTAAGTACCAAAGTTTTTTTTCTATTTTTTTATAGTAGCATGACAATATGACAGTAATATCCCTGACGGTAAGCACAGTACAATCCAAACACAACGGCGACCACCGAGAGATCGACAACCCATCGGCGGCCGCCGCTGTCAGATGCATAAATGTATCTTCTGTATATGCACAGGCTAATCCCGAAACGCGACACGCGACGAGTCACTATCACGTACTTTTCACCACATGCACGGTGGTCGCGCAAAACAAACCTAGCACCCCGCAATAGGAGTAAAAAAACAAAAAAATATCAAAATCTATCCAGTAGTTTTTGCGTGATGCGCGCTCAACGGCAAACCTATATCATTTTATATAAATAGAAGATAAATATCACTTTATTTTATTATTCGAAGTACAGAATAACATTAAATAATAATTTTGATTTATAGAGAAATATTTAAGTACTAATATGTACGCCACCTATAAATTTGTCACTGAAAATTTATTTCAATTTACATGTTTTAAGGTTTAAATATAATGCTTCTTGTAAACGCGTATCATCGACTATCTGTTGTAAACGGATTAGAATAATCGTAAAGGTAGCGGACAAAGATAAAGAAAGATAGATAATCCGATAAAAAGATAAAACTATCTTAACTGCCCGTAGATAAGATAAATCGGTTAAAAACATGCGCATTTCAATGTGATGTCGCATCGAAATGGTTTATATCGAGGCCAATCGATATCCCATAATGATGTATCCGGTTTGATAGTGAAATGAATAGACATTTTCTGGTGTAGAACGTCGATCGCTATGCGACCGTGTCATTGCGACCAGGGGGTAAGTTATGTCCTTGACGCACGTGTCAGGGGTGACACGAAACCTATATTGAAACTCTGTCAATGTTCAGTCGATATTGACATCGAAAATAAACATGGTTGTTCAAGGAACTACTTAATAATCTAATATTATGATGGTCACTTAAAAGACTGTGTAATTTGTATGAAATTATTTGTCATTGTTAAAGTAGGAAATTTCGATCTTATTATACATCGCAATAATTTTGTACTAATTAATATAATTCAATAAACAAAGATAAAAATGTATAATACACTACTTATTTTAATAAATAGATCCTTTTCCAGGATATAATTGACTTCTATGCCCCTTCATTGGAGTCCATCCAGCCGTTTAAGCGTGATTGATAGACAAACATTCAAATTTCAAACCTTCTTTCATATTTTATTTTATAACTAGCAAACGCGCGCAAATTTATTCACGTTAATCTATGATTAGGGTTACTATACGTAAAATTAGTTCTTTCACTGGAATGCGGGGGAATTCAAAATCTCCGGAATTTTCACACAAACTATGAAGGTGGAATAATGAAAAACCAAATAAAAATCTATAATGAAATCGAATCAAATATCAACAATTATAATTTTCAAATTAACATGTTGTTACAACTTGTAGATAGATTACACCATATATCATATAATAATATATTTTTTTAACTATTTACCTTTGTTTGATTTATATGTAAGGTTTCTTTCTCTCTTTCTTCATACCATCACGTCTGTATTCCCCAGAGGGTTAGGCAGAGGTGTACTAATGTACACCCACAATTCGCCGAATATGTTTTAGGTCCCATGTAATAGGGGAGGCGAGCCTATTGCCATTAATCGGGCACGAAACCAAACTCCGAGCTGCTACTGATAATTTCATAGGAAAAACTCAATAACACTTTGCTCGACCTGGGATTCGAACCCAGGACCTCGCTCATAGCAGTCGCTGGCGCAAACGACCACTAGGCTAACGAGGCAGTTTCTCTCTTTCTTCATACACCATTTTACGCAAGAAATCACGATTTCGCTTAATTTGATTTTTTTAAAGAAAATATCAGGAATTTTCTCCGGATATTATTATTATTATATTCTTTATTGCACAAAAAAAAAGTACAAATGGAGGACTTAATGCTAAAAAGCATTCTCTGCCAGTCTTCCAAGGGAGCAAGGGAAAGGTATATGCAAGGTGTGCATAATGTTAAGTAAAAAAAAAAGAGAAAAAACCTAGCCAATATTCAATTGCTCCAAGTAAAACCTACGTAGCGAATACTTGAAGGAATTTCGAGAGTTGGCCAGTTGGATATTGATAGGAAGCGAATTCCACAGTCGTGCTGCTGTAACGGCGAAGGATCGGTCGCGGAAATTAGTATGATGACTTGGTATACTGAGAATTAAAGAATCAGAAGACCTTAGCCGTCTATTATGCGTATCCGCGAGAGATTGAAATAGTGTTTTTAAATATTTAGGGGATTTGGGATTATTAAGTACGGAGAAAAGAAGACAAAGTATTCTTATATTCCTACGTTGCCGAATAGGTAGCCATTTCAACCTGGCTCGGTATTCAGAAACATGATCAAACTTCCGAAGACGGAAGATGAAACGGATACAGTTATTGAGTAGACGATCAAATTTATTTAAGAGATCTTCTGAGAGGTCCAAGTAAGCAACGTCTGCATAATCCAGAAGTGGTAGAAGAAGAGTATTCACTAGGGAAATCTTAGTATTAACAGGAAGAAAGTTTTTCAAACGCATGAGAGAATGAAGAGAAGCATAAAATTTTCTACTAACTTCCTTGACTTGGTCTGCCCAGCATAATTTAGTATCGAAGATGATACCAAGATATTTCACCGTAGTTGAGTAAGGAATGGTACATTTATTGTATTGAAGAGGAGTCAATGAATTAAAGTCTATTTTAGCAAGCTGTTTTGAGCTACCAATTATAATGGATTAACATTTAGTTGGATTAACATAAATCCCGTAAGATTCAGACCAGGAAAGTAAACTTGAGAGGTCCGGTTTTTAAATTATTGATTATAGAAGGAAGATTCTTTATTTCGCAATGCAGATACAATTGCAGGTCATCAGCATAGAGATGGTAGTGGGATTGTAAAATAGGCGTAAGTAAGTTTATAAAAATAGAAAAAAGTAACGGAGATAGAATGCCACCTTGGGGAACACCAGCTTCTAGAGCACACCAATCTGATTAGCCATCATAGACGCGAACAGCCTGGTGACGATCTCGGAGATAAGAAGAAAACCATTCCAGTGCTAAGGGTGAAAACTGAAGACAAGAAAGAGTGGCAATCAGAAGATCGTGGTCAACAGCATTAAATGCATTGTTAAAATCTATAAGGACCAATACTGTGACCATACCTTTTTCCATATTAGATCTAACATCTTCCGTGATCTTAAGCAGAGCAGTAGTAGTAATGTGGGCGGTTCGAAAGCCAGACTGAAATTGATTTAATAGTTCGTTGTCAGTGAGGAAAGAAGTAACTTGTTTATTGACAATAGATTCCAAAATTTTGGAAAGGAAGGGAAGAATAGAGATAGGTCGAAAATGATTAGAGCTGTGGGATTGGTAGCTTTAGAAAGCGGAACAATATAAGCATTCTTCCAAGAAGCAGGATAAATCCCCGTGGTTAAAGAAAAGTTTATGATAGAAGTCACACATGGGAGAATAAGCTTATAAATATATTGTAGCATGATGACACGACCAATATTATCACAACCCACAGCTTTGGAATTGAGAGTTAGGAATATTTTTGTAATTTCATCTTCACTAGTAGGGGAAAACTCAAATTGCTCAATCTGAGGACGGGGTAAACAAGCAAGAAATTTAAGAGTAAGATTTTTAACATTCAGTGTGAGCTTAGTAGCACTTGCAAAATGTTTATTTAACAAGTTCAGGTCAATAGGAATTTTATCATCCCTATTCAAGGGTTGGATAATCCGAGCGACTTTAAAAATTTCCATAAGCAAGCAGGTGTGGATACTTCAAGTTGCTTATAAATATAGCGACGTTTGGCGTTCCGGCAAAGAAGATTACATCTGTTCCTTAAGGCCTTGTACAGCACCCAATTTTCATCAGACCTGTGACATTTGAACTTACGAAATGCACGATCACGCTTTGACATTGCCCTACGTATTGGATCTGAAAACCAAGGAGCAGGACGATGCTTGATTTTTATGGGACGAACTGGGGCATGACGGTCAAAAACATCAACAACAGTAGTGTTCAGGAAATGTAGCTTCTCATCTACTGTAGACGGAGATTCTACCGCTGCCCAATCAATGTTAGCAGCGTCACTAAGGAGCTTATCGGTGTTCATACGGCCAAAATTTCTTTGAGAGAGAATTATAGGTTTAGGTTTAGGTGTTTTAATTTTAAGGGAGGCATATATCAAATCATGCGAGAAGACTGGCGCCAAATGTTGCCCATAACTAAATAAGAGATTGGTGTCCGAAGTTATCATCAAATCTAAGAGAAAATCAGAGTTACTAGAGTGGTGCGTGGGTGCTAAATCTAAAATACTAAAACTAGCAGATTCGAGAATCGATCGTAATTTGAGGCATCTGGAATCATTACGAAGCAGACACGTGTTGAAATCACCCATAATGAATATACGGTTATAATTTGCCATAAGATTCTCAAAATGCAGTTCCAGTTCGGAGAAGTAGTTAACTGCTGAAGGACAGTACACTACACCAATAGCAAACTTAAGACCTAAGTCAATTTGAACAAAGAGAAATTCACACGAAGCGTTGTTGCTAGAAGTGGAACTCAAAATAATTTTAAAGGGATCAATTCTTTTCAAGTAGATTGCAACGCCACCACCTCCCTTACCAGTGCGGTCGTTTCTGACAAGTATATAGTCTGGAATAGAATATAAAGAAGATGGAAGCGACGGCTTGAGTCATGACTCAGAGACCAGTACAGCGTGTATCAGTGAAGAATCAAAAGTGTCCAAGATATCATCGAAATGACATGGGATACTCTGTGCGTTTATATGACATACATTGAAATTTTTGGGGCAAGCAACAAAATCATTTTCCAAAGTTTTTTTAAGGGTTGTGAAATTATTATTTACGCTCTCATACGAGCTATCACTCTCAGCAGTAATAAACGATTCACCAGAAGAAGACATCATAAAAAGAAACAGTAACCAGTTAGTTATTACAATTGTGATCCTTAAAATAATATGATATAGTTTATATGAAAATAAATAAAAACAAAACTAAGTTTCCCCTCAACCCCAGAGAGAACTGATAGAGAATGACGAAAAACTTGCGCAAAAAAATAAATAAAAAATGAAGTTTACAATGAAAAAAAGGTACAAATAAAGCAAAAAAAAAAAAAACAACAAAATTATAACACAATCTAAGAGAGCTAGAATTTTTTTTTTTTTACAATTTTTAATATAGCTATGAGAATATAATATGCATATATACAATAATAATATATGTATATAAACATATATATAAGTTCAAAACAATATATTATGTAAAAAAGTAAAAAAATTATAATAATGCTAAACTTAATATATAAATACTAATATAATTTATATCAATTTATCTATCGGTTAATTGAGTGGTTTTAATATGTGAAGTTAACAAATTATTTATCACAACAAAAAAGAACAATAAAAATGCATATATAACAATAACTCATCTACTAAGTTAATACAGAACAATTGAGTTTAACATTAATATGGATCAATACAATCAGAAATATATCTATGCAACAAAACGAAACAGTAAACAAAATAATACAATTATACTGAATAACCCGAGATAAGCATGTTAAAGATATTCAAATAAACACTGAACGTGAACGGTACTATAGCGACTTCGCTAAGTAACTTAGTAACTTTACTAAGAAATGTGAAGTAGGTAATTGGAAAAAAGTTAGATTGTAAACAAATATCGAAACAAAATAAAACTGAAGTACCTTAGTTACTAACAAGATATCATACGATTATCACAGCAAAAGTTACTTTTTGGAGGTTGTACGTTTAGATTTCGTGACTGTCTTCACGGATACCGTTGGTTTAGCAGTATCTTCCTGTTTGATCTTATTCAAATCAGTGAGTGAAGTGATTCGTTGACGAGATCCGTCCGGCGCCAGAATGAAGACATAGTCTTCCCTGGTCCAACACTTCTCAACACCAAACCTCTCACGAGATGCCATAAATGCATTATGGCGCGCTCTAGTCAGAAACTCAGACATAGTAACTCCGGTGTTTTTAAGTTTAGTTTTGCTGAACCAGAGCTTGTCACGGATTGCTACACTTTGAACCTTTAATAGAATCGGTCTGGGTTTTTGAGTCGCTGAAGGTCGTCCCATCCTGTGGCACCGTCTAATATCAGCGACAGTGAAGTCCGAAATTTTTAGACTTTCTTTGATAACCTTCATCATCACCTCTACCGTTTATTCCTTCTTCTGCTCTGGCACACCATGAAGTAAAAGTATTTTTCTACGTGACTGCATCTGGAGACTGTCAACTGTGCTGGCCAGCATCTCCATCTGGCGATGAAGACTTCCCAGTGCCTCCACGATAAAAGACTTAAACGTGATAAAATCAGTAGAAAGACTTCCAGTGCTGGGTGTTTTCATTAGTTCGGCTTCAAAATTCGCCTACGCTCGTGAAACATCACCATCATATCTGACAGAGATTCTTTAAGTGACTCCATTATGTGCTAAGTTGCTATTTTCAAGGAGATAACACTCAACCGACAGGTAATTTATACTAGCATTGATTTATTACTATCAAACATTCGATAAACTTATTAATTGTTTTATTTAACTAAAATAAATACAGAGAAGAAATTTTCGCAGGTTAATTACCCGCCTACCCTCGATTCGATTGTATTTCATCTGGTAACTCTGTCTATAATCCCCACTTCTCCGCGGCAAGAAAACACATCGCTGAACGCGTAGTGCATAAAAATTGTAGTTACTTAAAACATTTTATCGAATGAAGATAAAATTATCGTGATAATTCTTTTTGTAGATAAGGCCCAAAAATTTTGATCAGAATTTATCCAGTAGTTTTTGCGTCATGCGCACACAACGGTAAACCTCTATCATTTTATTTATATATATATATAATACTAGCTTTCCGCCTACGGTTTCTCTCGTGTAATTTTTTAGATTTTTTTTTATATTCCAGTGTAATTATGATTTTTCATTATTTATTTGTAATCTGAACCAAAAAATATTATGTCCTATATCAATTTAACGCCCCCTCTCTATCCTTAGAGACTGAATTTTATTACATCGATCTTTGTATACATCCATTTTGCTCATATTTAAACACTGCTGAGTATAGGCCTCTTCGCGCTCACTTCAATCCTCTCGATTTTGCGCGGCTCTCGTCCAGAGTTTACCAGCTACCCTCGCTATGTCATCAGACCATCGGGTTGGATGTCTACCACGCAGTCGTTTTCCACCTCTGGTCCTTTACTCGGTAATCTATTTGGTCCGTCGTCCGTCTTCTCGTCTTTCCGAGTGCGCCGCCTACCTCCACTTTAGCCTCGTAACTCGGTTGCCAATATATATATAACCTTCGGATTTCTAAATTTGGTATACGATACACCAGGGCAGCCACCCAACATGGCTCTTTGTGCAACTTTTTGTCTAAGCTTATCGTCTTTTGTGAGTGTCCTCGTTTCGACATCGTAAGTAAAGATGGGTAAGATACATTGATTAAAAATGCCTTGGCCTTCAGGCACTGTGGTGAGTTCGATTTGAAGACGTCTTTTAGTTTACCGAAGGCAGCCACCCTAATTCAATTCGCCTCGAGATCTCTTTTACGTGAGGTTCTTGTCCAATTGACAAATAATGTCCAAGATATACGTATTCATCGACTATGTCAACGTTGCACGTATCTACACTTACATTGAACACGTTAGTTCTTACATTAGTTTATACAAAATCTTAATTGGAATGTATTGTATATCCAAACCTTCCGTAAAAAAATCTCTAAATGACAGTGAAAATCATATAAAAATCCATTGTGTTATGAGTAATATAAAAGAAGTAAGCGGACAAACAGACAAGAGCGGATAGCGACTTTCTTTTATACTATATATAGATAATATATGTAATTAAAAAATCAAGATGGCAGATATAGTTTAGTTGAATTTCATGTGTAAAGGTTCTTAGGCCCTTCATTTCAGTACAAAATCAGTAAAACTTATTTTAACTAACCTGGCAACATTATTCACACTTTACCTCGTGTTGTTATATGGTTGCCAAGGACACACGGCTAAATGCAGATCCCACATTTGTTGTTCTGAAGGCTCCATCTGCCCTTTTCTCAAATCTGTAGATTTGACCACTTTCACACCGCGGACGGCGAAATTTAAAATATTTGGTGTATTTTAAATTTAATAGCGTAAATTCGTACGAATGTAATGATAACAATATATAGATTCCAAATCTCAAAAATCGACCAAGGACTATCAAAGGGTATTTCTCTCTGCGGTATTGAAGAACGCGCTGGCGAATAGTGCGGAATTATCGCATTTGGACAATTTTGAACAGAATTATCGTACTTACCAAATTATGCACCGGAGGACCTTTTTTTAGTTCGTTCGTGAACAAAATTAGCAAACGATACAGACTTATCCGCCTTGGTATGACCTTTTTTAGCTTCCTTATTCCCCTTTCCATCCCATACAACCTTTTTTAGAATTTTCAAATTTTATACATGCACGATAATCATTCGCTGTCGTACATCGAACGAACGACTGAAATTATCGTACGGCTGTGAAGCCTGGTGTTGGTCTTTACGGGTTACATTTTGAAAAATCCGGTCTTAACCGATGGCTACCCACAACATAAAATCAACACCATCCCCAAATTTCACATTTCTAGTAGTTTAGGATGGGCGATGAGGACTCAGCTAGGACAAAGCCTTTTATATACCTATACAGATAGATATTTACAAAACCATAAACTGTGAACTTTTAAGGCTCCTACACACTATGCCAGCACTACAGCCATGGCCGGCTGCCGATTACCGCGCGGCATGCCGCCGTCATATACCGCAGAAATCGAAAATAAACCGCGAGTACTATTTCAGTTATGACAGTTGCGAACGCGGCGCGGCGTGGGTTCGTTTTTAGCGGCAAACTCGTTAACGTAGTCACGACTCTTGACAGGTTGTTGCGTTAACGCTGCTATACGTCACGAGTCGCGACGATACGCAGGCGGAAGAATAATCGTCACGTTGAGATCACCTGACAATAGCAGAACGGACTCGTAGCGTAAACTCTCGCTCGTGATGGTGGTGCCTCAACTTAGCTGTTGCTAGGTAAAATTCAAATGTTTAATCAGACTAACCAATATCTGGTGACGTGTGAAATGCTCATTACTTATAATTATCAGCTTTAATAATTTCATGCAATGAGATCATTTCCATATTAATATAAATAATACATTTTTAATGCTATTTGATATGGAATAATAATGATCTTACTGTCACGCACTACACGGAATCTATACTAATATAATAAAGCGGAAAAGTTTTATAACACCCGGCAGTTTCACTTGAGAACGAGTCGACATCCCCCACTATGCTTAGCGTGCTACCATCTTGGGCCACATTGTCACTTAAGATCAGGTGAGATTATGGCAAAAATAAAAACTTATACTATACAAATAATAAAACAAAATTGAAGTGTCCGTTTGTAATGTTAAAATAAAAGTTTTTTACTAAATGCATGACAGTATTATAAATACTATATATAAAATAATAACATATATAATAGTACTTATAACAAAAAAACAATTTTTGTCTGTGTCTGTTTGACAGATTTTGACTTAACTAGTAGATAACTGATGTTATAAAAAGCAACTTCGAATCAATTCGGGCGCTCAACTCGCTAACGCTGAGTAAATCATAAGAGACATATCAAATTAATTTAGGTACTACATAATTGTAGATATTAGAAAGATCTACAAAAAAGTCAGCGAGAGCATATGTCTATCTTCTAAGGATCACACACAATAAGCTTTATTGTCTTTAAAATAGCCGAGAGCGGGGTGGCACGATTCGCGCGCGGGTGCCCGATCGACCGCATTCTGTAGTCCAAGCGAGCGCAGCCACGGGCACAGATAGTTATATAATAGAATGTGAACAATCTAACTAACAGATATCATATTATATAAAATGTTTGTTATTATATGGCGCCTAGTAAATGTACATTCCTGGCATACCTCTTTCGCTTCTTCGACATTCATTAATCTTTTCATACATGCTCGTCGGTTTAGAGTACTCTTGACCTTACATTTCTTCAGAACGTCTCCGATTTGATCGATAAATGTTCGTCTAGGCCTTCCTCTTCCAACGATTCCTTTCACACTCGCATCATAAATTTGTTTAGTCATTCTTCTTTCATTCATCCTCTCACATGCCCAAACCATCTAAGCATCCCTTTCTCAATCCGTGTGACTATATCTTCTTTCACACCACAAATCTCTCTTATCACACTATTTCTTATCCTGTCACTCAATTTCACTTCTAACATACCTCTTAGCGCACTCCTCTATGCACAGCCAAACGAGCTTTCATAGAAATACTCTGGCTGGTCAAAAAGGAGTGTAACGCCCCATTCACCATATTACCGGCATTTACTCTCCTTCCTATATCTCTCTCACAACTTCCATCCCTGGTAAACATCGATCCCAAGTACACAAACTCACTTACTTGCTCCAGTTCATCCTCATCAATCCGGACACATACTTTTGTCAAGTTTTCTTCTTTTTCAAACACCAAAACTTTCGTCTTCTTTGCATTTACTTTCATTCCCTTTCTTTCCAAAGCCTCATTCATAATAGTCACCATCGCTTGCAAATCCTTAGCCGACGATCCAAGTAAAACTTGATCATCAGCGTAAAGAAGACATTTGACAAGTAACTCGTTCATTCTCAGTCCACAATCAATCTCTTTCAAATCTGTTAGACAATTATCCATGAATAGGTTGAACAGCCATGGAGACGCTACACATCCCTGTGTGACACCCTTTTGGATATCAAACCATTCAGTGTATGCTCCATTTATTCTAACACAAGCACTGCAATACTCATAGAGAGATTTCAATGCTTGTATCAGATCCCCGCCAACCCCATACCTAGACAATGCCAACCACAACTCATTCCTCATCACTTTGTCACAAATGTAAGTTGAACATTTTTTCATTAAGAATACCATCTTTTAATAATTAAAAAAAAAAACAAATGAAAATAGGAATGCAATTCAATAGGAATGCTTGGATCAAAGTATTTAACGAAAACATTAATTTTACACTATATATCTATGTTTCGTCAGTAGAAGAAACATAATAAATATGCTTTCAAATTATGTTTCAATCATTAATTTTGATGAAGAAGTAATGGAGATTTGGCGTTGCCAGGAAAAATACTTAAAAACTAAAATGACCTTAAATTTATATAATCCGAAAAGTTCGTTCGCGACCGTCTCGAAGTGACGACTGACGTTGGCGGGGGCGAGGTACTACAGTACTTACGATAACGGAGGCAGGTTGTGTAGCGGGGAAGGGAAACACATGCAATTGTGTGACGTAAGCGCATAGTCACTGTTGGGTACGCGTCACTTTCCCTCTGCGTGAGGGAGGGGGGGGTTGGACGTTTCCCCGGTTCGGACGGGCGTTTTGTTGCGCCGGATGCCCGTCTCGTGGATACCGTACGGATGCCAGTGGGTTGCGTGATGTTAGTAGTGAGGGGGTCCGGGGGGTGCAATAATGCACGACCGCTTGAGGTGCCGGGTCTTCAATAAAGGCCTAATCTTGTTGTTAACTGTTCGCAGGACGACCAAAGCTTTCTTCTCGTTGTTACTTGTTACTTGCACTCGTAGACTCGTTGAATTTGCACCGTGCCCAATACGGCCCCTCTTCGAGCTTAAGTAGTTCGAGGAATGACCGTAAAGAGAGCCCCGTTTTGTTCCGTGTTTATTTCGTGTTTTAACTTTAGTTTTCGCTTTGGTTGCCCTGTTAATCTCTTTATATTTCTCTCATTATATATCTTATATACACATGTCATATATCAAAATGTTCCTCTCTGTATTACCTATCTATTACATATTCACTTATAATATACATTACGTATATATTCTGTATATAAGCCAAAAACAATGTAATTTACGGACGGCATCACTATTTTCCGTCCGTAAAGTCTCCATAATATTCGATATACTTACTCTATTGGCTTACTCTATGCGTTAATCTATTCTATATTAGTCATATTTTCACATATGTGACACACAATACATAATCGTTTATATACATTTTAATATATAACACGCAACTTGTAATGTAGCGTATTCGCTTACATTTCTCTATAATATTGTCTGTATCAATCTATTTTATCGTAACACATAGTATATAACACGTAAACACAATAATATCACATATTAACCTAACAAGAAACACGAAAATGACTGTTCTGTCGCCAACAGTCACAGTACACTAAAGTACTACCCTATTTATTACGTCTTCATACAATCAGCCGAAATAACGTACTTGGAAATCTCGGTAAACTTTGGTACACAATAGTCACTAGTGCACCGAAGTTACGTAATTTATAACTAATGACGAAATATTATATTTATTACCTAATTTATCCTAGAATTAAAAATTGTTTCAATTTATTAAACTAAGAAAAAAACAATATTTTTAGTTAAAAAAAAAAAATCCCTTCTTATTAACTCTCTAGCCACGGTTTCCCCTGTATGTGATTTAGATCTTAAACTGCGCATTAAAATAATTTAGGTAAAACCAAACACTTGACCATGGCCGTCTGTCTACTAGTGAACTAGCACTAATCAAAATCAATGCCAGTAAGGTGTTTAGTAATAGTTTATGTCTGGACGCTTAGTAACGTAAAATTATTAGTACATGCGCAAGCTACTTCGCATCATGTGCAAGCGGCATTACCAAACGTAAATAATGCACATCGAGCTAAAGAGGGAAATAATAGGCTACTTTCGGCTTCGTAAAGCGTCGTCCCTTTTACTCATTAGGTACATTATGTGACGTTATGCTGACGTTTGAACTATTAGTAATCCGTCTCACAGAGTCGACGATCTACGAAACAAAAAGTAGTCGATTTCCATCTTTAGCTCGATGTGCATTATTTACATCCGGTAACTGTACCAATCTTTTTTCGTTATAAGCCCAGTGTACAATATCTTAAAATATGCAATTAAGATGAACCTTTTTTATACACGATTAACTTGATGTGAATGGCAAAATTTCTTGAATAATATCTCACACTTAGTGGTGCTTTTAAACATGGAGAATTATCAAATGAACAATCTCTGAACAATAAAGTGATTTGTGTAAAGCGATTTTTCAAATATTATAGTGGATTCTTGAAAAATATTGTTGATGGAACTGTAAAAGAGTTAAAGACTGCAAGGGTAAGCAAAAGAAGAGAAATACTACGAAATGTTCTGGGAAATAGAAAACGCATGTCGAAATTGTCTTATCTATTTTTTACGGTATAAAATAGCAAATAGGCTTTAAATTTGAGAACGTAATAATTATGCCAAAATATTAACATCGAACGCACATTATAAATTTACACAGCTTTTAACAACAATTACTTAACAGAACAACAGTTTTTTGATTGACAGGTCTCGGACAATTGGATTAGAGCGCCACCATTCGGAACTAGGAAAATAATGT
Source organism: Saturnia japonica (assembly GCA_033032175.1). Lineage (NCBI taxonomy): Eukaryota > Metazoa > Arthropoda > Insecta > Lepidoptera > Saturniidae > Saturnia > Saturnia japonica. The sequence goes on along the minus strand of CM065311.1, from coordinate 15,023,185 downwards.
CGCCATTGCAAACAACGACTACTTACCTCTCGTGAACGCATGAGGAACCGCACGAGACGTCCGCGTAGGACTCCAAGGGTATTCTTATCAAGCTCGACAGTGCCACCGGCTATGGACTGAACCAGTACTTGCCAACGGCTCAGCGAGTTCTCTAATAAACGTATATCCTTTTTATCAATCCTGTTAATAAAATAAAATATGGATAAAAATTAAAATACAACAAAAGTGTGTCTTGTTGCTTACTGTTTAATTCTATATATTATTTCAAAGGAGCTTTTGTACCAACACTATATCTCTGTTAATTCTTTGTCAAAATTAATTAATTATATATAATTTTAAAGCCACAAATAAATAGACAAATATTTTATCCTAGCCTAGTGGTCGTAAGCGCGACTGCTATGCTCGAGGTCTTGAGTTCGATTCCCAAGTCGAGCAAAGTGTTATTGGATTTTTCTATGAAATTCTCAGTAGCAGCTCGGAGTTTGGCTTTGTTCCTGATTAATGGCAATAGCCTGGCTCCCAATTACATGGGTCCTAAAAAAATACCCGGCGATCTGTAGGTGTACATCTATGGGAATACAAGCGTGCTATGTTATTAAAGTTAGTTAAATTATTGATTAAGAATGTTTTCATTAGGAATTCAATCTGTTGATGAACGTAGCCAAATTGATAACATAAAGTTAAATGTAATTAACATCCAGTACTTAGTACAATTTATAAAAATAACCTTATTATTTATGAAGTAATAATTACTTACTAATAATTATTTATTTATTTATTTTATATATTTAGCATGCCAACAGAGCAATTACAAAAAAGGAAAAATTACATGTTATCATTTCCACATAATAAAAACAATGCAATCACTCAGATAATAGGCCATGCCTGACATTTAAACACATAAATAATAAGGATAACTACTATGTTATGAAACATTACACATTAAAATTAATATTAAATTATATTCCAATTACCAAACAAGGAGTGCTTGTATGAACCGATTGACTGAGAAAAGATATCTATTGAGTTATTCATCGTGCTTGATCTCTCGTTGTATAACCTTGTCATATGCACAAAAGGGCTATTAAAAATATATATATTATGTAAAATATATATGGGTTGCGCACCGCACGGGTATACGATTTAAAATACAAGTAATTAATAAGGAACGCATCTATTGAACCATTTACAATTTTGTAAAGGGATGAGTAAGTCAGCTATATTTCACCTCTCTTTTAGGCTTATCATGTTAAAATATTTTAGTCTATTAACATAATTAGGGATAGATTTACGAATACCATTTCTTATGCTCAGGCATTTAACAAGACGAGCTTGGATAAATTCTATAAGCTCTACGTAGGTGGTATAGTGAGGTGATCATATGGCAGAACAATATTCAAGAATACTTCTAACTAAGGTGTTATACAGCAAAATAACACTCTCGTTATTGCGAAATGGTCGTGAAGTACGCATAACAAATCCAAGCACCTTTTTGGCTCTGGGTACAATATTTGTAATTTGTAATATTTGTTTAATAGGCTATTTGACAGTGTGAAAAATAATATCATATTTATATATATCCACACAGATTATGGTTTTTAAACAGTTTTGGTGTTAATATAACTCAAAAATAATTTACTATTTATCCAAAATACCCAGAAGGAAAATGTTATTCTTCTGAGAATTTTGTTTTTATTTGAGTAATGGACCATTAAGTATGATAGTTAAGGGACCAAGACACCAAATTTATGACCCTTTCTTGTTTGTTTTTTTTTATATGTCTTTGTTTCACTCAGTAGTGATAGAAAAAGTAATAAAACTAATTCTATTAGTTTCTCCCTCTACGTTATAAACAAACATGTAAAGTCACTTTGCTAAAGATAGTGTTTTAGCGGTTTATTCAAATACTGAAGTTTTATTTGATATCATTTGAAGAAATATACAATAATAAATACTTTTTTTGGGCTTGAAAACCTCACTATTTATATTAATATTTATACACTTAATTTATATTTACAAAAAAATCATGAGATACTATGACACTTTGAGATAAAATATCAAAACAAAGATTTATACAAGTTTGTAGATTATAATATTTCACCTTGTTTAGAGTGTACTATACTGTAATAAAATATGTTAATACTTCTCATAACCTCATTGCATGAAGTTCTTCAAAGAATGAACAACTCAGCAGAGTGAGCAATAGAATGACAATATTATGTAGTTATCTATAGAACACAGTAAACAGTATTAACTACTCAACTACCATCAGATGAGTTGTTAGCCTGTCAACTGTCTTTTGGTATAAAAATAATAAAAGGAATTTTTGGTACCTATCCGCAATCTGCATCTCTCTATCGATTCCATCTTCTTTGTAATCTGGCAACTCATTGTCATTAATCGCTTCTTCAGCATCCGAAAATGACATTAATCTGTCGCTATCTGAAAATTTAAATGGAAACATTATAAGTATTAACTATAAGCTTCTTAATCTTAAATCCTATGATTAATTTATATTTAAAAAGTAGTTGTTCTTGCCTTTCCAGTAGTCTAATATCCACATCGCCATCTATCACTACCAGGGATATCAACATTTCCATGGAGAAATACTTATATCCAACTACTTATTTATTTAATTTAACTATTTAGGAATATAACGTTTTTATTCTTTTCATCTTTATTATTATTTACAACTATTTGGTTTATAAAGGCTGATCAGCTGGCTGGCGCCTCCCACCCCCAGGAAAATTCACTATCTACGCTAATGCATATAGACTAACTGTGCACACATTTCGTTCGTGTCCATATTAATTACTTTGGATAGTATAAAAGCCTTCTCTCATGTAAAATAATCTTTTCCACAGCCAGCGTCAGAGCAAATTTTTAAAATGGTTCCCATTATCAATGTATCTTAGGACACTTGCATACCAATACACATAAAAAATTGTGTCAACTACAAAGAAATAAAGTATAAATGGAGTACACACCTATGCTATATCACAACACAAGATCAAAAACTCTAACCGTTTACAACTTTTTTCTTTACTAAAGTGGAAAAAATATCAAATAAATTTTTATAAGACCACATTTTTTTTATATTGATCTTGGCGTCATTGTCTCTGATGGCAGCCACAGTACAATCGAAACATAATGGCGACTACTGATAGATAAGCAATTCATTTTTGGTTGTCGCTGTCATGCTGGCCTGCATAAATATCTATTCACTTACACTTGAAGGACCTGATTTCATAAGAAGGGAGAACAGATTGGCCAGGAGATGGTTTCACAGTTTACACAGATACCTAGGTTCTATTATCTGTTTAAACAATTCAACTTACTTTTAGGAAAAGGTTGCACAACTTGATCTGGAAGTAAATTGTATTGTCTTAATAGTTGCCAATGGTTCATCAAAGACCTGGGTGTGCGAGACTGATAAAATACATGAGGATTTTGCTCTAACAGTTCTTGAAATTTCTCTAACGGTGGATGTGTATTCTGTAACAAATTTGTACATTGTATTCAAATTCTGAATAATAATAAAATAGATTACAAGTTATATCCTGATATATAAAGTAAATACTTTACGTATTTTTGACGAAAAAGAAAGCTAACAACAGATATTTTTATTAAAGTTATGAAGCAATCATGTATCACTAATAGCTTGTATGGACACTTTAATCAACATGATCGCTACAATGAGTTGGAGTTTTTGGTGAAGAAAACTTTGTGATGAGACCACAGCATGGTGGAAAAGTATTTTCTAATACCAGCCTGACTAGCTACCACCCTTGAGTTAAAAATCTGTCGCTACACACCTATAGGTGTATTCTGGCAGCTCTACTTGAGAGCCAGTTGCACATCACTAGGATTAGAGTGTTACCATTTCCATATTTCCACTTAACATCTGGTACGATTATGGCCTAAACATAACCTAATAAATTTAAATCAAATATCCTCACACTTGTGAAAGTGCCAAGAAGTTCTTCTTCAGCATTTGAAAATAATGCTTGTTGTTGTATAGCAGCAACCAAGTCTGGGTGCAAGTTACGCATTGCTGCTACCGCTACTCTAGAGACCTCAGCATTGTACAGAAGAGCATACCAACGTGATTGAAGTTCACTAACTGTGAAACGACATGAGAACTTGACCCCTCTGTGTACTATACGTAAATCATTTGTCTGAAAAAAAAAAACCAAAATGTAAGTCTTGTATGTTATAAAAGTTACTATAGGAGGTGACTAGCTTTATCTTATTTTGAAGACTATGTGTTAAGAGATTTATAAAAATTTATTCTGTTATTTTTAATCAAATCAATGTCAATAATATTCATATAAATGAAAGTGTTTCACAAAAACAGAAACAATTTTAGACCCACATTAAAAGTATACATTATAACTAGCAAGAGCCTGCATCTTCCTTCACATTAATCTATACTAATATTACTAATCTTCACTTCTTCATGGCAAGAAAACACATTGCTGAATACATAGTCCTTATAAAAATCATAGTTTCTTAAAACTGTAGTAGTTACTTTTTATTGAATTTTTTGTTTTTTTTTATAAGGGTCCAAGTCTCTAAGGTGTGAATCAAAAAAAAAATTTAGTAGAATTTATTTGGTAGTTTTTGAGTGATGCATGCACAATGGCGTACCTCTATCATTTTATTTTACAATAGTATAGAAAAATTAGCGGTGGGCGATTATGAGATATCTCAATTATAGCCATTAGTAATTACTAATATTAGTAGTTACTATTTGAGAGGATAGTAATTATAATGACTGAACAACCTTTTTTCTTGGCTAATTGGTATATAATTTGTAATCGAATATCTCCCACCTTTATAAAAAATGTTAAATTATTGTTGTCTACACAAATTTTAATATTTTAGCCTAAAGATTCAATTCAACTGTGAACTTTTCTGACATACATGAAATATGAGTTCTATTATAAAGTTTCATCAGGCTATGCTGTGTTAAACATCTACTATTGTTTTTCCAATACAATATTCCATTTGTTCTATTTTAATTAGTACTTTATAGTGCTAATAAGAACTGACTCTTAAAATACTACATGTAGAGCAGATAAATGTATTGGTTAAATTCATTATAAGTATTGAACTTACTTGCTGTACTCCTAATATTAAAGCCAAATCATCAGTTGGCTTCCATCTACCCAAATCTTTAGTAGACAACTGGCTAAGATGTCCCTTACGTCGAGTTTTCCTTGTACCAACAGATAATTTACTCGCAGTTCTACGGCGCTCTTGTGTTGATGTTACTGGCGTCATAGCAGCACTGCCAGCGACGGGGAAATCAGTTAATTGACTTGTGTATGACTGTGTTCGTATACGCTTGTCTCCTTTTCCCATAGACGCCCCTGGCAAACCCAAGCTGTATTCTACCAGCTCGTCGTCGAATCGCCTTCGTTTTATCGACCTCGAAGAACTGCAACAGATATTGTAATTGTATTTACCAGAACTAATAAAAAAATACCTACATACAGCGTCATACCATCCCCCTACCTCCGTCGTTTATTTTCATCTCTCGAGTTTTGATACGGTGAACAAGTTGCACCGGGATAATCATTACTATCCGATGCGTTGGACGGTGTCGCTGGAAAGTCCATTTCAATAAAGCCCTAAACGAAGAATAAAAAACACCAAGGTTTTGTACGATCATAAGATACGATATAAAAACAAATAAAAATATTAGAGGTGGGCTTGTTGAAAAAGTATCGATATATCGATACAAAACATTCAATATCGAAAACTTTATCAAAAACAATATATTTATTTAATTTAAGTAACTAAAGTCGCTAGAATCCAAAACCGTAAAAAGTAGAAGCGATCGAAAAAAAACTGTATTGTCTAAGTTTACTGACTAGTATGTTTTCTTTGCGTTGCATGTATTTGTGTGTGCGGCAGTCTTCTTCTTCTTCTTCTTCTTCGTAACTTGGCAACTGGTCTTCTTTAATGAAGACCATTACTACCATTATCGAGTGAATTATGGTGTCATGTGTTATGACGATTCAGTATTCTAACAAGATAGTGGCTCCCTTGTTAGAACTTTCTAAGAAGATTTTGTGGGACCTCAGAGTGAATGCTTTCAGCTTATATTAATAATGCACAAAAACCAAACTATATCACGCAAAACGCCACCAATATTACATAATACAGGGTGAAAACCTAAGTAAATGAATTAAAAATAAAAACCACAACATGTCACTTCAAGATCCCGCAAAAACCCCTGCGGCAGTCATCCGTAACTTCCATTCGTGAGATCTTTCGAAGCTTTCGAAGGTACTTTGATATACACTTTTAATACTTTGTGTTAAAAATCCTTTCTAATGTTTTATTGTTTAATACGTTTATTTTTGGAATAGGTGGTGTTTCTAACAACAAATTAAAAAAAAATATTCAATTAAAAAGAGACCCTACTCGAATCATCGCAGAATTAATAGCGTACCCACAATGGCGTTGTGTTGACAAAAGGATTCATTTAAAAAAAAAATGTTTTACGTATTGCGTTTGCGATCGCGAGTGATCACGGTACCTAAATAACTACAGTCTCAATCTTTTGGATATATACGAGATATTTTACCCCAGTTCTTTTAGGTCTTAAAAATATTAGTTAGAAGATAGCTTTTTAGTCTTCGATATTTTTGTAATTTTACCTAAAAAAGGAATACTGATAAAAATTCCTCCGTTTTTATTGAGATTTTTGTACATGAAATTAAAGTGCATTTTCTATAAAAATTACTATTGATATTATTGAACTAGGTTGAACTAAATACATTATTATTTTAATACGGTAATTTTTTTTGAAAATATGACTGTTAAATCGATACTGTTAACACGATATATCGACGTCGATATTGCTATTACTATTTATAGCAATATATTTCTTCACTTCCGAATGCCAAACACCTTTCTCGCTCTTATTTCGACACCGCGTCGAACCACGCGAATCCTTTAATAAAAGCGGCAGCTTCGTATGTTCCCGACCCCAACGCCTGCCGGAGAAAACGCCGGCCGCGTAATATATTCACTGACCCGCTCGACCAAACCGAAACAGCTAACGCGTTCTACGCCACCGTCTCTCCAAACAGAGCGTGCCACCGCCCACGCCCGCGTATCCACCGTTCTCTCCGCAGAGGACGGGCGGTTAACTTCGCTCCCGCACACCCGTCACGTCCACACCTCTCTAGCGGCAACCCAAGCCTAGGTCCGTTCCTCGGTGTGAAGCCCTTGGGTCAGGCAGCCGCCCGCGCGATACAAAAACAAAGTTTGCCCAAAGAGAAAACGAAATAAATAAACAATTTCTTTTTCCAGATTTGTAGTGTTTTAGGTTTTATCTATAGACCAATATTACTCAATAGTTTACTATATTTTTTATACATACAGTCAACTCGCGGAATACTTAGGTGAAGGAGTTCACTTCACTTTACAAGTTTCGATCAACTGCTTCTTTTGTGAATAAATTTGCCCGAATTTATTGCGCAGGCATCAGGGTTGCCGTTAAAAAAATCAATTGCCGTGATTTGAATGTCGGATTGCCGTGTTTTGAGGTAAAGGTTAAAAAAGTGCCGCATCTCAAATATATATTCCTCCAAAATGAAAATTTTCACAACATTTTTGTACTAGCGATGAGTGATTATGAGATATACGAATGTAATAATTTGATTATGAAGATATTTCGATTATAAACATTAGTAATTACTAACTTTATTGGATTAGTTACTATTGTGATCGAAGGACCTTTTTTTAGCTCTTTAGGGATACATGTTCTTATAAAGTACTTCGTTTATAAATAAAACCACTTTGTTTAGCTTACCAATTTATATTAGTATTAATTACATGTCTCAATTATGCCATCATTCATATTCGCCCATTTCTGAGATTAAATAAATTTTTGATTAAGTAAATTCATCATAATTGTCCACCTCTATTTTGTACGTATAGGTAAAGAGAGCAAAGATATATTACAGATTATATATGTAGTTTCCTTGTGGACTTGAGACTTGAGACTTAATACGAGTACATTGTGCAACTACTCTGAGACTGAAATCTATAGAGCGTACTCAGTCTTAGCTAGACTTAACTCAGCCTTAAGTTCAGAAATTGAAATTTATAGTTGCAAGCTTAGCATTAGCTGAGTAAAGTTCAAGTCATCGAATTCGACGAGTTACGGAAATCTTGGGTATTATACGACTAAAAAAATAGTATAGCATTATATTGACTTAATAGTGATTTTATACACTTTTTAAATTATCTGTGTTGCTTGATTGTTATTGGCTATTACGTAGAAATGATTGTTTTTATTACTTACACCTTTTGTTATTCCTGTTGTTTGCAGTTGTTTCTCGTTATTGGTTTGAAACTTTAATCTTTTTATTTTTTATAAGAATAATCTGTCATTTTTCTTTAAAGCAAGTTCAATATTATAACTACACAATTTAAATTATATTTTAAATAACTTTTTAATTTTCTATAAATAATTCGTGATTAATTTAGTTCTTTGAGTTGGAGAAATTTAACAGTCCAGATGCGGTATCGAAACAATTATTGACAGTTACCAGACACTTCCTCAGTTAAAGCTAAGCCCCGGTAGTAAATGTTCTGTGAGCTAAGCGTAAGCTTAGCATAACTCGACTATAAATTCGGAACCTAAGATTGAGATGAGTAAATACTTAGCGAAGTTTGAGCTGAACTAAGGTTGAGCTAAGACTGAGTACGCTCTATAGATTTCAGCCTGATTGACTCTAGTATGGTCGAAGGAAACAGAGAATATATTCGTAATAGGTACAGGTAATATAATACGAGCCGCGAACTAATATATTATGATACAGGAATACAGATTAATAGGTTACTAGATATTAGTCAAATAATAATAACTGATTTTAGCAAGGCGTTTGATCGCGTATCTCATGGAATCTTAATTAGCAAGTTGCAGCTTTATGAGATTGATGAAAATCTTCTAAATTGGTTTGAGCCTTACTTAAAGGGTAGACAATCTAGTGTTGTCATAAATGGTTTTCATCTGAATACTTCACTATTAAATCATGGTTTCCCACACAGCTCCCATTTGTGACCTCTAATGTTTAATATATTTATAAATGATATTGATCAGTGTTTCCAACATTCCAAATTCTTTCTATTTGCAGATAACTTAAAAGTCTTAAAAACCATCAGGTCTTCTCCCGATTATTACAAGAGGATTTTGATCGTCTTGAAATGTGGTGCTTCAATAATGAAATGAACCTCAATGTTTATAAATGTTGATATGTTAATTTCACACGCAAAAAAATTAAACCTTTACAGTCATACAGTATTAGTAATACTACATTGAAAACCTTGGATTCAATTAGGGACCTGGGAATAACACTTGATTCTAAATTGTAATTTAATAAGCATATTGATAAAATTGTAAGAAACGCTTTCAAAATTTTGGGATTTGTCTTGAGGAATTATAAAGAGTTTAAAAATCAACATACTAAAATTTATTTATATAATGCTCTTGTTAGATCAGGTCTCGAATGCTGTATTACTGTTTGGAATCTACATTATGATGTCTATATATAGCACTTAGAAAGTGTACAGAAAAGATTCGTGTGGTACCTAACATATAGTCGTAACCTCATTAACAAGCTTAAGAGTCATTCAGGTCAGTTAAAAATTTTTAAGATGTCAACTTTAAGCAATCGTCGACAACTGTTGGATAGTGTGTTTCTGTTTAAGTTGGTGAATGGTATCTTGGATGTGCCTCTGCTTCTTTCAGAATTTAATATAACCTTACCATCAAGAATACCACGAACAGGAACCTATAAATTATTTTGTGAGAAACGATCTCGTACACATCTAGGTTACTATTCACCATTAAATAGACTCATGAGAAATTTACATTACTTCCAAGAGTATTACAAATGAAGTTGATATCTTTTTTGATTCTGTTATTAAAATTAAGAGAGCAATTTGTTGTTTGTGAGACGAGAACAAAATTATTGTGTACCTACTTTAAAAATTATTTATATTTGCTTGTGAGTGTTTTAATTTTACATAGCTGTTTGTATCTTTAAATTACTAAAGATATACAATGTAATAAGATTTAATAATGTGCATGCCGTCGTTGCCTATAATTAAGGTCACATTTAATTAAAATATTGTAATGCATAATTTTTTTAAAGGTGATGTGTTGATGTTGATTCTGTTGGCGACCTAAGTAAATAAATAAATAGGTAGGCGATTCATGACCAGCGTAGCGAGTCCCCGCCGAATACCCGAATAGCATTTATTTACTGGGGTTGTCTTTATTTTGAGACTATTGTCAGAAACCGAAGCAAAAATATAAGTAATAATTTTAAAATTATGATTTAATGATCTTTTAAATAAAAAGAAACCATGGAAGACACGCTAATATTTTATTTCGAATAGGTACTGATCAGAAATGATTGCATGGGGTCTTGTTTCACTCACTTTCGCATGTATCCCCACATGAAAAAGTTCGGTGGCGTTAAATTCGAACTTCTGGGCGGCCACGCAATATCACCTCAGTGCGATATCAGTTTCCCAGCAAACATCTCGTTTACGGCCGCCAACGAAGCATTAGATGTATGGCATGTCGCACCATCTTGTAGAAACCACGTCGCACGATCATAGGCTTCAAATTGTTGCAGTTGCGGAAAGAAAAAATCCCTTAATATGGCTATGTATCAGTCGGAATTTACAGTAACAGATTGCCTTTGTTGATTTTTAAAGAAATATGGTCCAATAATTCCGTGTACTGATATGGCCGCCCATACGGTTACTTTCGGCGAATGCAGAGGCTTTTGATGTTTTGCGCGTGGGTTTTCTGCAGTCCAGTAACAGCAATTCTGTTTATTGACATGCCCATTTAAGTGAAAATGCGCTTCGTCGGAGAACAGAATATTGTTGAAACTCTGAAAGTGTTCCAACATTGTTTCAACAAAAGCTCGTCGTAAAATTGGATCATTTGCCAGTAATTCCTGCACAAGTTGAATTTTATACGGGTGCAAATTGAAATATTTCAACGAAATGTAACGCAAAGATGTCTTGGACAACACAAGTTCAGCTGATCGCTTGCGAGTCGATAGACCAGGATTACGTTGAACTTAATCTTTAACTTGTTCAATTGTGTCTTCCATTCTTGTTGACCTTGGACGTCTCACAGACTTCTGTTTGAGAGTCGAACCAGTATTTTCCAACTTTCTGACCCACGATCGAATTACACTTTCTTTCGGACACTGATTTACGTCATGTAATCCAAACACACGCCGAAAGAAACGTCGAACAATAGCGCACGAATCACCATTTTTATAATAATATTTAACGCAGAGTGTACGCTGCACTCCGGTGAAGCGATCCATTACGACTAAATTTCCAAGAACCGAGCTTCTCGTCTCCACCTCCCGCGCAGCCATCGCTCATAAAATTCAAACGCAAGATTGTTTTTAAAATCGTACGCCTTTCTGGCCTACCCTGTATTATAAAATGTAATCAATAGTGTGTAGTGACATCTATCTCGCCACATAACGAACTATCCTACATCGCTATATTAAAATTAACCCAACAATTGGAATACATATATACAAGAATCCGACAACAACAGTTGGGCAGCTGCCCGCCAGACATAACGCCCATCTGGTCGGAGGATCCTCTCTTTTCCATGGTTACCCCTAAAAGTGTATTGAACAAATAGGCACTGAGGCTACGAACTGCTATTACCCCTACTTCTTATTCCATTTGTAAACTTTCTATTAATATATGTATAAGTGTTGTATGCTAATCAAAAACTAGTATAATGTAAAAATAAAAGTCTAGTGGTAGTAGAAGTAAATAGGTATAACAAAATAAATAAAGAGAAACTCATCCCTAGCGAATTTCTCTATTGATCCTTTTCTCGTCCCCATTAACCTCAATTACCGGGTGAATTGGGATTGCTTATATTTTAGCATTTTTGAATAAATCTAAATGTTTATTGTATATTTTTACATTTAACAACAAAGACACCACCAAGACTCAATCATTACATTCCTAAAACAGCAAGATATGTGTAAAAAACCTAATTAAAACTCTTTATGAAGCTGAGGTTTGTCCCTATTCAACCCATTTTACATTACCGTAAAATTTATATTAGGAATAGCCCAATGATATGTGGATATCATGTGATCACTACCAGGTCCATCTGGTTCTGAGACTCTTCAAACATTTACAACTGACGACGCAGAAATGGACGAAAAATTATTAAAATATTAAATGTTTTAATTCCAATACTGTGACTTGCGCTATACTTGGGTAAAACTTATTTTTGTTCAGAAAGTAAACGATAGGTACCTGAAATTACGAAAACTAAACTATACCTACCTACAATACATACATACATAAAACACGCCTATTTCCCAACGGGATAGGCAGAAACCACGTCCTTCCACTTGCAGCGACCCTGGCATACATCTTTCCCTTCTTCAACATTAATTTATCTTTTCATGCATGCTCGTCAGTTTAGTGTACTCCTGACCTGACCTTTTATTCAGAACGTCTCCGATTTCATCGATGAATGTTCGTCTAGGCCTTCCTTTTCCAACGTTTCCTTTTACATTCACATGTAGCGACATCTCTCGCCACAACTGACGCATCAACGCATCGACACAACTACGTAGCGACACATAGCGACATCTATCGAGCCACATAGGACGCATCCCTACTATCCTACATTGCGCTATAGAAATTCACTCTATCGTTGAGTATATATACAATAACCCGACTACAACAGTCGGGGCAGCTGCCCGCCAGACATAACACCCGTCTGGCCGGAGGATCCTCCCTTTTCTATGGCGGATGAGGAACTTTACTCTCTCTGTTCCTCACCTCCGCTAAAGTGGTGACCCCGACGTGATACGTCAGCACAACCTTCTTCACAAAAGCTACGTCATCATCACTTCCTCAAGCTTTCGAGCAGCGAGTCAATACATACAGCCAGCCAGCATCCACGGCTACTACGGGTATCCTGACCATACGCATGCAGCGACGCGCATTCCTGGTCAGCCCCACAGCCTTCTCAGCAAAACTTGGCACAGCACACTGCACTTCGGCCGGTCAGCAAGCAGCAGAAAACGCACTTCTCTCCTGGTCGACGCAGCAGCCAATCACCGCAGAAAGTTCCGACTCACCGTGAACTATGCGACATCATCCCGACTCACTGGGGCAATCACCGCAGACAGTTTCGACACACCGTGAACTACGACATCTAGTTCCGACTCACTGGAACATTCCACTGGCCCGGCAAGCATCACAAATGGACGACTCAACCTGCTATCGACCTCCGGTCTCGGAGGGGAGTGATGTAGCATTTTTGAAATTTTTTATCTGGTCTTACAGCTCGCTCTCTTATTCCCCCACGGAAAAAGGAAAAGGCAACAAGTGACGTTTAGGTACATAGAAAAACACAAACCATTCATTGTCACTGCAAGCAGAAAATTTATCTGTGTGTTTGTTTGTAGTTTCTAAACCTTGTCTCCCTTAATTAATTATGATCTCTTTTGACTGAGCTGAAGGGTAAATAAAATTAAATGAATAAATAGGTACCTACTGAGTGTTTCAAAGTACTAGATATTTCTAGTTCCGTTAATTTTGTTCAATATCAAGCTATGTAAAGTAGTGCAGGTAAATACTGATTTAACGCGTAAATAAGGATAAAATTGCGTTTTTAGAACATTTATGAGAAATCGTTACTTTTTGAGCAATCCATGGTAACTTTTCGCTATCGAGCACTGGCAACACTGATTGTCTATATTTAAATAATTGCTCAATATCCAGATTTTGAGTTTTTGGGGTTAAGTGTGAATGTTTTGAAATGTAAAATGGCTAAATCAATATGTTCAATAATATTCAAACCCAGGAATCTCTTCTTCAGAAATTACAATAAAATCGTTATAACCAATGATGGCTCTACAATAGTTGCACTTCATCGTGATCAAGAGTTTCCATATGAACACTCAAGACCACTACCAGTAGTAGCTAAAGAAGATAACACGGTTTTGAGAATATCCGATATATCAGAAGTCAGAAGAGTCTTCCAAAGTATGAAACCAGAAATTGCTAGGAAACAACTTTCTTCACTTACTTTGACGACCGAACACAGATGGTTCCCCAGAGCTCGCGACAAGAAAGCTAAGAAAACTGAAATGAATAGACCATATTTGTGAATAATTTATAAAAATGTAATACTAGACCGTAATCAATATTAAATAATTTAGCATTTAAAAATTAGTTTTGTGAAAGTCATTATAGCACTGACATAGCTTAGTATAATAAGTCCTGTAAAATAAATGCATAATACCTATGTATTTTATACAGTCTGTTGAATTTGAGCACAATGCAATCATAATTATAGATTACTAAAGTTAGTAACCTAATAATTTATTTATTTATAAACAATAGTTCATATTATTAAGCCTTTACTTGGCATGTTTTAAGAGAACAAAAAGTCTGTGTAGTGTGTTTAAAATACCCGAGAAAATGCGAAAAAAAACGTTTCTTCTAACTGCTTGGCTAGTAGAAAATGTGTAAAATAGCAAATTTATTTATAAATTTCTCCCACCCCTTATTAAAAGAATAATACTGAGCTCTAGGACTCTTCTAATAGTTAAATATTTCAATCTTAATTTGACTAACAAGACTTAAGAATAATTGAAAGTTTGCCACACTTGCTATTCCTGTAGGAAATATCAGGTTTACATCCTACACATCAGGTTATTTTAGGTCTTCGGTACCCAAATTATATCTTGTTTCTTTGGGATTACATAGAACTTTGCAATCATAAATTTATATGAATATGGACCCATTTTTATTCAATCATGTTAAGCATGAGATTGAGCCTGTAACTTCATTATTGTGAAAATTCCACAAGAACAATTTATTGTATCTGAACAAAAAGTGTAATACTTTATAACTTATATTCTTCATCAGGTCCAATCCCATATTAACCTGAAAACTTAAACAACAAAATATATCATAATATACAAAATATAGTCATTAGTTGAATGATTTGGTCTTCACCTGTTGTGTGTTGACAATTGATGAGCCATGCACAAATGCATGAAAGATGAACATGTACATCAATTTTTATATATAACATAAGCAAATTTTAATTCTCCTAACACATTCCACATTTAGTAAAGGTAAAAAAAAAGAAAACAATCATATTGTATTTCTTTACCTATGAAAAGGTATCTTGTTTATTAAACAGTGAAAGTAACTTTATCTATATTATTCACAAATACAAGAGTTTACACAAAATATTTCCTGAATTAGGTACAACAAGATACTTATTATGTACATCATACACAATCTCAGTGCAACTTATAAATAATTAGACATAATTATGATAGACTTCTAGAAGTGAAAAATAAATTTTACAAGTCTATAATTTTATACTTATAGAAAATCTTATTTCCTTCATGTTACATATCACATTTCATTTCTTTGGTGTACTTAGTACTAATATAGCACTTCAGAATACTCATCAGTCATACCATAATCATGATCAAAGTTACATTTCTCTGTTAAAAATAAATATCTAGTTCCTTTACTTATAAAAATATTATCAAATATTGGATATATGAACTTCATTTTAAATTAGTTTGAATAGTGGTATATATGTGCAGCCAAATGTCACAATTGTTGGCAACTAGTGCAAATCTCATGCACAATGAATGCTCACACTCTGTGACATCTAGCTGTGGCAATGACATACATGTTAAATATCACTACTACAAACAAACTAGCAGGAGTAGTGCAACTACCAGTCTTTTTTAAAAATATCATACAACTTGCCAAGGAAATGAAGCATCTCTAGGTTAACAGGACAAATTTATCACATTATAAGGCTAGAGGTACATTGTACTATAGTTAATAGTAAGATAATAATGTGATAACTTGTTTACAATAAGCTTTAACATCTTATATAGTTAAAACTTTATTCATTTTCTGCGAACATTTTCGTTCTGTAGTAAATTTGAAAATTTCCCTTTTTAAAGTATGTAAAAAAACTTTTCTACTGTTTGTTTTTTTTGAGAAAATGATTTTGCTCAGTAGACTGACATTCATAGGCTGGTAATATTATATCTTTAATTAATTTACAATACATATACATAGTGTTAAAAACAAAATTACCGTAACATATTAGGTCCTTACATATGAAATTAGCGTTTTGTCGTACTAAATACTTTGATCTGAAATATCTCCTCTGTGGATAAGAATTCAAATTTATAAATTCATTTAGCTGGTACATTTGAGTTTTGAAAACAGTCATTCATTTGTTTTTTCTTCATTATTTTTTTCTTTGGCGTCGCTTATTACCGCACAATGGAAAACATGAAATATCGGTATATTTACGAGTACGAGTTCTACCGTTGCACCAGTGCTTCTGAAACAGCTCGAAGGATTAATGATGTGTACGGCGCTGGTGTCGCTAAAGAAAGCACGGTACGTTTTTGGTTTCAAGGTTTTCGTTCTGGAAATTTCGACCTTCAGAACCAACCCCGTGGATGGCCGGAGACCAAAGTGCAAAATGAAGAATTAAAGGCTATTGTGGAAGCGGATCTATCAAAAAGCACTTAAGAGATCGCTGCAGGCTTCGGGGTAAGTGATAAAACTGTATTAATCCACTTGAAGCAAAACGGGAAAGTAAAAAAACTTGAACGAGGGTACCTCATGAATTAAGTGAATCAAACTTGCAAACACGCGTGGACTGCTGTGTTACTTTGCTCAACCGACAGAATAATGAAGGGATTTTTAAATCGAATCATTACTTGCGATGAAAAGTGGATATTGTACGATAATCGGAAGCGCTCGTCGCAATGGCTGAACCCTGGAGACCCAGCCAAATCCTGCCTTAAACGAAAATTGACTCAGAAAAAGTTACTTGTGAGTGTTTGGTGGACTGGCGCCGGTGTCGTTCCCTACAACTTTTTAAAATCTGGCCAAACGATTACGGCAGATATTTATTGTCAGCAACTGCAAACCATGAAGGAAGAACTAGCTGCTAAACAACCGAGATTGGTCAATCGCTCTAGGCCACTGCTGCTTCACGATAACGCAAGACCACACACGGCACAACAAACAACCACTAAGTTAGATGAGCTACAATTGGAATGTCTGGGACATCCACCGTACTCCCCGAACCTTGCTCCAACAGATTACCATTTTTTCCGGAATTTGGACAACTTCTTACAAGTAAATAATTCAAATTCGATGCGGCAGTCCAAACCGCCTTCAAAGAGTTTATTGATTCTCGTCCCCATGGTTTTTTAGTAAAATGATCAATGGACTACTTATGAGATGGCAAAAGTGCATAGATAACAACGGTGCATACTTTGATTAATTAAATATATTTTACAAAAAAAAATTGACTTTATATTCCTCCCGTACAAAACGCCAATTTCATATGTAAGGACCTAATATATTATTTCATATCATTAAAATTAAATAAATTGTAATTTGCAAAAATATAAATAAATTTTCCGCACTAAGTACGTTATCTATATCGTTCTTTCTCGTATTTAAACCACACACGTTAAAAAGGCACGGTGTACGGGATACTATCTAAAATAATTACTAGTTCCGCAGATGTGCTTAAACTTTGCCAAGAAGCAAAATTTTGACGTGATCACTTAATTACAGTGATTTCGATGTGTTTGGTTCTAGTGTATTTAATCACACCACACAAGCAATTAAATTTAGCAATTTATAGCAAGTGAATTTTTACAGTAATTGAGTATTTCTTTGCTTATAATGTAATGCAACTGATATTCATACATCATTGCTGACTAATAAAATAAAATCTACATTTGAAGTTAAGGGGCCATCCATAAATTACGTCACACGTTTAGGGGGAGGGGGTCGACGAAGTGTGACAAGGTGTGGGAGGGGTCCCAAATTTTGTGACATCACATTTTTCAAAATATAATATTTTATATCTAAGTACATTAGAACTTCTTTAAGTCGAAAACCTCCCAAACTCGAAAGAATGTGTTCCCTTCCATTCAAGCCCCAAAACCTCCGTTGCACTAAATCTCAACCCTCTAGTTAAAATAATCAGAGAAAAAATTAAATTAGACTTCTTTATCTCGAACATAGCAATGTTTTATCTAACAACTTTTACAACTCGATTATTTGAAACTTATTACCTTTATACCTTTGTTTGATTTGATGTCGATTTTATTGAAAAATAATTTAAATGGAAATTAAAATAATTTCCGAACACTGCTGTTTTAATTTCATAAATTTCTAATTATAAAATTGCAAAATATGTGACATCACACTAGGTAAGGGGGGGGGGGGGTCTCACAAATGTGACCAGCTGTGACAAGGACGGGTCAAAAAATTATGAAATTCGTGTGACGTAATTTATGGATGGCCCCTAACAAGCAATTTTTTTTTGAATCTTCAAAAGGTTGTACGGCACATTAACTATCTATGCATTAGCAAAATCTTATAGTGTTTTTCCAGCGGGTGTACTGATGCTACTGATAGACATTTTGCAATTAGGAAATTAATCTACATAAGCAAAATAATCTTAGAGTATTTCTTATATACTTACTAAAGAATAATAAAATGGTATACAAACACAATGTCAGTTGGCTTCAAAGTAACGTATCTACTTACACAGTAATTTGATTCTTTTACTTATTATCAAAACGATCTTTGCAGACTTTTTTCATAATGAATTACTATATAACAAATTGTACGAGTCACAACATTACAACCTGCTTTAGAAGAACTTCAACAATCAGAAATCTGTGTAAATTAAATACAAGTATATCATAACTGTGCCGCTTCTAATAATTACTCTAAATTACTCTTGTGTACTTGGCTGTACCTCTTGACACGCACACAGGCTAAAATCTATAGAGTACGCAGAAATATCTCAGCCTTATGTTCCGAAATTGAAATTCATTGTCGCATGCTTAGCCATTTGCTCAGCTTTACCTGAGTAAAGTTCAAGTCATCGAATTCGACGACTAACGGAAAACTTTGGTAATATACGATTTAAAAAAATTGTATAGCAAATTAGTGACGTAACAGTCATATTATATACTTTTTAAAATATCTGTATTGCTTAATTCTCATTGGCTTAAACTACACAGAAATTACTGTTTTTATTACGTACACGTTTTGTTATTCTTGTTGTTTTTCGTTATTGGTTTGAAACTTTATCTTTTTATTTTATCTACTAATAATCTGTTATTTTTACTTTAAAGCAAGTTGAATATTATACAATTACACAATTTAAATTCTATTTTAAATAGCTTTTGAAATTTCTATACATAATTCGTGATTAATTTATTTAAGTTGAAGAAATTTAACAGTCCCGATGCGGTATCGAAACGTTAATTGAGAGTTACCAGACACTTCCTCAGTTATAGCTTAGCATAAGCTTAGCCTAACACGACTATAAATTCGAAAGCTAAGATTGCACTGAGTAAATACTTACCGAAGTTTGAGCTAAGACTGACTACGATCTATAGATTTCAGCCATAGTCACTGTATCTATACACGCTTTACGCAGGCATAGGGCCGCGCAAACAAATGAATTGAACTGTATATACCTGTATACTGTAATACTCCTGTAAAGAATATAAATAAAATAGGTACATATTTTTATTCGTAATATAATTATTAAGTATCGTAATTCGTAATATTTACTATACTGTACATCAATTTGCAGCGTACTTTAGAGCGGCGCTGTAAAAATAAGTGTTCTTATATTTATTTCATAGATTAATGATTGATTTCTGCTGGCTTTAACTAGATACCGCGCTACTTAGTGACTATTTAAAATGATGCTTGCTACCGTGACAGTATTGTCGGTATGATACTGACTCGAAACGCCGATTCGGCGTAGTTTTGATTGACGCATTATTTTAGCAAGTATGCCGACGGTACGGAGTTGAAGCGCCGCGCCGCGGAAACCAATAATTAATCTATGATATATTTATAAAAAAATATAACTTTTGGTTACGTGGCGTTTTGCCCTGAGTGCTAGATTTCTAAACTATATTTTGAGATAGCTAATTTACTGTTTTTCATCACACAAGAACACAGTACCGCGTCAGTTTTACGACAAATGTATAAGTAGTCTCATGATAAAAATAACCTACTTGAAATCATTAGGTTTTACGTTTCCTATTTATTACTAATTTTAATAAATATTTTCAATTACGCGTTTCCCATTTTCATTTTTTACGGATGAAAAAAAATTTGATAGTCGCTAAAACGTGTGAAAAATATAGTCTAGGCCACTTCTCTCTTCTTACTACATTCACCAATTGTGTAATAAGATTAACATGACCTTATAGATACTAAAATTTTAGAGGCTACAACGAATAACATAAAAATTATTGATTTAAAAAGGGACTGATTTTAAACATTCGATTCATTTATAAATTATAATATCATTGAACACAATCAAATATACATTTGAAATATTGTTAATAATTCGCATAAAGGCGCTGTTACTCTTACAAACGAGGACGAGATTAATGAACGACGATACGACGTTCAAATTTGAATGATATTCAAAATACAGGTGTAACTAGGGTTGCCAACCGTCCCGTTTCTATACCTTTAGAGCCAGATAGATGGCCGCGAAAGATATTTGCGGGACGCCAATTGTACCGTTTTACGGTACAGCTAACTTTCGGGACAGAAGTATGTACAAGAGAACGCACGTTTTGTTTTAATCGAGTGAACATTTCGCGTCTCGCGTCCGCCATTGAAATTGAGTTCAAAAGGAATAAACAGCCAGATATAAGCATGTAAAATGCTGTATGCCAAAGTAAAATATATTCAATAAGACTATTTAAAATGTGAAAAGTATCTCATTACTAATTTTGTTTCTCGTCTTTCTATACTTTGACGGTCTCCCGCTTGTTATTTGCCACGTCCCGCAAATCCATGCACTTTGGTTGGCAACCCTAAGTGTAGCGGTGAGATGTTATCTCAACGCACCCGAAACTGACGCAATTCTCTATCAAGCTGCTGAAGTTGACGAAGAAAACCTGTATTAGGGTGAATGTCACGGCGAGATCGAACGGTGGACAAGGCATCCGTGAGTGACATACCTCGCTTGATCATCAGAAAAGCCAACGCACATGTGGCACTACGAGACACCCCCATGAAACAGTGAACAAGAACACGACCTGGAAGAGATAATTTCAATGTATTACACCGTTCATGGTAATCTTTACCTTTCTGTATCCCAATATTATGCTTTTTTCCAACAAAATACTTTATGCGGATTTAGATTCATCTACATGCCGCCTATTAATAAAGATCAATACTAAGCCGCGTGTTCTAACGGGTACCCACGGGCATAGCTATGCCTTTCACACGGGGCCGGTTCTAAAATGCACAAAGGTAAACTAGTTTATGCCGTGACTTCACAGAAAAAAAAGCAAAGCTCTAAATGCGGATAAAATTAATCAATTCAAACAACAGTTTACTTCTACAGAAAATTTGTTGCATGAATAACGAAGGTGAATATTAGCGTTTCAACGTAGACTTAGAGAGGCGAAGGTGATAAACATCAAAATCAAATTAGACTTTATTCAAATTAGGGCCTTAGAAGGTACTTATGAACGTCAAACAACCCAGTATATAATATGTAAGTCCTTGTGTGTACTAATCCAACTCTTTTTACTGAATGTATCACAATAAGCTACTACATTCTCTTTCAAATCCAATAGTTATTTTATCGATAAACATTACATTGGACATAGTAATATAATAGTCAATAGGTAGTCCAAAGTATGTCTAAATAGTCGTACCACAATGACGTCAGCTTGCATTATAATTACTTACGACTAGCTGTGCCCGTGGCTTCGCTCACGTGGACTACAGAATGCCCGCGCGAATTTTGCTCCCCATCTCCCGGCTATTTTACAGACAAAAATGCTTATTGTGGGTGTTCCTTAGAAGATAGATATATACTCTCCCGGACTTTTTCGTAGGTCTTTTTAATGCCTATAGTTATGTAGTACATTAATTTGCTATATATCTTATGGTTTACTCAGCATAAGCCATTTGTGCGGAACCCTAATTCTTTTTCTAAAATAAAAGTAGTCTAAGTTACTCCCTATATCATCAGCTATCTACCAGTGAAAGTCCCGTTAAAATCAGTCCAACCGGTTCAGAGATTATCCGGAACAAACAGACAGACAAAAATTTTAGAAATGGGTTTTTGTAATAGATATCGTATACTTTAATATGCATTTAGTAAAAAACTGTTATTTTGACATTACAAACAGACACTTCAATTTTATTAATTGTATAGATATAGACGAAGACATCGTGATAATTTTTTTTAGATAAGGGCCAAGAAACTACGGAGTAAACAAAAAAAAATTATTATCAAAATCTATCCAGTAGTTTTTGCCTGATGCGCTGTAATGAAACCTCAATCATTTTATTTATATATAGATAGATATATATATATTATAGTAAAACATACCTCCGCTAGAAAGCCCTTCGTCAATAAAATTCGCCGCAATATGGAAATACTTCGATATGTCCGTAGTGGGAAGATCCATGAGTTGAAAACCTTTGTAACGAAGTCCAGGAACATCCCGGTAGTAGAGGTGGTCCGTGTCAACTTGAGTGTAACGTTTACCCTCAGCAGTATTTAAAACGTAGTTTATACCCATGCGTTTTAAAAATGATTTATCACGCGCAGCAACCCTGATAAAACAAAATTTATATAGATATCCTATATTCTTCCTCAATAGATAGGCGGTAAATTCAATTCAAATTTTCAAAATTTCAAATCTGATTGATAGTTCTAGATAAAAACTCAACTATGTTATTTAAGACTTAATAATTTTTTGTGTAAAGTGAAAAAAAAAGAAAGAAAGGAAACATTTATTCTTAAGAACAGAACACGCTATTACATAATGTAGACTAATCAAAAATCATAAAGTCAAAGTGTTTACGTATTTATTTTGTGCAAATCAGTAGGTAATTAACATAAAACTGTTGATATCTCGGACACATCAGCGTTTTCACGTACAAAGCACGAAAATAAAGAGTAAATAAAGAAAAAGTATACATACGCATCTCCGACATATAATCGGGGATAGACCTCGTTGACGTCAGGGCTAGGCCCGATATTAAATTCGTAGCTAGGCTGTGCATAACTAGCCCCACTTGAACTCCGAAATGATGACGGTGATGACCCCAGACTCTGGACGTGGGAATAACCAGATATATTAGAACTTAAATATCCGTGTTCGTTTAGTTCTAACGGATTATTAATATAATAATGTTTGCTGTAATATGAAGCAAGTAGAACAAGATTACTCATAACGGCCAGATAAACGATTGCGCGATTACGGCGACTAAATGCAAAATCTCGAATATTCTTTTACGTGTTACTTCTAACGCTGCTGCAGTTACATTAAACACACAGCTGTATGAACAGCAGCAGTTTGAAGTATGAACTTTGATGTATAAACTGGTATATACCTTTACGCACACTGAACACGATCATGTTTCAGTCAAGTGGGTTCAGCTCAACTTTATGAGCGAAATACCTTCATTACTTTTTATAATATATATTCAGGATTCTAAAATATTCAATCCAAATAAGTATGACGTCCAAAAATAATACCGTATAGGCGGAATATGCAAACTGCTTATATTATTAAGAAGCAAACAACATTGGAAGTTATCGTCTAACAGAATCACAATCATTGTCATACCGTAATACTGCAAGAATGGCCGAACTGTCGATCGGAAGGGCTTTTCAAGTCGATTGCTAGAATTTCCGAAAAGTATAAATTCCTTATAGCCCGCTCCAGACTCACGCCGCCGTGAACACCCGTGAAAGGGCGTGAACGCGAGTGTAGATGGATTACACGCCTGTTCACGGAGTTCACGCCTGTTCGTGCCTCGGTTTCCGTTCAGAGTCGGTTTTTTGTGTCCGCGTCAAAGGGTTCGGCGGCTGCTCCACGCGAACAACGCGGACGCTTATCCACATTCACGGCGTCGCAGTTCGACTCGTTATAAATTTAATAAATGCTCAACAACTATCACTGTATTGTATTAATTCTAATAAATGTTTAAATTATTCAACATATGTGATGATAATATTGCTAGATTTGACGGTACTTTTATAATACTCCTGGTATTATGTTAAAATAAAAATGTCTAAAGCATAATTTACTCGTTCTGTTACAATGTATACTTGTTATCCACCATCTGCTTTTTCTTTGTTTGTTTTGTATCTTTATTTAGCAAATGATTATAAAATGCCTGTGCACATAGATTCAAAGACGCAGCAGCTGAAGTTACGTCTGTTTAGTACGAGTGCGTGAACCCGACTGTGAATATTGTTATTTGTGAGTGTGGGTCTCCACACGTCGCACAATGGGCTGAAATCGGAGCCTCACTTTCATAGGATTTTAGAAAAATTAAATATGTTATTTCATAGTTTTAAGTATACAGTTTTGTCAAAACAGTCATATCATTGTATAATTTAGCAATTTCTAGCTTTATTTTTAACTTCTACATCATATAACATGGACTTGTAAATTTCAAATGTATGAAAATGAATTTTCTTTTTGTCATAACTTTTTTGTTTTTTGAGTTGTAAAGCTGAAACTTATACATATCGTTACTGGGGTGGTAATGAACCCTTAGGACCTTTCACCTTGACCCCGGGCGTCCCCGTTCAACAGATATTTTTTGATGAAAATTTCATACTTTGATGACATTGTATTGAGGTGAAATCATCAACCTGTAGGTTTATTTTCGACCTGAATGCTATAGGAATCATATTTAATTTTTCTAAAATTAAAATTATTATTAGAATTCTCGCCGCAACTTCTCGGCGCGAGTCTGGAGCAACTATAACAGATTTGCGGCAACCATCTATATTCAGGCCATATGTTCAAATTGGCGTATTATAATAGATAATCTCAAAATTGTAGCATCTATTCCCAAATTTCATAAAAATTATGTTAAAAAAAAGTACTAGGTTAGCAGTCATCCAGTCGATCACTTGCTATAGTTCATTAATTTTTAAGGCAGGTGGAAAATCGGACAATTACACAACTGGTATAAACGATACCTATCGCTCTCCATTCATTTATTTTAGAATAACACTTAGCAACGCGTTATTGGTACGAGCCGTACAGGTTGGGGTGAGCGACGCGGTCATTCAGAGGTAACAAACCCGTTTCGGTTGTGAACTTGTGATATTGTTTACTTGTTGTTTTAATTTTGTATTACTTCTACGTATTCGTCATCAGAGAACAACAGTGAAACTTATTGATTGAATTTAATTAAACCTAAATTGATCTTAGGGATGCACTAAACACGTTTTCTTACATCTTTTTTAATTATGAACTCAGGACACAGTAAATAAATAATCGTAACATCATTTATATGTACTATGTAGGTAATTATTAATACATAAAAATGTTAACAAATTGTATTTCCGACTTTGATACGAACTTTGAACTTTCAATATGAATTGAACCACACCAAAAAGGGTAGGAGGTAACCCCTATGGCAAACGCAAACAAAAGTCTTTGTCCGTTTTTCTGCCTGCCCTAGAAATGAACCTAAGCTAAATATTTTGTGGTAGATCGCCGACATGACAGTCAAATTTGAGCACCCCTAGTACAATGTTATTTCACATTGAACTGCCAAGCCCGGTGAAGCTGTAAAAGCCGTCTGAAGCTCCAGGGCTTTTATGGCTAATAGTAAGTATAGTTAGAAAAAAAAGAAAGAAAAAACATTGAACCGCGTCGATTAGAGCAGATTGATTCGGCAAACTTTAGCACCGCTGCGTGCGGTTTTCGCCTGGTTGACTCTGAACTTTATTTTATCATTTACTAAATATTGGCTATACATTATGTTAAAAATATTTTACTTCTAATACTGGTGTAATAATGGTAATTTGCATATTTAGTTAGAATGATTTAATAAATACCACACACATGCATGTACACATAGTCTTAAATAAAATAATTAATCCATGAATCACTGACTAAAATAGAAATTGTCAACTACAGGAGCAAGTATATTGAAACGAAGTTCCTTATGGATGGGAGCTAAACTGGAGAAAGTCCATCCCGACCGACACTAAATCAAATCAAAATAATCTTTATTCAATTTAGGCCCTAAAAAGGCACTTATGTTTGTCAAAACACTACTGCCGGTTCGGAAAATATCTCAGACATCGAGAAGAACCGGTAAGAAACTCGATCGGGTTTATCTCTGTTCTTTTTTTGTTAACTGTACAAATGTTACAAATATAACAGGTACAATAATAATATATTAGTGGATGCACAGAGAGGGAGTCACTTCCAGACATCACTATCATTCACATAATGATCCACCCTATAATAACCTTTTGACAGTAAAACCCGCTTGACATGGTCCTTGAACTTGTTGTCAGGTAAATCAGCAATGTGCTTCGGGATCTTGTTATAGAACCTAATACTATTACCTAAAAAACTTTTATTAGTCTTACTAAGTCTAAAACACAGTACGACTAATTTATCTTTATTTCTAGTATTTACATTGTGCTGATCTTTGACAAAATCCAGCTTTTCTAAGTTTTTACGGACAGTATATAAAGAATTTTCAAGATTATGACCATCATAGAATTGACCTAGTTATGTTATATTTGTATGAAAATTTGTAAGTATAGTACGAGTGGTTGATAGACCGAGTCCCGCTTATTTGGGATTTTTTTATTGTTACATAAACTTATTCTTTTTTTAGTTTTTGTTTGTATAGTTATGAAAATATACATTTTATTATTAATTATCATTATAAAAATATAACAAACTAGCGATATGCCCGCGGCTCCGCACGCGTTTTTTACTACACATTATTTACATTCCGTAATTTTATTTTTAGTCATATTGTTGACAATTCACATGTCGTATCAATTGGGGTTTGGCATGTATTTCCCGTGTATAATTTTCATCAAAATCGGTTAAAAATTATTATATTCTATGACTAGCTGTGCCCGTGTCTTCGCTCAAGTAGACTACGAATGCCTGAACGAATCTTGCTACCCCGCTCCCGGCTATTTTAAAGTAAAAAATACTTATTGTGGGTGTTCCTTAGAAAATAGATGTATACTCCCCGG
Organism: Saturnia japonica; assembly: GCA_033032175.1. Lineage (NCBI taxonomy): Eukaryota > Metazoa > Arthropoda > Insecta > Lepidoptera > Saturniidae > Saturnia > Saturnia japonica. The sequence continues at coordinate 14,996,004 of CM065311.1, read as the reverse complement.
ACTTTTTTGTAGTTAATTTTAATGCCTATAATTATGTTGTACATTAATTTACTATATATCTTATGGTTTACTCAGCATAAGCCATTTAAGCGCCCGAATTAATTTACCATGACCAGTTTTTTTGTTATTTGTGCGGAAACCTAATTCTTTTTGTAAAATAAAAGTAGCCTAAGTTACTCCCTATATCATCAGCTATCTATCAGTGAAAGTCCCGTCAAAATCGGTCCAACCGTTTCGAAGATTACCCGGAACAAACAGACAGACAAATTTTAAAAATAGGGTTTTTGTTATAGGTATCATATATACTTTCATATGCATTTAGTAAAAAAACTGTTATTTTGACATTACAAACAGACACTTCAATTTTATTAATTGTATAGATATAGATTAAAAAGGACAAAGCTCATTATTGTTAAGGATAATTTAAATAAATAAATGAAGTGGTAATTACTTTTGATAAGAGTTATCAAGTATGACTTAGTTATAAAAGCAATTGATAATTTTATACCTATTATTTTTATTATTCATATTTTTAATAGTAGGTGTCTCAAGTTACAAGTACCTACTTGTAACTTGAGATACCTACTATTGAAAATATGAATAATAAACTATTCAGATATAACAGGGTTCGATGTTATAAGTGTGTATAACAATATAATTATAATTGTTTTTTAAACAGTAATTAGAAGTACTACAATGCAGATATAAGTTTTGGTGCAGCTTTAAAAATAATAATGTTTCTTTCAGCCTGTGGTGTCCAAAATGATAAAACCATAGTATATAATAAACATTAAAAAAATAAAAAGATTCTAATTGAAAGCACAATGAACATAATAAATAAATACTATCAAAGTCCTTAGGTAGGATCCTAGTCAAAGCCACACAGCCTACAAGCCAATGGGGTCTTGAAAACAGTGAAGACTGTTGATAATATATATTTATTACATTGATGTTACTTCCTGTATTTATAAATACTAGCCGTTGCCCAATGATCGAAATTCGCCCAGCGACTTTTTAATCATAGACTGCTTTCTGTTCAACATTTGCAGTATGAACCTAAACAATGAATATTATATCACTTGCTGCCACTTTTCATTGAATGACAATGTCAATATTTTGGGGGGGTCTAAGTTTAATGGCACTGGTAGGTTTAGGATTCGTAGTATTAATTTAATATATTAGTAACAGATATTATAGATAAATTTTAGCTTTCTGCACTCCTTCTCCATATAAACTTTAACCATGCCAAATCTGTCTTCCCTGCACACAATATGCTTAAAAAGGGGTAGAAAGTTTTTGCATCACATATTAATATAATGAATGATATTGTTTCACTTTTCATTTAATAATGATTTTGATTACTTATTTTTTATAAATATTTTTTTACAATAGAAAATATTAAGTAATATACATTATTGGGTGCTTTTTGGATACCTACCATAATACATGCTACCCCCAGCCATTATTAGCTTTATTTGTTTAACAACTATTTTGTATTTATATGATAGACAACTAACTATGTAACTCTAATTAGTAATTACAATCTATATATTATATTGAGTTTTTAACAATGAACAGATCTTATATATTGCCCCGACCCCCACTAAATACCTCATCTAAAATTAATGGCGTAATGAAAATAGTCACAACAAACATATATATTATAACTGCTATCGATTATTTTTGTACAGTTGAAATACAATTTTATCACAATAAGTGATAGTATGAAATACTTATTTGCAATAATTTAGATAAAATAAGCACTTTTCATATCTATTTCATGAAAAACAATGAATCAATTTAAATAACGTAACACCTATGATATAAAATTATTATAAATCAAACATAAAACATTCTTTATTATGTACACAAATTTGGCGTAAAGTATTCATTACCCAAATCTAAGCTTAATTAAAATTTTGAATATAAATACATACATCATAGTAAGGAAGTTGACGTCTGTAGCACCGGGGATACAAATACTGTGAAAAATCCATATAACAATTTTTATACGTATAATTTTCTAACGAAACATTGGAATTTCATTAAGAAAGTTTTTATACTGATTTCAGATTTTAAAATAGCATCAACGTAAGAAAAGCGATATAGCTTATTGATGACCTTGAATCTAAGAATAAAAATAGAATGAGATAGGTACGTATGTAGCGAATACTATGTATGTAGCCAGTATCATGTATACCTATACAATTAACTGAGTAAATTTAAACTGAACATTTATATCGCAACATACAATAGAACTATAAATAAATCAATTAAAGAAGCTATTATTTAGAATTTTTGCAAGGAAATATGTACATACCGTATCACGATAACTCATTTTTTACCATTTATTTTCACCGAGATACAATAAAATGTGTTGCTCGTTTTTGATAGTTTTCTTTTAAAAATGTTGAAAAACACGACACCAATCAAAATAGATTTATTGAGAGACTTATAAATTCAAGTGCGCGCCATGACAGCGGCCGCGGTGCTGCCAACCCTAAAATTAACGGTGGGCAATTATGAGATTTATAAAATAATAATATTTCGATTAAAAAGATTTCTCGAAATATTTCAATAATACACATTATTAATTACTAACATTATTTGATGATGAGGGATCATTCATAATCGAAGTGCCATTAGTAATTACTAAAATTAGTATTATAGTTCGATAATGAGTGGTAATTCATAATTGAAGTACCATTAGTTTAATAATTGTTAGCAATTACTACTAGCATATATCAAGTCCGGTGAAGCTGTAAAAGCCGCAGCGGCTCTGTTTTTGGATGGGGCCCCTAAGGATAACAGTGTAGTCAGTTAAAAAAAAAAATTTTTTTTGATTATAGAATTCAGAAAGAATACGGTAAATTTTTCGGAATTATGTTGTATTAAATATTTAAAATACGGTAAAATTACCTTGTTTTTTTTAACAAAATTTTAGGACATAAATCCACATTAATGAATATTTTTAAAAACATACCATGTAGATACATGTAACGTTAACTTAACTATCGCATAAAAAAACGTCACGTTAAGAAGAGATTCTGATTTCGATCGTTGGCGCGAGCAGACGAGTCTATTAACGCTCTCGATCGCTCTCTGAATTTATTTCGTGCTCAGCTTGAACCTATTTACTACTTGTTTGCTTTGATCCACGGAACCGGTCCTAGGCCTGCCGGTTCAAAGCACACAGTTTTAAAAATTGTTTTTTAAGCTTTTCATATCGTGTTGTGTAGTTAGTTGGGGTTATCGTTGTGTGGCGAGTATGTCGGTACTCGTCTCGCGCATAGCGCCGTCTCGCTCGCGCATTTCATGTAGCACTTTGGTGCACACGAAAAACCGTACTTTTTTGTACGTACACAAACTTGTTTTTCAGCGCGAGTCTGTTTCTACGACACGCAAATCCACGCTTAGTGGTCGCTAGTCGGATACTTAGCGGTGCTAACTAAGGCAAGCGGAGCGTGCCCCGAGCGCTCACTGGTTACCTTATTCTGAGGTAAAAGGTAACTCGAACGGGCCTGCGAGTCTTAGCCTTTGCCTTTTTGCATAGTTAAGCCGCAGGTGTCTCCTTCCCATAACCCTACCCTTTCCTACCATCCTATCCTCGAGAACTCTTTGGGCGTCACCCCGGTTTACCAGCCAGCGTTCTCTGGCCTCGAGACTACTAGGGACTCTCCTAGAGAAAACGTTAGTTTCTCATACTGCGTGTCATTGGACTTCGACCGCAGGTCTGATTGCTCCGGGCCCGGATAGTCCGTTAAACTCATTCGGCGTACCCTCTTGCCCTCCAGGCATGGAGATTTTATAAATTCATTCCCCCGCCCTCCAAACCGACACCGCGATGGCCGAATTCAACGAAATCATGTCGCGTTTTAAAGAAATGGAACTCGAGTTCTAATGACACAAAAATTTAATTGCATTTTATGCGGCCAATCGGGTCACCCGGAAAATTACCGCGGATGCCCCAAAGCCCCGCGACCTATGCGCTCCCGCCTAAAAAGGCAGACTCTCTCTTAGAGAGCACCTCGCACCCCTTCCTAAAGCCACCAGCCTCAGACATTGCTCTCACCAGAGGCTTTCCCGAGCCTCTCGAACGCTTCTCGCGCTCCAGTGACCACCGCCCCACGCGTCTTGCGCCACCTCAGGCTATGCAAGCCTTTCAGGCTCCATGGGGTTCCCCCGTTACAACCCCCAGCCCCTTGTGGCTTTCCAAAACCCCACACCATGCACTGACCTAGTGTCACGTCACCAGGGTTCGTCGCATACGTCGACACCCTCAATGCATACAGTCACGTACAGGCCATATGGAGATTCCCCCGGCTATCGAAGTCGATTCAAGGTCTAGACCAACAAGCCGCTAAACTAAGACCTCTCAATGGATAAGTTAAGACCAAAAAGACTTAGCGTTTCATTTTTCAATGCTAGGAATCTAGCTCCTCAGCGCGATGTAGTAGCTAACTTCCTTGTAGAACGTAAGTTAGATGTGTTTCTCATACGGGAAACACTTCTAAAACCTAGTAAGCGTAACCCTAGGGTTGATAACTATAATATTGTTAGAAATGACTGTGTCACCCGAGGCGGTGGCACTCTCATATACTACAAACGATCATTATATTGTATGCCAATCGACCCGCCTGATCTTACCAATCTGGAAGTTTCCATATGTAGAATAGGTATGACTGATTATTATATCCGCATATTTACCACCGTCGAAAAGACTCCTTCGGACTGGAGGCACTCTTTTCACTCGGTCCCTCCGTTATCATAGCAGGCGACCTCAACAGTGGTCACACTATCTTTAATAGCTCCATAGACTCCCGTAACGGGAGGATACTCTATCTATTATACAATGACATTTACTTTGACGTCATAGCGCAGTCTGAACCTACCCATTTTCAAGATAACTGTCGTCCGATAGTGCTTGATATGGCTCTACTGAAAGGTATCGAGCTTCGGTTACAACTTATAGAAGTCGTACACGAACTCGACTACGATCACCGCCCGGTCATCCTCCGACTAGGACATCCTTCCAACCACAGTCCTCCTTCCGTCCAGGTGGTTGACTACGCGAAACTTAAGCTCTTACTCGCGGACAGGCCCTCCTCAGCCAGCCTAGATAGGGCCTTTGACGTACTGCAGTCGGTCGCAGACGCCGACATAGCAATCGATTCCCTCGCTGACCACCTGCAGGTCAGCATCAGAGAGGCCCCGAGAGAGGTCAGAGCGGTGAACGATTGCCGATTTGTACTCTCTGCCGACCTGCGAGCGTTGAAAACGGGGAAAAATGCAGCGACCAACGCATAAGACTCATTACGCGCACTACAAAGAGAGTTTAGAGCTTGTATATTAGAATACAGAGGACACAATTGGGACAACCTCGTAGAGGGTCTCAGACCGTCCTACCTCGCATACTGGAAGTTAGCTAGATCGTTAATAATAGAATACTCCACCCAATTGCCAACCCTCGAAAGAGGCCCGGGCCTCCCACTCGCGTTTGGTAGCGATGACATGGTGGAGTGTCTCGCCGCAAGCTTGGAGAGCCAGTGCTCCCCAAACTGCGACAACATAGAGGCCGCACATGTTAACGGAATCGAATCCTCGGTACATGAACTCAGTTCGATCCCCCCCACGGATACCCTAACTCCGGTCACGTCTGACGAAGTCTGTTCCGTTACCAAGGGCCTTAAGCTCAAAAAATCTGCCAGGCCTGACAGGATCAGGAACGAATTACTCAAACTTCATACCGATCATCCCATAGCACTCTTGGTTTGCATTTTCAATATAAACATCGCCCACGGCCATTTCCCAGCCGCCTAGAAAACGGCCATAGTCATAGCGATACATAAACCCGGCAAACAAGCATCGCTTCTCGATAGCTATCGCCTGATTAGTCTCTTGAGTACCTTAAGTAAAATCTATGAGTGGCTCCTTCTGAATCGTCTCAAGACCATGATATATGACAAAAACCTATACCCATTGGAACAGTTCGGGTTCCGTGCCTGACACTCTTGTACACACCAAATGCAACGCCTCACGGAGCAGATAGCAACTACCTTCGAGAAAGATAAGCCGTACCGTACGTTTGCGTTCTTCTTCGACGTCGCGAAGGCCTTCGATAAGGTCTGGCACGCCAGACTAGTCCACAAGCTACACCACTTACGAGTCCCAGATATCTTAGTTCATATCATCCGCGACTACCTCACCGACCGCACCTTCCGCTACTGAGTGGAAGGTGTACTTCCAACACCCCACCTCGTACGCTCGGGCGTCCCGCAAGGCTCCATTCTGCCGCCTTGCCTTTTCAACCTATACGTACGTGACCTCCTCCGTGACCTTCACCTCCGAGGTGAAAGTAGGTCTATATGCTGACGACACAGTCATTTACGCTTCTAATAGGCACAGAATTTATCTCTGACACACCGTCCAAAGTGCCGTTACCACTCTCGGTAAATAGTATCGTAAATGGCGCATAGCCATCAACCCCTCAAAGAGTGTTGCAATTATCTTCGACTCTAGCAAAAAAGTAATCCACGAGGGTATCAAACCTCTCAAACTCTTTAAAGACAAGATTCCCTGGGCCACCGAGACTAAATATCTTGGTGTGACCCTCGATAAAAAGCTCACCTTCATCTCTCATGTCCGTACCGTTAGGAAAAGAGCCGTAATGGCCACAGGTTGACCACAGCCCATAACTGTAAGCAAAATGTCCCTGAGACACAAGCTTGCTCTTTACAAATCGTGTGTCCGTCCGATTATGACACATAGTTAGCCGCATTTGTACATATGTCAAAATCCAATATTCATACATTCCAAGTCCTCCAAACGCGATTCTTACGTAAAATCAATAAAGCTCCTTGGTACGTTCGACAGTAAGACCTCCATAGAAATATGGAACTTCCCTCGGTCGAATAGTATATCAAATACCTCTCGAAATCATATTCCGACGCCGGGTCGAATCGCGCGAATCAGTTGATCAAAGCCACCGCGACTTACACCCCAAGACCGAATGTTCCCCGCGGAACAACGCCGGCCGCGTAATATCTGTCCCGTTGATAAGATCGCGGAAATAAACAAATACTACTCAACCGTCTCTCCAAACAAAGCGTGCTCGCGCCCACGCTCGCGAAACACCGTTCCCTCCGCAAGGAATGGGCGGCTAACTTCAGACCCGCACACCCCCACCGCGACCTCTCTCATACTCCGTATCTCAAGCCTAGGTCTGCTCCTCGGTGTGAAACCCTTGAGTATGGCAGCCGCCCGTGCGATACAAGTAACACTGAACTTGCAATCACTTAGCCACCCACACTCATCATCACACACAATATGTTCATACATACGTGCTCAGCACACAGGTACATAGGTTCTGTAAGTAAACTTTTTTTTCTTTTTTACGCTAGTTAGTGTAGACCATCTTTCAGATCACTATATACATATACACATGTGCCTTCCTTCCTCCCTACGGATAGGGGAATTAGTCAGATCGTGACTTCTTTGCAATCGCGGCAACAGCCCAATCCGAGATCCGGCCACTTTTGCACCCTTGCGCGCTTGTTGCCCGCGCTTTCGCGGCTGTGTGCGTTAAGCGCTCGCCACCAAATACGGTAAAGCTGTAAGAGCCATCAGCGGCTCTGTTTTTGTATAGGGTACCTCCGGCTAACAGTAAGCTCAGACAAAAAAAAACATTACGAAGAAGTTTCGTTACCGTAGGTACCCAAGGAAGTTTCAGTTCAAAATGAGTCGTCGCGCTACGCCTAGCAAATGTGAAACATCAAAATTAATTTGTACAGTTATTAATCATAAAGGGTTAGTTTATGAAAGGAAATAAATATGGCATAATCAAAAATAAAATAGGTATTCAGATATTTTTTAAAGAAAAAAAAGTTTCCAGTCCTGGAACGCCCGGCAGATGTGAATGATTGAATATTAAAAAAAAGCAACAAGTGACCTCCAAATACAAACCAAAAGAAAGTCACTGTGAAGATATTTATTTTATTACCTAGGTTTATGATAGTCGCGATCCCTACCAACGCTTTTAATCTATCCATGTTTTATCATGAAACTTTGAAATGATTCAGTTTGTTTGTGTAGGATCTACACCTACTATTGTTAGCGACGCGTAGGGCCAAGCGTGATGATAAAAATCATAATTGTAGATATAAGTTGTAGGGATTAATAATTTAATCGGCGATTTAATGTTTTGAATATAATGTTGTAACCTGTAGGTATATAAGAATAGTAAATAACTTGTAAAAATGCTTATAATATCGTAGAAATAGTCGCTTAAATTATTGAAATTATATCTCATCAATAATCTGTGTTTTATAACAGTTATATGTAATGTTTAATGTCGTATAGGATAGTTAGCCTACTATGTGTGTTTTATAATGTTTGTAACGTTTAATAGTGCGTACATAACGTGTTTTTAGGCCGTTTAAGGTTGTAAAGTTTATTGTTTCATATTTACGATGTTTATTAACCCTTAATATTGTATTTAGTGTTTTTATGTAGGTATTTATGTCCGTAATAACATAAGACAGATTTCATAGTGATTTAATAAGTATATTTAGAGATATTAACAATTTATTAAACATTGAATAGAATAATAATAATAACGCAGATAGGGACAGCAATAGTGCAACCGCGGTAACGCGCCATGACCATATTTGGTAATGCTAGAATAGTAGAGAGATAGACGCTATCGCTCCGTCCCACTCCAACGGTGAAATAAAAGTCTAGCCGTCACGGCCTACCGGCACACACAGGTGCCACAAACTGAAGACTCAAGACTCAAGAATCAAGACTGGAAGAAACAGTACTATGAAGATAGTACTAAGAAAAAAGTATTAAGAAGAATTATTGTATATTAAGAAGAGTAATTGTATTTTGAGAAGAATATAGCGAAATTTTATTGTGGTATCTGTGTGTCATTGTGTCTTCAAGTGTTCAACACGCCAGCGACCCAGTCCTCTCCGCTCCCGTGCTACGTCAGCGCCACGCCTGAAAGAAGGCACCTCACTGCGTGTGTACCTTAATGTTTCACCCTCTTCACGCCTAGTAGTTTCGGGTGTGAGCAGGGTCGGTCACACGTAGTGAGAGGGGCTCGCACGCACTGGTTTCCAGACAGCTGGTTACCGTAGCATGTATTCCGCCGTCGGTTATACAGAGTTCGAGGGAATCGTTTCCGACGCATTCGCGCCCTCGGTGCGCGGTCCCGCTCTGTATTGTTGACGTAACACATTTTGTAAAGGGCAATCACGAGCCCATTTTAACTATTATTATAAAGCTGAAGAGTTTGTTTGTTTGGTTGATCGTGCTAATCTCAGGAACTACTGCTTCAAATTGAAAAATTATTTTATTGTTGGATAGCCCATTTATCTAGGAAGGCTATCTTATCATCATGCTACGGCCAATAGAAGTGTAGCATCAATATTATTTTTTTTGCAAAAACGAGGAAAATTTATTTCCTTTAAAAGCTTCCAGTGTGTGCGCTGCGTAAGTGGTTAAAGTTACGCAACAACATGTTTTGAAGTGAAACTTTTTTTGGTAAGGTGTAATTTGATAGCCATAATTAACGTATAAAAAAGTTTTAGGCTGAGAGAATGAGATAGAATGAGTTTCTATATAGTTTCCCTATTCTTCGTCTATTCTGAATGTACTCGAAATATATACAAAAATGGGTGAGAGAGAGAGCGAAGTTTCACTTTTACTGCGTGTGAACTCACACTCAATTTTTTTTTTATGAAGATGTATATACTTGCCTGAAAATGAAAGGAAAAATACGTTAGGTTCAAAACTTCAAAACTTTAGATTGAACGGTAAAATGCCTGAATTGGGTAGTTCATGAGAGAAAATATGAAATCAATAATAATTCGTATATTCCAACTAGCCAAGTCAGACTTTAGGCTTCATTATATTATTCTAAGTTATAAGAAGAAATTATATTTTAAATTGTTATAAAATATTTTGTTGTTAAATAAATTTCAGGACTCACCATTGAACATGGCACCCATTTAGATCTCACTTCTTTTGTCGTCGAAGTCAACAACCAAGGTATGTATCATACTATTGAACTAGGCTCTCATTTCACATTTATGTTTTTAATGGGTTTATTTAACGCTAATTAAAACAGTATTTTTATATAGTCCGCTAAAAGTAGGATTCAAATTATATTTTATTTATTGCATAGAATAATAATACTTTATAATTTCATCTTAATAGATTAAATTCAAAATTAATATTTAGAGTTTTAATTTTACAGTTATTTAAATATCAATCTTATGGTTTCCATAATAATGAATTTTTAATTACTAACTTAAAAGAAAAATTAATATATGTCAATTATTTTCGATACAGGGCGGCTTATGCCTGTCGGTTCATTAACACTAATCGGCTACTAAACCGGAAATACTAAAGTAGCATATAGTGTTATTTTTAAACATTAATTTTGCAATGTTATAATAATACCCATTTGTACAAAAGAATAATCACAACATAAATACAGAAGTATCATAACTAAAAACTACTTTATTTTTGCGATTAGGGTAAAACGATCAAATATTATTAATATTACTTCATAACGAACTGCGGTAATTAAATCATCAACAATAATAATTGACCAATTCATTAAACTATAATTGTAATATTTTACAATGCATTTTTATGTAATTATAACAAGACTCATTTACTATATCTCATGTACTAGCTACTTTTTATTAGTAGATGGCGATTCGCTCGAAGTAATATCAGGTGCGTCAATATTACTCTTGGAAAAGTATACTATGTCTATATTTATATATTTGACCAATAATTGATTAAGTAATTAATATGTGGCGTGTATATTATTCAGGTAGGTATGAACTTTTTATTGAGATTAACACAAACATATTTTAAGATAAAACATGTAATGTCATTATGAGAGAAGAAATCTTTTCACAGAATAAATGCGTATGTATAGCTAATTTTCAGGGTTGAAAGTCCCGTTAAAATTGTTTGATTGGTTACGAAATAGATGGCATGTCTTATTTATGTATCAGATTTTTTCTAATAAGTTGATATTCTTCCTCTGGTACCTATTGTAAAAATCCCTATTGTGTTCTGTGTGGTGTTGCCAGAACGTTCGTTTTGTAACATTTTGCATTACTTTTGACTCTTTCGCATCTCTCATGTGTTACACAACTTAAAATGTTACTTTTGCGTTACTTTTCGTCGTGGAATACTAAAATTTGCAAAATACGCCAAGTTTGAAACTACACTATGAACTTTGACGGGAGTTACCCGCACATATTCTATATTTAATTTATAAATGAGTAAAACATGATAGGCAACTTGTAGAAAGCTTATCTTTATGTACAATACAATAAAATAAATAATCTATTAAAATAAATAGAGTCTGGATTATAAGTTTTTAGTTTTATGTATAAATTACTCTCTTTTTGTTTGAACTAGTTCAGTATCAAATCAAGTAATATTGTTTTTATATATATGACGTATTTCCCAAAAACTAGTATGAATTTTTTTGTCGTAATATAAGTACCTAAATAGAGGTGTTTTTTCAATGTTTTTCTTCCACTTGACGCATTCGTCTAGACACAATGTCTAGTTTTAGCAACTTTATTTATAAAAGTGGAATCAAATAGCGGATTAAGAAAATAATACGAAATAAATAGTCTTTGGTTCACTCGCCACAGTATCAACTACGTAAATGCTGAGTTTATTTAGCATTACCAGCTTCAGAGTTTTTTAAATTGCCGCCGTTTTCTAGGGACAGCTTTCGATGGCCAGACTCTATCTGAGTCTTCTTCTTCTTCATCTTCTTCTTCTTCTTCCTAACTTGGCAACTGGTCCTCTTTAATGAAGACTATTACTGCCATTATCAAGTGAATTATAGTGACATGTGTTATGACGATTCAGTATCCTAACAAGATGGCAGCTCCCTTGTTAGAACTTTCTAGGAAGATTTTATGGAACCTCAGAATGAATGCTTTCAGCTTATATTTATAATACACTTCAATTAAGCACAAAAACCAAACTATATCACGCAAAACACCACCAATATTACATAATACAGGGTTAAAAACCTAAGTTAATGAATTAAAAATAAAATCCACAATATGTCACTTCAAGATCCCGCCAAAAACACCTCTATCTGAGTCGCTATGTTTCTGTATTTTTTCGACTTGGGTTCGTTAATTAAAGTAAAATTTATCAAGTATTGCAGCTCGCTCTCTTTTCCCCGCACTCACGGGAAAAGGAAAGGGAAATATGTAATGTTTATATAGTTAAACCATCTCTGGTTAAACCCAAACCATGCACTGTCACTGCAGGCAGCAAGTTTGTCTGTTTCTTTGTTTGTGGTTTGTAAATCTTGTTTACCATAGTTAATTTTGATCATGTTTGACTGAGCTAAGTGTTAAATAAAACTACGTGAATAAATAAGTACTGCACGTAGACAAAGTAATTGACATTAATAGTTGTGTTAATGTTGTTCAATATCAAGCTATGTAAAGAAGTGCAGGTATTTGATGCATAAATAAGGATAAAATTCCTTACTTTCGACAATTATGAGAATGCGTTATTTTTTTAATCAAAATGGTACTTTTTGAGCAGTCCTTAGTAACTTTTCGTTATCGGGCGGTGGCAACACTAATTCTGTACTTGTATCCAACGTAAACAAGAAAATGAATAACCGCGCCTTGTTTTAGAAATATTGTTTATAATTTATATTTGTTTTCAAAGTAATAATGTCAACAGTATCAAAACTTTAATATTTATGTTATTGTGACAATAATTTCTAACATAATGGATGAAAAAGAAGAGTTGCATCTAACCTCTCAGGAGTTGCAAGTTTTGTCGGAACTTGACAGGTACCTATGTATTCAAATAGAAATGATGAAAAAAGTTAATTCACTAATAAGTATGTATAGATATGATGGCGAAAATAATTTTAGTAGCCCTTTAGCTTTGTAAGTCGGCAGTCGCTCCTTATACAATGTCTCCTAACTGGGCAATTCTTTGGAGATGTTCCATAATATAAATTGATTAGTTGACCAAATAATGAATGAATTTCAGGAATATTTGTAAATATCTAACACGTAAAACACTGTTTTGTGATAAACTATTGACATCTTTGGTCATACACATATTGAAATAATATGTAATCTCATTGTAATATAGTTTGGTCTAGCATTTTTTTAAGGAGGTTCGGTGCATTCTTTATGTTGGAACAGATTAATTTTTTTATATTGCCACTGATGCTATAATCATAATATTAAACCTTTTGGCTCCCTTACTCCACAAAAATGTATGTAAAATTGGCATATACATGCTATCCCCAGGAACAGAGTTATTAATAAATCTATTTACAACACCATAATTTTAAGATGTACATTAGGAATTAAATATTAGGTAATAATACTCTATAGCTGTAACCAAACAACACTTAAAACTTTTAATGGTTAAATTCATAAATGTTTTATAATAAATGTTATTTAACTATATTATAATATCTGTATAACGGGGGCAAACTATCAAATATAGCTACACGGCTACACTATTACATTATATAATTACCCAGTATACATGTTTTGTTCCTTTTGAATATTATTCACATATTATGTCAGTGGTCTATAGAATTTTTATGAATGTGTGTGAAATTATGAGTAAATTTTTACTTTTAGTTTCAAAGAATGTTAATAAGTAGTTTTTTAATAGAAAATACGTTATTAAAATATTATTAATTAATTAAGCAATGGACTTTGAATAGTATACCTCTAGTATCTAGATGATTGATGATTCTATATTTTTAGGTGGTTATATTGCTATCACTTGGATTGTGAAATTAAGTTGTTGAAAAGGGTTGCAGAATTGATCTTTTCTTTAATTTGTATTAACTTTGAATTTTTTTCTTATTAGACTATTTAATTTGAAACTAGTTGTTTATACATAGATAATATAATTCATTGAGTTTCTATGTTCACTTTTTTTTAGTTTTATTTTAACTATATATTGAAGGATATCAAATCTAGGAACATTTATATCTTCTATATTACCTACTTTTTAATTATTACAGTCGGCAGTTTGGCTTTTTAAAGCTGAGAGGGACAGAACATGGCAGAACTCGAGCACTTGTTCTCAAAGCAGTCAAATATTTGGAAGGGATGTTGGTACAAGTTAAGGTAATTAATATTATTTATTATTATGTAATTTAACATAGTATTATTATTTTGACTAATTATTTTACCAATAAAATTGACTATTCTGATTAATTTTAATGACAATTGTTGTTAAAAAAAATAATTAACAACCAAGATAAAATAGAATAATAACTTATTTTCTTCAAATCACCAAAGAGAAGAAATAGTAAAATAATAATTATTTTATCATTACAGTAAACTGTGTAAAAATAAATATTAAAGAGTACATATTTAGTATTGATAACACAGCTAAAATTAATAATTGGTTGGACAGTAATTTTTATAGTATAAATTATAAAATAAGTATTTTCGAAAGTAAACTTTTAAGGAGTAAAAAGGAAGATGAAAATTTTTATAAGACATTGTTGGTTTTATAAATAGGGTCATACAAATAATTGTTAAAGTGCTATGTTGGTTTTCAATAACAAATAAAAAATACATGTGTTTTAGCATAATAATAATAGTTGCATAGATAGTAATTTCTCATAGATGTCCCTACTTACTTATACAAGCCAGTATGATTGTAAATATGATGATTAACTTTATCCTACTAATATAATAAATGTGAAAGTGTGTATGTTTAGATGTTTGGATGTTTGTTACTGAATCATGCAAAAACGGCTGAATGGATTTGAATAAAATTTAGCACACAGATATTCTAGAACCTGAAATAACACATAGGGCACTTTTTATCCCGGTAAAAGTCATAGTTTAACCAGTGTTGTTATCCTACAAATATAATAAATGTAAAGTTTATATGTTTGTTGTTTGTGCTGTTGTAAGTTTTATTGGGATGTTTAATGTGTTGGATTTATATTGGCATATAATGACAATACCATACAAAAAGTGATAAACCCATGTATGATTTTCTTTGCTTTTTCGTGTTTCGACATCAGCCGGTGCATATACAGTAATATAGTGGGGTGATAGGGATCGCGTCCACCATACAGATAGTGACAAGCCCATCCATGATTTTCTTTTGGTTTGTCGTGTTCCGAGATCTATCTGTGTATATCCAATAATACGCAGACGAAGTCGCGGGTACCAGCTAGTTAGAAATAATATATTGATGTTGTGTGCTTAGGTCCTGCTCTCAGCCATAACTCATCTAAGTTCAAATACCTATTTAACATCTTATTTTGAAAATACCTATACTACTACCTATACTATAATAACTATACTAATATAATAAAGCGGAAAAGATTTTTTGTTTGTTTGTATATTTAACCAAGCTAATCTCTGGAACTACCAGTTGGATTTGAAAAAATATTTTTATTTATAATAGCCAAACTCACGAGGAATAGCATAGGCTATCTAACATCAGGCTAGAATTGTCAGCAAGCCTTTAATATTGACTTCTTTTAAGTAAGTTGGAAGTGTCAGCCCTCCCGAACTGCTGTATCTGCATGCCCTAGCATAATGGTTAATGATAATGATACGTAAATAATATGGTCTACAAAAATATTGGTCCTTAGTATAGTTTAAAAAAAGTCTGCGATAGCATATACCTATCTCTTAAGGTGGTCTCCCACAGTCCATGATATTGTGGATTCTCACGTATAGCCAACGAGCACGGTCAGCAACACATTGAACGTTAAGGCTATGGACTTCTCTGCACTACCACAGATGACACTCTTCCCATGGTGCGTCGGTGCAGGCTGGTTTGTGTCCATCCACAATATCACAGACCGTGGGACGCCACCTTATTATAATACATAAGCCACAATAGGGTGTTCTGTGTCAAAGATTTGTTGAATATTACAAAGTGTTTTATGACCATTATTTTTAGGCATGGCATATTAATCTTCAGGAACAAAAGTTACTTCATCATAAAGACAATTTTATGGATTTTGCTCTTTATAGCATATTATTTCGACACATAGTTTAGGAGGTAATGAAAAATTAAAATAATTTGTATTTGGGGGAAGAACCATTATGATTGGCTACACAGGTGCGTTGGCGGCCAGTGTTTGTCACATAAAATTAACAGGGGTGAACTGTGGGGCACAACTAATTAATATTAAAGTAATTATCATTTAGTGTTAATCATTAGAAGTTATCTCTTGAAATAAATGTTTCAGATCTTCCTACCATGTATTTTTTTTACAGGAAGAGGAAAGAGCTTGTTCACCTGGTGATAGAAGAGATATCTGCATAGATCCCAAAACTTACTGCAAGTTGGGTCATTTCCATTTATTGTTAGAAGATTATGCAAAAGGTAAATTATATTTTTATTGATTACCTTTTACATTAATGCTATGCAACAATTTAGCTGCACTAATAAAAATATTATAGTTGACATTTCTATTTACGACCATTTTCAAAATATAAATTCATAGGTTGTCTTCTTCCTTAACATGATTACAGAAAACTAATCAGCCAGTCCTAAATCAAATCAGATTGTCTTTATATAATAACACAATGTCTGTACTGAGTTAGGCTGAAAGGTTGGATAACCACATCTCTCTTCCTTACTCTTTTGCTGCCTATAAATTCTTTAAACTCTCCATGCATTTTAGCTAGTTCTGAGTGGGCTTTGGTCAATTCTTTGTCTCTGGCTTCTACTTCCATTTGGATTCATATTGTATATCTTTTTTATCATTCTTTCATTACTAATACTTTCCACTGGTCTAAACTTTGGTGACATATCTTTTAAACATTCTGTTGTACATTACCTTCCTGACCATCCATTTTAGATGTGATTTCATTGTGAATGTAAGGTTCATAAGGAAATCTAAGTCTATACTAATGTAATCTTTTAAGGGAAATCTTATTTTTACTGAATCATCTTAAATCTTTACTATTGTTTTATATATTATACTCATGTTGTAACATAACAAAACTACAATATTAATAATGAGATTGGTAAATAAATGACAGTATAATTTAAATTTACTTGTTTAAATCAATTGACGTTAATATAATTTAGTAACTGTTTCAACGCATAAAAAAGTACTTCAAAGAGATATTTGTTTGGTGTATATTGATATTATATTCAATGAATTGAATGTGTTACTTGTTTAATTATAGTAAACTAAATAAGAAGCATAAATTAATACAATTATTATGATTTGCTGCAAATTCCTCAAATATGTAAAGATTACCAGTTATTAAAGAAAATTGATAAAGAGAAATTGGTTCTCAATTGTAACTATGATTTAGTAAGTTTTAACATCTAAAAATATTATTTTAGCAATGTCAGCATATCAGAAATTCTACGCCTTGGAGCATGATAACTGGAAAGATCCCTTATTTCTGTATGGATTGGGACTGTGTTATTACCACTACAATGCTTTTGAATGGTAAGTGGAAGTTATTTTGAATACCTAATTAAGTAACATAAAATATCAGTATATTTTTATATTTATTCTTACAAAATTAATATTTCTTGTTATTTTATCTAATGGATGTTATGATGTAAAAATAGCAAAAATATGCTGAAGGTTTATGTTATCCATCAAACACATATTATTTCTTCAGGCTATTTACATGTGAATCCAGTTAAAGTGTACTTAGCTTTATTCGTAAATACGTTGCCAAGCTAGATTTTGTTAAAAGACCAGCACAATTTTAATACTAGAAATTGACATAAATTAGTCGTACCGTGTTTTAGACTTAGTAAGACTAATAAAAGTTTGTAAAGTTACGCGGCTTATTGCCGTGTTTTATTGGTATCTGGATAATGAATGCCCATTGAACTGTGCACGCTATTGAACGTAAGTCGCGGACGTAACCTTGGGTCGTCCTTGAGCGTTCAGACGTCCGATAGATATTTGGCGTATGGATGTTGTTGTTAGCCAAAAACGTCAGCGGACAGTGTTGCCAAACTGAATTTTAGAAAATTGGTAGATGAAGTTGGTAGAAATTGGTAGACTGTAAAATAAAAATTCGGTAGATCTACGTACTTACCCTAAGCACTCTGGTTGAGTAGATTTCGAAGATTAAAAATATGTAAATTAAAAGCGGCTCCAGAACATGTTATTTATTAAAATCAATTTAAAAAATTCTAAGCTAGGATGCCCGTTTATTGCAATTCAATGCAGCTGTCCCTTTAGAATGTCTGTGCAAAACCTATTTTTCTGAAAGGTTTTTATGTTATTGATAGTAGAAAATAGTCTCTCAAGGCTCACCGTTGGCACTGCTATGTTGGAATGCGTTTTATTTTCACACAAATTTGCATACAAGTGGAACATTGGGTACTGGTCAGATGAAATATGCTTTTAGAACTCTTCAGATGTAGAATTGACATATCTTTCTGTGAAGGGTACTGAAACTATTTTTAATGTATGGTATAAATGAATGGTAGAATCTCAAAAATAAAAATAAATACGCTCCAATCAAAGTATTGATACGATACCACTTCAAATTTTCAATACTTGTGAGATCTTTATCAATTTTTTTATAAAATTATTAAATTCTTAAACGAGGTTTGTGCTTGCCCTTGCTTTGCTTTATTTCAATATAAAAAGCAAATAATTCCGGTATTGAATCAAAGTATCGATACCGTATTCGATACTACTTCAAAGTATCGATACATTTCAGTACTCAATCAATATTTTTTAGCGTTAACAACCAGATTATAGCACTCAAAATTCCACCAATAATGCATAATATAGAGTTAAAAATCCTAAGTTAAAAAAAAGAAAATAGTTCTGAGGACTGCCGATAGAAGTGAAAACTTAAAACTATAAACAAACAGCTGTTTGCAGCTGCAGCAAATTAATTGTTTGATCTTAATTAAAACTTGTAAATCAAAACTGTTTCACACAACAAATTAGTATTATCACGTTAGTAAAATAACTCCTAAATTACTACAAAATACGCATTGCTTAGTAATTGTATGTATTAAATAAACTTTTTTTTCACGAAAACAAAATCGACACCAAAATACTCTGAAAAGATGCACTAAAAAATAAAAAGATAATTACGTTATTTATTTACTTAAAAATACCCATTTTTTAACTCAGTTCCATATTCCTACGAACTATTCGTCTGTCATATATTTTATTAGGACAATAATATACAATTATTCTTATTTTTGGAGTCGGTGCCAGCCAAGTTTTTAAGAAATTTTAGGAAACTTGAAAATTGTAACTAAGCTTGTATTTAATAGTTGTGTCCGATATTTAAATTTTCAATGCGCTTGTATGCTATAGGTAAGTTGTATTCTCGATATAAAAATAAAATAGTCGAATAGTAAAATATTCTAATAGTAGTAGAATAATAGATTAGTATTTCGTTTATGGTTGCTTGATGCTTAGAATCGCCATAAGGATTTAGATTTGTTTTACGCGACATGATCTGTGTTTATCAATAGATTTTCGAGTGGTTAATTTTAGCCCCTATTTTTTTAAATAGGTTTATTTGTAATTAACTAATTAAGGTGTCGCTTTAGGCAGTTGTGTTTATTTGCAAATTGGATTAATTTGGTATTGCTACATTATCGAATTAACGTAACTTTAAACATATTTTGTCAATTTTGCGTTCTGTAGGTAACCGGTTTATTGAAAACGAATATGGGTAGGATCTTTTAAACGCGCTGCATATGATAGCAGCAAACCATCCGATAGCGTAATTCCTAAAGACGTAAATAAATGTGATACTTTTCTATCATTGATTAAAATTGGCGTAGAATCCCGAGTGGTATTAAAATTTCCGACCTTGAAGGACTAGTGGAGGGAGTGGAGCTATGAGCATTATAAAAAAAATGGTCGGTCCTAAAATGAGGTTGGAGGGTGAGGAGCTACCGGAAGCCGTGTACGTAAAATTTGATGACGAAACAATTGGTCTCAGGTTAAGATAGTAACTGCTGCATCAAAACTTGAAAGTCTTAATGTTGTCAGATTTGGATGCCAACAAATTAACAAATTGACCACACGACGATAGATAGTTGACGGAAATAACGGGGCTATAAAATCCGTCTTCTGATAATCAAGGTCACACACAATACACAACTCGAATATACGAATATTAACATTATAATCACTCATAGGTAGAGGCATCTCATGACTATTCAATGAAATCTAAACACGGTAAGGTTACATTGTTTTATTACGGAGTTCCGGTGCCTTTTTTATACAACAAAGGTGGCACACAAGCATACAGCCCGCCTGATGGTAAGCGGATACCGTAGCTTATTAATGCATGTAGGTGTCACTAGCCCGTTGCCGACCTTGAACCCGCTACCCCAAGGAGCTCTGGAAACCCTACTGGCCACAGGAACATTATACTAGGTTATTACTGTAGGGTATTCCACTAGTCAGATTGTCCCATGTAGAGACAAATCTCCAAAAAAAATTCTCTGTGCGCTCTGTGCTGTCTACCTTTTTTATACCAAGATTGTGGCAAACAAGCATGCGGTCGGTCTGATGGTAAACGGTCACCGCAGCCTATGGACGCTTACACACAAGTATCACATGCGGGTTACCGACCGTTTGAAAACCTATTTAACCCCTATTTGAAGAACTCCATATTGTAAGTCCCTGGGAAAACATCAGCACTATGGAGATTATTCCACAAACGAAGCGTTCGTGTAAAAATATTCCTCTGAAACCGGACTGTTTGCGACCATTTAGGTTTTAAAGTGTGAGGATGAACTCCCTACCGATTGTGAGCGGTGCGTTGGTGGAAAGTAGCCGCTGGTACCATACCGAACAGTCCCTCGGAACACAACCCATTACACACACGGTAGAACATGCAAAAGGAGGCAAAGGAGGAACCTTCCACATTCGTGCTGTTTGTTGTTGAAGAGTTCCGTGGTGTCTTCGCAGTTCAATTTAGTACAGAACGTCCTTAGTTAGGTACACTTATTCTTGGATTATGATAAACCTACCAATATATCTATCACTATACATTTCCCATTCGATTTTGAAGAGTTTTCAAGTGTATCTTCGAAATCCAAGGTCCAATGCCAATGAAGTTAAAATGGGATACACCTCAAAATATCCCCTTTCTGACAAAAAAAATATATTTTAAATCGGTTTATAAATGACGGAGTTATGTGGTAACAAACATAAAAAAAATACAACCGAATTAATAAACTCCTCCTTTATTTGAAGTTGGTTAAAAAATAATAATATGTTCTCAATTTTTAGGTTATATTGCTACAAAGACTCCGTTTTCTTCGTTATTTAAACTATTTATCTATATGAGAATATTAATATATTTTATACTATTTATTATTTTATATTTTTTTAAATTGATTATTGATTTTTGAGATGGGTCAGTAAGGTCAAACCGTTGTTTGTAACTCCTGCAGTTCATTTCGCTGAGCCAGAGCGTCCTTCAACTCGCTATGAATTTAACCCAAATCAATTTTTTATAAAGTATTTTTATCAAATTTTTTAAAAATTCAATCTCGCTGTCCACCCTTTCATGCAACAACTGTTTACAAAAATCTTTAGAGGTTCTAGGTTCTTCTAATGTTAGCCTTAGTTTTTTACATTTCTTGAGCTATGGCCTTGCGTGTCATCGTAGTCTGGTGCATCTCAGCAACTCCACAAAGACTTAAAATGTAAGCACAACAGCTGAGCTAAGGGTGTTTAACACAATGTGCAACAAGAATGTTTTAAATAAAATTAATTTCAGTTCCAGATAGAGGAAAATCTAATAAAACAAATAGGTAGAAAAATATCAGGAATTTTATATAAAATTGTATTATAAGATAATAATTACTTAGCCGTTTACTGAGGAAGTGTAAAGTGTAATAAACAGTAGGATGTGTTTGTATTAGCCATGGGCGTTATCAGCTATTTCTGGCAACGGCTATCTAGCCGATATTTGGTTTCAATATCGGTATTGATATCCGTTGCCAAATATCGATACCAAAGCAAGTTTTCAACTATCTAATACGCCCATTGTTTTCATTTGTAACCGATAATGTAAATATTCTTTCTACCTGCCTTATCGATACTGTCAGTCTAACTAAACTACTAAAGTACCTCACGACCATACCAATCACGACCTTATGTCTATCGCTACAAAGTTTAACAATATAACCTTTCATAGGTCAAACTATAATGAACGGTTTTCGTCGACATAATTGACCATTATAGTTTGATCTTTCAAACCTTATTACAGTTATGCCTTAGCGTTATAGGTCGTCTTTGGTTTATACTTATATTAGTAAAAATTTACTGGATTTGAACCGCTAGCCAATATTCGCTCCTTCTTTGTTTTGCACGTAAGGAATCGCTTAGAAAGTGAGAGAAGGCATAATTATTTTGGTTATTATGGATATTATAGTTCGTTTGGTTACCAACATAGCGAAACGAGAATCGCTGAAATAACCAGCTATTGTGATAATGTAAGTTGGTTGACAGCGTCGCGTCATATTCAGTTGCTAGTACCTAGATATCTGATAGCCGTTGTTAGCTATATCAATACCGATACGGTACGTTAGAGGCATGTCAACCGTTTTCAGTTAGGTTTGGCTATAGCGGACACATGCTTAGTTTGTATGTATGTGCGGTAATTGATTTAGTATACTTTGCTTCCACAAAACTTTGTTTATGTATTGTACTTCATTTTCCTTACAATTTAGGTTTCAACGATTATATTAATATTATTATTATTCAAAAATAAGCTTATTTTAAGTATGAACACGGACTTTTACAATAAATGGAGTATTTATTTTAAAATAAAATTTATCAAAGTTTAGAGCTGAAGAACAAAATCGTATTCTCCTTATCTTTAAAATTTTTGATATAGGTACTGAGTGATGATATATTTTAAATTAAAATGTAACTTGTTTTTAATTCAAATACAACGATTTCATTACAATACAATATCTTATATTTATTTGTCTGAATATTGTCAATACAGGTCTTAAATTTATAAAAATAGTTGAATCATATTCTGCCATTTGTGGTGTCCAAATTATTAAACAATTAAATTAAAATATATACTATTTACAAAAAAAATATAGCATAATATACTTTAATACCTATAAAAATAATAAAATGCCCAAACTATTTATTATTATTAATTATAATTGAAACATATTTATCACACAATTATTAGAATAAGAAATGATATATTATGGATTATGCAAAAGTATCTAGAGATGAAACGGATATCCGGTATCCGGCCGGATAGAAAGTTCGAAGCTACTGGTTCGACTCTCAAACAGAAACCTGCGGGACGCCCAAGGTCAACAAGAACGGAAGACACAATTGAACAAGTTAGAGCTTCAGTTCAACATAATTCTGGTCTATCGACTCGCAAGCGATCAGCTGTACTTGTGGTGTCCAGAACAACTTTGCGTCGCATTTTGTTGAAAGATTTGAATTTGCACCCGTATAAAATTCAACTTGTGCAGGAATTACTGCCAAATGACCCAATTTTACGACGAGCTTTTGTTAAAACAATGTTGTAACGCTTTCAGAGTTTCAACAATGTTCTGTTCTCCGACGAAGCCTATTTTCACTTAAATGGGCATGTCAATAAACAGAATTGCTGTTACTAGGCTGCAGAGAGTCCACGTGCAAAACATCAAAAGCTTCTGCATTCGCTGAAAGTAACCGTTTGGGCGGCCATATCAGCACACGGAATTATCGGACCCTATTTCTTTGAAAATCAACAAAGGCAATCTGTCACTGTAAATTCCGACCGATACATAGCCATGTTAAGGGATTTTTTCTTTCCGCAACTGCAACAATTTGAAGCCTATAATCGTGCGACGTGGTTTCAACAAGATGGTGCTACATGCCATACATCTAATGCTTCGTTGGCGGCCGTAAACGAGATGTTTGCTGGGAAGCTGATATTGCGCCGAGGTGACATTGCATGGACGCCTAGAAGTCCGGATCCAACGCCACCGGACTTTTTCTTGTAGGGATACCTGAAAAGTAGAGTCTACTCCAATATCCCAGCCACGATTAACCAGTTGAAGATAAATATCCGAGAAGAAATGGCAGCTATTCCTCGCGTAATTTGTCAGCGAGTTTTTACAAATTTGAGGTTCAGATTCGAGGAATGTTTGCAGTGGGATGGTGCATACCTGAATCTTATAATTTTTAAGTAATAAATTTCTCAGATGTGTATTTTAATTAAAATAAAGATGTGTATGTGTATTGTATTTAGTTTTTTTTAATATTTTTTTTAAATTCGCAAATCTTTCTGGCCCGGCCTGTAGATGTTAGGTGCTATACTATAAGCATTTTTCCACATAAGAACAGTCCTAGAGCTACCAATACATAACTGGAATTATCACGTCTGTTGCGAGTACTAAATTTTAAAGCCGTGGAAAAATAATGATGATTTTGCTGCAAAAAAGAGAAACCTCCATTAAATAAAAAGATGGACGGACGGAGTATTAGGATCTTATATTTCTCAAAATGTGGTTAACAGCTATCAGTAGTTTGAAGCCTAAACGTTGCCCTAACAAAGCGTTTTTGCAACTTAAATACTACTACCTTCTTATCTGTGGAGTTGCTTCAGAAAATAACGCCATATCGTAATAAAGATGCTACGAGGCAATGGTATGCGATAAGTAGTGCATCTGTACTAACTGTTTGGGCTAGTTTATATTAGGTCGGGGGAAAAGTTTTTTCACATTTTTATATGAAAACTCAAGACATTTTTTTTTCAAAGTTTATTTACATTTATTTACAGTATATATGTGCCGTTTTGTTCGATGACTTTCTGCCATTTTGTAGGTAGAGACATGATCCCGTTGTTGTAGAAATTTTGGGACTTCAGATCAAAAAAAGACGACAAATAATTTTGGCAGTCCTCTTGATGATAACCTTATGAACCTAAAGAATTCTGAAGAGACCGAAATAGGTGAAAATCTGAAGGTGCAAGGTCAGGGCTATATGGTAGATGCACTAACACCTCCCAGCCAAACTCTTAATTTTTGCTGTGTGGCTAAAGATGTGTGTGGTCTAGCGTTATCGTGATGAAAGACCACACTCTTCCTGTTGATCAATTCCGGCCGTTTTCTCTCAACTG
Source organism: Saturnia japonica (assembly GCA_033032175.1). Lineage (NCBI taxonomy): Eukaryota > Metazoa > Arthropoda > Insecta > Lepidoptera > Saturniidae > Saturnia > Saturnia japonica. The sequence continues at coordinate 14,970,856 of CM065311.1, read as the reverse complement.
CTTCCTTTAATCTCATCAGTTGTTGGCAGTAGAGATCCGAATCGATGGTTTTGCCAGTCCCACTATACACACAGCATCACCTTATTTCGAGTTAGCCCAGGTTTAGTCACAGTCTGTGAAGCCTAGCCGACCTTAGAACACGACCATTGCGCACGTTCTTGTCGTACGTGATCCACTTTTCATCGCCAGTTATAAATCTCTTCAAAAACGGCTCGGTTTCATTAAGTCTCAATAATGAATCGCAAATGACTACACGGTCCATAGGTTTCTTTCAGTGAGCTCGTGTGGCACCCACATATCAAGGTTTTTGGTATAGCCAGCTTTCTTCAAAGGGTTTAAAACTGTTTTGTGGTCAATTTCCAGTTCTTCAGCTACTTCGTAACTATTGATATGCCGATCTTGCTCCACTTTTTCAAAAATGGCATCCATTTTATTCGTAACCGGGAGACCAGAGCGAGGTACATCTTTAACATCAAAATTTCCGGACTGAAAACGTTTCAATCAACTTTGTGCTACTATTACTGACACTGCGTTAGGTCCATAAACATCACAAATTTTTTTCGCTGCTTGAGTTGCATTTTTACCTTTTTTGTAATAATATTTTAAAATGTATCGAATTTCTTCATTAGATTCACTCATTTTTACAGAAAGAAAAACAAATGAAAAATAGCGGGAAACAACTTTTTATTTTTATTATTTTTAATGTAACCTTTTTAATGTTACCAAAAGCAGCCAGATACAAATAGTACAGACAAAGAAATTTTATAACAAGTTTATACCTACGTTAAGAGAAGAAACTTTTTCCCGGACCTATTATAATGCATACGAAGCACTGCTAATTCTTTTACTTAAAGCTTCAATGTGTGCCTTCCAATTAAGTTGTTTAACAATTGTTAAACACAGAAACTTAGCGTTTTTCAGTGTCTTGTATTTTGATACCTTAACTTATGTTAATATGTGTACTACTTGTCTTTGGATAAAATGCATTATTTGTTTTTTCTTAATTTATTTTTAAATTGGTCTTGTCCAACCATTGAATTGATTGTTTTAACGTGTCATTTATTTCATTTTCATAATTATAAGATTTGTCTGATTTTATGACTATATATAGTAACTATCATCAGAAAAAATACGGTACAATGTTTAATATTTTTTGCTAAATCATTTATGTAAATCAGCAACAATAAAACTAACTATCAAGTTTCAAATACCACTGTTTGTTTTAACGTTGTTTAATAACCCTCTAATATTAAATAAATAAAAAATTATAATATATTATAATAGAACCGTTAATGTTTATCATGATAACAAGATTTTTTTTTCTCCAAAATCTGCTCAGTCTAATGTGAAAAATTATAAAAACTGTAGAAATTATACCTGATACTAATTTTAAAGTTTATTGAAATACTGTACATATGTAGTTACAATTGTGACAAGACAAACAAGACTATACATAATCAAAGGTACGACGCGACAAGAGAAGTGGCGCCACACTTCGGACCAATCAAGAACTAAAAACTGTTCTGTTCAGAAACAAATTGTTCATTTTATGTTTAATATAATTTTATCTCAACAAAAACTTATTGTAAAACTGGATTTCTACAGCAAATTTCACATAAATATAATTTTATTTCCATGTAGCTGTGCCCGCGGCATCGCTCGTTTAGACTACGGAGAAACGCGTAATACTTATAAAAATCGTAATTGCTTATCACTAGGGCCCGGATTAATATGTAAATACATATTTTTAATTTACACAATTTTCGCTCTGCAATGAATTCTCTACATCAATTATTGTGTTTGGATCGTGTAAAACAAATTTTTATTTTCCATATTTTTGCATATTTCAAGAATAAGTACATATTTTACAAAAAAATATCACAATCATCCATATTTTCAATAAAAATATCATAGAACAAGAATCAGTTCACAAAAATAGGTATAATTTGTAGGTGTTTGCATTTGGCGCTACTACATGGCCGCGTGGCGCTCTCTCGTGTCGACCGTATGTAGGTTTTTGCGTTTCATTCTGCATTCCCTGTCCCCGCCACCCGCGCTAGCTAGTACCGCGGTGCGGGGTGAGGACACTCGTCAGTCGTTAGTCCGCAGTCGTCCGTCACTCAGTAAGGCTAAGGCGACGAATCTATATTCTATACGTACGTGTCGTGTTGAGCTGCTTGCATTGTATTTTTTACGTACTCACTTTAATTTATCATGCCTAAGGATAAACAACCATTGCGGTTAAAATTGGAAAAATATATTGAAGATTTCCCAAGCCAATCGCTAAGTACAGACGGAAAAGTACTATATTGTAATGTCTGTGAAAAATCTATTTCGTCTGAGCAGCGTTTTTTAATATCGCAACATGTATCTACTGCAAAACATAAGGCAAATAATACGAGGAAGAATAAATTCAAACAACAATTTTTTACTGATGCAATGGCAAGTACTTCTCAAAGTTGTACTTTCTCGAATGAATTGTGTTATGCTATGATATGTGCGGACATACCTTTATGAAAATTAAACAATCCGACTTATATAAATTTCTTAGAAAAATACTCAGGCAAACGTATTCTCAGTGAATCCACACTTAGAAAAAAATACGTAAGCAATATTTATGAAGATTGTTTAGCTAAAATTTGTGAAGATATACAAGATGGCCCCATATGGGTTGCAATAGATGAAACTACAGACGCACAACGTCGTTGCATAGAAACGTGATTATCGGACGTCTATTTGAAGACAGACCCAGCAAATCCTATTTATTGGCGTGTGAAGAACTTCAGAAATGTAACCACCGGACATCATCAAAGCTTTTTAATGATGCTATGAGTGTTTTGTGGCCTGATGGAGTTAAACATGAACGAGTTTTCTTGTTAATTACTGATGCTGCTCCATATATGGTGTAAGCTGCAGAGGCTCTTAAAGTTTTATATACTAAAATGATTCACGTAACCTGCTTGGCACATGGTGTAAATAGGTTAGCCGAATGCATAAGGTTCCAGTTTTAAAATGTTGAGAGTTTGGTATCAAATGTGAAGAAAATCTTTCTAAAAGCACCGAGCAGGATCTCCAAATTTAAAGAGATGTATCCCGGAATACCTTTGCCACCAGAGCCAGTGATGACACGCTGGGGTTCGTGGCTAACAGCGGTTGATTACTACGCCGAGCATTTTAATGAAATTAGAACAATTATATCTCAATTGGATGACGATACTGCAAGTATTTTAGACTCAAAAGAATTTCTTCAAGATGAGACTCTCTATAACGATTTGGTTTACATAAAAAGCAATTATTGCTTTTTATCACACAAGTTACAAGCATTAGAAAATCCTTCAACACCATTGAATGAAAACCTAAAGATTATTGAAGAAATTGAAAAAAAAGTTTCTGAAGCGGAAGGCCCCGTTGCTGAAGTGGCTAAACAAAAACTAAAGCATGTTTTGGAAAAAAATAAAGGATTTAATACACTGAAAGAAATTAACAAAATGCTGTGCGGTAGTTTTGATGGCACTGTAGACGTGGCTTACACGGTTCCCGAATTATGCAGGTTTATGCTCCAGTCACATCATGCGACGTGGAAAGATCATTCAGCCAATATAAAGCTATATTTAGACCAAATCGTCAGAATTTTAATTTTGAAAATTTAAAGATGCACGTTATTGTGTACTGCAACCAATTTAATAAAGCAAATGTAGGGGAAGTTGAATAAAACTATTTGTTTAATTATTTTATTGTTGAAGATAATTTTACTGTTATTTTACTATTACAACAGTAAATAATTTTTCTCAATAAAGAATGTTTGAAATGAAACGTATACTCAATATTTTGTTCATATTTTTGATTTTTTGGTACATATTATATGTACATATTTTTTATTTTTTAGTACATATTAATCCGGGCCCTGCTTATCACTTTAATAACTTTTCATTGAATGAAGACAATGTGATATTTTTAGGGTTTTTTCGTCAAAAGGAAAAAAACCCCTTATAGGATCACTTCGTTGTCTGTCTATCTGTGAAGATCCTTTTTCTTAAGAGTACGTAGAGTGATCTTTTGTTCAGACTTAGGGCATAATGTCTCCATGATAACTTGTATACGTGCAAATGTAACTTTTTGCATGTGCGTATTATATGTGTACTCGTTGATGGATATAGTTCGAAGCTCATGTCAGTTAATGCAATTCTACCAGGTTTTATGTTTTAATGTTTCTTATATAATATAGATAATAATGTTACCCTCTGCTTGCATTCATTGCTATCCAGACGAGAGCACGGTACATGAGCGTCAAAGCAGTATATTTGTTGTCGAATTGAAGGCGAGAGATTGCGGGCAGATTTTGTTACTGACCTCAAACAGCTATAACCTCATATCGTCATGTGGGGAAAGTAATATGCTTGAGTTCAGGTTTACTTATTCTCTAATGTTAAAAAGCTTCGCTTATCTCTCTTTAGAATTACTTAGCTACTCGAAAAGTGTGACAGCCTCAATCAATATTCGATGAATTGACATCTGTTATAATTTTAATCTCATGGATCATATTGGAAGCGTTATCTTTATCTCCGAAACATCCATCCAACAAGACTTGGCAACCTGATCAGAATGCGATTGTTTCCACGCCCGACTAGATATACTTTATTTATAAGACTCAAGTTCGGCCGTGCATAAAATAATGCTCGTATCTCTGGGAAGGTTCCGCCCTACACGTCCTTGAATTCCATGGACAAATTACAGTGACAGGCTGTCCGCATTGTAAATGATACAGATATCACTAAGTATTTAGAACCACTTCAGACATAGCCTCGCTGAGCATTTTATAGCCTATCATTTTTATGTTCTGAAAAGCTGTTGACATGAGTCCGATCTCACTTGGCCGGGTTTTTTTTAAACGGACAAGTATCTAAGAAGTACAACTATTTTTTTTAGATCAAAGTCTACCTACTGGTTTATGCATGATGCACACAAACCTCAATCATTTCATTTATATACAAGGTGTCCAGAAAGGGTATCGGGTATTTGTAAGTTCAATGAAACAAAAATTATTTGTATGCAATAAAAAAGTTTATTGTTTATTATTAGCATATGAATTGGAGAATTATTTGGAAAAGATGATGTTATCCAAATGATGACCGTTACGTTGCTGGCACTCTTCTAAACGGAAACGAAGATTGGCGATAACACGTTGACACATAGCTATCGATATTGCTGCCATTTCTGACCTGATGTTTTGCTTTAACTGGGTTAGATTCGTCGGATTGTTTTGATAAACCTTACTTTTAAGGTATCCCCATGCAAAATAGTCAAGCGGGCTAAGGTCGGGGCTTCTGGGAGGCCAGTTGATGTTACCCCTTCGCGAAATGACTTTATTAGGGAATAATTCGTTAACAACTTCCATTGAGTCATTTGAGGTATGGCAAGTGGCCCCATCTTGCTGGAACCACGTTCTTGAGTTGAAACCTGCAAACTCCTGCAACTCTGGGACCAAAAAATTTCGCAACATATCGCAATAACGGTCACTATTCACATTAATTGCTCGGCCTCGTTGATCTTCATGAAAATAAGGACCAATTATGCCTTTAGCAGACATAGCGGCCCAAACAACGACCTTTGGGCTATGCAGGGGTCGGTCATGCTTTCGTCTCGGATTCTCCACTGCTCAGTACCGACAATTCTGCTTATTAAAATGACCATTCAGGTGAAAATTTGCTTCGTCACTGAACAGTATGTTGTTAAAGTTGTTAAATCGCTGCAGCATTTCGTTCGCAAAATTCAGTCGATTAGCATAGTCCGTATCCTTCAATTCTTGAACCAATTGAATTTTATAGGCTTTTAGATGTAAGTCTTTCTTTAAAATCGAATGTAAAGACGATTTTTTGATGTTCAACGCTTGGCTTCGCTTTCGGATGGATAAAGACGGATTTTGACGAACCGACGCCTCAACTTCTTCAATTGTTTCTTCATCGCGAACTGAACGAGGACGACCAGAGTTTTGAATTTTAACTGTCGCACCTGTATTCTCAAACATCCTGATCCATTTCCTAATGCTATCGTCACTTGGCGCGTGGCGTGTACGATATTCCTGCACGATAGAGACGTTGAGCAGTCACTATGGAATCACCATTACGATAATACGCTCGTACGCAAAATGCGCAATGCGTCCCCGAGTACTGTTCCATCGTGACTAAAAGTCCACAAAATGGCGGACGCCACGAACCCCTCCCCGCACCCTTTAGACGCCCCGTTTCGAATATGGCGCGAAAACAAATACCCGATACCCTTTCTGGACACCTTGTAGATAATAAATTTGTTTTTTTAAGTATGTATTCTCTTCTATAATTGTATGGGCAGTGTGATGACGTGAAATTCGTATAATTGATTGCTAATGTGCGTATTTGACATACTGTCATCGTGTGCTTCTCTAGAGTTGTGACGAACTGGAACCATCGACCTCGATAAGGATATGATTAGAGATAGGCATAGGAATGTGATTCATACCGAAGCCGAACATCGGCCAAACTTCGGCCGAATTTCATTTCTATTTTGGTGCTAAGAGTGTGTCAAAAGATACATATGCTACGTTTGTCATTTCTCTTGTGTGCCTCTCGCTCACATCTCTCTCGGCCCGTTTCTTCCTCAGAACTCAATACACTTAAGTTAATGATTTCTCGAGGTGATAATGGTTCCACTGGATCTACTTCTGCATGATCGCGAATCATCTCAGAACTAAATATAAAAAGAGTAAGCAGCTAATATAAACAATTTAAACGATAGAGTCAAGTCGTGATACTTGTCTGCCGGTTGACTTGGTGATACTTTATCTATTGATGTGTCTAACTAAGCTCGAGTACTAAATATTTACAAAAAAAAATTGAGTCCTGTTATTCTTCAGAATTTCAACAAATGTGATGCTTTGTTTCGATACCCGCTTTCAAAGGTCAAAATTATATCTGTGACGATTGACATGTGTATGATGCATATGAACAATTTATTTTGTTCTATTTCATCGTCATTTGATTGGACATTGGATTATTATACTATTTTATTAAATCTCGAGATTTCTTCTAATAATTATTACCAAAACTAGAAATAATTCATCAGTTAATTTATTCTACACTATAAAATATTATAAACATTTTTTTTTAATTTCGTTAGCACTAAATGTAAATAGATATCGAAGTTTGATAGAAATTCGGTTCACCTTAACTAATCAGATCCGAGCTTCGGCTTTGGCTGAACTACGGTCAAACCGAATGCTTAACCCATCCCTAGAAATAAATTAATTAGATAGAGGTGTTAATGTCGACAGACACCAAAATTACAAATGTGCTAGCTCCCTAGAATAGCTAGAATCCCTAATTTCACGAATAAACTTATTACAGTTCTTAAGTTATCAGGGACTGAAAAGTAGCATTTTTATCACTCACTGACACACTCACTCACTCTTAAAAAATCTAGACCACTTCTAGGTGACTCAGGAACTTGAAATTTAGCATAAAGGTAGAATATTAAGCTTATACAAAGGATCCAAAAGAAAACCATAAAAAAATACGAGTGCCACACATACGACTACCCGGACGCGTCGTTTCTACTGAATTTGGCCCCTTTTTCACATTTATGTTTTTGTTTAGGTATTACATGACATCGTAAATCATCAATCGGTTATATCGGTCTACTGCTAGCCTAGACCTAGCCTCCCGTAAGATTTCTCCGTTAGACTCAAATTACAAGGAACCAACGTAACTGTACTGTAACGATATCTTTAACCTACATAGGCTTTGCATGAAAGATTCAAGTATACAATATGACAGTAGTGTCTTACGCAATTGATGCACTTGTTCCAGCGTTGATTACTGTTCTTAGAATTCCATTGAATAATTTGGTAACACTAATATACCTACTCTTAAACACTTTTTGATAATAATAACATTGTTATGGCTCCATATAATGAAAAATGCTACGTATTGCGGTGAAAGATTTATTTGACACACGAACACAGTGTAGGTACACCTTATAAAAACATGTACACACTCCACATTTTTTATAACCGCATTATTTACAGACTAGCTGTGCCCCACGGTTTCACCTGTGTTAATTTTATACGACAAACATCGCCAACGCACCCGTTTTTTATACTTTGTGTATAACTATCGACATTTTTATGAGGAATATTAATTTTTTTAATTATAATATAGCCTATGTTACTCGTGATACTATAGCTTTATATTGGTGAAAGAATTTTTAAAATCGGTCTATTTTTGAGTTTATCCATTACAAACAAAAAATCAAATCTTTCCTCTTTATAATATACTAGCTGTACCCCGCGGTGTCACCCGCATATAATTTAGAAGAAATCACTGAGAGACAATATTTTTATCGGGCGGCCAGATGGTCACATCGCGGCATCGCACGGCTCGTTCGCGCCGCTATCTACTATAGACATAGGATCCGAGCCGAGTGTTGAATTATTTTAATTTTGTATTATCTCTCAAACTATGCGTCCAAATAACATGCTGTAAAAGACGAAGTTTATCTTCATTATAAATTGTCTTTATGATGAAGTACCTTCTGTTCGTAAGGATTAATATGCCATGCTTAAAAATAATGCACATAAATTAATTTTTAATCTTCAAAAATAAAATATTTGCAAAATACCTTATTGTGGTTCATATATAAGAGACAGATATATGCTATCGGTGACTTTTTTTATATATACTAATGGCCAATATTTTTGTAGAACGTTGTATTGACATATCATTAACCATTAAGCCAGAGCATGCGGCTAAAGCAGTTCGCGAGGGCTTCGATTTCCGATTTACGTAACAAAAATCAATATTTAAGGCTAGCTAGAAACTGTAGCATAATGTTATAAGTATAGCTTATACTATTCCTCGTGAGTCTGGCTATCATATAAAAAAATAATTTTTCGAATCCGACTGGTAGTTCCAGAGATTAGCGTGTTTAAGCAAAAAATCAAACAAACAAAAAACTTATGCTTTATTGAATTATAAGTATTAGTATAGATTTTACAAGATTTTTTCTAAATATGGAATGATTCGTATAATTTATAACCAAAATGTTCTAGTCTTTACCATTTCAAATTTCGAACTCTACGTCACTATGAGTCCGTGTCCTAAAAGTGCATAACCTCTTTAAGCTTAGAAACCAAATGAGGTACTAATATAGTACGGCGACTTTCGAGACATTCCAATTTTAAAGAGTATTTGGTTATGTTTTTATGTGAGTTCAATATTTTTTAAATAAAATCTGATTGAGTATTCAAACATTTGTCAAAATAAAATGTAATTTAAATCAAAAGCAGTATTGATATCAACTTCGAAGCAAATCACTGCCAAAATAACTTTCTACCCCCTTTTAACACGTCTTCCATCAATTCTGTTAAAAAAGGTTTATGTAAAATTTGAAGTAGATTGGACCAAGGAATCACGTCCCATACAAACTTTGCCCCCCCTTTTCACCTCCTTAGGGGTAGAATTACGGAAAATCCTTTCTTATCGGATGCCTACGTCATACAAAGAACACACCCTCCAAGTTTGAGGTCTCTACGAAAAGTGTGTCACAAAAAGTGTCCGGGTAAAGTCGGTTAAATTGATTAACAAATATATTTTTTTAATGGGTTAATGTAATTAAATTACCTTAATTTGTTGATTAAGTTATGATTGAAATTTAATGCAACTTTTAATATAGATTATATTTTTTTTTTGTAATTTGATGCCAAATAGAATGGCGTTACTACTCGTAATAACTGTTTTTACTAGATTACTTCAGAAAGAGCAGTGTATAAACACTATATTAATAATTAGCAAGATATTTCATTTGTTTGCTGAACAATGAGTAAATTTTATAATTTCAATATAAAACGAAAATAAGATATTTAAATGAGTAAAAAATTAAATAAAGATGTTTTTTATTTTTGTTTATAAACGTTTTTTTAGAAAGTTACGTGAATATTCTGGGATTTTCAAGTTATTGTCCTGTGTACACCATTTAGGTGATGGCAGATTCATAGATCACACTGTTCACAGGAACTGTTCGTACTGTTTTCGTAGATCGCTTCCGGTTGTCTCCATTTTTTCTTGTACATGTGGTAAAATGAAAATAATACTTCTCGACAATGCTAGAACTTTACGAACAAAAAAAATTTGATTAATTTTGGCATATAACATAATTAACTTTATGTACATAAAGAATTAATATCATAAAATTATTTGAATGTAAAATATAATTCACTTAAGAAAATATGATCATTTATCAGTTTATCACCTATAAATATTATTTAAATAATTTTTTTATCAACTCATTTAAGCATTACACTTTTTTTAATGTGAACCTTAAGCTATTTTACTTCTAGGTACGAAACGCCAGTTACCATCCTCATACTCGTTTACAAATTAAATAAATTATCACTAAATAATTTTATTTAATAACCAAAAAGTTCATTTATTATGCATGCACGCATGAAAGAAGCAAAGAGCAAGAACAAAAAAGCAAGTATCACCGGAAATAATAATTCTCCAAAAAAAATTCGCTAAAACCGAAACTATCAATTTCCTAAATGTGGTAAGCATACAACACCGAACACATTTCTATCGAAAATGACAAAATATAATAATCAAATGATCACGTAAGAACAAACGTAAAAGAAGAGAATATGTCCCAAAACATGAAATATCCAGGAAGTGAATGACCATAACCTGTTTCCAGGGAAAAAAGGACGTCGTACTTTATAGTAATTTCTTAGATTATCGATAGTATCCGTTCACTACCAAAAGTACTCCAGTTCTCATAAGTCGGCATTGCGATTGCTGCGAACATCGTGATTCACCGGGCCTAGCGGGCGTAGGACGAGCTTGTCAGAGCGGGGAGTGGTAGGGCACGCGAGCGGTGCGGGGCGGGTGGAGTTGCGCGCCGAGCGGGACGCGGGACGGTGCACGCTGCAGCGCGAGGTCGTCGTTCGCTCGCGTTGCGTACCGTCAGTCGGGAGCGGGATGCGGTGACGTAAACTGCATCGGCGTGGGCCGCTAACGTAGTGTAGGACGGGACGGGACGTGTAGTGTTCGTATATTCGAGTGCGTGAGCTGAAACTATCCTGTGTAATCGAGTGCTTGTTCTGTTAAGACGCGACGTCCCCGCTCTCCACTACGGAGGCAGCTGCGGACACATCGACCTGTAGCGGATCCGAAGATCCCCAAAATGGTGAGTGCGGTCGAAGCTCCCGATCGCAGTTTGTTTACGTCGGCCCTCGTGCCACCTCTCTCTGTCTACCTGCCGCCTAAATCTCTGCGTCGCGCTCTCTCATGCGACCCTTTCTATTATGTTTTGTTTCCGAAATGCAGACACCTACGTCGACGGCTGCCAGAGCTGGACCCGATGAGACGTCCTGTTTTTTCCCTTGTAAGATGGTTTTTGCGTGTCTTTTTGCAGATTTTTTCACAGATTACTGACCTGGGATGCACCTCCATACATCGCGCGAGTTCGTTCTGTATGATGCTACGTAAACACGTCGACGGGATCGTGAAGGGTAATGAAAACACAAGGGTGCTATGAGCGTGCGTTACTACTGCTAATGAATAATTGAGTCGCATAAAATGTGGGTCGATGGAGTGTAACACGCGATGCCATGTTACCTACCTTATCCCTATGGCATCAGGGCACTATTGCATTTATTGCATGTATATTAACATATTATATACATCGGCTCGTTTAGTTGTAACTCGAAGGCACGTAGCCACTGTGCTATGCGGCTTATACTAACGGTACACGAGTACGCGGACGTTCTAACGTCTCGGAATCAACTCACGAATATTCTTTACGAACGTTTACGTACGTAGGTATAAAATTAATTGTCATTAATAACAATTTTAATAAATCCGGTTGTTTTTCTAATTATAGCCTCATTAACCTCGACGTATTGTTTTTTGTGTTATTCAAGAATAAATCGTTATCAAAAATTGTACGCATAGGTTTTACCTATAATACGTTTTGTCATTTGTGCATAGTTTGTCACAGGAAAATCTGTGAGTCATAATTTAAGTAGACGTCCATAACAGGTGGAATTCGCGCACTTTTTGTCTTACGTCATTGGTTATTGGACCGGTAGTGAGGCGATGCTACTCAGAAACTCAATGAATTAAAGAGTCAGTTCGGCAAGTTAGGTAAAACCGTTCCACGCTATGTTCCACTTGATCTCCCATTTGGTTACAGTTTAATCATTGTATTTTGCACGGCACAGGAAAAGTTAATTATAGTTGACTTCCTTTAACGTTCTCGCATAGTTTTCGTGTATGGAAATGTGGGTTTTTCGCGTTTTTTTGTTTGTTTAAAATGGTATTGCTTAAGTTGGAATGCAAACAACGACTGGTTGAATTAGTTCTTCGTCAGACAATGGCTCCATTGGAGATGATGTCGGTGTATTTCTCTGTACGCAAAAAAATCCCATTAATTTTTGGATAAATTTTTAATTTATCATAATGAAAAATGTATATATGCAATAAAATATGTTGGCATACTAAACTAAACCAATTAATTCGTTATCGAACACAATTCAGTGTTCTTAGTTAGGTACACACAGTGAGTTCAAGAACTTCAAATATTTGTAAGAAAACACATTAATAGAAAAGAAAACAATTCTATTAGACTATATAAGAGTCGTCGAAATTAGAAGAGACGTGATAATTTGCGAATAGAGCACTTTATCATGAGAATTCTTACATATATTATATAAGTATGACGTTGCATGTCACGCGTAATATATCTACTAGATTGTGTGTTTTGTATCTAGTAACTAAGCTTGTTATCAATATCACCAATGGTAAAGATAATCGTGCAATGTATTGACTATCGGTCGTAGACCGGTTCGTACATTATCTACGTAACTTCGCTAACAGCTTCTAGTAACGGTATTCACCGCTCTCGAGCCCTCCACTTACTATACTCGCTAGGCCCGTTTCGCAAACTTGTCCGTTAATATTCTAACCCGAGTCCTTTCTTGTATAAATAAAGCGGAAACTACGTTTCCATTATAACCAGCGTCAGGTAAAATTCGCACACACCCGAAACATCAAATAAATACAGCTATAATTATGATAATAAAATGTTTACTTGTAAAACAAATTTTTTATTCATTTATTCTTACATTTGGAATGGTCTAGTAATCGAAGCTAAGGTTTCTCGGTATCAAACGGATTGCTATCCACACCGAATATCTACATTACTATTCAAGGTGGACCGTTCTTACGTTCCTCGTAATAATTTTCTCGTAATGTTCTTTTTTTAGACAGTTCTCAGCCACGAACACTGTAGTGTTTTGCACATTGTATAACTTATTTTTGAAGTTAACGAGTCAGCTGCTGGACTATGAAGGCAATGTCAGGGTAGTAGTGGATTATTAATGTGAGGTAGTAGTAATTGGTGCTATGTAATTGATAGAGCAGCTTGCGGTAGCGCGTGCCAGGAGGCAGGTGCATGCCGGCTGCTACCGCACCTGCCACGACATCAGCTGCTCCTTGAACTTACCTTTGTTTTTCTATATCGTCTACGAATACCCAATACTTTCAAATTAGCCACGTACTTCCATTAGCTTCGTTGTTTCTAACCGGTATCTCCGGATGTATGTTGATTGTTATTCACACAGGATACTTGGCTGTATGTAACATTGATTAATGATATGACAGTCATAAGACTCTGTTATCCTAACATATTGTGTCCTATGTAATGTCCCCTTTTTACTTAATTGTAATTATTTTTGTACAGTGTTTTTTTTATGAATTAATTTTTGAAGCAATAAACCAGTTTGCTTTATGTGCTACTTTATTAACGCTAAGTAGATGTATTAATTAAGTAGAAAGCTATATTAGATTTCCTGATATGTTTATCCGCGCGCGGCGCGGCATGGCATGCCGTGATTTCATTCGATAGGTAATGTCAACATATTACCGGAGTTTTCCGGTTGTCCTTCTCGTGCCAGTAAATTTAGGCATATCACTCCAAATATGTTGCCTAAAAGTACAATAATTATAATCATAAATGTGGAACTTGGAAGTAATGAAATAATAATTGTTTTAACATTGTGGTTAATTTTTAGCTGAAGCAAACATAAATAACGTTGTTATTCATTCGTGTTTCTTCTATAAACAATGTTCAATTATTTTGTGCATCGTGGATACATTGTCGGCATTGACCGTTTTCCAGAATGTTGAACCGTTCCCAAAATATAATATTTAATTTTAATATAACTTAAAGTTTATCATAGTACATTAATGTACTATAAATATTTTAATATATTCTAATAAATAAAACATATTTACACTTTTACACTATACTATAAGCCTTGCTGTACTTGCCGTCGTATGTTGAACAACATTAAATGTTTACTATTTATATTAACTAATATTTATATCATCAATTTTTATTACCATTTTATGGAATAAATATTTCAAGCAATGAGGGCTTAGTGGTAGCTTGTACGGACACCGCAACAATTGCCGTGAGTTCCAATCGCTGCAATGAGCCTAAGTTTTGATGAAGGTAAACATCTTGATGAAACCATATCATGGGGGCAGGGTATTTTTAGGTATAATAGGAGAGTGTTGTGGCAGCTCCAATTGTGAGCAAGTTCTCTCACTAGGCGTAGGGCCCTTAGGGGGTACATCTTGACCATCTTGTTAAACCTAGGAATTAAAAAAAAAGGATCGTCGTAAGTGTAGCTTGTGTTCTTCAATGTAAGTACAATATAATATTCCTTAATACCGTATACTTGGTAGAATGAGCAATGTATTTGTACGGCTTCAAACAGTTACGTCACAATAGCGATGTTATTATTTATAACATGCAAGTCTAGCCGAGTAAGGAATGCCGCTTAGTAACAGACTAGCGGTGAAACCGGAATTTTATAGTAGGTACTTCACGCATCTAGTCGTATTAATAAACGGAGGTCGGAGTTATACAGAGGGAAATAGCGGTACCCTAGGTTAATCTTATCGTGGAATTGAACAAGCGAATTCTGAACGCTCGGTACATTGATTTTCAGCTATAGTCGAAGAGTGCATCTTAGCGAAGCGGAGGGCGTAACCTTCTCACCCTCCGCTCTTAAATGTGCGTCACGTCCCGTACGCACAGGGAGGGACGCATCCCGCAACAGCGAAGGGCCGCGCGCGCAGTCGAACCTCTATCGAATAGATGAAGGGCGTATGCATTATTAGCATCCCTCTCCCTCACCTCGAGTCTGTTCTCGCCCTATATTACCGACCTTTGAGGCTTTGCGTTTTTGTGCCTTCCCGCTGTGGTTATATCGACTTTTCGTTACATGGACTCTGATGTAATTGTAATATTTTTGTCAAATCTAGGTCAGGGCTTTGAAAGTTGTGAGCAGGATGAGCGCGGTGGTGAGATGAGGCGCGGTCGTCGACACTAACGGCTCGCTATTTATACCTGCGTCGTAGTGCACCGGAACTCGGTCGCTGCATTCACTGCATCCGCACCACCCGCTTCTCAGTCAATGACCTCGCTTCTCAAATTTACTAAACTTATTAAAGGGTCGTGTGTCGCAAGTTGTTAGCTTTGAGTATGTATTAGTAATGAGAAATAAAGCGGATTAATAATTTCACCATCTCGAATGTTCACGTAACAATAGTCGTAGGGCGAACGTTGCGAAAGGCTCTGTGGCAAGCGGGTGCCCTTCAGCTTTGTTTGACTTACGTAAAGCTAACCCACCCACGTCTGTAGGGCACCCACCCACGCAGGACATGAACTGTGTCAAGCAGACTGCCCTAGTTTTTACGCTCAAGTTTGTGTGCTTTACAAAGAAAAGGTTTTTTTAAAGAAAAGAGCATAATTCTCTTTTTGTTTAATATAGCTTAAGATTTATTCATAAAAGACACCGTAATATAAAATGCAATGGCTTGCATCAAATCTTTTAGGTAGGTATGATTTATCTTCAAAATATTTTCATGGTAACATTCTGTAACGAATTTCTTGATAAATTTTCGTTTATAAAAAAAATACCTACATTGCTTAAAAGGTAATAAGCAAACGTGTACCCATAAACAGTGTGGATTTTAAGGCGAAACATGTATCGCACTCAATCAGCTGTCTCGGGCACAAATAAATGACATAATAAAATAGGTAGTTGCAATATCAGATGTATTCGAAGGAACTTGTCTGGCGATCGCAATGAAGCGACGGCCGCGCTGGAATTTCCGCGAAAAAAGCCATACGTCACGAAACGTCAGCGGTCGAGCGGGCGCGGCGCGGCGTAACGTCACACGCGCAAGGCCGCGGATGAGTAAGCAACTAGATCTTATTGTTTACCACGCTTCCGAGCCTGACTGTACCGCCTAATACGGTTACGTACCATGCTATAGAGATTATTAAAAAATAGGTTACGCGTTCATAACAACATCACTTAAGCACCGCTGTGCTTATTACTGGGAAGCGACACTTGTTTGACAAATTTCACACCTTTCTGTTTATAGCAACGATTACTTACTACAAATAACTAGTTATCGTTGATTAAACTCTTCGTACTCGTTTATGTTACGCTACTAAGAAAAAATATACATTCAGTAGGCGTTTTAGTAAATTTAAAGTTCTTGGAAATTCACAGTACCGCGGTTTTTCCCTTTAAAGTGAATATTATTTGTAGTTGCTAAGTATGGTGGTCACGTAATCGGTATTTGCAAAGTACTAACGCAAGTTAAGTAAATTAGCACGTTTGTAATTCGCACTTTACTAGTTGTATGTACATAGAGATATTTTATCAAAATTATGATTAACGCCATTATATGAATAATAATACGTGCGTCATTCATTTCATGTTTTATCGTTTCGTATCCATGCTAAAATGTACTATGGGGTAAATTGAGATTACTCATTCATTTATATCCTTACAAAACAACGTCAAATTTAAATGTATTCGTTAACAAAATCAATGTGCAAGTGTATACATAATTATTATACAGCGAAGCGGTTCTCACGGATGTCGATTTTTGTGCTTACAAGCCGGCCGTCACTTTGTACGCACAATGGGCATTAGAAAGCGGCCGGTGACCGCAAAAAGGGAGCAGTGGAAAGGGCTCGGTGCTTGCGAGATGCTGTTACGTCACTGTAACTACTTGCTCGCCTCAGTACGTCCCACCACTCTTCCTTCCTCTGTCCTCCCTCCAGGTGCCCAGATCGAACACGCTACGTGCGTGTTTTGATTCTACGAGTTCAATATTCATGCATATGTATGTAAGGTTTGTGGAGCGTTCGTCATTGTCGGCCGAACAATCTGTGACGTATAAAAAAAAAAGTTGCGTTCATAAAGGGTCCAACCCTTCTAACTACCGATGTTAGGGATGGGGCATAGTTTTTAATTCTGTTCTGCATGTAAATAAGTATTGGACTTATCAGGACACTAGTGGGTCGTGAATCGTGTAGGGTAGTTGTCAAGGGCACTCCGACGTTTGTAATGTAATAATAATAGCGCAAAATGTTCCATTCTATTGGTATAGTATATAGCTTCCCCTTCGTTGGAAATTCGTTCCGTATAATTTTATAATCCACGTTCAGAATTTAGGTAATACATATTACCTAACGTGCAGACTGTGTTTTAGGTTGGCAATTATTCATAATGCTATTATTTCCCCAGATGTTTAAAACTTCAATATTGAAAATATTTTTAGTGATTTATAATCATATTACATTTTCTCAGCGAAATAGAAACACATAATATTATGACGTATAAACCCATTCTGTTATCTGTTATAAGTTATAATACACAATGTGCGTAAATAAGGAACCTGTTTCGCTGATGATTTCGCATAATCTTAGTCGAGTACTTTGGCGAGTCGAGGCACATTAGTTTTTTTATTAGTATATCATGTTGTGTGCGCAATGCAGTATGCTATGCAGCGGCTATGCACTCAGAATAAATTGTGACCGCGCAGCTCTCCGCGACCATCGCTTCCGTGTTGATAGTCCTCTTTGTGTCTTTATCTATATGCACTTTATTCAAATACATATACATACATAAATTGTTTTTATTCAAAGCTAAAATCCTCATTTCGCATTATTATAGATTTTTTCACGCAGTAAACGCATGGTACTTGTTTATCAGAGTTTCAAAGTGTTTTTATTCGTAGATTGAAAATCTTCTTTTCTCTACTTTCGAAACCAATCCTCGTTTTTAGGGATTATTACTACTGTTATCAGGTGAATTTATTGTATCTTTTTACAAACTTAGTGTCTTGTGATGATTTCAATGTAACAAAATGGTGGTTCCCTTGTTAGAAATTTCCAGGGAGTTTTTGTGACAAATCAGAATTCACTTATGCACAATACCCAAACTATATTATGTAAAATGCCACCCATATTACACAATACATGGACAGATAAAGTAAAATTTTGAAAAATAAATAAATTAAAATGCACCACATAACAGAGAAAAGTCCCGCAAAAAAAAACATTTTTAATTAACGACGTTATGTTACCGAATATTATATTTGACTTATAAAGACGGAAATATTACATTATCAACTTTCAGTAATATAAATGAATAACCTAAACATATTTATTTATCGAGGTTGATAGGGTTCGCTGAGTTCGATTGTAATAGTGTACTTATGTTATCAAACTATTAATGATAGCTTTATATCGGAACAAACGCGGCATTACATTATTATTATACTAGTTTTGCGTTTTTGGATGGATGACGCGAATAGTTCTAACAACGTTAGATGACAAGTACAATATCTATCATATAGAATTATAGACATTTGTCCTTGCCCTAACCGCACAGAACTGATAATATAATATTAATTAATATGGATAGAACGCAGATGCCCCTTGATATTAATTTTATAGATTCTGTTAATTGCGATTTGTGCTCGTTCCACTTTATACGTCTATTCAAGTCGTGTCAAGGATTCTATCTTGGAAAAAAGTGTACAGATTCTAGTAAAATTAATATCTCAAACAAACCGTGAAATGTATTTGATCTCAATTTCTCTGAGAAAATAAATTAGAACGCTTTTTTTCTGGGAATAAACGACTGTAAACTGTATATAGATGAGATGACCCTTGAACAAAACATGATATAGGAAACGTATCGCCTGTTTTATGAGCATTTCATTCTATTTTCGAATACTGGATTACACCCATGCTTAAAATATCCTAATACGTTACAAATATTATAGCGTCCATGAGAACATTTGTGTAGGTTACTCTATAAGTGCTATCGAATGGAATAAAAGTGGGTCAACTAGCATGACGCCAACGATAAACGGCCCTCGTTCATTATCAATTTTGAAGTATACTTTGTGTTTGCGTTGAAATATTTCATTTCCTACATAGTAGGAATTTATCGTGAAACAGTCTGATCCACGTACGTGTTATTCTTTTAAATAGATATTTACCCAATGTTTATTATGTAGTGCATTGAGTTGCAGTTTGTATTGCATTCAGTTGCCGTGAAGCCAAGGCCGTGATGCAATGTACTTATAGCCAGGTGAATAATAGGTTTATGTTGTATTCATCGCATGATCGCGTCACACGGCCGCAACTATACGTACTGTGTATTCCACTTCTATCAACGTACTTTTAACCAATGTACTCTTAATTAAAATTGATTTTAACATTTTAAAACTACAATTTTTGACGTCATTATGTTGTTTAGTAACTGTTGGTGTAGAAAGATAATTTCCGGTGGGTAGATACGAACGTACTAAAAAAAATTTGAACGACTTTGACCTCATTTTTACAGACACCACATGCCGAATTTAAATCTAAATCTTCCCTAGTATTAATAGTAATTATGTTATTACGGAGTTAAATGTTATTATGAGTTTAATTTATCCGTTTCCTTTGGTTGCCGTGTTCCGTGGGAAAGTCTCGAGCTGTGTGCCCGTTTGGATCACGTGCCGCGGCGCACCTAGCGACGGCTATGCTTCAGTTATGTAAAGTTAGTGCGATGCTATGACAACCGACAAATTAGCTCTATAAATAGCGATCGATCCGTCCTTGAGCTGATGTGGATATAAAGAACTAGGTCAGGTCAGGTCAAACTACCCATGTTTTTTACTCTCGCGTATTTTTGGAACCAAGTTCATCTTCTATTAACTAAACTGCAGCAGCATTACCTACTGAAATTTAATATATACCTAACTATTTTCAGTTTTATTCTCTGTAGAAAGTAGATTCCTGACAACGTCAGCTGTTGAAACTCGAATATAACTTACGTAATATTTCTAAAATTTCTCTAAACCACTCGCAGTTTTATCTCACGTCTTCGAACTCTGACAAGCCAGATGTTCATTCAATGAAATAGACGAGCGATGTATGAATAACGCCGAGAATTTAGTTTGTTTAAATAAAGTAGGGTTCTCTTTGTATATACAACAGCCTTACCTGGGCGAAGGGATAATACTACCGAAAGTTGGGCCCGGGCAGGTAGCAAACCTTATTATTATAGTCGATCCCGGCCCGTAATCTGAATATTTATATTTAGATGTATCCTTGATATTCACAATAATTATTAAGCGTTTTAAAATAACGTAAGCTGTATGTATTTGGTTGTTAGGTATGATTTTATTTATTAAGTTGGAAATAATTACATTTGTTGATGTCATTAAGTCATAAATCGTGACTTTCACTCTGTTTCATTAACATAAGTATTTATCAAAATATGATGTGTGTTATCATTATTACCCTATAGTACTACGTTATGAAAAGAATTTTCAGTAATTTGATAAAATTATGTAGCGTAAGTAATTATATACTACATAATCACTTTTAAAGAAATATTAATTGAGTTATCTGCACGTTTCAAACGTGACAAATTTTGAGTGTATCCAAAAACAAAGTTTATTAAAATAGTATGATATGTTTATTAAATATTATTTAATGTTCGCTGTTTGTAGATTAGCCTAACACAGTGACTTTATTTACTCATTATATTTTTAAATAAAAGTAAAA
This sequence comes from Saturnia japonica, assembly GCA_033032175.1. NCBI lineage: Eukaryota > Metazoa > Arthropoda > Insecta > Lepidoptera > Saturniidae > Saturnia > Saturnia japonica. The sequence goes on along the minus strand of CM065311.1, from coordinate 14,949,886 downwards.
CACAATAATCAATATTTTGTTTATGTTATCGTGAATTCATGGTCACATGCGCGTCGCTTTATCGTAGTGTGGGTGGGTAGAGTGAAGTGAACTGGGGTGGGGGTGAACCATAAACCTAGTGGATGATATCAGACTAATCAGACAAAGACCATTGTGTTATCAGCAAAGGGACGCAATGGCTTGCTCGGTTTGTTGTTTTGTTTCAACGTTTTATATATTATGAGGAGTGTCTTTTCAAAACGGCTTATCTCTGTAAGGTAATTTTTTTCAGTAACAAGAAAAATAGGAATACTTATCATGAATTAACATTTTAAATGGTAACTTTTATGTACATAATCTAGGTAGGTTAGTAAAATGGTTTTTATTTTTTAAACCCTTATTATTATAATTTATTATGATCAGATTTTAAGAAATAAGCTATTTTGTTGAGCAACTGTAAGAAATAGGACGATTTATTATGGCACTGCTTAGAAATAAGCCTTTTTGAAAAGGATAGGTTCCAGAAAGAAAAAAAAGAACATTGTTGTCTAAAAACTTTTCTTTAATCTGAAGATAAAGTCAAGTAACATCTAAAAATTGACAAAATAAAAATAATCATATTAACGTAGTTGAAACTTAATAATCAAACATGAATTTCTCCTACATCCTTAACAATCAAACACGGACTTCTCCTACTTCCTCTTCATTACAGTTACATTCATGCTGCTCAGCTGTTTCATCCGTCACATGCAACAAAATATCTTTGTACCATATAAGTTCAGGCAAGGCAGTCCATTCTTATCCAAATTGTTTCTCAAGTAAGTTTATTACATCTTTTTTCTTTTTTTCTGAAACAGGCTGTGGAATAGATTCTGCCACATCAATAATTACTGGAATTCGTTTACCCCGTTTCAATAATGTCTGACCAACTTTATTTGCATCAAATCTATAAATACTGGGAAGCTTTAACTGCACAGCCAATAGTCCTTTGCCTTTTAAAAGTTTTTGTTATCCAAACGCTTTTTATCTTTTGTAATCCTTCCACGTTTTTGAAATTTTCCTTTGAGTTCTTGATTTCAAGCAAGTTGCCAATCATTTCCTAATAATCTTACATTACCATATTTCTTTAAGATATCATGGTAACCATCTTTGGTGGTAATCACTGGCACTTTTCGAAGTTCTTTTTCCAATCGTCCAAAGACACGATCTGCAGGTAAAAAGCTGTGACCCCGCACTGGATAGAAGAGATTTATTTCCTTCGCTTGAGCTGGTGATTTAGAGTATAGCCATTGTATTAGTGAATGAATAAAACGATTATTTTTATTTTGGCCTCCACAGCCATCACAAAACAAACATATAGTATCAACATTACTGTCAATGTTCATGGAGGATAGATAATCATATACAGCTGATCCTATTTCTGTTGGCCCCCGTTTGGCAATGGTTTCATTCCAAGTATAAAACCAAGGATCTCTTGAATCTAGAGGCACAACACAAAAGTTGTAAAGACTGATTTGTCTTGAATAAAAGGCATCTTGGATCGGTGTTTTTGGAAGTGGTTGTTCCTGTTGAAGATCAAAACAAAGTGAAACTGAGTTTGGTGGATTTTCTTTCATGTGATTATAAAATGCCTTTGCCCTGTTATTATGTATCCGGAGTTCTATCATTAATTTTTTGCTTCTTTTCACTGTCATTTTCATTTTTAATCCTATTTCCCCATAGCACACCCTATATTAAACTCATCATGAAATATTTTGTAGAACATGGTTTTTTTCACTTGCAAATTCGAGATGACAGTTGAATAATTATACATCTCCAGTTGTTTCTTATAGTTCAAATTACTAGACAGATATATTCTTTTTGATTTTTGTCTGTTCTGGTGGTGACTTTCTCTTGCAGGCAGACTTTTAATAAAATTTCTTAATGATTCCTTTTTATCAATGGATTTGTGTGACTTACGGTCCCCACCACGCTTTTCTTTAGGAATATTTCCTTTGACTGTAGTTTTATTGATTAAATGAAGTTTCTTTTCATTGACACTTTAAACTGCAGTGAACATTTTTTTACACACAGTTTTCATTCTATTTTTCTTAAAAAGTTGTAACTGCAGCTTACAGCGCCCTCTCTCATATTTTTAGATGCCCTGGTTTTATCTTGAGGTTCATACGAATGTAATAATCTATCTTGAACTTCTTAGCATAAAACGCATTACGGCTTTTTAGAACATGGCGCATGGTGAAAGAACCACATTTAAATTTGCTGCCATCTTTGTGCTAACATGGGACTCTAAATTCCAAGCCCAAAGGATCCTTATCAGTGTACCTGAAGCATTAATAGATTTAATCGTTGAGAAGTAGGATCAAAAACACTATTCAAACGAGTGCCATTCACAAATTGTTGAAAACTACTTACGATTTCTTTGTCCGGCTTTTGTGTCCCGACTCCCTTTTTCTAGTGCCTGAATTCAACTCCTACACCGTTTTGTCGGCCATTATGCATCGTTATTAACACCAAAATAATCTGATCAGCGAGAAAAACAGATAAACTAATGACAAAACAATAATGATGAAGCAAAAAATATTAAGGACAAGACATTAATGTGTTGACAGGATCATGACATTACCGGTAAATTTTTTTTCATTGCCAATAGACGAATATGCAGTGTTGCCAATTTTTAGAAAACAAGTTTGTATTCAATTACAAAAAGTAAAGCTATCTATTCACTCTTCAAAATAATCTGTCATACTTACTACCTTCGAGGTAAGCCTTTCTGACACGTATGTAAAGTTACTTTAAAAAATGTTCCAAAAATAAGCCATTTTAAAAAATCCTGCTGACATAATTGAACGGCCAAGAACTAACCTGAAATAAGCTACTTTGTTACGGAAATAATTTTTTATGCCTATTTTTTAAGAGAAATAAGTATTTTATCACTGGATACTTTACATGAAACGATATGGGTACACACAAAGTACCGATCGGCAAAAAAATATCCAGAAACTCGAAATAAGCAGTTTCGTAAAGTCACTCATATATACTAGCTGTGCCCTGTGGCATCAACCGTGTAACCTATCGTTGTTCTCACTTCTCACTACAGTTTGCAGGATTGCTTGACGTTCATGGTTACTGCAACTACAGAATGCCATCGATCGGGCATAGTACACGAACAGTGCTACCCTCGGTCCCGGTTATTTTAAAGACAACAATGCTTATTGTGGGTGTGTGTTCCTTAGAAGATAGACATATAACCTCGCTGACTTTGAATTTGATATATCTCTTATGGGCTTACACAGCGTAAGCGATTTAAGCGCGGAACCCTAATTATTTTTTAAAAATAAAAGTAGCCTAAGTTACTTCTTATAACATCAGTTAAATAATTATCTAGCAGTGAAAATCTCTTAGAAATTGGCCCATCCGTTTCTGAGATTAGCCGGAATAAACTAACAGACAGATAAAAACTAAAGAATTTTTTTTTTTTATACATAAGCCTCGTATAAACTTTCATATAATGTACAACATATTTAATAAAAAGTTGTTTTTTTGATACTACAAACAGACACCAATTTTATTTATTTGCATAAATAACCTTACTCAATAAATATGCAAAAATAAAATAATTTGCCAAATCTAAGTTGTGGTTTTAGTTAGAGATTAGTGCGTTCAAACCTTTGTATATGTTCAAACAATAACAATTTCTTGAGCTTTATAAATATTAATATAGATTGAATACATTGATTAGAATAGGCACTGTAGATATGTTTGTATGACTTTAAAATAATTTCTCGTAACTAAATGTCTAGTGTATTACATAATTTCAACTAAGGATAATAATTAAAAGCCGTGATAAAAGATTAAAAGCGTCTGCCTTCAACTCGGCGTATTAGGAATATCGTCGCTGCCATAAAATTACGCGCGATCTATGAAATCCCTCTTAGCAAAACCGGTTGCGATCGGTTGGCAGGCACTCTCCACCTATAAATGATGGCTAAATGGTAACCAGAATACTGTGGTAGCGTGTACGGAGTAAGAAAAACAGTGTCAATCGACGTGATTTCGAATCACTGCAATGAGCCTGAGCTTTTCGGTTCGGTGAAGGAAATCATAGTGATGAAATAAATCACATAGCATGGTGGTCGACACAGGTCTTTGTGGTCGGGCATTTTCAAATACCCGCTTGGCTATCTACCACCCTTAATTTAAAATCTGTCGCCTAGTACCTATAGGTGTGCTTCGGCGGCTACATTTGAGGGCCAGTCCACTCACTAGGCTTAGTGTGTTCCAATCTAGAACCACATTGTCACTTAACATCAGGTGATATTTAGGCTAAACGCTAAAACCTACGATTAAAAAAAGAATTTACTAACATTTAGGATAGCTGCTGAGGTTTTATTTAAAAATTAAAAACTACATACATAGTCCTGTTGTTACCTAAATAAAAATTGTTGTAGAAATTCTTAAAGGAGTAGTACGATGCATAAAAAGTTACCCATTAAGTGCCTTGCAAAAAAATCGTAGTAACTGTACTTAGTAATTATTACCTCAATGGGTTTACTTTTTTATTTTATAATGATTCACTCAAACTTTCACAGATTCCGATGAACATTTTCTACGGATGTGATGAGTTTAATACACTTTTATGACTCACGTGTGACTTCTGTGTCATTCGGACGTTATTGAGATTGTCCGAACAAAATTAACTAGGTATTGGATTCACGCCTTCATAGAGACTAGAGACACAATGATACATGGTTAATAGTGTGTGGTTTGGTAATGGGTAATGGGTAGAAATAGTGTTTCTTTTACTTTCAATGTAAATTGGCCACACATTATATCACACTTATTTTCATGTATTAACATGTAAGGAACGTTATATTTGTATTAGAAAAATGTTTTTAAAGATTTTTTATGTTATATACAGTTTGTACTGCATATGCACTCGACATAATATACGTAAAACAAAGAAGACTTTTGTGTAGCTTCGAAATTAAATTGTCTTACTATACTCAATGTTTTTTTATTCATGGATGTGTTTTATTTTACTTAAATCGGGTATGCGTTAAGTGGTCCAAACGTACTACTGCACACTCGCAATTCGATTTGAAAGAGCACCTCGTTAGGGTGCATGGACTTATAGTTGCGTGACGGTACCTAATCAAATCATTAAGTACAACAATCAATAAGAAATAATTCGATATTAATATTATTATTTATGTATGTCGAGCATCGGCAGTGGCGACATGCACGGTGAAAGCTTTACCACGGCTCGCCACATCGAGGGATTCTTTATGCGTGTGCGTGTGTGTGTGCTCTTTATTTAATTTTAGTCGTCGGCGGACGCTAGCGGGTTTTGTGTACTTTTCGGACAGCACCTGTCTCGCTCCTTTGTTTCGGCGGGCTTGCAAATGTCAACGGAGGTCATCTAAATAAAGGCGTTATAGGCATCGGTTTCGGACTCTGATCGTTGTCTAGACGTTGGGTTGCATCGTCCGATCGATTGCACGAACCAGCCTCAAGCGGTCGTCGACCCCTCGGGCACTTCGGTGACGTTACGCTCCGATGATGCGCACCTCAATAACCTTACGGATATTATGAATCCATTCCGACTTTTGTAACTTAGACAGACACCTTGACGATCTCGCTGCATTCTTCGACCTCGCGTTGATCGCCTGGACGTGGATAACTCGGCTTTATCTGTTTTCAGATTCAACTTCTATCTATATTACATTTTTTACCTTATCTTTTGTGATCAAAGACTGCTTAATCATTGAATCCATAACGCGTAATGCAATCTCAGTTTAAGGCTATACAAAAGCGACCGGTTTACATTTTTGGGAGGAATAGATTTAAATCAGAAATTTCTATGCCACAGTTGGCGGCCCTTGCTTTCATAAAAAAATTTACGCAAAAAATAGTTTGTATTTGAAATAGGTTTCTTTTTGTTGTTTTTGCTTAGCTCGTAGTTTACAATGCCTTATTGTGACAACAATGCTCCGCCTCCGTGTTCACTATTATTTACAATATGTCTGACCTTATCGGCCAGTCAAGTTCAGATCGTAAATTTGTCATTGTTTTACGTCGGCATACTATTAAACAATGCCTGATATAGGGCTCCTTAAATAAATCGTTTTATTGCTCAGAACCTTTTGTTAACGAAACAGGATATATTATATACAATGAATACTTTATTGTTGGAATGTTCCGTTATCGTTTTGACTGGCAGGGCGACGAAGGCGTTGCAAATGGCACTGTACGTGTCGCCTGGGTTCACACGTGCGGCAGACGCACACCTGCGGTTGGCGCTCATGTTCAAGGCTCGCCGGCACTGGGCGGCAGCGGCTGTGCACTTTAGGCGTTCGCGGCTCGCGCCTCATCAGGACGCCACTTTCACTCGCCTCGAATTGAGTTTTCACGCTGCACATCTGTTGGAAGCGCGGGGTCTACGAAGGGCCGCAAGAGACGCATATGAAAGGCTGCTGAAGGAACCCCAGCTCTCTTCATCGCTGAAAGCCGATGTCTGCAGACAATTAGGTACGTGTACTTTCTGTTTGTGTCATGTAGTAGGTTACGTGATATATCCTTTTCTAAACCAAATATTGAGGAGATTTTCTGACGTATTCAAATCAAAACTTTTTCAAGAGTTGCCCGCAATTTCTGTATTCTATTTTTACATTATTGAAATACCAATTTCACAGTCAACTGATTTATGATTAACTTTCCGAGTGTAATAATATAACTAATATTTTTAATTAAATATTTTAAATAGTGTAATAATTTTCCATTAAGTCATGTGGATACCATAATATTTGATTTATAAATTAATGTTAAATGTTACTAACTAGGTACATATATGCAAAGTTGAATATAATTACAAATGAAACAATCGCAACACTGTTTTTATTTTGTACCGTTGTAAATTCAAGGTCTAGGCTGACGAGTAAAATAAGAAATAAATGTTATAATATCGTTCCAAAGTTTTACTTTTTACGGCATCTTTCAAGTTACGTTTCTAGTGTACAAATCTTCGAAGTTAACGAACTTACTTACTCACTGTTTTTATATAATTATTTCAAAATTATGAAATATTCTTGGTTACAGTTATAATTATGTACTTAATAAATAATAATGTGAGTACATGTCAATTGAATACACTATAACTAAAAGTTACAGATAGAATTGTAAAAACAATAAACAATAGAGTTTCATTCTTTCTACGTAACTAAAATTGGTACCTACATCGTAATAATATTATAATTTTATTTTAAACGTCTTTCGAATTTTACGAGCAAAAAGTTTTACTTCGATGTAACGCTATTGTTATAATAATATAGCATCGCGTCGCTCATTCTTACGGTCTTGCAGGTTGTGTGACTCTATAGAATTTTAATGATTGTATAGGTAGTTGTTATAAATCATTGGAGTGTTGTCCCCCATTTGGAATAAGTTGATATTATTATGTACTATGTAGATATACGATTGACTTATTATGCATTGCTTGTGTTTCTCGATATCGCAGTGTCTCTTTCATTTTCTGTTTTTACAAAATCTTTATTTTTTTGTAGTCGGAGAATCATTATGAATTATTAAAAAAGAAAGATTTAAATGATCTGAATTTTAGAACAATTTATTTGTGTGTGGGAAATGGAATGTAAGACGGAATGAAAGCAGTGGATGAATGAGAGGGACGGATAAATAAAATCCAAGATGGCGTACAAGACGATTAGGGCGTAAGACGTATATGTTGTTGTTTTTAAAGTAATAAATATTTTAGAGTTTAAAGGCATCTTTATTTTATCTCTGAGTACAACCCTACATGTATAAAACGTTTTATCTTGACTGACATCTCACAGCCCAAGTTGACGACGTACGGCCGTTTTCAATAACCTATCTATCCGTTGTTTCAGTTGCTAAAGATAGACAAATATAATCTTTTGTCCTTACTTTCTTTCCAATAACCTATTAATGGTACAACCTATCAATCTACATAATATATATCCATATCGTCGTATAGCTTGAATAGATAAGAGAAAATCCGATATCTGTCTTAAGTTAAAGATAATATGTACTTGAAAAAACGAACGTAAGTAGTGGGAAGGGTGTTGACTTTATATCCTATACATAGTTTAAATGGATTTTTTTGTTTTCGATTACGAAAACTTCTTTGTTGCATGCAAATAATTTATTACATCATTCACGAGTTACGGAATATCGGGATTAATATTTTACTGATTCTAAACATTTTCAAATACTACATCAGGTGCGGATCTAACGGGGGTTTCATAGGGGTCATGATCCCCATCGAAAACTAAATATAATTTTCAAAATTTACGCCCGACACACTTCGAACTTAAACTCTAAAAGAGAGGTTAAGAGAACTTTTAGAGAGATAGAGCACAGAGAAATTTCTTTAGATATTTCTCTCTACTTGGGGCAGTCCGACTGGTGGAATACCTCCACTCTACAGAAGATCGTAGTCAAATAACCTTGTGTTGTGGTCCTGTGGTAAGAAAGGTTTCCAAAGCTTGGAACTGGGGGTTCAAAGTCGGCAACGCGCTAGTGATACCTGTTGTATTAGAAGCGTCCTTAGGCTGCGATAGCTGCAGATCATCAGGCGGGTCGTATGCTTGTTTGCCACCTTAGTAGTATTTAAAAAACTCTAGATCCGTGCTTGTACTATGTGTTATGTATACAGGATGGCTTTATCACCGATGTGTGTCGTTGGGAGAGGCCGCTGGCCGCGCCCGGGCTGCGGTCTGGTGTCTCCAGCGAGCTGTCGCCGCGGAACCAGAATCCGGCGCCGGCCTCTACCTGCTGGGCAGATGCTTTGCCGCACAGGGCAAAGTCCACGATGCGTTCATAGCGTACAGGAATTCCGTCGAGAAATCCGAAGGGAACGCGGACACTTGGTGTTCTATAGGGTAAGATAGATTATGTATCCATAAGCTAAAATCTTATACGCCTACAAATAACGCTTCAAATGTTTTCAATAATTTTAATTTCTTAAAAATATTTTGTTTTACCGCGTTCAATGCTACGTGAAAATATGTGTACATGAAACTAGTAGTTTCTTATTTATACACAAGGTCGAATAGACTGGAATAGACTACTTGATACATAGTGGTAATTTTATTATCTTCAACTATAGTAATGCTATAAATTCATTACTATCTATTTCTAACGTTTTTACAAAGGCCTCGTCTTCAATAAACAGAATGTCGGATTTTAATATTTATGTAGGCTAGTGAGAGTTTGGTCACAATAACATCTGACGCTAAATGTCGAGTTGGTCAATGAGGGTAACATGTCTCTCAAATGCAGCTGTCAGAACACATTGAAAGGTGTTTGGCGACAGATTTTCAACGTGAGACTTACAGATGTGAACCGATTACAATGATCAGAACCGGTTTCTAAGCAATTCATTTTAAAAAAAGTTTTAAGTTTTTTTCGTTTTCAATGATATCCTTCAAATCTAAAACTTTAACAAATGAAGTCAAATAATGAATCTGCTTTATTTTTATTATTAATTAAATTAATTATTGATTCTGGTGAATGAAGCATATTTGGTTGACAGCATCTTCAAAAAAGTAGCTCTTTTTAGATGAGAGCACATAATATCCTGCTCTCGAGAACATGCGCTCTGAAGGCATAGAAGTTGCCGGCACCGATAAATGTGTAAATGCAATTTTATTTAAGGGCATTAGGTGCCGAGTGATTTGTTCAATACACATTGAAAGCTTGCAGCCGTTCTATCAGACGAGGTAGGTTGTGGACAATTGTGACCATATTGTACTATCATTCTAATAATAAAGCAAACATAACTTTAAAACGAATAAAAACAATCATAGTAACTAGTTCACCAATTATAATGTATATTATACCATAACAAAGAGTTTATAAAGAGATTTTGGTTTTGGCGGTAAAGAGATCATTTGGTTCGTTCAGTCGCGAACGACACAAACTTAGTTTGAAATTGGTTTTTTGCTGGATGAATCGGTTTACTTATTTTACCGGGTTCACATCTCTATAGAAAGAATAATAATTATGTAGAGATAACAACACATTAATTTTATATTTTTTACAGTGTATTGTATCAGCAGCAAAATCAACCGATGGACGCTCTTCAAGCGTACATATGCGCGGTCCAGTTGGACAAGGGTCACTCGGCTGCTTGGACGAACTTGGGTAGCCTATACGAGAGCTGCCAGATGCCGCGGGATGCGTTCGCGTGCTACACGAACGGCGGCACAGCAGCCACTGCATCGAATGCCGCGCTCAGGCAGAGGCTATCCTTTCTGAAATCTCACCTAGCGCACGCACCCATGCCTTCAGTTACCGGGAAGTAAGTATTTCTTTATTATATTGCTGACCAAGCTAACAAAGGCGACAGGAGAGAGGAACTAACGCCGGCATTATGTCTGCCTATAGACACCGTGATATCAGTCTTTGTATTTTTATTTCTTACTAGCTGTGTCCCGCGATTTCACTCGTGTTTAATTTTGCGCCTGCGCCGCGCTACACCTTCCGCCTGTATGTATTAGGTACTTCGTTCACACTTAGTGTACTTTCTGATCTACATTTTTTATGGTAATTGCTTCGCTCTTAGAGGGGTTATTTCTTCGTCCAATCTATCGCACCCGATTTCCGGGGGGAGGGCAGAGGTGGCTTTTGGCCGCAGGATCGAGCGTCGCTATTGGTTCGATTCAAAACATAGTCTATAAAATGCAGTTTTTTTTATTGTGATCAAATAACCAAGCAATCTCTTGAGTTTTATAATATGAACATAACGAGACTTGTTAATGGAACTTTACTTTTTTAAATCCAATGAATCGTTTTTGAAGACTACAAAAAGGAGAAAAGTAGAAGAAATGGCTGTGTTATATATATAATATATTGTTTATTTATCGAAATTGTATTTAAAAATAGCCAAAAGTATGTATGTGTAATAGCTAGATTTTTAAGAGCCCTAAATTTTATGCGGGCCCTTATATACGAGTACAGTAAAATAGGGGACGAGTAGTATGTATGATATAAAGGTTAGCTCTAGTGCTTACCCTGTCCCCTTTTTATTACCAATGAATTTTGTTACGCCATTCAAAGTGAGTGTGGAATCTCTTTGATCAGCTTTAATTTGCATATGGTGAAGTAAAATTAAATCTATTGAATTTAGATTTAACCAGTGTCCTGTAATTGCAAATGATGTCCATTATGCGTTTTAGTGAAGGGGAGTTTCATGAGAACTTTATTAAATATGAAACGGGTTTAGGTCTTCCCTGATGTGATTAATTAAAATACATACATAAATCAAGCCTCTTTCCGAACGGGGTAGGCAGAGACGACGTCCTTCCGCTTACTACGATCTAGCATATATCGTTCGCTTCTTCAGCATTCATCAATCTTTTCATGCATGCATGCTAAAATCATGTGAATATACTCAGGCTACAATTTCACAGGGTTCGGAAAATATTATTATATTGATCAGTGAAGCGCGTTGTCGTTTCTCGTTGTGGTCCTGGATTTCCAACTACATAAAAATTCACTTATTACTTTATACCTCAAAAAAAGAAAGAGTTTGGCGAATTGATAGGGCTGTATATCCCCGGCTGGGCCACGATCACAATTCAAATAGTGAAAATCCCGTCATAGTAATTCACTTATGCTCGTCGCGTATCGGGATCTGTCGTTGCATATCCAGTTTCTATTGAACAGTTCAGCATGACAGCGGTGACTGTTGGTGAATTGTTGACCTCTTGGGAGTCACTGTTGTTTTTTGATTATAACATGTTTACGTAACATCAGGCATTAAATTAACTGTTACTTTGCCGAGCTACTTTAAAAAAAAAATGTATTGAAATATCTTCTGTACTTAACAACATGTAGTAGCATCGTAACTTAAAACATTAATTTCAAAGTATTATTTACTAGCTGGTTCCCGCGACACATCGTTCTCGTCTAAATGGTTCTGATTTTCCACGGGCATTCCTTGTCTTATCTGCATTAAAAGTGGGAATTTTAGCTTTAATACTTAATCATATGGAAAAACGTAACAATATATTCTTGATTCTACCTCTAGTTCCGTTCTATATTAAACTACTAGCTGTGCCCGTGGCTTTGCTCACGTGGACTACAAAATGCCCGCGCGAATCTTGCTCCCCCGCTCTCCCGGCTATTTTAAAGACAAAAAAGTTTATTTTGGGTGTTCCTTAGAAGATAGATGTATGTATACTCTCTTGGACTTTTTTGTAGGTCTTTTTAATGCCTTCAATTATGTAGTACATTAATTTGCTATATCTCTTATGGTTTACTCAGCATAAACCATTTAAGCGCCCGAATTGATTCAACATGACCAGTTCTTTTTCATTTGTGCGGAACCTTAATTCTTTTTCTAAAATAAAATTAGCCTAAGTTACTCCCTATAATAACATCAGCTATCTTATCAAAAGTCCCGTTCAAAATCGGTCCAACCGTTTCGGAGATTACCTGGAACAAACAGATAGACAGACAAAAATAAAAAAAAAATGTTTTTTGTTATAGGTATCGTATAATTCAGCAGAATTGTTTTTAACAAAATGATATGTCTATGATAAGTCATAGGTTTTTTTTTGTTTAATTCTTATTTTTACCGAATACAAAATAGAAAGATAAAAAAATGTAATTTTCTTAATAACCGTTTATTCTTTTCGGCAGTCCGCATAAAGAGATAATGCAACCTTTTTATAGGGTTGCAGATGTGAGAGGATTTTTCTTCTTGCAGGCGACGGCCACTCCCATCGATTGAGGAAGCATGGAACTTGCCGATCTCGGCGGAGATGTCATCGCGGGCGCCTAAATCCGCACCGCCCCCCTACCCCGGCAAGCGAGGTGACGAGCCAGCGCCTCTCTCCCATCATCAACTCCAAACGCTGCACTATCTGCAGAAGAATTCTCACAACCTCTCGCCTCCCCAACAAGTATACCCTTCATTAAGATGATATAATTATGAAAATTAGAATCAGAAAAACGTAAATAATAAAATAATAATAGTCGACAATATATGAAACTGTTTTAAATCACAATATTTTAACTGACTTCAAAAAAGGACGTTCTCAATTCGAATGTATATATTATATATTTTTATGCATGTTCAGCCATAACTTCCTTTTTTATGAACCGATTTAGAGGACTCTTTTTTTCAAAATCATTGAAATTGGTTTTCTTTTTTTGTCTTGTAATTTTTATTTGTAGGATTTTTTTTAAACTATTTGTGTTTTCACATTCGATTAAAATCTGAGGAATTAATTATTTATTATTTATTGTGTACATTATTATATACATTTATCGAAACTAAGTTTAATAAATTGCTCTACTTCTACCAGTGATGATTTATGTATCATTTGTCAAGGAAATGTGTCCAAGCCGAGGGATTACGACAAAAAGTCTCCCGAAGCCATAGAAGACCATGGGAAGTTGAATATTATTTTGGATTATTATATTGTCCCATAACCAGTGCGGCTAGAATAATTCATAAAGCTACTTCAATAACAATTTCAAATATATCCATCAAATCACTTTTCCTATGAGGCGGGTATAGTCTGGGTGTCAAGGATGCACTGAAGAGACCGTCAGAGTTTTATTATTAACCCATATTGAAGATATTTTCACAGAGTAATACTGACTGATGTAGAAAATTTTTAATTTCTATCAATATCAAGATGTGATGTCACAATGACCTCAACATGACTTTTAATGGTCTTAGTATAAATGAAAAAGAAAGTCACTGTGAAGATGTTTATTTTATTACTATGTGTATGGTGGTTGTGATCCCAACCAACCGCTTTTAATTTATCCATGTTTTGACATGAAACTTTGAAATGATCTAGTTAGTCTGTTAAAAAAACGAACTCGGTTCCAGCCACCAACATTGGGGCCTACAACCGATCCGACCCGCCGCATTAGATGTGTCATATCAATAATACATTCATGTATTTTGGTTTCAGGCATTGATGCAGCAACTTCTGGCACAGTATCGCTTAACGCAAGCGGCGAGAGCGCGTACGGTTTGTACTCTATATACTTCAACGTTTCCATATCCCAAAGGCGGCAGGTTTTTAGGGTTCCGTATGCTCGTGTGTGAATATAAATCTAATAACGATGTATATTTTGTCTTCTCAGGTGACCAAGAACGAAGGTGATGGTAGTAGCGCGACCGGCAGCGACAGTACGGAGTCGCTCGCTGAAGACTTACTAAAGAAGTTCGCGGAATCACAGCCGGATATTAAGAAGGAGCCTGCTAATGGTAAGTGGTTAATGGTAACATTTTATTTCATAATTTATTTTTCAGTTTCCGGCAAGAAATTGCACCATGCTTACCACTTAAAAATATAAATTGCCCAACCAACCTGTGTATTATTTTTAATTCATTTATGTTTTAGTATTTTGGTATTTATTGATATTTAATTAACAAATTCTGGTTTTTTGGTCTTTAAGCCTTAAAAATAAAACATGTAATGCGGCGGGTCGTACCGGTTTTTGGACCCATTGTTGGGGATTGTCGGTGTGGCGACGCTTTGACCCAACGTAGGCGGTGTGGAGCCGAGTTTTTTTGGAGATTACTCCTTAAGAATCGATTTTCATTTTTTCATTTATGGCCTCCAGTATGGAAATTTATGAAAGCGTTAACAAACAACTGTGTATTTTTTAAAATATTCACTAAGATGTTTCACATCTGCCTGGTGTCTCGTGACGGCCAACTTTATTTTTTGATTTTTAAAAAGTAGAGGAAATTTTCTATGTAATTCGCTACTTACTTAATTTATTGAATCCGAAAAACTATTTATATAAAATCCAAATTTCAATTTCGACTATTCTTTAGAAACACTTTACAAATAAACCTAATAGAAAAAAAATTGTGTGTTCACATTCATAGCTCTTTTTGTTGTTTTTTTTTAAGACTGACTGTACTGTTAGCCATAAGAGCCCCGAAGCCTTAGACAGCTTTTACAGCTTCATCTCGGCTTAGACATTAATTAATACCTCCTAGAAGTACAATAATTATGGCAGTATACAAACGAATTTCAGAACCTCATTTTTTCCTGACGTAGTAACCGTATGAACTTTTTTGTGATAGTTTTTTAAAATTCTTTTTATAGGTTTAATGTTTGGCCACATTTCACGTGAGTGATTTTAATTGAGTGACGATTTGGAACAAGATGGTAACACGCTAAAAGTGGGGGGACTGGCTCTTAAGTGCAGCTGGCTTGTACGGATTCTCGAACTCGCCTCTATCGACGCGAAGTCTGTATACGTTACCACTGAGCCATCATTGCAATAATTATGATAAACAAAATTGTTCAGTTAATAAACTTAAAAACCTTTTACTTTAAAAAAAAAGGTCAGTGTTAGTACATAATTAATAGATATCATTAAACCGCATGATTAATTTGCAAATTAACGGAGATCTAAAGCTGAATGTAAACTATAAAAATAGAGTAAACGTAATGTGTCTAGTTGGACATCTATCTGTAGGTGTTCTGTCATCGTGCTGTGTCGTTACTGGGGTAGGCAGAAATATTACTGCGCTATTTTTCTCTATACTTTTAGAAGTATTTCCTTTTCCTTTGTGATCAGGTTTTACACGGGCTTAGTTTCCGCAACTCGACGTCTATGTGCGCCTAATTTGCGTGATTTTCCCTTATGTTTATCGATATTTTAATGAAATTTGAGTCGGTTTTAAACATATTTCACTGTATTTACAAATATATTATCATACTATAATTATAAATAACTAAGTAACAAACTCTTTTGATGTCCCGTTTTTGTTATATTGGAGTTATAATTATTATTATATTTTCTATGTGGGTCATGTCAATCTGAAATAATGTCAATCATTACAGTTGTCATTAGATTGTAAACTTTTAGTTATTACATGCTAAATAAAATTATTGAAGTATGAAAGGATTAATTAGGTTAATTTATGCCAAATATATTCCAAAAATAACTATGTGATTGCTATGAATATTTTGTTTTACAGTGGAAACTTCCAATTACGGCAGTAACAATGAGGCGATGCTTGGAGGACGACAACCCGTCGTAAAGCTGGAGCCGTTGAAAACGGATCCACTCAAACCTGTCAGCTTTCACACCGGCATGAACTCCAAACAGATATTGGATACATGCAAGTAAGTATGGTATTAGGAACAAAATGTGGAATCACACCAAGGCCACAATGTGTGAAATTAATACTAATATTAGTATTATTCGCAGGGAGCATGCCGGTCCACCGACGGCGTGGTCTGTGTTGGGCGACGGATGCGGCCCTCCTGAGCCCCCTTCTGTACCGCCGCCGCGTCTCACGCCAGAGCAACTGGCACCACCCGCACCGTTCGTGTATGTCGAGTCAAAACGTGAAGCTTTCTCGCCACAGTTGCAAGACTTTTGTCTGAAACACCCGATTGCGATGGTGCGCGGCCTCACTGCAGCCTTGAAGCTCGACCTCGGCTTGTTCTCTACGAAAACGCTTGTGGAAGCGTGGCCCGACCATGCAGTGGAGGTGCGCACGCAGCTGATGCAGTCTGCCGATGAGAACTGGGATCCGACCGGCCGGCGACGAGTGTGGGCTTGCGCTTCACACAGGTCCCATACGACTGTACGTAAGTATGCACAGTATCAGGCGGGCTCCTTCCAGGAGTCGCTGCGAGAAGAACGAGAGCGGGGCGGGACTAGTGGGCCGCCGCTCTCTGACTCTGATGGATCTGGACCTGTGAAAAAACGTCGAAGCGCACGTATGTTGCGCTTCGGCACCAACGTAGACCTCTCCGACGAGCGCAAGTGGCGGCCACAGCTTGCTGAATTACAGAAGTTGCCAGCGTTCACTCGCGTCGCCTCCGCCGCCAACATGCTCTCGCACGTCGGACACGTGATTCTCGGTATGAACACTGTGCAACTTTATATGAAAGTACCAGGTAGTAGGACTCCCGGTCATCAAGAGAACAATAACTTCTGTTCAATCAACATCAACATAGGGCCTGGCGACTGCGAATGGTTCGGTGTTCCGGATGCATACTGGGGTGGAGTACGCGATCTTTGCGAAAGGCACGGCCTTTCGTACCTACACGGCTCGTGGTGGCCGGATCCGGAGGAGCTACGCGCGCATGGCGTACCCGTGTACCGGTTTACGCAGCGACCCGGTGATCTCGTATGGGTAAATGCAGGATGCGTGCACTGGGTACAGGCGACCGGTTGGTGTAACAATATCGCGTGGAACGTCGGCCCGCTGACAGCGCGGCAATACTCACTCGCGCTCGAACGGTATGAGTGGAACAAAGTGCAAAACTTCAAGTCTATAGTACCGATGGTGCACCTCACGTGGAATCTGGCACGGAACATCCGCGTGTCGGATCCGAGGCTGCATCGTGCGATGCGCACGTGCCTGTTACAGACGTTACGCGCGACGGCCGGAACGCTGCAAGTGGTGCGAGCGCGCGGCGTGCCCGTCCGGTTCCACGGGCGCGCCCGAGGCGAGGCGTCGCACTACTGCGGCGCGTGCGAGCGCGAGGTGTGGCACGCTCTGCTTGTCCGCGAGCACGAGCGCCGACACGTCGTTCACTGTTTGGCGTGCGCACGTCGGGCTAGTCCCGCGCTACAAGGATTCCTATGCCTCGAAGAGCATCACATGGATGAGTTAGCACAAGTTTATGATGCGTTCACATTGCACCGACCGGCGCCTCCGCCACTCTCTACACCAATGTTGGCACCACTGGCTGCACCAATGTCGGCACCACTGGCTGCACCTATGTTGGCACCACTGGCTGCACCGATGTCGGCGCCACTGTCTGCACCTATGTCAGTTCCGTTGTCCGCGCCCCTGGTAACTCCAATGTCAACGTCACTGTCCGCGCTGCCGAGCGCGCCACCTCCCATAGGTAGCACGCTAGTCTCGACGCCGGACTGATCGTGTTGAGAACACAGTCCGCGTACTGGCGCCGGCCGTGTCGCTGAGGCGTGCGGCCCTCGTTTCTATCCCGAGTTTCGGTTCGGGCGACGGGCATCGGGTGACGTCAGCGTACCTGTATTTATGTTTCTTGTGACGGTGTGGCGATCGCGTTTACAGCGATGTCTCTTATGTTTTGTATATTTCGTGTTAGTGCCGTGACACTCCACATTAGTTAAGGAAGCGAATCGATCTTGCTGCGGTCTTTAGATTTAGTATAAAACGTTGCCCAATCTAGGGGAATATTGATCGCAGCCGTCGTTGTGATGTCGTTTTCGACCAAGATATGTAAAATTAAAACTGTAGCAGATTAAAACGATCTATTTTACTACACGACGAGTGAATTTAAAATTGTTGAATATTTTTTGTGATGAAATGTAATTTTGTAATGATGATGCTACCCTTAATCAATTTTGTACGTTAAATGAGATATTCTGATAAAAAATTACAAGTCAATTGTCAGCAATGAGTTATGTAAAAATAGTTTTTAATAGATTTATGTAAAATAAATGAAACAAAAATGTTAGGGTGAACTCTCACGGTCGTGATATTGCGGACGGACATGGACCAGCCCGCACCAACGCAACATGGGAAGAACGTTGTCTGCGGGACGACTCCGTAGCCTTAATGTTCGGTGTGTGACTGTCTGTGCTCGTCGGCCGTGCTTGTGAATCCACAATATCAAGAACCGTGGGAGGCCACCCTTAGGTGTCGGCGCGGCGTGGGGTTCGATATGTGTGTTTATATTGGGTAGGCGTAGTGGAATAGTGAAGTGTAGGCGCTGTGGTGTGGTTGGACTGCTGTGGTCTCAAGTGCTCACGTGTTCACCTTAATAAATGTGTTATTTTTGTATAGAGGCATATTTATTTATTTTTATCGTACTGTGGACTATAGTTTGATTTTTTAGACAGTTTAGCGAATACTAGTTTGTAAGTTTGATGCACGGATTGAGGTCCTGTGTTTTAGCAGGATCCGGTGAGATGTGCTGCATTGTCCCAAAGAATGTTATACTCGTGTAGGCAAGTTGCTATTGGAAATGTACGAATGATCCATTAATACAATGCATTTACTATACTTGTGTAGTTTATTCAATGTTTGGGGTCTGACATATAAATTAATTTTATTATAATGAAATTGTTTTTTCTTTTACTGCATTAATTGGACTGTAATAAATTTCTCATAATAGTTAGAGATTTGTTTTTTTTTTTTTCGATTAGATGAAATTAGAATGGATTAGGTCGAAGTAAGCTTGGTGTTAGCAGTAAAGTGGTAAGATTCACTTTTGACACTAGTGTTTGTTGTTTCTTGAAGTTTTATTAATGTGTTGTGAGATTTCAATGTTGACTGTATTTCTTTGTAGTGTCAAGAGTCGAATCATCGATTTTTGGGAATGTGGAAGTGTTAATGTGAATAGCGAATGCGGATATATTATTTGATAAGTACCTAATAATAACATCACTGCCATGTACGACCTTACTGTTTATACTGTAACATTTTTAATAAATAATATAAGGATTATATTATGTCTTTTATTTCATTTACAAATAAAAGTTCTCTACTCAACTGAGAGATGTTTTTACAAACTGGTCATTATGAAATAAAGCTACCCTTTTAGACCTGGCGTCTACAATTGAGGATAAAGTTTGAAAAATATTACAAACTAATTATATACTAACAATTTTAAGTTGAAAATGACGTTTTACTCATAATAAATCAGCTGTAATTATATAGCAACACTCGTCGCGCCATCCATTGAATTACTATCATATAAAACTTTAAAAAGTATTTTCAGGGTTGTACCAATACGATACCCGTTATTGTAGTGAATAATCAGCGATATCGATATCGAAAGATAAGTAATTTTATTTTTAATGAAAACTAGATAAGTATTTGACATTGAAGTAATGTCCTTTTTGTTTTAGCGCCGCATAAAGAAATTGCCGGTATCAATGTTTTTAAGACTTTGTAGTATTTTTTTTTTATGCACTAAGTAGGGTCTGACAAGGTGGTGGCTTCCTCGTCAGAACTATTTTAGGGGATTTTTGTGACATCTGAAAATGCATGTTTCCAGTTTATATTAAATAGTCCATTTCGCGTATGCACAACAACTATATCCAGCAAAATTCCACCAATATATTGTCAAACAATTAAAATAAAAACCACAATATGGCAGCTCAAGATCCCGCCAAAACGTCCAGTGGATTACGATAATATTATACCTAGATTAACGTTTATTTAAATTAACGTCATCGCCACAATAACCGATCCTGCGCTGATAGCGTCCAATGGCTTCCTGTAACCCCTTAACATATGGTCAACGTTTCAATATACCTACCTAACTCAAAATTAATATATCAAACTTACATAAAATTAAAAACAACGTATTTCAAATATACTTTATTTATTTATTTAAATTTATCAATAGCGATAAAACATATTTGCATAAATTATAATATGTATCTCGTTATAAAATTGCCCGTCGTTTATGTTACAAATATTTGATAAAATGTATTTTATGTGCGTTCACAGTAAAGTCTAAACAACTAACTTAAATTTATATCCAAATTGACGGATATTAAAGCGTTAACAATAAAAAATTTGGTTTAAACTTAGTATAGGCTAAAATATAATTACAAACGATTCTAGCGATAAAAATCTAATAATATTTCTTTTGTTTTGTGATGAGCTATGTACATTAACTAACATAGATTGATTTTAAAATGATTTAAGTAAGCTTTAATAGCACCTATTAGATATTTTTATCGTGTTTTCGAAGTTATACTTCATTAGGTACGTTTGGAAAAAATCTTGAGTGAATGTTTACGATGCGAGCACACATTGGAACAAAAAGTCTACACTATGAAGACATTAACATCGAGTTTGACTATTCAAAGAAGTATAACTTGTAACGCACGTATTAAAGCACACACATGCATTTTTTTAGATTTAAATAATCTACAGCGTGTTGTGGAGAGAGCATTGCACTAATGTGTTATGTGAGATGCTAATTTTACTTAAAGATAAAGAGATTATTATGTCATGTAACAAAAATTTTCTCTGACACATATTACATATATATTACATATATATTCTAATATATTTTAATATTTAATTTGGTATTAATTGCACAGCTTTAAAAAAAATTCTAATCCAATTTTATTTTGTATAGGTACATAAATGAATACTTGTATTTTCAATATTATGTTTCTATAAAATTGTTTAAATATATGCAGCATTTTGTTTTTTCTAACAACATTGTTTGTTAAAGTTTAAGTTATTATCTAGTTTTAAAGAAGGATGCTTTTACTTTGTTTATATATTATTACTGAAATAATATTTTTTTACATATAGTGGTGGACACTTTAAGGAATAGAAATAAAGCACGAGACATTAAAAAAAACATTATTTAGGGTGGACTTAAAATGACTTAAGTTCAACAGTAATCAAGGTCTATATGAGATGTCCACTATATGTAAAAAAGTTGCGTAATATGTATTTACATTTACAGGTCACTCGAATACGTATAAAGAAGTTAATAATGAAAAAAATCTTGAGGGACCTCTACAAAATGAAAAATAATACAAACATTTTCAGAATACTTATAATATCAATTGTATACCATGATTATATGACGAGAAAAAAAACTTGCCAACTTTTAAACTATTTTGAAAATTAAAAAAAAATTGAGCGACCTTTTAATTTGTTTTTCTTTTTTATCAAGTTCATTTTTGGTGAGAATTCTTAAAACGTTAATTTATCATATTTTTATGTGAGAAGTGAAATAAAATTATCATTTTTTAGGCAAGTATTAGTGTACCACGATAGCATTTGATAATTTATAGCAAATGCATATTTTCTAAGTTTAATGAATAGTATTAATTGTTGAATATGATATAACAATGAAAACTAGTAAACATATTATTTATAATGGAGCTAAAAAGCATTTACGCCAAGGTAGAGAATATTTTTGTCATAATTGCATTATTAATAGAACTTTTTACAATTAAAAAATAGTTTTATTGACAAACTAACTTGTATATATTTCTGTGTTGAATTAAAATATATAGTTATAAATAAATGCGATAATTTAATACGTACTTATTCTAAAAACGTGCAAAAGTTGTACCTATGTATAGTAGGCATCTTTCTCGTATATTAATAAAAATAAAACAATAATTGGCTAATAATGATATAAAAATTATAAAGTTTAATTATTTTTTCAGCAATTTTCTAAATTTTCTGAGGGGGCGTTCATTAATTACGTGAGGTGATTTTGGCGATTTTTCGAACCCCTCCCCCTTTGTTGAGATTTCGTGAGATTTAGCTCGATCCTCCCCCCAACCCTTAATCTCACGTGAGACTCCAAAATTTGTATTTTAGTGTAAAATCGTTAATCTTGATGCACTGATTTATTTAAATTTAAAAAATAATTTAATACTACTTACGGTAAAACGTAATCTAAAATGACCGTACGAAAATCGAAACAAATACTTAAATAGATATTACTAAAATTCTTAAAAGTATACTCATTCTTATTCAGTCTACGTGCACTCACATGAGTGGTCTAAGTGTGACTGCAGGAACCAACGTGTCCATGTGATTTTCAGTAAAATCATCCGCTATGCCTGGGCTGGTGGCGGCAGAACAATCGAAGGGTTACCCCTTCCACAGGCGTAGAACATTTTTGAAAAAAGTTGCATCGGTGGCAGGGGGGAAACCGCGAAATTTGCGCGTATTCGTAATTCAATGATTTATCAGTTATTTTGTATAGTACCTATATATAGAACTTATATCGACGTGTTCTTTATGAACTATACTAACCGATTAATAAATAATTTAAACAATTTGGTCTTTCATTATTTTGTAAATCTAAGCTAAAAGTAGGGTAAGAGAATATTTGCTAGGCTTGCATACAAAACTCCAATAATTTAAAAAACTAACAATGAATGTCAGTAATTTTTAATTTATTAACATTAAAATTATATATCGATAATATTATAAATAAAATAAACGCACGTCTCTAGACAAAGGTTTATATAAAGGATTCATAAAAACGAGCCAATCAAATCCTTCGCGGCCGTGAAATAAACAGATGTTTGAGATTGTATTACGAAAACAAAGCCGACCGGGGACTTGTTTATTTGAAAATTGGTTCATAATAATGTCTCACAATGAGTTTAGCTATATGAGAAGTTTATAGTTTCATTTTTTAAAAACAAGCAAAACAAAATCAAGAGAAAAAAAGTATGAGTTAACATTGGATTTTAGAGTAAATTTAGGGTTGAAATTAATGGACGCCCCACATACAATGTTTGAGAATGTCTTGTTGTGTATTATGTACCAAAAACCAAAATTCGAACTAGTTCCCTAACAAATAAATTTTACTATATTAATAATTTCATAAAATATAAGTTACAATTTATTTACTTTAACAAATAAATCTTTAGTGATGATTTTTGCGTTATAAAATATAAATTTGTAAAGCGAATCAATAAGGGTTACTAGATGACAAAATATTTCCTAATAATGTCCTGAATTTCGCAAATAGGGAAAATCTGTAATTGTACTTTTTTAATTGTGGAAAAGTTTAAACAGTGGAAATATAGGTAATTAAAAAAGGTTTATGGGGTTTATGTATAGCGTGGAGGCAGACAGACTATATCGACAGACCGTTCACCGTGTGTCGCGTACCGATCCAAACTGGCTGTCGCCACTCGGTACGTGTGCTATTAGATGTCGCTAGTCGCTACAGGTTTATATTATTTTATCCTCGACATGGTACATACAACATTACTACAAAATATCAGGGAAATATGATTATTTAATCTGGTAACCCTATAATTAATGGCTTATTTATTACTTATCACATTAGCCAAAAGGGTACACATTGAGACACGTTTACAAACAAGGAATGATGGAAGCGGTTCATCTCACTTGGTGAGAAAGCCTCGTGTGTGTGTGATTTCCGTAGGGCTTACCTGCCGTCAGTAATACCTCAGGACGCCCCAGATCTTACGACGGGTTTCCGTAGAAGAAGCGCAGAGTCAGCCGACACGATAGGCAATTCGTTCTTGCAGTGGAAATTAATTAGGTGAGGTACGCTTTCAAACACCCGGTCCTTTGTTCGAACCTAAAGATGAAATTTCATTGTATATTAGTATAATAAAGCTCAAGTCGAGTTTGTCTTGTTTGTTTGTACGCACTAATCTCGGTAACTACAAGTCATATTTGAAAAAAAATATTTTTGCATATTATAGACTACTAGCCGTGACCGTATAATTTAAAAGAAATGACTGACTAATAATTCATTAATACTTACTATAGACAATATTTTTAATAACATTTTCTTGTGGTATTACAATATATTTCTTTTCACTGCAACCTGTTCTACCGAGCCCAGTGTTTGAATTATTTTAATTTTCCATTATCTTCTAAAGTCCTAAACTATGTGTCCAAATAACATGCTATAAAGGGCTAAGTTTATTTTCATGAAATTGTCGTTAATGTTGAAAGATTAAAATGCCTAATAATAATGTTCATAAATCACTTTTTAATTTTTAATAATTTTTGTCACAAAATACCGATTGTGGCAAAAAGATAGGCATATGGTATCGCGGACTTTTTTTAGACTAAGAACCAATACTTTTGCAGAACATTGTATTTACGTATCACTAACCATTACTCCAGCGCACGTGGATAATACAATTCGGAAGCGCTTTTTGTTCCGACTTACTTAACAAAAATCAATATTAAAGGCTAGCTGAGAAGTGTAGCTTAATGCTAGATAATCTATACTATTCCTCATGAATCTGGCTATCATATACAAAAACCGACTGGTAGTTTTCTATAGATTAGCGTGTTTAAATAAACAAACAAAAAAACGCTTCTGCTTTATCTATACAATTAATAAAATTGAAGTGTCTTTTTGTAATGTCAAAATAACAGCTTTTTACTAAATAATGCATATGATAGTATATACAATACCTATAACAAAAAATCAATTTTGTCAAAATTTTTGTCTGTCTGTCTGTTTGTTTCGGATAATCTCCGAAACGGTTCGACCGATTTTTACTGATAGAGAGCTGATGTTATAGCAAATAACTTGGACTACTTTTATTTTAGAAAAAGAATTAGGGTACCGCACGAATAAAAAAAAAGTGGTCATGGTGAATCAATTAGGTTTACGCTGAGTAAACCATAAAAGACATAGCAAATTAATGTTCTACATAATTGTAAGCATTAAAAATATGTACCTACAAAAAAGTCAAGGAAGGTATACGTCTATTTTCTAAGGACACCCATAATAAGCATTTTTGTCTTTAAAATAGCATTCTGTAGTCCACTTGAATGAAGCCACTGGAACAGCTAGTTACATTATAGGTAAAAATACCAACTACTTTTTGGTTCGTCGTCTCTTCGATTAAATATTGATGTAGGTAATTTAATTACCATAATTGCAATCTCTAATATGCATAGGGCATACATTGACTAATTTTAAAGACATATCAATTTATGGATAAACAACTTTCAAAGCTAATATTATCTATTTTTCACGCTATACATAATCAACGTTAAAATCTTAAGCACCTGTTATCTTAAGTGACTCACTACAATAGCTTATAACTAAAACGAATCAAACAACCAATACCGATTCAGATTCGGTATAAAAATACTTTTAAAAATAGTTCTACTTCACTTCGGTAAGTGTCGTAATTTGTCATGATGTAAAAAAGACACTGTCTACTTTGTGTTGTTGTGTGCGTTATGTATGACATAGTGTACCACGTATTTATGGGAAGGCACACCTATAAAATCCGTCTGATCATGAGAGCAAACATATAAAGATTTAGACGCGAATAGATTGTCTTTTCTGAGGTAGGTATTCAGCGCTAGCCCAGCGCAATGCGAAGATGCGTCAAATTGTACGTTTGGAAAAAGCAGGCGTACACTGTGTCAATGATAATAACAATGATACCATTTTCACGCGATAGGTGGAGCTGATTTACGATTTAAAAATGTCTTGTTTATTAATAGTAATTTTAGAATAATATTGGATAAATAAAATAATGTTAGATATAAATAATTACAGTTAGGTAGGGTAGGCAGAGTTTCTGCCTATGTGAAATGCACGCCGCTATATAATTTTACGCTCCGACGTACGTCGGACAGGCACTGAAGCGGAACGGAGGTGTGAAAATTTCGACCAATAGAATTGTATTTCTAACAAATTTTGAGCAATATAATTGTACATCTAGATTTTAATTCATTTCTATTGGTCGAAATTTCCACAGCTCATAATTAGGTCACAGCCCTATCGAATTCCTTAACTCTGCAATCAACTCGTGCGCTTATTATAAATACAGATGCAAATTAAATAATTAACATACCACTCCATTAGGGTCGACGAGTAACAAATGTTTATGCACGCCGCACCTCGCTCCAGTCAGAACGAACTGTCCCGTGCAAGCTGTTGACTCGCGCACCAAGAACTCCCCATCGGCCACCACCAACTGAAATTATATTTCAATTGAGCAATGATGGCTATGTAGTAGCGTGCAAGGACACCGCGTCGATCGACGTGAGTTCGAATCCCTGCATTGAACGTGAGCTTTCGGTGAAGGAAAACATCGTAATGAAACCATAGCATGGTGGTAGGGGTTTTTATAATGTCCACCTGGCTAGCTACCACCCTTAAGTTTAAAATCTGTCTCCAAGCACTACTCTTCCACTTCCATTAGGTTTAGCGTGCTATAGAGAATTCAACTCATCTTTGCGCGGTCCTTTATGTGCTTGAGTTCGTAAACATGCAGTTTTTATTTGTATGACAGTGACAGTCCGATCAACAAGTGCTTGTATCGCCTAATTCTACGGGTACAGTCGGTAATAAAACTGTCATGTTCGTCATGGAGAATTTTTTTTATCTAACCAGTAGCTGTGCTTTATAATGCATATAATATGATATAAAAATTCTTCGTCTACCACCATATCAACCTAAACTCTACAGAAAATATTTTGGAAATTTAAATAAACATATTGCCTTACACATAATATTGAATAAAAAGTAACTAGAATAATGATATTAATAAAAAGTTCATTATTTGCTATTTCTAGTGGTAGTCATAGGGAGTAATATGTTCAATAAACATCCATTTACACAATTGAGCTGTTTAATTATTTTAAAATTGAACAAATAAGATAAAAAAAATTGACATAATATAAGTAAACCAGCTAATAGAATTCTCTTGTGTACTTGACTGTATCTTTTGAAATGACACGCAGTCGCTGTGTCTATAAACGCTTTACGCACACATAGAGCCACTCGCACAAATGAGTTGAACTGTTCTATACCATCTTGGACCACATCCTCATTTAAGATCAGGTGAAATTGTCGCCACAATGCAAAAACCTATAATATTTTAAAAAAAACAGAGGTAGTCTTAAGGATTGCCGACAGAAGCGAAAACTAACAATGGGATAACTGTGTTCTTTTTGATTTTTTTTATTAATTATAGTCTTGAATTATTTAAATTTCATAATTTTTAAACTTTTATCATAGTATGTTAGCGACGCGAAATCACAAGACTTTACGCATTCAAAAACTCAAACACGCATATGATACAGTCGAGTTTAAACAATGTATTAGTGTATATATGCGTATACATGTACACAGGCCGATATACTACGCGTCGCTAGTCTGACACGAGCGCAATTCGTCACGAGCATGTCGAGGTCATCGATGACGCGAACCCATACATTTTTCCACTATCAAAATACGCTCAACGCGGCTAAAGAAATTTTCTCTTGAAAAACTTACAATTAGAACCTGGTATCTAGAAGGTCTGCCTACGGAAGCACCGCCCCTCTATCTATTTGTGCCACAAAGTTCCTCCGATTCTTGGGAGGGGGTAACTTAGTAGGAATAAAAGATGTAGGTAAGAAGGTGGTAGGTATCTATACATGACTGTATTTACAATGTTCATGTCCAAGTTCGGTGAAATTGTATAAACCGCAGCGGCTTCAGAGCCCCTAAGGCTAACGGTATAGTCAGATCTAAAAAAAAAAACAATGTTCATGATGATAAACCCCTCACAGTGATATTCTTTTGATTTGTTGAGTTTCGGGATCAGCCAGTTTATATATAGTTGCTGAGAGGCTTGAGGGACAACAGGCGATGGATGACCAACCTCTCGGTGGTCGCCATTATTGTTATTGCTCTACGTTATGCGCTATAATTACATAGGGTCTACAGTGAACATTTAATAAAGCCATCCAATGTAAATTTCGTTTAAAAAAAAACTGACAAACCTGCAAAAATCTACAGTACACTAGTTGACTGCAGGTTTAAAGAGTCTGCATTGGACGTACAGACGATAAAAAATATCACCAAACAAAATTTTACCCAAATCGTTAGAGCCATTTCCGAGAAAACAAATACATAATTATATAAACAAGAATTTCTCACTTATCAAATTCTTTCTTTTTACTCGACTAGGTTAATATTGTTTATAAGAGTACCTTCTCGGCTGTAGTTCTAGATATGGGCCCGTGGAACCAGGGCTCGCGGGCCAGCAACGCGGCCTGTGTTTCGGCTGAAAGCGGCTCAGGGTCTGTCTCAGCGCAGGGGGAGGAGGCCGACGCGGACGCGGTGCCCGACGCTGTCGACGACGAGGAAGCGACAGGCGACACAGTCACCGGTGCCGCTGTGAACGGCTCTGAAACATTCACACATTGTTCATGTGAAACATATAAACCCTGTTTTTTAATTAGCTGGATTAAAGGAAAATTTGTCGGGTTAGCGAAAATGTCTTCGTAACGTAAAAATAATTTTGTATCCCGAGTGATAGAGTAAATCATTGTAATTAAATCTTTTATGATAAATTGTTTTTAGTCTACTGTGTGTTTGTTTATTAATTCAAGCCTACGTACGATGAACAAGAACCTTAGTTGTAAATAATATCTTAAAAATTAAACATAAATTTAATTTTATAATAGTGTCTGGGTTTTTTTTTGTTTTATTTATTCATGATTTACAAAAATATGATTAATTTAGATGTATCATATCTGCTAAGCGTTCCATAGCGACTATAAAATCGATATATAGTCGAGTAGATCGATATAAAATAGTCGAATCTGTGAGAGGTTCGGCTATGGCATAATCATCGTCACACCTGTTTCCGCTGCAAAGCACCAGTACACAATGAGCTCTAAATGAGACCTCATGAGCTGTAGGATACAGTGCTGCAGTGACTACTTAACATCCCCCTAATTATGTAGTTGACAAGAGCAAAACGATAGCAGAAATGGCTAAATATCGACTTTAAAATAGCAAACTACGTACTAGCCGTAATTAATACATAATTGAAGTTTGCCATTTTGAAGCCAATATTTGGCCATTTCTACTATCGCTATACGCTAGAGACTGCTATAGACCGGTCGACCGTCTGATACTCTATACAATAAAATAAAAAGAAACATATAGGTTACGAGTACAGTGGAAACTTATTCATCCAGTTTGGAAATGAAATCTTAGTCAATTTTAATTGACGAATCTGTGAATATGCCCACGGATTTTTTTTATCTAAAAGCGGCTTTAGCTAATGAAATGAATTCAATCAGTTTTGGAGAGATACAACAAAATTATACTTATTATATTAATAATTGTGTTGACAATATTACTAGTATTAACATTATGAACTGTGTCATAGTCGTCAAACACAGAAAAAAAAAAATAATGACAGAACGGAGTAAGAATTTTTTTTTTAATTTCCCAAGTTATTTGGACTTACGCATATCAAATATGTCTGTATGGTGGTTGGTGAGCTGAGCCGTCGGAGGTGTGCGCGGGGGCGGGGTCTGATTTACGTAATGTCGAATGTTTTCTTCACACCTATAACAAACAGTATACACAAATGATGAATTACACTTTTTAAAGAATTAATTGTATTTAAAAGGAAAATAGGTATTATCTGCACATTTTTTGGTTGACAATATAAATTTTACTTTTATAATCGTTACTTTTTGAAAGTAATTTCGACGTCCTTTTGTCGTCATTGCATCGCATTCAACAGTTCATTCGATTCCGCCCCTAGCATATGTATATTGGGTATGGTTACAGTATCGCATATTTCTTTATTTCGGATATCAGATAATTTCGGTTATAAATTTTCATAACACCTTTGGGGCACTAGCCAAGTTCCCTTTCTGCAATCGATAACGCTAACAGAAGACGGAAAAAATGTATGGAATTGATATATCTCAACGTTAAATTATGTAGTTAGATTTGTAAAATCTATACATTTTTTTCGTTATCTATTAGCGTTAACGATTATTGAAATTATTGAAATGCCACTTGGCTAGGGTCCCCTAATATAGACTGTATGTAGGTAATGAAATTTTTATAAATAGTTTAATATGAGTTCTTAATTTTATAGAACAGACTTCAACTGCGGCACAGCTTCCACATAACCGGACTATCGTGTACAGATTTGCCTGTCGACAGACACTAGCGCACGTAATAGCTTATTTGTAAGTTTTTTTCGTACTGTCTACGGTATTGGCCTGAAGGGCTTGACAGCTTTGCCGGATTTTGTGTCGAACGCAGAAGGGATTCAGGCGAAAAAGTGGCAACAAGATCGTGCGCGACCGTCCTATGTGATTTTTTTTTTTAAAGATCTGACTACACTGTTAGCCTTAGGGTCCCTAAAGCCGCTGCGGCTTTTACAGTTTCACCGGACTTAGGGGCGAGCGCAGAGGGCACTCAGCCGCGAAAGTTATTGGGACGACTCGCGCGAGAGTGCCAAAGTGGCCGGACCTCGGCTCGGGCGGTCGTCGCGTATGCAATTAAGTCGCGATCTAATCGAACTCCTACTCCTACGATTCGAGCTAACTAATATATACTCATAGGCACGTTCCCTTCTTCCTGAGAGGAAGGAAGGAACCATGTGTATGTGCATTTAGCAATCGGAAAGGTTTTCTACACTAGCTAGCGCAAAAAAAAAGGTCCCTCACAGAACCCATGTACCTGTGTGGTGTGCATGTGTGTATGTTCATACGTGTGTAATGTTGTATGTGGGTAGCTAAGTGTTGCACGTATAGTGTCACTTGTATCGCGCGGGCTGTTGCCTGACCCAAGGGCTTCACACCGAGGAAACGGACCTAACATCCTATGTGAAGACAGACGTTGGCTTAATACACAACATTATACATTTTGTGTATTAAGGTGGTATTTATAAATAGTATACGAATTTTATATTACGAGGTCATACCATATACTAAATATACAAATATAAAAACATCAACCCACGTCGTGGGTTCATCAAGTATTACGTATCGCAATTTTTGAAGATCTTTGACCCTCCCTCTCCCCATGTAAAGCGCCGTAATATTTTTCTGTACTCCCCTCCCCCTCCTTAAACGTTACGTAACATCCAAGTCAGCAAATCAGCATGAGAGCTTTTATAGGCCAAGAACAGCTGATGATACAAATCTCCCTGATTTGAGGACATTACAGAGTATGAACTCACTTTAACAAAACTGACTACCAATACCGTCGAGGGATTACCCGTAAAACAAACGAAAAGGGTTGCCAACTTGGGACAACAAAATAAAAATGTCGTACAATACAATCGAGAGGTTCCCCGTAAAACATAAAAGAATAAGATTGCTATCTTGGGAAAATTTAATTACCTAGTTTTTTATTTGAATAAAAAATAATAATGCTATGTAACATATTGTTCGAACTCCCTCCCGTCGAACGTTTTACAAGACCTCCCCTCACCCCAAATTGCGTTATGTAATACTTGAACGGCCCCTAATGATCTCTACGAAAACTGTAAAGGATTACAGTGACCATTTGACAAGAAGTGGTGTATGTGTAGTTGCAATTTTTTTTTTATGGCTTTGTAATTGATTGTAAGCACAGTGCAATCCAACATCGGCGAGTACTCAAGGATCTATAATCCATCACCATGCATCATCATCATCATCATCACCATGCAGGCCTGCTCAAATGCCTCTTCATGTTATGTTTGAAGGACTCCACTATACAGGTGGAGTTTTGAGATGGGTAGTAAGGTTAGACCTTAACTGTTGCAGCTACAGGAAAACTTTCTGAGGAGACCGTACTTAATTTTTTGAGATATTTTGACTTGCATTTGCAGTTTTTTTTTAAGTGTACAGTCAGCAAGAAAATTGGCAAGTTACACAAAAACATTTTTCATGCACTGTTTTAAAACTGTTAGAAATCGTAAAAAAATCCCATACATTTCGTAGTAGTTCATAGTTCATAGTTCCATTGAAAAAAGAAGAGAAAGAAGTTATAGTGCACTAACAGTGATATGGGAGCGAGCGAGCCGAGCGGTGGCGGTGGCGGATGCCGGTGTGTGTGCCCGATGTCCGGTGGAGTCTTGTCTGGCATGTCGTTGTAGTACTCTCGCTCCTCCACACCGGGTACAGGCGAACTGTCGCATAGCCCCCGCGATCCGTTCAACTTTAATCTAAGTGCCATAATAGTACATTATTGCAAAGGCCGTGAAATAGGCAATAGCAGGTCGAGTATGAGTTTCAAGGCCGAGCGACTTCACTAATACGAGACAGGCAATTGCCATTTCCGCCGAGGCATATATAGTGCTTTTTTCAAACATGCATGGAAATACATATTGTCATAATTTCCGAAGAAAAAAAAAAACACGAGAAATATCAAATTTACGGACAAAGAAATTAAAATCCATTGCAGGAGCGTTTTTTGAAATTGGAACATTACAACGCTCCATTTCCATGCATGTTTGAGAAAAAATTATTACACGATGTATAAACTTTAAGTAGTAACAATAACTATGTAGTAGCGAAACAGCGCATAACGGTCAAATTAAATGCATACTGCTCAGTACTGATTTAATCAGCGTGCTAGTATGGGCTGGTACGATGCGGGCGTCGCGTCGGTGCGAACATGCGTCATTGCATCGGTTACTACTGACGTGCAACTGACCATTTATGAGAAATATAGATAAAAAAATACTCTAAATGATTTTTTAAAATTATTTTCCCACACTTGGCATTCATTTCATGACATACTCACACAACTTGTAATCGTATATTTATTTCGCTATAATCATACTTCAAAAATTAATCGGGCAGCCTTGTTGTTAGATTATCTTATGACACAAATGACTAAACGCCTCCAAACGGCGCTAGTTTTGCGAATAGTTATATTGTGATTTAGTATAAGGAAAATGCGTCAACACATAATATAACAACTATCAACATATTATGTTCGCATGAGTCACCAAACACGTCATGGTTGAAATACATTTATGTTAAAGTATAAAGTACTATCGCTTATTTGTATTTGGCATGATAGCAAAGTGAAATGCTCTAAAAAAACTACAATTTGTTAAATAATAACTTTAGGCACAATTATTGTTATGTTTATGGTAGATCTTTATGCATATCTTTCAAGTTTAGAAGTCTTATTTCTTTTTTATAGTAGTACTAGCAGTGCCCGCGGTTTCGCTCATGTGGATTACAGAATGCCTGATCTTCCTCCTCCGACCTCCACTCCTGGTTATTTTAAAGATAAAAAAAAATGCTTATTGTGGGTGGTCCTTAGAAGATAAGACATACTGTCGCTGACTTTTTTGTAGGTATTCGACCGAATTGATTCACCATGATCATTTTGTTTTATTTGCGCGGAACCCGAATCTTTTCTAAAACAAAACTCCTTACAACATCAACTATTTATCAGTGAAAGTCCCGTCAAAATCGGTCCAATCGTTTCGGAGATTATCCGGAATAGACAGTTTTTTTAATGGTTTTTTTTTTGTTATATGTGTCGATGTCGTATATACTTTCATGTGCATTTAGTAAAAAGCTGTTATTTTAACATTACAGTCACTTCAATTTTATTAATTGTATAGATTAAGAGCCCCTTTGACGTACTTCCCCTTTGTAATATTTCCACCACAATTTCTAATTGCACAAAGAGATAGATTTAAGAAGAAAGGAACAGAGAAATGTCCTAAGAGATTTCTCTCTACTTGTAGCAGTCCTACTGGTGGAATACCTCCATCCTACTGAAGATTGCAGCCAAATAACCTAGTGTTGTGTTCCAGCAGTGAGTAGGGTTTCCATAGCTCCATGGGGCAGGAGGGTTCAAGGTTTGCAACACGCTTTTGATACCTATGGTATTACAAGCATCCATAGGCTATTGTAGTCGCGTACCATCAGGCGGGTCGTATGCTTCTTTGCCAACTTTGTTGTACACAAAAAATATAACTTTATAGATAATCACTTAAGTTAAACTAATAATCATATAAAACAATGTTAATAATGTTTAGTTTGGGCAGAGTTTTGGAACTGGCATGGTCTCAAA
The DNA here is from genome assembly GCA_033032175.1 of Saturnia japonica. Classification (NCBI taxonomy): domain Eukaryota; kingdom Metazoa; phylum Arthropoda; class Insecta; order Lepidoptera; family Saturniidae; genus Saturnia; species Saturnia japonica. The sequence goes on along the minus strand of CM065311.1, from coordinate 14,915,576 downwards.
GGAGATTCTTCAAAATAATTAGAATTGTTATTCTTAATAAAATTGACAATACTTACGATGAAGGTTTCGTCAAGAATTCTTTGAAACGGAGTTCGAAAGCTTGTCCTATAGTCGCTATAACGTCTTGCGCCAGTCTACCACCACATTCCAGTACATAGCATGCTCTCCATTCTGTAGGTGGGGCTGATTTGCCTACATACGCCACGAAATCTAAAGAGTCCGCATCACCTCCAGAAGCAAAAGAAACTCTCGGCATTTCGTGTCGCGATATCGTATCGCCGCCTTCCAAAGCTGATAAGTTTATAGCTCTAGATGATATAGTCAGGGCAACATTGGTGCCCGAGTGAGACATGCGGGGTTTAGCTACGAGTGCTCTGGATGCCGCTTGACAGATTCGCCGCTTTTTATCTGCTGATCGTAAGCCTGCCGCTGCGCAGACTCGAGCAATACATTCTCTGTAAATATTTATATTAATGTGAATATTATTGAAGTTTATAATTGCTCAGTGTGAAAGAATGTAAGTTCGAACCGTGCTGCTGAGTGGTAGGATTGGTTGCCTGTCCACTGATGCGGAGCGAGGAAGCGGAGCGGTGCTGCGAAGCTGTGTTACGGACTATGTCTATCCATTGAAGCTGAGCGGTGCGACGGAGCTGTATTGCGGACAAGGTAACGAGTCACTCAAAGATTCGAAAAATTGGGACATAGGCATCGAAAGTCGAACTTCAATGTAATTTTTGTTTTGAAGGATGATTGATAGATTAATTATAATTCAAATCATAATTATTATTCTTAAATAAATTTCGATAAAGTTAATAGCTATTTGAGAAAAAAAAATTTTTTTATTTATCTATGGAAAACTTAAGTTTTATTTTTTTAACCGAAAAGTTATCAGTTGAGCAGCTTCTAGTGTATATTTTATTATAGATTGTGTTCTGAATGTCAAATAAAAACTAACATTACGCCGCCGTAAGTAATATTTCCGTGGTGTATTTTTCAAAAAATAACTTAATAACCTTTGTTCTTGGATAAATTTCGATAAAGCAAAAATAAAAAAATTCCAGTTGAACAGTCTAAAACTTATAAAGTATATATTAGCATAAAAGAAGATATTATGAATCCTAAATACAAATAAATATGTCTAATCATTTGCCGCCGCAATATAACGCACTCGTTTATTAGTATTTGGGGTTCACAGTAGCCAAATCTGCAATAGCAAGTATATAAAATAAAAGTTAATAAATTATGGCAAAATCGAAAGTTGGATTTGATGTTACGAAAAAATTTTTGTTCTTAAATTTTGTAATTAGAAATTTGTTTTTTAATAAAAGTTGTTACATTCAAGATGATTAATCAAATTGATAAAAATCAGATAAAAATTAAACTTTGGATGCCCATGTTCCTATTTTTCAAATCTTGAACCACCGTGTGCGGCGGACTAGTTGTACGGAGTGTGTTTCTTCGCTGCGCTTTCTAGCTCCGCCTCCTCGCTCCGTTTCCCCGCTCCGCATACAAAATGTATGAAATTTAAATAAACTTCGCAAACCCATGTCCACCGATGCGAAGCTTAGATTTTCATGCAATACTACTGGTCGACATAGCTCCGAAGTTCCGCTCCGCTCCAGTGGATTGGCAGCCTAAGACTCCTGCGGCCATGCCTCCACCGCCAAAAATCGATCATCGTCAGATCGTGCAGTTTAATAACACCTTAAGCTGGATTTCGAGATTAGTATTACTTATATCCAGTTGCCGAGAGGCATTTTTATTCTTTATAGATGTTAGCATTGGTCACAATCTAACCTGATGTTAAAAGATAATATGGTCCAAGATGGTAACATGTTAAACCTAGTGGTAGACTGGCTCTCAAGTGCAGCAGCCGGAACACACCTATAGGTGCTTGGAGACAGAATTTCAACTAGCCAGGTGGGCATAAAAATGCCCCACCACCGTTCTATGGTTTCATCACAATGATTTTCTTTACATAGCTCATTACAGGAATTCAAACTCACATCGATTTACGCTATGTCTGTAAACGCTATCATTGCTCCAAAAACCTAGTAGGCTGGTATGACAACTACAACAGATTGCCGATATTTTGTTGGTCGTTGTTGTTCTTGGATTGCATTAGGCTTACCATCAGGCCTATTACCTACTGACAGTTTACTGTACTACTATAATAAAAAAAAAACATGTGTACTGTCCACATGTGCTAGAAGTTATGAAGGCTTATGCCTTCAGGACACATAAAATCTCTTTTTAAAAATCATAAATCAGTGAGACTCAAACTATCGACCACTCATACTGTACATACAACAGTGCATACAAATGTGGCTGTCACACCGGTATGCCAATTCTATGATGATCATAGTCTTGAAAATATGGACTTGCATTTACCATGTATAGTGTATGTTATCTAATCTCTTGCAGGCTGAATCCTGTAAATGTATGTGGTTCTCTCTTTTTCATTTCATCGCATTTCAAATCATAACCCACTAAAGATGTTTTTAATTCAAAAAAATGAGCCTGATCTTTCAATTATAGAAAAAGCATATGAAGGATCAACCAGCGTTGTAGTTAAGCATTTGCAAGTTAGTAGGATATTTTACAGTGTTCCTCTGGTTTAGTACAGTACAGTAGTTTAGTAAAAGTTGGTTTGGTACAGTGTTCTCAAAGCTACACTTGAAGTTCAGTCCTCCATTCTAAACCTACCATGCTACTGTTCACTGTTCATCACATCTTTAATTAAGATCAGCATTTTTTTAGTTGTCACTCATTTCATTTACCTGCATTGAAATACATGAAAAATTGGAAAAATATAGAACTCACTTTGCAACTTGTGATCTTGTCTCAAAATCTAGTTTTTTCATAGAAGTTGATACCTCCATGCAGCCAATGTACTGAAAACAAATGAATAGATGATGTTATTTATGGATGTTCTCACTTATGTCAAATGAAAATGTAACACTGATAAAGCATAAAAATATGGTCAATAAGTTTATAATACCAACCCGAAAAGCAGTTAGCATGATTGAAGGAGTATTAATAGTCCGTTTGCAATTTTACAAAGCTAAGAGATAAATCTGAGGACCTAGTTACAGAAGTACTTGATCCAAACTTTGGAATTTAAAAAATAAAAATTTCAAGATGAAAAAACTGGATATATTCCTTTAAAGGCATAGAGATGAAAATGAAATATTGGTGAATAATTTTCTTTTTCTGTTTTTATATAAAAACTGTACATAGATAATTCAGATATACTCTACAATCTACATGTTAATGGTATCAGATCAAAAAGTCTCTCTAAGTTGTTTTAGGGACTTCTGCAACTGGGTGTTTTAATTAAGCAAGAAAAAGAAATCATAAAAATTTTGCCTAAATTAAAACTGACTAAGCACAACAGGAATAATTTTTATAATAATTAAATTAAATTTTATACAAGAAAATATTAAGTTTATCTACATTGTTATCTTTTATCATGACATAAACATAGAAAAATTAAATTAAAATCAATACTTAGAAACAGATTCTAAATACCCATATAATATCAAATTATAAGTTACTGAGAACTTATTATATTTTTAAAATGAAATATGGAGTAATGATGTGTGGAACAGACTGGATGTGGAAAGCTGGAGTTCTGATCCAATGGTTGGGTGGGCTTGGGTGAGGTCTATGTCCAGCAGTGTGAACTGCTAAGGGCTGATAATAATAAAGAAATTGTTTATTTGTAATCAATTTAATATATAAATTTGTATTTCTCAGAATGGTTTTACCCTAGAAAGAGTCTTTAGCAATACACATAAAAGACAATAATAGTACAGCCCTTAGCAATATAGAATAAAGATACAAAGTGGACGTTAAACAGGCTGTTTACCCTCACTGCATACGTGACACCATCGCTGGCAAGAACTGAGTCTGGGTGCAGCCAACCTCGAGCCGGCTTCGAGACAAAAGCACCACCGTCTGCCATTTCACACGCTAAAATCACTTTAAGTTACCAAGGTGCACTATTACACTATTTTCTTCACACTTCGTCGACTTCCAGTTATTTTAAATGCAATATCATTGTATTCCGATGCTTATTTCATCTCACTAAACTTAATGGAAAATGTTTTTGCAAATAACATGTACCGCGTAATTAATGAAATTATATGTAGTTTTCCCTATGATACTCATACCAATTATTGTAGAAAAGTGAAAGTGTGAGTTAAAATCCTGTTCATTAAAATAAAAAATAAAATATGAACGTCTTTTGCACTAAACTTGTAACTTTTATGACAGTTGACAGTTATGTTATCGATGTTACCAGTTACCAGCAAAGATATAACGGAAAGTTACCAGTAAAGTACAGATAGTAGGTATTGTCTCCCTGAATTATTTTTCTTCATTAGCATAGTCTCAAAATAACTTAGCTGTGCTTGCGATTTTGTACACGTAAGATTTCGTGTATGAAAAACGCTGATTACAAAAACATATATGTAGGTGTACTAAATTTCAACATCGGCGTTTTAATCGTGTTTCGGGCTTTGTGAATGTTTTATGTTTCAGATTCCTGAGATACAGCGTCCAGCGTGGTAAGTACTCACGGCTAGCAGGCAGACGTGCTTCACGCTACTTTCGATCGATCGATATTCTGCTTTAAGTCTACGCCTTGTGAGTTGTTCCCTTCAGGGTTCTGGGGCGCGTAAATTGTTGGGGTAAAACATGTTTCATAAATTATTAAAATGAAAACAACAAAAACACTGGACTAATTTTTTTTTTGCTTTTTGTTTTACGCCCCGGCTTCGTACATAAATATGAAATATCCTATGTTACTACCACAATAAAGAAGAATCTAATGACACCTCGTATACTAAAATCCATCAAGCCGTTTAGGTTACAGAGCGTGCCAAAGAAATAAACATACACACATACACTCGAAAAACTTAAAGCACCATTTTCGTACTCGGGTAAAAACTTAATTTTAAACGAAAAAGCGACACGTTTAAAAAATTTTATACTTTTCAATCATTTTAAGAGGATCGATCAGTGATCGGTTTGAACGTTTTCAATATCTCTAACCTTTTATCCGTAAAAGGATATGCACATCAGAAGTAACAACAGAACAACAGAGTGTGAATCATAGTTTTCGCAGACTTGTTTTAATAAAGCTTTAATAGTATTATTATGAATCATTAGAACATATTATTTTTAGTCTTACTTTAAATTATTAATATCTAGACCTTCTTAGAACTCTAAATGCCTTTACAACATTACACAGTCTCTTGTAATTATGTACCTACCTAAATATTTTTTAAATATAACGTTAGAATTTTTATGTAGCTGTAGGGAAACTTCTTGAGTTTTATGAAATACTGGAGTAAGATAGCACCATAACATTTTTTATGAAATTTATATTATCGCGTTACTTTTGTTTTGTTAATTATCGTTACAATCTTCTTGCTGGTAACGGCAGATAAGAGAAATGACCAGTAACTGAGCTAAAAGAGTCTAAGCTTTCGTTAGTAGGTATTATAAATCTGAATAAAATTTTTAAAAACATGTGTGCAGTACACAAAACATGAAAATGTCTGCTTTATAATCTGTTTTTAAAAATCTTAAATCAGTGGGACTCGAACTATCGCCAGTCCGTGCAAGTCTGGTCGTCACAACGCTAGGCCAATTCGATCACGATCGTAGTCATGATCATAGTAGTGAAAATCAGAACTTGCATTAAACGTGTATAATGTATAATATGTATTCCATCTCATTCTCTCGCATACTAAATCCCATAGATGTACGTGTTTGTCTCTTATTAGTGTCGCTTTTTTGTTTCATCGAGTTTCAAACGAAACGGTGCTAAACATGGAACAAACAGAAATTGTTCCAAGATGCTCAAGAAGTTTTCGGTTCAAAAAAGTATAAAAATCAAAATTGTATTTTTCTTAAAAAAAATACATTTAATAAGGATACCGACGCGAAATTTATCCTTTCGTCCAAATGAAAATTGTGTTTAAGCGTTACAATGGAAACTTAGTTTGATCAGTGAATTACTGTCCCTGCGGAGTGGCGGAAAAATATTAATTATTATCGTACAAATCTACCCTTGAACATTAACGTAATGGCCATCATGAGAATTTTAACCACCGTCTACCGTTTTTCTCATGTTACACCGATGGTTTGTTGTTTTACAATAATTAAAACAGTAGTATAAAAAATAAACGTAAGATTAATAAATTGACCACAAACCATTGATTAATTTATATAAACAAATGGTATAACAATATTGAAATTTTATTTACTTTCAATTAAGTATTTGTAGTAGAATTTTTTAATATATTATGTGATCATTGCAGCCCACGACCATACATCAAATTTAAGTTAACTTCCAATAGAGCTTCAGTTCTATACAATAACTGCCATCGATCGCGGATGCTAACCTTGATGAACAAGATACAACCCTACCACATCGCACTCTTCAGGCTAGAATATAATTGATCAAACATTATTGCTTTACGGTGGATAAGTTGTGGCGGTTATTGGTCTTTCCAGCGTTGAACTTTGCATGAGGCGTGGGTTCTATTATCTTGACAGATACTTTTCTTTACACATTCTGTTGTTTTTTTAGTGGCTACTGTCATCTATAATTCGGCCAAGGTAACGTGAATAAAATATTTTTCTAATTATTCTTGTTATCTTAAAACATGTTTCTAATATAAGGGACGCGGCGGCGCGGCGGATCCCTTGCTAGAACTGTCCAGAGAGTTTATGTGACAACTTAAAATGGATGTTCCTAGTTATTATTTATATTTCCGAACTATATGATGTGCAATGCTGCCAAAATTATACATTATAGGACCGAAAAACATAAGTTTATAAATGATAACAACAAGATAATTTTTAACAAACAAGAAAACCAACATCAATGATTTTCATAAAATGGGACCACCCTTGAGGCATCTTCTATTCAACAAAAAAAGTATCATCCAAAACGGTTAATAATAAACAAAGAAATGAAGGCTGAACATCTATAAAAAAATATACATTTGAATCGAGTAACCTCCGGCCTCTTTCTGTTTTTGAAATCGGTTAAAAACAACAATATTCCAGATCAAGATCCAGCCACAAATTTGGATAGAAATCCAAAAATCCTTAAGTTCATTTATTTATTGAAAATAGAAATACTTTTTCTATTAAAAAAAAAAGTGAAAATGTTGTTCTATTAATTTGTTAACCGACTTCGAAAAAAGGAAGAGCTTCGGTTCTCAGTTCGATTGTATATTATTATATAATTTTTATAGAGGTTCAGGCATAACTGGTTTGCTTAGAAACGGATTTACATGATTCGTTTTTCGTTGAAAAGGGAATAATACCTCAAGGGTACTCCCATTTTAATTTTATTTGCATTGAAACTTTTTCTTCGAAGATACACCAGGGAACTCCTCAAAATCAAAGTATAAAAGGGGTTTTTTGAAATTTCAGTTTTCAGCCGTAGCAACCTATTGCTGACACCAGGACTGCGGCCTTTTTGAGGTTGGTTATAATAGCTACAGGTTGAAGTAACCACATAATATCAGATTCAAGCTTGCTTGTTACTACATAACATAATTTAAAAAAATGTGGGAGTGTGTACTTATTATGTACGCGCATTAGAATTTATATTTCTTTGGCATAATCAACCTGATTTTTAATTTACACAAATTGAAACTATTGAAATAGAACAATAAAAGGATTGGTAAATATCCATTTGAACCATAGATTAATAATAGGTTTCTGCGTCGTTTCAACTAGATACCAACGGCGTACTATAAAAAGCAGCAGTCAAAACTACGCCGAATCAGCGTACTCGAGTCAGCACTGACAATATTGTCTCGTTGACAAGCTTCATTTCAAATAGCCACTAGACCCTAGGTTCCGAACCTAGGTGTGACTACCATCGCGGATAAAATCGCTACCTACGGAGGAAATATTTAAAAAAACCCAATGGGTGGTGAAAAACGAGTTCACGGTGCCATTTCTCGGGAGAAATTTAATTAAAATTAAAAAAGTGCATTGACAATAATGGAGCGGAAACCAATCCTTAACCTATGATTTCAACATTTCTAATTTATTCATAGATATGATAAATCATTTAAAGTTTCATCTCTCAAATTTGCCCTCATTATGTTACAAATATACTTAGCGGAAGAACATGTACATTTGGTTATTACACAAACTTGGATTCGATTAAGTAAACTAAAATTGCTGTATTGCTTAGTTTTCAACTAACGGATTCTGGTTCTTTTAAACAGGTGATTCTACTGCTCAAATACGTCTTCTAAAAAATCTCATGCCGAAAACAATAACATAAAAACTATTTTCCATACAAAATCCATCTTTCTATTGGGAATAGAACGATGTCTGCACCTATTTTTCTTCGAATTACATTTTCTTTTCAGCAATTTCGCAAAAATCGCGGATCCCGCATTACTGATCCCTTAGACATGGCATAGGATTGTATTCTTTAATTTCGACTTTAATTAATATTAGACTGCACTATTCTCATTTGTAGTATACGAAATGGCCATGGGTGCCGGCAGCATGTTTTTTTTATTGAATTACTCTTTGAATAAAAAGAATTGATAGATATCTGTGAATTATATTTTATTACTTAATAGTTTAGTGTGTAAATGCTGATGCATCCTTCTGAAAGTAATCTTGGTGCCACTTATGAGTGTGATTATCTTCACCACCAAACAAGAGGTTTAGCTAGCATGGTGTAAACTTTTTGTTAGAATGTGTGTAAATAAAAAAGGCATAATGAAAAATGTAATAATATATTTTTGCGAGTACGTACGCGACGCGACGGTGCAAACGCGCCCTACGTAGCGTGTAGCCGCGTAGTCTAGGGCGGGCGCGCGTGCGTACACAAATACGTCACTCGTCAGTCGGCTCGCGTCGGCGAGAGCCGTGTGACGCTGCGTCTGCCCGGCATGCTACTTCGCATCCTTGTCCATCTCACACCGACAATCAAGCTCCGCGCGCCCCTGTAAGTACGTCATTCATATTAATGCATCATAAAAAGTATCCCTTTCACAATCAAATGCATGTTTTCATTTATACCTCAACACAAATAATTGATAATTTCCGCACGTGGATCTATATTCCGGCAGAGCCTTCCTGACGCACAGTAACAAATGAGTGGCTCGTTCGATAGCCCACTGCCCCTGTGAGAGATTTCCATGTAAATACACTTGAAGGGCTGTCCAAAATTTAAATTATTGTGTAGGCATGTTCAATCATTGATAATATGGATTTAAATTACCTATGTATATTTATTTGTAAATCATTGAAGTCTATTTTTTTATCTAACGGCCAATAAACAGTTTTAAATTTTAAAATAAAATAATGGTAGAGATTATCATGTGAGAATATAATTTTTTATTTTTGTGGGAAACTATGTTATAATTCCACAACTTCGCATGCATTAATTACAAAGTAAAACTTTAATAACATTAAGTTAAAATATGACACGAATGAATCGGAATCGTATTTACAGACCCGGAGATTATCTCCTACGAACATAGTCATAAACCTTACATTTTATAATAACAGTACCCCAGAAATACATAGATAACATGATTAAATATATTATCTTAGCATCTTAATATCCCAACATCAAAGTACACTATAGTAAAATACAGTATTGTACTATATTTAACTTAATATACCTATATGGCGCCCAAAAATGGGACGTCGATTCATCATGCCATGACGCAAGGCGAACATCAGTCAACGATATGTCAAGAACTTCTCACAATAAAGCTAAGCAATTTTTCATGTTAGTTTACTTGAATAAAAAGAATTTATAGAGTAATAGCACGCTCACATAATAGATATTTTTATGTGTAGTAGATAATAAAATGGAACCTACACTCTTTTTTTTAATCGTAGCACCGCAAAGTGACTTTACTGTGCCTGATGGAGAGCACAGCACAATCCAAAAACAACGACAACTACTGAGAGATCTACAATCGATCGCTAGTCGCTGTCATGTCGATCTGCAAGCTTCTCGGCCGCTGGATATACTCATACTGAACGACGAGATACAAGACAATCTAAAAGAGAGTCACTTTTACGAGTTTTTATAACGGTGTAGCCAGTCGGTTAAAGATTCCTACCGGGTACTATCGGATCCTTGATTACTGGCAACTCATCAAGCCTATCCCGGAACGCGATACACCTCAACGTGCCATTCTAGACGAGTGTTACATGTGTTGTATGGTGATCGCAATCCAGAAGAACACAGATTGTCGTAAATATTTTACAAAATATCATACTTTTATTATTATCATAAGAACTAGGAGTTATCTACAACTACCCATTTATAGCGCTATTATCAGAAATTCAGCATACAAATTTGTCGAATATAAAAAAAATATATAAGAAAAACTATAACTAGAAAAAAATAAACTGGAAATAATTAAAATCGTTCCAGTGTTAGATGACTTAGGAGAATACGAAATTGTTATCTCGTTACAGTTGTCTCTCTATTTTATCGTTCTTTCTAATCATATATTACACACATTTGATTCAGAAACATGAGATCCAGTTTCCCCACTAGGTAATAAGTGCAGCTGCCGGAATACTCATAAATGTTTGGCAAAAGATTTTTAACTTGAGGTTTGTAGAAATGCAAAATGCATTAAGACGTGAACATCTTGCGCCAAATGGTCACAAAAAAAAATTTTTTTTAAGCTTCACTATAGATTTAATCTTCAGAAATGACACTGCTTACTAACTGAGCCCCCCTATCAATTTGTTATAGTATACTGAAAGTTGTTTCAAATTAAATTCGTTCCTTGAGTTTTTAATATAAATGTTCCTCGAGCGTAATATAGTATTGAAATCACAACACTATATATAGTAGACTGCTCGTTTAAAGCGCACGTCACACAGGCCCTCGGATACGTCAGACAATTGCCGGTCGTCTGCCACGCAGCGCTCAAGCCTTTCAGTCTTTTTAGTTTTTCTGTATTTCGCGAGGCCTTAGCGCGGAGACGCTGCCTGAAAGCGGTCCGCAATTAGTCCCGGCTTACCTCTTGAGCTATGTCGTTTCATTTGTCGAACAAACGTTAAGATTATATACGTTTTAACTTTACTACTTTAAATAAAAACTTTTATGTCAGTGAATAAGGCTACATTTTTTAACAAATAAATAACGATAATACCTCACTCTAAATGTTAATTAAAAATATAAAACATTGATTTTTCTCTTTACGTTACAAGATATAATATAATTTATATAAAATCAAAATTAGTTTTACTAAAGAGAGCAAATATTAGAAATTACATTTATTTTTAAATTGATATTTTTCAAATTATAGGTACATCGAAAATAAATAAGATACATGTTGGTCTTAGATTTCGTATGAATGTAGGTAATTCACTTGAAATGTCATTTGATTATAGTTTCTAAACGACACGACAAGACGGAGCTTTGCTCGGTATGTTGCAAGTAAGAAGAAAGCAATGGGAAGTAAAATATTTAATCACACAATTTCATCCAACACGCTAGAGCCATTTCCCAGATACAAATTAAATATTTAAATAAATAAAAAGCTCACTTATTAAATAAAATTTATATCACAAAAAGTAGTTTCACCTTTAAAATATTTGTGTGGTGGTACTTTTCACTGAATAACGTTCAATTACCGGCAACCCTCGCTGCTTCCCTCGTACTACCAACGTATTCTTCCATAAATGAATATTTGATTTCCTAATTAACCCTCGTCAGACATCTTTGTTTTCGTAACATTTTGCAAAGTCACGTTTGATCTACCATTTGACTTTGTTAGCGTGCAGATAAAATGTAGCGGAGTCTAATATAATATATTGATTTAATTAATAATTTCATTAATTAATATAATTATAAAATTTGAACAGATTTAACTTAAAATCTATTTGACGGATTTAGTTAATCCTTTTAAATGTGATATAATATTCAATAATAATAAAAACACCTAACGAAACGTGCAGACTAGTAAATATATTGCAAATTTCAAAGTATGTTTGTTTGAATGTTTGTCCTTCAATTACGCTCAAACGGCTGCATGAATTTTAATGGGTTGCATAGAAGTCGATTATATCTTGGTATAAAACATATGATATGTTAATATCGTAATATTAAAAAAAAAGCTCCCTGCGAAGCAGACGGGTACTACCAGCCGGCGGTAGATATATAGTATGTAAAGAGTAGTGCAGTTATATTACATACCCCATCGCTTTACGCGCTTCAAATAACTACTGCATTCATTCTGGTACAGTCCTTCTTTCATTGCATACATTACAATTAGGTTAGTTTTACACATTATTCCTATTTGAAATATTATTTTTAGTATAAAGTGAAACATAGAATTATAAAGTATCTAGGTAGATATATACCATTTTTACTTACATCAGTCGTCGTTCCAGTTGAGTTTCAGTTTCCCTTGGATTTTTACGACCATATCAACTGACGATAACATTATTTAATAGATTTGACAAAAAGCATAACATAAATTTACATTAAGCGAACTTCTTAAGTACCTAATTCAGGAAAACACCCAAAATAACTCGTAAGTGATTTTTTTATTTGGTTTGGGATTTTTATATTTGACAATAATGATTTAGAAATAATAATAACTACACGTGGAAATTATATACTTAATTTTTAAATAAATTTGTGCAAGTTATATTTTTAAAAAGTTAGGTAAGTGATTACAATTGTTTAGGGCTTGACATACCATTGTTAATAGAGTATATAGTAGATTTATTTCTATTTATATTTCCCAACTTTTACAAAGCTGCTGTTACGATACAATCCCCTGTACCGTACAACGATAAACTTGGGCACTTTGTCCCCAAACCACAATTTATTAGTTTGCTTTCGATTCATTACTCAACCGAGTAACTCGTAAAATGTCCCGGGATGTGAAGGATTGTGGGATTTATTGTCACTTTTATTGGTCACGGTGAAGATGCGACAAGTGTGATTCGAAAAGTTTGTTCCAGCTTTTGAGAAGCGCGTGTTTAGTTTTGTAGTTGGCTTGCAGATCAGCTAACGGTTTATGTATAATGTATGTGCCACCGGATAATTGTAAGATCGTTGGTTTATAAAAAATCTAGTGAGATTGTAAACTGTCGATACATTGTGAACTGACAAGGTAAGTCGTAGGTTTATAAACTAAACATGGATTGATTAGGTTAGGTTAAACTGTGACCATCGCGCGAGCCGAGCGAACGAAGCGAGCGGGCTGCGTTAATATCGGCGAAGATCAGAATTAAATTAACCGTTGAGACGGTTGAAAATTAACATTTCGCAAGTCTTAGTATCATGATTTCGCTTATGTAATTGATGTAACCTCAAATATTCAAAATTATACGTGTACATTGACAATCTACCGACCATTTACAATCTCAATTAACCCAAAAACTGACGGTTCGTACAAATATACGATGGCAAATATTGTATAAGTAATAAACCATAAAGGCACTCAGCTCCCCCGATAGGCTAATTAAAATAATTCGCGACTATTTAACAGATCGCACCTTCCGCTATAGAGTGGAAGGTGAATTGTCCACGCCCCGTCCAATACGCTCAGGCGTTCCCCAAGGTTCGATCCTGGCTCCTAGCCTATTTAACCTGTACGTCAGTGACCTACCTCGACTCCCGGAGGTCGAGGTAGGGCTATACGCTGACGATACAGTCTTATATGCCTCAGATAGGAATAGATCCCACCTCAGACACAAAGTCCAACGCTCCGTGACCACTCTCGGGAAGTGGTTTAACGAGTGGCGTATAGCCGTTAATCCCTCGAAGAGCGCCGCGATGCTCTTCGATGCGGATTCGTCACAGATACCGTGGAAGCTTAAACCTGTTAAGCTCTACGATAATCCGATTCCGTATGTAAGAGAGACCAAATATCTAGGGGTAACCCTAGATAGTAGGCTCTCTTTTAGACCCCACATCCGTAAGGTTAGGAACAGGGCCGCGTGGGTCCTGGGCCGGTTGCATCCTCTGTTGTGTTCGGTGAGTAAAATGTCCACGCGACATAAGCTCACGCTCTACAAGACGTGTATTCGACCAATTTTGACATACAGTTGCGCCGTGTTCGCACATATGTCCGAGTCGAGTTTCAAACGGTTACAATCGATACAGAATAGGTTCCTCTATCGTCTCACCGGGGCCCCGTGGTATGTTCGAAGCGTAGATCTCCATAGAGATATGGAGCTTCCTTCGATACATGCCTATGTTAAACAGCTCTCCCGTTCGTATTTCGACACCGCGTCGAACCACGCGAATCCGTTAATAAAAACAGCCGCCACTTATGTTCCGGCACCCACGGACATCCGGTGCAAACGCCGGCCGCGCAATATTTTTATTGATCCCGACGATCACATCGAAAATTCGAATAAATATTACACATCCGTCTCTCCAAACAGAGCGTGCCAGCGCCCACGCCCGCGTAACCACCGTTCTCTCCGCAGAGGGCGGGCGGTCAATTTCGCTCCAGCACACCCGTCACGTCCACCCTCTCTAGCGGTAACCCAAGCCTAGGTCCGTTCCTCGGTGTGAAACCCTTGGGTCAGGCAACCGCCCGCGCGATACAAGTGACACTGTACGTGCATCACTTAGCTACCTACATACAACACTACACACGTATGAACATACACACGTGCACACCACACAGGTACATAGGTTCTGTGAGGGACCTTTTTTTTTCTTTTTTTACGCTAGTTAGTTAGCGCTAGTTAGTGTAGAAACATTCCGATTACTGAATACACATACGCACGGTTCCTTCCTTCCTCCCAGGAGGAAGGGAACGTGCCTATGTGTATATTTAGTTAGCTCGAATCGTAGGTGTAGGGATTCGAATAGATCGCGACCTATTTGCGAACGCGACGACCGCCCGAGCCGAGGTCCGGCCACTTTGGCACCCTCGTGCGAGTCGTCCACAAAACTTTCGCGGCTGAGTGCCCTCTGCGCTCGCCCCCAAGTCCGGTGAAGCTGTAAAAGCCGCAGCGGCTTTAGGGCCCCTAAGGCTAACAGTGTAGTCAGTATTAATATAAATAATATATATATAGGCACTCAGCTCGTAATAGACTACTTGGCTCATATCGAATTTTGCGCGATAAATGAATATTTTCTGTATCTAGTATTTGACTTAAGAAACTAATATTCATTGATTTCAAATATTAAATGTAGACGATGACTATATAATATTTACAATTTAAAATTCAATTAAATCATTCAAACGTATTTATAAGAATTTTCATAAATGTAATACATAAAAAATGCGTTTATACACTGTACAATATTTCTTATACCACAATAGAATTTGCGTTCAATGACGATAAAAATGTAAGGAATCTCTCTCTCTATTGATGTAATCGAAGATAGGTAGGTACTTTGCCAAGCGGCATCGGTAATGGATTGCTAATATTAGTCAAATCTCATCGTTTACACCCCACGACCGCGATGGGATAAGTCGTCTCCATCCGTCTTTTCCGCAGCTTTTCGTTTCCCACAGAGGGAGGGTTCAAAGGACTAATGTAGGCACATTCATTAGTTAAATACAAGACGTGTAGTCAGGCAGATTGATTTCATTACAAGTTAATTTCTATTATGATATTTTATTTGGAGTATATTAGTGTAAATGATCATGAATGATGAAGCTGTTTTAGTATGTCTCTTTTATAAAGTGATTTAATTTGCTTTTGATTATAAGACTAGTATAGTATGTAGTACATCTTAGGAACAAAGGCGACTGCTGGTTAGCAAATTGCTGAAACCTTTATGTAATTAAACGGTTTACCTTAAAACCTGAAGCACCCGAGTAGAATATTTTAATGAATTTTTTAATTCATGGTTGAAAGTCGCCCTTTTGCACACGGCTAAGAGAAGAGAGTAAGTTTATATTTTTTCTTTCTTTTGTATTTTGTTACAACTTGTGGTTCTTGTGGAATAATAGTCCAATAGTTTAATATTCGTTGTTTATTCAGACAGAGTATCGTTGTCTAAGAGATTACTTTCACGAATGAATACATCAAGGCTCGACCTACCATCAATTTGTACGATGATTAACTAAATTATTAATTATATGTATAATAATAAGGTATAGGTAAATAACTAGGATAACACTGCGAGTAATTATTATAAGTCACAACCTCTGGGCGCTTATGTGTTACTTGCTAACCTTCGGCCATCCTGTATAGGCCGCGTCCCGCGGCCCGTATTCTGTTCTTGACCACCCGACCCGTAGTCCTGAAAACAATTGTACAGCAGTAATTTGTTTTAAAATGTGGATTTTACTAAATTTTGGATAAATGTAAGGACAATCACGCGGTGGTTATTACAAATAGACTTGATCACTCGGCCGTCTTTATTTACACAGACTTGATCACACAGCCGTCCTTATTTACACAGACTGCAGACTTGATCACACAGCCGTCTTTATTTACCTACATAGACTTGATCACACAGCCATCTTTTATTTATCTACACGGACTTTATCACACGGCCGTCTTTATTTACGTAGACAGACTTGATCACACAGCCGTCTTTATTTACGTACACAGACTTGATCACACAGCCGTCTTTATTTATGTACACAGACTTGATCACACAGCCGTCTTTATTTACGTACACAGACTTGATCACATAGCCGTCTTTATTTACGTACACAGACTTGATCACACAGCTGTCCTTATTTACCTACATACACTTGATCACACAGCCGTCTTTATTCATCTACACAGACTTGATCACACAGCCGTCTTTTATTTATCTACACGGCCGTCTTTATTTACGCACACAGACCTGATCACACCGCCGTCTTTATTTACGTACACAGACTTGATCACATAGCCGCCTTTATTTATGTACACAGACTTGATCACACAGCAGTCTTTATTTACGTACACAGACTTGATCACACAGCTGTCCTTATTTCTCCTGACTTGATCACACAGCAGTCCTTATTTACACAGATTTGGTCACACAGCCGCCTTTATTTACCAACACAGACTTGGTCACACAGCCACCTTTATTTACCTACACAGACTTGGTCATACAGCCGCCTTTAGTTACATACACAGACTTGGTCACACAGCCGTCCTTATTTACCTACGCAGACTTGAATAATTAATTGTGAATTCAAGAAGATTAATTAAATCGTCTCAGAAACAGCGATACAGAAATAAGAACACTTGATCACACAGCTGTCCTTATTTCTCCTGACTTGATCACACAGCAGTCCTTATTTACACAGATTTGGTCACACAGCCGCCTTTATTTACCAACACAGACTTGGTCACACAGCCACCTTTATTTACCTACACAGACTTGGTCATACAGCCGTCTTTATTTACGTACACAGTCTTGATCACACAGCTATCCTTATTTCTCCTGACTTGATCACACAGCAGTCCTTATTTACACAGATTTGGTCACACAGCCGCCTTTATTTACCAACACAGACTTGGTCTCACAGCCACCTTTATTTACCTACACAGACTTGGTCATACAGCCGCCTTTAGTTACCTACACAGACTTGGTCACACAGCCGTCCTTATTTACACAGACTTGATCATATAGCCGTCTTTATTTACCTACGCAGACTTGAATAATTAATTGTGAATTCAAGAAGATTAATTAAATCGTCTCAGAAACAGCGATACAGAAATAAGAACACTTGATCACATAGCTGTCCCGTCTCTATAACGGATAAGTTTCTATAGTTAGAGTCGTATACTCGCCCGTGCACGTCGGTATTATTACTATCTCAGCCCTAGCTACCAGCTTATGTGCTTCC
This sequence comes from Saturnia japonica, assembly GCA_033032175.1. Classification (NCBI taxonomy): domain Eukaryota; kingdom Metazoa; phylum Arthropoda; class Insecta; order Lepidoptera; family Saturniidae; genus Saturnia; species Saturnia japonica. The sequence continues at coordinate 14,897,766 of CM065311.1, read as the reverse complement.
CATACTACATCAGTATCCCCTAAATTGACAACTTTTAAATGAGAATGACATGATTTAATAATAGCAGAGGGTATGAAGTATGTGATGGTACCCAACTGTACCCAAACCGTATTCGTTAGAAATGTGAGCTCCTTTTTGTTATTACAGTCGACATATACTTCTACATATAGCTGACTTTGTTAAACTGGGAACTTTTTCTGAAAATCGGTCGAGTCTAATTCCATATTTGCAAATAAGTCTTGTACTACTTGACCTTGAACGAAACGTACAGAAGAACCTGAAGTTATTAGGCTGACATTATTGCTATTAATCATAGTTTGACCAATTAATAAATCAATATCCGCTGTTATATATTTAGCTAGTTCAACTACTCCGTGCAACATTGTATTACCTATTATGACACTTGCTCCTCCAAAACCTTGCATAACAGTAGTACTGGGCTCGATTTTAATTTGCAGTCTTTCGGCTTGAGATATACAGAGAATATTCATTTTACTACCCGTATCTATAGATGCTCTGAGCTGGTGCCCATTTACGATTACTGTTCTTTTATAAGTATCAGCATAATTATCGTAGGTAAAGTGCATTATTCGACTAACCTTTTGTGGTTGCTGTCGCGAAGTCCCAACACTGCCAGCGCCAAACCAGCATGCTGCCGTTGCATGTCGATTGCGCCGGCAGTTCTCACAACGCTGCTGCTGCCTGCAGTCTAGAGCCTCATGGCCTACGCGACGACACACGTAGCATACCTTCGGTTGCAGCCGATTAGTTGACGTTGAAACCGGTTTGTTACTGCTGATACCTCTTCTCCATGTAGATGGCCGCGCTGCATTTGAATCTACCCCTTGAAAATTCTTTAGCGATTATAAGTAGCCGTAGTATAGTTGTTCAGTTTCCTTATCTTCTTTCTTCCTAGCCAACATGCGTTCCAACTTGTCGACGTAGTCAGTCGATCGCGGAAATGCAACCATCCGCATTTCCTTCCATTCGCCCCAAGTGAGGTTGTAATTTTCAAGGTCATCGTACCATTCTCGGGCAGAACCTCGCAGCCGTAATTGCATAACAAATGTTCGGTCGGTTTGATCCCTTCCGTAGACATCGCCTAGCTGGTCTATTTTGTGAAGCCACCCAATCATGTTGTTCATATCTTCTGGTCTGAACTTCTGAATTACTTCAGCGTCACTGGGTGCAACGTGCCGTCTTTTGCGCAAGTGAAAAAAAACTCACTATTTTCATCTTCCGACGAACTTGAATCGCTATTTTTGCGTTTACGCTACCCCAAGCCGTTTTACGTATGGTGCAGACATATAGAACACTATCCCACTTCTGAGATGTTAAACCTTGTGGGTCTTGTGGAATAATAGTTCAATAGTTTAATATTCGTTGTTTATTCAGACAGAGTATCGTTGTCTAAGAGATTACTTTCACGAATGAATACATCAAGGCTCGACCGACCTACCATCAATTTATACGATGATTAACTAAATTATTAATTATGAATTATATGTATAATAATAAGGTATAGGTAAATAACTAGGATAACACTGCGAGTAATTATTGTAAGTCACAACCTCTGGGCGCTTATGTGTTACTTGCTAACACTTTATTATAATTTTTTTTTTAATTTTATGCTCCTTGGGGTTTATACTCATAACTAAAAACCTGTAAAAAATTCTAAGGAATAGCTAGCAAAGTTGAGGGTTACAAAAGTATGAAATTGTATTTAAACGGATTTTAAACGATATAGATTTTTTTATATTTAATAGCCATAACCACATGTTAATCAGATAGGACCCTTAAATGTATAGAACTACGAGTTAATATTAAGATAGAGATTTGAAACTTGGTAAATATTTTTCTAGTTTTAAGAACCTCTGAACTAAGGTTGCCATCCGTCCGGGCTTACCCGGATTTATCCTAGTTTGAAAAGCGTACGAGGAGCGTCCGGATGGGTGTTTAAGAAGTGTCCAGGTAAAACTCGGTCATTTAGTACAGTGAAATTTGGATTAATTGATTACCTAAAAAAATTATTCAAAAATGTAGGCGAAATTAATTAGATGACTAATAATTTGTTGATAACGTTATGATTTTAGTCTGATGTAGTATTACTTAGCCTACAAAGAAAATATTTTATTTTTTATTAATTTGATGCACAAAAATAAAAGCGTTACTAAATATTAATTACATATCTTACTAGATTTCTACAGAAAAAAGTAGTTTTATTTAGCCTATTAATAATTACCTAGTTATTCCATTTGTTTTAATGAACTATGGGTCGATGTTGTTAAATATTACAAAATAAATCGAAAATAATCTGTTCATAAATGAATAAACAATAACATAAAAATTATTATTTTATTTTTACGATGAAAAAACGTCAAAAACGATTTTTTACGATGTCCGGGGAAAAACTCTGTTTCATCCAAATATCCTACGTGTTGGCAGCCCTACCCTGAGAGTATTAAAAAATTTCAAAATTAGGATTAGCCTATTGTATGTACAATATTATGTAAAGTTTACTTCTTTTTTAGTAATACTCTATTTATGTATATATGTGAGTGCTGACTGCTCCCTTTTTACGATCGCATCAGTCACAACGACGCAGTTTCAGTTTCTATGAAATTGGACACTTTGAGGCGATCGACGCGATGGGAGCTTCCATCCACACATTGAAGTAGGGAAAATTATTGTTATACTGTGGTAGCTGGTAACATTGTTCAGCGTATTCACGATACAATGACGGTTAGATAAAATATCTTTACGTCCCTTCTGGCTTCTGTTTATTCCATAGCGTGGATTTCCATGAAATGAAATGGGGGACTGGCATTGCTCGGGAAACTATTATCTTGTGCTTTCAGTAACGTACTTCGTAATGTAATTTATTTTCTCTTTGATAACTTTTGCAATATCTCCTTTTTGAAACAGATATTTAATCTTTATTTATAATTAAATTTTTACCAAATAGTAACATATTCGAGAAAGTTTTTAAATACAATATCATTTTTAGATTAATGATTGGTTTCTACTACACTCCAACAATATTCATTAATCTAAGTCTTCAATACGTTTAAAAAACAACTGAAATTTAATATTATATTAGATACATCTGTACGATTATATGATCTTGGAACGCATTAAAACAATAATTTCGAAACTACATCTTAACTTTTCTTCAAAGAACGTAGAAGAGCGTACGTAGGAGTATGTTATAAATATAGATAAAAGTAATAAAAACAACCAAGTTTAAGTTTGAGGTGAGAATATCATAACAAAGTTTTATGTGTAACCAAAAGAGAACGGAATTATTATAGTGTGCTGGTAACGAACGTTGATAAAGATATAAGAGGGTATGAGGGATATATGTTTAAATATCTTTTCCCAATGTACGTAAATTGTAATGTTGATTTTGAGTCCTGCAGAAAATATACATAGTAATTTTGATAAATAATTCTAATTGTAAATCTACTTATACCTTGGTGAAAGTAAGTAAGTAAGTAGTAACGGTTATTACCAATGATATTTTATAAGTAGATGTGGCATTGAGGTTCTTTACATGGTATCTTGAATGAGCGTCAATTTTCGTCAGTTTACTTTCGAATTGATACCGGCGCTGCGCGGCGTGGGTGAGAAGAAACTTTTATCCTTTTTTGACAACAGAGTTTCCACCTTATGTTGTGATTTCCTATCACTTTTGTTACAACATGCTGATAACAATATTTGTGTCGTTTTGAAATTGCTTTTAGTGAGAGTATAACGCATCTATTTATAAAACGTCATTGGGTATTTATTACTTATGGAAATTTGTAATAAGAATAAAATGGTTAGATTTAAAAAAAATAGACTAATGAAATAATCACTATCGTAGCGCTTTATTAAGAGCCCATAAATTTATGGTAGTTTTTTGATGTTTTCTTCCAATTACTGGCATACAGTTACTGGAAATGTAATATTAATTAATTGTGATATAAATTTATACATCTAAATGAAAAAAATTTAAAATTAAAATCATGACCTTTGATCCCGTCTCAAAATTTTTGTTAGATAATGACTTAAAAATAAGTATAGATAGACAGCTTAACTTTTCATACATTTTAATTATACATTGTTGCAGTTCAATTTAATAAAAGGTAAAATTAAGCCGCCCCGGGCCTCCGACGGCTTTAAACCGCTACCTACTCAGCCACTAATAGCATTAAAATAATTTTTGTTATGAAATTATATAATCCTCATACGAAATATGTGGAAACTATGATTTTATATTCTACTGCTTTTTAAAATGCAGGTTTATCGTTTGGCCAAAATCTCACCTGATGTTAATTGATGCTAAATACCACGATAAGTCTAGTGGAAGGATTGACTCTCAAGTGCATTTATCGAAACACACCTAAAGGTACTTGGCGACAGATTTTCAACTTGAAGGTGGTATCTAGCTGGGTGGGCATTAGAAAATGCACTACCACTACCTATGGTTTTATCACAATATTTTACTTCACCGATAGCTGAGGCTGAATACAGCGATCGACGCGGTATCCGTACACGCTACCACAGAGCCATTATTGCTTCAAGTGCTTTGTTATTGAGTGATAACAACCGCTGCGACCTCCCTCTTTCGCGGCAACTAAAGCCTAGGTCCGTTCCTTGGCGTGAAACTTTTGAATCTGGCAGCCGCCCGCGCGATACATGTGACACTGCATTTGCAATCACTTAGCTACCCACACACACCATTACACACATTTAGTTTATACATATGTGCACACCATGTGGTGTGTGTATCTATGTAGATACATAGGTTCTGTAAGGAACCTTTTTTTATTTTTTTACGCTAGTTAGTGTACACCATATTTTCAGATCACTAAATATATATACACATTTTCCTTCTTTCCTCCCAGGAGACAGGGACATGTATATATGTATATGTTAGTTTAGCTCGAATTTTATGGATAGGGAATTAGTCAGATCGCGACTTCTTTGCAATCGCAGCAACTCTCTCTCGCAACTCGCTGCTTATGCGCTCGCCCCCCAAGCCAAGTAAAGCTGTAAAAGCTATCAGCGGCTCTGTTTTTGGATAGGGCCCCTCAGGCTAACTAACAGTAAGGTCAGAAGGAAAAAAAACAGTGATTACCAAAAAAAATTTAGAGGCAACAATTTATTAAGTTTTAGTGTACAGTAAGACTTGGTTTACACGATATTGTACCGCACGTTAACTATGGTATGTATTAAATTTAAAACGGATAAATTGGTACCGAAGCGAAGGTGCCAGGGCAGGAGTTTTGGGATGATCTTATAAATAAACATTGTAAAAAATGTTCGAAACTCCACACGCATTCTTATTCAATTTATATTCCATTTAAAAAAAACCTATGACACCGCGCCGTTTGAAATAGTTTGTGTAAAGACACTGTCGTTAGCGCGACAGGTGGGTTTTTTGCCGCGCGGGTATATGTAACCCAGAAATAGGTAGTAAACCGCGAAACATCATTTCATTTCAATTTTGATTTGCAGTCTCGTTATTTTATTTCCGGCAAGTCCACCGTGGTGTATACCGCTGCCATAGTGTGTAGGCGCCTTAATAACAAACAACATGAATTCGTAAAATTTTACAAGTGAGTATACGATAAACGTACTTAGCGCTGTTTTTTTAGGGTACAAACGAGGTATGAATGGTTTTACACAATGTACGCGTAATACTTTTTCGGTAAGATTTGTAAATTCTTTAATACAAAAAAGCGTGAAGTAGGTTGGTACCCTCCAAGTCCGGTGAAGCTGTCAAAGCCGCAGCGTCATTACGGCCCCTAAGGATAACAGTGTAGTCAGATCTAAAAAAAAAAAAAGTAGGTACCTTCATACCTTGTAAACTCATCGTATTAGATATTACGTGTTGACAATTGGAGCGGCAACCACCACACCCACACCGGACGGGGTATTCTATTTCTAGCAGAAAGTGGACTGTATTTCAAACAGGTTGGAAGTAGATACCACATAAAAATAATTGCTAAATATAAACGAGAAACTATAATCGCGATGAAAGTTCTCTGTCCTATCGTCGTTGATACTGACGTCTTTGCTGTTTGGAGAACTTCTAGGCTCCATGGCACTTTTTCCAACCGCCATAACCCAAATATAGGTACACCATCTTGGCTTATTAGATCGAAATTCCCAAGATCCGAGTAAACTGTTTGCCTAACAGGTAACCGACCAAGTATCTGATCATCTTCGGTTTTAAACCTTATACAGTAATCTTTACTAGTATTATAAAGCTCGAGAGATTGTGGTTTCTTTGAACGCGCTAATATCTGGAACTACCAGTTTGCTTTGAAAAAATATTTTTGCATTTTATAGCCTACTAGCTGTGCCCCAAGGTTTCACCCTTGTTATTTTTATCCGACAAACACCGCAACGCTAACACACCCATGTAGTCTTATCATCATTGCTCTTACCGCAAGTACAAAGTATTTTAATTTTTCATTATCTCCTAAACTATGTGTCAAAAATTTTACTTATTGTCTTTATGATGAAGTAACTTATGTTTGTAAGAATTAATATTCCATGTCTAAAAATAATGTTTATAAATCACTTTTTTATTTTCAACAAATCTTTGTCATAAAATACCTTATTGTGGCTTATGTATAAGAGATAGGCATATTCTATCGCTAACTGTTTCTTAGATGTACTAAGGACAATATTATTGTAGAACATTATATTTTCGTATCATTAACTATTACGCCAGTGTATGCGGTTAAAGCAGTTCGGGAGGGCCTCGACTTCCGAATAACATAACAAAAATTAATATTTAAGGCTACGTGAGTGTTGCAGCCTACTCTTAAATATCCTATACCAGGGGTTCTCAAAGTGTGCGCCGCGGCGCCCTGGCGCGCCTTAGAAAGTGAAAAAGGGTGCTGTAAAGCGATTCTCTTTACCGTTCTCCGAAACCAAGCAAATATCGCTCAAAGATCAATGTGGTGCAAGAAATTCGAGTGGCAGTGTCAAAACTTAGACCACGCTTTGAAAAAATGTGTAAAGATCATCAAGCTTACCCATCACATTTACTAACTAGGTAGCTATTGTATTTTATTATTGCTTTGTTATGTATCTTTTGAATGTTTTCTGTGTTAATTTTATATTCTCACAAATATACAGTTTAGATTTTAAATTCATAATGTGGATGTTTTAACTTTTGTGCCTATCTACCTAACTGGTGTCATTGTATCTATCTATTTCTATCAGCTAGATAGGTTAGGGCACCGCGCGCCGTCGAAACAAAATAGTAAACAAGTATGTGCGTCGCGGACTGAAAAAATTTTGGGAACCCCTGGCCTATACTATGTCTCGAGAGTCTGGCTATCATATAAAAAAAGAATTTTTGAAATCCGACTGGTAGTTCCAGAGATTAACGTGTTTAAACAAACAAACAAAAAACTTTTCCGCTTTATTATATTATTAGTATTAGTATAGATTTTACTTGTTTTTTTTTTTTAATTCTTATAATTTATAACCAAAATGTTCTAGTCCTTACCATTTCAAATTTCGAACTCTACGTCCTTATGAGGCCATGTCCTAAAAGTGCATAACCTCTTTATCTTAGAAACCTTCAAATGAGGTACTAATATAGTACGATGACTTTCGAGATATTCGAATTTTAAAGAGTATTTGCTTATGTTTTTAAGTGAGTTCAACCTTTTATGAATAAAATCGGATTGAGTTTTCAAACATGTGTCAAAATAAAATATAATTTAAATCAAAAGCACTAAGGAGTATTGATATCTACTTCGAGGTAAATCACCGCCAAAATAACTTTCCACCCCTTCTTAACCCCGTTAGGGGATGAATTTCAATAAAATACGAAACACATCTTCCGTCAATTCTGTTAAAAATGGTTTATGCAAAATTTGAAGTATATTGAACCAAGGAATCACGTTGTCCCATACAAACATTGCCTCCCTTTTTCAACCCTTTAGGGGTAGAATTTCGGAAAATCCTCTCTTATCGGGTGCCTACGTCATACAAAGAACACACCCTCCAAGTTTCAGGTCTCTAAGATCAGCGGTTTAGGCTGTTCGTTAATCCGTCAGTCATTTAGGACAAAGCATTTTATACATATATACCTATAGAGATTCATTCAGCAATTTTTCATTGTAATTTAATATACTTATACAACTGAGTTGAAATAGTAATCTTTTTGTTTGTATTTTATGTTTTTATTCTTTATTGAAACTCTAACGTCCAGTGGTATTTTGTTTATAGTGTTGGGTATTGTGCATGCCATAAAAGTTATTTTTACGTGGTATTTTTAATGATTTTGTTAATGCCTGTCGTTGTTTATTTTGTAAAGGTGCCGAAGTCGGCATGCTGGGCGCGCGGCTCAAGTCGTGGATGGAAGCTCAGCTCGGGCGGGCGAAGAAACGCAAGCAGAAACAGTGCCGGCTAACATCGAACACCACAGTATCCGAACCAGTACCTCCTCCGCATCTCTCGTCCCCGGAGAGTGCCTACAGCACCGGTTATTCTACTGATGGGACCTCACCGGGAGCGCCGCCCACCACCCTTGCAGCTCCAGTGGTCGCACCTCCACCGCCGCCTGCACCGCCGACTACACACCTCTACCATGAACCAGCTAAGGTTAATAACAAGAAAATATTATTTTTAAACTACCTCGTTAGTCTAGTCGTCGTTAGCGTGAATACTATGCTCAAGGTTCTGGGTTCTATTCCCAGGTCAAGCAAAGTGTTATTGGGTTTTTCTATGAGATTCTCAGTAGCAGCTCAGAGTTTAGCTTTTTGCCTGATTAATGGCAATAGGCTCGTTTCCTATTACATGGGATCTAAAAACATACTCGGCGAACTGTGGGTGTTCTTTATTACATCTATCTAACCCTTGGGGGATACAGGTGTGATGGTATGTTACTTTATGATATGTTATAATAGCTAATCCGCGCAACTTCGTCTGCGTTACATAAGAGAGAGAGAGACAAAAGTGTTAGAGAGAGTGGGTCGTAGGCACCTTATAACAATTCTAAATGAGCTGAAACTCTCTTTGTTTTATCTAGGAACCATTTGAGCAACATTCCTCCATATGACCGCCCGCCTCCCACATTATTCTGCATAATAATGCGCTCGCAGTACTTGATCATTATTTTGCTGCCGAGTTATTTTAAAACTGTAATATCTCCTATGACAATCATTTAAATCAATTACTGTAAAGGGCAATTTTATTCTAAATTAAATACTTGTGACGAATAATCTATTTATTTCGATAAGGATTATTACCATGTATATAAAAATACCTACGCAAATAATTCATTACTTTAGAACAAATTTTATTACGATAAAAAAGGTTATATTGAGTAAATCTTAAAAGATAGCCATAATATGATATCGCGGATTTTTTTTTAAGAGAAATAATTACATCACACACGATTGTTGCGTAACTTTAAAAATTTACGCAGTGAACGCACTGGAAGCTCTCAAAAGAAATAAAATTTGCCCGTTTTCCCAACAGTTTTTATTGATGGTCCGCTCCTATTAATCATAGCGTGATGTTAAACAGCCTATAGCCTTCCTCCATAAATGGGCTATCCAACACTGAAACAATTTTTCCATTCGAACCAGTAGTTCCTGAGATTAGCGTGTTCAACCAAACAAACAATCTCTTCAGCTTTATAATAAAAGTATAGATTTAAAATTCTTAAGGTACGACGACTGTATTGCGACCACAGTATATGTGATAAAAAACTTATGATAGTGGTTCGCCTGTAAGCCTGTAAGTATCCCACGGTTGGGCAAGGCCTCTGTACATTTAGGAAAGGCACGGGTTAAGTACCAGGCCAGCCCACGACATGTTGTCGATTTCAAACGCCGAAAGATCAATACATCTATAATTGTTTTCCCACATATAGGTAATAACCACGTCTCATAGTATCAGCTGAGTCTGTCCCGTTGACAAATTTTGTATGTAATCATCTTAATATGTAAAGTATTTTGGCAGTAAATGATTATTATTATTATTTGAAAGAAATTCAAATTTTCTCACCATGTTTACTTCACCGTCAGCCAATAGTGTTACCAATTTAAATTAGGAAATGTACGCGAATTCATGCCGGCGTTAGTACCTGCGGCTATCAATAGATATTCCGCTGGTCTAAAGAACTTTGTTTACACAACACTTGATAAACAATTGGTTTTTTCATTATATGTCAAAAATGTTTCTTGCAAAAGAGATTGAGGACTGCGCCATTACTTTGGAGAGCAAAGAAAATAGCCCACGGCGGCAATATAAGTAAGGGCTTGGCTCGGGAATAACTTGATTATGTTAATTGGAGAAAGGTGGCAGACTTATCAACATAAAGCCAAGGCTTTCAGTTCGACAAACATTGTAGGTTGTAGAAACGGCGGTCAACATAAAGATATTTGTGTATAGCTTTATTAATCTAATTTATGAGTAGCTTTGAAGCGTGAAAGATGTAGGTTGAATGATGTAGACTATAGCACTTGTTTGAATTTACTCGTGCGGAATGAAATCATAAAGAGTTTATTTGAAAGAAAGAAGTTAAAGGTAACCAGTTCTTAGAGATCATCGAAACCGGCAGTCTCTCGGCTCAGCGGTAGGATTACACCACCAAATAAGCAAAGGGGCAGTAAGGCCCACGCTTAGCATTTAGAAACAAATGAAATTTATCGTTCGGTGATACTGTAAAGGCCTACAAAGCCCACACGCACCCGTGTAGTCTATCATAATTGTTCTTCTCGCAAGTACAAATTATTTTAATTTTTCATTATCTACTAAAATATGTGTCCAAATAACATGCTTTAAAGGGCAAAAAATTTTACTTCATTAATGGTTTTTTGATGATGAAGTAACTTATGTTCGTAATAATTTATATGCCATGTTAAAAAATAGTGCTTATAAAATAATTTTAAATTTTCAACAAATCTTTGTCATAAGTCACAAAATAACTTATTGTGGCTTATGTATAAGAGATAGGCATATGCTATGACTGATTTTTTTTAGATATACATACTAATATACTAAGGAACAACATTTTTATAGAAAATTGTATTTCTGCATCATTAACGATTACGCCAGCGCACGCGGATAAAGCAGTTCGGGAGGTCCTCAAATTCCGACTTACGTAACATAAATCAATATTTAAGGCTAGCTACGAGTTGTAGCATATACTTTTGCTCGTGATTCTGGCTATCTATCATATACAAAAATATTTTTTTTAATCCGACTGGTAGCTCCAGATATTAGCGTGTTTAAACAAACAAACAAACAAAAAACTCTTCCTCTTTATTAATTAGTATAGATTTTATTGGTTAATAAAATCATTATAAGTATTGTTAATGAATGATATAAACATGAATAGAAAAAAGGATAATTCTATTTTTACTGAACGTTATTTCCGTCCAAAAAAAAAACGTTATTTCCAAACAAAAAAGATCTGAGTTACATGAAAACCAATATTAAAAACGGTTGTATGTGAAATGATAATGAAACGTTTACACCCCTGGAACGTCGTAAATGTAATCTCTTGTCGACTGTACATTACCTTGTATACGTCGCTTTGCCTCGTGCCCATTTAGGGCTTTATTTTATTAATTAATTATGTAGGCCATATAAATTGATTAGAAGGTCCCCTGTATTTGTTCTATAAAAAGCTTGATCGTCTTTTCCATACAAAACGTGAATACTTTGACAAGTCGAAAATGCATAGGTTTAACAAGTTTACATTTTATAGGTATGACCTATTTAAAAAAGTTCACATGTGCGGTCTACTAAAAATAAGTGAGCCGATCGACTTATTCATTTATTTATTTACCATACGACACAGACAACCCAGATGCCAATCTATAAAAATAACAAGATAGAGGTTTGCCGTTGTGCGCTCATCATGCAAAAAGTACTGAATAGATTTTTGTTTTACTTCTTAGTTTTTATAAAATAATTAAACATGTTAGTATTAATTCGCGTTTAACTCTTATATAGGTAAACGTCCGGTTACCTCATCATATCGTCGTTGATGAATATTTCATTGAAATGAATGTTAGGCGTGTATGTAATAGGGTTCATAAAATATAAACCCTATTAAAAAAAAAGGGGACTTTAGATTTTTTCTCCACTTCAATGAATATTACAAGAAAGAGGTTTTATTAATTTGACCATGTATTGGCATGTTATTTGAAGCATCCCGGCATGATTCCTTACGTTCCAAATATACATTTTTAAATTAAGAAAAGAAAAATAATTGTTAAGTAAAATTGCTTTATATGGCGCGAATTGCCGAAACTGTTTTTTTGTTAATTATTAAAATTTTATAACATTTTGGATATTTTTTGCAAATTAAACAATTTAACCTTTCTTTTTACATTAAATACCACTTTCTGATATGACTGATTAAGCGATAAGGGCCGGTAAAATTATAGCCCTATTTGAAGAACGTTGTTCGAAAACATATGTCTCAACGGCTAAGTGTGAGTCGTTTAACTGTCGAAAGGGCTTGGAAACGGTATCAAGAGACCGGTTCGGGAAGAAAATGATACACAGATCCACAAGATGACCGCTTTTTGGTGAGTCAGGCGTTGTGGAATAGTAAGACGTCAAGTGTGGACCTAAAGAAGAGCCTTGAGAAGTAAGAGTAGTAGAACTTAGCTTCTGGACGGTCAGGAGGAGGCTTTTGACTGCCAATATTAGAAGTTATCGCCCAGCCCGGGGCCCTAAATTACTCCGTGAGCACCGTGTTGATCGACTTCAGTTTGCTTGAAACTTTGCTTCATTGATTCTGGAGGACTGGAACAAAGTATTGTTTTCTGAAAAAACTAGATTCTCTTTGTATGGAAAGGACCGCCACCGGCAAATTCTGCAAAGAATTCACCACATTGCGGAGGCTCTGTTATGTTTTGGGCAGCAATTAATTAGATGGAGCGTACGAATTTAGTTTTCATAGAAAATGACACATTAAATGCACACCAGTACTTAACAGTAGTCCTAATTCCACATGCACAGTCCGCAATGACTGCTCTTGAAGAAGATTCCATTTTTATGGACGATAATGCTCGCCCTCACCTTTCTAGCGACGTGGAAGCGAACATGCAAGAAGTTTTTATTTTATTTTTTATAATTGGTGGGGTTATTATGGGGTTTATTAACCCCCACCCCCCTAAAAGCCTCTAACACAAATCAGAGAACGATGGTGCTATAAATAATTTCTTATAACTAGTTACAAAATTCTTACAATAATTCCAACAATACAACAATGTCAAATACAAATTTAAATAAAGTAAAATTTTGTACAACAATAATAACTTAACCCAAATTTGTAAAGTAAAATTTATAAATGGTATAATGTAAATAGTAGTAATAATAATAAGATCTCCATCAACAGACACAATTTCTACACATACACAACACGACATACACAGAATACATGAAAATCAAAAATCGGCAAATTAAACTAAGCAAAGAAGAATAAATCTGGTTTTATTTATTTCTCCTGTTGGCGACTTTAACTATCTTTTCAATAAATTCTAAGAAGTGCCCCCTTATCTGGTCGTCCGCCACCAAAGTGTGCAATGTGACCCTATCGATCTTATGGCCAAACCTGGACTCGAGGTCGAATCTGGACGAGCCGAATCTTGGACAATCTATAATCAGGCGGTAGATTGTTTCGGCAATATCCGGGTCGCATTCACACGCGGGACTGCCCCTGATCTTGAAGCGGTACAGGTACGCCGCAAATCCTCCATGGCCTGTGAAAGCTTGGACATGGGCGGGTAACAGATTGGTCTTCCTCAATACCCGGATACCGATGATAGTCGGCCACGGTCTTCTTGTGGGCGGCCCTCTTCGCCAACACGTCGGCACGTTCGTTTCCAACCGTACCAACGTGAGCACGCACCCAAGGAAGCAAGAAGTTAGGATCCGTCGTTTAGATTGTCCAGCTCGAAGTCCTGACCTCAATCCAATTGAGTAGGTCTGGGATGTTCTAAAGAGACGGGTAAGTTCAGGGCAACCTGCCCCACAAAACATCAGGGAGCTAAAAAACGTCATTGCAGAAGAGCTTGAACGTATTCCTCAAAACCATATTAAAAATATCGTAGAAAGAAAGCCCAGAAGGATTCAAGCTTTTATTTTAATAAGAGGAGGTCACACTCGTTATTAGGTTTCTACATTTGTAACTTTATTTAATTTAAAAATCTAAAATCGACCTTAGAACGTAAATTTCCTTAATTTCGTAGTGTATTATAAAAACCGATTTTTTTTAATGTGATCATGATCTCTCGTGTAATGGTTATTACTTTAATTCATAAACTTATGATTTTTGGCCTTATAGTTTTGTATTATAATATGCACAAATGAAGTGGATTATAAATAATAACTAGGAATATGCGTTTTAAATTGCCACAGAAACTCCTTGGAAAGTTTTAGCAAAGAAACCGTCATCTTGTGAGAGCTATGTTTGAAGAATACAATAATAACTAGATAAATATTTATTCATAAAAGAATTGTTGATGAACACAGTTGCCATTAAATAAAAACAGGAGGAGGAAACTAAAAAGTATTTATAAAAAGTTATAAGTTATGTTGGAGACTTTAAGAATACGTTAAGAGATGTCGCTAGTTGTATTTTAGATCGCACTATTAAATGGTAATTGCAAAGTTTCAATAGGGCTCTATAAACATGTTCACGCACTTCCTTGTCTTGGGGAGCATAGTGCGCAGTGATCGTAAAGTGAGAGCACTTATGCTGACACCCATAAAATTTACTATTAAACCCGCGCCCGGCTGCCGTTAGGGAGTCCGAGCGCAATTTTTGAAAAGCTCTCTTACTTTGCAGAGGGCTAAACGTGATTACTTGGTTAGTCAGCACAGCACTTACTTAGCAGAGGCTTATCAGTAGTTGGAGAATTCATCTAAATGCTATATAATTACTTTATTTATTGTGTATACGACTTTAATGTTGTACAATGACGTTGTAACGATTATATTTCTGTTAGAGTTTGATGGTTTCCCGATCAGTTAAAAACATCAATGTTTATATTAACTTTATCTACGAAGAAATTTATGAGTCAAGTAGCTATACATCAGATTTTGGAAAAACATTAGGTTTTATTCTACAGGAGCTTTGCAAAGCCTGAATTAAATCTATGACAATTGACATATGGATCTTTATGTACAATATGTTGTGTTCTTGAATTTTACTGTTCATTTGCTTGATTTGACTACATCGTCGTCATTTGATTAGTCATTGGAGTTACATAATTATTGTTAAATTGAATACCGAAATTTGTTTTAATAATTATCACTAAAACTGTGAAAGTAATTCATCACTTTATTTTTACCGCATTTTAAACTATTGTAGCAGTTTTATTTTGACGTCATCACTTAGTATCCATATATTCTATCTATCTATCTACTGACAAGATATGGCACAAAATAAACTGAATTTCGATTATAACAAATGTTTACCGAATTTCTACCCTTCGTTTTCTTCTTTAATTTAAGGGTTCATCTCTTGTCGGTGGAGCAGTTGCCACTATTCTCTTACATTTGCCTTTCTTTTAACCTTTTAATATGACACGATTTCCACTTTATCCTTTACTTGATGGAAATAGCTAAGTTTAGGTCTTCCTCTTCCTTGTTTGCCTGCAATTTTTCTAAATGTGTTTTAAATAACTTATCATGCAGTATCAAGTTTCAATCCAATTTCGGTCCTGTTATACTAAAACGTTAATTTTTTTTTTCAATCTGATTGATAGTTCCAGATATCATCACGTTTAACAAACAAACAATCTCTTGAGCTTTACAATATTATATAATATTCTTACTTAAATTTAATTATTACAGCGGCGCTCAAGTAACAATGCTCAAACACGCCGAACCGTGCCGGAGCCGCCGCCTGTGGTCTGCGCAACGCCGTCTCCTAGACCTCGTTGTCGAATACGCACGAACCCGTGGCTCGGAGCGACATCGCCGAGCAGACGCAAAGGCCCACAGATACAGCATCAACAATCTTTACAATGTCCTCACGCGCCAGCTCTCACGCTACACCACTCTCCTTACTCATTGGACTCGAATTCACTGAGATATGGATCGAGGTATGTTGCAAGAATGTTAAATGTATAAGTAATGTACATAAGCCATACATGAAATGTAACACGCTCAAAAATTTAAATTATTCTGTCTGCCTCTGTTGAATTTTTTTAACAATATTATGAATCGTAGTCTTAAAAAACTATCAGTCTTCAATAGAAAAGAGCACGTGCTAATTTAATTACATTTACATTGTTTACACTTTGCGTATTGCCTTAACTGGTGGAGTGTCTATTTGTAGTCATACTAAACATATGTGGGCCAACGGGGCATGAAATTTGATGTAATCACAATTTTATAAATCTTGAAGTAGGTAAATAAACACACTTAATATCTCAGAAAATTCGAAGAAAGTAATAGGATAATGGGAGACTTGTGGCAGTTATAAATGTATGTTTAACACTAGGTGTGACTCGCGGTTTCACCCGCTTATAATATAAAATAAATCACTGAGTAATAACTCATAATACTTCACTATAGACAATATTTTTATTAATTTATTTAATATAATATATACAGTGGTGGTCGTATAATTAGAAACACTACCAACGGTCCCTGACATTATGTAAGATAATTCACCGCAATTGTTTTTATTTTGAAATTAAACAATAAATAGGACAACAATATGTTCAACAATTTATCATTTATTAGAAAAACAATATCAATCCCATTACACAAATGCAGTTTAAATATTACATTACGGCCAAACATTTAAAATCAGTTTTAAGGTATGAACAATAATGGTCAACTAATTAGAAATAACAACAAAAAAATATAAAAAACAATTTTTATATTATATATTTTTATATAAGTATTAGTAATTAGTATTGTTATTTACGAAATAGCTACTATCCGCAGCCAACTAATAGTTATAATTAATATTTAGTGGCGTATCCCTTATTTTCAATAACAGCACTGCAACGACGTGGCATTGATTCAATCAATTTCATACATTTTTCTAGGGGATTGAATTCCATACTTCAACAAATGCTTTATATAGTTCGTTTTGACTGGTGTTACGTTTTAATTAAGGTTAGATTTTGTGTGTTTTGTGTGATCCACTCAACTACCTTCGTAAGTAAATCTACTTAATTTTAGAAAAAAAATCTAACCTTAAGTATTCCCTAGGCTTCTTCTTTAATCTGGTTGGAGCCTTTACTTGGGTCTTTTTTAGCAACACGAAAGATTATTGTATCTTCTCTGGGAGAGGTTTTTCTTGGCAGAGCCTTTCTAAAGACATTTTCAACAGTTCCATGTGTTTTATAATGATCAATTGCATTTAAAACTTTCTTAATAGAACAATTTAAATGCTCAGCTATTCTTCTATACGCCCACTTATGATCTATATGTAAATTAACAATTATTTGCCTAGTTGACGCGTCACAACATTTAATTTTGCCCATTTTGAACAAAATAAAATTTAGATTAAATTTTGAATTGCCGCCAAAATAATAGAAAAAGCCAAGAAAGAAATGTTATTCTCCAATTTCAAAAAAGAACGAGCTATGGATGCTTTTTTAAAATGTTTCTAATTAGGCGTCCAAACGGCCAGTAACAGAAAATAAATTCCTACATGTGTAAGACTCATTTTGTAATTAAAAGTAAGATATGTTTTATATTGTATGCATTTAACCACTCAAGCACCTTGATAAGTAAGTCTACTTCATTTTGGAAAAAAAATGAAAATTGGAAACTCCAAAAACATAGAAAATCTAACCTTATGCACTCTCCTTAGGCGTCTCCTTTGAGTAGATTGACTCAATCGGTATTTTTTTTTGTAAAGATTTTATAGGCACAGGTACACCATATAATAATATATAAATAAAAAAAAAAATAAAAAAAATTCGTCATTGCGGTACAATAAAATATTTTTTATATGTTAAAATATATTATATTATAACGTAGAAATAAAACTATTAATATTTAATATACGAAATTATTATTAAATATAAAAACACGACCCACAAATGTATAATATACCTACAAATGTATAAAGTACCGCACGCAATAAGAAAACTTGACGCGGCGCTGCACCCGCGGCATTTCAGCCCGATAGTACGTTCAAGGACATGCTGTATTATACATAATAATGAATTATATACATATCGTGTGACTATAACCTTTAGGTAATAACTGCCTCGTTAGCCTAGTGGTCGTAAGCGCGACTGCTATGAGCGAGACCCTGGGTTCGAATCCCAGGTCGAGCAAAGTGTTATAGGGTTTTTCCTATGATAATCTTAGTAGCAGCTCGGAGTTTGGTTTCGTGCCCGATTAATGGCAATAGGCTCGCCCCCTATTACATGGGACCTAAAAAACATACTCGGCGAATTGTGGGTGTACATTAGTACACCTCTGCCTAACCCTTCGGGAAATACAGGCGTTATGTTATGTTATGTACGACGAAGCGTCCGCGGAGGATGCTCGCCCTATAGTGTTTTATATATACCTGCCTATAATGTGTACATATTTCCCGTATGAATACTGAAGTATATAAAGGCATTTCAAAAATAAATGACATGAAGTAAAAATGTATGATAATTTATGAAATGTATTTTATATCATTTCTAAATAAATACAATAATTAAATCCAAATAAAACAAAAATAAAAGATTCAGTAAAAACTTCATTCATAGCGCCATCTGTGTGGAGACGGATAATCAGTTATTAGTAATCAATTACGAAGTTATTAGAGGTATAGTAAGGTACTCGTACTCATTCATTCTAAGAGATGGCGCTTAAATAAAACTATTTATTGTTCATCCTACAATATTACTCAAGCCTGGTGAAGCTTTGAAAGCCTCTATTGGCTCCAAGACCCAAAAACCTAAGAGTCTAGTTAATTCGAAAAAAAAAAAAAAAAAAAAAAAAAAACAATTTTATAATTATAGGTTATACTATACCTACTTCGACTAAATATACGTACTGCTAAAAACTTGAACTTTTGTATTTGTAATATACTGATTTATTATAATTAGTATATTAGAGACTATTTCTCAAGTTTTACCACATTTTAAATGTAATATTAGAATCAAATGAAATAAAAGTCAAAAGGTACACAAAAAAGGTTTTATGTAGTTTACATACATAGCTTTTCAAATAACAAATATTTAAAAAAAAATGATATGCAAATAAAATCAATACCTGGTAATATTATAAATCTTGATACACATAGCTAAAATACAATAACACTATTTTTATGTTCTACACATAATTTTATAACCTATAATACAACTTTTACGTTTCGTCATTGCCTATTACGTAATGGGAAGATTGAAAACAAAGAACGCTGTAAAAAAATAGGTGGGGGTGCTTTTGCACACGGATGAATCATAACATGCGTTGCCAGACGTACGAGAAATCTCGTACTTTTAGGATATTTTGCAGTTCTGTAAACGAGCAAAAAAAAACTCGTACGCTTTTTTACGAGATTTCAACAATAGTGTCTGCCAGCGTCCCATATACAAATCAAAAATACTAATTATAAAACAATATATTATGTTCATGCACATGACTAGATTCATTGCTTCATCATCAAATGTATCTTTATTCGTTGACTGGAGAATCCCCGCTAAGATGATTTTTTTATGATTATCCATAATGCACTAATGATGAAATATTGTTTTCTTATTTCTTTTGCACTAACTGAAACAGGTGTAAAAATGTATTTTTATGCAATGGTAGTAGAAGTTCTAGTACGTTTCAGAATTTTACTCTAATTATTCACAATAATACCCTAATTTAACCCTAATAATTTTACTAAAGGAGTAGCCAGATTTTAAAATTACCAAGAAAGCAAAGTGCGCATTATATTCATCAAGCTCTCTGGTTGCTGAAATCTCAAATCGCATGCTAAATAAATCAAAAATTAGAGAAACAAATCTGTTTCGTTTTCATCGGGTCTACAACTCCAAAAGTTGACTACATTTGGTTTCAAGACAGGCATAATTAGAAAAAGTGCGCGTGCATATTTTCAGCAAAATCCATTTAATAAAAACAGATATTAGAAATTGTCTTATTACAGACTAGCTGTGCCCGCGGCTTTGCTTTGCTTTCTTATAAAAATCGTACTTTCTCAAAATCTATCCGGTCACTCATTTTATAAGCTAAGAAAAGATCGAAAAAAAATATAAATTTCGAACCATAAGGAAATGTGTTCCAAATTGATAACTAAAAAACAGTTAAAAAAACTGTACAATAAAAATATAAATGATTTTAATAGCCCTGACATTAACAAAATACTAATAAACATAACCATAATATTAATCATGATGAACTAATAGCAAGTACAAAATACATTTTTAAAATTCATAATTTTACGAGATTATGTGTTGAAAGTAAGAGATATTTGGTAAAAAATTCGCCATCTGGCAACCCTGCTTATGTTAGAGCAAGAGAAAAAATATCGCGTCGTCGCATAACTCAACGCCGCGCGACGCGCCGTCGCTGCACTTGACGCCACTTGATAGCACAGGTGTTTAGTTTACATGCGACATATAGAAAAAATAATACTTATCTACTTCATATTATGTTTGTGGCAAAACTCTTTTTTTGTCGTAGTAATAATATCTGTTAGAGGTAGGCGATTATGAATGATGACTGAATTGAGATATGTGCTTATTATAAATGTACGATGGGAAGCTAAAAAAGAATCGCTCAGTCGTAAAGCTCTTTACAAGAACATATAAACCAATTTGCTAAAAAAAAAGGTCGTTCGGTCGTAATCCAATCCGATCCTTATTCTTCATTACTTATACCAATATTATAAAGAGGAAAGATTTGATTTTTTGTTTGTAATGGATAAACTCAAATCTATTGGACCTAAAGCTACAGTATCAGCGAGTAATATAGGTTATATTATAATTTGAAAGATTAATTTATAAACATAACATACCATCACGCCTGTATTCCCCGAAGGGTTAGGCAGAGGTGTACTAATTGTACACCCACAATTTGCCGAGTATGTTTTTAGGTCCCTATAGTAGACTTCAAGTCTTCCTTTCGAATCGGCTTCAAAATAAAAAACAGTTTAATCTTCACGGCAGGGCAGCTGGAGACGAGGCAGAAACTTTTTCTTATGGAGGTTACGACATGTGGTTACAATATTGGTCAAATGTTGATAGTTTTACACAAAGTATAAAAAATTGGCTATACAAACGGGTGTCTGTTGGTGAGGTTTGTCATATAAAATTAACACTGGTGGAACCGTGGGGTACAGCTAGTTACATTATATATAGCGACCACTCAGACCGTTCTTCTTTGCTACAGTGCATATATGAATATAGTGTACAGGAGTTTCAGTGTGCTTTTGGGTTTCTGATTCTTCTCAAATTCATTCATACAAACAACACGCTAACTAACGTACTTGCAGATGTCTCGAATTCGGCATCAAATAATTATAGCACATTGTGCAACGAGAAAATCTTACTCTCCTCATTTCTAGAACAATTCAACATATTTACCTAATTCTTTTTTTACTCTAGTGTACTTTCGCCAGAAATTAGAAAAATTCTAAAGACTACACAGTGCACTAGTCTAATATTTGAGAATATAAATAGATAAAAAAGAAACATTGTTTGAAATGTAATACTTAGATACACATACACTAAACTTTACTAGAAAAACACAAAAACAAAACCATAACACTGCTTTAGTAATATAATATCTAAATAATACAGGAAATATTATCTTTGGTCCTACAAAATAATAATAATACTTCTTAGAAATGGAAAAAGTAATCATAACATACTAATTTTATGTAAAAATATAGTTTCTGTAATATAATTTGTAAAAAAGATTTAAAAAAAAAAATTAAAAAAAAAATAGCAACGTCCAGACATAAATGCAACAACAACGTAGCTATTTTTATCCTAAAGGCGTTTAAGGTTAGTGCCACTGAATTTTTTACCGCCAAAAAAAAAAACAGGCTAATATGAGTGATATACTGTGTAATGTAAGGGCTACATTCCCATACATTTTTTACTGGCGCTTACGGCTGTTTGGAACTGAGTGAAGTTTTTCAAAAAGTGCGGTGCTTGAGTGGTTAATGAGTTTTTTATTTGAGTGGCTATATTATTGCATGATTATTAATTATTGAATGTGTATATCTTTACGAACATTTGTACGTTGAAATTATACTTTCTTTACTCATAAGAAGTGTTTCTAATTATATGACCACCACTGTATATAAATAATGTTCTTGTGGTATTAGAATATATTGGTTTTCATCACACCCTGTTCTACCGAACCGAGTGTTGAATTATTTTAATTTTCCATTATCTCCTAAACAACCCATTTTTCCAAATAACATGCTAAAAAGAGCAAAGTCTTTCTTTAAGGAATTGTCTTAATGTTCAAGGAACCTTCGTTCGTAAGGAATAAGATGTTATGCCTAATAATAATACATAATAAATCACTTAATAAATCACTTAATACTCAACAAATTTTTGTTACTACTGATTGTGACTTATGTATAGGAGATAGGCATATGATATCTTGGACTTTTTTTTAGATTTACTAAAGACCAATATATTTGTAGAGCATTATATTTACGTAGCACTAACCATTACGCAAGCGCACGTGGATAAAGCAGTTCGGGAACGCTTTGTCTTCCGACTTACTTAACATAAATTAAGGTAGTTATGGCTAGTTGAGAGGTGTGGTTTAATACTAGATAGCCTATATTATTCCTCATGAACCTGGTTATAATATATAAAAAAAATTTCGAATCCGGCTGGTCGTTCCAGAGATTAGCGTGTTTAAAGAAAAAAAAAACTTCCGCTTTATTATTATTTAATATAATATTTAGTATATTAGTATTGATGGGCCTACAATAGCTATATTAAATGCGATACAAAAGCGACTAACTACCTACAGTATTTTTCTTACGGATTCTTTTTAAAGTTTACATTTTCTGAGTTCCAATTGATAAATAGTATCTATATTTATTTTTAAATCACCGAAATCAACATATTATCTTTTCATAGATTTAATATATATAACGACATATTTAAAATTTTATGATTTTCATCGTGAAGATTCTACGAACTAATTTGGTTTAGCTCATTGAGATCTATTTTCATTCATTTCAGATCTCCCCACTTATCGCCGGAACCTAAATCTTATTATCGTGGGGGGGCGTCTAGCGACGAGGAGTGTCGAGGCGTGAGGCCTCGTGGAAGAGAGACAGCTATACTATCTGATGCAGATGTGGATTCAGATGTAGATACAGGGTTAGATGGCGGCGATGAGGACGAGCCAGAAGATATGGTGTCTCCAGGAAGAAGGCGTGCTCGTAGACGGAGACCACCGCGACGACCGCCAAGATCTGCAGGTGCGTAGAAGGAATAATACAGATTATATAGAGCTCCCTGGTCTCTTCATCTAGATTTAACGTCACAATTGTATAATAATGCATGTGGTCTCGTAACTAATTTGATCGAGCCAATAAAATTTGTAGTTAGCACTATCTGCCAGGATAAAAAGGAAAGCATCTTCTAAGTTCTAGTGAGCCTAAATTGTTTATAAACCTGCAGATTCCTCACCTTGAAAAGCTTCTCAAAATACCTTTTTCTACAGTTTCAACACTTGTGGTCTTTACAGTTTGTATTGTAAAGTCAATTTCCAGTTAAATTAACTTTTTAGGTGCGACTCCACCGCGAGCTCGACGTCGCAGTCATGCACCATCGGCTCCACCTGTGCGAGAAAGGGATCCCCTACTCGAAGCTGATAGGGAAGCTGAGCGGAAATATCGGGAACTCATAAGAGAAGCGGAAAAATTATTAGTCACTGTATCGAGAGCACCTTTAGAACCTCCGCACAATCCGAGAGTACGAGAATTGAGAGCTACAGAGGTAATAATTGCATTATAATATTCTTTTGGCGCTTAGACATTTTCGTTGAAAATCTATACGACATAAACGTGAGCGTAGCTTGGCTACAAGCGTAATCTTTATTCGATGGTTACAAGGGTGGGCACTATACCCGACAAAAGTAATTGTCCACCCTAGAGAAATTGGCAGTATTGAATATACTACTATTATATATTTTCTAATTAGGCAAACGAAATTAAAAACTTATTTATTTTATTTATTTATTGTCACATCAACGACACATTCACAGAATATTACAATAACAAATACACCACAAGTTAAGGACTGTGTGAAGTATCTTATAATGGCTAAACAGCTGGCTGGCTGTACTCCCTAGGGAAATTCGCTAGCTACGTCAATGGCCTACAATACACATTAAACTGATGTAGATTTTTTAAAATGAAGTGTGTAGTTTACGTATAACCAAATATTTTATTCCTTTTAAATCTAGATACGCGGCAGTGTTACAGCCAAGTTCGTAACGGCCACACCAGCCAGTGTGTATATTTACACGAACCATTTCGAGCCACTTTCGACCCCCCCTAGAACTTGGAAAGTACTAACTTGGCAAGTTTTAATTGTCAATAAAAATAGTCAAATTTTTGGATTTTAATATAATTATTTACAACTTTAGACTTGCCAAGTTACTATTCTCATTTTCATTCAAGCTTACAATTCAGAGGAAAACCCCAATAAAAAATATAATATATAATCTTATCATTTCAAGGTGGAAGCTCCGCGACGTAGCCCAGAGCGAACACATATCACGAATTTCATAAAAGCCAATTCTCCGGAGCAACCACGGAGACTTTCTCCAGTGGCCCGCCGTTCTCCTCTAGCCGCTGGACCATTACCACCTGTTTGTAAAGTGCATGTACACCCGCCTTCACCTACGGACAGACCGCACTCCGAGCCTCCTAAGAGAAAGGCTTACGCTCGTGATGAGGTTAGTATTGATAATAACAATAATTTATATGCTTCAATTATTGTGCCATATTGAAATAGTAAACGGAGAGAAGGGATTAAGATAATTCTTTTATTTATATTGGAATCTTACGTTTTATAGTGGTTTTCATGGCTCATTTCGAGTCACCATGAAGGTATTTTTTTAAATATCAAATCTTACAACTACGAGACGTTGCCTTTATACGAAAAAGAAGAAGAAAGTTATAATGTAATATTCATAACGTTGAAATACATTAAAAAGGCCAAGAATAAATGTTGTTCTCGAATGAACGTATGTTCTTTTGATGCACGGATGTTAATTGCGATTAATATACATATATGTAAAGAATTAAATTTGTATATTTGCGTAAGATTTTTAAAATTTTATAGTATTATGTCCTAAATTAAAAATGTGCGATAATAGTGTTTTCTTAAGCGTTTCTATTATGAAAGGTTACCCATCTGTAAAAAAATAACAAGAAGGAGACAATAACCCTTAAAAGTTATTAGTCATAGATCACTTCTTTCACAATATTTGACCTCAACTATAACGCAATAAAACAACACTACAGTATGACAGCAAGACAAAGAATAACATTGTATTTTCCATCATAATCTCTTTCAGGTGTTGCAAACTTTGGAAGGTCTTCGCAAGAGCCTCCAGCAACAGTCAGCCTTATTGGCAGTACAACGGACGCGACTTGATTCCCTATAGCCAATGGACATCCCAATCAATGCCAAATATTCTGTTTGTTCCCATATTATCTTTTAGATAATAGGCTGTTTGGCTTTGTTTTTTTTATGAATAAAATTGTGCCAAACAATACGAAGTTATAAACAGATATATTTTGTTAGATATCTTAGAACCAAGACTCAACCAAAGATAAGTGACGACAGGTGAAGCCAATTTCGGTTCTAACGAAGAGAATATTGAGCCGCAATTTAGAAAATGGTTATATAGAATCTCCTTAGTAAGTGTTTTTTGTTGAATTGGTAATCAAAAGTGAGCATGCTCATAATGTTGATGGATCTCAGTTTGTTATTTATTTTACTTTTCGTGGTATAGAGGTCAAAGGTTCTGTGAAATATTGATCACATACGCGCACAAGCAAAATTTAGCATACAATAATGAATTTTCGGAAATCGCTTACTTATAGGAACTAATTAAAAAGTTCTTGTGCCGCTGTCTCGTGGGATGAACGGCGGTGACCTATCGATTTAAACGCAACTGGGTACTCGTTTCATCATATCTTTAATTCAGGTCATGATTTTATTTAGGCCAAAGTATTTATTCTTTTTCTTTTTCCTAACTTGGTAACAAATCCTCGCTATTAAAGATCATAACCGTCATTATGACGTGGGTATTTATTTCATTTTACAGTCTCTTGCTCAGTGGTGTAACAAAAAACTGGTTCCTTTGTTAAAATTTTACTGGAAACACTTAAAACCTTAAAACACCATCACGGACCTGCAGCTGGACTCGGTCCACCTCAGTGGGAGCTGGAGGCTCCCCTGCCTCTCTCCTCGCCGCCGTGAATCTGTACACGGCGGCGAGCATCTCCGCCTCCAACTCCCACGGCGGGGAGCCGGCAAGAATACAGGCCGCCCCCGCGGACACCGATCGGTACCCGCGAATGACTCTCAGCGCCACGATACGCTGCGTAGCACGCAGCACGCGTCTGTTCGTGGCGCTGAGAGCATCCACCCAAATCGGTGCCCCGTAAACGGCCATGCTTCTCACCACCCCCGCAAACAAGCGGCGACAGCTCGCGCCCGGCCCCCCGAGTTCGGGAGAAGCCGGCCGAGAGCCGCCGCCGCTCCCACTATCCGCGGTTCGAGCCCCTTAAAGTAGGACTCAAACCGCCACCGCCCGTCCAGGATGAGGCCCAGATATTTCATCTGGACCCCAACCCGGACCCTCACATTTTCCACATATATGTGGGCCCCAGGAGGCGGCCCACACCGAGGCCCATGGAAAAGTAGGGTCTCGGCCTTCTCAACCGCCACCCTGAGGCCCAACGACTTTATGCGCCCGACCACGAGGGCAACGCCCTCTGTGGCCAGGCGTGCCACCTCCTGGAAACTTCTCCCCCGGGCTACGACTAGGGTGTCGTCCACGTAGCATAACAAGCGAACCCCCGAAGGGAGCGCTACCCGGAGCACCCAGTCGTAGCCCATGTTCCACAGGAGCAGCCCCAGCACCGACCCCTGTGGAACACCACACCCAATGTGACGCCGGACCACAACACCTCTCCCGTCTACGAAGGCGACCTCCCTGCCCTGGAGGTAGTCCCCCAACAGCCGCCGCAGGCACGAGGGCCCTCCGAAAAACCGGAGCGTCCAACTAGTTTCTTCCTGTGCCAACCTTGTACAGGTCATAACAGATATATAACTTTGAGATAAAGTTTTTGTCGAAAATAAAAAAATATCCTCGTTGGGACTTGTGAAGCGATAAGTAAATACGTAAATACCAAATTTCGACTCTCGGATTATCCATAAATTTTGATCGTAGCGACTAAACAAACAAAACAGTCAGTAGTTCTTCCTCATTTATTTCTAGTCCCTCCATAATTATGTAGTTGAACATGTAGATTAGTTAGTTACATTGTAGTTGTTATTTATACTTATGTGTATGTTTCGTGGTGTAAATGCGAGACCATATATAATTATTCTTCTCCGATTATACTCATAGTATATTATTTTATTGGTATAGTTAGTAGTTTGCGTGTCGGTTTACTTTTTAATTGGGAATTGCGTGATTATTGCGTTTTTATTTAATACTGTATTTAGTATTGCAAGGATGTTTAAAATTATAATCACGCAGAAGATATATTTTAGCACAAAGCATTATTTGTTTTAAGTGTTACACAATTCGGTGAGTAGTAGGGCACGACAGGATCGTTTCAGAATCAGCCGATGTATAGTGCCACCAGTGTCGGTGGTGATTTGAGGAACTTGCAATGTTACAGCAAACTCATAATTACTCTAGTTAATAGTTAAGGCATGACTTGATATTTCAATTTGAACTTAATGTTCCTATGTATAGATTTCATATCAAACAAAGTTAATTCTCAGTAGCGTGGTGCCGCGCCAACTTATACTGGTGGCACTGTATATCCAGTAATCATATGGGGTGGTAGAGATCATTATCCGACTGTGTCGGGCCACTATGCGCGTGCACAAATCCGGCACAGTGAGTCTTTTTTGGTTTGTCGCGTTTCGGGATCGACCAGCGTATATCCAGCTACCGAAAGGATTACAAAACTGACAGCAACGAGTGGCGATTGATTGTAGATCTCTCGTCGTAGAGCATATCATCAGGTACAGTGTCAATACTGTGCTATAAAAAATATTTTTTTGGTAATTTTTTCAAGCCCGGTGAGGCTGACAAAGCTTCTAATGACACCAAAGCCCTAAAGGCAATGCGAAAAAATATTAAATAACAATTATGCATTCATTCATTAGTATACCTGGCTAGAAGCTAGGTATACTAATTTGAAAATCAATTATAAATCAATTATAATCACTCAATTCCCAGTTTTAGAAAGAACCACAGTAACATCACTTTTCACAAGATAGATGTTTTGAAGTAGCTGAATGTATTCATTAGCACTGTAGTTGTAGCATTAGCAAGCGGTCTCTAGCTATAGGTTAAGGTGACGATGGCCACGGGCGTACCAAGACTGCAAAATATCAATAACTCGTAACACACAGTGAGATTTCCTAAATTACCAACATTTTTATGCTAATGTTTACTAAAATTAATATCACGCAGGTATCACCAATATCAAAAGACCCCCTGAGGTATCCCCTTTCCAACAAAAAAAGAATCAACTAAATTGGTCTATAATCAAAGAAGTTATGGCTGAACATCCATAAAAAAAATATACATTCGAATTGAGAACCTCCTCCATTTTTTGAAGTCGGTTAAAAAAGAAGTTATTTAAAAAAAAGTTTTTAATACCAATCTCAGTGTGTGAATTTATTATAATAAAATATACAATATTTACTCGTTATATTATATGTACATGCAATCGAATGTTATTTGGAATTTCGGTTTTTCTATACTACAAGCCTTGACAACTTTTGAAATGTTATGAATGATATTGAAGCCATTTTAATCGTTCATGGACGTAGCCAAGTTGGAGCACGGATGTGTAATTATGACTACCTCCCTGACGCTCCCTTTTCCTGAGGTAAGCTGAGGTGGTTACGTCAATACAATCTTTAACTCATACAAAAAGGTTTGTAATTCTACGTCCATTTTTTATTTTCATTCATATTTTTAATCGCGCGCTACTTCAGTCCCTTGTAAAAGTAAACATTTTTGATAAATGATGGATGTAGGAAAATTGTTTCAAATTGTTAAAAAACCTAAAGTTCAAAAAGTTTTATACCAATATGTTTTTGCAAATTCCAGAAAACATTCGGATTGTGAAGGGGTCCAAACATTGGACTACCATATTTTGTTAGTGCAATTTTGGAGGGTAAACAGCAGTGTATGCGATGATCCTCCAGCTAAATGTAAATATGAAACAATTGTAATTGTTTACTGTAAGTATAAATAAGATTTATACGTTTAGTTGAATTTTCATTAAAATTATATAACCAAAGTTTGTTTTATTGTTGTAATCAGTAATCACTACTTTATCGGTCTTCTGTAGCCGAACCTTGCATCGATAATTGTTTCTACCACTTCCGTATTATATATTATGTAGTGTATATATACTATTAACTAATAAAATATAATTTATAGATAATTCAGTACAGTAGGTACTAGGTATACTTAGCCTTTTTCAAAATAAAAAAAATTGAAGATGACCTTATATTATACTACCTTACATTATATTACCTTTTTTTTCTTTATTTATACCGGGACTTCTATTCTACTGAATATATCAGTCCCATTGTGCACAATCCATACCAGCATCAAATCAAGAGAGTCGCCGATGAGCCAGCACTACCAGGTCGTACAACACCTTGGCTTCATCGAACACGGTTCTGCCAAAATATATTACATTATTGTTGTGTTTGTTTTTAGTATCTATATACATTCCTTTATCAGCTAATAAAGAAAAGTAATAATTTTTTTTGATAGACACATTTTAAATGCTATTTTGCCGGAATTTCAAGCAATAACGTTATTTTTTTAATTTTGACATTCCGAGATTTAATACACTAACTAAGAGTTGGCGTAGTTTTTATTAAACATTTTTTTTTAAATCTCTTTATTTAATTATAGGATTTGGTCACAAAGCGACCATGCCATCCCTATTGGTAAGCACACACATAATAAACATAGTAATTATTACAATACACTCATCTTTATCTTCTATCTATTCCTATTTGTACTAACCTGTACAACATCCTGGCTTCTTCCGACAAAGGTGAAGCCAGAATACTGTTACAGACCCCAATAGAACGTAAGTTTTTATTTATTACTAAGCAGTAGTTTTCTCTTTCTTGCTCATTCCGGACACATTCCACCATAATATGATAAGCATCCTCTATATAATCGCATTCAGTGCACCGAGGTGACTGTATTTTTTTCATTAAGTAGGCAAATTTATTAAGTGGAATATGTCCAGAACGGAGTCTCAAAGCTGTAACTGTTTCAGCCCTCGTCCAATCAGCTTTATCGATCCAGGGAACATGAGGAGGATGCGGTTCAATTGTTCTATACCAAATGCCTTTACTGAGATACCTCTCGTTGAAATATTACTTTATCGGCTTTTTAAGTGTAAAAATAGATAATCAAGTTCAATTTAAAACAATAAATAAATTAAATAACGACATTCCTTTTATTGCCAAAAAAATTGATAACGGGGAACAATTCAATAAAATTCCTTTATTATTAAACAAGGTATCACATTTTTTCTTTCAAATGCCTCTGGTGTGAAAGTGACTTTTTCGAGTTAGCGTAGTGTACATTACTGGTATCGATCCGGAGCTAGCTTTTTATGGCTGTGAAAAATGGACGATGAATCAAAGGGACAGAGAAAGGTTGGCTGCGTTTGAGATGTGGTGTTGGAGGAGGATGGACAACATCAGTTGGACTGAAAGGATTACAAATGTGAAAGTGTTAGGAATGTTTGACGAAGAAAGACAGTTGTTGAGAGACATAGATACAGAAGAGGAATGATGATTGGACACTTGATATGGCAAGACAAGTTCTTTAAAACAATTTAGGAAGAAAAAATGTAAGGAAAGCGAGGAAGAGGAAGACCTAGACAAAGCTTTTTCCAACAATTGAAGGATAAAGTGGGAGTAGTCTCATATCAAGAGGTCAAAAGAAAGGAAGAGGATAGGGAACAGTGACAACTACACTACTCCACCAACAAGAACTGATCTCTTAAATTCAAAAAGAAGAAAAATTATAAAATATTGTAGAAATATGAACAACAACCTAGACATACGACTTAAGTTTTTATTCAAACTTTTAAATGAATAAAGTTCCCGACTTGTGCCCTGCTGTCGACTCCCATGTATAGCAGTAAAAGCCGATGGTTATTTCAGAAAACTAAATTTTTTTTTTTTTTTAAATCATAATGTTAATAGGCGGATAGTTCACGGTGCAGGCATACAAATTATTTTTCGTTACTTTTCGTGCGTCATGCAGATAGAATATTAATTATATTTGCGATGTTGTAAGTAGAACATTGTATCAGAAAATATCGATTTAAACAAAATACAAACCAATGCCCTCTGTGAGTTTCAACAGGTACCTTGATCGTAAAGCTATTGCTTTAGTTAATTTTACAAACAATAGATGGCGCTTTATTAATTTTATTTATCTAGTGACTAGGCATTTCCCTCAATACTTAAAATACATTTGGACTTACAAGTCACAACAATTTCTTTATGATTTTCTTATTTTGACTAAGAAAGATTATGTTGAGATACAAGACTATTGTTATAATTATACGTACAAAACTGTACACTTTTGATACAATATAATTAACTAGGTATTTATATGAAACTACTATGTTTAATAATTTATTTGCTCGCGTGGACTAGAGAATACCGTTGATCGGACATACGCGCGAATCTTGCAACATCCACACCCGGTAATTGAAAAAAAAAAAAAACTTATTGTGTGTGATCCTTAGAAAATAGACATAATATCTGTTGGTGACATTTTGTAGATTTAAAAAAAATCTAGAATTACATTAATTTGAAATCTTTATGGTTTACTCAGCGTAAGCCATTTATGCACTTGAATTGATTCACCATATGAAGTTTTTTTCATTTTTTGCGGAACCTAAATTCATTTTCTAAATTAAAAGTAGCATAAGCTAATTTACACCACCAGCTGTCTGCTATTAAAAGCCCCATCATTATCAGTCCAACCTTTTGGAGATTACCCGGAACAAACAGGCAGACAGACAAAAATTTCAAAAATTGTTTTTTTGTTATAGGTACCTTATATGCTTTCAGAATTTAGTAAAAAGCTGTTACAAAAAGCATCACAAGCAGACAATTTATATAGGTATTATTTGTATAGGTTGGATGAGAGGGGGTCACTTCCAGGCATCACTATCTTTCACATAATTCACACAGATAGATGTAGAATTCAAGCTATAGTCAGTTGTGTTTCAGGTTTACGTTACATGGCTTGCATGGCTCTTTAGCGAATACTTATTACTGCATTGTACTTGTAAAAATTAAACTAAAAAAATAATGTATTTTGAAAAATAAATTTAGCCTTCAGGTGATTTGGCAAAAATAGAAACTTTGGAGGTGCTGGGATTTGAACCCAGGACTTTCAGCATGCGAAGCAGACACTCTACCACTGAGTTACACCCCCGATTGCTTAGACAGCTGAAATTATAATTCTGTACTTTTTTAACCAGTTACTGTTACTCAATCCACGAGTAGACTGCAAGTTTAAAAATTAAAGTAAATTATTGAGTAATATTGGTCTATAGAAAAAAAGCCTTAAACAATAAAAATCTGAAAAAAGTAATTTATTATTTCCTTTTGGAAAATTTATATTTTTGTTTGTGAGTCACGTGATTTGAAACGCCGATTAGAAATCGTGACGTCACCATTCAAGAAATATGAGCGTTAGACTCTTGCGTTAGTTTTCTAATCATACAAAATGATCGCATCGCATGAATGCATCGTTTTTGTTACGTACTTTTTGTTTAGATTAAAAACCTTTTTAAATCAATTTTTATGCTGTATTAATGAAAAAAAATATTATTCATATGTATTATTTTCAACATTTAAAGTGTTTAAAACAATTTTCCAAAAGTTGTCAACTCCTGGATTCGAATGTATGTTTTTTTTATGGATCTTAAGCCATAACTTCTTGTCTATGAACCGATTTTGATGATTATTTTCTTGTTGGATAGGGGGTATCTCAAGGGTGGTCTCATTTTAATTTCATTGGCATTGGACCTTTAATTTCGAAGATATACGAGAAAACTCTTCAAAATCATTGAAGTTAGTTTTCCTTTTTGTTAAAATTTGTCTTGCATGTGTCAAATTATGACCTCAAATTGTTATCCAAAAAAATTGTATGCTACGGTTTCATACAAAGATTTAAATTTTAACTATTATTGGCTTTGTACCCACCAAAATTAATTATGCAGTATTTATATTAACAGAATGAGTAGGTAGGTACATAATTATTACTATATATAATTTTATTTATGTTTCAAATGACGTATCTGTTTTTGGGTAGAACAATTTTACACACGGTTTTTATTTACACCTCATTAAAGTTTATTTTGTATTGTTATTATTATAAATTCTATGATTTTTTTGTGTAATTTGAATTAAATTTGTATGTTTTTTAGGCAAACATGTTAATTGTAAGCAGTGATTAAAAGTTATTATATATTTTTTTTAATTATCCAAATATTTCATCAAACAAGATTATGATGCCACTGTACATCTGCTTAATTTGATGTGATTTTTATGTAAAATCTACTTACCAATTTAGTTATATACTGAGCATGTGATGCTTGTATTGACAGAGGGAGATATTTTGTATGGTGGTAAAGCATTTTCATATTGAAAATCTGGCGCCAAGTATCTGTAGAGGTGTGCTCAGCTGCACTTGAGAGCCACACATCCCACTAGGCTTAGCGTGTTATCGTATTAAGCTATTTCGTTCCGATTGCCGGATAATAAGTTCAAGAATCATGTTAAGCTGGTTTTATTGTCGAAGGGGTATTATATGGTGGCTGATTACGTGAATGATGGTGATGTCTGGATGTGATTTCCTCTCTGTACATCTACTGAAAATGATAATAACTGTATAAAACGAAATACTGTAAAATCAATTAAAAAAAAGATAATAAGATGTTGATAAACCTGATCGAGTTTCTTGTCGGTTTTTCTCGATGGCTGGGATGTTTTACGAACCGGTGGTAGTGTTTTGACATTCATAAGTCAACGCCCCTTCTTGGGGCTTAAATTAAATAAAAGATATTTTGATTTTGATTTTGTCGTCTATTAACATAAGGTGAGCTTCTGCCCAAACGGCAGAATAAAAAACACAAATTTTTCGCTTATAGACGGAATCAAATCCCTGTCTATGCTATATTTCGTACAAAACTAAAAATAGGTAATAAGATCTTTTAATGTTCTGTTGGAATGATGTTCATGATGCTAAAATAGAAAGTTTTACGATGTCGATACTCCGTTTTTGTTGGCCGCGGAAATAAAATACCTACTACTTTTGAAAATTTTGCTGCCCACGAAAATTTACCTATTTTGGAATCTGCCACTGCCTATTTAAGTAGTTTCTATGATAAATAAACAAGACAAAAAATTACAAATAATTAAAATTTACTTCAATGTTTTTGAGGACATTTCTGGTGTATCTTCGAATTTGATAGTTTAATGCCAATGAAATTAAAATGGGACAACCGTTAAGTTATTCCCTTAAAAAAAGGATCATCCAGAACGGGTTATAAATAAAGAAATTATAGCTGAACATCCATAAAAAATATATATTCGAATTGAGTTTTTTTAAAGGGGGTAAACGGGCAGGTGGCGCACCTTATGGAAAGTGATCACCGCCGCCCATAAACATCCGCAACACCAGAGAGCTCGCAGATGCGTTGCCAGCTTTTTAGGGAAGAATAAGCTCTCTTCTTGAAGGTCACCAGGTCATAACGGGTCGGAAAGACCTCAGCCGACAGCTGGTTCCACAAAGTGGTTGTGCGAGGCAGAAAGTGCCATAGGAAAAGCACTGTTGTGGAACGCTGGACATTAAGGTGGTATGGATGGAATTTACGATTTTGTCGCGATGTCCGAAGATGAAATTGAGCAGCCGGGATCAATCCAAACAATTCCTCGGAACACTCCTCGTGATAAATGCGGTAGAAGATGCAGAGTGAACCAACATCTCTACGCAGAGCCAATGGATTAAGCCGATCGGAAAGAGCTTGATCGTCAATAACTCGAGCCGCCCCACGCTGAATGTGGCCAAAAGGAGGTAGCTGGTACTGGGGGCTCCCGCCCAGAGATGAGAACTATACTCCATGTGATCGAATTTGCGTCTTATAAAGATTTAGGCGATGAGCCGACGTGAAGTACCGTCTCGCCTTACTGAGCACACCATGCTTCTTTGAGGCCAATTTGGCTTTACTTTCTAACTGACCGCGGAACTGGATGTCACTCGAAATGACGACGCCAAGAATTCCGATACTGGCTGTGGCAGACAGGGGAGTGTTTTCAAAACAAGGAGTTGCAACAAATGGTGACTTTTTAGCGGTTAACGCGCAGACTTGAGTCTTTTTAGGGTTGAACTGGACTAAGTTTAATCGACCCCAGTCCGAGACTTTGGTTATCAAAGACTCGACTTCAGACACAAGTTTGTTCCGGCTCTCATCGACGTATTCCCGAGAGATATTAGCACGGCCAGTGTACAAGACATCCACAGTGCTATCGTCAGCATAACAATGAATGTTGCTGATTTGCAACAAGTAATTGACATGCAGAAGAAAGAGAGTTGGAGACAGTACACAGCCTTATGGGACCCCAGCATTGAGAAATTTAGGATCAGAACATGCACCGTCGACGACAACCTTGATGCTCCGATCGGCCAAAAAGCTGGTGATCCAATTGCATAAATTCTCGGGGAGCCTTTAGGAAAGTAGCTTTGAAAGAAGCGCTTTGTGCCAAACTCGATCAAAGGCATTCGCTACGTCTAAACTGATTGCAAGCACCTCTCCCTTGGTCTCAACTAGTAATCATTAATTTCCGTATTTTGTTGAAGTCATTTAAGTTGATTTTTCAACTCGACTTACTCACTTTTCATATCAACTTCGAAGATATACGAGAAAACTCCTCAAAATCATTGAAGTTAGTTTTCTTGTTTTGTTAAAAAATTTATTGTATGTAATCAGGTACTTCATTATTAATATGTGGAGCATTTAATGACTTTATTCATTCTAAGCAAATTTTGAACTCGCGACCCGGCTTTGTTCAGTATGTTAATGATATATTTATTTCAAAATGAATTCAATCAGTCTTTTGGACTTTGGTCGGTCGCGATCGGCGCGCTGAAACAATGTCACTCGTTCTGGTCCACTTTAGATTAGCAACTGCGTAGGCTTAGCACAACCAATGGCCCAGAGCCAAGTCTTCGGGGGGTGTAAGGTGTACACAGCACAGGGGCGTCAAAAAAAAAAAATAAAAAAGTAAATCGGGCCATGTGAATGAATAGTAAAAAATGTTATTGCTAAAGTTGTCTTTGTCTTTTTACCATTGTTTTCAAATTTAACTATCTGGATAATTTTTTTAAGTTACAGCATTACCTTTTTTAGATAACTTTGTACAGAAAGTATTGTATTAAGTATAAATATCAAAGTTGGCAAGCATGGTATGCTGCTTACCTATACATGCAATGCAAAATTTTATAATTATCATAAATAAATTATGTTTATAGCAGGGGAGTTAAGGAAGACCGTATCATTCGCAGTCTATTAATGCTGGTATTAATTAAAATTGAGGTCCTATTTGAGTTTGGTTACTCACTTTGGTGGTTATATGGAAAGAGCGGCTTTGTAATAATGATGCTTTACTTCACATAGTGCCTATCACTAATTCGTTTTACATCAGATATCCTGACAGGAATTACAAGATTTCAAGTTGCCACAAAAAATTTCCTGAACAATTATAACAAAGGAGCCGCTATATTGTTAGAGCTAAATTTGAAAATTATTAGAATATATTTAAAAAAAATCTATTCACTTGACGTTGGTGACATTTGTGGATTAACACAGAATAAAAAGTCTGGGATAATAATTATGAAACAAATTAAGTAATAAAGCCAGAAAAGTAATGAAATCAATGGCATAATTTAGTAGTAGGTATATAAATACTGTAGGAACACATTTTGTTGTAAGTAGGTATATATAATTATTATGTCTCAGAGATGATTGAAGACTTTCAGAGAAGCCATGCTGAGTTAATGAAACGGTCCGGTCGGCTACTTTATTATATTAACATTAACTACAAGTAAATCTAAAACCTTTTTATTGCTTAGTTTTAGATTTTAGCAAATGTGATATTACATAATTAGTATTAATATTGATTAGATATCATCTTAAAACATGATATAAGAGATAAATCTCATAAGAAAAATATAGACCGTGAATACAAATGTACTGAATGTAGAAATATTAACGTTTACTTGCGTATAAGTTTTTATTATACATACTTCACTTTTTATTATACATATAAAAATGTTAATGTTTATTCAAAATCTTAAACCTCCGAAGTTCTCCACCTATTGTTTTTAAATTTTGACACTGTGGCATTTAAATATGGCTATGAAATTGTATAATTTTTAAGAAAAAAAATGTAGACTTCACCATAGCAACGCGTGGCCGAGTCATTAATGTAAATTTAAAACTTCAAACTTTTAAACTTTGGTTGACTTAAAAAGAAAATATAAATAATATTAATGTAATATTCTCTGTATAATTTTTTTAAACAATAAAATAAAGTTAAATCCAAGAGAGATTTATAGTATGTACTTATTAATGTATTTTTGTTGCTTATACACTATAAAAACAAGTTAAAGGTAATAAATAAATTTTAAAGTACATATTTGATAAAATGAATGGATAATAAATTATAAATTAAATGCTTGACCTTTAATCTGTTATTTACAAGTCGTTCATTGCTAGCGTATTTATGAATTACATAGATTTGTTCGATGTATTCTTGTAACACTTACGTATTTAATATTCATTTTCCTATTACGTAGTATGATATCGTTCTACGTCATAATAAAATTATTCTGTCACGGCGCGGATTCTGCACAGTACCTAAGGGTGAACACACACAAAAGTTATATTGAAACCCTTTCTGTGATTGTAATGAGTACTCGGTTAATAAAAAACATGTGTGCTGTTCACACGCGGTAAAAGTGAAACCATAAGAAAACATAAAAAATATTTTCTTTAAAATCTCTTTTTAAATCATGAATCACCGGGACTCAAACTAGATGTTTCCAGTACATTCTAGACGTTTTAAGATATTTCGAGAATATTGAAATTTGTCTATTATTATTTATTACTCAGATCGTACCAGTATGAAAATTATAATTAACATTTTTTTTTTTTGTCGATATTTGACTTGGTTTGAACACGAACCACACACAGGTTTGGTTTGGTTTGGTTTGGCTGTTGTTTCTGATGATAACGGCCTAGAAACACAATTGGATCTTTAGTGCGGTTGACGAAACACATCGACCCATAATTTTACTTGAGAGTGGTCAAACAACAACTAAATAATGTCCTACAACCACAATGTGAATTACTTGAATGGCATTTTTAACTCTTATTCTTCCCATTTATCTTTTATGAAATGTTTGAAATAAATTGTATATAGGTATAGTCATCCAATAGGCTCCAAGAAATCTTCGACATGTTTATACAACTCATTACTTATTGTTATAAATTGTACATTTAATTTTCTACGTAAATCACATTCGACCCCATATAAAAACATTTTCTTTTCAATTGTAATTACATTTACTGCGACGACGATACGATACGTCAATACATGTGAAAGGTTAAATTAACTATAAATAATGATTAGCCGAACAATGGAAGACTACCGTGGCATTTTTAGTGTTAAATAAATGTATAAAAGTAATTTTACTTTCATAAAAACAAAATCCTGCAGATGTGCCGTAAACAACGATGGTTTAATTATAAGAAACAAAGGCATCGCAAAAGAACACACACAATAAACATAGACGAAATTATACGATCATAATAAGAGAAAGTTTGAGCAGTAGTTAGTGTTCTGTGGTAAAAACTCGAGCCGTAATAACAATAGGCCTGTGTCAGTAATAGCGAAACGAATTTTATCGTATTTTCAAAATACAATGCATTTACAACAAAAGTAGATAAAAGATATTCTAATTTTTACTTTAAATAGATAATACTTCATTTAATTAGAATCCTGTAAAGACAGCGATTTACGTCGAATCTACCACTATGAACTTCGCACTGGTTCTAGAAACATCGATTCGAAACACATCGACAACCATACGCCCAGGTATATTATATTTGAGTATGCAAGCCTTGTTTACTACCAAAATTTGTCGGTCACTCTTACGTTCGCAGTTTTTGTATACTGCTATATTTATCTATCAATATTTGCAGAAGCATGCGTGATATCGTTGACGTATATGAGGTGAATAGAGCTTGGGCATATAGTGGAATAACGCAGTCTGAAGTTTAATACTTTTAGGGAATAATTATTCATTATTATTTCTTAAAAGAACTAGAGTAAACTATGCAGTTACCATCACCTTCGTTGCAAATAGCACTGACTTTTATCCCGCCCGATTATGACATATAGTTGCGCCGCATTCGCCCATATGTCAAAATCCAATATCCATACATTCCAAGTCCTCCAAACGCGATTCTTACGTTAAATCAACAAAGCCCCTTGGTACGTTAGACAGCAAGATCTCCATAGAGAGATGCAACTTCCCTCGGTCGAATCATACATCAAATACCTCTCGAGATCTTACTTCGATGCCGCGTCAAATCATG
This sequence comes from Saturnia japonica, assembly GCA_033032175.1. NCBI lineage: Eukaryota > Metazoa > Arthropoda > Insecta > Lepidoptera > Saturniidae > Saturnia > Saturnia japonica. The sequence goes on along the minus strand of CM065311.1, from coordinate 14,857,829 downwards.
CGAATCTGTCGATCAAAGCCGCCGCGATCTACGATACAGCCCAAACGCCACCCGCTTACAACGCCGGCCGCGTAACATCTTCACCGACCCCGTTGACAAGATCGAGGATAAAAACGCCAATTACTCGATCGCCTCTCCAAGCAGGAGCGTGCCAGCGCCCACGCCCGCGTAACCACCGTTCTCTCCGCAGAGGAGGGCGGTCAATTTCGCTCCCGCACACTCCCCACGTCCACCCTCTCTAGCGGCAGCTCAAGCCTAAGTCCGTTCCTCGGTGTGAAGCCCTTGAGTCTGGCAGCCGCTCGCGCGATACATGTGCCCCTATACGTGCATCACTTAGCTACCCACATACAACATTACACACATATGAACATACCTACGTGCACACCGTATAGGTACAAAGGTTCTGTAAGGAATTTTTTTTTTTCTTTTTTTACGCTAGATAGTGTAGAAGTACTTTTCGGATCACTAAATACACATACACTAATTCCCTATTCGTAAAATTCGAGCTAAACTAACATATACACTTACACATGTTCCCTCCCTTCCTCCCAGGAGGCGAGGAACATGTATATATGTATATGTTAGTTTAGCTCGAATTTTACGAATAAGGAATTAGTCAGATCGCGATAATTGCAATCGCGGCAACAGCCCAAGCCGAGGTCCGGCCACTTTGGCACCCTTGCGTGCATATTGCCCGTGCTTAAAAAGCCGTAAAAGCCATCAGCGGCTCTGTTTTTGGATAGGGCCCCTAAGGCTAACAGTAAAGTCAGTTGTAAAATTGTTGAAAATTTTTGTCAATTGGAAGTTTGTATGTTTAATGTTTATTATTGTATACGTGATTACGTATGAGTATCGCTTTATAAATGAGCATCGCCTGTATTATGGTTTATGTTAGGGTTTCCCAAAATGTGCGCCGCGGCCCGGGCGGTCCCGCCGCGTCCTGAGACGTCGCGTTGTGGGGAGCAAGAAGAGACGTCATAAGGCGTTACTTAGTTTCGAGAGAATAGAAAACAAGAGGTACAAATTAAAAAATTCTAAAATGCGCTTAAATGAGCCTCAGGTTGAGAAGTTTATCCAAAAAGTTGTCTTTATTATTTCTCTCATTACGCACATATTTTGACTGGAGCCATGGCAAAATACTGAACATGTATTTGTATGTGTAAGTGCTTCATGAATTGAAAGAGTTTGGCTATTATAAACTCGGTTAGGAATCAAACTACCTTTAATCTGATTTTCACAAGGTTTTATTATTATTGTCTATTATTATTAGTACGAATTAAATTTGTCCAACGGCGTACCATCATTGGCCTTAATTTCTCTTCCCATCGGGCGTGATTGAGGCCAAGCGTCGCGTTGTTCAATATGCATTAAAAAATTCCCAAATAATCGAAAGCATCACAGGTTTCTTTTCCTCTCATCCAATCGGGGATAATTTCTTGATAATTCCTATTTACCATACAGGTATATAAGCGGTTGAAGCCGAGGGTTAACGCTAGTCATATTATTTACCATATAAAAACAATGCTATAAGTAAATTCTAGTTTATAGTCCGACCTCTTTGAATTCGACATTTAAAGGATTTGTTATATGGATGTTAATTACGTTTCTAACAACATAATACTACTTGCATTAGAGTCATCTTTAATTTTGCACTTCGATGTTTGTGGTTGTAGTACATTGACCACATTTGTTCATTAATGGAAAAATTCTCATGTCAATTTATTTGCACAATCGTTTAAGATATATTTGACGCAAATCATATTATCTGTGATATTTCGTTCTCTTTATGGTGATTCGATTAATACTGTATAATCGCCTTGTTTGTTTGCGAACGACGAATAAAAAATTATTATTTTTGTCTATACTATAAAAATAATATAATATACTGCATTAATCTATACTATATTAATAAAAATTAAAAAGTTTTTTTGTTTGTTTGTTTGAGCGCGCTAATCTCTGGATCTACTACTACTCGAATTTGGAAAATTTCTTTTTGCATTTTATTGAGGAAGATTTTCAACGTAACTTTACGCTACATATCTAAGGAGTGTAGTAGTAATTATGAACGTAAATGTGGCGAGCTGCAGGTAACAACGGGAAGTAAGTGGTGGTGAGTTGGTCGAATAAATTTAACATGGATGAAACCGTTGGGCACGGCTATTTATTTTATAAAATACTAGCTAACCCGCGCAACTTCGTCTGCGTCATTTAAGAGAGAGAGAGGGTCGTAGGCACTGTATTATAGGTGCAGCCCGCCGCCTCCCACTTCATTCAATAAATAAATTCAATAAATATGCGCGCGCGGTACTAGATCATTATTTTTCTGCGGAGTTATTGTAAAACTGTGATATCTCCTAAGATATTTATTAAAATTATTTACTCTAAAGGGAAATTTTGTCTAAAATTAAACACTTGTGATGAATAATGTATTTATTTCAATAAGGATTAATACAATGTTTATAAAAATACCTTCGCAAATAATTCACTAATATAGAACAAATTTTATTACCATAAAAAAGATTATATTGAGTAAACCTTAACAAATATACATATGCTATCGCGGATATATTTTTAGAACTTTTAAAAAGAAACAATTTCGTCAAACACAATTGTTGCGTTACTTTCACCATTTACGCAGCACACGCAGTGGAAAATTCTCAAAAGGAATAAATTTCCCCCGTTTTTGCAACATTTTTCATTGATGTTCCGCTCCTATTGATCGTAGCGTGATGTTATATTGCCTATAGCCTTTCTCGATAAATAAGCTATCCAACACTAAAATATTTTTTCCATTAGAACCAGTAGTTCCTAAGATTAGCGCGTTCAACCAAACAAACAAACCAACTCTATAGCTTTATAATATTAGTATAGATTTAAATGAAACAAAATCCCTTTGAAAGGGGACGGATGCCATGGGTCGGCAAATATTTGTATGCCTTACGATTAGACTTCCTTATTTTTCTTTGAGCAAATATTATGGGACCCACAACTATAACAATAGTGAAATAATAACCTATTATAGGCTCCGGTGCGAGATCTTAAAATACACCTTTAGCCATATAGAAAACATCGAATCGCTAGACGGAATGTAAATTGTATGAAAAGTAGTTTCTTCTAACCGACTTCAAAAAGAGGAGACAAGGCCCTCAATTTGATTGTATGTATATTTTTTGTGGATGTTCAGGCATAAATTTGTTTATAAAACAATTTTCGTTGGAAAGCGGATACCTAAAGGTGGACTTATTTCTTCTTCTTCTTCTTATTTCGGCGCCGTAAAAGCACTTGCCAGTGTCAAAGTTTTTAAGCCTTCGTAAAATTTTCTAATAAATACAAAGTGGCGTCTTCTGACAAGATGGTGGCTCTCTTGTCAGAATTATCTAGGGAGTTTTTGTGATATCTGAAAATGCATGCTCATACTTTATATTTATAATTCACTTCACTTATGTAAAACAACCAAACTATATCACGTAAAACGCCACCAATATTACTTAATATAGGGTCAAAAAACCTAAGTTAATGAATTAAAAATAAAAACCACAACATGTCATTACAAGATCCCGCCAAAAACCCCGTGGAGTTATTTTAATATAATGAGTTCAAAATGACTTCAAAATAATAAATGTCGATTTTCATTTTTGTAAAAAAAAAATTTTGTTTCCCTTGCATTCAGATATATGATTATTTATAGACATTTCTTTCTCTATATGGGTCAATTCACACAATTAATGCAACAAATGAAGTGAAAGGCGTCTAGTGGATATATTGTCGATGTGTAGTGATGATACTCATCGTACGATCTCCGTTCTAGATTGTCTAGATAGAGGTCGTCTTATGCAATCGCAACGCTTTATAAGTGGTATACCTTCAGTATTGTGATCGATGATCAAGTGGGAAGACCCCATTACGCGTAATTGGGATGTGGATGTTCCTCCTTTGTGCAACGCGCGATCCGGCTGGGACTTTTCTCTAATCTAATCTACATTGTCATGTTTATCTTTTTGATGCTATCCTTCTTTAGACGCGATATGAAAAAAACCATGAGAGTGAATTTTGCACCATGAAGTTCCTTACTAAATAAACCTCCTGTTTTATTGTGGTGAAGATGTTGTTAGCTAGTGAAGCTTGCGGTAAACATTTCAGTGAGAATAGTGATTGACCAAGGCCATTTTGAAATAAATGTCAGTCGAGATGGAGACAGTCTAGATAATGAAGTTAGGATGGTGACAGTTGGCTGCTACACCTATTGTTTTGTTTTGGTGAAGATGTTATTCGCTAGTGAAGTTTGCGGTAAACATTTCAGTGAGAATAATGGTGCTGATCATGGCCAGTCTGATAGAAATGACCGTCGAGATGGTGACAGTCAGTGACAGTCGTTGGCTACCTTTTGTTTTGTTATTATGTAGACTGTTAGACTGTTAGATTTAAATTACAATTGTAGTCTTTTTAAAAAAAATTTATGATTTTATTACAATATAATGAATTTCGTATGGGTAAATTATAAATAATTTTAATTACGTTAAAGATGAATACTTGTATCGCGAGTAGGTACGTAAGTACACGCTCCCACTTTTTTATAATTATCCACAAATAGTAAAATGTTAGTATTTATTATTCTGAGGTAAATAGTATCATTCGAGACGCTATTTAATCAATCAGTACTGTATTATTGTAAGAATTCACGAGCGAGTTTAATGAACCATAATATTTCGTTTTGAAGTCCATTCGCCTTATCGTTTTCTTATTAAAAAATCGAAATTGAACTTAACATAATTTTTAGAGTTTATGTGCAGATTGTCCTGAAATTTTACAGAAAATTTATTTTATTTATTTACACATGATTTTGACAAATTTCGGTAATATACGGTTTAAGTAATTATTTTCACAGAAACAGCTCTAAATTTTTTGTTAAAATGTAGTATTTCGTTAATGTTCAACCTTCCTACTTTACTTAGATAGATGTGGACAGCCGATTTTTTTTAAATAGCCCTAAAGCGTGTTCCAGCCGTGATCAACAGTTTTTTTTTACTGTAGGTACAATGGAGTACGCCTTTGAAGGGCAAGTATGTAAAAACGCTAGCAAATTCCATGAAGCCTAATGACTCCATCGTAATAATGAATTAACGAGTCGATAATAAATAATATTAAGGCCTTAATAAAATACTGTTGAATAAAAAAAAGGAAATACAAGTTGCATCAAAAGTTTGAGTTTAGTTGGAAATCATACTCAAGACGCTATTTAGAAAACTCGTAAGTAATTTAAAGTTTCTGTCGCCAAGTACAGTTAGAAAGAAATAAAGAAAATAAGAAGTACTTACATGTATTTGTTACACACACATAAGAGTAAAAGAAATTAAAGTTAAGTTAAATAATAATAACAATGACATTTTTAAAATGAATTGGTGAAGAATTAGGTGTGTTTCGGCAGCTGCACTTGAGAGACTCCATCTATCATCTATGTTTAGCAAGTTACTATCTGGCCATCTTCGTTCACACATCATTGTCGCTCGTTCGTCCGTTGTCAGTGAGGGGTAATGTCCAGCACATTACCATTCGCATTCGCAGGTTTAGTCGTTGTATACGAAGCGTATAGATATCGCTGTTCAAAGCCTACTGTCAATGTTTCTATACCAGCAACCAATGGACCACATAATATCTCGGCTTGCCTTTAATGCTCTGCGTATACAATATAATAATGTATTTAGGTCATTGTTGGGGTTGCTCCGGCACTGTACCGCATCAGGTATATTTTCTGAAGCGCGCGTTGACGATTTTTGCGGTAATTCGTAAAAAAAACTATACTTACTCTTTTTTATCTATATTTTTATTTGAACAAAGTAAACGAATAGCCTATACTTTTTTGTGAGAACTGACGGCTCTCAGACGGCTATTACAGCTTCACCGGCTTGGGCATATCTCCTTATGGGTCGACTGTGTGGTAGATCTAATGATGTCCCGAAAATATTATCAAATAAACCGGAAAGATTGTTTCTTTAACATTGGACGGAATTAATAAAAATCGTGCGTACATATGCAAGCTACTGCTTGGGTATGTGAATACTTGTAGAATTAATGTGTTCTGTGTTCTTAATAACATAGGCTAAATTACTAATTATGTTGTATGTTCATTTGAAATAAGTAATTATTATTATTATCATTACTTGACATCAGATGAGATCGTTCTTAAACCTATAACGAATATTAAAACACTGCGAAGAGAATGAAATCAATCTACGACATAATTAGAACAATGACTGTCTTTAGTATACATAACGAAGAATTATAAAATTCCATGATGTTACGTTATAGTTTGTGCGTCATTCATAAGTACTAAACTAGTTGTCGTGTTACAATTTATCTTTGTGATGTAATTCTAAATCACTTATAACGATTCCATTTAGGAAAATAATTTAATGTTTAGTACAAGATTGTGATTTAATTTATGGCGCGTTATGTAAAAATGATAACAGTCTTTACGATGCGTGCTCGTTCACTTTGTTACCACTGATGGATTTAGATCTCTCGGTGATCGCCGTTATGTTAGGATTGTGCTGTGGTTACCACCAGGGACAGTACTGTTAATATGCCGAGCTATTATAAGTACAAAAAAGTCTACATCATGACGTTGCTTACAAAATCTCTTGTTTTATTTATTTACGAGCAACCTGACTCGGCTTCGCACGGGTAGCAGTGAATGATATGTGCCTAAATTTATGAGAAATAATTTCGTAATATCTATAACTTTATTGGTTTAACAAAAATTGTACAAAAAATGATTAAAAGCTAATATTATTTAAGTATGCCATATAAGGTAAATTTTATAAATAGAAGATTTTAGGTTAGTAATTCGTAGGAAGAACTAGAAAAAAAGGCAGGACTTTTATTGTAAATGTGAAGGGAGGCTTGAACAAAATTCCTAAAACAGATTTAAGATAGACAGTTGCATACATTTTTTGACACAACTAAACTAAATTTAAGTTAAAACTGAATTTAATTTTTTTTGGTGTAATTCGCCCTTAATGTTTTTCGTATACGCTCAATGGAGCGAAAGGAAAAGAGCACTAAAATAATTTAACCGGACCAACCCAACATAGATACTAAGTTAGAAGAAATATAAAAGGTAGATAAAATCTGTTATTAACTTAGCACTGGGCAAAGACTTCTACCGTGCGATAACTTTATGTATTCAGTTGTGGTAAATAGTTATACATATCTATAGTACTTACATATTATAATAATACTAATAAAAAGGTAACAAAAAACCCGACTGAAAGGAAGAAACTTGACAAATAAAAATTATTATTGTGTGTATTTTTGTTTTTTAATTGATTCCCTGACGTCGTACTTAAATATTATATGTATAGCTTACGTCACTCCCACAAATAAGACAAATCTAACGACACCTCATATGCTAAAATCCACCAAGCCGATAATGCTACAGAGCGTTCCTAAGAAATAGACATACGATACGCCCGAAAAACATAGGCAACCCACCTTTTTCGATGTCGGTAAAAAATAAATTACTATACCTACTTGTGTCTATACTTTGTAGAATATAATCTCAGGAAATACTACAAATTCTTTCACCAATAGGAAACTACATTCAGGCTGATGGTTATGGGCTGTGTTGTATAATAATTATATTAATTAATATAAGTATTCACAATGTCTTTTTGTACTCAATATTTCAGTTGACGTTGGCATAACTAATTCCAGCATATGTTACATTTCAATGTCACAAGTGCAATGCAATTACGTCTGGAGCATTCTTTACGTTTGGTTACTTTTATTCACAAACTATACACACTATGTACCTTTGTAATAAGTTACAGATCATACGAAATGTTTTCTATTGTATTTTATATACAGATACGAACTCTGGTTAGATGGGTAGATGTTTTGGTTCTCATGGTGTTTGGTGAGGTAACCAATAAGAATTCTGTAGTAGTAAATTATGTAAAGTTTATTGTTTTCATTTTATTTACGTTTATTTGTTAACGATTACCCCGGCCATTCACGCTACGGTCTACCTATAAAGGTATGCCTGCGCAGGTAGACAGGAGCGTGAATTAGAATAAACCTGTGCCTTTTTTTGTTCCTGGGCAAACGACAGGCGTAAAATCGTAATTTTTTTTTAGTGACACTGTACGGCATTTCTCATATAGGAAACGCGCGAGTTGAATGCATTCGGGGCCTGAGATGAAGAGCGGGCATCTCCCCTCGCCGTCCACATGCTTCGGCTCACGTGCCTTTATTGTAGTGATGTGATTTCTATCTTTGACAACTATCGTACGCTCACTGATCTCGTTAATGCTCAAGATGTGGCCCGTGTTATTTTTTTTTTTAATAGTGACTGATCCGAGTCCATCAACTTATCTAACAAAACAACACAATTTTTAACAAAAAAGAACTTCAATGATTTTGAATAGTTGTCTGGTGTATCTTCGAAGTTAAAGGTCCAATGCAAATAAATTAAAATGGGACCACGCTTGAGATATCCCCTATCCAACAAAAAAAGAATAATCCAAATCGGTTCATAAACAAAGAAGTTATAGATGAACATCCATAAAAAAAAACATACTTTCGAATTGAGTAACCTCCGTCTTTTTTTGAAGTCAGTTAATTAAAGAAAAGTTAATGTGATAATGATTAAATTTCAGAGATTTTTTTCACTTTGATTTCTTGTGTAAAATATTTGCTAATAAAATGTGTCATAAATTATTACCTTGTTTTTCATTACGTTAATCAAGATGTACATTTTAAATTTAATACAACGTTGAAATTTATCAACAGAAATAATTGTAATAGGTTCACAACACTATCGAATTCGTTAACTTTGCATTTAACTAGCGCACTTACTATACAAGCTACGACGCCACGCGACGTGCAGTCGACCTGCGCAGGAACACCTTCACAGGTTAACTCCTTCGTTACACCGAAGCATGTATACTTAATTCCCGTAAATTGTTTTATACTAGAAAGTCTCTTTAATAATAATGCTAGCAACCACCAGCAACTTCGATCGCGTTACTTACATATAGTAACGACGAAATATTCATGTTCATGTTATTGTAATTAACTACTTATTTATACTAATATAATATAATAATCTGTAATTATATAACAAAGCGGAAAAGTTTTTTTGTTTGTTTGTTTATTTGTTTAAACACGCTAATCTCTGGAATGACCAGTTGGATTCAAAAAATTCTTTTTTACATGATAGCCAGACTCTCTAGAAATAGTATAGGTTATTTAAGATTAGGCTACAACTTTCAGATAGCCCTAAATATTGATTTTTGTTATGTAAGTCGGAGTTAAGGCCTTCCCGAACTGCTTTATCCGCTTACGCTGGCGTAATCGTTAATAATACGGAAATATAATATTCTATAATGACATTGGTCCTTAGTATATCTAAAAAAAGTCAGCGGTAGTATATGCCTATCTCTTATACATAAGCCCACAGTAAGGTATTTTGTGACAACGATTTGTTGAAAATTAAATTATTAAGCATTATCTTTAGACATAGTTTATTAATCCATACAAACAAAAGTTATTTCATCATAAAGATAATTTTATGAAGTTACATTTTGCTCTTTAGAATATGCTGATGGATACATACATAGCTTAGTAGATAATGAAACATTGAAATAATTTTACTTGCGGGAAGAATAATTATGATAGACTACACGGGTGCGTTGCCGGCGCGATGTATGTCGGATAAAATTAATTTGGGTGAAACCGTGGGGCACAGCTAGTATACTATGATATTGAAATATATATACAAGTATTTTAAAATAAATTACAAAGGAAACAAAAAACCTGTACTGCAACAAAATCACGTCAAAATTTTATTTTCTATTTATGATTTTTATTTCAATCGTCGTACTATAATATTATAATTATATCCTATGTCAATCCCATAATTAAGATGAATCTAACGACACCCCGTATGCTAAAATCCTTTAAGCCATTTAGGCTACAGAGAAGTAGACATAATATATAAATACATACCCTCGAAAAACATAATTCTTTTTTTCACAGTCAGGTAATAAAGTTTTAATTATATTCATTTGGATCTATTCTCTCAGGATTGCAACAAATAATGCTGCTTTATGAAATAAACTTTATCTCTGTAGTTAATCGTTATTGTTGAAAATCTAAATGCTTTTGTAAATCTAAATACTTTTGTAACGAAACAATATGAATTTATGTCAAGATATATTCTACGATTTTTAAATAATATTGTATGCCAGTGCTGTTTTGTAAATTTAAGTATAATTACGTATTGTTTTCTAAAATCCGTGTCTTATTTGTAAAATACTATGTTCAAAAATAAATTAATAAAAAAATAGCATATATAACTCTGCGATAATGTAGCTTCTCATTAATGAAATATTTTTTAGAATCGGATTAGTAGTTCTACAGATTACCCTCTACAAACATACATCTTTACCGATATGTGGGGGAGATCTCAAATATCTTAAGGAAGATCTGTGGTGGGAACGTACGATTTCATTACAACGCACCGCGCGCCCGCGCCTGCTTCAACGCGACGCGACTCTACGTGACGCGGCGATGCGCGCGACGTATTGCCAACTTCAAACATCGAGAAATCTACAGTTCTATATATCGCCCACATTGAGTCTTACTACAAGAACAATTTTCAAGCGTTCAGGTTTCCTCACAATATTTTACTTCACCGCCAGCCCATTCATTGTTAATGTTACCTAATAATAAAAAACAAAACGAAATCCTTATAGAATCACTTTGTTTTCCGTCTGTCTGTTCGTGTTTCAAGACACTTTTTCTCCAAAACGATTTGAGGTATAAATATCTATCGCCCCATGTTTCTGTAAAAAAATATCATGGTTCCATTTTAATTTAAAGAGATACGACAATTCATCGTTCAAATACCGCTCACGGACCGATTATCAAAAGTTTTATACGGTACTTCCCTCAGGCATACAGACTTGAAATTTGGCACGAAGGGACGAACTTTTAATCCGGTGTGAAATTCTTATACAACAAAATTATAAGTACTAAGTTTTATTTTTCTCTCCAAAACAGCTTGCGGTATAACAGTGATACTTAACTATGTAATGTAATCAATACGGAACCCTAAGGGCACGAGTTTTACTTATCCGATATTTTATAGTAGATACAGTATATTCGGGGGGGGGGTCGTGTTCTTCGATGCAATGACAGATACGGGCCTGGCGTGACCTTAGTGTAAGCACGATGCGGCTGCGCACGTCTTGCGGCGTCTGCATTGCGCCATGTGGCCCTCGCGTCGCGTCGCTTCGGCAAGTCTAAGGTCCTATTTGTGCGCTGGGCACGTGGCTTTCATTGAACATTACTGTTTATATATTTTTTTCTGTAAGAGAGGTAGTAAAAATTTTATAGCAGTTTATCATGAAAACATTATAAATAAAATGCTAAGTTTAAGTTACGTTGCAACTGAAATGTTTTTCTTGGACACAAGTACCTTAAATTAAATAAAGAGAAAATAAAAAAAATTCAAAGATTTGCGATCATTTTCAGTTTATTTCATTTTAAATATGGTTGGTTTGTTCAAGCGTTGTCGATGTGAAATTGTTATAATTTAACGTCGAGGGAAAACCATGATTCCTGTGCAGACTATATATCAGTGAATGTAATGTAATAACTAACCTGTTTTTTCCTCAAACCTCAAGCAAAATATAAACTATAATTAATAGTTTATTTGGTTTTTATTTATTAAATTGATCATCAATTACGTAAACTATACCACAAATTTACCATATAAAATTACTTTAACCATAAACATACAGACATTTATGCAAATAAGTACATAAGTAAACGAATAATTTTTAGACAGAATTTTTTAAGTTCTAAGACGGTATTTAAAAGTTGGCAAATGTCAGACAAAATATGATTACATTATTTAACAAAATTATAGAACGAAAGAAACCAAATAGTGTTGCGGTAATTATCGTAGATTATGATAGGATTCCAGGGAATTCCCCATGGATCGCTACTTTCATTTCTATAAATTTATAGACAATAGATGTAGGGTAGGTAGTAATAATTACGTTCAATTTTACTGAGCGTAATTTGGCAATGCATCCTTAGTAACCCCTCGGAACATAGTGTTATTTATAATGCAGTAGTTCTTTTTTAACCGACTTCAAAAAAAGGCGGAGGTTACATACTCAATTCGAATGTATATTTTTTTATATGGATGTTCTACAATAATTTCTTCGTTTAATGAACCGATTTGGACGATTCTTTTTTGAAATGAAAACTTCTTTTAGCGCTGTACGCATATTTTTAGATGAGATAAAATCTCTGGATTCGCGACACCGTTACGAAACGCAACTATAGTGTGTACATATAGCAGACCGCGAACGCGTCTTTCATAAAAGAGTATTAAATGTATTTTAAAGTTTCTAATAATTAATAAAATACAATTCATAAATAAAATGCAATTCATAACCCAATAACCGTAGTACCGTAATATTTGCACCGTTGCACAGGAGTGCAACCCGTAATTTTTTTTTGTTTGATAGTGAATACCCCAAGGGTGTTTCCATTTTAATTTCATTGGCATTAAACCTTCATATTTGAAGATACACCAGAGAAATCTCGAAAATCAATGAAGTTCGTTTTCTTTTTGTTAAAAATTGTCTTGTCTAATCACACACACTTGATTTCCCATATCTATGTTGAATATAATTTAAAAAAATAAGTTAGTGTTTGCAATAGTAATTGAAAAAAAAAACAACATGAAATGAACATAAGCAACAAAAAGAACAACATGGTGAATTTATGAAAACCTACGAAAAGATGTAAGATGTAAAAAACAAAAAAATCGAATAAAAATAAGATCGATATTCCTAATTAATAATAAATTGATTTTATTTCACTGCCGACTTTCAACTAATGGCGCTAAATTAAAAAAAAAAAAATCTTAAGTATCTAAATCGTACCGGAGAATAATAATAGAATGTAATGTAATGAATGTTGGTTACTGATAACTGACTGACTGACTGATAATTATTTATCTCTGAAGAAAATAACTAATGACAATCGATTATTTTTAAGACAAATATCGATTATTTATTAGTCCATATTAATCATTTTTTTTTATCTAATATATATTTATAATTATAAATTTAACATTAAATTAATGGTTGGTTGTGAAGGATTTCGGCGCCCGCCTGCGGTACAGGCCTCTTAGCCTGATTCTCTTGAAACGTGTAACGTTAATTTACGTTTAAAGTCTAAATATAAAATAATAGAAATTATCTTAACGACATACAGAGACGACACCGTACTTATGTTATTTGAAACATACCTATCAAGAATTGATTTATGATAGCTACATGTTCGTCGACAATTCGACATAGGCATTATTTAATTATTATTATAAACATGATTTCATAATTTTTTTCGTACCGACTATAGTGTTAACCTTAAGGGCCCTGGAACCAATAGAGGCTTTGACAGCTTCACCGCGCTTGGCAAAAGATTTAAGTTCGTATATTCTCTTAATTAGTAGCCGATAAAGAAAAAAGTTCGCCACATTATGTTCACTTAACAAATATTGTTTTCACAATCACGGTGTCTGGCAAATCTAGTTCAAACATTCTAAGTTATAATATAAATATGTTTTATGAGAAAACTCAATTCCGGACATGTTAGCAAACAGTGAGAATAACGTGCGAACGTAATGATTGATAATAAATAAATAAGTACATGTACGAATATTTCCTCAAATGTGATCTCATCTACCTTTATCGTCTTTTAATTGTGCTGCAATTACAAACTTATAATAAAATTACCGATGCGCTCGCGGCTCCGCACGCGTTTGTTATGTAGTAATTATTGTCATTCCGTAATTTTATTTTAACTTATATTGTTACAATTCATATACTCAGTCATTTGAGAAATAACATCAAAATCGGTTAACAAATTTTTTATACGATTCCTATGCATATTATTGACGATCTTTATAGCCTATAATTTAGGCAAAAAATAAATTGATGTGTTAATCGGTATCTGGTTCCTTCATATGGCAGGTATAGGTGGAGCCTACAGATTTAGTAATAAAGGTACGGTTAAGTCCCGAGTTAGAATTAAATAAAGTTGAAATTTCAATTGTTTGTCGAGTGTTTTAATTTGCTTATATAAACATATTTAGCAATTAACATATTTAAACATATTTATTGTTTGAGCAGCTAACAACCAGCAACGTAAATTATAAGATATTCATGAAAGCGAGTAAGTAGGTAATGAACAATGTACATGGTACCAAATAAACCGAATAGCCCAGTTTTATATTCATTATATATAAGTATTTTGCTAAGTAAATGAGATAGGTACCCCTTCCAATATTCACAACAAAGAGTGCACTTAAATTTAGTGGTGAGTGGTCTTGAATGATCTCGGTGTGAAGCCCTTGGGTCAGGCAGCCGCCCGCGCGATACAAAGTGACACTATACGTGCAACACTTAGTTACCCACACACAACATTACACACGTATGAACACACACACGTGCACACCACACAGGTACATAGGTTCTGTAAGGGACCTTTTTTTTTCTTTTTTTTTTGCGCTAGTTAGACTAATGCGCTAGTTAGTGTAGAAAAACCATTCCGATTACTGAATACACATACGCACGGTTCCTTCCTTCCTCCCAGGAGGAGGGGAACGTGCATATGAGTATATATTAGTTAGCTCGAATTCTCATAAGATTAGGGAATTAGTTAGATCGCGACTTTTTCGCATTCGCGACGACCGCCCGAGCCGAGGTTCGGCCACTCTGGCACCCTCGTGCGGGTCGTCACAAACTTTCGCGGCTGAGTGCCCTAAGCGCTCGCCCCCAAGTCCGGTGAAGCTGTAAAAGCCGCAGCGGCTCTGTTTGACGATAGGGCCCCTAAGGCTAACAGTGTAGTCAGTTCTAAAAAAAAAAAAAAAAAAAAAAATCTTGAATGATTTACAGTTTACATAATCGAGACATTTATTTATTACTAATGTTGATTAGTTATTACTAATATTAGGACAGTATTCATTTTTATAATCCAAAACATAACTAATTATTATTAGGTCTTTACATATTTGAAATTGGCATTTGTTGAACTTCCCACTTTGATCTTAAATATCTGGCGTTTGGTTAAGAATTCCAATTTAAACTTTATTTCAAATTTAGGCTTGTGTATTTGTGTTTCAAATTTAGTGATTCATTTCTTTTCTGACCGTTTGATTTTTCTTTGACTTCTATTTGTTTTTACTTTTCACAAAATATTGCGTTATTTACGAATATGAGTTCTACCGTGGCATCAGCACTGCGGAAACAGCTTAAAGGATTAATGATGTGTTTGGGGAAGCTACTGTACTAGGTTAGAAAGCTACGGTACGTTTCTGGTTCCAAAGTTTTCGTTTTGGAAATTTTGATCTACGAAACAAGCCCCGTGGACGGCCGAAGACCCTAGTTGATAATGAAGAATTAAGATGATCGTGGAAATGTATTCATCGTAAACCACGTCAGAGTTAGTGGCAGACTTCGGTGTGAGTGATAAAACAATTTTAATTCACTTGAAACAAATTGGAAAAGTGAAAAAGCTCGAGAATTGGGTACCGCATGAATTGACTAAAACACACCATCAAACTTGCATTGAGTGCTGCGTTACATTACTCAACCGTCACAATAACGAGGGAATTTTGAATAGTATTGGGACTTCCGACGAAAAATGGATTCTTTACGATAATCGGAAACGCAGATCATAGTGGTTCAACCCAGGTGAACTGACCAAATCCTGTCCCAAGCAAAAGTTGACTCAGAAAACGGTACAGGTGAGTGTTTGGTGGACCAGTGCTGATGTCATACACTACAGCTTACTAAGATCTGGCCAGACGACAACGGTAGATCTGAATTGTCAACAATTGCAAACCATGATGGAAAAGCTAGCCGTTAAGTAACCGAGACTGGTCAATTTCTCTGGCCCACTGCTGCTTCAGGACAACGCTAGACCCTATAACGATAATTATATTGATACAAACTCTATATTAAAATATTACTATCAGGAAGTATATACAAATTTAATTATTTCATTTATTTTATAATGTAGTTTTTTTCCTTACATAATATTTCACTACTATAAGTAATATGTAGATCCGAGTACAAAATTTGAAAGTGATATCAAAGTTATTAGAAATGTATATATTGGCTGGTATTTGGTTATGTTTTCTTATTTACTTAAACAACAATCTTCGAGTAAACCGATAAAGTGAATAACATCATTAAAACGATCGTTTACAAGGCGACTACGTAAATGACGAGTACTTACCGTAAAAAATATTATACACAAAGCAGTGCCGAGTAGACTTGAATTGAATACCAATGTGAGTTAAGTAAGCAGATATGTATAAACATATATGTTTATAATGTGCCCACTGCCCAATCATATTGTAAGGTTCTAGAATATGCTGAATGCTTAGTCAAGGATTCATCTGGCTACGCAGTTACAAAAGGTTAAAAATATTTATCAATAGGAATATTCCGTCAGTAAAAACAGAACAAGCAAAATATCCTAAGTATACAAATGTAAAATTATTTGCTTTTTAAAGTTAGTTTATATAAAGAGAAATAGGGCACAGGGAAATCTCTTTGGGAATTTCTCTTTACATAGGGCAGCCCAACTGGTGAAATACATTAGAATACAGAAGATTGTAGCCAAATATCCTTGTTTTGTTTTACTGCGGTAAGTAGGTTTTCTAGAGCTTCTTAGGGAAGGGGGGTTCAAGGTCAACAAAGCGCTAGTGATACCCTCTGGTGTTACGGGCGTCCATAGGCTGCGGTACCTGTTAACCATCAGGCGTGCCGTACGTTTGCTTTCCAAATTAGTTGTATAAGCAAAGAGGTGGGTGATCAAAAATGACAAGAGTGAATTTTTACATATGATATTCGAACAAAAAATCTACACCAGTAAGGTACATAATAATGCTCTTGATTTATTGTGACGTACATATTCACGACTCGACGTTATTTTTTTTAAATACTGTATCAGTGTTATCTAGAAATAAATATTACAAAGTTGCAATAACTATTTTTCTTTTTAATTTCAGTCCTTTTATAACTTTGCATAAATAAATTAATTTCGTGTAAATAAAAAATCATTTTGATCACGTTAAATAATTATAACTTAGTATGCTAGTACACATGTACACATGAAGTAGCGAACATGCATGCATTACATTGCAGATTTGCAGTCTATAGTTATTTATAACTAATCTCAAAAAGATCGCTTTTCTAAAGCTAACCAATAATAAGTAGTTACTCCTGAGGGCTGAGATAGAACGCTCCGTGTGATATTATAGTTCCTTTTGACAACAGCACCCTTCAATGCGAATACTGGTACTTTGCGACAGAAATAGGTGTGTGTGTGTGTGTGGTTGAACCTTGCTTATTTTCAACCATGGTTTAAAACATTGTGCGATTTATAATACAATAGTTACAAACATGTTTTTTTCAGAAACATGATGATATAGAGTTATGTTATTTGACGTCACGGAATACTTGAGTCTTCGTATACATTATAATCAAGTTTAAGGTTATTTATGTAAATAATATATATATAACTGTTTGGTCGCAGTATAAAGTACTATTTACAGAAATATTGCTTTATTGACGAAGTCTATTTTTGTCTTTATTCTGTTGTATTTCATTGCTAATATATTTCTTCGTAATATAAGTATGTATTAACCAGCCGAGATCCGTGCTGACTTAGTAGTGTTTTGAAGCAGGACTTGGGCCCCTTGGGACTAGGTACTTGGTACCCCATGACTCCAGATAACGAAATGCCTTCGGAGGAGTCATTTAAATATCAAAACGCATTAATGATCAGTCCTTACCTCTATACTCTGGACGAATTCTATAATAATTTCTTGAAATTTTCTTATGATATGAACGTATTGATATTTTTCCGAGATGATACGAAATTAACGTTAATTGAACGAAACATTGCTAACTAACATCAATGGAATTCAATAATGTTTCCCTACAATGAGAATGAACGGTACCTATTACATCACTCATGTCTACAGTAAGTCCATTTATCAAATAAACTAAAAATTAATATCTTGAATTCGTGTTTATTTTCTCGTATCTAAGTCATTACTTAGATTTAGCATTCTAAATCCACAAAATGTAAAAGCATCATACTGATCTATTGTGAAACACAAATTGGGATGAGTCGTTATCTTCCGAGTTTTTTTAAATGACATTGCTAATGATTAAAAGTATTTTGATGATTTATACTTGTATACGCACGTTATGAAATAATTTTGAGAGTGTTTTAAGAATGTAAGTGAGTTTTTACGATACGTGCGCACATTGGAACAAAAAGCACTATGACTTGCTAAACATCTGTGAGTGAGAATAAGTTGATATGCTGTGAAGACCTTACATTGTCATGTAACTAGATATTTCAATGAAAAACTCGTGTTTGATTTTATAGTTATATTTATATTATTGAAAACCAGCCGCCTTTGAATCTTTGACAGATGATTTAAGCAGCATCGCGAAAACACTGCCCTTCAAGATAAAGGCGACCGTTCCGAGAGAGGATGTACATCGACAATTGTATGCACCAAGGGTTGAAGGCTCGCTCGTAACGCCTCATTTGCTTTTCTTATAATAATTAAAAACTCCGTCCCGCAAAAGGCTTCAATCCGGCTCGCCAACGTCCCTTGTAAAATAGGAATTCGGAAATTTATTTTGACAGCCTCATCGATACATCAAATAGAGGAAAAACCAATCAAAAGCGTCCCATATGTCACACAAACCTACCGAGGCAGAGCTTTCAAACAAAAGTTAAATTCATATATTTTTTAAATACCTACTTAAGTAGGTACTACCTTTGTAATAATTAAATTTGGAAGATTTCAAAATATTTTATTTTATTTTGTGGCTCCTAATGAAAAAAGTTTGCCCACCCCTGGTCTAGCATTAATTGATTTTCGTGGACCAGACGACTCCATTTAGTAAGGTCCTCGTTGAGTTCCTACCACTGGCTGCTTACGGTGTTAAATACACAATCTCCAAAGCACAACCTGGATCGCCGAACAGACCTCTTTGCTTCTGCAACCTCTCACGCCTCTTTTTGAAAACACGTACACGCTACCACTGGGCTATCATTGCTTCAAACGTGTACTTAATCAGTTTAAAATATTTTCATAAAGAGATTGTTATAATCATTTTTGTTAAAGCGTGTGAAAGCATAAGGACTCGTGAAAGACAAATGCTTTTGTTACGAAAATAGTTGTTTTATGTGGAACAGTAACCTTAAATACATCAGAATTATAAACGGATGCACCGTTCTATGAACAATGACCGTAGTAATAACAGTATAAACATAAGCCTTATTGTCTGTTTGTCGGGCGCTTTGAAAATTGTTAATACAGCTGAATTAATTATGTTTACAAATTGAAGATTCATTGAATTTGTTTTTCATTTGAAGAGTTTCTCTATATTTTCTATACTATTAATAAAATTGAAGTGTCTCTTTTAAGGTTAAAATAACAGCTTTTCACTAAATGCACATAAAAGTATATACGGTACTTATAATAAAACACTTTTTTTTTTAATTTTCCTCTGTCTGTATATTCCGGCTAATCTCCGGAACGGTTACACCGATTTTGACGGGACTTTCACTGGAAGATAGCTAATGTTATAAGTAGTAACTTTTAAAAAGGATTAGAGTTCCACGCAAATAAAAGAAAACTGGTCATGGTGAACCAATTCCGGCGTTTCTATGGCTTACGCTGAGTAAACCATAAGAGATATATTAAATTAATGTACTACATAAGTTCAGATATTAAAATGATCTACAAAATGTCACCGAGAGCATAAATGTCTTTCTACAGTAAGCATTTTATCTTTAAAACAACTAAGAGCGGGGGTAGCACGATTCGCGCGCTTGCCCGATAGACGGAATACTGTAGTCAACATGAGCACAGCCACGGTAACAACTAGTAATCTATAGAAATTTAATGATTAAGGTTTGCCTTTGTGCGTGCATCACGCAAAAACTACTGAATAAATTTTGAAAACATTCTTTTTGTTTTACTCCTTAGCTACCTACTTGGCCCTTACATAAAAAAGAATCACCATATATTCATTGAATAAAAAGTTATTGAATAATGAATGCATTTTTCATGATTCATGAGCGTGTGAATACGGTGATACGAAGTTATAATATAGTGACGAAATAAAAATGAATCGTATCAAATGTTGGAAAAATTGACGATTCGTCGATGATGTGTGATTAAACAAACACATATGAGATTCAATTTAAGTGAAACTTTATTCGCTAAATTCCTTTCAGAAGTATTTTATAATGATTATCAATTTAGGACACAACAACAAAGGTGAATATCTGATTTTGATAATTATCGTAAGGTCAAAAAACCACCTAAAAGCAAATAAACCATAATTAAATTTTAAAAATTCTTACACGTCGCCGGAACTAATAAGGAAGTGAAACTTCGTTGTGTAGTGGACCGTACGCAATTTAAAATAATCATTTGACATAGCGATTATAATAAAAAGGTAAAAAGAGATATAATAGTTTTTGATAGGCCATATGCGTGGTCAACAATTATAACCTAGATTAAGATGTAGGCGCTGTTTATAGAGAATTTATAGAACTTCAGCACGGAGTCGAGAGCCCCAGGGTCGGGCCTCTACTGAGGAAAAAATTTGTACACTGGTTGATTACATTACAGTATTAATTTAAATCTGTATCGAATGGATCGCCATTCTGCCGAAAGATGTCCAGTGGACAAAGGCCTCCAAAAGATCGCAACAACGACCGGTCATGCTTTGGGATCGCCATATTCGTCACACTTGGTAGGCGTGTTGTCGAGCACAGTTTGATCGCAAAAAAAAAACTCGGAGGATACTACTGCCCGTCCTGTGTGTACCTGTGTTACAATATTTTGAAATTTAACTCATAAAATATTATTTTATTTTATTTTAGTTTTAATATTTTAAGAAAACTTTAACATTTACAAAGACCATTTACAAGTTCTTACTTAAATGTATATACATATATTAAAAAATTAAGTAGAAGAAAGAACACAAAAATATTAGCAAAGGAGACAGGAATTTAGAAGAACGTTCAAGTTCTGCACAGATGTATTCATCATCATCATCATCATCATTTCAGCCGCAGGACGTCCACTGCTGAACATAGGCCTCCCCATAGATCTCCAGAGCGACCGATCTTGTGCGGCCTGCACACAACGGCTCCCAACGACCTTTATAATGTCGTCTTTCCATCTAGTGGGGGGCCGTCCTACGCTGCGCTTTCCGGTGCGTGGTCGCCACTCGAGAACCTTTCTGCCCCAACGGCCGTCAGTTCTCCGAACTATGTGCCCCGCCCACTGCCACTTCAACTTGCTAATCCTTTTGGCTATGACGGTGACCTTAGTTTGTCTACGGATCTCCTCATTTCTGATTCGATCTCGTAGAGAAACACCAAGCATAGCCCTCTCCATAGCTCGCTGAGCGACCTTGAGCTTTCTTATGAGGCCCACAGTGAGCGACCACGTCTCTGTGCCGTATGTCATCACTGGCAACACACACTGGTCAAAGACTTTCGTCTTGAGGCACTGAGGTATTTTGGACGAGAAGACGTCGCGCAGTTTCCCGAACGCTGCCCAGCCGAGTTGGATTCGTCGACTGACCTCTTTTTCAAAGTTGGACCTACCTAATTGGACTGTTTGTCCCAGGTAGACATATTCTTCAACAACTTCTAGACAAGAGTTCCCAACTGATACTGGGGTGGGCACCACATGGACATTCGACATGATTTTCGTCTTGTCCATGTCCATTTTAAGGCCCACCTGTTGAGAAACTTTGTCAAGGCCATCGAGCATTGTGCCAAGATCTTCCAGCGATTCTGCCATGACGATCTGCGATGTCGTCAGCAAATCGAAGGTGAGTGATGTACTCGCCATTGACATTGATGCCGAGTCCTTGCCATTCCAGGAGCTTGAAGGCGTCCTCTAGAGCGGCGGTAAACAGTTTCGGAGATATTACGTCTCCCTGTCTAACGCCTCTTCTCAAAGGAATTGCTTTCGTGCATTGCTCCTGTACTCGGACCGACATGGTGGCGTTGTTGTACAAGCACTTCAACACTTCGATATATCGATAGTCAATACGGCACTGCTGGAGAGACTGCAACACTGTTGTATTAAATCACTATTATTATTGAAATCACTAATAAATTTATTCGTACTGCCGCTCACTCGAATGCTTATGTTAAAAGAAATATCGTCAGAAATGTGTATTAGGTTTGCATCTCTTCAATAAAGAGATCTTCTATTGATATTTGGCACATTCTCCAAAATTGTGGCCAAAGAAGTTGTAGGAGAACATTTTTTTTTGCATTTTTATATTTAATCATGTTTACGGAATGGAGGACTATCCTACGTTTCGGAATAAAGAAGGCACTGCTGATGTCCCGGTTTTCAGAAAGATATTTCCTATTAGGTAATGTTATCAGTAATGGTTATGTAAAATAGTGATATGGTAATAAAATGGTCGATATGTTACTGTGATTTTTACGGTCGGGTCCAAGTTCTTTAAGATCCAACGTACTAACAGGACCAAAAAATTCTTAAACTCATGGAGGAGGGGTGTGAAATAATTCTGCAATGTTCAGGTGATGTGTGTATGTGTAAGAAGCTCAATAGGTGCATCTCCAAATCAATGAAAGGTGACTCACGCCAATTAAATAGTGGTCCTATCAAAGGTACTTAATAGATCGAAACAAAGGTTCTAAATTGTTAGCAAGAAATCTGTTTATTTGACAAAGCCAGCTAACAACAAAACTAAAGACCGACGACAGCATGATCTTATCATCCAAACAGGAACTTTAACAGAAGCCCTTTATGAATCTAGCTAAAACTCCAAGATCTAGATTAACCCGTGTAGGACTGGCACTATACTGAAAATATACTGGGGCTTATGCAAGAAAAAACGCTGCAAGCATGGACCAGAAAGACGTGTGGAAATGCTTTTCTAAAAAAAAAAGGCGACAATGCCCAGTTGAAAGATTTTAGGCCACTTCTAAGCCATGTTTACAAGAAGGTGTCGAGAGTTATTACAAACGCTCTCCTGCACAGGTTTGATGATTTCCAACATTCCGAACGAGCCGGTTTCCGAAAAGACTTCAGTACCGCAGACCTCCAACATTCGCTACGGCAAGTTATACCGAAGTAGAAGACCGAAGAGTGCCTCTCTGCTTAGCATTAGTGGACGTTAAAAAACCCTCGATCCGGTCGAAACTTTGTACGAAAACACCAATATGTCAGGCTGACTGTGTGATCAGACTTTAAAATCTATCCTTTTGCAGTGGAGAAGTCACACAAGGAGGCGATATTTCTCAAAAAAATGTTCACCGCAACATTGGAACATGTTTTCAAGGTTCTGGAAAGAGAAGCGTTACGCATCAATATAAACGGCAAGTAAATCACTCACTTGCCGACGACATAGTAATCATGGCTTAGACCACAGAGGATTTCAGTGTAATGCTTGAACGAAGATTCTCCGAAGGAGTTGGTCATAAAATGACCGTGGTCAAACGAAGATCTATGTTTATCTGGGATAAATTATCCTGTTAGGTACGTCCAACTTCGAAACAGAGGTTAATCGTCTAATCCAACTTGGCTGGCCAGCTTTCTGGAAGCTACGTAACATATTTTCGTCCAAGATGCGGTATCTTGTCTCAAGATCTTTGACTTGAGAGTCTTTGGCCTGCATGAGTTGCCATTCGTGACATATGGTACTGAAATATGATCACTAACGATGGGTCTCATAAGAAATCTCAAGATCATTCACAGGGAGTGTGCTGTTCTCGGAGTATCCCTGCGTGATCGAATCAGAAATAAGGAAATCCGCAGTAGAATCAAAGTCACCGATATAGTCCTCAGAATTGCTAGAAATAAGTAGCAGTAGGCGAAGCACATTGCTCGTAGAACGGATGATCGATGTGCCAAAGAGTTCTCGGGTAGCGATCAAATATCGGAAGACGCAGCGTGGGGAGACTCACTACAATGTATACCTATAACCTAGTTAAGGTGGCGGGATCCCGTTGGATGTGAGTAGCGCAGGATAGGTCGTTGTGACGACTTTTGGAGGAGGCATAATAATATATCTATCAGTGAACGTCTTTCGGCTGAATGGGTGGATGGAATATTTGATTAAACTAATAGATAATGTAATTAATGTACTTTTGTCGTCTTTACTATTAAATATTTATTTGGTAAATAACAATAAATTAATTATTAGTTTATAGTTTATTTATTATTATAAATTTATTAGTTAATATCTTAAATTTTTTTTTTTTTTGATAATATGTTTTATTTATACATGCAAGCAATGCTCACATTACCATAATTATCCCTACATCACCATAAGCACAAATTACTCATGGCAGAGACTACTATAACAAGTCTAGTCGCTGGTCATGGTAATTACGGTAATGTGATGTGCATGGTTATGTTATTGTTAATTTTATTAAATTACTAGCGGTGTGCCCGCGGCTCCGCACGCGTTTATAATTACACATTAGTTATTTACATCCCGTAATTTTATTTTTACCCATATTGTTGTCAATTCATATGCCGTATCAAATCAGAAATGGCGTGTATTTCCCGTGTACAATTTTCATCAAATAATTATTTTTATTTCTTTCTAATTTGAAACATGACGATTCTTCATACAAACTTTCATCCAAGTTTTATTTTCACCATATTAAACACCATGATTAAACTTTTTTTATGCATAGTCTGGGCGCTACAAAGAAGACTGGAATAAAATGTAACTTCGGATTTCCAACAAAAACATGTTATTATTTTATTAACTTTGAAAATAAAAGCTACATAACTAGTTTGTTGGCTGTGACTTCTGACATTCTTAAACAAAAATGACCTCAAATTAAGATTGTTTCAATTTACTAAAAGCTTTTTATTTATATAATAAAAACACATGAGCTGCTTTGGAGTGGTATAGGATCACATACCGCATGTGACTAGTGCAAATCTTTTAAAAATCTCGAAGAGACGTGTCACTACAGACGTGTTTTTTTTGTCCAGTTTTCTTTGTAGCCCCCAGACTATCCGTATTAAATGTTTAATTAGGAATAAAACTAATTTAGAGTCTCTTGCAAAAGTTTATCGAACCCACGATGATTTCCTACGAAATATATGGTAAAAGTTTTTGCGATTTCTGGCATTATTATTATAGTACTCAAACCTCAGTTTATTGATGCTTATAAGAAACAAGATAGATTGACATGATTTTTTTTTGTGTAATTGCCCATTTTCTTGCTAACTTTACATACACTTTTTTAACTGTAAATGCTAATCAAAATGTATCATAAAGTTAAGGACAGTCTCCTCAAAAAGTTTTCGTGTAGCTACAACGGTTAAGGTACATACCTACCCTTACTGCCCCATCTGAAAAATCCACACTGTAGATTTGTTGTTTGATATAGCTAATACGACATAAGCTCACTTGGTTACTAAGCTCGTATTTCCTTCGAGGAAGAGACTACTACTTCTGTATTGAGTAAGAAATTAATGAGTTGGTGTTATTATTCAGGAAATCAAAACCCACGCTCGCCGTGTTATAAAATGTGGAGAAGACTACTTCTTCGGCATTGGAATAGGTGACCTTACTGTTGTTAGCCTGAGGAGCCCTATCCAAAAACAAAACTGCCGATGGCTTTTACAGCTTTACCGGGCTTGGGGGCGAACTCTTAAGGCACTTAGCTGCGAAAGCGTGGCAACAAGCGTGTAAGGATATCAAAGTGGCCGGACCTCGGCTTGGTCATTTGCCGCGATTGCAAAGAAGTCGCGACTAATTCCCTATCCGTAAAATTCGAGCTAAACTAACATATACATGTCTCTGCCTCCTGGGAGGAAGGAAGGAACATGTGTATAGTATTTAGTGATCTGAAATATTATCTACACTAACTATCGTTATCAGTTTCATTTGTTCATAATTATTATGATTATCATACTAACTGTACGTTTACGAACTTGAGTGGAATATTCCTAAGAAAGTGTTAACGGCATAGTGTACGTTGTTTGTGTGGAAAAACACCTCGGCTTTAGATCCGTGTAAAGTGTTTGGGGCTTTTTGTTAAACTTCAATTCGATAATTTAGTCGGTGCGATAAAAACTCGTCATAGATCTTATGTAACTCGGTATATATTTAAACTTCGTAATGAATCCGTTATGAATGTAGGCACCTATGATAAATTGATCCGTGCCAATTTTATACCTGTTAAAGTACTTTCAACTGTGCTTAATTCTCAAATCATAATTTAAGTATAATATCTGGGCGCTCGAGCTCTGTTCGGTGTCTTATAAAATAAAAAGAAAAGCACCTATCTAGGTAAGCTTGGAATGTAAAACATTATCTAAATGCTAAGTTTCACCGAAATTGTTGGGAACCCTTTCCGAGAAACCAATTACGTATGTATACAAATACAAGAATTGCTCACTTAATAATATAATAAGATTGGGGGTGGGGGGCTATACAGCTATTATCATTAAATTGTATTTTTTTGTTTGTTTGTCTACACACGCTAATCTCTGGGACTACCAGACGAATTCGAAAAATTATTTTTGTTTACGATAGCCAGACTCACGAGGAATATAGTATAGGCTATCTCACATTAAGCTACAACTCTCAGATAGCCTTAAATATTGATTTTTGTTACGTAAGTCGGAAGTCGAGGCCCTCCCGAACTTCTTGATCCGCGTGCGCTGGCGTGATCGTTAATGATAAAGAAATATAATGTTCTACAAAAATATTGGTCCTTAGTATATCTAAAAAATAAAATAAAGATAGCATATGTCTATTTCTTATACATAAGTCACAATAAAGTATTTTGTGACAAAGATTTGTTGAAAATTAATATGACATGACATTTAGATATGGCATATTAATCCTTACAAACAAAAGTTACTTCATCATAAAGACAATTTTATGAAGTTAAATTTTGCTCTTTAGGGTTGCTATTTGGACACATAGTTTGGGAGATAATGCAAAATTAAAATAATTTGTACTTGCTGGAAGAACAATTATAACAGAGTAAAAAACGGGTGCGTTGGCGGCGCGGTGTTTGTCGTGTAGCCTATCATAATAATTGTACTCACTTCCCGCAAATTATTAAATTTAAATATAAGTTCATAAAATTCTCTTTATATTGAAGTAACTTTTTACCTAAGGATTAATATACATGCCCAAAAGTAATGCTTATAACTCAATTTTTAATCTTCAACAAAGTTTTTTTCTTAATACTATATTGAGGCTTTTGTACAAGATATAGGTAGCTATATGATATAGCGGAATTTTTTTAGATGTACTAAGGGCCAATATTTTTTTAGAACATTGTATTTACACATTACCATTACACCAAATCACACAGATAAAGCAGTTCGAGAGAGCTTACTTAACAAAAATCAATATTTAAGGCTAACTGGCAGTTGTAGCCTAATATTAGATAGCCTATAATACTATTCCTCGTGAATTTGGCTATCATATAGGTACAAAAACCATGCCACTGGTAGTTCCAGAGATTAGCGTGTTTAAACAAACAACTAAAACAGCTGTTCCGCTTCATTATATTATTAATATAAGTATATATTATCTACTTCAGTTGTATACAATAATCAAATTTAATCACGTAAAATGCCACCAAAATGGCATAATACCAAATAACATAAGTCTAAGAGATAAAATAAAAAACCACCCATAGCTTCGTATTCGTAATTTCGTGTGCGTCCAGTCTGATGCATCTAAACCAGTTTGTAATCATTTAAATAAAAAACGTAGGTAGGTAAAATTAAAACGTAAAATGATTTTTGTAATAAAATGAAGTGTTAAAAGAAGCATTAAGAGTGACTTGCATTAAAAAAATTAAATTCAGTTTTAGCTTACTCTTTATTAAGTGGTTAAAGCAATCTTAAATCTGATTTAAGGATTTGGTTCTAAATTGTCTCAAACATTATTAGGTAATAAATCAACGATTATATATGCGATTAATTTAAATATTAAATTAATTTGCAATTCAGTTTGGAAGTAGGAAAATACCTTACATATAGTTAAAAAAATTATAATGTTTATGTTTACACATAATCATGTCTAGTGTACGAGTACTCTTTATTTGCGCCGCTCATAATTATGTTTCTCACAAATTATGCCTATTCATTTACTTAGTAATTTTAAAGAATACATCCAGACAACTTCTCAGCATTAAGGCCTAAAACCTGTAATTCAACATAAAGGTTGGTTTTAGTTAACCTTGACGTATACAGATGATTTCTTCGATAGCCACTTATTATACCAGTAACCTGAATACCAGTGTCATTCAACTGTTAAACCCGAAGCGATATTTATAATTTCTTGTTTAATTACAGAATTACAGAAAGGCATTGAAAATTTATCGTCCCGCAATCTACTAGTATATTTACTGGTCGTTTTGGAACATAATAAACCATCTATCTATACAATTAATAAAATTGAAGTGTCTGTTTGTAATGTCAAAGTAACAGTTTTTTATTAAATGGACATGAAAGTATATACGGTACTTATAAGAAAAACTCATTTTTTAATTTTTCGTCTCTCTGTCTGTTTCTCTATTTGTTCCGGGTAATCTCCGGGCCTTTCACTGGTAGATAGCTGATGATATAAGGAGTAACTTAGGCTACTTTTACTTACGCTGAGTAAACCATAAGTGATAAATCAATATAATGTAGTACATAATTGTAGACATAAAAAAGACCTAAAAAAAGTCCACGAGAGTATATGTATATCTTCTAACGAACACCCACAATAAAGACCTTTGTCCTATATATACGTATATATATATTCAGCCGTAACTTCTTTGTTTATGAATCGAATTGGATGATTCTTTTTTTGTTGGAGAGGGTATATATACCTCACAGGTGGTAACGTTTTAATTTCATTAGCATTGAACCTTCAACTTCGAAAATATACGAGGATACTCTTCAAAATAATTGAATTTGGTTTTCTTTATTGTTAAAAATTGTTACATTAAGTTTCTCTTTATCATGGTCGAATTCATTTAATTGTCTATAAACATGCCTTTCATTCATCATTCATTTTAATCAATTTTAAAAATAAACAATTTAAATACATTGTCAGTGGTGTTTCAAGTATTTCTAAAGCTGGCAGTGATGTAGCAAGGTACGCATATTACGTGTTTCTTCCTCAAAATAAAACCCCGGTGACTTCCTTGAGAAGAGTATGTCTTCATATAATAATAATATTAATATACCTATAACATTATTATACTATTAAAAATAATCTTTTCTATGTGTGTAATGTAAATTTATGTATGTATGTTTATTAATTATTAAAAGATCAGTATGAGTGTGTTGCGAATTTTGATTTATTGGGCCATGGTAAGTTGTATTAAGAATTCCTTATTTAACCTTTCAAAAGAAATTATTTCTCATAAAAGACCATGTTATGAGTTTATTAATACTGTTTCATAAATAAACTGCAATATATTATCACTGTTTTGTCTTGTAGTAAATTATGTCAATGTACCTATAAAGTTTTTGTGTATTTCGACCAAAACTGTAAGTGTATTTTTACGTGAGCAGTGTCAACGAACTATTGAGGGCGAGTGGATGAGGTTCACAACCTGCCACTTGGATGGATGGAAATAAAATCCTTTCAAGGCTCGAGTTCGGTACAGCGCGGTGTTTGCTTTACGTTCTACATTATGTTTTAAGTGAATTGTTCAACAAGTGCGTAGCAATTCAATTATTATGCACTAATTAATTAAATATCTGTTATGATTAATTTTTACGTATTTTATCAGATCCCACCATAATTATGAACCCTCGCCTTGACAAACATATATTGTGTGAATATAAGCTCAATCGGTCAAGTCGTTCAGAAGATACACGGATCAGTAATTGTATTGTTTAAAGTATAGAATATAATTTAGTCTAAATAAGGAACATCTTTCCTATTTTATGGTTAGCTCTATACAATCCTTTTGACCAAATCCCGGTTGATGTTAAAATGTCATGATCTAAGAACCTAACTTGCTATGTCTGACCTGCCTGATAACTGCCATTCTAAAGCAGTCTTCTTTACATATTATTCAGTCAATGAGAATGAAGGTGCTAATTCCAAATTAATAGATAATAAAGGAATTAAAAATACGACTTTTAAGTTTTAAAGAAAACTTGAAAGCTTGCATAATCATCTAAAATACTCGATCACTCTGGATACAACACTATTTTTACGTTACGATAAGGTAAGTAATAAGAGTTTAAAATGAAAGCCTCGTTAGTTAAATTATAAGATTTAAAAAGTCAAATAACTGTTTTTTTTTAATTGTATACAATTTGTAACAAGTAAGCAGAATGCAGTCTGTTTATTATGCCACTAATTTTCCTAAATGAAATAATGTGAAATCGATACTTTATAATATAATAAAGATCAATAAGATTGTTTTCGTTTGTTTGAACTAGCATTCACATTTGAAAAAAAATTTTTTAATGAACATTATTGGCTGTATAACTTCTCGATATGCAGGAAATGTGTATGCAAATACGGGAAGAGATAACAAGGAACAGCGTTGACGGCGCGGCGCGGCGTGGTGAACAGTTGATCGAATCAATTTGAAACGAGTGAAAACCGTGTGGCACAGCTCGTTACCATAATAATTAGCATTAACTTGTAGTCATTGCAAATCTTTTCATAGTATATCATATCAATTAATCACAGCACTTACAGAATGATAACTTGATTTTAGTGTTGACCACTTTGTGGTTAACGACTTTCTGGTTAACGAGGTTACAAAGTCAATAACACAAGAGTCGTCAGGTCGACTTGTTTCAAAATAACATGTATCATTAAAAGATTCATAAATGAAATAACCCTGAATTTCTATTTTCTATTCCACGTGACTTACATGCCAGTTATTATTTGTATAATATGAAATGTCAAACTGGATGTCAGTAGATATATATTATGTATTACTTGTTAATTTTGTTACCAATCTGCTTCGCTGGTCGTTAATTAATTTTTCATAACCTACATAATGCACATTATAAAAAGGAATTAATTATAGACAACATTCACCAAGCACCGATAGGTGTGTTTCGGCAGCTGCGACTAATCGTCACTTAAGATCAAGTGACATTGTGGCCACAATGGTAATACCTATAACGATCATAAAAATACTACCTATGTTCCTAGTTTAGTTTTCTTTAAAATATAATTTTTAAAGTACACATGTAAAAACTTTTTCCATAGCATTAATATTGCAAGAAAGTTATTACCTACTAATTGTTATTATCAAATCAATTAATACTAATTAAATATCATATCGTGTAATGTTTA
Organism: Saturnia japonica; assembly: GCA_033032175.1. Taxonomy (NCBI): domain Eukaryota; kingdom Metazoa; phylum Arthropoda; class Insecta; order Lepidoptera; family Saturniidae; genus Saturnia; species Saturnia japonica. The sequence continues at coordinate 14,826,384 of CM065311.1, read as the reverse complement.
TTTTACCAGTCTGGCAGATAGTAAATTCAAGGTCAATGCCGAACAGGTTTTAACGGGTAAAATAAAATATTATATAGTATTATATTATAATTAGGCAATTGTATTCATTTTAAAGATGTTCAGAAGATATGATTACCAAATTGTTATTTGAATACAATTGTGAGACATAAGATAAATGCCAAGTTTAAAAGATTAATACACACTTAAATATATTACTATCAAATATAATGTAATGCAAATGAAAGTTTTGATAAGGCCAGTCGAGTTTCTCAGCTGAACTTCTGGCGGACAAGTCTGTTTTTGGGGTTTTTGTTAATTTTAACGTTCTAAACGCCCTTCTCGGTACTTAAATCGAATACAATGTTTAGATTCTGATTTCTACATTTAACTATATTCAAAGGTTAACAATATAATTTTGTAAAAAACTCATCGACTCAGTTTAGTTCTGATAGATTTATAAAATAACCATTTTAATGCGTAAACACGGTTATTGAGGAAATATTCGTTAAACTATTTAAAAATAACTGACATAATGGAGGAACATGCACAGTTATTCTCAGTAACCGAATTTGAATTTTAAAACAAAGTTAGCTCCTGCAGGTAGCGGAAAGGAAACTGCTCCTAAAAATCCTGGGACCCATTAAAAGAGTTGGCGGCCGAGCCGGACATCATTTGCGAAACAAAATCTTATACATCTCTATCATTCACATAGAATAAGGAGGGTGGAACAGTCAGAGTGTATTTAGGACGAGCGACCGGTCATCATTCGATTGGTCGATGGCGTGACACTGTGGAGATGGATTTCTGTCAGCAGTCGACAATTAGCAAGGAATTGCGCAGGATTAAGACAAGTGGCTTGTTTTTTTTAGAGACCTAGACCCTTTTTAGATCATCTAACAAAAATAGTTGTTTATGAAATTTACTAAAATTCTCATCTCTTTCCGCACCTCATCACATCTTTTTTTAAAATAATAGCATAGCAAATTGAGCTAGCACAGTAAAATCCAAACACAACGGCAACCATGGTCATCTCTGGTCCTAAATCTCTCAATGTTAAATCCCTACATTGTCATTCTCTATTTAATATTTAGGAATTTTATTATAAATATCTCTAATTATCCTATCACAGAAATTTCCATTTGACGTAAATTTGTTAAATGTATTGGCACCAATATTAATGATATTATTATCTGTAGCAAAACAACATTCAAGTTACTTGATAAATAAAACTTCAGAAAGATCATGTATTTTTCCGTGAAAAATATAAACAAGTAGTTGTCAAGAATTATATTACTGCATATAGTTACATATTATTTCACTTATTTTATAGTATATTTATATTATGATATGGTTCCAGGCAAAGAGGTAATTTAGGTGATACTGGGTACAACAAGACAATTTTTAACAAAAAAAGAAAACCAACGTAAATGATTTTGAGGAGTTTTCTGGTGTATCTTCGAAGTTGAAGGTCCAATGCCAACTGAATTAAAATGGACCCTTTCGAACAAAAGAAGAATCATCTAAATAGGTTCATATACAAAGAAGTTATGGCTGAACATCCATAAAAAACGGTCTAATTGGAACCTCCTCCTTTTTTTTTAAGTCGGTTAACCAAACTTCATACCTACTTATTTTGTTTCGAAGCGATTTCAAAATAAACTATTTAGAGCTCGCTTTTGTTAATAACATAGCTCGCGTTATTAGCTACAAGTATATTATTATATTACGTTTTTATTATTATTAATTTATCTTCTGTGCTCTTTCATAATAATGTACTACCCGTGCGCAATAAGTCGAGACCTGGGGGCGGTGACGCCACAGCCGCATGGTTGTACTGTGCACAAAAAATACCACAACAAGTTTCCACCTGCGACTTCGTCTCTGCTGCTTTTTTGAAACTCCCGTTGCCATACAGGTTCTTTTTACTAACTGATCAACAGGTAAACACAACTGTTTGTTCCATTTTTCGTTTTCAAAAAAGCCCAATACTTTTTACCAGTTTTTTTACACTTTAGCCAACACGAGATTTCTCTCTCCACTATGTAAAGTTTTACCCTTCATTATAACAATAAACTTAACATAAAAAATAACAATAGAATATAGCAGTAACTCTAATAACTATTAACGAAACAGTATCAAATAAGATTATAAAATCGGAGCGCGCCGTCGTCGTTGCGTGTCGTAAGCCAGTACGAGACTAAGATGTTAAAAAAAATGGCGTTGCCTACAGTACAACATTGGAGCTTGAGGGAAGTTTCAGGGGTAGCGGGTGGAGGGTTGTATTCCAGGCGAGTCTCAACTTATCGCGCACGGGTAGTGATAATATTTTTGGTCTCAAACAATAATTTAATGATAATTATGAAAAAAAGAATTCTTATTTTGAATGTAACATGATATTCTGTTTGGAAAATGTGTTTTTTAATCTATCAATTAGATATTGTGGTCTACACGATGCAATTATAAATAAATAATAATGTTTATTTATATATAAGTACACATTTAACAGACCGTAACTAATTTTATATATTGTTATAATGTATTCAGGGATAGATGGGTACACTAACAGTTTAGTTAAAGCTATACGAAATGCTATTATTCAACCACTCACCATAATCTTTAATATCAGTCTGGCTATGGGTGTATTTCCTGAAACATGAAAGATAGCGGCTGTTTGTCCTATACATAAGGGTGGAGCTAAAGATGTACCCGATAACTATCGTCCGATTTCTTTGCTTGGGATATTTTAAAAATTACTTGAAAAAATAGTGAACTATCAACTAATCCAATATATTGAAAAATTTAAATTAATATCTGACAGACAGTTCGGTTTTCGACGGGGTAAATCAACGGAGGACGCGGTGTTATTGCTAACATCAACTGTAGCGAAGAAGCTAGACAAGAGACTGTGTTGTAACGGTGTATTTCTTGATCTGGCAAAGGCCTTTGATACTGTGTCTATTCCTATATTGATAAGAAAACTTGAGTGTATGGGAATAAGAGGCATCCCTTTGCAATGGTTCGCAACATACCTTACTGGACGAAGGCAGTGTATTAAAATTGGACAACTTACAAGTGACTTACAGAGTGTTTCGTTTGGGGTGCCACAGGGTAGTGTACTTGGACCAACATTATTTATTGTTTATTTAAATGACATCCATGAGCTTCAAATCATGAATGCTGAGATATTTTGTTACGCAGATGATACTGCGATAATTTTTCACGGTACATCTTGGAATGAAGTTCAAAGGTATACAGAAATTGGCATGACTAGGATATATTACTGGTTGCAGCGTAATCTTCTTACACGTAATACAAAAAAAAACAACTTACATAAATTTTCATAAGACATTCGCTTCAGCTCCACCTACACTACCTGACATCAGAATACACACATGTGCTAGACTTAATGATTTTTGTGATTGGGACAAATTAAGCAGAAATACACTTATAAAGTACCTAGGTGTTCAAATAGACCAGCGTCTTTAATTTAAGAATCATATAGAAGTACTGGCTCGGCGGTAGAGAAGAGTGGTGGGTGTTATGAGGCAATTATGTTCTGCAGCATGCCTTGCCACCCTAAAATCCATATACTTTGCTCTTTGTCAATCTTTGATTTTATACTGCATCACAAGTTGGGGCAGTGCTGCTAAAACTAATATGATAGTAGTCGAAAGAGCCCAGCACTCAGTAATCAAAGTCATGCTGCGGAAGCCTTATGGATACCCAACCACAGAGTTGTACAAAAAAAACCGATTTCTTAGTGTGAGACAATTGTTTATACTGCAAGTTGCTCTTAGAGAACATAGAAAGGTAGCCGTCTTACCGGAATACAGTGAAATGTCAGGACGTGGTGTATTCCGTGTGAAAGCTCCCTTGGTGGGCACGGCCTTTGCGCAAAGGTTTGGCCCGTTCATTGGCCCCTATATTTACAATAACGTACAGAAGCTGTGTTCAGTTGGAGACTGTTTGCTTTACGAAGCAAGAAGGAAAATTATCGGCTGGCTAAGTACCCTGACATATAACACAACTGAGGATGTAATTACAAGTCAAAAATAATTTTACATTTTACTTCTTCTCTGATTACTAAAACTATAAATAATTTTCCATGATGGTTTTGGCTGTTGCAATTTATATTGTGTGTTATTTTATTTATGATAATATGTATGTTTGTATGTAATTATGTTTATGTAGTATAAAATATGTGTCTGTATTGCGTACTGTATAACGGTGTGGTATGTAGTATAATGAATAAGTAATGTGTAATGTAATGATTTGAGATGTTATTATGAGTAAGTATTATATGGTAACTTGTATGTAAGGTTCCCAAGACACAGGCATGCGTAGTTTGGGGCCATTGTTAAAATTTAAGTTGTAAATTTAAGTTATAATAAATAAATTCATAAATAAAATTCATAAATTTCCAATGGAAACTTTCCATGTATGCATGTATGTGGAAAAAATGAATAGGAAGTTAAAATAAAGAAATAAAATGCATACAATATGTAGTTGTGTTTTATTAAATTATTTAAATTGAACTATGTATATCTATGGAAAGCAAGTCATGGTATTTTTTTTAACTGACTATTCTTTTAGCTTTTACAGCTTTACCGTGACTTGGGGGCGAGCGCTTAAGGCACTCAGCTGCGAAAGCGTCGCAACCATAAGCTCAAGGATGTCAAAGTGGCTGAACCTCAGCTTGGGCTGATGCCGTAGTTGCAAATAAGTCGCGATCTGGCTAATTCCCTATACATAGAATTCGCAATAAACTAACTTATACATATGTACATGTTTCTGCCTCTTGGAAGTAAGGAAGGAAACATATGTTTATGTATTTAGTGACATGTAAATTTTAACCCAGTAAAAAAAAGGTCCTTTTCAGAGCCTATGTACCTGTCTGGTGTGCACGAGTGTGGGGTGCAGTGTGAAGATGTCTGTTGGTAGCTAGTGAATGCAAATGCAATGTAACTTGTATCGCGCGAGCGGCTGCTATACTCACACCCACCCGGTTTCTGAAAAGTTGATCAAACTATCGTTCAACTGACACAGCTGTCAACTTAACATCGTTGTCAAATTAGTTCGAGTTTCTGAAACGTTGATTAGTGTTAAATTTACTAATCTATGATCATTTTGATTTGACATTGATATTATTTTTTTATTATGGTCACATTGCGGATACCGTTCAACTTTACATTCAATAGCTCATTCGTAACTGTTAAATCTGTTGTTAAACGAACAGCTGTTTATGAGTTGTGCGTCCAGACGAGTACGATAAGTGCCAAGAACTATGAAACAGTTAAATATCTTCACTGCTAGAAATGCTCAAGCTGGCAACCGTGAGAGACATGATCATTTTATAACAAAATTTTAGTTTTAAACCAACTTAAATCAACTTAAATCAATAGTTAACTTGTCAAGGAGCACTGATTACTTGACAACGCGTTTGACAGTACATTAATCTATGATCATGACTTAACTAGCTTTCGAGAAACCCAAAATGGCGTTTGACAAGCGATTTTAGTCTAAATTTTGACATATCTGTCAACTGAACTGTTGATCAAATTAAAGTAGTTAACCATGCTTTTAGTAACTCAATATACACTTAACAAGAGATTTGACAGTTGATTAGTTAATTTTTGTGATGATCAACCTTTCTGAAACAGGGCGTCAATGGCACCACACCGAGGCATTGACTCAGGCTTGAGTTGCCAGCTGTGCGAGAGCGAAGTTAACCGCCCGTCCCTTGCGCAAGTGGTGATAACCGGTTACCGTAGGCTATCAACACTTGTAACATCAGAGGTATCACAAGTGCGTTACCGATACCTTGAACCCCCTTTGCCAAGTTCAAGAAACCCTACTCAGCGCAGGAAAACAACACGAAGTTATTTGGATGCGACATTCAGTCGTGTTGAACCCAAAGTAAAGAGAAATTTCCAAAGATATTTCAAAATAAATTGCATTCAACACGCCGAGCGGTACATAATATTAATCCCAGTTAATAAAGATCTGCATTTGATACAAAAATAGTATCTAACAGAATGTAAAAAAATCACCGGAGACTTTAAATTCGACGCATATTTCCCGAGGTCGGTTGCTTAATGTCTATTGCTCAATGCAGATACGACGTGGTCAATTTTAATTATGCGTCTGAGTCGTTCATATATAATAATAATCATTAGTGCTCAAGTAGAAAATGTGTGTACCCTACATATTAGTTTTATGATGGCCAACAAGTTACCAGTTTTCTTCTTTCACCGTTTTTGATATGTTCTTCATGATTTATATTTCAACATTATACAGCGTATAAAAAAGGCATTTAATTGGTATTTACATTTTATTAGTAATATTTATATATTGACACGTACTTGTATTGGCAAAAATTTTAGATGTTATTTTAATTCGATAATCTTAATTTCATTGCAGACCAAAGTCAATTTTGTTAGCAATTCTAGCCAAGTCACTTAATTTCTAGAAAAAACAAATGGAACACGTTAGAATTTAGCAACCTCAATATTGCATGCAGTGCACTCGATAATCAATCAATTAATTAATCATCTACTTACTATTTTATTATGTTTATGTTATTAATATAAGTATTACTGTCTTCAATAATAGTTAATTTGAAATAATATCATGGACATAAATTGAAATACTAACATTTTCTTATTATTAGTTTTTAACTATCTGACTATAACTTATCTTTAAATTAATAAAATTATAATATCATGTGACGAGCCGAGCAGAGCTGCCGATTGAGCGTTTAATTGACTATTTATGAATGTGGGGCAGAATGAAAACCAGCGTGGTGTGGTGAGGTTATACCACGTCACATAGCATCAGCTGAGTCTGCCCCATTGCCGAATTGTTTATGTAAACGTCTTAATTTGTAAACTTTTTTGTCAATAAAATATTATTATTATTAATTTACTAACTATTAATGTTTTTTTATGGTTCTGTAAAGCTTTCTCAAACTTTGTGGCAAGACAAACTGCCTCGTTAGCCTAGTGGACGTAAGCGCGATTGCTATGAGCGAGGGCTTGGGTTCGAATCCCAGGTCGAGCAAAGTGTTATTGGGTTTTTCCAATGAAATTCTAAGTAACAGCTCGGAGTTTGGTTTCGTGCCCGATTAATGGCAATAGGCTCGCCCCCTATTACATGGGACCTAAAAACATACTCGGCGAACTGTGGGTGTACATTAGTACACCTCTGCCTAACCCTTCGGGGAATACAGGCGTGATGGTATGTATGCAAAAGGCAATGAGTCGAGTAACTTTTCAACAGTGCTTTTGTAAGCAAAAGAAAAAAAATCTCAATGGTTGAACTATGTTAAGATGGACTGCAAAGCAATAAAATTATTTCCGTTACAACACAATTTAATCATATTTTAAACCATCTTCCAGTACATAGTGGATATCTTCAGACTAATACTAAAGTCTGGTCCATTTCGCTACTGACTGTCGTGCGTGGCCTAATCCATTCAATTTAGCGACAGACTGGAAACACTAAGATTAATAGTACCGAAAGGCACTATTATCTTAACACTACTTTAAGCTATAATTGAACAACTTTACACTAAGATATAACAAGTTTGGTATTATCTAAATGTTATATGAAGCAAATACTTCTATATTACAATTGATTTTTTTTTTAAATAGGTCTTATAAAGTATTTCTTTTAAAACAAAAGCTAAACTAAGAAAACTTCAGCGCATTATAATTAGAGAAACGTCATTATCGTTAAACATTTAAAATTCTTTGGCTGCCTTTCTACAATTGTAAACATAATTTCAAACAGAAGTAGGTAATTTTATTTCGAAATAATTATCCCTTTACACTTATCTGTCTTTTGGCCTTTACAGGGTCACTGAGCGGAACTGGTTTAATTGTATGTCAATTTAAACATATTTAATCATTCATACGAGTATATTTTAGACTTTTTCTTCATTGCCCCGTGCTTGTGGATATATATGATTATAGATTAATGATGAAAAACGAAGAAGGCGCAACTAGGACTACAAAACCAAAAAGTACAGAGAACACCTACTACGTTTTTGAGTATGTATTTTCTTACTTTAATTTGTAAGAAGTGTAACATTTTATATAAAAAATAAATATTACTTTACGTAAAGAAGTATTTACCTAATTATATATTTATATTCACACGAAGATCGTCGAAGCATAAAAATTTACATTGAGATAAAAATAAAAAGAAGAATTTATATGAGTTTTAGGATTCTATAAATACCGTAGTGTAAAACGATCTCTAAGATTAACGATTATTTATAACTAAATCAGCTTTAAATCGGAAACATGTTGTATAATTTCGACGGTGAAAAGGTATTTATTTAAATACCGTGAATTTGTCAAACTTTACACATAGTAGGTAACATAAAATTTCCACCGTCGATATTAATAGCTTTTGTTAAGCATAATCCAATTTTAATATATATTATATTCATTATGTTTATTATTACAAGCAATTTGTTTATTAACTCACCTTTTTTTGCATATATGAAATATACGATATTATGTTATTATATCTCCCGATGCATAATCAGTTTCATGAAAAAAAAAAACACTACGCTTTTAATAATAAATTATAAAAGCTTTATAAAAATAATTTGGTAGGTACTCGTCTACCTTGAACGGGAGTCGGTATAAATGATTATAATAATGAATTAATAAGAATTTTTCGTTATAAGTTAAAACATACATGTATGTAATAGTAGGGTCAAGCCGAGAGTGCTATAGATATAATTTGCCGTCCCTTTAAACTAGTATTTGGGAACAAATATCTCAGTATGCACCGGGCGTGTTTCAGAACGAAACATAGACTGAGTAAAGTTGCTTCCGCACGAAGTTCACTTCCAACTGAAACCTTTTGAGCGCGCACGGCCCAGCCGTTAATAGTTGTCATCGAAATTAAAATTATTGTACATACTATATAAAATTAAAACATTTCACGCAATAAAGTTTTCTTTTTTATATGTCCACCAAATCGGTAGCGTGCCATCACATCCGCCGCTACAACTAGCCATAACTAATAATTCTTCGTTTTTTGATACATTTTTGCTTCGTTATTATCAGCATCATCTCAGCCGAAAGACGTCCACGCTGGACATAGCACCACCCCCCTCCCTCAATAATCGCCACAATGAGTGGTCCTGCGTTCTTTACATCCAACAGGTTCTTGCAACTGTTACAAGATATTCGGCCCACCTTGTGGTGGGTTTGCTCACGCTGCGTCTTCCTTTACGTTACCTGCTTGTCAACTTTAAAATAGTGCAATATTTTCTGTATTGTTACCAGAAAAAATTCAGTCACAGCCGTCACAGGTGATATGAATAAAAACCGTCAATGATTAAAACTTTTACATAAAAAAAATATACCGATAGGCAATTTCAAAGTAATAGATATTATGTAAAACATAACTTTAATAATATAGCTGGCCCTATCCTTGTGTAAAGGTATACAGCAAGATTGTCTATTGGCGTCCATTGTATTAGTCAACGCTTTCTTTCATATTAAATGTACTTCATTTTCGTAAAATTAACACATTTTTCAATAATCAACAACACATCATTTTCTTATGATTTGATAAAAAAAAAAAATTCTTGAAGCAGTCATTCGCTTTTAGCGTCCCTTGATACCTGGCGCTTAGAACAACTGCTCCTTTCGCTGTATCCTATAGCCGGCACTATCAATGGTTGCGTGTAAGGCTGCATGCAGTGCGTGCGTTCGATTCCCAGCAATCGGCGTTACTTTTCGGTGAACGAAAACCTCGTGATGAAACCATAGCATTGTGGTAGGGCATTTCCTAATGCCCGCTTGGCTAGCTTAAACCCTCAAATTAAAACAGCACTGCACTGCACAGCTGGACACGAGAGCCAGTTTTACCACTAGGCTTAGCGTATGTTACCATCTCCACCATCGCCACTTAACATCAGAAATCGATTGCTATGGTACCTACTTATTATAAGGCTCATTATTACATTGGCAAGAACTTCATACTTAGGTATTTATTATTACATACTAGAGACCCGCTCAAGCTTCGCACGGGTGCAATTTGCTAGTGTGGTATCATTTGTGTATAAAGAATCATGTTTCATTGATTTACGTTTCGTCGCTTGATTATAAGTCTCACTATTGATTTAGAGCGTAGGTTCCCAAACTGGTCCATATGGAACTCTGGGGGTCGATTTCATTCTTTATGGGGTCTACGTCAGCGAGAACAAAATTTGGGGGTCCGCGAGTTGCGAATAGGGGTTGACAATAGTGAATTCCATTTAAGCAAGTTCCGACGAAAATTTTGACTTTCCATAAATAGAATAATAAAATGTGATAGTGCCTTTGTACATATAAGTGGTGTAAATATTTCTAAAAGGGTTTATGGCATTTAATGAAGATATTGAGCTAGATTTTTAGAATTTTATGACTACATGCGTCATTCATGGTAAAATTCGGGAACGAAATTTAATTCGCATGAAAGTGTTGAATATAAATTCTATCATAGAAAATTATGTTATTTACAATACCTAATTATATATTAAATTTATTTTGGCAAGCTGTTCGCATTGTGGTCGGAACATTAGGATTCCGTGTTATTTTAATATATGCATACGATTTATTACATTATGTTTTTTTTTTTACTTATACCTACTGAAGTCGAGTACAATTTCACCTGTCAAAAACATTTGAATTTGATTAATCTGTAAAAAAACAATATTGAAAGAGTAAGTAAGGGTTTACCCAAAACAATAAAAATTGGTAAGGAGTGGCAACAGCGTACGCCGGCCAACCGTTTCGCTGCAAATGATTTTTTGGTTGCGCTTAATTTATGTACTTATAATATTAAGTATATTAATGTATAATATTATGTAAACGACATTTTAAAATGCCCACGGTAACTAATATATTCACGTGGATAAAGATTAGTACTGAATTGGAGAAAATAGCTTCGCAAATAACAATATTTTAAAAATAAAAATGGTTACTCTGAGTCATAAAGATAAACATTATATTTTTAAATAGGTATGTTGTACTTGTAAATAGATAGGTATTTTTTAAATATTTTTTAGGTAATAAATAGAAAGTTTATCAATAAAGGAGGTAAGATAATAAAAATCACTAGAAAAAAATCGGTTGTCTGTAAAGTCGGTTTACTGACGATAGTTGAACGTGACAACGTCATAAGAAAATACTGATGGAATGGTATCAATTTAAAAAAGAAAATTTTAATTTTATTTCGCTGCAATTATCGTTGCTATAAACAATTGACACCACATTCACTTTTCACTGCACTTCATACTTGACGAAAACATGTAAATGTATTATTGTATAGCAGCTGTCCACGCGGACGCATCGCTCATTCAAGTAGGAGAGAGACAGATGTCGAACGCTGCCGAACGCGGAGGCCGATTGTGCCTCTTTGTCGCTCGTTCCGCGCTCTCGCTTGCACTTCAAGCCTTAAATGGAACACCTCAGAGCGAGGCCGCATGAGTCATGTTTTTTCGTGCGTGCAGCCGGCTCCACCGAATTATAAGACGTTGTCACGGCAAAAAAATTCGCTAAACGATTGAAATAGGTAGGTCGCCATGAATGGTCACAAATCACCAGATCTAGTGACAAAATCGCTAAGTCGGCAACACTGCGTTCAGTTTACCTCCCGATGTTTACCTTCACCGTCAGCCAGTAGTGTTACTAATGTAAATTAGTTTTGCGCGACTTCCGAAAAATTCGTCAAATCCTTCTATTTCATATCATTTTTATTTTATCTCCTATTCTTGAAATATATCAATTATATCATAATCACGGAAGAGGAAATGAGTCTTCACAACTCAACCTTATGTTATGTTATAAGATACTATGTATTAATTATGAATAATAACTATTTAATTATTGACAAGGGAATTGACAATTAATTAAATAATAAGGTTTTGCCGGGATCATAATCTATCATATTGTGTTTTTATATTAATTATTGAAGTGGATTAAACTCCCTGGGCATTTTTAACAAGGGGTTCGCCATCCTAATACAGCTATATTTTCATGAATGATTAGAAAATTATTCTATTGATTATTTACGTGATGGCAGAGAAGAGGATGAACACAGTTGTCATTGCATAAAAAGTAAAAGAAGTTGGTGTAGTTTTTATAGACAATGTGTTGTCGTTGTCGTTGTCTGAAGTAAATAAAAGAAAAAAAAACATATGTGTAGTTCATACGCGATAGAAGTGAAACCTTCATAAAACTTAAAAATATCATCTTTAAAATTTATTTCTGTACTATTCTGACCATTAATTTTACTGTATATACAGCAATGCGTACAGGTATGGTCGTGACACCACTAGGCCATTTCGACGACGATCATAATCGTGAAAATCATGACTTGCATTATCCGTTTAAAATGTATTCTATCTTATTCTCTCGTAGGCTAAAACCTATAGATGTATGTGTTTGACTCCATTTAGTACCTACAGCTCTTTCATTTCATCGCGTTTCAAATCAAAACGGTAATAAATAAGTTTTCACTTTAAAAAAGTAGGCCGTCATGGGACGCTCGGCAGATGTAAAACATGTCAGTGAATATTAAAAACTTTTTACCCCTTAAGTACGACTGTCTTTGAATATGCAATAGACTGACTGTACACCGGGGTACACAGGTACCGACCTGCACCTGCACCTGTACATGTACCTTTACCTGTACATGTACCTCTACTTAGAGGTAGACCTCTACCTGTACATGAACCTGCACCTGTACCTGTACCTGTACTGTACTGATTGATATATGTATACTCACATACCTACATGAGTTCAAAGTGAAAGGGGCACAAGGCACGTTGCTCAAAAAAACGTAACGCTTTTTGTTAACGCTTTTATAAATTCCACTCCTGAAAGAAAGTCACTGTGAAGATGTTTATTTTTTACCATGTGTATGGTGGTCGCGATCCCAACCAACTGCTTTTAATCTATCCATGCTTAACATGAACTTTGAAATGATCCAGTTTGTCTATTTAAAAAAGATGAACTCTGCTCCACACCGCCAACGTCGCTACGCCAACATTCGCCAATATTGGGTCCAACAAGCGGTCTGTCCCGTTACATTATATATTTCATATCAAAAAAATAAAAAATAAAAACAACCGAAGGTGTTCTCGACTTATGCTCGATTATTCTATAGATGAATGGTTCATAGACATGCGAAGCGTGCGAGCGACCCGACAACTTTGTATAGGTACTATTTAGTTTGTACAATTTACTCATACCGCGGTCGTTTGTTTCTGTGTTACTATACTTGCTGTTACTATTGTATTATAGTTACTACATTTTATCGTAACAACGCACGCATTCACACCTCTATCCAGACAGATCGGGAGACATTGTTTGTATTTTTTATCATATTAAAAGTTGAGCGAGTTAACTTGACACCTCGCTTGGAGAGATGACGACAGCCACGGAACTAGAGTAGGGCTATCGCCGTCTCTCCATGCGAGGTGTCAAGTGAACTCGCTCGACTTTGAACAAAGTTCATGTGACTTATCGGCCGGAACATTACGCGACCGACGCGTGATCGTCACGTGAAATGCAAGCTGCCTCTTTTGAAATTGTAATAAATTGTACATGATAGATTATAGACTTAGATAACATTATCAAAGTTGATGTTTCTTTTAGTGGCGTTAGTTACTTTATTAGTTACATTCTTGACCCGAACCCTTTTCTAATAAATAACAATATGTACTATTCTGTAAATGCTTTATTTTTGAATTCTGAGCAATAGCTTCTTTCCGAAGGCCAGTGTACCTACGATTACGACTTGATGTTTTGGAGCCATCAAGCGATTCATACGAGTTTCTATGATGCCCCATTCGATAGTTTCTTCTTCTTCAACCTTTTCCTAAATTTTTTTTATTGAAGACTATTACTGCCATCATCAAGTAATTAATTATAGCGTCCCGTGATGATTTCAGTATTATAACAAAATGGTGAATCTCCTATTTTATTAAACATTCTAGGGAGTTTTTGTGTCATCCGGAACTAGTGCAGCTTTGAAAATAACAAAGTAAAATCATTTTAAATATTAAACGATATTATCTAAAAAAATCAAGGGCTTACTCAGCACTTTATATGTATTACATATGAAATTAGCGTTTTGTCGTACTGACCACTTTGATCAGAGAAATCTCCTCTTTGGTTTTGTAAGAATTCCAAATTCAAATTTATAAATTAATTTAGCTGGTACATTTGAGTTGTGAAAACAGTCATTCGTTTGTTTTTTCCTCATTATTTTTTTCTTTGGCGTCGCTTATTACCGCACAAGGAAAACCTGAAATATCGGTATATTTACGAGTACGAGTTCTACCGTGGCACCAGTGCTGCAGAAACAGCTCGAAGGATTAATGATGTGTACGGCGCCGGTGTCACAAAAGAAAGCACGTTACGTTTTTGGTTTCAACGTTTACATTCTGGAAATTTCGACCTTCAGAACCAACCCCGTGGACGGCCGGAGACCGAAGTGGAAAATGAAGAATTAAAGGCAATTGTGGAAGCGGATCCATCACAAAGCACTTCAGAGATAGCTGCAGGCTTCTGGGTAAATGATAAAATTGTATTAATCCCCTTGAAGCAAATCGGGAAAGTAAATTAACTTGAAGGATGGGTACCTCATGAATTGAGTGAATCGAACTTGCAAACACGCGTCGACTGCTGTGTTACTTTGCTCAGCCGACACAATAATGAAGGGATTTTAAATCGAATCAACACTTGTGATGAAAAGTGGATACTGCACGATAATCGGAAGCGCTCGTCGCAATGGCTGAACCCTGGAGACCCAGCCAAATCCTGCCCTAAACGAAAATTAACTTAGAACAAGTTACTTGTGAGTGTTTGGTGGACTAGCGCTGGTGTCGTTCACTACAGCTTTCTAAAATCTGGCCAAACGATTACGGCAGATGTCTATTGTCAGCAACTGCAAACCATGAAGGAAGAACTAGCTGCTAAACAACCGAGATTGGTCAATCGCTCTAGGCCACTGCTGCTTCACGACAACGCACGATCACACACTGCATAACAAACAATCATTAAGTTAGATGTGCTACAATTGGTATGTCTGCGACATCCACCGTACTCGCCGGACCCTGCTCCAACAGATTACCATTTTCTCCGGAATTTGGATAAATTCTTAGAAGGAAAAAAATTCACTTTCGATGAGGCAGACCAAACCGCCTTCAAAGAGTTTATTGATTCTCGCCCCCATGGGTTTTTTTAGTAAAGGGATCAATGAACTACCTATGAGAATGGCAAAATTGCATAGATAATAACGGTGCATACTTTGATTAATTATATATATTTTACAAAAAAAAAATTACTTTTGATTCCTCCCGTACAAAACACCAATTTCATATGTAAGGACCTAATATAATACAAAAAGTTTTGCAATCTTTTAAGAATAGCTAAGTCTATTTGATAACTTTAGTTTTATTAACCATTAATATCCAGAAAATAATAATATTCTTTAATATATATGCTTAGTGTACTTTTATAAAAATCTCGATAACGCAAAAACAACGATTTCTATCGAAGAAATTTAGATCGTAATAGTCCGAACAGAAACTATCAGATATTCGTACTTATTTTACAAATAAATAATAATTAAAATCTGCAAAATAAATAAGCTCAGCCTTAATTGATAATATACGTGAGTGCGACAATAATGAATATCAAGCCAAATTCGTTAAAATTTTAATGCGGGATGTTATGATTGTATAGTGTTATTAATATCGACTTTCTTCCTTGCAATATCTCAGAACATTTAAAACTAATAAAGCAAGCCGTATGTATTGCTGTATTCATGTATTATTTTTATTGAAAATTACGTCAAGATAAAATAATTTAGATTAATCTCGTAAAATTTTACTTTATTTCACTAATTACTTTTAAACTATTATAGTATTCCATATATATTCATACTATTTTTATAGGAACGTAACTTAAACCCTATTTATAGATCATACACACACGTAAAAAGTATCCTATATGTACCTACCTCCGGACTATAAACTATAATCATACCAGAATTCATTTAATTCGGTCTAGTAGTTTCTGCGTGATTGTCGTACAAACTAACAGAAAGACTGACAGACAAGAATTTTAAAAACTGTGGATATGTTTTCTGTCAACGATTTACCCTACCTATCTACCCTAAATTAGTATTTTATCACAAATATCTTTAATGTACATATTTCGACGCTTAACTGTTTTATTAAAAGTATATTTAAAGATGACTAGCTGACACTGCGGCTCCGCCCGCATCACAAACTACTGAGAGGATACTACGTATGCTCGCATGATGGAAAGATATGGTGATATTTTTTTTAAGATAAAGACTAAGTGTCTATGGAATTAAAAAAAAACATAAAACAAAATCTATCCAGTAGTTTTTTTTGCGTGATGCGCGCAACGGCAAACCTCGATCATTTTATTTAAATAGACTGATGATGACGAAATAACAATCTTCAGTCTAGATTTCTTCTTCAATAAAAAGCTGTTCCACTACAAGGAATCCAGAGCATTTATCATAAATGCATTTTAATATTAATTCCTCCTAATTTATCTTGAGGATATATTTTTATAGTCTGTCGTATTTGTAAAAGTTGATCGATAATTTTAACATTCGGAAATTCACCTTGATAATGCATAAGGTTGCCCAATGTCCGGATTCAGACCGAACAGACGGCTTTTTTGTTACTTATTTCAGTAATAAAAATATTTTAGTAAACCAGACAAAAATTCAAAGTACGAGGGTGTCGTTTCGTTTGCATTAAAAAAACTGTGGTTTCACAATATGTTAATCATATCAATGTAGTAGATTGTCTCAACTTCGGATTATAATTAAATTTTCTCGACATAATAAACAAATACAATAAAATATATTATATCTACTCTCATATTGCAAAACCCCAATTTTATTATAAACTTCAAAACGAGTTTATATTAACATGTTTAGAAACACAATACCGAAATTTAAAAATAGAATCTTATTATAACACTTTTTCTTCCTTGTCTTTTGATTTTGGGACCGCAAAAGCACTTGCCAGCGTCAATGTTTTCAAGCCTTCGTAGTAGTAAGTATTGACGTAATATAGGTATAAGGGACGTGGATTATGAGTGATTATGAGAGCATGCATTTTGGGATCCTACAAAAATTCCCTAGATCGTTTTAACATGCCGACCACTATCTTGTTGGACGCCACTTTGTATATAACGTATATTACTACGAAAGCTTGAAAACATTGACGTTGGAAAATTTTACTAAGACTTTAAAATATTGAGACTGAAAACCTCACTGTGTATTTTGGAAAATGTTATGAAGGCTTACAAACATTGACACTGGCAAGTGTTTTTGCGGCGCCAAAACAAGAAGAAGAAGAAGAAGACGCTGGAAAGCATAATTGTCGTATATTAAAAAAATTCAATTATGAGTTACTTAAGTCGTTGGAATCAGAAAAAAATACCGCATCAAATGGAATGAATTTCGTTCGCCTGCGATAAAAAAAAATTGATACAACGTTAAAAAATGAAGCTTTTTTTTTAAACACACACGTTTAAATGTCGTAAACAGGGAAAAATCAGCCATTTTAAAAATGCGGATATTTATACCTTTTTTTCAAACTAAAAACGATTTTAATTACCTGAAATAAATACTTCTATATACATACATCACCTGATTTATAAAAATATCCTTATTACATTAACCCTTAGAACACAGGCCACAATGTGCTCCCAAAATTTTTGTGATATGTACAATACAAGAATAACAACAATAGTAAATAAGATTTAACTACATATTAGATGCAACAAATTCGCTGCTTGGAAATTAAAAGCTAATCTGATGTCCCATACAGATACAACTTAGAGATACCTTAGAGATACAACGTTTTTGCCACTTGGAATTGAAACAGCAGTTGCTGTATCTGTGCAAAACTCCTATTAAAACTAACTTTAGAACAATCAAAACATTTGTATCATATCACTTAAAATTCTAATTAGACGCTTTTCGAAAATGGCATGTTTATCTCTTTTACTTTACGAGTTCTGAATTTTTTGCTCTACAGTAAAGTTCGATTTTTTGAGATACAACAAATATGCTTTCCAGCGTTGATATATAAAAGGTTAACTAACATATAAATTCACAGCCCAAACTAATGAGATATTGGACTGTGTAAATTTGCACACAAATTCTGTTTACACTGCAGGTGAGCATTAAGAACTAATTTTTGGAAATTCAATTCCTAGGTTTGTGAAAAGGGGATTGAAAGTTAGTATTTAGCAATTCAGTTACAATAGGACATAACTCAATTATGACGCGAGCGAAGCGCGGGCAAAGCGCTAGAATACAAGGGAGCACATTAAATGGAGTCTGTTGGACTCACAGCCACTACAGAGATATAATATTATTATAAATGTTGAAAAATTTGTCATAATGCCTCATTTTGGTTCGTCGCGTTTCCTGTATGCCTAGCAGATACCAATTACGTATCGACATTTCAATTGGCCTACGTCTATCGATTCTCGCTTCTATTTTTGTACTGTGTAGGTTGGACAAATTAATTAAATAATTGAAACTGAAAAGCCCAGAAATATCATTAATGATTGGGGTATGATCATACTGAATTAAGTACTATCATCGTTCATATCGAAGTATTATCCGAAAAATTACAAAAATAATTAGCTTTACAATGCAATGGAAATTTATTGACAAAAATGCTGATAAAACTGGTTTATTAACTTGGGCGAATTAACGCAATTTGCGGAACTCGTACCGCACTTTTAAATGTTGTTTTCTTTATCTTTTATAGGTTTATCATTACGGCTATAATCCCACCTGATGTTAAGTGACGATGTTGCAGCTGCCGAAACAAACTTATAGGGGCTTACAACTTGAAACTTATATAGCTTAAAAATAGAGTTAATAAAAAAAATTGCGCGTGCAAGGACCGTAAACATGATAGAAGTGAAATTTCCTAAAAAACGGAGATACGGATTGCCTAAACTGTGTATTAGATATAAAATTCTTTAGCTGTCTTTCTCCATATTGCTACGTTATATCTTTATTCTCGGTCATGTAATGAAATGTGGAAATACGGCATTACCACAGCAAGATACTTACAATCTTTAGGATGTTGATTTTGCCTTCTGCCTTTGTTGCCTTCTGATTCTAATACAGTACTGATCTGTATTATTATTTATTACCCATTTATCAGGCAGCGGTTACATTTTAATTTTGCCAACTTGTAATTATTTTTGATGAACAGCGAATTATAAAATTTACTCAGTACCTGAGAATAGAGCCGAAATCTCGTTTCAGGGGCCAATGCGTATTTTGGTTCGTTCAGCCAATATGGAACAAAGTATACTAAGCCAAGACAGTGTTCCTAGTATTAAGTTAAAAAAAAACAGTACGTAATGACTCGGTCGACTATATAATAACGGAGAATTACGGTACAATAGAACATTATGGTAAGGTTTATCAATGAGCTGTATTGAAAAAAACCCGTTAATAACTGCTGGTGTTTCAAATATCGTTTTGCATGGAGGCGAATCCAGCGAGTCGACTAGGGCTGCCAGGTAATTTGCACATTAAATAATGTATTTTAGTTTATTATTTAACTGATATTCCTAAATAGTTTACACATTCACGAATTTCATTAATTATATTTTTTACGGCTAAGGCATAAATTATATTTCAGACAAGGACTTTCCAGGTTCAGGTCTGTGCAAATTAAGTGAAATCAATACATAAAATCTGTAAAGTTGACAAAAAAATGTGGATGAGTGTACGTGTATGTAACATCGAGTGTCTTCACCACAATAATAGAAGCGGGTTAGTATGTAGGGATCTTCCGTAAAAAAAAAAAAAAATGTTTAAATGACAGCGAATACCGTATAAAAATCTATAGCATGATTTAGACCGTAAGCGAACATACTGACAGATGCGGATAGCGACTATACTTTATTACTATATCTATATAAGATTTATGTTTGTTTTTAAAGAAATTAAAACTGTTAAAAATTAACTGTTAAAATCAAAATTAAAACACATCCAGCGTGTGGGATTTATAGCGATACGCCGTTACCAACCACATATAAAAATTGTTTTCCTAGCAACCTTTGTAGTTTTGGAAACTTATTTTCAAAAATTATTAACTAATCGAGTGTCGATAGAAAATATTTAATATAATAATATATACAATGCGGATTTTCCTTTAGCAAAATTGATCACAAAACAAAAAACAAAAATTACAAAGTAATAAAAAAAACGAGTTAAGTTTTTATGAGAATTCGTATTTTTTCCGGATTCCTTTCGAAGCTAATGACGTAACTACAATATATTTTTTTGCAACTTTGCATGTTTGGTTACATTATACTCGGGAAGATGAAAACTAGATATCAGAACTACGAATTTATCCTCGTATGTATACATGACTACTACTGTACCAGTTACCCACATGTTTTTATAGCTACGAAAGATCATTATAGGGTTTGTCTTCTTCTTAATACATATATCTATTTTAATATCAGTCCGTAAATGTCAGCCAAGCAAAGGCGTCATCCTGACTGTAGAAAATATGGACTTAATCGCTTTCCTGTATTATTTTTTCTTTTTTTTGTAATACCTCGTTAAACGTTGGACTAATATATAAAAATTTGATAAAAAAAAAAAATTAAACGCACCATCACTTTTATAGATATGTTGAATTGAACTATTTATCTTACTTGAAATATAAATAAGTCTAAAATCCGTTTTAGGAATGGAAAAAGGACCGCTAATAATAACCGTTACTTTTTATTAACTTAAAACTAGCAACCCTGGTACCGCTGCGAATTACGAACGACCAGACATCGTACGAGCAGAGTTGCCGGGCAAAAAACGAAGCGCCAGTATCATGCGATATCCAATGACCAATGACTGCGTTGCTTGTACAGATACACGCAATCATTTGGTCTGTCTCTTTAAAGCGCGACGCGGCAGGAGAATGTTCTTGATTGCAGCCGGCCATAATCTCTGTATAGACTTTTTGAAATTTTAATAATATATTATATATTATGATTTTTGGTATATCATATTATATTAAGAGGATCTTTGAGAATTGGGTTAGCGGTTACCTAAGTATATGGACGCTTGCAACATCAGAAGCATCACATGTACGTTACCGACCCTTTAAAAACCTACTAACCACCTATTTGAAAACCCCATACTGTAAACCCCTTAGAAAACGAGACTGATTAAACTCCATTTATCATTACAAAAGCCGATTGCAAATGAGTTAGTTACCAAATAAATAAATATAAAGTTAAGTATGTAGTGATACGGACCATACTCTTTATTCCGTGGATAGTGACTTATTTATTGACATTTCTATTGTGTCGGTTTCCTCATCATTCGCCACTGATGTCCAATCACACCAATTTAATTTAATTTCTCAGTAAACCTATATTTGACATCACCCACCCACACATCACAATATGTGTACAATTTATGTAAATATGACACATAATATAATATGTTCCAAATGTGATATCAAACTAAGGTCACGTGTTCAATGGGTTATTAAAATTAATGCAGTACGTCAATGTAAAAAAAACAGTAAAAAATATACTAATAAAAAAAAATTAAATAAGACCTTATGAGCTGTCCTCTTATGCATTACTTTTCATCGGAAATGATGAAGCTCTGTGTGACCTAATTATCAAACGAGTAACAAAGAAATGTTTAAAAGATCGACCCGACCGTAAAAATAGTATATCTATGTAATGTAACCTTGGTTCATTCACTAAGGTTTTTTTGTTGTTGTCTGTTTAGCGATCTACCGCAAATTCACTTGATTATAATAAAAACTAGAACGTGAACTAGCTTTTAAATGCAGTTGCCGACATACGTCAATATGAATTGTGTTTTGTGTGGTTCTCAATTGACAATGAGTAGAGAGAGACATAAGACACCTTTTTAAGCGTATTGCGTGCACGGAAGTCTATGAGATTTGGCATCGTTAAAGTTTATATGGAGAAGGAGTGCAGAAAGCTAAAATTTATCTATAATATCTGTTACTAATTTATTCAAATAAATAGATGAATACTGTGAATCCTAACTTGACCAGTGCCATTGAACTTAGACTCCCAAAATATTGACATTTTCACTCAATGAAAAGAGACAGCAAGTGATATAATATTCATTGTCTATGTTCATACTGCAAAAGTCAAACAGAAAATAGTATATGATTAAAAAGTCGCTGGTCGAATTACGACCATTGGGCGACCGCTAGATAAATGAACATTGTTGATAATTTAGCGTTTTTTATGATATAATAATTTAAATGCTTTTTATTCAAATACTTGAACCTAAATTTTCATTTAAAAAATTTTATGCCGGCTATATCCATAGTGCTATAGTCGAGCGAACTAAAATCAAGGTCCGCCGGAGCTGACGTTTTATACTTATCCATTTTGTACAATACATTAAACATAAAACTATTATTTAAAATAAAAATGTTATATAATAATAATTTTATTTGAATAAATGCACAATAATTATATCTTATATTCGTCTACTGCAAAATGACGGCACTTCAGAAAGTAGAATCAATTCAAGCAATTATTACCATTTTATATCACACACATACCATGTTATGAAATGTTTAATAAACTTATCCACGATGTGCGTGAACATATCTTTATGAACGAGAAAGAAATTTGTTTTAATTTTTTTTTACACGTGTAATAAATTTAAATTAGTTGTATTACGTTTAGTACACGTAATCTACATTCAAAAGGAAAGCTAAGTAGGCACATAATTATTATCTAGCGGAAACATTGTCATTTGATTTTGAAATTTGAATTCTCTGTTAAACGAATTATGTTTGTGATTATTCTGTTTATTATTTCTATATTTATTTAATTTACAATGTATTTCCCATTGACGTATATATATATATATTTATTTCATTATAGTTTCCTCATATTTATCATTTATACTGGGAGTAATACGAGTACGAATTAATAGTACAAGAGCTAGAGACTTCGCGTCGCGTCGTTTACATCCCCGTGGCAATAGTGTGGTAATAAATAATTAATATCACAATAAAAAAATATTAATGGAATATATGCTAATTATAACTTTAAATACTCTATTCATTCGCGTAAAAAAGGTTCTTATTAACTGTTTTAATATCACGCTAAACACATTTTGGCGTAATATTGTTACTTGTACGACTACTATACTCCTTGTACGTGGGATGTTTTGTTAGTAAAATATTTACTGATTTGAAAATATTTAGAAATGTGGTCTGTTTTCTAATTTATAATTTTAAAATTTCAACAGTAATTCTTAGTCAAGTTGAGCTTATCTCTTTTCCGTGTAAAAGTATATGTCTTCACTTCGGGGGCAGGCCTTATTGTAAAGACGGAACTGTTTGTAAAATATATGTCCGACTAAGCAATTATGTAACAGCATATATTATAAGTATGTTAATTGAAGAACTTCAGCTAAGTTCCACGCCCACTGTTATTTTTATATGGTGAATATTTCCGGAAATAAATAGATGGAGTTCCATCAATAAATAATTGTATTAAGCAATTTATTAGCTACATTTAGCTGTCATGCGAAATTCAAATGATTGAACTTATTCCTCTGAGTAATTACAATTGGATAAAAACTAATCTTAGTTATAAAAAAAATAGTTGATCTTGAACTAAACAATTTTGTTTTTTAAATTTTTAGTGTTCAATTTTATTTACACGGAAGCGTTTTTTCAACTCTTAGTTGTATAACCTCGTTGACGGCCTTTAAACTAGGTTTCCCACCTTTTTTGGAATAATACTTAGTACTTATATTAAAAAAAAACTGCAAACTGTACTTTTGGCAAATTTTGGAAAAAAATATAGTACTCATTTATTTTTAATCATTATTGAGTAACGGCTCAAAAAGGAGTGAAATTTTTTCAGGGCGCATGTATGTGATTTTTATTTTATTTTAATCATTTTTATGTTTGTGTCATATCCAAATAAGTGATCCAGTTTGCGCTGTTCTAATTAGTACTTTAAATTTTTTCATAATATAGTAAACACCTAAAATGTTGATATTATTTCGTTCTAGATACTTCAAACAAAATGAAAGTAAATTTCAATGATAATTTGCCCTTCTTTTTCATTCAACAAAAGAATATAAAATAAATTATAAAAAAGGAAACAAAAGACACGACTGCAACAAAAACACGACAAAAAAAATTTCTTTTTTGCTTTTTATTTGATTCCCAGACGTCGTACTTGGGTATTATATAGCCTATATCACTCCCACGATTAAGACGTGTCAAAGAAATAAACATAGATACAATACGCTCGAAAAACATAATCATCCTTGTTCGCAGGCAGGTAATAAGCGCAACAGTTGAATTAGCGATGAAAATATAGTATTTTTCGTACTATATTATATAGTATATAGTATATAGTACGGGTGGCAACCCTACTTTAAACAGACTATCGTCATCGCATGACTTGACGGGAAACTGTGGTCTATAGTAATTATTTTATTTATTATTGAATCATCATGAATTAAAATACCTGATAAGTAATATGGTTTTAGTTTGTCATAATATAAAAGTTCGTATAACAATAAAAAAAAAAATTAATAACTACATTGATAAATGTTTGCCTTGTCGATCAGAATGACCTTATACAAATGACTCGTGGCGCAGTGGTACTAAACCCTACTATTGGGCTGAGAGGATGTGGGATCGATCCCCGTACATAACTGACTGATGATGAACTGGCTGTGAACAACATAATTGTCAGTTGTGTGTCTGGGTAATAAATATCTGTATTATATTTATGTATATCAGATATTAAGTTACTATAATACAATCTTTGCTTAGTTTGGTATTAAATGACATTCTGTGAAATGGTGTCTCCAATCCTCATATTTATATAATACTAGCGGTGTGCCTGCGAGAGCATGTGTTTGTTACGCAGTATTGACTATTCATAAAGTCTATCTATTGAAAAATGACATACACTTTCCGTATAGAAAATTTCATCAATATCTTTTAGTACTGTTTTTTTACGATGCCTAAATGTATAGTTATGACGATTCTTATAGCTTGTCAAATGGAACGTAGGTTTGTTTCTCGTCTACAAAATTAGTTTTTTTTTTTTTTTTTGAACTGACTACACTGTTAGCCTTAGGGGTCCTATCCAAAAACAGAGCCGCTGCGGTTTTTACAGCTTCACCGGACTTGTCAAAATTGGATAAGAATTGGTTGAGATTTGTTTTTTTTTGGAATTTCTAAAAGTAATGTTACAAATCTTTTTAACCTATTAATTGACCAATGACGTAAGCTTCGCGTGTACAAATTTTCCCGAGAATCGGTCAAGCAGTTTTTGTGTTAAATCCGAACATACACAAACAGACAGACCAAATTTTTTTTAAGGATATATTCATGAACATTGTCCTTTATATAGAATGCCTATTGGGAAATTTTGAAAAAATATTACATTTACAGACAAGAAGACTACAGATTTATTCATATAGATTTCCTGTCATATCTGCTATTTCCTATCATAACAGACTTTGTTTGTAATACCTTTATGCCGTTATTATATTAATAGGTAGTAACAACAAGATAAATTTATTTCCATAATAACAGTGTAATTTTATGTAGCATAACTTTTAGCTACATATATATAGAAAACGCTTGATAAATAAGTTAAAATTAACCTATTTAACATTATAAAATGTTAATTTTAAAGCGTAAATTTGTTAAAACACAAATAGTAAACAAATCCGTATGATGCTACGATACCGGTAAAAAATGACTTCTATAATTAGATACAAGTTAGTTGTTCTTACACATTAATATCGAAGGTTGGTCTCAATATAATTAGAACAAAAAATTAAACTGGTTATTCGTGTAATAAAATAACACGTTATAAATATAATAAAAACTGTTTTTCGAGTAATTACTATAAAGGTTTTTTCGTCAAGTATAAGGTCTTTGCTTTTTGAAATTGAAGTTCGTTTTGGTCTCATATTGACGTTTCCACTCACACTGAACACAATATGCTTCGTGTTAAGCCTAGTTTACACAGTGCGAGCTAATGCGTAAGTCTGCCTACACTGACTACTGACTACAATGAATACACTGGCTGTTAGCCATATGGGCCCTGAAGCCTCAGACGGCTTTTGCAGCTTCACCGGGACTTGGGGGCGAGCGTTTAAGGCACTCAGCCGCGGAAGTAAATTAGCTGCGCAGTGGCAGTAATGCGATCTACAATGCGTTTTTTAATCCCACAGAGTAAATTGACAATTACTAATGTCAAACATGAAAGTAATGTTGCCATATTTATTTTTGTAGTGTTGCGAGTATATTTTACGTTATAGGTAATTATTTGAATCGTAAGACTTTGAATACTGAATTGATGGTTTTTATTTATTAATTGAATTATTTTATGATAATCAATATACCCGATAATTTACCAATATCATTACATAATTCAGGAAAATATAAATTGTATATATGAAGAACAAATTCCAAAAAATTAAACTAAAAAAGAACGCTTCGGTTGGTCCACGAAAGACGCGATTTTATCTCCCTTATTCCACCTTCATATTTGGAGGGTTCAATGTTTTTTAGTAAATTTATCAATCGGTATACTAACTGGTACGGTTTTACGATTAGTTCTGAAAGGTGACATCACTATTTGAAAAATACAATAAACTAGCAACACATTAAACGTCATTTTACTCCATGTGAATAAAGATGCACTAGGGCTAGGGCCAGTAAACTGTATATCGTACCCGGATGGTACGTACCCTTGATTTTATCGTGTTTCGTGTGTCTAATATTTATTGATATAAAACAGTGAAAAGTATGTAAAATTTATAACAAAATATCTGCAAAATGAAATAAAAATATTAATACAATTTTAATGTTCTCTAAATTTATTAAAACTCGACGCAATGTTAAATAACATATCAAAGTACTGGTTTCAAAGACGATGGGTGTTGACTTCTATTTAATTACCTTTGTTATGAATTTATAAGTTCCACTTAAAGTACGCACGTACTACATATCACGTACATGTACCTAGTACCTACATATCGTACTTGAATATTTTGCAAGTTGCGAAAATTGTGATCCGTTATACGTAGTAAATTCAAACTATCAAATGATTACTTCTTTATTAAGCTGGCATCATACGCTACGCCCTACTAGCGAAGGTGTACTTGAGCAGGCCTATGGGTGCGTCTATTGAAATTTGGAATAGATCTGTACAGTCTTTTAAACCTGCGCAAGCATCGTTGCATTTCGCGGCGATTCGTCACGAGTCGTGACGATACTCAGGAAGAAGAATAATCGTCCCGTGGAGATCACCCGACGACAGCAGGATGGACTCGTGGCGATATACTTGCTCGTGGAGGCAGCGCCTAACGTAACATGCATATCATAAACATTATCTTTATCTTTTATTTATACAACTAGCTGTGACCCACGGATTCACCCTTGTTAATTTAATCCAACAAATACCGCGCCACCAACGCACCCATGTTCTTCCCGCAAGTACAAATTATTTTAATTTTTCTATATCTCCTAAACTACGTGTTCAAATACATACTCTTAAAAGCAAAATTTAACTTCATAAAATGGTCTTTATGATGAAGTAACTGTAAGGATTAATATGCCATATCTAAACATAATCCTTAAAAATCACTTTTTATTTTACCTCACAAATTACCTTATTGTGGCCTTTGTATAAGAGATAGACATATGCAATCGCTGACTTTTTTTTTAGATATACTAAGGACCAATAGTATCGTGGAACATTTTATTGTCGTATCATTAACGATTACGCCAACGCACGCGGTTAAACCAGTTCGGGAGGGCCTCGACTTCAGATTTACGTAACAAAAATCAATATTTAAGGCTATCTGAGAGTTGTAGACTAATCTTAAATAGCCTATACTATTCCTCGAGAGTCTGGCTATCATATACAAAAATAATTTTTCGTATCTGACTGGTAAAACAAACAAACAAACAAAAATCTTTTCCGCTGTATTATATTAGTATAGATTATACCTAACTGGTCATACAATTAAATTAATGACAAGTTACTCGTTATGGTGGTACCAAAGGCATTATGCAATATAACAATACTTTAAGCTAAAATGAACGCTCGCACTAAGGGCGGGCAACCCGTATAATTTTTCCAGGATTGTACACACTTTTTGATCTTAAAGAGGAGCCAATTGGATCTTTTAGTCCGGTACGACATAACTGCTAGAGTGGACGATGGCTAAAATGCATTTTATCATACCGAGAAGATGGATGACGTCGATTAGTATCTTTATTTTGCGATGACATACTACTTCAAAACGGCACAAATTTGCGCGTCACGTCGCCGCGCCACCGCCGAGCCGTCTCGTCTGCCTGTTAGTAATCCTTGTAATTACATCATCTCTTTTGCCCATGACACTCCTGATAAAGAAGGTCTTATCAAGAAAAATGTTTTCAAATTTTGACACCTCCACACTATAAATAAATCTTCTTCGAATGATTTTTACATCTATAATAGTATTACTTTCTGCCCATTATAGTATTAACTCCTCCCATTTTATGCCCAACCGGTCTCCCAGCATCGGCACACACAACGCAATGGTGCTTTGCGGCACACTGCAGTGCCTTATGGCCGGGCAGCCCGCATCGGAAGCACAAGGCCCCGCGGTCGACTGTCGACGGGCAGAGCGGGCGAGTGTGGCCCAGACCAATGCATTTGAAACAGCACATGGGCCCACCCTCCAAGAGGCGCACACGAGCCGCACTCCACCCGACAAGGAGGAGACCTGCTTCAACCAACACCCTGGCAGAGCGTAGGTAGACCCGCCACAAGTTGAAACGACTACCTGGTGAAGGTTGCGGGAATCCGCTTCGTGCAAACAGGGCAGGACCGGTTATTGTGGTGAATTTATTTCGTGCAATCTTAATCATCATGAGCGTGTCATAATTCTCATAGCGTCATCAATATCATTAACTAAATCATTTTTGATGTCCACCTGTTTTTGTTTAAACATAATTACGTACCATTTACTAATAATAGTTTATTTATACCAAACCACGAGTAAGTAAAACAAGACTTTCAAAGTAACTACATAGTTTATTGGAAACTTCGTTCTCTTTACAATTATCACGGTCAACAATATGAACCACAAGAATTAATTGCCTAATTAGTGGCTTAAACTTACTGTTAACTACGTTATCAACTACAAGAATGTTACATTTTAAATGCTACTTAAATTTTGTAGGCAATCTAAGATTTAGTACTATCGATTTTTGTAAAGCATTTTTCATTACGTTAAATTTTTGTTAGGTCGAAAGCACAGAGATCTAGTCGAAAGGTTCTTGTTATGAGAATATTATTTTATATCAGCCATTTCTGAGCACATGAACAGAGAGGCCAGTAAGATTATCAAAATAGAGTTTAAGTGTAGTATTCGCTGTAACCGAAAATGGTTTGAAGCAGAATATATAATATAACAGCGTTCATAATTTTATATTATACATGTGATATTGAAATTTGAATAAAGAGCACGTGTCCAGTATGTGATTTGTTCAAATGACGCAAACATTTGAAGCGTAGCTTAGACGACGATTAACATAACAATAGTTTTTATTAAATAATTAATTATCTCGAATAAAAGGTGTATCGGCTTTGTTATGACAGTTAACTTATCAAAATTGTAGTAGAATATATTAAATAAATTAAGATTTCAAACACTTAAAATATAAGGCGGGTTTTGGTAGGTATCCAGTATGATGTAATAAGGTGTGGCCCGAAACATATTGGAATAATTGTGAAATAAAATTAAAAGATATAAAACAAATCAAATAGATTACAAACAATACAATTATAATAGAGATGTAATAGCCGTAAAGCGTACTACGTAAGAAATTAATAATTGTAGTATACACGCAAGCAGGTGGCAAAGGGTGAGAAATTCCTCGACTGGCAAGGATAAGCCATTGTATTGTTTATAATTAAATTGATATAAAAGAAAATGAATTATTAAATAATGTTATAATTGTTATGTATGTTGCGAATTAACTTGTAAGATTGCAGAGATATCTGACAATAAATTAAAATAAACACTTCTATTCACTAGTCCTCCAATTGTAATTTCAGTTTGTTCCTTTCCAAAAATAAACACGTTTATGTTTTCATGTGCACTGCTCTAATTTCGTGCGAAACAAACAATATATTTGGATGAATAGCACGAGGAATAAATTTAAGCTTTTAATTCGTATGTATCTACACATGTATATGTATACTAATATTAAGCTGAAGAGTTTCTTTGTTTGTTTGGTGAACATGCTAATCTCAGGAATTACTGGTTCGAATGGAAAAAGTGTTTAAGTGTTGGATAGCCCATTTATTAAGAAAGGTTATAGGATAGGCTATATGACATCACGCTATGATTAATAGGATCGGAGCATCAATGAAAAATGTTGGAAAAACGGGCAAATTTTATTTCTTTTGAGAGCTTCCATTGCGTTTGCTGCGTAAATGGTTAAAGTTACGAAACAATCCTGTGTAATTTAATCGATTCTCTTAAAAAGTTCTAAAAAAAGTCCGCGATAGCATATGGCTATCTTTTAAGGTTTACTCAATATAACTTTTTTTATGGTAATAAAATTTGTTCTACAATAATGAATTATTTACGAAAGTGTTTTTATGTACATGGTATTTATTAATCCTTATCGAAATAATCGTTATTCATCACAAGTATTTGAATTTGAAAAAAATGGCCCTTTACAGTAATTAATTTAAATTAATATCTTTGGAGATATCAAAGTTTTAAGATAACTCGGCAGCGAAATAATGATCAAGTACCGCGAGAGCATTACAGTGGCTACGACCCACTCTCTCTCTCTCTCTTTTGCATGATGCAGACGAAGTTGCGCGGGTTAGCTAGTCTATACTATTAAATCTGTACTCCTGTATGTACGTTTAATATTTTTCAAAATTTTCCCGATAGGCACGCTATATGAACGATACTGATCACGAATATGCCATAAAAATGTTTTTTGTTTGTCTGTCTATCTGTCTGTCTGTTTGTATGTCGGGATTTGAATTAAAAACGGCTTGACCGATTCTTATGAAATTTTGTGCACGGGATGCTTATATCAATATTACTTTTAGAAATCATAAAAAAATAATTTCCCAAAAAATCTATTTTCGTAATTTATTAATGGGTTTTGATCAAAATTTTGTTGTGATGAAAATTTTATAAATCGTTTGGCTGTACAATCCATGTTTTTTGCCTTCGTTGCTTGGTAACTTTTATTGTGTCTATGACAACTTCCTTTTGTCGTTACCAAAACTTATGTTTGTTCTGTTTTTCATAACCTGTTAGAAATCTTGTATTCTGACTGTTGTAATACATATCATAAAGAAAGTCTCAGTAATTTCATTGCAAAACCTGAACAATTTTGTACACGGGAAGTATAAGTTATTGTATAATAATATATGTGATGGGTTATGAGAATTTTCAAATAACACTTTGATGAAATTTTGTATTCGAGAATTATTAATAATTACATTATTGATAGGCTATAACAATTGTCAATATTTCTTCTAGAAATCGTTAATAGATGTACAAAACAATTAAATATCCATTAATCCTCAATCAATTCTGATAAAATTTTGTAAACGGGAAACATACATCATACCATAATTGAGAGGCTATAAGAATCGTTAATAAAACCTACATTAGAAATCGTAGAACATAATAATAATTTTTTAACAATTTTGATGAAAATTGTTAAAGGGAAATACATGTCATTTCTTAATTGATACGGCATATGAATTGTCAACAATATGAATAGAAATAAATTACGGGATCTAAATTACTGCGCAGTAACAAACGCGCGCGGAGCCGCGGACACACTGCTAGTTTTATTATAAAACTAAAAAAACTTTAAATGTAATATATAATTATGCTACCTAGCCCTGCAAAAGTTATTCTGAGCGTTTCAGTAGTCAATAATTCGACCACAACGCCACCTATCGCTTTCAGGGATATCGTACAAAACTTATCTTTAGTATAAAACAATACAGATCTATCTACTTTTATGGTTATTGGTCAAACGGTGTTAGAGTTTATCGATCTTATATACCCCGACAGTCATTTAATATAAAGTAAGTATAATAAAAACTACGTTATCAACTACAAGAATGTTACATTTTAAATGCTACTTAAATTTTGTAGGCAATCTAAGATTTAGTACTATCGATTTTTGTAAAGCATTTTTCATTACGTTAAATTTTTGTTAGGTCGAAAGTACAGAGATCTAGTCGAAAGGTTCTTGTTATGAGAATATTATTTTATATTAGCCATTTCTGAGCACATGAACAGAGAGGCCAGTAAGATTATCAAAATAGAGTTTAAGTGTAGTATTCGCTGTAACCGAAAATGGTTTGAAGCAGAATATATAATATAACAGCGTTCATAATTTTATATTATACATGTGATATTGAAATTTGAATAAAGAGCACGTGTCCAGTATGTGATTTGTTCAAATGACGCAAACATTTGAAGCGTAGCTTAGACGACGATTAACATAACAATAGTTTTTATTAAATAATTAATTATCTCGAATAAAAGGTGTATCGGCTTTGTTATGACAGTTAACTTATCAAAATTGTAGTAGAATATATTAAATAAATTAAGATTTCAAACACTTAAAATATAAGGCGGGTTTTGGTAGGTATCCAGTATGATGTAATAAGGTGTGGCCCGAAACATATTGGAATAATTGTGAAATAAAATTAAAAGATATAAAACAAATCAAATAGATTACAAACAATACAATTATAATAGAGATGTAATAGCCGTAAAGCGTACTACGTAAGAAATTAATAATTGTAGTATACACGCAAGCAGGTGGCAAAGGGTGAGAAATTCCTCGACTGGCAAGGATAAGCCATTGTATTGTTTATAATTAAATTGATACAAAAGAAAATGAATTATTAAATAATATTATAATTGTTATGTATGTTGCGAATTAACTTGTAAGATTGCAGAGATATCTGAAAATAAATTAAAATAAACACTTCTATTCACTAGTCCTCCAATTGTAATTTCAGTTTGTTCCTTTCCAAAAATAAACACGTTTATGTTTTCATGTGCACTGCTCTAATTTCATGCGAAACAAACAATAGATTTGGATGAATAACACGAGGAATAAATTTAAGCTTTTAATTCGTATGTATCTACACATGTATATGTATACTAATAATTAAGCTGAAGAGTTTCTTTGTTTGTTTGGTGAACATGCTAATCTCAGGAATTACTGGTTCGAATGGAAAAAGTGTTTAAGTGTTGGATAGCCCATTTATTAAGAAAGGTTATAGGCTATATGACATCACGCTATGATTAATAGGAGCGGAGCATCAATGAAAAATGTTGGAAAAACGGGCAAATTTTATTTCTTTTGAGAGCTTCCATTGCGTTTGCTGCGTAAATGGTTAAAGTTACGAAACAATCCTGTGTAATTTAATCGATTCTCTTAAAAAGTTCTAAAAAAAGTCCGCGATAGCATATGGCTATCTTTTAAGGTTTACTCAATATAACTTTTTTTATGGTAATAAAATTTGTTCTACAATAATGAATTATTTACGAAAGTGTTTTTATGTACATGGTATTTATTAATCCTTATCGAAATAATCGTTATTCATCACAAGTATTTGAATTTGAAAAAAATGGCCCTTTACAGTAATTAATTTAAATTAATATCTTTGGAGATATCAAAGTTTTAAGATAACTCGGCAGCGAAATAATGATCAAGTACCGCGAGAGCATTACAGTGGCTACGACCCACTCTCTCTCTCTCTCTTTTACATGATGCAGACGAAGTTGCGCGGGTTAGCTAGTCTATAATATTAAATCTGTACTCCTGTATGTACGCTTAATATTTTTCAAAATTTTCCCGATAGGCACACTATATGAACGATACTGATCACGAATATGCCATAAAAATGTTTTTTGTTTGTCTGTCTATCTGTCTGTCTGTTTGTATGTCAGGATTTGACTTAAAAACGGCTTGACCGATTCTTATGAAATTTTGTGCACGGGATGCTTATATCAATATTACTTTTAGAAATCATAAAAAAATAATTTCCCAAAAAATCTATTTTCGTAATTTCTTAATGGGTTTTGATCAAAATTTTGTTGTGATGAAAATTTTATAAATCGTTTGGCTGTACAATCCATGTTTTTTGCCTTCGTTGCTTGGTAACTTTTATTGTGTCTATGACATCTTCCTTTTGTCGTTACCAAAACTTATGTTTGTTTTGTTTTTCATAACCTGTTAGAAATCTTGTATTCTGACTGTTGTAATACATATCATAAAGAAAGTCTCAGTAATTTCATTGCAAAACCTGAACAATTTTGTACACGGGAAGTATAAGTTATTGTATAATAATATATGTGATGGGTTATGAGAATTTTCAAATAACACTTTGATGAAATTTTGTATTCGAGAATTATTAATAATTACATTATTGATAGGCTATAACAATTGTCAATATTTCTTCTAGACATCGTTAATAGATGTACAAAACAATTAAATATCCATTAATCCTCAATCAATTCTGATAAAATTTTGTAAACGGGAAACATACATCATACCATAATTGAGAGGCTATAAGAATCGTTAATAAAACCTACATTAGAAATCGTAGAACATAATAATAATTTTTTAACAATTTTGATGAAAATTGTTAAAGGGAAATACATGTCATTTCTTAATTGATACGGCATATGAATTGTCAACAATATGAATAGAAATAAATTACGGGATCTAAATTACTGCGCAGTAACAAACGCGCGCGGAGCCGCGGACACACTGCTAGTTTTATTATAAAACTAAAAAAACTTTAAATGTAATATATAATTATGCTACCTAGCCCTGCAAAAGTTATTCTGAGCGTTTCAGTAGTCAATAATTCGACCACAACGCCACCTATCGCTTTCAGGGATATCGTACAAAACTTATCTTTAGTATAAAACAATACAGATCTATCTACTTTTATGGTTATTGGTCAAACGGTGTTAGAGTTTATCGATCTTATATACCCCGACAGTCATTTAATATAAAGTAAGTATAATAAAAACTACGAATTATTTCTAAAACAAATCATTATTTTGTATTATAAGTGTGCAACACTGTTAACTTTAATCACTCTCTGCTCATTGAATCACATATGATAAAAAAGGTGAAACATTGTGAATAGCATAAAAAATGCATCTGAAGCATTATAGAGCGCATATAAATTGTTTTTGATGTAACAACAAATATTTCATAGTCTTCAAAGAGTCTAAATTGATACGCCTGATTGGTTTAAATGCGAAAATGTCGAAAATATACACCACGTATTGACGGGATGTGTCCAAAACATACCAGAGAGAGTAAAGTCTTGTTCTATGGGATCAAAATGACACCAATGCATTCTGATAAGAGCCGGGCAGTGCTGAAGCCCGATTACTGGACGCCTGTTTTGCATGTTTTTTTAAAAAAATACTTATAAAAAACAATCTCTGTATAATATTTGGCCAACGTAACTCTAATAATAAAATCCACATTTAAAAAAAAACTAGAAAAAAATTGTATAGCAATAACATTTATGTCGAATTGGGAATTCCTTTAAAACTGGAAAGACGGGCTTTATAGAAACCGGTTGAAATAGATTCACAATTATATCTGTATGTATTTTGGTAGATAACTACGTCATGATTTACAATCTCATTAATAATAAAACACCTTATCAGTAAATTAAATGACTTAAGGTAAAATCCTATTTGCTTCAGAGTTTTAATAAAAATAAACCGTTACTAAGTTTTTATTGATCCAACACCGATAGGACATTGACATTTTAAGGTTTACCCCAGACTATAGTATATAAGCCCATAATAATAAATCTTCGTTCCATGACAAAGGGGTTTATACTATGCTTACCTAAACTGGGTTTCTAGTTTCTACTCAAGAATAAGTTATCGCCATTGGTTATAGTTCTTTGGTGAATGTCATTAGCCCACTGCTACATAAACAAAGTGAGTGTCGAAATATGTATAATTTTATCATTTAAATAAACGTTAGCCCCGTAAACCGTTTTGAATCATATCAGTGAATAACCCACAAAATAGATAAGTGTTCAATCTGTTATCAAATTTTACAGAAATGAAGGGCATGTGATATTGATAATGCTATGTGTGTACAAACATACTTTGATATTATGTAATTCTGACAACGACGTCCGGTTGACTGTATGTATTTACATTCTATATTCTGTGTCTCATGTCGTCAAGCAAGCGCTTCATTACGCAGTATAGGTCAAACCAACATCTGCCCGATTTTTTTTGTTTTCGTATACATAATTCATAGCATTATTATTTCTATTCACAACAGAATTTGAAATATATTAAATCTTTTTGTTTTAAATTCAATGGCTCTACAAAGTATCATTGCTAACTAAATTTATACTTCTTTTTAAAACGCTTTTTATTAGCTTCATACGTATGTTAGTATGTATGTAACGGAAACTTTGAACATAATTTTGCCCCCTTCAAAACGTCGGATGGACTCGAAATTTGGCATACTTATCAAGGACCGATGACAATTCAATATTACAAACAGTTAGATCCGTTATCCTTATCCAATTTTTTGTTTTCCTAAACTGGTAGTGCCTTTGCGCCAAGACCAAGAAGGGAAACTACTAGAAGCGCCGATCACCTATTTCTCGGATAAGTTACCGACTATGCATATGGTGAAATTTTCGGAGAGGGAACCTGATAACTGGTTATTTCATGCGAGGGAGGCATCAGGCACCCAGATTGCTCATTTCTCGTATAAGTTACTAGATTAAACATCAATGATTTCCCGATTTTATTGAAAACACGCTTTTATAGAAAATCCAACAAAAAAATAGACTAAATTTTAATAAATTTGAATTAAGCATAGTGTAAATAAGAAAAAGAAAATTTATTGTAAAAAAAGCGTGGGGTGCATGGTGTCAAAAGTTATATTTTATTGACAGATATGAGTAGAAGGATTATCATTTTGATAATATCTTAAAAAGCACCCCACGTTTTTTTACAATAAAAAACATTTTTTCTGTATACGTTTTTCTGGCAATTTTTTCATTAATTTTCGATGTATTCTACTAAACCGATGTATAAGCCCTAACAATAAGAATTACTCAGCAATTAATTACAAAAAGACAATAACAATAAATAATCAACAAGAAGGAATTTTTTTTTTAATGAAATAAAGTTACAAATGTAGAAACCTAATAGCGAGTGTGACGTTGTGAAAATCAAGGCTTGAATCCTTCTGGGTATGCTTTCCACGATATTTTTAATAACGTTTTTAGGAATACGTTCCCACTCTTCTGCAATGACACTTTTTAGCTCCCTGGTGTTTTGTGGAGCAGGTTCCACTGATCTTACCCATCTCTTTAGAACATCCCAGACATACTCAATTGGATTGAGGCTATCTTGCATGTACGCTTCCACGTCGCTAGAACGGTGAGGGCGAGCATTGTCATCCATAAATTGGAATCTTCCTAAAGAGCAGTAAATGCGGGCTGTGCATGTGGAATTAGGATTTCCGTTATGTACTGGTGTGCATTTAATGTTCTATTTTCTATGAAAACTAACTCCGTACGCTCCGTCAAATTAATTGCTGCCCGAAACATAACGGAGTCTTCGTCCTATGGAGTAATTTCTTCGAAAACCCACTTCCGCAAAGCGTTCCCGTGCTCTTCGCAAAAATCGCCGGTGTCAGTCCTCTCAACACAAAGAGATTGTAGCTTCATCAGAAAACCACACTTGGTTCCAGTGGTTAGGAGTCCATGAAGCACAGTTTCGAGCAAACTGAAGTCGAGCAAGACGGTGCTCACGGAATAATTTAGGGCCTCGGGCCGGGCGGTAATGGCTAATATTAACAGCCAAAAGACTCCTCCTGACCGTCCACAAGCTAACTTTTACTACTCTTACTTTCTCAAGGCTCTTCTTTCCACACTTGACGTCTTACGATTTCACAACGCCTGACTCACCAAAAAGTGGTCATCACGAGATGACCATTCTGTGTATCGTTTTCTTCCCGAACCAGATCTTCTTTTGACCGAACCGGTCTCTTAATACCATTGCCAAGTCCTCTGGACAGTTGATCGACTCACACTTAGCAGCTGAGACACATAAATTTGCGAACACCTTTCTTAAAGTAGGGTTATAATTTTATCGGAAAAAGTGAAAAAGTGGTATTTAATGTAAAAAGAAAGATTCAATTATTTAATTTGCAGAAAGTATCCGAATAGTTTTAAAATGTTAGTAATTAACAAAAAACAATTTTGAAATTTGGCCCATTATATTATTTCCATTTCTTTATTTTCTCGATGACAGTTCTAATTTGATAGTTGTAGTGTTTTGACCAAATAAGTAATAACCATCGATTGACAGTGACGATTCTACAGATTTTGATTAAAATAAATAAATAAAGATTACCTGTCGTTATAATTATTTCGTTTCATTGTGGAGTACCTACCTATACCTACTTATTTTACAACAGCTTCGAAAATTTTGAAGAAGTTGGCATTATCAATCAAGAATTAATACATGTAACATTTTGTAATGAAATATAATATTAGTTAATAAATTTGTACAAAAGTATCCGGCAGTAGTTTAGTTTCTTACATTTTGTAAAAAAATATCGGGTCTGTTATCGTGTTACGTTTATCGATATAGCTCCATCCCTATCAGTTTCTCCGACTCTGGTATAAACTTGTACGTGTGTAAATGTCATATTTTTATAAAATAATGCACACATAATGTAAAAAAGACGCTCGATCATGTTTTCACAGGAGCTGTCATCGAGAAAATAAAGAAATGGAAATGGTATAGTAAAGCAATTTTACAAGAATCATTATTTTTCTTTTGTTAATTAAAAAAAAAAAAAAATTCGAACGTAAGGAATCCTTCCAGGGTGCTTCAAATAATATGCCAATACACCGTTAAATTAATAAATCTCTTTCTTGTAATATTCTTGCAAAAGGGTTTACATCATTCGGCACACAATTCATCCATACATTCTTTGGTTTTGGTTTTGTATCTGTCCACCTTCATACTTGATATGTCTTTTTATATGACTTTCATTCATCCTCATGACATGCCCATACCACGCTAACTTATTACTCCTCAATTTCTCTATCACTGTTTTGATACTTCCTCTGAGTTAATTTATACTTTTGCTAAAATGATCAAGATTTGTGAAATTGATGTCCTGCTATACATATATATATAGTAAACAGCCCTACGTGCAACCCGAAAATTATAAAAAAATGTCTTTCCTCTTCTAATTCTAAATACGCTCTAAGAAATAGATGTAAAATGAGCTAAAATAGTTCTAAAACCCTGATATACCTACATCGACATCAGTTACATTAAATTTGTACCCATCACTGTTGTCTTAGTTCTTGTAAAGTGTGTTAATGTAATTGGGTCACCGGTTTCTATCTTAGATAATATTACACATATTATTTTAATTAATATACTATGTGACTAATATTAAAGCATTTCCGTTTGTTTTTTTATCTATAATTTTTAGATAGAGGATCCCAATGAGTGATATGAGCGAATTATATCTATAATTACTCACCAAATCATATTCAGTACCTATTTATTGTTATACGTGTATTCAGTTGTTATTTTGAATTTTTATCGATATTACATATAAGAAATTCATTGATAATCGATTTAATCACTATTTATTTTTAACAATTTGAATCCGTTACCTAAAATGATAACAAATCAAGTTCTAATCATCGTTCTTATATCTATAATTCTAGCTATAGACTATTTAATTTCAATTGTTTTTTTTTTCCTAATAAGTTTAGGGTTATGGCCATAATCTCCCCTGATTTATGTAACAATGTGGCACACACACAGCCTAGTGGAAAACTGACTTTCAAGCGCAGCTGCCGGAACAAACCTGTTGGTCCTTGGCGACTGATTTTTAACTTGAGGGTGGTAGCTAGCCAGGCGTATTTTAGAAAGAGACCCACAACCTTGCTATGGTTTCAACACTATGTTTTCCTTCATTAAAACCTCACTCACTCACTTCATTGATGGGATTCGAACTCACGTTGATCGATGCGGTCGATGTCCGTTCAAGCTTCCACCGAGCCATCATTACTTCCCATCCCACATCCCACCATTTAGTGGTTTATTTTAGTAAAGATATTTTATTAAAATAAGGCAATTTATAATTTTTATAATAGCAGTGAAATTAGAAAATTTATCAAAATGTATTTCATCCACATCCTATGGCGTTTGTATTTATTTGCTTTTAGGTTACCTACACCGTAACAGCTACCAGATATTAAATGTCCTTAGTTCTTTTCTTTTTATGTGAAAGGATTTTCCAAAATCATAAAAGCTTTAATTTCTTTATTATTATAGGTCTGATTTATATTTAGTACAACTTACTTGGATCGGATAGATTTTAATTTTAGGCGACAAATTTTGTCAACTGTCGCTCAACTTTCAATAGGCACGTTTTAAATTCCTGTTCTATGTTCCATTATACTGTAAGTAAATGGGTACTACAATACCTATTATTAATAATATTATAAACTCTTATAATTTTATCATTTATATAAACGGAATCACTAATAAGTATACTCCTGGGTATTTGTGAGAATGTAATTTTGACGAATGGGCGTAGTTTTTCGTCATCCGAATGAACATAATTGTCGTTATAGATATGAACATTTCTTAGAAAATATATTAGTTATCTTATTACTGAACACTATTTTGAATTTCGCGTAAATATGAAATCGTTATCTTCATTTTATACGGCATGTTTTACTGTTGGGCAAGGGTTACCATTTTCTATTTAAAAAACTAATAATACATGAATTATTCGACCGCAGCGCCAGCTATCAGATCATAACATAGATATGAACCAGTCGCGATAAAAAAACATCTGTGAATATGAGCTCAATCGGTCAAGATCAAGAGGTAAATAAAGATTGTAAGATTGGTTGTAGGAGGTAAGCTCCGGAGTTATTAATCCTATTGAGAAAATTATTTCGCAAATATGAAGCTAAATTAGCCTTAAGTACTATAGGCCATATTTTACTAATATCTCATAATACTGAGTGACCAATTTTTGTATATACATAATCTCGGAAACGGCTCTAACAATTTGGATGTTATTTTGTAATTAGAATTTTTTTTAAACTTTTTTAAGCTTTAGTTTAATTCTGTATGTAACTTTATATTGTAATTTACGCGTATAAAATCACGTAACGCGAACAGTTACCTACTAGTATCAGGCAGTCGATATTGTAAGATTTATAGATATATACATAATATATTGTTGGTAAACTGCCAGTAACCTCAGAGTGGTATAAAATCAATATTTTCCTACACTTACCAAGAAAGCTTTCCATAGAATCGTATTATTTTATTAGCACTGCCGTACTTAATAACACAATAATAATAATAGTACTTAGTGTTGTTATGCCAAGAGCGTCCTACGTCTCGGTGGACGGTGACCACTTGCAGAACAATTATACCAGGTATTCTTTGTTTTAATAATTTATCTTTTGTTAGCTTTGTCTCGGATGGCTGACTCATTGTTTTCATTATATTAAGTCAACGGCTCAGAACTAGAAAACGATAACTCAGATATATACGTATATTATGCATATAACAAATATAAGTCCGGTGAAGCTGTAAAAGCCGCAGCGGCTCTGTTTTAGGATAGGGCCCCTAAAGCTAACAGTGTAGTCAGTTCTAAAAAAATAAAATATATATTTAAATATAAGAAATTTACGTTAACGAACTTACAGTAGCCAAAGTAGCAATGATTATGAAATTATGTCATGAAATTGTAACATTTGTGTAATTTCTTAATTTATGAACATAGTATTTATTTAGTAAATAGGTAAACTCGGGCACTCGTTTCTGTGCCATTTTGGAGTCCATAGGGTGCATTTCTCTTTGGGTATTTGGATCCGATCGCTACCAAACTTTACATGATCACTCGCTGGTCTGAAAACTTCATCAATATCGCTCCAGCCGTTTTGGGGTCCATAGGGTACATACATACAAACATTGATTTTTATACATAAGATTATTTCGAATGAGACCTAAAGGAAATATTGCGATCACCATACACATAGTGATGAGCTCAGTACTGATTTTTATTTTAAGAAGTAACACTTTAACGAGTATGATGCGGCACGCAAATTTCTTTAGTACATAATTTATATTTCGTGATTGTTCCAAATTTAAAATTCATTTTTGAGAAGAAGAGAGTTTTATTCGCTGTTATCGATGGATAAAATGCCCCTTTTCGAGTAATAATGGTAAAAATATATTTGTTACGGTGTAATAAAGTTTAATAACTTTAAAGAAACTATTTTATTAAAAAGGAATCAAGACAATTTTCAACAAAAAAGAATCATCCTGATCGGTTCATAAACAAAGCAGTTAAGGCTGAACTTCCATTAAAAAAGTATACATTCGAATTAGTAACCTTCTCCTTTTTTTGAGCTCGGTTAAAAATCCTATTGCAACAAAAATACTTGACTAAATTTTTTTTCTATTTTTGCTGTTAATTTTATTCCCTAACGTCGCACTTAAATATTATATAGCCTATGTCACTCCCACAGTTAAGACAAATATAAGGCCTCGTATGTTAATATCCATCAAGCTTTTAGGCTACAAAGCGTACCAAAGAAATCTTTTTTCGCAGTCGGGTAAAAATGTAATTTCCCTTATCTAACATGTTATCAAAGTAAAATTATGATAAGTAGTGATTAATCAATTTTGGTGAAGTCCTATCAATCCACTTAATTTTAGTGTAGGTATATGCAGTTAATATATTATTTATGTATACAAAAATATATCTATGAAATATAATTAATAAATAAATATAATCTATTAAGGTACGATTTGCCTTGTGTAAAGTAATGACATTTTTTTTAATGTTACTATCCGGTATCCGGCCTATCCGGATATTATTTTCATCTCTAATCCTAAGTCTATAGAAAATATTTGGGGAATTAAAAATATATATATTGCTTTACATAAAATTGAAAAGAACGTGACGGAAAGTCCATTATTTGGTATTTCTAGTGGTAATATGTTCAATAAACATGCATTTACCTAATGGAGCTGTTGATTTATTTTAAATTTGAACAAGTAAGATGTAAACAATTTCGACATTATATAAGTAAAACAACTAATAGAATTGTCTTGTATACTTGAATGCACCTCTTGACACGCACACGTATAGTCACTATATCTATACATGCTTTACGCACACATGGGGCCGCGCACACAAACGAGTCGAACTGTCTATATTCCTCTGTTTTGTGTTCCAAAACTCGATCGATTTTTTTAATGTAAAGAATTTGGTAATGCATATACTTTAGATTAATGATTAATTTACACTGCGCTGTTAAAGCGCAGCGGAGACCAGTCATTAATCTAAGGCCTATAGGGTAAACTTGCATAAATCGTACTTGTTCTATAATCGTACCACAAGTCCGGTGAAGCTGTAAAAGCCACAGCGGCTCTGTTTTACGATAGGGCCCCTAAGACTAACAGTGTAGTCAGTTCTAAAAAAAAAAAAAATAATCGTACCATACGTGTTTTACCTACTTCCACAAAGATATATAAGCGCCTCTAGTGACTCAAAACGGAAGCTTTAGTCTGCAGAGTCCATTCATAGCAAAGGGAGCGCCGGCCTGTGGATTTTACGAAACATATTTGAAAAGTAAGTTTTTTACATGTTTTTGAATACAATTTTTGTGTTTTTCATAAGGGTGTACTGAAGTTAGTGTTTATTTGTACTGGCAAAGCCTATTATCATATAAATCTAGACTTATTTGACGATTGTTTTTGTGACAATCTACTGAGCGTTTGGGACGCCATTTTGAAACGCGGGATATACAAAAATAAATTGTGCGTGAGCCTAATTCGTACTACTGAGTTTGTTTCAAAATTGTACCGGTACGATTAAAGAATACAAAATCTTAGCATGATGAAATGTCTTTTTCAGATAAAAATGTCGAAGACAAAATATAATGCCTGGTCACAGCACGATATGGACGAAGCTTTTGACTCGTACAGGAAACAAAAATTAAAATTCAATGAGGTGTGCCGTACGTATAAGATACCAAAACCTACTTTTAGTAGACATTTAAAAGATTTGAATAAATACAAAAGAAATGGGAGACCCAGTGACCTGACTCCAGAAATGGAGTTAAAGCTCGTCAAGCATATTCTTGAATTAGAATCATGCTTTTTTGGTCTTACCATAAAAGACCTACGGCATTTGGCTTTTCAGTTGGCGGAGAAATATAATTTAAATCACCGCTTCAATAAAAGGACCGAATTAGCCGGATGGAAGTGGTACTACAAATTTATGAAACGTCATCCTGAGATTTCTCTAAGAGCACCTGAACCGACATCCATGGCACGTTGCAGAGGCTTCAACAAAAAAAATGTAATGGAATTATTTGAC
The DNA here is from genome assembly GCA_033032175.1 of Saturnia japonica. Lineage (NCBI taxonomy): Eukaryota > Metazoa > Arthropoda > Insecta > Lepidoptera > Saturniidae > Saturnia > Saturnia japonica. Next base: position 14,781,749 of record CM065311.1, on the reverse strand, counting down.
AAATATGAATCATTAATTGATAAAGAGAAATTCACAGCAAGCCAAATTTATAATGTTGATGAAACTGGCCTGAGCACGGTTCATAAGCCTGGAAGAGTATTAGCTCAGAAGGGTAAACATCAAGTTGGCGCAGTGACGAGCGGAGAGCGAGGGACCAACACCACAGCTGTGTGTTGCATGAATGCTGTGGGTGAGTTTATTCCACCAATGCTCATTTTTAAAAGAAAAAGAATGACAGATGACTTAAAGAGAGAAGGTCCACCCAATACCAAATATACATGTTCTGAAAGCGGTTGGATTGTGTCACCTCTTTTCTTTAAGTGGTTAAAGCATTTTATTCAGTACACAAAGCTAAAGAAAAGTCAGAAAAAGCAAATTCTTCTCATCCTCGATGGACATTCAACTCACACAAAAAATATTGATGCTATTCGTCCTACACGAGATTATGGGATCGTGATGCTTTCTCTGCCTGCCCACACTTCGCACAAACTCCAACTTCTGGACAAATCGTTCTTTAAGTCCTTAAAACAAAATTTCAATATGGCCTGTGCAAACTGGATGCGTGCGAATCCCGGAAAAGTTATAAAACAATCTAATATATCCGAAATTCTGGGGAAAGTATATCCACGAGCCGTCTGTATGGACACTGCCATGAACGGTTTCGAACCTTGTGGCTTATGGCCTTGCAATCGTTACAAAATTAGAGACGAAGACTTTGTGATTGTTGATGAAATAGACGAACTAATATCAGACACTCAAGCCAGTAATGACACTCAAAATAAACATGTCAAAGAAATTGGTCGTTCACCTATGAAAGAGATTTTAAATACACAGGTAATGCCAGGACCGTCCACCTCGAATGGCGCCAATTCTTTATTAAAAATTAAAGCCGTCATAGAAACCATATCACCAAAATCGTTTTTGACTGTCTTAAAATCTGTTTTTTTCGCTGTCCTAATTTTAGTGTCAGTTATTTTCTTTGTTTTCTTTATGTTCTGTTCTTTATCCCTCTCCTGGTCAATTTTATCATTACAGTTTAAAATTTCTGAAGATTGTTTAGCCCGTTTAGACATGCTCAGTGGTATTTTTGGTATATGAGATGATTGATGTAAAAATTTAGATGGTGTTTCTATTTGAAGATTTTGGTTCTGTGATTAATTTAAAGATATCAATGATGGGAATGATAGCTCAGTAGGTACAATTAAAGATATAATTTTCAATATCACTATCTCTTAGGGCTAACAGTCTTGAGAAAGATTTAGAAAGCTTGAAGCGGAGTATGATTTTGGTTCAAGCTATTCTGCTCTTGGTCCCTCCCATTTGGTGCAAGACTTTGCTCAGGATCATGTGAGCGCTCTCCTAATAATGCAGCATCTCCAGAAACGCTTGGTAATTGATCATTTAGAGGATCAGGCTCGCGTTCTTGCACAAGTTCCCCCAATGCAATATCTGATATAGCAAATTCAGCGTCAGGCAGAGCATTTGGATTGACTGGGTACATTCCGCTGCCGCGAAAACCACTAATTGCATTGGAAGGAGTAGCTGCTCGAATCCACGCTTTGGCTATTAGCAGAACTGAATTGTACCGGTTCAATTTTTTTTTGTGGAGTTTATGAAATTGTTTGTCTCAGCATAATAATATTTTTTAAACGGTCCGAATATTGATATGTCTAATGGTTGCAAAGCAGAAGTAGTGTGACTAGGTAAACAAAGTAATACTACATCATTGGCCCAAACAGTTTCTAGCATATTGACAGCACTTGAGTGCGATAAATGGCCGTCTAAAATTAGTAATACCTTTCCTAACGGCTTGCGTGGAATAAAATGTTCAGCCTGTCATTTATAAAAAAGGTCTGAAGAAATATATGCCGATTTCTTTTGCATGTAAACTTTGGAACTAAGCGGAAGTCCCTCTTAGAATTCTGGTTTTTTATTCACTCCCTTGATAATTAGTACTGGTGGGAGAAAATTGCCGATAGCATTGCAACAAGCAACAACAGTAATTGTTTCTCCTTTTTCACCCGAACGCAAGTGCTAAACTTTCTTCTGTCCTGCCGATGAGGCGCGGCACCACGCCTAGTTTTCGCTTATACTTTCGAGGCATTTTGCTCACCTAGAATGAATGCATGAAATAGTTAAGTATTTATTTTATTTAAAACAAGTTGTAGGTACTCACTGGAAATTGGAAAAACATCATAAGAAAAAAATTGTCTTTGCTCGTTAAAGAATTTAAAATTGCGGATAGTTGCCCCAGATAGTTGTCCGTCTGTATGGACACTGCCATGAACGGTTTCGAACCTTGTGGCTTATGGCCTTGCAATCGTTACAAAATTAGAGACGAAGACTTTGTGACTGTTGATGAAATAGACGAACTAATATCAGACACTCAAGCCAGTAATGACACTCAAGATAAACATGTCAAAGAAATTGGTCGTTCACCTATGAAAGAGATTTTAAATACACAGGTAATGCCAGGACCGTCCACCTCGAATGGCGCCAATTCTTTATTAAAAATTAAAGCCGTCATAGAAACCATATCACCAAAAAGTCGTATTTCAGTGCCTCAAAGCACATTAGCTAAAGGTACTACAGCATCTCAAATTTTGACAGACAGTCCCTATAAAAATAATCTTGAAGAAAAGTTAGCTGTTGCTGAATTGAAATCCACTGTAACAAAGAAAATCAATCTGGACCTTGATAAGACTAAGACTGTGAAAGGAAAAAGGGAGACAATACTATCTAAGAAAATTAAATTGGAGTCAAAAAAGAGAAGTACCCCCAAAAATATGAAGACGATGAAGTAGGAAGATGATAAATTGGTTATGTAAAATTTGCCACGAAACTAGAAAGGAAAACATGATTCAATGTTCAAGCTGTGGTTTCTGGACACATGAATTATGCTCGTCAGCTGATCGCGACACAGTCACCTACGTATGTGACGTATGCAAAGATTAAAAAAAATTAAACCAAAGTACGAATTAAGATAAGCATAGTACGATTTAGGAAAATTCATCCCAAATCGTACTTTTTTTAAGTTTTTGAAATGTTTATTTTTTGAGCAGATGTCTATTGTTTTTGTTTAATTTGATTAGCTACAATTATGCCTAGATAAATAAAGAACAAATTACCTTATATATTGTTTTTTTATGAGCATTAGACTCATCACAAAAAGCAAAGCATTTGAACTGGTACGACTTAGGCAAGTTTACCCTACAGCTTCTATATACAATTAATAAAATTGAAGTGTCTGTTTGTAATATCAAAATAAAAGCTTTTTACTAAATGCATATGAAAATATAAACGGTACTTAAAACAAAAAAGCAATTTTTATAAATTATCTGTCTGTTTGTTCCGGGTAATCTCGGGGCTATTTTTATTTTAGAAAAAGAATTAGGGTTCCGCACAAATAAAATATACTGGTCATGGAGAGTTAATTCGAGCGCTTAAATGGCTTACGCTGAGTAAACCATAAGAGATATATCAAATTAATGTACTACATAATTGTAGATAATATTAAAAAGACCCACAAAAAATGTATTATGCGTTTATGTCTATCTTCTAAGCATCACTCACAATAAGCATTTTTATCTTTAAAACCGGGAGCGGGGTTAGAATGTTTCGCGCTTGTGCCCATTCGACGGCATTCTGCAGTCTATGCGAGCGTAGCCGCGGGCACGGCTAGTATTATATATATTTGTCAAATTAGTTTGCTGGATTTCTAATAACGGCGGTATAACTGGACCATTTTAGTAACTTTAGAAGGCTCCTAGTTCATATATCTAAAAATTAATTTATGGAAAAAAGAAAATCATAGAAAGATGACAGTGGCAGATATAGATTGTATGGTATAAAAATATTTACCCTAGTGTCCCGAGATAAAACAGAGGAATATAATTATTTATCCTCTCAGTCGGCGCCATCTTTTCACAAAAAAAGCGAATGACGGCAGGCATTTTAGCGGGAAAACCAATAATTCATTGATTTCTTCTAATTTTGCGATGTTTTATTTATGATATATTCAAAAATAAACCAAAAGAAAAATAATCACATTATAAAAAAATTTAATTGTATGAGGGTCGTGCCAGCGTGTTATTTTATGGAAACATTGTGATCCAAACCAAAGTGCACTATCACAAAATAAATTTCCACTGTGGTAGTATAAATCTACCATAATTAGGTTAATTAAATTATATAGACAAAGTGAATATAACTTGGTTATTTTGTGAGTTTATGTTATTAATTTTGATATAGGTAATGTTATTATTATTATTAACGATTAAGCTAGACAAAGTAACAACGCCATTGAGTTTTTTCATCGTTAGGGTAACTATTTTTCTGTTATGTAAATAATTATAATGTAATAAAACAGCCTTGTAAATTAACAATATTATCACATTTCCGTGTTAAATTCGATCAATGAAACTTGATTATATACAAATAAAACTTTGTAATTAGAGAATAGTTACCAGACTTTAGCGATCGTAAAATTAAAAATGTTGGATGCACCTATCTACCTATTTGTTAGTTAATAACCCCAGAATTTGGTTTCTGTTTTCTTTCGAAATAAAAGGTAAATCTGCTTCATTTGTTCTATGTTAGGTAGATACAATCTATACTAATATATATTTTTTATTATAAAACACTAGAGATTTTTTTGTTTGTTTGTTTGAACGCACTAATCGCTGGAACTAATGATCTATGTGAAAAATAATTTGTACATTTTATAGCTTATTTATTGATGAAGGTTATAGGCTATATAACTTCATGCCTGAACCCTAAAGATCGGAGCAGTAACTATAAACATCAATCAATAACAATACTAGGCTACATATGGGTGCACTCAGTGCAATGGCAAAGGCGCGGTGGTGAGTTGGTGGAAAAAATTTATCACTGGTGAAACAGTGGGCCATTGCTAGTTTTTATTCAATGGAATCCCTGGCAGTGCTGTGACATCGACCAATCCGAACAGTAGTAGTTTAGCCTCGTTGCGCACTGAGCAGACATCGATTGCGCATGTCCATATTTTGGTCGCTGACCGACGCGTCGGGTGACGCGATTCTAGAAGGTTCGCGAATTCAATTGCCCTGACGTCAATTTGCCCCACATTAAACTCTAGTCAGACAGGTACAACTGAATCTCAGTGCGTGTCATTATATATCGAAGCAGAAAACAATTGCATGCAGATATGCTTTAATAGGTACTTGTAAAACAAATTCCTCTATACGCAATAGACAACATCAAGCTACTGTATACAATTCAGACTAATAACAAAGATACGTCACAATGGTCAGTCGTGTCATTTATTATTAACTAGGTAGTAGCTTCTGCTTGCGACTTTGTTTGCGTGAACTTCAGAATTGACTCTTTACCGGGATAAAAAGTATCCTATGTATTAATTTCAGTTATAAACTAGCTGTGTGCCAAATTTCATCTAAATCCGTTCATCCGTCTTTGCAATATTAAGTAACAATAAAAACTAAACAGACCTTCCACACATTTATAATATTATTATAGTCGGATTTCTAATGAATTCCTATTAATCCTCACAAAACATTGTTGTTAAGATAATAAATATTGACTTAATGCAACAATACAATGCAATAAGCAAGTTTAACTTACACATAATGTGCACAAAAATGTTTAACTTAAAAACATTACTGAATCTATAGGCGAGTTGAACGTGGCTACGATAGACAATAGCAACTATGTTAAAAGTATCAGCATACTTAAGGTAGGTACTATATCAGTTTATTTTAAATGATTTAATATGTATTCTAACTACTTAAGTGGTTAAAATGCTACACAAGGAGCCAAAGAGTGAGTATCGCACGCAACTCACAACGCAACGATTGCGCAAATCGATGCCAATGAAGGCCGACATACGGAAATTTAGCACAAAACTCGAATCACTACACTAAACTACCTATCACTACTGTTAATACGTAAAAAGTAAAAAAATAAATACAAACCTATTTTATTAAATAACAAGAATAAACACAATTATTATTGCTTTAAGTAAGTTTTTTCATAAGGTAACTGAATATTATAAAACTCATTGTCTGTTTGTTTTAAATCGCTAAACTCTTGAACTACCACTCAGATTTCAAAAATTCTATTTATATTGGATAGCCTATTTGTTGAGGAAGGTTATAGGCTATATAACTTCTCACTACGACCAGAATAATATAGGCTACACGGGTGCATTAGCGGAGCGGCGCGGCGGCACGGTGCCGCGGTGGAGAGGTGGTCGAATAAAAACACATTGGTTGACGTTTTTGAAATAGACGCGTTATACTCTCACTAAAAGCAATTTGAAAACGGTATGTTGAAAAAAAGAGATAGGAAATCACATCGTAAGGCGGAAACTTTGTTGTCAAAAAAGGATAAAAGTTATCAACTCTCATCAATAATTGCTCACCTTTCGCGATTGCATTTAAAGAGCACTGTAAGTATTTTATGTGATAAACCTTCCCAAAAGTATACAGATTCCTTTTCTTTTTACTCTTAAGGGTGTAAGGGGTGTCGAATTGCATCTTCAGCACAGAGACGCTCAAGCCAACCTCACCTGCACGTCGTGCACCGTGCTGAGCAACGAACGAGGAAAAGGCGATAGCGAAGTGGTAGGACTGTTTTGCCCGAATGGGTCGCGACCACCGTGCATGTACTCGCTTTTGTTTGCTTTTTCTGTTTTGCTAGAATTATTGTTTAGTTTGTTTATTTATTTATAAATAAAGTGTACTTGGATTTTACTTGAACTGCCACCCGCCACTTGCGGCATTTGCCGGTTATTTTAAAGACAAAAATGCTTATTGAGGGTGATCTTTGAAAAATATATATATCTGACTTTTTTGTGGTTCTTTTCTAAGATCCAAGAGATCTATAATTAGGGCATTAATTTGAAATATATCTTAAGGTTAAAAAAAATTGGTTGTGTAGTTAGAGAACGTTCGTTTTTTTTAAGTCATTAAAAAAAACTGACCGCTTCTTTCACAATACATAATATCTAACCTGTTTCCTAACATTCGTAACATTGACTTGGTTACGAGAGCGTTTCCTCGAATGAGTACACTTGACATTGATACGTGTAGCTCGGTGGGAGGGAGACCTATTTAACAAACCCGCTACAGCAGTAAATAATTATGCACACTTTATGAAATGGAATTAATGTGGCAAATAAAATCTATTCATACTGATAAAGCTGAACCATGCTATATTCTTGCATCTGAGCGATCTTTTATGTAAATTGTAAATATATTGTAAATTTTATATCGTGGGTGGTTTAATGTTTATATTGAGACTTATTAGTAGTGAGGAAGTAGACGGATCAATAATTCAACACTATATTTTTCATGTCATGACATGTCATGGAGGCATCTAAAATAAGGTTTTTATGATTGAAAAACTACTAGGTATTTTCAAATAAAAAAATATAGGTCACATTTTATAAACATAAACAGAATTATTGTTTTAATTGTGTAATAATGTCTGTACCCGAAGGCTAGTGGCGCTAGTGTCAGTTCTTTAGTAACAATTATTATTAAGTATTATACATGTGTTTTTATATTTATTATACTGCGAGAAAATAAACCGTTAATTTATAATAATAATATTACGTCTACTTATTGCTTGTAGTAGATAATACTAATAGCTTTATCTCAACAGCGTTGCATCATATTAAATAAAACGAAAATCTTTTTGGTGTGCAATTAAATCAGTTATTAACCAAGTAAGTTCATCTTTAATTTAAAAAAAAATCTCAAACTTATCAATTATCATATTATTAACGAATCACGGTTCCATACATTTATTATTTGTTATTAGAATTGTGTATTTGTAAATATTTAATATTTTACAAATGCCTATAGAGCGAATGCAGTAAGCTGTGTTTTTATTTCTTATCTTCTAATCTTTACTGCGGACGTGCTTATTTCCCGAAGAAAGCCCAATTGGTTGAGTAATTAATTTTTGATCTTATAATACTAACCTGATAATAGTCGAGAAAAACATTGATGTATTATGTACTACGTACTAGAGACGACACCTCAAACAGATTGTTTGAAACACGCGTTTGAGTGCATATACTCGCAATCACAGTATGAGCCGGGCACTCGTTGCGATTGCACGTTTGAGTGCTAAATTTTACTTCATAAATATGCCTTCATGTGCACTTAAAAAACCCGAGAAACAAAATTAAAAATCAAGGAGAGACATTCCATCAGTAAGTTCAATGTATAAAAAGCGCGTGTCCCGTACCCCGCGGTATTAAGTGAAGCATAATTTTTGTTCGTAGTAGCTGTTCTAGTACGAAGTACATAATACTTCAATGGAGGTAAAAATAAAATACTTCATTCAAGACTGCAGTCTTAACTAACACAGTTGTACAAGTAATTAAATATTGCACAGTTAGGTACGGTAATAACAATGTACATAATAATTAATTGTGTTACGCAATACCCCAGAAATAAGTATGGACTATGATGTATCATAACATCGTCAATTATTTATATTTCATTTAGTAATTTAGTATCATCTGACGTAAATGTCGTTTTTGTTGAAGTCGCAGAAACAGTTTGCATCATCAGTGTGTCAACAGAATTAGTATGTACATAAAGACGCGCGGCCAACCTCCAAACTTACTTATACAGTAAACAGTTCTTCTGAGACGTAATCAATTATCCTTTTTGACGTTTTTTTTTAAAAATCTTACTATACACTGTTAGCCGTAAGAGCCCTGAAGCATCAGAAGGTTTTGGCAATTTCACCGGGCTTCGAAACCGTTTTTGATCTTGGATTTAGAACATCTAGTTATATATTACAAACTTGACGGCTCTCTAGACACAAAATCATTGAATTTGGTTTTCTTTTTTTGTAAAAATTGTCTTGTTACACAAAGTAACGTAAGAAAAGTATTGAAGATAATGGCGAATCGATTCGAAGAAAAGATGCTTTTGGACACTTAAATGGCTTACGCTATGTAAACCATAAGAGATAAGTATATCACATTAATTTAAGTAATTGTAGATATTAAAAAGAAAAAAATGTCAGCGGTAACTTAATATGTACAAAATTTCCCACTCGACCATTGAATTCCAATGTTAGCAAAGCTCGTATTATGGTAACTAAACAGTTGATAAACATACATATGTTATGTTATACATATAAATATATGTATATATGGACGCAATTTCACACACGGCCATTTATTTCCAAACTAAGCAAAGCTTGAGATATGGTATCTAAACAGCTGATATGTAGATATTAACACCCAGACACACACAACTGACATTTATGCTCATCACACAAAGTCAGTCACGGGCGGGGATCGAATCCGCGACCTCTCGGCTCAATAGTAGCGTTTGATACCACTGCGCCACGAGGCCTGTCCAACCGTATTTTATACCCACAACTGACAAAAAAACTACTGGACCAATTTTAAAAATTGAAAGTGCTATATTATCACTGCTATATTTTACTCTCCAAAAAATTAGAGATCTCTTAGAAACCTTAATAAAGTAAAAAAAAATATTTAATTTCATACTTAATATAAAATGCCTTACATTACGCGCGCTGTGAAAGCTATAATATTGATGATAGAACAAAATAATGTACCTACTTCAGTTTTAAAGAACACATTAATATCTACAAAATTAGTATTAATTTTCAACCGACTATGATAAAATTTTGTACACTGGAAGTACTAAGGTGTGGAGTCGGTAGGAACCGCTAGTATACCATAAAAAATACAATGTATTTTATATACTATCAAGGTAAATATTTTTACTAAGGTAATGACGTAATGAGGATGACTACCTTGCAAAAGTGAAAATTAGTGTCAGTACAATAGCTACGTAAGCGATTACCGTTTTCCAGTAGGTGCATAGAGTTTGTATTATATTTTAAATAAATGTTAATATAATACATTAATATGAAATTTAACATAATGTTATAATTTAACAATTTATTCTGTTATCAAATCTGGTGAGATTTCATCATGGCTTGCTTATGTAAGATTTATTCAGATTGCATGAGATTTACTTTATACATAACGACGTATTACGTTCAAATTTAATATGTCTACGTTTACTACGTTTTTTTTAAATATCAATAGTTTTTTAATTCATATATATGTACCTATTCCTGAACAATCATAATACAAAGGACAATAATGCTGGCTATTTTATATAATCTTGAAATTTAGTTCAGTTAGGAGGATTTATTTCTTTACTAGGGTGAACATAAATAAAAGAGGTAGGAAACACAGAAATTTTCTTGGAGATTTTTCTACTTGAGGCGATCCGACTGGTGGAACACCTCCACTCTACCGAAGATCGCAGCCAAATAACCTGATGTTATATTCCTGCAGTAAGTAGGGTTTCCAGATTTCTTTGTTACGTAAGCTTGTTTGCCTTTCCTCCTTTATTGTAAAAAAAAAATGTTAGAAGTAATTACACTACCTCATAACTTAATAATGCCTTTGTAATTTACACTACTTCATAAATTTTATATTACATATAAAAAACTAAAGCGAAATATTTAAGTAGTTTTAAACAAATTAAGGATTAGTTTAGACCAGTGATGCCTAAAATGGTCTATATCGACCCCCAGAGATCGATGATGAACGGCAAGGGGTCTGTGTCAGAAGAAAAAAAATTGCGGGTCCGTGATATGAAAACGGGGGTCAACGATAGCGGATCTCATTTAAACAGATCGTGACTTTAATTTTGACTTTCCATGAATGGAATAATCCACCATGCACACATAATATTTATTTACATACATAATATTACCTTATACTACATTTTAATGTCTGTCTATGCGATGGTGATTGATAATTGACGACTGTTTCGACTGATTTCGGCCATGGCGACCACTTCGACTCCTAGTCTGAGAAATGCCGCTGGTGCGCTCGAAGATGGCTTATGTAGCCTATCTTCGCGGCGAAACTCCGTGCGCTCTGAGGGCACGTGAGTACGCCGTTCACATAATGATATGTTATGACAGCAGGTGGGGGCGTGCTTTTACCAGGTCTCGTTTGGTATCAAGGACAGCTTTACGATGAACCTCGAACTCGCGTACATGGCTGTTCACCATCCTGCGCCATTTCGACTGCTGTGCTGCCAAATGTTCCCAATGAGAAGGCTCTATGTTGCATCTCTTCATATGTCGCTTTTGGACATCCTTGTAGCGGAGGAGGGGACCGCCATGATTCCGCTCCTCCAGTTCGGAATAGAGGATGCGCTTTGCCACTATTTCCTCCGCCATGCGAGATACGTGACCGCACCACCGAAGCTGTCGCCGCATTAAATAGGCCTCAATGCCACCAACATTGGCTCGTTGTAGAACTTCGGTATTTCGCACTGTATCAGACTATCTGATCTTCATGATGGTATGGCATTTAAGCCTGCATTTAGGCATTTGCCTGTCTATATAAATAAAATATAAAAGTACTTATGAAGTAATACTTTTATAACATAAACGTTCATGAAACGTGATGAATTCTTCATTGTATTCCATTTCAAATAGAATAGAACTGTATCTCCTGTCAAAACACATTTTAAATTGTTTGTAAAAAAAATCAATACCAGGTAATCGCAGGGGGTCAAGGGGTTGCGACAGGGGGTCTCCCCAAAATAACATGGTAAGTGATCTACGAGACAAAAAACTTTGAGGATCGCTGGATTGGACACTTCCACTGTTATTTCTGGTTAATGAAGATTAAAGGTATTTTTTAAGTTTAAGTTATTTCTATACGCTGTAACAATTTTTTCTCCATTTATCCTACTTCCTTTAGTCGGACGTTCGTTAAATAACGATTTAATGTCGTTTAATACATTTCTTATCGCGCTTCACTATACATACGCAAATGGCGACCACTAAAGACATAATCAAATCACAGATAATTAACAATGGGTTTTTCAACAAGAACTTTATTTTTTAACTAGCTGTGCCCCTCGGTTTCAGCCGAGTTTTTATCCAACAAATACCGCGCCGCCAACGCGACGGTCCCGTGTAGTCTATCATAATTGATATCAATTCCCGCAAGTACAAATTATTTTAATTTTTCATTTTCTCCTGAACTATGTGTCCTAATTACATACTATAAAAAGAAAAATTTAAATTGTCTTTATGATGAAATAACTTTGTTCGTAAGGATTAATATGATAAGCCTAAAAATAAAGCTCAAAATCAATTTTTAATCTTCAACATAAAATACCTTATTGTGGCTTATGCTATTAAGAAATAGGCATATGTTATCGGAGACTTTTTTAGATATACTAAAGAACAATATTTTTGTAGAATATTATATTTACGTATCACTAACTATTAAGCCAGCGCATGCGGATAAAGTAGTTTGAGAAGACTTTCACTTCGACTTACTTAAACAAAAATCAATATTTAAGGCTAGCTGAGAGGTTTACCTTAGTTCCAGATAGCCTATACTATTCTTCGTGAATCTGGCTATCATATACAAAAATAATTTTTCGAATCCGACTGCTACCAATTGTCCAGAGATTACCATGTTTAAACAAACAGACAAAAAAAAAACTCGTCCGCTTTACTAAATTATTAATAGTATCTATACACGGACTGACCTCGGAACACGACAAACCAAAAGAAAATCATACATGTGTTTAACACTATGTGCATGATGGTCGCGATCCCTACCACCCCGCTATATTACTGTATATACACTGACTAAACCAAAAGAAAATTATAGATGGTTTTTTTCTTTCTCACGGACTATACTGTTAGCCTAAGGGGCCCTAAAGAAATAGAGCCACTTATGGCTTTGACAGCTTCACCAGGCTTGGGGGCGAGCGCTTAAGGCATTCAGCCGCGAAAGCATGAGCAACATGCGCTTATGGGTGCCAAAGTGGCCGGACGTCGGCTTGGGATATTACCGCGATTGTGAAAAGGTCGCGAACTGACTAATTCCCTATCTGTAGAAAATTCGAGCTAAACTAACGCATACATATAACATGTCCCTGCCTCCTGGGAGAAAGGAATGAACATGTGTATATGTATTTAGTATTCTGGAAACATGATCGAAAGTAACTATAGTAAAAAAAGAAAAAATTATGTGGTGTGCACGTATGTATGTACATATTGTGTGTAATGATGTGTGAGGGTAGCTACGTGATTGCAAGTGTAGTGTTACCTGTATCGCGCGAGCGGCTGCATGACTCAAGGGTTCTACACCAAGGGAACGGACCTAGGCTTGAGTTGCCGTAAGAGAGGGAGGACAGGACGGGTTTGCGGGAGCGAAATTAACCGCCCGTCCCCTGCGTAGGGAACGGTGGTTTCGCGGGCGTGGGCGCGAGCACGCTTTATTTGGAGAGACGGTGGAGTAGTATTTGTTTATTTCCTCGATCTTATAAACGGGATCGGTGAAGATATTCGCGGCCGGAGTTGTTCGCGGGGGATGTTCGGTTTTGGGGTTTAAGTCGCGGCAGCTTTCACCAACGGATTCACGTGATTCGAAGCAGTGTCGAAGTACGATCGCGTAAGATATTTAATATACGATTCGACCGAGGGAAGTTCCATATCTTTATGGAGGTCTTCCTGTCGAACGTACCAAGGGGCTTTGTTAATTTTACGTAAGAATCGGGTTTGGAGGATTTGGAATTTGTTAATGTTGATCTTTGACGTATGTGCGAATGTAGCGCAGCTTATATGTCATGATAGGACGGACATATGTTTTGTATAATGTAAGCTTATGTCTCAGGAACATTTTGCTTATTATCAAGGAGTGCAGTCTATGTGTATTGTAAATCACCCTTATTTTTTAAAACACGAAACACTGTTATTTCTTCCTAATAGCATAAATATGAATTTTCATAACCCTAAATTTAGAAATAGTGGGTTCTTCATACAATCTTTCATCCCCTATTTACCTCTTAAAGTTTTATTCTCACGACATAAGGTAAGCCAATGTCTTTCTTTAAGGTCCAATATATCTCTATATCAAAATTCATCAAATTTGGTTTCATGCTTTCTTCGTTCAAACCTTCATCGTCTATTTCAGGGCGTGAAATGCAACAGACAGGACAGACAGAGTTACTTTCGCATTTATAATAATATTAGTATGGATTATTCATTTCATTATGCTGTCGTTCTCTATGGTGTCAGTAAATTACCCAATAGCAGAATAACGACAACAGTTTATAATAATAAATTTTTGAAATTAATTATCTCTCTCTCTCTCTCTCTCTCTACACCTTTCTTTGTTTCTCTTTAACTGATACTTTAGCATGGTAAAAATAGCAAAAGATCGAATGTTGTGGTGTCCTTTTTGTTTTCTATAATAGGGACTTTTAATATTGTGAACACAAATCTGAAAAGTGAATAAAACACGGTAAATTTTTTGGAGATATCGGCCTTTTAGACCTCGATTTATTGTGAATCGATACATCAGAGTTAGATTCGAATCGATCTTTTTCGGAATGAATTGCCTAGCAGCGATGCGGCACTCGACTTGCTTGCGTGATTATATCTAACCTAGGGTGACCACTTATTAATATGATTTATTATATAGATGTGTGGTCAACTCATATTGGAAAGTTCCAAATTCTCTGAAACTGTACATTTTTAACTTTATGTAAACTTTCAATAATCATCATTTTACAAACCAGTTTCAAAGTTTCAGCCAATACAACTGAAGAGCTATTTTATAGCATTTTAATCGAACAAATGTTCGAAGTGATTTTTTAAATTGATATAACTTTTTTATTTATGAAATTATTGAAGTAAAACAAACACTAAATGTTAAGTGAACCTTACCAGAATATATTAGTGAAAACCGTTTTTAAATCGGTTACGCCGTTTCTGAGATTAGGGCGCACAAAAGTTGGCAAACAGACAAACAGACAAAAATTCTAACAATCATTGTTTTGGGTTCTCCTGCGTTGATAGAGACCCCCAATAATAGTTTTTCTCATATATCTTCTATGTACAGACATCGATCAGTTACGATTTTATTATATGTATAGATAGGGGCAAATCGGAACAACATGACAATTTTGACATTTCGTTTTTTCACATATCAGTAGTAGAGAAGCTTCGACAATTGTTAGAATTAATTCAATTTTGCTCGAAAATCGCATAAAATTAATAAAAAATCCATTATGAAAATGGTGGTTCTGTAAAAGTTACATTTCGTAAAATTCGTGATATTTTCGGTCAACATAATCGTCCTTCTAAGATCGATATTAAGAATTTAGTCGATAAATTTGAATCGACAGGCTCGGTAAATAATGTGCCAACACCAACGCGTGTTCGACCGGGTCGTTCAAGTGAAAACATCAAAGCCATGAGCTACAGCGTTAAAGAACATTCGAATTTGACAATTCCGCGACGTTCTCAACAATTGGGGTTATCCAAAACGACAACATGGCGAATTTTGTGTAAGGGTTTGGCTTTGAAGCCTTACAAGGTGCAACTGATGCAAGATTTGAAGTCGGCTGACCATTCACATCGCCGTAGATTCGCTGAATTTTCAAAAACATTTCAATTTTGGCCTAATATTGATGATATCACTCAAATGTGGTTTCATCAGGATGGTCACACAAATCATACGGCCACCGAAACAATGAATTTATTACAAACCAAATTTCCCGATCGCATAATTTCACGAAATTCAGCTGTTAAGTGGCAGGCCCGATCATGTGATTTAACACAACTGGATAATTTTTTGTGGGGCTATATTAAATACACAGCCAATCGAATTTAAAAAAAAAATTAAAATCCAAAACGTGGTTAACGAAATAAACCAGACATTTTGCGAAAACTCGAAAATTTTAATGAAAGAATCGACATCTGAAAGCGTGGTCGTGGTGGACATTTATCCGATATCATTTTTCATTTATAATTGCCAAACCTTACCCTTTCTAACACAATAAAAATTTGAATCATTTTCATGTCAATTCTTTGTTTTATTTAAAAACAAAGTTCTTGTTGAAAAACCGGTCAGTACGTATAAAAAATCTGTCAAATGAGTTCGCTTTGGCTCGGTCAATTTTTGAAATAATTCATCAGTCTTTAATCATAAGGAACAGAACATCGATGACGCTAAACTTATGAACTGATTCTCATCGATGCCTCATTGGTATATGTGCAATTTTTAAAGTGTTTTGTACAGAATCACCATAATGTGTAGAGCAGTCATTTTGTCAAATAATCAGAGGAAATGGTGTGACGTTAAATTTATAGAAACGTATTTTCCGCTGTTTTAATTACAAATATTTTTACACCATACAATTTCTGTCTATGCTTTTTCATAACTTAATTATCCCAGGTACTAAGAGCTTTCTAAAATTACAAAAAATTGCTCAGTTAGACCCTATATTAGACATCCAACAACCAAACTTGATGAATACTTATAAAAGAAAAACAATAAATAGGCAGAGCTAAAAACCTTCTTAAATTATTCTTGAGAAAAAAAAGTTTAATCGATCCAGTTTTGAAGGAAGAAATAAGGTAATGGATATTTCCTTTATTACAAACAAAATATTTTTTATTCAATACACACTACCACCGGTTCGGAAAACATAATTAGTCCGATCTGCAGTTGCCTCTCTCGCGCTCTTTTCAATTCAATTTCGTATTCTTCAAATGTCTTTTTGCCCGCGTTTCCTCAAAAATAACTCTGTGACGTTAGTTTCATGCGATGTTATTAGAGTTATTAACTTCCCGAAACAGTCATCCGGACGTCGTCATCGCTTCCGGGAATAAACGCAAGCTCAGTACTATAGTCAGTGTTTTCGGTGAAATTCTATGTCATGATCATTTATTACAACTAATAAAATTGAAGTGTCTGTTTGTAATGTCATAATAACAGCTTTTTACTAAATGCATATGAAAGTATATTATATACCTTTAAACGACACATATAAAAAAAACCATTTAATTTTTATTTATTTGTCTGTCTGTTTGTTCCGGGTTATTTCTAAAGCGGTTGGCCCGATTTTGACGAGACTTTCACTGATAAATAGGTGATGTTATAAGGAGTAACTTAGGCTACTTTTATTTTAGAAAAATAATTAGAGTTCTGCAAAAATAAAAAAATTTATGGCTTACGCTAAGACAGTAAAAAGACCTACAAAAAAGTTACCAAGAATATATGTCTATCTTCTAAGGAACACCCACGTTATGTATTTTTGTCTTTAAAATAGCAGGGAGCGGTAGAGTAAGATTCGCGCGTGTGCCCGATCGATTGCATTGTGTAGTCCACGTGAGCGATGCCGCAAGCACAGCTACTGACAAATAAAATTGAACCATATAATTTTATCTTATCCACATTTAGAAGTTGTTAGCAGTATTTTCCCCAGTTAAAGTTTATGTCAATAAATTATTATCTCAATTTATGATGTTATAATATACATTGTGACTGTTTTCCCATTAACTATAAATGTATAATTTTAGCATATTATAATATACTAGCTGACCCGCGCAACTTCGTCTGCGTCACTTATGAGGAAGAGAGAGAGTGGGTCGTAGGCACCAATGCAATTTTAAAGGAGCTGAAATTTTCTTTACTTTATCTACGAACCATTTCAGCGCCATTGAACAACATTTAATAAAATTTGGTACCTACAGTGCTAATTTAAAATCGCGCGGACGAAACCAGGGAAACATTGTATGTCTGTAATGGGTATATAATATTTATTGGTTGATTTGAAGATTGATTTCGTTTTTTTTAATTATAACTATAGTAAAAAAGGTAACGGGAATAAGAATAATAAAGGAACGTTGGGTAACACTGCAGGGGTCTTTTAAAGATAAAATGTAGCTACATATTTGATCATTATTTTGCTGCGGAGTTATTTTAAAAATGTGATACCTCCTAAGACATTAATTATAATCAATTGTTAGAAAGGGCAATTTCGTTCAATATTAAATACTTGTGAGGAATAACGTATTTATTTCGATAAGGATTGATATCATGTTTATAAAAACACCTTCGCAAATAGTGCATTATTTTAGAAGAAATTGTATTATCATTAAAAGATTATATTGACATATTATGTTATCGCGGACTTTTTTAGAACTTTTTTAACACATGATTGTTGCGTAATTAAACATTTTTAATATAAATTTATCCTGTCTTCGCAACATTTTTCATTAATGCTCCGCTCCTATTGGTAGCAGCGTTATGTTGTATAGACTATAACCTTCCTCGATAAATGGGCTATCCAAGACTAAAATAATTTTTCCATTCGAACCAGTAGTTCCTGAGATTAGCGGGTTCAACCAAACAAACAAACCAACTTTTGAGCTTTATAATATTAGTATAGATTTTATGTGCATCACAAGATATGCGATTGAGCACGCCTCGGTGCGACGTGTTAACGTTATCTTTTTCTTTATCTTAGATAGATGTTCTTAACTTTGTATTCCTAAGTATACTTCGTTTATTGATAGAGCTGCTATCCGTCCTGGTTAGAAACGTCCGGGCAGGGTTTTTAAAAAGGGTTCGGGTTTAATCCGCGGAAAATCAGATTAATTGATTTACAAACAAATTAGAAAAATTGCTGACTTACGTTTTTTATACAACAAAGGTGGTAAGCAATCATACGGCCAATCTGATGGTAAGCGGCTAACGCAGCCTATGGACGCTTTTAATACCATAGTTATCACTAGCGCGTTGCTAAACTTCAACCCCTACCTAGGGTTTCAACCTTTTTTTGGAAGAAAAATAGTATATTAAAAAAATGCAAAAAATATACTTAGTAGTTTTGGGAAAGTTAGGAAAAAATAAAGCACACATATGTTTTTAATCATTATTAATCAACTGTCCAAAAAAAAGAGTGTAATGCTTACAGGGTTCATGTATGTGAGTTTCTTTTTTCCACTAAAACTTTTAAATGCCTGAACGAATTTGAAAAAAATCATCTATAATTTTGTTGAATAGATGCAAAACTCAGACGAAAAGATTCTGTGGTCTGTGAGAGGTGATGCAAAATATGACTGAAAAAATGAAAATAAATTTCAATGATAATTTGCCCTTCTGTTCAATTTAACAAAAGAACATAAATTAAAAGTGACAGTTGAATTAGCGATGAAAATATAGTATTTTTCGGACTATATTATTTTTCTATAATTTATAGTGCAATTGACTAAAATATAGTACGATTCTATACAATATAGTACGTACCCCAAAGCGCTCTGGAAACCCTATTCTCCGTAGGAACACAACAACACTAGGTGTTTGGCTAAATGGGGTCAGATAGAGGTATTCCACCAGTCGGACTACCCCAGGTAGAGAGAAATCTCCAAAGAAATTTATCTGTGCCCTCCTACCTCTCATAAATATCTCACTTAATTATATGACCTTAATTTGTTAATTACGTTATGATTTAAATTTAGTGTATGTAGTTTTAGTTAAATTTAGTATTTTTTTTGTGATTTGATGCCAAAAGGAAGAGCGAATTACTTTTCTTACAAGATGACTTCAGACAGAGCAATGTACAGTATATGAATAATTATTATAGCAAGGTATTTGTTTTGCTGTAATAGGTATAAATCGAAAATAAGGAGTCAAAATGCATATAAAAGGACATAAAGCTAATATGTAATTATTGTAATTTTGTTTAAAAACATATTTTTACAAAGTCCAGTGCAGTGAACAACTATTATTTCATCCAAATATCCGAACATTGTCGGGCAACAACAATTTACGTGATGACAGCCCTGTTTATCCTACTAATATAATAAATGCGATTTTGTGTGTTTGTTACTCGATCACGTAATAACGACTGAACGGATTTAGATGAAATTTGTTACACTGATAGCTTATACACTGGATTAACACATAAGATACTAAATACTGTTGTCTTCCGTTATCCACGGGAACGAAGTTGTGGGTACAGCAAGTTATTAATAAAGTCTTCGTTAGTTAATACATTTTATAATGACAATCAGGTACACTATAAACAAACCGAACATCTTTTTAAATATACATACTGTTGGCTTCATGCAAACCTTATTAAATATTAGCTGTGCCCGCAGCTTCGGTCACGTAGGCTACACAATGCCTTCGCGAATCTTGCTCCCCGCTTCCGCTCTTTTATAGACAAAAATGCTTATTGTGGGTTTCCTTAGAAGATAGACGTATACTCTCCCTAACTTTTTTGTAGGTCTTTTTGATGTCTACAATTATTTCATACATTAATTTGCTATATCTCTTATGGTTTATTCAGCGTAAGCCATTTAAGTGCCGGAACTGATTCACCATGAGCAGTTTTTTTTTATTTGTGCGGAACCCTAATTCTTTTTAAAGTAAAACTAGCTTAAGTTACTCCCTATAAAATCAACTATCTACCAATGAAAGTCCCGTCAAAATCGGTCCAACCGTTTCGGATATTATCCGGAACAGACAGACAAACAGACAAACATATATTTTAAAAATGGGTTTTTTGTTATAATGTATCGTATATACACTATATACTTCTTCTTGTTTTGGCGCCACAGAAGTATTTGCCAGTGTCAATGTTTTATTTAAATGGAAACATTTTCATATAATGTTGCCGTTATATATTTAAGTTAAAAACGTATGAAGTTAGCATAATAGAACATCATTAGAAATTTGGGATTTGGTAACTGGATAAGGATTTTAATTATTTATTATAAATTTCATAATAATTATAAATAATTTATATTCTAATATTATTTTCTAAAATAAAATTAGCAAGTGCTTTATATATATATATATATCAATATCATTAAAAACAAGAAGCGATAGCATAGATACTACTTTAATGGACAGGAAAACAAAATATGGTTGAAATCGCCCTCATGATATCCACAAACACACGATGCATTCTCTGTAACGCGAAGTTTGGCAAGGTGACAAGTAGATGCGTGACCCAAACGCATGCGAATTAAAATAGTTGTTACAATTTTATTAAATCCGACGTTAAAAATCCATGTAGGTTTCAAACTAACATTTGGCTGAATACTAAAAAAAATTTTCTCTTTGAATCCAGCACTACTCTCCCAATATTCATTCCAAGAATTCTTGAGATGAATACTAAGGAAGAGCAACAAGATCGTGACAATAAATTTTAAAAGGATGATGGTCTCCACATTTCACAGCCTCTTTAGCTAACTGATCTATCTGCCCTTTCGTTACCATAAATTCCCGAGTGACCTGGGATCCAAGCAAAAACAACATGATAACTTCTAACAAAACAAACATGTAATATTTTCCGAATTTCGAGAATAATAGGATGAATATGTCTCACTTTTAATGGGAATTTATTTAGAGCTTGTAGCGCACTGAGACTATCTGAGAAAATGACAGTTTCAGTGAGTTTCATTAATATAATGTATTCTAATGCTTTAAATAAACCAAAACATTCTCCACTAAAAACACTTGATTCACAAGGGAGTTTAATTATTTGTCCAATGTTGTATTGTTTGTGGTATACTCCAACACCAACACAACTGAATGAGAATACTTTGACGCATCACTAAATATAAAGTGGTGATCTTGCCACTTTTCATTTTATATCATTGAACGGAAATGATTTTATAGTTCAGCTAAATTCTTAAATATATAAAGCATTATACAAAATATCTGGTTGAGTAAACAAAGCATTATAATTAGTGTTATAAACTGGTAGAATATTAGAAGTTTAAATAGGTGCAGAAAAAGATTTATATTTTAAAAAGCTTTTAACTAAAGTAGGTAAACCGCCAGAAAGGAGATGTGTTGGTATAATTTAAGAGGATTCTGTTTCAGAAATAAGTGGATGATTTGAAAGTTGCAAAATATTAAAAAAGTACCTATCAGAAAGATACTGACGTCTTAAAAATAACGGTGGATCACCACATTCTACTTGTAATGCATTTGTAGTATTAGACTTCATTGCACCCGATATAATTCTTAACGCTTTAGGGTGTATCAAATTAAAAATTTTAATAGCTGTTACATTACCGTGTTCTAATAAAAATGTACCACAATCAAGTATACTTCTTATAAATGCATTATAAATAAGCTTAAGTGAGAATGGTTGGGCACCCCACCAAACGCCAGATAAGCATCATAACATATTTAAATTGCGCTCACATTTATTTGTTAAATCCTGACAGTGTTGTAAGCCCGTTAGTTTTTCAATCCAATATCATTCCCAGAAACTTAACTTCACTCTTTACAGAAATAGAACAACAATCATACAAAACTTGTACTGAAGGTGTTATTCGATTTCTTGAAAATAAAATACTTGAACTTTTTAGAAGGAGATATTATTAGACCATTATTATCCAACCATAATTTTAAATGTGTTAATGAATTATTTAAATTATTGGAGGCATTTTCAGCAGATTTATCAGAACAGTAAAGAAGACGGTCATTGGCATATTGAAAAACATTTAAATTAGGAATAAGGTAATGTTCTAAATCGGAAGTATAGATATTATATAAAAGAGGTCTCAACACATACCCTTGCGGAAGACCTTTCCACAAGGTCCGTTTCTCTTCTATGTTACTATTTTGCAAAGTTATTGACCTACCTGACAACATATTAACTACAAATTGAGAAAGATTTAAAACTATATACTATCATTATATGCATTTAGTAAAAAGCTGTTATTTTGACATTACAAACAGACACAATTTTATTAATTGTATAGATAGAGCGACTTCCGTTATCAATCGTTGTATCCGGTTTGAATTGTGTTGTAGCGGAAGTTGTTTCGGCACGCCATCTGTGCATAGTTTTGCTAAACAGAAATTGTATTGTAAAATAAAAGGATCACTTGAATCATGTTAAGTTGTAAAAGAAATAAAATTGTGAAGGTTACGCTGTTTGTTTGATACTAACCCTGTGGTTTTATGATTCTTACAAAATATGAATAAAGTGACGTTTTTTAAAATTCTGAACAACTCAAAAATTTTACTTATTTCGTTTCTAAATTAGAATAATATATTGGAAGCAATTTACACAAATAGTTAACGACACAGACGAGACAATGATGCAAGGTCAGTTTAATTCATGTACAGTTGGACACAGCTAGAAGTTCCGCAATAAAATTATTTTCAATTCTCTCTTGTTAGACCATACTGCACATCCAGTACCTACTCATTCGAGCTAGATAATCGCCTTATTGATAACTGAAACCTTTGATTAAACGTTTGATTGTTATAGTAGGTATGGGTCGCAGCGCAGTGTCACTTATGACTAGGGTTACCAACTAAAGTGTAGGGTATGTATAATATTTACCAAGATGTTTTACATCTGCTGGGCGTCTTATGACGACCAACATTTTTTTTTAATTCTTCGTAGTTTAGGCGACATTCTTATCTAATGTAACTAGAGATATGTGGTTATGACTGATGATGTGATCCAAGATGGTAACATGCTAAGACTAGTGAAGGTCGTGATTGCAGAAGACGCGAGATCTAAAACAAAGCGTGCGCGTTCACTTCATTTCTGCACGAAAGATTAGCTGTACCGTAAAACGGGAAAATAGGCGACCCGCACACATCTTTCACAGGAAACATCTTCAATAGGTTTAGAAATGGGACGTCCCAACTTTCCCGGGACGGTTGGCAACTCTGCTTGTAACATTAGCGGGCATTGGGTATAGACAGACAGATGTCCGTTCACTTCGTATCGATTTCTAGAAGAGCTATCGCGCTGTATTTGGTTCAGGGCCGCAGTTAAGTTACTAGTTTACAGCTATACGCAACGTGAAATCTAGTTCCATGTTACATAAAAAATATTAATTAATATACGTCTTCATGGCTTATGATTATCTACGTTCATTATTTACGTGAAAGATTTCGACGAGGTTAGGAGCACTAACTACTAACTAGTCAAAGAGAACACTAAGTTTATAACCATAGTATCCAGACAAATACCGGTACGAAATATTTAGTTAACAGATTTTAATCAAATGTTTAAATAAAATCACTACACTAGACATACATATTTCTGTTGCCATGCTGTTACAGGGAAAATACAAGTTAATACCCAAACGTAAATCTGGATAAATTTGGTATTCCTATTTTAATGTATAGGTAGGTACCAACAAAAATTACTTAAATATTAAGTTAACATACCAATGTCATCAGTTATTTATCCACCAAAAGTAAATTCTTTTATATGTTCCTATAGACATAGAATATAGATTTTCATGAAGTCGATTTGAAATGCTAATGATAAATAACCTTATTAAGCCAAACTGCAGTATTCTTTTTTCAATACAAAAGAAACTACTTACAGTTTATTTTATAAACCTTCGAAACTGCATATTAATCGTTTTTAAATTGTGTTCAACGTATGGAGCAAATTCTTGAAAGGCCAAATTAATTAGCACCGCTTGAAAAGTATTTACATAATGAAATGCCTAGTTATTCTCACAAAAAAAAATGTATTTGGATGGTTAATTTCTCACCAATGTTTTGACGTGACAACGTCTTATAAATTGGTTTGCCGGGTGACACTTCAAGAAACTGCGTTACGCTCCGCTCACGTTATGCGCTCACAATGAGAGCGAGTGAGAGGCACGCGTCCCTTCCACTCGGGTATGGTTAGCCCGCCTAAGAGCGAGAGAGACAGACATAAAGTCGTTGTCACGTAAAACTTTCGCCCGTATACCGACTTTACAGGCAACCAATTTTTTAATACTAATTTTTAAGTAAAGCAGTATTTAATTACAAAATAAAATCCTAAATAATACCCACAAATTTAATTACAAAATTCATTATGTAGAGTTGTATCATAACTCCATAAACTTCTCAGATTTTAATTAGTTGTTGACCTTGCTTGACCTCATATAGCGGTCAAGTGTACAGATATTACCAAATAAACCTTTACCTTCGTCATTAGATTTTAAGTTCCTAGATTATGTTCAATTATATCTCTCAAAACTATTTTGAAATACACAAAATGTGGGTGCGATAATATCAATTCATCGAATTGAAGATGCCATTTATAATTAAAGTGATATTAGTAATTTATATTAGACAAGCAAAAGAAACAAAACTTTTCATGAGAATTAAATTTATTAAATAACCTCTTTACCTAACTTGCTGAATATCCCAAACACGTTCAGCCCTGTTAGCCTATATTTACACAGCGGGCCGATTAACTCTATATGTACAGCGCGAGCGGGCCAGGCTTAAATCACAGAAAATGAAAAGTTAAAGCATTTTTGTCCTAAACAGGTGCTCCAACTTCCTCTTGATATGACCTCGTCAGTTGGGCGGCGGCAGCTGTCAGTTGCCGGAGAGAGTGCCGCAGTCCACGTAGATGACGGCGGCAGTTAGCGGCAGCACGAACTGCAGATTCCCTTTCATCCTCACCTTCTATACCGGAATCACCGGCAGCACTGGAAGCATCGCTCTCCGTGTCACTGATGTCGGAGACGCGCCTGCCTCGCTCGACGTGTTCCTCCGCATCTCCAGACGACCAAAGGAGCTCAGTCTTTAAATCGTTCAGCATAGCAAACATGCTGAACGGGTCATCGTCACCCTCTTGTGGTAGGTTCATAAGACGGCTCGGTACTAGCACCGTGTCATCCATGGTGTTAACCATCTTCACGAACTTCTCCATGTCATTGAGTATGCTCTGTTTTGAGAACTCAGTGTTGTCATTACGGGCAATTTTACGCAGAGTGTTCCTGTAACAAAAAGAGAGTTTCATGAATTTATTTGTAAAAAAAAACAACTATGCAGGAATGTATCCCTGCAGGGCATGAATATATTGACAAGCAAACTTTCATCAAATTTCAAAATTGGCATGTTATTTTCCAATTTAAATATTGAATAAATGAGTAACTTGATGAACTTGTGTACACTGTAGTGAATGTAAACTTTAAAAAAGCCACCCTGAAAAGTATGCATTGTGTACTTGTCAAAGGATTCACACTATGTAAGGATATTAGATAAGAAAAATACCCAATTATCATGAACACTTAATTATTATGATAATACTTTACTCACAATTCTAAATTCAAGGTCTAGAGAAACTACTTCAAAGCTTAATAAGCTACTACCTATCACTTGACAGATTTATATGACAGAATACTCCCTAATCGAAATTAATTAATGCAAATATTCAACAAATGTTTAATAAATGCAATAAAAACTATGTAGCATTGACCTAGGCCAGAAGAAGTTTCAAATATTTATAAAATAAATTGACACATTTATTTTTATATTCTACGATGTTCTTTGCTTTGCAGTTCGATCAATTGCCAGCTTATTTGCTATAAAGATTGACTGAATTTACATAATATTGGAATAAACATTTAAATAGCCTCATTCATCATAAAAAATAATTCAGTGATGTAAAAATATAGTAACTATGGAGCATAAAAATAAATTGATTTACATATAAAGCTAAATCTTAAACAATTAATAAATTGTGAGAGTAAAAATATATCTTCTTTACAATAAAGTTAAAAAATAATGAGTTTACAAACTGACTGAAGCATAATATTACAATTAAATTGAAATTTGAGTTGAACTATACAGTAAATTGCAAATTACAAAATACCATAAATTAAATTACAATCTTTCATGACAAATGAAAGATTTAGGATTCTAATAATATGTTGGATTAATGCTTTTACTCTTTTTATAATATAGAACTAATGCCTAAGATTGGGATAAAAAGAATATATTTTAATTGCAAATTGAATTGACACCAAAGAAAATTAATTTCACCATTGTTAAAAACTTCAATGTAGTAAGTAGTTCTACAAACTACCTATATACGCCAAAAATTACTTGATAAAGTCAAAATTCAATTAAGAATGAAATTGTTACCTTGTATGCAAAATTTATTACACAACAAAAAAAAAAATTCATTATGTAATTATAGTAGATGTACAAATAGCATGACATTATAAACTGATTAAAACAGTATTTAAACATTTTTAGTGTATTTCTATAGTGCTGATAGGTCTGTCTACTCTTAGTACTATCATTTACTTTAAGATTAATTGTGAACAGTGGGTACAAATGCTATACCTACCTACCTTACTTATAGCTCTCATATTAAAGTTTTAATTCTTGTAAATAAAAATACTTTTATCTACTTAATGAAGGTTGTAAATTTGTTTTTAGTTATTAGGTAAACGCAATTATGCCTTCATCACAACTTTGTAGGTATAACAAATTAAGTGGGTGGACAATGAAATGCAAAATGTTAAATTACTTAAGAATTTGATATAAATGCTGGACGCTTAAGAGATAGACAAACGAAATTGAAATATATAGTACCCATAATATGTAGATGATTATAATATTATTATGTATGTAGTAGATAAGTAATGAGAATTTTTTATTCTATGAGTCATAGCCCCGGTGGGGTTTGCGCACGCCTTAGGCGCACGCTCAATGCAAAGGTAACCTCATCGATGAGATTTGTACGTAAACTGTATGGAATTATAATAGTTTATCATAAAATTTCTTCGACATTTTCTTTGAAAGACCTGTTTCAGATGTGAAAGGATTCTGAAAGGCTACGTCGACAGTTTTTATTACGAACCATTCATCGAACAGATACACCTCTCACACTTGCGAAATTATTATCCCCGCACGCAGTATTGAGTATGATATACACTAAGGAATGTAACACGCATCGTCGCAGGGCCACACATGGGCCGGACAGGTTCCTGGCCAGCGGATATAGTTAAATGTAAGCAGATATTCCGTACCTGCTGTTCTCCAATTTGGACGATATATCGGTGTTGAAAGACATCTTCTGGTGTTATTTAACAGCTTTAAATATCACTGAACACACACGTTTGAATACGTTATTTATGTCACTGAGAGTTTTGACGTTTACAAACGCGAATTGCGAAATTGACGCGGAATGACAGACGTACTCACAGCACGAACAACTACACGCAATGAAGAGATTCGACAGTTTCACTAGAAGTGGGGAGCGTCCTCGCATTTATATGTCGCGATCATACGATGCGGGGGAAGCGTACTTTGAATTATATCATTATGTTATGGAATGATATGAGTTCATTGATTACAAATAAATAATTAATTATCTATGTATCCCTCTGTAATTTTTACGTTACACCAAAATTGATATTTATGTCATAAAATCCAATTATTTTCAAATTTTCAGCTAACAGCAGGCGCAGCCCACCAAAGTCACACCACATGCGGGCACTCTGATTGGTGGATCAGGACACCTGAAGTGTTATTGGGTATTAAAGTGTTATACTTTTTGCGGTTTATTTAAAAAGTCAATTTATGTAGAGAATGTGGAAAAATAATTGTTTTATTGTGTTTAAAAAAAATGTTATTGAACTTATATAATTTTAATAGTGTGTGTTTCATAATTCATTATTCTTAAATTAGTTGTAAATTAATACAATTTACGTATAAACACAATATGCTATTTATTAATCTAGGTATATAAAATACTTTCTTGGACTAAAGGTCTTCAAAATGTATTTAGATTATTGTATTTAGTTTATTGTATGTTAACTAATTGACCCTGTTTATGTTTATATATGCGATTTTCATTATAATGAATATGAAAACAGTATAGTGTTATGTATTACTTCGCAAGGTTTGAACAATTGAATAGGTACCTACCTATTGAAAATGCTACTATTTTATGATTAAATTATTAACTTAAATAATTTTAAATATATTTAAAAAAGTTTATCATCACATTTTCTATTAATTTGTTTGTAATTTACGAGTTAGGTACATACTTTCCTAAGAACATTTTGGTAATATCTTAAAACATAATATTCGTACTTAAGTACGTACGTATGGAATGTTCCAGAAAGTTTACTTAGCGTGTTAAGTTATTATATCCGCTCAGATATAAATATATACTGAATTATCTTTTTTTTTTAGATAAGAATCGTTTACATGGTAACAATACTAATCTGTTTGTTTATTTATGCTTTATCGCAAGTGATTTGATATATATAGATCACGTAGCTGGCATGCTTAGGGTGATAAACACTCACTTCAATTAACCCCACACGCAAGGTTCTTATGAAATAAATAAATAACCCATCAAAAACATAAATGTGAAATGAGAACCAAGTTCAATATTATGATATATGCCTTGGTTGTTGACTTCAACGACAAAGGAGTGAGATCTAAATGGGTGCCAAGTTTAATGGTCTGCAGTCTTGAAATGTATTTATAACAACATAAAATATTTTATAACATCTTAAAGTCGCACAGGTACGTTGTAGAAAACAGTATTAGAACAGTCACAGCCGTTTGACAAGAAGAGGATAAGCTTGAAGCTTGTCAAATAACACCAAAACTCGCTTAGACACTTTGTATGAATTGCAGCTCTCAATACTAAAGCATGTTGCTTGAAACAACTCAATAAAAAAAAAAAAAACAGTACTGTCAATTGTTTTAAAAGGTTATAAGTGCTCGCGTACGTTAAACGAATCAAAAAATATATACTCTTTGTTTTTATTTTCATTTTCAATTTGACCCGCTCATCAATAACGTTCTGAAATATGTTATTAAGAGTGCACTGAGTGGATGTGGACCCCTAAGAGTTCCATGGTCTATTTTTAATCGTAGTATTTTGATTTCTTCTGTTATATTTATGGTTTTTTTATCCATTTTTATGTTTGGGGTGTCATGTTTTAATTTATTTGTTACTACCATTGTGTTATAGTCTAAGATCCCACTTCCCAGTAAAGAACGACCTTCACCGAGCTGGTTAATGGATTAAAAGTATTTTACACCAAATTAATCAGGTCAAAAAATATATTGTAAATGGGTTGATTAAAAAAATTCAGTCCAGAATATGATTAATTAATAATTTCAAAATTATTATTTTTTTAAACATTTTACTGGTTTGGTTAATGGATGGTTATTGGATGGACAAATAGCATGCGCACTCGCTTCAAATGGACGAACTACACACAGCTGCAATGCTGTGTCCTCTTTTATCGCATGGGATTTCGCTGGGAACTCTCTGTCGCACGTATTCATTCGCAGCAATATTTCACTTTGAAAAATCTACAACCGGAATTCAGGACTGATTTTTCGCAGACAACCCTATACCACCGTGTTCGTATTGAAATAATCTTTATATTAACTTAACTTTAATTAAATAGCCAGATTAGTGCAAGTTAGACCTGATTATACCTGCCTACCAAGAGTTGTGACGGTGAAAAAATAGTCAACCTAAGATTTGCATAATCTACAGGCTTCATACTTTCGATTGGTATGGAATTTGTCCAATAACCAAACCAGTGACCATATTCTGAACTGATTTTTTTAGTCAACCCATTTGCGATATATTTATTGACATATTTAATTTGATATAAAATACTTTTCATCCATTAACCAGCTCGATGAAGGTCGTTCTATACCGGGATCCTATACTATTAGTTTTGTGCCTTCAGCTTGTTTTTAATACTCCATTCCTTTACAAATTTAAATGTGTTATCCGCTTGTTCCTGTATAGTGGGTAGCACATATCCAGGGAATACCAGGATCACGTCATCCGCAAATGTCTGACAATACACCCACTTTTCTATTAACCCTTTTAGTGATGAGTCCTGTGTTATGTTTCAAAATAATGGCCCTCCGATCGATCCCTGTACGCATCCTTTCGTGGTTGTTTTTGTAATTTCTTCCCCTGCATATTTGATTATTATTTTGTGTTCATCCAGATAGCTGTTCAATAATCTTCTCATATTAACGGGACACCCATACTTTATTACCTGGACCTTCAACGCTGTCCACCAAGCATTGTCAAAGGCCCCCTCTATGTCTAATGATAGGTATTATGACGATTTTTTTTTGGTTTAGGAAAAATCATTCGAAATACTATAATTAAAAATAGAAAGAAAACTAACATTTTAAATCCATATTAAAAATATATTCTGCAGAGCAACAAAACTGTACAAACAATTAGCAAAGTCAGTAAAAATTTTATGGGACCTAAATCCGGAGACGATCAGGTTTATCTACGTAGCTGTAATCTAAACAATCGTCCTATATGCAGCCAGCTCATGGTATAAAGCAGCTAGTAAAAAGAAAGTTTTTCATAAAGAAGAAGGTAAGCCATAAAATGGTTCTGGACTGGAACGAAAGGTATAGCCAAGGGCAAACGGCGGAAGTCACAAAACATTCTTCTCGAGTGCAGTGCTGGCTTTCTAGAAAATTAGAAAGTTAACTCTAATATACCTTTATCAGTACAAGCGTTGACAGGGCATGATGCCTTCGCCGATTACTTGTGTGGGTTTAAGATGAAGGATAGTCCAGCCTGAATGTGTGATAACCAAACAGTCAAACATGATTTACTGGATTGTCCTATTTTAGGGAAAGTGAGACAGGATTGACAGGGGGAAACGGGAATGGCAATAAAGAAAGACCAACTGCAAGAAATAATCGCCACGGAGAAAGCCAATGATTAATTTACTTCCATCTTCAAGGACTCTGGTATTGGCAACGACATAGTTTGACGCAAGTTTCCGTAAATTCATATAGTTATAATAAATATCTTAAATTGATATTTTTATATTTCAATAATTTGACTACTACGGATGGCATTAACGCCAATTTGACACGCATTTTATGTGACCTTGATTGCCGAAGGGTTAAAATATTTCAAATTTAAATAGAAACATGAACTAAGCGTCAGAAGTCAGCATAAAAGGTGTGTAGTGAAGTATTTTTATGATGTATCGATTTGTAGGTATAATTAATACTCGGTGCACTCTACTGAAGAACAAAAGATAAAATGTTGATAACGAGGTTGTGAGGCTCAAGGGTATTTAGTGTCCAACTGGATACAACTACTATACACAAATGAATATAAACCACATAAAGTTACTTGCACGTCACATGCAAAAATCAGCTGGTAAATCAATTATTACACTACCAAGTGGATTTCGGCGTGTGGTACATTTATGGTTTTTGATACAATGTCTCGGTCAGTACCTAGAAATGGAGGTATAATACAGCTTAAACATATCAGCTTACTATATCTTGAGAGGTATAAATATAGGATATAATAATTATTCATAATTCAGTAGGTATACCTTATTTGATATAACGATTGTACTAATAAATATAAACATTGATACAAATAACTATGCAGTCTATAGTATAGATATCCAATTCTTTAACAGTGGGTTCGCACCTATAAGTGTAAATTTCTATTGTTTGTTTCTAAGTAGAAAAATAAAAATCAATACCATATGAATATATTTTAAAATTGACGATGAACAATTAATAAATGTAATCGCTTTTTTTACAATTAATAAGTGTCCTATGGATTTGTGTAAACGGAAAGAAATTATTTATTTTTTATCTTAACTTGTACCCTTTGAACTTTGTCGCTCACTTTCGAAAATATATGGCTAAGCAATGGAGTTAAGAGGATTCTTAAGGTCACACCTACGTTTATGACATAAACATTCATATAGATTAATTATATATATTAAATCCATGCACATTATTTTATATATAATATAAGTTTTTATCTATCAGATAAAAGAGGTTAGTTTATCAAACAATAATTTCGGTCATGCATAACTATAAATTCAAAACGATAATGATTTTATCAATACTAACAAAAGTATCAAAACATTATGCAAAATGAGTATTTGTTTTTAAATATTTAAAAATATAAATTTTTGCCACAATTTATGGATTTAGAACTAAAAGGTTATGTTTATGACTTGCAAACCTCAAATTAGGAGTTATACATTTTGTGTTTTTGATCCCGTGTTTTGTAATATAGTTGGCATTTTGCATAATAAAATTTGGTTATTGTACACAAGTGAAGTGGATTAACATGGACCATAAATTCTGATATGCACAAAAACTCCCTGGAAAGTTCTAACAATGGAGCTACTGTTTTGTTAGAATACTGATATCATCACGGGACACTCTATAATTAATCACTGATGATGACAGTAATGGTCTTCAATAAAGAGACTAGTTGGCAATACAAGGTGGGAAGGAAGAACTTCAAATTTGTACAAAACTTGACAAAATGTAGATCATGTTTACTAAATACATGATGTGATACATTATATGTTTTGATAAATATATATTTTATCTTACGCAATGATTTGTTTTGTACTTAGGCTATTATTTTGATCAAATGTTTCATCATTACAATAAGTTTATCTATAGTGGAATATGTTGATGTTATTATCATGAGCTAAATTATCAAAAGGCTTTATGAAATCTGTAGTTGTTTACTGGTCATAATTGCGTATAATTTCTTTTACGCTTTTATTTAGACAGAGAATAAGTCAAATGAAATCAAATTAAAAATACTTTATTGGATTTAGGCCCTTACATGGAACCTAATTATTGTCAAAACATTACCGCCGGTTAAGAAAACTTACCAATCACTGAGAAAATCTGGAAAAGAACTCGATCGGCTTTATCATATTTTCCTTTTTGAGACTTGTTTGAGTATAAACTATACCAACCTAAGTATTTTCTAGAGTTCCATTTTAGTTTTAGTGGATGTACAGAATGGGAAGTAAACTATCTACTTAGCTAGGAAGCTATATTTAAAGCGTTAGTGTAGTACTAGTATTTAAACGCTATACATTATTATAATAATTAAGTTTCTTTCTGGAAAAAGGTTGTTGAACCTGCTAATTCCTATTAACATTTTATTAATTTTTTTGCATATTGAATGTAAAATATAAGAGACGTGTTAATTAACTAAAATTTAGTGGAAACATTTAAATTCACGTTCGATATAACTCTAAAATATAAAATAACTTTAAAATTTCTATCCTGCGTCCAAAAACATGAAGTTAGGCCATTAATAATAATAATGTAGATTCATTTTGTAGACTTTTTAAAAAAATTTATATATATACAACGTTATATTATAATTGATGGCTAAATTCATCATGTCGCACTCCCGTAACACGATGTGCGTGCAGCTCTCTTTTTTACCCTTTACTAAACGCTCTAAAAGAAATGTAACTACAAAACCGTTCGCCGTTGTATTTTATTGATCGAGTAAATGCATTTAAGTCTTTATAAGTAATGTAAATAGCAACAGAGAGGTCCAGTCGTCAAGTCAACTTGTTAATCGCTGCTGGGGGTCAGGTTATCCAGTGACATCGACTTCTTTGAAACGATCTGTGATCGTGTTATATGCCACACCCACTCTATGTTAATAATCACTGCATCAACTGGAAGAAACGTGATTAATATAAGCTAGGGATGAGCGATATTTTTTCTTCTTTTTTTTATTTTGGCATCGCAAAAGCACTTGCCAACGTCAATGTTTTCAAGCCTTCGTAGTAGTCGGTATTTTATTCAAAGAGGCGTCTGACAAGATGCTGGCTGGCTCTTTTGTTAGAACGACCTAGGGAGTTCTAGCGGGATCCCAGAATGCGTGCTTTCAGTTTATACTTATAATCCACTTCACATAAGCACAAAAACCAAACTATACCACGCAAAACGCCAACAAAGTTAAATATTATTTATTTTTATTATATTAAAAACTTAAGTAAATGAATTAAAAATAAAATCCACAACATGTCACTTCAAGATCCTGCCTAAAACTCATGAGTGATATTAGAAAAACATCAAAGT
Source organism: Saturnia japonica (assembly GCA_033032175.1). Classification (NCBI taxonomy): domain Eukaryota; kingdom Metazoa; phylum Arthropoda; class Insecta; order Lepidoptera; family Saturniidae; genus Saturnia; species Saturnia japonica. Next base: position 14,747,200 of record CM065311.1, on the reverse strand, counting down.
CAGTATTCATTTTAGAAAACAAATATTTTAGTGCTAGCTTGTGGGTGACCATTTTATTGGGTGGTACCTCAGTACCATAGAGTAGAGTAATACATGCTCAGTACTGCTCATTACATTCTACTGTTGACAGGAAAGTTGGCAGCCGGAATTTACAGGTGAGTGGGTAACCCTTTTTTAAAACAACATGATGCTCCTTTTCATATTTTTACTTTTATTAGGGTTTCGAACTGCTTTTACATCAAACATTTATCAAAACATCGACTTTCGATATTTCTGTTTTTACCCGACTGCGAAAAAGTAGGGTTATGTTTTTCTAGTGTTGGTATGTATGTATGTCTATTCTTTGGCACGTTCTGTAGCCTAAACGGCTTGAGGGATTTTGGCATACCAGGTATCGTTAGATTCGTCTTAATTCTGGGAGTAACATAGGCTATGTAATATTTTAGTACAACGTCTTTGAATATTTTTATTGATCAAGTGTTTTTGTTGCAGTCGGGTTTTTGTTTACTTTTTGATTAATATCTACGTTTTAGAGAACTTAATATCGATGTAAAAACATCTATTTTTTCACGGTCAATATCGATGCTTTGATAACTTCGATTAAAATACCAATCATCTCTATTATATGCTCATAATGTGATAAACACGAATATGTAGCGTGATTTTGTGTTATAAAAAGGTTTTATATGGTACTTTTACTCTGGTACATATTGTTTTGTAACTTTCATTGTTGTTTGTACCTAATTAATGAATACATTATTTTAATAAATGGTTACTTTAATTAAATAGTAGCTTTTGGCCGCGACCCGCCGCGCGCCATCTTCGTTATGAAACGACCAGCGAGCCACCTATTGTAAACAGGTTGTATTAGAGAACATCCGCGGGTGTAAGTAGTTAACTAATAACAAAAGTTTTCTGTTCTGCAATCTGAGCGTACATTCCTATTATTTAACATTCATTTTTATATAATATATAAAATTAGGTGACATAGGATAACATCATGCTGACTCTGGCCACATAATAACCATAGTGAAAAGTAAAGAGTTTTTCGCGGAATCTTGATTTATCATTTAGGCCTTTAGCACATCACCGCCGCAAAATAAATAAAGCGAAACCGATACATGTCCTACTCAGAGAGACACCACTACATTAGGTCACGAATCGAGAACCGGCGTATCACACGAGTTTATGAATTAAAATAAAAACCACTACGGCATTTAGCATACCTCTGCCGCGAAACTATAGTAGCAAAACGTACTTTATGACTTGTCCATTGTACGAGATGCGAAACTGTGATGTTTAATTATGAGTCTATCTCTTTCTCATGCAAATTCTATGATATCGGTGTGACGCCGATCACATCTCGACGTTTGATTCGTCATTTTGTTATGGTTTCGCGTTTGTTTCGCAACAGATCTGTCACAATCGACAGTTTTTAGTAGAAAAACTAGTATTAATTTGTTAAAATGGATGTTATTTTCACTGTAAAACAAACGAGATGTCAGAAACACACCAATTCTTTGCCAGCTCTTTCATGTATGTATATTAATGACATTTTTCTTCAACAGATAATACACAACTGCACTCGCGTGATGTGCCGTTACTCGATTCGCGACCTAGTGTATTGATGTTTCGCTAAGTAGAACATGTAGCGGTTTCGCTTTATTTATTTCGCGGCGGAAGTGTGGTAGAGGCCTATGGAGAGAACCTTGACTTGAAAATAAAGTTGGCTTGTTTCTATTCGAAATTGGTATTTTGTTCATTATATTTTTTACGTTTAATTGATTTCTTGTTTAAAATGCTAAATTTACCGATTTTTATATCTTACGGCTGGCTAACAACTTATTGACAATACAAACTGAACGCAGCGATTTCGAACAAAACTCGCCCTATACCTATAGCTTGCGGTCAGATCAACGCGGCACCGGTACCGGTTTAGTTATGTGCAATTATTATAACTAGCGGTCGCCCAATGATCGAAATTCGTCCAGCGACTTTTTAATCATAGACTATTCTCTGTTTGACATTTGCAGTATGAACCTAAACAATGAATATTATATCACTTGCTGTCACTTTTCACTGAGTGACAATGTAAATATTTTGGGGGGTCTAAGTTCAATGGCACTGCTCGGTTTAGGATTCGCAGTAATAATTAATTTAATTTAATATATTAGTAACAGATATTATACATACATTTTAGCTCTCTGCACTCCTTCTCCATATAAACTTGAACCATGCCAAATCTCAGTCTTCCGTGCACGCAGTACCCTTAAAAAGGGATAGAAAGTTTTTGCTTCACGTATTAATAATTATAATGATGATTTATTTCAGGGGATTATATAAGTCAAATCAGTAAACTATGGTTTTATGGTTTTATTCTCTTTGAATGTGTCTATTCCATTAGGTACAGTCGATCTAGAGTTCTTGAAATTTAAAATTGACATAACATGACTACATGACCAATATATCATTTATCCTCTTTTTCACCTCTTAAACGTTATTCTTTATATTTTTTTGGTAAACCCCCTACATTAACGGTAGGGTCTTACCATTTTAATTCCATATTTTTTAAATTCAGAGATTTGATAGTTTTGGCAGGATCTCAAACTGTCATGTAGTGGTTTTTGTTTCATAAAGTGTTGTTTGATCCTATATCATGTAATATATTTGCATTTTGTGTAATAAAGCTGGGTTATTGTGCATAAGTGAAGTGGATTGAAAATAATAAAATAGACCATGAATACTGAGATCACACTCCTTAGAAATGTCACAAAGGGAGCCACCATTTTAACTAGCTGTCAAGTTAGAAGAAGTACTTTAATGATTTTGATTATGTGTTCATTTTCTCTTCTTGTTCTTTTGTATTACAGGTAGATACTGTGTTTACATCTAAGTACCTATATTCTTATGTATTTTTACATCATGTTTCATCAGAAAATAATAAAACGTAAGTTCAAAAGATTAATTAAATTAATTAGTTATAAACATGAATTAGATAAAACTAGTTGAAAGAACCGTCAAGGCACTCACGGTATCATTTCGTGCAAATTATGCTATTTGAGGTTATAGATTAATTTATATGTAAAGTAAATAAAGTTAGCGATAGCGCTCTCGTCAGACCCGGTAAATTCCGGTTTTTATTTATCGTTGGAATATAAATTGTAATGTAACAAGTTACCGGTTAATACCGGTTTTAAGCATGCCCCAATTATTACACATTGTATTTTTTTTATTTGCTTTGACATCCATCAATCACGTTCACGGTTCATGTGTAGATAGTTTAATTTTATAGAATAAACTTTATTTAAAGATAATGTAATCTTGTTTATGTATTATTATTATTAGGTAGTATATATTCTTTATAAGAATTGTTAATATAAATACATCTTATAATAGATCATAGATTAGCTATTAGCTATTGGCTATTGCCCAAACGTTTCGTTAGGTAATTTAAAATGTATCAATACTATATTCAGAGAAGTTCAGGGGTTATTATAGGCTACCGTGGTTTGGACGTGTCATTAGGAGGAATGAAAGTCATATTACAAGAAGCATATTAAAATATGAATGTGGATGGATATCGGTGTAGAGGAACACCGAAGAAGGTATGGGTGGATTGTATGAGGAATGATATGCGTATTAAAGGTGTGAATACTGAGATGATATTTTGATAGAGTAGAATGGAAGAAAACGTGTCCCCTATTTAAGTGGGATAAGGGGTAAGAAGAAGAAGATCAATCCTATATTTAAATTGACCATTATAGTCGATTTCTATACCAAATTTTATAAGAATATTTAAACTAACTTAGTGTCTCGTTTATAATATCTATAAATTATTAAATGACTGATTACATACAATAATTATAATTGATTAGTTTTTAAGGAAAGTATATCCCAAAACACCTGGCGCTATTTTTTTTTTAACGGAGTTAGCAAACAGCCTTACGGCCTGCCTGATGCTGACTAGTATTCATTAGCACGTCGCCGACTTTAAAAAAGGAGCTTTCGAACCCAATCCATGTCAAAACACAAAGCTATTTCACTGTGATCTTCTATATAGTGGAGGTATTTCATTAGTCGGGATGCAAACACTAAATTTCCAAAGAGATTTCTATGTGCCATACCTCTATTAGTTCCGACTTTGCCGGTGTGTTTCATATGTGATGAAATAAGTTATTGATATTTCGTAAGAGTAGAGGACGTTAAACTTATTATCCATTTTTTTCCAGTTTACTATATACTGTTAACTTTAAGGGCTCTGGAGCCATTAGAGGCTTTGACAACTACACCGGGCTTCCGGGCGAGCGCGGAAGGCATTATTATCCTATTTAGTTCGATAGTTATGTAGAATTTTTAGTAAATTTATCTAACGACGCCTAATACAATATTGGACTGGTTATTATAATTTTTCTAAAAGAGAGTTGTGCAATGTGCAGGTTTATTGGTTAATCAATTATTCTACCCACACTTTGCTGTCCCTGGAATTTTATTTAAAACATGTATCTACATATCCTACTAATATAATAAATGTGAAAGTGTGTATGTTTGAATGTTTGTTACTCAATCGCGCGAAAATGGATTATCGGATTTGAATGAAATTTAGCAGCCAGATAGTATATGAACTGTAATAATATATAGGGTACTTTTTATCCCGGTAAAACTCGTAATTTAACCAGTGTTATCCCACAAATATAATAAATAAATAAAATTGTATTTTTGTTACTCAATTACGCAAAAACGGCTGAATGGATTTGAATACAATTTAGCACACACAAAACATTAAAAAAAATTTTTTTTTCAATGTATTTGTTTCCACACTTTTTTCTTTACAGGGAAATTATCCCTCACTCTCCCCCATGCCTTCACATCATCAAATTCAGCGGCATGTTATCAAAAGCCCAATCTCTTTTAGTTTTTGGACGATTAACGTCAACTAAAAGTAAACTTAAGCCTAAGCCTAAACCTAAACCTAATCACAATCCTAAACCTGAACCCAAACCCAAGCCTATACGTAAACCTTAACCCAAACCTAAACCCATACCTAAATCCAAACCGAAACGCAAACCTAAACCCAATCCCAAACCTAAATCCATACCTAAACCCAAACCTAAGCTCAAACCTAAACCCAAACCTAATCCATACCTAAACCCAAACCTAAATCCATTCCTAAACCAAAATACAAACCTAACCCCCCAAACTTAATTCCAAACCTAAATCAAAACCTAAACCCATTCTTAAACCCAAACTAAAATCCAAATCTAAATCTAAACCTACATAAGGCACGCCAACTGGTTTGTTGATTTATTGATATTAATATTGATATACCTACCTATTGTAAATTATCTGGATTATACAGTTTTGCTACGAGTGAATTCTTTCTTTGTGTTATCCCACATGTGGTGACCCCGACTTGATATGAACACGCAACCTTCTGATTTTTTGACAAACTTCAAACCAATTGTAATGAATGTAGGTAAAGAGATACACAGAAGGGCAAAGGCATGTCAAGAACCCACATTGTCTCAAATTAAGGAAGTGAAAGTTCATATTTATGCTCTTGGTAAGAAATAAAGAGGGTTTCACGTTTTTTTAAAAAACCTTCTCGCAAGCCGGTACAATATGGGTGATTTTAATATTTTTTGATGTTTTATTTGGATGTTTAATGTGTTGGATTCATATTGGCATATAATTTACAATACCATATACACAATGATAAACCCATCTATGATTTTCTTTTGGTTTATCGTGTTCCGAGATCAGTCGGTGTATATGCAGTAATATATCGGGGTGGTTGGATCGCTACCACCATATACATAATGAAAAACCATCTATGATTTTTTTGATTTGTCGTGTTCTGAAATCAGAAGGTGCATATGCAGTAATATAGAGAGGTTGTAGGGATCACGAAGACCATACACATAGTGATAAACCCATCTATGATTGTTTTTGTTTGTCGTGTTCTGAAATCAGCCGGTATATGTGCAGTAATATAGCAGGGTGGTGGGGATCGCGTCCACCATACAGATAGTGACAAACCCATCTATGATTTTCTTTTGGTTTGTCGTGTTCGGAGATCAATCTTTGTATACTCAATAATATGCAGACTAAGTCGTGGGTACCAGCTAGTTTATAATAATTATACACTAAAGTAATATCATAATAATCAAAGTACCTACATATCTAACTTGATTAAGTTCTCAAAAATATTTAAAAAAATTAATTATTTAGGACTAGCTACATAAATCACTGTTTTTTAAAATTGCACAAAACAAGAGATTCAAGATGTAGTCAATTTAAACTTTTCTGAAAATAAATATAAGTTGTAATTAGTTGTTTTTTATTTTAGTTCCACATAAAAAAAAAAACCAATTGTGTATACTGAAAAGTCATACAGTCCTTGTGCTATAAACTAAATATTAGGTCTTTACCTATGAAATTACCGTTTTGTATGAAAATATTTAAACGAATTTTTTTCATGTATTTTTTATTTGTATTAATCGAAGTAAGCACCCATGCAATCAATGCATCTTTGCCAGCGCAGTGGCGGTTTATTGATGCCCTTCTTAAAGAAATCAGCTGAACGGGAGGCAACAAATTGTTCAAAGGCATTTTGTACAGCCTCTCGGGTATTGAATTTTTTCCCCGCCAAGGAGTTATCCAAATTCCGGAAAAAGTCTAAGGTCTAAGGTCTGGTGAGTAGGGCGGATGACGGATGGACGGACGGATGAGAACTCCAACCCCAGTTCTTGCAACTTGGAGACCATCTGCTGTGCAGTATGAGGTCGCGCGTTGTCGTGCAGGAGCAGCGGAGACGAGCGATTGACCAATGCTGGTTGGAGATGTGCCAGCTTCTCCATCATTGTGTTCAGTTCTTCACAGTACACATCTGCAGTAATGCTCACCCCGTTTGGTAAGAAGCTGTGATGAATCACACCGGCGCTAGACCAACAAACAGTGACCATCACTTTTCTAGGGGTAAGTTTTCGTTTTGGGCATTGTTTAGGTGCTGAACCAGGATCCAACCAACTTGCTGCGTGCTTGAAGTTATCAAACAGAATCCATTTTTCATCGCAGGTAACAATGCGGTTCAAAATTCCTTCATTTGTGTGTCTGTTGAGCAGTGCAAGGCACGTCTCGACGCGTACTTCGCGCTGGCGATCATTGAGTTCGTGGGGCACCCATTTGTCAAGCTTTTTTACCTTGCCAATTTGACGCAAATGGACCAATATTGTTTTGACGCTAACGTCGAAAGCTGCTGCAGCCGTAGATTGTGTATCATCAGCTTCCACAATCGCCTTTAATTCGTCATTGTCGACCAAAGTCTTCGGACGACCGCGAGGTTCATTTTTCAGGTCGAAATTCCCAGATCGGAAGCAAGCAAACCAATAACAGGTGGTGCGTTGGTTTGTAGTGTTAGCTCCGTAAACGTCGTTGATGTTGCGTGCCGCTTGTGCCGCGTTGCTGCCACGACGGTACTCGTATTCCATAATTACTCGAATTTTTATCGTATCCATGATGACAAAAAAGATTGAAATGCGATGAAAATGTAACACTAATCAATAAACAAATGACTACTTTTGGAAAAAGAATTCCATGTTTTTAAAATAAAATTTATATGAAATTAGAATTCTTAGCCAAACAAAAATTATTTTGATTTGAAATGGCCAGTACTGCAGAACGGCAATTTCATAGGTAAAAAGACCTATTATATAACAGTATTAATTTTTTCAATAAAATGAACTAAAATATGGTCATTCACAAGTACCTATTTATTTGAATGATTTTTTGAAATCGTCGTAATTATAAAATACTTTTAAAGAAAAACTACATAATTATTTACTGTACTTCCAATGGATCAAATCTATTTTCGTTATTGACACTACTTACTAGTGTTTCTTGCAATCACCCATCGTTCATGATAAAGTACCTACTATTTTATAATGAAAACTAGCATTCGTCCGCGGCGCCACGTCCTTTTATTACTCATTATTACATTTAACCAGTAATTTTATTTTTTATTCATATTATTATTGACAATATATAAAACAACCTATCACTTATGAAATGTCGTATGCTTCCTGTATACAAAATCAGTTGAGCATTATTCGACGCAACAAAAAGTGGTGTTATAAGTTTGACCACTATGTTTGTCTGTCTGTGGCATCGTAGCTCTTAAACGAGTGTACCGATTTGGATGCGGTTATTTTTATTTTGAAAGCAAGTTTTCTAGCGGGTGTTTTAAGACATTTTTCAAGGTCATTGGCTCTTTTCTAGCTGATAAATAAACGTGACTGTTACTTGAATGATATTAGCAGAACCTTGACCTGATGCTGCAGCGTCATCTGGAACATGTAGGATAACTAACTCCTCGCCAATTTACAGCAAAGATATCATATTTGAGCTCATTGACATATGCTTCCCGATTACAATATTTTATTAAAATCTATTAACAATCAATTATTCTACGAATATTTTTTTACTATTATTAAGCGTTTTACTAGTAATTATTATAGCTTATCAATAATTCTCATGTTACAAAAGCTTTCACACAAAATTTGATAAAAAAATGGTTTAACCGTTAAATCCGGACCTCCGGAGATACAAACAGACAAAAACATTTTAATATCATATTAGTAATTAATGCCATTTATAGCTCATGTCTATCATGAAATTTTATATAAGAACTGCAGATGTTTTATATAAATTCTTATACATAAATAACTAGAAAATTAAACTACTAATGCCCTCTATTATACAAAAGTATTGCTTCACACTTCCGATGAATTTTTAAGATTGTTGTTATCCCACAATGTTTAATTTTAGTACACTGCATTGTTTATAGATAGCGTTGTAGCAATATGCACAAAAATTGATAGTCATAATATTCTAATACATGTTATTGTAATAAAATTGTACGTACAACCATTTTGATATTTTGACTAGAAAATTAAACAATGCCATCTGCCAGAATAAAAGTTCTATTTAACAGCTTTGATGTAGTTTATTTATTGTTTCTTTGTTGTGTTATTAATACACACTGTTGCTTATAGATGGCGCTGTAACAATATGCGGTTAGGTTTTGATACAATAAGTCAGTTAAATGAACTTTAGTAAGGTTAACAATTAAAGTTCGAATTTTTTTGATGATAATTAGTTTTAAGGGATACATAATTATATAGAAATGTTCTATTTATTCAATAGATATATTGATTAAAATTATGTATTTATTCTATATCCATTGCAATGTGGGAAATTGGAATTATTGTTCCAGACCAGAATAAATACTTACTTATGGTCACAAAACTCAAATAGTAAATAGAAATTTGAAAGTAAGCTATATGAAGATGAAGTATGAAATATTTCATTTTATTTAACATTTTAATATTTTCTGTAATATTAAACTTCTGACTTCTGGATACTTCTGACCAACGGACAGCTGACTACAGAATCGTAATCTTTGATGACACAAAAAGCTGCAGGTATGGTTTCATATGAGTAGACAATACTTTTATCTATTTTATATCATACCAATATTACAAGGTGTCCAGAAAGGGTATCGGGTATTTGTAAGTTCAATGAAACAAAAATTATTTGTATGCAATAAAAAAGTTTATTGTTTATTATTAGCATATGAATTGGAGAATTATTTGGAAAAGATGATGTTATCCAAATGATGACCGTTACGTTGCTGGCACTCTTCTAAACGGAAACGAAGATTGGCGATAACACGTTGACACATAGCTATCGATATTGCTGCCATTTCTGACCTGATGTTTTGCTTTAACTGGGTTAGATTCGTCGGATTGTTTTGATAAACCTTACTTTTAAGGTATCCCCATGCAAAATAGTCAAGCGGGCTAAGGTCGGGGCTTCTGGGAGGCCAGTTGATGTTACCCCTTCGCGAAATGACTTTATTAGGGAATAATTCGTTAACAACTTCCATTGAGTCATTTGAGGTATGGCAAGTGGCCCTATCTTGCTGGAACCACGTTCTTGAGTTGAAACCTGCAAACTCCTGCAACTCTGGGACCAAAAAATTTCGCAACATATCGCAATAACGGTCACTATTCACATTAATTGCTCGGCCTCGTTGATCTTCATGAAAATAAGGACCAATTATGCCTTTAGCAGATATAGCGGCCCAAACAACGACCTTTGGGCTATGCAGGGGTCGTTCATGCTTTCGTCTCGGATTCTCCACTGCCCAGTACCGACAATTCTGCTTATTAACATGACCATTCAGGTGAAAATTTGCTTCGTCACTGAACAGTATGTTGTTAAAGTTGTTAAATCGCTGCAGCATTTCGTTCGCAAAATTCAGTCGATTAGCATAGTCCGTATCCTTCAATTCTTGAACCAATTGAATTTTATAGGCTTTTAGATGTAAGTCTTTCTTTAAAATCGAATGTAAAGACGATTTTTTGATGTTCAACGCTTGGCTTCGCTTTCGGATGGATAAAGACGGATTTTGACGAACCGACGCCTCAACTTCTTCAATTGTTTCTTCATCGCGAACTGAACGAGGACGACCAGAGTTTTGAATTTTAACTGTCGCACCTGTATTCTCGAACATCCTGATCCATTTCCTAATGCTATCGTCACTTGGCGCGTGGCGTGTACGATATTCCGCACGATAGAAACGTTGAGCAGTCACTATTGAATCACCATTACGATAATACGCTCGTACGCAAAATGCGCGATGCGTCCCCGAGTACTGTTCCATTGTGACTAAAACTCCACAAAATGGCGGACGCCACGAACCCCTCCCCGCACCCTTTAGACGCCCCGTTTCGAATATGGCGCGAAAACAAATACCCGATACCCTTTCTGGACACCTTGTATAAAGAGGAAAGATTTAACTTTTTGTTTGTGATGGATAAACTCAAGAACTACTGGACCGATTTTAAAAGTTCTTTCCCCAATATAAAGCTACAGTATCAGCGAGTAACATAGGCTATATTATAATTAAATAATAATAATTTATTCCTCATAAAAATGTTGATAGTTTTACACAAAGTATAAAAAATTGCCTGTACAGGTGCGTTGGCGATGTTTGTCGTATAAAATTAACACAGGTGAAACCGTGGAGCACGGCTAGTATATTATATAGTAGCATGGAATATTTGCTGGTAGGACACAATAATTGTACTTGGATGGATCCCGACCACCATGTACATAGTGGTAAATCTGCCACAGTGACTATTTTTAAGATTGTCGCGTTTCGAGATCCGCTAGTGTATATCCAGCCGCCGGAGAGGTTTCCAGGCCAACATAACAGTCACGAACGGCGACGTGCTTACTGAACCCCTGTGGTCGTGAGAAGATTGCAGGCAGGCATGACAGCTACGATCGGTAATGTTCAGTTCTCTCGGTGGTTCTCATTGTTTTTGGATTGTAGTGTGCTTACCATCAGGTACAAGGCAGTCACATTGCCGTGGTACTATTAAAAATATTCTTACCGGATAATTAATTAAATCAAACAATTTAACGGACAGATTTAAATTGACTGTACTAACAGCTAATACAAATTCTGTCGCCAAAGTTTACCGTCCAGCCCACCGAGTGACCACTGAACCACTCAATGGCTTGCGGTCGCTAATCAAATTAAGCTTGGATACTGATGGTACGTGGGTATGGAGAGAACTTTCAATTTATAAAAAAAGGAAGATTAGTAGTAGGTACTCGCCGCTGAACTTTACGTCGGTACTGCGTTAGTAACTTTTGTAACTTAAAGGTATCAAAACCTAAAAAAACTTCCAAATCGCATAAAAATAAAATTATGTGAAATAAAGTATTATCAACTTAGTCTGGACATACAAGATATGACATTTTTGTTGAAGTTCTGTGCTTTTCTATGCAATGTTTACCTTAATTGCCAAGAAAATCTTATGAATTATTAAAGTAAATATACTCAATTTAAATGTTCGCCAGTTTATTGAAAGGCGAATAGAGCAAAGTGTTATCGGGTTTTTCCTATGAAATTCTCAGTAGCAGCTCGGAGTTTGGTTTCGTGCCCGATTAATGGCAATAGGCTCGCCCCCTATTACATGGGACCTAAAAACATACTCGGCGAACTGTGGATGTACAAATGTACACCTCTGCCTAACCCTTCGGGGAATACAGGCGTGATGGTATGGTATGGTATGGCGAATCTATTATACAATACAATAAAATAGAACAACACTGAATACAATAAAATAGAAGCCATCTCCACTAGTACACATCACGTCGGACATTTGGTGATTTCATAGCGAACGGGGGATATCAACGAGTATGTAAACAAAAGAGAAACGTTTGATTCTGACCGCTTTGATTCGTTGAGAGTGCATTCAGAAGAGTTCAAAAATATTTTTATTTTTTATTTATTGGGTTTTAATATCATTATGTTTCATTGCACTAGCTGGAGATGTTAACACTATCTTCAGTTTTCTTCGTTATTGCTTATTTATTTTTGAAATCTTTAGAAGAAGAATATAATATAATCTTATGTGATACCAAGTTATTATTATTAACACGAAGAACCTAGTAAATACAACTTTCAAGCGTATCTAGATGTTGTGAAGTTTTTAAATTGTATCACGGCAAATTAACGGCAATTTACCTGATGGTTAGCACAGTGAAATCTAAAAAAACCAATCCATCACTCTACGGTCGTCACTGCCGTGTCTGCATGTAAGCCTCTTTGCACCTGGATGGACACACTGGATGACCCAGTAACGTGACAAACCAAAAAAGTCACAATGGGAGTTTTTGGAAGGACCTTGAAGTGACATGTTGTGTTTTTTATTTTTTATTCATTTACTTAGGTGTTTGACCCTAGATTATGTAATATTGGTAGCGTTTTGTGTGATATAGTTTAGTTTTTATGCATAAGTGAAGTGGATTATAAACTTAAACTAAAAGCATGCATTCTTGGATCCCACAAAAATTCCCTAGAAAGTTCTAACAAGGGAGCCACCGTCTTGTTATGATACTGAGATCGTCATAACACAGGACACTTTATGCACTTGATAATGGCAGTAATGGTCTTCAAGGACTAGTTGCCAAGTTTGGAAGAAGAAGAAAAAGAGTCTCAATGACGGACTTATCACTATGCGCGTTGTGATTGCGATACAGTCTGGTACAGATTTCTACCACCCCGTTTGTATACACTTGCTGATCCCGAAACGAGACACGCCTTAGCGTGGAACCATGGCTGGTGTTACCATTATGGTGGTCTTTAACTACAGCATTCGATCCTGACCATTTTTTCTAATCCCGGTGATTTCGTTATTGTCAACAGATAATCCCGGAATCCCGGGATTATAGACAGGTAATTAAAATTAAGAGTACTAAATCTAAATAACTATATCTGCTTTACCAGTATTATGTTTTTCATAGAATAATTAAACGTTTATAAAGTAACCAGTCAAAAAAGTAATAAGTTTAACTTGGTTGTTTAGACATTGCTTTTGTAGAAATTTAACTTCAACAAAATTTTACTTAATTCTCTTAAAACAAAAACAAAAAAACAACTTCCGACTATAACACTTTAAACTTCAAAAACAAACATCATTTTAATTAGACACAAAATTTCTTAATAAGACACGTTAGCACACAGATTAATATTAATTATCTAATTAAAATTACCAGGTATGTCATATCTTGCCAGAAAAAGTAAGGTAAAAAAATCCATCCACGTTAAAAAAAAATAAAAATAAAAAACAAATCAGATTTAAGTTTCTGTAAGAAACACTTTATTGTACAGAGATCATAGTATTTACCTTATTAAATTAAGATGCCCAGAAATGGTTTCAAATCGTTAGACACATTACGTCTTATTCGTATCGCGAAAATAAAATTCTGATGTGTGTCATCCTGGCCAATTTCATCTACAGCGACTGTTAATTTTCTAAACGGGCACAAAATCCATCTGCACTTCGATGCACATTATGGTAACTAATATGTAACATTTTGATAATAAAAGTAATAATATAATTATTTTATAATATAACTATAAATTAAAGTACCTACCTAAGTTTATAAATAAAAAAGATCAATTGAATTATAGTCTAAAAGTAAAGGGCGCTTTGTTTCAAAACCGTTATCAGAATGAGAAAAGGAATAATAGAGTAAATTAATTATTCCACCCACCAGCGTTGGGCCGCGCAATATCGGAGCTCTATAAGACGGGCCTTAAATTTTCTAAACCCAGCTAAAATGAAATCGCTTCTCCAAGAAAAAGGGGTTTGTTTTAATGCCCATCGCAAAATAAATGCTCCAAGACTATAATGTGGAATTCGTTGCTAGATATAAATTCGAAATAAAAATATACGAGCGTTGTGGAGTTGTCGTAGAGTTGGCTACTAACTCGACACATTATGGGCTCCATCGATAACTTTTTTGTGATTATTAAATTATGTACTTGTATAATAAGTGTGTAATGTATAATTTCATTATGTACTAGCATTTGTATTTCGATAAATTATATTGTTTGTTTCTTTTTTATGTATATTCCTTTTAATATCATATAAAAAATGTTATAATGTATTTCTAACTATAATTATGTAATGCTTTTTATTGTGAACGCTCTTTGTTTTAATCTTTAATTTTTTCTCAGTGCCTTTACGTCATCTATCTATAGTAATAAATTATTTTTTTCTAATTTTCTATTAGCCTTACTATTTAAGGGAAACTGAGCACGAAAATACAATTTAAAGAAATTGTCTTTCTCTATGTCCGTATGTATGTTTCGTATGACTGGATTTAACTCAAAAAGGGCTTGGCAGATTTTTATAAAATTTTATATACAGAAAGCTTATGGCATTGATCAAACAATAGGTTATAAGAATTCCCTATATTACTTTTGGAAACCGTAAAAAAACAATTTCAAAAACATAAGCTGTTAGTTATTCTCAATCTAATTTAATGAAAAATGTATATAATCAATAACAATTGACAATCCTCAATTTCAAAGCTATATGAATTATAAATAATATGAGTAAAAATAAAATTACGGAATGAAAATAATTACTGCTTAACAGAAACGCGCGGAGCCGCGGGACACCTTTAGTTTACTATAAAAAAATTAAATGAGCAATTTGTATTTTCGTAATATTACATAGGCTGCACTAAAAGTATCGGGAATGGAAAATTTTCACTGTTCCTGTCATATTAAAATCTTTTTAAATGAAAACTCCTTGGTTTTAAAAATCGAATACAATTTATTTATTTAAAAAAAGATTCTCGGTCTTGTCACAAGGTTTTGTCAAACTTGTTTAGTCGTTGAGAAAATGGAATTGACTCGAGAAAATTCAAGAGCGATGATTTATTATGACTTTCGAAGTGGTTTAACACAAAAACAGTGTGTTGACCGGATGATTTCTGCATTTGGTGATGAAGCCCCATCCAAAACCACAATTTATCGCTGGTTTGCTGAATTTCAACGTGGACGTGTCAAGCTCATTGATGATCCTCGTCAAGGTCGTCCAAAAACTGCAGTCACCTAAGAAAACGTTGATGCTGTGCGTAAGCTGATTGAGGAAGATCGACATGTGACATACCGCGAAATTCAGGCAACTTTAGACATTGGCATGAGTCAAATACAAATAATCTTGCATGAACAATTAGGTGTAAAAAAGTTGTTTTCCCGATGGATACAGCATTCGCTCTGTGAAGAGCAAAAAGCGCCTCGCGTTACTTGGTGCGTCAGAACTCTCGAAAGATTTCACGCAGGATCCTCAAATGCTGTATACAACATCGTATCAGGTGACGAATCCTGGATATACGCGTACGAAAACGAAACAAAAAACCAGTCACGAGTTTGGGTGTTCGAAAATGAGTTAAAGCCAACAAAAATTATTCGTTCACGGAGTGTTGCAAAAAAAAATGGTGGCCACGTTTGTCTCCAAAAGCGGCCATGTTACGACTATTCCTTTTGAGGGACAAAGAACAGTTAATGCAAAATGGTATGCTAGCATTTGTTTGCCACAGGTCGTTTCTGAACTCCGTAAAGAGAACGGCAACCGCCGCATCATCCTCCATCACGACAATGCGAGTTCTCACACCGCGCACAGAACAAAAGAGTTTTTAGAGCAAGAAAACATAGAATTATTAGACCATCCGCCGTACAGCCCCGACCTAAGCCCTAATGATTTCTGTACTTTTCCTAAAATAAAGAATAAATTGCGTGAACAGAGATTTTCATCACCTGAAGAAGCTACAAAACGGCCATTTTGGAGACCCCAACTTCCGAATGGAATGGTTGCTTCAATGATTGGATCCATCGTATGGAAAAATATGTCAAATTTCGCGGAGAATACTTCGAAAAGCAATAAATACATTTTTAAATAGTAATGTTGTGTCACTTCCTTGATTCCCGAAATTTTCAGTGCCGCCCTCGTATCTCTATTTCTATGTCTTGCCAACCTCCGTTAGTGTTTATGGTAAATCTAAGTAGGTATAAAATTATAATATTATTGACCGTATGAATATGTCAGACATTAAACTGATCTTATAATTTATAATATTATTGGCTTATCCTCCTAATAAAATGCTAAATAAATTAATAACATCATGTAGGTACCTAAAAATGATTATAAGCTTCATTTCTAAGGCATTGATCAAGGTGAACCGTTTTTTTTTATAACACAAAGCGTCTGTATGTATGCTCCGTTGTTGTTAATGTACTTTATTAATGATTAAAATATCACATAGTAAAAATTATTAAAATCTTACCTGCATATATCATTTTACGCATTATCAAGCCTGGATTATCCTACTGAGGTAGGCAAATATAATAGAGAGTAATTTTTCCTCCGTCCTTATAAATTTATTTCATGTCTTTCGGATTCTTTAATATTTTTTATACATTGCTACCTGTAACGAATACATATTATTATTATTATTATATGTAAATGTAATTGTTTAAGATCAGTGTTTTACTTGTATTTTGACACGCATATTTTATATGTATAGATTTATTATTATTTTGTCACTAATAGGTTAAAAAAATTAAATTAAATAATACGGTTTACATAAGTAACTTCACGTTAAGAAACACGGAGATCATATTTGTACTGCATTCATTATACTATCATATTTTTATTCAATTTAAATTAATAATTAATAAATATGTCGATATTTTATTGTGACGTCACTTAAATTCTAGGGACGTCAGGGAAAGAGTTGCGAGCAGCGTAAACATTAAGACCGGATGAACAAATAAATGAAAGATCGATAAATACATGAACAGTACTAACTACCACCACCTATACTTTAAAACTCGATAAAATTATGTTGTAGCCTCAACTTATTTTGTTATAATATCAATAATTTATATCATTTAAATAGTTTTGGGTAATTTAAATTCTATAATAATAATTATATGTAAATAAATATTATGTGTATTCATTACAAGAAGGTTCAGAAAATAATGACCACTTGATACTAATTTGTTTAAACATTATATTTATCTATATTTAATAAAATCATTTTAATTAGTAACATTTTTCATTTATTATTATACAACCAACTTCTATTAAGTAAAGCAATAAAAAAGTGTTGTTAATTACCAAGCGTTTAATGACATGATACTACGTAATACTTTAAAATATACTCTATGCTAAGACGACCGCGACCATCACACTTAGCTAGTTTATACCTGCAATATCTATAGTTATGTATTTGTGTGATTTATGTTCCTAGAATAGATCAGATACATACCTGTAAGTAAAGTGGATGTTTCTTTTTTTTTTGATAAATTTGAATTTAGTACGCAACAGCAAACTTTTAAAATATCAAAACTAGGTAAAAACAAAGTTCGATAGCCGAAGTTTAATAATTAGTAAAACAGATAAATATAATATAAATTCCTGTTTATTTAATAAGAAGCAAAAATAACTTGAATTCACACGCCCCGCAACCACTGTAACGGAAAAAAAATACCTATTCAGTTCGAAATACTCGAAACGTTGTTGACACAGCTAAGTAGGTTCCCGCGACGCTTCGCTTCATTTGCATTTCTCTTAATCCCCGTTATGAATAAAGAAAAATTCTTGGTGACGTTTTTAAACGTTTTCCCGAGGCCTTAGTGGCTCCCGCCTAATGAAGAGCGGTGCTGGGATTATGTGCCCCCGCGCCGCGGCGCACTCTCGCGACATTACACTTTTAATTTGAACGAATCTTATTATTTTCTTTTGTTGATTTAAGCCCTCGAGTTGGGAGACGGGCCAAGACGTGACCTGCAGTGGAAAAATGCGATTGCCATCTAAAGCCAACCGTTTAAATGAACGAGATTGGAGCTTAAAAAGTATAATGGACGAGGAGGCAGTACGGGCGGCGCGGGGCAGTATCCCGGGGGCGCAAGATGGCCGATTTGCGATTGAGATGAGTCGCCCCCCACCCTCCGCCCGCTAAGATCAAGCAATATAATTAAGTCGTCCGTTACATAAGTATTCATCTATCGATGCTGTATCTTAAAGTATTATTATTTCTCCTTCAATTTACGTTAAACTTTAGATAATTTGCTAAATACACACCGACAAATAAAATGAATTGGTTTTAACCAAAATTATAATTTTTCTACTAATTGGGTCTCCATAAAAGAAAATACAAGTGATTGTACGAAATATATAAATTCTTCAAGGCCTCTGTGAAAATTAACAGCTTTTCCTTATTGTTTATTTTATACTCTTTAAAATACGTACAAATATGTATATTATATTATATAGCTGAAAATCCGTTTACACATATGTAAGTACATTTTTTTTTCAAAGAACACTTTTTTTTTTCTTTTTTTTTATTCCTAGACGGCGTGCTTAAGTATTATATAGCCTGTGTCACTCCCACAATTAAGACGAATCTAACGACACTTCGTATGCTAAAATCCATCAAGCAGTTTACGCTACAGAACGTGTCAAAGAAATAGACATACAATAAAAAATTTTTTTGTCTGTTTGTTCTGTGTAATCTCCGAAACGGTTGGACCAATTTTGACGGGACTTTCACTAGCAGTTATCTGATGCTATAAGAAGAACTTAGGCTACTTTTATTTTAGAAAAAAAAATTAGAGATCAACGCAAAAAAAGCATCATTATCTTTTTAAAAGAACCGCGGCGGGCGACCTCCATACGTGGAAGCGGTGTTAACACAACACCGACATTCTATAGTCCAAGCGAGCGGAGCCACGTGCACAGCTTGTCTAATATAAATCAAAAGTTTAAGAATTAAAATAAACACCAATATATGACAGACTAAGATTTTGGCAAAAACTGTGAAAAAGAAATTCAATACTATCTATGAAATTTAAGCGTATTGTAACATATTAATATAGAATTCGTATTCTTATGTAGTGGCTTTATCCATCGTTTATGTATTCATAGTAATAGTTGAAGTTTTATGCCAGCACTACACCTCATCTAGCAAGAGAAGCTTTACTAAGACATCTGCATACACACATAACGTCCTAACTCTATTTCTGACTTCGTCAATTGCACTTTAACTAGACGATCTTAAGGTTCAAAATGAATTTAAACCTTTAGAGAGTTTCGTGGAAAAATTGCATCGAAGTTTTAAAGCCTACACCGGCGGATCGCAAGCTTGTTCAGATGACAAACCTGATCTGGTCACGTAATGAAAAATGACTAAACTGTACGCCACCGCGCCGCTGTCTCGTTACAGTCTCTTAGATCCGACGAATGAGTGGTCGTTTAAAGTATCTAGGTATTTTCCTGCAGTACAAAGTAGGCGGTAGGTAGTGAACCACATTGTTTTGATGTGCCTCTACTTTATATCATAACTAGCTGTGCCCGTGATTTCACTCACGTGGACTACAAAATCCCCGCGCGAATCTTGCTCCCCCGCTCCCGGCTATTTTAAATACAAAAATGCTTACTGTGGGTGTTTCTTAGAATATAGACGTATATTCTCCCTGACTTTTTTGTAGATCTTTTTAATGCCTATAGTTATATTACTTTGCTCTATATCTCTTATGTGGTTTACTCAGCGTAATCCATTTAAGCGCTCGAATTGATTCACCATGACCATTTTTTTTTATTTGTGCGGATCCCTAATTCTTTTTCCAAAACAAAAGTAGCCTAAGTTACTCCCTATAAAATCAGCTATCTACCAATGAAAGACCCGTCAAAATCGTGCCAATCGTTTCAGAGATTACCCGAACAAACAGACAAACTTTTTATAAAAATTGTTTTTTTGTTGTAGGTATCGTATAAATACTATCATAAATATACATTTAGTAAAAAGCTGTTATTTCACATTACAAATAGACATTTAAATTTTATCAATTATATAGATATCTATGCAAATAGATAAAATTGAAGTATCTGTCTGTAATGTCAAAAAAAACTCTTTTAATTTTTTTTGTCTGTCTGTCTGTTTGTTCTGAGTAACCTCCGAAACTGTTGGCCTGATTTTGACGGGACTTTCGCTGGTACATAGCTGATGTTCTATGGAGTAAAGTAGGCTACTTTTATTTTAGGATAATAATTGGGTTCCGTACAAATAAAAATTAATTCAGAAAAGTGACGATTTTGGAGTACTTATATCAAATTAATATACTTACTACATGATTCTAGATCATAACAATGCATTTTTGTCTTTAAAATAACCGGAAGCAGGGCACGATTTACACGTGTGCCCGATCGACAGCATACAGCGTTACAGATTGGTTATTTATTGCTTGTTGAAAATTAAATGTGTATTCAGGTTCTTTTTTTACGTGTGTCTGGCAAACTCTTTAACAAACTCGCGACAAGAAGTCACACTTAACAAGCGTTTCAAACAGCCGCAACTAACATCAACATATAGAACATTCAAAGTGTGCCTCATTAAACATTACCTCGTACCTCGGGCGCAGTGGTTGTAAACGCTACTATTGAGCCGAGAGGTCGCGGGTTCGATCCCCGGTACCCATGACTGATGAGCATAAATGTCAGTTGTGTGTCTGGGTGTTAAATATTTATATATGTATATGTATAACAGCTTTTTAGTTACCATATTATACAAGCTTTGCTTAGTTTCGAGTTAAATGGCCGTGTGTGAAATTGTGTCCTCATATTAAGGTTAAGATTACAGTCCCAACCCCCTAAATACTAGTAACTGAATAATTCTTTTTTACCAAAACGTAGCAAATAAGCTTAAAGTCCACGTCATGTTTTAGTGGTAGAATCTGTGGAAGGTTCAATTTACAATGCACTGACACACGAGCCGTTCCAACTCGGCCTTTTTGGGGTTAGTTATCAACAACAGGCTGCAGTGACCACTTAACATCAGATGGACTGCATGCTTGTTTGTTACTTTTTAGTATACTCGGTTCCACAAGCATTTGTTACACAGTAACTAATTGCTTCTCTTCTTTTGATTTTTAATTATAATATTGATAATTATTGTCATATGAATTGAGTAATGTCCTATTATTTACCGTGTACAGAAGGCCATAAAAATCCGTCAAGCCAGTTTTGAGTTATATCTAGACATAAAGACAAAACTAACAAAATGTTTCATAAGTAGTCGTGACCAGTGTTCTTTATAATAGTCTATCAGAAGATTTAAAAAAAAAAACTCATACAGACAGAATTACAGATTTATTAGATATCTTGTCAGTGAAAATTGGTTTCATCCGTAATATCGATTGGAAAATTTCAGGAAAAGCAACATTCTTGCAAACAGTTAACGTAAACAGACTACAAACTTGCCAACACACTCATATGCCCATATTTGTCAATTGATAAAAATATAAGTTTATCTAGTTACGCCACTTGTATAATTTTTAAATATTCATACTTACCACTATTTTACATCTATATACATATATTGATTATTACATAGACATCCTGTGACATACTAGAGACCACAGATTTTTAATAACAATAAGACGGAATATCAATATATTACAATATTTTCGATGAAGCACTTCGTTGATAGGTCCTTGTTTCGGTCCAGCGAAAGGAGACCGCAGCTCATCCGTTAAAAGAGGCGAAACGAAAATTCATCGACGAAGACAAAACAAAACGTAATAAAGCCTTTCCTTTGAAGAGGTAGAGAATAAGGAAAAGTTGAGAAGTGGCGGGGTGGTGCGACCGCAACCCCACCTGGAAGGCCCAAAAAATACGACATAAATGAGTCGAAGGGGCCGCCTCTTCAGCCGCGAAATTTCGGCCATACTTCCAAACCTATAATCCCTCATAATCACCTTTACAAAGCAAAGATTAAAAACGATTCTCGCGCCGATGTCGCCCTCCTCCGCTTTTATATGCGAGACGGTAGAAAAGTAAGATTAAATCATTATTTTTCTTAAGCTCCTCTCGTTTTTTCTCCGCTCTAGTGGAAGTTTTCTTGGACTTTTGATGCGGACGATCAAAGACTTGTGTTCAAATTTACATAACATTCTTAAATAAATTGCAGGGTGGCTCTGGGGTGGCTCAATTGAACATGAATCGTAGCGTAGCGTGTACTATGTAAACTTATCAATGCGAATTCTCGGAAAGATGCCTAATGTACTATTAATTTATTCCGTGGATTAGTTGAGAGGTAGCATAATATACAATGCAATGATGTTAATGTATTAAGTTAACAATAATATACTCAATTGTTACAGTAAAGATTAAACCACCATTTATATAATTGTATTAAATTTCTTAGAATGGCTAACATTTCTATTATTTAGTATGTTTATTATTTTATGTAAACTTCAGGCGATAGATGAACATGTAGTTAATCGCTTTAAGGCTTTAAGGCCTTAAGTAAAGCATCTTGCTAAGTTTCTTACTATTTTTTTAGGTAACAGGTATTTTTTGTCAACTTATATTTGCTTTAAAAATGGCCTTTGCGTCTATTTAAGCCTGAAAAAGTGGCATTAAAATCACCTTTATAAGTATTCGTTAATATAAACCAATATTATAAAGAGGCAAGTTTTGATTTTTTTTTTTGGTTTGTGATGGATAAACTCAAAAACTAATGGCCCGATTTTAAAAATTCTCTCACAAGTATAAAGCTACAGTATCAGCGAGTAACTTAGTGAAAAATTAATTAATTCCTCATAAAAATGTCGATAGTTTTACACAAAGTATAAAAAATTGCCTACACGAGTGCGTTGGCGATGTTTGTAGTATAAAATTAACACGGGTGAAACCGTGGGGCACAGCTAGTTATAATAAAGTCAGTGATATTAATTTCGATCGTGGGGTCATCCATATTTAAATTTGAAAAAGTCGATTCGCGGTATTTATCTGCTGCTCAGAGTATACTAATCTGTATCAGTGTAAACCATTAACAAAATCACATCGGTGAGTAGAGTTTATGGGCAATGGGGGTTCAAAGTCGATAACGCGTTAGTAATATATGGTGTTACAAGAGTTCATAGGCAACAGTAATAGCTTACCATTAGGCCGACCATTCTCATATACTGTAATTCCCATAATTATTATATAGTGTGTATAACACTTATAATATATTATGTACATATAAAATAGCTTATTAAAATAATTATCATAGATAAAAGAAACCTACCTCATTTAGAAAGAACTTGTCTCGACATCTTAATTAATATATTTTAAGTTCGGGCGACAAAGAAACGCTTTGTGCTAATAATTATGAAAATAATTAAGAAGTATGCTAATTAGAAAATTTTACGTTTCGTTGTTTTTCTGATATTAATAAGGCAATAGAATAAAAATTGAAAAATGAATATTAGATATATATAACTTAATTTATTTTAAGGTTGATGTTTCATTTTTATATAAATTAAACTTTTGTATCTCATCACTTCAGACGGCGCTGATTCCATTTTTTTCTTCTCCCTTACAGAACCTATGTACCTGTGTAGTATGTACGTGTGTAGTGGAGCAGTGTAATGATATCTGTTGGTAGCTAGTGATTGCAAGTGCACAGTCACTGTATCGTGCGAGCGGCTGCTTGGCTCAAGAGCTCCACGTCGAAGGAACGGACCTAGTCTTGAGTTGCCGCTAGAGAGGGTGGTCGGGCACGCTTGATTTGTAGATACGGACGGGTATGACGCGTTACTTACCGTGATTTCATCATCGGAGTCGGTAAAAATGTTCCGCGGCCTATTTTTTGCCTTGGGGGGCCTCTAGGACTGGAGTGTAAGTTGCGGCGGATGCCACTAACGGGTTCAGATGGTTTGACGCTCTGTCGAAATAGCTCATTGCGAGAGTTTTGATGTAAGATTCGATCGAAGGAAGTTCCATATCTTTATGGAGGTCTACGTTTCGAACGAACTATGGGTAATTGACTAATTTGACTACACAACTGTAAGTTAAGATTGAATGGATACATGTCTTGTAGAGTGTAAGCTTATGTCTGAGAGACAATTTGTTTACCGAACATAGTAGAGGATGCAAGCGGGCCAAGATCATAGCGGCCTTGTTCCGGACTCTATTGACATGTGTTCTGAAGCTAAGTTTATTGTCAAGGCCAAAACCCAGATATTTAGTGGCTTTAGTGGCTTTAGGGAAATCAATCGTTAACGCTAATAGCAAAAAAAACAAGGTAAATTGAAAATTTAATTAATCGCTGACACGAGTAACCTATTCATTGAGACCAATCAAATGAGCCCAAACACGATATCTCTACTGCAAGTTGGTGAGGAGTTACGGATTCTAGATGACGCTGCAGCATCAGGTCAAGATTTTTCGAATATCATTGAAGTAATAGAATACCAAATATCGACTCGATTACACCTGTAGAAATAGCTCACATCTATTAATCAACCATAAAAGAGCTGATCTTCAAACGGCTGAACATATTTTCATGAATAGTTTTTTTTCTGACTGACTATACTTTTAGCCATAAGGGCCCTGGAGCGTCAGATGGCTTTTACAGTTTCACCGTAAGCTGGAATAGCTAAGAACACCCTCGGTTAAGTAACCTTTGAAACAAACAAAAAAACTAGATTAAAATCGGTTCAGCTTTTGTGAGCCACGATGCCTCAGACAGACATACAGATACACACGATAAACTTATAACACCCCTGTTTTTGTGTCATGGGTTAAAAATGTATGTAATTGACATGTAAAGTTGTGGTAATATGTCAATTCCGTACATTTTTCTTTTCCTATTTGTTAACTTTAATGATTCTAGAAAGGCAACTTGGCTTTCCCCTCTGTTGTTATTGCGCCCAGTCAATAGTGCGGTTCAAGAGTAAAGTCAAGAGTATGAACACTAAGTCATTAGTACGGATTCCATAATTCTCTGACTTATATTACTCAGTATCTTATTTAATACGACGTGTCGGTAAGTGAAACCGGTCCTTGTAATAATATGGATGCAAAAACGTTATTCTATATTTCGGTTACATAAATGGTTCCAATAACAGGTACAATGTGGTACCATTTCAAAATCGTGTACAGTTGGATCGCCTTTTACGTCACCAACATTTGGCAGTCTAACGGATGGCCATATGCATAATTAGTATCGAACTTATTTTACCAGCGCGCAATATACCTGCAGAATACGATAAGTATAATAATAATATAAAAATGAAATAAAAAAGTGAGTGCGTGCGATACAAAATATTCTTAATTATAAGTCGTGATCAAAATGGTTTCTAATTTTTACGAAATTATTTTATTGAAACACAATGAATAAAAAAGAAATAAAAAAATTAGCATGTTTATTTCGGCATTTACAATTTATTTCTATATTGCACTGATACAAAAAAAAATCGTGTATGACTATCTTCACAACAATAAAACAAGACGTTTATTTTGTAAGCAAACAATAGGTAAACAAGGCAAAATTTAACTAAAAAGAAAACCATTTTCAATGCTTTTGAGGAGTTCCCTGGTGTATCTTGGAAATCAAAGGTCCAATGCCAAAGAAATTAAAATGGGACCACGCGTGAGGTACCCCCTTTCCGATAAAATAAGAATCATATAAATCGACTGACAAACAAAGAAGTTACACGCTTGAATAAAAAAAAAGTACTATCGAATTGAGAATCTCCAAATTTTCTTGAGGTCGGTTAAAAATTACTCTCAAGACTCATCATTTTTTCATAAAGACTCTAAATTTCTTTTTAATTGAGAAGTTTTATAGTTGATAGCCCATTTATCTAGGAAGGCTATAGGTTATATAACATCTCGCTACGACCAACAGGAGCGGAGCATCAATGAAAAATGTTGCAAAAACGGGACAAAATTATACCTTTTGGGAGTTTCTATTGTGTGTGCTGCGTAAATAGTTAAAGTTATGCAAAAATCATGTGGCACAGAATTATTTCCCTTAAAAAGTTCTAAAAAAAATCTGTGATAGTATATGTCTATCTTTTAAGGTTAACTCAATATAAACTTTTATAAGGTAATAAAATTTGGTCTAAAATAATGCATTATTTGCGGAGGGTGTTTTTATAAACATTGTATTAATCCTTATCGAAATAATACGTTATTCATCATAAGTATTAAATTTTAAATAAAATTGCCCTTTATATCAATTGATTTCAATAAATATCTTAGGTGATATCACAGTTGTAAAATAACTCTGCAGAAAAGCTATTATCAAATTATTAACCTCGCGCGCATTTTTATTATGCGTAATAATATGATATGAGAGGTGGGCGGCACCCTATACTAATTGTATTATGTGACGCAGACGAAGTTGCGCGGGTCATATAGTATTATATATTTCTTATTGACAAAATGATTGTAATGGGTAACTTATCACAATAATTCGATATCATCAATTTAATTAACTGCATCAAGCTTTGGTGACTAAGAGCTTTTTGAATTATCATACAGCAATAAATGGTCGAATATCGGCCATTGCCAATCCAAGTTTCGACTACAGTATGAGCAACTAACGACAATAGTGTTGTTCTTATCGATAAGTGTCGATACGGTTCGCTCGACAAGCTTTGTTGATGTTGAAACTGGAAATTCAGACGGGCTGCGGCCTGAGGCACCTATACCTTCGTAGCATAATGTATTTATATGAAGGATATATGTAATGAGATTTTGTTAAAATACCTTATTTTCAGCATCAGGTCAAGATTTTATTAATATAATAAGTAAGAGAATACCAAATCTCGACTGAATCAGTACTTGGGTCTAAATTAAATAAAGTATTTTTTAAATTTTAATTTTGTTAATACATGTAAAAAAACAATTCTTCGTTAGAAATAAAAAATAATTTAACAAACTATGCTTAATAATAACCGTTTTGATAAAGTTAGCTTTACCAATACGGTCTAAGATAGACCAATCTTTGCAAACTATGCGCAGATGGTTTGTGCAAAGTCGTCTCGGACATCAGAGAAACACTAAGTTCACACCTCTACGGACTTCGCTAGTAATTTAGAAACAAATGTTATAAGTTATAAAATCGTTATTGTATTATTTTACTAAATGCAAGTAAAAACAAAGTTCAACTCTAACAATGAGATATTGATGTAAAAATTGAATAGCATAATAAAAGCATTATTAAGTGAACCGCATAGACCAGGGGAGCTCAAACTTATATTTACGATGATCTATCACAGAATATTTAGGCAGCAAGTCATCGTCTGCGAACATTTTACTACAATAGAAAAAAAAATTAATTAAAAAAAAAAACAAAAAGCAAGCATTTTAAAACTTGTAATACGCAAGAAATTTATTTCCTTCCTTTCTCCCTTTTTATTTGCGCTATAATCTTTTAGAATAATTGAAAAATAGATAAAAACTTCTTTAAAAAAAAAATCAGCAAAACCTTTTATTTCATACCCATATCATGAGCTCTGCAAAAAAAAAAAAAAACTGGTCCGCCATATTGGATTTAGAATGATGGATGATGGATTACTTAGCTAACCTTGCAATGTCATCCATACATACTAAACGTGTATGCAAAATTTCAACTCAATCAGTAAAGGATAACTGTTTTAAAATTCAGTAACAAGATTTGACCCATTCTAACAAGGTAACGTTAAATAAAAGCCTGTAAAACATATAGGCACGTCATGACACTTCACATTATTAGAGAACGGCATATAATTACTACGTGGTAACCGCAAGCAAGATGCCAAATGCTCGTTTGTTAGACGATTGTGATATATAGATTTCATTATTTTAATTTCTGAGAATGTTGGCTATTACAAATAAGTAGATCGGAATAATCTTGTTAAATGTTAATTGAAGAACTATTCCTTTCATACGCGGATATTTCTCTTTAGATATTAAAGACCAAAATTTGAAAATTATCTACAATACCTGATTTTGGATACGTGTACTCGGATCTAATGAGCTACAGCAAGAACATAATTTAACATACCATCACGCCTGTATCCCCGAAGAGTTAGACAGAGGTGTACTAATATACACCCACAGTTCGCTGTGTATGTTTTTTAGGACCCATGTAATAGGGGACTAGCCTATTGCCATTAATCGGGCACAAAGCTAAACTCCGAGCTGCTACTGAGAATTTCATAGAAAAACCCAATATCACTTTGCTCGACCTGGGAATCGACCACTAGGCTAATGAGACTGAAGACTGAAGATAACTTTTACTTTTAGATAATTCCAACGATCGACTTGGACAGCTCTTGGGCAGCCTTATTACGTATTACGCAAGAGCAATGCGATAACAGAAATCACAGAATATTTGCTTCGACATGGCGATGGTGTAGCAGGAATAATGTAGCAAATGTAATTCGATTTTACCATTTTGAGATTTTCATTTGCGCAATACGTAATAATGGGTGAATCGACTGGTCGATAGCATTGGACTGTTTGAGCACCGCTGGAATAAGACCCTCGCATCGCCCACCTCTGTATACAACTCGCAAATTGTAACCCTTGCCCGCCAGAGATAAGTTTATTTTGAGCCGGTGAAGTGCCGTTGTTCGTCATTTATTTAAGTGCTTCTTTTGTGACGGCATACCGGTGCGCCTCTGTCAATTAACCCTGCCTGGAAGCTCAAAAATTAAGTTAAATACTCTGTCTTTCTACCCGTGTTTACTTATTGCCAATCGACATGGTAGAAACGTTAACTTCATTTTAAATATTGCAGGCTAATACGGGAGTAGAGTTTTACACGCCGCTATTAGTATAATATAATTTCTGTCTGACTAATAATAATATATTTATTTTGTAGACATTTACGAATTACGTATAGTTAAGTATATTCAAATACAAAATTATACATGGTGGATCTATTTAAAACAAAGATAGAATATCTCACCTACAGTTTAGGTATGCAGTATACACCTATATATTTTATGTCAATGATCTTCCGTTTGTTATAAACAGTAAATCAACATAATAAAAGTCATATTTGAGAACTAAAAAGTACAAAATAAATAAAATAAACAACCTAATAAATTAATAAAGATTTAAAATAAACTATTATTTTTGTAGTATCATTAAAAAACTATGCTTGGAAGATATACATATAATGCTTTTATATTTAGGGCGGCGTGAACAAAATCCTTAAATCATATTCTATATAGTGAATCAGATTTAAGATTGACAGTTGATTGACGCAATTACAAATATTTTCACACAACTAAACTCAATTTAAGCTAAATTAATTTAAATTTTTTTCTTCAATTTGCCCTTAATGTTGTTTTTTTATAAAACTTACAAATGACAGACAGTTCAAATTAATCTAAACAATGTTAATTGAATGATTGATATTCACAAATATTTGCATAACAAATAAAACATACACCCTTCATAACAATTTATTATAGTTAGATACCCATTCAGGAATATCTTGTATAATTCGAAATTAATATTTCTAACAGTAGTATATAAAACACACGAGAACAAGTAGAACACGCATCAAGTCGTAAGTTGTAAAACTTAAGCTCGAGCGTGTAAACTCGGCTTACCAACAGTAAGTAGCCACATATTTCATACGGGCTCAGAACTCGCAGCTACCTGCGCCTAAAACAATCAAACAACCACTTAAACAACGTGTTCAAACAACTACAACTTAGCGCCGAGCCGCTTAGGTTTAACTAAATACCAAATTCGGCTTAAGTAAGATAAGTTAGACGCGGATACACTTACAAACAACACCGGCCTAGCGCGGCGCCTTGTTCTAATTATGATGGTAAAGTAAATATGTATGTGAAATACTTGTTTTTAACGGTAATTTAATGGTTGAAAGAAAGATCAGTTAGCATTTCTCAAAAATCCATATGATCTACCATGGATAAATTATTCATTGGATCTATATTATTTATATTTAAAGTTCAAGAAATTCATTTTGTTTTTTTGAACGCACTAATCTTTGTAATTACTAGTCAAATATGAAAAAATATTTTTGCTTTGTCTGCGACTTTGTCCGCTTGGAATTTTGTATGCTCGGGCGAAAGGTAACGTGTACGTAGGGCGCTCACAGTACTGGACAATGCTATTTAGGATTATTTTATTTGTATAATCCTTTTTTTCTTAAATTTAAGTAGCCTAAGTTACTCCTTATAATAACCGCTATATGCCAGTGAAAGTTCAGTGATAAAACGGTAAAACTGTTTCGGATATTAATCTTGAAAATTGTTATTTTTTTGGTATTTTACGTGAAGCGGACATCTGAAAAAAGTGAGGATCTGAAATAAGGTTAATTTTTGGCCGTATTATATTATTCATATTTATAGTAAAGATGTAATTAACACGAACGGAGTATCAGGCTGAAGTAACAGAAAAAATATGATGCAAAAAGATACGAACTTGCGTTTATATAAGCTCGTCATCTCACCGACTTCATTAGTAAGATTTTTTTACTGAAATGTCGTTTGAATTATCATAATAAATCTGTGGGACTCCATCAATCAAGCGCACCAGATGACTTCTTTCAAAGGGCTTCTTAAGCCCTCACTTTCATCTGAAGTTTGAAGATACCGGGACAATGATAATTATGTTGAATTATTTACTTTTCTCTAAATAATTTTTAACTTAATATTATTTGGTGTGCCTTTTGGGAATTTATTATGCAGAAACAATTGAAATTACAGTTAAAATCGAAGTCGTCAGATTTATAATTTTATATTTAATTATACACAATTAACATAGCGATAATGCTTTATGGAAATAGACAAACATACATAGGGTTATTGCAAATGATAAACGAATAATTAAATTAAAAAAAAAAAAAAAAAATTTTCTGTGTGCTTGACTGAAAATTTAGTACGTTAAATTAACAAATATCACAGAGATACACTGTAGCAGATAAGATTTTAGAGAAATGTTTTAGTATTTCCCATTTGGAATGGTAGCGGCCACTCATTTATGTAGTTTTAATTCCGCCATTCCTTAGCTTGGAGCCGCGGCCGGGATCTTATTTCATTAGCCGGCCGCGGCCGCGACTCGAGTGCGCCAGCCATTTAGCTCGCAAGCTATTGAGCTGTTAGGCTGTACGCTTACAGAAGAGCGAGGCGGGTTTACATAAGATTTTTACTTTAAAATCACAGTTGTATATTTAATTTTCGATAGGCGTTACTTTGCGGGAATATTTTCTTAGGTAAAAAATGTATTTGCTACTACTGTCTTTGACAGTACTGTTCCTGATGGTAAGCGCACAGTACAATCCTAACAAAACGGCGAATACCCAGAGATATGTAAATGCGAGTTACCCAGTGCGACCCAGTCGACCAAAACAGCTCTACCACCCCGTAAATGATTAAATTTTTTTACGTATCGGCTATTTGATAATGCGACATTTGCTAGTTCTGATATTTCCTAATACAGTGTAACAAACACATTTTGAAACAATCAGGATTCCTTACAATACAACACATTCATAAAATCTATTCAAAACTCATCAATAATTTAAAAATATTTAGTCAAATTGCACTCATCAAAATTAAATTAAATACGTTTATGAAATTAGTACTAGTTATTTAAAGGCGTTTATTAAATTATTGTTCCCTATACATTGTATGGTTACTCCGCGTCACTCAATGCTGACCTTTATATCATTCGCATTTCTACTAGCACGATGAAACTGTACCGCTTAAAGCATATATACTTGATCTTTGTATGTACAAAATGTCTCTTTTGTTTTACTTTATATAATTAAAACATGGAACTATCTGCAGTAATAATGACTTACTTGTAGCATGTATGAACACCACTTTCGAACCCCTGCAATGAGCATGAGCCTTCGGTGAAGGAAAACATCGTGATGAAACCATATCTCGGTGGTAGAATATTTTCTAATGCCTGTCTGGCTAGTTACGTTTCCATTATGAGGTAAGCTTAAATCGTTAATATGTACTAGGTTTCCGATTGCAGCTTGATTACATTCAGGCGTTTTAAGTTTTACCGGTCCACTTTATACGTGTACTATGAGTTAAGTTGTTTAGAGGGTCATTGTTCATTGAACATTGGTGAGCGGACTAGTTTCCACAACTAGGCTTATAGTGGGAACTTTTTGGGTGACGGGTGGGCTGGGTCTTATGAATTCAGCCACCGAATGTCCTCTAGAAAGCCTATAGATCGCTTATGCCGGCGCAGGCCTCCTTTGGGCGTCCTTGGCGTCCCAAGATAGAGTTTTCGCTGACACACCACGCCACTACACTCTTGGAGCAAATACGCAGCCGTCTCCTCTGCAGTTATCCACCCTCTGGACAGATGTCTGTCTGTAACACCCAGTGTTCTGTGACAATACTGATTATTCGTCAGAGTTTGTCACGTTTCAGGCTGAGTATTTTTAGGTTTATATGGTGGGAGGTTAATTAAATCTATGATGAATAAAAAATATTATATTTCATTGTTATATTCTGGTTCAATGGTAAATTCACTGTTAAAAGTGGATTTACGCTTGAAGCCACTGAAATACGAGGCGTACAAAACCATTGTGAATGTACATCACTGTCTTCTGATTGATGATGTTTTTAATTATATTTTTTAATGTCAACGATCCATATGTTTTATTATTTGATACTATTGCCTAGTTGCCTCTTGTTTTATTGTGGTGAAGAAGATAGTCACACTCGACGGTATATAACTATTCAAAGAAGTGTAACTACTAACGAGCGTACATAAAGACACGCATTAGGAAAATTAATCAATGACCAATGTAACATTTATAAAACATTATTATTGCGCACGTCTAAGCCTTACTTTAAAGTTTCAAAATTATTATTTTTTTTATTTTTTTTTCTTTCTACTATTTTTTTTGTTTTTTCTTTTGTTTTGTGTCTGTAACAAATAAATGTATTGTCTTTCTTTCTTTTATAGATTAAGCTCTGCTACATTCCACAGTGCTTATGATTCATTGCTATAATACTGCTAGGTTATTCCTACTTTGCTAACT
This sequence comes from Saturnia japonica, assembly GCA_033032175.1. NCBI lineage: Eukaryota > Metazoa > Arthropoda > Insecta > Lepidoptera > Saturniidae > Saturnia > Saturnia japonica. Next base: position 14,713,954 of record CM065311.1, on the reverse strand, counting down.
TCTCTAAGTTAATGCTCTACCGAATTTTCTTGTAGGATTCAGAGGTGGAGGTATACCATATTTATACTATAAAAACGGCCAGTTCAAGCAATTTAGTACATGGAACCTCGCAAGTCACTGAGAAATAAGTTTCAGGAATTTAGTATCTTAACTTTGCCTTCCCAATACATCCTTGAAAATTTTATGTATGTTCGGAAAACTTCGATAAGTTTGAAATAATAGTTTGTAGTTTCTACAGTAAACTTCCACGTTACTGATGACAATAAGTTGTAGCATCATGTAAAGCAAATTTCATTGTCGAAAGGGAAAATAGGCGAAATATGGGATGGATCATTTGGTGAATGATAGTGATATCGGAAAGCGAATCCCTTTCTTTACATCCACTAAAATAACAATGAACTGTAAACAACACATATATTATAGTTGAAAACATATAAGCTCTATCAAGTTTTTCGGCTGTTTTCAATAACTGGGATATTTTCTGGGAACTGGAAGTAGTGTTTTGACATGTAATAATGCCTTTTTAAGACCTATACTGAATAAAGATTTTTTATTTTGATTTTGTATTATAAGCCGTCTTTAATTTGTTCTTAATTTAAAATGGAGAACGTGACAATTTAATTCAAATTTTGTTTAATTTAAATGCTTTAGTAAATAGCTCTGGCAGTCAAGTAAGAAAATTTACGATTGTAAATAGAGAGAGAGCGAGTTCTATTTGTTTACTTATGACCGAGTAATTCGTTGAATCCGTATAATTACCGGTATTAAGATGATTCCGTTTCTCTCTAACAAAACGGAACAGCCGCTAAGTAATGTTAAAACATTCAAAATGTCCTCGGACGCCGAGCCTTGCTAAAAGTTGTGGTTATAAATTTGCAAACCGGCACGGGGATTACATTTGCGGGAAGTAAATAGATTGTTAAAAACAGGGCTCGTCCGGGATTTGAACCCGGGACCTCTCGCATCCAAAGCGAGAATCATACCCCTAGACCAACGAGCCGCTTAATGTGAATATTTAAAATTCTCGTGAACTTGCTCAGTATCATTAGAAATTGTTACAAGCAATTGGTTAAATCAAAGATACATATGTACACAGTACGGCTTATTCTAAGTGAATTTCAAACGTAGGCTCGTTGGTTTAGGGGTATGATTCTCGCTTTGGGTGCGAGAGGTCCCGGGTTCAAATCCCGGACGAGCCCTATTTTGAATTGATATCTACAAATCAAAACATGTTTTCGATTAAAACCATAATTCGTTTAAGCCTCATTTCGCCCATAAAATTTCTTCTGTCTTCATTTTCCATAATTTTGCTTCAATATTAAGTAATAATGTGATGTATGAAGGACGTTGCGAAATTATATCGTATGCTTTGTAAGTTGATATTTTACTTTGCCATTTATACATATTGTATACGAATATTATAAAGAGATAAAATTGGATATGTTATTATCTAAAAATCAGTTCTAAAAATATTTCACTAAGGAACCTAAATTATCTCTTCAGTAAAGCTATCATCATTTCAACCGAACGACATTAACTGCTATACATAGGCTTTCCTCGAAGATCGCCATAATGAGCAGTTCTGTGCTGCCCACAACCAGCGGCTTTTTTCAACCTATACCAGATCGTAAGATCACCTTTTGGAGGATCTGCTCACGCTGCGACTTCCGGTACGTGACCTTTGTGTCTGTACCGGATAAAAATAGCGCCACCCCATCTCATCCCGTGGGTGTCGTAAAAGACGTCTAAGGGATTCTTTTGCAGCAGAGTCTTTTGAATATTATTTTAACCAAACTGCGATCGCCAGCAAACCTGTCTGCAATCATTAAATTGAAATATACGCTAATACAGTCACGAAGTAATGTAATGTACGTTTCTTAAAATCGTATCAAAACTATGTAGGTATTCCATTTACGAACAAACTTTTATTCTATTTGTAGAAAAAATAGCAGAATAACTAACATTATTTTTGATTTAATTAATCTATACGCTCTGTACTTATACTACTACCTATTAATAAGACAATTTTTAACAAAAAAGAAATCTAAGTTCAATGAATTTGAAAAGTTCCCTGGTGTATCTTTGAAGCTGAAGGTCCAATGCCAATCAAATTAAAATGGGACCACTCTTGAGGTATCCCCTATCCAACAAAAAAAGAATTATCCAAGTCCGTTCAATAAACAAAGAAGCTATGGCTGAACATACATAAAAAAATATACATTCGAATTGAGTATGTAACCTCCGTCTTTTTTTGAACTCTGTTAAGTTTGTAATGTTTAAATGAAGTTATCTATTGAATTATAGATCCGATTCTAAAATTATTTAACTGATAAAATGCTACGTTCTCACTGAGTGAACGCTTTACAGAGTGTGGGTAACCTAAGTACTAGTTGATTTGACTCTTATGAAACTCTTATACTCCAGAATTATGTGTAACACTAGTTGGAAGAATGTGTTACTACTTTTAACGAATATCTCGAAGACAAACTACATTAGTTTAGTTTCAAACAAAATACTAGCGCGCTGCCGAGCTACAACACCCTTCTTCCAACAGCTCTGGAAACACAACACGGGTTTGACTGCGATCTTTTGTAGTGTGAACGTATTTCACCAGTCAGGTTGCCCCGAGTAGCGACCTTAACTCCAGGAATTACATCGGGAGTGCCACATCTCGGAGACTCGGATTCTCGAACTGAGTGTGGCGATTTCTCACAAGTTTGGCCTTGTATGGAATTGTTCGTACCTACCTTTAAGACGGATTCGGAAAATACTTCCTCGAAGCCATAGATATGTGAGCAGGCGTAACAGCAATGATTGTCGAAGGATTGTCGAGGGAAGGCAATGATTGTGCTCATCATCAGGTACAGTCCTACGATAAAAAAAAAATTAGAGACAATGACTCAGGTGGCTGGTGGCGCGGCCAACTTGAAGAGGGTGCATTTTAGTAAAATGTTGTTTATAGTGAATTCCAAACATACAATGGATCTCATTTTTCGGTTACAAAAATACATATCTTTATGAAACCGAAGCATGGTTGGCTTGTATCTTTTCACGTTTACACGGCAGGCTACACTTCGTTTAAAAAACAGGGCTCGTCCGGGATTTGAACCCGGGACCTCTCGCACCCAAAGCGAGAATCATACCCCTAGACCAACGAGCCGGTTGACAAACGGCTACTAAACTACTAAATAAATATTAATATTAAATCCAACGCGATTAATTTTGTAACTATGCTAATGCGTGACGTCATACCACATGTTCAAACTTACCTACTTGTATATAGTAGCTGAGTTTGCGCGACATGTGACTGTGATGCTACCACCAATACAGTCTTATAGCCTATTAATTGACCAATGACATAAGCTTCCCGTGTACAAAATTTTTTCAGAATCGTTCAATCCGTTTTTTGTTAAATCCGGATATAAAAACAGACAGACAACCTTTTTTTAAAGGCACATTCCTTTATATAACTAGTATGTTCATCGGAAAGTTTAGTAAAAATATTTACATGTACAGACATGACAACAGGATTTACTAATAAAGATTTTTCTGCCGAAAAGTAACAGTTAAGGCGCTGCTGCATTTCTGTTTCAAGGGTTAGTGGTACAACCTATCACAACATGCTATCTAACAGTCTTCAGAACTATCTATCTGTGAATAATTGGAGACAGTGTTTCTGTTGATCTGCAGACTATCTGTGTTTATGGTTAGCTAAGCAAATATCCATATGATGCGGTATAGTGACCGCTTAACATCGAACGGGCTGAACGCATGAATGTTACTTTCAGTACATAAACTTGTCAAAGGATTTTCTTTTCATTTTGATCTCTTCTTCGATTAATTTTAACGCTGGCTCGTTGGTCTAGGGGTATGATTCTCGCTTTGGGTGCGAGAGGTCCCGGGTTCAAATCCCGGACGAGCCCTGTTTTGCATTCTTGTTAGGATAAAGTAATTAATAATTATATACAGTAATGTTTGATACATTGTATCAATAATAATAAAAGTCAATCTGTTTTGTACAATTTTCCAGTTTCATACATAAATCTGTGATCACTATTACAATATTTTTGAAACAAGTTTAACAAACATAAAACTTTACAGTGAAATTTATATTTTTTTCATTTTAGATGCTTTTATGCAATTTTTAGGTCTAACGATTGGCCACAATGTCAGCTGATTTTAAGCGACGATGTGCCCTAATATGATAACTCGCTAAGCCTAGTCGCCGTCGGAACACCTATATGTGCTTGGCGATAGATTTTCAATTTGAACGTGAAATGCCTTAACAATACTAGCATCATACATCTGTATACGTAATTCGCGCTGTGTATGTCAGTCTCATTGTATCATAAATAATGTTAATGTATTTAATAAAAACATGCAATTACTTTGAACAGACTAGCCGCTTAATAAACGACGTATCACCTATCTTATTGTACATTCTAACGATCTTTTTATTTAAATAAGTAATTGTAATAAATAGTTTGTTCCCACGATAATTACGATTGTTTTAAGTAATGTACAAATCGGGAAAAGTCGGCTTTATCAATCGACATGCATCCTTAAAAGAACCACCCATTTATGTCACGAGCCGCCGCGCGCCGACGCAAATCTCTACATTGTTCTCAGTCGGTTTTTCATAAAGTTTGTAGCGACTCGGAAGTTCTGTCTTTCCGGTATTAGTGTCTAACCACCATACTAACGTCATTTGCACATTTGTCGTGGTCGTGCTTTAACGATGCTTTATTTCCAGTTAAAAACTAGATTTTCGCTATAGAATTTAATATCTATGGATAAATAATTAACTTGTACTTATACTTGTACTTATTAACTTACTACATGTTCGGTGAAGCTGTAAAAGCCACAGCGGCTTCAGGGCCTCTAAGGCTAAAAAAAAACTTACTAACATATTAACGCCAAACTATTTCCATGAGGGTTCCTTTTAAACTGTAAGTGAGCACTAAGGTAGATATTTTGGTAATTCTATTTCTAAAGTGGTGAAAAGGGGGATGAATTTTTGTATGAATTGTCATAATTAATTAAATCACAGCGAAATGTGGCCGGGTTTACTTAGAAATGTATATTATTTCTTGAGATAGAAATTAATATCAACGTACTTAGAAACTAATCCTTAAACCGTTAGATGTTGTTTATATCATATTCCAACTATACAAACATTTATTAGATCGACCGAGCGATTTTTAAATATTATATTATGCTTACCCCGTACACGTTGTGAAGCTTTTGTCGCCCTTAGTTCATGTCGATGCGTACGTGTACGATTACATTCATGAGATTTTTGTACTCAAACCTACTGGTGGTTACTTGTAATTTTTTTACTTCAATTTTAAATTTTTACTTGAAATTTCCAGAATTAAAATTTCCCAAAAAAAATATTACAAATTAAGTTCTGAGTTCTAGTAGTGAGATTACGCATTGACAAAGCTATAATTTAGTTACCAATTACCCAGCAAAACTTTAGACCTTGCAACACATTAATATTGTACTGTTGGCAATCTCCCTCTCTTAAAATTATCATGACCGTGTGCACTTAAGTTCAATTAAAAATGTGATTTTAAATAGCTATGTGTTTCTCTACGGCGGTTTCCCACAAACAATCCTGCTGCACACACACATATACATTTATAATAATAAAACGGTATCAAGAAATTAACATGTTCATATTTATTATGCAAGCCTCGTGTCTTTGTAGTTGCCGATGTCCATATATTGTGCTTATTTCCTATCGGGTGCAATTTTGCCCGGGCGTGTATAGTAAAAACATAATTTATAATGAAACAAATGTTTCCGTAGATGCGATTTTATTATGGCACGTAAAAAGTAATAATTCTTAGTGGTATTTAAAAAAAGTCCAAAAATTTCATCCCGCGTGCTAACAACTTAGTAAAGTTAGCATCCATTCATTTTAATGTAAATGCATTTTACTGACTTATTGCTTGATTGTGCAAAAATAGTTTAAAGTTGTAAAAAATATTATTATTCTTATTCAATTATGTATTTTGTTTCTTTATGTGTAAAAATAATTTAAGATGTTATTGTAATTAAAATATTTTTTATTCATACAACGTTAAATTTTTTTTTTGCAAAATATCTTATTGTGGCTAATAAAATATTAATTTAATAACGTTGAATTACTATTTTTACAAAGTAAAAAAAGTAAAACTAAAAGTACTGAACCAACTTCAATTATATTTTCAGATTATTATAGGACTGAATCCCGGGGAGGGATTGGGCAATATATCATTACGCTTGTTCACATGGGCTAAGCTGCAATGATAAATTTAAAACAATATCGTAATACCAGTATTTTACCTTAGCGAATACCGGTTTCACGACTTAACAAAATATCACGAAACACCGGTGTTCGATATACAAATATTGTGATCACTACGCCCCAATATGTACCAAGTTATACAACAAAACAAAGTGAATTTAAATACCTACACTTTGAAAAATAAAAATGTTTATAGGAGACTTCATTTATATTTATTGCTTCTGTTTGCGTTCGATTGATAGGAAAACGGAGCAAGTCTTCAGAGGGTAAATTCAGCTAATGATTTGCTAACGACCATATTTATATTTTAATGCAACCCACGCAGAGATTATTTCCTTTGAGGGTGCTCTTTACTGATCAATCTTGAGGTACATGCGAAACGTTGTTTATTAAAACCTCCTTGTACTGGAGTTTATAACATAGTGATATTTTTTTATACATGGGACACAGTTTCACTCACTGCCATTTAATTTTAAACTAAGCATAGCATATACCTATAGATATTTAACGCCCAGACTCAACCAATTTTGAAACAATAATGTTTCAGTTGGTAGCGTGTAGGACTCCGCAACGATTGACGTGATTTCGAATCCCTGCAATGAGCCTGTGCTTCCGATGAAGGAAAACATCGTGATGAACCACATAGCCTCGCCTGGTTAGCTACCACTAACAAGTTAATAATCTGTCGCTAAACACCAATAGGTGTGTTTCGGCAGCTCCACTTGAGAGCCAGTCTTCCACTAGGCATAGCGTGCTACCATCTTGAGCCACGTCGTCACTTAAGATCAGGTGAGATTGTAACCATAACGCTGAACCTATAACGATTACCACAAAAGTCAGTTACATGCAAGGTTCGAACACGAATAAGCTCAAAAGTAGCATTTCTTACTATTACTGCACCACGAGGTCTGTTATATTTGAGATTAGTAAAAATAGTAAAAGATTTCGAAGTGGATTATTTAAAAAAAAAATTCAATTTTAAAAGAATTAATCATATGAAAATAATAAATAATACGAATATTAAAAAGTTTAATATTTTTATCAGATAAAAAAATCAGTTTAAAAAAGGTAAGTGTAGAAAGTTCTTAATTTTGTTTTGTAAGATGAGGAATTTTTTCTCAGCCAACGTGTTCCTTCCTATCTAATGATACTGGGTCTTTCAAGCGAGGCGTACAGATACATTTCAGCAGGCTGGCATGATATCGGCGACTGTAGGTGAAGTCTGTGTCACCTACGGTCGCCATCAAAATGAAAAAAAAATCTTTATTCAATTTAGGACCTAAGAAGGCACTTCTCAAAGTCAAAACACTACTACCGGTTCGGAAAATATCCCAGACATCGAGAAGAACTGGTAAGAAACTCGAACGGGTCTATGTTTTTTTTCGTAGGCTCTACTGTACTTACCATCAAGTCGTTTTACCTAGTTAGTACAAAAATAAAATAAACATTACAAAGAATTATTAGATACCCTTTCATAACAGAACTGTACGCATAGTGCTCAAGAGCCAAAGCTTTATTCTTTCTATCCGTCATATAGGGACGAACAAAAAAGTTGTCTTCGTTATATCTTTGCTGTACTGTAAAGCTGTTGAATTTACTACCGGCTAGTGTATTCCCTTCTTCCTGCAACATGGAGTCCTTCGTGAGGAGATATTTGAGCAGGCCACCATGATAGCGACGATTGACTATGAATTGTTGATTCCTTTATAAATTTTCCTCTTCTCTGTGTATGTGTCATTACCAAAAAAAGTGTGCAGTCTGTGCAATCCATCAACATCGGCAACTATTATATTAATAAATCAATAGTTCTGTCTGTATATGTAATGTTTTTCAAATTTCCCATTTCCCATTTTCTTTGGGACTTAACTCAAAAATGAAATTTTGTATACGGGAAGTTAAGTCATTCCTAAATTTATAGTCTATGAGATTGTCATTAATATGAGTACAAACAAATTTTCTTTACATATTTATCCGTGATTTATGTCATAAGAATGATTACAACTAAACGTCCACAAAATAATTCTATTAATTTAGGTATAAAATACTTTAGTGCGATGTACATTACAGTATCCGACACGATTTCTTTAAGTTTTTTTATATAAACCAACATCCATTTTTTTATACCTTGTTTCATTTGATTTGATGAGTGTATGTGATTAGATAGAATTTAATTTTACGCATTTTTCGTTAGTTTAATAAACATCAAGATAGGCTGCTGAGTAGATCAAAATATTACCTGAGTTTCTAATGTTACCTGGCATATCGATTGTGCCCGTCCTGTAATAAGATAATTACTATTAATATAGTACATAAATAAAACAAATCAGTTTTACAGTATAACATAAATGAAGGTTTTCGAAGATGTGTATACTGCGGGCTTGTTAATCAAAGTCGGTTTGACTGATTTGCAGTTCTACATTTTTAATATACAAAACAACACAAGTGCAGGACTTAATTATGCAAGTTTTAGCTACGGTCTGCTATGACGTTTCAACACAAAAATGCAATCTAGGCGTAACTATAGAGCTGATGTGTCCATGTAAAGGTGTTTTGGAATATTCGCTGGGTAGTTAGAACACGAGAGTTCTATCAGACTTAATTACGATCACCATACACTAGATCTGTAATACAACAATGGCCATGCTTAAGTATGTCGCGTTTTGGAATCAGCCGGTGTATATCCAGTAATTAAGTGGGAGGTGGTGGTCGGCGGTACCCGATTGGATAGAGACAACCCAACCAATCACTTCCAACATCATGGTGAAAAACCCATCAAAGTGACTTTGTTTTAGTTTTCACTTGTCGGGATCATTCAGCTACCCAGAGGCTACTGACGATAAATTACTAACCATCAGATACATAACCGTGCTACAATAAAAAAATAATTGGAAAATAAATCGTACAGTATAAAAAGATTATTATCGAGCGGTCGCGCGCCACCCATCTCTCTCCGAGTAAGTAAAACAGTGTATTTCTTATTGCGAGAATATCGGTTCATAACATCGTATCTGGAAATTATACGGGACCCAACATCTGGGGCCTCGTTCGCTTTGGAAAATAATAAAGTTCCGTTTAAACGCAATTCGTATGTGAGATACAACGAATGAAGCGTAATAAAATGTATTACGAAAAATGTATTGCAAATAGAAAATGTTTGTGGTTTTCTTAAAATATACCTGTATTTTTTTTTAATACATATTTGGAAACGTTTTATTATTAACGTGTTTTTATATTCTACTGTAGGGAAGTTTAAGGAGATTTAAATTTTTTTACATTATAAGAGACTTGCGATTATAAGCCACTACCCAAGTCAACTTCACCTGCGCGTGTTGCGCTCTTTGCTGAGTAACGAATGAGGAAACGGCGATAGAGGGGTGGTAGGCTATACAATAGCCAGATATGGTTTTGATAACCTAGAATAAACAAAGCCTATCTTAATGATGCACGTCGCGTTTTGGTATCAGACGGTGCATATTCAGTTTCTATTTACGCAGGTCGGTCTGACTGCTGCAATTAGCGATGAATTGATTTCTGAGGTCGCCACTGTTCTAGTTATAGAGGATCGTGTGCAAAATATTTTGTTCATAATATAACACCAGATGCAATTGAATTGAATTGTCTTCGATACCAATCACCACCAAATAGAGAAGCGTAAGTGCATTTTCATTCTAAAAATAACACGTTCAGAGGCTTTTCTGAGTTCATTGAGCAGTGCACGGAGGTCCTCCATAGTCTCAGCCAACACTACTAAGTCGTCGGCACACCTAAGGCGGGCGATGGACTCGCCGTTTATGTTGATGCCTTGTTCTTCCCAGTCCAGAACCTTGAAAAAATCTTCCAGTGCAGTGGTGAACAATTTTAGAAGAGAATACCTCCTTGTTTAACTACCTGTTGCATCAGGATAGGCTTCGAGGTTTAATCATGCAGTCGGACTGACATAGTGGCGTTTTTATGCAAACACTTTGATCTACCGGTAGTCAACTTGGCACCGCTGGAGAGACTGCAGTACAGTTCGTCCTCAGTCGAATCGATCTTATATTATAGTCTTCGATCTTCTGTATAACCCGCCATAACGCGTGTATCTACAATACAGAAGGCCTTTCGGAAACCAGCTTGTTCGGGAAGCTGGAAGTCGTCGAACATCCATGTAGCGCCTACTCCCGTAATCAGAGACTTTATTCGCTTGATATTGTTCATGATTATATTTACCTGGGACAAACTATCCAATTAGGTAGATCTAGTTTCTAGAAAGAAGTCAATCGTTATATGTAACTCGGCCTAGCAGCGTTTAGGAAGCTAAGTAACATCTTCTCGTCCAAGACACCACAATGTCTTAAGATGAAATCCTTTGACCAGTGTGTGTTGCCAGTGATTACATATGATGCTGAGACGTGGACGCTAACTATGACGCTAACTATGGGTTTCATAAGAAAGCTCGAGGTCATTCAAAGGGCAATGGAAAGGGCTATGCTCGGAGTTTCTCTACGTGATCGTATCAGAAATGAGAAGATCCGCAGGAGAATGAAACTCACCGACATAGCCCTAAGAATAGCTAGATTTCAGAGGAAGTGGGTGGGCCACGTAGCTCGTAGAACTGATTGCCGATGGGGCCAAAGAGTTCTCGAGTAGCGCCTGCGTAGTAGAAGATGCAGCGTAGACAGACCCGCCACAAGGTGGTCTGACGATCTGGTAAAATTGTGGGAACCCGCTGGACAATACAGGACCGGTCGTTGTAGCGATCTTTGGGGGAGGCCTATGCCCGGTAGTGGACGTCTTTCCGCTAAAATGTTGAAATACCTTTAAAAACTGTTAAATATCTATGTTTATAAATCTGTAGGTCTGACTGTATGTAAAATTTTCCGATAGGAATACTATATGACAAATACTGATCATGAATGGGTATGCTTTTTAAAAGAAATATGTCTGTCTGTCTGTTAGTATAATTATCTGAATTTAATTCAAAAATAGCTTGATCGATTCTTATGAAATTTTATACACGGGATGCGTACGTCATTGATCAATTGATTAGGTATAAGAATTTTCAATATTACTTTTGGAAATCGTAAAAGAAAAATACCTAAATATATATTTTTGTTAATTCTTGACGGATTTTGATCATATTTTATACACAAGAAATATAAGTCATTCTATGAATGATGGACTATGAGAATAATCAATATAACTTTTAAGAAACGTAAAAAAAATCAGAAATGTAAACTTTGATTCATTTTTTTTTTCTATTTCGGACTTTCCATATTTTATAGTGTTATTTGCACTATATATAACTATATTAATGCCTGATAATACGCACAGTCCAATAAAAAAACTATCACGACCACCGAGACATCCAAGGCCTATCTTAACTCATGGGCACCTTACAAGGTGTATCAGCATCTACACACTATTATACTATTATGTAATAAAATATAATTTATAGATAACTAGCGATGTGCCCGCGGCTCCGCATGTGTTTGTTATACGCAATAATTATTTAAATTCCTTTATTTTTTCTCATATTTTTGACAATTCATATGCCGTATCAATTGAGGAGTGGCATGCATTTCCCGTGTACAACTTTCATCAAAATCGGTTGAAAACTATTATTCTAATTTACAATTTCTAATACATTATTGACAATCAGCCTCTCAGCCTCTCAATTATAGTATGATGTAGTTTTCCCGTCTACAAAATTTGACCAGAATCGGTTGGGAATTGATGAAATTTTAATTTTTGAATTCCTTTTTTTTTCTAGAAGGAATATTGACAATTCTTATAGCCCATTAATTATGTAAATAGTTAGATTCCCCTTTTATTCCTTTTTTACCAAAAGCTTAAATATGAATGGGTTCTTCATACAGACTTTCACCCAAGTTTTATTTTCACTACATGTAGAATAACACAATGAAATAATTCACTTGTAGCAAAACTGTATAACCCAGATAATTTACAATAGGTATTTCACTTAGAATGTATAAACTTCCGCGAGCCGCGTCAAAAAACAGCGCAAGAAGAGCTGCGTAATTAGATAAACAATTTAAAAACACTTCAGCCAATCTTAAAAATAATACTGGACTATCACTTAATAGGTAATTATTAGAAATACGTATAACACTGTCAATAAATCAACATTGACAACGAAGTCATTTCAAATCAACAAACTGGTTGTCATGGAAGCTGATATTTCCCTATTATATACTCTCATCTCCTATTTTTTACTCTTAAAGTTTCATTTTCGCTACAAAAAGTACCTAATGTCCTTTCCCAAGGTCCAATCTATCTTTATACCAAAATTCATCAATATTGGTTCAGCGGCTTAGGCATGAAAACGTAACAGACAGACAGAGTTACTTTCGCATTTATATATTAGTATAGTATGGATTGTACAAATTTGGACAGCAACCTAGGTGCATTAAGATTTTATTCAAAAAGTAACTTAATAATTTTTTTTTTTTAGTTCTGACTACACTGTTAGCCTTAGGTGCCCTGAAGCCGCTGCGGCTTTTACAACTTCACCGGACTTGGAAAAAACGATCTTCTCTTTTGTATGTATTGTCTATTTCGACGGAGGGTACAAGTACACCCCTTGCACCCTGCTGCAGGCGCCCATGTGCCTCTTTTTGTTTCCCGCGTTAAATTATATATAAGTACTTATACCGATGTTTTACTTAAAGTTATACTTAATTTGAAATTAATTGACCGGCTTTGTACCGACCGACCGTTATATTTGAATAAATATTAACTTATGTAAAACACTATTAAACATAACTTTATGTTGTTCCCTGTATCTGAGGAAAAACAAAATATTATTATAATTTTAAAAACACTGCCTATAAACTTCTTGTCATTGTGAACAAGTATACATATTAAATTAGATTATAACCGACACGATTGAATAATCACGATAACATAAATACACTAATAATTTCATTATGATTCCTGTTACGAGCAAATATATTTAAAAACAAAAAGTCCGGGCTCGTCCGGGATTTGAACCCGGGACCTCTCGCACCCAAAGCGAGAATCATACCCCTAGACCAACGAGCCGATGTGTACAACAAGTGAAAAAGAGAGCCTTCTGATAAGTTAAAATATATGTAACTTTGATTTAAACAAGTGTTAGTGACGTCACTCATATCGCCTTTCACATTAGTTACGCTGGACAAGTTAATAGAAATTTAAGCTGCGGGTCTCATCGGCTCGTTGGTCTAGGGGTATGATTCTCGCTTTGGGTGCGAGAGGTCCCGGGTTCAAATCCCGGACGAGCCCGGTTTTTTTTATGTTTCATTTTTTTTATCAAAAATGTAAACTACACCTCGCACCGAACTTGCACCGTTGCTAACATAAGCGCGTTAGTTTGCACAAAGTACTAATAAAGTTTAGGTACAGTCATTACTTTAATAAATAATATTTAATAAGAATTATAAAAGTCAATGAACTATATAAAAACAAAATGAAATAATATGATGGTTTTCTAAGTATTATTTATTCGACTTTAACATGCGCAATTTCTGGACTTGTCGCTGTGTTCAGACCGGTCTTAAAGTTTGGTACGAGTTAATTGTGTAAAAATGGTTTTAAAATTCTAACAAATTACAGTTACTCGCGACTTGAGGAAAGTTTGTTAGTGGCTGCATGATCACTACGCTTAACAAATACTAGGTACATGGTTCAACAAGTAGCCTATAAGCGTGAACTACGTCACTAACGCATTGTCATTCCTTACGGATCTCTAAAACAAAGTTAATTTGTCCGCCCTGCTGACATTATTCGTTTTGGGGATGTCAATAATCTTTTTAAATTTTTAATATGTCATTATCATCATATCTACGACTATCATAAAAAGAGATATATTATGACTCTCATTTCTTGTAAATCTTTTTTAAACAATAAATATTGTTTTCTTGCATAAGAAAGGTATATAGTTAAGACATATTGGTTAAACCTGTCGTATACATACCGTATATTTCATCAATATATTTTTTTTATTTCATAAAGGTCTCCTTTTTTGATCACTTAACAGCGTACGTATGCAGGGTATTATTCTATTTATATACTCTTCATAAACCGATTAAAAAATGCATTGCAATTGACTATGAACGAATATGGCTATAAAACCATAATTTTTCACTATATTATAAAAGTAAATCGAAATATTGTTATGATTTTTTTTTATTATTGCACTGCATATTGACTGTACTGTCACTGATGGTAAGCACAGTACAATTTTTACACAACGGCCACCACCGAGAGATCGTAATCCGTCGACGGTCACCACGTCATGCCGGCCTGCAATAATTTAACTGGATATCCACAGCCTGTTCCTGAAACGCGACACGCAAATGCGAGTCCCTATGACGGACTTTTCACCATATACATGGTGGTCGCGGCCCAGTCGGGCAAAATAACACTACAACCTCGCCATCGCCAATTGCTCGTTCGTTTCTCAGCAGGTTGCACGTGCAGGTGAGGTTAGCTTGGGCGTCTCAGTGCTGAAGATGTAACTCGACATCCATTAACTTTTGAGGTCTGTAACTGTAGCTGAGTTGTTATTTGATGACTCTATGTAGCTTACAAATCAATGTGTAGAAAATATATTTTTTCTAATTTCGAAAAATTCATTGGTACATGCCGGGACTCGAATGTGTAGATATCGAATCGGTATTGGTACTCTAAAACGTAACAGCCAAATATTAAATCCTTATTTGAAATCGAACGGGTATTAATTTTGTGATATTCGCATTACTGGTGTATTTGTTCAGGGGTAGAGCGGGCAGGTTCAACAATAATAGAGCCACGGTGGACAAATAGCAAGTCACATGTCGTCAACGATATCGAAATGTGTTAGAATTGTTTAAAAAATTCAGTGTGTTAGTTTCCAAATATTTTGCTGTCTTTATAATAGACAACCAGGTATTAGGTAATAATTTAGGTATTTATTTTTCGTTTGCATGGAATCCAGAATTGGGATAAAATGTGTTAATCCGGGTTGTAAACTATTTTTTCTGCAAAATTTCATCCAAATCCGTTCTGCCGTTTTAGCGTGATTGAGTAACAAGCATCCAATCATAGAAACTTTCACATTTAGGGTGACTTGAACAAACACCTTAAATCACATTTAAATAGTTAAAGCCGGTTTAAGATTCACCGTTGCATTCATTTTGATATAACTAAACTGAATTTAACTTTTTTGGTGCAAGTCGCTCTTACAGTGTTACAGTAGGATTATTTTTTACCCGACCTTAACAAAAATCCTCCCGTTTACTCAATTAGAATGTATATACCTTTTTTTTGGATGTTCAGCTATAACTTCTTTGTTTATGAACCTATTTGTATGATTCTTTTTTTGTTGGATAAGGGATACCCATTTTTGATTTAATTGGATCTTTAACTTCGAAGATATACGAGAAAACTCTTCAAAACTATTGACTCACTTTTGGTTTGTGTTGTTTTCGGACCATCCAGTGTCTTTCGAAGTGCCGAGAGGTTTACAGGCCAGCTGCGACATGACAGCGATTACTGCCGAAGGATTGCAGATCTCTCGGTGGTCGCCACTGTTTTGGATTGTATTGCGCTTACCATCTGACACAGTATGATGGTAAGCCATATATAAAAAAAGTATTTTTAACTTACAATTTTCTTAAAGATGTGGAGTTGCATGTAAAAATATATTTGTTTAAAGTATACATCAACATTTTATTATAGTAAAGTAAAAAGTTTGTTTCAGATATTAATGCATTATTTTGTGTTAATCGATTATTGATATTTTTAATGGTATCCATTTTTTAAAGATAATAACTGTACCGATATGACATAATTTAATGAAATATTTATTATTAATTTGAATTAATTCATAGGTTTTCATTTTTAAAATATTTTTCCTTATTTACAAAAATTTAAAATATGTATTTGTAAATAATAAAAATATAATTATTTTATATTTTATCATATCACTAAACAATCTATGTACCTTTGCGCTGGGTAAGAAATATAAAAAGAACAATGATTTGTTAGATTTTTTTTTGTCGTGTCTATGAATTTATAAGTCATTCTACGTTACCTGTTAAAGCAGGTATTCACGCGGGGCGAATTTCCCGGAATCTGGCGATGATCCGGCGCATTCAATCTTTGATAGAGCATCTCCTTTAACATTTAAGATTACAAATTCAAACTTGTTTGCTTTAAAATAAAGTTGACAATGGTTTAATTCTAGAATTGTCACGTAAGTACCTTTTAGGTATGAATATATTGCAGTTACCTTGATAAGATTGATCGAGTAAGGTAAGGAGACCAGATAATCTTAGCTGGAGATAAAAAAATCGGTGACTTGTCAAATTCATCGCATTCTCGTCCGAGTTTTTGGATTGGACGTCGATCTCCTGATTGGTTTCGGTCGTAACATTTTATAAGACTTCGAAATGAGATTTGTCTGAGACTCGGTCAACTACTTACCTTTGTGTTATCTCAATGTAATATCTTAATAACATATTAGGAGAATGGATATTCAGTACTTGCAATTTTTCATTTGACATAGATACGATAATGAAGCCTTTTTACCCGACTGCGAAAAAGGAGGATTACGTTTTTTGAGCGTATGTATTTATGTATGTAGGTATGTGTGTAATTGTATGTCTTTTTCTTTGGCACGCTCTGTAGCTTAAACGGCTTGATGGATTTAAGCATACGAGGTGTAGTTAAATTCTACTTAATTGTGAGAGTGACATAGAATATATAATATTTAAGTAAGAAGTCTGAAAATGAAATAAAAAACAAAAATAGAAAAAAATTGTCATGTGTTTTGTTGCAGTCGGGTTTTTTTTTTTTTTTTTTTTTTATAATTTAGCTTCATCAAATTATTATAGTATAGGTGGGAATATCGTAATTTATTGCGTATTTGAGCTACAATAATGAAACCGTGTTGAACCTTTATAAACATATAGGAGGCATGTACTCGTCCCATTGTTTATAGACATTCGTTAAAGTGCATGAAAATTTGGTATAAATAATTATATACGTATATCGTATAGTATGATGCAAGCGAAGTGATGAATGCAAAACAAATATGCCTCAGTTGTTGCGTATAAGGACATGCGTAAATCAATTTGAGTTCAGAAACCCTACAATGAGCCTGTGGTTTCGGTGAAGGAAAAAACAGCGTGATGAAATCATAGCATGGTGGTAGAGCTTTCTATAATGTTCACCTGGTAAGCTACCACCTTCAAGTTGAAAATCTGTTGTCAAGCACCAATAGGTGTGTTCCGGCAGCTGCACTTGAGATGCGCTCTACCACCAAGCTTAGCGTGTTATCATCTTGGGAAACAAAGATCAATATATGATTTTCATGTGAGACTGTGGTCAAACGCAAAGGTTATGAAGAATAAAAAACAGTGTAGAAGTAAATAATGTATTTTTATTTACACTTTTCGACGATAGGGATGCCTTTCAGACAGAAGATCAATTTTGAGGTCTACACCATAAAGCACTCAGGTTTTATTGGTTTGAAATTACCGTGTGTAGGTTTGTATAATTTTTTCTGCTTTAAATTTCGCTTGTCATATTAATTGACATTTTTATTGACAATAATATTTATTTAGGTGTGCAAAGTAGATCATTTAATTAAATAACTATCGAAATGAATTTCTCTTTAGGCTCAGGTAGGCAAAGAGTCAGAAATCCTGTGACATCTCATTAATTATAATCCCGATATCTCTTTATTTTTTTCCCTACCGGGTTGTACTCACATTCGCAGCGGGTTACAATACTTTCTGAAAAAAGTTTGAAGTGCAACATTAAAATGACATTTAAATCTCCAACAATAGAGTTCAAGATTACTTAAACGAGACTGGGTGGGCAGGATTTTGTATTGTCATATAAAATCGTGATAGAAATCCGTTTCTTATGTTATTTTTTTTTTGTGACTTAAGGATTGTTGATGATTATGCGATTATTTGGCGTTAAGTTTGTTACAGAATGAGTTGGTTCATAACTTGTCCGATATAAAAATTAAATCCTACTTTATTTATTCATTTAAATTTATATAATTTAAATATTTGTTACTCAATCGCGCAAAAAGGGCAAAACGGATTTGGATAAAATTTGGCACACAGTTTAAAACCTGGATACTTGTATACCTGGTACTGTATACTGGATACATAGGATACTTTTTACTCGGGTAAATATATGGTTTCACAACTGTTATCAACTTATTTTGGTTTTCGACATCCAAGCGAGCGAAGTAGCGGGTATAGCTAATAAATACATATTTAAACATAAACAGTTTAACTCATTTGTGCGCGCAGCCTTACGTGTGCATCTACGTCTTGGTCCTGATCTAAAAAATAATTATCACGAAATTAGATGAAATCTTAAAGAAACAAATAGGCTACTCAAATAATTATTCTACTCAGAAGTCGCGGGTACCGGCTAGTAAGGTATAAAATTGCAAAAAGAATTTTTGAACGTCTGACTAGTAATGTTAGATAATATCAAGTTTATATAAACATACTAATTGTGTTCCACGGTTTCACCCTGTTAATTTTATACGACAAATATTGCCAACGCATTTTTATGAGGAATCAATTAATTTATCAAATTATAATATAAGCCTTTGTTACTCGCTGATACTGTAGCTTTATATTGGTGAAATAATTTTTAAAATCGGGCCAGTAGTTTTTGACTTAAACCATTACAAACAAAAAAGTAAATCTTTCCTCTTTATTATATTGGTATAGATAGACAATATTAGTTACCTATAGTAGATAAAAAAAAGTAACCATGGCGGTTAATCGCGCTTTTTATCGTTTGCATTTTCGCCTAAAGTACAAAAGCTAAATATATCTGGCCAATCTAGTTGAATGAGCTTTTTTTACTGTTTTTCTCTAAATGAATGCTACGCACCCAACACATGTTGGAACGTACCAGAAAAGTAAAATGCGTGGCGGACACATACCATGTCTTTAAATATGCGACAGTTTACTACGCATCGGCTACCTACTGTTCTTCTTCCTAACCTGGCAACTAGTCCTCTTTATTGAAGACCATTACTGCCATTATCTAGTGAATATAGTGTCCTGTGTTATGACGATTTCAGTATCCTAACAAGACGGTGGCTCCCTTGTTTGAACTTTCTGGGGAGTTTTTGTGGCACCTCAAAATGTATGCTTCCAGTTTATATTTATAATCCACTTCACTTATACACGCTAACCAATCTATATCGTCCAAAACGCCACCAACATTACATAATAGAGGTTCAAAAAGTTAAGTTAATGGATTAAAAACAATAACCACAACATGTAATCTCAAAATCGCACCAAAAACTCCCATCGGTTACTCGAATCATTGATACGGTAAATGAACAGCGGACTCCAGGCCTCTTGGCGCAGTGGTAGTGAGCACTACTATTGAGCCGAGAGGTCACGGGTTAGATTCTCGCACATTACAAAATGTTGTATTAATTTATTTATTTATATAGGCACACATTACAGATTATAAACAAAATAAGAATAAATCTCAAAATGATACATGTTTTAAACTAGCTTTTAATCCAGTTTATTAATGCACATCCGTTGTAATTACTTCCAAAACGGAGAAAAAAACAAGAAAGAATTAATTTGTCACTTGCTTGCAAAATTACATTATAAAGAACATATTAATATAAAGTAAAGTATCTTTGAATTACATATCGGAATCGACTTAGATTCAAGTTAAATATATCAATAGGATCCATATTTAGAGCGTTATAATGTTTGATATTATTGTATGAGCAACACATACTTGCTATTGGAAAGTTGAAAGATTTATATTGTTTTTATAAAAAGGGATATGAAATAACTTAGTGCTTCTACTACGGATTTTGATATTGAAGCTTACCATGTGCAGAAGTTGTGGACATTCTATAGTAGAATGAATAATTTTATGAAGGTAAATTAATTCACTTGCTTGCCTTCTACTAGAGAGAGAGGAGATTTTAAAGTGTTTGGCACGTTCTATGTGATTAACCAGTGTCCTGTTCATCCATGTCTAAAGCAAAGTGTTTCAAGAAGCGGGTCTGTATCCGTTCAATGTTATTTGTTTGAGTTATATAGTATGGAGATCAAACTACACGGGCGTATTCGATTAAGGGCTTAATTAAAGTTTTATATAGATAAAGCAAAATTTATATATAGTATAATGAGCGTAATTGTCATTTGGGCGTCTAGGTGTTTAAATATTTATATACGTATGTAT
This sequence comes from Saturnia japonica, assembly GCA_033032175.1. Taxonomy (NCBI): domain Eukaryota; kingdom Metazoa; phylum Arthropoda; class Insecta; order Lepidoptera; family Saturniidae; genus Saturnia; species Saturnia japonica. Next base: position 14,693,436 of record CM065311.1, on the reverse strand, counting down.
ATCAGCTTACTCAGCTGTTTAGTTACCACACTAGCTTTGCTTAGTTTGGAATTAAGTAAATGTTGGTAAATGAAATTGTGTCTCCATATTTATTAACAAAATGGTACAAGCTTCATACTATAAAATAATAAGTCTTAGAATTAATTTTATTCCTTGGAATTAAATAACCGTGTGTGAAATTGTGTCCCATATTTATTTACTTGAGTTGAGAAGATGGTAAAAACAGATCTCGTGTTATTTGCCTTGTAACCAAATTAACCAACTAACCAGTTCTCGTGTCTCACGATTAATCTTCATGAATGAGACTAGTTATCAGATTCGCGTCGTTGTTGAGAGCCGCGTGGGGTTGAGGTGGTCGCTTCGTTGTTTCTCCCTTCCACCCAATCACCCACCCACACAGTCTCACGGTACGCCTTAACATAAATGTCACAAGATTCGGAAAATACAATTTACTTTTAATATATTTCTTTTTACAATAATAGGTAAAATATCACCATAAAAGAATATAAGAAGAAAAAAAAATATTTTTTCACATTTGAAAGTAATAAAATTTATTGGCCGATTTATAAAAATTAGCGATCGACATCGAAATCGAAATTCGACATGCGACTTTGTGATCAAAGACTACTTTCTGTTTGACATTTGCAGTATTGATAAACCTAAATAATGACTATTATCTAGATTAGAGTTTTTGGCGGGATCTTGAAGTGACATGTTGTGGTTTTTATTTTTAATTCATTTACTTAGGTTTTTGACCCTATATTATGTAATATTTGTGGAGTTTTGCGTGATATAGTTTGGTTTTTGTGCATAAGTGAAGTGGATTATAAATATAAGCTGAAAGCATTCATTCCGAGATCACACAAAAATTCCCTAGAAAGTTCTAACAAGGGAGCCACCATCTTGTTAGGATACTGAATCGTCATAACACTTGACAATATAATTCACTCGATAATGGCAGTAATGGTCTTCATTAAAGAGGACCGGTTGCCAAGTTAGGAAGAAGAAGAAGAGTATTATCTACATCACTTGCTGTCACTTTTCGTTGAGTGATAATGTCAATATTTTGGGAGTCTATGTTCAACGGCACTGGTCAGATTATTATGATTCGCAGTATTCATTTATTTTATTTAATATATTAGTAACAGATATTATATTTTAGCTTTCTGCACTCATTCTCCATATAAACTTTAACCATGCCAAATCTCAGTCTTCCGTGCACGCAATATGCTTAAAAAGGTACCGAAAGTTTTTGCTTCACGTATTTAATACATAGATATTATAAAGCTGAAGACATTGTTTGTTTGGTTGAAAAAATGAGCATAATTGTCAGTTGTATGTCTGGATGTCAAATATCTATGTAATATGTATGTATAACCGCTGTTTAGTTACCATGGGGCACAGCTACTAGGTAGTAATTTTGTAATCCCAATCAGGGGTTTCACCTGTGTTCCACAAGTGACAGAAAAGATGTAAAATGTTTACTAGATTTAGAATCTGCGTCGTACCATATAAGCTTTCGGCGTAGGAAAACATCGTGATGAAACGATAGCATGTTTGTAGGGCATTTTGTATGCCCACCTGGCGAGCTACTAAGGCTCGCTAAGCACCTAGGGTGTGTTCCGGGTAGCAACTCTTGAAAACCAGTGAGACTGTGAGACAGCGTGTGACATTGTGCTCAGAGGCTAAACGTATTTTAAAATACATATTTAATAACTTACTATATGAGAAAAACCCAAATAGTATGTAGGTAAATTACTCAAAGTATGATTTATCATGTAATTAAAACGCTATACATATACCTACATTGTGTACCTAATCATCGTGTTATACTTGTCTAAGCGGACATACATTGTCTTTAAAACCATTGCACTATGTATTTTCGAAATTTCAAAAGTTTATTTTAATAAAATTACAGAAAATTTACACAATAAAACATTTTTTTCTCCTCCGGGATGAAAAGTTCACTTTTAGTCCCTGTCACGCGGGAGAAAAGTACCCGATTCTCTCCCGGTGAGATGGCAAATGTGCGCATACGCGTACTTTACTTTATCTCCCGGTAACCTAGCAACTGTGTGTTTATATATAAAATATATAAACTTTTCATCCCGGAGGAGAAAAAAATTGTAAACGCACCTAGGGAGAAAAGTAGGAAACGATGTGAAGACAACCATATGCGCGGGCGTGAATGTCCTACTTTTCTCCCTCAGTGCGTAATATACTATTAACATTTACACAATATTAAATATAAATACACAATATACTTTTTGATGAATAAAATATGTTCCATGAAAGGTACCTGGCTGATGCCGAAAAATGCTGCACTGAATTGAATGCGAATTCTTTGTACAGTGTGTGTGGTGGTCGCTATAAGTATGTGGTTTGGCTAGTTACTGTGCAGCGTCATTCGACATATATACTTTGTAAGTTTTCATTTTTGTTTCTAAACATTCACATTTTATTTACAAGCTTTCCGCTATAGGTTTCGTCCATCACAAATATTAATTATTATTTTATATACTATCTCGTCAAAATAACTGTACAGCTCCAGATGATAAATAGAGTAAATAAATGTGATAAAATAAAGGCGTCCTTCTGTGACACGAATTTTATTTGCAGTCGTCGATGTCACATGCCTAAATGATAATTAAGTGAGGTAGGCACAGATAAATTTCTTGGGACAGTCCGACTGGTGGAATACCTCCACCGTACAGAAGATCGCTGCATAACTTAGTTTTGTAAGAACTCCTGCGTTGAGTAAGGTTTCTAGAGCACTAGAAGGGGGTTCAAAGTCGGCAATGCACCAGTGTTACCTATAGTATTATAAGCGTCCATAGGCTACGGTAGCAACTTACCATCAGGCGGGGACGTATGCTTGTTCGCCTCATTTGTTGTACAATAAAAAAATAAAGGAGGGAATATGTTGGATGTGAGACTATTAAAATTTAATTAAAACTTAAGACCATACCAGATCAGTTACAGATATCAATATAACATAATGTATGTCTATTGTCTTATTTAAACTATGCATGATTGTTAGCCGTGGATGCCTAATAAGGCGAGTTTCGGAGTATCGTTTCTTTGTTCGAATTTCGGCGTAAATGTTATCATAGAATTATTGCGCGGTTTAAACAGATGACGCGCGGGAACGGAGTAGAGAGCGCTTCAATTGTCATAATCATAACCATTAACAAGTTAGATTGGTTAGATGCGAAATATTTTTTTTATTAGATGTGGTTTATGGCTGCATTGCCAGTGTTATACTTTTCTTAAGTATAGAACACTTTTTTTTGGATCGCCTCTACTTATTCCTTATTTGGTAGATTAGGTAGATAAGAATGAATCAGTAAATCCTCAGAATTCTGCTCCTTTTAGACCGCAACGACCTATTTATAAATATAGCACTTATAGTTTATAGACTATAGTTTATGTGCACCGTGAAGTGTGTTGCAAACGACAAAGGAACGGCACCATCTCTAGTGTCAGGAACTAATGTACCACAAAGAATATTTTAGAGAAAAGTAATGTTTGATGTAGTTAGCCGATATTAGATAGCGTTGTTATTACGGAGAATTTAAATTACGTTTCTATACCTATTAAATACATATATAGGTCAAGAGATTGTTTGTTAGATTCTACGCACTAATATCTCTGAAACTTCCAGTTAAATTATTTTTACATTCTATAACCTATTTATCGAGGAAGGTAATGTACCTTCACGCTAAACCCCTAACAAGTGAAGAAGTAGCCATTAACGTGAAGCAATCTGTCAAGCCGTAGATATTGTACGGGAAATGAGAAAATATCATTGTTGAGTTTCTCGGATAAATTTAATTATAATTATTTTATCGTGCACAGCTAATATTAGATATTTAAAGGCGAGATTTAGAAAGTGTAGTATTGTAGGCGAGTTATTAATATGTTGTGAGTCGCCAAGTGAGAGACCTCTCATCGGATTTCAGTCGAGATGGTTGGTGTCCGTATGACGTCACAGACCTGAGTTACCGGTGGTTATCTGTGACAAGCGCCGGATGAGCGTGCCGCGTCTCGGATAGATAACGGAACAATGAGCGGCGTGAGTCCGTGGGCGCCGCATCGACCGGTAGGCGTGGCTCGACCCCGCCCCGCCAGACAGAGAGCGCCTAATCTACGGATAACGGATAAACCTAACCCGGGCACACCCGTATTGGAGGAGGTTTACCGAATGTCGACGCCTAGCGAACGCTATTGGTATCTCGGATATAGGCGGATTAGGATATGTATTTATAAATCTTACCTAGAGAACGTTTTCAGCGGTTTCAGAGCGTTACATAACCCCTTAAGGGTATATATGTTTCGGTGTTACTCAATGTTATGTTAAAGTGAAGTTTCTCGGTCCGGGACACGACCGTGTTCAACTTAACGTATGATTACAACGTATACATACCGTCCTATTAGTATAGTTAACTCGAATATACCAGAGTACAGTTCAATGAATTTTTTTTTATCCGAAATATTTAAATGACTATGTAAATAGATATTGCATGTAGGTACATTTTTCATAATGAACCTAAAAAGCAAAAATACTTCTAAATTTAGTGAGTAGTTAATGGAATTTCGGTTGGTTTAAGTATACAGTTTATATTTTCTTATTGAAAATTATTCTATTCTTTTGAAGGAAATTTCAGTCAAATATGTAGGTAGACTACATATTAATTATAATAATAATACATCTACATATTAGATGTAGCTAAGACTATAAATTTTTTATGTGATCTTATAAAAGTAGTGATTATTTAAATATTATTAATCCTTCCACATGTGTATAAGGTGTGAAAACTCAAAAAAATAATATTAGACCTATGGCAGTTACACCTTATGGTACTTATAAAAGCATAGGCAGTCTGTGGCATTTAAAATAAAGATAGGAAGACCTGACCAGGGCGTTTAAAATCGTTTTTTTTACTTAAGTAACATAGGTATATTTAGGTACACGAGAAAATATATGGGGATTGGAGTAAAAAAAAAATAATTAAAAAACAAAACGTCATATAATAAATTATCTAGTAATTAGTTATTTAACTCTTACAAAATACATGAATCTAAGTGTCTTTGTAATTTGTATTTTCATAATAATTATTACAATACATCGTTCAGTATACACAAAAAAAAACTGTTAAGTGCTTCTTTATATAGACGTAGGTATAACATTTTCGTTATGTACACATAAGGAATATTTTTCTATAAACTGTACTTACATCCGCTGTCTAACCCTAACGCTTTGTTACTGAAACTGATTGTTGGTTTATGAATTATAACATTTTGTACTGGTATAAATAACACAGGTTACTGTGAGTGCAAAGTGATTCGACATACAGAATTCTTTTCTCAAAGACCTGTTACGATGTGAACACACTGTACGCACATCACGTTTAGCCTCTAAGCGCGCTTCTTTGTTTATCAAAAGATGTGCACGATTACGTGAGTTTCATATAATAGATTTCTCGAAGGTCGATTTTGTTATTTATCAGCTATCATGTTAAAGTTTGTGGCGTATTTTGATATATTTATAAATATTTTTGTTTGTTTTTACCTTTACAATCATTTTTTTGAATTTGCTTCCCCTATATAATAAGTACAATTTACATGATAGGTTTCGATTAAAACAAAAAATAAACATTTCTACAATGTTTAAAGTTATTTTTTATCGTTGTTTACTTTCTATTATTTTAAGCAATAATTTTTATATTTGTAACTATATATGCCATATTATCTGCCTAATTGTTTTTTTTTAGTGCTATAAAAAAATGTAACAATAGGTACCTGTTTACATCACCTCGAATATACCTACATCTGAAACAAAGACCATTGCGCTGGCTGGAGCATCTGCATAGGATGGCGTTCTCCCGTTTGCCACGTCGTGTCATGCTAGGTGCCGTAGATGATGCGAAAGGAGACGTTGGTCACCCGCTGCAACGGTTCAAAGACTGTATGAAGCGTGGTATAGCTTCCTTCAACATTACTCACGCAGTATAGGGAAAAGCTCGCTGAGGTTAGGGCCGAATAGCACAAGCATGTACATAATGCTCTAAAAGCGCAAGATCATGTCTGGTTTCGTTGTCTGGAGCATAATAGAGTTATTTGACGCGATCGCATTGCACGCAATATTGCTATTATATTTTCTCATTGCAGTCGACAATGCCGCTCTCGAATAGGCTTATACAGCCACGAAAAAAGGTGCTCCCAGAGATACTGATTAAATCGTCTCTCATAGACGATAAGAACAATGATGACGTATACATATTATATACTAGCTGTGCCCCACGGTTTCACCCGTGTTAATTTTATACGACAAACATCGGTACTTTACGATTTACTTTATGTAAAACTATCGATATTTTTATGAGGAATAAATGAATTTTTCAAATTATTATATAGGTCCAGTAGTTTTTGAGTTTATCCACTACAAACAAAAAAAAAAAAATCTTTCCTCTATTGTATTGGTATAGAAAAATGAAAGTTTCTTTGTTTGTTTTCCTATGCGTTCCTAATCCATACATCTGATTGAGATGAAACTTTGGTAAGTTATTTTGCGTACACCCGCGAAGGTTTTGTATTAGCACAAGCAGTCTAAATTACTTGCTTATTAGTAAGGCGCAAATCGTTTCATTGTGAGAACAACGGAAACGAAATCGCAGGCTAAATCTAGTACCTACTCAACAAAATATAAATAAATATTATTCGACTTGTAAGATATCTAAATAATTAAATGACAAATAATTGTATATTTAATACGTTTCGGTACGAGTACATTGGGATTTAACTGAGTTAAGAGTTCGTCACAGTGTTGCGGCAATATCACGGCACTAATATTGCGGTGACTTTGATTGTAGATAAATAAGGTTTGTTACTTACGGCCGTTTTCAATAACCTATCTATCCGTTGTTTCAATGACTAAAGATATATCCTTTTGTCCTTACTTTTTTGTCAATAACCTATCAATGGATAGTTTTTCGTATCTACATAATATATATCCATATCCTATAGTTTGATTAGATAAGAGGGAAGCCAATATCTGTCTTAAGTTAAGTATAACAGTAAGTAAAAGTAAGTACTTATTACAAATATGTACTCATCTGGGATAGTAAACTCAGATATGTTATTGAAAACGGCAGTTAGATATCAACGGGATTGTTTACACTGTTCATAATTTAGTACCTATTTATATTTACAAAAATAATTGCTGAATGTGATTAAATTTGTGTAGTTTGATTGATATCATTTGATATCATTATTAATATTTATTTTATAATAGTTAATAATACTTAGGTACTATACAATATTTATAGGTAATTAAGTAATTATAGTAAAGATGCCATTGATATATGATGTTAGGTGTCGATAAGTATAAAGACATGTTAGTTGCTTAGGTGCTACTTAAATCCCACTAAACAATTATCTCTACCTACTTCATTATCTTACCGTATTATTTAACAGATTTTTTTTCTAAATATTTCTGCTATAGGTACTTAAAAAAATATTTTATACTTTACCTAAGTACTTTTTGTTTATTTTTTTTTCTACCAATGTGTGTTATTAGCTATTTATAATATCTAGTTACAATGTTTCTATATTGTAGCCTGGATTTTGGTAAGACAAGAGAAAACTAATGTAAAGTAATTTTTTATACTAACTTGGCAATGTGACCCTACATTACCTGATAATAAGTACAGTCCACAAACAACAGCGACCGTCGGTGAGAGAGTCCATCGACGGTCATCGCCGTTATGCAGACCTGTCGAAATGAGCATCATGTCTAATTTTGGGGACACAATATCATAGGAAGGAGTAAAAACGTTGAATTTTTTGGTTACCAAAATACTTTTGACATTACAAAGAGACTTTTTTTTACTAAATACAATAAGTAAGTATACACTATACAGGTATGATACTTAGAAAAAAAAGTTTGTTCCAACTAATCTCCGAAAGGATTGGAGCGATTCTGACGGGACTTTAACCGGCAGATATATGATGTTATAAGGAGCAACCTAGGTCATTTTTATTTTAGAAAAAGATTTAGGTTTCCGCGCAAATAAAAATAATGCGCTTACGAAGTTGTGGGTAACAGCTAGTTATCAATAAAATATTTTCAACTTTAAGAAAAGCGAGCTCCGCATACTTTAAACTAAACCGAACGATATAATTTTACCATGATATATTTCAACGTTGACTCACGAGAAAAATACCATCTAAATTTTTAAAACACACAACACACCTAACCGTACAAACAATGACAATAACCTTTAGTCAATCAGCACCTTAGTGGAAGTCTTTTATCTTTTTAGCGGGTTCTAGTTTCCTAAGATTTGAAATGTTTACCAAACTAACTCGGCTGTTGTCCGTCTTAGTTTTCAAAGTATTTTAAACCTTATGATCTTAAAGTTATGGATAAATATTAGAAGGTAGCAAAGGAGAAAAGCAATTGGCAAAAGAATATTGGTTGGATTTGTGATACATTACTATAAGAGGTAGTGTGATTATTTCGTTACTGTGAATTCAAGTCACCTGATTGCTCAATATCATTCTATTAATGGTATATTTATGAACCATGTCCAAAATGATAAGTTAAATAGTACAGGTACAATATTAGATTAGTAAGTGCAAATTATTCTTGACTTAAATTTATTAGATACCTATCTATTCTATAGTTTAGTATCCAAGCGATAATACTAGTGATGTACTTAGTTAAAAGAGGCAGCGAAAACAGCCCTGTACTACCCATTTGGGGGTGACGCCCTTCCGTGGGAAAAATAAAATTAATAAAAATTTAAAAAAAGGTCGAAAATCTGGGAGCCTTCCACATATTTGGACAGGGGTAGTGTAAAACAGAAATAATTAAAAAATACCACTCACGTGTAAGGCCATCACTTATTCTACACATTTTCTGCTCTAGTCAACTCCGAAAACTTGATTTGCCGTTCTAGGATATTAGTTACACAACTGGATATATTTAAGCATCATGAAATTCGTTGATGATAATATAGAGATAGCCACTGACGCTGATTCCAAGTCCGGTGAAGCTGTAATAGGCTAACAGTGTAGTCAGATCTAAAAAAAAAATTACGCTGATGCAACGCTACTAAGTCATATATTTAGGGCATGGGAAGAGTTGCAGGATGCAATCGGTGTTTTCTGTAATCTATCAAAAGCCTTCGACTGCGTTGATCACAGCACGCTGATACTTAACCCAAAACATTATGGTGTTTGTGGCCCTTCTCTCGACATTCTAATCTCTTATTTAACAAACCGCTGTCTAAAAGTAAGTGTAAATGGGGAAACGTCTTCGAGATCATTGGCTGCATTCGGTATCCCTTAGGGATCCATTTTGGGACCATTTCTATTTCTCGTTTCGTTTGTTCTGTTTTCATTATATAAACGATCAACCGCTGGTGGTTGAAAACGGTATTGAAATGCTTCTTTTTGCGGATGCCACTTTACTTATATTCAAAGTGAAAATAATAGATTCGGAGCTTAGGCAATTAAATAATACTTTAGTTAAAATCTCTGAATGGTTTGCTTTAAATACTTTACTGCTAAATGCAAACAAAACCAAATGTATGGGATTTGCATTGCCCAATGTCCGGCGTGTAGATAGTAATATTAATTAAGAAGGGACTTTAGTAGGCTTAGTTGACAGTAGTGTTTTTTTGGGTATTACGCTTAATTCAAAGATAAAATTTGGTCCACACATTAAAACTTTGGCAGGAAGATTAAGCTCTGCTGCATTCGTAGTACGTAAGATTCGCCAATTAACAGATATTGCCACTGCTAGGTTAGTGTACTTCGCTTACTTTCATAGCTTAATGTCTTACGGTATTTTGCTGTGGGGCTCAACAGCTAGGGTAGATACCATATTTATATTATAATTGCGGGCAATACAGGCAATTTACAAACTGAGATCTTGTGAATCACTAAATAACAAATTCCAGGAATATAATATCTTAACTCTGACCTCCCAATACATCCTTGAAAACTTAATGTATATTCGCAAAACTAAGTCAAGTTAGATTTTGTCAAAGATCAGCACAATATTAATACTAGAAATAGAGATAAATTAGCCGTACCATGTTTTAGACTAGGTAGGTTCAATAAAAGTTTTTTAGGTAATAGTGTCAGGCTTTATAATAAGATCTCGAAGAACATTTCCGATTTACTGGACAATAAGTTTAAGGACAAGGTTAAGCAGGTTTTACTGTCAAAATGTTATTATAGGTTGGATCATTATGTGAATGATAGTGATGTCTGGAAGTGACTTCCTCTGTGTGCATCCACTAAATTGTTATTATTCTTTTATATTAACGATTTTGTATAGTTCAAAAAAAGATAAATCCTATCGAGTTTCGTACAGATTCTTCTTGATGATTGGGATATTTTCCGAACCGGCCGTAGTGTTTTGACGTTCATAAGTGCCTTCTTAGGGCCTAAATTGAATAAAGAGTTGTTTTGATTTTGATAGTGAGATGGAATGTGTTTGAAAGAACATCAAGTATTCTGGTCTAAAAAAAACTTGCGCGGCCAGACCTAGGATTATTCCCAACAGTTAGCTCACATAAAGATTTTAAAAAATATTTTTGACGTAACCCTGTAACTGCATTTTCTGAGTAGTTATTAATTGTTTTCTGTTGTTTCTTTTTCCTTCCTACAATCAATTACCTAATATAAGTACTGAGGTACCTACTAATGTAGGTTACTCAGAAAATGCAGTTACAGGGACAAGTCCAATAAATTTTTTTAATGACTTTATATGAACTAGCTATTGGAAATAATCCTGGGTCTGGCCACGCAGCATTTTCTTATACCAACAGTGTATGGAAATTGCCTGACGTCCTTTAAAGGTACGATTTTTTTATAATTAGTGTTTGGGAAATAACGACCAACCTAAGAAAATCTGGATGTATTATATTAATGAAAATATTATTTACGTATATGTACTATTAGTTTAAAAATATGCTTGTATGAAGTAATCTCTGCAACTAAGGAAGCGATTTTAAAAACTCTTTTACCATTAGGAACATATACTATCCCTGAGTGATATGTAGGCTATTTTTTATTGTTATTAAATTTTATATTGTAAATAATCAACACTAACGAAGTCGCGAGAGGTCGCTAATATACTACATCTATACATATAGTAATGTTATATACAAGGTAAAATAAAATACAACTGTACTATAGGTATTTGAGTTTTACAGCTTTAATTGTACGATTAAAGATCCCTTTTATATTGACTGAAATTATCAATGTAAATAAATAAAAACGTATGTAATTCATAACTTCATCGTTTTATTAATCAGTTGCAATGAACAAATATTGAATCAAAATAGTTAAGTAGGTACGTGTACTTATCATCCAATTTACATTTGAATCATGATAAAAAAAATATCATGAAGTTTTTAAATTAATTTAAAAGGCTTTTCTAAAAATCATAGCTAAATGAGTAACGATGTTTACAATATTCATAGTACTGATTTCATACATTTTCATAATACTGTCTAAAGATCAGCAATTAAGACGACTGAACGTTGTTATTACAAATCTTAAGGCAATTTAAATAAGGTTATTACTCAATCGATCATGAAGTTATTTCATTCTTAAGTTCGATAGGTAATAATTTAGTATAATAGTAGCTGTACGTACCTACTATTGTTTTATTCGCATCGAACACACAAAGAACCTCGATCGTTAAGGAGTTTCCTCCAAACGCTGCCCTACAGTGCTCCATTTTATTCCGATATTGTTTTCCTGCAACAGACTTAATTGTTAATTGTCTTTAAAGTGGTTGGTGCGCAAAATTTGACTTATAGTTGAATGTTTAATGTCTGGTTAAGATAAGTAATTAATGAAGAATTTTTGTCGAATTGCATAATTCACTGCGTATAATGACGCAACATAATTTTATTGTCGTTTCAAATTGTTAAAGTGTTCCCTCTTTCGTTTGGCGCATTTAGTAGAGAGCAAATTATTGAGAGCTGCGCGCGCATCATGTGACTGAAAGTGTGACATGATGAAGTAAGCCATCAATGCTAATAATATGAATTAATTTTACTTATTTTTTTTATTGTGTAATAGTAATTTAACGACGTATAAACATTATATGATTTTAATCAAATTTACTTCACCAAGCTCTTGACACGCATATTAAAATTTTCACTAAGGAAATAGAACTTATCATGTAGGGATAATATACCTACATATATAAATATATTTTTTTTATTAATACGTATAGGTATATTCATCACACTCATAATTTTTTAAATGATTATTTAGCAGTTTATTTACTACTATAACGAATCGTGTTAATAGTTTATCATAAAGTAAATAATAATACTGATACTGTCTAAGTGGGATATATAATATTCATAATTGGATATTCACAACCACTCTACTGCTCGGACCGAGTGGAAGGGTATATAAGGCGCAACGGATATTTTACAAGTCCGGTGAAGCTGTAAAAGCCGCATCGGCTTCAGGGCTAACCTAAAGATAAAAATATAGACAGATCCAAAAAAAAAAAAAAAAATTACGGTGGAGCATTCTCTCTTAAATCATCGAACTGCTCATATCGTCTAGTGACTTTTTATTCGTAGTCCGTGAATATATCATAGTACATGATACGTGGCTTCTTGTACCTACGTGATTCACAGTCAGTACTGTGAATTTTACTAAAAATACATAATTTGAACAATATGAATAAATTCTTACATCATCAAGATATAATAATGGCATTTAAAAATATTAAATACCCATAATCACATGAATTCTTCATTTTTAAAAAGTTTATTGCTTACGGGTAGCGTTACAAAGCTTCTGAAATTAAGAAAAATTAACCTTCCGCAGGGTAATAATGCTTAAACGGTGCCTAACGACCACGTACAAAATTATGGGAAGCCGTGACATTTTTTCTTACATTCCGGAGGTAGCGGGAAGCCAGCGTGATTTATATAATGAATAAAAATGCTTCCTAGGACCGGCTGCCGGCCATTTCACACTGATACTGCAATTAACCAATTCAATGGCTTTTACAAATTGTAATATTGATATATTGAAGTTCTCATGCAAAATAATTGACATACAATTACCTAAATAAATTATGGTTATTTCAACAATAACAAATATTTTATTCAGTATAAACCCTAAGAAGGCCACATATGCCAATAAACTAATATGACCGGTTTCGAAAACATCCCAGTCATCGCGATGAACCGGCAAGAAACTCTATCGAGGTTATCAAAAACACTATTTTTAATTGTTATTGTTTTACATATAAATATATTGTTTACAGTTATTATCATTTTTAGTGTATGTACAGAGAGGGAATCACTTTTTTTACATCACCGATTATATTTCGACAATAAAACTTGCTTAATCTGACTTTTAAACTTATTATCCGGCAAATCGGTAACAATAACTTACATCATTCAAGGATCATTATCGTCATCTGCTCCTAACCGTTTCTGGTTACAGCGACCGCTTAAATTCTTCATTCTAACAGTCTGATTGTTCCGCCCTTTCGTGTGCACGTCCATGGCTGATGTTATCCTATCTTCACCGTAAACGTGCGATCACACTTGGAGCAAGTCAGAATACCGTCACAGTAGTTGTAACGTATAGCCCCGCAGGTGGTCTGACTTTCACTATATTACGCTTATTGTCTAGCTCTTCTTTACTTCTGTCCTCAAAAGTGTAAATCTTTTGGTTTAAAAAGTTCCTCTAATCTGAACGTTTTTCAGGAGTTGATTCCCATTCAGAGGGGTCGATTTTTCAGATTTCATGTGTCCTTTTAGCACATCTTTATACCGTAAAATCTGTCTGCCTTGATTTCGCTTGTATATTGTAGCTTCCTATAATAACTTGACTCCATGGGTGACATAAATGCCAATTTTACGTACACTTTGTGTTACCTCGAGAAGCGAAGGGTTAGTGAAAGAATATTTTGAATCATATCAGTAGTTTCGGAGATTATATCACCTAATAAATACAAATTTTACATACCTGTTTATGACAGAAATATATAAAATTAAATAGAAAAGATTAGTATAATTATTTTCAGTAGAATGTAGGAATCATGCATTTAGTTAACAAAACGAAGTGTTCAGTTATTATTTGATAAGCTAATCTATCAAGTCATCTTAGGCAACAGAAAAATAATATTTTGCACTTATCGCAACTCATTTATTTATATAAATATATGTTCCGTATTATACGTATAAAGTCTTGAATTCACATAGAAATTAAAAACATTACGAAACGAGAAAAAACGGCTTTCAATTACATCGAGTCGAGATAACATCCCTCTATACAAGAAATTAACGATCGCACCGTAGCGATCTGTGAATTACAAGTGTAAATAATCCATAGGACGCCCAACCACCACCGTGGGTTGGGCTTGGCTAAAAAAAAAGAAACTCGTTAAAATAGCGGCTTAAAAAAGAAAAGCGCTGAAACGGGAAGGCTCGGGTGGTATCGGTTTTTCTCGATGCGGGCGGTTCGCTGGGCGGGGCTCAAGCGGCAGTAGCGCGCCGTCGGCCGGCCCGGGTGAACGTGTTGTAGAGTTATTGCCCGTCGCTCGCGTACCGCGCACATGTACAGTGAATTTTCGGCATGTTGATATAGACGTGATTAGTAACAAAATGGACTTTCAGAGTGCTATGGAGACTTTCGCAGAGGCGTGGGCAGCGGCCAACACCGTCAAGTCTGAAACACCTAGCGATCTTTCACAGGTCAGCGTTTTTATATACTTTATTAACTCTTAATCTATATTTACTAGCTTCTACCTGCGACTTTGTTTGCGTGGACTTCAGAATTTGAGTCTTTACCGGGATAAAAAGTTCCTATGTGTTAATACAGGTCATAAACTGTCTGTCTGTGTGCTGAATTTTATCCGAACTCGTTCAGTCATTTTTGCGTGATTGAGTAACAAACTTCCAGTCATACACATTTGCACATTTATAATATTATTATATATTACTAGCGAATAGCTAGCGACTTTGTCTGCGGTGTTTATTATATTACAACCACAGCAAGAAAACATCGCGAAACGCGTAGTGCTTAAAGAAATCTTAGTTTTTTGAAACTGTAATATCCTTTTAAATGAAAATATCATGATAGTTTTTCTTTTTCATAAGGTACTAGTAATTACTTACTAAGGTATAAGTACTTACCTAGTTTTGCATGATGCGCGCACAACGACAAACCTCAATCATTTTATATTTATATTTATATAAATATGTAAATTATACTATAGTAGGACTTATTTCAAAACTTCTGCTGATTTCATATTTATTCATGTGGATTTAACTACCTTAAATTTCATTAAATATATAACCTTAAATATATTAAATCTGTCACAATTTGATACCTAATTAAGTGTTTTCACCATACCGGTTAGTTTCACCACAATTCATTTCTGAGAATAAGTCCTTGCAAAAATAAATCACATATTAAGTCGTTTTTTGCGAAGACAGTACGACTTTAACTCGAGCAATTTAATACTTACCGAAAACATATTCACTCATACATCAGTTTTAAAATTTCAAAATACTTTTTTAATTGATCCAACGATCATAGTATTTAGTGTGACGACCGTTAACACCTTTGACAGTGGCTGTTATGTGGTAACACTGTTAGTAGCTAGAAACAGATTAATAATGTTTCTAAAAGTATATACCTAATTCCAAAAGGTCAAAAAGGTTAAAAGTTAATGGTTGTTACAAAAGATAAAAGACTAATTTATTTAAGATACACTTATTATGTATTCTTAATTGTAATAACTAGACAATAAGCTTCATCTTGATAGTAACGTTTTGCATTTGAAATAAATTTGTTAGCTACATACATAACATTATTTAACAATAGATATCTGTCGACGTTTTCAGCAAGGTCACCCTCCACCTATATTTTAAAAGAATAATAAAATTTGTTTGGGTACATCCTTCAATGTCTAACTTTATATAGATTGCAATAACAGATATGCCCGTAATAATTATGTAAATAAATCCTTCAATGTATTTTGCTTTAATCTCATATTAAACGATCGATTTTATTTATTTTCGCGTTAGTAATTGAAGATATTGTTTTAGTGCTAATCGTATGATGTTCCAATGATACATAATAAGTATTATGACTGCATTTTATTTATAACTCTTCGTATCATATCCATAATGAAAGTAAATAATTAAGAATGCGTTTTAATAATGATGTCGGATATTTATAAATATCAACCTAATTGTTATTAAAAATATAGATATATACTAGAACTGAAATTTGAAAAACTTATTTATAAAAAGATCGCATAATGAACTATTTATAAAAGTATTAAATAAAATAATAATATATATTTATCAAAATATTTGACCATATTGAACAATTACTGACCATATACCAAACATTTCAACGATAAACTATTATGATTTAGTTTGTGATACCTGCAATTTAAGTTACTTATAGGTAAAAAAGCGCGACTACAACTTTATTTAAAAATAGGTATATATTTCGGACAAAATCTGACAGCAGATAAAATAGCGTTAGATTAGCTCAAACAAGTTTTATGATTTGTATAAATATTTAGCAATGTAACGATCAAAATTTAAATTTCTAACGTTATGTAAAAAAACTTTTGTCACTATAAGATTTTAGGTATATATATATATTTATATGATGCATATTTACAATTTTTGTTTTCTACGTTAATACAGTGATACTGGTAACAATGACCCAGAGTTAGGTGTTGACCCAGAATCACTTGGTAGTTGTTTTTTCGCTCTGACTTTGTTACGGAATTAAAATAGCTGGCAAATACTTGAATCATCAAGCTATATTTTTACTAGTATCTAATTAATAATTATTTTATTATACTTCGACATAGTTTGAGACACACATCTATCTATTTATCTATGTTATTGATTCAATGATTAATACTTAAATCAGTCGCCCGTTTCTAACATTTAGTCACGTAATCAAATACAAAACGTTGGATATTTCTAAACGACCACAACATTAACGACTATTATCTTGAAATATCTTTCATTATCTTGCAATCTGCGTGCACCGATTATTACTATTCTTAATAACAATTTAAGTACATATTTGTCCACGACTTGTTTCTGTGCGGTTAATTTTACGCGAAATAAATTTCGTTTTCTATATCTATTTACATTAATTTCGGAATCTGGTTTTATCATTAACATAATATTTAAAAACGCTGTTTGTCATAGTTATTATATTAAACTAATGATCAATTTTATGTTAAAATCAGCGGGTGATCATTGTGACTGTTTTTTAAATAAGTATACGCAATGTTAAACAACAATATTGTGCATTCCATTTTATCTTTTGTAACTTAATATCTGTTTATAATATATACGGATTATTTGACCAACAGTCTGTCTAGACTATATTAATTTTATTATACAGACCATATTATGGGCCACTAATATACAGCATACCTACATAAATTTTATGAATACACTTCTTCTGAGATTGTATAATACTTTTTTGAATCATCATTATCTGTTAACCTAGACAGACCTAATTAACCGTTTTTATTAACATTACAGCTTAAACCAAACGAGACTATTTGTTCCTTTAATCTTAAATGATAATAAAATACTATCCTATAATTATAATTAAGTAATGATTTATTTTATAGGTTAACTTATGTTCATGCACATTGCAATCATATGTAACTTACTCGTTGCTTTAAAGAAAAATAGCAATATTACATCATAAAATTTTCTTTTAGATATAACACCAACCTGAATTGTTAATATGTAGGTACTTCTGAAATCATTAAAGTAATAATATCTTATATATATATAAAAAATCTAGTGTCACGATGTATGTTCGGGATAAACTCCGAAACTACTGAACCGGTTATGATCAAATTTCGTAAATATCTGTAATTTGGTCCAACTTAAGAAATAGGATAGTTTTTATTTCAATTATTGACAAATTGCGGAATGTAAATAACTACTGCGTAGTAGTAAACGCGTGCGGAGCCGCGGGCACATCGCTAGTATGATATATGTTCGATACTGTATTAAAACACTTCAGACACAGAAGTTCATATTACTTACTTTAAATAAATGTTGCTCATTAAGAAGTTTTATTTCTGTAAAAGACACTCCTAATTCATATTTAAGAAAACGAATTACTTTATAATTGCATCATTATCTTAGTGATCGTAAGCGCGACTGCTATGTTCGAGGTTCTGGGTTGGTTTCCCAGGTCGAGCAAAGTGTTAGAGGGGTTTTCTATGAAATTCTCAAAAGCAGCTCGGAATTTGGTTTTGTACCCGATTAATGGCGATAGGCCCGCTCCGTATTACATGGGACCTAAAGCATACCCGGCGAATTGTGGGTGTACACTAGTACACTTCTGCTTAACCCTTCGGGAATACAGGCGTGTTGGTATGTTATGTTTATGTTATTTGATTTATGAAGAACGCTCCTTTCATTAAGTTTCATCACTGCACAGAAATCTTTTTTTGTGATAAAAAGGGGGTAAACAGGCAGTTGGCGCACCTGATGGAAAGTGATTATCGCCGCCCACAAACATCTGCAACACCAGAGGGCTCGCAGATGCGTTGCCGGCCTTTTAGGGAAGTATAAGCTCTCTTCTTGATGGTCACCAGGGCATAACTGCTCTGAAAGACCCCAGGCGACAGCTGGTTCCACAGAGTGGTTGAATCTATACTAATATTATAAAGCTGAAGAGTTTGTTTTTTTGTTTGGTTGAACGCGCTAATCTCAGGAACTACTGGTTACTTGGTTATGGTAATAAAATTTGTTCGATGATAATAAATTATTTGCGAAGGTGTTTTTATATACATGGTATAAATCCTTATCGAAATAAATACGTTATTCATTACTAGTATTTCATTTTGAACAAAATTGCGCTTTAAAGTAATTGATTTAAATGAATATCTTAGGAGATATCACAGTTTTAAAATAACTCGGCAGCAAAATAATGATCAAGTATCGCGAGCGCATTTTTATTATTCAGAATAATGTGGGAGGCGGGCGGTACCTATAATACAGTGCCTACGACTCACTCACTCTAACCCTCTCTCTGTCTCTCTCTCTTATATGACGCAGACGAAGTTGCGCGGGCAGCTAGTGTTGGTATAAGCCTACGTACGGTACAATGCAAAATCCACAGCGACCGCACGTTATTAGATTACATGATCCGTCGCGGCATCGTCGACGTCATGCCGGTCAGCTAAATAGCCTCTTCACACTACCTACGTTTGAAGAAGTCAATATCATAGGAAACAAGGGAGCATGCTGCATTTCACATTCATTACATTAGAAGAATTAACGAACTTATTTGTTCATGCCGTGATAGACACTACCGTGTTTTTTTTTTTTTTTTTGTAGGTTTAACATTATGGCTACAACCTCACCTGTTGTTTAGTGACGATGGTGGCCCAAGATGGTGACACGCTGAGCCTAATAGGGAATTGATGCTCTAGTGCACATTTTCTACTTTATAATGGTAGCATAAATACCTTACCTCCACGAAAAATTCACTTACACGTGTACTACAGAACGCCCGCGCGTATATTGCTCTCCTCTTCCGGCTATTTTAAAATCAAAAATGCTTGTTGTGCGTGGTAAGATAGACGTATGTTCTTGCTGACTTTTTAATGTCTACAATAATGTAGTACATTAATTTGCTATATCTCTTATGGTTTACTCAGCGTAAGCCATTTAAGCGCTCGAATTGATTCACCGTGACCAGTTTTTTCTTATTTGTGCAGAACCCTAATTATTTTTCTAAAATAAAAGTAGCCTAAGTTACTCCCTATAAAATCAGCTATCTACCAGTGAAAGTCCCGTCAAAATCTATCCAACCTGTTTCGGAGATTATCCGGAACAAACAGACAGATAAAAAATTTTTAAATGCGTTTTTTTTTAGTTATCGTACATACTTTCATATGTATTAAGTAAAAAACTGTTATTTTGGGCATTACAAACAGACACTTCAATTTTACTTATTGTATATATTAATATAGTATATTTATAATTCCCTTCATATCTTGAAAATTGGACTGTTCGTTTAAGAACATAAAGATAAACAAAATAAAGTAAATTTGACTATGGTTTAATAGAATTAATTCACCGACCGCTAATGTACAAAAAACTTGATCTGAAATCTGTTAGTTTTTGCTGAATGACAAGTCACCCTGAAAGACATTGAATAAAACAAAATTATTGACGTGTACTCATTTGTTACAGAACTTCTACGGCAACACAAAACAGGTAATGTTGTCTCGAAATATTTACTTATTGTAATTAGTTATAATAGTTATATGTATAAATAAAAAAAATTAATAGCGATTTTGCTCTTGTCGGTTGAGCAATCTCCAATTCTCCCACCATTTTCGATGCGATGCCACGCCTATTTCTTTCTTCGCTTGCTCAATTTATGTTCTCCTTGGTCTTCCTCTCTTTCTCTTCCCTTTAATTTTTCCTTCTGTTATAGTTTTTAATAGGTTATCGTGACGCATCAAATGCCCCAACATGTTCCTCCTCTCCTATTTTCAATGTTGTTTTAAGTAATATCCTGTTCTCTTTTACCTTGTTTAATACCTCTTCATTCGTGTTCCTTTCATCCATATAATAAATAATGCTGTAAAATAAATATTGACAAAAAAAAAAACAACACTTCAATCACTTTTTCATTTCGAACACGTAATATTCGTAGTCATAAAGCGTGTCTATGATAATCGATCAAATGTAACTGGAATTCGAGTTTTACCGATTAAAACGATAGCGGTGTTTATAAATAAATATCCGTCCAGTGAGCTAATCCATTATCGCGGATTATTGTTCGTAGCGATAACTCTTATTGTATTAACTACGTATTGTTGTTATCGCTCATTACGGGCTCTGTTCGAGTAAACTGCGATAACGACGTGCACTGATTGATTTTTAAATCCAATTTTGATCCTACGTTTGGCTGTAGTTTTAAATATCATTATTTATGTTTAAATATATATTTAAAGACAAAAGTATTAGTTTTTTATTGCTCGACGTATCGGTCTGGTTACACAGAACGTGGTCACGAGCCGACTGATATGTTCCGTTGTTTTAATTGGCTAGGGTAGTTTCTAGTAACTACCCTCTTCTCCTCATTGTCACTAGATATGCTCCGGTACAGTACTCACACTGTAACTTCGGTCGATCACATTTATCTATCACTGGATCCCATGCCAAAGATAGTTTTGGTCAGTCATCCCGATTGAATGTTTTGTAATTTAAATTGTTTTCTTACTATTAAACTAAGATAGTAGAAGCAATCTGTGGAGTTCATGTGGATTTGGTTCATATAGTCCAATATATGATTAGGATCCGTTTCGAGTGAGTATTTATTCCACTGTGGCCGAAAGTTTATCGATAAAGTAAGACGCATTCTGGACTCGCTTTTAGTATATAGCCATGGTTTATTAAGTGATAATGAGTTATCATTAATTTTATATTTAAAATGTGGAATTAATTTATAAGAATAATGTTCGCTAATAGGTTTTCTAATTGCAGAACTCGCGCGTTTTTTAGATGATAATGAGATGTATTGCGCCCTGATTAAGTTCTCTTTACCTTGTTAAGTCAGTATTTTCACATTGTTTGTTATGATACTCGTATCCATTTGAGCTGCGAACGTGAACCGATTCCGTACACCGTTACTGATTGTCGGTGATGACTTAGGCGTTTCGAAAACGAAATAAAAAAGTGTATAAGCACAATTACATCTCTAGATGGCTACATAGAAAGTGGGCGCGTGCCACAGCGCTCACAAAAACTGCTGAGAGGCTTTAGAAGATAAATAATCCGTGCAATTAGACACGTACGGTGTGTCAGGTGAAATATTCCGTGGTTCAATTTGCGTTCGGGCGCAACACAATACTTGGATATAAACCTAATTAAGGTACCACGCGCCGCCGTTCTCTTTTTGTGTTCTTATTACCAAACGTCCAACTATGCAACTAGATTATTTCCATTGGGACTTTTTGTGGGAATAATGGTGTGTAATAATTTCGTTTGTCAAATTCCATAACGCATTATGAAGCGTTTTGATCATTCGTTGTTTGATAAATTGCATGAAATTAATTTCACATAACCGAAGTGCGTTAAGAATCTTAATTTTACTATTAAAGATTTGATTGAACATTTTTTTTTGTCAAGCTCATAAAATTATAAGTGCATGCAGTAAGTAAGGCTCGTAAAGACGGCACGCGCTGTTCCCGCTTCGTTTGCACCGCGTCCGGTAATGGGCTCCATCTCGCGGATAAAGCGGCGACACCGTTACCTTTCTCAAATCACGTACACTATTGTAATATCCAATCGCTCAGAAATGAGATTGCGGCTAACAAGTTATTTACATTGACGTTTTAATATCGACACTGTATGAAAAAACTATTTAAAAAGGTAATTATAATGTGGTGTCTGTAATAGCCACCGTACGCGCTGGCACGCTGGCACGCTGGCACGCTGTGCCACTCCGCGCCGCGCTCAAGCCTTTGTGACGCAGCTAAGCTCCAAGATTAATTTTGCCGGCACAATGGACCAGTTTACACTCAATAATATATGTCTTAATAAGTATCTGTTGCGATATTTGTTTGTCAATTCTAAATTTGAAAGTGAGGCCAGGCGAGACGCGAACCTCCAGGGCGCGGGGTTGCTTCGATACGATCTTTATTATGGTACGTTCGGCTTTATTTTTGGAGAAAAAAATGATTAATATAAGGGATCGGTGCGGACGGATAAGTAGTCGAGATTGACGGAATGAGCGAGGTCTGTGACCGGACGAGGGGCAAGCGACGCGGGGAGCGCCGCCGTCGCTAAAAGCCGCGAGGCCGCATTACTCCGCCGCAGCCAAAAACTAACCATAAATTACTGGCTACTTGCTGGACCGCTGACGACGACACGCGCGCCGCTTTTTTACTGCCCCCGATCCTGTTACAACGTAAACTTCTCACGGACGTAAGATCATTATAGGAATATCTTTAAAATTTGCTTGCTGAGTAATGATGTTAAGAAATTATTTCGGATTTCATGGGAAATTTGAGCTGCCTCGAATTATATTTATCTCGATCAAGGAAAATTTTAACGATTAACAACGGTTACTTAAATTATTATCATTAAAATATAATAGTTGACTCGTGCAAATATTTCGCACGTTAACGTTAACAGATGCCTCCTACATGTTAGTTGAATATATTTTTGAATCAATGTTATAACGAAAACATTAGTTTTAAACTACATATTTGGTTATTTTCGCTAATAGCGGGAAACATATTTAAACTTTTATATTATGTCTGAATCATTAATTTTGTCGAAGAATTAAGCGAGAAATGGCGGTGACACGAAAAATGCTTTTGAGAAATTAAATATAGAGATTATTCGTTGTTTTAATATATTTTATTGTTATATAATATTATATGAAGTTTTAATGATCATGGGCCCTAAATAAAAACTGCATATTGTACGCACAGTTGAGAAATTTCGGTAGCCCTAAGGCTTCCAGGGCTGAATCATAAGTTGCCGAATTACTTATTTTATATATTAGGTACTTATTTTTATTTATATTATATTTCGTTGCTTGTATTTTTATTTATTAGATACTTTTATATGTATCAATATATTTAATCATCGAAAATAGGGATGGTCAAGAAGTCGTGCTTTCTTACCGTTTCGCGACCAGATGATTTATTCCAACTGCCTAGTGAATTATGCTTTGGATTGAACTTTTGGGTTTGTTTGATAGTGTCTCCTAAAAGAACATAATTTCGCGATGACCTCTTGGATTTTTTTAAATCTTGAGAATAAAAACTACATTTCACCAGATGGCAAGTCCGAGAACTGCCGAAACCGGTGAAAGGTCTAATTATAGTCACCGCGATGCCTATATAAACTTACTATGACAATAGTTACGAGGTGGTTTTATATTAAAATGGGTTCAATTGGATAGGGTTTTTACCATGTATGTGGTGATCGTGATCCAGTCGCGTACGAGTGGTATAACTAACCGTTTATTGTACGGCAGGGTTATCACGTACGTATTCCCAAAATTGTTTTACGACACATCTCGATGCGCCAAAGTGCTTTATTAGGAAAAGTGCAGTGATTGAATTAAAATATCTAAATTCGATTTATTGTACCTACTAGCTGTTCTGCACTTTCCAGTAGTCAATAAATAGCTCGGCTCGTCCACAGCGCCACTCATACCGATTTTTTTCTAGAAAACTTTTCTAGGGCCATAACAAACAAAACAGAAAATAATTATTCATATCCATTGTTTTAATTGTTATGCGTTAAAAAACAATTTCAGTTTTCCAGAATTTTCTAATACAACTAAATAAAAATAAATCCAAAATTTTTATCTAGCGTGTCAAACACTCGATGAAGTTAATCAGTTAAAATAATATCAACATTAAATAACCAACGTTAAATTTTTTTCATAATAAAATAAAATTTAAAATGATCTCACATTCTTATCATTCATCATCTCATTTTGTCTTGTCTTGACTTCAACATGTCGCACTTCCATCACAAAATGCTCCCGCAACTCTGAATTTTGTTCTCTATTAGAGGCACCAAAACAAGTAGAACTTCAAAAAATTTAATACTCGAGTCCGTTCCACCTTGAAAGCAAAGAAGAGCATGCAAACCATTGGTAACTACTTTAATAAATACGTTGACGTGAGAGGATTCACTGAGCCTTGCCGCCTGCGCGCTCGCCGGGGGCTCTCATGATATCGACTTTATTTAATAATAATGCCCAAGAAACCAGCGTTAATGCGTCTCTCGAGGGCCTAGTATACCATGCCTTGGCAAGAAATAATCGCCATTAACTGTCTGGCGTTACCATTAAATAAATATCGTCGGTGATACAGCAATATGTTCTATGTCAAAAGTAGGTCTCAATTATTATTCATCGCAAAATGTATTATTTTATATTAAATCCACATTCATATTTGACTAATGAAGAAGAAGAAAAGACGAAGAATTTTACTAACTATATAACAACCACGATATGCATGTGATGATATCCTAGCGAACTGAAAAAAAAAAACAGTTTTCTGTAAAATCAATAATATCGACGTTTTTAGGAGTTTTTGGCGCGATCTTGATTTTTTTTCTGACCATAAGGACCCTGGAGCTATTAGAGGCTTGGACAGCTTCGCCGGACTTGGAAAGTCATGTGTCATATTTTAATTTATCTGTCCCTTATGTTATGTAATTTTGGCGTCATTTTACGTACTGTAGTTTGGCTATTGTTCACAAGTGAAGTGGATTTTAGATATTAAGTAGAAATATGCGTTTTCTGCCACCAAAACTCTCTGGACATTTTTATCATGGGAGGGGAATCTTGTTAGAGATATGTTTAAAGATTACAAAAATAATTACAAAAATATTTTATTCACGTAACGTTGGCAGAACCATGAGCAATCTTACGTTGTCATTAAATGAAAAGAAGAAATGAAAAAATAAATATAACTTCTAGAATATTCATACACATATAACTCTGACAGTGCCTTTCTTCACGGGAAGGCGACGTAGTGAATACTTCATCATTGCCCCCTTCATTATGCAGATTCAGGCCGAAAAGGAATAAATTTAATAATACGCGTTCGTGCATATGCGTTATCGAACGCACTTGTTTCTGATAATCTGCGCGAGCATACTGCCATGCAATTACTTACAATCTGTCTTAGGGCTATCAAAGTCTGAACACACAAAATTTATTTTCGCCATTATTTTCGAAAACTAATAAATGGCTACTTCCTTACATTGAAAACACTGTTGTCAAGACTTTGTTTTTTTGACGCACTAATCTCTGAAAAATCAGATTAGTAAAACCTTTTAGCATTTTATAGCCTATTTATTGTTAAATACAACATACAACCTTAAGGAGGCAGAGCAGCTGAACGTGAAGTAGTCTGGAAAATACGGGAAGTGATAATAACAACGATAGGGTTGTAACAACGCTACAAAGGTGCATAGACTGCGCGCGGCGCGGATGATTAAATAAATTTAACACGGGTGAAACCGTGGGACACATCTAGTATTTAATTACGCTATAAGGAAATAATAATATTTTTTGGCAATGGAAACATATTGAAACAACCTGTAATGTAAAAGATTTGATAATCAATTAAATAAGTTATATTAAATTCAAACGAGAGGCAACCGTCGTGACGTAGTAGTACTTAATAAACCTATCTAGAATAAACCTAGAATATTTAAAACCTAGACACATCACTGACAATTATGTTCATCACACAAAAGTAAGTAATGGTCGAGGATCGAACCCGCGATCTTTCGGCTCAATAGTAGGGACTTTTTACCACTGCGCCACGAAGCCTGTCAATGAAGGACATGATTGTCAGTTCTTGGTTTGGGTGTTAAATATATACAGTATGTATAAAAGCTGTTTTATCGTCATAGTCGAAGCTGTGCTTGTAAAAAAGTAAACTTTACAATATGAAATCACACACTTTCATTCTAAGAAAAACCACAACAAGATAAGATTATTACGAAAAACTGGTAACCCTAGTCAGCGAGTCGACTGCGCTAGCGCACAAATCGCAAAACAGCCAAAATTCAATTTTTAAATTCAGTTTCACAACCAGTTCAATACTGCACTATCGAAACCTATTATAATACCTTAATATCCATTACTTAATCCATTGAAAACGAAAGGTGTGTTGCTGTTGATTATTTACTTTTAGTAATTGAAATGATACGGTACATTACAACAACAATAGAATCTGTTTAGTTTGTTGCGTGATTAATAAATATTATAACCTAAATCTTTTATGTGTAACAGTGCTTTAAGTTCCGGTAACTTATTGACTAAATCCGCAAATGAGGCAAACGTTGTCGAAATAACTGTTGTTAAAAGTTGTAATACGATGAACTGATTACTTCATTTTAACTTCGATTTAATGAACTTTCAGTTTTCGTAATAATTTTTAATTATAGATAAGTAGATAGTTAAATATTATGTGATCGCTTATAACCATTAGAAGGTAAGCTATAATAGTGATCTTTGCTGATTTGTGTTTTAGATTTCGGTATTACATTTAATTTGTGAAAAATCTAAGCAAACGTATTTAAATCATCATTATTAAATTTTAATCGATTTAAGGGGTTTAGATTTCTAATAAAATTCATGTAATGTTTTACATGAAATGATTCCTATCGTGTTGCTGATAATTTGATAATTTCAATTATTCCGTTACCTACAATAAATTTATAAAAGCATATCTACATATTTTTTCTTAAAATTTTTTAATGTTATAATTATCTACCAATTCTTACATGTAATTTGGATCTATGACATAGTAACAATAAATTTAATATCTATTATGTTACATGTACAATGTAATATTTTAATATTTTTTATCTACTATTTTTTTATTTAATAAAATTATTTATATGACTTATCGGTCATGTTGGCTGTTATCTTTTTTCAAGTTAAATTATTAGTGTTCTGCGATGATTCTGATTTACAATAGAAGTTCCTTACATAACGTAGGTGAGCACTGAGAAAGGATTTAGGTGAGGAGACTAAACAGAGTTAAATAGAGGGTTAAAAATAGCATCATTCTTGAGTACATTGATGGTGAAACCCACAAGGTTACAGGGCTATTATGCAAAAAAATGGTTTAAAAAAACGTGATGTTCAAAGAGCCTTTTAGAATATCGTTTGTAATTTCCCGGTATTTTAAATCTTTAATACATTCTGGGAACTATTGGTAATAGACGATTCCAAGTACATAGTTGTATTTCATTGAATTAACCCAATTTAATATTCTAAATTCTTAATCTCGTGTAAGATATTTTGATCTAAGACGTACAAAGGGGTGTACGACTGTCGCAGAGTGTGCGGTCGCGTAATAAGGATAATCGGAACACCTGAGGGGTGCAATTAATAATGGACTGAGCTCCAATCTCGTGGGATGTATGTAAATAACACGTCACAGTAGTATAAGTTTAGTATTTAGATCAACATAAATTCTCGCAGAGTTATACAAACCTCGGCGTACAATTGCGGTCTTCTTTGACGTTGCCAAGGCCTTCGATAAGGTCTGGCACGAAAGAGTATTTCACAAGTTGTACTCTTATGAAATCCCCGATAGGCGTTCCCCGAGTTTCTATCTTGGATCCTAGCCTTTTCAATCTGTATGTCAGTGACCTACCCGGTCTCCCCGAGGTCCAGGTGTCTCTCGTCTCTCGGGGAGTGGTTTACCGACTGGCGAATAGCCATTAATCCCTCCAAGAGCGCCGCGATGCTTTACGATATAAACTGCTCACGGATACCGAGGAATCTCAAATCGCCCGAGCTCTTCAATAATCCGATTCCCTGGGTCAAAGAGACCAAATATCTAGGCGTCGCCCTAGATAAGTAGGCTCTCTTTGAGACCACATATCCGTATAGTCCGGTACAGGGCCTCCTGGGTTTTGAGCCGCTTGCATTCTCTGATATGCTCGGCAAGCAAAAAGTCCACAAGACACAAGCTTACGCTATGCAAAATGTGTATCCGCCCGATCATTCGCACATATGTCAAAAACTAATTTTAAACAGTTACAAACTATTCAGAAGATCTCCATAGATATATGGATCTTCCTATATCATATCTATTATATTCCTGTCGCGATCTTACTTCGATAGCGCATCAAATTACGCCAACTCGTTAATTGAAGCAGCCGCTACCTATATCCTTACTCGTACCACCTCACGGAGGAATCGCCGAAAATATACCGTTTCACGGAAAAAACACCGACCGCGAAACATATTTACCGACCCCGACGATAAGGTCGAGGAAGCTAACGCGTACTGCTCCACCGTCTCTCCAAACAGAGCGTGCCACCGTCCACGCCCGCGTAACCACCGTTCTCTTCGCAGAGGACGGGCGGTTAACTTCGCTCCCGCACACCCGTCACGTCAGCCCTTTCTAGCGGCAACCCAAGCCTAGGTCCGTTCCTCGATACAAGTTACACTATACGTGCAACACTTAGCTACCCACATACAAACATCACACACATATGTTACATACGTGCACATCTCACAGGTACGTAGATTCTGTAAGTAACCTTTTTTTCTTTTTTTGCGCTAGTTAGTGTAGAAAAACTTTTCCGATCACTAAATACACATACACATTTTTCTTTCCTTCCTCCCAGGAGGAGGTGAACATGCATATGTGTATATGTTAGTTAGCTCGAATTTGCGAATAAGGAATTAGTCAGATCGCGACTTATTTACAAGTGACACTGCATTTTGAATCACTAGCTACTAACAGACACTATTACACTGCACCCAATACTCGTGTACACCACACAGGTACATAGGTTCTGTAAGGGACCATTTTTTTATACTATTTAGTTTAGACAAAAATTGACAGAGCACTAAATTTAAAAAAACATGTTCATTTCTTCCTCCAAGGAGGCTGGAACATGTATATATCTATATGTTAGTTTAGCTCGAATTTCAACGGATAGGGAATTAGTCAGTTCGCGACTTAATTGCAACTACGGCAACATCCCAAGCCTAGGTTGGGCCACTTTGGCACCCTTGAACATGTTGCTACGCCTTCGCGGCTGAGTGCCTTAAGCGCTCGTTTTTTTGACGCACTAATCTCTGAAAAATCAGATTAGTAAAACCTTTTAGCATTTTATAGCCTATTTATTGTTAAATACAACATACAACCTTAAGGAGGCAGAGCAGCTGAACGTGAAGTAGTCTGGAAAATACGGGAAGTGATAATAACAACGATAGGGTTGTAACAACGCTACAAAGGTGCATAGACTGCGCGCGGCGCGGATGATTAAATAAATTTAACACGGGTGAAACCGTGGGACACATCTAGTATTTAATTACGCTATAAGGAAATAATAATATTTTTTGGCAATGGAAACATATTGAAACAACCTGTAATGTAAAAGATTTGATAATCAATTAAATAAGTTATATTAAATTCAAACGAGAGGCAACCGTCGTGACGTAGTAGTACTTAATAAACCTATCTAGAATAAACCTAGAATATTTAAAACCTAGACACATCACTGACAATTATGTTCATCACACAAAAGTAAGTAATGGTCGAGGATCGAACCCGCGATCTTTCGGCTCAATAGTAGGGACTTTTTACCACTGCGCCACGAAGCCTGTCAATGAAGGACATGATTGTCAGTTCTTGGTTTGGGTGTTAAATATATACAGTATGTATAAAAGCTGTTTTATCGTCATAGTCGAAGCTGTGCTTGTAAAAAAGTAAACTTTACAATATGAAATCACACACTTTCATTCTAAGAAAAACCACAACAAGATAAGATTATTACGAAAAACTGGTAACCCTAGTCAGCGAGTCGACTGCGCTAGCGCACAAATCGCAAAACAGCCAAAATTCAATTTTTAAATTCAGTTTCACAACCAGTTCAATACTGCACTATCGAAACCTATTATAATACCTTAATATCCATTACTTAATCCATTGAAAACGAAAGGTGTGTTGCTGTTGATTATTTACTTTTAGTAATTGAAATGATACGGTACATTACAACAACAATAGAATCTGTTTAGTTTGTTGCGTGATTAATAAATATTATAACCTAAATCTTTTATGTGTAACAGTGCTTTAAGTTCCGGTAACTTATTGACTAAATCCGCAAATGAGGCAAACGTTGTCGAAATAACTGTTGTTAAAAGTTGTAATACGATGAACTGATTACTTCATTTTAACTTCGATTTAATGAACTTTCAGTTTTCGTAATAATTTTTAATTATAGATAAGTATATAATTAAATATTATGTGATCGCTTATAACCATTAGAAGGTAAACTATAATAGTGATTTTTGCTGATTTGTGTTTTAGATTTCGGTATTACATTTAATTTGTGAGAAATCTAAGCAAACGTATTTATATCATCATTATTAATTTATAATCGATTTAAGAGGTTTTGAATGTTATAACTATCTACCAGTTCTTAAATATAATTTGGATCTATGACATAGTAACAA
Organism: Saturnia japonica; assembly: GCA_033032175.1. Classification (NCBI taxonomy): domain Eukaryota; kingdom Metazoa; phylum Arthropoda; class Insecta; order Lepidoptera; family Saturniidae; genus Saturnia; species Saturnia japonica. The sequence continues at coordinate 14,662,371 of CM065311.1, read as the reverse complement.
TAAATTTAATATCTATTATGTTACATGTACAATGTAATATTTTAATATTTTTTATCTACTATTTTTTTATTTAATAAAATTATTTATATGACTTATCGGTCATGTTGGCTGTTATCTTTTTTCAAGTTAAATTATTAGTGTTCTGCGATGATTCTGATTTACAATAGAAGTTCCTTACATAACGTAGGTGAGCACTGAGAAAGGATTTAGGTGAGGAGACTAAACAGAGTTAAATAGAGGGTTAAAAATAGCATCATTCTTGAGTACATTGATGGTGAAACCCACAAGGTTACAGGGCTATTATGCAAAAAAATGGTTTAAAAAAACGTGATGTTCAAAGAGCCTTTTAGAATATCGTTTGTAATTTCCCGGTATTTTAAATCTTTAATACATTCTGGGAACTATTGGTAATAGACGATTCCAAGTACATAGTTGTATTTCATTGAATTAACCCAATTTAATATTCTAAATTCTTAATCTCGTGTAAGATATTTTGATCTAAGACGTACAAAGGGGTGTACGACTGTCGCAGAGTGTGCGGTCGCGTAATAAGGATAATCGGAACACCTGAGGGGTGCAATTAATAATGGACTGAGCTCCAATCTCGTGGGATGTATGTAAATAACACGTCACAGTAGTATAAGTTTAGTATTTAGATCAACATAAATTCTCGCAGAGTTATACAAACCTCGGCGTACAATTGCGGTCTTCTTTGACGTTGCCAAGGCCTTCGATAAGGTCTGGCACGAAAGAGTATTTCACAAGTTGTACTCTTATGAAATCCCCGATAGGCGTTCCCCGAGTTTCTATCTTGGATCCTAGCCTTTTCAATCTGTATGTCAGTGACCTACCCGGTCTCCCCGAGGTCCAGGTGTCTCTCGTCTCTCGGGGAGTGGTTTACCGACTGGCGAATAGCCATTAATCCCTCCAAGAGCGCCGCGATGCTTTACGATATAAACTGCTCACGGATACCGAGGAATCTCAAATCGCCCGAGCTCTTCAATAATCCGATTCCCTGGGTCAAAGAGACCAAATATCTAGGCGTCGCCCTAGATAAGTAGGCTCTCTTTGAGACCACATATCCGTATAGTCCGGTACAGGGCCTCCTGGGTTTTGAGCCGCTTGCATTCTCTGATATGCTCGGCAAGCAAAAAGTCCACAAGACACAAGCTTACGCTATGCAAAATGTGTATCCGCCCGATCATTCGCACATATGTCAAAAACTAATTTTAAACAGTTACAAACTATTCAGAAGATCTCCATAGATATATGGATCTTCCTATATCATATCTATTATATTCCTGTCGCGATCTTACTTCGATAGCGCATCAAATTACGCCAACTCGTTAATTGAAGCAGCCGCTACCTATATCCTTACTCGTACCACCTCACGGAGGAATCGCCGAAAATATACCGTTTCACGGAAAAAACACCGACCGCGAAACATATTTACCGACCCCGACGATAAGGTCGAGGAAGCTAACGCGTACTGCTCCACCGTCTCTCCAAACAGAGCGTGCCACCGTCCACGCCCGCGTAACCACCGTTCTCTTCGCAGAGGACGGGCGGTTAACTTCGCTCCCGCACACCCGTCACGTCAGCCCTTTCTAGCGGCAACCCAAGCCTAGGTCCGTTCCTCGATACAAGTTACACTATACGTGCAACACTTAGCTACCCACATACAAACATCACACACATATGTTACATACGTGCACATCTCACAGGTACGTAGATTCTGTAAGTAACCTTTTTTTCTTTTTTTGCGCTAGTTAGTGTAGAAAAACTTTTCCGATCACTAAATACACATACGCATTTTTCTTTCCTTCCTCCCAGGAGGAGAGGAACATGCATATGTGTATATGTTAGTTAGCTCGAATTTGCGAATAAGGAATTAGTCAGATCGCGACTTATTTACAAGTGACACTGCATTTTGAATCACTAGCTACTAACAGACACTATTACACTGCACCCAATACTCGTGTACACCACACAGGTACATAGGTTCTGTAAGGGACCATTTTTTTATACTATTTAGTTTAGACAAAAATTGACAGAGCACTAAATTTAAAAAAACATGTTCATTTCTTCCTCCAAGGAGGCTGGAACATGTATATATCTATATGTTAGTTTAGCTCGAATTTCAACGGATAGGGAATTAGTCAGTTCGCGACTTAATTGCAACTACGGCAACATCCCAAGCCTAGGTTGGGCCACTTTGGCACCCTTGAACATGTTGCTACGCCTTCGCGGCTGAGTGCCTTAAGCGCTCGCCCCGAAGCAACGTTGAAGCTGTAAAAGCTGTCTAAGGCTCCAGGGCCGTTATGGCTAAAAGAGTGACACCTATCTAATAGCAATGCCGTGATTTTGTCGTACTATTGTATATGGAACAAGTAGATTAAAGGGCTATAGTTTTTGTCGTTACGAAGTGAACAAATTAAAAACATTTTCGGTATTATTAAGAACGTCCAAGCGTATTTAGCCAGTGCGAATGGAAGAACTCATGGATAAGGTATGTAAAAGCGCGGGGAAAGACAGCGCGGTGCGGTGGGGTGTCAGTGGCGGATCAAGACGAAAAACAGCCAAAAACTGGCCCCGCGCCTTAGCCTTGAATGGTTTTAGCCTTCTGGACACGAGCAAATAGCTGACGTGGCCTGCGGCCATCCGCGCCTTGCATACACAATGTACCCGCAATGGGACAGGAGATGAACGAAGTCGCACCTATTCATATAAATGTTTTGTCTTTTTTAATTTTTAAAGATTATAGGTTTTAGTGTTTGGCCACAATCTCGCCTGTTGTTAAGTGACGATGTGACACACTAAGCCTAAGTGAGTGGGGGGGCGACTGGCTCTCAAATGCAGCAGCCTGAATAAACCTATAGGTGCTTGGCGACAGATTTTCAACTTGAGGGGGGTGGCTTGTCAGGCGGGAATAGGAAATGCTCTAACAGCATGCTATGATTTCATCATGATGTTTTCCTTCACCGAAAGCTTGGACTCATTATTTAACCATAAAATATAGTATTATTACGTATTTATGTATTTCACCCTCTTTCGAAGGGGATAGTAATATAATAAAACGTATACGGAAAATTGTACTAGCTGTTGTACTATTTAAGTTTAGTAAGTTCCTTCGCTTCATTAGGTGACAAACCTTAAAAAAATAGTTCTAGGTAAGAATTTGAACCTAGGACTTCGGACATAACAGTCACGCTTACGACCGTTAAGCTACGAGCGTCTTGTTAAGTCTCATTGAAATTATACTACTAGTATTAAGAAAAAAAAACTTACGTTTCGAACGTTTTTTCCCGGTTAGGGTACCCCTCCCCATCGTCCCATAAGGGACTTCGTTCCAAAAAGTATTGTACAGGTATTGCATTGTAAGTACTGTATGTAAGTATTGTATTCAACGACGTAATTGTCTTCTATGCCAAATTTAATTGTAATCTGTGTAGCCTTTCAAACGTGTTATAAGAGGTAACATTCAAACAAACATACTTTTACATTGACAATAATATATAAATTATTTTAAGGTTTAAATTATTAGTGTAATTAACAAATAGCTATTTTTTATGTGAACAAATTTTAATTTTGTCGTTAAAGGGAATTAGTTAGAGAGAAGCACGATGCTATAAATCAAAAGAAAATTAGAAATACATAATAAGATAAAATCGCCGCTGTACTAAATATTTTGTACCGTATATTAGAAGAATTTAATGTAAATTTTGCAATAATAGCGTGTCATTATTTGCTGGCTTATACTTTAAATGCATGTCATACAAAGTCTAATTTTCAATTGTCGTTAAGAAAATTTATTACTAGTTATCTGTACGAAACATTAAATGCCTGTTCACAATATGGTTTATGTAAAATAAATAGTTTTTATATAACATTAACATTTAAGAGGTAGTAAAAAATGTTAATTACATGCAACCGGCTTTATAATTACAAAGAAATAATTGAGTATGTAATTAAGAATTTGTTTAACAAACAGAATAATTCATGACGACGAGCTTCAAATTCATAGTCACGGTGGATTAGTTTAGAATGAGTCTGCAAATAAATATTAAAATAACTCATCTCTACGCATGGCTGTAGGTGAACCAGTAATGGAGTATTTGCTTCTTTTTTATTTTTTTGCCGGTTCGATTACGCGAACGCGATCGCCTCATCATTCTTGGCGAAATTCGGGAGCATCGTAGCCGTCCAGCCTCCAGATATTAATTATTGATTGCCGATAAAGTATGCATACACATCGTGGGTACAGTGTATATGTATGTATGTATATCGATCGAGATTTTCTTTCAAGGATATTTGGATGAAGACGGTGTCTCTTATTAGTTACAGACGCAATTTTATAAGACTCATACTCGTTACTTAAATTAAATACGTCGTTTTTTTATGGTTCCGAAGTGAGCATGGTTTCGTCATGTCCGTCTGTTTGTCCTCGGCTTAGCTCAGAAATTCTTAGTACTAGAAAGATGTATTTTGACACGCTGACAAAGTTGTAAATGTATTTAAAAACATTTTTTTTGTGTACCTTTTTTCTCTCGTTTAATTCATAGTGTGGGATGTCGTTCAAAATATGTATTGCGGATGCGTGAAAACCATTATTCAATTCAGGGATCCGTTTGCGAAATATCAAGCTTCAAAGTGCTAATGTTTGTTGCAGTCTGGTATCCCTCCCTCCTCCCCCTCCCAGCTTCTATAGCATAACAAAAAAGCTTTTATCCCATGTGCTAATAACTTATCGAAGTTAGCCATCAATGATAAAAATGTAAATTCATTTTACTGACTTTTTTATTGTGAAGAAGTATAAATAAACATTATTTTAATCAAATTAAATATTATTTGATTATTATGATTGATTGCTAACTTCACCATGTTGCATTTCTGTCACATGATGCGCACTGCATTACGTTTAGGTACTCTCTCTAATAATCAGGCCAAAAGAAGTATAATTTCAAAAACCAATATGTTCAACATGCAACCTTATCTGTAAAATACTGTGATAAGATTATCAAATGTTCTGAAACGTAATCCAAAGTAATATTACGATAAATGTTATACTTCTAATAAATTATAATATACTTACCTTATTTATATTGAGAGTATAAACTCTCAATGACATTAATCTTTAAACACATCGCTAATGAGGTTAAAAAAGGTTAATTATTATTAAAATTAGTCGATCCTACTATGTCAGCTGTCGTTGCGTCGCGTCGCGCCGGCGCGGCGCGGGCGCAGCCTGAAGAGCTTGTACAACCGTTCGTGTAACCCCACGTATAATCCATATTAAGCGATCCACTTGAATCGACGACCCATGTTGATAACCTACAAATAAGCGAACAATATTTTATTTTATTTAATGATTTCATTAACAACTAATAGGATGATTATTCATAACTAATTAATTATTATATAACTAGCTGTTCCCCATGGGTTTACCCGTGTTAGATATAATTTCTCTATACAACGTTTAAAACTCCGTTACAACCCTTTAATTATTAAATTTTCAAAAAATATTTATTTTTAAATGTATTATTATTATATTATATTACTATTGTATTATTTATAAATTGATTTATTTATTTTACCATTTTTTGTTATCATGAAAGTGTATAATTTTCCCGCACAATTGAGATCTTGAGAAAGAAAAAATGCTTTTAAATGCCATATTTTTTAGGTTCTAAATAGGTAAAATTATGTGGGTTTTAGCAATAATTTCATGTTTTATTTAAACTCTGTTAATGATTTTAATACTTATACTTTAAACAACTAATAATACCCTAAATCTTTATTATTCTCGTAGCATTTTGTTCTTTGCGTTATTTTAAACGTCTCTAAACTACATAGGCAGAATGGCAAAAAATAAAAGTCTCCAAATTATTCTATAATACATTATATGGTGTTGCAAATTATTTTATCAAAACGAGTAGATATTTCATTTACAATTTGTTTTTCAAATAAAACTTCATTATTAATAAAAAAAAGAAGAGACCTTTTCTTCACCATTTCGTTGGGCGTATTAAAAATGGAATATATCACTATCACTTGTGGAATTGAATGATGAATAAATACTATATTATTGCATTTTTAGTTTGTATACTGGTGAGCTAAAGCATTTTCTTCCACCTAGCTTTCAACCAGAGCTCATCGTAAGGAACATTTTAAAAAGTTTTATCGAATTCCTTCAAATTTATTTTAAGTTACATAAACCCACCCGTCCAAAGAGGCGTACAAATCTATACAAAAAAAGGATAGGTTATTAAATTTATGAAAATTAAAATATTAATTTGTCATTTTTTGTTAGGACCTGAAAAACTCTTCTTTTCAATTCCATGATAATTTTCAAAATTAGAGATTAATATTTAATTTCTGAATAAACCTTTTCTACCAATTCAAGCACATGTTCGTAAATTCACCAGTGCAGTGGTACCGTAGAGTGCTTTTATTGTGAATAAAACAAAGGCCCTGGTAATAGTACCACTAGAGTTTAATTTTCGAGTGTGAGTTAGTGTTTGAATTGGTTTTAATCGTGGGATAAACAATAGGGAGGGTGCAGTGGTGCGCGGCGAAACGCCCAGGACATGTGTGCGGTTCATACCCGCGACAGATCAGCCCCGAGGAAACAATTCCGTTAAAACAGGGGTCATATTATTTAAATGGTGAAGGCGACACTTACGTTAAACCATGAATTGTTTTTCTTTAATAATATCAAAAATTACAAAGTTTTCTTTATTCTCAATAACTTCTGTACTACTTATTAATATTTTATTAACCGTCTTCAATAAAAGTCGGGAGGTTACTCAATTCGAATGTATATTTTTTATGGATATTCAGACAAAATCTTCTTTGTTTATGAACCGATTTCGATGATTTTTTTTTTGTTTTATAGTTCCCAGTTTTAATTTCATTTGCATTGGACCTTCAAATTCGAAGTTACTTAAAGGAACTATTCAAAATCATTGAAGTTGTTTTTTTTTGTTAAAAATTGTCTTGTTAAATAAATGAATGTGTATATAAACGGTTCTTAAAGTACTAATGTAGTGATTGATATAACTACCTTACTAAAAATGTGGATGATATTTCATTCGCCACTGATGTTTGAAGTTAATACCGAGTATAAAACCCCCAAGGTCAAGGTTTACTCTCTAAGGGTCAGGGTGTGCACTTTGTCATATTATATTAACTTTTAGAGGATAGTAAAAAGAACCTTTTAATACACTGTTTCTAATTATTAATATATATGCAAAAAAAGTTTTTTTGGTTTACTAATTTATTGTTAAATAGAATATAAAATTTTATATTGCTAATGAAAATTTATACTTATGATGATAACTATTTGTGTTAATTTTCACTTAAACCATAATATTACATTATTAGTACGTTTTGTATGTTAGATTATCGATGTTATATCACAAAAATTATATTCCATATCAAATAAACCACATAAACTATAAGTTATTACATTACTGCATAGTATGAACGTTCTCCTGCATATAGTATTATTAGATTATGTATGTTATATTACAAAACCATTGTACATACCTAAAATATCAAATAAGCCATACAATATATTACATTATTGCAAAGTATGATTACTGTAAACGTACACCTGCGATTTGTATGTTAGATTATCGATGTTATAATACAAAAACAATATTCGATATTAAATAAACCATGTAAATTGTATGTGAACGAGTTGTCCTAGGGCAGGGGTGAGTGATGCGAAACGCGTGGGCAATCGTTGCGATCGACGACTTCTGCGCAGGGGAATGACGGAAACAGACACATTCTAACTTATAATATGCAGACAAAACCGATGCGTACGGGTATGTTGACATTATATAGGGAGTATGTAGTATCACAAGTATGATAAACTCCAATACTTTTAAAATTCGTGCATCGACTTTTATTAGAATTTGTTGTTTTTTATATTGTTATATCTTACATATAAAAATTTTGTGTGCAACTGTTCGTGATTCTATAACTTCTGAACGACTTGACCGGGAGCTCAAATTTTGGTCCGATAGATGGCGCTGTAATCGATACATTTAATACCGGAACGGGCAGAAAAACGGCTGCCTCAGTACTGCTCAGCTTAATACTGATACAAATTTCATTTTATATATTTAGAATGTATGGAAAAAAAACCTTTGCCTATTTCATTAATTAAAAGTAAAAATAACTATGGTGTGTTTTGTTGTTTTCTTTTTTTTCCCATTTATTTAACAAAAAATAAACACAAAATTTGATTTAATTGTCCTGAAAAACCAGAACTTAGAACCTTACCTCAGAACCTTAGAACCAGAATTATAGTCACCGACTAAAAGTAAGCTAAAGTAGAGAAAAAAGTGCTCTGAGCACTGAGAAAAAATAACTATGTGCAAAATATAACGGTATGAATGCACTGGGAGTATGAGTGAAAAGGATGACATAAATGATGGGAAATGAGGTGTGAGTAGAGAGGACAGAGAGGGGTTGTGTGAAGAAGATATAGGTGTGAAGACGTGTCTTAAACTTACAATTTCATTTAATTGCGCATTACTGTTTAATCGAGTTAACGCCCGGTTTCCGAAAGGTTGATCATCACAAAAATTAACTAATCAACTGTCAAATCTCTTGTTAAGTGTATATTGAGTTGCTAAAAGCATGGTTAACTACTTTAATTTGATCAACAGTTCAGTTGACAGTTAAGTCAAAATTTAGACTAAAATCGCTTGTCAAACGCCATTTTGGGTTTCTCGAAAGCTAGTTAAGTCATGATCATAGATTAATGTACTGTCAAACGCGTTGTCAAGTAATCAGTGCTTCTTGACGAGTTAACTATTGATTTAAGTTGATTTAAGTTTGTTTAAAACTAAAATTTTGTTATAAAACGATCATGTCTCTCACGGTTGCCAGCTTGAGCATTTCTAGCAGTGAAGATATTTAACTGTTTCATAGTTCTTGGTACTTAAGCGGTACTATTAAACTCTAACGCAATGACCTCCCAAGTTTCGTTTTTTTTTGTTGTAAAAACTGCATTAGTGCTCTTATTTTCTATAACATCTTTGTACCTGCAAACAAAGTCTATTGTAATATAAACGCACAATATACTGTATCTACATAAACAAAACAAATATTTTCAATTATCAAGCCGTCAAACCTTTGTACAGTTATTCCATATGTAGGAACTTTACCTTTGAATTAGTTCCAAAAGCTTACACTTTTCTTTTTCGGTGAAATTTTTTCCCCGTGAACTCATTTTATAATTTTTGTAGTAAAATCGCAATAATATAAACAAAGAATAGTAGGTATGTAATACTCCTAGCGTGTAATAAAAGCTGTAATCGTACTCGTCTGGACGCACAACTCATAAACAGCTGTTCGTTTAACAACAGATTTAACAGTTAAGAATGAGCTATTGAATGTAAAGTTGAACGGTATCCGCAATGTGACCATAATAAAAAAATAATATCAATGTCAAATCAAAATGATCATAGATTAGTAAATTTAACACTAATCAACGTTTCAGAAACTCGAACTAATTTGACAACGATGTTAAGTTGACAGCTGTGTCAGTTGAACGATAGTTTGATCAACCTTTCAGAAACTGGGTGTTAATGACGTAAAAAATATTTAATTTTCCATACAAACTATATGTATGGTACATAGTGTATGTTGATGAAAGTTAAAAAAAGCATAAAATTCGGCTTACGTCGAGTAAAGATGTGGATAACAGTATCAAAAGTTAATAAATAGTGCACATAAATATCTTGTGTATCTATAATACTATTTTTTGTAACGTGAATCTTTAGGTGTGAAGCCTCACGGTAGTTGAATTTCGCACTGTTCTCCATATATACGGTAAAAGGTATATGTGAAAAGTTATCTGTGGGTAATATTAGTAATCCATTGCCTATGTAAATAAATACTAATACGGCTGCTATGTATTCAACTGCATTTTTTACCTTGTTTTGTGGAAATAAAAGGGTAAAAAGTCGCATATAGCTTTTATTAAATAATTGCATAATGTACCTAATGATGAATTTAATTTTAATAATTATGCAGATAAGTTCGATTACCTAGATAATCAGAAAGGATATTGAATCATGGTTAGCATGCAATTCTTATGAATTCAACAATATTTATGTAGGGGTCTCGTTATCGTTATGTATCTATGACAAATAATTAAAAACCGTATAGTATCTTTTTTAAGTTATAACACAATCTTCCTCTTCTTCATTATTTGACGCCGCAAAAAAACACTTGCCAGTGTCAATGTATAGTATTTTCTATTAAATCAAAGTGAGTCCAACAAAATAGAGACTTCCTTGTTAGAACTAACTATCTTAGGGAGTTTTTGTGACATCTCAAAATACATGTTTCCAGTTTATATTAATTAAAAACCATTTCACTTATGCACAATAGCGAAACTGTGATACATAATAAATATATAGGGTGAAAAAACCTAAGTTATTGAATTAAAAATAAAAACCACAACATGTCACTTCAAGATCCCGCCAAAATCTGCGTATAACACGATCGTTAAACTTAATTTTAATCCACTGAATAAATCTGGCAATCATACCTTCTTTAGAGTATGTTTTTAACATTGGCCACCTCACATATTGTTGGCTAAATGTAGTAAGTAACTAGGTACGTCACGCATTCCCACGTACACATTTCAAAATATATGTTTTTTAAATTTAATTGTTTCGGTAAAGGAAGTTGCGGATTCGAATGAAACATAATAATACTTTTGTATGCATGCGATGAAATTATAATTTCTATAAAGTTATGCCCGCTTTAGAATACGATATTGCGTAGATACGTTACGTATGGTGAACATGATGCGATAATTTTTTTAAACATATCTTTGTGATAATATTAAAAAATATAATTGCCGGGCGTTGCGTTAGAAATTGCATGCGTTTGTTTACTCACGCATCGGAATTAAGTAATTAATTCGCCGCCCATCTCTATCAGCCAACGATCTCCGCAAAATACTCTCATCGAATGTATAACAATCAAAGCTCTGTGAAAACAGTAGCCGCACGATTATTATAATTTTACACGCAGTTGGGAAACTCGTCACAGTCGCGCGACTTGTTTACCGATTTATCGGCGGATGTGTACGCGATTAAAATCGTCTCTGACGGTTAGGTCGAGTAAGTTTTTCGCGAAAAAAAAAATTGAGTGCAAATAATATAAAAATGATGGCCCTATAGTATGACCATACCTGGCACTTGTATATGCAAATACATTTAAATACTAATTAAGAAGCAAAATATTTTTCGATTTAATTGTTTGCGTGCTCACGGGAAAAAGAAAATATTGTAATGTTACCCTATCATACTAAATTGCATGTATAATTAAAAACATTAAGTTAACTAGTTTGCATGTGGTACAAACCATATTCATTTGTGATAGTAATTGTATCATTATAATTATACTTTTAAATAGATTATATATTAAATGTTCCATATTTCTATACTATTATTATTAAGAAATAAAGTTTCTATGTTTGTACGAGGTAATCTCCGGAACGACTCTTCCGATTTTGAAAATTCTTTCACTTAATAAAATAACCTGGATTAATTAGCCTCGTGTATTATATTTGTAAATATATTCTATTTTTATTCATAGTAAATTTTATATTGTAATTATTACTGGCGAAGTCACAGGCGGTTACTAGTTTACAATATTTTTATTATTTGAGAACCAAGTTATAATCCTTAATCTAAATTGATGCATTTCTTAGGAACAATTCTTACTCTGTTACGCATTATAAGTCCCTTGTTTGTCGAACTCTACGGCTTTTGAAAGCGGCTTAAATTGTGAATTGAGGGCCGGGAAGTAAAGGGTTCTTATAAATGCCAGTTATCAGGAGTTTAATCTTAGCGAGCAAATTTGGATTAATTGAACTTTTTTCTTTTTTAATTCCATTCGCTTTTGTACTCGTGCGTAATTCGCTTTGCGTGTCACTTAAGGATCTCCATAGAGTGGAATACTACGCTTTATAACAATTATTCTTGTAAGTGTTTCGATATAATTAAATAAAAAATTAGTACCTATGTAGTATTTGCTAAATATAATAAAATTTGAAAATGTTTGCAACCCTTAAACTTATAGGTTTAAAGATAGAGATACGAATCGAACCATTCGATGATAACGATAATTTTTATCATAACAGCTGTTATTTATCTATACTATAATATTATAAAACTCAAGAGATTGTTTTTTGTTTGTTTGTTTGAACTTTAATCTCTGAAAGTACCGACCAGATAAAAAAGAATTATAGCATTTTATAGCCTATTTATTGAGGAAGGTTATGGGCTATATAACTTTACGCTACGAGTCTAAAGAGTGGAGCAGTAACTATGAACGTCATGCAATCTAGCAAGCTGTAGGCAAGTACGAAAAGTGACAATAACGTTGGGCTACACGCGCCCGGTATTGGCGCCGCGGACATGGCACCGCGATGGAAAGTTAGTCAAATAAATTTAACACGGCTGAAACCGTAGGGCAAAGCTAGTTATAATGTATGAAATTCAAACAACTGTACTTTGAATAATTGTGTGTTTTAATAATAAAAAGAGAGGTTAAAGAAAGATATAATGTAGTTTTTCGAATTATCGTAGTATTAGGTCCGATTTGGCGTTTTGTTGAAATGACCGCTTTGATCTCAAATATTTGGTCTTTTGTTTTAAAATTTATTTCAAATTTAGGGTTGTGTATTTTTGTTTCAAATTTAGTGATTAATTTGTTTTCGCACTAATTGATTTTTCTTTAAAATCGTCGTTCTTATCACAAAATGGAAAACTTAAAATATCACCTTATTTACGAATATGAGTTCCACCCTGGCATCAGCGATGCAGAAATACCTCGAAACATTTCATAATATTTTTTTCGTATTACTTTTTCCATATAAAACGCTAATTTTATATGTAAGGAACTAATATTTATGCAGTATTATTTATTTAATCTACTCTGTAGAGCTCCAAGCAATAAGAGTGCGTTAGAAGTAAGGGGTGAGGGGTGTTCAGGTATATATAACCCGATGTCGGTTAGGGGCTCTCAGGTGTGACGCGGCGGAAGCCCACTATCATTAACCTACCCACATGCAGTGCGTGTTGGGACGCACACGCACCCACACACATGTATGTTTGTGTGCGTGCGTGGGTGTCTGATGCATGCTTATACAAAGGGACGAATTAAGAAGTTAGTTTTTCATTCCTTCTCGCAGATAATTTTAAAGATTTTGTTAAATTATTTGATAAACGTTTGTTATAATTGCGTTTAGTGGTCTCTAACGTAGGGGTAATTAATTACTCCCACATAATATTTTTTTTTTTTGTTTACATTTTATAGTATTAATAAAGACTCATAATATGGAGTATACGTAAAGATTCCGTAATTCAATTAGATGTACAACGAAATCTGCGAAACGAAAACTAGATCTACCTACGTATACCAGTTATAGTTGTTACAAGTTTTATAGTAACAACATAATATAAATAATTAAATTGTTAATTATTGCTCGTTATAGCCAAATATTTAAAAATATGTATCGTGTGCATCTTTTTACAACTTGTATAAAATTAATTAGTTGATATATTTTTAAATTAGCGGTGTGTCCGCGGTTCCACACGCTTTGGTACTACGCAATAGTTATGTAACTCCCGTAATTTTATATTAACTTTTATTATCGCCAATTCATATAATCTATCAATTAAGAATTGACATATCGTACTTCCCGTGTACAAAATTTTATGAAAATCTAGTGAGAATTCATTAAAAAATATTTTCTTGGAATCTTTTTTACGATTTTTTAAAGTATTATTAAAAATTCTTATAGCCATTAACTTTCTGCGTACAAAATTTCATGATAATAGGTCAAGCTTTTTTTAAGTTAAATCCTGACAGAAACAGACCGACAGACAGACAAACAAAAATTTTTTGATCAGTTTCCCTCATATAATGTCTATAGGGAAATTTAAAAAAAAAATTACATGCACAGACAGAATTACAGATTTATTAATATAGATAAATAGATATAATAACAGAATGTATATATTAATATTAATTTGTTCATGGTTGTCTTTATTCAAATAATAAAACACTATTTTTATATTTCTTCTTTATGAGTTATGTAGAAAATAAAATTAAAAAACAAATGAATAATATTTATATGTTCATGTTTATTTAGATTGGCATTATCATATATCTAGGATTATACTATTATTCCGATTTAAAATAAATTACTATGCAGCGGATCACATAATAAAACTCAATATAACATGTTTGTCTGATTCAATTTGTATCATTTTTTTATATTTAATTATTCTGAAAGCAATGGCTTTCTTTATGGACTTAATGACGTCCTTTGAAACTTAATGGCACCCTTGTTTATGTATCTTTCTAGCTATTATTAATAATCCATTTCACTTGTGTACAATAACCATACAATATTACGCAATTGCCACCAATATTACAACACGCCGCGCCGTTAACGATCACAATTGAAATGATGCTTGCGACTTACGATAACTTTTACGGCATATATGTCGTTACTCACTTATCAACTCGGAACCCGACCAGTACCGCTTCCTCTCTGAAAGTCCACTCGTCGTCAACTGGTGAACGCCGCGTGGACAACTAGTCAATATCGTGTGTCAACGAATTGACGTGTAGTTAGGGAGCGACTTTCATCGAAATGTAAATGTTGTCGGGCTTCCGCGCCGTGCCATCTACGCATGGTCCGTGCGTTGATAACTCGCGGTCAACTCGCCGTCTGCATTTGGACTGCTTGCGTGGGAATTTATACGGTGACGTTACGGATTTGACATATATATTTTATTTATTACTCATGTATAATTTTTATAATAACAGTGTATAATTCGACCCTGTGCATAATATATCCGTGGATCCGGCACCGCTGCACTCCAGCACTGTGGTGGTCACGTTAGCAGCCGGTGGACACTTAAATCGAAATGACATATATTATTTGCAAATAACATGTATTTGTATGTTTGTCGAATGTAATTTGTTAAATAAAATACTATAAAAATTTTCAAAACCATCTTGTTTCGACAGAAATATAAATAGATTTACACTTTACATAAGCCCTTTGAGTGATTTTCTGCTTTCTTATGAAGGCTAAATAAAGTTAGTGACCACGTCTCACCACCATACTTCAATACTGGCAACACACACTGGTCATAAAAACTTTTGTCCTGAGACATTAAGTCAGTTGTCACTCAGGAAGTCTTGGATCCAGACCCGCAGGCTGCTAGGGATTTCATATTATGATTGAAACTTGCCTAGAAGACTTCCATACCCTATATAGGTTTTCTCCCAGCATGGTGTGTTTAGCCAAAAATGTCGATTGCCAATTCAACTGGCAACGGTTGATTGTTAAATAACAAATGTTAATTAATATGCTAAAATGTGCTATTAAGTAATAATATCCATAATTAAAATCAATACTAATATTATAAATGTGAAAGTAAGTATGTCTGTCTGTTTGCTACGTTTTTACGCCTAAGACCGCTGAACCAAGTTTGATGAATTTTGGTATAGAGATAGGTTGGAGACAAAAAATCGATTGCCAAACCCAAATATAATGAGACGATAATTGTAAATGAAACTTATTAACTCACTAACTCACGGTATTTTGGACGAAATGAAGTTGCGTAGCTAAAACGCTGCTCAGCCGAGTCGGATTTACTTAACTGGATAGTTTGTCTCAGGCAACATAATCATCAACAATTTTACGTGTAAGCCTCTGGTTTTCTAAAAAAGGGCGTTTATAAACTCGCTCCTTTGCATCATGTTTTTACATTGCAAATGTTCTATATATAACAGACTTCTATGTAGCATCCAGTTTATACCAAAAATAACAATAGTAAATAATTAAGGAATTCTAACTTCTCTGTTTTAATATAGAAATCTGAGAGTCTTCTCTATTATAATACTATTTTTACGTGTGTCTGTCCGTCCGTTTATGTTCTTTTCACGCGAAAACCATTTACCCTATTTACGTGGTTCTTTCTTTAATTTCTTTAAATTTAGCTATGTTATCTGGCCAGATTATGTGATATATTTTATTAGATAAAGTAATATACAAAATAAGCAGTGACGTTAATGGTGCGACAATTCGAAAAAAGGTGCTTAAACGTCTTTTGCTGATTAAACCATAAGAGATATATCAAATAAATGTACTTACTACAAAATTATAGACCTTAAAATGTCTTACAAAAAGGCGTCGATAGCTTATGTGTATCTTGTAATGTTACCACCCACAATAAGTGATTTGTTATTAAAATAACCGGTGTGCGACTGGCGATAGTTGGGAACGAGTGCAGTACGATTTGCGCGTGCATTTGACCGACGCGACGGCATTCTACGGTCCATGCGAGCGGAGCCGCGGGTACAGCTAGTTGTAATATATGCGAAACAAGTCCATAATTCATATTTGCGATATCCAATTTTAATCTGCTTTTAAAGTTTTAAAATAAATAATCATACATAAATCGTTGATTCGTTCGTACATTCAGGACATATAAAACAATATCTAATATTTATCTAAAAATATATATTAATACTTGGTTTATGTAAATAATACCTGTTAGTAAATACGGCATTTTTTAAATAATACCGATTTTGCTATAAACTTATATAATAATGATAATACTGATAATAATGATGATCTCTATTTTGCTAGTTGCGTTTAAGCATTATTGAAGATTTACTTAATAATGTTTATTCATTATTATAAAGAGCTGGGTGGTAGGACACATGACTTGTTTCCGACACCAGATCTAAAACTAGGGTTGCCAACTCTACTCTATAATATAGTATTCTATTACTATATATAAGAATAGTATAATATACTATTCTTATTCTAATAAATCTTTTAATTTATCATAATAAATGTGATTTACTGCATTTCTTAAGGTGAAATAAATACACTTATAATGTAACATCATGAAATCCTTTTCATGATCCTTTTCCTACACGCGAGAGTTAGCCCCTATAGGCTTAGCGTTAACATCAAATGAAATTGGAATTAAACGCTAAACCAAAAATGTACCTCTAATAAAAAACACTCTTCCATAATCCAGTACCTTATTGACACTTTATTTTTCAAATGACAACGCCTGATAAAACTCTGAACAGACCTTTACAGAGGATCATAAATTTAAATAGAAGCCTAATACTAGTTAGCCTAATACTTGTGGCTTACACAAGGAAACCAGATTTATAGTACATCAATTAAATAATATTTCTATGAAATGGTAGAAAATTTTCTGCTAGTCGGCTGGTAGCTACCAAACATCTGTCGATATTAACAGGTAAGTAAACTTGTGAGCTAATCCCTTTTCTAGATATACTTTATAGAAAATTAACTTATTACTAACATCACTGAACGTTCTACGATCAAAACGTTCTAAAGAAAGGTCAGGTCAAGAGTACTCTAAACCGAGAAGCATGCCTGAATACATTATTGAATGTTGAAGAAGCGAAAGAAGTATGTCAGGATTGTAGCAAGTGGAAGGACGTGGTATCTACCTAGCCCATTGGGAAACAGGCGTTATTTATATATATATTGTTTGAAAAAAAATGCACATGCGGCCATGCTTCAATATCTCGAGTTACTTCTACCAATATTTCGTTTCGAAGGCTTTAATAAAATTTCGACAAATCCATTTCTTTTAATTTACTAATATCTGGGCGACCGGGCTATGCTCGGTGTCTTATATACAAACAAGAAAGATGGTCCTATCTACCTATCTAGGTAAACTTGGAATGTAAAACATTATCTAAATAAAAAGTTTCATCGAAATCGTTGGAGCCGTTTTCGAAAAACCAATTACATACATATATACAAGAACTGCTCACTTAATATAATAAGATAATAAATGTGATTTACTGCATTTCTTAAGGTATATATATATATAATACACTTATAATGTAACATCATGAAAAGGAACATTCCTACCAATCTTTGAATGGCATTCCTTGTAGATCCACGGTTCTGACATCAGCACCTAGTATAGTCTGTAGCATAATTGCTATATTTAGAATCTGTGCGACTGATTAATTAACGTTTTAGTGGGGAATAGGGTTATTCTTTGAAGAGTGTGCACATAATGTGTTACTATACGATTTCAAGATAATAGCATAATATATCTTGTAATATCGTTATATAAACATATTTCTAATAAATTTTTATTAATTTATCTAGACAATGTTAAATATGAAGGTGAACGGGCATAACAGAGAGGAAGACCGAAGAAGGTATGGATATTGTGTGAGGAATAATATGCGTATAAAAGGTGTGAGTACTGAGATGGCATTTGTTAGAGTAGAGTGAAAGAAGAAATATGTAATACTTAGGCAAGGGAAAAAAGATGAAGAATATATGATATTTATAAAATATTGCTGAGTAATTGTGTGGTAAGAAGTTTAAAAGAAGATTTATAAAAAGAACATTTTGTATAGGCAATCAAAATTTATAACCTTTTCATGAAAACTGGACAAGAATAACTTCTCTTTTTTTTATTATTGCTTGTCGTTTCTTTATATATATATATTTTAGGTAGATATTTTTTATATATGTATGTATTACTATACTGTTAGCCTCAAACGGCTTTTACAGCTTCACCGGGCTTTGGGGCGAGAGCTTAAGGCACTCAGCCGCGAAAGCATGGCAACAAAAGCTCATGAGTGCCAAAGTGCTCAACATCCAGATTGGTTTATTGGTTCATCTACGCCGCACGCAGGAACAGACCTCAGTCAACTCAGAGTCCCCAAGCCACGGTGAAGCCGTAAAAGCTATCTGAGACTCCAGAGCTTTTTTGGCTAACAGTATAGTCAGATCTAAATAAAAAAGTACTAAGGTGGCCGAACCTCGGCTCTGGCTGTTGCCGGATATGCAACATTGTGATCTGTCTAATTCTGAAGCGGAAATATCGCATGCAAACAATATAGCAACGCGTCGCTGAATGTGTCAATGGTTTAAATCATCTCCCGTCAACAATTGACATCGTAACCTCATCCTTTAAACACAGATTAGACAGAGCAGCTTGTTAACTCTACAAACAATGCCACAATAAATAAGTATTTACTGGCTATAATCGGCACAACTTATAATTTTGAAGTTATAATTGTTAAGTGATGGTGTGTTGATTGATTTGTTGTTAGTAAGGAAAGCATCGTAAAAAGTCATGGCATGGTAGAACATTATTAAGCTCGCCTGTCTAGTTGAAAATCCTACTTGAGAGCCAGTTTTCAATTGCTTTCCACATTTTCAGAAGTTTAGCATTAGGTCCAAAACCTTATAATTAATTTATTGGGCGGATATAATATGGTTATATTACTAAGGTTTTGTGTCTAGGGCCGTGTTAAATGCCCCTAAAAGGCTACCGCGGCCTCATCGTCGCGTAGAAATAAGATTGACAAGATTAATGATTATTACTACTAAGTACATACTTCAATAGGGTTATGTACCACCAATAATTTATAATAAAATATTGTGTGTTATTTCGGGCAATGATTCTACATATATTATGTGAAGAATAAAGTACGTGAAAATACTTTAATTCGCATAGGTTGATTTTTTTACGATTTATTATACGTTAATCATTAAAATAATAAGAAGTTGATCGTAATTTTGCTTATAATGTATCAGATGATTGACTGAATTGAACAATGGAGTCTTTATTCCGAACTGGTCGTAGATTTTAATTATAAATAATACAATATTTTTTTTTCATAACGTTAACAATCCATACCATATACACATACAAGTTGGCAAATCCTTACATCAACGTTGATTTATTAAAGCATGACGTACAATTTGCCGGTTTTGATATGAAGCTGGCCGTTAAGTATGAATCAAAGTGTATGCGTCAGAATCAAATTTATGTGCTGTTTCAATATCCTCTTGTAAATATTGTTATTATTGTATAGTATACGTATACAAATACACAATATCGATTTCTACATCACAGCTACCGCCAGCGCTACCATTGATGTAGAGTGGACCTTCTTAACTACCTGATCTGTGATAAGACTGCCTTCCGTCCCTGATTTATATTATGATAAGCGAGAAAAGAATTAACCGCATGATCTAGGAAGATGACACAGTAACAATTCAATGTTATACGAATTGAATGTACTTTTATACAAAGATTGGAAGGTGTGTTAAAAAAATATTTTTATTATTTATTTAACATTGTGTGATAGGCTTCATAGGCTTTAAATTACAATATCGAATTTACGAGCTATTGCAGCTATTATAAAACAGATAAACGTAACAAGTTAAATTGAAAACGTAAGAAACCTCCGACACAAGATACCTATTCATTGAGACCATTCACCAACATGATGTCGTTGCCTAAATTGGTAAAGAGTTAGATATCCTGCGGATTCTAGATGATTCTGCAGTATCAGCTCATGTTTGCCATGTTCTTCTGATATCATTGAAGTAACAGAATGCCAAATTTCGACTCGATCATACTTGTGAAAGTGGCTCACATTTGTCAACTAGATAAGAACTGATTATCTTCAAACGGCTCAACAAATTTTCTTGAAACATGAAGACTCTCGATCAAGACACCTTTTAAACAACAAAAAATTACATCAAAATCAGTTTAGCCGTATGGGAACTATGATGCCATTGACAGAAACAGATTTAAAGATATACAAGAAAATCCTCTTTATTCGTATTTGGTCAAAAAACATTTTTATTTTGATTCTAGTTTTAAACAAGTTCCTCGTAGAATCAATATAAAGTAAAAAGATGTTCCAAATACTAATCTTTATTGTTTACACCAATTGGTTATAGTAAAACTACCAGTTGAGAATGTTGTAATTTGTTCCTAATAAACGAGTTAGTGGATATTAATTTTCCATAAGAGACATCAAATTCAATCATTCATATTCGTATTCCGTGAATTCTTTTTACAACATCCATTTATGTCATTCATAAATAGGTAATAACAAAGTGATTGTGAGTCGTCTGTATAAATAAACAGACGTTAATATATTTTTTTATTTTATTAAAATGCTAAACATGCGCTGTACGTTTCCAAGTAATAAGTTAATCGCGGTATGAGCGATCTACAATTTTATTATCTACAATAGTATTATAATTCGAAAGTAATTCGGTTTGTCTGTTTATTAAATTGTTTGTATTGGTTGTTATATTATCTTAACATCTGAATCGATCACAATGAAATTTTACCTTTATGTAACCGACCGCGGGAAAGACCTACTTCCTAATAAAAATATTATGGAGCAATTACAGTGTTTATTTTTTATATAATAGCTCAGCACTATTACTTTATGATAAGTACGGTGCAGAATATAAAATTAAAATAAATGTCGAAAAGGCCACGTAATAGGGGTTAGTGTAAAAGATTTACGTGTTGATCTGGTGTTTAGAACTAAGCGCCAGGAACATTAACACTCTGCAAGTGTTTTTTTGATGTGTAACATCTTTCCTCTCACTTTCCTGCAATCTGTGGCAGTGATTTCGTGAAAAAGGACGGAAGTGTGTAACAGGAAGCCGGGGTAGCACGCACTATTTTTTTATTTGACCAATGAGCGTGCGCGGTGGTAGAGTTGGCCGTCACATGGTACTAACCCATTTTCCGAGAGGTTGGTACTGTCAGCCAACAGTGTGTACGATTGTGTGACGAGAAAGAGAAAGAGAAATAGACAAGGAGAACGCATAAGCTATGCGCTTAACCTACAGTGTTGTGTATACAGTGAACTCTTATATAAACTAATTTATATGTATAAACTATATTAAGTCAGATGTTACATATCATATGCGGACGGACTACTGTAAGGCTCACTCGTTGTTTTATAGTAACACGGTAAATTAACAGTATTAAGTCTGGTATAGCATAGTATAAAAGCAACGGCGACCACCGAAACTTCGGCAATCTATTGCCGGTCGTCGCTCATGCCGACCTGCCCAAGTCTTTTTCATGTTACGCTTGAAAGATCCGATCTTATAAAAAGGAAGGAACATGATGATTACTGTATACCGCAAATTTTTAAAGTAAACTTTTAAAATTCAGTTACTTTAAAGTGGTAGAATGTAAAAGCTTATCTATGTTAAAATAAAATATTTGTAGTAAGTAAATGAGAAAGTTAACTTAGGTAATATTATAGTAATTATTAAAAAGCTTGTCTGTGAGAACCAAGATTAAAAATATAATAGCAAGCATATATTTTTTACAGTAACAAGACAATTTTTAACAAAAAAGAAAACCAATTTCAATGATTTTAGGGGTTCACTTTTGTAGTTTGGTCATTAATTTTAACAAAGAATTAACGAAGTTATTACAGAGTACACATACATTTATTTTTTTATGTACATAACCTAAACGCAATTTATAGACCTTTAAACTATAAACTACAATCATACCAATTTTCATTAAATTCGGTTTAGTAGTTTTTGTATGATTGGCGTTCAAACATCAGACAAAAATTTCAAAAACTATCGAAATGTGTTTTGTCCATGTTTCTAAACTCCTCCGTTTTTTGTATATCAATTCACCCCGTATTGCTCTTTACTCTTATATTATAAGTATAGATTCTTAACTTACTTGGATACGGAAGTAGTAATATATATGTAATACATATAATAATGTAATTTTCCCTATTGTATAAATTCAAAGACAGTTTTTGTTAAAGATTAAACTCCAGTCGAGCGTCGGATTTCACTTGCACCATTAGTTTTAAAGCGATAAGTTTGTCGCATTCACCACACATTAATAGATGCAATTACTATGCATCACACGGACACAAACATGTTAGATGCACAAGTTTACTTTTACAGTTTACGATCCGTATTACTGTTAATATCATAATAAAATTATCTAAGATTAATTGTGAATTATTAGATTTAATTTTTTCGTTTTCAATATCTCGTTTTGATAGTATTAAAGAATTTAATTAATTAATTATAATGTAGTTATGAGGAATGTAATTGAAACGATATAACTATGTTAATAGGAATAGATAAATCTTAGAGATAGGAACTAATTGGTAAATCATATATCAATAAACGATATTTTAAAAATAAAAAGAATTTCAGAATAACTACAAATTTTTTTAATGATAATTTATTAAATTTTATATGATAGCAAAAATTCTCAGTATTCATACTAAAAGCGACACTAAAAAGAATCAATCACATACATCTATAGGATTTAGCCTGTGAGGGAATGAGATAGAATACATTATACAGTATTTCCTATTATCTCGGTCTCCTCTTTGTACATGCCTGTGTATTACGAAGCCTTGGGAAAAGTCATAGCCAGCGTGGTGTATTGTGGACGAATATCGTTTATGTGATTATTTCTATATGATTTGAAGGTTTCACTTCTACCACGTGAGAGCTGCACACATGTTCTTTAAACATTGAGCTAATCCTATTCTCCCATCAAACTAGTACTATGAAGAGTTAAAGTTTAATGTTTGTAAAGGATAATCTCTGGTACTACTGATCTGATTGTAAAAGATATTTCAGTAATAGGATTTTTTTTTAAATATTATATTTAATTAACGCAATTGAATTCGAAGGCAGCTGTTATTTTATATATTTACTGAAATTACATTCTCAACTTTTCACCTATCACGTCAAAAGATGTATGACTTCAATTATAATTTGATATTTTAACATTAGGTATGTATTCGCGAGACAATGTCATAATTTTTGTTATTCCAAATAGTTAGTTCATTTTATACATTACGCATTTATCTAGGTCCGGCTTACTTACCTAGAAGGCTGTACTAATGCAATCAAGCATGCTAAGTAGCCTCGGTACTTACAAAATACAGTTAGGCGGTAAAGAATCGGTTCAGCGAAATTATAATCCAACATTGTTGTTCGAAGTCAACAAGGCGTGTCGAGTAACTGTCGCAGTTTGATCATCCTGCCTGACACACATAGGAATTGCAGTGAGAGTACTAGTCTGGGAAATGTCTGGTCACTACCAGTTACATCACCCTTCGCTTACAAATATGCTTATTGTCTCCTTTGATCGATCCGTTTGAATTGTTTCACAGTTTCAATATTCAAACCAGCATTCGACCAACAGCCAGTTGTAATTGATGCCGTTTATTTTGATATTTAAATAGTTTAATGGTTGGATTCTCTATTGAAATTTTAGTCGATTCTATGTACGATATATTTTGTTTTATCACTATCAGAAATAGTAGCTTTGTTTCATGGAGACCCATCTTATATGGGGGACAAGTTGAAATATTATAATTCAAAAATCAAGCAAGATGACGCTAGCGTATAAAGAGAGAATGATACTTTTTGGGGATTTTATAGTTCCTACTGTTGTAAAAAAAAAATTGAACAATAATGTTAAAAAGTTTGACGAGTTTAAAAGTGGTCCAAGTAGGCGAAAATAAAAAAAAAAACTTTTGGCGCTATCTTTAAAATTTACGCATTTGCTGCCGCAGCGCCGTAAAATTAACGCTTTTCGACGGACACTTTTTCATGTATAGAAATAGTTACTTCTTACCTCTATTGTCCGTGATTTGTGTATCTTTAACGGAGGAACGGACGCAGTAGCTAAAAATAGGGCTGCTGTTAGAAATAACCTACTTTGTAATTTCCTTTTTTCAGGGATTGTTTTTTTTTTTAAGTTTGTAATACTTCTTTTGGCACATTTAGTTGAGGATAAAACTGAGAGCTGCGCGCGCATCGCGTTACGGAAATGCGACATGATGAAGTTCGCTGTCAATGCTAATAATGTAAATACATATTACAAACTTTTTAACAGTTGAACCCTGTGTTAATAAACATTTTTGAAATGATATTACATTACATTATATTATATTATATTATACATGGTGATCAATTTTTTTTTTTTTTTTTTTTTTTTGAACTGACTACACTGTTAGCCTTAGGGGCCCTAAAGCCGCTGCGGCTTTTACAGCTTCACCGGACTTGGGGGCGAGCGCAGAGGGCACTCAGCCGCGAAAGTTTTGTGGACGACTCGCACGAGGGTGCCAAAGTGGCCGGACCTCGGCTCGGGCGGTCGTCGCGTTCGCAAATAGGTCGCGATCTATTCGAATCCCTACACCTACGATTCGAGCTAACTAAATATACACATAGGCACGTTCCCTTCCTCCTGGGAGGAAGGAAGGAACCGTGCGTATGTGTATTCAATAATCGGAATGTTTCTACACTAACTAGCGCTAACTAACTAGCGTAAAAAAAGAAAAAAAAAAGGTCCCTCACAGAACCTATGTACCTGTGTGGTGTGCACGTGTGTATGTCATACGTGTGTAGTGTTGTATGTAGGTAGCTAAGTGATGCACGTACAGTGTCACTTGTATCGCGCGGGCGGTTGCCTGACCCAAGGGTTTCACACCGAGGAACGGACCTAGGCTTGGGTTACCGCTAGAGAGGGTGGACGTGACGGGTGTGCTGGAGCGAAATTGACCGCCCGCCCTCTGCGGAGAGAACGGTGGTTACGCGGGCGTGGGCGCTGGCACGCTCTGTTTGGAGAGACGGATGTGTAATATTTATTCGAATTTTCGATGTGATCGTCGGGATCAATAAAAATATTGCGCGGCCGGCGTTTGCACCGGATGTCCGTGGGTGCCGGAACATAAGTGGCGGCTGTTTTTATTAACGGATTCGCGTGGTTCGACGCGGTGTCGAAATACGAACGGGAGAGCTGTTTAACGTAGGCATGTATCGAAGGAAGCTCCATATCTCTATGGAGATCTACGCTTCGAACATACCACGGGGCCCCGGTGAGACGATAGAGGAACCTATTCTGTATCGATTGTAACCGTTTGAAACTCGACTCGGACATATGTGCGAACACGGCGCAACTGTATGTCAAAATTGGTCGAATACACGTCTTGTAGAGCGTGAGCTTATGTCGCGTGGACATTTTACTCACCGAACACAACAGAGGATGCAACCGGCCCAGGACCCACGCGGCCCTGTTCCTAACCTTACGGATGTGGGGTCTAAAAGAGAGCCTACTATCTAGGGTTACCCCTAGATATTTGGTCTCTCTTACATACGGAATCGGATTATCGTAGAGCTTAACAGGTTTAAGCTTCCACGGTATCTGTGACGAATCCGCATCGAAGAGCATCGCGGCGCTCTTCGAGGGATTAACGGCTATACGCCACTCGTTAAACCACTTCCCGAGAGTGGTCACGGAGCGTTGGACTTTGTGTCTGAGGTGGGATCTATTCCTATCTGAGGCATATAAGACTGTATCGTCAGCGTATAGCCCTACCTCGACCTCCGGGAGTCGAGGTAGGTCACTGACGTACAGGTTAAATAGGCTAGGAGCCAGGATCGAACCTTGGGGAACGCCTGAGCGTATTGGACGGGGCGTGGACAATTCACCTTCCACTCTATAGCGAAAGGTGCGATCTGTTAGATAGTCGCGAATTATTTTAATTAGCCTATCGGGGACTTCAAAGTGATACAACTTGTAGATCAATCCCTCGTGCCAGACCTTATCGAAGGCCTTGGCAACGTCGAAAAAGACCGCAAGTGTACGGCGGGGTTTATATAATTCAGCAAAATTAAATGCAACGTGCTCCGTGAGGCGGTGCACTTGATGAGTGCAAGAATATCTAGCACGGAAACCGAATTGCTCAGGCGGATAGAGGTCTTTCTCCTCTATTACTGACTTGAGACGGTTCAGAAGGATCCGCTCGTACATTTTCCCTAAAGTATTTAGGAGACTGATCGGGCGATAGCTGTCGGGAAGCGACGCGCTCTTGCCGGGCTTACGGATACCTATGACTATGGCCTTTTTCCAGGCGGCTGGAAAATGGCAGTGGGCTATGGCTACATTGAAGATGCAGACCAAAAGAGCTATGAGGCGATCGGGAAGAAGTCTAAGTACTTCATTCCTGATCCCGTCGGGACCTGGTGCTTTTCTAAGCTTAAGGCTTTTTATAATGGAAAGAACCTCCTCAGACGTGACTGGGGACAGGGATGCTGTCGCGGGGAGCTTATCCAGCTCCCGCACGCATCCATCGATACCCTCGACCCGGTCGGTATTTGCATCGACACTGTTCGGAGAGCACTGGCTCTCCAAACAAGTGGCGAGGCACTCCGCCTTGTCGCTGCTATCGAAGGCGAGCGGTATACCGGGACCCCTCTCGAGGGGGGGCATAAGATAAGAAGCCTCTATTTTGAGGCTGTGAGCTAATTTCCAGTAAGCCAGATGCGACGGCCTTAGCCCTTCGACGAGGGCGTCCCATCTGTGACTTCTGAGTTCTAATATACGGGCTCTAACCGATCTTTGAAGTGCGCGTAAACGTGCGCGGTTTTCCTCGGTCGGATAGTGGTCGTGCGCACGAGTCGCCGCGTTCTTTTCCGTCAACAACGCCCGCACGTCGGCAGGGAGTACGAAGCGGCGATCGCTCGCCTCTTCGACCTCTCTCGAGGCCTCTCCGATGCCGGCCTGCAGGTGGTCGACCAGGGAATCGATCGCGAAATGGTGATCAAGTGCACGAAGCCTCTTTAAACAACTCGCAAGTCAACTAGTCGACACATCTCGAGACCAAACGTTGGCGGCTAGTACCTCGGTCAACGAATAAACATTACTTTAACTACAACGAGGTAATGTGGCCAGCCTTCTCGGTACTTTGGCGGCGATTTGGATGATATCCTATACTTATAGTAATTTTATACTAACTTAATATAATAATAACCTACCTATTAGTTAAATAATAAATTAAATAATTAACTTCTGTGTCAAATTTTATTAGAATCCGTCCGGACGTTCAAGAGTGATTGAAGGACAAAAAATTAAAATAGTCATACATTTTAAATCGTTATAATATATGTTAGATATTAGATAACATTTCAAGTGATATATATATAATATACATTATATGATTAATACAGAAATAGTGATTATTATCTTGTAATTAATTTTCAGCTGAGCCTCCCGGTGTTTAAGTAGGAGATAAAAAGTATGATAATATCAATAAACTCAATTAATTATATATGGTGATATTCTAGGAATAGCGCTAATATTGCAAACGTTATAGAAATTATGTACATTTTACTTATCGAATGCATTCGTGGTCTATCTGCAAGTTTCTGTTTGTAAATACAGATAGGTTGGTTCGAACTTAACCAATAATTTTATCAGACGGAAAAACATTATAAATGTGTGTATATTTTTCTGTTTTACGATTTATTATGCTATATGCAGGGTTCAAAGTTTCAAATCAGTCACATGAATCTAGAAGCATGCGATTTTGCGTAGGAGTTCCTTATAATACTTTGAAACGATTTTGAGATAGGTTGATTCCTGAGATGTTAATTATAAGTCCCATAGTACCTAATATTAATGCATTTTCATCAAACATACGCGTCTAACGTAATACCTATATGTATATATACTCTTTACCGATTCACAGAATGATGAATAATAAATAATATTAGCCTGGGCGTTTTTGGCGGGATCTTAAAGTGACATGTTGTGGTTTTTATTATTATTTCATTTACTTAGGTTTTTTAACCCTATATTATTGTAATATTAGTGGCTTTTTGCGTAATATAGTTTGGTTGTTGTGCATAAGTGAAGTGTATTATAAATATAAAGCGGAAAACATGCATTTTGGGATGTAACAAAACCTCCTTAGATAGTTCTAACAATAGAGCCACCATCTTGTGTACAGGAAAATTTTACGCAGCCTTAAAAACATTGACACTGGCAAGTGCTTCTTGCAGCGCCAAAACAAGAAGAAGAAGAAGAATATTAGCATGTAAGCGTTCCATTGCTGGGTAAAGAGACTAATGAGGCCCGGTACGGTAATAAGGTACGGGAATAATCACCATGCCAGCTAACAACGTATTGGCGATTTCAAACGCCGAGAAATCAACAGTTTTCTATTTCTCCACATACAACGATACTACAAGACTATTTCTCAAGCGAACGACGTCGTGGAAGCGGACGAACACTGTCGGGCCAGCTAGTATAAATATAAAATAAATATTTTCCTATTAGTAATTTCCAGATATGGAATATCATTTTCAGAAATAAGTAGAGTTTGGTTGGCACAGAATTCGACCAGCAACTTTTTGATCATAGACTATTTTCTGTTTGACAATTACATATTCATAAACAATGAGTATTATCTACATCACTTGCTGTCACTTTTCGTTGGTGGCAATGTTAATATTTTGGGGGGTCTAAGTTCAATGGCAATGGTCGGTTTAGGATTCGCAGTATTATTTAATTTAATTTAGTATATTAGTAACATATATTATAGATACATTTTAGCTTTCTGCGCTCCTTCTCCATATAAACTTTGACTATGCCAAATTTCGACAGTCTTCCGTGCATGCAATACGCTTAAAAAGTACCGGAAGCTTTTGCTTCACGTATTAATATATGTATAGATAAATATGAGGACACAGTTTCATACACGGCCATTTTATTCCAAACCAAGCATTGCAGCTTGTATTGTGGTAACTAAACAGCTGATTATATGACATACATATTTAGATATTTAACACCCAGACACGCAACTCACAATAATTATGCTCATCACACAAAATTGAATCATGGGCGGAGATCGATCCCGTGACCTCTCGTCCCAATAGTAGGGCTTACTACCACTGCATCAGGAGGCCTGGATTTATGTTTGGCTCATATGGCAAGATATGAGTGATGTTGCGTATTTCGAGGCTTTGGGGGATACAATTGTCATTGTAGGATTAGTGAAACCAAAGCGGACGACGATGAATACACATCCGTATTTAGATCCGCTAAAAATATTGTACTATCGAAACCGTTCGACAAAATATCCGATCATTGAATATTAAAACGCACACGTGTCTGTTTGCGGTTTTGTCGAAACAATAGATTACTAGGCGTCGTTCTACAATCGTCCTTATCGGTGCGACAGGGTAACGGATGCGATAGCGGTAATAGTGGTCACTATCGCGCGGATAGATTCGACCGCTATCACACTTGCATGGGAATTGTGCCCGCTCTTGTGAACGTTCGGCACCGTCGACTGTTAGGCCTATAACGTTGGTATGTGGACGGTGTTCGATATAATGAATACGATATAGCTCTTAGGGATATTCTTTTATATAACAAAGGTAGCAAACAAACGTACGGCCAGCCTTGTAATACCCAAGGTATCACTAGCGCATTTACGACCAGACGCCCCAAGATCGGGAAATTCTACTCATAGCAGGAACACAACCCTAAGTTATTTGGCTGCGATATTCTCTAGGGTGGAAGTATTCCACCAGTCGGAACCGTTGATTTTAAAACGTCACTGCGACTATGCTTTTAGTAGGTAATCGCGATTCTGTAGCTTTTCTTCTTGACCAAATACAACAAAAGACGGGAGGTTACTCAATTCGAATGTATTTTATTTTAATGGATATTCAACCATAACTACTTTTTTTATGAACCGATTTGATGATTCTTTTTTTGTTTGATAGTTCCAATTTTAATTTCATTGGCATTGGACCTTCAATTTCGAAGACACACCTGGGAACTCTTGAAAATCATTGAAGTTGGAATTCTTTTTTGTTAAAAATGTCTTGTTAAAGTAAAAACTTCTTTAGGACCGTTGGGATTTGAAAATTTATGAAACGAAAAAGCGACACTAAAAAAACACTAACACATAGTTGTATAGGATTAAGCCTGTGAGAGACTGACACAGAATACAATATACAGTGTTTCCTATTATCTCTGTCTCCTCTTTGTATGTGTGTTAGTACGTGTCACATACGCATACGAAGCTTCGGGAAAAGGCATCACAGCCATCGTGATGTATTGTTCACGTGTGGTATATATGAATATTTTATAACTGTACATTTATTTTTATTTCTTTGAAAATGGACTATGTAGCTTTGCAACTATGACGCCACGTAAAAACCTTACAAACATAATGGCTATTTTAATTACAAAATAATTTACGCTAATTTTGCGTTTCTATATAATATTTTCGAACTCTGAGATTAGAGTGTTTGACTGCATCGAATTACAAAAACCCTATCTCCATGAATCGCGTCATGTAAAGTAAATTCCTATAATTTGATACTTATCGCATTCCCCCAAAATATGATGTAAATTCCTCAACCACACATATCGTGCAAGAATTGTGTTTTCAAGAACCTACTTTTAGGTTATTATTAGTAAATATATGAATAATAATAATGATGAAAGACAAAAAGCTAAATTAAAACTAAAGATTTCGTATTATCCAATGTGACATTATAGAATAGGAAGTGTGCTATTGAGGTAGGTTTGTGTGCATGTGATATAAATTCAATAAACTCCAATTTATTTTAAAATAAATATAACATTGATGTTTATAGAGAGGACAGCTTTATAACCGGCGTAATAAATCAAAAGCGACATAACGAGAAGCCACTGTCTCGTATCAAAGCTAACTGCGTATCAAAGCTTGTAGGAAAGTTCAACGCACAAAGTGCATAATCGTAGTAATCGCCACCCGGAGCCAAATGTCATCGACCCACTTATCTCATCCGCCATCCCTTTTACAATTACAACAACAAATGAGTAAGAGCCGTGCAACGATATGCGTGCGTGCATCGGTATCGATGCACTGGAATAAAATCCTGTGTGAACGAACTCTAATCTCTGTTTTGTGGCAGCATCCAGAGATGTAACCGTGCTCAATGGTCACGCACCAATAGATTGTCCGGCGTTAAATTTGTTTATCGATATGGAAAACTTTCGTTGGAGGCATCATTTATTATATTATCATTATATTTAATTTCATTACTGAATTTATTGTACTTGTGCTATAGTTAAGATATCGTTCAATACATAAAAGCTACTGTGAAATTACGTCATTGTGACTAGATTGGGCACGTCCCGTTTCGATATTATAGTAGTTGCTATTTCCGTATTTGTTTTCCAACAGTACCGATTTTTGAGGTTTAAAGGGTCAAGTAACATCTTAAGACTTGGGACACCCAAATCAACCTCACCAGCACTTGGCGCACGAATGAGGAAATGGCGATAACAGGGTGGTAGAACTGTACATCCCTACCAACCCGTTACGATTGACACCACCATGCATATGGTGGAAAGCCAGTCATAGAGGTCCGTATTTCGGAATCAGTTTCAATTATACACAGACCGATATGACAGCAACGACTAGTTATGGATTGTTGGTCTTTTTGCGGTCACCACTGTTTTTGGATTATAATGTGCTTACCATAAGAGTCAGTGCCGTGACTTTGCCTGAAAAAAATTCAGATGAAAGTAATTATTATGAGGTCTTATAACATTTTTCAATTTAAGGAACTTTTGCGACGTCCCTTTTTCCTTACAATTTCTCCTATTCCTTGGGGGCACAATTGTATTTTAAATACGCGCGCAAATCTGCCGGGTATTGGTTGATTATAACGGAGAACGGTGTAATGGCCGCCGCGGAATTGCAGTGGTACACACGGTCTGCATAATTTCGTGGTAAATTCCTAAAAGTAGGTATCGGAAATCTAGTGAAATTCGTCTGTCTAGTGCTCTAGAAGTGTTTTAGACTTTTCAAGACGTGTGAGGAAGTTCAGGGTGCACCCTCGGATCGTGGCTGATACAACCAGGATACGTGGTAAGTCCACCTTCTGCTCCTTTCTAAGTCTTTCCAGACGTCGCGTCCTCTTGTTTGTGATTAACTTGAATTCTAGCATCCTACGAAAAGATGATTGAAATAGTTAGCTTGCTCTGATATGCGGCCAGTATCATCCAGACTACTTTTGTACTACCTATTTATTGTAATAAATTGTTTGTTTGTTTGTTAATACCTTATTAAGGTATTGGGTAGGTACGCATATTTCGAAATATAATAAACTACATATTAAAAATGTCCATGGGTTAATTATTAGTTTCCGCGCTGCTTCAACTAGATGCCGCGCAACCTACAAACAATAGTTCCTAGAAATACGCCAACTTCATATCGTAGTGTGTGGTGACTATTTGAAATGATGCTAGTGTGCGTGAACAAAACTTTGTTGTGAACTTTTAACCTATTAAGAGGAAAAATAGTTTATACAAACCAATTAACAAATAAATTTTATGAATGTGGCTTAAAAATACAAAAATGACGAATATTATATGAATGGAAAATGTATCAATATATCTTATGTAGTATAATATGATTGGTTATTAAATAAAAACTTAATTGTTAATATAAAATATGTTATTGCTAAAAAATATCAAAAGAAATTTATATTTATTTATACATATATCAGTGAAAGAATTATTGTGCTTTGAGAGAAAAAAAGTACACACAACTTGTGAAAGAAGGCAAATAATTTATTCAGCACCGTATTACTTTGACAATAACATAATATGCTAATCAATGCACAAATATACAGTACAATATTTGATAGAAAAAGTCCACTATTTATTAATCTGTCAAGTTATATTTGAAGCTTGACAGCTAATTTTATTTATTAGTTCTACCGTTCAACATAAAGTACTTTTTATGACTATATAAATACTTCTATTAAATGAATTTATTTTAGTGTTAATAGCAAAACTTACCAAGAACGAGCTGTGTATGCGCTAAAGAGTTCCGCAGTGTTTTAATACTATGCTGTGTATGCGCTAAAGAGTTCCGCAGTGTTTTAATACTATTCTGTGTATGCGCTAAAGAGTTCCGCAATGTTTTAATACTATGCTGTGTATGCGCTAAAGAGTTCCGCAGTGTTTTAATACTATGCTGTGTATGCGCTAAAGAGTTCCGCAGTGTTTTAATACTATTCTGTGTATGCGCTAAAGAGTTCCGCAATGTTTTAATACTATGCTGTGTATGCGCTAAAGAGTTCAGCAGTGTTTTAATACTATGCTATGTATGGTCAAAGTAACAGTACCCACAGGAAACAAAACAAGAAAAATAATAGTAATAATAACTACGCTAAACCCTTAAACTTTAAAAAATAACATAAGATGCATCGAAAAGTAACAAGCCGACCCTTTCCTCATAAGCGAAGTCGCAAGGGTTAACTAAAAAAACGCTAAAATAATATCTAATCGACCGGAAAAGGTTCATAAAAATTGGTTCAGTACCTAATTCCCGAGATACACTTTGGCAAACATACGTACTTATAATATTTTATGTAATATAATAATACACATAAATAATAATATTAGGTAATTTGATCTATATTACAAAGGTACGCAATGATTATAGTTCATCCTTTAGTTCTGAAATAACGTCCTTTTGTTCTGAAGTTGATTAAAATATAATTACCAATTAATATAAAAAAATATAATTAATTACATAATAATAAAATTTTAAATCATGTGGAAACTGGTTGTCGCGCGTTACGCGATAATACTGAATGCCGCCATTTAATATTTTTTGGTTCATGTTATTTTACGTTGAAACTATAACATTATTTAATACTTAATTAAATATGTGATACCAGCATCTTTATTTATTGTTTTTACATAGTTTCACTACCGTATACTGGCATTATTTTTGGATTACTCAATAAAATACGCTGTTTGTTAACTTCAAAGTGTTGTTGAAATGCCACTGACTCGAGTACGCCGATTTCAGCGTGATTTTGATAGCTGATTTGTTATGGTACGCCGACACGGTACGATATTTTTCAAATAATTTTTTATTTATTATTGTATCGAGAACATTAATATTTAACATATTGAAACAACAAGTTTATTATAAAATACTTTTCATAATTAATGAAACATTACATTCGAATCATTTGAAATTTAAATGTTGGAAAAAAAATGATTCGTCGCATATTAATAACTTCTTAAAGTGAACATTTTGAACGTTATGTTATTTCTTTGTATAGATTTTATAAATCTAAAGGATTATAGAAAATATTTTATTGTATGTTATTTTTATAATTTATACTGTCATCACACTGTTTCCTTGCTAAAATAGACAGAAAAATAAAGCGGTACTGTTTTCCCTATTACAGAAAAATTCTCATTCACTTTAATTTGATACATATTATGTTTCTTCTTTTTATTATCATTTCAAACCGCACAATATAAAAAGGAAAAAAATATTTATAGAACGTACCTTTATAATAAACAAGTTAGAATTATGAAACTAGGGTCGTAGATTAAGCCATCAAGTATTTAGTTAGATGAGAACAGTTTACCATACAATAATATTTAAGGGGTTTTCTTAATTTCATTTAGACATGCTACCTCTCACATATGGGCTCATGTTGACTTCACATATTATTAAAGTTATTTACGTAGTATATAACTATTTATATACATATATAAAAATTAAGGTAATTTATAAAATAATTTCTTGTTCCCACGTGTTTTGCTGATCATACCAGAAAGTTGTGTATCAGCGGAAAGTCATCCTCGAAGTTGACTGGCCAGTACATCTATGTACTTTCGTTCTATTTATCGTCGACATAACCGACTCATAACAGAACACTATGAGGGTATCGTTTGTAGGGTAAATCCAAGCGTGTTCGAAAGTTTTGAAAATTCGGAGGAAATAGGAAAATTTATCTCAGAATTGTGATCAAAATATGTGTTAAAGAGTTTTTTAATTTTAATTAGGGATTTTTATTACATAATAAGTATGTGCCAGTTCCCTCATAACTTTTTTTTACCATTTACCAATAAGTAGTAGAAACTAAAATGAACATATAAATAAGAGTATATCCTGAGTAGTTCAGGAAAAAGATTTCATTTATTAATACGAGAACTACACAGAAGAAATACACAACATTCAGGAAGTATCCAGTGTCGGTTCTACCAGAGTGTTTTGATACACAAACAAAATATGTAAAATGATGTAAAAATATAGTATCTTTGCAAATGTATACTTATGTTATAAAGCTCAAAAAGTTTTGTTTTTTTTTTTTGTTTGAACACGTTAATCTCTGAAACTAACAGTCAGATTTGACAAAGTATTATTGCATTCTATAACCTATTTATTGAGTGAGGTTATAGGTTAACTTCACTCAACAGTAGGCATCTATGCACGTTAAGCGTTCTGGGAAACTGTAGGCAAGTACGAGAAATAAGAACAATTATAGGTTATGCAGGAACTTAAGAACCTATACTTATGTCTTCAGTGGCCAATGAAGATTTTTCATAGACTCCTCCCAACACTGAGTCACCTATTATAATGGCGTTTTAAACTATTTGTAGATTAAATCGCAAGCGCACGTAATTAGGTTTCCTTCAAGAGTTATTCCGAGAATCTTAATACTTCACCATCTTAATTATACCATTTTCTTTTCTAGGTATTGTTCATCCTTTCACCGAGACAAGTATCATTATTTATTGATTTTACTGCTTCAGTAAAGTTAAGTATTTTTTATTATTACATAAAACCACTACAATTTAAGTCTTTTATAGGCGAGAGATGCGAGCTAAAGAACTTAACGGGTAAAGTCGCATACACACTGTGTATTTCGCGCTGTAACAAAGCATCCCTCTAATTACTTATTTCTTAAAATTAGAGGGATGCTTTGTATTTCTCAAGAGCACAGTGATAGAAGAAATTGCTAAACATCTGGTTAGAAATGACAAATTCATATTATGTTTAGTACTAATGGCTGGTTTGACGATATCATTAATGACGTCATGTGTATTTAATGCTTCACTAGTCAATGTGTATTTCTTTAGTGGTATTACTTGAGTAGGAATATAAATTTATATCACTTAACATTGTACGCGACTTTATGCGTGGGAACTTTTCAGACACAATATGACTATGTATGTATTAGCGCTAAGTAGTTGTGTCTCTGCATATTTACAAGGTTACAATGTCCATTTCTCTGCGAGGAATGAGTGAACAAATCTGTGAATAGGGTTGCCACCAACTTTAGTGTATGGATTTGCGAGACATTGCTAACATGCGGGACGTGGCTAAAAAAAGCGCGACTTAGCTGCTAAAGTACAGAAAGGCGATGAATACAATCATTACTTGTCATCTTCAATTCTACTTCTGCCCTAAAGCTTAACCGTGGGTACTATAAAGCGGTCATTTGGCATCCCGCATACATATCTTTCGCGGCTCCCTTGGACAGTTGGCAACCCTATCTGTGCTATTTGTTTATCAGGCATCTATATACCTACATATATAACTAATAAAATTGAAGTGTCTGTTGTGTAATGTTAAAATAATGGTGTTTTTACTAAAATGAATATGAAGGTATATACGGTACTTATAAAAGACACCAAATCTTAAAAATGTTGCCTGTCTCTTTGTTTGTTTCGGGTAATCTCCGAAAAGGGTTGGGCCGATTTTGACGGGACTTTCACTGGCAGATAGTTAATGTTATACGGCCGTTTTCAATAACCTATCTATCCATTGTTTCAGTTACTAAAGATAGACAAATATAACCTTTTGTCCTTACTTTTTTTTAATAACCTATCAATGGATAGTTTTTCTTATCTACATAATAGATATCTATATCCTATAGTTTCAATAGATAAGAGGAAAGCCGATATCTGTCTTAAGTTAAAGTTAGTACTTATTACAAATATGAGAGATATTACAATTATAAAGAGTAACTTAGGCTACATTTTTTAGAAAAAGAATTAGGGTTCCGCACAAATAAAAAAACCAGGTCATGGTAAATCTATTCGGGAGCTTAAATGGCTTACACTGAGTAAACCATAAGAGATATTTCAAGTTAATGCACCAAATATCATTATAGACATTAAAAAGACCTACAAAAAAGTCAGCGAAAGCATATGTCTATCTTTTAAGGAACACCCACAATAAGCTTTTTTATCTTCAAAATAACCGGGAACGGAGGTAGCATGATTCGCGCGTGTGCCCGATTGTGCGACATTCTGTAGACCATGCGAGCGCAGCTGTGGGCACAGCTAGTTTGAAATAAAAATACTAAGTTGGTAAATACATAAGTAGACAGTTTTACGGTTTGTTAGATTTGACTAATATACTTAAATCAAAATTAAATGACGACTAGATACAATTACCTTTGGAGTTCTCCGATTACAAAGGTCATCTATCTCATATTACTAATTTTTTCTTTTAGTAGAGTTATTATGCTACCCCCTGTAGATTTGTATATTTTGATTCTAAAAATAATTTTGATAATAAAACCAGATTATTTATTGTTATTTGCAATATAATATTATAATAAAGAAATGAATGAAAGGAGACGTATACTCTTTCATACAGACATGGGCCTGGGTAAAAAAAGAGATGTAAAAATATGAAAACGGTTTAAATTAATAGCTAATATATTATCAAACAGTCACTGAAAAAACGCGGATTCTTTGCAATCTAAAAGCAGAGATTTAGAATATTTCGTAAAAGCGAAGTCATGTACTTAATAAACTTCAATAAAACTATTTTTGAAGTAGGATTAATATTTAAAAAGGCTTATGTTTATTATCTTATAAAGTTATTAGTTTACATATTTCGTTGATTGTGAATTTTAATGATATTGTACGACTTTAAAAATAAAAATATATTTGTATTAAACCATATTTCAACTAATTATATTCTGGGTCCAGAAATTCCCGTCTCCTCTGAATGATTTTTATTAATTAACTAGCGGTGTGCCCGAGACTTAGCAAGTTTTGTTAAATTTATTTATTTTATTATTACGCAGTAGTTATTTACGTACCCTAAGTTTATTTTTAACATATTATTGACAACTCATATAGCCTATAAATTGAGAAATGCCATGTACTTACCGTGTACAGTTTTCATCAAAATTGGTTGAGGAAATATTAAAAATGTTTTTTTTTTTTACGTATTTTGAATTATGATTGGTGATTCTTCTAGCTTATAAATTATGAAATCACGTATGTATCCCGCTTCAAATTTTTAACAAAAGCCAAAAGATAATACGAATTATTTTTAATTTTTTTAGCAATCCATATATCCTATCAATTATGAAATGACGTATACTTCCTTGTACAAAATTTCATCGAAATTGCTTAAGAATTACCAAAAATATTTACTTTTGTAAATACTTATACTCTAACAATTGCCCAAAGACAAAATTATCTCGTGTACAAAATTTCATAACAAACGGTCATGCCGTTATTGAATTAAATCCCACCATACAACCATACAGACTGACAGACAGATAAATTTTTTTCATGTCATATTCGTGATCAGTATCTTTCATATAGTATGTCTATCGGGAAATCTTAGAAAATATTAAATGTACAGACAAAACTATAGATTTATTAATATAGATTATAATTATACGTTTCATACGGTACATAAATTGTAATTTGCATGCAGGTTGCTTTTACACTGTAGGTGAGCACTAAGGAAGGATTTCAGGAAATTTAACCCCTAAAATGGTGAAAAGGGGGATGAAAACTCGTAATTTTTGAAGTACATATATCTATGAAAATGTATACTTAGCTATTCATTTAGAATGAGGCATAAAATATAATGGGTAATAATAACTTGAATATGACGCGATTGAAGCCACGGGAAAAGCACTAGTATTGCATAAAGCGTTATAAAGTAATTTATATTTTTTTAAATATATAAAAAACATCATTTGTACTAAACGTCCATCCATACCATTCAGTTGAAAGATGTCGGCTGCCATAAATCTCCCCCAAACATCGCCACAACGACCCGTCCCGCATCGAGAGAATTCCCGCAACCTTCACCATGTCGTCGCGTTGGTCTAGCCACGATACGTCTCTTCCATTAGCGTACTAAACAATTCTATGTTAAATATAGATAAATATAATATGTAATCATAATATTCCCTCTTCAATTTTTTTATTTTTTCGATCTGATTATACTGTTTACCTTAAGGGCCCTGGCGCTATTAGAGGGTTTGACAGCTTCACCGGGATTGGAGCCACGTGTTCTCTACAGTGCACAATTTTTACGCAAACTCTTTGTGTACCAGATGGCTGTGGCGTTGTTTTCAGCCAGCAAGTTACAGTAGAACAAGGTCTATACAATTACGGTGATCATAATTATCATAGGGTAGAAATCCGATTAAATGGACAAAAAGTCCGTCTATCTCTTCGCTTGTAAATTTACGATGAGTTTTTATTTAAAAAAAAACTGTCATACTGGTGAGAAAAAGAATTGTGTGTCTTATGATAAGAAGTTATACTCCTTGGACTAACAAAACAAATTAACTTACAAAATTTCATCCCGCGTACCCACAACGTGATGAAGTTAGCCATCAATGATAATAATGAAGTAATTTTACTTACTAAAATTTTTTTAATGTGTTAAATAATTTTACTTTGTATAAATAAACATATTCTAATATGATATATTTCCGTCACATACTGCGCGCGCATCTCTTAAATGCGCCAAAAGAAGGATAACTTCAAAAAGTTATATTCCTAACACTCACAGTAACACTGGTATCTTCCACATAACGCCATTCGACACGCTTAATTCTCGAAGTCCTCGTTTTTTTTTGTTATATTCTTTCAACAGGTAGTCGCTATTCACAGATCACCCTTAAAATTACAGTTAAGATGATCCTGTTTGTGTATATTGTAATCGGGGAACTAACTGACGTAACAGGATAAATAAAGGCCTCCCGTCGCCGGATATATTGTCATTGTTAAACCGTCATAAAAGTCAGGTAACCGCTACCTCAGTTACAAGAAATATCTAATTGCCTTAAGACAATCCGTTTGTCTCCTCGATGCGATTACGTTTTAGGGGACAATATAGAAATTGTTTTCCTATTGTTCTTCTGTCAGAGTTCTGTCTATTCATAGCTAATGTTATAATTTATAATTTACAAACAGGATAGTCATGGACAGACGGGATAACGAATATAAAAGTCTGTCTGTCTGTCAGTCAAAATCTGTTATAACGACATCGAAGGGACTGCTCATATTCAGTCGTAAAAACCGATAGTCGTAACAAACGGTGATGTTTAATGTGTATCGTGCAAGTACAAACAAATCGATAGGGAATTATTGGAAAAATATATTTATTCAACTATGTACATTTTATTTATTACACATAAGTACAATGCATATTATTTTTCTGTGAGCATAAAATCTGTAACTTTGGTCTATTTGGAACACTTCTGTTGTGCATAGATATTTTGTAATTCACGTTGGATTTTAATTAATGTATCGTCATAATTGCTGTGGATATGGAACTGTTCATTAAAAAGAACAATCTTTCTTAATACACTAACAGCATTGATACCATCATTCAAAGTTGGTATAGTAAATTGTTCTTCAGTCTTCCTGTTCGTCATCTTCCTCTTGAACATCTCGTACAATATCATCTTCCGTAGCTCGTGCGCAAATTGCAATAGAGTTATCTACATCAATGAACTCAGCTGCTTCAGTAGTAGATAAAGCAGGTCGTAAATTTTGGACTAATTGAGCATGAGAAATATTGTCCTCTCCATCATCATCAGTCACATCATCTGAGGTTATTGTTAAGAGGTCTTTAAACCCAGCATGTTTAAAGCAGTTAGCTATAGTGTTTGCATGCTTCTGATATCATCAAGATGGCATCAAGAACCGTAAAGCTTTTTTGGTCGCTACTGTCAAGGTTTTGTATTAACTTAAACACTTGCAGTCTTCTATAGTGAGATTTTAAACACCTTATTGCACCTTGGTCCATTGGTTGCAATACTGATGTAACATTTGGTGGTAAGAACACAAGTTTAATGCATTTTAGATTAGTAACAGCCGGATGAGCAGGACAGTTATCAACCAAAAGTAGAACTTTCTGTTTGTTTTCTTTCAATTCAGCGCCCCAGTTTCTTAACCATCTCTCAAAAATGTCCGATGTCATCCATGAGTTCACATTGTTTTCATACGTTACCGGCATGAGTGTATGTTTTTAAAGCATCTTGGTTTCTTAGATTTGCCAATAACTAAAAGCTTTCTTTTACAGGATCCTGTCATATTTGCTGCAACCATGATCGTTAATCTTGTCTTAGACATTTTTCCTCCCGAACAATTCTCTCCTTTGAACTTTAAAGTCTTGTCTGGTTTCATATTATAAAAAAGTCCAGTTTCGTCTGCGTTAAAAATTTCATCTGGTCCGTAGCCTTCGAATAATGTAGGCCACTTTTGCGTTATCCATTCTTCTACAGTATCCTTATCAACACTAGCAGCTTCACCACTCATTTTCCCGCCGACAATACCGTGCCGAGCCCGAGAACGTTGAATCTAACTAGACGAGCAAACAAAATCTTCGCCAAAACGTTGAGCAAAATCGTTAGCTTTTTGTTGAAGAATCGGTCCGTTTATTGGCACATTATTAGCCCTTTGATATTTAAACCACTTTAACAAAGCTTCCTCAATATTCGTATGATGCGTTGTTCTGGCTCGTTTCATGTTCAAAAAATTATTGTCATAAAGCGTTTGAATTTTTTCTCGCTCTTTCCAAATGGTTGAAATTGTCGAGTGTGATACACCATATTCCTTTGCTAAGTCTTTGTTTGAAATTCCGCTGTCTAGCTTGGATATAATACGCGATTTTTCTTCAATATTAATTTGTTTTCTTTTTCTTTGCGACATTTTGAAAGTTTCACGAATAACTCCACAAAGTTTTGGTGCGTCTTGTGTATAGATAAGTAACATACTAACTGAAGAGATATGAAGAAGCGGGCTTTGACTCTACTGCATGCACGTGTTTTGTTTCTAAGAATTAGAAAAGACCCTACACTAAACTAAATCCTATTTAATAGCCATTGAAGATAAATGTGGATACCTATTCAAATTGTTTACAATACAGCTTAGTCGGTCGTTCTAACAGATCTAATTCTCCGAAATATTAGTTAAATGTGGTCGTTTTATGAGGTATGTCGTTATTAGCAATGTCGTTTATAGCAAGGTTTTAATATAGCATTCAGCCGGGACCTTTGTTCTAGGTTATTATAACCGGCATGCTGTTTTAAACGATGTCGCAGTAAACGGTTTTGACTGTATATTATAACTAGCATGGTTATTCCCTCGGTTTCACCCGTGTTTAATTTCGCTGCCGCCGACGCTCGTGTAACCTATCTTTGTACTTGACTATTATTACTTGAAGTTCATGAAAATAAATTAATTAAAGGCAATTCTTTATATATATGATTATTATGGGATAAATAATCTATTACAAGCAGTAAAGCGATCACACAATTATTAGTTAGGATATTTCATATAAAAACAACATTCATGCTGTATTCACATACTTGTAAGCAAATTTATTACACACACATTCCTACACGCATTCACACACGCGCATACACACGTACACAAACACACACACCCACACCCACACACACACACACACTTTTTTGGTTTCACAATATGTTCCGAAATCAGCTGGGGTATATGCAGTTAATACTTATAGCGATGGTGTAGGAATCGCGACCACCATGCACATAGTGATACACCCATTTATGATTTTTTTTGGTTTGTCATGTACCGAGATCAGTCTGTGTATATCCAATAATACGCAGACGAAGTCGCGAGTACCAGCTAGTATGTAATCAATTTCATAACGAATGTTCTGAACACAGCGTCCTATGCGATGCCTTTTATTATTCCTTTTATTTGTTAACCTTTTAAATTAAATTAACAAAGTGAAATCAATAAATTCCTTAATACATAACATAATTTTGTAACAGTAATTATTTGCATTATATGTTCCAATTAAGATATAAACAGCAATTAAATGCCAATACAGGCATTATTCATAAATTTCTGTTTATCATAAGTGATTAATTTATTATACTCGTATCATATAATAAATCTAATACTATTAAGTGAATACTTCATGTGCAATTTGGTTTCTCGGCAACCGGTCTAACGATTTAGATGAAATTTTGTATTTAGATAATGTTTTACTTTCCAAGTTTACTTAGATAAGTGTTGTTTCTTTTCTTCTTTCTAAAAATCCGAGGGAAATTTAGTCATCTAGATATTGTTATGTTACATAAAAGTTCTTAGCCTACTAGAAACATATAGTTAATTATAAAATTTAAGATCCTTTTCGGATCATTCAAACATGGTTTAAGTTTAATAAAATATACCTTGTATTTGATAACGGGTGCACGAGTATGACCTTCATTATTCCATTTATAAAATATAGGTATAATTTAAACTGCATATTTGATAGTAATTAAAATAAAAGAGTACTTAAGTACCTAAATGATATATTAAGCGTAAAATGCAACCTATGAATTCCTTAATATGAGCGCTAATATATGAATATGGTACATTGTGATAATGTACGCAATAGAGATTATTGTTGCATCATGTATCAGGTAAAGATAAATTTTAGTCTTCGAATAAATAATGAAAAAGCTCCAATTCTGAAATATTTTTGTTACATATAATATTTACACTCAATTGACTAGTTGGGTCTTTTTAAAAGTAGGTCTTAAATTATTAATTATTGTCCGTATATAGAACAAAAATATTACCATATTTTTAGGACCTAGAAAACAGCAAAACATTATTTTAAAAGTTTACTTTTTGTAAGCAGGCGAAAACGCTGTCATCCATATTAGTCTATATATTACGTTAATCGTAAAAATCTGGATACATTTTGTGTCATAAATAAATGTTAATTTCATCAGAGCAC
Source organism: Saturnia japonica (assembly GCA_033032175.1). Taxonomy (NCBI): domain Eukaryota; kingdom Metazoa; phylum Arthropoda; class Insecta; order Lepidoptera; family Saturniidae; genus Saturnia; species Saturnia japonica. The sequence goes on along the minus strand of CM065311.1, from coordinate 14,617,809 downwards.
AGACTACATAGCGAATTTCACATAAATAAGATCCGACATGAAATTTGCTTACAGTCCTATGAAGTCACAACATGGCCGACATCGTTTTCAGAGTACAAAATAAAAAAAAGGAATTTTTAAATTGAAAATATGTAGCCATCTTACACTTTTAATATCTGAAATCCGATACATATTGGTTTGTTAAGTCAAATACTACAAAACATATTTATTTATTGCACCAAAGATATGGGTCAAGTAGTCAATTATGGTTCATTGAGGTAGATAGTAAGACAATATCTTTGTTGCTTTCAAAGAATGATGGCTCAGTTGGTAGCGTGTACGGACTGGGCATCGACCGAAGTGAGTTCGAATCCCAACAATGAGCCTGAGCATTTCGGTGAAGGAAAACATTGTGATGAAACCATAGTAAGGTGATAGGTTTAGCTGGGCCCTAGACTCTCTAGTTGAATATCTGTCGCAAAACACCAGTAGGTGTGTTCCGACAGCTGCTCTTGAGAGCCAGACTTCCACTAGACTTAGATTGCTACCATCATGGGCCACATCGTCATTTAAGTCAGATGAGATAATGGCCACAACTCTAAACATATAATGATAAAAAAAGAGAATCAAGTACAAGCAAAATTAGGTGAAAACAGACTTTGGCGTTTAAGTATTAGAGGATTGTGAATCCCTTTTTTGTCTTGGGAGACAAAATATTCTGATTTCGGATTTTGAGTGTTTTCATGTTAATTATCGTCTTAAATTATGGTATTTAAAGGCATCAAAAATGCACTGACATCACATACTTACGTACTTACTACAATCTCTCGTACTACAAGTTTTTCCAAGTGAATATATATCAACCATGGTCCTTTTTAAGTTATTACTTTCTAATCAAATCTTTATAATCTTAAGTCGTCCCTAATTCTCTGAAACTTACTTTAAGACTTTAGATATTTCCTCGATATTATATCTATCAAAATAGATGTTTCAATAAGTACGGCTTTTATAATTTAGAAGAAATAAACAATGAAGAAATAAATATGGTGCAGGTTTGTGTATATTATTTTTATACCAATTAATTTGATATTATTCAAGTCGTCGAAAAACCAGACATATACGTCATATCAACACTGTATTCGGCCCGTATTCACTTTACTTAGAAACTGAACTGTCGAATAATAAGTGCATTGTGTGACCGTATACGCAACACGGGATTAGTGAGGGGAATACGTAACGTCGATGATTTGCACATCGATACCTACTGCATTTATTTTTATATTTAAGTATTTCATATAATTTCTAATTACATAAATGGGTAATCGATACATTTTTCTTAGTAAAATAACACTTTATTACACTGTGCAGTTTATTGTGACTTATCTTGATGTGGTAGTAAAGAGATCTCATTGATTTTCTTAATCTAATCAATAACGGCCTCTCAGATTTCCATTACCGAAGGTGCTGATCGAGGTCAATGTCTCTATGTAAGCATATCGGCACATCGACATCGGCGGCAGGGCGGCGCGCGCCACGCACTTCCGACGCGACGGATTTGCCGGAATCGGCGCGGGCGCATCAAACGTGCTGCAAAATTCGGACGGAGGCGCGCGCGCGCGTGAATCGATTTGAATTTTTTTTTTCGGTGCCGACATGAGAATGGCCACCGCCCGCCATCATTGCTCGAACACAATGTTTGCGATATCATTCAGCGAATTAATTTCTACAAAACATCGAGAATTTTTATACCACATAATCTCGGTATGCGGACGTTTTATGATACTACTTATCATTTCTTGGTTGACATTATACATCCATATTAAACAGAGATGTTCGTTTAGTAAATTAAGTTGCACGTTAATAATGAAGTCCTCTACAGGTAACCACTAAAGAGCTACAATTTAATTACGGAACAATTTCATTTAATGTTACATAATTATTTTTTGTTGTGTTTCAGTCCTGTCGAAATGTCGATCCTGTAGCCCACACGGGTTTTCTCCCTACGTGCATCTCGCGTTTTTAGCAGCCGTAATGTTTAAATTGCTGACATAGCTCCTTAGGGCATACCTTGCATGGGAATGCGCCAGCGGTCGTCCAAACTCGCTTTTACCGAATGCGTTATGCGTTATCCAAATACATGAGAGCTTACCTTCCTTTTCTAACTGATACACGATAAAGGCGGCGAACAAAGAAACGATGATGGAAAGTATGGCTACTTTTACTGGATGTTTATTACATGTGCAAACGCATCCCACCTAAAATTTTGCATGGATGCGTCGCGCATGCGAATCTGTCTGTGGGCGCTTGCCGGCGCGGCCGCGACTCGGCGGCGCAGTCGCACGTACGCAATATTCCCACCCGATGCATATTAATTGAGGAGGAAGTTTTGTCAACAATATCTAATGTGCTCTGCGAACTGTACGCGGTTTCATTGATAGGTTTTTTGTTGTTTTTGTATTTCCTATAAAGTTTTGTCGCGGGACGCCGCCATTTTGAATATTACATTACTGCATGACACATCTTTACATTATACGAACACAATCATTTTGATTGTTTCTTAAACGATATCTCTATTTGCAGGCAAGTGGTTTAACTGGGTTATTCCATTTAAATCGCTTGCTACTTGAGTATTAATTAGTGATAATCACAACGGCAAACAATCATCATTTCGATTACTCGCAGGTTTATGTTTCGAGTGGTAGTTAGTATCTCGAGTGTAGCTTAGTTTTCTTGATAAACCTAATAAATAACATTTTTATGAACAATGTCCTGTGATCCTTTGTATTTAACTATTCATAATTATGTGTCTTTACTAGATACACCTAGGTACTTAAACAGTTTTGCTTCACTTTTACCTAATGATATATGGCCTAAATATTGTTGTAAATGATATTATATTAACTCATTTCTCTTCTTCTTCACAAATCATTGTACATATATTTTTGAAAAATTAATTCTTATAATCATTGCTAAATGAGTTACGATGTTAATCATATTGAGTATCGGTATATAGTAATAATATAAAACATGTGTGCAAGTGTGTAGAAAGGAAACCCTCAAAAAACATAAAGATATCTTCTTTAAAATCTCTTTTTAGAAATCCTAAATCAGCGGGACTCTAAATTATCAATCACTCGTACTATACATATGACAGTGCGTACAAGTGTGATCGTCACACCGCTAGGCCAATTCAACCACGATCATTATCGTGAAAATCAGGACATAGACGTATGTGCTTCTCTCTTTTTAGTGTCGGTTTTTCCATTCATCGAGTTTCAAACCACAATGGTGCTAAAGAAATTTTCACTTAAAACTTACAAATAAGTTAAATAAGTTCATACATACTATAGAAATATAAGCGTTATAAACAATCATTTGTAATTTAGAATACATAATTCATTTAAATTAGAAACCTACATAAGAATTCGTGTCGTTAATGTAAATAAGTAACATTTTATTTTCTTAAGATAACACGTACGCGGATTATCCGCGCCTGTGATACCGAGATACGGTTATCCGTATCACGCTTTACGGCGATAATGGCCCACTACGTGCATTATCGGCCTCACTCGAGGATTAACTTGATTACCGCTGAGATTTATTATTTTATCGCGTTTTACTGTCGGAATTATTCTTTGTACTGTGATTGTGTAATTGTTGTTTTGTTTTTTGACGTACGACGTCATTGGATTTATTTGTATTAGAATTATTATCAACATAATAATAATAATATATTAATATGTGAAGCAAAAACTTTGTACCCCTTTTTAAGCATATTGCGTGCACGGACGACTGTGAGATTTGGCATGGTTAAAGTTTATATGGAAAAGGAGTGCAGAAAGCTAAAATTTATCTGTAATATCTGTTACTAATATATTAAATTAAATAAATTAATACTGCGAATCCTAAACTGACCAGTGCCATTGAACTAAGACCCCCCAAAATATTGACATTGTCACTCAATTAAAAGTGACAGCAAGTGATATAATATACATTGTTTAGGTTTATACAGCAAATGTTAAACATAAAATAGTCTATGATTAAAAAGTCGTTGGTCGAATTTCGATCATTGGGTGACCGCTAGTAATAATAAAATCATAGTGTGATGTTACGCAAAGTAGGAAGATTTTTTTTACGTGATATGAAATTTTGCTTCCATAACTTATTCCTAGTCTATATCGATTGAAGGGTAGGGTGTAGGTTATGGATTTAATAGTTATTGTGAAAGGATTGGTCAGAATAAGTTGTGTTTTTTCTTAAATATATAAATCAACTGGTCATCTTGCCTCTCTTAAGAGGTCTAACATAAGCTCATTGAACGAAAACTGTTATAAGGAAACTGTCATTATTATCAAAAGCATCTTTTATCTCATTGAAAGTTTATCGTTGTGGCCACAATCTCACCTGACCATAAGTGACGATGTGGCCCAAGAAGACTGGCTCTCAAGTGCAGGTGCCGGAACACACCTATTGGTGTTTGGCGACAGATCTTAAACTTGAGGGTGATAGCTAACCAGTCTGGTATTAAAATGCCCAACCACGGTGCATAAATCAAAAAATGCCATCATAGTGGCTTATTTCATTGTCATCGGAAATCCACCGCCGGTCGTCATACTTCGTCAGAACGCGATATGACTAATAGTGTCATTAGATGGCGGGTTACACCTGGTGTATAGCGGTTATATCTATTCGGATACAATCGTCCATCCACCAAGTAAAGTAAAGCTGTACCCTAACGGCCGTTTTCAATAACATATCCGAGTTTACTATCCCCGATTAGTAGATATTTGTAATAAGTACTATCATTAACTTAGGACATATAACAGATTCCCTCTTATTTATTCAAATTATATATATTATGTAGATACGAAAAACTATCCGTTGATAGGTTATTGAAAACGGCTGTAAAGCGACGAATAAAAATTTTTTTTGTGTCTTTTTTTCTTTCTTTCTAAAACAACCATACTGAATACAAAATATTGATCAATATAGTCATATGTTATGTTATGTATGTATGTTATGTAGTTATAGTTATGTTTTTAAACGTGTTTGTACTTTTGACTTTGACAGTCCAATTTGAAATAGTAAACTGGCCGATCACGGTTAAATCAGAGTATAACCAATTTGAAGGTTACCATTGTAACGGTAAGCCATTGAACTAAATCACACAAGTTTGGACGTGAAGCAATAAGAGAGGCTCTGTGAGCGATCTCTGACCGGCCGATTGCTCACACGTTAGCGAAAGCCGAACAAATTAACTTAACACCTGGATGCGTAGAAACCATTTGTTTCCAATTTGTGGGCAGTTCGACAATATGCCCTCTTATGTTTATCCCGTCCAAAAATAGTGCAAATGACACTAATTACGCATATGTAGCGGAGCCGTGTTAATGGATTGCTCATACCGCACTGAATTCTACTAAACCGTTTGTTCGCTACTAAATTGGATTCTCACAGAAATGTTTTAATAAGTTGATGTTTATTTAATTTTTTGTAAACAATGATTGCTTAGTAGCAGCGTGTACGGACACCGCGTCGATCGACGTGAGTTCGAATCCCCGCAATGAGCCTGAGCTTTTGTGGTCAAGGGAATTAACGCCATGAAATCATAGCATGTTGAAGGGCATTTTTCTAATGTTCAAGTTTAAATCTGTCGTCAAGCATCTATAGATGTGTTCCGGAAGCTGCACCTGAGAATCAGTCCCCCCACTACCCTTACCGTGTTACCATCTTTAGCAACATCGATCAAGTGAGATTGAGGCCAAACGAATACAAAGAATGAAAAATACTGCGTAATTATTTGTGAATTTTCTTTAAAAAAAATACAGAGTGGTTTTTTTATATAATTTTCCTGATTTTAAATTGGTAGTTTAGTTTATCAAGTTGTTTATATATTTGATTTGTTTATTTACCGCTTTGTGTTTCAAATGTATCAACCCTAATGGTTGTATTACTTTATATTATAAATAATCATTAATCTTATTATATTTTTTCGATAATAAAACGGTTAATCCATTACACGTTTCTCGGACAAAACGATTAGCTGAGATTATGAACTACGTAAATACGATTATCTGTTTTAAACATGATTACCTCGTTTCTTCGTTGTACCTATCTGATTCGGCAGTTATATAAAATAAAATCGTAATAGTCTGAATAAAGGATTGATTTTAATTTATATAGGTAATATGTATTTAAAAAAACCATTCGTGGTTTCACATCACGAGGAAATAACACGACGAAAATGCTGGTTGTTTTGTTTTAAATAGTGTTATTTTTACACCACGACGGTGTCAAATAAGCCTGCAGTCCGCCTGATGTTAACGTGTTACCGCAACATTTACAACACCAGAAACATCATATGCTCGTTGCCGATCCTTTAAAAGCCTGTTCACTACCCTTTTGAATAACTCCGTAACGTAGTCCTCTGGGAAAACCTCGACAGGTTCCAACGTATGAGGATGATTTTAAATACTCTTATATGCGCTTTAACTGGATTTTAATCTAATCTAACTAAAAATTTCCTGATTCGTCTAACATAGTGGTCTTCAAAAGAAAAGTGAATCGATTTTTATTGAACGATCGCGTACCATCTTCGACCTCGTCTTCACTTTCCTTCAGGTGTGACTGAGGCTAAGCGTCCATTAATATATTATTTAAAAAAGTAACATTTCATTAACAGAATTTCTAGACTTAAGTGGCAGTGAATAGGGCCGAGCAAATTGTTCCCAAAAAGGGTAAGTGAAGTAGAGCACAGAAAAATCTCTTCGGAGATTTCTCTTCACTTGGGGCAGTTCTATTGCTGAAATACCTCCGCTCTACAGAGGATCGCAGCCAAATACTATTTTCTTGCGTTCTTGCGAGATGTAGAGTTTTTAAAGCTCTTCCGGGAAGATGGTTCATGGTCAGCAAGCCATTAATGATAGCTCTGGTTTTACAAAAATTGGCTCCACGGTAGTTTGTCCCTTAGTTGTATTATAAAAATGGCCGGCGGGGCCGAAGAGTACTAGAGCTGTGACCACGCATCGGAAGACGCAACTAGAAATAGGTATGTACATGCACAGGCGTACCGACGACCTGCTGAAGATTCTGGTAAACCCGTTGGATACGAGCAGCGCAGGGATCGGTCGTTGTGGTGATCTTATAGGGAGAGTTTTGCCAAGTATTATTCGGATGAATGGATTGATAGATGACCAAATATTAACTTTACCACGTGGTTAATATCCACAAATTAGATAATTGGGATGTGTAGAAAGAAGGAAGCATCTTCCCTTAGGCTGGTTTCCTTCTCACGCTGATCGTCGGTAGAGACCATAGGTAGATGAATACCGTTCTTAAATAGCGTTACGGTCCGTTCACACTTATTATATCCGTCATTGAGTAATCGTTATTAATAGAGATGGACGTACTATATGATTGGACGTAATCGTGATTTTTCACGATTGTAAGCGTGTGAATACTACATCAATCAATCAGCATCAAAACACGATACGAAAAAATTTCAATTCTTCGATGTGTGAATGAGTCTTTATTCAGCGACTAGCTACGAGACAATGGTCAGCTTCGAGGATCTGTGTGAGAAGAAAACCAGCCTTAAAACTCTTGTTACTACTCTATCTTTGATCGATACCTTCACTCGTTCATTATCAATTATTAAACATGTATTTATTTAACGTACATTGTCTTGTTTATAAATACTATTGCATTGTTACATTATGAATTAAATAAACACGAGATAAATATTAACTTCCGTAATAAATATTAGTTTATGAATCTAGGATGTGGGAATGGAGAAATTATTAATCAATAATAATTATACGGGCACACGATATGTACATATTTATATGGTCTATTTGTATACAACCAAAATAAATATAACTCATTGAGAACTTTAAACAGTATTTGTAAAATTTTCGTTTAAGGACGTCTTTTTTAATGAATAAAAGTGTAAATCTAACTATGATAAGTAATTAGGGGATGTTCATTAATTACGTGAGGTATTTTTTTATTTAGACCTCGTAACCCTTTATAAAATATAGTAAGATGATGGATGCCCCTCTCCATGTATTTTATACCACTAAATACCTGGTCTAAGATTGTGGCCACAATGTTAAACCTATAACGATAAAAAAAATCGCACACGCAGCATAAAATCATTCTCATTTTTATCGTCGAACCGTTCACATCCTAGTCATTATTCGTAGTAAGTGAATTATATTTGTAGTCCATGAATTATATTCGTAGTAGTCAGAACTTATATAATCTAAGATCATAACTGTAAAAGATATTATATCATCATGATCAGAAGTGGGATGACATATCATCGTCGTTTCTCTAAGATAATATAATATAATCTATACTTATAATAAAAGAGTAAAGAGTCGAAATCTGTACATTGAAGATATTTCAGAAAAACTAATACGGGGGAATTTAGAATCATGGCTATGTACGTATAAAAAAAGGAATGTATGTATATGTAATTTTATAATATATTTGAAATCTTTAATGAAATAAAGTGAAAAAATACCAAATTATTCCAAATTATTTTGTCTGTACATAATTTTCAATAAAAGAAATAAATGGAAACGTATTCATTTTTATTTTCCAGGAGTATTCGTAGATGGCACCATAAAGCTTCGTTTAAATTATCATGAAATTGGTTTGAAATTTATTGTTACACTTAGGCAAGCTATTATTATTATTTTGAAATGTTTTTAGTCAGATTTTAACGTTATTTGTAAATGGTTAAAATAATTAAGAATATCTATTCGATCTAAATTTTCTACGATAGATGTCTTTTTTGATGTTTTTACGCTATCAAGATTTTTATTAAATTACACTAAATGGATAAACTATAAAGTATTATTATTCAGAAGATATTAATGCGTTATAAAAATAAAGTTATTAAATAAAATTAGCTTTTCGTAAAACATTGCAAAACTTAACATTTCTGTATGACTTTGTCTTTTAGATAATATCGGTTAACATTCAAAGTGATTTCAGTTGAGTATTCTCAAAGCTTTAGCCGGTACAAATACCCTAAGGTGAGAGGCGGTTTTTATGAAGTTCGTAGGTTCCCAAAGTAGTCCATATGCACCCTTAGGGGTCAATTTGGAATTTCAAAGGGTCCAAGTAGCGAAAACAAAAATTGGGAATCCGCGAGTTTGAAAATGGGGGTCGACAAAATAGTAAATTCCATTTAAGCAAGTCATGACGAAAACTTTGACTTCCTTTCTATAAATATAATAATAAAACATGATACATAGAGTACCTTTGGATTTACATAGCACGTTTTTTAAAGAAACGTATAGTAAATATTTCTAAAAGGTAAAATGTTTATGGAATTTGATGAAGGTATGGAGTTAAATTCAGAGAATTTCATGATTACTTGCATCAATCATGGGATAATTCAGGATCGATGATGGAATGACCTTATACATTTCTTTTTATATATACTTTTTAAGACTTGTACCGATTGTACTTGTAAAATCTTGTTTATTTGTCTTCGCAATTTTGTAAAGAAAGTGCTTAGTGGAGGTCTACCCAATACACTAAAAATTGGTTAGGGGTCTACGAGACAAAAAAGTTTGGGGACCATTGATTTAGTTGCTGTTTTTTATACACGAAATAAAGTACGCGGTCGAAGTCGCGGACACAGTTAGCATATATTATAATAGGTACATAATTTATATTTTCCAAAAGGTGGTAGGTACTTATGGAAAAAATTTGAATAAAAGTGTTATTTTTTAATTTGCAAAATGATTGCCAAAGATATACGTTGAGAATGCTTCTGTAAAATAATTATAGGGAGAAGTATTTTCATTTGGTAAGAGAGAGGCGAAGCGTATATATTGCCTAAACAAACCGATATAAGGGTATACGATCTCGCTCCACGTACGGATTAAGACTGTGTGTAAATCTGGCTTCTGATGCGGGGCGGCGCGGCGCGGTACGGGAGTCAGTGTAAACATGGCCTTAGGGCGGTTACAATCATGTATACACTGTGTGATTTTTATCCAGTAGTACACAATGCCTATAATGGTTTAGCTTAGAAAGGTAGATTTTCGTTACATTGAACTAAAGGAAATTTAAGAAAGTTCTACGAAACTTCCGCACTAGTACAGAGTTTTTTAATTTAATATTATAAGAAAACTTAAAGCTAAGTACATATTTCATTTAAATTACATGTATAGATTATTGAAAGCCATCTAAAAGTTTTGACATAATGTATATGTATACTAACTAGCTGTACCCCACGGTTTCATCCGTGTTAATTTTATACAACAAATATTACCAACGCACCCGTGTAGGCAATTTTTTATACTTTGTGGAAAACTATAGACATTTTTATGAGAAATAGATTTTGTTTATCAAATTATAATATAGCCTATGTTACGCGCTGATACAGCAGCATTATTATAATGGTGAAAGAAATTTTAAAATCGGTCCAGTTGTTTTTGAGTTTGTCCATTAGAAATAAAAAATCAAATCTTTCCTCTTTATATTATTGGTAAAGATGAATAAAAAATAAAGTAGACGGTGTTTTAGACCATTTCACATGCATTGCTTATATTGTGATAACTAAGTAGCTGATATACATATATAGATATTTAACACCCAGACACGCAACTGACAGTAATATGCTCATGATATAAAAATCAGCCACGAGCGGGTATCACATAAAATAACACCACGAGGACTGTCAAAATCAAAATTTTAAATTAAATATGTTTTAAACCCTACTTTATATAGTTACACTTAAAATTTCAGCGGAATTGGTTAGGGATAACTGTTTTAAAAACTTGGTTTTAAGATTTGACGCATGTTAACAAACCAAGTGAAATAAAAGCTTAAAGAGAAGAGAGAGAGAGTGAAGAAAAATTGTTTGCATGTGGTCGGTATTGTGGTGACCCCACTTTTTCTAAAATAAAAGTAGCCTAAGTTACTTCTTATAACATTACCTATCAGGCAGTGAAAGTCTCGTAAAAATCTATCTAACCATTTCGGAGATTACTCGGAAGAAACAGACAAAAATTTTAAAAATTGCTTTTTTGTTTTTAAAACCGTATGTACTTTCATATGCATTTATTAAAAATCTGTTATTTTGACATTAAAAATAGACACATCAAATTTATTAATTGCATAGATTAGCTTGCATTGCCCAACAACGGCTATACTACTTTTTTTTCGTAGGAAAATAAGTTGGTAATAAATTAAAAAGAAACGATATCTAGACATGGACAAGTCACCGAGTTATCTTGATTTTAAATTGCGTACCTAAAGCTGGGACCTTTGTATCGGCTAATCATGACGTACAGATGAAGACTGCTATGGTTAAAAACATTGGGGTCACGGATCACGTCCGTGGCACTGACTCCCTGACGAAATTGGCTTAAAACCGATAACATACATAAACTATAAAATCTGCGACGAATAATAACATAAATCCCTATTTGTGTATTTAATCTGACACACGGTCGTTGCCATTGTCGAATAACTACAACAAATAAATACTTATTAACATACAAGTTTGTTAAATTTGGTTTATTTATTTATTTAAGGAGTTTATTTATTTGTTTATTTTATAAGAAAACTAACATTTATTCATCATCAAATATAAATAATTACATGCTAAAGACACACAGCTATTTAAAAGTCCTCATTATGATCCAAAATTATTATTTTTTATTTAGATTTCCTTTTAGGTCGTACACACAGTATTACGAAAATTATAAATAACTATTATGGTGCCACTGCATTCGAACTTTTTGTCATTTAAAATATATAATTGCAGAATCGCATACGTTTGAATTATTTGAATGATATTTATACACCAATTCAAACCTAAATATCAGTTTTCGCGAATTCCAAGGCCATAGTTAATTAGTTAAGTCGTTCGTAGCCCGCTTAGTCCGGTGATACTGCTAAATCTGAGCAAGTAGGGACTTCACTAATTAAGTTTTTTGCGTGCCCAATTAGAATTGTGGTAGATTTGTAAAGTCGATAATCGATTATTCAATCTTCATAGTTAACTCGTGAAAAGATGTTAATAATATTATTATTTCAATTAATTGCTGTTGCTGCTGTTTCCTTTAGCCAGTATGTCACGAATGTATTTACTTGTTCTTTATCGATTTTTTACATGTTTTGCTATTATATATGAATTAATCGTCATCTGGAATCGGCTTTAACCTTCAGTTTCACAATATTAATACTTATCAAATAAACTTGGTATTGTAGCACGTAGGTATATAATGTACCTACTACTTACGAATGTGGTTTGCAAGTATGTTCTTATAATACTTTCATATTTAACATCAATTTAATATAAAACTGTGGTTCTCTGAAGTGAATCATTTTACAATTAATGTTTAAATAAATTATTGTTTATCCAAAATCGATCTCGTAACGAGCAACGAAAGTAACAATTAAAATATGTTGCAAAAATCCTATTGATAACACTGCAGTACAATGCTATCTACAATTGTTCGCATAATTGTGTTGATAGTGTACATTCAATCACAGGAGATATGAATAAAGTGAAATATAATAACTTAATTAACAAAAAAACTAAAGCATGCACCTACATTATAAAAATGTTAATAATTTTCGAACCCAAAAAAATCACATTATTTCAAAATTTCAAGTTTATATTAATTTACTTATACTAATATAAATGTTTGAAAGCCCGTAAATATAATTGTTATGAATATTTTTTTTAATTTAAGTTAACTAGAAACAAGACTATTTCCATGTCATTAAAATCACATATATGTATAATACCTATTAAAATGAATTATTATGAAACATTAATTCACATTGTAAATAGGAAAAACCTATTTCAGTTGAACGTTGACAGCTCAAGAATTAAAAGATAAGCTCACATGATATACAAATAGGAGACATATCTAACGCTATCTCGTACAAATAAGTGGAGCATAAATTAATCAGGGCTCAGTGCGATAGACAACACAAGTAATTCCACGGTAAATGTTCATATCAACTTGTTTCGGTTAGTACTTATGTACGTATGTTAGTTAGTTGTTTAGTTAGTATGGTCTCTGTTCTTTTTTTTTAATTAACAACATTGGATTTTTTTAAATTATATTTGCTTACTATTAACTATCAAATGGAATAGTACTAAGTTAGGGATTCAAGAGCGCAAAGAATGTATATTTGAAATTTGAATATTATATTGGTAATCTGTGTAATTTTGAAGTTGTATTTCGATTGGAATGTTATGGTGGTACTCTATATTTAAATCTATGATAATTTAATATTTCACTGAAATCCTAAATACGGAATAGTGAATATGTGATCACTGAGTAACGGTAAAATTAATGAGTACTTCCGTCACATAATGCGCGCGTAAGTCTCAATCATACACACTACTAAACGCTCCAAAATAAATCTAACTTAAAAAAAATGGATTCTATCATTATGAATTTGCGTCCTTCAGAATAATATTGCGGATTCAGTACTTTTAACGTAAAATGTATTAAAAAATCTTTTGCTTATAAATTATCGAACTTAAAGTAAATATTCATTTTTAATCAATAAAGTTAGAGAACCCCATATTTGATAATTCATCAAACGCAGTACATACTAAATGAAATTTTCATAACTTAGAACTAATAAAAAAAACTTCTATACTTAAGTACCATAATAACTTCAATCGGATACCAGTAAGTTGTTTACAAATTTTTAATAGCACATACTTACATAGTAATTTAAACTGCATTTACTTTGCAAGTTAAACAAAAGCTTGTGAAAATTGTGTTTTTTTTTTTACAATAGCATTCATTAATTCGTGCCTAGAAATACTTAGGTACTGTGGTGAATTTGCGCATAAAATACGTGTTTCTTAACACGAAAGTCACATAACCAACGCAAACAAAACTCATGTCGCCGGATATCTATGAAAATAGTAGCTGTCAACCGTTGAGCTTTATTTATCAACGTAATTGTTACACGTTTTACATAATTATTTGCTGATCTTGTAATCTCTAAAGTACAGAGTATTATTATATGATACAGAATTCATAGAACGGATTGCTATATATTGTGAAATAATATGAGATTTATTGACGTCGTTTCGATTATTTCAACGTTGTTATTGGGGTAAAACTTCCTTAGGCTAGACTTGTTAGTAAGTATATCAGATATTATTTCGAACGGAAATAACTATCAATATCCATAGTCAAATCTGTATCTATTTATTATATATTAATAAATCATTACACTTAATAATTATCATATTATTAACATTGCTTATATCATACTAGTATATCATCAATCAATATCAATCTATAGGTACATAGTATAAAATGAAGTCGCTTCCCGCTGTCTATCCCCTATGTACACTTAGTTCTTTCAAACTACGCAACGGATTTTAATACGGTTTCACTAACATTTAGAGAATTTTTCACAGAAGGTTTATATATTACTATACATTCCATTTAAGTTTTTGTATAGTAGAGAAAATTCATTTATTTGTAATCAAGTCGCCCAAAAATGATTTTCGGGCGCTTACATTGCATACGCTGGATAAACCTTATAAGATACATCAAAATAATGTTCTAAAGAATTGTACTTCTTTAAAAAGCCCAGAGAAGAGTCCACGATGGCATATGTCTATTTTCTAAGGTTAACTCATAGTAACCATTTTTATCATCAACTTATTAATTAAAAATATTACGTTATTTGTGAAGCTATTTTTACCAATTCAGTATTAATCTTTATCCAGATAAGTTTATTAATTAGCTTGGACATTTAATTTAGATTAAGACTGTCCTTTACAATTTTTCGTTTAAATGAATAACGTAGGAGATATCATGAATTCAAAATTATTTGCGACCAAAGATATCCTACCTAAAAAGAACCTATGAAAAATTGCGTGACGTGAGCTAAGGGCACTATTCGTAACTACGAAGTTACATAAAATACCATCACGCCTGTATCTCCGATGTGTTAGGCAGACGTGTACACTCACATTTCGCCGAATGTTTTAGGCCCCCTATGGGTGAGCCTATTGTCATTAATCGGGCATAAAGCCAAACTCCAAGCCGCTACTACTGAGAATTTCATAGAAAACCCCACTAGCACTTTGCTCGACTTAAGAATGGAACCTAGGGCCTCAAATATAGCAGTCGCGTTTCGGACCACTAGGCTAATGAGGCAGTTATGAAGTTATGAAATGTCAATATTAAAACGATAAACTGTAAATCAGGCTTTTTAAAACATAAAATACACCATTTTGTAAATTGTACCCTTGCGAAGTTGGGACGAGTCGCCAGTAAGTAATAAAAATAAAATGCTGTTGGTTTGTAAGTGCATCACTTAAGAACGCCTGCACCTATTTGGCTGTTTTTTTGTTTTAAAATGTTCGTAATAGTTTGTATTAAGTTTTTATGACAAGAAAAATCTGGAAAAGTTTTTTGAAAATTTTTCGAAATGGGGAAAATCTGAACAACCTTTTTTCTATTAGATTTTTGTATGAACTCAAGACGATAACTCACCATTCAAGAATCGTTTTTTTGTTGTTTTTTTTAATGGCTATGGAAAAGTTATCAGGAAAACACGGGTTGGTGGTGCGGTTGAGATATTTGACCATTGGAAAGGGCAGATCAACGTCTGCCGGGCCTGATAGTTATCAATAAAAGACTGTAGTTCTAAATCACATAATTAATTTTTAGTATAAACAAAGAAGTTTTACTTCAAACGCGTTTAAAGGTTACACTAATAATTGTTTATTTTACCATGATGACAAGTTAGACTTAGTATACTACCGTCACTTCTTATTCTTCTAAATTTATCCAATTTATCAAATAACAAAAACGTTATATAATCATTTTTTTTATTTTACTTGTGAAATCATATTATCCCAAAGCGTGTAATCAGTGAAATTGAAATTTAGATTAGTGTGTAGTATAGTGTTTAATGCGGGATATGTTTACGTTTTTATCATAGTCTAAACAATAGTTATGGAGGTAGAAAAATATCCCGATAAAGTACACACCAAGTTCCCGATAAAAGCCACATCAAGTTTGGTAAAGCGTTAAAAGCCGCAGCGGCTTCAGGGCCCCTAAGGATAACGGTGTAGTCATATCTAAAAAAAAAAGCGCTCGTCCCCAAGTCCAGTGAAGCTGTAAAAGCCGTCACCGTCAGAGGCTACAGAGTCCCTAAGGCTAACAGTATAGTCAGTCAGAAAAAAAGAAGTTATTCCACATACTTTATTATTGAACGTCGTACAGTGCGGATGCGCTGTTTGTTTAGATTACTGTGATTAGTTTATTATTACAATGTGTCGTCGTAATGGTGTCGTTCATAATGAAGCCGCCCAAGTTCATACACCGCCCTAGTTCATATGCCGATCTAGTTCATATGCGGCTCTAGTTCATATACCGCTCTAGTTCAGGGACCGCCCTGGTTCATCCGCCGCGCCGACCTAGTACAAAGGACCGCGCTAAAGGCTGTACCTATCATTGCAAACGAAATAGTAAAAGAACATTATACATATTTATTATTATAATATATTGTGTTTTAATCACAACAGTATCTATTTACACAATATGTAATATTTATATTTACTTTTCTAGGTATATAGATTTCATTCATCAATATTCTAGTTCCCACACTCTTTATTTCTCAGAACAAAATATTTGTCGAAGGAAGTTTATTTAGCTATCATATGTAATGTTTATCTACATATTTATATGACCAGATGATTTATTTTGTAACGTGATGTATTTACATCGTTCACATATTTAGACGGCTGTATGTGACTTACCAAAAGGTAACTAAAATTATGTGCTTCTTAATGCGCTTGCTCTTACCTAGCTCGCGAAATTCAATGTTTTTGAGTCTTCAATATTTTACGAATGGTAACCGATGAGATAAACGAGGCTCTATTTATAGTGGTTATTATACTGGTATTATTATCTATTATTTAAACCAGTCGTTTAAAAAATCAGACGATCTGAAGCGTGTCACTTAAGAAAAACTGCAAGTTTATCAAAAATATGTTGATCAAGACAGTCGGTCACTGGTACCACAACCTAGCAAATATACCTAACTGTGAAAACTTTATGTGTAGATAAGTATAATCAATTGTATAGTAGTATAAAAAAAAATTAAGACTAATTCGAGTTACAATCCTTCAAGCCAATCAAATTTGCTGAGGTAATATATATAAAAAACAATAGCTTCGATGATTCGAAGCAATGATGGCTCGCACAATGGTAGCGTGTATGGACATCGCGTCGATCGATTGAGTTCTGATCTCTGCTATGACCCTGAGCTTTCGGTAAAGGAAAATATCATAATAAAACCATAGCATGTTTGTAGGGCTTTTTCTAAAGCCCCTTGGCAAGCTACCACCCTCAAGATGAAAACAGCTTATTCTGAAGGATTGCAAAAAAAAAATTATAGAACTACGAAAGCCTTCTTCTTCTTATTATCTTCTGGATAATATCGGTTAATATTTAAAATGATTTTGGTTAAATCGTTAAGTAAGACTTTCTGCTGAACGAGGTTACTAAGAAAAGGTTTACAAGCTCCAGAAACCTGTAGGGAACGACGTATTAAGTTAAATTCACAGCGTATACATACGTACGTACCTATGGCAGAATATCGATCAGTCGAAAGTAGTAAATGTGAGGCAAGGCTGATAGCTAAACGTGAGTACCACGGTGCGTTTCAGGAATCCGAGATATTCAAAAAGTATGAAACACAATTAAATCGCCGATGTAGAATTTTAGAACACCTACGTGTCTTTTTCTAATCACTGTTTTTCATACAAGAAACTCCACGTGAACAAATTTGCAGGCACAGCTAGTCTTAAAATTATGTATTTTGTCACATATTAAAAGATTAAATGTTACATAATAATCTTTTATGCGCTGGTAAAATCAAAATATGCGTCACTCAACGAATCAAAAAATTCAAAAACATTATCAACTTATGAACAGTGATTAATTGATGGACGGACTATCTGATGTAGGATGGGAACACAAACAGTAGTTTAAGGATTAAAATTTATTGTATCGTACGATAACGACTGTTTACATTTGTTGTCCTTAACCTAATCAATGTAATTAAGTAACGAGGTAACGAGGGATTTTGTTTACTTACTTGGATGTTTTAAAGGATTATTATATACGGAAAGAGATAATAAGTTTGGTTTTTCTATTTAACCTATCAATGATAGAGCATTCATAACAGAATACAGGGATGTGAACTATGGGAATAAAGTGCGCAAATTCATTTATAATGCAAGTTTTGAAATAAAATAATTTAAAAAATACTTAAATCTTTCAATAATTACGTCCATCTATTCTAGAATAATCATTTCCTACAACTAAATACGGTTCATAATATCCTTTAGGCGTAGACCCTACTGCGAAATGTCGTCACGCAAATATTTGCGCTGTTTATATCCCATGTTCTGAATGTCACCTACTATGTAGCCTATGAAAAATAAAGTTCGCAAATTCATTTATAACGAAGGTTTTAAAAGTTGCTTGAACCTTATTAAAATTGTGTATTATATATCGCAAATGAAATTAGCGCTGGTTATATCCCATGTTCTGAATGTTACCTACAACGTATTGAAAATAAATTTTCGCGCGTTTTTTTATTCCCTACCTCCGGCATACACCATACTACCCAATCTCGCACACTCATACTGCAAAATATCAGCATCGCGCTACGTCCAGTTTTTATCAAACCAGAGGTGTTTTTTCTGCGCAAATTTTATTTTACCAGATTGTGTATATATGTATGATTACAGGTGGTATAGAATTGCGAGAAAAAAACCGCATGGAATTTTATCTAAGTGCGTCGTAGCGTTTAAGTCGGAATATATCAATTAAAGCACAAATAGAGCTGTCCTTAAATATGGTGCTCAGGCAGTAGAATTTGCACAAGTTATATCAGCTTCAATGATTTTCATTGGAACATCAAAAGTTATACAATAATTGTAAAAATTTTACTTGGATAAAATAACACGTATGATTTTTAAAGTAGTGAAAGAAATAACTATCAATTAATAAAATAAAATATTAATTTTAATTTTAAAATATTATCTGGCAATAATATAAAAACCCTAATTAAAATCAGACCAATTTAAACTTATCTATAGATGAATGTTAAAAAGAGTTTACCTTTAACTTCGATTTGTCTAAATATAACTACGTAGTGTTGAAGAAACTTGATTAAGAAGAATTACGAATAATGTTGTTTTATGATATTTATGATTATAATAAGAAGGTAATCTTAAAAACGATATTAAGACAATATATACCGTACTTGTTAAAGTCTCATTGAATTTAGTGCAAATGTGGCAAAGCCAAAGTCCAAAGCAAATAAATTGTGAAGTTCGGCGTACATATCCATTGTAATTGTGCGAGCAGTGATTGCAGCAAGACTTAACACATAATACATTACAGTTTGTGTCACAACACAATCAGGCTCGCCGGAGGACGAATCAGGCGCCGAGGACCGTAATCTAGGTTAACAGGGGTCAAACGACATCACAAATTCCAATACGATATTAGACGTATCTGTGGCGCGAATCAACGATACTATGGACTGTTCGACGTCACTTGCTTCTGCAACCTGTCACTTCGTAGAAGTAGGTGTGTTTTCTGTACAAGCCTTTTTTTCTTTTTTTTTTTTACTTTTTAAGCACCTGTAGTTTATTTTACTCTTTAACTCATTAAGCATTAAGCTTTTTCGTATTTGGAACAATGCAAGTCAACTTTCAAGCTTTATTTTATTCGGAGTTTGAACTATAATTTACTTTTATTCGGAACCCAAGTAGGGTTTCTTGTTTGTATAACTTTTATCTTAATAATATAAATTACAATTTATTAAAAAAAATTACATGTATTCAAAACATCATAAAAATGTTTGCAACAATTCATAGAATGTAGTTGGTTCTGCTTAAGTTTCTGTTTATGCCTTTTCAAAATTTGTTCAATGCATTAATTAAAGCCCAACATCGTAAGGTACGTCATTACTCATTAACCTTATTAAAACACTATAATATTATCATCGAGAGATTCGCCATTATGTGGTCAAACGAACGTTCAGTAACAATATTCAATGAACATAATCAGAGCGGCTCATGAACGATCTGTATCGACTGACGCAATGTACCAAGTGTCCAATTTGAATCTCTGATTCTCTTTAAGTGGTTCGACTTTTCTTAGATTAGATTCATACATGTGTGTGCTTTGTATTTGAAAACAGGTATTAATTTAAAGCCAGAATATACGAAAAGAACAGTCTTATAATCACTCAAAAGTATGCAGAGTGCTTGCATAATACAAATAAAATTTAGTTTTAGTATAAAACAAATAATGTAGATTTAACTTAGTTTTAAAATAAAATTTGAAATTTTAACAAAAATATAAAGTAGGTAACGAAATATGACTTTATTGAATTCTCAGTTTCGCTTTACTATCTAGTTGAAAAGGTAAATAATAAGTATGATGTCCCAAAACAATCAATACCTCTGGCTCTCAATAACCGTTTTTTCACACAAATACTATGTAATGTTAATTACAATTTTATAAAACCATACAACGTACAAATGCTATTTTATAATGAAATATGTACTTCAAGTACTTCCTGATTTCTGACATTTTTAACTGAGTTCAAAATAAGACGGAGGCTACTCGATCCGAATTTATAATTTTATGGATGTTTGAATTGGTTGTATGGATGTAATTTTTTGGATGATCCTTTTTTTTTAGATAGGGGATAAATCAAGGGTGGTCCCATTTTAAAATCATTGGCATTGGACCTTCAACTTCGTTAGAAACACCAGGGAACTCTTGAAAATCGTTGAAGTTGGTTTTCTTTTTTGTTATAAATCGTCTGGTGTTAAGTTATTAAAAGTGAGCTATTTATCTTACTAGTTTTGCTCTTAGTAATTTCAGATGTATAAGTTACCTGATCACCTTTATAAACCACAGATTTACAAAGCCGTTTAGAAGAGCAAGCAAAAAATAGTGTTCTACCTGTAAATTAACAAAATTGTTTATCTACGTTCTTTGTTCCTTTACCATTCGTTTGTTTTTTGATGTTCTTATAAATTCCAGCTTTTATATTTATCTCATTTACTGTTCTAATTTACTAATCAAATATTATTTATTTTTTATTGTCCTTATCCGTCTACTACTAGATACAGGCTTCTATCAAGAGTATAACATGATCTTTCAGCCTTAAAGGATACAATCGCACCCAGCTGACGTCTAAATTTTGTCTTCATAGAGAACTTACGATAGACAATATAACTGTCCTTTGCCAATTCAGCTTGCTAGCACTCAGACCTATATCGCTGTATTTGGTTCTCGGTTGAATTTTTTCGTTCTGAATCTTCTTGACAATACTTCTCTTAATTGTAGTTTCTGTGAAGGCTATAGTTAATATAAATCCAATAAGCTCATTTTAATTATAATTTTATATTAAAAATAATTTATATGATTATTTATAAATGTAAAAATAAACAACTAAGAATTTATGATATTTTCGTCTGTAAATATTAACAAGAGATTAGAAATATTTATTGAGATAAAGTGAAAAAATTGAGGTTGTTTTGTTCATTTCGACGATATATTTTTAGAAGTATAATTTGCATATATTAAAAGTCATAATTACTGTTCAAGATTTTTGATAAAATGTAGGAAAAAATATACATGTATATTTTTCCGTAAGCTTTATGAATATTTAAAGAATCCTTAACACAAACAAAACGTCTCCTTCTCATTTAAATAATAGCATAATATTTTATTCTTCGTTTTTATATGTATCATTTGGTTTCGAAACAAACTACGCCTAACCTGTACAAATTAAAAAGAAGCCAAAGAAAAGATACAGTACTAAAAATAATGTATTTGATAAAATATTACCAAAAATAAGATTAATTACATATATACTCGTATATGCACTTTCAATATTACCTATATAGATAACGGCATAGTTTTTTTTTATAATGGGAAAATGGAAAAATAATGCTGTGCGTGTAATCTTTACGCGCGTTAGTAGTAAAACATTTTTGCCCTCTTAGTACTTATTAGGATTACTCAAAAATCATGACCCTCCTTTTCGCTTTGCCATACTCGGGTAAAAATAACTAAGTTATGTTACAATCTAGAGGTATTTATTGATAATGCAATTTACAATCATATTTACAAATATATAGAAACTTGGACTATAGGTTTTAGTAAATGTTATCTCTGTCCGAAAAAAATATCTGATTTACTCTGGAGTCGCGCCTCGACTTTTACTTAAAACCATTTTTAATAAATATAACAAATAATAATAACGTTATTGACATATTATTGTAATTAAATTAAAGCTAGTAAAAATAAAACAATATTTTCCTTGACAGATAATTAGTATAAGCTTAATACAGGCTAATCCTTCTTTTAAACGGTTTTGAACTGAATAGACGGGAGGTTACTCAATTCAAATGATATTTTCTACGGATGTTCATCCGTAACTTCTTTGTTTATGAACCGATTTGAATGATTCCTTTTGTAGAATAGGGTATACCTCAAGGGTGGACCACCTTTTAATTTCATTGGCATTGGACTTTGAACTTCGAAGATACACAAGGGAACTCTTCAAAATCATTGAAGTTAGTTTTTTTATGTTAAAAATTGTTTTGCGGTAATTGATTATTGGAAATGTATGTATAACTAATCTTATACTATTAATGAGTGATTATTGTAATTATATATAATTGTTTTCTCAGAAACGGCTCCATCGATTTGTATTTTGTAAATAATATTTTACATTCCAAGTTTACCTAGGCAGGTGTTTCTTTTTTGTAAAACACCGAGCATAGCTCGGTCGCCCGGATATCTATATCAATATATTCATATACTAGCGGTGTGCCCGCGGCTCCGCACAGGTTTGTTACTACACAGTAGCTATTTACATCCAGTAATTCTATTTTTACTCATATTGTTGACAATTCACATTTCGTATCAATTAAGGAATGGTATGTATTTCCCGTGTACAGTTTTCATCAAATTTGATTAAAAATTATTATTATATTCTACGATTTCTAAGCTATTATTAATTTATCAGGAAATTTTAGAAAAATATTAAATGTACAGACAGAACTACAGATTTATTAACATAAATATACCACATTAATATGTATACACACAAACAATTCTCTTGAATATATATGTAAATGTTGTAAGTATATTTCATTGATATTCATCAATTGATTGTAAAAATTGTCACCTATAGTCGTGACTCGTTCAATCTTATTAGTATCGAGGTAAAAATAGCCTCAAGTAGTTATTTTAAGTACAACGATGCGTGTCGAATATTGTGCTAACGAGTGAAGAATGACCAAATTTGTAATCCGATTTCCAATTTGACTTCATGACGTAGAAAATTAGCGTATTCCATTGGAAATATTCAACAAATATATCTATTTTTGACACATTATTGATATTGTATCTAACACCTGTAAAATTATATTGTATTTTCTTTCTTTATAAGTAAGTGGACAATTTTCTCAATCGGTTATATGTAAGTATTGAATTTGAAATTCAGCACTTAACTGTATAGTGTGGTAATAATATTGTATCTGAAGTGAAAACTCAATGTAAAAAAATACTCATAATTTTTGTGACATTGTCTGTCTGGTGGTTTCTTTGATTCTTTGATTTTATTTCCACCATTCTAGAGAAACAGTTCAGTTGGATTTTTTTAAATTTTACCAATTAGTAACATCATCAGCTGAAAGGGAATGAAACCTAAACGCATTGAGAAATATTTTTCTAAGTTTTCTAGGCGTTTGAAGAGGCGTTTTCCTTGACGTATTGCTTTCCTTATGGAGGAGACCTTCGCTTAGCAGTTGGATCTGTACAGGATGCTATTACTAATAAAAAACATTAAGCATACAATATTTTCATAACCAAACATGTCTATACAGTGATGACATAGAAAAAGGTTAAAACCGCTTCAGTGAGTTACAAAAAAACTCGAGAGGTGTTGAGGAATACCCCGTAGCAACGAAGCATGATCTAATGACCAGATTTGTACTCAAGGTTGTATGTAGAGTACGAGTGGTCGATAGGGCCAAAACTAAAAAAAAATCCTTAATCAGCGGGACTCGAACCATCGACCACTCGTACTGTACATACATACAACAGTGCGTAGAAATCTGGTCATAACACAGCTGAACCAATTTCACTACTGTCATTTTTTTTAAAGTACTATACCTATATGTATGTTTGTTTTTGTTGGTCAGGTCGATAAGTAACTTCGTTACAATAAAGTCACTGTATATTGAATTTCAATCACGATTGAATTTCATACATGAAAATAATACAGTTACATAATGCATTGTAAATGAACAGTTCCCCTATATTCAGTTAGTTACATATTTCCAACACGTATGTTTCCAGTGCAAGTCGCACTGCGCATACGAGACATCGTAAAACCGACGCACGACTATTGACTACCTAACCTAACGAAGATAGCAGAATTATTTATTATTCTTACGCCTTAATCGTAACTAAAGAGTTTTGTCTAGACGCACTACCATAAACTTGCCAATAGTCTCATAATGGCATTAAAATTATCCATCCCGTTAGATAATTAAACAGTTAAGAATACAAATTTAAAACGAATTTCAATTATAGATTTATTAATTTTGTTTGGTTAATTTAAGGTTTAATGATGCATGTTACATTTGAATCACCCGTAGCTCAATAAGTGGTAACTGGGAAGAAAATATATTTTGAAACCTTATCACAATACTGGGATATTTTGGTGTAGTATCAGGTATGATAATGTTTTCACATCAATAAGTGCCTTCTTAGGGACTAAATTGAATAGTGATTTTTTGTTCTTGGTTCTTTGGTGCTTGCTTGTTAGCCACCACGCTCAAACTGAAAATCAGTTGACAAGCAGCTGTTGCTTTTCGAAATGCGTACCTAAGAATCGATTAGTCAACCTTGTGACAAACATATTCCTCGATATTGTCATATCAATAAACTTACCAATTAAATCTGCATTATAATTAATTGATTACCCAGTATTTTGTTCATGCTTTTACCCTGTTATATTTATAGAGATGCGGTATTTTTCAATCTAAATACAACTCACATTCGGTCTAACGACTGATAATGTTTAATCAAAATAATGTAGAGCTGGCCTGTTCCATTAACTACAATAATATTATTTTGTAGGCTTTGATATTAATAGGTACATTAGTCATATCCTACTTTGTAACTTTGCGTTCGTATTTCATAAGTGACATAATTACGATTTTCTATTTAGTCTCCCACATAGATTAATGATTGGTTATCACGCCGCTTCAACTAGATGCCGTCGCCGTACTATAAAAAAGCGGCAATCAAAACTACGCCAGATCGACGTACTCGAGTCAGTGTCACGTTGACAAGCTTCATTTCAAATAGTTACTTCACATATTTAGTCTCCCACATAGATTAATGATTGGTTATCACGCCGCTTCAACTAGATGCCGTCGCCGTACTATAAAAAAGCGGCAATCAAAACTACGCCACATCGACGTACTCGAGTCAGTGTCACGTTGACAAGCTTCATTTCAAATAGTTACTTCACACAATGATATTAATATGCCGTATTTTAGGAGCTATTGTTTATAGATAGCGCGGAATCTAGTTGAAGCGCCAGCGGAAACCAATCATTAATCTGGTGCACATATATTTTAATTATAACAATAAATATTATGTAAGTACTTGTTTATCGATTTTTTATAGGTTTTGCTTACATTATATTCATCACTGGCGCTTCAACTAGATTCCGCGCTATCTATAAACAATAGCTCCTAAAATACGGCATTTAAAAGTTCTAGTGTGGTAAAAAAAGTCCAGTGTGTTGCCCCAGCCACCCATGTATATTTATACTAATATTATAATAAAGAGTTAAAGTTTGTATGTTTGCAGGAAGTAATCTCTAGAACTACTGATCCGATTCTAAATTTTTTTTTATCTAATAGGAATCTACTTTATCCCTGAACGAAATAGTCTACGTTTTTTTAAATTAAATTTGATATTATAATTAATCTGAACAAATTTGCTGACGGATTGTTGATTATTGTGGGAAAAGTGTAGCAAACCAGCGGCGTGTAAATATCTTTTCTCTATCGATATTTATATATAAACGAAATGTATTAGTATTTGCTTTATTACGACTCTAACGTTGTAATTAATTAGGGTACTTTTCTTGTTGACTACCTACGTATCACAGACTATTTGAAATTAAAGCAATTAATTTAAGTAAAAATTATATATTGTAATTATATCAATTGATAATAGTAAAATACATATAAGTCCCTGACGGTAGTTTAACGGCCTACATCTAGAGTTTAGCAATGTATGGCTGTGAAACATGGACGACGAACCTGAGGGATAGGGAAAGGTTGGCTGCGTTTGAGATGTGGTGTTGGAGGAGGATGGACAACATCAGTTGGACTGAAAGGATTACAAATGTGGAAGTTTAAAGAATGTTTGACGAAGAAAGACATTTGTTGAGAAACATAGATAAAAGAAGAGGAAATATAATTGAACACTTGATACACTACGTCAAGTTTTTTAAAACAATTTCGGAAGGAAAGCGAGAAAGATGAAGACCTGGACGAAGCTTTTTTCAACAAGTGAAGGGTAAAATAGTAGTTGTTCACTTGTTGAAAAAAGCTTCGTCCAGGTCTTCATCTTTCTCGCTTTCCTTCCGAAATTGTTTTAAAAAACTTGACGTAGTGTATCAAGTGTTCAATTATATTTCCTCTTCTTTTATCTATGTTTCTCAACAAATGTCTTTCTTCGTCAAACATTCTTTAAACTTCCACATTTGTAATCCTTTCAGTCCAACTGATGTTGCCCATCCTCCTCCAACACCACATCTCAAACGCAGCCAACCTTTCCCTATCCCTCAGGTTCGTCGTCCATGTTTCACAGCCATACATTGCTAAACTCTAGATGTAGGCCGTTAAACTACCGTCAGGGACTTATATGTATTTTACTATTATCAATTGATATAATTACAATATATAATTTTTACTTAAATTAATTGCTTTAATTTCAAATAGTCTGTGATACGTAGGTAGTCAACAAGAAAAGTACCCTAATTAATTACAACGTTAGAGTCGTAATAAAGCAAATACTAATACATTTCGTTTATATATAAATATCGATAGAGAAAAGATATTTACACGCCGCTGGTTTGCTACACTTTTCCCACAATAATCAACAATCCGTCAGCAAATTTGTTCAGATTAATTATAATATCAAATTTAATTTAAAAAAACGTAGACTATTTCGTTCAGGGATAAAGTAGATTCCTATTAGATAAAAAAAAATTTAGAATCGGATCAGTAGTTCTAGAGATTACTTCCTGCAAACATACAAACTTTAACTCTTTATTATAATATTAGTATAAATATACATGGGTGGCTGGGGCAACACACTGGACTTTTTTTACCACACTAGAACTTTTAAAAGGCTGGATTATATTGTGCCAGATTTAATTTAAAAAACTCAAGATCAAGATATAACACTCCCGAAGTAATTAGTCATAAAAAGCTCTTTAGTTATTTTTCATACATAATTTTAAAAGTAGCACTGTCTTCAGATGGCGCTATCCAATTTTTAAATAATAGTCAAATAATAAATTATTTTTTTGTTTTTGGTATGTGGTTAAAATCTATACTAATAATATAATAAAGCGGAAAAGTTTTTTGTTTGTGAAACACGCTAATCTCTGGAACTACCAGTGAGATTTGGAAAAAATAGTTTTGTATATGATAGCCAAATTCACGAGGAATTGTTTAAGTTTTCTATCATTAGGCTATATCTCTCAGCTAGCCTTAAATATTGATTTTTGTTAAGTAAGTCGGAAATGGAAGCTCTCTCGAACTGCTTTATCCACGTGCGCTGACGTAATGGTTAATGATACGTAAGTACAATGCTGTACAAAAATATTGACCCTTAGTATATTTAAAAAAAATTCGCGATAGCATATGTCTATCTCTTATACATAGCAATAATAAGGTATTTTGCGTTTTTTTTTAAATATAAAGAAAAATTGATTTATGAGCATTATTTTTAGGCATATTATATTAATCCGTACGAATAAAAATTACTTCATCATAAAGACAATTTTATCAAGTTAAACTTTGCCCTTTACAGCATGTTATTTGGACAAATAGTAAAGTTAATGAACAATTAAATTAATTTATACTTACGGGAAGTGAAAACAATTATAATACAAGGGTGCGTTGGCGACTCGGTGTTTTTCAGATACACAGCTATTATATTATAAATACACAAGTATGTTTACATAAAGTTCAGCGAAAACATGATACCCTTTTTGGATACCGACGCAATCAGGTTTATATTATATATTGTAAAGCAAGCTTAAGGTTATCCAGTGTGTTACGTATCACATAATGTAAAAACATAACACACTAGAACGAACACACGAGAAAATTCTCGTGTTTACTTGATTAAAGCAGCCTCAAACTCAAAGACATTTCAGAAATAAAGCCAAAATGTTAACTTAAAGAGGTATGTATTTATTTAGTATCTGTATTTTACGTAACGAACACATCTTGAAAATTCTGTGTATAATATTCAATATTTTCGATGAACAAAAGGGACTCGGGAAATTTCACTGATTTTGCTACTAGACCGAAATGGTTGGTATTAAATTGACACTTCACAAATGTCATAAGGTGTCGCTACACTACAAAACTAGTTCAAGTATTGTTATCGGTAAAATAAGAAAGCAACAGTGTAACATATTAACTGTAATAAACGGGGTTAATAGAAAACACATTTTTTTAAAATTATATATAATTTTATAAGAAATTTTAATATTTCGTACGATTTTTATACAATATACTTTATAGAAACTGTCATATAATTTACAAAAGACGAAGGCAAATAGAAATTATAATAACAGCTTTTTAAAAAAAAATATTATTATAGGATTGTTGTCGGACACTTTAGTTATGTATGGAACAAATAGAAGTTAAAAGTTTCGTTAATTGACCAAATTATTGTTTAAGTTGAAGACATGTGAATTTTATTTGCAAGAATCTGTTTTTAATATTTTCATTTTAATGGAATAAATAAAATAAAATAATTTAGGAGTAATGTTAAGGCCAAGATTTTTTTTTCAAAAAGTACAAATGTTGTGAGGCCCGCTCATTATCAAAACTAGCTCCTCCTACTATCTATATCTATCTATACATATAATAAAATAGTAACTGGTCGATGTCTGTACATAGAAGATATATGAGAAAAACTATTATGGGGGGTCTTTATCAACGTAGGAGAACCCAAAACAATGATTGTTAGAATTTTTCTCTGTTTGTCGGTTTGTCTGTTTGCCAACTTTTGTGCGCGCTAATCTTAGAAACGGCTTAACCGATTTGGAAACGGTTTTCACTAATATATTCTGGTAAGTTTCAGTTAACATTTAGTATTTGTTTTATTTCAATAAGTTCATAAATAAAAAAGTTATATCAATTTAGAAAATCACGTCGAACATTTGTTCAATAAAAATACTATAAAATAGCTTCTCAGTTGCATTGACTGAAACTATAGTTATCTATATATTATGGTTTGTAAAACGAGGATGATTGAAACCTTTCATATAGTTAAATAATGGAGTTACAAAAATTGTAAATTTTCAATATAAGTTGACCTCAGATCTATGTGATAAATCATATTAAAAGAGGGTCAGCGTAGGCTGGATATTGTCAGTTAAATATAGCTGCGCCGCTGCTAGGGATGCCAATTCATTTCGAAAAAGATCGATTCGAATCGAACTCTTATGAATCAATGCACAAAAAATTCGATGTCTAAAAAACATCGATCGCTCAAAAATCGATTTTTTTTCGATTCACTTTCGCATTTGTATTAACAATATAAAAATCCCTAAAATAGAAAATTAATAGGACAGCACAACAATCGATCTTTTGTAATTTTTACATTACTCAAGTATCAGTTATTATTACTTATTATAGAGAAACATAGAAAGGTATACAGAGAGAGAATTTATTACAGGTATTTAGGGAAAGAGAATTCATTTCAAAAATTTATTATTATAAACTGTTGTCGTTATTTTGCTGTTGGGTAATAATTTACTGTTAGTATTTTAATTGGTAAATGACACCATAGAAAATGACTGCAAAATAAATTGAATAATCCATACCTACTAATATTATAAATGCGAAAGTAATTCTGTCTGTCCCGTCTGTTGCATTTTCAAGCCTAGACCGTTGAACCAATTTTGAAGAATTTTGGTTGAGAAAGGAAATAAAATTGGAAGTGGCGAAATGGGGGGTGAAAGTTCATATAAAGAACCCAATTTAGATGAATTTTGGTACAGAGATATGTTGGACTTTGGAAAAAGACTTTGGCTACCTTATGTGGTGAAAATAAAACTTTAATGGGTGAAATAGGAGACGAAGGTTTGTACGAAGAACCCGTTAAACCAATTTTGGTGAATAGAAATATATTGGACCTTGAAGAAAAACATTGGATTACCTTATGTCGTGAAAATAAAACTTTAAGAGGTGAAATAGGGGATGAAAGATTGTATAAAGAACCCACTATTTCTAAATTTAGGGATATAAAAATTCATGTTTATGCTTTTAGGATGAAATAACAGTGTTTCGCGTTTTAAAAATAAAGGATGATTTACAATACACATAGACTGCACCCCTTGATACTAAACAAAATGTCCCTGAGACATAAGCTTACATTATACAAGACATATGTCCATCCTATCATGACATTTAAGCTGCGCCACATTCGCACACACGCCAAAGATCAATATTAACAAACCTGATTCTTACGTAAAATTAACATAGCTCCTTGGTACGTTCGACAGGAAGACCTCCATAAAGATATGGAACTTCCCTCGGTCGAATCGTATATTACATACCTTGCGCGATCGTACTTCGACACTGCGTCGAATCACACGAATTTGTTTGTGAAAGCCGCCGCGAGTTACACCCCAAAACCGAACATCTCCCACGAACACTACTCCACTGTCTCTCCAAACAAAGCGTGCTCGCGCCCACGCCCGCGATACCACCGTTCCATCCGCAGGGGACGGGCGGCTAATTTAGTTACCGCAAACCCGTCACGTCCTCCCTCTCTTGCAGTAACTCAAGCCTAGGTCCGTTCCCTCAGTGTAAAACCCTTGAGTCATGCAGCCGCTCGCGCGATACAGGTGACACTGCACTTGCAATCACGTAGCTACCCACACACATCACACACAATATGTACATACGTGCACACCACATAAGTACATAGATTTTGTAAGGGACCTTCTTTTTCTTTTTTACGATAGTTACTTTCGATCATGTTTCCAGAATACTAAATATATATACACATGTTCATTCCTTTCTCCCATGAGGCAGGGACATGTATATATTATGTATGCCTTAGTTTAGCTCGAATTTTCTACGGATAGGGAATTAGTCAGTTCGCGACCTTTTCACAATCGCGGTAATAGCCCAAGCCAACGTCCGGCCACTTTGGCACCCTTGTGCGCATGTTGCACACGCTTTCGCGGCTGAATGCCATAAGCGCTCGCCCCCAAGCCTGATGAATCTGTCAAAGCTATCAGTGGCTATATTTCTTTAGTGCCCCTTAGGCTAAGAGTAAGAGTAGTCAGTGAGAAAGAAAAAAACAATCTAATCTATGATTTTCTTTTGGTTTGTCGTGTTACGAGATCAGTCCGTGTAATATACTATTATTAATTCAGTAAAGCGGACGAGTTTTTTTGTTTGTTTGTTTAAACACGGTAATCTCTGGACAACTGGTAACAGTTGGATTCGAAAAATTCTTTTTGTATATGATAGCCAGATTCACGAAGAATAGTATAGGCTATCTGGAACTAAGCTAAATCGCTCAGCTAGCCTTAAATATTGATTTTTGTTTAAGTAAGTCGAAGTGAAAATGTTCCCGAACTGCTTTATCCCCATGCGCGGGCGTAATGGTTAGTGATACATAAATATAATATTCTACAAAAATATTGTTCCTTAGTATATCTAAAAAAACTCTCAGATAATATGTGTCTATTTCTTAATGGCATAAGCCACAGTAAGGTATTTTGCGAGTTTTAATGTTAAAGTACATATAAAAATTGATTTTGAGCATTATTTTTAGGCTTATCATATTAATCCTTACGAACAAAATTTATTTTCATCATAAAGACAATTTTATAAAGTTAATTTTTTCTCTTTATAGTATGTTATTTGGATACATAGTTTAGGAAAAAAAGAGAAATTAAAATAATTTGTACTTGCGGCAAGTGATAACAATTATGATAGACTACACGGGTCCGTCGCGTTGGCGGCGCGGTATTTATCGGATAAAAACACGGGTGTAACCGAGGGGCACAGCTAGTTAGTAATATAATATAATAAGATAACGCATATAAATGTCAGAGCAAGTTAGACCAATTAAATTTTATTGTTTCTATCAAAAATGAGATCTGCGATATCCGTAGCATAATAATTAATTTAAACGTTTTAAAATAAATTAAGATTAATTATGTCTAATTGCTACTTAACCACCGTTGATCAGAAGTTGTAGACGAATATTTGAATATTAGTAACTTGTTTAAGTTTAAAGATACATATCTTAAAGCACTAAATATATTTTTATTTTCTAATTTACCATACAAGACTGTATTGATGTTTCAAACTGATTTCACTAGCTCCAATTTATCCAATTTCTGTTTATTTAAAATATTTTTGAAAACATAATATGTAGCTTATCAAGATATAAATAAATAATATTGAAACGTCAAAGTTATTTGTTTTTTTAGAACTCACTATACTTTTAATCATAAAGGCCCTGGAGCCTCAGACGGCTTTTACAGCCTCACCGTGCCTTAGGGGCAAGTGCATAAGGCACTCAGCCGCGAAAGCGTAGCAACATGCTCAAAGGTGCCGAACCTCGGCTTGGGCTGTTACCGTAGTTTCAATTAAGTTGCGAACTGACTAATTCGCTAGCCGTAGAAATTCGATCTAAACTAACATATACATATATACATGTCCCTGCCTCCTGGGAGGAAGGAAGGAACATGTGTCTATGTATTTAGTGATATGAACATTTTTGTCTAAACTAACTAGTACAAAAAAAGAAAAAGGTCCCTTACAGAACCTATGTACCCCTATGGTTACATGAGTGTGGGTTGCAGTGTAATGGTGTCTGTGGGTAGCTAGTGATTGCAAGTGCAGTGCCATTTGTATCGCGCGAGCGGCTGCTAGAGTCAAGGTTTCCGCACCGAAGAAACGGTAGGTCCGTTGAGCTTGAGTTGCCGCAGGAGAAGGTGAACGTGGCGGGTGTGCGGGATCGACGTTAACCGCGCATCCTCTGCGGAGGGAACGGTGGCTTGGTTTCTAGTTGTCCCTGTTCAGAGCTTAAACAAAGCTTTAACGGGGTGGTGACTTTCTCGTTAAAACTGTCCAGGGAGATTTTGTGGAACTAAAAATTCATACTTTTACAGTAGAGCCAATTCAATAGATTACATTTGAAACTTCATCAAAATTCAACAACGTAACCTTGTAACGGAGGGCGCAAATTTTTTTTTTTTTTTTTTATTTAGAACTGTTCAATTACATATTTAAATTTTTTCAGTTAAAAATACATATTTATTGTAACTAGAGCTCGACATTATAATGTAATCGATGTTTTAAGCAGGTCACTTCACAATGAAGCTAAGACAGCTTTCAATTGTGATCTATTAAATTGACCCTATTATAGTTTTTATTTTTAATCCACGTCACTTGTGCGCAATAACCAAAGTTATAACGCAAAATACCACAAATATTACTTAACATAGGGCCAAATAACGTAACTTTATTAATTAAAATAATAACCCCAACATGACAGATCAACATTTATTACAAAACTGAAGAGATTGTTTGTTTGTTTGAACGCGTCAACCTCTGGAAATACCAGTCAGATTTGAAAAATTCTTTTTGCATTTTATATCTCATTTACTGAGGAAGGTTATAGACTATAATATCACTTAACGCTGCGATCCTAAGGAGCTGAGCAGTGACCATGAAAGTCAATCAATTTGGCAAGTTGTAGACAAGTACGGGAAGTGAAACCGTGGGGCACAGCTGGATAACCCTTTACCTCTCAATAAGGTCACACAAAATGGGCATTAAAATTGGCATAAATGCCATACAAGGGAGTCAATTAATTAAATGAAAATACGTTACACAGTGTTTGGATAAAACTTCTCAGATCGGTTATTAAGTAACTCAGATTTTAACATTTCGCCTTTGTTACAGAGTTTAACAGCGGAAATTCGTCGTACCAAAACACCACCTCGGAGATCACCGGAGGATCGCGCGGTTCCTCGTCCTCCGTCTGCTCCTGTGCACCATGATCGTAATCCTCACACACCTCATCTCTCGCCGAAGAAGGAAGCTTTCAATAACCTGCTCAATAAAGGAATCACCGGTAAGCATATTAAGTTTACAGATGGCATAGTTAGCTATAAGATGGTGTAGATATGCGCTTATGGTCTAATGCGTATATGGGCAACGCCAGGCCTGCAAACCTGTTGCGGTCCGGCTCGCGGAAGATTTGAAAACCGCCTGCGTAAACAAATAATTTGCACAATTTGTATTAGGTACATATAAATATCAACGGTTGTTTTATACGATGGAAACTAATAAATCAAAGTATTTAACCAAGTTTACTGATGAAGATATGGAAAGCTCTTTGCGGTTTATGTTGGATTGATCCCGACATTTATTATCTTGATTCTTAAGTTCACGGTAAAGATCCTCATTAGCGGTATTATTGCGATTAATTATTTGCCATGTCACACTTGACATTGGCAAAATTAGGGAGACAGCCCAAAATTATTAAAAAAAACTTTAGTATTACACTTCAAAATAGATAAAAATCTTCATTCAATTTTGGCCGTAAGAAGGCACTTATGAATGTCAAACATTACTACCAGTTCAGAATTAAATTGAATTACTACCAGAATTGAAACCATTAAAAAAATTGGATAAAATCATCCAGGACTTAAGTTGTATTTAACTTATTTTTTATTACAAACATACTTTATTGATAATATCAATTTGCACAATTTTCGAATTTTGTCGGAGAACAATGTCTTGCTCGCGGTACATAGGTGATTACGAATATGCGTCCTTCAATAATATTGCAAATTGTATTCCTTTAATTCAACGTAAGATGTTCTATAATAAAAAGTTTTGAAGTCAAACGTCCAAGTACATCACAATTACGTATTGCATGGAGTCATTCACATTATTCATCGTCACGCGCGGTCCCCTCCGCTGCTTTGTCTGTACTCCGGTGCTCATCTCGGCGTTAATCTGTTCCTGTAATTGATTTACTAGCATATATTCCAAGTCCGTTGAGACGCATCACTCGGTGAATATCCGATTGACATTATATTTAACGGGTGCTATAAATTTTTATTATACTTCTGCGAAAAATATCATTTGTTATGTAAACAATATGTTTATGATTTTTATTTATTTACAGTCAATTAAAAAAGTTTAATTATGTGTCTTGTTTTCATTTGTTGCCTTCTGATCAAAGAGACAATTGATCTTTATACAATCTGACTTGTGTGGGTCTGTTAAACTCTGTTGCCTAGTGATCGTGTAACTTCAGAGCGACTTGACCGATTGAGCCACATTCATATAATATTTTTGTTTTATCAAGACGATGGTTTATAGCTATGTTAAGATCCAATAGACGACGCTTTAGTTGAATTAATGGAACAAATTGATTAATATTTACAATAATGGCTTAGTGCCATAAAAGTAAAACACAAAATCTGAACCCGGTAGATCGCGCTGTGATCGAGCCATTAACTACCGGAAAGGGCAGATCAACGTCTGCCGGGTCAGCTAGTAAAATATATAAACTAAAGTATTTATACATATAATCGATTTAAATGTTTATTGATTATAATAAAAATATGCTCTATTTCAAAATAAAAAAAAAACAAAGAAAGAAACCTTTACAAAAATAAACGTGTTCACCGTGGCTAATGAATTCGACCCCTAAATCCGAACAGTTAATTTCACGATTAGTTTGCCCGTTGCCGTGGCACAGCGCATGAAATCCAAAATGACGAGAATCCATCGGCTTCCTATAACACGACCCGTAATACTCCGCCGTTTTATCCCCTACCTAATAATTTTCCATTCATTCTCCTCTCTTTATGAATCATAATCTCTAAATCTCCGCCGGTCGTCTGTCTTTATCTGTACATAGTAAATCCTTTTTATTTTGTCCCGCTCTTTCTTTTACCCCTTAATACTAATCCGGGACATCCCGTCTGGAGGCGCGTACAAACTGTAAGCCTCGGTGCAATGGGTAACACACACACACACACACACACATGGTGATATTGCGCTCTTTTGATAGTGTTTATATCAATTGATCAAAATTAATATCGTTACTATATTGAGTAATTTCGAACGTGTTAAATTTATTCCACCATCTAACAGCTGCCAACTTTACCGTGTAATCTATAGTTATTCTCACTTCCCGTACTTGCCTACAGCTTGCTAGATTGCTTGATATTCACGGTTACTGCTACGTTCGTTACAGACATATCGTGAATTTATATAGCCTATAACCTACCTTAATAAATAGGCTATAAAATACAAAAGTAATTTTTCAAATCTACCTGGTAGTTATAGACATTAGCGCGTTCAAACAAACAAACAATGTATTGAGCTTTATAATATTATAGTATAGATTTTGTGATGTGTTTATGCGTACCATGATTAAACAAATGGACATAGCTAGCTCAGATTAAGGGTTCATAAAAATTTTATTGATTTTTGAACACGTTCGTAACATTTGCTGTTACGTGTTGTAAGCTACAGATGTTATTTTGTTTGATGTCAATTTGTACATCAGGTCATTATGTTAATGCTATGTATCATCTTATAAATTACTGACATTTTTATTGTGAAAAGCTAGTAAAATGTTTAAATTCCTTAAGCGTAAATAACACTGTTTGGTTTGTTTGTTTTTTTTTTTTATTCATACGCTTTTATTAGCTTCGTGCTTTTATATATGTAACGGAAACTTTGAACATGATTTTGATCCCCTTGAAAACATCGGATGAACTCGAAATTTGGCATACTTATCAAGGACCGATGACATTTCAATATTACAAATAGTTAGACCCGTTGTCCTTATTAGGATAATCAAGGATTAGTGAAAATCGGACAAAAAAAAATTAAAATAAATAGATAATAGTTTTAAAAAAACACGCTTTTATAGAAAATCCAACTATAAAGTAGACAATAAGTTTTAATCAATTTGAATTATGAATAGTGTAAAAAAATTAAGATTTTTTTTATTTTATTGTAAAAAAAGCGTGGAGTGCTTTTTAAGATATGTATTATCAAAATGATAATCCTTCTACTCATATCTAATAAAATATGAATAACTATTGACACAATGACACCACGTATTTTTTTTACAATAAAAAACTTTTCTTTTCTCATTTTTTTTTACACTATTCTTAATTAAAATTTATTTTTTAATTTTAGTTGGATTTTCTATAAAAACGTGTTTTTTATGAATTTTTTAACTATTATTTTTTTATAAGTAGAAACACCACTGTCTATTTCTAAAACCAATGTTGGAATATAAATATTATGTCGACTGATTTCTCTTAACAGTGTTGTTTATGAGAACAGTCCCTGATGATCGCTTTAATAATTAAATATCGCCGAAGTAAATATTTCTTTTTGGTCTTCCTGCTTATTATCATGGACAGTCAATTATTTCTCTATCCTTTACAAGTGTATATAACTCGTGACACGTTAATTATCGTCTTTTTCACAGAGTAATATTTGAAAGAATGCGCCTGCGTGAGATAAGTCGAAACAAAAATACCTGAGGTCACGCCAAAGAGCTCAACCTTTGAATTTAATTCCTAATGTGCTTAATCGGGCGTTATAAATCATTATTAATTTGGAATCGTCTTGCGCCGTCGATCCGCGGCGATTAGCGATTGCACAATGCCCGCCGGATTACGCCGCGCCGGCTGTGGAGATATATCTTTATGTCAATATGTATCTACCTGTGTACCGTCAGCATGATAATATTAAAACCTAAAAATATTTAAATGTTTAACAATATTATCCAATCATAACTTTGAAATAACTTTATAATTCATAGGTGTATTGTCTTATATATAAAAATCT
Organism: Saturnia japonica; assembly: GCA_033032175.1. NCBI lineage: Eukaryota > Metazoa > Arthropoda > Insecta > Lepidoptera > Saturniidae > Saturnia > Saturnia japonica. The sequence continues at coordinate 14,579,549 of CM065311.1, read as the reverse complement.
TGTATACTTCTGTTACATAATTTTAGTATAAATATGGAATTAAAAAAAATATAGAGCATTTTTTATAATATCAGCCCGTAATCGTTCCACTGCTGAAAAATATATATTCTAGAGACGCCGATTTATTTAATCACATAGCCGAGCTAGTCCACGACTTATTGGTAATTTTTAAATGCAAACATAAAGAAAGCTACAGTTACACAAGAAAATTTTCTAAACGTTCAGATGTCCTCATGATATTTTCCTTCATAATTAGCCGATAGCGTTACAAAAAATAATAAATTTTAAAACTACATGAATTTCGAAAATGCGTTAGTGCGACGTAGTATCGATATTCCTTCCGACAGTCTAAACTATATGACCATCATGACTGTCTAACAAATAACTATCTTTATATATAAACAAATTTCCATTACTATTAAGTCCTCGATATCTATCCCCAAAAAAGTACTATATATTTCTTAGTCTATATAGGCACATTAATGCTTTTTAAACTGGGACAGTGTTGGGTTTTGATTAATGCTAGCACGGGCTCACCCGCGCTTAGCGCCATCTAGCGAGTCGTTGAGAAGTAGTTCAGCCGTTATGACAACCGAATTGCTCGCACACACATTGTAAAACATGTTCAAATTTTTGATCAAGCGTGAGTTATCTCTCAAATTAAATAAAATGTATTTTTCCAACCCCAGAAGCTACTAATGGTTCCATCGCCCTTAAGACTAACAGTGTAGTCAGTTCGAAAAAGATTTTTTCTTGTGGTGATCGACTCAGTTTCATGTAAAAATTTTCAAAGATTTGAAAGCTAGGAAGTGTTTATTTTTATATGAAAAAAAAAAAAAACTTTAATTACTTTGCTGATGTTACTTTATACGTATAAGCCGGTTTTAAACAGATAAGCCGATTTATATTTTTTATTATGCTGTATAATTTTTTTCCTTTATTTTGTGCGTAAGACATAACATAGATGTAGTTGATAACGGGTTTTATTGCTAAAATATAATTTTTTTCGAACGTTTGAATACAAATCACCGTTAATCACGACTTTGAGTGTTTTTATTCCGATTAGACAAAAATGTCACTCATTTACGATAAGTATCGCTCAACTAAAGCAATATTAGTTTAAATGAGTCTTAAAAGTTACGAATTTAAAACAACTGAGTGGGCGTTGATATATCATAACGATAGGCAACTATAAAAACGTGTCAACGTATTAGTGGAAAGAAATGTAAATTATTGGGACTTGAAGGTTCTTCGCCGTGTTTGATATGTAGACATAAGCGTGAAAATGGTTGAATATATTATTAAATACATTAAATTAGTTGCTTATAATGTTTTTAGTTTTTATTTCACAGTTTCAACTGTTCTGTTTACTACAGAACATACTTTAATTTATTATAAGCTGGCAGCTTTCTTCATAAATGTACTTTTTTAAACTTTAAAGAATAATTACTTTCCATTCCAAATATAATAAATTCCCTTCGAAATATAGTCTTCTATTATGTCTTATTTGTGTATATGTCCAATGGGTTCCGTCGTTCTTACGATATTGGGACTCTCAGGCGTAACGTGAATAGCACAGATCTCTAGTGAAGAGATATTTAAGCAGGCAGGCATGACAGCGGCGACTGTTGCCGTTGTGTTTGGATTCTACTGTGATTACAGCAAAGGGACAGTGCCAGCAATTTTCCAACGTACTAAAAAAACTGTAAAAGAATTTTCAAGATCGAATAAAAAAAAAAATTGGAAAAATTTGCAAACATAATAATAAGTATTAGTTAGCTAAATACATATAAATGCTACGTAAAAGTTAAATTTATAACAGTTTTCGATTGAGTAGAAATCACATAAACAAATGGCGATTACAAATTTTTATATAAACTCAGAACTTTGATCGTGACGTCACGAGTGAGACCTACCCTTGTACATTAGTAGGGTTGCTGCACACGCAAGGGTAGCGCTTTATCTCCGGGCGACACGAGGCTGATCCGGTTCGGGATGATCCGGATGAGCGAGTGATTTCCCGTGTGCTAGTTAGTGTGCGAGGTGTATATGGTTGTGTGTCTATTTCATATAGATTGGATGGATTTTTATTTCAAATTGTGGAGACTATAAAGATTATGCGTAATCTTATCACAAAAATTAATACTATCTAGCTGCGACTTCGCTGGTTTATAATGGCTAGTTTTTTTTTGCGCGAAACCCTAATTTAACTGCTTAATATAAAAACTGCATATGCGCAATTTTCTGTTTACCATAAAAATAATATTTTATCTATAAATACTTATAAATAATAATTTAATTGTCTATTAAATAAGCAAAATCATGACACTAGGACTTGCAAAATGTAAATTGTGAATACTGTTACGAACACAGTTTCAACATAACCTAACCAATCCAGTTAGTTTATAAACTTACGAAAATGTTGCTGAAAGCTTGCAAATTTTTTGTGTCAATTCACAATCTATCGACAGTTTACAATCTCGCTAAACTCTAGATTGTTTATAATCTAACGGTTCCTATAATTATTCGGTAACATGTTATAGGTACCAGTCGTGTGCTGAGCTAGTATGAAAAATAGTCTCATATTTGATATTAATAATAGTGTATACCCTAGTTGTTAAGGTACATGCTTACGATTCATATTCGTCGGTCGCGTAATCCGGCTTAGGCATGATCCACGTGTGTGTGTGTGTGTGTGTGTGTGTTAGTGCACCCCTTATTTATAGATATTGTTTCGAGATTGTGTTTAGGACACGTAGAATACTATGACGTCGTCAATTTTTATAATGTACCGTATCTTATCATTGAAATTGAGTGACAGGATAAGAAATAGTGTGATAAGAGAGCTTTGTGGTGTGAAAGAAGATATAGTCACACGGATTGAGAAGGGATGCTTAGATGGTTTGGGCATGTTGAGAGGATGAATGAAAGAAGAATGACTAAACAAATTTATGATGCGAGTATGAAAGGAATCGTTGGAAGAGGAAGGCCTAGACGAACATTTATCGATCAAATCGGAGACGTTCTGAAGAAAGGTAAGGTCAAGAGTATTCTAAACCGAAGAGCATGCATGAAAAGATTAATGAATGTCGAAGAAGCGAAAGAGGTATGCTAGGATCGTAGCAGGTGGAAGGACGTGGTCTCTGCCTACCCCGTTGGGATATAGGCGTGATTTATGTATGTATATTATCATAACATTTTTATCAACAAAATGATTTATTTATTTAAATTTCTTTATATTATTTATTTAAATTCCTTATTAATTATGTGGCTACAAGCAAATTATGAAAATTAGATGATTATTAAATTATAGCACAATATAAAATAATGATTATTTGATGCATTGAATGTGGCTGCTTGTATTTTTTTTTCAAAATCGAAATTTTTTGTTTATTTTACAAAATAACATCTTGTGCAAATAGCGCAAAAGAACGATATTCCTCCCGTACGAACCGAACGGCGACGTTTACGCGAATTTCCCGATACTGTTATAAATTTTTATTTACCCGGACTAGTTTGCATGGTTATACTCTTACGCATATAAAATATTTAATTATTCAAGCATATTTTTATAATTATTATTCTTATCTTACATCTAGAAGACAAACCAAATTTGTGAAACCATCAGTGCTGTGTAACCTTCGCGTCGCGTCGTACCGTGTCCTGTGAATTTGTTCAAATATAATAGTTTTGTGAAAACGAAAAGTACAGATGAGTCGCCACCATCTAGGTGAAGCATTATGTATTACTTGTTAATGAAATTAAATTAAGAAATATTAATACACAAATAATTGTGTACGCAATAAAGAAATAAGAGATAAAAAAAAATTGGCAACGAGATTAACAGAGGACCCTGCAGACATATTACTCATGGCAGATTTGTAGGATAATTTTTAAGTTTTATTTGTAAACGTTTCGGATATTAAGTACTAATATTAATTTTAAAAAATAATTTAATAAAGCCACCCATGAAGTTTCTCTTTTACTATAAAAATGTAAAAGAGAAGCTAGGCATCTGTGTTTCTCATTTAACACTATTGGTTAACGGCTTATCTCGTATATAGGCAAAGGTATAATAATATAATTGTCACAGTATTTTTTTTTTTTTTTTTTTAAAACCTAAAAAGGAACAAGCTTAAATTCATAAATTATCGAACTGAAAGGTAAATAATATTTTTTCAATTCATGAAGTTACAGGAGAAAGGTATCTTTGGCCACTGATAAGAGGCGTAGGCAATACCTACCTAGTTCAAGTCCGGTGAAGCTGTAAAAGCCGCAGCGGCTTTAGGGCCCCTAAGGCTAACAGTGTAGTCAGTAAAATAAAAAAAAAAAAAAAAAACCTACCTACTAAATGTTTATATAAAAAGAGAACTTTTAATTTTTTTAATATTTCTATAAAAGCTTGTGACTTCGGTTTGATTGGAATGACAATTTACGCCGTTTAAAATCTAATGGGTATAGAAGTGGTTGAAAAATTGTTTGTAAATTTTGATTTCATACTTACATATTTACATATGAACGAAGCAAGTAAAATAAAAGCTTCTAAAAGAACGGTATAGATAACGACTTGTAAAAATTCTTCGAGTATTCATTTAGAGGAGTTTATTTCTGATAGATAACGATCATAAGAAGACTTATGGATATTGTACTTTTAGAATGCGGGCTTGAGCATAGAAAATTTTGTAATACGGAAAATAGTTTGAATAGTTTTAGCGCATTACAGTTTAAATAGATACTTATAATTAGTTATTCATAGCGTCCATAAAATACATATAAGAGATTTTTATTTCAACTTTTGATTAAAATTCATTGTTTGACAATGTTTATACTATTTTTTGTAGCTGCATATCCTAATAGTGTAACTATAATAAAATACACACTCTTTAATTTAGATATTTTATACTTGAGGGATTATTTTATATTTTCTTATGATTATTAAATAAACGATCGAAACGATACGCAGAACTTTTTTAAATTATTGTCGCATTAGGATTTGCCTGCGTCAAATTTTTATTCTGTACCTAATTCATTTCATTATGGTTCTATTCGTAAATCAATGGTGTCATCTTTAACATCCTAAGCCTTTGATAAAGATTTATGTTCAGCGTGGTCAAGTGGAGAAAGTAGGTATCACTAGGATGATTTGGATACAAATAGAATTCCACGTTCCGTATCATTTGAAAGCCGTTTCACCTATTTATAATAATCACACCAGTATCATCCATATAAAATACAGATTATAGGGTGAAACAAAATATGTTTATTTAAAAAAACATCACTGTATCGACCAATCAAGTCCACCATGGCGGGGTAACTCGATGCGCAGGCGTATCTTATTATCAGCGTAATAATTGATATATTATGCAAACGATGTATATTTTCACGTAGATAATGATCTCGAAGATGATAACGATTGTATAATAAAGGTAATAAAATACATTAGGTGTGAAATGAACGATGTTAAAAATGTAATACTTACATAGGAATCGGATAACTATCAACTAGTTTACTCTTCATCTTGCTAATGTTTGTTGAATACAGCATAACTATATATGTTACATTTTTCAATATGTTGTCAATTTGATCGGAATAATTTAACTATAAACTGACATATAAAATTCTTGATACTTTAGGTATTTTAAATATTATATCATATTTATTGGTATGTATGGAATATCATTGTATGGTATTTTCATATACGTACTCATAGTTACCGCACCGCAATGTCCGATGGTCTCGCACTCCTTGTTACATAGTTTTACTAACAGAGCCCGCGGCTCCGCTCGTGTGGACTACAGATTGCTGTCGGTATTGTGGTGACCCGCTTCAAGGTCACCCATCGGTTATTATACTTATTATAAAGTTAAAAAAAAATATTATTATTTTTTGCGAGGAACTCTAATTATTTTTTTTTAATAAATAAAGTCCCATAAGCTACTCCTTATAACATTACAAACAGACACTTTCATTTTATTATTTGTGTAGATAATAATGTCGTTGCATTTAGTACTATTATAGTATGTAGCCGTATGTCCCGTATAGACGTTGTTTAACACTTTCCTGGATTCAATAACTCGATCACAGCGGCACTTATCGCGTACAGGTATAGAATAAAAATATAATAGCGTAGCAAATAGATAGCATACTTCTCCATGAAGAAACCCTTAGTTCTACCAACTTTCTTGATGATAGGTCAGACAAGATATCGGTAGTGTAGAATAGTACCTCTCGGTAGTACCAGGTATCGTAAGAGACGACTGCAATCAGCGAAGGAAAACTCTGAATAAACCCGGAACAATATCTCTGTAAGGCTCAAGACAAGTTCCGCAACCACGGAGAGCTCACATCATCTACTAAAGATCTGCTGAGTGGATATCAGCAACATTGTTCAGACACGTGAACAATGACATTCCACTCGGGAACTGCTTTTAGACACCTAAGAAAGTTTTTTTTTTAGAACTGATTTCGCTGTTAGCCTGAGGGCCCTAAACAAATAGAGGAGCTGATGGCTTTTACAGCTTTACCGGGCCTGGGGGCGAGCGCTTAAGGCACTCAGCTGCGAAAGCGTGAGCAACAAGCGCGCAAGGGTGCCTGACACGGTTCGGGCTATTGCCGCGATTGCAATGAAGTCGCGAACTGACTAATTCCCTATCCATAAGAATTCGAGCTAATTTAAAGATGCATTATGCCTATGATTCCTGATGCCTATATCTCGATATCAAAATACGTACCCGCTTTGTGGTTACGCACTTGTATTTTGTGTGTCTTGTAATTTAAGAGAACAATCTTATTTGTAATCATTATTATAATTCAGTTAATAAGGTATAATGTACTATCTTAATTAATCAAATCTCTTTCGTTACAAGTATTTCTAACATAACATAATATTTAGGTTTCTCTTGCGGGTTAGTAATTGTTAGTACTCCTTTAGAGATTTATCCAATACCTATACATATATTGTTTAAGATGCTTTGCGTCTGACAAAGAACTGAGAATGTCTACTACACGTATAGGTCTAAGTAAAGCACACACGTAGGTACGGCTTAGTAGAGCTCTTGATCCGGATGAGCCGGGATTAGGTGGCAGCGGCTGCCCAGCGTCCGGGATACATCTCCGACCGGATTACTTTTATCCGGATTTTGTTGAATATCTTATATTATAATTTATATATTTATTTATTTACTTTGGCAAAAAATGTCAGCTTGCCGAGTCTTCATTAAAGTATCAGAAATGTGCACGGGATTACTTCTTAAAATTTTATTCCCTCCTCTAATACATTTATTATAATTCATACACTCTATATATCACGGCCTATTTATACTTACTAATATTATAAATCTCAAGAGATTGTTTTATTTGTTTGTTTGAACGCGCTAATCTTTGTAACTAGCAATCAACTTTGAAAAAATATTTTCGTGTTTTATAGCCTAGTTTTTGGGAAAGTTGATAAGATAACTTCACGCTGTGACCCTAAGGAGCGAAGCAGTAACTATGAACGTGAAGCAATCTAACAAACTATAGAAGTACCAGAAGTAAGAACAACGATAGGCTGCTCGGGTGCGTTGGCGGTACCGCGGCGCGGCAGTACGGCGGCGGCGACACGGGGCACGGCTTTAAATTTGTGATTATTTCAAACGCAATGTATTCAGTTTTTGAAATTATAGGTGCGTATATAAGTACACACAATTGTTCCGCGGCGGTGTGGTGGATAAATGGTTGTATAAATTTAAAACTGATGAAACCGTGGTACACAATACAAAATATTATAATTTCATTTACTCTCGTATTTATAAATTTGTTGCGAACAAAATCGATGTGGCGATAAAGGCGATTTGGCTTCTCTCATCAATCATGTACTTACACATAATCTTTGTTCAGGCACAATTTGATGTAAGTAGTCATATACTGAGTCTAACACGTACATAGATAACAATATAATAATAGAAATAATAGTTGACAATATGTTTAAAAATTAAAGTTAATTATTCAACCATATTGGTTTATTGATAAAATGCCTTATAGTACAAATTTGTAAAAATATTGTTCAGTTATTTGATTTTCCCTTGGGGAAATTGAGATTTTATTATCTGAGAGTCACGTGATTGGAAACGCCAATCAGAAAACGTTACGTCATCGTACAATATTTATATACACAGTTAAGTGTTATTCTAATTAGGTTATCTTTTGACAAGGCACTCTACAAGAAAATGTCTTTTAAGTCAAAAGTCAGATGCCAATGTAATTAAAATGGGACCACGTACTAACAAAAAATAATCATCTAAATCGGATTCATAAACAAAGAATTTATGGCTGAAAACCAAAAAATATATATACTTATATACATTCGAGTTGAAAACCTCCTCCTTTTTTGAAGTCGGTTAAAAATTATAACTAAGTGTAGAAACACTGATTTTAAAAATTTAAATTTTTTAAAATAGGAAATTCTGGTAAATTCAAATTTGAACAGAACCTTAGTTTTTTTATTGAATGATGACGTCCCTCGCGGTTACATAAAATATAATGCCGCGTTTTTGTAGCCTTTTTTTTAAATTAAGAATTCTGTAATAATTATTAATTATTAATACTCGGGTATTATTGTTAACTTAAAAAAGTGTTTAAAAAAACTTTTCGAAAGTTGTCTACTCTTGGATTTAAACTTCCAAGTCAGGTGACATACTTAACGAAGGTCCCTTTATTTGTATAAATTTAAAGTACTGATAGAATTGGTTAATAAATGGATGGAAGGAAAGAGCATGGATAGATTTTGAAGTTTTTGGAGAAAATGTTTTCTTTACTAGTAAGTATGCACAAGTACTATTTTACTTAATTTTCTAGAAGTTATAGGTAAGTAAATAGATTTACTTAAAGCAGGATGAGAATCCTAATGTAAACTGTGGAAAGAAGAAACAAATGAAAAGGAAAATCTATTTGCAAGTGACATAATGAACATGTACTCGTATTAAATTGTACGCAACATAGTGAACTGAGGAGTGCAGGTACAGCGTTACATTGTATTAATTTAGTCGTGTATCCACCACCCTTTGCCAAAGCCACATGTCCTATTATGTATCACAAAACTAAATGAATAAGTAATCAATTAACTCTGTAAAAGTACTTAAAAGTTTTTATTAATCATGGTAACTTTTTCACTGCTTTCCATCGCCATCATAAATATAGTACTGTATTAATGTTTTTAAATATAGATTTCGCCAGTAACTTTTATATATTAAAAACTTTCGAATTATGCTTTACTTGTAGGCCGGTTTTCGCTTACGGGTCTGTACCCAAGGCGATGGGGACTCTGTCCATCAATCATGTAGAGATAATCTCTGTTCAAGCTCAATTTGAGGCGAGTACTTGGCTTAAAGCACACAGACTCACGTTAATATAAAGACGTTCAATACCAACGGCTTATGATGGTCGCTTACTGATTTATATTTAAGATTACAAGCAAAAAAAGAAGGAATAAATAATTGTGCATTTAAAAAAAAAATATTTATATTTTATCTTGAAAAAAAATAGGCAAATTAAATTATGAACTAATCATAATGTACAAAACAATATATATATATATATATATATATTTATTTTTTCACATATATTAGCCCCATCGTAGAATAACCCTATTATCCTCGCATTGGAGCATGAAAATAATGTCTACATACATATTTAATAATAACATTCAATTCAGTTGAACACACTTGCCCCCTCATCAGTAGAGTTGCTTATTAAAAGATTAAATTCGACTAGTATGTTAATTATAATAATAAAATATAAAAATAATAATTAAAAATAATGTTGCAAAACTATGAACTATACATACAAATCAGACTTTTCGTTGATTTTCGTTACGTTGACGCGAACACGGAGCGGGGCTATGCCCGATATCGTAAAAACTTTAAATATGTTTTTTAACTGTATTATTCATTCAAATAATCGCGTGTGATAATTTTCTACTCGCGACCAAATACGTAAGAATACGTACGCTAGTAGGTACTACTACCTTCGTGTTCTATGTGAATTTTCCTTTGACGGCATGTGTGCGTGGCTGTAGGTAAATGTAATTGTATACGAGTTAATCCGTCGGCAACAACAGAGAGGCGCAATCAGCTGAGCCGCTGATCAATCGATAAAAAGTCGTGCGGCAGCATCGTCGACAAATAAGCGTGGCCGGTGCCTGGTTACGGATGATCCGAACCATTTGTCAAGATTAGGCTTTAGGCGAGGCATACGCGGATATTTGTACTATGTAGTTTCTTTTACGGTAGAGTAATATATCAGAATAATATTCAATAGTCATCCCGTTGGAGAAATCGAAATACTATTTAGGAGTCGATAGTAAATAATCGATTGTATATAACAGTTGGCGAAAAAATAGATTTACAATATATGTTTTTTTTTAAAGGATTGTTCAGATTTATTGCGTGTGTATGTATGTATGCAAACAAGACAATTTGCCATTTGTTAGAGGGAGAGAAAAAACGTCTTGATACTTGAATTTAAAGCGTATAAAATCGATCAAAATTTTGAACCGAATTTAGTAAAAATGGGTTCGTAATTCGGTAAAATATAAATGTATCTCGTGTCTTTAGAATCAATAACCTTGGGCTAAGGTATTAAATCTGTTCTTATTGTTTAAAGCATCGTAAAAACCATAGAAGTGAACGCCAAAGGCCTCGTTCCCTCGTCTAATCGGCAAGACCCCGTCTGGCTGAGCTTAGGGAATGCGCCCTTAACAAAATCTTAATCCCTACAAAGGGTTAGTAATATTATCTTATTAGGTATACTCGCAAGAAATAAACCTATAATTTTCGAATTTTCCTTTATAATTACAAACCGTACAGTTTATATTTTATACTTTAAAAATCTTAGTGTTATCTCGAAAACTGTTGTTTTTATGTGTTTATTATATAATTTTATTATTATTTATTGGCAAAAATAATTTTGATCAATATCATTTACATATTTTACAACAATTTTTTATTTTGTTTTGTTAATCTTCTTCAAGTTTATTTACATACCAATGCAGTAAAACAATAAAATCGCGATTTAAAAAAATTGGTGTAACTTAAGTTTTTTTTTTTGTGTAATTTGATTTTAAAATTTTATTTACCACTCTATTAAGTGATCAAGGTGTGTGATTAGAAGCAAGGACTCGTGAATTCGTGATTTCCATTTCAGCAGGGGCCAATGTAATTGCTTGTTGTTCTGGTCTATTAAGAGCATTGTTATGGGTGAAAGGTTTATATACTGTGATTTTGTAGTTGGTCGACCGACGGGGTTTCTACATTTTTGCCATAGAATATTATAACTAACAATCTAAAAGAAATTCGTTTAACAGTCTTATTTTTCAATGATATCATAATTAACAACAAAACTATGTTCAAGTATCAAGATTTAAAATCAAAGATCCAAATGTAAATAAAACACAGATCCAAAGTTATACTCTCTAAATCTTGGTGGTTGATGAGCTTTGGTTTAACTTATAACTGATCATGTGAAGATAGATTGAAGCAGCTGTAACCATCATTGGTTCGGTGTCTCAGTAATCTGCTGACATGTAACATAAACATAAATTTAGCTTCAATCGCGCACTCTAAGCCCATTAATCGCGGACTCAGTGCGGTCGCACCTTTAATGTATGCTTGCTTATTAAGGATGGCGAAAATAATAATTACCGTTGTCCGCGCCTAAGTTTTATATCGGTATATCTAATCAACACTGCTAATGTTGCAGTTTCGGTATCTACATAAAATAGTTAATTTGTTCTTGTTAGAAGCTAGTAAACTGTTCTTCTGCTGCTGACACTAATACTCACGAAAAGTGAGCCATCCACAAATAAGCAGAGAGTGCAGATTGAAAGAAAAGAACAAAGCATAATAGTACATTTCATAGCATCTAATACTTGTGGGACTTGGAACTGTTACGTAATTCTACAGTTATGTATTAAATCAATTATTATAGCGATATATCAAACCACTGTAGCGATCAATTGTATTGTTGTCTTCGTTTTAGTCGTCTAGTATTTTCATGTTTAGATTCGCACAGTAAATGAGGGATAGGAAGAAAACGACTTCCATTGGGGTAAGTATTATTGAATTGATCAAAATACAAAATCAGTTGTAACTACGTAAAAATGATAGTAGAAATATAAATTATACAATCACTACAGCTTAAAAATTGATGTTTGCGATTTAAATAAATACAGAACAAAATTTTGACAAAATTTTCCTTGACAGCCCTAAGAGATAAATCCGCGTATACATGCATACATCGGACGACCACTACCGGTATATCTCATGAGATCTGATAAGATTCAAATAAGGGATTAGAGAGGGACGCGGTGAGGATTTGCGCACGTCACTTGCGAGTGCGAGCGAGATGCACGACAGGATTATCTCCGGACGGACCGCGCCAAGTGCTGATGTATAAGTACCCTTCACATATACATACGTATAAAAAAGATTTAGGGATTGTATAATTTTTTTAAATAAAATTTTTGCTAATTGAATTATAATCTATACCAATTTTATAAAGAGGAAAGATTTGCTTTTTTTGTTTGTTTTTTTTTTTTGTTGTAATGAATAAACTCAAGAACTACTGGACCGATTTTAAAAATTCTTTCACCAATATAAAGCTACAGTATCAGCCGAGTAACATAGGCTATATTATAATTTTAAAAATAATTTATTCCTTATAAAAATGACGATAGTTTTACACAAAGTATAAAAAATTGCCTACACGAGTGCGTTGGCGATGTTTGTTGTATAAAATTAACACGGGTGAAACCGTGGGGACACAGCTAGTATAGTAATATTGACATTGAACTTTTACATGACTAAGCTTGATTTATGAAGCTTTACTCTTGTGTCAGAAGAATCGTGACTCCTATACATATAGTGAGAAATCCATTATGGTAGCACGCATCGACGCTTATCCTTATGGTTGTAGTCAGTGTAGGTACACCAGATAGACCTTTGCAGTGATGTTATTTTATGATAACGCGACGGCTGGTACAGTTCATTTTAGGATTTATGATTTTTCACCGCGCTGCTGTATTTGGACCTAGCCACAATTTGTCGCACGGTTTAATAGACAAAAAGGTTTGAGATACAAATTAATTAAATAATGCTGATATAAAATTTTTAGTTCATATATTTTAAAAAATAAGATATATAAACTAATAACAGTGGCGTTAGTGAGAGCATTGTATAACAACCGTAATATGTAGATGTACTGTCGTTAATTAATTAATTAATATTATCATTTATAAAATAACTAGCGGTGTGCATTCGGCTCCGCGCGCGTTTATATGTAGTTACGCAGTAGTTATTTACATCCCGTAACTTTATTTTTATCCATATTGTTGACAATTCATATGCCGTATCAATTGAGGAATGGCGTGTATTTCCCGTGTACATTTTTCATCACATAATTCTTTTTATTTCTTTCTTACCAAAAGCATAAATATGAATATCCCTAATTTGAGACATGATGGATTCTTCATACAAACTTTCACCCTAGTTTTATTTTCACCATATGTGGAATAACACAATGAAATAATTCACTTGTAGCAAAACTGTATAATCCAGATAATTTAAAATAGGTATATTGCTTACAATATATAAACTCCCGCGAGCCGCGGTTTGACAGCGCACGTCATATTTCTATCATAAAATAAAACGGTAATTATGCCGTACTGCGTAGTTAAACGGTTTATATATACTTCAGCCAATCTTAAAAGAATACTGGACTATCATTTAATGGGTAATTATTAGAAATACAATACATTTCTTATTAAGTATAACAATTTCAATAGGTCAGCAAACCAGATTGACAATCAACAAACTGGTTGGTATGGCAGCCGATGTCATTTAACCATTATCGCGCATGCGCATTTGGTTTTCCCATATTTTGTTCACAGAAACTTTTATCTCCTATTTTCTACCCTTAAAGTTTTATTTTCGCTACAAAAGTACTCTATGTCCTTTCCCATGGTTCAATCTATCTTTATACCAAAATTCAACAAAATTGGTTCAGTGGTCTAGGCGTGAAAACGTAACAGACAGACAGAGTTACCTTCGCATTTATAATATTAGTATGAATAATCTACAATGAAAAAAATTTTGATTGAATGTGATGAACTTTAATTACGCTACAGAACCTAAGGTTCTGGAACAGATAATCACATCACATGGCCCAAGCAGTTTAAAAGTAAAATATTCCAACGAATGTTTAATCGATTTCATAGATATATTACTAAACATTGTTAATGTATGCAATGTTGTTGACAGAAACTTGTTACGAATAAACTGACATAGATAAAGCGGAATATTCGTTTATTTTACTGGATCCGGATTACGTTAAGGCCGGATAGGCAAAATCCTGGAATCCGGGATTTCAGTACTTGCCTTTTTTAGGATTTTCTCGCCCCTGGACCTTTGCGATCACCTTTTGTTTACAATTTAACTTTCAGGTAAAGCTTAATGTGTATGTACGATATTTAGGTAACATTTTTATGAACGTTTTTATACTTTATCTATCAAAATAATTACGATACATTGAATACTACCACAAAGCGGAATGGCAGGGTAGATATCTTTACTTGACTGGGTTGTGACTATCATAATTATGGCGATAAACCCGTCAAGTGACTCTCTTTTAGTTTGTCTAGTTTTGAGATCAGCTGCTAAGAGGCTTCCAGGCCTTATATAATACTTACCATGAGGTGAAGTGCCGTAATTTTGCCGCAATGCACTACAAATAGAAAAAAAACAATAAATCTGTTTAAAGTTCATAATTTCTTTTAACTTACGTTTACGTTACACAAGTTTAAAGTTCTTCGACGGCCTCATTCGATTAATTTTAACTTAGGAAAACTCTATCCGTCCGACATCGGTCGTTGTAGGTAAAACCACATCTTAATCCCTCATTTTCCCTTGGGAAAAGGCCTTTGCCCAGCACTGGGACACTTGAGGCTGATATTATTATTATTGATTTGAAATATATACTATCCGTATAAAAATGACTGTATTAATTTATATTATACTAGCTGCACCCGTGGCTTTGCTCACGTGGACTACAGAATGCCCGCGCGAATTTTGCTCCCCCGCTTCCGGCTATTTAGAGACAAAAATGCTTATTGTGGGTGTTACTTAGGAGATACATCTATACTCTCCCGGAATTTTTGTAGGTCTTTTTAATGCCTATAATTATGTAGTACATTAATTTGCTATATCTCTTATGGTTTACTCAGAATAAGCCATTTAAGCGCCAGATTTGATTCACCATGACGTTTTATTTATTTCTGCGGAACCCTAATTCTTTTTCTAAAGTAAAAGTTGCCTAATTTACTCCCTATATCATCAGCAGCTATCTATCAGTGAAAGTCCCGTCAAAATCGGTCCAACCGTTTCGAAGATTACCCGGAACAAACAGACAGACAAAAAATTTTAAAATGGGCTTTTTGTTATAGGTGTCGTATATACTTTTTCATATGCATTTAGTAAAAATATGTTATTTTGACATTACAAACAGACACCTCAATACTATTAATTGTATAGATTATGTAAGTACGTATGTATATGTTATAAGTCGCAAAAATAAAACGCAAAATTACAGTTTCATGTCCAATAGTTCGATTGTTTCCTGCTTCGGAATTTTTCCTTTACGCTTAAATAATCTGCAGGCTTATCTTTAACTTATAGCGTAGAGTTGAATCTTAGAGTGCATTGTGAAATGAACTTTAAGATAAATCGCGCAAAGTTCAACTAGTGCAGAGTTAATGTGTGGCAGATAATGAACTTCGTAGGATGAGACCGCGACCTACCGTAGTGATTTCTCGGTTGTGGTTATATTGTCACAGATATCATTCTTAGGTGAATCAATACTGTGTACATCGTTTTCGTTTTTTTTTTTAAAATTATAATAGCCATTAAAACAACTTTATTTAGTTAGTTATTAGTAGGTAGTTGGTTAACGAATGTGTTGAAAACAATTTTTTTCATATTATAAATTTTTTATACTTTCATATTATGTACTTAGTAAAAAACTGTTATTTTGACATTACAAACCTGCACTTCAATTTTATTAATTATAGAGATGAAATGGAATTAACTTTAATTTCAATAAATAAAATTTCTAGATCGTTCAAGGAACTTATAATTAATAAACAAATGAAATAATACTGTTATGTTATTGTCTTCTTTTTGCCTGGCTGCTAAAAAGGAAGGTTATGTTTTTCAAGTATATGTTTGTATGTAACTACTAACTATGTATGCCTATTTCTTTGGCACGCTCTGTATCCTAAACGGCTTGATGGATTTTAGCATAAGAGGTGTCATATTGTTTGATTCGTCTTAATTGTGGGAGTGATATAGGCTATATAATTTTTAAGTATGACGTCTGAGAATGGGATAAAAAGCAAAAATAGAAAAAAATTGTCGTGTTTTTGTTTCCTTTTTAATAATTTCAGCTTGTTAATACTTAGGCCAAAGGACACTTTCCTTCACCCTTGGCCGTTGGTGTAATTTTCACATAGTAAGAATAATAGTTCTGTTAATAGTTACTGTTTAAGAATTTCAACAAAATTATTGGTATATTTCGAAGCTCGAATCATTGCTCAAAGATCGATGTTCCACTCACTGGTCTTAACTATTCGATTACCACGACTTATATTTACCACAAGATTTACAAGTGAAACGTACTAAAATCCAGCTCAAATAAACACGCCCGATTTAAAAGTACAGCCTTACTTTTGTAGTATTAAATCGGTAAGAACCATAGAGGCTAATATTGGTCTGGCCGTAGCTCGTTATGTAGGATATAAATATTTTATTCCGGGATAAAGCTGGGACCAATGAATAATCCCATATGAACGAATACAAAAACAGATAAGCCCATAGTACGATTAAGTTGTGAGTTTTTGTACGATTTTCATGTATTACGTTTTTTATTATGTGTGTTATCGCCAGATGTATTCAATACCGACCGACCGGTTTGTATAAGATTAAAAATGTTGCAGAATAGTTAATCGCTGTCTCAATAATATGTATTTACTATCTTTGCATTTGATGGCTATGATCATGTTATATATGTTTCGTATTTAAATATATATTGGATAATAGAAGAAGGTAAAATTGAAAACTGCGCTCGCATCTGTGAAGGATGCGAATTCATTTTCCAATGATATAATTTGAATTCATTTACTCACTTTTGTTTTTATTAATACTATATAAATAAACATTATTTTAATGGATTAAAAATACAATATAGCAACAAAGTGTTTACAAATTTAATTCGTATAAATATTTTTTTAAATATTATTAAGGTAATAATATTTAAATAATTCTAGCTCTTATCTATATAGCTTAAACGTGTTCTGTGTCCTTAAGATATAAAATTATATACTTAAAATTACCTAGCATTAAGCATACCTATAAAAGTTCTATTTAATTTCCAACATCATATCTTAAGTTAATATAAATCACGAAAAATGAACACTGCGCTGTTTATTTTTTTGGAATTATGTAACACAAAATTTTACATACATCTAACATGTTACATATATCTTAACATGTTAATTATCTTGATTATTATAATAATTTATGTAATTATTTAAAGAAAAGAATAATATTCCAGGTTAGCTAATTTAATGTTTCTTACCGTTACACTTTAGTTGATAACATATCGGTTTCTTATGAAGACGGTGAAAGCTATTTTAAATTGTACGAACTTTTTATATATGGTTTTGAGGAAAAATACTGTAAAGACACCAATATGTCATAAAACAAATAATATTTTTTTTAGAAAAGATGATGATTTACTTTGTCGATTACTTCGTAATATAATCAAAAGTTTTGTTAAAACAATACTTGAAATTGATTTGTTTTTGCCGATTTAAATATATTATCATACATATTTTCACCTTAGAAGCATAAGTTAGAACTCCTTTTTTGTTTATGCTATTAATATACATATTTATGTTTAGACTTCTAAGTTAATATATTAATGTGAATGGCTAATCTTACAAAGCCGTGATACAAAAAAGGTTTAGGAGAATGGAGAATATTAATATCTTTAGCTTATTAGAATCATTTGAAAGTATTGACATTTCCCTTAACATTTCGTAAACACCCTAACGATATATATTACTGTAATTACGTATCACCTTTTCATCTGGGAAATGTTTGGTTTTTGTTTTTGTTGACGCACTCCCTTTGATGAGTGTCTTGCCTCTTCCCGCCTTTAAGACTTATCCAATAATATTAATGCTTCATTGCGTGCGCCCTTACCATAGGAATATGTTCGACTATTTCAATATGTCAATTAAATGAATGGATGTTGTATAAAATCGTAGCCCGATATTCAGTATTTTTTTTAATAACTGTTATATATACAAAATTTATCAGAATTCATATTTTCTTTGTAAGTACTAGTAAAGCATTTTTTTAAACAAAATATATAAGTAAGAATATTAGCTCTATCTAACTAATTTAACATGGAGAAATTGTTCAGTGATAGAAATTTCTACAAAACAGAAATGAGGAGATTTGCAGAAGAACCAAAGTTACCGAAATAGCCCTTAGAATAGCTATTTGCCCGAAACACAGCGGTAGCTATTTACGGCTTTTCAACATAAGTTTAGGAACTAGAATACTTTTTTTCGGTCTGTCCTTATTAACCATAGGCCGTATCCAAAAACAGAGCCGCTGATGGCTTTTACAGCTTTACCGGGCTTGGGGGCGAGCGGTTAAGGTATTCAGCCGCTAAAGCGTGGGCAACATGCGCAGCAAGGGTGCCAAAGTGGCCGGACCTCGGCTTGGGCTGTTGCCGCGATTGCAAAGAAGTCGCGAACTGACTAATTCCCTATCCGTAAAATTGTAGCTAAACAAACATATAAATATTGTCCCTGCCTCCTGGGAGGAAGGAACAAACATGCGTATGTAGGTATATGTATTAAGTGATCTGAAATATGGTCTACACTAACTAGCGTAAAAAATAAAAAAAGGTTCCTTATAGAACCTATGTGGTGTACATGTATGTATGAAAACTAGAATACAAAATGACTTATCATTATGCTTTGGTTTTATCACGATTCATGACGTTTTCTTCAATCGTCAATCGCTTTGGGATCCCACCACGCTAGCAGTAAACCATCATCTCTCTAAGACTATCATATTTCTTCTTCATCTTAATACCTTGCATGATAATTCTAATATTTATATCTATATATCTTAAAATTGTGAAATTATGATTCTTTGATTCTCGATGCGAATTTAAACTAAATAACATTCCAATGAATAAAAAATACTTCAATAACTCTACTTTGTAGTGTGCGATGGTTCGTAGTCGCAGCCCGCGAACCGTTTCGTACCCCGCTAAGTTAGATTTCAATAGAGTATAATCTCGCACTAATGAATCTCCAATCCGGATTATCGAGGGGCCCCGATAATGGCTGCATGAGGTCCGTCGCAAACGAGTCGGATTAGTTTAGAAAAACTTTGATTAGTCGTGTGCATAGCGCTGTTCAAATATCAACTTACATTCATTATTCCTTTGAACGACTCCAAAACATTAATGTGGTTACTAAATATTTTACCAACCTACATAACGTTGTACGTGTTGTTTGATTATACATGTATCGCGTTCATTAGTCCGGTAATCATGTATAAAAGGAAATAATACTTAATTTGGTCATCTGATTTCATCCAATAAATTGTAGGACGAACGACACTGGGCTAATCCCATTCGTGGGCATTAGAACGGCTTTGTGTGGACAGATCACGCTCGCACGTTGAAATTACCCAGCAATTGGTATCCGCGTCGAATTGCCTGCGGGCTCAGTCTAAATCGGCTGCAGACACTTTTATTGCCCCGGTGAAATCCCGCTGACCCGAGCGCGAGCCGATCCCGGGCTCCGCTTTATCCCGGCTCCGCTTAATCCCGGATTTGACGTCGCTTAATCCGAACCCGTGTTGGATATCGCGTCGACACAGGCCTCACCCGCACTCTTGTTTCTATACTCCTATATTGATTTTGGATTTCACCGCACACCTTCATTGGACATAAAAGCGCACGTAAACAAAGCGATATCACGAACCTTTCGAGGATTATCTCCGCTTACGTATACTGCCATTATAATAAATTAATTTATTTTTTTATCATAACGAAATAATTCAATTGGAACAAAAGTAATCCATACTATCGCTGTGACGTGGGATTATGCACTGTGAAATGCATTCGAATGTTTGGGCTCAATGATATAAAATTGTATGCAAAAAATGAGCAGATTAATTTGTGTTTTCATCGGTTCGTGCGTTATGCGAAAAATTGAGCGACCGGGAACCAAATGAAAATGATAGCATCGTATAATTTTGTTTACGTGTATTGTCGCTCGCAATGTACCTCTTACATACGAGTAATATAAAAATTATGTAATTATGGTCGTAATGGGGACTGTTTTTTTACAAACTGCCAAATTATGTTTTAATAATATAATACTTAACTTTAAATTTAGCTAATAATTTACATTGCTATAAGATTTACCAAAACGCATAATTATTTTCAACGTGTAGAAGCTAAAATTATATTTGACAGCGGAGTGAATAGTCGACTATTTCCCATTTTAATGAGGATTATAGTTTCAAGTGCATTTAGAGCACTTCGCGCGGTAAAATTAATTACTAAATCGAGTCTGCCTGTGTGCTCTAAATACGATTCATTTGAAAGGCCGCGCGTATATACAAGCGCATACCTATGTTTTCTGTCGCTTATCCAACCACTATTGAAATAATGTTTATTTCATAAAAATAGTTTCAATAAATAGTATATGTTGGAGAAAAAAAATAATTTATATTGCTATTGTATGAAATGATTTTTTAGTTAAGACTTCCGTTAGTATTTTGCTTCTGTTAGGTATAGATTAGTTTGAAAATATATAGTTAGTAGCATATTATTAAACATTATTATTATGTAATAAAAATTATTAAACATTAAGCATAATCATTTCAGCCAAAAGACCGTGCACTGCTGGTCATAGGCTTCTCCCAAAGATATCCAGCGGCTTACCATAATCTTTACCAGGTCCTTGAACCAGCTTGTGGTGGGTCTGCCCACGCTGCGTCTCTCAGTACGTGGCTGCCACTCGGGAACACTTTGCCGTCCCACTGCCACTGAAGTATAGCTATTCTTAGAGCTATGTCGGTAACTTTGGCTCTTCTGCGGATCTCCTTATTTCTGATTCGATCATGCATAGCCCTCTTTTTATCCTTTGAGTGACCTTGAGCTTATTAGATAATTATTTATGGAAAAATATCTAGAATTTTCGGAGAAGTTTATATGATAGAACTTTTTAATTTATCTTTTTTGTACACATTATAAATGTGTGTATTTAAATAATCATTAACAAGTCCAAGCGTAGAGTCTGATCTTTACGGGAGTTGGCGCTACACGGACGTTTGAGATCATCTTCGTTTTGTCCATGTTCATTTTATATTTATACGATAGGAGTCCGAAATTAATACATTTAACCAATAAATATTACAAATGTTTAAACGTGCACTCGGTCTAGTTCCTGCTAATCGAGTAGAATTAAGGAAAGCAACCCTATATGCTTAGTACTGTCCATAGACTTATTAACAATAATTATTAATCCAAAAAGTTAATTTTGTTTCGATACGACAGTACATTCAGAAAATTTTCGAATGATTTGTATTTATATTTTAATCCAATTGTGCACAATTTAAACATTATCATATGAACATTAGGACTTTATTAATAATTAATGTATGCAGGTCATTAGTAATCGCAGGCCACAACTAAACATTAGGACAATTTAGACGATAACACCGCTAAGTCCTCGCGGACACTAGCCGTGGTATTACCGCGCGGTGTTAATTAGTCGCTCTGCGTGTCCGCAGCCTAACGCGGGGCTTTTAACTTTTCAAATGCGTCTGTTAAGGCTCAACACTTGATAAATGCATTGTTTTTTTTTCTATATGATTATAGTATAATTTATGTACTATTTATTTAATTATATTTCTTATGTTTTAATGAATAATATAATATAAAAGTAAATTATTTCATTTTGTACCTACTTTATTATTATAAGTTTACAATGTTTCATTTATTTTATATTAAGTAGCAAAAAACCGGGATAGATGATCCACTTTTTAAAAGGGCCTCCTAATTTTAAAACCAATAAATTACTATAAATAATTTCTGTGAAATATATTTATATTCAAACAATAACTAAGCTAAAAAATCTTTGTTCTTCCTTGTAAACCTATTTTGTTTTTCTTTAGTCTAGACCTTTATCGGGTTACACGTAATTCTATTATAACACTTGAAAGAATTTAATTGACGAAGACGTTACTTTGCGGAAATCCATCGTAAATAATTAATCCTACTGTCTGTTTCCCAATAATTTTGTAGTATATTTTTTTAACAGAATATTATGGTTTACTTGCGATGGGTCTAACATATTTTATGCACAAAAACCTACCTTCGCCTTAACTACACTACGATTATTTGGCCGCTGATTGAGAACTGTGCGGCTTTCGCAATTCGCACGTAGCAGTAATATCGTTTAGTTAATTTAATTATTTAAATGTTCATATACTGCATTAAAAAAATAGGAATCCATTTTGAAACCTCTATTGTGGTTAGTAATATATTAAATTAAAAATTGAAATTTTTTTGTCACAATTTGAGGGTATTTTATTGGTCGTGGATTTTTTTAATTAATATTTTTTTTTAATTTTATCGTAGTTTATGAACACTATTTACTAAGAATCAAATAAAAATATGTTATTTCGATAAATTGTTATTTAAATAATTTTCATATTGTACTTACTAATATCACCGCTGCAATCTTATTAAGAAACTACATCAAACAAATATTTCCAATGTCGATTGTGGCTAGTTACGAGTTTGACCGAAGATCTTTGCTCACAACGATACTTTGGAAAAGGCATAAAAAATCTCTATTCTATATAAGTATTAGTGTTGATAGGACAATTATTTTAAAAAGTTAGTACACGAATAATTCTAGCACTGTAAAGGGAAAGTTTGATGGAAAATTGTTTCTAATCCAGTATCCGCGCCGTCGGGGCTTCCGTACAATTGAGTTACCAACGCATGTTTAATTTCTGCTCAAAGTTTCATTTTTCGGTAAAAATGTTTCAGTAAGTATTAGATGACTCATTTCTGAATGCTTTTCTTCATATGTATACAATTAGTCGTGTAAACATTATCTGTATACATTACAAAATTACTTTAAATTTATCGAACCGATTTGAATGTAGTATTTAGATTAATTGGTACTAATAACACGCACTACTCTATAGAACCACCAGTTAAGTTTGAAAAATATTTATAGTTAGAGTAATAGCTTATATCTTTACGCTATAACTCTAAGGAGCGGAGAAATAGCCCTGAGCGTCAAGCAACCTTGAAAGTTGTAAGCAAATACAGGAAGTAAGAAAAACTATAGGCTAACTAGACGGGCGCGTAGGCGACGGCGTGGAGGAGTGTTGGTTGAATAAATTTAACAAGAGTGAAACCGTGGGACACAGCTAGTATAGGTATAGACCCAAGACTTTAGGACTAAATATGATTATGCTTTACTATAATATTAATAAAGCTTGATTAAATTCCATGCAAAAATGTACAGCGTTATAGTTTAATTATAAGAAGACATTGATTTTGTATGGGCCCTTTTCAGGTAAATGCCTCTTCCAAGGTATGCCCCTTATTTCTATCTTTGGCGGTGTTTAGCCAACCTTGTCCTTTTATTTTAGCTATTTCATCCGCCCATGTAGTGTGGGTGGCCTCTCGTTCTTCTTCTTCTTTGCGGTCCGGACCATTTAATCGCTCTCAGAGTCCATCTGTTGTCGTTATACTTAGCCACGTGACCTGCCTGCCCACTTTCATCTCCTTTGTACCAAGAAAGTTAGAGCGTCTGTAACTTTGCTTTACTGTAGGAGTTAAGCAATCATTAAAATTAATGGCGATTAAAATTAATGATGATTAATAATGATTTCAATTAATGATGATTAATAACGATCATGTCACTTGTAATCCAGATGACTCGTCCTTCCCGTGGAACAGCAAAAAGCATTTCAACCTGAATGAGGTCGCTGGTCAATGAATAATAATATTAATGACAGATTTGAAACCCTGAAATTAATGTTTTCAGTCCTACCACTGGTGGTACCACGCCACTTACTTACTTAGCAGGGTGCACTATGTGCAGGTAAAGTTGGTTTGGATGTCTCAATTCTTAAGAAAAAAAATTTAAAACCCTGAAACTAACAAACAAAATGTTTAGGACGTCCTCATAGGACGACAATGAAAGAAAAGACAAAGCTGTATTTATTTACTATCTAGCGATGTGTATTAAATTGGACGATCTAGGATTTTAAAAATAGATTAATATATATTTTCATAAAGCTAATATTATCAGTATCGGTTAATACTAACTTAATTAACTCGACTCGACCTACCGCAGACGTGAGACGCGCTTATCGTGCGCTAAACAACTTTATTACTCTGAAATCTATTAATTAACTGACACTAAATAGTTTAAACAATAACCGAAATATAACTATGTATATCCGCCGTTGTCTTGGCCGGGAAAAGCTGGTCTAATCCGCAGCTCGATCCACGGTAGCCGCAAGACGCCGCTTGTTGCTCTCTACTACGGCTTCACTATGCCCTGGATAGACATATACACTTATATTTATAAGCCTATATATTGTAACATTTCATGAGAAAATTACGTTTTTTTTTAATTAATCGTGATCCTTATTGCAAATTGCAAAATACGTTTGTCTGCATAGATTATTTCTTTACGGTAGCACAAAAAAAGTGACTGAACTGTACCTGCTTTTTTAAAATAAGCAAATTTGACAATACTGTCCCTGATGATAAGCACAGTACAATTCAAAGACAACGGCGGCCACCGAGACATCTAAATCCATCGGTGGTCAACGATGTCATACCGCAGCCGGCCTGCATAAATATCTTTTTACGTTACGCTTAAAGGACCCACAATCGTAAGAAAGAGAAACACACTGGCCGGAAGAAGTTTCCACAGTTCCACGGTACGACAAAGATAACTGTACGCATAGATAACTTTTTAGTTCGTGCCGAGAAGGAGATTACCGTAAAACTGTGACTCCGAAGTCAAGTTCGGTGAAGCTGTAAAAGTCGAAGCGGCTTCAGGGAAAGGAGATGAGGGTATTAGATTGAACAACTCTTCAGAACACTCCTCACTGTGATACCAGATAATAGAACACGCTCAGCTGGTCACAATACTATCCAAAAACAGCGACGACTACCGAGAGACCACTATCCATTGCTGGTTGTCATTTTCATGTCCTGTCGATGCCGGCCTGCAAGCCTCTCGACAGCTGGAAATACACGACAAATTAAAAGAGAGTCACCGAGACCGGTTTATGATCCAGTCGGTTAGAAATCCCTACCAACCCACTTAATTACTGGATATATCTCGGCTGATGCAGGAATGCGAAACGACGCCTACTATGATAAAAACATCGTGTCATACTATAAAGCATATTAAGAAAAATCAGTAATAATACAAATAACAAATTAATCCCACAATAATTATTTATATCAGTGTATTAACCCCTAAATTTCAATTTTAAATGTCTTTTGCACGAACTACTTTTCGAAAATCACACTCGTTTCGATTTTGAATGAACAAGGAACAATATAACCCTCGCGATATCCCCGACGGCCAATCTAAACCGCTACAGGATTTACTTAACCGTCGGACGTACATCGTTGTAGATTAATTATTTATGAACTGCCCTCGCTGCCCAGAGGGAAGGTTTAGCCTCCCAGACGCTCACCGATTCCTCTCTCATGCAAACTACTTGTCTTAACACAGAATTGACACGCAAACTTAAATATTTTACAAATGTCGTCTACCGCTATGATATTAAGGTCGCTTTTCCCGTGCCTGAATAATTTAGAGGTCCTTTGTCCATTGTCCGGCGTAAAGATCTGGGGGTTTGCGATGACCACCTTGTCATGGCGAGCTTTACTTTAAATCTACGTTGCATCTTTGCCGTGGAGTAATCGCTTAAGCCTGGCTCTGCTGTGTTTGCTAAATTAATACCTATAAATTCAGTGGAAGTATAGTTATCCGATGGTACGGTACCTTCAATCTAAACCTGTTTATATACTATATTGTATATAAGTATATCTTCATTATCGTTTGCATATCTTTATGAATTAATGAAATTTACATTTCTATATAATTTATTGCAAATAAAAGTTTATTGGACATAATTTTTTCATTTTCTTAGATAATTACTGAGTGTATTTTTAGTACATTGTAAATACCCCACTGCCGAGTAAAGGTTTCTGGCCAGGAAAGTAACTGGCCAAATTACGGACGGTGACTCCAAATACCGTAAAATCAAAAGCGCTGTGTTTTCCCTCATATAAACTCCAACGTTTCTCAAGCGTTGAGGTTCCCTGACGATGATAATTTGTAGTGTATATTCTTTTTTTTTTCTAATTCTATTCCTTTTCTCTATAAACAACATTTCTCTTAGTCTTCTCCGGAAATCAATGTATGTTAGTGCGTCTTCCCCAATACGTATCGAGTTATAGTTATACAATTTAATCCTTAAGGCGTAGCAAAGCACGTAATATGTAGAAACCTTCTTAACCTAACAGGATTATCGTGTGAGGTAGGCATTTCACGGCCGGATCACTGCTTGCCGCCGACACTGCTGCGGCTAAGGCACAGATTTTATTACACAAATGGGATTAATTCTTGAACGTACCGTTGCGTCGTGTCTTTGCGTTCTATTTACGCTTTCGTACAGTTAATACTTAAAATTCATCAATCACATCCCAGTTATGTCAACGATATTATAGAACTAACACATAAAGTAAGAAATTTGTAAGTATTAATTACAATAACTTTTAAATTAAATCCAAATCCTTCAGATAAGTTTTAAAGCCACCTGTAACACTATCAAAGTTTGATCAATGATTATTTAAAAAAAAAATAGAACGCCTTATAACTTGGTCAAAAAAGTACATATTGTAATGAACCCTACAAGATACATATCGACGGTTTAAAAGTAATAGGGTACAGGCGACAAAAACCTAATTGTTCAGGAGATCAATTTAAAGTTTGAAATTTCAGAAAAATGAAAATAACTTTTTTATTTATTGTCATATCGTAAAAATGGAAACAGCTCTAGAATCAAGAAAAATAAAAGCATTAATTGGTACTTTAATTTATTTGATTCGACGTTGTTTTATGTACTTTTTTGTCGCTTAGATCAATATGTCTTGTTCTCTTTATGAGGTAATTCGGAATAAGTTATATCTACACAGAAAAGAAAACAAGAGTAGAGAAGAATTAGCTACATTTGATATTCTCATACCAAGAGGTAATAGGGCATAAGTGACATCACTGTAGAATAACGTAAATGGGAAAAGAAGTATTAGTGACAATTCAGATAATTTTGCTAAAACATAATGAAGCATAAGAAACAGTGCTTAGCAAAAAAATCATGACGATGTTAGACATTACCGACACTAAGTTGGTTGAAAAAATAGGTAACGTGGTACTTCCGCAGATCAAGATTTCTATAACCAGAGGATAACGAGAACATCCAACATACAACATTATATGGGCAATTGGTAACGAGAATTAAACGTCACGTCTTAAAAATAATAGAATCACAACCAACATGATTCTTCTTTAAAATAAAACTTTAGTAACTTCATGAAATCAATGAAATGAAATGAAAACAAAATTATGTTCTTTCACAATTTATAAAAAAAAAACAATATAAAAGGTTTTTCTCAATAATGTTTGCTTCGTGAGCTCGTCGTTCTTCGGGTGTAGGATCAGT
Source organism: Saturnia japonica (assembly GCA_033032175.1). Taxonomy (NCBI): domain Eukaryota; kingdom Metazoa; phylum Arthropoda; class Insecta; order Lepidoptera; family Saturniidae; genus Saturnia; species Saturnia japonica. Next base: position 14,551,641 of record CM065311.1, on the reverse strand, counting down.
TTTATTTTCGTACTGACAACATTTCAAGCATTTGTTTTTTTTAGCTATATGGAATGCTATATTAAACTTTTCGTTGAAAACTTTTCGGAAGATGTTTTCCGAAACAAACGCCAGTCCTTGAAATGTACGGTGTTCTCTATACTTTCTATATAAATTGGCCAAGTTTTTATATTCCGCTGGAAGGTATGTTCGAGTACTATCCTTTCTACAATAATGAGAAGGAACCGCCGGTAAATATTTTATGTAGTATTCAACCGCTGTAATTTCATCGTTGCTGGTATTGTTGGGAGGAAAACTTTTACCCCTTTCAGATTCTTTGGCACTACCAAACTCATCGGCAGTCGAAACTGTATAATAAATGTATTTGTGTGACACATCAATCGTTCTACACAAGAATTGCAGACATACTTGTCGATGAGCTTCACCATGTGTAATGTTGTACTTGTACGTTGTGGTGCGTTTTTCTGAATCTTTACTCCTCTTTCTATTGATATTAGTTTTCTGGGTTAGGCTGACGATCCAATCCTTTCTTCTCTGTTCTGAAAGGCTTAATCTTCTTTCTTCCGTTATACCACCGCAGCAAAAATTTTACGTTTAAATGTCCATCGTGCTCTCTCGGTTTCACTGCACACGATTGACTGATTTTGAGATAAGCGACTCGCTAAATAGCTATTTCAGTACAACAAAGTGAAACCAAATTGACGTAAGTGCCAATTAATAAATGATCATTGTAAAGTAATACGGCTTATGCGACAGACTTCTATTAAAATAGTAAATAGTAATGGGGTATAATCGACATATCAATATCAAATAACATTTTAGTAATTGCGTATAAGCGACAACTGTATTGTAAAGTTGTAAATGGTAGTAAGGTATAAGCGACAGTTCCATACCAAATTTGATTTTAGTAATTGCGTATAAGTGACAATTATATTGTAAATTTGTAAATGGTAGTAGGATATAACTGACGCTTAATGTTTTTGATGACAAAGGTAAAAAAGCATTAGTTCCAGCTTTCAATACAGGTACTAATGGTAAGGAGCCGTAAACGCCTGGAATCTCTACGCAGGTAAAAAGTAAAAATATATTACCGACTATAAACCTAAAGTTGTGCCATTTTTACAGGGGTATAAGCGCCTTTAGAATAGAAAAGGCCTAATATTTGGTTGGTTGAACGAAATTACACTTTGAAATAGCAGTTTTTGGCTTGGGCATAAGCGACAAAAAAGTCGTCGTAGAGCCACGGGGGTGAGCGCATTCGAAAGAGCGAAAAATTTTAAGTAGGATGGGATTCATAACTCATTTTCAACCAAAGTGTCGCTTATGCCCTATTAACTTTTAACCGGCGATATAATAAACTTCTTGTTTTGTAGATGCTACATGATACCTTACAGGTCAAGGTATACTTTTCTGTATTATACATAGAATTATGAACTCGGCATGTTAGAGTATAGAACCAGAACAACGGTCTCGCCTGTCTTACCACCTATACATGAATTTTTCATGTATGTCTTCCCCGACGCCTGTACCTACGCTCAGTCTGTTCACGCGTTTCGTCCAGTGCTTATCTCTGACAAAATAATACTTTTACTAAGCAAAATGTCTAATTGTGCAGTGAAAACTTGTAAAAACCATTATAGAAAGAAAAACCTGAAATCCAGTGGTATTTCTTTTCATGTGTAAGTACTGATGGAATATTATTTTGCGTCAAAATAATTATTAATTAGATGACACGCCGCCATGGCAGTTCAGTTTACTCAAGACGCTGTAGTGTTGTGCTTACTCTTGATTGTATCGAGTGACTATTACCGCATTTTATGAATATAAACTAGGTCCTACCTTATTTAATTAATATTGTTTATTTTAAGTATTATTCTAAATATAATTTCTTTCTAAATATTCATTAGTAAAGAATATTAATTTGTCCTATCACAATATTTAGTACCTAATATAATGTTTCCGATATTGTAATGATAACATATGATATTTAAGTTATTTGAATTAGTATGAATATAATTTATTTACTTATATATTTTTTAGAAATTTACTCAGTGAGAATTTTTGTGATCTTGCAGCTTTCCTAGAGACCCAAAGACAAAAGAGAAATGGATAGATGTAGTTCGTAAAGATGGATGGTTTCCAGGGCCTCGAACTACAATATGTTCTCAGCATTTTGAGGAATCGTGTTTTGATTTGAGCAAGAAAAGGCAATATTTATTACCAAATGCAGTACCTACGTTAAAACTTGATGTGAATAATTTTATAAAAATATTCTATAATTTATATTGTCATTAATTGTTCATGGTTAGTGTCACTATTAAAACTATATGTACTTACTTTAATTTTCATTGTATTTACTTTTAGATTGAGGAAACTGTACAAGAAAATGAAAATGAAATGGATGCTAGTTTTGTACCAGATATGATTATTGATTCTCCTCGCAAAAAAAAACTAAAATCACGTATAGAATGCCTGGAACGTATATCGCATCAACGTTTTCAAGACTTGAAAAAGAAAGATTTAATGAACAGAAACCGATGTCCATATATTAAGCGGAATCAATATCTCAAGTCCTGAAATAATTAAGAGACAGTTTATTAAAAGTAAAAATCTTCCCAATGAAAAGAAATACTCGGAAAATCTTAGGAAAAGAGACAGACTTACAATAAATTTATTTTATTTGAAGGTTCTTGAAAAATGTTTTAACTTTTTTTATTATATATATTATGTATTTAGTGGTTAAGATAATTATGTAATCATTATTATAATAAACATTTGTCGAAGTTATTTTTAATATCAACGAATGTATCGATACAATGTCCGTACCGGCGGACAACGCACATCACTTTAGAGATAAAGGACAAACCACGCCGTACCCCGTGCCCTTCCTTACACCCGCGTAAATGAATCGCATTGTTTCGTATACTTTTAACAAGTTTTGCACTCTCTAGGTACAGTGAGCGGACTTAATTACTCTATGGTATTAAAATATCTGGAAAACATTATTCTTCGAATCAAGTCAAACGGATGTTTTTAATGATATTACAATAGAATGTTTTACACAATTTAATACTCTATCAAAATTAGCAATCTGTTAAATTTGTTGGACATAATTTTTTCATTTTCTTAGATAATTACTGAGTGTATTTTTAGTACATTGTAAATACCCCACTGCCGAGTAAAGGTTTCTGGCCAGGAAAGTAACTGGCCAAATTACGGACGGTGACTCCAAATACCGTAAAATCAAAAGCGCTGTGTTTTCCCTCATATAAACTCCAACGTTTCTCAAGCGTTGAGGTTCCCTGACGATGATAATTTGTAGTGTATATTCTTTTTTTTTTCTAATTCTATTCCTTTTCTCTATAAACAACATTTCTCTTAGTCTTCTCCGGAAATCAATGTATGTTAGTGCGTCTTCCCCAATACGTATCGAGTTATAGTTATACAATTTAATCCTTAAGGCGTAGCAAAGCACGTAATATGTAGAAACCTTCTTAACCTAACAGGATTATCGTGTGAGGTAGGCATTTCACGGCCGGATCACTGCTTGCCGCCGACACTGCTGCGGCTAAGGCACAGATTTTATTACACAAATGGGATTAATTCTTGAACGTACCGTTGCGTCGTGTCTTTGCGTTCTATTTACGCTTTCGTACAGTTAATACTTAAAATTCATCAATCACATCCCAGTTATGTCAACGATATTATAGAACTAACACATAAAGTAAGAAATTTGTAAGTATTAATTACAATAACTTTTAAATTAAATCCAAATCCTTCAGATAAGTTTTAAAGCCACCTGTAACACTATCAAAGTTTGATCAATGATTATTTAAAAAAAAAATAGAACGCCTTATAACTTGGTCAAAAAAGTACATATTGTAATGAACCCTACAAGATACATATCGACGGTTTAAAAGTAATAGGGTACAGGCGACAAAAACCTAATTGTTCAGGAGATCAATTTAAAGTTTGAAATTTCAGAAAAATGAAAATAACTTTTTTATTTATTGTCATATCGTAAAAATGGAAACAGCTCTAGAATCAAGAAAAATAAAAGCATTAATTGGTACTTTAATTTATTTGATTCGACGTTGTTTTATGTACTTTTTTGTCGCTTAGATCAATATGTCTTGTTCTCTTTATGAGGTAATTCGGAATAAGTTATATCTACACAGAAAAGAAAACAAGAGTAGAGAAGAATTAGCTACATTTGATATTCTCATACCAAGAGGTAATAGGGCATAAGTGACATCACTGTAGAATAACGTAAATGGGAAAAGAAGTATTAGTGACAATTCAGATAATTTTGCTAAAACATAATGAAGCATAAGAAACAGTGCTTAGCAAAAAAATCATGACGATGTTAGACATTACCGACACTAAGTTGGTTGAAAAAATAGGTAACGTGGTACTTCCGCAGATCAAGATTTCTATAACCAGAGGATAACGAGAACATCCAACATACAACATTATATGGGCAATTGGTAACGAGAATTAAACGTCACGTCTTAAAAATAATAGAATCACAACCAACATGATTCTTCTTTAAAATAAAACTTTAGTAACTTCATGAAATCAATGAAATGAAATGAAAACAAAATTATGTTCTTTCACAATTTATAAAAAAAAAACAATATAAAAGGTTTTTCTCAATAATGTTTGCTTCGTGAGCTCGTCGTTCTTCGGGTGTAGGATCAGTTTTATTTTCGTACTGACAACATTTCAAGCATTTGTTTTTTTTAGCTATATGGAATGCTATATTAAACTTTTCGTTGAAAACTTTTCGGAAGATGTTTTCCGAAACAAACGCCAGTCCTTGAAATGTACGGTGTTCTCTATACTTTCTATATAAATTGGCCAAGTTTTTATATTCCGCTGGAAGGTATGTTCGAGTACTATCCTTTCTACAATAATGAGAAGGAACCGCCGGTAAATATTTTATGTAGTATTCAACCGCTGTAATTTCATCGTTGCTGGTATTGTTGGGAGGAAAACTTTTACCCCTTTCAGATTCTTTGGCACTACCAAACTCATCGGCAGTCGAAACTGTATAATAAATGTATTTGTGTGACACATCAATCGTTCTACACAAGAATTGCAGACATACTTGTCGATGAGCTTCACCATGTGTAATGTTGTACTTGTACGTTGTGGTGCGTTTTTCTGAATCTTTACTCCTCTTTCTATTGATATTAGTTTTCTGGGTTAGGCTGACGATCCAATCCTTTCTTCTCTGTTCTGAAAGGCTTAATCTTCTTTCTTCCGTTATACCACCGCAGCAAAAATTTTACGTTTAAATGTCCATCGTGCTCTCTCGGTTTCACTGCACACGATTGACTGATTTTGAGATAAGCGACTCGCTAAATAGCTATTTCAGTACAACAAAGTGAAACCAAATTGACGTAAGTGCCAATTAATAAATGATCATTGTAAAGTAATACGGCTTATGCGACAGACTTCTATTAAAATAGTAAATAGTAATGGGGTATAATCGACATATCAATATCAAATAACATTTTAGTAATTGCGTATAAGCGACAACTGTATTGTAAAGTTGTAAATGGTAGTAAGGTATAAGCGACAGTTCCATACCAAATTTGATTTTAGTAATTGCGTATAAGTGACAATTATATTGTAAATTTGTAAATGGTAGTAGGATATAACTGACGCTTAATGTTTTTGATGACAAAGGTAAAAAAGCATTAGTTCCAGCTTTCAATACAGGTACTAATGGTAAGGAGCCGTAAACGCCTGGAATCTCTACGCAGGTAAAAAGTAAAAATATATTACCGACTATAAACCTAAAGTTGTGCCATTTTTACAGGGGTATAAGCGCCTTTAGAATAGAAAAGGCCTAATATTTGGTTGGTTGAACGAAATTACACTTTGAAATAGCAGTTTTTGGCTTGGGCATAAGCGACAAAAAAGTCGTCGTAGAGCCACGGGGGTGAGCGCATTCGAAAGAGCGAAAAATTTTAAGTAGGATGGGATTCATAACTCATTTTCAACCAAAGTGTCGCTTATGCCCTATTAACTTTTAACCGGCGATATAATAAACTTCTTGTTTTGTAGATGCTACATGATACCTTACAGGTCAAGGTATACTTTTCTGTATTATACATAGAATTATGAACTCGGCATGTTAGAGTATAGAACCAGAACAACGGTCTCGCCTGTCTTACCACCTATACATGAATTTTTCATGTATGTCTTCCCCGACGCCTGTACCTACGCTCAGTCTGTTCACGCGTTTCGTCCAGTGCTTATCTCTGACAAAATAATACTTTTACTAAGCAAAATGTCTAATTGTGCAGTGAAAACTTGTAAAAACCATTATAGAAAGAAAAACCTGAAATCCAGTGGTATTTCTTTTCATGTGTAAGTACTGATGGAATATTATTTTGCGTCAAAATAATTATTAATTAGATGACACGCCGCCATGGCAGTTCAGTTTACTCAAGACGCTGTAGTGTTGTGCTTACTCTTGATTGTATCGAGTGACTATTACCGCATTTTATGAATATAAACTAGGTCCTACCTTATTTAATTAATATTGTTTATTTTAAGTATTATTCTAAATATAATTTCTTTCTAAATATTCATTAGTAAAGAATATTAATTTGTCCTATCACAATATTTAGTACCTAATATAATGTTTCCGATATTGTAATGATAACATATGATATTTAAGTTATTTGAATTAGTATGAATATAATTTATTTACTTATATATTTTTAGAAATTTACTCAGTGAGAATTTTTGTGATCTTGCAGCTTTCCTAGAGACCCAAAGACAAAAGAGAAATGGATAGATGTAGTTCGTAAAGATGGATGGTTTCCAGGGCCTCGAACTACAATATGTTCTCAGCATTTTGAGGAATCGTGTTTTGATTTGAGCAAGAAAAGGCAATATTTATTACCAAATGCAGTACCTACGTTAAAACTTGATGTGAATAATTTTATAAAAATATTCTATAATTTATATTGTCATTAATTGTTCATGGTTAGTGTCACTATAAAACTATATGTACTTACTTTAATTTTCATTGTATTTATTTTAGATTGAGGAAACTGTACAAGAAAATGAAAATGAAATGGATGCTAGTTTTGTACCAGATATGATTATTGATTCTCCTCGCAAAAAAAAACTAAAATCACGTATAGAATGCCTGGAACGTATATCGCATCAACGTTTTCAAGACTTGAAAAAGAAAGATTTAATGAACAAAACCGATGTCCATATATTAAGCGGAATCAATATCTCAAGTCCTGAAATAATTAAGAGACAGTTTATTAAAAGTAAAAATCTTCCCAATGAAAAGAAATACTCGGAAAATCTTAGGAAAAGAGACAGACTTACAATAAATTTATTTTATTTGAAGGTTCTTGAAAAATGTTTTAACTTTTTGTTATTATATATATTATGTATTTAGTGGTTAAGATAATTATGTAATCATTATTATAATAAACATTTGTCGAAGTTATTTTTAATATCAACGAATGTATCGATACAATGTCCGTACCGGCGGACAACGCACATCACTTTAGAGATAAAGGACAAACCACGCCGTACCCCGTGCCCTTCCTTACACCCGCGTAAATGAATCGCATTGTTTCGATACTTTTAACAAGTTTTGCACTCTCTAGGTACAGTGAGCGGACTTTATTACTCTATGGTATTATATTATCTTGGACAAACGATTATTCTTCGAAACCAAGAGAAAGGATGGTTTAAAAAGTAAATCGTAGATAACATATCGTTTTCATTTGTATCAATACGTGTTTGCTTTAAGATATTACAATTTTTTTACACAATTTAATATTCTATCAAAATTAGCAATCTGTTAAATTTGTGGAGCCTATAACAATATAGTCTAAATTATTGTTGTACCCTTTTACTATTTAAAAAAAGTGTGTGTGGCCTAATAAAATCTATCCTAAAAGAGTAAACTCCAATAAATTTGATTATTTTTAATTATTAAGTTATTAAAATATATTTCTATTTCTACTTTCGTACATGAAAGTATAAGAACAACCATTGATAATGTTGACATGTTACACAAAAACAAAGTCATACACAAGGCTCACGCACCCTTTCGTAATAGAGAAAGTAGCAGAATATCTGCAAAATAATTTCACGATGTCAATTAAAACGCAAACAAACGTTACTCCACCAAAGAAGCCATTTGTAACGTCGACACAAACATCGCTGCCGGCGTTAACTGACAAACGATACCGAGACACGTCTAAAACCTAGCTTTTGAACTTCTTTGACGTGCGGCAGTCGATAAGCATGCCAGCGGTAGCATTGTTCCTATATCGTTCGTAACAATGTTGCGTTTTGCAAGTTTTCACCGAGCCCTGCTTGTAAGTGGGTAAATGTGTTAGCGATTGACGTGGACGGAACAAAGACACACGAGTCTCATTGATATAGAGTTGCCACAATAGCAGCTAAGGTAATATATATTTCCTTGTTATTCCTGTTCTCTGTTAATGTGTAACTAGCTGTGTCCGCGGCTCCGCTCGCATGGACTACAAATTGCCGTCGATCGGGCACCCGCCCGAATATTATTACCTCCGCTCCCGGTTATTTTAAAGACAAAAATGCTTATTGCGGGTGATCCTTAGAAGGTAGACATATACGATATTATATCTACTATTATGTAATACATTACTATCATATAACTCTTATGGTTTAATTCTCAACGTAAGCGATTTAAGCGCCAGAGTCGACTCCTCATTAGCATTTCATTTGCGTGGAACGCTAATAATTTTTCTAAAAAAAGGTAGCCTAAATTACTTCTCATAACATCAGCTATCTATCTACCAGTGAAAGTCCCGTCAAAATCAGTCCCCCCTGTTCGGAGATTACCCGAAACAAACAGGCAGATAGACAGACAAATAAAAATATTAAATTTTGATTTTTCCTTAAAGGTATCGTATATACTTTCATATACATTTAGTAATAAACTGTTGGTTTAACATTACAAACAAACATTTCAATTTTATTAATTTTATAGATATAGAAGATGGCTGTGATGGATCCCATAAGATTGTGTTCATTACGGATTTTACATAGGTACCCAATATTATATAGATCGTGCAATCAGTACGGAAGGGGTCTGTAAGGTAAGGGTTGTACAGATTGTACAAGACTGGGTCGCGACGTCCATGTAGGTGGTGATTTATCCGTCATGTGACTCTCTTTCGGGTTGTCACGTTTCAAAAATTGTTCGTAACAAATAATCATTACAATTTTAATATTAAAAAATAGACATAAGACATATAAAAGTTTTTTTAGGTTCATTAATAAGATTCCGAAGCAAATTACTGATTTGTCGGACAACAAGTCCATGTCTGGAAGTGATTATTCTTTCTGCATTCACTAAAACACGGTTACGACTAATTTATGTCTATTTCTAGTGTTAAAACAAACAACTATTGTAGTGGATATAAATGTATGCATGTTTACTATGAGTTAAGCCACGCGTAGTATCAACTGACCGTCTGTGTAGGTAACCCGACTCCTAGTTCTTTGAGCCGCGCTAGAGCTTACCTGCCTTAAGTCTCGCCGCTTTTATTATACGCCACTCTAATACTCAGATTTAACTTTACAATGTTTCACGTTATCTGTGTTTCACTTTAGATGTACGTGAACAATATAGTTTTAAAAGATATTGTTCAAACAGAACATATAATAGCTCTGCTTTATTTAAACTAAATGTTGAGGAAATATGGAAAACATTTTTTTACATAATCAACTCTGAAATAGTCTCAAAAACGATTTTTGGGGCAACTCTATATCTCTCATAATAATTCATGGTAATGAATGATTCTAACATCATTTTAAAACCTATGTTCCCCGCTATTGACGAAAATAGGTTAAACTTGACGATTTCGTTAGTAAAAAAATATTTTTAATTTTTACAATTTTTATGAGATAATCCAGCAGATTGATTAAATTCTATATCGATAATGTGCGAAATATAAACACAGACACACACAACATTATTTTGAAGATCTACTTACAGGTGTTTTATTTGTTAGTGTATACCGGAGATTCACAAGCGAGACTTATCGGTACAAAAACAAATGCCGACAGCTGGATAGTAGGCAACTAATACTATAATTAGATACTGTATTATGCCTCTCCCATTTCTGTGTCTATCGCCACGAAGCTTCTTCTATAATCGCAAAAAATGTGTGTGTGGGAAAGTATTATCGTCGTGTAATACGAAAAACACATTTACCAACTTCCATGGTTATCAGTCAGACAGTGTTGGAATATCCAAAACCCAATTTATATATACTAATAACCATATTCCATAGATATTATAAATAAAACCCAACATATAATTGAATAAGGGAGTTAAATTCAAGCACAGTTTATCTGGCGACTAAGTTACATCAAAGTTATTTAAATATACATATCAAAATACAGAACCATCAAACATTAAGGGACAAGATAACGTAAACAATGATTGTGAAGGCGTTACATCTGTCAAAGGGCGTGTTTGTGGTTTTAATTAAGAAACTCGGTTCATCTCCCCGTGGCTTGGCACGGCCGCACGGCTGGCGGCACGGTGCCCTAATTGTTGTGCGAACATTATTGTTTATTATTGAATAAGATTCATTTGTGACATGTCAGAGTCTTTGAATTGTATGCTCTAAACTTTGATATCGTTCCGGATAAACGACACGATTGTAATGAAAGTTTCGATGACAATACATTAAAATTAAATTGTAATTCGATATATATTAAAACTGAATTAATTTTAATTTGATTTCATTAAAATATAGACGTTATATATTTTAATGGAACCTTACGGTAATAAGTTAAATTTTCAATATCAAAAATTGATAATTACATACAATAAGTATTAATCTTATCTAAATAAATAAAATGATAGTAGTTTTCCATGGTGCGTGCATCTTGAAAAAAAATGTCACGATATTTTGATTCCATAAAATGTTATTGAAGACTTAAGTTATTAGTAGTTAAATTAATAAAATAATCTGGAATCAAATGGCTATTTCTACACTAATGTAAGTACAACTAAATATCTATTACAATAAATAATTTGGTAAGTTGGTATTAAAATGTGAAATTATATTTGTCGAATAAAATTACTATGACTGTACATATATGGAGTAGTTTTCGCGACAACATGTAACCAAGAAGGGTTTTACTCATTGTTTAGTCCAGTATTAGACCGTCTGTGGCGGCCAGGTGAAAGTTTGGGGGTCTCTGTAAGGGGATTAACGTACGGACCGTAGGTGTTAGCTACATCCACATCCACCATTCCTCCTACACTACCGAATTAAACTTGACGTAACTGAGTTTCAGTCAGGTTTGAGATTTGTTTAAATCATATACAGAGTGGATTTTTAAGATGGGTTAGTTAGGGTGGTATCTTATCGTTATAGCTATTGGACACCTTTCAGAGGAGTTTGTCCCTTAATGTATTTTTAAATGTACAGTCTGCAAGAAAATGGGAAAACACAGAAACATTTTTTAATACCTATCGATCATGTTTCTTATAAGGATCAATAAACTCTAGAGAATTGTGAGAAATTGCAAGAATCTTTTCCTATACATTTCACATAAAATAATCGTGGCTTCGATGACTTTTAACAAGAAAAACACTTTCAGGATATTCTTTTTATTTAGGTACATAAAAGAATTGCGCATAACGAAGGCTTATCACTGGCGCTATAACTTTATTATAAACTAGCTTTTTCCCGGGAACTTGTCTGTTTTTCATACTATGTCCTTTTCCAGGTCCAAGGCTATCTCTATGCCAAATTTCATTGCGTTTATTTCTGAGGTTTCAACATGGAAAAGTAACAAACAGACAGACATGGTTACTTTGGTATTTTTATAACATTAATGTTGACAAATAGATATAAATAAATTATTGGGGATATTATCAAAAAAAAAAACATTTCTTAATTGACTAAGGTGACTTTTATCTTAGTATTATACTTTGGTATTTTTATAACATTAATGTTGACAAATAGATATAAATAAATTATTGGGGATATTATCAAAAAAAAAAACATTTCTTAATTGACTAAGGTGACTTTTATCTTAGTATTATGTACTGGGATACTAAAATGATTGAAAAATCTACCTAAGGTTACTCCAGCTGATTGAATGTTAATTTTTTAATAGATTTATATGTGCTAAAAAGTAGGCTGCAGGTTGTTGTGTTGAATAATAATAGAAACTATTGGATTCGCGTGCACATCGTCGCGGCGTGGTGCGGCGTGGCAGTAAGTTCGTGAGCGATGATCTGTTTAGATCGGCTAAGTCCTGCGTGACGGATGCTGAAACCTAATAAATACCATTGTCATGCCATTAATTCATGCCGACCATGTTTTATGGCATTGTTTACAACGGAAATAATAATAATATAAGTACATATGTGTATACTGGTGGAACCATGTGCCCGTGTGTATACTGTATGTGTTTTTTTTTAAGCGAAATACCACTCATCAAGAGATCTTAATAATAGGTTAGTGATGAGTAAAATTGGTCTTGAACTTGCAGTCTTAGTCTTGGTCTCAAGACCAAATGTGCAACACTAAAACTAAAAAATATAAATTCCGTTGGAAGTTAAAATATTTGTCATTACATAAACATAATATAGTTTTCTCCTGGAGACAAAATATTTTTTCGTATTTGAAATTTCTAATTTGCTTCACTACATTTTAACACTGTAATGAGGAGCAATTTCCGATTTTTGCGAGATTTTTGTCAATTTCATCCAAACCTGTCCCAGCCGAAGAGGCTGTATTCAAAATCATCACTTGTAATACGGAAACATGGCAATCGATTGAATATCGAGTCGGCTCGATTATTAATTTATTATGCGTTAATTACCAATGAAAAAATAATAAACATATTAATGTAAGTGATATATACATACCTATATTTAGTATAAAAAATATAAGAAAGTTCATAGATGATGATTGATTTTTAATATTTTTGGATCACAATAAAATAAAGCATCTTATTAGTTAAATATTGATTGTATATAATTTATAATTTGCATTTAAAAAATCCCAAGTAACAGGTCAAATAAGTAAAATCAAGACTAAATATGCAAGACCAAGTGAAATTAGGAGACTACTTGTTCTTGCGTTACTCATCACTACTATAGGTCCGATTAACTTGAAATTTAGCATAGTTACTCCTCTCGCAATGTATTATTAACGGATTTTACTCAAATCCTAAAATTTCTTTAACACAAGTGAAACCCTGGGGCACAGATAGTACTGTATAGTATTAATTTTCCTTAAAAAATACAAAATAATTGACAAACCCGATCGAGTTTCTTACCAGCTCTTCTCAGTGACTGAAGGGGTTTTGTATATCGGAAAATTTTACCAAGGCTTAAAAAAATTGATTCTGGCAAGCGCATTTGGCGGCGCCAAAACAAGAAGAAGATAATTTTCATTTTTGCTACAGTGTAATATTTTATCACCAGTTATTATTTTGTAAGGATACGTAATAAAATTAGGATCAATGAATAATGTAATATTCCAAGACAATAACACTAACTGTATGTAATTATTGTTGCATTATATTTTAAAACATACTTGTTCATATTTGCATATGCATATTAAACAGAAAATCGTATGTGGTCGAATCAAATATAAATATTATACATGCCAAGAAATTATTTTTTGAAATATTTAATTTATATTTAATTAAATACCTATATTCTCTATATTTAGGGGATTTTATAACTGGTGTATGTAATGCCAGCCTCATAGGGGCATACCCTTAACAAAATTACGGCAAATATTAACTACGTCCTTCTATGAAAAGTTCCACAGCATATTAGGTGAATCGGAGAAGCAGAGTTAGAGAAGAAGACACTGACATCAAAAGAATTAACATAACCAGAAATATTTTTACCGTAATAAAATTAATTCGTTATCTAATTTTAGTGATATTATGTTTAGTGTTCAGTGTCTTTTTAGGTGTATTTTTTTTTTCAGTTAATAATAGGTCGTGAAAAAAGTTTCTTCGTATTTTTATATGAAAACTCAAGACATTTTTTTTTCAAAGTTTATTTACATTTATTTACAGAATATTTGTGCCGTTTTGTTCGATGACTTTCTGCCATTTTGTAGGTAGAGACATGATCCCGTTGTTGTAGAAACTTTGGGACTTCTGATCAAAAAAACGCAACAAATAGTTTTGGCAGTCCTCTCTTGATGTTAACCTTACAGAACCTAAAGAATTCTGAAAAGACCGAAACAGGTGAAAATCTGATGTTGCAAGGTCAGGGCTAAAGATGTGCGTGTTCTAGCGTTATCGTGATGAAAAACCACACCCTTCCTGTTGATCAATTCCGGCCGCTTTCTCTCAACTGCTTCCTCAATCTCATCAGTTGTTGGCAGTAGAGATCCGAATTGATGGTTTTGCCAATCCCAACATACACACAACATCACCTTATTTCGTATTTCGAGTTAGCCCAGGTTTAGCCACAGTTTGTGAAGCCTGGCCGACCTTAAACCACGACCTTTTTCGCAAGTTCTTGTCGTACGTGATCCACTTTTCATCGCCAGTTATCAATCTCTTCAAAAACGGCTCGGTTTCATTATGTCTCAATAATTAATCGCAAATGAGTATATGGTTCATTAGGTTTCTTTCAGTGAGCTCGAGTGGCACCCAAATATCGAGATTTTTGGTATAACCAGCTTTTTTCAAATGGGTTAAAACAGTTTTGCGGTCAATTTCCTGTTCTTTAGCTACATTGTTACTATTGATATGCCGATCTTGCTCCACTTTTTCAAAAATGGCGTCCATTATATTCCTAACAGGGCGACCAGAGAGAGGTGCATCTTTAACATCAAAATTTCCGGACTGAAAACGTTTGAACCAACTTTGTGCTACTCTTACTGACACTGCATTAGGTACATAAACATTACAAATCTTTTTCGCTGCTTGAGTTGCTTTTTTATTTAATTTTTTTGTAATATTATTTTAAAATGTATGGAATTTCTTCATTAGATTCACTAATTTTTACACAAAGAAAAATAAATGAAAAATAGCGGGAATTACCTTTCTTTCTTATTTATTTTTAATTTTTAATGTAGCTTTTTTAATGTTACCAATACACGCCATATACAAATAGTACAAGCCAAAGAAATTATATAACAAGTTTATACTTACTTTATGCGAACACACTTTTTCCCCGACCTAATAGTTTATATTTAAATAATTAAAAAAAGCAAACTAAACGTGTGTCTAAAGCATACTTATGTAGTCTATTGTAATAGCAACAAATGATGAATTTACTTAAAATATGAAATTAAAGTGAAAGATAATTTAAAATAAAGCAATAAAGAAGTGAATGGTATCTACTTAGTTAAGTGAAGAGGAATGAAATTAAGCTACGTACCGTGCGCGTACTTGCGAAGGGCTTTGGATGAGACTTTTAGCGAAATACTTATGCTAACTCCACGTTAAGTACACACGTCTCTCACAGTTCATTGTAAATGCTGTAATATTCGTAGAAACTTACTAGATGCGCTTTAAGGCAAAATAAACATTATTAAGCAATGTAACAGTTATTTTTTTGTACATGACAAACTAAACAAGAACAAGTCATTTTATTTTAGATTCACACAGTGAAAAATATTGTATTAATTAATTTAAGTCTACTACGAGTTTATAGATAATGCTTAGAGGAAAAGATGTTGTTTTATTTAAATTTTATTCGAATGAACCTATAGCTAGAAATTTAAATAAATAATACAAACATGAAAAAATACTATGAGAACACAATAACATATGTAGTGCAACTTCACACACACACACTTTTGTATTATATAAGTATGAATGAACTCTTTATATATTGTTAATCAAAAGGAGTTATTAGCAGATATACATAGTATTTAAAAAAATCAAAATATTATTTATAATAACAACCGCCCACACGACTTTTTATACGCATTAAATATAATATAAAATCTAATAACTTAGCTTTCTATTTTCTATCAATAAATTGCTTTTTAGAATCGAGTCAGTATTTCAAGAGATTAACTTGAACTCTTTTTAATTTTTTATAGAATTAAGTTGGCCAACATGCATATGGCCCTCCTGATTGTAAGCGGCTACCTTAGCCTATGGACGCTTGTAATACTATAGATATCACTAGCGCGTTGCCGAACCCACAAGGAGCTCTGGAAACTCTACTCACCGAAGAAATACGGCACAAGGTTATTTGGCTGCTGTCTTCTATATTAGGCCACCACTCTATAGAGGTTTTGTGTGTATAGTACGGTACGTGTAATGGGATAAATAACACCCTTTATCGACACTGCGGTTATGATTATATAGGTTACAATTTATGGATGTAAACCAGGCTTTTCTTGTGTTCACTACTTTAATTAGGTACAATGAATTAAACATTCATAATTAACTATACTCTTATATTTCACAAACTTTAGGTACACATTACAATCGTCAGACATCTCATTTGTACAGGTAAGAGTTAACAGGCATTCAAAACACAAAATTACATTATTCAGTGTTACAAGTATAAAATCATATAATTCAACAATTTACACACTAAATATAAACACCACGACACAAAAATAATAGACACCGAAACGTCGTCCTCGCTCCGCACAGTGTCTATTATTTTTGAATCGTGGTGTTTATATTTTTAGTGTCTCTTATAGTGTAGATTTATGAACAAATTATGCTCTGTCTAGTCTAGATAATGTTTATCATTGTTGTCGGAATAGGGACGGGAACACTGAGAGCTCCGACGAAAAGCAGGGAATTTGGTTTTCAACATATCCGTTTAAGCCTGACATCTAGTTCGAGGGTAAATTCACATATTTTACGTATAATCGTTTTATACAGAACTAGCAATCGTCCGAGGCTTTAATAATAATATAGCACATAGAGGTAAAGAAGCCCTCATATTACTGAAATAATTTTTTTATTGTAATCAGTAGCTCTAGAGATTACCTTCTCCAAAAATACTCACAAACTTTACATCTTTATAATAGAGTAGATTCTACAAGACAATAAAAAAAAACAAGTGCGATGATTTTCAGGAGTTTTCTGGTGTATCTTCGAAGTTCAAGGTCCAGTGCCAATGAATTTAATAAGGGACCACCCTAGAGATATCGACTTTGCAACAAAAAAAAATCATGTAAATCGGTTCATGAACAAAGAAGTTATGTCTGAACATCCATAAAAAAATACATTCGAAGTGAGAACTTCCTCCTTTTCTTGAACTCAGTTAAATTGTGTAATTTATATATTGATATAATAAATGTAAACATTATTATTTTCGTCATTATTAAAGAAAACTTCAATTCATAAATTATTTTCAATGCACAAATTGCTCTGATCTTTTTTTAATTAATTGTTTATTTATTTAAAATAATTATGAAGCGTGGATTAAAATTTTCAACAAGTTTTAATCTCAGAAGGGCAGATTTATGCCCTTAAACTTCTAAGTTTGCTTTCGTCAACTTTTTGTCTCTCAAGAGTGACCTGTATCACTTTTCAAAATGCTTAAAACCTATAAAAATTTTATTCCCTATTATCACTTTAATCTATTTTATTTTCTCACAAATAATATATTTTAAATTTTAAAATCTCTGCAAAGTCGAATATCGTATTGTCAGGAAATCAACGTCAATGAAATCAACATAGTTATGTGCGTAAATAGTAATTAGTTTTCATTTTCTTAATTTTTAATAACATTTCTTACCTATATCTAACTGTATACTTAAATCTCATATACTTACATCATAGACTGAATAAGTAACTTAAAACTTTCAGCTTAAATCTTGTTAGTATGTACAAAGTTTTAATTCCACGTTCAAGTGAAGGTTTTCACGTCGTTTGAACGTCTTTTCAAGCTATCAGCTTAGCCTCGCTTTACTCCTTGTGTTGTGTAACAACCAATTTGGCTACGTATAATTGCTATTTTATGTTCTACAATAATTAATATCTTATTTACTTTTAATTGTAATCATTTTTTTTATGTAAATTGATCTGTATAAATAACGCATGAGACATTCACTACAAAATGTAATTTAAAAACTTTAAACTTATATTCCAATAACACTATAAAAGTTATCCAGGTCTACAATTTAAGTTCAATCGAAAAA
Organism: Saturnia japonica; assembly: GCA_033032175.1. Classification (NCBI taxonomy): domain Eukaryota; kingdom Metazoa; phylum Arthropoda; class Insecta; order Lepidoptera; family Saturniidae; genus Saturnia; species Saturnia japonica. The sequence goes on along the minus strand of CM065311.1, from coordinate 14,533,483 downwards.
TAATATTATTAATTTAAAAATGCCCTATAACCCATAATTTCACGTCTTTAAAAAATATACGCAGTTATTACAAATATCATTTTAACTTAAAAACTTTACAAATGATTTTACTTAAAATATTTTATTGACGCCTTGGTCTAAAACTAATCCAAAGTAGTTGCGAGTTCAAATCATGATTCTAAATTTCCTGTTGGTCTGGTGTAATTCATCACCATATAGTGAATTTGAGAAGACTTTTGTAGTGTACAAACTCAAAAAATGTTCAAATCTGTACTATAAAGAGGTAGACGTGAGTATGATTTGTAGGACTGTAATCTTTGAAATCACTGGTCTGGTAATCATCGTTCACTAATAGGAAGATACATTATTCCTGAGTGCTATAAGCTATTTTATATTCTCAAAAACTGTCCCCGCGGCTCCGCTCGCGTTGACTACAGAATGCTGTCGATCGGGCACACACGTGAATCGTCATACCTCACTACCGGTTATTTTATTTATTATTATTTATAGATATTATTTTTATTTATTTATTATGTTATATTTATTTATTGTTTATTATAATGCTTATTGCGGGCGATCCTTAGAAGATAGATACTTACGCTGACTTTTTTGTAGTATTTTTAAGATCTACAGTTATGTGGTTACATTACTTTGATATGTCTGTAATGGTTTACCCAACGTAAGCGATATAGGCGCCCGAATTGATCCACTATGGCCAGTTTTTTATTTGTGCGCAACCCTAATTATTTTTCTAAAATTAAAGTAGTCTAAGTTACTCATTCTAACAACAGCTATTTGCCAGTGAAAGTACCCGTCAAAATCGGCCCAACCGTTTCGGAGATTACCCAGATCAAAACAGACAGACAGACAAAATTTTTAAAAATTGGTGCTTTGTTATAAGTACCGTAAATACTTTCATATGCATTTAGTAAAAATCTGTTATTTTAATATTACATCACTTCAATTTTATTAATTGTATATATGTAGATTAAATGTTATATTGCCTAGGTCTCTTTCACGGTTACATCTATGTTTAATTTATTCGATCAACTCACCAACGCACCTGTCTGTGTGGTTTATCGTTCTTCTGCGTCCCAGACTTGCCTAAAGCTTGCCAGAATGCTGGACGTTCATGGTTAATAATTAATTAATGATCAGAGTCGAAGCGTGTAGTTATATAGCTTATAACCTTACCTCAATAAATTATAATAAACAAATTGTGACTTATGGATCCACAAATTATAAGCGCGTTCATTCAAACAAACAATCTCTCGTAATAAAATTTCTTGTACAATATTAGTATAGATATTTTAAAAAACGTATATTATATAACTAGTATAAAAAATATTTTTGTGAGGGATTCAAAATAACCGAGGACCGTTTCGAGCGGAAGGCACTCCGAAACTAAACCATTTAATCCAAGCTTCACATTAAACCATAGGTGCTAACCTGAAACTACCCGCAACCGCCGACGCACCGCGCCCCACCGCCGCGCCGCGCCGCCCGCCCACAAAATAACTTGATAACGAAAACTATTGAAAGTTACTTACGGGATTACTACGCAAAATCTATTATGAGTTAGCATAAATGTACCACATTTGTTGGTACTTGATCGTAGTTTATTTACACTTAGTTATCTTAGTTTGAGGTATTCGAAGATAATACATCCTCGTCAGTTTTAATAGTTTTTGTTTATCAATTGTTACTGTCTGGTTAAATTTCCTTTGGAGATTTCCCTCTACTTGGGGCAGTCTGACTACTGGAATACCCTCACTCTTCCGAAGATTGCAGCCAAATAACCTTGTGTTGTGTTCCTGCGATGAGTAGGGTTTCCAGGTCTCCTTGGGGCTGGAGGGTTCCAGGTCGGCAACGCGGTAGCGATACCTATGGTATTACAATCGTCTATATGCTACTGTAGCCACTTCAGGCGAGTTGTTGCTTGCTTGCCACCTTAGTTATATTTAAAAAACAACTCATTTTATAATGGAATTCTATTAGAAAAGAAGTTGTAGAACTTAGATACATTACAACTTTACAAAAAAGTGATCCATTTCTTGTTATTTATATGTTAGGCGCCTAGTTCATTTATATGTTTAATTTATAGGTACACTATAACCATAAATCAACAAAGTGTTATACGGTATCAAAGTTATCTAATGAAAGGTTTTTTTTTTCTTGATTGATCAATAAAACACTATCAAAAAAGGAAACTCAAAGCTACCGAAGATTAAAAAGAGATTATTAAATGAAAATTTATAGTCATACCTCAGTACATTTCGTAGTAAATCCCGGGTATAGTATTATGTAAATTCAATAACTACGGGTTCAAACGAAGCTATTGTTTTCGACTGATACTCTCAATCTATTTACCTAAATAACTAATATTGAATTTCGGGATTATAGTTTGATAATACTTTCACAACTACAGTTTTGTAAGTGGTTAAAATTTACAGAACCATTGTAGAATAAGTATTTTAACATTTGAAAGTAAATAAGCTATATCAACGTGTAAATACAATATATGATGTGTAAACATGTAAATACGTTAAAACACTTAATTCCTTCGTCTGAATAACCTTGAAAAGGTTATTTAAATTAATTTTTGATGCTTGACTTCTTTCTATGCGTATCATTTTTATTACATACACACAGTATTATCTCTTATTTGTGATTAAAAACGTCAAGATAAAGTTCTGTCATGAATGTTTTACGTAATGTTTTTATTTGTATGTTGGTGAAAAGTAGCAAAAATACTGATTTTTATTCTAATTTTGTGTTTTCTTTATCTTAATAGTATTTTTTATTTTGCGAAATGGATTTTTTTGAAAGTTTCTTTGTTCTCTGTTATTTTAATGACCACAAAAGATACTATTAAACTTGATTGAATAAAATATCTATGCTGTTCCTTTATTGAAATTTCGACTTTCGTATTATAAAATGATATTATGGTTACTTCTTTTCTATAAAACACTATACAATATCATCTAAAAAAGTTCGTAAAGAATAAAAGCCTTATTTTAATAACTCTCTTTTTTTATAAAAAAAAATCCCCATTGGCAGCGCTTTGAACGTCCAATGAATTTAAACGCGCCACTTAAAAACGCATCAAGGCAGCAAAAACTATTTAATATCTCGCTAAAGAAGCATTTACACAAGGAAGGCGGCCGGTAAAAGCATCGGACGTCACAAAGCATCCGCCTCGCCTCGCGGGACTTTCTTCAAGGATTAATTATTATTTTAACATTTCACTCGGTTTTTTGCCGTTTTCGCAAGCAAGTCAAAGCATTGCTTTTCCGCTTGAAAAGTTGCTAAATAATTAAGACGCCTCCTTTACGACAGCTTTTCAACGTCTATTGACTAAATAGCCATTTTTCTTAATATTTTCCCAATTTTGATTTCATTTGCGGATTAAAAAAAAATTATGATATGCTACTTTTATCGTTATTCATTGCTTGTGTGTAATAACTAATAAGTCATCATTGTTAAATTTAAGTATTTTAAACTGAATGATTATGAAAGACATAATAATATCTGGCCTCCTATCTATATATATTTAATATATTTGGATATTAAAAACGTTATCTAAATACAAAATTTCATTCAAATGTTTACAGCTGTTTCCGAGAAAATACATAATAATATGTACACAAGAATTATTGGTTGTACATACAATAGGTAATTTGCTCAACATTCCAAGATTATATCTACATATACTACACAAATCTACATCACATACATAAATATAAACTCCACTACATAAACTCTTAAAAAATTGCTCTTTAAACACATTTGTTACTCAGTAACTATTTTCACCTGTTACTTTTTTTTACTGTTGTTATTGAAAATTCTTATAGCCTATCAATTGAGGAGTAACATATATATAACTCCCGTGTACAAAGTTACATCAATATCGGTTGACAATTTATACCATTTTAATTTTTGCGGTTATTTATTTACGATTTAAAAAAATAATTATTGAAAATTCTTATAACCTATCATTTAAGCAATGACATAAAGTTCCTGCTGTTGGTAATAATGAATATAATATAATAGAAAAATAGATATATTTTTTGTAATTTTTCATAGGTAAAACCTTACCAGTCCACTGCGTAGTTGAAGCGGTGTCATCTCTCGAAGAGGGGACCTGGAGACGAAGGGCAATGGTGGAAACAGACAGCTACGTTATCATTCCAGCAGCCACCGCATTCCACGAGCTCGTGCCAGCGGCAATGATGAGGCTTGGTTACCCTCATGAACTAGCTGCTTCTGCTAAAGGTAAACTCCCGGCTCATGATCAATACAATTATATTTTAAAGACTTAAACTGTACCTTACACATGTTTCTAGTTTAGAAGTTATCGTGAAAGCTGTAAATGAAATTCTATGATAGTAGAAAAATAAAATACCATAATAGGAATTTTCGAATTTATACTAAGTTGTAATTTATTTATTTATTTTAAGAAATGTAATAATATACATACATAAATAAGTTGCTTAGCCAAAATGATTTTAATCGTATTAAAATAAAAGTTTTATCCTTATATCCCCGCGAATTTATTTATAAATATTATTTGCATAAAAAAAAAGGATGTAGTGCTTCTGTGTGTTTGCATTTACGTATATTATTTACCAGTTCAGTTTCCACTTTTCCATTTTTATTTAATTTGTCACAAGCTTTCTTACTTATTTTTTTATTATAAAATACATATGTATCAATGTACAACGATTTATATTTTGCTTATCTATCACAGTTACAGATCTTTTAAATAAAACATAACTAACACCTAAAAGGGGATCTTGACCTGTTCTTTTTCTTTTCCTTGTCATCCATTGAAGTATCCATATTTAGCAATGATAATAATTTTCTCTAAATATATTTTTTATATTAGCACGGCAAATAGACTGTACTGTCCCTGATTGTAAGCACAGTACAATCCTAAAACAACGGCGACCACTCATGCTGGCTTGCAATAATTTAACAGGATATGCACAGGCTGATCCCGAAACGCGACATGCAAAAGCGAGTCACTATGACGGACTTTTTACCACAGGCATGGTGGTCGTGACCCAGTCGGGTAAAACAGCCCTGTCGTTCCGCCATCGCCATTTCCTCGTTCGTTACTCAGCAGGGTGCACCACATGTAGGTGAGGATGACTTTGGCGTCTCAGCTTTGAATATGTAATTCGACGCCTATATTACCTTCAGTTTTGAGAAGTAGGTAAGTTCTTCAGATGTAATTAATAAAATTGAATTATTTTGCTCACAGGTTCAGTAGTTATAAATAATTGGAAGCCATTATCATTTGAACGGATCTCGGACGGGCCCCTCGCTACTGTTGGGGAAGTACTTGGAGAACTGACCACCGTGGCAACTCTTAGGATTCAGCTGTTGAGACCACGACCGACCCAATGCAGGACATTAAAGACAAGCTACTCAGGCTACTTTTGGTTCAAAATAGGCCTTTGCTGATATCCACAGGATGCCCATTAGATGATGTGAGTAAATATTTATTACTAGACTAGCTGTGTCCCACGGTGCCATCCGTATAAATCTTAATTGACAAATTAACACCGCGCCGTCTTCAACGCACCCGTATAGCCTATCGTTGTCCTCGCCTTCCGTACTTTTGCCTACAGCTTGCCACATTACTTGACGTTCTCGATTAATTCTCCGCTTCTTAGGGTCATATGAAGTATATATTCTAAAACCTTCCCAAATAAATCTATAACCAGTATAAAAGAAAGTCGCTCTCCGGGTCTATCATCGATTCTGTTTCTCCACTTACTTTTTCTAAACCTCGCAACAGGTTTTCGAGTATTTACATGGCCCACGCTGGCTAAACCTTAAAGAGATACATCAAAATAATGTACTAAAGGATTATACTTATTTAATAACCTCACAGTGTACTCACAGTGATCTTTTTTCCTTTAAATTATTCATTAAAATTATTATGTTATTTGCAAAGCTATATTTTCTCCAATTCATTATTAATTCTTATCCAAATAAGTCATATTAGTCACCTTGGGCATATAATGTAGTATTAAAATATCCTACACAATACATATATAATTTAAATGAGTACTGTAGAACATATCACAGATTCAAAATTACGGGCAACCAAAAATATTATTCGCAGCGAAACGGTTGTCTGGCATGTCGCTGCTGCCACCCGGGTGGCACCCTACCTATAAACGCGTCGCGAGTTAAGAGCACGTTTTGCAACTATCAATACCAAAGCGATAATCAAATATGACACCTTATTAAAAAATTGCACCCCTGCCTGCGAAGCTGGAGCGAGTCGCTAGTAGGCTATAAAATGTAAAAAGAATCGTTCAAATCCGACTGATAGTTCCAGAGATTAGCGCGTTACAACAAACGAAAAACAATCTGTTAAACTTTATAACCTTAGGTGCCTATAGATAAAATACTAAACAATCGTTGTACAATAAAATATAAGATTTGTTACCTATAAATAAATCCAACCCTACAATAACGTTCGGCAAAACATCTGTCAAGCCAAATTACAAGTGATTCCAGCATTAAAATCATCCGAATTCGTCTTTTATGACAAAGCACGTCCGCTACACCGCGCTAAACCCACATTCACAATACTCTGTACTGTAATGTTCTTTACTGTGAACGTTGTAACCCCGACCTGCGGTGTCCCTGACAAGAGACGCTATGCGATATTTAGTTTTATATATAATTAATAAATCTACACTATTATTAAGATATAATCATTCATATTATAAAGCTCAAGAGCTTGTTATGCTGTATATAACTTCAAGCTACCCCCTCCCCAGCAGAATGTTGGTAAACGCCCGGACATAGTGATCTCGAAAGAAAGAAATAATAATTTTGTCAAGCGAGTGTAGGAGCAACAATTTAACATTCGCTTTCCCTTGCCTACGCCCATGTTTAGCAACAATCAATTTTCGCCAGTTGATCGACGTAGATTCAAATCCTTTACTATGAACCAAAAAATTTTCCGTAAAGTTAAACATCATAATGAAATCATGGTTTTAGGATCTTTTCTAATACTCAACTGTTTAACTATCATCCTCAAATTAAAAAGCACCTAAAGGTTCCATTGCATTACCCATTGCTTAACATAAGGGGAAAAAAGGGTCAAACACTTATTAAAAAATACTGTTATTATCTCTTTCTATTATATAAAATACCAATGTATTAAATTTTAACATGGTGTTTACCTCAACGGTATAGCTTAGCATCGCGTAGCACAAATCACGTAGTACATAAGTTTATCGCGGGGTGCTGATACAATGCTCCCGCCCGGGCGCTAAACCTTTACCCCCTCATTATCGTGGAAACTCATTGTTTTCCATATTTTAAGCCCGCCCGTTGAACGTGTAGTACCTACCGATTGAGGATATTTATTAGCGAAGTATAGACTTTAATTACTATGTTAATAGGTTTAAAAAAATATACATATTTACATACGATCATATTAATGTATTATATGAAATAATGTCTATATAATGTACTCAGTTAAGTAGTTTTTTTTGAACAAGAAAATTTTTAATACTTTTTAGTTGCCTGGACGCATAAAAAAATGCTTAGCGACAGGTTCTCAACTTGATAGTGTTAGTAGATAATTTTAGTGTCCGTCTACAATCTACGGACAATTTACAATCTCACTAGATTGATTATAAACTAACAACTGGTACAATTATCCTGTGGCATATACATACATATTACAAATAATATATTCATAATTCAAAATAAAAAGCCTGTCTTTTACATGTCATGAGAAATCATGTCAACAACATTTGAAGAGCTCAGTATAATACAGATTATCAAACACTCTCTCTAAGTAGAACGTTCTTGTACAATTTGGGAGGTCGTTATAATTTGCAAGGTTACTGTTAAGTCCTCGCTAATAGGGATCATCACTCGGAGCAGTAAGAAAACATTTGCTTACAATATAAAACCTATACGATGTAAAACATCTTCATTAAAATTCCTTTTGTTATGAACTTTCAATATTTACTTCAAAATATAAAACTACGGTAATAATTATATAATGTGTTTATACTGCTATATAATACCTACGAGTATTTTGTACTGTAATAATATCAAGCCTGTAAGTGTCCCATTGCTGGGCAAAGGCCTAAGAATTAATCACCACGGCAGCCCATGACGTATTGGTGATTTAAATACACTGAGAAAAGCTTTATATTTTTCCACATATAGTGGTAGTACAAGAACATTTTTCAAATGTTCAAGTTCCTCACGATGTTTTCCTTCACCGTCAACCAATAGTGTTACAAATTGAAATAGTATTTTTATGCGAATTCCGAAAACTTCGTTGGTACATAGCGTGGCTCGAACCTGTGGACATCGAGTCGAGTCGGTTTAAACCGAACAACCACCACGACACTTAGACGCTTTTTATTTCCGTAATATAATTTGTAATATACTTTTAAACTAGTTCATATTTATGACATGTAGGGCCATTTTAAATCACTATTGTAGTGCTTACCTATCAGAAATCGTGCCAATAACTTTCTTATTTAAAAGGTTGCCCGTAAAGTTCTTGTCGTTTTTCATTAGGCGAGATAAGAGGACTAAAATATCAGAACGATTGATAAATAAGTGGTGTACGTTAATAGTCTAGAATCTAGAAAACTTTGCTTGTTTTTACGGTCAGTCTTAACTTGTCTTAAGTGATGATGTGGCGCAAGATGGTAACACTCTGACTCTAAGACTGACCCTCAAGTGCAGTTGCCGAAAACATACCTGTAGGTGCTAGACGACAAATTTTCAACTTGAGGATGTTAGCTAGCCAATATGGCATTACAAAAGCCCTACCGTCATTCAGTAGTTTCATCACGATATTCTCCGTCTCCGAAAACTCAAACTCGTTGCAGGTATTCGAACTCACGTCGATCGACGCGATGTTCGTACATTACACCAACATAGCTTCACGCACACGTTAACTAAATACCTAGTTACTTAACAAAGATATTTAAATCTCCATTACACGAGATAGATATAGCAATTTGTCGACGTGATGAGCACCTGCCTCACACGCAAGATCTCCATACATAATAAATTTAATTGAATCTCAGACTCATCCGCGCCTCGCGTCGCCTTATTATATTTTCTAAATATCCGCCTTGTTGCGAACGGGTTAGGTCGGGGAAGTAGGGAGGTCGCCCTCATCTTACTAAGTTGAGCCTGAGCAAAAGAGGGTTAAAAGGAGTTTCAGATGTACGAACGCTTTTGATCTTATTAATACCATAAAATAATGCTTTATAATCTTATTAAACGCGAGGTTAGCGCTCCATGCGCACCCTTCTAGAGGCTTAACCGCCATGACGAGATCGCGAAATCAATTTGCCGTTTTCATTGACACAGTAACGCAATTTACTTATTCGGTAAAAAGCGATAACTACAAAATTCACAAGTTTTGTTTTAAGCTAAGAAATTGTAATTTATAATCGAGACAAAGTTACTACAAATGAAACAAAGGATCTTCCGTCATAAAGATAATCAACCATCGCGAGCAATGTTGCAGCTAAACGTCAGATGAACTCGATTCTACGATATTATGGTAATTTATCACAAGGCAATTTCTGCTGCTTCGATATCAGCTGTGAACAAACTTTTACAACGCCCGAAGTGTTTTACGAAAGGTGATTTCAAAGACTGTAAATGCGGGAATATTTAAAACTACGACCTTCGTTACGAGTATTAGAAAGCATCATTGCTTCAATTGTTCATACTAAACTCAACATTTTCAAGGTGCTTAATGAAAATCTAGCAACAGTTTTAATCATTTCACGATGCTCGCATAAGTGGCGTCTGTAAACACAACGAAAATAATATCAGATAAGACTAAGCCTATTGTGTTCAGAGTTGTCCTCTCTAAGTACGAGTATATCAAGTAATGTTCGCAATCACACACCGAATTACACGGATTACACGTGACGTGAGTTATCACGCGCAGGCGCCAGCTCTTGTAAATCTTCCACAAAGCTGAAACAGACAATATCTGAAAACAAATATGGCCTCACTATTTAAAAATATAAAACAAAGAAGCGGATTAACGTATCACACGGGCACGGCGCTAATTCCCCTGACATGATTTATAGACAATCTCGATGTGTAATACTTACAGTTAATTTAACATTTGATTTGGCAATAGTTGTAAAGCAAACGGCCAGGTCTGACAACTCAGCTGACGACGTAATCGCTGGCATTGTTCTATGTAATCTAGTGATACGAGCAGATCTCACTTGCATAACTGTCATGCTGAGTAAACTCAGCGACGCAGCTATAATCTGACAAGTTCTTTTATGATTGACTACTTGTTGCGAGATTAATACCTATATAAACATACACTCGTGTTATCGTTTTGAATAAATAATTGTGAAATTCAAACACTGCATTGGAATAATTTCGAGTCACACGGTCTATATTATGTATTCCAAACAGTAACGTCAAGTGAGCCGGGAACGTCTCGGTCGTCTTGTTTGACCTGTACGGTGCGGAAACTTTTTAGTACGAGCACTTAGGTTGTTGCCGGCGCTTAGTTGAGGGTACGGCGCGGTGGGTGGATGCTAATTGCTAAGACGCCCTTTCCGCTCATTGTTTTAGAGCAGACCATGATTGAAGTTTCGGCGGCTTGCGGGAGTGATACCTACTAACCAACGAGTAAACACCTACTCGCGTCAGAGCCACCGACCGCTCGCGCATGACACATGCATTAACAGCCGACCTAATATTTTCATAATCTAATGGCGATGTTCTGTGAAACAATACTCGATGTTTATTCAAACAATTATCTTTGTATCTGTTACTGGTTAGACTGACCTCTTTAAAACCGTCTAAAATTGTTTGCGGTATCTTGTTTTTTATTTACTCTCTCAGAGTTGTGTCTTTAAAATGTTTCCCTCATTACAGGTCACGCTGGCTCAGATATGTCGAGGACAAGATAGAACGTCAGGACCTCATAACTTCCATGAGCCGACCGAAGAGATGCGAAGAAAATTTGAATCTTGGTGGAGTGCCCAAGTATCTCCCAGACCTCCTCCTTTTAGTCCTCGGCGTTATCCTTCTCCAGGTCCAAAAAATCGTTCTCCGACCTTGAATACCATACCAGATCACTTGCATCCTGCACTGCAAACTGTTCAAACGCAATATCCCACACAGAAAACGCGAATGCGAACAAGTTTTGATCCGGAACTCGAATTACCAAAGTTGCAACGTTGGTTTTCTGAAAACCAACATCCGAGTAGACAGCAAATACAGCAATATGTCAGAGAATTAAATAATTTAGAGTCAAGACGAGGACGGAAACCATTAGATGTTAACAATGTTGTGTATTGGTTTAAAAACGCTCGTGCAGCACAAAAACGCGCTGAGCTACGCAATATTGGTGGTCTAAGTTGCCATCTAGGCATGAATGGCTTTAACAGTAGAAGCCACAGTCCAACAAATGGTTCTCTGATGGCCGGCAGCGACCATTACACATCACAAGACCAGAACTCAATGAAAAGTCCTATGCAACTTTCTGGAAGTCCTGGAAGATATCCTATGTCCGTTATGTCTGAAGATAACTTGTCCAACGGTGGTTCTGATTTGGAGGATGATGGTGTAGATTTAAATCCAGATGATAGGCCTGACAGTCCAGATGCACCACTATCTCTGATAACTACGAAAAAAAATAATAATGATTCCGAAGATATTGCACAAGAATCACTTAAACCACCAGACATCATTAAGGTAACATTACTTTTTTATATAGGAAAATCTTAAATTATTAACCTCGAATAATTAGTAAACAATTAAATTAAGCAATGCCTATTTGCTACTGAAGAGATTTATCAAAGCTTTTATAGGCATGACTCAACTTCAGGAAATGTATTATAGATATAATTTACATACAACGTGTATAAAGTCTTAACTTTAGAATTATAGTTACATAATTTAGAAATTTTATTTGACAGGTCCATGATATCAAACAGGAACCGAAAGATTTAAGCAAACCTGAACATGCTCAGTCCCCACAGCGATCTCCTGCTAAAAACAGCGACAGTTCTAACAACAATAACAGCACCAATAATAACAATGAAGATGAAAATGGTATTGCAGAAGAACACGAAGTTTCTGACGAAGATATTACTCAGGAACGTCACTACAGGCCAACTTCACCACATTTAGATCGTCTCCCATTTCCGATGGTACCTAATCATCCAATGTTTGGCCATGGAATTATGTATATGAGCCAATACATGAGTGGCTTCCCAGGCGTTGGACCTGTACCCGGCGAAGGTGCCAGCGGGTTAAACTTGGCACTTGCTGGTGCTTCAGATGAACGACGTAAACGCAATCGCACTTTCATTGACCCTGTCTCTGAGGTTCCTGTATTAGAACAGTGGTTCTCAATGAATACACATCCATCTCACAATCTAATATTGAAGTACACGGAGGAACTCAACAGGATGCCTTACCGGCAGAAGTTTCCACGTTTAGAATCAAAAAACGTACAGTTTTGGTTCAAGAATAGAAGGGCGAAGTGCAAGAGATTGAAGATGTCTTTATACGAACCTTCATCCCCTGGGCATTATTCACATCCGGGCCATCCGCATGCGATTACGGAACGTAAGATGGTTTGAAAACAATTACGATGGTTATTAGAAAACTCATCAAAATAATGATATTACGTGTTGGTGACTTCTTTTTAGCGGATTGATGTGAAAGACTGAAATCGGATCGTTTTAATGGTGTGCAGTGCCATGTTAGTATTAAAATGACCTAGGGTCCTAGAGTCATACATCTTCATATAACTCGTATTATTCCATGAACTTTATTAGTAATGGTAGATTATAACATAGTTTTGCTTAAGGAGTTATGTCAATGTGACATCTTCGTAATATTAATGCATTATGATATATATATATCACGTACTATTTTACTATGTACATACACTTTGCTATCAAAGGACACGTCGCCACTATTTGTGGATGAATCTCAATTATTAAGATAGTCTGTTTGTATATATAAGCCAACAACTCACTCAGTCTTATTTATTAAGTACCAAGTAGCTGTAAAAACGTTATATTATATAGTGTTAATTATGAATGGATATTCTCATTAAAAGTTCCGCTTAAATTATAGATTTTAGATCGTTAGAATGGTATTTAATGTTATCCTAGTAATGTATACATGTATAATATTTTTAATTAATTGTTTAGGTATAAATATATTATACAGAAATTATAATATTATTGGCATAAGTTCATCGGTACTAATGAATGTACTTTTGTATCGGCGCTTCGAGTTCAGATATTTAAATACGCACATTCCGTGTTTTTCGTTTTACTTTTTCCTTTAAAGAAATGCTTCCTCAATCCAAAGTTTGAATTAAATAGTGAATTAAGAAAAAATAAATACATCAAAATCATCCCACTGGGTTTTATAGTTTCATGTGATGCGATCATTTACACATGTTATTAAACTACAAGACGACTGTCTGTTTGTCTGTCCGTTTATATTCTCGTCATGCCAGTACCACTTTCCCGTTTTACATGGTTCTTTAAAATTCATAGCTATTTTATCTGGCCAGGTTATAGGATATGTTTTATCACATAAAGTAACGTACGAAACAAGCAGTGACGATAATGGAGAATTACTTCGAATAAAGACGCTTTTGGTGTGCTTAAATGTCTTACGCTGAGTAAACCATAAGAGATATATCAAATTAATGTACTACATAATTATAGAACTTAAAAAGACCTCCAAAAAGTTGGCATAGCATATTTGTATCTCCTAAGGATAACCCACAATAAGCATTTTTGTCTTCAAAAAAACCGGCGTGCGACCGTCGTGGGTGGAGGGTGGAAGCAGGGGAGATGTATAACCACGCGGGCCGAGTCACGAGAACAGCTAGTGCATTTATAAAATCTAACCGGTGGATGCAAGTTCCTAATTTGTTCTTCTTCATGCTTGTTTATAATTAAAATCTATACTTATAATAACAGAGTAAACAGTAGAAATCTGTTCATTGAAGATATTTGAGAAAAAATAATACAAACACGGACACGGACAATAAACACGGACAGAACACATTTCGATAGTTTTTTAATCCCTTGCCTGACTGTCTGTCTGTCAGTATATTTGAACTCCAATCATACAAAAACTGCTAGACCGAATTTAATGAGATTTGGTATGATTGTAGTTTATAGTCAGAAGGTACATTTCTACACGTATGGACATTGGTATGGTCTATGAATTGCGTTAAGGATATATACATATAAAAAAGAATGTATATATAATATATCTAATTCTATAATATATTATAAATATTAAATGAAACAAAGTGAAAAGATACCAAATTATTTTGCCTTTACATAAATTTCACAAAATAGCAATAAATCAAAACGTGTTTTTTTAATATTGCACAAGTATTTATGGATCGCGATGTACGGCTTGGTCTAAATTATCATGAAATTGATTTGATATTTATTGTCACACTTAAGTACATTTTCTGTACGAACATATATTAATAATTTAAGGCCGGGCTTTTATTATTATTTTCAAATGTTTTAGATTTTTTTTTTTCTACGTTGGATGTCGTTTGGTATTTGCGCTATCAAGATTTTATTAAATTTCACTAAACAGTCATACTATAAAGCGTTATTATTCATTGGATATTAACAGTTTATAAAATTATAGTTATTAAATAAAATTAGCTATTCGTAAAGGACGGTTAACATTTATAATAATTTTATTGGGTATTCTCAAAGCTCATACCGGTCAAATACCGTAAGGTGAAACAAAGGAGAGGCGTTTTTATTGAATTGCAATTTTTATGCACAAAATATACCACGAAGACGAAGTCGTGGGCACAGCTAGTATATAATATTATGTTCTTTGATTGCATCAAAAATAATTAATTATAAATAAATCTATAACGCAGTATTTAAGCATTTATCGATTGAGGCTGTTACGTCACACCATTCCTTATATCGACTTTTGTTGTATAGTTTTAAACAGAATACTAGTTTTAATAAAAATATAATAATTATTTGTTTTGTTGTTCTAATGTTGTGCTTGTTTTTGTGAAGCTGTGATGATATTTCCAAATATTGTAAATATGTTATTATTATTAAATTTAAGGATTTTTTTAAAGAATATTATTTTATAACTACGTCACTATGCTCACATGAACAATGTAAGCATTAACTGCTAAGATAATAAAGATATCGGCTGAATGTTTATTCGATTATATTATTATTCTAAAAATTGAATATAATATCAAAAATTATTTTATGCATTTTTCATTTTGTATCCAAACTTATTCCGTGGTGTCGGTATAACCATTATTAATAATGTTCGAGCCGTTGTGAAAATATTCGATAATCAGTAAAGTTGGAATTCGAAATGACGCCGATGGTGTTAGGTTCTTATCATTTACTTCGTTTTCGGAGTTGTCTCTAATTACCAATTTCTATACAATATAGCCGCTTATGTCAAAATATGGATTTTTTTTTTAAATAACAGCTGAAATTCTCTTGCCCAGAGTTGCTCAAACTTACATTGACGGCATCTACTACAGAATATTTAGTCAACAAGTAAGCTACTACGACGTCTCACTTGACATTGGCAAAATTGCCGACATAGACAGAAAGCTAAATTTAAACAAAAAAAAGTACTACCTCAGATAAGCACATGTTTATAAAATGGCTTCAAAATTTAATAGGTATAAAGTGATAGTACGAACTTCTAATCACAATTTTATTCTGAATTTTTGGTGCACTTTTCCTTACCTACTGTGTGCCAACAGCAACTAGGATGACAGGTGTCCGTTAGTAAGCAGATTTCCATATTTATATTTCATAGTTATTATTTCTGAAAATGCTGATTAACACAAATATGTAGAATAGAATAAATAACTGTTCAGTGAAGAGTTATTTTTTCAAATATTAAATACCAAAATTAAACTAAAAACAAAAAAGGATACTGCATAAATTATGTCGTTAAATGAGTAGGTAATCGCTGCAGGGAGAATGTCTTACGGCCGTTTTCAATAACATAATATCTGAGCTTACCATCCCCGATTAGTACATATTTGTAATAAGTACTATCTTTAACTTATATTATAATATCGGCTTCCCTCTTATCTATCCAAGCTATAGGATTTGGATATATATTAAGTAGATACGAAAAACTATCCATTGATAGGTTATTGAAAACGACCGATAGTGAATATGAATGATGATATATGAATGAATGAACACGTTTTGTACTTTATGTTGTACACTTTCCAGATTAATGCCACAAGGCGTTTTCTCCTAGCTAACCAGTGGTGTTGAAGAGTAAAAAGTACCGTTCTAGGTAATGCAAATTGAAAAAAATGTTAAAAATTAACAAAAATGAGCTAACACTGAATAGAAAGAAAAACATACTAAATAAATACATACCTACTTACATATATCTAAAGTGAATAACAAGCAGGCGACCTGCCTGGTGGTAAGCGGCTACCGTAGCCTGTGGATGCTTATAATACCGTAGATATAAACTTATTTTTTAAATTTATTTATTTATTAACAGAAATATATACAAAAAAACTTTAAAATGGTCCTAGAAAATTGCCCTGAGAAGTTTGTCTGCAGAATTCTCTTCAAGTCTCGTTGACAATATTTTTTAACTCAGATTTCTATGGGCTGAAGAACTAGCATACTACATAAACATCGGTTCAGTTGAGATTTAAAGTTGGTGATGCTAAAATCTTGGGGATTTGGAAGCATTCCATAGTGTATGGCCGCTATCGTGAAAGAATTTGTTATAGTGTTGATCTGTGCTCAGAGACCACAAGGGTTATGCTGTAAGCACTTTTCAGGAATTCTCGCAAGCGACTGTTTGAAAACCAATACTCTAGACAGACATAGTCTAAGCATAAACTTAATACAACAAATACTCAGCTCAGCAGCTCAGAGTTTTATAAATTTTCATTAGTAAGCATGGTTTATTAGCATACAAGCATTTATTAATTTTCGAAATAGAAAACAACTGTTGGAATTATATGTGCTACCAAATGCGCAAATCACTTGTATTCGCGGGCGGTTTTGAAATGTTCCGCAAGCCTGGTTAAAAGCCGTACCAAGCCGGACGTTGACCATAAACGATCTAAACTATCAAACCTTAAATATACTGAATAATAAATAGTAATACTTAATTTATCGTATGGTTAGTGAAATTCGTATTTAATTTTTCACCAATCTGATCCTTACTCTATAGGGCTGTCAAACAATTTAACATGTGCCGATATTATATCTATCGGCCACGCAGCACAGACGGGCCGGAAACGGCGAACGGCGGAGACCCAAATCACCTGTCTAACTAAACTTCAAGTCTTCGTGTAATCGCAGATATCTGGCGACGTCTTTGTCGCGTCTTCGATCTCAAGGGCTGGAAAACGGCTAGTCTATTTCGGCTGTTATAATTTTATATACCTAGAATGCATAAGAAGAACAAAGTAAGGAAACCTTTATTATCGAAATCTTAATAATCGAGTTTCTTACATACTACGATTGTTTTCGATGACTAGGATGTTTTCCGAACCGGTGGTAGTGTTGTCCGTAAGTACCTTCTTAGGGATTAAATTTAATAAAGTATTCAGAAGTCAGAACTTAATTATAATTATATTTAAAAAATTAAAATATCTCATGTACTAAAGTATATTATGTCTACAAAAATATGAAAGATAAAAAAGTCGTAAAGCTATTCGTATTATTAAGTTAGTTTAAAGAGTATTTGCAATTTAAATATCAACAGGCGTTGTTAATTATAGTCTCATCATACACGGTTCTAGAAATATAGAAAGACAATTAATAATTTTCTTGTATTTAACATTTGATAAGTGATGTAGATGTACCGTATCACGTAGGTATAGTACATTACTTACTATTGAAATATAATGTGGGTGTGAAGTGAAAATCAGCGTTGGAGAACTGGCTTACCTTAGCATATCAGGTATACACTTCTAAGATGTCTCAAATACTTTTGTCAATGTTATTGATAAACTGCTTAAATTAATTTTTAGTTTCTTTTTATTACTTTAATTTGTTTGCCATATACGTGCCATTCGTTTCTTTCTTTTTTTTCTAAGCTTCATGTTCACGTAAATAGTATACATTAAAATGCATGCTATGAAGATATAATATAATGTTCAATCTTGTAATTAAGAAGTTTAAAGAGTGAATTATAATCAAATCCGACGATAATTAGCTGTTTGCTTAATCTTCTCGATATACCTATTCTAAACAATATGGAGACGTTGAGTGCAGGGGCAATAGAAATATTCGAGACGAAGCACAACAGATTATACCAATTAGAGAGATTTCAAGTTCTTTGAGGAAACATTCTTTGATCGTACATTCTTATCCATTCTTAGGTATCGCTTTTAAGTTCTATGCTTATAATTATATCGAGATCATTAGAAAACTTATTTTGTAATAAACATATTATAATAATAGATATAAATAATTATACTTAAATTAAAATATTATTATTGATGAGTATACATCTAATTATGTATTTATTTATTTACACTAATATTATAACATTCAAGAGGTGGTATTTGTTTCTACGCACTAATCTTTGTAACTAGCAGTCAGATATTCAAAAGTGTTTTTGCATTTTATAGCCCATTTATTAAAGAAGATTATAGATTATAAAACTTTACGCTACAAACTTAAGGAGCGGAGCAATAACCATCAACGTCAAGCAATCTGGCAAACTGTCGGCAAATACGCGAGATGAGAACAACGATAGTGTAGAAGAACTATTGCAAAGGGAGGATCCTCCGACCAGACGGGTGTTATGTCTGGCGGGCAGCTGCCCAACGGTGTAGTCGGGTTCTTGTATATATACTCAATTGAAGAGTTAATTTCTATAGTGCGATGTAGGATGCGTCGTATGTGGCTTGATAGATGTCGCTGTGTGTCGCTATGTAGATGTCGCTACATCACTCCCCTCCGAGACCGGAGGTCGATAGCAAGTTGAGTCGTTCATACATCTTGTGATGCTTGCCGGGCCAGTGGAATGTTCCAGTGAGTCGGAACCAGATACCGCATAGTTCACGGTGAGTCGGAACTGTCCACGGTGATGCCCCAGTGAGTCGGGGTGATGCTACAAGAATGCCCCAGTGAGTCGGAGTGTTGCAGTGCGGCGTAGTGACTGGCTGCTGCGTCGACCAGGAGAGAAGTGCGTCTCTGCTTGCTGACCGGCCGAAGTGCAGTGTGCTGTGCCAAGGTCGCTGAGAAGGCTGTGGGGCTGACCAGGAATGCGCGTCCGCTGCATGCTGATGGTCAGGATACCCGTAGTAGCCGTGGATGCTGGCTGGCTGCGACTCGCTGCTGCTCGTAAGCTTGATGAAGTGATGATGACGTCACGATGACGTAGCTTTTGCGAAGAAGGTTGCGCTGACGTTCATGCTCGGGGTCACCAATGTAGAAGAACTATTTCAAAGGGAGGATCCTCCGACCAGACGGGTGTTATGTCTGGCGGGCAGCTGCCCAACGGTTGTAGTCGGGTTCTTGTATATATACTCAATTGAAGAGTTAATTTCTATAGTGCGATGTAGGATGCGTCGTATGTGGCTTGATAGATGTCGCTGTGGGTCGCTATGTAGATGTCGCTACATCGCATTGACGGCGGTGGAGAGTTGGTCAAATACATTAAATACGAGTGAAACCGTGGAGCTCAGTTAGTAATTAATAAGAAGGAAATACAACGAATACAAAAATAAACTATTTATATGTCGAAATCTTTTGTTTTTCCTTTCGTACATTTCTTCATGAACATTTTAACCATCCAGTACTCGTGTAAAACTACTGAAAGTTCAAAACAATTCTACACAATACGTATTAGCAAGCTGTTAATAAGCCTTAAACATAATAAAAAATCTAATCATGCAAATATTTTAAGCAAAAATTCCATGTTATGTATTACCTATTCTTTAATGTATACAAACTGCCTAACGTCGTGGGAGAAATAGCGCATTTATGTTAGTTAACCGTGGATTATGACGATGCTTCTAAATAAAGCAATTTATTACAAGCCACGTAGCCGACGCGACGCGGACGCGGCGAAACGGTCGTCTTTGCATATACTGCTGTTTATTATATTTATATAATTTAATTGTATTCTAATAATAATTATTTGAAAATTTTCTATTATAAGTTTAATATTATACAGTTTATTTGCACAGAGAGCAAAAGAATTTAATACAAATATTCATAGTAAGTGGGATGGCAACTACCTCACCCATATCGGGAGGGCCATTCTATTTCTGTGGAGTAAGTGGATTGTACTCCAAACTGGTTGGAAGTAGATATCGCAGAAAATAACCACCAAATATGTATAATTACAATCGGGATAAATGCCACTTACTTTCGTCGGCGAAATTGCCGCCATTTCCAAGCTCTCTTTCAAACGCCAAATTAAAAACTATGTACACCACTTAGATTTATTGTACCAAAACTTCCAAGTATAGTGTATACCGTTAGCCGGCCGCGCTGGTATGCGGGAAAATGACCGGTCTACTCCGATTTTTAAATTTATAAAGTCATTGAAAAATAATGTTTCTACCCTCCAAATAATTTATGAGCCCAAGCATTTTTAAAAAATTCATTCAATGGAATAAAAATTTACTACTATTTTAAATAACAACAAATCAGATTTTATTTAAAAAATTAGCACTGATTATATTACATAGTTAAGTATAGCTTTATGTTTCAAACTGTTTTTGAGAGAAATATAAAACTTAGTATATTTTTATTGCATTATAATTTCACACAGGATCAAATATTCATTATTTTTGGATCTATTCCTTAATTCATGTTAAAACAGCTTACTTTTTATAGAATTTCAAGGCCCCAGGTATCGGGAAAAACCCTATAGGTTTTGATGATTGGTCACTGAGTGCGGCATTTAGATTTTTATTATGAAGGGCTGTTTTCTTTATTGTGTCAGCCTAGAAACGTTAGATAATAATAAATTAAAACCTAAAATTAAAACCACGATTAGAAAATGGCTTATTAAGACCCAAATCTAGAGAATAGCATTGTATGGTTATGAAACATGGGCATTAAATAAAAGGGACAGAAAACGGTTGGCTGCGTTGAAGATCTGGTATAAGGATGGAGAGCATCACTTGGACAGAAAGGATTACAAAGGAGAAAGTGTTAAGATACCAGCAGAGGAAAGATGATAGGAAACTTGACACGGCACGACAGTTCTATGATAAATTTTTAAAAGCAACAAGTCAATTTTTACTAAAAAAGATAAACAACAACCATCAATGATTTTGAATAGTTCCTTGGTGTATCTTCAAAGTTGAAGTGCCAATGCCAATGAAATTAAAATAGGACCACCCTTGAGGTATTCCCCATCCAACAAAAAATAATCATGCTAATCGGTTCATAAACAAATAAGTTATGGCCATCCATAAAAATAAACATTCGAAGTGTAACATCCGTCTTTTTTTGAACTCAATTAAAATATGAAAGAAAGCGAGGAAGAGGAAAACCTAGACAAGGTTTTTCCAACAAGTGAAAGATAAAGTAGGTGTCGTGTTGTATCAAGAGGTAAAAAGGGACGCAGAAATTAGGGAACAGAGGCACATGCTCCACCAACAAGAGCCAAGATCTTACAATATACATATAAAAAATACGAGGTTGTAGATATTAGTAGTCGGTATTGACTTCAACAAGGTATAATACTTAAGCAGTTGTTGAGAAAAAAATTAATTTACTATAATTTTCGTACCATTATAAATTCACGAGGTATTAGAAATTCCCTGTTTTCGGATTTAATCCTTAACTTTTGTTAAAAAACCTCCTTACGTGCTAAATTTCAAAACTGTAGACATGAGGGACGTACCCTACAGTTTTGATACTCGGTCCAATTTCAACTATAAACTGCCATATTTGTTTAATGCGTTAACAGTTAGTATATGATCTGGTGGCACGGCATTGCCCCCCCCCCCCCAACGCTTAATTTTTTCAAGTCTATATCTTCACCCGATTAGAAGATAAAGGGGTGCAAATGTACGAAATTTCGAAATTAGTACTTCCCAATACCTAGAGAGGTGAAATTTGACACAGAGATAGGGTTTAATACCCACATAAAGATAAAACTATCAAAACTTTGATTTTTAAAGATCTCACCCTGACGTGAAAACCAAGAGTTCAGCCAAACTATCAGAGATATCAAAATACCGCCTTGGTAAAAATTGTTTCATAATCTGATGAACGTTTTCAGATGGCACATAAAACTCGAAGGCCTGAAGTATCTGATGTGGGACCCTTGTCAAACTATAAGAGCTATAGAAAACCCACCTGAGTAAAAATATTTAATAATCTGATTTGAGTTTTTGATAACACATAAAAATCGAAGGTCTGGAGTACCTACCTACTATGGAACCCTAAGAGCCCCGCCAAACTACAAGAACTATCGAAACGCCGCCTTAGTATAACTTATTCAATTTGATAAGCGTTTTCTAATGATCCATATAAATCTAAGATCTAGAGTAACTGATGTGAAACCCAAAGAGTCTAGCGAAACTGTAAAAGATATTGAAAAAAGGTCCCTTTAGTGAAAATATGTTCTGTGGAATAAGTTAATAATATTGTTTTCTAAGCGTAGCGCTAACACGTGCTGATGCGTGTTTGTATGTGAACGATTTGTGAAAATATTACAAAGAACGTGCACTGACGCGCGTTAATCTGAACTGGGCCTAGGAGTAAACATTGAGAGCAATCAATTCAATCAATCAACATGGTAGGCCTTTCCTGCCTATCGATATTATGAAATTCCAGTACCTGCTTTAGATAATAAAATACAACTAGCTAAATTACTAAAAAGGAAACAAAAAACCCTACTACAATAAAAACACTAAATTAAAAAAAAAAACAATTTTAGCTTTTTATTTGTTTCCCAGACGTCGTACTTAAATATTATATAGCCTTATATCACTACCACAATAAAGTCGAATTCAACGACACCTCGTATGCTAAAATCCATCAAGCCGTTCAGGCTACAGAGCGTGATAAAGAAATATACATACATATATACATATATATATATATATATAAACATACGCTCGAAATACTTAAAACCTCCTTTTTTGCAGTCGGGTAAAAATAAGTGAAATCCCAACAAAACATGCTGTAAAACGGGCCAAGTCTCGATTGAGAGGATTTCTCTCTAAAAAGTAGTGAAATCTCACACACAACCAACGAGTAATTTTGGCTAAATCTATCCTATCTTTTATCTACTCGTTAATTTTCTTATTATATTATGTTATGGAATTTTATATGGCTTGGCCGTTGTTGATATAAGGTCAAGGTCAAGAAATCAGAAGAACGTAATAGTAACAATGACTCCTACAATGTTTTCAACGTCACAAGTCATATACAATTCATATAATTAGGCACAGTAGATTCTACATAATGAAAAGTAACGAGTAAAAGATAGGTCAGATTTTAGCCAACAGTAAGTACTTTTTTATTCATCAACCTAGACTTGGTTAAATCATCTCTATCGAGATTTGATCCGTTTTTACAGTACGTTTTTGTTGAGATATAAATTTCAACTTTATTATCTCAAGTCGTTTTCGAGAAGAAGTTTCTTGACACACGGACAAAAATATAGAAAGACGACAACAAAGTGATTCTATAATATGGGTAATTTTTTAATATTATGATGTACGGAACCCTGAAAATGAAATAAAAATTTGCTATCTCGAAGGTAATTACGAAGTAAACGTTCCGAATATGTTTATAGTTGTTTTATTATCTAATCTAAAACGATTAAGACGGGAACAGTGCGACGGACATCCCGGCAATCGTTGCCCGGGGCCGGTACACAACAATAAAACTCTTAAGCCCCACACTGCCTTGCTAGAAAGATTTACTCCGACGACTTAGTACAGTCTAATATCACTATCCGTACTACAGTTTATGGGTGTAACAACAAATAATAACTCCAAACATAAGTATTCGAATATTTTACATATTATTTAAGAATTTACTTAAACAATTTGAGACTGCCACTTATAAATCCTCATTGAACCTTAGAGTCCAGTTTTCAAACTCATGTTTTGGGGACATTATACCTTAAGTTCTCAAATAATATTAGGACAGCGCTTGTGTTATTTATATAAACTCAACTATGGAAATCGCCTTGAACAGTCGTTGTTTCTGATCTATAAGGAAGTGACTTAAAATATTTTGAATTGATAACACGTTTACCCATTGTTTTTCTATGGTTTGTATTTTATATCAGATGAGGTTAATACAAGACAATTTTTAATAGAAATAAAAAACCAACATCAATGATTTTAAAGAGTTCCCTTGTGTATCTTCGAAGTTGAACGTCCAATGCCAAATGAAATTCAAATGGAACTACCCTTGATTCCCTATCCAACAAAAAAATAATCATCCAAATCGGTTCATAGACAAAGAAGTTATTGGTCTGAACATCCATAAAAAAAAATATACATTCGAATTGAGTAACCTCTTTTGTTCAACCCGTCTTTTAATGGAGTTAAAAACTATCTCAAATAATAAACTGTATACAAAATTTTTGTTTTCTAAGTTTCACGTATCTATCCTTACTAATGAATATTATTATTTATATTTGTTTTTAAAGTTTACATGAAAATATAATTAGTATCGAAATATATTTAATGATAGTTCAAAAAATACATTCGTGAAATATATTATTATTTTTAGGTTTTTAATACTCTTAATTAGTGTAACAGTAAAACATTTCCATAGTTACTCCTAGAAATAGACAGTTTAAGCACAATTATCGCTATTGTTAGTAGTTCTTACAGAATTCACAGTTTACCAGTATTTTTCACCTAAAATGTTTCATTTCCATTTGGAACACTTTCAATAAAAATTGTTTAAAATAAACGTGGATAATATATAAATGGGTTTATCTTTTTCAATCTTTTTTACATTACCCCATATGCCATTGCATTCGAGCTTACTACACTTTACCTGACCTTTCTATTCGGTAGACTACTACCAAACAAACTACAAACTAAAATAATAATATCGACAATATATAAACACTTTATCTTACATAAATTAATAAAAACACTAAACAATTTGTAGCGAGGTAAAACATTGTGTCGCTTAGTGAGCGAATCCCCTGTCCGGGTTCGGGTGCCTATCTGCCGTCCCGTCTGGGGTTTAGTTATGATATAACAAGGAGACCAGCTAAGCCAAGGCTCACGGTAGATTTTATTAATTGACATGACATTTTTTGCCCTCGAAGTTAAAAGGAAAATAAATAATACTGGATTATGTTTTAGGAAATCACATGATATGGACGAAGAAAACGCAGTTAATTTCTTATCGAAAAACAAAAGTTCTACTGAGGTATGTAAACTTACACGTTAACTCAGGACGTAACCTTGTAAGTAAAGGATTAAGTAATGGTCTTAATCTAGTTCCAAAGCACACAGTTGTAATAACAGATTGACAATTCCTTGCCTCAGTACAAGCAATTTTACTGTTACCTAAGTATTATTAATTTGCGATTGTACATTTACTAGCTTTTGCTCGCGATTATGTTACCCTTGTCTTCAAAATAAAATGAATCGCGTGCTACCTATTGTAAAATGGTTGTACTATGATAATTCATAATCAGATGAATGGTTAGTATATGTAAGATATAATGTATATGGGATAAGTAAAGCAAACTTCAAAACTTGCAAAAACAGGACAAGCAAAGAATATCAATTTCGAAACATGTAAAATAAATATAATTAAATAATGAAAATAAGTGTCAACAATTCCTTTAACGCAGACATGACTGACTAGTTTCAACGTGGCCAAAGGTGGTGGTACTCGTTGACGTAGACAGACTCAAACTTGCTATCAAAATTGCACCCTAACTAATAACATAATTATATTAGGTCGGGGAAAAAGTGTTTTCGCTTATCGTAAGTTCAAGTTCAAACTTCTTATAAAATTTCTTTGGATGTACTATTTGTAACTGGCTGGTTTTTGTAACATTAAAAAGGATACATAAAAAATAAATAAAAAAGTTGTTTGCCGCTATTTTTCATTTGTTTTTCTTTCTGTAAAAATGACGAATGTAATGAAGAAATTCGATACATTTTAAAATATTTATTACAAAAAAGGCAAAAATGCAACTCAAGCAGCGAAAAAAAATTTGTGATGTTTATGGACCCAATGCAGTGTCGGTAAGAGTAACACAAAGGTGGTTCAAAAGTTTTCAGTCCGAAAATTTTGATGTTAAAAATGAACCTCGCTCTAGTCGCCCTGTTACGAATAAAATGGACGCCATTTTAAAAAAAATGGAGCAGGATCGGCATATCAGTAGTTATGATGTAGCTGAAGAACTGAAAATTGACCACATAATAGTTTTAATCCATTTGAAAAAAGCTGGCTATACCAAAAAGCTCGATATTTGTATGCCGCATGACCTCAGTGAAAGAAACCTAATGAACCGTGTACTCATTTGTGATTAATTGTTGTAACGTAATGAAACCGAGCCGTTTTTTTAAGAGATTAATAACTGGCGATGAAAAGTGGATCACGTACGACAAGAACGTGCAAAAAAGGTCGTGGTCTAAGGTCGGCCAGGCTTCACAGACTGTGGCTAAACCTGGGCTAACTCGAAATAAGATGATGATGTGTGTATGGTGGGACCGGAAAGGCATTGTTCATTATGAGCTTTTACCGCCCGGCAAAACGATCGAGTCGGATCTCGACTGCCAACCATTGATGAGATTAAAGGAAGCAGTTGAGAGAAAGCGGCCGGAATTGATCAACAGGAAGGGTATGGTCTTTCATCACGATAACGCTAGACCACACACATCTTTAGCCACTCAGCAAAAGATAAGAGAATTTAGCTGGGAGTCATTAGTGCATCCACCATATAGCCCTGACCTTGGACCTTCAGATTTTCACCTGTTTCGGTCTCTTCAGAATTATTTAGGTTCTGTAAGGTTAACCATCAAGAGAGGACTGCCAAAACTATTTGTCGCGTTTTTTTTTGATCAGAAGTCCCAAATTTTCTACAGCAACGGGATCATTTCTCTACCTACAAAATGGCAAAAGTCATCGAACAAAACGGCACATATAAACAGTAAATAAATGTAAATAAACTTTGAAAAAAATGTCTTGAATTTTCATATAAAAATACGAAGAAACTTTTTCCACACCTAAAAAGACACTGAACACTGAAAAAAACCCTACCTACCTAAATCTACTTCGTTTAATAACTAACGCTTGTTATGAGCCATAACTCAGAGTTCATCCTCACATCGTCTTAAGAAAATGGACCACCCCTGGATATGTAGCTTTCATTTTCGCAACGACCTCTTTCGTAATAAATGCTCGTCCCTATTTGCACATATCTGTTTCTTTTGTATGTAAATGTTCAATTGTGGTTCCTTCCAAGTAAAATGCACTAAGGTAAGTTGTGCAAAATGATAAGTTTTGGCTACTATGGGACTGACACCTTCTTTTTGAACATAAATCCTTAAATTAGATATATATTAATAAAAAAAGATAAAAATAATTAGATAATTAAAACTGAGGTGGTAGATCATTACTAGATTCTTCATACATAATTAAATAGATTAATGATTGGTTTCCGCATACAACGCGCCAGCGAAAACCAAACATTAATCTATGCGTAAATACTTAGGCTATTTCTGTTTCATATTAATTGTCAAAGATCAAAAGCATGGAAAGGTGAAAAAGGCATTGACATGCATTTCCTAAGTCGTTGAATTATGAATGAAAATGATGTAAAGAATAATATACCCATATATTCATAGCTTTATAAAAAAAAGTATGTTGTATTAATACCTCTTCGTCGTTGAAAGTTATGCTAAAAATGGTTTGAAATAGCTAAGATACAGTAATCCTACAACTAATGAAGATCAAGTATGCCATATCGAACTTGTATATAATAAATATGTGTTAAGTGTGAGTATTGAGTCTTTTATAACAGACTAAGGGCAACTTGCATTAAAAAAATAGTTTTATGAATATAAGCTGTTTAGTTGTGACAAAATGTATGGAACTGTCAGTCTTAAATCTCATTTAACGATTTAAATATGATTGAAATATTTGATTCAAGCCGCCCTAAGATTGTGTATGAAAAGGGAAAATAGGTTAAATTTAAATAGTTTGTTTACAATAATTCTAAAAAGGTAAGATGAATAAAATAAATTAGAGATACTATTCAAATTGATTTGCCCCAAACTGTTTTTTCTAAATATCTCCAATTATATAATACTATTGCCAGTTTATAATTAATTTTATACAGGTTAGTTAATTTATAGTACATTTACGCAATATCAAAATATACTTAGTTGAAATATAAAATACATTTTGGCTTTAGTGCCAGTTATTTTCCACCACAAGTTTTTTATTAAAATTTGTAAACGAATTAACCATTTCGTATTCGACAACCGAATGTACAAGAATAATATGTAATATTCATTATAAAATAAAATAACTGTTAAGAAAATAAGTGTCCATAGTGCGTACATAAAGGTTTTTTTTTTCAGCATTCGCTCGTCGCGGTCGGTGTAATCTCAAATCTCCCGCCGCCAATTTATTTTCATTAGCGATCATCCTCGGTTAATTTTATTCCCTACTTACTCCGGCGAGCATCGGAGAACCAGCTAAGCAACTATGGAGAGAATTTTTCAATTAAAATAAATTATGCTTCTAAACCGGAATTCTATTTCTTGTAAAATTGAAATCATTTTACATAACGATAATAATTTCTAGTATTTCGTGGGATCTTAATCTGTCATGTTTTGGTTTTTATTTGCGCTGTTTCTCCATATATTATGTAATATTGTGGTGGCGTTTTGTGTGAAATATAGTCTGGTTATTATGTTCAAAGGAAACAAAGTAAATTATTAAATAACTAGCACTTTTCCTGTGGTTTGCCAAAGACCAATTTCCAATTTTTTATTCAAGTGTTGAATTTCCAAAACTCCTTTCTTAGTTCACAAAGGTGGCAAACAAGCATACGGCCTGCCTGATGGTAGGCGGCTACCGTAACCTAATGATTCTTGCCATCACTAGCGCGTTTTTGACCTTAAACCCCTACCCCAAGAAGCTCTGAAAGCCCTACTCACCGCAAGAACATAACACAAGATTGCGTCATTATGTAAGGTGGCGGTATTCCACCTGTAGGGCTGCTCCAAGTAGAGTGAAATCTATAAAGAAATTTATACGTGCACTACCTCCCTTAAACTCTTTGTACTCAGCTACTATGTAAAAGAAACCCGCATGCAATTTTCACAATCCTAGCCATAGTAATTTGGGCTGTGCGTTGATATTTCAGTAACATAGTTATATTAACTTAAAATTAACTTAGAATCATGAATTTTTAGTTGTTACAAAAACTGCCTCATTAGTCTAATGGTCTTAAGGGTGACTGCTATGCTCGAGGTCCTGGGTTCGATTCCCAGGTCGTGCAAAGTGTTATTGGGTTTTTAGTAGCTCGGAGTTTGGCTTTGTGCCCGATTAATGACCAATAAGTTCGCCTCCTATTACATGGGACCTAAAAACATACCCGACGAACTGTGGATGAACATTATTACACCTCTGCCTTGCCCTTCGGGGATACAGGCGTGATCGTACAAAAAACTCCCTGGACAGTTGCAAAAAAAGAACCACAATCATATTTAATTATTGCTGGAACTATCCACGTGGCATTGCCATAATTTTGAATAAATTTAACCACATGTTGCTTTCAAATACGAAGAAGAACGTAATCATTGTAGAATCAACAGATTCATTTATGAAGATAATTAAGGGATGTTAAAATCAAGTTTTTTTTGTTTTGTTACATACTTGTATGTATATCAAGAACTTAAAAAAGATAATATATCTCTTTTGATTTTCAATGTAATAAAAAACTATATATGCAAGTACAAAATACATTTTCGTATTTTATTACAGTCCTTTTCTGTATGTTCATATCATCCGCATCACCTATCCAGAACCTCGGTATCAGGGAGTTGCTTAATTCATTTCCACAGGATAATATTATTTTTTTACTCCCTCTCGCTTTTTGTGATGAGCCGCGGCTTATTTTTTATTCATTGGGGTGGATATTCATCTCGATTCGTCGGCTGTTCGGTTAGATTGAGGTGTAATCAGGTTGACAGTTTCTTTGTTAAACTCTCTTCAAATATATCATGTTGTTTCAACTTTAATTTATGATTACTTTTTTATTATTATTAATATAATCTCGGCTACCACGAATTTAGTCGTATTCTTCCTTTTTTTTTAATACAAATATTTTAAAAAAAATCAAGTGTTTTTACCTTTATGTAATTAAATGATTGACTAATAGCTCTGAAAATATTAAGATTATAAAATATTCATAATATGGTGTAGCAAAGTAATATCTACCACTAAAATTATTTAATCGTTGAAACATTTAAGTACTTGGAAACTTCAATTTTCATGTCGATTTTTATTACTAACTAGCTGCAGGTACCTGAGACAACACTCGCCTGACCTACTAAAATATTGTTAAATAAAAAAAATCTGGCCAGAGAATGCACTTAGGTATGATTTTATAATAAGAGTCATGTTAATCGGTTCAGTGGTTCCCGAGTGATAACAACACTAATGGTAGATAGACAGAGAGACGTTGTCTTTATAATATGTAAGGACTAGATGTGCACCGAGGTTTCACTAGTTCCACTGGTAGTTTCTGATATTAGCGTGTCTAAACATTCAAGCGTTCCTAATTGATAAGTACCTATATGAAAGTTTCATGTTTATAAGTTTGCAATTAAAACAGATTGCATGTTCACGAAATTTCATTTATACACAACATGTTTTGTGTAAACCCTTGTAAAATAAAGTATACAGGTGAATAACACACGCGGTAAATTTTATTCAACTATAAATCTGTATGTGAATTAATTTGTCGCGCAAAATTAACGCATGAGTTACGTCGCACACTCTGACATCTCACTAAATAGCACTTATGCATCTCACAACCTGGACATATATATATATTGAGCTGTTATTATATAATTATGTATTTTTATTTTAACTGATTCTTATTAGCCAGTTACATCGTAACTGCGGTCGTTGGTGAATCTTGTAGATAATATTTTTACCATCGTCAACAGACCAGATACGCTTATATACTCTTTATAATACCACGAGATTAGAGAGACGAGTTGGCTTTCGAGTTTGTGCCTGCTAAAACAATTCCTACTCTACTATGCTCAAATCTTAATCTTCAATATGCAAGCAAATATTTTGCAACTATGCTAGCCTGAGCTCGTATTATGATATGTTCTATTAGTAAATTAATATTTTTAATAGTAGCACGGCAAACTGACGGTATTGTCCCCAATGGTAAGCACAGTACAATGCTAACACAACGACGATTACCGAAAAATCGTATCCATCGACGGTCGCCGCTGTCATGCCAGCCTGTATTAATTTAATTGGATATGCACAGGCTGATCCCGAAACACCACATGCAAAAGCGAGTCACTATGACGGACTATTTCACCACATGCATGGTGGTCGTGACCCAGTTGGGCAAAACAGCCCTATCGTTCCGCTATCGCCATTTCCTCATTCGTTACTCAGCAGGGTGCACCACGTGCAGGTAAGGTTGAGTTGGCTGTCTCAGCTTTATAGATGTAATTAAACATTTTCTAACAATGTGCGCGCGCATCGTAAAAATTCACTGTTATGTATTATAACGCGCCTAAATAGGTATAACTTCAAAAAAAAACACGATTACAAAACGCTATAAACTTATTGAATACAAAAGCTAAAGTTAAATATCAAAGACAATAAGCTAAGCGTTTATTATTTCGGCATCATTGCGATTTATTGTACAACTCTATAGAGATATTTCAAATTACCCGAGCTGCGGTATTTACCGCGTCCTCAGGTGAAAAGATCCCACGCTTCCGCCACTACACCGTTCAGTATACCACATTGGCAACATCTGCATTTCTAGTTTAACTACTATATCTATCTCTAGTATTAATTATACACACATATACTGCGTTTAATAGGAATGTCAAGATAACAACATTATTATATAACAAAACATCTTGAATTGCGGAATAAAAGAAAATCAAATGAAAAACTAATTAGCAATTTTTGGAGTAAATCCATTTGTTAAAATTATTATATAATTAGAGGAAATAATTATCAATGCTTTATTAGTTAACAAAAAAAAAAGATTTTAGTCTTACTCAAAATTTTATTGTACAAAATACTAATTTGAATGTAACAAAGTGCATCCAGGATGTTGAATTTGTGCTTACATTTTATTTTTCATTAAAGGTTAATCTTATTTCAACAATTAATTGAAATCATAACAATAAAACCACAATAACATTTAATTTTATTTATTTGCCCCAGCAGCCCCGTTAAACAATGCAGCTTAATTTTTAATGGACGCTCGCTCGTCAAAATTCTATAATTACGTCGGACTGGGAAAGCAAAGCGTGAAACCGGGCGAAACCTAATCAACCGTTTAAGGAATACCCCATACTAACACCAATAAAGAAGGAATAGCCACCCTAGTGTTGCGAAGCGTTTTGTCCTTATAAACCAAAGCTAAGAGATATTTATCTATAAATACATAATATTAGTAGAATTAATAGAATGCCATCATTTTATCAAGTTGCCCCGTTAATTCACCCATGTTAAATTTAGATTGTACATACATGCTTCATACATATGGTAACTAGTTGACTATAATTTCCAAATTGGTTGGTTCCAAATCGTTTATGGTCACTACCCCGCTTCTAAGGGTCGTAGCACTCGTAAGGTAACGTTAGCGTATAACCTTTCTCGATAAATAAGTTAAAAAATACAAGAAACATTTTTTCAAATCTGACTGGTAGTTCTAGAGTTAGAGATCAGCACGTTAAAACACAAAAAAAAAACATTTTTTTAACTATTATTATTATTAGTCTTTAGTGATACCGTTTACTTTGATCATAATCCGTGAAGCAATTATGCGGCTGAAATAACTGCATATGACACGCTAAGCCTTCAAATGTGCATTGTTCTCAAGTGCAACTGCCGAAACACATCTACAGTTCCTTCGTGACAGATTTTTAACTTCAAGTAGTGTCCAACTATGCGAGCATTGAAAAACGCTTTGCAATATTTTCCTACACCGAAAGTTCAGACTCGATGTGGGATTTAGTTTAGTTAGTTATTTACAGAAAATGTAATAATTGTAATAATTACGGGATACCTTACATGTTTATTCATGCTCTATTTACAGAAAAGCGTACATAGCGTAGCATCATACCAGTACAAAATTTACGAATTAAGACAACCCTCTTGACGTAGATAAAATGACATAATAAGCTCTTAAAAATACTCCTATGCTATAAACTTCGTTATTTCTTAAATAAACTTAAATTGCTTATTCTTAATAAGTAATACATTACATAGTTATTTTAAGTTTGTCAATACCTAATATATACAAATTGTATTACTACAAATATTGTTCATAATATTACAACTATCTTGTAACCTTTATCTATTAAAAATGAAAACCATTATATGTATATTCAAGACATAGCACTCCTAGATTTTATAATAATTAAATTTCTGAGGCTCATATTATAAGCCTGGTTAGTTAGCCACTTTTAAGTAGAAAATCTATCGCGAGCACTTTAGTGCCAAATCCTAATAGCGTGTTACCATCTTGGACCACATCGTCACTTAACATTAGATGAAATTGAGGCCAAATGCTAAACACATAAAAACTTTAAAAAAGCGATTATTATCTGATATCAAAATATTATATTTTAAAATTACCTTAATTTTATATTTAAAACTGAATGTCTAAAAAGTTTACGTGTTGCAACATAATAGACATTCCCCTAAGCTATTACATTGCATCTCGCTTTACAATCTGTTCATTGTCACCTTGTAGAACAATTGAAAAGATAATTTTTAAATGTCTCTCTTAAAGAAGTGTTTTTTGTTGAAATGAAGTGTAGCGTAGAGTTCCATCGCCCTGCGTCTTTCGATTGTTTGGGGCAATACACTTTTGTATTCTTCTATTGCGCTGTTATTACAAACTTGAATGTACCTAATGCATTTTTTTGCACTGTGTGAGCTTTCCAAGGGTGGTTAGTCAAATAATAGTAATTCGGAAAATATTTTTTGATACTTATTTTAAATTGAATGCTATTATTATCGTCATACAAATATTTTCTTTCTATTGAAAGTAAAGTAAAACAATGAAGTAAAATTACATTAAAATTTCACAACATTCAAAGGCGTTACGAACGTTAGATTTTTACATTAAGATCTAAATCTATATTCTTTCCTTATTACCTTTGTTACCAATAATAACTAGATTCGTGGTTATCTAGATGCAATGGGTTCCTATAATAACGCCTTCACAATTTAGCATAAATAAAATACTAGGCTAAATAAGACTTTATATATTCCTTTACTTGTAAAGCAGTGGAAGAAGTTCTTAAAGATGATATTTAGCTATCATCGATTAAGGAGACCCCTAGCTGAGATGATGCCATACACGCGGTCAGTCGTAAACCACTAAGCGGAGCCTTAGTTCAGAACATAAAAGAAGGGATAAGATATGGCGACCCTATTTAGATGGCACAAGAGTAAAAAGAAGAAGAATTTGACTGGTACATTCTATTGTCACAGCTAACATTAAGCTGCTGCTCACCTTTGGATTGAGAATTATCTGACTTGCCTCACTCTAACTAATGTACGTAACGAAGAATCGTTAAAGAAACGTTGAAGTAGAAACTCAAGAGCTCGTTTATCTGTCATCGAATGGTTATAACATTCCCCATACATTCTTGACAACATTTTCTTTAAATATGCCTAACTGAATACTTTGACATTAGTCATAAAATCCCCGTAATGGTTCATCTCATCACAGACAACGTTAAATAAGTATATCTAACGCAAATGTATGACGGAAATTGTTTGAATAAAATATACTTAGCCATTAAGAGGAAATGTGCAGCGATTGCTAACGCGCGGTTTATGCGACAGATAAGGGGGCTGCAAACGCAAATATATTCTGATGCACAATCTTTATATTTAGGCATAAATCTAAATGACCTTGACGAATTCAAATTGATTTTTTTTTTTTCATAAGTAATTCATTTATGGGATAATGATTTTATATGTTATCGTGAAATTATTATGTTTATATCTGTATCTGGATATGTTGTTATACAAACATAAAATGTTACCAATTCACAACTTACAGAAGTACCTAGAATTATCAATTGCGCGATTAATTCTAAGATAAGTTCCTTTGAATTTAATAACATGTTACGTGAATGTGGGTAATATACGACAATTTTAATACGCATGGAAAAAATTTTTGCTACTAGGCCAGCAATAGTAAGAATAGTAATATAAACGAGTAGTAATTAATTATATTTTCAGCTTCACTTTGTTGCCAATTACTATTTTTGTATAGTATAATTTTTAAGATACTTCAGGTGACAAAAAAAATTGTAATGAAAACCTAGCAATAAACAAAGAATTATCATTCGTTTTTCAATTCACGATCACAGTAAGTATTTATCAATCTTCGTAGCGAGTTGTAAAGTGCTACTTCTAATATAGAAAATTCAATAAAAAGCTAAAAGCCAATCTTATCTCGGCAAGAGGAAATTAAGAAACAGCGGCGGGCATCTGACACGCTGGCTCTTTCCAGATCTGTGTGCTAGTGATGGGACACACGAATTTACTAATACTATCGATAAAACGTGCTTTGCTTCAAAACTTATTTCAATAAATAAGAGAGATATTTTATGTTTGTCACGATAAATGTATTATTTATTTTTATATCATTTCGCATATGAAAAAGACAATTTTGATAAAATCATAACATGTTGGTAGGTTATTTTCTTATGCAACGTTTGTTATCTGCCAACTATAAATTAAAAAATTGTAACCAGCAACCGTATTTGAGAACAAATTTATGGGCTTGGCGTATTTCCATCTTCGACTAGTTCGTTTCTTAGCATGAGATAAGACTTTGATCTGGTGATAAACCTATAATTCGCTTTGACCACGTTAGCCGCGTTAGAGCCAAGCTTGCTACCTAACCCTCAAGAGCAAAGCTTTTTGGTCTGTCACCAAGTTAGTCCTGGTAAACTTTTTTAGGCACTCACTCGCCCCCAGGCGTTAGTTTTGCAAATCTGTTTGCGAATAACTCACATCTGGATGTTGGCCCTAGCATCCCTATAGCACGCCTATTCCGTCTCTCTCTAGAGTCCGGCATTGTTCAAAAGTCTTACGAACGTCCAGCCAGTTTCAAAAAAGGGGAACCGAGCCGATCTCTCCAATTATAAAATTAAAATCTCGACAACACTCAACCTAGCCCAGCACTAATTGTTTTTAAAAAGATAGAGTGTTGAATGCGACAGCGACACGACGTTGGGTTTCGACGTCGAACCGCTGAAATAATTCCAGTGTGACACCACCGCACCGCACCGGGCGTCGCGCCGCGCCGCGCCGGGGGAACCGCCGGAAACGCAGCCTTATCTCGCGCGGAATACCCGCTTGTTCCATTTTTAAACAACTCACTTCTTTATTTGTATTTACACCGAGCGCCCCGCGACCCAACGCAACCCCCTTCCGCGCCAGTGTTACCACATGAATAGAGACGCCTACTTAATGGGACTTTCAGTTCCTAAGTCATCATGTTTTTTAACAATACAGCGCGATAAGTAAGGAGGTCGAGGATAATAAACCGTGAAAATATACGCGTTAACTTTTGGGAAAAATTTTGTAAGTATCTTGATGGTGAGTCGTAAACATGCGAACATGGTTGAAGTTTGTTATCTGTTATAATATTTCGTACTTTGCGGATATTATAGCAAATTGAATTTGTTTATTTTTTTAAGCTTCTAACCTTTTCTTAGAATGTATGAGCATTGTATGTTTGTATGTACTCAAAATATACTCAGTAAATTACTAATTTACAGTCACACATTTGTAGAATTTAGAAAAATAAAAATATGATGCCTTATTTTGGAAATATCTACATATTTTTCAAGTAATTACACAAATTCAGAAAAATTACTGTAGCAGTGCAGAGCCTCTGATACTAAGTATATCAAAATCTGAGAAAAACGACTACTACCGAGTCATGAATATTCTATTCGAAATCATGATCCCCAACAAAATAACATGGTGCTAGGGTTTTTCTAACGATTGCTTGACTTGCTACCACTAATTCGTGTTAAAAATCTATCGCCTAGCACCTACCGTTCTTCACGCAACGACCCTAAGGAGCGGAGTAGTAATCATGAACGTCAAACAATCTCGAAAATTAGTATAAGCTACACGTGTGTTGGTAGTTGCACGATGGAGAGTTGGTCGAATAAATACAACATGGGTGAAACTGTATGGGTTTTTTATACTACAAACGTGGCAAACAAGCATACGGTCCGCCAGATGCTAAGCAGCTACCGTAGCCTATGGACGTTTGTAATAACATAGGTATCCTTAGCACGTTGCCGACCTTAATCCCCATTACCCCACTCAAACTCTACTCGCCGCAGGAAAACAGCACGAGGATATTTAGCCGCAGGAAAACAGCACGAGGACATTTAGCCGCAATCTTCTGTAGGATGGAGGTATTCCACCAATCGAGCTGGCCCAAGTAGTGAGAAATCTTACAAAGAAACTGCGTGTCCTACCTCTTTACAGCTAGTAATCTTATAAAATCCATAAAACTCGTCGTAATTCACTGTCGAGTAGCTCTATGCGCCTTTTGGGTACAGTTTATCCGTTATCACCGACACAATGCATTACAGACAGTAACAATATCATTACGAGGGCTATTCAACATTTTTATTATTGCCTTACTATTGTCTTATGGCGCGACGGTGGAAGATAACATTCGGGACACAGTGCTGTTACGAGCGGCGCGCTTTATTTAAATTAATATTC
Source organism: Saturnia japonica (assembly GCA_033032175.1). Lineage (NCBI taxonomy): Eukaryota > Metazoa > Arthropoda > Insecta > Lepidoptera > Saturniidae > Saturnia > Saturnia japonica. Next base: position 14,495,459 of record CM065311.1, on the reverse strand, counting down.
AATTTACATAGTTGATTATATAAGATTTAAGGTAAAAGTGTATGTATTGATGTTAACTCACATAATATAATATATCCTATATCCTTATGACTAATATGCGATTCTAAACGCTGATAATAAACATATTTCATTTGTAGAAGTTTCGTAAACTGATACTACTTTACCTCATTCAATTTCAGCTCAAGATCAGAAGCAATGATACTTACTGTCAGTCTAAAAGCCTATCACGTCCAAAAGTCACTGAGTAAATGGATATACATATTTTAATGGCTGATTAAAAAACGTGAAGCGAGTCACTTTGTGAGGTATTTCCACATGCGATTACGATTCAGTTGCGTTTATTGCGTGTGCTCTAGAATTCTACTTTGGCCCTTCATCAACTTAATATCAATAATATACTGTTAAAATATATGATTAAAATGCATCTGTGAAAATACAGCTTTTCAGAGCAGCATTTACAAAGTAAAACTCAAAAAGTTTTGAGGTTAGCTTAAAACAATTGACTTTATAAAATCTATTTTATTAACTCCCGACACAATAATGACAGGTGTTATAAGCTTAACTTGTGTATCTGTTTGTCTGTCCATCTTTATTATTTTAGCTTACAAAGAGCTGAACCGATTATGATCTAGTTTTTTTTTTGTTTGAAAAGTGACTTGATCGAGATTGTTCTTAGCTATGATTTAAAAAAATCAAGAAGAAAAGTCGAGATTTGGTATTCTGTTACTTCAGTGATATTAGAAAACCCTTGACCTGATGCTGCAGCGTCATCTGGGATCCCTAGGATACCTAACTCCTCACCAACCTACAGCTAATTAGCTTACAGTATTTGGGCTCATTGGAATGGTCTCAATGAATAGGTTCCTTGTATGTAGGGTTTATTAAATTTTCTATTTACCTTATTATTTTCTAAAATAATAGAATTTTTCCCTAGATATTCTGTCAATTTTGTAAGATGTCATGTCACAAAAAGTATCCTCTACGTTGAATCACAGGGGGCATCGATTAAAGTGATTTTTGTAAAAGAAAAAAATAAAATAAAAAGGTACCTAAGTATAACATACGTATACGAGTATCTCTGAAAACTAATTCATTTTTTACGTCGAGTAAAGTTCTGGCGGCCTTACTTGTACCTAACCTACGTAAGAGTGGGTTAATAATACAGATTGGCAGATTGACAGGATAATATTGATAACTGTAATTAGTGTATTTAGATTTCATTTTGCTATATTTTCATATTTTTGTTATTACGTATACTTACTTTATTTACTTACTTTATGAAAATGTTGTTACACTTTTACATATTACTTAATTAAAAAAAATAAAATAAAATATTGTAGCTAAGAAAATGATCGGTCTACGTAACTGTGTGTCCGTATATAGCATGGAAACCGAGATACGTTGCAGATTTATGTCTGTAATGTTTGTTGTTTCACCTTCCCGGCGAATTATGCGCTGTCGAGAATTATGAATAAGCCTCGTGCCTGTTTAGGTGGGTGATCGTTGGTGATAAAGTAATAAAGGTATGCCTTCACCGCTGTTTTGCTTTAAACCTTATTTATACGATCTATAAATAAATAATTTTACTTTATTTTGCTAATTACTCTATGTTCTAATATTGTAAAGCATACTAAATCTGGATTAAAATATTTTTTCCCAAGATCAATGTCTATACAAATCTCTTTTGACGAAAACTATTAAATCATCATTCACCCATATTTAATCAGCTTTCATACATCAGTGGTTTACAAAAAATATATATGGGATACGCATTAACACATAACAAACTTTACTGCGATTTTGAAATATGTAATAAAATTGCGTTACTTCTTAAAACTTACTTAGATTATATATCTACAGTATAAAAAAACTATGACCACCGATGAAAAGGATTTAATGGCAGCCACTGTTATCAATGTAGCTTTGTATTTATTTGCCATTGCGTTGTTTATTCTCTAGCAAAGGTCACCTAAGGTACTTGAAACTGAAATGGGTATCTGAGGGGCATTATTCGAAATCCCAATGTAAGTATATCGTATTTAAGTATAATGTAAGTAAAAAAAAATATTAACTTCATAATATACTAAATAAAGGTACATACAATTTACATTTATATTACAAGGAAGACGTGTTGTAAAAATTAAATTTATCCGAAACTTTAAATTTTAATTTAGCAATATTGATTACAGTAAGAAGTAATAAAAGAAGTAAATAAATCATAAGAGATATATGATTGAAGAAGTTAATAGACAAAAAAGGTGAAGTTTTTTAGAAATTAAAACAAACAAATGTTATTAAAAAAAACATCGGTAATGTACCTACTTGAAACTGGATAAATGTTACCATAAAGTGAATGTAAATGGTACTTTAAATAAAGATACTAGGTAAGGAAATATAGGCATGTAAAACATAATTAACAAAGTACCTTCACTTGCGTTTGGGGAATCAGTAATTAAAAAAAACTACACAATAATTATCAAATTTTCCAGACAGCCGTAATGTCCACCCTAAAAACTAACAACAACAATAAAACAACACACAAAACAATAACGCAAAACTACCTTAGAATTTCCAATAAAATTATGCAAATACCCTCCACCCGAGAGAGCTTCCTGCTTACACTAGATACCATTAATCATTATCTAAATTAATTTCGAACGTTTTACAAAATCTCCTCTTAGTTTCTTAAAGTCACAATAAAGAGGATCGCGGTACGGCTGCCATAACTCATCCGAACCTAAGATTACTGATCTTTAATCCCCCTCCCGGCTTCACTTAAAGTTAAGATTTACGACCGAAAGGAATTATATAGCACCCCGCGAAATAAGCGTAAGACTCGCGAGTCAATGAAAAAAGTTTGCGTAAGCTGTGTAGGTAGGTATATAGTTTCCTTTTTATTAAAAAATAATAATAATTACAAAGTTATACATTATACAAATAATTATTATAAATACCACAAATTATTTACATTGTACAAAAATACAATTTAATATAATATACAAAATAATTATATAAACAAACAATTACATAGCTTGTAGAAACTAATGTAATAAAAAATATAAGAAAATATTGGTGATAATTAAATAAAAAAACGTTGTATGTACCTACTCATGTACGCAAGTAAGTTATCTTTGGGGAAACATGTCAAACTTAACTTTAAAAAACTCATCCCGCGTACCCACAACATGGTGAAGTTAGCTATAAATGATAATAATATTAATTCATTTTACCGACTTTAAATTTTTCTTTTTTTTATTTTTATTTTTTAATACACATTAAAAAAACATGTGTGCAATTCATACGGGGTAGTAGTAAAACCTACAGATAACATAAAAATATCTTCTCAATATCCTACATCAGCGGGACTCTTACTGTACATACAACAGTGCGTAAAAATCCAATAGTCACACCGCTAGGCTAGTTTGACGACGATCATAGTCGTGTAAACCAAGACTTGTATTAACCATGTATAAAGTAATTGTATTTTATCTCATTCTCTGGAAGGCTAAATCCTATAGATGTATCTGTTTGTCTATTATTATTTATTAGTGTTGCTTTTCAGCTTCATCGCGTTCCAAATCACAACAATACTAAAGAAGCGTTCATTTCATAAACAGTAAAATGAGTTTACATTAGTATAATTGAAGGCTAACTTCATCATACCGCACTTCCGTCACATGCATGGTAAATTATGCATTGATGTTTACCCCCAATTTTTTTTGTTATATTTAAAATTTGTAACTAGCGGTCACCGTTGTTTCTAGGCTGCACCGCGCCCGTGCCGTGTGTCCATAAGATGTTGTGCAGTCAATTTGCTCAGCTACTTAAAAAAAAATTACCGAGTACAAACCTATGGTATACACTATTGTTGTGTACAAACTGTTTTTTTGTCCACGTTACCGAAGTCTATCTTGCTTTTTACAATCTTGATAAGTTAACAGAATGATATTTATAGGAGTAACTTTATTTAATATCACGCGCACCCTTTATAACAAAGTTTTAAGCCACTCTACTTTTATGTTGCTTATCCAACAAACAATCGCGCAAGGTAATATCGTACTAAAAGTTTATTAGAAAAACTTGCTTTTCGTTTCTTCTGATATAAATATATGCAGAGACGCCCAAGCCAAGCTCACCTGCACATGGCACACCTTGCTGAGCAAAGGGGCGTCCATTAATTACGTGAGCCGATTTCTCAACCCCTTCCCTTTTGGTGAGATTTCGTGAGATTTGACTCGTCCTCTCCCCCTACTCCCTCCCCCTTATCACATGTGAGATTTTTCCAAAATTCGTATTTTAGTATAAATACGTTAACCTGTGCTTGATTTCATGAAGTTCCGATTTGGTCTTGATCGCGAACGGACGTGTCGCTCCGTTTGTGCTCTCGACCATCACGTGACTTAATTGTTGCGATCTTATATTTGGAATTTATTCGAATATATTGTTGCAATAACGACGTAAACCAACTGGTGTCTAACGCTCCCGTGGTAAACCGCACTTTTCGGTGCGACTTGCTTGTTTTTTATAAATCCACGGTTTTGTGGTCGCTCACTGGATACCTGACGGTGCTAACTAAAGTGAGCGGGGCGTGACCCGAGCAGCCCGCTGGTTGTCTCCTTCAGAGGCAAACAGCCAGACTCGGACGGGCCTGGGAATCTAGGCCTTTGCGGTTATCGCATAGTCTTGCCCCAGGTGTCTCCTGCCAAACCTTCCGATCCTGCACACTCCATCCCCGGGAACCTGTTTGGGCCTAGCCCGGTTTAATTACCGGTCTGCGTCCTCGGCCCCGGGCTTGTTAGGGCTCCTTAGGGTTGATAGGTCCTTCCTGTGTGTCATTGCACCTTGACCACAGGTCTCTTGCCGACTCCGATAGTCTTTTTAAGTTTTTGGCGCACCCCCCTGCCCCTAAGGCAGGGAGGCCTTTAATTTAAAATAAAATAAAAATGTCCCATTGTCCTCCCTCTTCTGCCGTCATGGCAAATAACGTTACCGACCTGGCCACTTGCATAGGCAAGTTGCAAGCCAGGATGAAAGCGCTGGAATTTCAATACCAGCGCTATCAAAATTTCGTCGTATTACGGTGTCCCTCTCTAGACGAGGAATACCGTAATCTACCTGAGAACGCCTGCGTGCGTCGCACCGCTGCGACCGCGACCCGTCATGAGGCAGTTTCAGGTAGCGAGGCGGCCGCTTCAGGTAGCAAGGCGGCCGATGACGTCACGGCCGCGACCGTTATACCGACTGGCGCCGCGCCAGTCGGCGCCGCGCCCAAACGTCTCACGCGCAGCGCTGCGCGTCCGTCCGCCGCGTCATCCGGGGCCGTGGCCACGTCTACGGCCACGCCCCCTGTCCCGACTAGCCAATCGCGCGGGTCAAGCCCCGCCTCCGTCAAGCGAGGGCCGCGAAATTCGCGGTCACAATCTAGGGTTATCAAAAATAGTCCGTACGTCCGTCCCGCGCGATCCACGGAAACCGCGTTAAAGACGAAAAATTCGTTTTCGGCCCTTCCGGTCGAACAAGACTCGCCCGCGAATCCGGATCCATCTCCGGAGATGGATACCGAGAACGACGGCTTCACCGTCGTGGCGTCGCGTAAGCGAACGGCGCGTAGCAGTCCGACTGCTCAACCGGCGCCTAAGGTAATAGCTAAGGCAGTAGTCAGGGGCGCCGCCGCCCCCGCGTCCTCCCAGCTCCCCGCGCCCGCCGGCGGGAAAAAAGAGCGTGCCCCACCTCCAATCATAATCCGGGACAAGGCAGCCTGGATGGGAGTCTGCAATGAGATGCGCAGACTCAAACTCGACTACCACAAGGCTAGAAACATAGTCAACGGGATTTCTATTTCGGTGAGTTCTTCGGAAACTCACCGTAAACTAACCACCCTCCTCCGGCAGAAAGGTCTGCAATTTTATACGTATTCGCTCGCGGAGGAGCGCGTCCTCCGAGTGGTCATCCGCCGCATTCCGGTGGAGCTCGACCCGTCGGAGGTGTGCTCCTCGCTCAAGGAGCAAAGTTATCCCATCCGGGAAGTACACCGGATGTACAGTAAAGATAAGCGGCCACTACAAATGGTAGTGGCCATATTGGACCTTTCCCCCGAGGGAAAGGCCATCTTCCAGCTAGAGACGGTGTGCGGGCTCTCCGGGATTAACGTGGAGCCCCCACACAAAAACCACCAGCCTGCGCAGTGCCACAACTGCCAGCTGTACGGGCACGCTGCCCGTAACTGTCATTCTCGTCCGCGGTGCGTAAAGTGCCGAGAGGACCACCCCACACGGGAGTGCACGCGCGAGCGTGACTCCGTCGTCCCCCCGAGCTGCGTGTTATGCGGGGAGGAGGGGCATCCCGCGAATTATCGCGGTTGCCCCAAGGCCCCGCGTACCACGCGGCCACGTACACAGAGGCAGGCGGCCCCCCGGGCGGCGCCCCCCGCCTCAGCCATCAAAGCGCACCCCCTGCTGGCGTCAGGGGAATTTCCCGCGCTGCCGGTCCCGCGCCAGCTCCCGGCCGCCGCCGGCCCCTCCGCACCCCGCGTGGTGCAACCGCAACCCGTGCGTTCATCGCAGAACGCATGGGGCCCCCGCCGCCCCAATCCACAGCCCCTTATGGCTATGGATATTCCCGCGCCCCGCGCTCCTGCGCCCCGCGCGCCCACTAACACTGTCGTCAATAGTAACGACCTAATGATACTGCTCACCCGCGAGCACGATATCCGCGAGCTCATCGAATACAACGACCATTTGGAGCGCTTCGGTCTCATCAAGACCGCATGCGCGTTCCCCCGCCTCGTAGAGACACTACAACGTCTCGATCGCGAGGCGAGTAGTAATAAAAATTAGGGCCTTTCAATGGCTAAGTTTAAACCGAAAGCGTTAAATCTTTCATTTTTTAACGCGCGAAGCCTACTTCCGCAGCGTGATCTCGTCGCGACCTTTCTTAAAGATCACCAAGTAGATGTTCTTTTAGTGCAGGAGACGCTCTTAAAGCGTGCTAAACGTGATCCAAAAATCGCGAACTACAATATTGTAAGAAATGACCGGGCCGGCCGCGGGGGCGGCACTCTCATTTATTACAAACGATCGTTATATTGTACGCCGGTAGATCCTCCGATACTTACCAATATGGAAGTATCCGTGTGTAGACTAGGAATGACCGACCACCCGTCCATAACGTTAGTCTCAGTTTATCTCTCGCCGAGGAAAGAGCCTCTCAGGTCTGACCTAGAAAAGCTACTTTCGCTCGGTGAATCGGTCATTATAGCGGGTGACCTCAATTGTGGACACACTTCGTTTGGCAATTGGAGAGACTCCAGTAATGGGGTTAAACTCGAAGAGCTAACGAACGTGCTAAACTTTGATGTCATAGCGCCACCCACTCCCACCCACTTTCAAGACAACTGTATGCCGACAGTGCTTGATGTAGCTCTCATTAAAGGTATCGCGCTTCGGTTACGACTCATTCGGGTCGTACACGAGCTCGACTCCGACCACCGTCCGGTCATCATGCAGCTAGGTCAACCAGACGACTCTAGCCCTCCTTCGGTCCAAGTGGTTGACTATGCCAAGCTAAAACATTATCTTGCGGACAGGCCGTCCTCGTCCAGCTTAGATAGGATCCCGGACGTATTGGGGTCCGTTGCGGACGTAGATCTCGCGATCGATTCCCTGGTCGACCACCTGCAGGCCGGCATCGGAGAGGCCTCGAGAGAGGTCGAAGAGGCGAGCGATCGCCGCTTCGTACTCCCTGCCGACGTGCGGGCGTTGTTGACGGAAAAGAACGCGGCGACTCGTGCGCACGACCACTATCCGACCGAGGAAAACCGCGCACGTTTACGCGCACTTCAAAGATCGGTTAGAGCCCGTATATTAGAACTCAGAAGTCACAGATGGGACGCCCTCGTCGAAGGGCTAAGGCCGTCGCATCTGGCTTACTGGAAATTAGCTCACAGCCTCAAAATAGAGGCTTCTTATCTTATGCCCCCCCTCGAGAGGGGTCCCGGTATACCGCTCGCCTTCGATAGCAGCGACAAGGCGGAGTGCCTTGCCACTTGTTTGGAGAGCCAGTGCTCTCCGAACAGTGTCGATGCAAATACCGACCGGGTCGAGGGTATCGATGGATGCGTGCGGGAGCTGGATAAGCTCATCGCGACAGACTCCCTGTCCCCAGTCACGTCTGAGGAGGTTCTGTCCATTATAAAAAGCCTTAAGCTTAGAAAAGCACCAGGTCCCGACGGGATCAGGAATGAAGTACTTAGACTTCTTCCCGATCGCCTCATAGCTCTTTTGGTCTGCATCTTCAATGTAGCCATAGCCCACTGCCATTTTCCAGCCGCCTGGAAAAAGGCCATAGTCATAGGTATCCGTAAGCCCGGCAAGAGCGCGTCGCTTCCCGACAGCTATCGCCCGATCAGTCTCCTAAATACTTTAGGGAAAATGTACGAGCGGATCCTTCTGAACCGTCTCAAGTCAGTAATAGAGGAGAAAGACCTCTATCCGCCTGAGCAATTCGGTTTCCGTGCTAGATATTCTTGCACTCATCAAGTGCACCGCCTCACGGAGCACGTTGCATTTAATTTTGCTGAATTATATAAACCCCGCCGTACACTTGCGGTCTTTTTCGACGTTGCCAAGGCCTTCGATAAGGTCTGGCACGAGGGATTGATCTACAAGTTGTATCACTTTGAAGTCCCCGATAGGCTAATTAAAATAATTCGCGACTATCTAACAGATCGCACCTTTCGCTATAGAGTGGAAGGTGAATTGTCCACGCCCCGTCCAATACGCTCAGGCGTTCCCCAAGGTTCGATCCTGGCTCCTAGCCTATTTAACCTGTACGTCAGTGACCTACCTCGACTCCCGGAGGTCGAGGTAGGGCTATACGCTGACGATACAGTCTTATATGCCTCAGATAGGAATAGATCCCACCTCAGACACAAAGTCCAACGCTCCGTGACCACTCTCGGGAAGTGGTTTAACGAGTGGCGTATAGCCGTTAATCCCTCGAAAAGCGCCGCGATGCTCTTCGATGCGGATTCGTCACAGATACCGTGGAAGCTTAAACCTGTTAAGCTCTACGATAATCCGATTCCGTATGTAAGAGAGACCAAATATCTAGGGGTAACCCTAGATAGTAGGCTCTCTTTTAGACCCCACATCCGTAAGGTTAGGAACAGGGCCGAGTGGGTCCTGGGCCGGTTGCATCCTCTGTTGTGTTTGGTGAGTAAAATGTCCACGCGACATAAGCTCACGCTCTACAAGACGTGTATTCGACCAATTTTGACATACAGTTGCGCCGTGTTCGCACATATGTCCGAGTCGAGTTTCAAACGGTTACAATCGATACAGAATAGGTTCCTCTATCGTCTCACCGGGGCCCCGTGGTATGTTCGAAGCGTAGATCTCCATAGAGATATGGAGCTTCCTTCGATACATGCCTACGTTAAACAGCTCTCCCGTTCGTATTTCGACACCGCGTCGAACCACGCGAATCCGTTAATAAAAACAGCCGCCACTTATGTTCCGGCACCCACGGACATCCGGTGCAAACGCCGGCCGCGCAATATTTTTATTGATCCCGACGATCACATCGAAAATTCGAATAAATATTACACATCCGTCTCTCCAAACAGAGCGTGCCAGCGCCCACGCCCGCGTAACCACCGTTCTCTCCGCAGAGGGCGGGCGGTCAATTTCGCTCCAGCACACCCGTCACGTCCACCCTCTCTAGCGGTAACCCAAGCCTAGGTCCGTTCCTCGGTGTGAAACCCTTGGGTCAGGCAACCGCCCGCGCGATACAAGTGACACTGTACGTGCATCACTTAGCTACCTACATACAACACTACACACGTATGAACATACACACGTGCACACCACACAGGTACATAGGTTCTGTAAGGGACCTTTTTTTTTCTTTTTTTTACGCTAGTTAGTTAGCGCTAGTTAGTGTAGAAACATTCCGATTATTGAATACACATACGCACGGTTCCTTCCTTCCTCCCAGGAGGAAGGGAACGTGCCTATGTGTATATTTAGTTAGCTCGAATCATAGGTGTAGGGATTCGAATAGATCGCGACCTATTTGCGAACGCGACGACCGCCCGAGCCGAGGTCCGGCCACTTTGGCACCCTCGTGCGAGTCGTCCACAAAACTTTCGCGGCTGAGTGCCCTCTGCGCTCGCCCCCAAGTCCGGTGAAGCTGTAAAAGCCGCAGCGGCTTTAGGGCCCCTAAGGCTAACAGTGTAGTCAGTTCTAAAAAAAAAAAAAAAAAAAAAAATTGATTTCATTGGATTTAAAATTAGTATTCAGAACGTAATCTAAAATGACAGTGAGAAAATCGAACAATAAAATATGTACTTAAATAGGAATTATTAAATTTCGTAAAGGAATATCCATTCTAATTCAGTCCACGGGCACTCATGAGTGGCGAATCATCGGAATCATCTATGCTTTTTTGTAGTGTTCGCATATAACCGCGATAAATATTATTTTATGTATATAGGATTTAGCATTTAGCCATAATTTAGTGGGAAAACATGTTGTTCTTAATTTAAACCAATTTTCTCTTTATTTTAATTTCTTGCGGGAAAAATTTACGTGATATTTGCCGAAATCCCCCTCTCCCTCACGTAAGATTGGGTGAGATTTGGTTTGATACCCCCCTAAATGCCTCACGTAATTAATGGACGACCTCTAACGAACGAAGAAATGGTGGTAGCGGGATTGTAGGGCTGTTTTGACAGACTGGGTCGCGATCACCATGCATGTGGGGAAACTCCGTCGTAGTGACTCGCTTTTCGAGTCTCGAGACGACTCGAGATCAGCTTGTACATATCTAGTTAAATTAATTCCGGCCGACATGACAAGTATTATAGACCTATATTTTAAAATTCGCTTTAAATACTATAAGTCGGTAGTTGAACATACGATTTCTTTATAAATATAAATAACCCGATTATTTCCTAATTTTACCATAGTTTATATTCTTCCTTTTTTATATACCCACTTCATAAATTTAATCAAAATTTTACCTGATGTTAAGTTATTGTAGTCGAATATTTCATTAATTTTATTGTACATTTTTTAGAAAGGCTTACAGACTAAAACAACAATAAATAATCAAACGAAAAAAATAATAAAGTAGCCAATTACACTGGTATCTTTAAGGCCTAGAGGGACCGGTTCTGAAGTAGAAAAAAATATCATCACGGTGTTTTCCTTCACCAAAAGCTGTAGGATTGTATGATTCAATTGTTGGATTCAAACCTACGTCGGTTATCACAGTGTCCGAACCCGCTAACACAGACCATCGTTTCTTAATTTAAACAAATTTCCAATTAATCCATTAACCTTAACTTTTCATCTATATCAAATATTTCGAAGTTTTCAAACACACGAACTTCGTGACAAAGGCGTAATTGAAAGATCGAAAATTTCCAAGCAGGCACATATTTCAAAAGCTCTCTGCTTGCCCGGATAATATAAGAAGATAGAGGACAGAGTCGGATATAAAATATGGCGTCCTTTCATGAATCTTATTAAGATATCCTTCCGAAAACCGAAAGGGATGGGAATAGATGCAATTACTTTGTGTGAGCAGGACAAATATGTCACTCGATTTACGTATATTAAAATAATACGGAGTCAGTTAAAGAGGTGCGCGAGTGTTGGCAACAATTTATCGCCTCTATGAATATGATTTTCTTTAAGATGTGGATTCCCTTAAGAGGTGTAAAGGTGGTATTATTTTACGATAAAGTTTAATGATATTACAGTATATATTGAAGTATTTTATCGTTTTTGACGTCAAAGCATAACCTTGCATAAGCTACTAGCTCGGTGTGCCCGGAGATATCGTATCTACGAGTATTTTACATCCTAAATTATTTGATAATTCAAAACTTTACTTATGCCGTATGCACTCTTGTCTTTATTTATGTTTTACATTAGCTTGGCAAAATAACTTTAAAGTACCTGATGAAATGTACGGCGCGGCGGTGCTAAATTCAATCGACAGTCTTCGTTGTCATGTTGGAATTCAGAAATGCCTCTTCATGCCTAATTTGAAGGAGTAGGGGAAGGAATATCGTAGAAGAATAGGAACATCTTGGCTGGCTGACCATTCCGCATGGAACGGCAGAGGTCACGAACTTTTTAATAAACTAATAAAAATATTGTGTTAGACTGTTAATGATCGTGTAACTTCTGAACCACTCGACAATTCAGTTCATATCTACATATTTGTTATATCGAGACGAAGGTTCATAGCTATGTTATGACCCGACAGGTGGTTCTATAGTACTTCAACTACCGGCAAGGACAGAACAAAGTTTGCCGAGTCAGCTAAACAATAATATATTTTTAAATCATTCAGTATTTTATGATGATTATAATGTTCTAATTTAACTATCTTTGTATTGTTTCTATGTTTCAGTTAAATTATAATACTATAGTCTATCTGATTCACTAAAATATTGGAAAATGGGTCCTGTTTGTTCATTTTTACTGTAAAAGTAAGGTGGCAAAAAAGCCTCCTTGTCCTGCCGTAGCTTTGCTTAGCTTTATTTTGGAAACTCTACTCCCCGGCAGGAACACAACAGGAGACTATTTGGTTGCAATCTTCTGTATGGTGAAAGCATTTCACCAGTTGGACTGCGTAAAGTAGGAGAAATCTCCAAGGCGATTTCACTTCCCCTATGATACTTCTTAATAAGAAGTAAATTTCTAAGTAAGAAATTCTTAATCCTTACACTAACATTTATAATTACTGGTTTAAAGTTCACACAACGTTATCAAAATTTATTCTATATTCAATAAGATACATCTTTTTAAACTATAGCTTATAAAATCTCCACACGATATGTAGGTAAGAAACGCTACCGTAAGTCATAACTCACAACTTTATTTCACAAGTGCAACCCAAGCGCCATATCTTGGCTAACATGCAAAATAAGTTTTGGATACATCGGTTAGAGAGAACCGATAATAAACTTTGCCGGTGCCAAAGGTTTCGTATAGGTTAAAATTAAATGGATATCAGAAATAACTTATAATGTTATTATTAACTTGAATATTTTTTTGTGTTTGAAATTGTTAAATAGGTGAATCATCTCTTACCTCGTACGTTTACACATTAATTCAAAGTAAGATAAATGATTTTCTTCAGCTAATAAAGTTTTTTTGTTTTATCCATCTCTCTCTCTCTCTCTTAGTAATAATTAGAATTTAAAAAACTACAGTATAACTCCTTCTACAAGACTGGTATATATACTTACCATTAAGTAAATTAATTTGTAGAGCATAATTGAAAACGTAAAATAAAACATTTCTATGGAGAATTTGATATAAACAGAATCTATACATATATATAAAAAAAAATGATATTTGTATATCCCATATGCGGTCCCATATCCTATATCTATGTACCTAAATCATTCATCCGATTGCAGTGAAACTTTGCCAAGTGATGCGCACGTCTTTGAAGGTTACTGAATGAGTACAACCGTTCGAGTCGCTTTATATTGAAGACAACAGAAACGAAAAAAAAACCATAAATTTAAGACATGATCGCTAACTATGGGCCTGATAAGAAAGCTCAAGAAGGCTCAAAGAGAGAAAGCTACTAAGAGGAAAAATGAGGAGATCCGCAGAAGAATCAAACTCACCGACACAGCCCCAGGAAGAGCCAGGCTTAAGTGGCAGTAGGCGGGGCATGTAACTCTTAGAACGGATGGCCGATGGGGCCAAAGAGCTCTCGAGTGGCAGCCTCGTACCGGAAGACGCAGCGTGGGCAAGGTGGACCGACAACTTGGTAAAGGTTGCGGTAAGTCGCTGGATGCGGGCAGCAAAGGATTGTTCGTTGTGGTAATCTTTGGTCGATGCCTATATCCAATAGTGGACGTCTTTCGGCTGTGTTAAAGTATATTTTTGTGTCAATAACAAACAGTAATTAGTTAGGCCCGATTATCGAGTGGCCCTAAATTTAGACTTAGTGTGTTATCATCTTCCAGTACAAACACTAAACATATTGTGTTAAATAATTAATAGGTTGTAAAGATAAAACTTATGATGCTTTAATGACTAAACTTTCAGATAGACCCATGGACTTTTGGATTTCAAACAAATTCCTTTGCACTTACAGATTTTTAACCCTATTGTATAATCCGTTGGGTAAAATTACACATTTATTTGAATAAGATCATCATAAAATCTACCTGCAACTTAATAGGAAAATTCCATACATTTCTCCACTAACTACATTTACATAAAAATGTTTTCGAATTCCCAAAACTGTAACACCATTATCTTTCAATTACCCCGTCGATATCAAGGGGGCGATATGCAGAAACGTTCATCCCCGCATAAATAACATTAGCGGGCAGATAGCGAGTGTGAGAGTGTTTTTGTAATTACCTTATAAATAATAATTCAGCCCGTCGTAGATTACGGTTAGGTAAAGATGATTCACTGCTTGTTTCAGCGCTGGCGTCTCTCGAGTTTGGAATTTCATACCGACGCGGTGCCTGTATTAAATCTGATAGCAACATATTCTTTTTGAATACATTAACAATTTTCATACGGTATTCGCTATAATGTAAAACTATTTTATATAGAGTTTGTATATAGGTACCTATATTAATAATTTTCTTTTATTTAATCAATCTTTATACATAACGAGGTCGACGTAATTCTAATAGTTGAAGATTTTAAATTTAAAGTAAATTCGGTATTCGCATCAAATTTGTTTCCTAGATCGCAAATTATTATGGTACTATTATAATATGGTATTATGGTACTATTACAAAGTAGAGTAAGAATCTAGAATAATAACATTCACGCTTAAATAATATTCATTAAATTCACTAAGATCATATGAAATGGCACACAAAAAACGTAACCTCAATGCAAGCATATAAAGCGGAATTTCTTTTCTTTATCCCCTTCAACAATCAGATGAGTGGAGATACGGGAAAATATGGCTGTCATTATACATAAGTAGGTGTATCTTTGTCAACATGCGGTTGCTATTAGTCGAGATATAATATATTTATTTTTTAACATAAATTACTTACTAGGAATAGAAAAGTCACATAAACATAAAATCTTTTATTTTCTTAATCTAATTAACATCACTCAAGTGATGATTTTCACACACCATCATCATCATCTCAGCCGAAAGACTTCCACTGCTCGACATAGGCCTCTTTTAATAATCGCCACTATAACTGGTCCTGCGCTGCTTGCATGCAGCGAGTCCTCGCAACCTCCACTAGGTCATCGGTTCATCTTGTGGCAGGTCTACCCACGCTGCGTCTTTCATCACGGTCTTACGCAAGTCACTATGGATATACTTAATTACTTTTTTGTAGGTAAATATGAAATATAAGATATATCTTTATAGGTTTAAAAAAAATATTTTAGCATAGCGCTTGAGAACAATGTCGTCTGATTATAAGTAACAATACGATCAAACCGAACATGATAGACGTACATAACATAAACTTGGTTACGATAACTTTTGTTATATAATAACTCAGCATATTGACGGTACTGTCCCTTATGGTAAACACAGCAAAATCCAAACACAACGGCGACCAGTGAGAAATCTAAATCCATCGGCGGTCGACGCTGTAATGCCGCAGCCGGCCTGCATAAATATCACTTCACGTTACGCATAAGGGACCCGATGTCGTAAGAAGGTGAGGTTTCACGGTACGACCAGAATAAGTCACAGAGAACTTATTAGTTCGTGCCGAGATGGAAGACTTCATCACGATATACCTACTCGTTGCGTAAAAGTACAGGCTTATCATTATATTTAAACACTTAGGCGGATTTTATTTATTTATTTATTTATTTACACACTATGCGTTAAATACGCAATGGCGGACTTAATGCCTAAGGCATTCTCTGCCAGTCAACCATTAGGTGATGCAGAGATAAATATTGGTAGGTGTAAAAGGTAAGGGGGTTTATTGAAATTATGATTAACCAATTTAAAATCACAATATATAAATAAAATATCAACACCAAAACATAATATATATAAGACATATATAATACATATATACTACACATATACAATACATACACATAACAACATCATACATAAATATCAATATAATAAATAAAAATATAATTAGTCAACATTAAGTACTAAATACAGCATTAACCAGATAATTCTGCTAAATGACACAGGTAAAGCCGACGTACCTTGACTTTAAAACTGAAACGATTAGATGACATCCTGATTTCATAAGGAAGCGCATTCCATAGGAGAATAGATTGGATATAGAAAGATGAATGTACTAGACCGGAAGTATGGACAGGACAGCAAAGAATAAGATTATTAGAAGATTTTCTGAATACTATTAAAATTTGTTTGTCACAAGCTCCGATAAAAACGTTCGAACCAAAATCATTATCATCATCAATGTTTCATCAACGTTTAGTAGTAGTACCTTGCTGGATATCCAAGGTCCGGCTTTCTGCATCCAGTTACTTCCATCAACCTTCCACAATTCGTCGCTTTATCTGGTTTGAGAGAGTCTTACACAATAATTTTGTCTCCCTTTCAAAATAATAGTTATTGTGAATAAAATATAATCGCTCCCATGGTAAAAGTTACTCTTTAATCATAATATAACTCTACTATACAAATAGAATAATTAGAAAACCAAAACCCATAAACTATGGTGCATATAAATCACAAATTAATACCGGTAATAATTAAAAATCTTGTAGGTGAACGCCGCTGCATCTCACTTAATCGTTACCCCATTTGATAGATAGCTTTTACTGTACTCATTGATAGAACCTGTACACTTTTAAGGTTTAAACACTTTTCATAGTAATTGTACTGTGTTTGCAACCACGCTTATTACGATAAGGTTTCAAGACGCAAGCGACGATGGGAGTATTAGGTAGCGTTTACACGGGAGGCACGTAGTGTAATAAATAATATAGTAATCAGTGCGATTCCTTACATCCCGCCTCTTATTAGGCGAGAACCTACATTCAACATTCGCTAATGCCTCGGCTTACTAACACATGTGGGACGGAAAGATTCCGCCAGAATTTATTGTACTCCAGCTTATGAATCATAAATAAGGAGGGGCTAATTAGAATTGCCTTACGCGAACAGAATTGGTCTTCGGATTTTCTTAAGATGTAATATATTTGTTAGTCAATTATTCGTTTCGATTGCTATAAAGCATTAAAAAAATATTTTTCTGTTTAGTACCTAGTTATGCAGTCTGTACCCTCTCTTATTACGTCTTGTTAATTGGTACATACGTTAGAAATGCTGATGTTACGTTTTTAACCCATATTATGTCTGCAAACTACTGATAGACACCTGGTGTTTTGACTGAATGTATTGCGACATATTTCTCATTATTTCATAGTAAACAGCCCCACTTTGTGTTTATAGAATAAGAGTTTATAAAAGAGACATTTGTAACAAATAAAAGCATTCTTAATAAAGCTTCTTGAGAATCAGTCTTGTCTTAGACTTTTTAAAAAACCCTCGGCAGTGCTCCCGAAATTTAACTGGCGCAGTCGGTAGGATACTCAATCAACAATAAAAGTCTGTGTTCGAGTCTTACAAATCGGTCTCATGTGCAGATTTTGAGTATCTACGAACCAATAAATAAGTTAACGTCGGGTTCCACATCTATTTCCGAGAGATCCTGTCCTAAAAGCGAAAGCAGCTATACGGCAAGACATGGGAACGAGCAGACTGTAAGTGACCATTTTTACAATCCTTGTCTCGTCCTTGTTATTTTCTGTGGTTGTATTTTTCGTTGGACATTGTTATAATTTTCAAACAAAAATCGTTGAAAATTATTTAACAAATTTTTATAATTTTCAAACAAACATCGTTGAAAATTATTTTTCATAATTTTCGAATAAAAATCGTCGAAAGTTATTTGACTTCATAGATTATAAGATATTGAGAAATATTAATAATAAATATTAATTTTGAGAATTTTAATTTGATAATTTTAATTTCGATAATTTTAATTTTGAGAATTTTGATTTTGATAATTTTGTTATAAGATTTATTTTGTGAATTTTATTTTGAAAATATTATTTTGTGAATTTTAATTTTGTGAATTTTACTTTGTGTGTGTTTAATTAAATAAATACAATTCAAAATGCAACGCAACAATGAATCAACAATTCAATTAGTATCAAAAGAACTTTTAAGTTTAATTCCCAAGTACGATGGTGATCAAAATACTTTAAATTTATTTATTAAAAAAAGTGAATATATAATCAGAAATTTTAGCGGATCAAACAATGTTGTTCAAACTACATATGTGTTTCATGCTATAACTAGTAGATTATGTGGTAAAGCCGCTGCTCTACTAAGTGAAAGAGAAGACATAACAACTTGGGAACAATTAAGAGCTGTTTTGATTCAACATTTTGGTGATCCTAGATCGGAAGAGTGTGTGGCAATTGAGTTGGAAAATTTAAAAATTAAAGTTGGTGAAACATATACGCAATTTTGTAACAGGATACAACAAACACGCTGCACCCTCTTCTCCAAGGTCAATTTATTAACTGATGAAGGCCTCAAAGCCGCTAAAATGATTATCTATAATAATATGTGCTTGAATGTATTTTTATATAATTTACCAGAGGATTTAATTCGAATTGTGCGACTTAAAGGTTGTACCGTTTTAGAAAACGCACTAAGTGTTGTCATGGAGGAGGTCAATTTTCAATATCAGTACAATTCTAAAAATAAAAATAAATCTAATATTAAACCAGTTCAACAATTTTTCACGCCTACTTTAACAAATAATTTTAATAACAATTTCAAACCTCAACCTGCATTTGTGCCAAATACATTTAATTCCGGACAACAAAATTTTAAATTCGGAATTCCATACCAAACACAAAATAATTTTAAACCGTATAATAATAATTTTAAATTCGGTATTCCAAATCAAAATGTACAATTCAGACCTAACCTAAACCAACAAGGATATAAACCAAATTTTGGAAATAATAATTTTAAATTCGGTATTCCTAATCAACAAGGGTTCAAACCACAATTTAACAATACACAAAACCGACCTAATTTCAACATGCCAAATCAACAATTTAAATTTGGTATACCACCACAAAATCAACCTCAACGTAATCCACCTCAATTTCAGGCAAGCGATGTGTCAATGCGCACAGCTCGTCCTATTAGACAAAATATGATAGAGTCTTTAGAAATGAACGACCCTGAAATTGAATACCAAGACTATCAACCTGATTATACAGAATATGAAAATCATTATTTCATTGACGATAATCAACAAACTGCTTATGACGATTATCATGAAAACATAGAACCTGTTGAAACTGAAGAAGCTGAAAATGAATGCGTAAATTTTCCTATAAAAGCCTCCAAGAGCGACCCCCAGAAATAGTACACTTAAATTATGACGGCATAAATAAACTACCGCATATTTATATTCCTGAAATTGATGCTCGTTTAATGATTGATACCGGAAGTACCAGAAGTTTTATTAGTCCCGCTAAAGCTGATGAATATTTTTCAGATTATAAATATATTGATCCTTTTGAAGTTATTAGTACACATGGACGTAGCCTACATGACGAAGTTATAGATATACCTTTATTGGAAAGTTTTAAAAGTCCGATGAATCATAAATTTTATATATATAATGTAGATGGAAGATATGACGGATTAATAGGTTCTAACTTATTAAAAATATTGAACGCGACTATAGACATGAAAAATTTAATTTTACGGACACAAAATACAGAAATTCCAATAATTTATAGTCCCCCGTGGGAAATAACGCTAGAACCACGCACTGAAACCCGTGTTAAGGTGCCTACAAATTTAATTAATGGTGAAGCAATAATTAATTTTAAAAATTTTGGAAATGAAGTACGTATGCCTAGCGCTATAGTTACTTGCAAAGATTCATTTGCAACAACAGTCATGCAGAATGCTTCGCAAGATAGTGTGACTTTAACTTTTAACGAACCATTGAATATAACCAGCCTTAATAATAATACTTGCAAAATAAATTTATCAACCGGGCAACAATTAAATGATTTTGAGATTGATGAATTACTTACACAAAATTTATCGAAACTCCGATTAGATCATGCTAATCAAGAAGAACGAGAAGCAATAGAAAAACTTTGTTTTGAATACAGGGATATATTCTATTGTGATAAACTGCCTCTTACATTTTCTAATCAAGTAAAACATCGAATCCGGACTAAAAATGAAGATCCAATTTTCATACGGCAATACCGACTTCCACCATCGCAAAACGATGAAATACAGAAACAAGTTGAAAAATTACTAAAAGATAATGTTATACAAGAATCGTTTTCACCATGGAGTGCACCCGTACACCTAGTTCCAAAAAAGATGGACGCCTCCGGTGAACAGAAATTTAGAATGGTTGTAGACTATCGACGTATAAATGATATTACTACTGATGATAAGTATCCTTTACCAAATATTAATGATTTATTCGACAAGTTAGGGAAATCTACTTACTTCAGTACATTGGATTTAGCAAGTGGGTACCACCAAATTGAAGTTGATGAACAAGATAGACCCAAAACTGCATTCACTACACCAATGGGACATTTTGAATTTACACGGATGCCATTTGGACTTAAAACAGCACCTGCAACATTTCAACGCGCAATGGATAACGTGTTACGTGGGTTGCAAGGTATACATTGCTTAGTATATTTAGATGACATCATCATTTATTCTAGTAGTATACAAGAACATGTAGAGAAGCTAAGAAAAGTGTTCGATCGTCTCAAACAAACCAATCTTAAAGTAACTCTCGATAAATGTGAGTTTTTTAAAAAAGATGTACTCTACTTAGGACACAAAATTACGAAGCATGGTTTACAACCAAATGATGTTAAAATCAGGGCAGTACTTGCCTTCCCACTCCCCAGAACATCCACTGAAATTAAAAGTTTTCTTGGCCTGATAGGCTACTACCGAAAATTCATAAAGGATTTTTCAAAAATTACACAACCCCTTACATCGTGTTTGAAAAAGAAAAATAAAATTGAAATTAATGAATCATATGTTCAAGCTTTTCAAAAATGTAAAGAGCTACTTGTGAATGCTCCTATATTACAGTTTCCTGATTTTTCTAAACCCTTCATTTTAACAACAGACGCGTCAAACTACGCTTTAGGCGCTGTCCTTTCACAAGGATCAGTTGGAAATGAAAAACCTATCGCATATGCAAGTCGTACTCTTAATGATGCAGAAACACGTTACAGTACAATAGAAAAGGAACTGTTAGCCATCGTTTGGGCAGTAAAACACTTCCGTCCTTACCTGTATGGACGCAAATTCACAATATTTACTGACCACAGACCTTTAGCATGGTTAAATTCACTGAAAGAACCTAATAGTAAACTTACTAGATGGAAATTGAGACTAGCTGAGTTCGATTTTGACATAATATACAAGAACGGTAAACAAAATAGTAATGCTGATGCTCTATCACGAATTAAATTAAATATATTAAAGGACGATATGTCCTTACGAGTAAACGTGAGTGACACTGAACGATCTGAGAGTCCAATACTAATTTCAGACTCATCAGAAACGTTAACTATTCCTTCAGATTCCGATAAGACTTTAACTCACCCAATTCGTTCTCCTTCATCCAGTACTATTACTGCCTGTTCATTACCGGAAACCATACATTCTGCTGAAGATATTGATACGAATGGTATTCCCATTATTGAAGAAGCCATCGACACAAAACCTAATCAAATCCTTATTTTTACTTGGAACAGAAACCAATTATCAATAAAAGACTTATCACATGAAAAACAAAAAATTTTGGAAGTACATTTACCTGTAAACAACACTAACCTTGTTAAGAAATTTCTTTTAGAATATATAAAACCTAAAATTAAATATTTCTTTTACTTTGAGAGCGAAATTCACCGTAAACAATTTACAAATGCCGTGATAAAACTATTTAAAAAAGATACCGTCAAAATATATGAATGTACTAAAAGAGTTATATACTTAGGTGATGAAAAAGAGCAACGTGCCACTATACTTGCTTATCATCAAGGTAAAACAAGTCACCGTGGAATCAAAGAAACTCTTATGAAATTAAAGCGTAATTATTTTTGGACAAATATGGATATAACAGTCGCTTCTGTAATCAATTCTTGTGAAACTTGTAAAACTCTAAAATATGATCGCAAACCTTTAAAACCAGAATTAATGTTAACGCAAACTCAAACAAAACCTTTTGCTGAAATATTTATAGATATATTCTCTATAGAAGGAAGCTACTTCCTTACCATAATAGATGCTTTCAGTAAACTAGGTCAGGCTTTTGAAATATCCAATCGCTCTACACCTGAAGTAGTTCGTGCCTTAATTAAATTTTTCTCATTTTATGGCGTACCAAATAAGATCAGTGCTGATTCTGGTACTGAATTCAACAATACACTTTTAAAAGAAACATTACAATTTTATAAAATAGAATTACACATAAGCACTCCACATAATCCTAATTCTATGGGTTTAATTGAAAGATTCCATTCAACTATTTTAGAAATATATCGTATCGCTAAATATGAACATAAAATAACTGACGCGGCTAACGTTATGACTTATGCAATTATGTCATACAATCAAACCATTCACTCAACGACTGGTCTTACACCATTTGAAGTAGTTTTTGGACACACTGATTCTAATAGTACTTTTGAAGTAAACTTTAACAAACAATATACGCAACAATTAGTAAACGATCATATGAAACGAACGAAATATCTTTATAAATATTTAACAGACAAAGTAATTGAAAATAAAGAAAAGATTAAAACAAAACGTGGTGGTGAAACATCATTTGATATTCAAGAAGAGGACACTATATTTGTAAAAGGTGTTAATACAAGGCGAAGTAAAGATAAACCGCGTTATCAAAAAGCACAAGTATATGGTAAAATTGACAGAAATATCTGTCCTGTAAAAATGAAAACTCGAAAAACAAACGTGCCTATTAAGGATATAAAACGACCTTCGCAGGTACCTCCTCGGGCTCCTGGCTCTGATCATCAGGATTCACGCCCTTCAACTTCACAGAATCGATAAAAATCCCGGTATAGTCCTTGTGAAACAAGGTCAAGCTAGTGTAAGTTATGATAAGTGGACAATAATTAAGATTTTAGATTTAAGTCTGATACGTGAGGATTTAGAATTCAATATAAAAAGATATACTAAATTTAATCAATATTTAAAAACACATTTTGATAATGAAACATCTAATGTTCAACTTTTTAATGTAAAGCTTCAAACGAATTATGTAATGAATATTAGTATTCAAAAATTAGAACAGTTATCTCCATCAACTAGAATTAAACGTGGACTTCTCAATCCTCTTGGATCTATTATTAAGCTTATAACTGGTAACTTAGATCATAATGATGCTTTAAGATATGAAAATATGATTGATTCTCTAACGACACGCCAAAATACACTCATTAAAAAGGTAACCTTAATATCAGATATTTCTGAATCAATGATAAAGATAACAAATTTCACGAAGGACAATTTCATTCGAATAGATAAAGAGTTACGAGAAATAAAAAAATTAATAAATCAAACTAATATTGATATAACTACCCATAATTTTATTAATGTTTATAATTTATTTTTCCATAATTTTCAACTACTCTACATTCGGTTGAATGAAATTGAAACTTCTCTGGCATTCAGTAAATTAAAAATATTACACCAATCTCTTATAAACTCAAATGAATTATTAGAATTGTTAAAAAAGATAGAGAAATTCTACAAACTTGTGTATCCAGTAAGTTATGACAGTTTAGTTAAAATAGAGCAATGTATAGAGCTTAAAGCTTATACAAAAGGAAGTCAAATAACATTCATTTTAGATATACCAATAATTAGAGATGAAATTTATACATACTACAGAGCAATTCCAATACCTATGACCAATCCTTCTAATCATACCACCATCATTATTCCTAAATTTCCTTACCTATTAGTAAAAGGGTCTAAATTTGTCTCGCTCACTTTACCTTGTAATGAACTTCACGACGAAATGTTCCTGTGTCACGAGGATGATTCTCGAACAACTTCAGAAGACACTTGCATAACAGCATTAATTCAATTTTCTTCGAATACGAGTTCTTGTCATCCAGTACCAGTTGAAATCAAGACCATTAAGATACAACCAATTGGAAAAGAGAGATGGATTCTTCATAGTAACGCTGAGAATATATTATCAAAAATTTGTAACGACGAAATAACGAAAGAAAATATAGAAGGGACATACTTCCTCGTCCTAGATGACCATTGCGATGTTAAAATTGGTGAAATTACGCTAAAAGCTCACCATATTACTACGAGTAATTTGAAGATGTCAAAATTACCGATTATTAATCTTCCCGAAATAACAATTACTGAGCAACAATTGCAACGTGAACCCATCAATTTGGATAACAGTGAATTAATAAATCTTCAACATTTAAATAATCTTTTAAAAATCAGTGAAAGTGAACTAAAAACATCAAGTGAAAGAATTATTAATGTAAAAAGTGTTAGTGCCGGAACTTTATTGTTATATGTGATTATATTTCTATTAATTCTTGTATTCTTAGTATATAAGCTCAGTTTTTGTAAAAATTATTGCTATCGAAATAATCATAGTGATAATCATCCCTCTGATAATTTCGAACTTGAGGGGGGAGGAGTTATGCAGTCTGTACCCTCTCTTATTACGTCTTGTTAATTGGTACATACGTTAGAAATGCTGATGTTACGTTTTTAACCCATATTATGTCTGCAAACTACTGATAGACACCTGGTGTTTTGACTGAATGTATTGCGACATATTTCTCATTATTTCATAGTAAACAGCCCCACTTTGTGTTTATAGAATAAGAGTTTATAAAAGAGACATTTGTAACAAATAAAAGCATTCTTAATAAAGCTTCTTGAGAATCAGTCTTGTCTTAGACTTTTTAAAAAACCCTCGGCAGTGCTCCCGAAATTTAACTACCTATTTTCATTTTCATACAAATTATTTAAGGATGTTTTAAACTGCGAATTGTTGTGTCTAAATTAAGGAAAAAGAAAAAATATTTAAAATAATACAATTTCATATAAGGATTTTATAAACATACGACCCTCCTGATGGTAAGCGGCTACCGTACCCTAAAGCCGCTTGTAATACCAAGTTCCACTAGCTCGCTGCCGACCTTGAAACCGTCTAGGAACACAACTCAAGGCTATTTTTTTGGCTGCGATATGCCACCAGCCGGGCTTCGCCAACTACCTAGGGGGAAATATACAAAGAAATTGCGAGTGTAGACAGAGGAAAAAAGAGACGATAAGTTTGATTGAATTAACAACACAATTGTCACATCTTATAGCATAATAAGACTTAACGTCAGAATTTCAATAGGAATCAAAATAAAATTGACGTTATAAACAAATCTAAATAATTATCTGCACTATAATAATAAAATATTTTTTGTATTAAAATTTGCTGTATTTCCTGCCTATAGTAAAATTTTAATAACATTATCATAATTAAATTTAGAGGGAAGACGTGAGCAAAACCTAGTCATAATTATGATAAAATCCATAAGTACACACACACTGTCTTCCGATAATACGGACAAATTATGAAGTTTTAACAAGTTTGCGAAATAAATCTCCTTCGCACGCGGTTATCGCAACGCGAGAGAAGGCGCGAGCCGACCAAAGCGTAGTCAGAATGTTGCTACATTTTTAAAATTACGTAAGTTATTTTATTTTTCCATAAAGTTAATGGCTCATGAATATATCAGTATTTATGAAAATTTATCTGTAAGTGAACATTGACAGTGATCGAGAAGGTGTTCTTTGTAGATTCCATGCATAATATTGTTATAAATTGCTGTGTATTTTATTAACAACAATGTTCGCATCTACACTGGTTACAAACCGTATCGAAAATATCACAATTTTGTATAATATCTACATAGTATAAAATGAAGTCGTTTCCCGCTGTCTGTCTCTTATGTACGTTTAGATCTTTTAAACTACGCAATGGATTTAAACGCATTTTTCGTTATCATTTAGAGACCTTTTACAGAAGGTTTACATATACAATACATTCCAATTAACTCTTTGTGTAGTAGAGAAAATTCAATTATTTGTAATCAAGTAATGAAATACTGATTTTCGGGCACTTACATGGGTTACGCTGGCTACAACATATGAGGTACATCAAAATCATGTTTTAAAAAATTTTAGTTCTTCAAAAAGCTTGGAGAAGAGTCTGCGATGGCATATGTTTATTTCCTAAGCTTGACTCACAGTAACCATTTTTATCTTTAACAAAATAATGAAAATTTGCGCGTTATTTGCGAAGCGATTTTCTCCAATTCAGTATAAATCTTTATCAGATTAAGATTGACCTTTACAGTTCTCCATTTAAATGAATACCGTAGAAGATTTTACGAATTCAAAATTATTCGCGACCAAATAAATCCTACCTAAAAAACCCTATGATAAATTGCGCGACGCGGGCTAAGCGCACTTTTTGTAACTATGAAGTTACATAACATACCATCAGGCTTGTATCCTAGAAGTTTTAGGCAGCGGTGTACACCCACAGTTCGCCGGGTATGTTTTAGGTCCCACGTAATAGGAGGCGAGTATATGACCATTAATCGGCCTAACGAAACCTATCCTGCCTAACCAAACTCCAAGCTGCTACTGAGAATTTCATAGAAAAACTCTATAGCACTTTGCTCGACCTGAGAATTGATTCTCAAAACCTAGGACCTCAAGCATTGCAGTCGCGTTTAGGACCACTAGGACAATAAGGCAGTTATGAAGCTATGAACTGTCAATATTAAACAATAAACTCTAAAACAGTCAATTTCAAATATAAAATATTTCCACTTTATAAAAAGTACCCGTTTGAAGATGGGGCGGGTTGCTAGTTATTTATTTATTTATTATTATTTTTATTTATTATTTATTACAACTTAAATTTTAACAATGGCCCCAAACTATGCATGCCTGTGTCTTGGGAACCTTACATACGAGTTACCATATTATACTTACTCATAATAACATCTCAAATCATTACATTATACATTACTTATTCATTATACTACATACCATACCGTTATATAGTATGCAATACAGATACATATTTTATACTACATAAACATAATTATATACAACATACATATTATCATAAATAAAATAACACACAATATAAATGCAACAGCAATATAAGCAATATATTGCAACTATAAAGAACAGGAACTTCAAGATACATAATGCATGATTAAGATATCAATGTGTACTCACACATTCCTCCCTATGTATGTAATTTGTGAGTAGTATGACAGTGATCTGTGAGATATGTTTGTGCGCTTTATAAATACAATGTGCAAGCTAATGTGCAACAAGCTATTTTTGATTAAATTATATACTGAGCTTTTAATAGACCATTCTAAATTTCCGTAGGTCTCAAGTTTTATTATACGTGAGATATTTTTATTGATTAAATTGATATAACTTTTTATGAAAACCAGAAGAATTTTCTGGAACTATGCCTTTTGTAAGGAAAATCCATACTAATATTATAAATGCGAAAGTAACTATGTATGTCTGTTACGTTTTCACGCCTAGACCGCTGAACCAACTTTGATGAATTTTGGTATAGAGATAGATTGGACCTTAGGAAAGGACATAGGGTATTTTCGTAGAGAACATAAAAGTTTAATGTCAATCTGGTTTGTTGATATATTGTCATTGTTATAATCTAATAAGAAATGTATTGTATTTCTAATAATTACTTATTAAATGATAATTCAGTATATTTTTAGGTTTGGCTGAAGTGTTTTTAAACTGTTTAACAACGCAGTACGGCATAATTACTGTTTTATTTGACGTGCGCTGTCAATCGCTGCTCGCGGGAGTTTTATATCGCTTGTTTTATAAAAGTGAGTGAGTGTGTTTCATTGTGTTATTCCACATACAGTGAAAATAAAACTTGGGTCATGTCTCAAATTAGGGATATTCATATTTATGCTTTTGTTAAGAAAGAAATAAAAATAATTATTTGATGAAAATTGTACACGGGAAATAAACGCCATTCCTCAATCGATACGGCACATGAATTATCAACAATATGGGTAAAAAATTAAGTTACGGGATGTAAATAACAACTGCGTAACTATAAACGCGTGCGGAGCCGCGGGCACACCGCTAGTATATCTATAAAAAAAATAACATTGTGAAGTTTACGACAATAAATGTGAGATAAAATTAAAAAGAAAACGAATATAAATATATTGGGATAAGTTTTACTTCTATGAAAATACCCAACAAGAGTAAGACTATAAATTCATATTTTTTATAGTTTACGAATTTATAGTACGATTTTTCGGTATAATTACGTTTTTGCCTGGCAACACCAAAACCAACCAGAAACGTATAAGTGGTAAGGTAAAGAATGGAAAGTAAAGTTGGCGCAATAAATTAATTGACGACTAAGTTGCGAGTAAGACGGGTGAGCGCGTGCGGGATACAGCCAAGTTTAGACTATTAATTTGAGACTTAAAGACTACATACATACACCCATGCCGACAAATAAACGAGTACATACACGTTATAATAATTTAATGCTGTTTATTGAAAGTCCTATTATGAAACCTATTATGTTAATAATATATTAAGATAATATTATTACAAATATTTAGATATGATATAAAAAATCAGTTGGTATGTTAAATAATCATCATTGTTTCTAAATCTAAAAACATATTTAAAAACCTCTTTGGAGACAACTACTATTATGTTAGAAAATTAATATAAGAATAGTATATTTAATGAAAATACTAGCACCACCCGCGACTTCGTACCCGTTAATCTATATTAAGTATGCCTAATATAATAAAGATCAAGAGTTTGTTTCTTGGAACGCGTTAATCTTTTATTTTATTGAGGAAGGTTATAGGCTATATAATTTTAAACTACACGGACGCGTTGTTCACGTGGCAGCGGCGCGGCGCAGTACAGTGTAGGGTCGGTCAAGTAAATTCTAAGATGGATGAAACTGTGAGGCAGAGCTAGTTATAGTATAAACTTAAATACAATACAACACAATTTTTAACAAAAAAGAAAATCAACTTCAATGATTTTCAAGTTTCCTGGTGTATCTTAGAAGTCGAAGGTCCTATGACCACCATTGAAGTAGGTATCCCCTATTTGTACAATACAATACAATATCTTTATTTGTCTCAAGATTATTGTCATTACAGATTTTATATATTTAGAAAAATAGTTCAATCATATGATGCCATTCTTGACGTGCAAATTAATTTTCAATTATATTAAAATGAAAATACATACACATAACAACAAGTTAATACTGTAGAATAAGTAAATATTATTATTACATTTTCCGTTAAAATCATCATTATTGTTTCGACAACAAACTAAACATAATAAATAGAGATAGCCACTATATTACAGAAACCATATTCATGGAACTTCATAAATATGCCAGGCTAATGTTTACTGTCCCCGGTGTACAGAATCCTACCCATTAAAGCTCTGATTGATTCAACATTAATGACATCCGAATAAAGTTTCGCGCACTCGAAACGGCTGCTTTCGTCAATTTTACGCATTAAACACTTATAAAGCGTTGTATAATAAATTGTGCTCCGTGATTTATTTTGGTTTACAATTTAACATTATTAAATGAGTTGTAAATTTATTTTATGTTCATAAAATATATCATTTTATTTATTACACAATTTTAACTTGGCTCATTTTTGGCTTGTGAAATTCCTTTGAATACTTTGAAGTCTTGAGATTTTGTATAATTAGAAATATTTATATTGAAAAAGATTATGTGTATTACTTATGTACACACATAATAAGTTATACTTCTTTAGTGTAACATCATAAAAACAAGCTACATTAATAAGAAGGACACAAAAACCTGACTACAACAAAAATGCTGGACTAAAAACATATTTTTGCATTTTATTTGAATCCCAGACACCTTAATGAAATAATATATAGCCTTTGTCACTCTAGTCACTCCCAAAATTAGGACGAAATTAACGACACCTCGTTTGCTAATATTCTTCAAGCCGTTTAAGCGACAGAGCGTACGAAAGAAATAGACATACAATACGCTCGAAAAACATAACCCTCCCATTTCGCAGTCAGGTAACTCGAAAGTCTTTATCCCTTATACCAACAACATGATGAAGTTATTATCTTTTTAAATTGTTTAAAATAAATTTCACCATGTTGCACTTCCGTCACTAGATACGCGCGCAACTCTCTATTTTACTTTCTACTAATCGCGCCGTATAATATCAAAATCCTTTACGTAGAAATTACAATAACTTATCTATATGTGTATATATATTCTACAATATAAATTATTGTCACTACAAATAAGCGAAAAGTTTTATTAATACCTGCCAGTCAAGAGTATGGAAGATTTAATAATTTAAAATAGACACGTGCTCTTTAACTTAAAGAACTGTTACGGAACTTTACATTCGTGCATCGTGTCAAGAGCACGTGGCATCGAGTGGGCGGATCGAGCCTCGGCTCATCCCCCACCTGTTGCTGATCCGGCTGATCCGCCCCCGCGGGATATACGCGGATATAGCTGGATACGCGGACTATATCCGACGCCACGCCTGACGACGCCCCTACTGAAAGAATTTCAGCGCTTGCTGCTTTTCATTCGAATAAAATCTGAGTT
Organism: Saturnia japonica; assembly: GCA_033032175.1. Classification (NCBI taxonomy): domain Eukaryota; kingdom Metazoa; phylum Arthropoda; class Insecta; order Lepidoptera; family Saturniidae; genus Saturnia; species Saturnia japonica. The sequence continues at coordinate 14,464,642 of CM065311.1, read as the reverse complement.
GTACTACTATGGTGTTAAAAGACGATTCCTATCGAATTTTATTAATAATATTTACATGTGTATCGTCTTAAATTATATGTGTCGTTTCGATTAGGTATATCATATTTTTTATAGTGAAATTAATGCAGCGTTTAAAAGAAAATTGATTGATACAATATGTTTTCATTAAATGCCGATATGTTAACGCCCATTCACATATACCAACACATACATATACTTACCATTGTTTTTCATGAAAGTAATAAATAATTAACATTGTTTCGTTAGCATTATAAATTATTATTATTATTATTGTTTAAATTATTCGTTAATTAATTTAAGTTATCTTTAATATTAACTTATACAAAATGTAAGTATGTTATCTCAATTTAAGAGCTGTAGATTTATTTTACTAAATAAATAGAATTAAATCACATTTTGTTAAAAATTACATATTTTTATTTTACTGAAACTGAAACTATTTACAATATAGTAGTGAATATTCGTTAAACATTTTTTAAAATTAAATTTTAAAAAATCGTATAAAAGTTAGAAAGCACAAACTACTCTATCTTATGTAGAATTCATCTGCATTTTAAGCAAAAAGCGGTACAATCATTAAAACCCGATATATAGGTCAAATAGTCCTGGAAGTAACAAGGTCAATAACCTTCTTTTCCGTTCCCCTCCATCTGACTTGAACACTTTAGGTTGCTTTGTTTTAAACTAGTTTTTATTTGTAACGGGAAAAATTTGATGAAATTCTTTCTGTATCTTTTTTTACCACAATCTGACGACGCAACAAATATGATAATATAACTAGCTTACAAATATGACTGGCTCTTAAGCCTATGCTATGGTTTCATTTTCATGTTATCATCACAAGTTTGTAAGATTCTAATTAACACCACCAGGATCGGCTATTAAGTACACAACCAGCCATCGTTTCAAACATAAGTAAGTAGTAATATTTTACTAAACGAAGTGTACCCCGGCCTGCCAGATTACTCGACTTTCATGGTTACTGTTCCGCTCCTTACGGCTGCAGCGTGAAGTTATTTAAAGCCTTATAGCCTTCCTTAATAAATAGGTTATAAAATGTAACAAGATTTTTTAAATGTAACTTGTAGTTCCAGAGATTAGCGCGTTCAAACAATTTCTCTTTTGTTCTGAGTGACTATACTGTTAACCTTAAGGGCCTTAGAAACTAGAGTCTCTGACGGCTTTTACAGCTTCACCGTGGCTTGGGGGAATAAATAATCTTTAAACTTTAAGTAGATATATTTTAAAGTTTTCGAAGTTATGCTTTCATAATAATAAATTTAAAAAACAGCCCCTTCGAAGAGGCCATCTAAATGGACAGCGCAACTAATATGAACTTCGAGTTACCTATAAGACGGCCCGCCGTAGTCGATCGACGAAAACTAAACTTCTAATTGGTACCGAATCGAATTACACAACGGGGAATCGAACCCCCGATCCAGCACTTAGCTGTTACGGATCCTTTTAACGGTTTAGTGAAGACGGATCCCTTTTGTGAGACGATATTTGGCAATTAAGGGATATAGTACTTTAGTTAATAGTCGTACAGGCAAACGAACGTATCGTAGACAAAGGGTGATATGATTGTAGAAATTATTTATAAAAAGGTAAATATTACTTTCACGATATTTGGAAATTTAGTTATTTTCATTATCCTGAAAACAATGTATTTGATGTTGAGAAATATTCTTTGGAAAGTACAGGACAAAGCTAAGAGCTTAAAGCGGTGATGTCTACAGATATTGAATAGGTATTATCATCTGTTTTTATCACTGGAAAATGGGCACAGAGTCAGATTTAGAATTATAAGGTTGGAGCGGGTCATAGATTGAAGTTTTTCGAAAATTCAACATCAAGCACATTAAAAAAAATTACGGATTTTTCTACTATAATAAAAAATTATATTTAGTTTGGGGGTAGAGACTCAAGATCCCTATGACCCCCTAAGGAGGACCTAGATCCACACTTACTAGAAAGCAAGCGCTTGTGCCGCGTAGAAGGACTCCAGTTAGAAATGTTGGGATTCTACAACGACTTAGAGCTTACGGTTAAGGAAAACATCGTAATATAATTAAGGTATTAAATGATCTACAATTCTCGAGTTGATAAAAAAAACGCTACGAATATAATGTTCCAGTCCGACATTTCTACTGAGTACATGGCCACAATTATTATTTATTTAAGTACATAATCACTATAGTTGGAATTGTTGAAACGATGATTTATAAAACAACAAAATATACATATTTTAAATTTCTAACTAAACTATCTGGCCCTACACTCCACAGACATTGTTCCTGCTCTTTCCAATGACTACACAAATACTTAACAGCGCCATTTATCACGTTCAAGGACTGCATAAAATCTTCTCCATAAAAACATACTTAGATCTATTATATGATTAATTGATTATGATCATTATAATGTTACTATATTAAAATTTCACTGATTTAACAAAATTTACAACGCTACTTTTAATCATAATTATATTAGATCACTAAAATAATTCTTGGCGGTACCTCAAATGTTATGTAGGTTTTATTCATAAATTTGTGTTTCTTTTTTTATGATAAAAAGGGAGCAAACGGGCAGGTGGCGCACCTGATGGAACGTGATCACCGTCGCCCACAAACATCCGTGACACCAGAGGGCTCGCAGATGCGTTGCCGGCGTTTTAGGGAAGAATAAGCTCTCTTCTTGAAGGTCACCAGGTCATAACGGCTCGGAAAGACCTAAGGCGACAGCTGGTTCCACAGAGTGGTTGTGCGAGGCAGAAAATGCCTAAAGAAAGTGCACTGTTGTGGAACGATAGACCCACCCTATATTTTGTAAAATGTTACATATTGTTTTATTTTTGCATAATAACGTTTTGTTATTTATTGTGTACAAGTGAAGTAGATTAGGAAATAATAACATGGACCATGAATTTCGAGATGCACAAAAACTCCCTAGAAAGTTCAAACACGGGAGCCACCACCTTTTTAGAATACTGAAATCATAATAGGACAGGACACTATATTTTCTTCATAATGGCAGTAGATAATTGTTTTCAATAAAGAGGACTAGTTTTAAGTTAAGAAGAAGAAGATATAATCATGAAAATGATATCATACTCGATACTACTTGCAATTGAAAGCGAACTATGTTAAGTTGGTGGTTAGTTAGTGACCCGAAATAATTGGCAAGTTAGATGGTCCGGTCCTCGGTTCGAACGCAAGACGATACGTCAGAAGCACTTTACTGACCGATAGTTCTAAATTAGTCGCTGTACGGTAATAGGTAACTTTAAATCTTTATTTAACAAACAGTTTCATAGTAAAATAATATTTTAGGATTAGGTACGTAATGTTTTTTCTAATATAAATTTATCACATTTAATTTACTTTTTATTTAATGATAATGTTGTTAACGCCCGACGCAAACGGAGGCGTATTATAAGTTTAACATGTGTATCTGTGTGTGCCTTTGGCATTGTAGCTTCAAAACGGCTGAAGCGATTTTGATTAAGTTTTTGAAGTGAAAACTTGTTTTAGCGCGGTTCGCATATTTTTAGATGAGTTCAAATCTCTGAACTCGCGACACCGTTACGAGACGCAACTATAGTGTGTGCATATATGCATGTAAATATAGCAGACCGCGAACGCGTCTTTCATAAAAGAATATTAAATGTATTTTAAAGTTTCTACCATTTAATAAAATACAATTAATAAATAAAATGCAAATCATAACCCAATAATTAAGTTTTCACTTCTGTCGGCACTGCCGGAGTGTAACTCGTAATTTTTTTTTTTTTTTGTTTAGAAGGTGACTCCGTCGACAATGTTCAGGACATGATTCAAGAAAATCTGTTCAGCTCGTTTCTAGCTGATGAATTGATGTGATTATCTTCCACAAGTCTAATCGATTCGAAATTTGGTATTCTGTTACTTTAATGATATTAGAAGAATATGGCAACCTTGACCAGATGCTGCAGCATTATCTGGAATCTGCAGGATATCTAGGTTCGCACCAACTTACAGAAGAGTTTTCTTGTTTGGACTCATTGGAATGATCTTAATTAATAGTGAGTAGGTTATTTATATCGAAGATTTTATTAAAATTTTCATAAAATAATACAAGATATCTTCATTGCAATTGCAAGTTCATAAACAATATTCCCTTTGTGGTTTATCTGAAGTGTATGACTTAATATATTCACAACACAAGTAAACAATAGCTTACGCTCCGGGTACATGACCCTCAATAAATTTTGCTATCTGCTAAAAACTACTTGACTAGACTTGGAGAATTTGACGTGACGTAAAGGCCAAAATACGTAGTAGGTAAAAGAAAAGAAGAAAGATACAATAGAGTATATATAATTATTATTAATTAAACTATCCTTCATTCATTCCTTCATTCATTGTTCCTTCATTGGAACTCATCAACTGTATTAATTATCACGCACCGACCTACTTTGGATGCATTATAATGAAATGCACTAATACCTATCCAATATCTTGGAAAACTGTTAAGGGGCTAGTTAGATGCTTTCTAAGATACTGATATTATATTAGTGCATCGTACCTCTAATGTCCTATATAATACTACCAACTGAAATTTGCACTTGATTTACAAAGTAAAGTTCTGTTTTAGACCTTATAGTCTAAGAAACACAGAAGTATTGGACGTTTGATTGATTAAAGGAACGGTTTGGTTTAGGAATACGCAAGTTTGGTTGAATTTCTGCCCATGCAAGGGGTCATTATCATCCAGAAAGCTTTTGACTTGAACGTTAGAGGCTTAATAATTCAATAAAGTGATGTCTGCTATCGTCTTGCCTTAGACATCCTCAGTTAAACTGTTGCTCTTGATGGACAATTTATGGAATATTGAAACAGAAAATTGACCAAATATTTATACGGTATATAACGTATATGAGTATGGCTTTTATAAAAATAACATAATTTTTAATCTCCCTGTCTCTGAAGAGTATATGAATTACTTTTAGGAAAATTAGTGTAGAATCAAATAATCATAATATATTCGTTTATACAATGCCAGTGAATGAAGTAGTTAAAGTTTTGAATTTTGTATAATTCAGTTAAAAAAAATTTAAGATTCTTACACTTATGAAATTTCTGAACAGGATTAAAAACTCTAAGCGGATGAATCCAGCTTAGTTCAATGTAATTAGGTATTGATTAACTTCATAGAAAATTCGGAATTCTTGTGTTCTATATACATCGTGTAATTTGTTACCCATACTCGTATGTTGATATATTACAACTCTATTACAAGCACTCATTTTTATAAGTTCAAATACAATAGATAACCGAGGAGTGCCTTTGTTTTTAATACGCACTATGAAACGTGAACTACTAATGAAAATTTGAAAAATAAATAAATTACCATCTGATTGGATAACCTCTATCAAGTTATATACTAATACCTCATCTTTTGTACTACGGCTTATCTTTGAAATACATAATTATGTAACCATCCTAATAGCCGGGTATTTGTACTTGTTACTGACAGAGGAATACAAAAATTATTGTGTAAAGTTATCCGATAAATATTCTACAACTAGTACGTAAGCATTCGGTGTTTACGCCTGGTATTTAAATAGCAAAGGACAGGCAATGAACAAAATATTACACGAACTTATTGCGGTAATCAGTGTAATCAGAACGAAGCGGCGCACATTTGCATCGTTCAGTGGGCGCTGGGCGAATAAATATGGATCTTTTAAAACGCGCCGCCTCCTAATTGCCTGCAGATGGACCCGCGCCAATTACAAGCGACATTTAGCTACCGGTTCAACTGGGTCGGGAGATGACGCAGATGTACTTACTACAGAGAGTACGAAGGCATATTCCTTTAGCTCCCAGGTGCGAAGATCACATCGCTATTTTATTTTTAAAGGCCGGTTTTTCTCGAAGCTAAAACCATATATTTATACACGACTACTGACGCTTCTTATGGTCTTCATATAAAGGCTACGACATCAAAGGATAGATTTTTTTTTGTTTTTGCAGCTCGACAAAATGACGTCACTGTCATCGATGGTGAGCACAGCGCAATTCAAAATCAGCGGCGACCACCGTAGGATCTACAATTACAATTTACGTTTATTAAGGAATTACGTGAATGACGGTAATATCTGGAAGTGACTCCCTCTCTTTACATCCATTTAAAAATGATAATAAGTGTAAACAATATAAATACATACTGCGAAATTAAAAAAAAAAATGTCGATAAACCCGATCGTGTTTCTTGCCGGTTCTTCTCGATGACTGGCATGTTTTCCGAACCGGCAGTAGTTAGTGTATTAACAAATGCCTTCTTAGGGCCTATATTGCATAAAATATTTTTAACTTTGATATTTATATGATTATTTAATTACTTATAATTACAGCGATCGTTTTTTTTTTTTTGTTTAGTGTATGACCACAATTTTATGTGATGTTAAGTGACAAGATTAAGTAATTAAGTATAAGTATAATAAGTGATTAAGATTACAAGACTTTAAGGAGATTGACCTCAAGTGCAGCTGTCAAAACATACTTAATAATATATTTGTTTGTTGAAGTCTTTCAAAAATTTCATGTAAATTAATAAATGCGAAAAATTGCTTTGCAAATATTGTAATTCATAAGCAACGCTCATTGCACATTAGCCTTGCGATAGTGGGGTCTAATGGCCTGCTAAAATACACAGAGTCGGTTTGTTTAGGCAATAATCTAATACTATTAAGTGTGCAATTCTTGTTTATATAATTATGTGTATTATTAGTTTTTCGGTAACGGCTCCAACGATTTCGATGAAACTTTGTAATTGTACCTAATGCTTTACATTCTAAGTTTACTTAAACAGGAGGTTTTCTTTCTAAAACACAGATTGATATCGGTCCACAAGATAATTAAATTAATGTACTGGGTTTGTCAAGTGCAATAAGTATCGTATTCGTTATTGCTTAAGCGCAAAACACAGAGAACGGGTGCGGGTCGGACGCGGGTCGGGTAAGCGTGGGTCAAGCGGGTCGGGAGCGGGCTAGCGTCGTTACATTTGTCGTAATAAACGTTCTTACATAAAGGCATTCACACAGAGAGCGTGTGCGGGTCGTGAGCAGCGCGTGTTGTGGATTTGTCGTCGAGTTGTTGTAATTATTTACAAAATTTGTTCGCATTTCTCCATGGATATTAAATGAACGCATTATCGAATGTGTAAAAGCGATCTTCGTACGTTTATAGTTCTCTACAAAGGCGAGGATATTCTCCAAATTCTAGTATTTTTTTATTAATGTCGCGAATCCCAGTCCTTTTCCTTTTTCGTGCTCTATTTTTTAAAAGAAGGATAAATAATAACTCCTCGTCCGTGTCCGAATCCTCCCACATTTTCAATGATAGTATCTCTCCCAGCAATCGCTGCGGAATCGTCCACAGCACCCACACTGGATACGCTCGCACCACATCGCTGCCGACCCGCGTTATGTGTGAACAAAGAAAGCATTGCGGCTCGTGAAAAACACGAACCGACCCGCGCCCGACCCGCACCCGTTCTCTGTGTGTTTTGCGCTTTAATATATAAACAAGCTAGAATTTGTCAAATAGAGCACTGTTTTAATTCTAGAAATAGACATAAATGAGCCATACCGTGTTTTAGACTTAGTAAGGCCAATTTTTTTTTAGATTAGTGTTTGGTTCCGAAGCATATTACTGATTTACCAGGTAGTAAATTCGAAGACCAAGTCAAGCAAGTTTTACAAGTTAATTTCTCTGAAACTACCATTCAAATTTTTGCCTCTTTATTAAGAAAGATTATTTAAAGGCTATGTCACTTCACACTACGGTCCTAAAGAGGAGTGACCAAGAACGACAATAAATCTGACAAACTGTAGGCATGTACGGAAAGTGAGAAAACTATTATTACTTACTACTATTACTAAATATTATTGCGGGGCGTGTTGGCTGTGCGCAGTGTACAGTTAGTCGAATAAATTTAACACGGCTAAAAGAAACGGTGGAGCACAACTGGTAATCTTATAATATTAAAATTCTCCAACTTGCTCAATATTGCGTTGTCAGCGCTTTAAAGCAATGTGTACGCGAGCGGTAATGTGCGCGGTAGTTTATGTGGCCCGCGATAGTCGTAGCAAAGGTTATTCGTTGCACTAATGTGAGAGGCTGCGTCTTGTTTGCATTATGCGCTGGCACGACGCTGTGCAAGCGCGGCGCGCGGCGTAGCGCGGACTGTTACGAACTGTTATTATTTTTTTTATGTATTTGTTTAAGTATACTTAAATGCTCAAGAGTCACTTTTAGATCAAAACATTACAATCCACAAGTTAAAGCGTAGTATAGGTAAATTAATTTTGAGACGTTTTTGCGTTTTTAGTAGTGTAATACACACGGTGACTAAAACCGGAATAAACCAGTTTGTCCTAGCTACCACGTGCCTCACACTCTAACTACAAACGTACACAGTACATTACCTATACGTATACTATACCGCAAACTAGTAAAACACAAAAACGTCTCCTAGTAGAATCTGTTCAAGATTTAACATCGGAGGCACCACTGCCACGTTTGTTTCTGCTACAAAGCAGCGGTGCTTGCACAACAAATACTGGCACACGAGGTATTGCAACTCAATCCTCAGTTGTAGCAACCTATTATTCATTTCGGAGTTGGTTGTACATACCCATAGGCTGTATTCACTACTTAACATCAGGTGAACTGCATGCCTGTTCTTACTACATAATATATAAAAAAATAGACTCAAAAATAGCCAAAAGTGCCACAACTGATTACTAATAAATAATTATGATCTAAATATGTAATAACTAAATTCTAACCGCATCTTCGTCTGCCTCTGCGTCATTTACCTGTGTAAATATTATCCTATATGTTAATCTAGGTGATAAACTATCTGTGTGCCATATTTCGTCCAAATCCATTCAGCAACTTTTGCATGATTGCGTAACAAACATACAAACTTACATATTTTAATATATTACGTAAGGATTATTTGTAGGTATAATAAAAATAAATGTTTGTGATGTAATAAAAAAGTTTTCTTGTAAACTTCAACTATGTACGAATATTGCAGCTTTACAATGTCTTTACATTTTCTTCAGTTAACAATGAATGAGTAAATAGAATACGAAACTAACTCAGATGTCTGAAAATTCACGATGAAAATAAGGTACAAAGAGGCGTGGGGTGTCGCAGTTCGAGGTGTCTGCGCCGCGGGGTGGGTGTAGATACCCCTCCACGCGCACACTATTTTCATTTCGTGTACTGCCACATTTAATTTCGTTGAAATTCTAACGTAGCTTTGCAAAAATGTCAACTTTATTCCGCGTCAGCCGGCGTCTGAGTTTCACTCGGATGCTTTGCTTCTTCATTTTCTAGAATGTTCCAACGGTTTCGAGGCGGGCTTTGAGAAACTATAACTTTATGAAAACTTATACAGGAGCTTCGAAGTAAGACTTGGCTTCGAGTAAAAATTTATCATACAGTATTTAATTTATGTTATGACTTCCTTATTATTAAGTTTTAGTACTAATAAATTAGTTAGTATTAAACATTCTTATGCTTGAAATAAAAAAGTAGCTAAAGCCGAGGACGACAATTTAATTAGATAAATAATTAGAAGATTTATTTACAATTTGTTTATTCTGACTACATGACTTTTTCTATCATAATATTAACATGGATTGGCTATGAGCGACTGCTATGAGCGAGGTCCTGGGTTCGAATCCCAGGTCGAGCAAAGTATTATTGGGATTTTCCTATGAAGTTCTTAGTAGCAGCTCGGAGTTTGGTTTCGTGCCCGATTAAAGGCAATAGGCACGCCCCCTATTACATGGGACCTAAAAACATACTCGGCGAACTGTGGGTGTATAATTAGTCCACCTCTGCCTAACCCTTTGGGGAATACAGGCGTGGAGGTATGTTATGTTATGTTGGCTAAGGGTCTAACGTACCCGGGGCACTATGTCTGGAACCTCCTCGTGGTGTGCCCCGGGCAACGGCGGCCGCTTCACGGCCGACGGCTAATACCAGACCGACGGCGTTCCTCCCCTGTACCCCTCTGCTCATCAGAGGAGACAGGGGATGGGGCAAGAGTGGACCTGCTTCGGCTCGTCCACTACGGACGGACTCGTCGTTGACGGCGGAGGAGAAAGAAAACCTCCTTAAAAAATTGAGAGGATACAACCTCTTTAAAAAATCGCTGACGGCGGTGGAGTAAACCACCTTAAAAAACCTTGGACGGACTGTGGTGGAGTAAACCACCCTTTAAAAAATCACGGACGGACGGTGGAAGACAACCACCTTAAAAAATTACTGGATGGAGGTGGAGAAAACCACCAGTATAAAAAATCAAGGACGGACAGTGGAAGGAAACCACTTAAAAAAATAACCGGACGGTTGAGGATGAGCACCTCGTTAAAAAATCAAAGACGGACTTGACAAGGACGGACGAGAGTTTAATGACGGCAGAGGAGGAAACCTCTATAAAAAACCAACGACGGACTGGTGGGGGAGGGGGTGCGTTCATTCGCCTCCTTCTCCTGCCGTTACAGGACGGCAGAGGAGAAAACTTCGGTAAAAAATCATGGCCGGGCTAGCGGGGTGGGGGTGCGTTCATTCGCCCCTTACCCCCGCCATATGCCAAACATTATGGCAGAGACAGAGGAGAAAACCTCTATAAAAAACCCAACAACGGGTGGGTGGGGGACAGGTGGTGGTTCATCCGCCTCCTTCTCCTGCCAGGCCGAACCAAGGGGAGATGGGTCGGGGGGCCTGTCTTCCCATTGCACGGGTTTGGCGGACGGGGAGACAGTTCGTCACCGGGCTGTCTCCGTCAGCGGGCGGCCCTTCCGGGCCTTGCCGCCGGGGCGGCGCGGTTGAATGCCAGCGCAGTGCCCGCGTCGCCCCAGCATGGCGGCGGACGGTGCACCGTGGAGTTTTTTAGTGAGTAGGAGTCTCACATAACCACTCGTTCCCCCGGGTGAGTGTGTACCCATGACGGGTTTTCCTATCCACGTTAACAAAAAAAAAAAAAAAAAAAGGGTCTAACGTACCCAGTCCTTCGTATTTTGTGTATAACGTACCCAGTCCTTCGTATTTTGTGTAATAACTTTTAAATTATGACGTTTGTGAGATTGCTATTCACAGTAACTTGCAACGACAGTGTAGCACGGCAGATGATCTCACTCAGTCGTCAGTTAGCGGACTGCGTGGGAGTGCAATGTTGAGATGTGATTTTATCCCAAGAAATATATTTTAATTTTGTTAATTTTCAAAGTATGTTTTGTTTTTTTTTACTATAATGATTGATCTCTTAATGTTATTTTGTCTAAGTAGGCACATTGTAGTAATGTAAGAAAATATATAAGTTTTTGTTTAAAATAAGTAATTACAGAAATTATAAGAATTACTCTAAATCTTGTCATAAAATTAAGGTAAAGTTTCTTTTTATTTTGTGGTGGGTTTTTGATTAAGTAAAAACAATAAATACTAGTATTTGATTGAATATTGTCTTTCTTTATTCACATACGTATTATCCTTAGAAGATAGTATAGCAGTAAGTAAAGCAGTTTTCGTATAAACATATAATATAAATTATGGTATCATACTGGATCAAGCACCCGGTAACGAGTATTTGTGTTACAAATTAGGGCACCAGTCCCTAATTGTTAAATACCATCAGAGGCAAATTAACAAATCTACGGCCTATAGGCTGAATGAAATCTTCGCCTATGCCAATTTTTTTACAAAACCACAATCGGTAATACTGCTGCTCTGTGAGAATGATCTATTTGTTGCAGAAGTAAAAAAAATCGGCAAAGATGATAAATACCTACTGCGTTTATAGTGGACGCAAAAAAAGTTCCTCCGTCAAAAATGTTGCCACCATGCTAGTCTCTATATGGAAATACTCCACTGTATACACTATATTGTATCATAACCAAAAAAATATTAAAAATAGGTATTCTAAAGTGCACCTCCTTAAAATTATAATATGAATATTCTCAAACAATAAACTTTAAGTTTCCAAGAACTCATGTAACAAGACGTCGAAGCGGAAAGCCATTTATCAAATACGTTTGTGAAACACACAAAGCTTACCAATCTTATAACCCATCTGAAATTCATATTGGAAGTCGATCGCTAAAGCCGCGTACACACTGTAAAAGGCTGAGTTCCCGCGGGAGGTGGGTCTAAAAGGCCACGAGCGATAGCACTCATCGTAGAATAAGCCTGTTTCCCGACGACGAGGTTTAGGGATGCGACATCGACTCAGTGCTGTTTTATTCTGCTGCCATCAATACTTAAAGCACTTTTGAACGGTTTAGTAATGCCATGCATGTCGATATCGACATAATTAGGTTTTTTATTCTAAAAAATATTTAAGAAGCCATCGTTGTGATCCACTCCGTCACAGTGTCTTTCGGGGTCGGTTAATAGCAATCCAGTGACTATAAGTTTTTTGCCGTGGTATTCAGGTAAGCATGAAGACATCGATTATCATGACAATCAAAACCGCATTAAAAAAAAATATTACTCATTTCATTAAAACTGATGTTATCATCGATATTAAAATGATTTTAACTTATTTAAGTAGGTACCTACCTATCCTAATTAGCAAATGTGATATCGTATTTTATTAAAAATATATAGGTACTTATTCTAAATAACATTATGGAGACATCTTACTCATTTAACTTTTGATAGTTGCCCGTTACAACGCCAAAATATGATGTTAGCCTTTTGAAATTGTTAGTATTTTTGTTCCATTCTGCAAGCTTACGAAAAAATAAGTAATTAGTTGTTTGGAAAAATTAAAGGTCGAAACTCAAAACTGCGATGCAATTTCGTGCAGCAAGGCCATGCGACTGCTCATGGCGCTGCCATGATTCTGATGTGATACAAATCAGTTCATAAGTTCTTCGACGTTGCATCGCAGTATTGTTTTGATTTTAAGCTAACGTTGGCCAAATCGTCGCGTCGCGTCGCCGCCAACGCACCTGTTGCTCTCACTTCCTGTACTTGCCTACAGCTTTCCAGATTTCTCGACGTTCATAGTTATATAGTTAATGCATTATCTTCCTCAATGCATTAATATCCAAAAAGAATCTGGATGGTAGATCCAGACATTAGCGCGTTCAAATAAACAAACAAATCCAATTTCTTGCGTTTTACAATATTAATATAGTATAGATAATTAAAACATAATAACATAATTAATCATATAAAAATTAATAGAATTTAGTACATCGTTTTTATCGATATATGGTTATTAAAGTGACTCCCATGCCTATTATAAAAGGATTGACATTTGAGGCCGAGGACGAGCGACGTAGCGGATTCAGAAACAAAGTAGACTTCGGATGGGTACTTCTTTGATGATAGCAAATATTCAGCAGATATTCAAATAATTTCCCATTTGTTCGCATTGCTTTGTATAATGTTTGAGTCTCGGCTTTATGAGTTGATATTCGGATGTACCCATCCGAAATTTAATTCAGTAATCAATCGATTGTTCCTTGAGAAAACAATTATTATTATACCTTAAAACTAGAAAGTTCATTTTATAAAATAACATATTTAAAAGTAATAAATAAAAAGGAACTCTTGGTCTTTAGTGTTTCGTAGGTCTATCACGTAGTGGTTTTTATTTTATTTCATAAACTTAAGTGACGTTACCATACATTGTGGTATTTTGGGTAATAATAGTACGTACGGTTAGAGTAAAAAATTGAGATTTAAGCTGTGATAAATCGAAATATCTGATTCTTTTCAGCAAATTCCAGGTATGAAGTACAGTATATAAACAACGTTAATAGTAATAACAATGTATTATCAGTGAATTTAGAATATTGTTATTTTTTCATAAACGGTAAAAATAAACATATTATATATGAGCAAAACAAAAAAAATTTAAAACAAGGACTCGTATCCACAAAATCAATTGGCGATAGATCAAGAAGTCAATAAAGCAAATTGCCATCATCTCGTTTTAGGTCGAACGGCTTAACATACGAAGGGCAAATCCTTAGTGAGCACAAATAAATACGGCCAACTCCTTGCGTATCATATTTCCCTGATCCCCGGACTATTAGGTTGGAAGGGTCAGAAATCTCCCTCTGACGGACATTTCTAATGCCCGTATTTTGATATCCAATTGATATAATACGCATAGTTTATTGTCTAAGATCCGTTTTAAATAATATGGCTTTTTCTTTCTTTCTATGATATACAACGCAAATGTATCAATCATTTGGTATAGCTTGGCGTAGTTAAGAGGGATGCCCACATTAGAAAAATCGACAGTATTGAAGGCCTTATACTTATTATAAATATTAGGCAAGTTGTTGATCGCTAGCTGGCTATGCTAGCTATTAAGACTGGCCTCAGAAACTACTTGCTTTTGAAGTTCGTTGTACATAGTGAGGTAATGGCAGTGCCGTGACCATATAACATCGGTTGAACTGCGCTGCATACCTATATATTACTTATTACCATAAAAATAAAAAAATAACTATAATGAATGCATTCTTATCGATATTAAAGTAAAAGTTTCAAAACCACTATTAATAGTAATGTTGTGATCATCTCGTATTTGCTTCTTAAATCGTAGATTTTCACATTTGAACGTCCTTTATATCGGATAACTTTTTTAACTAACAAAATAATTAATCAATGAGAGAAACAAAAGGAATTTCTTTAAAAAATAATTTAATAGAAGTAAAACTTAAAGCAATAATGAACTAGTGGTATCATTTACGGAAACGGCTTCGATCGACGTGAGTTCGAAACCCTACAATGGGTCTGAGCTTTCGGTGTAGGAAAACATCGTGATGAAACCATGGCATGGTGTAGGTTATTTTCTAATACCCGCCTGGTACACCTACACCTACAGGTAACACCTACAGGTGTGTCCGAATGATACTAACGAACCCGTGTCGTCCCATTAATTCGGCGGATGGTACACCGTGGAGTTTTAGTGAGTAAGAGTCTCACATAACCATTCACTCCCCCGAGCGAGTGTGTACCAAGGACGGTTTATTTATGTTAAAAAAATATATCGTCTCTTAACTTCACAAGAAATCGTGGCCAACTAAAACCTATAAAGAATAAATATGTTATTTGTACATTCTGTGGATGGGAATTGGTCATGTATTGGAAACTTAAATTACAAGTGATACTCGTAGCGAAATTTATCTTAACATGGCCACCACAATCCGAAATCTTTAACAAAATAGCTTCCCGGAACACTTTAAGTCTAAGTAAGTGGCGTTCGGCGGTCGAAGATTTGCTGGACCGTCTCTAATGGGCTTTATCCTTATTTATAGAGCTCGACTACGAAACGAAAACTTTACTATGTACTACATTAAATTTTGAAAGATTTTTCCACAATATTTAATGTTTTAAATTTTATCTTCAACTAATTATGTTTGGTTTTACGTTATTTTCGGTGACAATAATACACTCGATTTGAGCAATTCATTATTATTAATCCATTTACATATTATTTTAATTGTAACAAAACGCTTTCCATTGTAATTTATTATTATTATTATTATTTTTTTATTAAAAAAAAATATCTGTAAATAAGTATACCCTTTATATGTGCGACGAATATTGGCATTATCCACTAAACTTGAAAGAATCATCGCGATGGAAAAACAAATGCAAGATAGATGTTAGAGTTGACAAAACCCGTACATGGTTCTAACATTGATAAACTTTTTTTTTATACAACAGAGGTGGCAAACATGCGTACGGCCCGCCTAATAGTAAGCGGCTACCGTAGCCTATCGTAATTGTAACACCATAGGTATCACTAGCGCACTACCCCAAAGTGCTCTGGAAATCCTACTGACCGCAGGAACACAACACAATGTTATTTAGCTATGATCTTTTCTAGGGTGGAGGTACTCCATTAGTCGGACTGCTTCAAGTAGATAGGGATTTCTATCTCTTTACTAATTTTTTAGTTTACTATTCACATAACTAATTTTTTATTTTAAAATAGTGCTCGCGGAGACAGGTTCTCATTTCTTAGGACTTAGAAATATCCACATATTTGTGGCTGAATTTAAAGAAGATTGAATTCCTGTATTATATTACAATTGTTGAGATCTACAACAACCACTTAATTGTCATCGTCATCTTACCCGTCTATCACCTAATTAAGGTCAGCACACCATGCCTCTTTCACTCTCCTGTATCAAATATTATCTCAGTATTCATAAAATTTACACCCATATCCCTCGCACAAACCATCTATACCTTCGCTCCTCCTTTACTCCTATATCCGTCCAACTTCATACTTTACATGCTTTTAGTTATATGAATTTTATCCCCTCAAAAATTATATGTGACTGATGTTTTTTGCATAATTGGGTATGTCAGATACACATTCCTATTTCACTACACATCTATCTTAACATTCGCATGTCTGCTACAAGTAATCTTTTTCATCCGTTAGGTTCTTTGCCCAGCATTCAGATCCATATATAGATTTAATATCAGAGTAAATTCATACTCTTTTAATACTGCCGTTATATATTAAAAATATATAATGTATTTATTATATATTAAATAATATAGAAATATGGATACATTACAAATTTGATCTTTTAAAAGATTCGTTATAATCAATTAAAATAAAATGATTGAGGTATGCCGTTGTACGCTAATCACGCAAAAATTACTGTGTAGATTTTGATCAATTTTTTTGACAATTTAACTCATTAGATACTTGGTCCTTATAATAAAATATCATGATATCTTAATTCAATAAAAAGTAAGTCAAGTTTTAAGAAAGAATGATTTTTATAAGAATTACGCGTTCATTTGTCGTCCACGCGAGCGAAGCCGCGGACACGGCTATTCTTCTATATATATAAAAGGATAACTGACTGAATGACTGACATATTAATGCAAGGCCCAAACTATCAGTAGTTAGTAGCCTCAGGGCTAGGACCGTGAAAATTTGCATGCAGGTTCCTCTTACACTGTAGGTGAGAACTAAGGAAGTATTTTTTGGACATTCAAACCCTAAGGTGGAGAAAAAGGGGATGAACGTTTGCATGAAAACCGTATTTTTGAAGATAGATCAATGAATACTGGTATTTAATTAGACTGAACCACAATGAAGCGGCCGGGTTTAGCTAGTTAGTATAAATAACTTAAAAATATATAAATCTTCTTGTTGGTTCTTCTTGATGTATAAGATGTGTTCCGAAACTGTAGTAGTGTTTTGACGTTATTAAGTGCCGTCTTAGACCCTAACTTGAATAAAGTATTTAAAAAACAACAAAAATATATAAATAGTTATGAAATGGTTAATAAGCAGACATTTGATTTTGGCACTCATTTATCGAACAGCTTATCAAAGAGCTTTCATCCCTCATCGGAAGCTATATGCGGGGCTCGTAAACGGGTCGCGGTGACAAACAAGGTGAGACAGGCGTGACGAGTCAAATATGTCATGACATTTTTCGACGACACCTGGCAGGCTTTATCTCGAAACACTTAGGATTTAAAAATTCGAAACATAAACTATATTTTACCTGTAATATTGAATTGGTGATTCACCTTATGGTCAGCGAGTTTCTTTCTTCTTATGACATAAAGTTCAAACGAAGCATCTGGGGTTTTCAAGCAGGTCGTTACTACTACCTACTACTGTATTGACAAACGTGTGTTGTGTTGTGTGTATTGACAACAATGTGTACAAACGCAACAATCTTTTTTTATATTCTTACTAGCTGGTGCCCGCAACTTCGTCTGCGTATTATTGGATATACACAGACTAATCTCGGAACACGACAAAACAAAATTTAAAAAATTAACCATCCCAATAAAACTTCAAAAATAATTAAAATATCCCCTAATGTACCGGCTTCCGGGAATGTTTCAAAAACGTGAAATCCCTTTTATTTTTTACAAAAAGCATAAATATGAATTTTCATGTCCCTATTTTGTGACATGATGGGTTCTTCACAATAAAATAACTCGCTTGTAGTAAAACTGTATTATCCAGATAATTGACAATAGGTATATAGCTTAGACTACATAGACTCCACGTATACAACGCACGGGTGTGTTCACCTAAAAGTAATACCAAATAGCATTGGTTTATGGTATTCTATTTCGCTCGCAGTGTTCGCAAGCCGCGGTCGACAGCGCACATCAAATTTCAATCATAAAATAAAATAGTAATTATGTCGTACTGCATAGTTAAAGAATTTAAAAACACTGCAGCTAATCTTAAAATGAAAACTGGACTATAATTTAATATATAAATAATAGGAGTAACTATAATATATTTTTATTTAATATACCAATATCAATAAATCAACAAACCAGTTCGCGTGCCAATCGATGTAATTTCACCATTAATTACCCATGCGCATTGGTGTTCCTATATTTTCTTCTTACAAAATTTCATCCCCAATTTTCATCCCTTAAAGTTTTATTTTCGCTACAAAAATTAGCTCATGTCCTTTCCTAAGGTCCAATCTATTTTTATACGAAAATTTATCAAAATTGGTTCAGCGGTTTATGCGTAAAAACATAGCATAGACATACACAGGTTTACATTCGCATTAATATTAGAATGTATATAATATAGTAGCGCCATCTTGTATCACTTATTACCTACCATCTTCCACCTCCTCCCCGACGTATACGATTTGTAACGACTCGCGACACTGTTTCGTCACGCACACACTTGTATGGTTGAGTTTTCGAGTGTATTCGAATAAAATTACTCGAATATCATCGAAGGTTCTTGGACGGCTGTACGTGACATCCTGGACCAGAGGATTTGGTGTTCGCTGAAGAAAGTCAACCAAATAAGTGCACGACATCCATTTTCCTTACCATCGCATCTCCGCATCAATGTGGCATACACTTCGGTTACTTCGCGTGTCCATATAGGTTTTGCGTCTTGGCCACAATCACAATCTTACCTAATGCTACGTGACGATGTGGCCAAAGATATCACGATCACGATAAGTCTAGTGGAAGTACTGGCTCTTAATGAAAGCTACCGGAAACACACCTATAAGTGTTAGGCAATAGATTTTCAACTTAAGGGTGATAGCTAGCCAAGTGGGCATTAGAAAATGCCATACCACCATGCATTTAACGATGTTTTCCTTGACAGAAAGTTCAGGGTAATTTTAAAATGTACTTAGTTTTATTAAGATTTACTGCTATAGATTACACACATCTTAAACCGGAAGATCTAGAAGCATAAAATTTAGCACAACAACAGGTATTCCATAATATTACGTATAACGTAGGTGAGCATTACAAATGCCTTTTGAAAATGTATCCCCTTAGGGGGTTAAATATATTTGGGAGCTATTATAATCTTTAATTATATCTATAAGCTATAATTTTACTTCTATATAAAAAATAATGTTTTTTGTTTATGTGTCCCCCATATACGTTCCTAAACTATTCATCCGATTTTAATAAAACTTTGGTGATAGTTGTGCGCACACTTGCGATTAATCTATAATACTACAACCAGTTTACAATAGATGGTGCGCGAGTTGTTTTATCTCGTAGATAACGGGATAGAAATAACCTGTAATAATATTATTATGTTTCGCATCACTATAATCCACGCTAAGCATTATCTTATCATAAATGACAGACCATCATCATGAAACATAAATTATAACTATATAAAAAATTACATTTAAAATTAAATATAATGTACAAGTTAATAATAAAATAGTGAAGTGTTCATACACGGTTTCTATTATTCTTTTTTAGTGAGTAAGAGTGATTCACGTATTACATATTTTTCGAGGTGAAAATATTTCTTTGGGTGGGCGATAAGTCGATACCTAATCAGTGATAAGACAACGTCGATAGCGCAGACGATGCATAGGTTGTTTCATGTTACAAAAAAATAAACTTACGTATTTTATATTTATTTATGTAAATTCATCTACCAAGAAGGCATAAACTTTAAAAAAAAATATATAAAAAATCTATTTATCGCCCTAATTAAAAGCTGCTAGTGACATGATAAGTAAATAAGTTTAACTATGCATTAAGTCAAGAGAACGACATAATAAATTCAAAGTTACTTTGTCACTACATATGTGTTTCCAAACATTGTCTCTAAAGCATTTGTAACTTTGGCAGAATATATATATGTTGGGATCTTGACTTATGCTGTTGTATTATTTTTAGATTATATTCATGTAAGAGAAGTGCCCTAAATTTCTTTGAAATGGTTTAGGCTGTTTTTCTGGGTAATTTGTAAGGAGTGAAAGGTTTATTTGATTTGGCACAATATATTCAAACAAAAAAATCAAAATCAAGAAAAATAAAGATGCGACAAAAAGATTTGGCATCAGCTTATTGTCGCCCGTGAGGAAAATCACCGAACGACGCTGTTTTTCAGCCAAACCCTCAGATTTAACTGGAAATAATTTGAAAAATCTCATTGCGATTTCGCGCCCAATTTTAATTAACATCTGCTTTCTTATGGTAGCAACCAAAAAAAGTAATATAAGCACCTAGTAGAATAAGTAACATGCCTGGTGGAATTTACGGTCACCAAGAATTAAATTAAATTTTGAACTAGCTTGTATAAGAATGCACCTATGGTCTAAGATTAGTTTGCGATCCTCCAAAGAACTTGTTTCAAAGTGTTTTAGACGGTGCTGATACGACTACAGATTTCAAACACCTATAACTAATTGAATATAAGTAAACATCTCTATATTAATTTGATAATCATCTATTATGTCTAGCTTTACTGTAGCCTATAGTATAATAAGATACCAAACTCAGATATAAAACCTTCAGAAAGACCAGAGTCCTACTAAGGTCCAAACCTTAAAGTTTTGTTACTCCTGAGGGCTGACTGAAAATGGCTGCTGTGCAAGTATGTGTTGCCAACCACAGCCTTCGAAATGGATTACTGGGATACAGCAGCACGAGCGCTGCATTTTTGCGACAGAAGTAGGTTTGGCGATGGTACTTCCGCACTCTCTACCATACCATACCCTACTGTTATTATACAATACCCGACATAGTAAGATCCCGAAACACACTACTACATTTACCGGACAATAAGTTCAAGGACCATGTCAAGCCGGCTTTACTATCAAAGGCTGGATCATTATGTTAATGATAGTGATGTCTGGAAGTAACTCCCTCTTTGCACACTGAATAAATTGTTAATATGTATATGATTATTAACTGTAAATATAATTTTTGCAGTTGAAAAAAAATCATCATCTTTATCATCCTTTGCCTAGTAACTTAACCACGAGGAATGTCCGTAGACGATGTGAACGGTCCGATGATCCCAGTGAAAATGTCGGTCGCTCCTTCTGCGCTTCGCCTTTTTTGCCCTTCTACTCGGGTCGAATAGGAGGGCAGGGTTAATATCTAAGAATATATAACTATACTAGTTACATAATAGCTACTGGCTACTTAGAACTCTAAAGTTATTATTATTCACTATTGGTAAAATCATTTACTTTTATCTATATCATACAATTGATAACAACTGAAATGACGTAAAAGTGAATAGAGCTACGGAATCAATACATAACCATCGCTATAACACTAAAAGCAACAGCCTGTATATTGTAGATAACCTGTAACTGTGAAATCCGCCTACAATTTTCAAGTATTTACTATTATTCCCATTGGCAAAGTAAGTCTAAGAGCGTATACTAACTCTTGGACGCTGATCTAAGAGTACAACGTATCTAATAAATAAATATAATGTCAGTGATCAATCTTTAGCATTTAATATGTGAAACTTTTTAACATGTGATATAGATAGTTTTCCTCATGGGATCTGGTGAGTTAAATACATTCTACATTATATCACAATAATTAATTATATACGTCATTTATAGAATATTATAAACTTATATATACTTAGATAATTTTTATCTAAAACATACAAAGTATATCACTAGAATTTTTATTACCACTTTTTATTTTTACTCTTATAATGTCATTTTCTACATCTTTCATACTTGAGAATATGTGCTATTATTATAACATCTATTCATATGATAATTAATGTAATTTATCTTAATTTTTTATTTCAATGAAATTAAATATGTACAACTCCTTAACACACAAGCATTAGCAATTTTTTTCTAGATGACGTCATTGTAAAAATTCTAATGTCGTGTTTAATAGTTTTAAATTAAATACAAAGACATTGATTTTCAGACGTTTAAAAGTTAAGTGAAGTACCTACATTTCTTCGTCAGTTTCCATGGTAATCCAAAAAATAGATTAATAACTTGACTCCCATTTTTTTCAATTATTTACAGGCTTTTTAAGTTATGTCAAATTTGCTCCATCATGACTTGATAAGCCCTTTCATATATCTCTCTCTGTACTCACATCTAGCAGGTAAATATATCAAGAAATACATTCAACCCACACATTTGAGAATACTAAATAATAGTGTCGATACATTTATTACTAAGTGCTTAAGTTTTAAAAACAAGAAATATTTAATTTTGTTAGTTACTTTACCTAACCTTCCCTGAAAAGCAACATTTTTTAAGAAAGTTCTTCCAACTTTCTTGTAGCTTCAATATGACCGAAGTATCATTTCAGTAATGAAGTAGACCAAATCAGGTTTTTTTAATACAAATTTCAAGTTACGGCTTGTTCTGTAACCTTGTAAAATATTCCAAATCAAACAACTAATCATTCTTAAAAAAAACATTATCAAGTTTAAATTTAACGTGGAAATTAGTTACTAGTTTCGAAAAAAACCAGGTGTGTTGACGATTCACGAGTACAATGCACTGGGAGATAACCGTGACCTAAATGATAAGTTTTTGTTTTGGGTAAGGTGAGGATATTAAAAGGTAGATTAAACATGGTACAGCATGATAATGATTTATTATTTGACAATATTTAGTCATAACGTGACAAGTTGTAGTACGTTGATATTGTCGCTTAGAGTGAAAACTTATAAACCAAAGTACGAAATGGAATTAAATATCAAAAATGTAAACAAAAAAATATCACTGTCAAAGTGACGTTTCAGGGGTATCTTACATTTCCCTAGACAGTGTAATTATCAACTTAATTCCAATTCTTAATGAAGCTAAAATAATTTTATCTACAAGTTGTTAATATTTCTTTAATTAATAATACTTTACGTTTCAATAGCTATCGCACATATATATATATATGTAGAAAATTTTGTAATATGACTTATCACTTTGTGATTCCGGCTCTGAGGGGCTTGGTAATAAAAAGTCAGAATCAGTTCACTTATTATAAAGTAATATATCACCGTATCAATAAAATGATCGAGCTCACACAATTCATTCTCTTCTTTTATTATAAACTAGCTGTGCCCGTGGCTTCGCTCACGTGGACTACAGGATGCCATGGATCGGGCACACGCGCGAATCTTGAACCCGAGAAAGAATAAAAAGTGAAATTTCCTACAAAATAAATTTAAACACTTTTAAAATAATTCCAGATGTAGCTATACTGACGCTGTTTTTATGGCTATTGCCAGCAATAGCAAGAGCAGGTGTACTAAGACGTATGCCCGTGGAAGAAGATGAGATGCCCTGCCGAACGTACACGTTTAACAAGCTACTACATTTAGATTGCACAGATCGCTGTCTTGTAGATTTACCTTCAGGTCTCAATTATGATGTAAGTTTTGGATTCTTTATTTTTTGATGTGACAGACTGGATCATTTCAAAGTTTCATGTTGGCACATGGATAGATTAAAAGCGTTTGGTAGGGATCGCGATCACCATACACATATTAATAAATAAACATCTTCACAGTGACGTTCTTATGGTTTGTCGTGTTTCGGAATCACCTGGTGTATTTTTTCTTTTTTTTTTATTCACTAAGATGTTTCATATCTGCCGGACGTCCCGGGCGGCCAACTTTTTTAAGCGTTGGGTTAAAATCAAGCCGTGTAAAATGACTAGACTTACTTTACCACCGTGGTACGTTTTCATCATAATATTGGTCTTCATCAATAGCTCAAAATATCGATCGTCCCTCACCTGAGTCGATATTTTAAAGCTCAACATGATACGAAGGAAAACTTCGAACATCCATATTTCCATATTTGTGTAGTTTGAGGATTCGGACGTAAACAAAAAACACGTTTCCTAGAAACAAAAAGGTCGCCAAAACTAGAAGTAGCATCCAAAAAATAAAAAATCATCAAAGCTTTGTTATAGGTACCTAGCAGCATCCACAAAAAGGTCGCCTACTTGGGTAGCACCAAAACATTGAAATATTTCGTTATTTATCGAAATTTATAACAAAGTGTTACCGATCATTCCTAGCTCAAGTTCTTTGTAGTATTCTATTTTAACCCACCCCGCGTCGTATACTTACACAAAACACCAATCTTTTTAAATTTATATCTGTCTGTCTGCCTGTTTGTTCCGGGTAATCTCCAAAACGGATAGACCGATTTTGACAGGACTTTCACTGGCAGATAGCTGATATTATAAGGACTAAATTAGGTTACTTTTATTTTAGAAAAAGATTTATCCGTGTTTATAGTTAAAAAAAAACGCATGTGGAGCCGCGGAGGCACCGCTAGTTATGTCATAAAATTTATCTGATAAAATAATTTTACCTAAAAGGTACATGTGATTAACAGATTGAGAATTTATTGATTAAGAGCTATGTTTAATTGCCATTAGCCTTCCATTGTTTTTAAGAAAGTCGGTTGATTGTCTGTTGAATGTTCAATAAAACTGAATAGGCTTATCAGGTCAACGGGGATAATTATTTCAAAAGAAAAGCAAAATCCTTTTCTTAAATAAACATCATTGTTTTAAATTTCTTTATCAATTGCTTTACATAAATAAACTCTGTATATGAATTATATAGAATTCATACCATTATATAGAACTTTCAATATTTTAGTATTAACCAAAAAAAATTTTTTTCAGGCGCAAGTGTTACTCTTATCAAATAATAACTTCGTGGCATTCCCGGTTCAACTCGAAAAGTTCACTCGTGTCGAAGTACTTGACCTTGCTGGAAATCACTTAAGCCGTCCACTGCCCAGTTATATACAACACTGGGATCACCTAGCCACCCTTAATCTATCAAATAACAACTACGATACATGGATAAGCGATGAACGTAGATACTCTATAAAAAAACTAGATTTATCAAAAAATAAAATAAATAAAATCGACCACGAAGCGTTCAATGGTATGCCGTACCTACATTTCCTCGATTTATCAGAGAACCGAATTTACGATTTACCACCGAAGATATTTTCTGAAAACAAAAGACTAGACACTTTATTATTAAGCAGAAATTATTTCTCGGACGTTCCCAAATTTGAATCATCATCTCTGAGAAGCTTACATTTAAGCAACTGTCAAATAATTAGTATTAATACTGATTCCTTCACAGGAATGTCGTCATTGTTGGAAATCGACTTATCCATAAACCAAATAGAAAGTATACCGAACAATCTAGCCTCGAACACTCTACAGGAATTAGATTTCAGTTATAACGAAATCAATTCACTAAATGATCACACTTTCTCATCTCTACCGCACCTAGCGGTATTGGATTTGAGGGGTAACGAATTTAGAGAGGTGTGGTCAACTTCACACTTCTCCTCAAACCCGTTTTTGAGGGAAGTCCACGTGAAGGGAAACCGCTGGAGCTGCGAGGGTTTCAGTGTCGACTTACTCTTAACTTATGAATTCTTGACAAAAGAACCACCAAAGATTACAGACAGAGCATCGCTGATTTGCTATTCGCCATCGAATGTAACACAGTTAAGTTGGCAACAGGCGTATATAAGGACGTGGCATCCGAACGACGCGACAACTGAATCTTATACGACTATCGCTGTAATGATAGGTATTATAATAGGGATTATGATAACTTCGTTCGTTTGTCGAGGGCTGATGACATTGAACAAGCCTGAGTCGACGCGACCACCAGTGGAGGCGACGGTAGTGAATCTCAATGGTGCAGCGGGACAACCGAGAGCTGATTCCGTCGTGATGCGCGTCCCGCTGCGTGACGAGGACCTGCCTCCGAGTTACGACGAAGCCCTATTGATGCCGCGGCTGAATTCCTCGTTTCATTCATTACCAGATTTTATCGATGAAGAAGAAGAGCCTAGTCGACGATATAGACGATCAAGGTCTATTGGTGACTTAACCGAACACAGACCTAGGGGTGGTGATAGACGTTCCGTGAGACGTACAGTTGAAATTCACATAACATGATTGAAATAAAATTAATAAAAGACATAAATTAATGATGATTGAAGCGCAGCAGAGACTATATAAACATAAATTTATGATTAAATATTAAGGCAAATAAATCATAGAAAAACTTGATAAAAATTAACAATAATTTATAGATTAATATTTATGTAAATAAATGAATTAGCTATAAGTAAATAATTTATAATAAATACATTTTATTAATACTATGTCATTGATTATTTTAGCATTTAAACTCTATAGTTAAAATATATACCTACGATTTACATTTTATAAATGTACTATTATTTTACAACTTCTTATTGGGCATCCTAGGAATCTCTTTTTTTTAATTATAACTTTGAAAGGCAAAATTTGTCAAAACTAAAACCAATAAAACAGTAACAAAATTGGAAATGAAGAAAAAGTATCGAAGTAAAGGCAAAAAAAGGAAAACGGTGTCATTAAAAAGTTGCAATACATTATCAACGACATCTACATCTAAGCACGGTAAAGCTGTAAAAGCCGTCTGAGGCTCGAATTTTTCTTGAGCCCAAGGCTATTAACAGTGTAGTGAGATCTAAAAAAAATGACTACAATATAATAATGAATGAATCTGCGGTTAAACTAAATTTGGTCTGAGATATTATGCAGTAATCCATTTCATACAAAATGTACTATGAGTTTAAAATGCTTAACGTCATGTAGTTTTCAGTAAATCAAATAGATGGCGCAAAATCTTTATTGTATAAAATGTTACAAGAACGAAATGAATATAGTATGGATATTTTTTGAGGAAAAATATAATATTGTTTAATTATCAGCAACTGCTTGTAAAAGTACAAGTAACTACTTGTAAAACAGATAATCTTGTATTAAAGTGTAATAATTGGCTTACCTTGTTCACAATATTTTCAAATAAGTAGGTACTTTATAGACAATACCACAATATTGGAATAAATATTTTAATATGTTTTGCTTCAAATTACATATAATAAATATCCCAAGACTCCCAGATTTGCTTAAACTACAAAAATACTCTATCCTCTTGTAACTAAATAATAATGGAAATATAAAAAATTAAACGTTTATTTTAAGTTCTAGTTTTTTGTACCTACTTCTTATAAGTTACAAATTAATAAATAAAAAAATCATACAACTACGGTGACAAAGAGTACGGGCAGCCTAATGAGAAACGACTACCGTCTGGGTACCGGTCACTAGCGCATTACCGATTTTGAACCCACCTTCCTCAAAGAGTTCTGGAAGTAGATATAAATTTCCAGAGAAGAATTTGGTACCTATTGCAGCTGATACTTAATTGATGGGTAGTGAGTACGTATTTATTACTTTTACCATTTGGGCGAAGCCGCTAGCAGAAGCTAGGAAGTAATAGAAAGATGATGATGATAATAATAATAATATGCTATGCAAACTTTGATTCATTCTTCTATGTTTTATTAAGAATGTTAAATACACCATAAAACTTACTACTATAACGACTAAAATAAGAATCCAATAATTTATATATTATTAGACCAGGGTCGTATTTACCCGGGGGTGCAAGGGGTGCGAGGCACCCGGGCGAAGAGTCTTAGGGGGCGCCACCCGACCACTATAAATTTGTACCTCTAAATAAATTTGACACCACTAACCTACTACCACAGTAACCCAGACTCACTAACCTTATAGTTAACGCAAGCAGAGTCGCGAGCACAACTAATCCATTAAATAAAAATATAGGCACCAATATTAAAATTAAATAATCATAGGTATCGTTTTACTAGACACAAGATGTCGCTATCGGTACGTGGCATACCGCTTGGGATATGCAAGTCAATTCAGCACTTATTAAACAATAATGCTAAATACTACACTACTAAGTATTAATTTGCAGTAAAACAATAAAATATCCAGTTTAAAAAGCGTGTTTCGCCCTTTGATATCGCCGCCAGCGAACTCTGATTGATGTCAATTAAGAGACAAACGAACTATAAAAATGGAGTCTTATTGCTTTGGACCTTGTTGTTTGATTTTATTTAAAAACATTTTTGTATAATTTTGTTCTTTTGTAAATAATCAATTGCATACTCTTGAATAATTCAATTATATTTGCATCAGTCGCCGGATTTGAACTCTGAAAAATTATAAATCACGGTTCACGTTGTATACAAATTAAATGAAAGATTCAATTAGTTAATATTGTTAGAGCACATTAACAATTTTTGCAAAACATTGAAAACCAATGGAATTTGGGGAAGGGTAAAAAAGTATAATCTCTCAAACTACTAAAAGCTAAAACAAATATTATGAGCACGTGGAAATAGATCAGATATCGATGAGAAATATCTATTCCGTGAGGTAGAATTACTGGCATGTTTTTCAAACAAAGACAAAAGTACATTACTTAACTTGCTATATATAATATTATTTTAATTTTAACTATTATATATGAATCCAATGTCAGTGTTTTGTAATGTTTCAACATCTTTACGTATATATGTAGCACGTCCTGTGATAATAGCTGAAGAAGAAAGGTCCTTTTTCAAAATTGAAATTAATACAAACTATGTACGGTCAACTATAACTTAAGACAGACTGGAAAACTTGACCATTAAAAATATAGAACCAAAAGTTGATATTAAAATAAATGACAATATAACAGTTGTCAGGTTAGTTAAACAGATTGATAATAGATGGTGCCTTAAATACTATATGTTCATTAGCGTCAACAGATAGCATTCCTGGTGAAATAATTCTTATTTATCGAAAAAAGTGTATATTAATATTAACTATTTGTTGCAGGCTGACTTTCACATCCCGGCGCTGAATATACTAAAGACAGCCCTGTACAAGAAAAACTCAATATACCTACTTACTTATAGATTATAATCAATGTGTATTATAATATTATTTTTTGAGCTTAAACTCTGAGTCGTCGAAGCTATGAAGAGTAAAATTTTGCGTGCCCACCTCTGATAGTAATAATTTCGCCATCGTTATCATTTTATCAATAATATACGTCATCGTTTTGACTCATATAATGTACTCGCTCCAAGAGTAAACACGTCTATTAAGTATTGTTCAATTAAATAAGTGAACTTTTTTTCAAGTACCTACTATAAACATACAATATGAAACAAAACAGATAAAAGTGTAAAGCGTTTTATTAGAAGAATAATGTGGATCACTTAATGTATGTGTTTAAAGTGGATATAAGGTATTTGAAATTGCAAACTTAATTTTTAATTAGAGATAAAAATCATCATTTGATATTTTTTATGAAGGAAATATTATTTTCAACGTTTGAAATTATTCTTACAATGTATTAAATCAAAGAAACGATTTAATTAATAACTGAACCACTTGTAGATACCGTTTGTTATTTCTTATTGTGTATTAATGATATGAAATAGTACACTAGGTGTGGCTTTGGCTTAAAAAATAAAGTGATATTAGAATAATTTAGGACCGAATTTAAGTAAAATTACATTTTATAAATATCATTATACCGAAAATTATACATTTTATATATAATTATAAAAATCCTATTGCCTAATTTGTAAAATGGAAGAGGTGTGCTAAGGCGACCCAAATTTAACTATACTACAACCTACCGTTTTATCAATAGGAGATAACAAAAGATAAAACTGTTGTATGTACTTATGTTGACTTTTATATAGGTTTAATAGCAATGAATGATATTAATTATACTTCATTTAATACCGATGTGTAAATTTGGCCATGCTAACGTGACAAGATTTTTCCAAGCTTTTAATTGTGCAGGTGTTCATACTTATCCAATCAGACTTGCGATGCACGAAATATTAAGTAATATAATTTAGTTAAAAGGCAACTTCTGTTACAGATAGTAATGAAAACAACACGTGATGATTCGGCCACTTATTGTATGGACTATTTTGGTGCTATGGAGTATGCTTACCGGTGGGGAATTTCTAGAATACGATGACAAAGGTGCTAGTGATTTGTGTTACCTTTGCTCTTGTAGTTCAGATAGAACTGCTATTGATTGTTCACGGCGTGGTCTTACAGACATACCAGAAGGTTTAGATTCACAGGTATAGTTATTCTTCATCTTATTTTATATACAGCACCATGGCAAAGTAAGCCATATTTATAGTTAATAAGTTCAAAAAAAAAGCTTGAATACATTACGCGTTAGATACACCTTCTCCAAATACCCTTACAAATCTCCGAATAAAACTGGAAAGTAACTAAAAACAAAGCTTTTCATGCAATTTGATTTAAAAAAATTCATTCATTTAACTCTTATCGAGTAGTTCCTGTGGTTCCGAAAGTATTAGTAAGAAATTCATATTTTAATTATCTTTTTTTGTTTACAGGTTAAAATGTTGAATATGTCTAATAATGAGATTAGTACGTTTCCTAAAAATTTAAGCAGATTTTATAATCTTACTGAACTGGATATGAGCGCCAATCGTCTAACAGAACTGCCAGATAATGCTCTTCATAATCTCACGGCGCTTTCAGTGTTAAATTTATCAAAAAACAATTTTGAATCTTGGCTTAATTTGCACCCTAACGATGCGCTTCAACCGTCAACACATTTAAAAACATTGGATCTATCATACAACAAATTTAAAACTATGGGAAATTTGGCAAATCAAGAATTATTAATTAGTCCCTCCCTGGAAACTCTAATATTGGAACACTGTGAGATTGATTCCATACATGGAAGATCACCGTTAAGTGGTCTGATTAACCTAAAGGTGCTTAAATTAGACAACAATCCCTTACTCAGGATACAAAGTCTTATATCGTCGACATTGAAGAGCCTCTATTTAAGCAATTGTGAACTAAGTACGATTAACCATAACGAATTGATGTACTTACCTTCACTGGTTTTCTTAAAAATGTCTAATAATTATCGTTTGGAGTTGTCTAGTACAGCTTACAATTTGTTTTCGGACTCATTGAAGTACTTAGATATTTCTTATTGCAACGTATTACAACCAAACCTTCAAGGATTTCCCAATTTACGAAAAGCAGTGCTCAATCATAATATGGTTAGATATCTTGGGAGTAACGAATTTATAAATAATACAAAATTAGAATACCTTGACCTATCATATAATAATATTGGATCAATAAAAAGTGATACATTTCGTGGACTGAACATGTTAAAATATTTAGATATGTCATGGAATGAAATAGCGACTATACCAGAAGATAGCTTATTAGAAATGCCATCGTTGATACAACTAAAGTTATCAAGGAATTATTTGAGCAGAGTTGGCCATTTAAAATCGATGTCAATTACAATACTAGACATGAGTTCCTGTGAAATAAACACAATTGGAAAAGATTCGTTAGAAGGATTACAGTCTCTTGTGGATTTGGATTTATCTCGAAACTTGCTTTCTTACATTCCAGACAGTATTTCATCAAATACATTAAAATACTTAAATTTAAACTACAACAGATTAAGCACAGTTAATAATTTTACATTTTTTATGTTACCAAGACTTATAGGATTGGGTGTCATCGGGAACAGATTCACGACAATCTGGAGAAAGTCTTTCTTTGATTCAAATTTGTATTTAGAAAGGTTGGACTTAAGTGATAACATGTGGAGATGTGACTGCACTGATGACAATATGTTCGATTTTTACGACTTTGTAACCTTAGAGCCAAATAAGAAAGAAGAATCCTATAATCTTGTATGTAACAGTCCCAATAACGTTATTGGACAGACTTGGTTAGAAGCATGTTACTTCACATGGAATCCCACCGAGAAAGCATCAAACGTAGATAGTTTAATATGGTTTATTATTGTTATGATCATTGGTTTGTCCTTATGTATAGTTCTTGTAAATGCCATTAGGCGGTCAATGAAACGTCGTTTAGCTGCAATACAAAGGGAAAGAGAAAGACAAGTAGAGGAAGCAAGAGATAGGTTAAGGCAACTCAGAATAAGAGCAGAGCAAGAGGCTCTGTGTAATACACCAGATCCACGTGATTTAATAGCACCACCCACCTATGATGAAGCGCTCTCCATGCCTAAACTGAATGCGTCATGTCATTCCTTAAATGAAACAGGCAAAACTAGAAGAAAACGGGGACGTAGGAAAACGAAATCAAGTGGTGATTTATTAGAGGAAACTGAACGAAATGGTGATGTAAGAGTAACAGAAGATTTAGAACTTTCTGAAACAGTAGATGAGAATCGTAGTAATCAAAGACGTCGTAGACGAAACCGAAGGTACGGCAGTCATGAGATAGCAGAATTAGATCATTCTCCAGGAGCTCGCCGTAGACGCGCTTCGGAATATTTTGGAGAGACTAGTGATAGTGTCACTGTTGAAGTGGAAGCAGAATTAGAACGACCCCTCCGGATGAGAATACGACGGTATTCATCAGATGAGAATACACCTAGAGAGAGTGACTTCTAGAAAGTATTATTTTTCTGTAGATATTTAAGAACTTAAGAACTTTTAAATATTTAGGATAAGATTTAAATACAACGTAACTTTGATGAACTGTATATACGTGTCAATAAAGTTTTATTTATTTATATTTAATATGTTTCTTTATTTTAATTAATTACAATCACGAATAATCATGAATCCCGTTCCAAATCGAGTACATATTATGCACTTTTTTCAATATTTAATAATCATTATTATTAAATATTATAATTCAGAGGATTGTTTAAAATAAATAGAGTAATTACACTACACTATATATTATGTATTTTTTACACAGTTATCAAGTTTTATATTTAGAATTGTTTTTTCACAGTTGTTTTGCTTAAAATACTTAGGTGCCCACTTAAAGTAACAACTGGGTGACTAAGGCTCGCTCGATAACTTGTAAAAATATACCTATACCATGCCTAAACATAAATAACTAGGTAAACCAACTTAAAAAGTAAGTATTTAATATACGAAATTTTATCCAATTTCGAGAGAATAATTTCCTATAATAAATGTAATACTATTCAATGAGCAATAAATTCTTGTATAAATGTATACCTAATATTATGTAAGTCGTTTCTCGGAAACGGCTCCAACGATTGAATGAAATTTTGTATTTAGATAAATATTTCACATTCTAAGTTTATCTAGATAGGTACTTTTTAAGACACCGCAGCGCAGCTCGTTTGCCCAGATTTACTTATTTATAGGATAAAGGTAATTTAAACTAGAATAGTCACTTAAAGTAGGAATTTAAAATTTAACAAAGCGACATCTACAAACTATTTTAAAAAATAATCATGTACAATAGTCAAAAATTAGTTTCTTTAGTATAGGATAGATGGCGTTAAAACATAATAATAAATGTTTACAATTTTATTTAGAATTTTTGCCTTCTAAGTTCTAAGCAGAATCTTATGAGCTATTTACTCGTATAAAAAGCCAACAATCGATATTTATAAACAGTATGTAAGCTATATTTAATATCTTTTTTTTCGTTTTCGGTTAGATAATAATAATAGTACTTAGGGTTGGCGACCGTCTTAAAAGTGCAAAAACGACTCTGTTCTTTAAGCGAAGAAGTGTCTTAGGACATTTTTCCTAAGCGAGTTGTTTGGAAATGAAAATTGTTATTTTTAGTGTAATAATTATATCTAATGATAAATTGCAGAATTCATAAGATTTACTAATCACACTATTTTTTTTCCATAGCGTTTTCCATAACCGAGGTATCATTTTGACGGTTCTGTTTTGTTTATAATTCTACCAGATAATACCTAACTATATTGTGTTTTCAAACATGGAAACACTGAAGACTTTCGTAATAAATCCAGACCTATATTTACATTAAAATAATTATAATATTTTTTTGAGATTTCTCTTGCCTATGTAGAATCCAATTACCTACCTACTTATTGAAATTATTTGTTTTATGTGCAGGTTGGCATGACAACGATGACAGTTGATGGGAATACTTCTTCTTCTTCTTCTTCTTCCTAACTTGGCATTAAATGAAGACCATTACTGCCATTATCAAGTAAAAATAGTGTTTTCTTATGACGATTTCAGTGTCCTAACAAGACGGTGGCTCCCTTGTTGGAACTTTCTAGAGATATTTTTTGGGATCCCAGAATGCATGCTTTCAGTTTATATTTATAATCCACTTCACTTATGCACCAAAACCAAACTACATCACGCACAATTCCACCAATATTACATAATATAGAGTCAAAAACCTAAGTACATGAGTTAGGAAAAAAAACCACAACATGTCACTTTAAGATCCCTCTAAAAACTCTGGGAATACTTCGTTCAACGGCCACTGTTACTCTTGGATGGCACCACCATATGGAGTAACTTTCTCAGATTTTATAAACGAATTCAAGGTATCAATCATGTCATTTACTCAATTATTTTTATTTCATATTTAAGAAACATTGTATAAAAATACAGTGTTTGTTGAGTGTATTAATTACAGAACAATTGATTGAAAATAAAACTACCATACAAGACTAATTCGTCCATTCTTTATTATAGTCAAATTGTTAAGTGGCCATTTTTAAAAACCGCCAATGTTTATATACAAACTACAGATTTTAGGCAGTAGGCTAGGTAGAGTAAGATATTTTATGTGACGTGTTTATAATATAAAATACTGCTCGACGATTGGCCTCAGTCACCCCTGATGGAAAGTGTAGACCAGGCCGAGGACGATACGCGATCGCTCAGTAAAAACTGATTCACTCTGAAATCTGAGATGTCTCGTAAAATATTCCCCTATGCATGTTACTAAATGCTACCTACCTCTTTCCGTATATTCATATTAATCTATGGCTACTACAATGAAATGCAACTTAAATATAATTGAAGTACAGATTTGAGAAAAAGGATTTTTGATATATATATTGTGTAGATTCTATGTTGTTTTCGGGATGTAACGGAGCCGGGACAGACTCAACGATAAATTTAAAAGAAAACCCTCAGAAAAATAGAATCAGCCATATATGTAGTGTGTAATAATATATAGTTTCAAATAAAAATACATGGTTTATAAATCTGCATATTGAACTATTTTATTATTCTGCATTTTGTTCTTTACATCTAATTATAATTCTGTTTGATTTTACAATTATTGTTTTATTATTAATATAGATAATAATAAATGATTTACGTCATTGCAATTATAGATAATAATTAAATTAAAAGCATTATCGTAATTATAAAATAATTTCAAACAAAGATCTAGATAAATTTACACTAAAGGTGCTTGAAATATTTTTTACAAATAAACGAAGTAATATGAATTACTTAAAATAAATGGTATCACATTCTTAAATTCTAATTCTTTTAAATTACTTAAAGGAACTTATGTTTAGCCAGACCATGGAAAGACAATATTTATATTAAGGAAATTAGATAATAATAACTAAACATAGCCAGTTAAACTTTACATTGTCATACATTATTGAATTTTTCTCGGAATATAGTAAGTACACAACCATTACTTTTCAAGAAAACGTATACACATAAAATTATACCGAAATATAATTTTATATAGAAAACATTAAAATCGTACCACAGAATTAGACTTTGTAGAGCAAAATATGTTATTCGTTGCATAAATAATAACGAAAAGAAATTAAATATGCACCTATTACTAATAATCAAGAATCTTGTACAACTATCATGAAATGTATGAACATGGCAACACTTTTTACACGTATAAAAATATGTTTTGCTTAATTGTGCAATAAACTCTCATAAATATATAATTATTATTCCCCTAACATTGTTAAAAATAAAGGCACTGTGGACTACAAACACACTTTGGCAGCAAAAGTCCTAGACGTAACACGCAATCGTACCAAATAATTTTCACCCTTCGTTCACAATAGTAGTCCGAACTATCCACAAAACATAATCACAGAATTTCGCCAATAGTGAAGTTTTTGTTGTTTGACACTGAATTACACAAAGTGTTATAGTCCTTTGATGGAAACTTTGTTTCAAGTGGTGGATTTCTGCACATTCGAATCTCCTGATGGCGTGATAACAATATCTCCGGCATTCGACCTACTTCTTGTGACTAGAACAGGGGTTTTAGGTTTTGGTGTTTCCGTCATCTTAATACGAACCCTACCCATGTCCGGCGAATAAACTGGCACGTACTCGCGAGATGGAGATAGGAAGTCTGAGTCTGTGTTTTGATCTCCGTTAATAAGTGGGTGAGATATATCGGAATCAGCGTTGCCATTTAACCTGGGCGTATCCAGATCGTTCAACGGCATGAATATGTCTTCACTTATTAAGGAATTGTTATCTTTTTTAGAATCTGGTGACGGTGGAGACGATTCAAATGAAGTTTCCTGCTGTGGCGTTTCCCCTGTTAAATTATTATCTCTTGAACTACTCTTGTTTTGATTGGTATCTCTTGGACTCTCTGTCCTTAAGCCATTGTTATCGTTGTGGTTGATTCCGTTAGCAACATCTCCGTTTTCTCCTTTCTTTTGGTGCACTTCATGCGTAGGTACTAATTCATATTTCCCATTGACTTTCTTTTCTATTGGGTCTTCTATAGTGGCTGGCTTACCTAATAAAGATTTATTCATGTCTACCATTTCTTTAGATGCTTTTTCGACATCTCTTTTTTGTTGCCGTATAAGCCGTCTGTCTCTTCGTTTTCTCATTTGGCCCTTAATTACAGCAAAACCGATTAAGCCTACTAAAAGTATAATAATTATTGCAATACACACATAAGTCCCAGTTTTGTGTGGTGCAGTGTTTTCGGTGTTAGTTGGTTTTTGGCCCAGGACCTCTGAAGCTTGTGTCACTCTAATTTGTTCAGACACAGTTGTGTCACGTGGTGTTGATGACGTTGATAATCGTTCTGTGGAACTTGTTGACGAAACTTCTGTATACCAATAAGGACTACCTCTGTACACAGTTGGTG
The DNA here is from genome assembly GCA_033032175.1 of Saturnia japonica. Classification (NCBI taxonomy): domain Eukaryota; kingdom Metazoa; phylum Arthropoda; class Insecta; order Lepidoptera; family Saturniidae; genus Saturnia; species Saturnia japonica. Next base: position 14,427,461 of record CM065311.1, on the reverse strand, counting down.
GTGATGGAAGAGGAAATTCTGTAGTAGATTTATTTTCATCATTCTCGAACAATTTATGAACTGGTCCAGGATTAAAATCTTCGTATACTAAAGTCGTAGTTTCTTCAACGAACTCTTTGCCTACATGAACTGGACTAAAACCAGAGCCCTCTCCGGATCCTTCCATAGGATCTATGGTGGTTTGTGCATCATCGTATGGTATAACTTCATCAGTTGTCATTGAATGCATATCTAGTTTACGACTCATTTTTTGTTCTATATAGATATCAGAAAATGTAGTACTTTCCGCTTCACCCGATCCTTCAATATCAACAAAAGGAGAGGATGACGTAGCTTTACCGACTTTTAAAAATTGTAAACTATCATCGTCGTCTGCAACATTTTCTCCTTGTATAATTTTGCCTTCTTCTAAGTCATTATTAGCTGCCAAAGGCATAGATTTCAACGCGGTGGTTTCTTCACCTACTTGGACAGCATCTATAGGTTGATCACCCATCATCATATCTAAGTAATTGATTTCTGTTTTTGATACTTTGCATATTTCTTTTGTTTTTAGTTCCAACCATGAACGGCCTTTGAATTTTAAAGGTGAAGAACATTTCACGCTATCTATGAAAACATTCCCATTAAGTAGACGATCTCTAGCCATAAGATTTTCACATGAGCAATCAATAGGATTTCCTTCCAATTCTAAATGTTCTAAACTAACTAAATGTTGAATATCTGAAGGTACATCGTGCAATAAGTTGTTAGTTAAGTCTAAAGAGCTAACACTTTTTGGTAAATATGTCAAAGAGAGCTCTTGTATGCGATTGTTAGCCAGATTTAAATGTACGAGTTTCTTAGCATTGTGCAAGAATTTGTTGAGATTCTGAATACCATTAGTGGACAAATCTAACGTAACAATTTCAGTTAGTCGATCAAGCTCGTGGTTTAACTTCGTTATGTTATTGTGCGAAAGGTCGAGTATATTTATATTATGATGTTTCTGACGGATGGTAAATTTGTATAGCTCCGCGAGGTTGCTGCAAGTTGCACGATGAAGACCATCACGTGTAGTACTGCAAACACAACCACCAGGACAGATTGCAGCTAAAGTCTGTGCCAGTAACAATGACACTGCCAACAAGCAAGTGGATGCACGAAGCCACGTCATCTTAAATTGGACTCAGCACCTGAAATGTGAAAAATTTACATAAGTTACAATGCATTTACAAATGAGCGTCACACCTCGATTGTAATCCTATGTAGAGACAGATAGTTTTAAATAGACGTAAGTACTCTAATTCATCAACAGTATTAAAAATTATTGAAGGTAAAGGTCTTTTCAATAATCCACGTTTGTAAATCGGACTTGAAGGTATAAAAAACCATTTAGATATGAAATAACGAAATATGCAAGATGCCTGCAATATATAATTGATTTATGAACAGTTCACCTAAGTCACTAACAACTTATTGCACTGCAAATGATACTGTTGTGTGGGTTTACAATTTTTAACCGATTGCGATAAAGGAGGGTCTTGTTTTTCGAGCGTATGTATGTATGTCTATGTCTTTGGCATGCTTTGTAGTCTAATCGCCTAATGGATTTTAAGCATACGACACGACGTGGTGTCGTTAAATTCGTTTTAATTGTGTTAGTGACATAGGCTTATATAACACTATTAAATGAGCATTTCTTGGTTATATGTATACAAATATATATGTACAGTCAAAACCGTTTATTGCGACATCGTTTAGAACAACATGCCGGTTATAATAACCTAGAACAAAGGTCCCGGCTGAATGCTATATGACCGCCTTATTAAAAACATTGCTTTATACGACATTGCTAATAACGACATACCTCATAAAACGACCACATTTAACTAATATTTCGGAGAATTAGATCTTTTATAACGACTGGCTAAGCTGTATTGTAAACAATTTGAATATGTATCCACATTTGTCTTCAATGGCTATTAAAATCAGGAAAGAAAACAATAGGATTTAGTTTAGTGTAGGAGGGTCTTTTATAATTCTTTGAAACAAAACACGTGCATGCAGTAGAGTCAAAGCCCGCTTCTTCATATCTCTTCAGTTAGTTTGTTATGTACTTATCTATACACAAGACGCACCAAAACTTTGTGGAGTTATTCGTGAACCTTAAAAAATGTCGCAAAGAAAAAGAAAACAAGTTAATATTGAAGAAAAATCGCGTATTATATCCAAGCTAGAGAGCGGAATTTCAAACAAAAACTTAGCAAAGGAATATGGTGTATCACACTCGACAATTTCAACCATTTGGAAATAGCTAGAAAAAATTCAAACGCTTTATGACAATAATTTTTTGAACATGAAACGAGCCAGAACAACGAAGCATACGAATATTGAGGAAGCTTTGTTAAAGTGGTTTAAATATCAAAGGGCTAATAATATGCCAATAAACGGACCGATTCTTCAACAAAAAGCTAACGATTTTGCTCAACGTTTTGGCGAAGATTTTGTTTGCTCGTCTAGTTAGATTCAACGTTCCCGGGCTCGGCACGGTATTGTCGGCGGGAAAATGAGTGGTGAAGCTGCTAGTGTTGATAAGGATACTGTAGAAGAATGGATAACGCAAAAGTGGCCTACATTATTCGAAGGCTACGGACCAGATGAAATTTTTAACGCAGACGAAACCGACTTTTTTACAATATGAAACCAGACGAAACTTTAAAGTTAAGTTCGGGAGGAAAAATGTCTAAGACAAGATTAACGATCATGGTTGCATCAAATATGACAGGATCCTGTAAAAGAAAGCTTTTAGTTATTGGCAAATCTAAGAAATCAAGATGCTTTAAAAACATACACTCACTGCCCGTAACGTATGAAAACAATGTGAGGTCATGGATGACATCGGACATTTTTGAGAGATGGTTAAGAAACTGGGACGCTGAATTGAAAGGAAACAAACAGAAAGTTCTACTTTTGGTTGATATCTGTCCTGCTCATCCGGCTGTTACTAATCTAAAATGGATTAAACTTGTGTTCTTACCACCAAATGTTACATCTGTATTGCAACCAATGGACCAAGGTGTAATAAGGTGTTTAAAATCTCACTATAGAAGCTCAAGTGTTTAAGTTAATACAAAACCTTGACAGTAGCCACCAAAAAAGCTTTACGGTTCTTGACGCCATTTTGATGATATCAGAAGCATGGAAAAACGTTTCACAAAACACTATAGCTAACTGCTTTAAACATGCTGGTTTTAAAGACCTCTTAACAATAACCTCAGATGATGTGACTGATGATGATGGAGAGGACAATATTTCTCTTGCTCAATTAGCCCAAAATTTACGACCTGCTCTATCTACTACTAAAGCAGCAGAGTTCATTGACGTAGATAACTCTATTGCAATGTGCGCACGAGCTACGGAAGATGATATTGTACGAGATGTTCAAGAGGAAGATGACGAACAGGAAGACTGAAGAACAATTTACTGTACCAACTTTGAATGGTGGTATTAATGCTGTTAGTGTATTAAGAAAGATTGTTCTTTTGAATGAACAGTTTCATATCCACAACAATTATGACGATACGTTAATTAAAATCCAACGTGAATTACAAAATATCTATGCACAACAGAAGTGTTCCAAAAAGACCAAAATTACAGATTTTATGCTCACAGAAAAATAATATGCATTGTACTTATATGTAATAAAGAAAATGTACATAGTTGAATAAATATATTCTTCCAATAATTCCCTATCGATTTGTTTGTACTTGCACGATACACATTAAACATCACCTGTTGTTACGACTATCGGTTTTTACAACTGAATATATGAGCAGTCCCGTCAATGTCGTTATAACAGATTTTGACTGTAATTGGTTTCTCGAAAATGGTTCCAACGATTTGGATGAAATTTTGTATTTATTTAATGTTTTACACTCCAAGTTTACCTAGATAGGTGTTTTTTTTTAAGATACCAAGCAAAGATTGGTAGATTGATAAGATTATAACAGACATGACAAGTTGTGTCAAAATTTGTACCGAACAGACAAGAAAATGGTCAAGAGTACGAGTTAATAAAAACGTATTAATATTTAATAAACACAAAATTATAATAAATTATACGACGATCCCCAAAATATTTATATTCTTAACTGCGTACTACGCTATATTGAGTCGATCCATTGACCATTCTATGCTATTAGATAAATCGCAATGACCCTCCGCTTATAAACTGGCATTTAAATATACGATAGAACAACATACGACAAAACGATCCTCTGTAGCATGTTACAGGATCTCCATCAATCGAGTTATTACAACTGCAGTTAGCCGGCAATTTAAATCAACGAGTTTCCTTTCATTGGTAGGACTATTTCTAATTTGTATCATTGGAAGCTTTCAACTATATCTCAAAGGAATACACTTGACGAACAGAAAATCAAAATCAAAATTATTTATTCAATTTAGGTCCTAAGATGGCACAAGCATGTGGGCACACCACTAACAGTTCGGAAAACATCCCAATCATCCTGAAGATCCGGCAAAAAACTCGATCGGGTTGATCAGCAAATTGTTTTTACATTATTTTTATTGTATAGGTATTATTGTAAAGTATCTTAACTGTGTGAATATTGACATTAACCTTGATATAGCACCAGATTTAGATACTATTTCCAGATATGTATTACTTATGTAATTTTAAATTTGTTCTATTTTTGTCATCATAATTACATCCTCGGTGCACTTGGCCAGTGTTCAACAGAAGTGGTTCAATGTTAACCTGACAGGAAGATGGTTGTTAACTATTTGTGCAAATTTGACGCCTCGGCTAGCAGCGGACTGCGTTCATTCTTTGCGTCACGTGGGCGTCTTTTATTCGATTCACGTAATAAATATCACAAACGAATGAAATATAAGTATTAGGGGAACTTGGGGTATTTTTAAAATGCCGATTATTTTATATATTATTATTATTACTATATATATTAGGTATAAACCGAGATCGAAAAATATGTTTTGTATTTATATTAATATAAAATATTATTATTTTTATAAAACTGCCTTTAATCATATAAAAAATAAAGACGATAATTATCGTACATTTCTTTATTAATAAGAAGTAAATAAGTTAATATGATCTTGGTGAAAAAATTTATATTTCTAAATAGACGTAATTCAATTAATACAATTTATATTATTATGAAAGTCATTGGTCAAAACAGTGAGTACATTACTTCTCAATTGCTCTATAGTATGATATAATAAAATACCGACGAACAATAAATACAAACGTAACGAAAATTAAAAAATCTTCTAAACATCTTAACTGAATATGCGTAAAGAACATAACCAACTCCTTAATTGGAGACAAGTAAGCTTTTCATATAAATATAAGGATACTATATAAGTAATGAAAAAGTAAGCGAATAAAACCAGTATGAGTCACCAAGGTTGGCAATGATTGTTCGACCCTGTGAAATGTCAAAAGACTGCAATAAACAATTCTCATTGAGGGTCGACAATATTTCAGAACAGCTGTCAGTGTCAGACTTAAAATCCTTTTAGGTCAGTTACGTATTTCAAATCACGAGCAATACATATGCGCATTTTCTAATAGACATTATCATTGTTGTTTGCCATGCATTATAGACAAATTGTCGTTTGGAGACTTGGTTATTAGGTACATACCTACCTACAAAAATATACGAATATGACACAATTTTTTTTTTTTTTTGTTCTGACTACATACACTGTTAGCCTTAGGGGCCCTGAAGCCGCTGCGGCTTTTACAGCTTCACCGAACTTGGGGGCGAGCGCAGAGGGCACTCTGCCGCGATGTAATATGACACAAACAATTTTAACATTTTTATATTGAATCAGCCTGCCCCCGCAGACATTGTTCTGCCCTTTCAAGTAGGCAATAACTCGACTATAGCGCTTCACCTATCGCGTTCCGGAATAGTATAATTTATCCATGAAAAAAAAATTAAATATACTATGTACTATCTTTTATGGTAATTAATCAAACGATGTCGGAGTTTATCACCTCATATTATTTCGAAATTTATGTCAAACCACATATATTTTGTTTAAAGGTTCTTTATATTTTTTTTGTTTAAGAATTTAGAACGTGGAAATGACAATAGGTTTAAAAAAATTATGGAAAATCTTTAAAGACATAGTTTTTAAATCTAATTTTAACGATTCAAATTATGATAATGTATGTTATAAATTGTATGGATGTCGCACATTTTTAACCCACTTTACAAGTGAATGGTTATTGCAATCATTCAAAAATTGTCATATAGGACATTCAAATTGCATTTTTTTAAAACAAGTTTCAGGCTGTGTGAATATATTATAAATATAATTTCCAAAATTATGATGTACTTTTACGGAGAAACAAAAGAAGCTTTTGTTGTTATACTGAACCTTTTGTTATGTTACCGTAGCCTGGGTCTGCAAGAGAAGTCACAGTATTGCGAAAGCGATAATCCTTTTATAAATAATCGAGTTTTTCCATACGCCAAAGAACCTCTGAACAAGTTACTTAATTCTGTTTGTAAATATTATTTTAAAAGATCTGTTAATATTTTGATCAGCTGGATTCTAACGAAATTCACTCAAAGAAAGTACCTACCCAATATCTTTTATTTATGATTTGTCTGTACCGTGCTTTTGTTTGATTGAAATTGGATTGATTGAATTCGATCTCAAGTATAATTCAGATTTTTTAGAACTCGTCGAGATTACCATCGCAAACGAACTCAAATAGATATAAATGGTTATTTTATGAAAACTGGATGTGTCCGTGACAATTTTTTTTACGTACATTTATTACGTAATTTCCGTCTCGTAATTTTATTTTTACTTACGTTTGGTAAAGTTATATTTATATAATTCTTATAACCTATTAATTTCGCAATAACATAAACTTCTGTATAGAAAAATTGTATAAAATAATATTGTTTTTTATCATTTCTCAAAGTATTACTGATGTTTTTTATTTGCATATCAATTGCGGTATTGTTTTTTATTATACTTCGGCAATTTGACGGTACTATACCTAATGGTAAGCACAGCACAATTTAAACACAACGGCGACCACCGAGAGATATAAATCTACCCGCAGTCGCCGCTGCCATGCCGCGGCCGGCCTGCATAAATATCTCTTCACATTACGCATAAAGGACCCGATGTTTTAAGAAGATGGGAACACACTGGCCGGGAGAAGGTACCACAGTTTCACGGTACCTACGAAAAAGATAAGTCATGTGGATGTATTAAATTACATCCCATGGAAAAAAAAACATAAAAATCGGTCAAGCTATTTTTCAGACAGAAAAAACTCTAATGTCATATTAGTGATCTGTAACTTATAAAACTAATAACCTTCGATCAATGTGTATTATTGATCGAAGCGTATAACAGACAACATTCATTTATGTAAAATATATATTCCAAAATTTTGACAAAAAAAGATTCAGTGAACTGTACATTTATTAATGTAGAAGATATTATGTATTATTCTGACAATACATATTGATGTCTACTTACTTATGTAGGTCATTGTAACTATACGCTGATGTTATTGATTGAATTTCTTGTTGTATGGAAATACGACCTTACATGCACATTGCAATATTAATGTATGAGTAACGTTAGCATATTCCATCTCTGCAACGCATTCACTCAGCCTTGTTACAAATAAACAACACCGTTATCATGATTATACTAAGCAATGAGTTTTCTAACTGTATTGCATATTATTGTTATTACTGTCCAATGGTGAGTCTTGGATGGATACCATGGCTTACCATTAGGTACAGGGTCGCTCTTCTGTGCTACGATAAAAAAAGACTAAGCCGCTAATGATTAAAAATATGACAAAAAAAAGTGTGTGTGTGTCAGCTCCGACGCACGACTGAAGTTTGCTCTATGTAAGTATGTAGGTACGATTGTCATCGAATTAATAGAAATCGCGCCATCTTTCAACAAATATTAAAGAATAAACAAAACTGTACGTTTATTTGAAGTAATCAAAAGAGTAAAATAAATTCTTCCTTTAGTTACTAGATGGCGCATAAATCTTATATTTACTAATATGCAATGTCTATGATGTAATAATGATTTCATAATAAAATCATAACGCTTTTGAGTTAACGCTTTTATAAATTTAACTCCTTATAAAAATTCCAAACTGAGGTTCTTATATGAAAATCAATTCTTAAAGAATAAAGTCCAATAATTATGACACAAGTTGGCAATTCGTCATTCGTTATGCTTGTTTCACGTTACACCGTATCCAAGAAGACCCGGCCCAGTGTACCATGAAGAATGCTTTATACCTATCTTAGAATAGTGTTATTAATGTAAGGTATTAATGTAATGCGAATCATATTTTAAGCAACGTGACATACATCGTTCAAATATTGCTAAAATAGATATAGGAATTAGCTAGTGTATTATGGTAATGCGATAATAAATTAATGGACGATAATAAATAATTTTAACAATGTATTTTCTGATGATCTTGTTTCGAGAATATAACGGTGCGGCGGTGCCTATCTAACGGACGTGCGATGTACCTACATTATACGTGATGCGAAGCCGCGTCAAGTGCATGTTTCTGCGCAAATGGGGTACATTAGTCAGGAATTGAAATTGATACCACGCTGCCCACTCGACTGTGAGCTAGGGAAAACAAGATCTTCAACAGAGAGAACGAATAACTCAGTCCTTTCTAAAGGTGTATACTTTATACCTAGTCATTTTGTTATACAAACTGATAAACAGTGCCGGGCCGAGGGTATTTAACGCCCGAGTGTAAGATATAATTTTCAACCCCTATACATACTACTTATTTCGTATTAGTTTATTTTTTGAACGGCAACCCTAATTCTTTTTCTAAAATAATCGTAGCCTAAGCTACTCCTTATATCATCAGCTATTTGTCAATGAAAGTCCCGTCAAAATCGATCCAACAGTTTCGGAGATCACCCGGAACAGACAGCCAAACAAACGACAATTGGTGTTTTGTTGTACCGTTTATTCTTTCATATGCATTGAGTAATAACTGTTATTTTAACATTACAAACAGACACTTCAATGTTATTAATTGTATAGGTTTATTTTCCATCAGATACTACTGTGATAATATACAAAAAAAAGTAGATGGAAGTCGAACACGGGTCTGAATATGCGCAATTTTTACGGTACGCACGCAAGTCCACTATGTGTTCACTATAGTAATTTTGTCATATTACATTTACAAAAAAGTCTAACTAACACCACATTAATATTTCCTAATAAAGTGATTTGTAACTCACTGAAAATAAATATTATTATTTGTCAGTGACGTTTTTCAAGAGTACTTACTTAACTGTTGATTTGGAACTAAGCTTAAGGTCATTGTCGATTCAGTTAACTAAACAATGGATCTTGTAACGTAAAACCTTCGTAATAAAAACCACACGATATCTATAAAAAAATTTAATACAATTACTATTAAATAATATAACGTAATAACGAATAGGAGACTTTGTACTAAATATGTCTATTAAAATAAAAAAGTAAGCAAAGTGGAATCGTGTATTAATGTAACCAAGATATTAGTATTAGTGAAGTTAATTGCCCGTTCTTTAGATCTCTAGATAAAGAAAACGGTGATGTCGTGAAGGCATTCCGCGTAACTACCTAAACTCTCTAAAGTCCCTAAAGTTTCTAATGTAACTTTTTGTTTTTGAGCCATTCATACGGAATTTCGTTAATAATAAATACTACTCGTAGTTAGCTCAATTCTAAGATAATACAAATAGCAATACACGAAACAGAAAGGAACATTCCTTTCTTGAACTTCAACATTTCTTTCTTCTTCATAACTACATAGTTATGGTTAAAAACTTGGATAAAATCACTCTGTACAATTTAATCAATTGCATGAAAATACGATAAAATACTTGATACACCAGTCTTTATAGTTTAATAGAACATAAATTAAACCGTTATTTCACCTTCACCCATAAATATTTATTTTTAATGCACTTGAACTCTTATTTACATGTCAGTCCATTAAACGCGGCGTGGGCCGAGAACATAGTGAATTGTGGGTTAAATGCGTGTGAACCTATTTCCCTAGAGGACCATGAGCCAATGCTGTTCGAAATTATTTTATATTTAGAAACAAATACGAAGTATGATAATTGTTAGTAGATGTATTTGTCAACATAATTTAATTTAACTAGGACTTTGGATTTAGTATTAGTAGGTTTTAAATGAGAATGCAAAAATTTTGTTAACATGATTTTTTTATCAACATTTCAAAGTGATTTACACTCTGCCAATTAGTAAGCATGGGACAGTCCAAAAACAGCGGCGACTATCGAAGAATCGGCTATCCATCGCCGGTCGTCGCTCTCATACCGGCCAGCAATTCTCTTGGGAGCTGGTTATACACCGTGTAATCCACGTAAGTGTCACACGTCTAAGCGTATTATGGCGGGTGTTTACACCTGGTAAATGGTGGTCGCGATCTAGTCGAATACAGTTGTCATCTCTTACCAGCCAGAATTGACGTGTTCTACCAATTAATTATTTTTAATTGTATCCATTTATATTAAGAACTTCTTGAATTGAAATTTATCTATATATCAATACGTGAAGCAAAAGCTTTCGGTACCATTTTAAGCGTTTTGCATGCACGGTAGACTGTGAGATTTGGCATGGTTAAAGTTTATATGGAGAAGGAGTGCAGAAAGCTAAAATGTATCTATAATATCTGTTACTAATATATGAAATTAAATAGATTAATACTGCGAATCCTAAACCGACTAGTGCCATTGAACTTAGACCCCCCAAAATATTGACATTGTCACTCAACGAAAAGTGACAGCAAGTGATGTAGATAATACTCATTGTTTAGGTTCATGAATACTGCAAAGATCAAACAGAAAATAGTATATGATCGAAAAGTCGCTGGTCGAATTTCGAGCTTAGGGCGATCGCTAGTGTAGGTAATAACACCACGCATTAGAGCAAGTCCTATGACGAGCTTTTAACCGTACTTGTATACTGATCGAATTTAGTCAAGCAGAAAAGCCGATTCCAGCATTGCCGGCATTCCGATTTTTTTGGTTTCCGACGAAACCAGTCAAAGTAACTCTCGTTTGGCTTATATCGTTTCAGGATTAGCCTGTATATATCCAGGTACCAAGAAGCCTGCAGGCCGCTGCGCCTTTGTTTAGGATTGTACTGTACTTTCTATTAGGCGTAGTTTCATCACTTGGTTAAATAAAACAAAAATAAAAATGTAATCCAGTTTCAATACTGTGTTCCTAAGAACTGAAAATTGAACATGACGCTTGGTTTTTTCTGCTTACCCTACTTCCAACTATACCTGATTATTGTTACTATTGTCTTTTTCAGTGAGCAGACAGTTTATAAATACGCCGCCTTTGATACAATACTGTTTAATGTTTTCTGAGAAACTTGAAGAATGGAACTACATTTGCTATGAAAATATTTCTTTATTTCTAAGTATGAAAATGCACATGATGAAATTCTTTAACAATAAAATCCTACAAATGAAAATAGTAGAATATGATTTATATTAAGCTAATGATATGGTGAAATGGTAGAAACTTTTGAATTGTGTGTAAAATATTTTAAAAAAGACGCAAAATTCTGCGTGCAGCACCGCATAAGTGATGGAATTGAAAATGCTTAAAAAAGAGACGCGGATAGACTAAACATACCGGTTTTCCTAAAGGGTCATCTTAATAAGACTTAGGGTGTGTTAGCGGATCAACCTCAAAATTAAAAACTAAAACACATCTGAATGGTCAAAATCTTTATTTAGTTAGATAGTTAATACAAACTTTCATATAAAGGTAATAAAGAAAGTAAATTATCTTGTTTGAAGCATGCGTAGTGGCATCGAGTGCCGTTTAAAAATCATCACTGGATAGTTTCTGGTTGTGGGCCGTATTGAAATGGCCTGAGAGCCGCACATGGCTGGTCTAAACTGTGTATTATATACAATATATAGTTGTCTTTCTCATTTTCTCTACGTTATATCTTTCTTCTCTATCATGTAACGAAATGTGTCTAAACGTTACGCGTCATTGCAATTTTACTCTCAATTCTCGTCCTCGCCATGAATATTAAATTCAATAAAATAAAAGTAAATTATTCTTATATTGCCAGCTTTTAAAAAAGAAGATTCACATATTATTTACCGTTTTATTGAATTTGTATTAAACATCCTTTTTTGACTACCATAAAACTGTTGTCCTTGTTTAGACTTTACAGTTTAAAAATGTTTATTGTCACTTATAAAAACTTTTATTGGAGGAAGCAAATTATTCTTTGTATTTCTTGAACTTCATAGATCAATAAAACTCCCAATTCCACCCTCACGCGTTAACATGTTTTATGCATCCGCGCATTTTGTCGTAAAACACAAGCGTCGGCGTCGGCCCTTGCTTATAGTAGGTCCTTGAACTATGACCAAACGAGATGGTAAAACATTTCGCGAACGATTATAGAATAGTGAACCGTTTATAAATTTCTTGGTATTTTACATCAAAAACTATTTCTTGTATATGAACATTCCCCTATATCCTAAGGTAATTTTTAAGTTCACAAAACAAAACAATATAGAAAATTAATAATTAACCAATATCATAATATAATTAAGTAAGTATGTATTACAGACTTATGGTAAATTAAATTATTGTAGTACTAGCAACCGACCGCAAATTCGTTCGCGTTAATCTATACAACTAATAAAATTGAAGTGTCTGTTTGTAATATCAAAATAACAGTTTTTTACTAAATGCATATAAAAGTATATACGATACCTATAACAAAAAGCCCATTTTTTTAATTTTTGTTTGTCTCTCTGTCTGCCTGTTTGTTCCGGGTAATCTCCGAAACGGTTGGACCGATTTTGACAGGACTTTCACTGATAGATAGCTGATGTTATATGGAGTAACATAGGCTACTTTTATTTTAGAAAAAGAATTAGGGTTCCGCATAAATATAAAAAAACTGGTCATGGGGAATCAATTCGGGCGCTTAAATGGCCTGGCCTATGCTGAGTAAACCATAAAAGATATAGCAAATTAATGTACCACATAATTATAGGCATTAAAAAGACCTACAAAAAAGTCCGGCAGAGTATATACCTATCTTCTAAGGAACACCTACAATAAGCATTTTTGTCTTTAAAATAACCGGGAGCGTGGGAGCAAGATTCGCGCGGGCATTCTGTAGTCCACGTGAGCGAAGCCACGGGCACAGCTAGTTAAAATATAAAATTTAATAAGAATAAAAACTATAGAATAATGTAGCATCATATTAATTTAAAAAATTTTTGAGTCGGATTAGTATTTTAAGAGATTACAGCAAACATAAACTTTACCTCTTTGTAATATAATAGTAATAAGTATAAAATAAATTTAAATTAAAACATAGGTAGTCTTGTAGACTATATAGATAGTCAATTACTTAATAAACACCAAGAATAGGTACTCTACTTAAAAATGTCGCATTATACAGCGTATTCTTAATATAATTTGAAAGATTTTGTAAAGATTTATTGAGGTACCTAAAATATTGTAATAAAGTACTAACTGCAAAAATGCATACATAAAATAATAAATTATTAATTATTAATACATAATATAAAACCCTACATATCTGTCATTGTCTGTCCGTTTATGGTTTTCTCAGGCGAAAATAGCACTTGTTTGCTAACTGTGCTTTCTTACCTACTATCGTCACAATGCTATGCGGTGTAATTTCGTTATTATATTCTTAGAAAAATTCTAAAGACTACACAGTGCACTAGTCTAATAATTAAGCATATAAATAGATAAAAAAGAAACATTGTTTGAAATGTAATACTTAGATACACATACACTAAACTTTACTAGAAAAACACAAAAACAAAACCATAACACTGCTTTAGTAATATAATATCTAAATAATACAGGAAATATTTTCTTTGTCCTACAAAATAATAATAATACTTCTTAGAAATGGAAAAAGTAATCATAACATACTAATTTTATGTAAAAAATATAGTTTCTGTAATATAATTTGTAAAAAAGATTTAAAAAAAAAAAAATAGCAACGTCCAGACATAAATGCAACAACAACGTAGCTATTTTTATCCTAAAAGCGTTTAAGGTTAGTGCCACAGAATTTTTTACCGCCAAAAAAAAAAACAGGCTAATATGAGTGATATACTGTGTATTGTAAGGGCTACATTCCCATACATTTTTTACTGGCGCTTACGGCCGTTTGGAACTGAGTGAAGTTTTTCGAAAAGTGAGGTGTCTGAGGTGTTAATACTGCGAAAAGTGACAGCTAGTGATGTAGATAATACTCATTGTTAAGGTTCATACTGCAAATGTCAAACAGAAAATAGTCTATGATCGAAAAGTCGCTGGTCGAATTTCGAGCTTAGGGCGATCGCTAGTATAGGTAATAACACCACGCATTAGAGCAAGTCCTATGACGAGCTTTTAACCGTATTTGTATACTGATCGAATTTAGTCAAGTAGAAATGCCGATTCCGGCATTGCCGGCATTCCGATTTTTTTGGTTTCCGACGAAACCAGTCAAAGAGACTCTCGTTTGGCTTATCTCGTTTCAGGATTAGCCTGTGTATATCCAGGTGCCAAGAAGCCTGCAGGCCGCTGCGCCTTTGTTTAGGATTGTACTGTGCTTTCTATTAGGCGTAGTTTCATCACTTGGTTAAATAAAACAAAAATAAAAATGTAATCCAGTTTCAATACTGTGTTCCTAAGAACTGAAAATTGAACATGGCGCTTGGTTTTTTCTGCTTACCCTACTTCCAACTATACCTGATTATTGTTACTATTGTCTTTTTCAGTGAGCAGACAGTTTATAAATACGCCGCCTTTGATACAATACTGTTTAATGTTTTCTGTGAAACTTGAAGAATGGAACTACTACATTTGCTATGAAAATATTTCTTTATTTCTAAGTATGAAAATGCACACGATGAAATTCTTAAACAATAAAATCCTACAAATAAAAATAGTAGAACATGATTTCTATTAAGCAAATGATATGATGAAATGGTAGAAACTTTTGAATTGTGTGTAAAACATACCGGTTTTCCTAAAGGGTCATCTTAATAAGACTTAGGGTGTGTTAGCGGATCAACCTCAAAATTAAAAACTAAAACACATCTGAATGGTCAAAATTTTTATTTAGTTAGATAGTTAATACAAACTTTCATATAAAGATAATAAAGAAAGTAAATTATCTTGTTTGAAGCATGCGTAGTGGCATCGAGTGCCGTTTAAAAATCATCACTGGATAGTTTCTGGTTGTGGGCCGTATTGAAATGGCCTGAGAGCCGGACATGGCTGGTCTAAACTGTGTATTATATATAATATATACAATATATAGTTGTCTTTCTCATTTTCTCTACGTTATATCTTTCTTCTCTATCATGTAACGAAATGTGTCTGAACGTTACGCGTCATTGCAATTTTACTCTCAATTCTCGTCCTCGCCATGAATATTAAATTCAATAAAATAAAAGTAAATTATTCTTATATTGCAAGCTTTTAAAAAAGAAGATTCACATATTATTTGCCGTTTTATTGAATTTGTATTAAACTTCCTTTTTTGACTACCATAAAACTGTTGTCCTTGTTTAGACTTTACAGTTTATAAATGTTTATTGTCACTTATAAAAACTTTTATTGGAGGGAGCAAATTATTCTTTGTATTTCTTGGACTTCATAGAGCAATAAAACTCCCAATTCCACCCTCACGCGTTAACATGTTTTATGCATCCGCGCATTTTGTCGTAAAACACAAGCGTCGGCGTCGGCCCTTGCTTATAGTAGGTCCTTGAACTATGACCAAACGAGATGGTAAGACATTTCGCGAACGATTATAGAATAGTGAACCGTTTATAAATTTCTTGGTATTTTACATCAAAAATTATTTCTTGTATATGAACGTTCTCCTATATCCAAAAGGTAATTTTTAAGTTCACAAAACAAAACAATATAGAAAATTAATAATTATCCATTAACATAATATAATTAAGTAAGTATGTATTACAGATTTATGGTAAATTAAATTATTGTAGTACTAGCAACCGACCGCAAATTCATTCGCGTTAATCTATACAACTAATGAAATTGAAGTGTCTGTTTGTAATGTCAAAATAACAGTTTTTTACTAAATGCATATAAAAGTATATACGATACCTATAACAAAAAGCCCATTTTTAAAATTTTTCTTCGTCTCTCTGTCTGCCTGTTTGTTCCGGGTAATCTCCGAAACGGTTGGACCGATTTTGACGGGACTTTCACTGATAGATAGCTGATGTTATAGGGAGTAACATAGGCTACTTTTATTTTAGAAAAAGAATTAGGGTTCCGCATAAATATAAAAATACTGGTCATGGTGAATCAATTCGGGCGCTTAAATGGCCTATGCTGAGTAAACCATAAGAGATATAGCAAATTAATGTACCACATAATTATAAGCATTAAAAAGACCTACAAAAAAGTCCGGCAGAGTATATACCTATCTTCTAAGGAACACCTACAATAAGCATTTTTGTCTTTAAAATAACCGGGAGCGTGGGAGCAAGATTCGCGTGGATTCTGTAGTCCACGTGGGCGAAGCCACGGGCACAGCTAGTTAAAATATAAAATTTAATAAGAATAAAAACTATAGAATAATGTAGCATCATATTAATTTAAAAAATTTTTGAGTCGGATTAGTATTTTAAGAGATTACAGCAAACATAAACTTTACCTCTTTGTAATATAATAGTAATAAGTATAAAATAAATTTAAATTAAAACATAGGTAGTCTTGTAGACTATATAGATAGTCAATTACTTAATAAACACCAAGAATAGGTACTCTACTTAAAAATGTCGCATTATACAGCGTATTCTTAATATAATTTGAAAGATTTTGTAAAGATTTATTGAGGTACCTAAAATATTGTAATAAAGTACTAACTGCAAAAATGCATACATAAAATAATAAATTATTAATTATTAATACATAATATAAAACCCTACATATCTGTCATTGTCTGTCCGTTTATGGTTTTCTCAGGCGAAAATAGCACTTGTTTGCTAACTGTGCTTTCTTACCTACTATCGTCACAATGCTATGCGGTGTAATTTCGTTATTATATTCTTAGTCGCTTTCAAACTTTTTAATATGGTCAAAATTGCAACCACGCAAAATTCGAATTCGTTTTAATTAAGTTCTTTTACTCTCCGTTTAACGAAAACTTTTTGCAACCTAATAAAATATTCAATCTTCAATTATTTCTCTTCATAGAGTTTGACAGGACTGAACTATATATATTTCTTCATGAACCTTAGATGTTTTCTGTTTAATATATTACGTCCTATATTTACACTGTTTATGTCATTGAGAAACGGGCGTAGACGATAATGCACCCACACAGTTTTCACGTTAGTGCATTCAATGCTTTTTTTTTTAAATTAATTCAAAATATTACTTGTTATTGTTAGTTAATTGAATTTAATTAGCATTATCAATATTGTTAATCGTTCTTTTTGATATGAAGATAATTTTCATTAGTAAAATCCTTAACAACTTTCTCTTAAGACTTTGTTTAGTAGGTTTCGATGTTATCTGCACGACATGTTTAGAAAGGACGGCACGGCTCTACTCATTAAGTTATTTTAGATTTATTTTAACGATAAAATATTTTGGAAATACTCAGTAGACTTGTAAATAAATCGTGCAAACTTAGGCTCAAGTTCGTGATCGGTTCATTACCGTGTCTATGCTTTTTAATGGAATGAAATGGTGCCTACTACTAACTACTATATAAATCCTAATGATGTAACAAACAGTATCTCTTAGTATTTCCTCTGACTAAATAATTTATAAATAAACGATTTTTTTATTTAGATTCTACTTGTTTTACCTTTATCTCTGATTGTACTAAAAAAATACTCGTAATTCAATAAAAGCATTTGGATGTAAAAGGATTCTTATAATAACTCTCTTGAACAAAACCTTTAAATAAAAGGTTAATAATTAAATGTAATTCTTTAGTTAAAACTTGCTTCAGATCTACAGGTTTCCGGACTAAATAACACACACATTAATAATTACCATTTATAATGAGTTTTTTCACTGTCTTTATTATTTACAAGATGTGATTAAAATGATATGACGTAATGACAGGAACAAACAAATGGTGTGGTACAGTCGCAAAGATGTTTGCGATTTTATACAGTTATCATCTGAGACTTTAACCCCAGGATGATTTGATTGATGATGAATGCTAATGAAGAGTTGTTGCTGTCACCGAACATGAAATATAATATCAGAATATAATCATGTATTAATCCTATAAATACACAAAATATGATAGAAAACTATACACATTAATACAAAATTGTAAAGAAATACAAATAGCGTAATAGTACATGTTTGTAAAAACAACCTAAATTCTATTAAAACCTTTCAAGTTGCTAATAACTGAGTTTGTTAGTTTGATACAAGAATTTAAAGTACACCTATCGCTCTTTAGGTATTAAGGCGATACCGTGAGGTTTTCACAAAGCATCTCTGTTCCAACCAAATTATATTATAACGCGAGCAATTCTATTAAGTGATTAAATATTCTATCCTAATTAATAGACAATTTCTTCATAATACATATATATAATTGGTTTCTCAGAAAAGGTTTATATAAATAAGGTAGTATTTGAAATATTTTCAATTCGAGTTCGATGTGCATCCAGATGATAATTATTGAGATAATACAATCAAATAAGCTTTGTGTGTTACACTAACCTCACTTGACGTATTGCGAAACAATGACAACATGCGCACACCACTGCACAAACATTATGATCAAACAAAAGTAGTTATCGCAAACAATCGCTTGAATTTCACTCGCACGTTGTATGTATGAGTGATTTCACTAAAACGTTGCTGAATATGAGAAGACACGTTATATTTGCGGGTTCAATTCAAGGTGAGGAAGACATTGTCTTACACTGGACGATAGCCAACTGAGTAAATTTTAAAAAATTCGGTGTAATTATTTTCTGTAGTGGGGCGACACCGAATGTTGACAGTAACCTACTTACCTATTTTGTTTATTAATTTTGCATGATAAGGATAGATTAACAGTGCTATCTATAATATATTCCATTTGCATTTATGTACTATCTACACCTGTTAAAATGTCAAGGTTTCATGTATTCCTGGTACATAAAGGTTTTCGCTATACATATAATTGTTTCTCAATTTCAAATGGATTTTGTAATTTGCAAAAATACATTTTAAATTACAATTTTTTCTCATTTTACATGTAAAAATTTTAGTGTGTTTCGTTCAATTTTCAATGTAATTTTTTTTATTCATATTATTTAATGATTATATTTGCAAAATTGTATAAAAATGTTGCTTACGAATCAATAGGTAATTTATAAGAACTGTATAATATTTGAATTTTACTTAAATCGAATTTATTTAGAATTTAAGCATTAAAGTCGCATATTGAACGTTATACAATTCATCACCACGGATCATTGGCCGACTCGGGTCACGGGTAAATTCCGGCTTTGTTTTCAACAATTTAATGCATTTTTAATTTCTTCTTCATATATTTGGCACGGTGTTGTGATTTAAATTTTATATTTTTTACCGAGTTTAGTTTTTTAATAGATCAACAGATAACAAATTCGTACATCAATTTATTTTTCGGTATTTAACTGTTTTAACTACCAATGTCTAAATAAAAGAAACTATTATAATAAAAAAATAGTTAATTATTTATAGATAATTTTATTAAATAATGATTTAACCATGTGCTAATGTTTTTATACATATTAATTTACAGTATTATTATTTATTAAACATGATTAATGTAAGACAAATTTTATGTTATTATAAAACACCGTCTTGTGTCTATTCACTAATATAAATATTTTTATTATATCTATACAGGTAAAGGTTTAAGGTTGACTTTGGTTATTCCTTTTAAGGAGATAATCTATGGAATTACTGAACCGATTCTAAAAAATCTTTCACCGATATACAACTACGTTCAGACTTATGGTTAAAGGCTATTTATTTATTGATATCAAGTATTATATTATAATTAACGTGTACGAAGTTGCTACTCAAGATATAATAACGCGACAGGTACGTTACAAACTTTCATCTGCTTTTTCACCATCCCGGCGTCCACTGCTTGTGGATGTTTATTATTACTGGATCAAAGTTTCTTATAGCGCGTTTGGTGGATGGAGATACACGGGAAATGTGTCCAATCGATCGACACTAACATGAAACAAAAACATAAATCTATAGGATTTAACCTACGAGAGAATGAGATAGAGTATATATTATGGTTAATGCAAGTCCTGATTTTTAAGACTATGCACGTCGTCCAATTGGCCTAATTGTGTGACGATCAAACTTGTACGCACTCTTGTATGTACAGTACGAGTACTATTTATTTAGTATAGTATATATATATAATATATTTTAGTATTATTTATTGTTATTTTTGATACCATTTATTCATTGTGCTTTTACATTAATACATAATGTAGGTACAGCGAAAGGAACCACGACACTTCTAGTCTTTACTTAATTTTTTATTAAAGATGAAGTATGCATTTATCAAAGCCCTGTGTATCTATTGTTTGACTGTTATGTATAATAATTAATTAGTAATGTCTATAATAAAATTAATAATAAATCATCATCGTGTAACAATACAGATGACATAATTAAAGCATTAGTTGACCTTAGTACTTCATTTCACCTTGAACTCTATAGCCTAAAGCCTAGAGGTATAGATATTAAATAACAGTAACAATATTTTATATGACTTTAATTTTTTTTTGATGTTTTCAAGAATTTGTTGTTCAAAGGTCTACCGCATCAAGCCGCGTCGCGCTATATCCGTCATCATTTGCGTCAAACCTATCTTTTTTGCAAATCAAAACTTGTTTAGCTCTTTAAGCGTTTTTATATTCAACGTTTATGTATACCTAATAATTTGTTATACAGGCTCGTTGAAAGTGTAAAACGGTTCTTGAAAAGATTAATGCGTATTGGAATCTGGTTTGACATAACCTACTGAATATACACGTATGATTATTTCGAATTATTTAATGTTACTCTAGCCAAAGGTAAAAATTATTTTAAACTTTTTACACTTGATAGAAATGCACTCAGAAAGAGGGGAAATATTTTTCTTATATCACATTATCTGTACTCTTCAATACATAGTATAAACGAAAGTCTTACAACACAATACGTTCCAATTAAGTTTATGTATAGTAAAAAAATTCAATATTTTGTAATCAAATCGCAGGCTAAACTTTAAGAGACACATCAAAATAATGTGCTAAAGAATTACCTATTGTATTGTACTAGCGATCGCTCTAGGGTCGAAATTCGACCAGCGACTTTTTGATCATATACTATTTTCTGTTTGACATTTGCAGTATTCATGAACCTAAACAATGAGTATTATCTACATCACTTGCTGTCATTTTTCGTTGATGACAATGACAATATTTTGGGAGGCCTAAGTTCAATGGTACTTGTCGGGTTAGGATTCGAAGTATTAATTAATTTAATTTAATATATTAATAATAGATATTATAGATAAATTATAGCTTTCTGCACTCATTCTCCATATAAACTTTTTAAGTGAATACTGTGATATGAATTCATCCGATGTTTTCCTTCACCGAAACTTTAGACTCATTCTAAGATACAAACTTATATATTTCGACGTCTAGTCCGAACGCGCTAGCACTGAGCCATTATCGCTTCAAATAATTGTATGAAATTATATTTTAAACATTTTTTAGTTACTACAAATACTTTTATATAATATTCCATGCACAAATATTAAAATAACATTCCAAAGAAAACTAGCTTGTATAATTTATTTCGACAATCAAAATTTTTTTATAGATGTAGTTAACAACAATTATTAGGATTAGAAATACAACACAACATACTTATCAATCATTAAATTAACTTAGCGGGCCATTATTTTAATGATATATTCGTAATAAAAAAGCTACCTATGCCGACGATTGGTATAATTTGTATATAAATTATATTAATAATTGCTTCGTTTTTTTTATCTTACTTTATAAAGCCTGTATGTAGAGTTTTTTCGCTTATTGGATCGAATTTTTGTAATTTACAACACAATATTAGAAATCTTATAGATAATCAACAGACACAAGTACTATGTTTCATACATAAACGTAGGAATTTATATTCGTAATAATTATGTACGCGATTTATTGAAGGACGTATTGATTATAAATTGAGTTTCATTTGTTTTCTATCTTATAATTTAGTTAGGATTTTACAATATGACGAAAAGTAATGGTGGTCGAGTAGTATACCGGCGGAATATTGATTCGCTGTCCCAAACGATTTTTTTCGTATTTCGTGTACATTTACTAATTCAAATTGATATCACTATCGGCTTACACTGAAGGAAAATATTGTGAGGAAATGTGAATGCTTGAGTATTGTTGTGGTGGTACCACTAAATGTGGGAAAAAATAGAGAACTGTTCATATATTAATATGATGGTATACATGTAAATGTTCACCTACAATCTACAACATGTATTAACGAAATTTACAAATATTAATTAAACAAAACATTATCAATGGTTGATTTTAAAAATAGATTGTGACTCAATACATTTATAAAATCAGAGTCAGAAAACAATTTCATTAATATGGATTTGATGAAGTATATCGTATAATGAAACGACTGTGTCGTTTATCAGACAATTATTATTAAATGTAGACTTTATATTTTACCGTAATCATTTCTGTTTTGATTTTATTGAAACTCATGTTCGAAATGTTTAAATATATTACGAAGAAAAAAACGTTTGAATTCCAATGGATAGGAACTTTCATTTCTAATTGTATAATAATTTGTAATATACCGAGAAGAAAATAAACATAATATTCTAAACGGATCCAAAAAAATAATTAAATTAAGAATTTCGAAAACAAAAACATGGTTTTTGTACATAAAACATTTACATATATCCAAATGATTATAACAAATAATTTATTATGTTTTTATTTCACTGAATCTGCGATTGATTATTTATTAAAGGTATTAAATGGAAAGATATTGTCTGCAAAAAATTAACTAGGTACGTATGTCGATACATACATACATTGTATGAATTTCGATGACATTATCATCAGATACAAAATATACACTAATATTCTTACGAACTTTAAACCTAAAAAATTATATTCGTTATAATATTGTGTAGCTAATACATGTCACTAGGCATATAGTTTAATTGAATCGCGGGGAAAGTTGATTTGATGTTGGCAGCTCTCCAAGATATATATGCTTATTACAAATATGTGAGACGCCGCGTCGCCTACCGTGAATACTTTGAAACAACATATTTTTTGAGCCGCTGACGGCTTTGACAATTTCACCGGGCTTGGGGGAGAGAGCTTAAGGCACTCAGTAGCGAAAGCGTGGGCAACATGCGCGCAAGAGTGCCAAAGTGGCCAGACCTTGGCTTGGGCTCTTGCCGCGATTACGAAAAGATCACGAACTGACTAATTCCCTATACGTAGAAAATTCGAGCTGTACTAACGCATACACGGCTCTGCCTCCTGGGAGGAAGGAAGGAACATATATATATGTATTTAGTATTCTGTAAACATGGTCGAAACTATCGTAAAAAAAGATAAAAAGGTCCCTTACAGAACCTATGTACTTATGTGGTGTGCACGTAGTTATGTAAACATTGTGTGTAATGATGTATGTGGGTAGCTAAGTGATTGCATCAAGGGTTACAAACCGAGGGAACGGACCAGAGAGGGACGGGTGTGTGGGAGCGAAATTAGCCACCCGTCCCATGCGGAGGGAACGGTGGTTTCGCGGGCGTGGGCGCGAGGTAAAATATGGCGTATGTTGACAGCACTATGGTAAGCACAATAGAGGAGATGGTGGTAATATGGTCTCTTTATGGGTATCTTGACCCCAGTCTAAGTATAAGTTGTACTGTAGTGACCAAACTGTTATCATCTCTGGGCGGGAGCACCTGGACACCAGCTTAGTCCATTTGACTAGGCTCAAAAACGAGCTGTAAGATTTGTTGACGATTCCAAACTAACAAGCGGTATCTACGTTTAAGTCTAGGTAGAGACTTACTTTACCTCCTTGTGCGCGTTCTACAATTTGTATAATGGCTTATGTTCCGAGGAATCGTTTGACATCATACTAACAGCTACCTTTCATCATCGCACCGCTCGCCATCATCAGGAGTTTTCTTCCACGAACGCCCCTGATGTGGAATGAGCTCCATGCTGGGGTATTATAAGTTTTTAAAGGGTCGGTAACGCGCATGTGATGCTTCTAATGTTGCCAGCAGCTATAGGCTGAGATAACCGCTTAAATCCGGCAGACCATATGGTTGTTTGCCACCATCGTGGTATAAAGAAACCGCGGGATATAAGAAAATATCTTGATACAGAATAAGCAATCAGTTCATCACTCAAAAAGCTGTTGCATGAAGGAATAAAGCCCGCGATGTATCAGCTTACCACTACTGTGCGATAAAACTTAGGTACCTATATACTTTCATCTTCTGCTCAATTATTTATAATGTTATTATTTTTTATGTCTTTATTTAATTTAGTTACTCGGGTCCAAGAAGCACATGCCAGTCCCATCGTAAGCTAAACCTTAGTATTTTCACAACGAACTTAGTTTAGGTACTAATAACACATTTTCACAATAATTTGGATTCTCCAATTGCAGAAAAACATACATAAAGTAAAAAGGATTTATTTATATCGAATACATGTTCAGAAACATTTTTCTTATAATAAATAACATAATATGAATTGTAATAAATGTAAATAAGATCTGTTCTATACGACATTCATCGTTTCAGACGATAACAACTCGTTACATAAATGACATCTAGAAGTTTCTTTCAAGGTGATCGGATAAATCATGAGGGTATTTTATTTATTAAGTTTTATTGCTATTCATATACATATATCAAACAATAAACGTAATTGCAATATATGTAATACATAACCTTAATTTATATCTTCCATCCTTCCATCTCACGGTCTATATATCTTTCTCTGAATTTATCTCTTTCTATTGAGCTATTGAGTATTTAAGTATACCGTTTATTTCTTTACCCACTTTCCACTTAAAGAAGTCACTATTATTGTATAATTTTTTATACCTTATTATCTGCCCGCCCGAAGCTACGCTCGCGTCGTTTATTATATCTCTACACAATAAAGTAAAACCTATAATCATCAGCCTGAACCTTTTTATCAATGAAAGATTTTTTTGAAATGGTTCAGCAGTTGCCCATCTTCCTACAAACGTATTAAAAAACTTAACTTCTTTATATGTATATTTATTTTTTTCAAAGTTACTGTTTGTCTGAAGGAATTCTACAGCTTCACCGAGCTCTAAATGAACGCAGAAAGCACTCAGCCTCTCTGCAATAGTCGTATAGATTGCTTAGCTTTACTTATAAACGTAATACTATATATATACCTACTAGCTATGGCCAACGGTTTCACCAGTATTTTAATTTTTCATTATCTCTTAAACTATGAGTGCAAATAACATGCTATAAAGGGCAAAAATTAACTTGATAAAATTGTCAATACGATGAAGTAACTTTTTTCGTAAGAATGAATATGCTATGTCCTAAAAATAATGCACATAAATTAATTTTAATCTTTAACAAAATAAATCGCAAAATACCTTATTGTAGCTTATGTATAAGAGAAAGGCGTATGCTATCGCCGCTATTTTTTGTGCACACTAAGGACCAATATTTTTGTAGAACATTGTATTTATGTATCGTTAACCATTACGCCAGCGCACGCGGATAAAGCAGTTCGGGAGGGCTTCCACTTTCGACTTACTTAACAAAAATCAATATCTTAGGCTAGCTGAGAGTTGTAGCTTAATATTACTTAAGCTATACTATTTCTCGGAATCTGGCTATCCTATACCAAAAATAAATTCGAATCTGACTAGTAGTTCCAGCGAGTTTAAACAAACAAATAAAAAACTTTTCCGCTTTATTATATTGGTATAAATACTTAGTATATAGATAGTATAGTCGACAAGGCCAAAAGCTTAATTATATTATTTTAAAAAAACAATGAATTTTACAGAATTACAAAAAAAAACCTTTGTAAACAATGTCACTGCAAAAGACGGAAATATTTTATTTGTATTTATGTGAGAACACATTAATAAATTTATCATAAAACCGACAAAGAAGTACAAAAATAAGGAGTTTGCTTCATAATCTTAAAGGTTCGTAATTTTGTATACGTATATAAAATTTATCGTAATAATAACAAAATTCATGTATGTAATCTAATCTACTTGATGGATTCATCAATCACAGTAATACGATACTTATATTCATATAATAATACGTCCTTGAGTAGGACGAAATATTAAAAAAAAATCAATATCATATACCTACCTACGTATACCATAATTTTTTTTAATTGTATTGTAAGCATTGAATTATTGTTGTAGAGCGGAATAGATAGAGTATATTTACCTAAACTTCAATATGGGAAGTAGCATAGACTGCCTCATTAGCCTAGTTGTTGTAAGCGCGACTGCTATGCTCGAGGTCCTGGGTTTGATTTCCAGGTCGAGCAAAGTGTTATTGGGTTTTTCTACGAAATTCTCAGTAGCAGCTCTGAGTTTCGCTTTGTGCCCGATTAATGGCAATAGGCTCGCCCCTTATTACACGGGACCTAAGAACATATTCGGCGAACAGTGGGTGTAAATTAGTACCGCTGCCTGCGGGGATACAGGGATGATAGTATGTTATGTTATGGAGTAGATACTACATCTCTGTAAAATCCCGGAACGATAGTAATGATGTTTACATCCTGGTATTTAAGAAATCACAGACTCTTATTACATTTTATTATTATTTCGTTTACAGATTTTTTATGTTAGAGACGTTTTATTTTGTTTTATGTAAAATTACTACCATTCTGCGGTTTTACAGGAGAGATAGTTAGTTACATTCTTCCTTGAAGTTTAGGCAAATGTACTCTACTTATTCCGATTTATGACTCATTATCTAATAGTACATAAACAACTTAATTATTTTATGAAATTTTCGTATTTCGTATTTTCGTTGGTACGTCTGATAATGATCGTGTAACTATTGAACGACTTTACCGATAGAGGTCATATTCTTACATTATTCAACTTGTCGAGACGATGATGGTTCAGAATAGCTTCTGGAATCCGACAGGTTGCGCTGTATTCGTTATTAACAAATCCTATATTTTAACATACCAACACGACTCATATTCACATTATGTGTAACTTTTTTTTCCCCCTTTATTCTTTGAAAAATAGTCCATAGTAATGCATGATTTTAATGTTTCAGTGTTAATTTATTAATTTATGTTATTTATATTAGTACTAATTTAAAGTATTATTTTATATAATTATTAATGTTTCATAAAATGTAATAACTTACTTATACTTCACTTAATTTTATTATTACATTTGCGATTTTGTATTTTTAACGTATAACCTTCAATAGGTTCGCATATCTGTATTGGATTTAGAATTAATTGTAAAAATGGTTCATGTATCCACATCATCACTTACGATCAGGTGAGATAGTGGTCAAACGCAAGCATATCCATTGAAAAAAAAAAAAAAACTAGTTGTAGAGGATATAATTATTTGTAATTTTCATTATACATACTATATTATTATATGTACTTATACATGTAAAATGTAATAATAATCGAGACAAAAAGTTTACAATAAATTATTTTTATTGCACATTTCGGTCGAATACTGACGCGGGACGCCTGAAATTTCGACGAACTTAAAATTAAACAAGGTATAAAAACAAATCTATAGTAACAGTAGATAATGCCAGAGAATAGTAACACTAATGTTAAAATGTAACTGTAAAAAAAACTTCCCCGACAATTATAATGTTTATAGCGTAATAATAAATAGTATATTATTATATATTAGTGTATTATTGTATAATATATTATTATTATAGTATATTATAAGAATACTTGTTAGTAATTCTGAGCGTTAGGACTTCGACATTACACTACGATATCCTACGACGTATTGAGCAAAAATAGAGTAGTTTATTATTAGTACTAGCACTGAAATACAGAAATCTTGTATTAGAAATATGTAAAAATAATTGTTATTCATGTTATTTCATTGCGTTAGTTTTAAAATTGAAGTTTTCATAATAATTTCTTTATAGGTAGGTACTCAATAGAGAAATAGAATATCAATTTACAAATAAATACTGTAAACGACAATTAAGTATGATGGTGACAAATTATGATGTAAAGATTTCAAACTTATATTGCGCAATGCCAAATTATTATAATTAAACTATGACCTTCCACAAAGTGCTACGGTCAAGTATGGAACCCGAGCTCTAGAGACAGAAGGCAATATTTTACCAACTGCGTCAATAAAGCGATCACTGCTAAAATAATTTTAAAACCAGAGCCCCAATTAATAAACTAAATTAATTTCATACAGTCAAACACGTATTTTGAAAAAATATTCGAATAAATTCTATTCTAGAATTTTTAGACACGATGAATGGTGACAACGCAGTTCAATTCACGAATTGAATTAAATTAAATTAATTAAATTCAATTCACAGTATTTTAACACGCTTTTATATAACTACATTGTCGTTATCATTAGTCACATAATTTGCATTGCCAATATAATTACAAATAACCTTGATCGACCTGAGTTTACGCATTATATGTTTTTCAGTTTAGTACGTCTGGGTGTTCGGTGACTTCTTGTATGAATTCTGATAAAGTAAAATGTACGTGTTTGAACAATTACGTATTTTATATTAGATGTAACATAATTAGGTAAGTACTTGTTTCCAGTGATATTACTGTTTATCGTAGAATTAGAGAGGTATGTTCATAAAATAACCTTTTTTTGTGTGTGTTTTTTTTTGTTTTTTGTTAGCTGTTTATAATCAATCTAGTGAGATTGTGAAAGGACACTAATAATTTTGATTTTTTAAGGTTATATCTATTAAAGTAAAACGCTTTATCTATATTCTATATTAATAAATCTGTAATACTGTCTGTACATATAATATTTTCCAAAAATGTCTCGATAGACATACTACATGAACGATACTGATCACGAATATGGCGTTAAAAATGTTTTTGTCTGTATGTCTGTCTTTTTGTATGTCCGGATTTAACTCAAAAACAGCTTGACCGATTCTTATGAATCTTTGTAGGTACTTGTGCACGGGATGCGTATATGTCATTGGTGAATTGATAGTGTATAAGAATTTCCAATATTACTTTTAGAAAACGTAAAAATATAAATAAATATTTTTTTTATTAATTCAGTGGGAGTGAATTGATATGCTATTCCATTTGTCAATATTACTTTTAAAAATAAAAAAAAATAAATTGAAATTCATAAATTCTAAACTGATTCTGATGAAAGGGCGGTAAGTATACGTTATACCATAATTGAGGGGCTGTAAGAATCGGCAATAATACATCCGATATCGTGGCATAGAATAATAAATTTCAACCGATTTTTATGAAAATTGTACACGGGAAATAGATGTTATTCCTCAATTGATGCGGTATATGATTTGTCAATAATATGAGTAAAAATATAAGTACGGGATGTAAATATCTACTGTGTAGTAACAAATGCGAATTCAGTTATCAAAATAAGTAATGCATTATCAGACATACAGCAAAGAAATTTTAAAAATATAAAAGATTGAAAAAAAAAATAGGTACAGCCAAAGTTCTTAAATTATTCTTGGGAAAAATATTAAAATTGCTTCAGTTTTAGAGGAGGATACCGAAGATTACAAATCATAATTTCGGTAATTTTACATAGGTATAGTTAATCATAATCAGTCTGAGGTGCTGATGTATCTCTTGCGCTATATTCGGTCGTTGGGGTATTGAACGACAGCAACAGATTTCTATTAAAACCTATCTTTGACAACTGTGTCTTCTTCAACTGTCTTTGACAGGACATAGAATAGTATTTTTTTAATCTGCCTTTCTTACCTACGTACCAGAGGTATGTACTGGAATAAAATAAAAATACATAATGTAATTTATAAAATTATCTTGAGCACTGCCCCGAGTAACCTCTTTTACAGATAAGCTATAAATAAAATTACAGTTATAAAAATCACAGACTATAAAAACATTCCAACGACTTGATTACAGATAAAGTGTAAGTATCTTAACAATAATTAATTCATTTAAATTAACATTTTAATATTTTCGAGAATAATAAAAAAGTAAAATTAATACAAGTGAAACTCGCTTAAAAAAATCTGCTCGACAAATAATTATTAAGTCACCGAAAAATTATCAGTAGTTACAATGGATTATTTTTAACGGTTATCTGTTTCTTTTTTTTTACTTTTATTATAGGTTATTTTTGCATGTATTCAGTAATTTTGAAACAAAATTAATAAGATTTTATACTTATAAAGATTTAAAGTTTGCATATTTATAACAGTTAATTTCTAAAACTACTAATATAAAATGCTTTGTTCTGAATGACTGACTGACGGATCAACGCACAGCCTAAACCGCTTATAGTAGAAACCTGAAACTTGGAGGGTGTGTTCTTTGTATGACGTAGGCATACAAATAAGAAAGGATTTTCCGAAATTCTACCCCTAAAGGGGTGAAAAAGGGGGGCAAAGTTTGTTGGGATAACGTGATTCCTTGGTCCAATATACTTCTAATTTTGCATAAACCTTTTTTCTAAGCTTAAAGAGGTTATGCACTTTTAAGATACGACCAATAAATAATAATAAATATAAAGGGACGTCCAGTTCGAAATTTGAAATTGTAAGGACCAGAAAATTTTGGTTATAAACTATACGAATCATTCCATTAAAAAAAATATGTAAAATCTATACTAATACTAATAATATAATAAAGCGAAAGAGATTTATTTATTTGTTTTAAACACGCTAATCTCTGGAACTACCAGTTGGATTCGAAAAATTCTTTTTTTATATGATAGCCAGACTCACGACAAATAGTATAGGTTATATAACATTAGGCTACAGTTTCTAGCTAGTTTTTAATATTGATTTTAGTTACGTAAGTCGGAAGTCGAGCCCTCGCGAACTGCTTTAGCCGCATGCGCTGGCATAATGGTTAATGATACGTCAATACAATGTTCTACAAAAATATTATCCATTAGTATATATAAAAAATTCAGCGATAGCATATATATCTATCTTTTAAACATGAGCCACAATACGGTATTTTGCAAATTTTTTTTGTTGAAGATTAAATTTTAATCAATGAGCATTATTTTTAAGCATGACATATTAATCCTTACGAACAAAAGTTACTTCATCATAAAGACAATTTATAATGAAGATAAACTTCGTCTTTTACCGCATGTTATCTGGACGCATAGTGTCAGAGATAATACAAAATTAAAATAATTCAATACTCGGCTCGGGTCTATGTCTATAGTAGTTAGAGGCACGAACGAGCCATGCGATGCCACGATGTGACCATCTGGCTGGCATAAAATATTGCCCTTTATATAAATCATCAAACAGTGATTTCTTCTAAATTATATGCGGGTGAAACCGCAGGGCACAGCTAGTCTGATTCTAAAGATTCCTTCACTAATAGAAAGCTACGTTATTCCTATGTAACATGGACTTAATATTTTATTGATGATAAATTATATATTGTAATTAAAGCATACGAACTTGCGGGGGTTAATAATTGTAAAATAAAATATAAAAGATTTTATAGGAGAATTAGTTTTTAGTATGTATTAGCGTATACGCTATAATAATGTTAGTGAGGTAATTATTTTGTAGTGAAACAGAACAAAAAATAACACACGAATGCGTAAGCATAAATATGTTCACGATAAAATTGCGTTACCTTTAACGAAATAAAATTAACATTTATGTGAATATTCACATGATTAACATAAAATATTTTTAATTTGTTACTGATTTTATTGTAATCGTTATATTAATAGAAAAAATATTAATGACAGACTTATTAAAAAAAAACAAAAACAACTCTAAAAATTATATCCCGCATGCCAACAAAATGATGAAGATATCCATCAATTTCATTTATTGGCCTTAATTTTTTTTATTGTTGAAAAATAATTTTACGTACCTATTGGTAAACAAAAAATATTTTATTTTGAAGATTAATTATTAAAATGTTATTTAGAACGTTCTGTTTATTTATTCACATAGATATACGTTGTGATAAATTGATGAGTAGATAATGGGAGTTTTTTGGGTTTTTGGAAACTGTCTCCTTAGCGTAGTGGTCCCAAGCGCGATTGCTATGCTCGAGGTATGCTCAAAGTGTCATCAGGTTACACAGGGGAATACAGGCGTGATGGTATGTTATCTTATATTGGCGGGATCTCAAACTGTCCTGTGATGAATTTTTAATTTTTTTGTTCATAAAATGTATTGTTTGACCAATAAATATATGTAATACAGGTAGCATTTTGCATAATAAAGCTTACTTATTGAGCACAAGAAGTGAAGTACATTGGAAATAATAACATAGACCATAAATTCTGAGATGGCACAAAAATCTCTCTAGAAATTTCTAACAAGGGAAAAAACCACCATCTTGTTGGGATATTGAAATAGTTCTAAGACAAGACACTCTATGTTCACTTGATAATGGTAGTAATGGTCTTCAATAAAGAGGACTAGTTTCCAAGTTAGGAAAATGAAGAAGTTTAGAAAATGCTCCTTTCAATTTTTTTAATAGTAATAATTTCAAGTTTCGGTTCATATATGATAACCTAAATAACATTAAATAGAGTGCACGTTTTTTAAAAACGCTGATAATAAACAATGAAATAATACTTTCAACAACTTTGCAGAACAAGTAGGTAAAAAGAGCATTTGCTTTTTCAGCATAAACGTTACTATCTCATATCAAAAACGACGAGTGTCGACAACTTTTGCAAGTAGCACAAATACCGTCGCTTGAGCCGAGCTAGCACATTTTGTGGAACTCGCCTTTTTGCTTCAACACCATTATTTATGTTGAAATTCGAGAATGCCAGTATTCCGTCCCACTTACTTTTTTTAACTCGATCATTTCATAGCGTTCAGGGAATATTCGATTTTTACACACCGATAACGTGAACAGATAAGATTTATTAATCTCTATGACGCCATTGGAGTGTTTATGCGTATCCTTGTTATATGCGTGAGATTAACTTACAATTTTTGTACTAGAAAGGACTTCATTAGTTATTACGTCATACCGGTGTCACATTTTCGGGTAGGTATAACCAAAATAGTTTTAAGCTGAGTCATAGGATTTTGTCATTGTGTATTTTTTAACAACGCGAGATGAGACATGTTTATGTGAGAATATCCAAATTACTTCGCACTTCGCAGTTCAAACTCAAGATTCTGAATAGAAAATAAATGTATTCGTCGTATCAGATACTTAGGTAGATTTCATTTTTTTTGTTCTGTGAAAAAGTTAATGTTTTATAATTGTACTAGCTGTGCCCCACGGTTTCACCCGTGTTAATTTTATACAATAAACATCGCCAATGCACCCGTGTTGGTAACTTTTTATACTTCGTGTAAAACTATTGACATTTTTATGAGGATTAATTGATTCTTTAAATTATAATATAACCTATGTTACTCGCTGATACTGTAGCTTTATATTGGTAAAAGATTTTTTTAAACAGGTCCAGTAGTTTTTGAGTTTATCCGTTACAAACAAAAAAATCAAACCTTTTTGCTCTTTATAATATTTGTTTAGATAAAATCTGCATCTACATGTACTATAAAAGTAATTTAATAAGGAGATTATACATTATTATTATTAATGACTACTGTTTCTCACTTGATATATTTTATTATGTCATGAAATTAATTCATACTTCAACTGGAAACTATGATTTATATAACTATACTATTAATTCTAACCCCACTTATTTTTTATTTATTTTTCTTGAAAATATACGTTTGCGAACATGTCCAACCAAATCATGAAACTGGAAATTATAATTAATATTACAAGCAATATAATTTTGACTCGTGTTCATAAAGTTCTTAGTTAATATGAAATAGTTTGGAATGAAATAAGAACGATGAGGAATTAGTGGTAGTGCGTACGGTCTCCAACAGTCATAAGTTCGAATCCTAGAATGAACCTGAGTTTTCGGTGAATAGCATGGTAGGGCATTTTATAATGCCTTTCGAACTAGCTACCACCCTAACGTTAACTTTTCGCCAAGCATATATGGATACACCCTTTAGGCTTAGCGTTGGTATTATTTACCATCTTATCAATATAAATAAAAATTAAATACTATTCGTTGACATCACTTGAGAACGGCTGGACCAACTCGGCAATATGTGTTTTTAATGTTAGTTATTATTACGGTTCAAATAAGATTTTTAAGACAAAGAAAAATTTGAAAGTTACCCGGAAATATAGGAAATTTGAGAAAAACTGAAATTGCTTTTTTCCATTTGATGTTTTTATGAACTCACGATTCGAACGACGGATATGTGATATGTATTTCTTATATTATTTTGGCCCTTATGGTCCTGGAAGAGTTCTCAGGGACAAAATTCAGGATAGGTGGCGCTGTGGTCGAGTCAAGTGGTGAGGGAAGAACGTCTGCGGGGCCTGCTAGTAATATTCATAAATAATAATAATATATTATAATTATATAAAACAGTTTTGAACTCAAAGCATTAAAATATCAAGATAAGTGTATGCATGTTGTTTATCACAACGTAATGAAATCATAATAAATAACAGTGTTGGAATTTCCACACAATGTCACATTACATCTTATATTACGAACGCATCACAGCGTTTTTATATACCTACGGGAAAACACCAGTGAAGTTAATTTTTAATACTGCGGCTCTTAAAAATTACATAATATCGCAAATTAAACACAAAAGATAAAGTATGTCGCACACGTGTAATCTAAAAAAGTTCTTTTTAATGTTATGCAATTTTTTCATTACATTTATTACCTACTTACTATCTTTCGTCGTCAGGCAAATCGAATACCGTAATTGTATTTTTTTTTTCTACAAGCTCGGCAAAATGATTGCCCGTATCTAATGAAAAGTAATTTTTTTTTTAAGTTAGCCGGCCTGCAGAAATGTCTCTTCACACCTCGTTTGAAGGACCCAATAAAGTAGGAGAAATTCAGCTATTGTTTATAATTATTGTAGGAGGTAATATGGGTACCCTATTTCTTTAATTGCTGTTTAAATTTACTATCTATTTAAAATAATTTTAAATGTTATTAAGTATATGGTTCATCGTCATTATGTATAAATGTATTTTATTAATTAGAAACATAGTTACTTTAAAACTAATTGATAAATGTTTGTATTAATTTGATCCTGATTTTAAATGTAATAAATTAAATTATACTTTAATAAATAACAAGTGAAATATGCTGAAAACGAAATACACATAACATATACTTCAGGAGTATCTTATGCATATTCTATGCTTGGATGCGAATACCTATTGAGTTCAACCGTGCCTCACCCACCGCCAGCAATTTTTTTTTAATTACATGCTGCAATCTTAAGCTAATAATGCCCATAGTTGAATAACGTTGTGTGTTTAGCATAAAATTGTAGCTGGATTATATTATAAAAATAAAATATTTCGTAGATTCTAAAACGGTGCCTAGGACTTGTGCGTGAGGACGCAGGGCTTGTGTTTTCAAGAATTATTATTCTGTTTAAGTATGTATTATATAACAAATCGTTTTGTTCTTTGTAAATATTAATGTAAAAATATAAATTTTGAAATTAGAATAACAACAACAATGTATTTTACTACCTGCGTTTGGAGGATGTTTCGACGCATAATAATATAAATAATAAATATTAATAAAATAAATTAAAGTGCATTGAAGGGAAATAAAATATAAAAGTTAACGATTTCCAATTCTTCTTAATGTTGATCAATTGAAGATCGCTTAGATGTATACATCGTTTAATTAAGCTCAATTGTACAATAACCGTAATCGGATTCAGTTGCAGTAACAACTAACAAATAAAAACAAAGAAAAACGTATTATCGAGAAATGACGGATGCACGCTCGTCTGAACTTTATACTCACTTGGATTTTGAACTATGAACTAGATTTATTGAAACGATTATTAATAATATATTCAGTCATAGTTTATGTTAAGTTGTAATGAGTAAATAGTGTTTTATAGGAATTAATTAAATCAATCTCAATGTTATTAGATATTAAAGATTTAACATACTAAATATATAATATAATTTACTTTTATATAATCGCGTTAATGAAATTATATATTGCATCATAAAGTAGGTAAAGTTTTAATACAAATTAAAATTTATAAAGAAAGCAATGTAAAACGAAATTTAAATGCGATTGGCATCAAAGTGGTACACGTTTTTTAACTTCACATATGCTCGCATTTCGAGATCATGACCTTGTAAATTAAACTCAAAAACTAAATGCAACGCCATTTCACGGAACCGATAGCAATCTTTGAAGTTTTGATAATAAGTTCCATCTATTGAGAGTATCGGAGAGAACGGAGCTTAAAAAAATTAAAACTAAATGTAGTTTCAAAACAGAAGATTTGAATTTTCAACTTACCTTTTATTACAAGACGACATCAGTTGCATTGAGACATCCCACCTCTTGCACGTCTGTAATAAAGATAAAAAATAATGTTTAAAAAATTGCATGTTGTAGCCAGGTATAATACGCGAATACGCAGCTGTTCATAAACTTGTCAGATTCAAAGAAGCCGAAATATCGTGTATTATTCAATAGAAATCTTTAGAACGCTTTAAGCCCACGAACAGCTGTTCAATCGCAAGGCCCGCGGCGGTTAATACATTATGTTAATTTATGTTATATTCGCAGGTAAAAACATAATTGTGCGAATCGTCATTCCAATTAGAGTAAACGGTCGTGTGAATAAAATAAGAAGTTATCGAAGAAGAATAAAAAAAAATCATGTTATTTTTAAAGTTTACGTAAACTTCAATACACCTGCCCATTTATAATAAACCGTAATTAATAATTACCATTACCGTTACCGTTACCATTCGAATTACCATTAATAATTATAGCTGACCAATAGGAGAAAGTTAGCTTTGAAATGCTGTTTGTTTCATTAATTTTGGTGAAAAATTAACACAGACATATCGCCATAGTGTTGCCAGGAAAAAACACCTTTATACTATAAATATGTAATATATTACAGTTAATCTGTTATGTTAATCATATAAATCAATGCTGAATAAAAGAAATACTGTTTTATTTTTCAATTTAGTATGTCAGTTGATCCGGTTATTAGCTTTTACACTCTTTACCGACTTACAGAACAAGTCCAGAAACTTGTACACGTTAAAAAAGAAAGTGTGAAATTTTATTTTCAATAAACGTATTTTTTTACATGAAAAAATATATCAAAAACTATTTAGTATTCAACGCAATCAGTTTGATTACGTCGCGTTGTTACGTACTATTTTTTTAAATTTTCCTTACTTAAATGTTTAAGAAAACATATTTGTTTTTATTTCGGAAAAGTAATAGATTAGGTAAAACAATGTCTACAAATATTGCAATATGAATGAACAATGAATTCAATAAATGATACAATAAATAAAACATTAATTGTTTATTGTATAAAAAAATAAATGTAAGTATCTCTGTTTAAATAACATCTTAATATAGTAATCAGAAAAATAATACCATATGATAGTTAGTTAATCAAACCTCGGTGAGTATAGGTTACCGAAGAGATTGCAGACATCAAAAGTTATAATTTATATACTTAACCTATCGTTTAGAGTTTATCAGATATTTTAATAAGGAAACTTAAACACAAACTTTCAAGAAGGGATTACCCACTGTTATCGCAGTGATGTGTAATGTTTGGCCTTATCAGGCAGAGGGCGCAGGAGGAGGTACTCCGGCGTTGGGAGGAGGACCTGGCGGATACGCGCTATGGACGTTATACCATTGACGCCGTCCGCCCGGTCCTCCGGGAGTGGTACAGCAGGGAGCGTGGCTCCCTGACATTCAGACTTATTCAGGTACTGTCCGAACACGGTTGCTTCGGATGGTACCTGCATAAGATAGCCAGGAGGGAGCCCAACACTACGTGCCATGAGTGCGGGGCTGTAGAGGACACGGCGCAGCACACTCACTCTGAGTGTGCTGCGTTGGAGGAACAGCGCCACACTCTGGCCGTAGCTGTTGGATGGGACCTCTCGCTGCCAAGTGTGGTGAGAGCCATGCTCGGCAGCGAGAGGGCATGGATGGCGATGGCCTCCTTCTGCGAGACCGTCATCTCGCAGAAGGAGGCCGCGGAGAGGGTTCGCGAGGGGAATCCTCTAAGCGGCCCTCTCCGCCAAAGAAGAACGGGTGGCCGGAGAAGGCGGTTTATCCGCCAACTCCCGCCACACTAGCCGAACCAGGGGAGACAGGTCAGGGGGCCCGTCTCTTCATTGCACAGGTTCGGCGGACGGAGGAGACGGCTAGGGTGTACTGAGCTGTTTCCTACTTAGGCCGGGGCCCGATTTAGCCGGGCCGGCCGGCCGCCGCCGGGGTGACGCGGTTGTATGCCACCGCATGTCCCGCGTCACCTCATTGTGGCGGCGGATGGTACACCGTGGAGTTTTAGTGAGTAGGAGTGCATAGGGCGGGTGTGTACCCATGAAAAGTTTCTCCACGACAAAAAAAAAGAAAAAAAAAGTGATGTGTAATGTAAAGTCCTTTCTCTCTTAAGACACGACAGGTTTTAACCCCTGAGGAAGCTCCAATCAATGTCAAAATCACTACCAACTGTAAAGAAAAATTCGTAATGGAGAATAACTCAAACTAGACCAGACTTATCAATATTATTTTACATAAAAATAAAAATAAATTACACTTTATCATCCCTTTTTTAATATTTCTTTTCAAGTTTAAAAAACAATACATCGATTAAATATTAAAACTACTTGAGCGATTTGACATCCATATGAAAAATCTAAAATGAAATAATGAAATTCAATTCAGAAAAGTAGATTTCTTGAAATCGTAGTTAAAAGATGAGAATAAAATAAAAACACCTTCGATTTTTTCCGACCTTGCACCGTTAAACAATGAATCACGAATATATTTAAAACAAACTTTAACCTTATACATTTCTAGCTAAACATCAACATTATTTCGGCCTTTCCTTAAAAATCGGCAACGCCTTTAATATACAGTGAAACTGATACTAAGAACTGTTTACAAATGTGTGACGTAAATACCTAAGGTAAAGCACACGTCATTTGAAGTCATACTTCCATGTTTAAGATTTGCATATAACGATAGCGGATGACTTTTATTTTATTCGATTTGAGCAACCAATTGCCCTGTTTATGGTAATAATATTAAAACAAAATAATGTATTAATTAATTTAATCATTAGTACATTATACCCATTTTTTATAGTAGGTAACATAGCAATACGAGGGTACTATGCTTGATTGTAAGCATGGTACAATCCAAAAACAACGGTGACCAGAAAGAGATCGGCAATTTTCTTCTATAGGTCCAGTACAAATACCTTACCACGCAGCTTGTTTAAGGTGGCTTCCATTAATTACGTGAGGTGATTTAAACGATTTTTCGACCCCTCCTTCCATTTGTTGAGATTTCGTGAGATTTGGTTCGACCCCTTCACCCTCCCCCTATAATCTCATGCGAGATTTTCCAATATTCGTATTCTAGTGTAAATACGTTAATCTGTGCTTGATTTCATTAGATTTATTTTTGAAAAAAAAAAAATATATATAAAAAAATTATTTAATACTTAGTACTTAAGGCAGAATGTACCTAATCCAAAATCACGGTGAGAAAATCGGAACAATAAAGTGCTTAAATAAGAATTACTAAATTTCTTAAATGACTGTTTTTTTTTTTATTTCTAACTAACTATAATGGAGACTTTGACAACTTCAACGGGCTTGGTTTAGATGTAAAGTAAAGTCAACTTCCTCACTATGGCTGGTATTACAGCTGGTGTATGATGGTCGCCATCAAGTCGGACACAAATGTCGTTTCACCCAGCAAAACTTATATGTCATGGTATTTTATCACAAATCTGTATTTATGTAACTGTCATAGTTTCATCTCTGTAATGTGTATTATGAGATGTTAAGATTGAATATTTAGATGAATGAATCACTTTTTTACCTATAAATATGGTTGCAAGATTACTCGCATCATTTTTATGACGACATAATTGCGAATCATTTATCAGAGTAGGTAACCGTGATGTCATATATTATTTAAGTAGTTTACCTTCGTAGAAAACAATGACATTCTTTGAAATACATACATCATTAGTGCAGTCCTCTTGCCAAGTGTCTAAATATTTTATCCTTAGTAACTGAATATAAGGTAAGCTGACTTCATCCAAATCAAAGTACAATTACGTTGAAACCTTGTAGGAACGGTTAGATATAGTATACCTAATCACAAGTAATCAAACAAAAATATAATAGGTTTACGTAAATAATAATTAATGTAATATTATATATTATTTTTAGATTTAGATTTTTACATTATAATAGCTGTTATCGTTAAAACACTTCAATTTTACTCCAAAATAAATAGTGATGTATTTCTTCCACATCAATAAGATTTTTTGTAAAAAATCATTTTTAACCTTTATAGTTTTTATTGGTCGTTTCAATTTTTCAATGAAAAGAAAACAGGGTTTAAGGGTTAATTCAGAACATATTTGTCAATATATTAATACTATTTCCTAATAAGTAAATTTTAACACTGCACTTGCGCGCAGTAACTTACGCTCATCAAATTATTTATTATACCATCTGACATCGTTGGTAGTTAAAATAACGGTTACCACAGACCGCTGCAAATACCGTACGAGATATAAACCAAAAGTAGCGTGGGGCTGCATCACGTTTCTTCGCCAAATTTAGACTTTTCAACGACGTTAACAATAAGAAATAAAATGTATATATTGTACATTGTAGATACGTGCGTTTGCTCACATAGTGTTTAATGATCTAAAACATCTGTGTCCTCATTTACTAGATGATAAGCATTTGCATCGACTATTCAATATGATTATTTCTAATTGTTTACGCAACCTTGGAAGAAGCGTCGCGCCGTGATAAGACGAAAATTTCAATGACAAAAACGGCACCATCCGTTTCGTGACCACTGCTACTTCCCGTTTCACATTACCGTTATAATGCAAGACTGTAACAAGTTGTAATTTGACCTTTTTGTTAATGCGTGAATAGTAAATTATAGCGTGAATAGACTATATCGTATTGAAATGAAAACAAAATTTAATATTGAAATTATGCAATTGTCTTATTGTTATATTATAATGATAATACTAAAATGAGTTATCTATGTGTAAATAAAGTATTCTAATATTATATATACACCATCTTGTAATTACGTGATATAGGAAAGCAGGTTAAAACAATTACATACGGAATCATCTAAGTAGCTGTCTATCTAAATGTACCTTAGTTAAAGGTAGACCGACCTATATTAACAGACAAATTTAATATAAATGATGCGAATAAATCAGTATATGTTTATGGTATACTCGAAGAGTGAAAGTATGTATCTTTACAAATAATAAGCATCTCGGTAGCGTTTGAAAAGCAGATCATGCAAATGTTTGTGAAGTGATTGTGTAAAATAGAAAATAATATTGGATTTCACCTAGCAATTACTCGACATATTCGGCAAGACAGATGAAAATATCTTAATGACAGCATTGCTAGCTAAGCGATATACTTAGTATCGACATGGACGATGACTGATCGAAATTTACATTCAATAGACGTTGCTTAGACAAATACTTAAAGCAAATAGATGATTTAACAACACGTACACGTACAATCAATGCAAATATATTAAATACAATGTATCTATGCACAGAACATGCAAGCGATGACCAAATAAATGTATGATTACTTTAGATAGATGACAATCTCTATTACCTAGTACCTTAAATTGGACAATGAGTACTCTAGACAAAACATAATTCTATGAATAAATCATAGTATTTTGAAATGTTGGCAGAGAATATGATAATAATAAATTATATTATATTTTAACTAGCTGTGCTCGTGATTGCGCTCACGTGAACTACAAAATTCCGTCCATCGAGCAGACGCGCGAAACGCGCTACTCCTGCTCCCAGTTTTTTTAAAGACAAAAATGCTAATAATATTTGTTGGTGATCCTTATAATATAGACATATATTCTTGCTAACTTTTTTGTTAGATCTACAATTATGTAATACATTAATTTGGTATATCTCCTATGGTGTATTCAGCGTAAGCCATTTAAATACCAAAATTTGATTCACCATTACCAGTTTATATTTTCTTGCGAGAAACCCTAATTCTTTTTCTAAAATAAAATTAGTCTAAGTGAGGTAACTTCTTATAACATCAGCTATCTGCCAGTGAAAGTTCCATCAAAATCGGTCCAATTATTTCGGAAATTACCAAGAACAAACAGACAGACAGACAAATTTAAGAAAAAAAAAATTTTTATAGTAATTTAGTAAAAAGCTATTATTTTGACATTACAAACAGACACTTCAACTTTATTCAGGTTATCGTGATATTTTTTACCACTTTATCAATTTTTTAAGGCTCAGAATACTGGCCCGTACTGCAATGGTTAAAACTACGTAGGCATTTGATAGAAATAAAAATTATAGATAATAATTATTAGTTGTCAATAGATGAGTTGAAATTCAAGACCCCGTGTACAACAAATAAGCTGGTACCAGTACCAGCCTAGGGGTCTAGATATAAATGGGTTTCGTCAAAAACTGTGTGAGGTATAAGCTGTGTAAAATTAGTTATATCAGTAGTTACTTGTACTTATGCATTTGAGCATAAATTACTCGTATAATATAATGTAGCCTGTTGCTCATTAACTATTACAACTTTGCGGTAAGATGCCGTGGGAATTGTTTAGCGACATCATCTGGTAAATGCGGATCGCTTTGATACGCTTCATTTCTAAAATCAAACCAAGACGAACTTTAAACTTTTTTGTTTCATTAGGGGCCAACTTTAACTGTCGTGTTTTTACCGGAATCTTGATCTATCGTGTAGTTTATATTTTAATATTTAACCCTATGTTACATATTTTTGGGGGCATTTAACGTGATTTAGTTTTGTTGTTGTGGGTTAAAAATATTAATTAGGAACATGTATTTAAAGTTGCCACAAAAACTTCTTTGACAATTTTAATTCAATAATGGAGTCCGCCATCTTGTTCGAGGTTTGTTTGAAGGTTACAAAAATAATTTGAAAAATATTCTATTCACGTTACGTTGGCAGAAGTGTGAATAAACATAGTTGCCATTAAATAAAAAGAAGTAGAAAGAAGAACTTTGACTGTCAAATTCGGGTTGAAGCTCTTCATTTATATATATTCGGAATATATGTTCTTTCAAAAGGACCGACTCTCCTTTTACATATTGACAATCCATGATCAAACAAGTCTTTTATTAGCTATTATTAAAAACAACATTCCAACCATAATCCAATAATGTCACCTTTACTATTCTTATCTTATCTGCTGTTTATGAAGTATTAAAGTGTACTTTTAAAAGAGTAGAAGGAACCTCAAGGTGAGCTTTGAAGTGGAGCAATATGCAGTTTTAAATATATTACATTTTTGTAAGTAAAACCC
The DNA here is from genome assembly GCA_033032175.1 of Saturnia japonica. NCBI lineage: Eukaryota > Metazoa > Arthropoda > Insecta > Lepidoptera > Saturniidae > Saturnia > Saturnia japonica. The sequence goes on along the minus strand of CM065311.1, from coordinate 14,383,566 downwards.
CCCTTTCTTCGATTATTTATTTATGTTATATATAAATATATACATAAATAACTATAAGATAAAATAAAAACTTCTTAATGACAAATTAAATAAAATAATAAATTCAAAATACTAAACTGTTAAAACAAAATAAAATATAGAAATAATTAATTTTATTAAGTTATCTATTAATATAGTTGTCTCCAAAATAATTACCATTTTTTAAATTAATATATAATTATAATTGACCAGAATAATATTTAATTATTATTTATTTAAAGAGTTCTGTACATATTTATTAGTTTTTTTTTTTCTTTGAAAGACCGATAGCAAATGTAATATAAAGCCTGGTTAAATAAGTTTTCTCAGAAATAGTTACATAACATCCAAGGTTTACTATGTGTTAATTCACCTTTGTCTCAATAATAAAAAAGGTATATATTCTCATCAATTTTTTTCAAGCAACTGGTTTAGACGACATTTTATATATTTTATGTGTGATAATCTCAATAAATATCGTAAATAATCCGACTTGTATGGATATTAATGGCATCATCCATGCAAATGAGTCTTGCACGAAGCACTTTCGATTATATAATAATACAACGTCATTGATATTTCTCACAGGTAATATAATTTAAAAGATACTAAATGTTACAGAAAGCATTCCATATATTGCAGTTCTAAATGTCGAAACACGATTTGTTTTTTTTTCTATCATAAGTTCTTTAGAATTAAAAGTTTAAATAGGAAAGGAAAGGAAGGAAAGTATGTTTTTGCATATTAACGATAAATATTATAATTTTAACATAAGTATTGATTAGTGTGATATAATTTTAAAATACAAAATAATTACATTATTTTTGCTTCGAACCACTGCCTCTATATGTAATTAAATAGATATAAAACCTTTTCATTTCTGTGAAACACTAATATTAATTATAAATCTTTTACTAATAAAAACTATCAAGTTCTTGCTATAAAAAAAATAAAACATCTGCAATATGATTGAAGAACTTTAATAAATAAATACCAGTATAACTTTAATGGCACTGTTACTTATTACTGTTTAAAAAAACAGTTATGTAATTTAATACATTGTTTCAGATGAACCGTAACAAATTGTTTGTCCTTTAATAATACACAAACATTAAACGAAATTATAGACAAGGACGTGGACAAAAAAGGACCGTAGGTAAGCCCACAGGGGTGGAAAGGGCAGAGGACAAAGGACCTCAATCTTGTAAACAGAATGTAAAGGAAACGGTTTTTTTTTTGTAGGATCGGGAATCGTGGAGTTCGAAGCAGGTAGGAATCCAAGAATTTCTCTGTACGCTCACACAGTCCGATACTATCTTAGTTACATACGAGTATAAACATTGCTATCTTTACTCGAATGTTTGCACAAATATGGACGGTCTCACCAGTTACATACGTGACTGTGTCGTGTGTAAGAACTAAAGCTGTATTACTTTTTCATGTTTCTTATTTCTTTATCTATAAGTAGCAATCGTTGTAGTGAGATTCGTTTTACTCGTTCCACAAACATTTCGTATCCGAAACATGGCCACGGTCATTTCTACAGTAACCATATTATAATTTATTGTTGGTTTTTACGTCTCCAAATAGAGATACATAACAGCATAAACGACATTAGTGCCTTTTTTGTCACTAAACCTCAAATTTTAACTAACTTACCTCAATAAAATTAGTTAGGTTGAATAGTTAACTTTATAGCCAAGTCTTTTATTGCATCAGATAACTTGCAAACAATTTTTAGTGTGAAAACAATCAAGTATTTCGTAAAAAAAATATAGGTAACTGTTAACATTAAAATAAATTTGCTAAACTCACACTTTGATTCTTGTATTACACTGCCGTTTATAATTGATTTTTAGAGGTAAGCGACCCGAAACTTGTTCTTGTGTTATCCAAATCCTAACTTCGGGTAAAGACAAAAATGGTACAAATTTTTTTAATGTCAATTCTTTTTTATGGCAATGAAATGTTAATATCGACAAAAATGTAAAGATAGTGTTGTTATGTAATCTTAAAAGCGGCTAAGTCCATTTTTCCCTTAAAATGGTAATGTGCTATTCTCGCGTCTGTTCTAACACTCTCAACATTTGAATATAAATAATAACAGAGGTCAACTGAATTCAAGTCATCATGAAATATGTATTACGTTGGAAAGGTAAACTAACATAAAGTTTTGCATTCATGTTCAGTCGTGTTGTTTTTTTATTGATTTAAAATGCTAAAGAAATATTTATAACTTAGCAGATTTTCATTATACATTGCACCTATACTACTTTATATGTATACTAGCGGTCGCCCAATGATCGAAATTCGACCAGCGACTTTTTAATCATAGACTATTTTCTGTTTGACATTTGCAGCATGTACCTAAACAATGAATATTATATCACTTGCTGTCACTTTCCATTGAGTGATAATATCAATATTTTGGGGGGTCTAAGTTCAATGGCATGTTCAGGTTAGGATTCGCAGTATTAAATAATGAAATTTAATATATTAGGAACAAATATTATAGATAAATTTCAGCTTTCTGTACTCCTTCTTCATATAAACTTTAACCATGCCAAATCTCACAGTCTTCCGTGCACGCAATACGCTTAAAAAGGTACCGAAAGCCCTTGCTTCACGTATTAATATATAGTTTATAAGAATAACCTTTGAACAATGATAAACAAAACTTACGATGGAATGTGGTAAAACAAAAAAGAAAGAACAACTTTAAAATTATTTAGCATCTTTTTGAAAGTAGGGGTTTTAAAAGCGTAAATTAACAACACGTGTATTTTAATAACATGATTATAAACATAAGACCTATGAACTCTTAACCGATATAAACAACACAATTATTCGATGTGTATTCAACAAGTACATTGCACATAACAATTAGATGCAACCGCATTCATATTGAAACAATTGAAATTGTACCAATGGCGAATTATTCCAATCACGCATCGATTAACAAATGCAATGCAATGTGGCGCACAACAATAGTAGATATTACTACTACCGGTATACAGTTAATAGGTTTAATAGTATTTCACGCACTAGACGCACGCAAAGAAACGAAATCCATTGCTTTCATTAAAAATAATTGTGTTTAACAAATATTTTGAAAACTGCAACGTCGTTGTTTATCACTTTTATCCATTTCGTTAAGGTTACTTAAATTGAGTAAAAAAGTGTCTCCTTTTACCTTTTTCCCCGAAAACCTTTCCAGACAATTTTTCTAAAGTCAGACACCAGTTGTTAAGAAGTTCAATAGCACTACTTTCAAAGTTTATTTTAAACTGATATATGCCAGTGAATTTTGCAGTTTTTATCAGTGACACTAAATAAAGCCCATAGATTCTACTATTTATTGTATGTTTTATCAATGTCAAGTAAATTAGAAATATACGCGCCTAAACGTATTCCTAATGACGTAGAGTATTTATTTATATGCACGTCAGGCTATCTTCAACTTATGCGTAAAACTGTTTCGATCGCAAAAAAATAAGCTAAAACAAAGTAGTCGACCAAAAAAACCTCTTTCGGCACTTTTAAACTCACTAATTGGCTAAAGGAATGTAAAATCTTTTATGTGACATAACCGTTCGAGGTAAGGAATTTCTGCTAAATTTTGGTAACACTAATTCTTTTACAAAACTTCACCCTATTTGACTACGCTAAAGACTAAATTGGCTTGTTTTACATATACGTAGTTCCTTATGGAACAAAGATTTTTTTTTTGTTCAAAAGTCTAACACCAATGTTAATCGATTGTTCAGATAAGGCAGTATGTAAATATGAAAGCGTAGCTTTAAGCATTCAGATTTAGGACAGCAAATACTAGATTCACTATTCGTTGATATAAAGTAACGGGAAATGTACACCGGTGTGAATTGTGGTTATAAAACCTTGGAAATGAAATGAACACGGAAACTGTTTGTAGAAAATTTATAACATTTTGAATTTAGTTTTCTATAAACTTCATTTAGTCTCGTAAAACTAAATAATTATTGTATGTATTATTAATGGCGTTAATTTTAATTTCATAATAAAAACCACAAGAATCTTCTTCAATATAAACTAGTCAGGCGCAGTTAACATCATTAATTGGCTTTCTAGAACACAAATATTAAGTATCTACAATGCTTTTCATTTTGCTTGATGCTTCTATTGAGAATGTTGAATAGTTCACCATTCAGTGTGGTACTCAAAATTTACTCCTCCATTGTATTCAGTTTTGACATTATTAATTAGAGTTACTTTTTTCTAAACATTATTCATTTTATTATTTAGAAGAACTGCTTACAGTAACTAGTAAGTGTTACGTTTTAACGGTTTTTTATGCAGTTTTGTAAATATGAAACTATCATAGACATTAAATTAAGTAGGGATGAATAAAAATCACGTCTTATTATGTCGACGTTATTGTTGTAACTTGATTTAATTCATAAGATCATAAATAAACACATGTTTTTATTTGTTTAATAACAAAACTTTAGAAACCTATTGAAAGTAAAAGTTGACCGATCCCTTGATCTATAACTTTTACAGTGAAATACTTTTAAAAAGTGAACTTTACTATATAACAACAACCAGTTATCATATCCAACAAGTCTTTATAAGTTTGCTATAACTACAACTTTCACGATTTTGATTTATACGACACTCGATACTGGTCAGGTCTTTGTGTTTATTTATTTAATTTTCCCTTTGGAAGAGATGTACCTACAGTGTATTGAATAGGATTTTTTGATAGTAGTACAGCAAATCCTGATGATAAGCATAGTACAATCCAAATACAACTGCGACTACCTAGAGATTAACAATCATCTATAAAGTCGCACTGGCCGATCCCGAAACGCGACAAAGCAAAAGAAAGTCACAGTGACGGATTTATCACTATATGCATGGTGATCGTGACCCAATCGGATACCGATCATTACAACCCTACTTGATTACAACTTATACACCGATTGATCCCAGAACACCGTGCGTCAAAGTGTTCCACGATTACAATTACCCTGAATATGTGGTCGCTGTGAATAACCACATCGAGGATATTAAGTTTGTCAATGTGCATTGCGAGCGTTATGGAGAGTGAGGAGGAGGGAAAACGAAGATTTTTTAAAAGACAATGCACACGTACCTTTCTTGGTATTGAACTCAACCAAGTTACTTGCTTCACACGTAAATATACTGTGAAAAGATTAGTCAAGTTCAATGGCAAGTTCCTCCCGAATCTCTTCTGTTTCTTCCCGACTTCACTTATAGGCTTACTATAAGAGCAGTTAAGTGGGCCTTAGATTGTGAGATTTAACTAAAGAGTTATTTTCATTTTTGTATCCGATTAGTGTCATTGTGAGCATATTTTAACTAGGGCACTATGATAAAACACTAAACAGAATGTACAATGTAATAATGTATATATTTGTCTGTCGAAAATGTTAGTGTTCGTAAAAATTGGAAGGTTTATATATTTGTCTAATACCGGGAAGGCAACATATTTTCAATAAACAATCCGCTATTTTACTCGTAAGCGTGAGTAAATATTAAACTACGAACTCAGTACAACTAAACGTAAACACTATTTGAATATGTTATTTTTTCTATATTTAAAGAATAATTACTTTGTTTTAAAGTATTGTACACAAAGTATTACTAAATGTATTATTAACTCTATTTACTAGTATTGGCTGTAACGAAATGGGTGAAAATTTAGATAATGTTGTACAATGTAAATTACTTAGACCGGTGTTTTTTAAAGACACCGAGCTAATTTCGGTTGATCTGATATTGTTATTTAAAAGATTACTTACAGAAAAATTGTAAAAAAAGGTACAGTTTACCTACTATGAATCATGCTATTTTTTTATTTAGTTAATTCGGTGATAAAGATATATTTTACTAGAGCTCAGTCCTGGCAACTACATTGAAAACAACAAAAATTATATGGAATACAATCATGCGTTGAAATGTTTCGCGCGCCACCTATTTACACGTTGATATTACTTTATCAGAAACTTTCATGCAAGTTTCAATAACAACTGTACAAAGTTTCAACTCAATCGGATGAAGCACGCATACATAGAACACGAACACAAACATTAATTTTTATATAATAAAGATTTAAATTTCTATGCTCCTTTTGTTACCTCCTTTGTTATGTAAAAAATCTAATTTAAATTCTACCCGAATGCACTTACCAAAAAGAATAGTTAAGTTCGTTTTATCATAATGCATTACTAATACAAATAAACATTAACAATATCCATGTTTGAGCTTAATCCTCAACATATTGTCAACCCTTCTAGGAAATGTTGAATTGAATCGTAAAATTCAAATGTGTACGTCGTTCGTATTCAATGTTTCATTCAATATATGTTTATGTAACTTATGTTAATCATGTATTTTAAACTTTAAGAAAAATGGTACATACTATTGCTAACTTCGATGAATAAAAAGCATTTCTTAGAACTGTCAGAATAGTTGTGAAAATAATCAAGGTGATATCATGTAAAGTTATCATTTATTTATGATTATGGAAATTATGTTTATGGAAATAAATACCCAAAAACAACATAAATGTGATAAAGGAGCACAGTTCGGTAGAAACAAAATTCAGAGTAGTTGTTGTCACCGATAAAAGAACTGAGATCTGACTGGTGCCAAGTTCTATAGCAGTTCCTTTAATTATAGCTGTAGGAATCTACGTTCTTCAATTCATTTACAAAACAATTTGTTATTTCCATTGATGTAGGATTTCTGATTTGGCAAGTCTTAATTATTGTTTATCAAAGTTTCACCGCAATCTGATCAATGGTTTAGGAACGCATATAGGACAATCATAGAAAGTTTAAATTAAAGAGTAATAAGACTGTTCAAAAATAAATCAACCGATATCGTAGCCTAAAAACACCATCAATATTCACAGCAGATAGGTGGCGTCCGAGATTATAATTAAATTATACAAACGTAAATTATAGTTGCAAAAAATACATAACTATTTCAAAGAACAATTTTTACCACAACCTGAAATTCAATCAATAACTACAAGGAAGTAGCCATTCCATCCCAGTAAGGTATCGTAGGACATTCAACTAGCAAACGAGTACCCGGGAATGATAAAACCGACGCCATAATAAGCGAAAATAACAGCGTTGCCAGGAACACAAGTAAGTTAAGCGAACTAATGGATGTTTGCACCGATGTATTTCTAATATATTACCCAGATACATTGATTTCGATAATCTAATTGATTTTAAAATTGCTGAGAATGAGTCCTTTTTTATGTAAAAGAAAGACCATGAGACAACAAAACATGGTAAAAAAATCTGTACGGGAAAAAAAATTGGTTGTGGATGCACCAGTCATCTTGACTGAGACCAAGAATATTAATTACCATAGATCAGTGGATATTACGAACAAAGATATATTGAACCCTTCGGCTTTCGAGGTCACAGAAAATGTGCGTAATATTGTAATTTATGGTATTCAGTTATTAAATATATGCATAATAATTAATAATCATATGTATTGGTGATTAGAATTATAGCACTTTAGTTTATCCTAGGCACAACAGGCATGTTCGAACAATGGAAAAATATTTCCTGGTTACGTTATATTATAGTAACATTTAGTTAGGCATAGGGAGAACGCAACAAAAAAAAAGAGTGATTATAGTTCTTGAAAAAGAACATAAAAAACAATGAATAGGTAATTTAACTGCTAAGTATTAGGTTCTCTAAGAAAACAACCTCTTGTATAATTTGCATAATTAATTATACAAGATTTTAATTTACAGTAGAAGCCTACAGACAAAATTTTGATTCTTAAGCGACTGACTGTAATTGTAACGATTACGATACGTTCTTGAAATTATCATAATAGTTTTTATAAAATACAATTCAGTTACATTTGTATTTCTCATTTCATATGTATTCGTGGTTCGATACCTAACGGATGTAAGCTAAAACTATGTTTGAAACAATGTAATAAAAGTTGCAGAGTAGCATGCGGGTGCTACTAAAGGCTTTTTTTATAATAGCAGTATAAAATGACGGTAATGTACCTGATGGTAAGCACAATGCAAACCAACAACATCAGCGACCACCAAGGAATCTACAATCCATTGCCAGTCATCGTTGTCATGCCCCCTGTTCAAATGTCTCTTCGTGTTATGTTTTAATGACTCCATGATATGGGAAGGAGGGAACACACTGGCCAGGAGACAGTTTCACAGCTTTACAGTAAAGCTGTAAATATATTATAAAATCACACATTATATGCTTTAACTGTTCCACATCTGCCAAAGTAACTAGTAAGATAAGTATAGCTTCTGAAAATCCATTTACAATTAATCATACGTATAAAAGTAACGATTAAAAATTATATCATACGTATCATTAAGTAAATAAGATAGATAATATAAATAAATAACCTCTCGGTCACGAGTAAAATTGACTTTGAAATCACCCTTATCTGAAAAATACGTGCTGCGTTCTTCTAAATAATATGTTAATTGCTCTTATCCATGACCATTGTATGACTATAAAGATGATTAATATCATGTATAAATCACCGCGTTTGTTTTGCTTGAGAGATTTGTTTACATCATATTAAATATTTACAGATATTTATCTTAATGACTAAACTGTACAGAAAAGATACAATAAACATATCTGGCATGATGTGTCGTGATGTACTCTGACGTGATGGCAAGTTTTGTCATGTTGTGATTCTTTTTGACCATATTTTGAAGCAATACAACTGCATGATACGTGCACATTAATTGTCTGTCTGTTAAGTGTGACGCAGATCGGGACTGATTCAGATGCGACACAAGACATTGCGATAAGTACTCTAATATAAATCCAAATGTATGAAAACTATACCGTTCTGACACGCCACGTCACAACACGTCAGACATATATTAATCCGGCTTAAAGTATAGCATTTAGGCTTAGCAAAACATAATCAAATTATAGCTAGCCAATCACGTAAAAACACATTTGAAATGAAGTGTCTATTTGCAGAATAATAACATCTAATGACTTTTAATTACTCGTCACGAAATTTTCCTTATATAAAAAGTCTTATTGTGTAGGCTAAAAAAATTTCCTTTAATTATGTTAACCATAATGTGATGCAACTTATAGGTCGTTAAACGAAATTAAATAATGACTATAATTAACTAATTAGCTAAAAACATGACATTAAAAAGCGGAGTATTGTTTATAACGTGTGTGTTTATTAGACGCAATAAGATGTTAAATTAAAAAAATACGACAAATTGTGTTTAAAAAACAAGCTTTCTAAAGTGCATGTGTTAATGAATTGTTCCTTTGTTTGATATTTTTTGTAAGTATACTGAACTGTCTTTACTGAACTGTCAATGAGAGCATTGTCTGGACCTTGGGAAACTCGTTTAAATGCTGGATATAATCTTAGAATAAACAGTGTTCATTCAGTGTAATCGATGCCTCCTAGTTGTGATTTATTAGGATTGATATGAAAATTCTTGTGGGAAGCGATAACACATATATATATATATATAATTTAAAAGTGACATTTTTAAATGTATCGCTTGATGTTGACGAAAATCAAACTTGTAGTACTGTCATGTTTTGTTGCTTTTACACCTACTTTATGAATGTAAATTAATTAGTTTGTTTATTTATTAAATCACTTAATAATTAATTTATTAACCTAATTATTATGACTGTCTATTGACAAACTAATAAAATCACAACTGCTATAGACCAATTACACTAATCTGTTCGTACAAATAAATAAAATTGAAGTATCTGTTTGTAATGTCAAAACAGCAGCTGTTTACTAAATACATATGAAATTTTTATTTTTCTGTCTGTCTGTTCCGGCTAATCCTCGAAATGGTTGTACCACTTTTGATGGGACTTTCAGTGGCAGACAGCTAATGGTATAAAGTAGTAATTTATGTTGACTAACTTTGCTTTTAGAAAAATAATTAGGGTTCCACGCAAATAAAAATCAATTAGGTAAAACAAAGGTTTTGGGACGCTTAAATGGCTAGAGATACATAATATATCGAGTAAAAAGGACCTACCTACAAAAAAGTCAGCGAGAGTGTAATCTTCTAAGGATTACCCACAACAAGCATCAAAACAAATATTGTTGTCTTTATAATAACCGGGAGAGGGGTAGGACGATTCGCGCGTATACCCGATCGACGGCATTCTGTAGTCCACACGAGCGCAGCCGTGGGCATAGCTAGTTCAAGCGGTAAGCCGTAGAAACGCATAGAAGTATTTTCAATGTAATGTTTTTATACAAAATCTTTAATAACTATTGTGTATGTTATAATTTAAGATTCCTTCTTGATACTTTCGAAACCTTTTTAGTCTTCTTAATTCTTATTTTAGAAAAACGGTTTTAGATATAAATTCTCCTGACTCCAAAATAAATAAGTTACACGATAAATAGAAAAATCTAGGCTAATATAACATTAAATTATATCTAATTTAAATATTTATCCAGGCCACTTAAAGTATAATGCAAAATTATCTTATAATCTTAATTGAAACCGAATGTATGTCTTGAATATCTTGTATTATAATTAATGCTAACTTGATGTAGAGATCAGTTCAAGTTACTAAAAATAAGCAAGCAGTGTGTACTTAACAAATTGCAAACTGTAATCGAAGATTTGAAAAAAAAAATTTATACATAGTAAAAAAAATATTGTAAGACCTGAGAATCTCAGTATATATGTATGCTATAGAATATGTTATTAACCATTTAACATTAAAAAAAATTTAAAGTTTAGTAAGTACTTAAGCACAAAACCAAAATATTTGCTAACTAAAACCTAACTAAAAATTAATAAAAGTGATATACTATGTCATTATTTGTGATCATACCCCACAAATTAAATAAATAAATTGATTGATTAGCAATGAATACCTTAAGCAATTATATGTCACGATAAAATCCTAAATTTATTAACATTTTTTTAATTATTACTCACATTAATGTAGGTACATAAGTTCAATCCTTTAGACTCTTAACTTTAATAAATGACCTGCAATTATATAGCTGTTAATCGTACAGCTAAAGTTCCTGGACGAATAATATTTCTAATAGTTTCGATTAACACTATAAAAGGTATTAAAATTGAAGGAGTTCCTTGGGGGATCTCAAGATCATAAATGAAATAAATAAATGAATCGCTTTACCCCCATAATAACTTAAAAACAAACACAAAATATAACTTACAAATGTTACAAAATCTCTTACCTATAGACTGTTACTCATTTAAATTAATTAATTAGGACAAGCTGGAAAGATATAACAGTGTTTCAAAGATAAATAATAATTTAATATCACAACCAGTACAGCACCTAGATACATGCACACGCAAGGAAAGATAACGATGCCGCGATGTCTTATCAGAACACGTCAACAAAGCTACCTATCTGTGTTCGCGGTTATTTTACTTGTCATTATTATGTAAATTAATATTTATATGTTCCTTATTAGAATTTCTGATTTCAACTCATAAAACTAAAACAATTATTCACAGTTAACGTCAGTGAAATTAATTACATCGATCACTTTTACAATGAGATATAGGACGAAGCTGACTACATCTATTATTACATAAATAATCAATTACATGAAGCAAGATTGGCTAAATGGTAGTACACTTGGACTGATGGATATAGATACAAATCCTACGATGAGAATGAGAATTATGATAATGCACATTGTGAATAATTTCAAAAGATTACATAGCAAATAAATTGAAAACTGTAAGCAAACAACACATCAGTCAGTCATACATTCATCAGACAGTCAGACAGTCATGTCAGCACATACATACATTTAAGACACAGTCTTCTGCCTAGTCTTCACATATCCATTTTAATCATCTACAATCAAATAGTGACTCAACACAATTCAGATTGTAGTGAAAAACTTCTTCGTCTTATTATTATTAAATAGCAACGTGTGTTTATACACAATTATGCTAATGTTCCTCAATGTAAAGTCTTGAAAACTTATGAAGAACGCCTTTCTTATTATAGAGTTATGTCGCTTTGTACTCGTAGGAGGAACTCTGACATCGTGTGTCTTTTTAAATTGCTACATGGAATCACAGACTCCCCCTACATTCTTGTACGTTTGAATTTTGCGATTCCACGTTTGGGCAGTCGTTTGCATAACAGAAAAACTTTTTACCTGCCTCATTGCAGAACAAATATTGCTCAACATTCTCCAATAAATCGTATGTCCTCTGTCTGTAACGCTGTTCGCACAGAGATTGATATATTTTCAGGTTCTATTTCCTCTATTAAAAATATTCTTAAAATACTTAAATAATGTAATTTCTATGATTTTAGTTTACTTAGTTTTTGTACCGCCTAATGTGTTTTTTTTTCTATAACTTATGTGCATGCTGTATCCATATCTAGAAGAGTACAATCATTGTATGATTTTACAATATTGCTCATTTCTAATTATATACATAGGTTGTAGTCAGTTTTGTGGACCAATAAATAAAATAAATAAATAAAATAAATGTTCAAACAAGTCAAACAAAGCGCTAACAAGATGTTGTCTCTCTTTTTAAAACTGTCCAAGGAGTTTTTGTGGTAACTTAAAATTCATGCTTCTAGTTATTATTTATAATTCACTTCATTTGTGCACAATAACTTAACTACATCAAGCAAAATACTACCAATTTTACATAGTATGGGACAAAATTGAAATAAAATAAAATTATAACCACAAAATACCAGACCAAGATCCCAACAAAAACGCCGTTATCAAACACCGTTTTATTAGTAAAAACAAAAAAAACAACTGCTTACTTACGATTAGAAAGAAGATCCTATGCACTCCCAGATTTTTTCCTTTACGAAACTTTCTTTGTTCACTAGTAATTATGTTTACTGTAACTCGGTGAATATAAAAGGCAACGTTAATATTATCTAAATAAATTAAACAAGTAATACGGTAACAAGAAACCACTATAAATAACCAACAGCAATTAACAAACAATAAGGACAGTCTTTTCTTATAAACTGGCACCTTAGTTATGAAATGATGCATCGTCGCGGCGCATCGTCACTATTTTCAATATGGTAATAACGCATGTCTTAATACATTGGGCTGAGGTAATTACAATAGATTCTGTGGAGACCGATCGGAGGAATGGCCCATGACCCATATATCCATCTAAATGGAAACACCTTTGGTTCTCGTCCTATTTGCACGTCGACTAAACCCATACACAATCAGTCATCCGTTACGTCACGCACGTATTAAGTTCGTTCACATTTCATGTATTTAAAACGTTTAATACATTTGGCGTGTTGTAAGCTTAATTTGGAAAATAGGTAATTTTGGTGACGCGTGGGAAGCAAAGCGACATCGTGTTTGTTTCACTCGAAATGGTACAGTGTGGACAAATAAATTTTGAGTTGGTTGACACGCATTAATCCAAGGTACACTTACAGATTTTGAAGATCATAAGTAATCAGGTATGTCTTGTTGTCATTATAGATATGTATATAAAACACAATAGTAGCAACAACATCCGAAATATTCATGCACAAGTTGTGGTAGGCGGTACATGAATATGATGAAACTACAAATGAGTCATCATGCTCTCGTAGTTTGTAATCTAACATGCATTAAACAAAGTTTATAGTTTTGGTGTACATCATACAATATGCAAATTGTATTTCCCCATCATGTACAATTATTTGTCATCGTATGAATAAACTATTGCTTGATTAATAGCTTATATCAATGGTTTCGCTTTTGGGGAATTCTTTTATTAAAGCTACTATTGTACTCAGCTATATTTTCACTTCTTTCCGGGTTCAGATTTTCACTTTCCAAGGTATATTTAAGTTAGTAGTGAACAATGACCTATTTACAATCTGTTTTAGCGCTGATTTTCCAATCAATAGACAACTTTAATTTCCAATACAATTTCCGTCAAAACGTAAAAAAATATTATCCAAATAAAGTTTTCAGGCGATTGAGAAATATTAGCCCTTAAAAACTAAAACAAGGTTTCATACAAAACCGATAGAAATTTTTATACTATCTTTTCCACAAAGTTAACATTTAGTATATTTTGTCATAAATTACTATAAAACATGTCGTATCCATAGTTTCAGTTCTGCGTTAATATCTCGTCAGTACGCCCATCTCTAGGCGATTGCGCATAAATTACTAGGTACTACAAAATACCCAAACTAAAATGATAGGATTTTCCGGTTAATAGAATATGACTCTGATGCGTACATTGTAAAATAATTTGAATTATATATTTTTAATTCAATTTCCTCTTGTTTTTAACACTTCAAAAATAATGCTGCTCTTTTCCTTCTTGATTATCCTTTACTGGAGAGCGTGATTCGAGAGTTAGATGCCGTTTTGATTGGAATTGTTTGACACCAAATATTACGATAATCTGATAAACATATCGCATCTTGAATAATAATTTTCCAGAGCACTGGCTATTGGTCCATCTAACAAGGAAATCTTTTTTCATGGGATTTTGTGTCATTGGCTTTTTATAATATGTATGATATTCTGTTCTAGGTTATCAAAACTTCTTTTATTTGATAATGTGCCATATATATTTCAGAATCATATTTCAGAACAAGTGAATGTTGATGATAATCTATAGAAAATTCATGTCTTTCTGATGATGAACCCGTTATTGCTGTGGATAGTAGTAGCATATATCGCTAAAACTGAAGAGAAGCGTTTTGAAGAAATGATAGCTCAGAGGAAGCGTGTCCGGGAGGCGCGAGCGCGGCGCGTCGAGTCTATTGATACAATGAGCCTGAATTGTCTATGTAGGAAAACACGGAGATGAAACATAGAATGATGGCAAGGCATTTTGTAAAACCCACTAGTTAATTAACAATCTCCAGTTGAAAATTTGTCACCTAGCACCTATAGGTGCCTTACTAGACATAGCGTGCTACCATCTAACATCGTCATTTAAAATCAGGCGATATTATGGTCAAATGCTAACATAAACATGAATACATAACATAAAAAACTCAAAGCATCGATAATACTAGAGACTTAATAATTTGTTATGAACCTAGATCCGACCAGAATACAAAATTACCAAATCTCTATAAATGATAAGAATAACCATTACCTACTACAATGACTAAAGACTTGGTTTGATTTATTATAGTTTCGTAAAATATTTTATATAACTGGCTGTACTTTTCCAGAATGAAGGTTTTTTTTCATTTATTGTTCATGTATATTTCTTGCAGTAATGGAAATATCCCCGTTTCGATTTGTTTAGGTTTCAATGTTCCTTTCCTATATTATTATTCATTGCGACGGTGGAAAAGCTAATTGACTAACGTGCAAAATTTGTCATACGCATGTTAGTCAATTAGACTTTATATCGACGTTTGGTTGTTTGATTATAAAATCACGGTCAGCATAACAGCGACGACCGTCAACGGATTACTGATCTCTTGATGTTCGCAGTTGCTTTAGTTCTTTAATGTGGTTAGCATCAGGGAGAGTGATATCACTTTGTTATGTTAGAGCAAAAAAGCAATTATATAAAAATTTCTATAAATTTTATTGCGAAATAAGTATGTGATCACTTACCTATAACATTTACAATAATTCTTATATCGCCAAATCGAATGATCAACGATAATGAAGAAACTAAGCAAATTAAATGTCTATTTTATTTGAATTGCATAATTAGATTACCAACAAAACAAAACGTCCTCTATGACGAAATTCAAAAGTGTACAATCATCGTTTATAGTATAATATGATTGCAAAACACGAAACACGAAGTTTTCGTATTAATTGACGATATTTTGTCAACCCAACGGAATTTGAAATAGATGATTTGAAATTTGAACCTTATAGTACCTGCTTCAAATAATTCAAATAAATAGTTATAACAAAAAACAAGTGCACAGATATTTTTTACAGTAGCAATACAAACTGACAGCACTATGCCTGATGGTAAGCACAGTGGAATCCAAAAACAACGCTGACCACCGAAAGATCGAAAATTCATCACCGTAAGTCATCACTGTCATGCCGGCCCGTAAGCCTCTCCTGAATCTACATTGACTGATCTCGAAACGCGACAAACCAAAAGAATATCACTGTATATTCATATTGTAGCGACATCTACATAGCGACACATAGCGACATCTATCGAGCCACATACGACGCATCCTACATCGCGCTATAGAAATTAACTCTTCAATTGAGTATATATACAAGAACCCGACTACAACTGTTGGGCAGCTGCCCGCCAGACATAACACCCGTCTGGTCGGAGGATCCTCCCTTTTCGATGGTTCTTCTACACTGGTGACCCCGAGCATGAACGTCAGCGCAACCTTCTTCGCAAAAGCATGCAGCGGACGGCGCATTCCTGGTCATCACCCACAGCCTTCTCAGCGACCTTGGCACAGCACACTGCACTTCGGCCGGTCAGCAAGCAGAGACGCACTTCTCTCCTGGTCGACGCAGCAGCCAGTCACTACGCAGTACTGCAACACTCCGACTCACTGGAGCATTCTTGCAACATCACCCCGACTCACTGGGGCATCACCCCGACTCACTGGGGCATTACCCCGACTCACTGGGGCATTACCCCGACTCACTGGGGCATCACCGCAGACAGTTCCGACTCACCGTGAACTATGCGGCATCTGGTTCCGACTCACTGGAACATCCCACTGGCCCGGCAAGCATCACTAGATGATGTATGGACGACTCAACCTGCTATCGACCTCCGGTCTCGGAGGGGAGTGATGTAGTGACATCTACATAGCGACATCTATCGAGCCACATACGACGCATCCTACATCGCGCTATAGAAATTAACTCTTCAATTGAGTATATATACAAGAACCCGACTACAACCGTTTCGCGGCTGAGTGCCCTCTGCGCTCGCCCCCAAGTCCGGTGAAGCTGTAAAAGCCGCAGCGGCTTTAGGGCCCATAAGGCTAACAGTGTAGTCAGTTCTAAATAAAAAAAAAAAAACTACAACCGTTGGGCAGCTGCCCGCCAGACATAACACCCGTCTAGTCGGAGGATCCTCCCTTTGCAATAGTTCTTCTACAATATCATAGATTCTTATCACCCCGCTTGATTGAATATACACCAGTTAATCCTGAAATACGACACGCCTACAATAACCATGGCGGTTATTACCCCAGGAGGCCTAGTCAAGTTTCTTTTCTAAAACCGTTAACACTAATAGAAAAAAAAAAAAATTGAATTGACATATCTAGCCATGTGATTTAACGTTGGGATATGTCACTTGCATACATTTTTTGTTTTCTATTACCTTTAACGATTGTAGAAAAGCCAATTTGGCTAGGGCCCCTGATGTACGGTAGTCGCGATCCCGCCGGACATAACTGTAGTGTTCTTCCACCCTGAATAATCTAATTTTTCCGTAATATCCTCTAACTTAGAAATAACATTATTCGCTTGCTACTTGCACAACTTTTTTTTAGAATGATTTAGCTTTTGGCCACAATCTCACCAAGTTTCAAAATGTGTATTAAATTAAGGAAAAAGAATTTCTAATTGAGTTCGCATCTGAAAAATTCAAAAAAAAAAAACAGACTAAAATTTATAACGGTCTATCATAATGAAAGACCGTCATAGATTAATGCGAAATGCATCTGACAAAATTCTGTGGTCAACGGTTTATTGATCCCATTTTTTCTTATATCGCAAATGCACAAGTGTCGATACAAATTCGCAGACCGACCGATTTAAATCAGAGTGGGGTGAAAGTAGGTACCTGTGCTTTCACTGTGTTGAATAAACGATAAAAAATTATTCGTGACATTTCGAGTGCAGCGAAAGATCATAATGCAAAGATATTTATAAACCAACGTATATTTCATTAGCAATCTCCTGCAACTTCGTACTCGTTAATTAATATAATAATCAAAATATTTTATAAATTGTATAAGAAGGCACTTATGAATGTCAATAACGCTATTATCGGTTCGGGAACTCAATTGGATTAAACCACTTAAAAAAAATACAGTTTTCATATTGTTCAAAGTTATTATCATTTTTAGTGGGTTTACAAACACTTCCAGACTTCACCATCATTCACGTAATGATCCACCCTATAGTACCCATTATACAATAAAACTTGCTTTAATATGATTCTTAAACTTATTATCCGGCAAATCGGTAATGTGCTTAGTAAATTTATTGTAGAATCTAATAGAATTATTAATGGGCTCTGGACCCACCACAGATCTACAGATAACAAAGAAGTTCAATTGTAAAGATATCAATTGAAAAAAGATTGCGTGTTCCTGTATTCCTCCAAAGTCGCGTCCTTAAAAATGTGCATTCCTACGGACCTTGGTATTGCAAATTATAACACTAATGCACTTTTCCCATTGTACGTTGGTGTGGGCTGGTCCGTCCATCCGCAATATCACGGACCATGGGGGGCCAACTTAACATAGTATCGTGAAGTGACATTTGTGCAGGCCGGTACAGCATCAAGAACGACCGACAATGGATTGTAGATTACCCAGTTGTCGCCATTGCTTTTGAATTGTACTGTGCTTTACTATAAGATACAGTGACGTCACTTTTTCGAGCTACGATAATAAATATATTAGAATAAAGGACTTAGCCTAAATGTAGCTTTCTATCAGTGGAAGAATTTTCAGAATTGGATCTGTAGTTTTGGACCACCTACAAACTTCTCTTTATAATAATAGTGTATCTAGATTTAAAAAAAACTACATTCAAAGTTATGATCTTTGGGCGAACCACTTGATATTATTTTGTTTTTTCCATAGAATTATGAATTCGGTATAGTAGAGTACGAGCGGACTTTATTACTCTAGGGTTTTTGCAGTAAAAACGTAAAGACAGAAATAAGAAAAAAACGATCGTTGTTCAAACCCCCAGTAGAATGTCACAGCTCGACTCTTTTGTACTAAGAGCAGATGTTGATCTTGTGGATTCTTTAATGCGTCACTGAACGAAAACCGGTTTTAGTATAACATGTTCTTGAAGTAAAATATAATCAATATTGAGAAATAATCAATACCTAATTTTGCAGTTATAAACCAAACAAATAACCATAATTAAATGAAATACAGTGTAAGTTAAATACTAATCATACAATTAAAAGTGGAATTAAATTTATAAACATAATAAATGACCACATCCAAACTGGTTTAACTTGATCTCTCGGTTGCGAATATAATATAAAATTGTAGCATTGAATTCTTTCCTATTCATTAGAATACAAATAAAACTTAAATCTAGAACAATTTGGCAAATGTGAAGTCACACGTCACGTCCTCCAAAACTTCACGATGACCTTGGATCGTACAAGTCAACACAGTCTTAATTTAAGTGTTTGTTTTCCACAATGAAGCTTCAATTACATGGAGTAGCGCATCTTTCATCTTTCACATTACCAAACTACGTACATAATAAATATTCCCTTTTTAAAACCGCAAAAAGCTACAGAACTGTGTCACGAATAATGAAAAATAAAATAAATACATAACTATTACATATTTATTGTTAAAAATCATAAAATAAACTTGAAATTCACGTTTTAAAAAAGTCTAATTTATCTGTCTTATATATCTTATAACATATTGAGTAAATAAACTCAAAAAACTAACTTCTAAATAAAACTAAACAATAACATGGAAATAAAAATCATCAAATAGTCAAGTTAAATTACGTTGGAAAAATAGACGAAAATTTTATTCCAGTGAAATCGTTACATATACCTACTTTATACAAATGATACTGTTTAATAATCTTCCAAAAGTTACATTAATTAATATTTTTTTCGTACTTAGTTTTATTTTATGTTTCTCTATTCAATAAGGTGACATCAAATTAAATATTAGGCCTTTACAATAAATATATGTATAAACGACATAACAATATTTAAAAATGAAGAAAAAGAGATTACAAAATTTCACAAAAACAATAGATAGCAAATATTGCCGGCAATAAGCTACATACAATTTAATTTTAAAGTACAGCGAAATATGTATATAAGATTTATGATTCTTATACCAAAAATTAAAACAACCTGAAAACATCGCACTGAAGCTGGCTCGTTCACGATAGCCACGTAATAATTTTACAAGTTATAAAACGAAAAAGGCAGTTGACCCACGTGGTTTACTACCATTATTTGATCTGTGACCTAATCGTGACTTCAACGACCTTACATCTACTTATCTGTAGATTAACAACGCTTGTGATCCGGCCATTATCACGCCCGTATCAAGTTGCGAAATGAAAGTAGATATAAAGTGTATACGTAAGTAATATATTATATTCACTTACAGAAATTCGATCTCACACTGGTTTACAAAGACGCATACTAAATGTTAAGAAATAATAAGTTAGAAACAATTACTTTATACATATATTTGTTGGGTTATAAAGTATTGAGCAATGAAATAGTGCAGAATGCATATAACATTTGCTCCTCCATGAGCTCCTTGGGGTAGGGGGTTCAAAGTCGGCAGCGGGCTAGTGATACCTATGGTATTAAATAATCTAAGGCCACGGAAGCCACTATCAGGCAGACCGTACGCTCGTATGTAGTATTAAAAAAATTAAAAAAAATCTAACCAATACTTTGTGAGAAATACAAAATCAAAAAACTTGTTACTTAGTAAGAAAACTAACGTGCTAAAACGAGCATTTTTATTATTATTAATTTTCACAAATGCATGGTTATACAAAAAATAAATTATAAAATTTTGTACTTTAATTATTTTTGAAGTAAAAAATAAAGTAACCCACAACCCACAATTATTAATAAATGAAAATGCCAGCTAAGAGACGCCTTTAAAAAAATGTACAGGACCACACAATTGTGTTTTAAAAACTGCTCGTATTCTATTCATATTAAAAATAATAATTTAAAAAAAGTACATTATAAATGTAGACATAAAATATTTTACAATAAATGAAATTTGTCTATAAATAATCATTCACAAAGATCGCCTCTACCGGTCAACAATCACACCAATTGGAAATTTTATTACCTGTAATTTTACTCTCCGTTTCGAATCGATGATCGACAAAAAATATAGGTAGTATATACACAATTTACAATTTCCATCAGAGCAGCCAGTTCATTGATTTATATGAATATATGTATTAATATTGAAATTATACAGATTTTTGTAGAATCTAAAATTGCACTTTAAAATAAAATATCTTAGACATTTTTAAAAAAGAATTTCACTTATTACATTTTATTTACGTTGAAGTAAAATTGATTTGCTTTGTATTAATTTGATCATGACGAAAAAATTAACTTAACGCAATAATAAGAGGATTTATTGAACTTCTATAGTTCTTTTGACGCGGTCAGTGGAGAGTAAATTTTAAAGGTGCGTGCGCATCATGTGACGGAAGTGCGACACGATGAAATTAGTGTATATCAATGACAACAATAATTATAAACTCTTTAGTGGCATTTGGTGAGTTTACTCTTAGAGTGATTTTTTAACAGTATTTAAATAAAGAATAATATTTTAATCAAATAAAATAACGTTTATTACTATTGGTTAAAAGGGTATTAATTATATGATAATTAACAATTCTACAATGATAATGATATAAATAATACATAAATGTTTTTTTTTTCTTTTTTTGGTTATTTTGCTATTTATTGTCGGTTATTTTAATTCTTCAATATGGCAACCCGTATAATATAATGTGATCTAGACTAAGAAACGAGTCTAGATATAATAGTTCGTAATATCTCACTGCTGAATGCGAATTGAAACAGATGTCCGGATTTTGTTTTATTTTTGTGTCGCTTTCGCACGCACTCTCCCCAGTCGCATAGCCTCTCCTCGAAATCCGATTATTTTTATTCATGTAGGTAGTAGGTACGTACATACATTTAGTGTATCCGCAATTAACGTCACGTCATTTAATAACAATTTAGTATTATCTGCCCATTAAGTTTACCTAGTTGCTAATGTATACTACATTTCATAATGTATGTCAGACGATATTGGCATTGGTCGGGTAATGAACCCGGTTAGTGACAAGAATATAATAGATATAATATGAAATTAGGCTAACAACAACACAAGGAGACGACAATTGTATTGGGCGGGATCACGAACACCATACACCAAGTATAACAGACACAGCGTCACACTTAGCCATGTAGCGTTCCGAGATATATATATTATATAAATATACATATTTTTATAGTAGCACGGCAAATTGATGTTACTGTTCCTGATTAAGCCCAGAACAATCCTACCACAACGACGACCACCGAGAGATCGTAATTTATCGACGGTAGCCGCTGTCATGTCAGCCTTCAATAAATTAATTGGATATGCACAAGCTGATTCGCGAGTAAAAGCGAGTCACTGTGACGGACTTTTCACCACACGCATGATGGTCGCGACCCAGTCGGGCAAAAAAGCCCTACAACCCCGCTATCTGGTTATCAGAACGTATATATTCGCGACCATTGTGCACATAGTGATAATCCCGTCACATGACACTCATTTGTTTTGTCGTTTTTCGAGATCTGTCAGTATATATCCAGTTGCTGAGAAGTTTACAAGCCGGTATGTCAGCGACGGCGATAAAATGGTTTACCGATCTATTACAGTGCCGTAACTTTGCTATCATTAAAAAAACCGCCCAATGCATAATAATAATGGGTGTAAAGGGTATTGAGTTACATCTTCAAAGCTTTGACGGCCAAACCAACCATGACAGTGATGACCTTCGATCGATTACGATCTTTCGGTGTTCTCCGTTGTGTTTGGGTTGCACTGTGCTCACCACCAGGGGTAGTACCGTCAGTTTTCCGTGCAACAATTAAAAAAAAACTGTGTGGTGTTGTGAGACACCAGATAGGAACGAAGTTCCTTATTATAAAATATTAATTTCAAGTTCTATTCGAGGTATAAAGAAAATAATTATTCGGGTATGCATTTTGTATTATGATTTTTTTATCGATAAAAATCAATAAAACTACTTTACAAAATTACCTTAAGACCTTTGTTTTATTTACAATGATTTAAAAAAATATATAATAATAATATACAAAGAAACAGCTATTTACATGAAACTGCATAATAATGACAGTCATCACGTAGACTATACATTAGACACTGTATAGCCATCATAAATAAACTATACATAAAAATCTTACGCTTTTTTTAACGTTACGGGTGTTTTTTGTCGGCTAGGGTACCCCTCCGCAACGCCCCGTAAGGAACTTCGTTCCAAAAACAAAAATGTACTAATGTTTTTTCTTAAAATTAAACTTTCAATTACATTGCGAATAATAAGTTCCGTGTAAATAGACGTATTTGTAATTTATTAATGCATCCTATTCCTGATATGGAATGTAAAAAATACAAGTAAAAAAACTGATCAAAGATTGTGAAGGATGTCACAAAAAGTTTCATTATTTATTGATCATTTTGAATGTATCCGATTACCCAGTAAATGATTTGTAGATTGGCTGTTACGTTGTAATGAGATTGTTCAGATAGTAATGCAAACATTGGTAAACGTGTCTAAGTGGATGCGAATCTCGAAACGCTTTAATGCCAGTTGTTCGAACAAGGAAATTACACGCGAATGAGCCGGAATGGCTGACAGAGAGGTCATTCGAAAATCTTGTAATAATTACGGTTGTGCGATATAAAAATATTTTTTAATAGTAGCACGTCAAATAACAACAACCATCGAGACATCAACAATACCGCTTGTCAGATGGATATGAGACAAACATCTTAGCATTCCATGGATTCACCGTGCGGGTGCCGGGTCCATCGTGTGGCAGACGGAGGGAAACACGAGCAGTCCCCAGGACTTGCGACCCAAATGTAGGTTTAAGGCCCCCTTACGATGCACATCAGCGCTCACCTTGACTGCCCGCGATACCCTCCCTGCCAAGGCAGATTTAATAAGAGCATGTTAATACTGCTTTAGATACCCATTCTAAAATAGAACTTAATGCAGTTCTTGATAGGCCGAGGTCTTTTAACAATTTATAGAGAGATTTCGCTGGAATACCTCTCGCTCCCACTTCTACCGCATATAAATTAACCGCAGAGCCGTTTTCGGTTAGCTCATTACATATATCATAATATTTATTCATTTTTCCTTCTTCTTCTGTTTTTAGGTATGTTAGTTTCCCACGGTACAGCTTACTGTAGAGACTGTTTGTAGAGCTTACTCTACAAGTACTATACGCTTGATTTCTCGAGAATAAAGAAATATGTCTGGTCTGGATGACGAAACACCCACATTCTCTGGGATTTTATATTGCTTTTCATGAATATCCACTAAATCCAGATTCTGAATCGCGACAAACTAAATGAGAGTCACAGTTCGTTACAGTACTGGTCCGTCCGTAACTCTTTGTCAATTCTATTGATAAAACTGATTTGTCATGTCGTAAAGTGCGTCGTCGTATCCATAGAACCGTAGGATCCATAAGTCACTCATGTGCGCTAGCTCTTACTATGATGGGCTTATGGATGCAAGGTGGTTGAGACTCATTTATGTACAGATCTCTACCACCCCGTTTGATTACTGGCTATACCGACTTATTCCGGAATGCGACAAGCTTAACCGTGCTACTATGTTGGGTTTTAAACAAATGACGTATCCTACCACTCAGCATAATAATACTACCAGACTATAATAAAAATGTCCTATTGCCGGGCAAAGAGCCGAGTACTTGACGAGGGAACGTACATTAGCCTTAACGTTAGCCTACGCCAAAAAAATAATCAGTGTAATTTGCCTGTGGCATAGTGATAATAATACGAGATCATTTTTCAAGTGTTCAGGCTACATAACTATATTTTCGTTTACGGTTATCAGGTAATATTGCTAAAGAATGTGAAATGGTTATAAAATACCAGCCTGTTTGTGTTCCAATGTTGAGCAAAGGTCTCTTCCAAAGGAAAGGCAAAGGCTTAATCATCACCCCAGCCCACGAAGTATTGGCGATTTCAAACACCCATAAATCAACAGTTCTATATTTATCCTACATACAGTAGTCCTACAATAACATTTCTCAAGCGTTCAGGTTTCCTCACGGTATTTTCCTTCACCGTCAGCGGATAGTGCTACCAATTTTAATTAATAAATGTACGCGAATTCCGTTCTTGCGTTTCGTTCCGCGAAATGGTTCAGTTTAGGTAATTTCCGAAAAACTCGCTGGTATCACCAACGATTCGACCACAACGAAAAACAGAATACGTGGAGTTTTTGTCGGGATCTGGAAGTGACATGTTATAGTTTTTATTTTTAATTCTTTTACTTAGGTTTTTGACCCTATATTATGTAATATTGGTGGCGTTTTGCGTGATATAGTTTGATTTTTGTGCATAAGTGGATTATGAATATAAACTAAGAGCATGTATTCTGGGATCCCACAAAAACTCCGTAGAAAGTTCTAACAAGAGAGCCACCGTCTTGTTAGGATACTGAAATCGTCATAAGACAGGACACTTTATTCACTTGATAATAGTAGTAATGGTCTTCATTAAAGAGGACTAATTGCCAAGTTAGGAAGAAGAAGGAGAACAGAATACGTCATATATTTTAAAAAAACTTATTAAAAATATACATGTAGTCAGTGTGTTTTATTATCTTTTCGAACGTAGGTATTATTAATACATCAGTTGAAACTACTGACCAGTATTTTGTGCCAAATGCATCGTAATTTGTCACAACTCTCAGGAAGTAATAATGTTGTTATTGACTAACATGAGTTATCTCACATTGTGACGTCATGTTTTTCTTAATTTCCGTTTGTACAACACCTCGAGATTTAGCAATCAAAAGATAAACTACATAATAACTAATATCTGTTCGGAAAAGGAAGAATTTTAAGAGGCGAGAATCGATCAAATTAATAACAAATTATAATTCAAGCGATGTCACACAGTAATTAATAAAGACATTTTAATTATTAAAGGAACGAGTAATGATTAAAACAAATATTCAAAATCATATAATAGATTTAAGCATAATTAGTCGTCAATGTAGGTTATTACATTCATACCTATATTACATATTATGAATAATATCATATAATAAGATATCATCTATATTATATTCTAAACCATAGCCAATGTGAACTAATTATGCGTATATGGTATACAATGTATATTAAACAATCGCAGTTAATATGTTCCTGTTTGTGACCCAATTGTTATTTGTTTAGATACAGAAGTTGTCGGTCTTTTATCAAAAATATAGACAGTCATATTACATTTAATGTATTTTGACCGTAATACGATATGAATCCATTTACGCTCTCTGTACTAAATAAACGACACTACTTCAGAGCCCTCTTACGATAAAATGTTTAATTTTATACAAATCTTTCTTATTTCATAATGGTTTACCTATGGTGATACATTTTATGTGACAAAAAAAGGACAAAAGCGATGAAAAGTGTTTCAATAAGTAAGTATCAGTAAATACAATCATAAAAGTGCCTGCTGTACTATAAAAAGTACAACTCCAAAATACTAACTTCTTAATTATTTTTTTTAATTTGTCTTGTGTAAATTTCTTTATAGAACTAAGTAATAAGTAATTATAAATTAATATTTAATTAAACAAATAAGAATACTTTTCATTTGGGCGTAAATCGGATATGTTTGTACATTAGAAATATTTCAGTTTAGCAAATAACTAAGCACATAACTTTAGCGAACATTTTTTATGCTAAATAATAACAATTGTTGTACAAAATGTCATGTTTACAGGTATTATTTTAACGTCACTACAGCAAAATTTAAATATTTTCCAATCATATCGCAAACAAGACACCTACTGATTGAATATGTATTTCGAATGATTATTTTGCTGTAATAATTACCTAAATAAATCCAACTTATTATTTAGCACAATTCATAAGTGGGTAGGTATTTTAGAACAATATAAAACAATACTCGTAAACGTAACGAATATAAATTCAAGTTACAGTAACTTTTTACGTCAGTTAGGTACCTAGAATATGATCAAAATTCATAGCCGTTTTCGTTAAACTAAGATCACAAAATAAAAAGGCAAATTCACACGCTTATTAGACAGGCTTAAAACGAATATAATTAAGCTCTCCGAGATCCACGCAACAGAAATAAAAACGTCAAAAAAAGTACACGTCAGTAGTTAACAAAAATTGAATAAACCTTGAAAACGTGTTTTTCGTATTTGACGATAAAGATCAATTTTGCTAATTCATCATTTTAAAAAGTACCTAAAGTAAATAATTAATTTAATAAAAAAAAGAGAATTGTCCAGTTGTGTGCAAGACAGGGTAGTCGAATAAAAACTCTGGTTATATAAATCAAATGTCAACTATTAAATTATATATTATCTATATATTTCTGTATTGTTATTTGCACGTGTGTGTATAAATAAGCTAAGTCATATTAAATACTTACCAATGATATTGTGCAAATTAGAAAATAAAACTGTCGGTATTTTCGTAACTTCGTATCGATATCGAACTTTGAACGTGTCAAAAAAATTCAAGTCCCTTTTTTTATTCCCGGATCACTCAATATCGGCTCACTGTCGCACTGTCACTTTCCTTGGGGGCACGAAATCGGCCTTTTTTACAAAAAAAGTTATCACGGCGTGATATGTACGTCCGTGTGAGCTACGTTGTATCGAGTCGGTGGATCGGAGCGGACTGGCTGGTTGGTTGCCGGCTTCAGCACCCGGCGTCACTGACGAAACACGATTTCTGTGTGACTAGACACAGAATAGAGGAGTAAGTATATTCAAACTCGCAATTACTTCTCAGTTTTATACGATTCTCCACAGTTTAACAGAACGTACTTATCGGGATCCGGTTCGTGGATCAAAGGGTATATTCCAAGTACTAATGAGTATAGTAAAGTGAGGATATTTAATTATGATTTTGTAATTTAATTCATGATTTACCTACACGAAAACGTAATTGAATGGAAAACGTTACTGTTTGTTCAAGTGCAACGGTATACTGTATTGTCTTTGTATACGCTTTAAAAAAAAACATTGTATAACAGAATTTCCCTATAGACACGATATGAACGAAGTTAGATGCTGCCTTATACGATTCAAAGATGCGTGTCATTAGTTGGAAAACAGTATAGTGCACGGTTCAAGATCGTACGACAATCGCGCCACCTCCACTATTCGTGTTGCCTTTTACTGAATTTAACTTTTTTTATTTCACTGTGAGGTGTGGTTACGTCCACACGTTGTTTCATTATTACGTTTGTTACGAACGTTGTTATTACGTGTATCGATGTTAGATGATAGGGCAATCATACAAATGAGTCTCCTTTTTGCGTAGCCAGAAAAACATCTGCTCCACTGTGGTTTTACTCTTACAGACTTTAAAGTATACAAAAGTCTTTATATTATGAAATTAATACAGCGAATCCTGACCTGACCAGTGCCATTGAAATTAGACCCCCCAAAATATTGACATTGTCCCGCAAAGGAAAGTGACAGCAAGTGATGTAGAATTACTCATTGTTTAGGTTCATGAACACTGCAAATGCCAAAAAGAAAATAGTCAGAAAACAAATAATCAAAAAGTCAAATATATAAATTGACACTACGGGGCGGAGTAATAGCTATATGAACGTCAAAACTTCTGGCAAGCTCTCATTTCGGCAAATACGGGAACTACAAAAAAAGCACAAGTTTTTGTGCACACCCGCGATGGTTTTTTAATTAATACAACTATAGCGCAACAGATGGTGCACGAGTTGTTTCATTTCGCATATAACGGGAACAAAGTCACATGAACAAGCTGGTAAGCAGCAAGCTATCATGACAGGTTAATCACACACATTATGCCAATGGTCACGAATTTCATAAATACATATATTAGGTATGGTACATATTTTGTACATATATGTATCTACAATTTTTAAACGGCTTGGCTCCTGAGGTGGAAAGTTGAGCTGTCAGTCATCTTGCGAACACACAATTACAAATACCTGTTGAGGTGTTATGTTAAATTTTATCATAAGTAAGTAATGTCGAGGTATGAATTCAGAACTAATTATGAAAGTGTTTGTAAGCCCTCCTCAATAAAAAGTGCTGGTATCGTTTACTTCAATCTTTCTGGTTTTTTTTTTTCAAAGATCATCATGCCTCTCTATGTTTGATACAACATGTTTGTGAGATCTTGCTTTTTTAAATCCCGTTAACAATTTTAGTAATTTGTCTATTTTTCGAAAATGCAAAGTTGCAAAGTTGATATCTCTATATGCCCTACTGAATACTCAATAGGGCGATTACTAAAGCCCTATTAAATACATAATATGTATGTATTAAAAATAACGCATTACATACAAAATATAAAATGCAAAAATAAAAATAAAATTCAAGCAAAACACATTGTATGCCTAAAACAAACAACTATTTGTTCCGTTTTGACTTGGTTTTAAGTTTATTTAGTATATAGTAATAAATTAATTTTTCTGACTCCAAAAAAAACCTTTAAAGCAAAATAAAAAAGCTTGTAAAAAAGATTGAAAAAAATAAAAATAAAAATATTAACGTATTGGATTGAATCCATCACTATACATGTTAATAAATATCTTCCGATAGCTGCGCTTTTAGAGCACGTCGCCTTGTTGAAGTGAAAATTTATTTAGCCGTGTAGAGCAATTTTTGGTAGGGGTAAAACTTATCGGTTCGCGTCACCTTCGCGTCACTGATGACCTCAACATGCTCGTGACGTATTGTGCTTGCGTCAGACTAGTGACTCGTAGTATAGCGGCCTGTGTACATGTATACGCATATATACACTAATACACTGTATATACTCGACTGTATCATATGCGCGTTTGACTTTTTGGATGGGTGAAAACTTTTTATTTCGCGTCACCGACAAGCTCTGCAATAATTTAGACTATAATTGATTAAAACAATTCAAAATTGAATCTTCACTTCTGTTGGCGGGCCCTTAAAAAAATAGACTGTCACTGGTTTTTTTTCTATACAAATTCAACAAAGTGACTGTACTTGCCCTGATGATAAATAACATTCCAAGAACAGCTGCAGTCGAGATTTCTACCTAAACTTCTCGGAGACCCGCATGTTTCCAGATTAAGTAAAGTTCGTAAGCGCTGTTTAAAACATACCTATTAATATATTTTTTCCGGCTAACAGGATACAAAGTATTCATATTGTTTCAGAACGTAACGTCGCGTCGAGGCTATTCCATCAAACAAAACATTATTACATTTGTAAACATATCACAGAGATATCATACGACCACACATTTATTTTGTTAACCTTTAAAATACTTTCACTCACTAATCAGTACACTTTTGTCAATAATAAACATAATAATCATAGAAGTACGCAATTAATTAAATATTCACAAAAAGCACTGATAACTAATTCAAGTAAACGATTCATAATGAAATTTACTTGAGTGTAGAGACATGTATATAATCAAAGTTTAATTTATTTAAATCTATACTCTTTCTGTACTTTTTCCAAGTCCGGTGAAGCTGTAAAAGCCGCAGCGGCTCTGTTTGACGATAGGGCCCCTAAGGCTAACAGTGTAGTCAGTTAAAAAAAAAAAAAAAAAAAAAAAAAAAAAAAAAAAAAAAAAAAAAAAAAAAAAAAAAAACTGTACTTTTTCTTTCGGTGAAGGAAAACATCGTTATAAAACTATAACATGGTGGTAGAGTTTTTTCTAATGCCCACCTTGTTAGCTATCATCCTAAAGTTGAAAATCTGTCGCAAAGCACCAGTTGGTGTATTCCGGCAGCTGCACTTGAGAGCCAGTTTTCCACTAAGCTTAGCGTGCTATCATCTTGAACCACATCGTCACCAAGTTCAAGTGCGATTATGACCACAACGCTAAACTTAGAACGATAAAAACACAGAATTCCATTTTTAATTAATAGTGTATATTTTTTTTTACAATACTGCTTTTTAAATATGCATACAAATAGTATTATTTATATATTACTAGCTGTGCCTCACGGCTTCACTCGTGTTAAATATCGCATCACAGCAATTTGCGTCGTAGACTTCTGCGTAGCGGCGCGGCGGCGTGACTTCGCATCACAGTTTAGGGTTCTTTTTTTTTTTTTTTTGAACTGACTACACTGTTAGCCTTAGGTGCCCTATCTGAAAACAGAGCCGCTGCGGCTTTTACAGCTTCACCGAACTTGAGTGTTTAGTGTTCGACCCTTACCTACAGCTTGCCAGTTTGCTTGACCTTCATAGTTACAGTTACCGTAACGTGATGCTACACATCTATAGCTTTCTTTAATAAAACATAATAAAATGCAAATTCGAAATCTGAGTGTTAGTTCCAGAGATTAGCGCATTCAAACAAACAATTACTTCTTGAACTTTATAATATCATATATTATTTAACTAAATACAGTGTAAACTCTTTATAACGTTATCCTTTATAACGATAAACTCCCTATAACGTTGAAGTGAGCCCAACTTGGTTGGTTTGCGTTAAAACCCACATATTGAAACACTCTTTATAGCGATACGCCATTCTCTATTACGAAGAAATGTGTTCATATTTTTAGACAGTAAATATTTATTATCGGTATTATTGTTTATTATCAGGTAACAAAGACTTTGAAGCTCCGAAACATCCGAGGTCGGTCTAGCTTTTGTTATCCTTAATTGCCTTGAACACGTGCAATATGACGCATTGTTTTCTCGGAAGTGATGGTCTTCGACCAAGCATACTGTGTACCTATCGTATTATCAGTCGTAAACCTACTTTGAAACTGTTAACATGACCAGTAAACGGAAAGCGATTAGTGTTGACGAAAAAGTTTGATAGAAGAAGATATGAACAGAATTACATAAAATAATACAAAACAAGTACTGGCATAGCAAAAAACGTCACACAAAGTTATCAGACTATATGTGTAAACAATAATTTATAAGCATTTATTATCTAAGACATACATATTAAAAATTCTTGTTAATTTGGTTGTTTTTTTGTTCACTCCATATAACGATAACTCTCTATAACGACAAAAAATGCTCAGTCCTTTGAGTTTCATTAATAAATTTGAAATTATTTATAAAGGTTACATAAACATAATACATATTCTAACACTAAGCATAATATCATATTTTATATATAATTTATAACCAAAATAATTTTATGGATTGCATATTTGGGTATAAGAAAATTAGGAAAAAAACTTGGCAAAGGTCAACAGAAACTAAAAAAAAAACACATACATATATTCATAATATAAAATATATATGAATATTGGTTAATTCAGTAATTATCACATATTATGTAATAGCATTGTCATAAAATTTAAGAGCGGTGGTGCTCTTGTCGGTGGAGCAATCTCTAGCTCTCCCTACATTGTGCCTTCCTCTTGACATCGTGATACGATGCGACGCCTATTCTTCTTTCCTTCACTTGCTGAATGTATGCCCTTCTTGGTCTTCCACTTTCCTTCTATTATCGTTTTTAATAGATCATCATGCCGAATCAAATACCCCACCAAATCTCCCCACCTATTTTTAATGATCTCTAGTAATATCCCGCTCTCTTTTACCATGTTTAATACCTCTTCATTCGTTTATCTTTCCATCTAAGTAATTCTGTCCATCCTCCTGCAGCACCACATTTCGAATGCTTCTAATATTTCCTCATCTCTCTTTGTCATTGTCCACGTTTAAATAAAAAAGCTTGTAAAAAAGATTGAAAAAAATAAAAATAAAAATATTAACGTATTGGATTGAATCCATCACTATACATATTAATAAATATCTTCCGATAGCTGCGCTTTTAGAGCACGTCGCCTTGTTGAAGTGAAAATTTATTTAGCCGTGTAGAGCAATTTTTGGTAGGGGTAAAACATATCGGTTCACGTCACCTTCGCGTCACTGATGACCTCAACATGCTCGTGACGTATTGTGCTTGCGTCAGACTAGCGACTCGTAGTATAGCAGCCTGTGTACATGTATACGCATATATACACTAATACACTGTATATACTCGACTGTATCATATGCGCGTTTGACTTTTTGGATGGGTGAAAACTTGTTATTTCGCGTCACCGACATGCTCTGCAATAATTTAGACTATTAGTTCAAAATTGAATCTTCACTTCTGTCAACGGGCATTTAAAAAAACAGACTGTCACTGGTTTTTTTTTAATACAAATTCAACAAAGTGACTGTACTTGACCTGATGATAAATAACATTCCAAGAACAGCTGCAGTCGAGATTTCTACCTAAACTTCTCAGTTCTTCTCACTGCATGTTTCCAGATTAAGTAAAGTTCGTAAGCGCTGTTTAAAACATACCTATTAATATATTTTTTCCGGCTAACAGGATACAAAGTATTCATATTGTTTCAGAACGTAACGTCGCGTCGAGGCTATTCCATCAAACAAAACATTATTACATTTGTAAACATATCACAGAGATATCATACGACCACACATTTATTTTGTTAACCTTTAAAATGCTTTCACTCAGTAATCAGTACACTTTTGTCAATAATAAACATAATAATCATAAAAGTACGCAATTAATTAAATATTCACAAAAAGCACTGATAACTAATTCAAGTAAACGATTCATAATGAAATTTAATTGAGTGTAGAGACATGTATATAATCAAAGTTTAATTTATTTAAATCTATACTCTTTCTGTACTTTTTCTTTCGGTGAAGGAAAACATCGTTATAAAACTATAACATGGTGGTAGAGTTTTTTCTAATGCCCACCTTGTTAGCTATCATCCTAAAGTTGAAAATCTGTCGCAAAGCACCAGTTGGTGTATTCCGGCAGCTGCACTTGAGAGCCAGTTTTCCACTAAGCTTAGCGTGCTATCATCTTGAACCACATCGTCACCAAGTTCAAGTGCGATTATGACCACAACGCTAAACTTAGAACGATAAAAACACAGAATTCCATTTTTCCATCACAACAATTTGCGTCGTAGACTTCTGCGTAGCGGCGCGGCGGCGTGACTTCGCATCACAGTTTAGGGTTCTTTTTTTTTTTTTTTTGAACGGACTACACTGTTAGCCTTAGGTGCCCTATCTGAAAACAGAGCCGCTGCGGCTTTTACAGCTTCACCGAACTTGAGTGTTTAGTGTTCGACCCTTACCTACAGCTTGCCAGTTTGCTTGACCTTCATAGTTACAGTTACCGTAACGTGATGCTACACATCTATAGCTTTCTTTAATAAAAAATAATAAAATGCAAATTCGAAATCTGAGTGTTAGTTCCAGAGATTAGCGCATTCAAACAAACAATTACTTCTTGAACTTTATAATATCATATATTATATATCTAAATACAGTGTAAACTCTTTATAACGTTATCCTTTATAACGATAAACTCCCTATAACGTTGAAGTGAGCCCAACTTGGTTGGTTTGCGTTAAAACCCACATATTGAAACACTCTTTATAACGATACGCCATTCTCTATTACGAAGAAATGTGTTCATATTTTTAGACAGTAAATATCTTATCGGTATTATTGTTTATTATCAGGTAACAAAGACTTTGAAGCTCCGAAAGCATCCGAGGTCGCTCTAAGCTTTTGTTATCCTTAATTGCCTTGAACACGTGCAATATGACGCATTGTTTTCTCGGAAGTGATGGTCTTCGACCAAGCATACTGTGTACCTATCGTATTATCAGTCGTAAACCTACTTTGAAACTGTTAACATGACCAGTAAACGGAAAGCGATTAGTGTTGACGAAAAAGTTTGATAGAAGAAGATATGAACAGAATTACATAAAATAATACAAAACAAGTATGGCATAGCGAAAAAACGTCACACAAAGTTATCATGATATATGTGTAAACAATAATTTATAAGCATTTATTATCTAAGACAACATATTGAAAATTCTTGTTAATTTGGTTTTTTTTGTTCACTCCATATAACGATAACTCTCTATAACGACAAAAAATGCTCAGTCCTTTGAGTTTCATTAATAAATTTGAAATTATTTATAAAGGTTACATAAACATAATACATATTCTAACACTAAGCATAATATCATATTTTATATATAATTTATAACCAAAATAATTTTATGGATTGCATATTTGGGTATAAGAAAATTAGGAAAAAAACTTGGCAAAGGTCAACAGAAACTAAAAAAAAAACACATACATATATTCATAATATAAAATATATATGAATATTGGTTAATTCAGTAATTATCACATATTATGTAATAGCATTGTCATAAAATTTAAGAGCGGTGGTGCTCTTGTCGGTGGAGCAATCTCTAGCTCTCCCTACATTGTGCCTTCCTCTTGACATCGTGATACGATGCGACGCCTATTCTTCTTTCCTTCACTTGCTGAATGTATGCCCTTCTTGGTCTTCCACTTTCCTTCTATTATCGTTTTTAATAGATCATCATGCCGAATCAAATACCCCACCAAATCTCCCCACCTATTTTTAATGATCTCTAGTAATATCCCGCTCTCTTTTACCATGTTTAATACCTCTTCATTCGTTTATCTTTCCATCTAAGTAATTCTGTCCATCCTCCTGCAGCACCACATTTCGAATGCTTCTAATATTTCCTCATCTCTCTTTGTCATTGTCCACGTTTCATACCCATATAAAGCTACCCTCCTTTAAACCGTGTAAGTTCTTTAATTTGAATTTAATTTATAACATCATCGGTTGACTTTTCTCATGGCATAGTGGCCACGCTGTGTCCGATGGTACGCCAAGTACAATCCAAAACAATGACGACCACCGGAAGATCGGCAATCCATCGACAGTCGTCGCTGTCATAACAGCCTGCAAGCATCTTTGCAGTTGGATATACACTGGCTGATCCCAAACCGCGATAAAATCTTTGCTTATGTGGCGACATCTCTCGCTACAACTGACGCATCCTACATAGCGACATCAGCGACATCTATCGAGCCACATACGACGCATCCTACAACGCGTTATAGAAATTAACTCAACGATTGAGTATATGTACAAGAACCCGACAACAACCGTTGGGCCCTCGCCCGATTGCATCCTCTGTTATGTGCTGCAAGCAAAATGTCTACGAGACACAAGCTTACGCTCTACAAGATGTGTATCCGACCGATTATGACATATAACTGCGTTGTGTTCGCACATATGCCCAGATATAATTGGGATCGTTTACAAACCATCCAGAATAACTTTCTTCACCGCCTTACCGGCGCCCCTTGGTATGTTCGTATGGAAGATCTTCATAGAGATATGGACCTTCCTTCGATACATGCTTATGCCAAACACCTTTCTCGCTCTTATTTGGACATCGCGTCGAACCACGCGAATCCCTTAATCAAAGCGGCAGCTTCATAAGTTCCCGACCCCAATGCCTGCCGGAGTAAACGCCGGCCGCGTAATATCTTCTCTGACCCGCTCGACCAAATCGAAACAGCAAACGCGTTCTATTCCACCGCCTCTCCAAACACAGCGTGCCACCGCCCACGCCCGCGCAACCACCATTCTCTCCGCAGAGGACGGGCGGTCAACTTCGCTCCCGCACACCCGTCACGTCCACCCTCTCTAGCGGCAACCCAAGCCTAGGTCCGTTCCTCGGTGTGAAGCCCTTGGGTCAGGCAGCCGCCCGCGCGATACAAGTGACACTATACGTGCAACACTTAGCTACCCACACACAACATTACACATGTATGAACACACACACGTGCATACCACACAGGTACATAGGTTCTGTAAGGGACCTTTTTTTCTTTTTTTGCGCTAGTCAGACTATTGCGCTAGTTAGTGTAGAAAAACCATTCCGATTACTAAATACACATACGCATGGTCCCGTCCTTCCTCCCAGGAGGAGGGGAACGTGCATATGAGTATATGTTAGTTAGTTCGAATTCTCTTAGGATTAGGGAATTAGATAGATCGCGACTTTTTCGCATTCGCGACGACCGTCCGAGCCGAGGTTCGGCCACTCTGGCACCCTCGTGCGGGTCGTCACAAACTTTCGCGGCTGAGTGCTCTAAGCGCTCGCCCCCAAGTCCGGTGAAGCTGTAAAAGCCGCAGTGGCTCTGTTCTTGGATAGGGCCCCTAAGGCTAACAGTGTAGTCAGTTCTAAAAAAAAAAAAAAAAACAACCGTTGGGCAGCTGCCCGCCAGACATAACACCCTTTTGGTCGGAGGATCCTCCCTTTGCAATAGTCGCTTCCTCTACACTTATCAGAGGAACACATTCAAAAGCAGATTTAAATAAGAAGGAAAAGTGCGAATCTTAATCATCCTTTGTACTCTTGATACAAGGAAACAAGCCATGTAAAACTGAATCATAACTGATATGAAAACTATCGGTGAATATTTAGATTGGTATACATTCAGATGATGCATCACTCATGAACCATAGGTCGGCCATCTCCGTGATTTAAACTACGAATATTAATTCAAATTCATCTAGTAACAACTGAATTTGTAGCGTGTTTAGTTAGTCTATTCAGGGTTTAGTCATAAATTTAACTCGTGTAAACCCGACAAGAATTAGACTACCCACCAATAAACAGCCCGTTTTAACTTAAGTAAAATAATACCAACTTAGATAAAATATGTAGTTACCCGCTTCAGCTTCGCACAGGTACAATTTACAAAGTGGTGTATTTTACAATTTATAAAGCCTGACTTAGCGTTTATCGCTTTAATATTGACAGCTTATAACTGCCTTATTAGTCTAGTGGTCCTGAATGCAACAGCTATGCTCGAGGTCCTAGATTCGATTCCCAGGTCGGGCAAAGTGTTATTGGGGTTTTCTATGAAATTCTCAGTAGTAGCTGGGAGTTTGGCTTTGTGCCTGAGTAATGGCAATAGGCTCGCCCCTATTACATGAGACCTAAAATATACTCGGCGAACTCTGGGTGTACACCTCTGCCTAACACTTCAGGGATACAAGCATAATGGTAGGTATGTTATGTAACCTTATAGTTACGAATAGTGCGCTTAACTCGCATCGCGCTATTTATCATAGGTTTTTTATAGGTAGAATTTTTTTGGTCGCGAATAATTTTGAATTCGTGATATCTTCAACGATATTCATTTCAATATAAAACTATATAGAATTATTTAAATCAACATTAAATGCGCAAGTTAACTAACAAATTATCTGGATAAAGATTAATACTGAATAGGAGAAAATAGCTTCCCAAATAACGTAATATTTTTAATTATTATGTTGAAGACAAAAATGGTTACTGTGATTCAACCTTAGGAAATAGACATATACCATTAGGACTTCTCTATAGGCTTTTTGAGGAACTACAATTCTTTAGAACATTATTTTGATATATCCCATAGGGTTTAACCAGCGTAAGCCATGTAAACACATTCGAAAATAATTTTTTCTCGACTTTTGAAATGTATTGTTTAAAAACCACCTGTAAAAAATTCTCTAAATGTTAGTGAAACCAATATTAAAATCTGTTGCGTAGTTTAAAAGATCTAAAGATACATAGGGGTCAGATAGTTGGAAGCGACTTAATTTTATATTATGTATAGAATAATGATTTAAAAAGTGGTCCCAGTGACCTACAATTTCGAAGTACACCAGAAAACTCTTCGAAATCATTGGAAGTTGGTTTTCTTTTTTGTTAAAAATTATCTTTCTGCTTATCTCG
The DNA here is from genome assembly GCA_033032175.1 of Saturnia japonica. Taxonomy (NCBI): domain Eukaryota; kingdom Metazoa; phylum Arthropoda; class Insecta; order Lepidoptera; family Saturniidae; genus Saturnia; species Saturnia japonica. The sequence continues at coordinate 14,344,852 of CM065311.1, read as the reverse complement.
CACAGTAGCAAACAAAACAGAAAATTAATAAAATTCTTTTTTTTATCATAAACATATTATGTAATCCATACTTAACGCAGATTAAATGATAGCAAATAAATATTTGATTGATGAAGGTGTTACGTTTAAGAAATCCATTATATTATTATACAATACTTAGTTTTAGACAAAAAGTAATGCCATACTTTATTATTAGATACTTCAGTATATCGATTTAATAAATTAAATTACTTTTAATGCAATCTACATATACAAATAATAAAATTGAAGTGTCTGTTTGTAATATCAAAGTAACAGATTTTTACATAATGCATATGAAAGTATACACGGAATTTTAAGAAAAAAACAATTTCTAAAATTTTTGTCTGTTCCGGGTAATCTCCGAAACGGTTGGACCGATTTTGACAGGACTTTTATTAGCAGATTTCTGATTTTATAAGGAGTAACTTAAGCTACATTTGTTTTACAAAAATAATTAGGGTTCCGATCAAATTAAATACTAATCATTTCATTCATTCATCACCATAACACCGACGCGGCGACGGCATTCGTCCTAGTTAACGCGAGCGGAGCCGCGGGCACAATCAGTTTCAAAATAAACCTATTTATTAAATTTATTTACCTTCATTTACTAGAAAATAAAATAATTATTATATTCATAACGGATATGAATAAACAGGTACCAAATTACTAACCTAACAAATAATTTTATTGTCGTGGATAATTATTTCAGTGAAATGTTTTTACAATTCGAAAATCATCTAAGGATCACGGTAATAGGTATTGAACTCTTTGTTGAACGAGCTTCTTAATACGGAACAACAGTAAACAAATTAAAACTTAACGAGTTAGTAGAAACTATTTAAGTATGTACTTATCGCACTTACAAATAAATATCATTTGAAATTTCTAATAAGTTATGAGTAAACACCATAATCATCCCCGAATACAAATTGAAATGAACAATATTCATAACTATGACTAATGATAATTTAACACAGTATTTAACGTAAAACTTTGCTTGAAAACATGTTTCAAAATATAGTTGCTTAATTGTACGGTCCAATAAACAGTAGTTAAAGATTAATATTTTATAACAGTCTTATAATAACACTTTATTATCATAATTTGTCCCAGTCATAGGTTTTATAATGACCAAATTACTAACAATTAACGGTATTCATTTTCAATTAAAATTAATAAAATAACATAATAACATTACATTGTTAGTCAAAGTAGGAATTAAATCTATGATGTCCTACAACAGTCTACGGAAGCAGAACGATACTAATAGTTAAATGTAATAAGAAATATTAATAAATCTATACTTATCAGCTTCGACAACGTTATTATACAAGGATGTACATTCTGTAAAAAAAATATCGGGAACCAATGATTTGTTTATGGTTCCAAATTCTATTTTTTTTTTTTGTTAGATTGACACAACTTTTTTTCAGTTTGTCGAGGAGTTTGAGTTGCATCTAGTCATTTAGATTAAACACGGTGCTGTTTTTAGTTAGATCATATCTAGTGTGTATTGCGAATTTCATAATGGACAAAAACATCGAACAAAGAGTTTGTCTTAAATTTTGCGTCACCAATAGAATTTCGTATTCAGAAATACTGAAAATATTACAGGAGGCATACAGTGAATCGATTTATGATGAGTGACTGATGATGAAAAACACGTGCTTATGAGTGGTACATAGCGTTCAAAAGCGGTCGAGATATGCTGGAAAATTTGCCTCGCCCTGGTAGGCCATCAACGTCTTCAACTGAAGTTAACATCGCAAAAGTGAAGGAAATTGTGACTGAAAATCCTCATTCAAGATTGAGAGAGATAGCCGCTAAACTATCTGTGTCTCAAGAATCGATCCGTATGATTTTAAATAATCACTTGAGTATGAAACATGTTGCCACTCGGCTAGTCCCAAAAGACTTGAATTTTCTCCAAAATCTCATCGCATAAGAGTCGCTGAACACGTCATGCTAGATCGAGTCAATTCGGACCCAACATTCATTAAATGCATTGTTACTGGTGACGAGACGTAGGTTTACGAGTTTGACGTGCAAACTGGTCAACAAGTTTCGGAGTGGTGCCTTCCAACTGAACCGAAACCGAAAAAATCAAGTCAAAGTATATGAAAAGTCAAAGTTATGTTGACTGTTTTCTTTGATTATCGCATTGTTGTTCACTCGGAATTCTTACTGGAAGGTCAAACGGTAAATGAAGTATATTAACTGAACGTTATGCGGTGTTTAAGAGAGTACATTCGACGAAAAAGGCCAGATTTGTGGAAAGAAAATTCATTGATTTTGCATCACGATAATGCACCTTCGCACAAGGCCATCATTGTAAACAAATTTTTGAACAAAAAATCAACAAACACCATCGAGCACTAGATATGGCTCCAGCCGAATTCTTTCTTTTTCCTAAACTCAAATTACCACTTCGTGACACCCGTTTTCATTCAATAGAAGACATAAAAGAGAATTCGCGACGAGAACTAAACTCAGTTCCAGAAAAAGCGTTTAAAAATGTTTAGATGATTGATTGGATTATTCGTTGGCGTAAGTGTATCGTTTCTGAAGGAGCATACTTTGAAGGCGATAAAATAAATTTGGATCAATAACTAATATTTTATGTATTATTGATCATTTCCCACTACTTTTTGAACAGGCTGGTATGCGTATTAAAAAAAATTTAGTACAGATGGAGCGGGTAATGCGACTGAATACTTAAATGTTAAAAAACTTGAACTTACTGTTTAAAACTTAAATGATTTTTTTTTTCATTAAAAGCATTGAAATGATCATTTAGTATAGCAAACAAAAATAAAAACCAACTTAAACTATTTTGAAGAGTTCCCTGGTGTATCTTCGAAGTTAAAGGCCCAGTGCCAATGACATTAAAATGGGACCACCCCTGAGGTATCTCATAATTAACAAAAAAAAAATCATCCAAAACAAAGAAGGCATGGCTGAACATCCAATAAAAAATACGTACGAATTGAGTAACCTACGTTTTTTTTAGGTCGGTAAAAAAATACATGCACACTTATTGACATAAAAATACATCACTATGTATTTAAGAGAGGTTATCATAGATTAAATAATTACACACGAAATACTGTTTTTTCCCCTGATATTAATTGTAGTCTTGAGGATAACAAAAATTGGCACCAATTACAAAGGCAAAGTGTTATCTCAAGTACCTTTAAGTAAATCTTAAATCAATGTAAATACATTTTTACATAATTTTGTAATAATTCATGTAGGTGCATACTAAAACAACACGACAACATTTGTGCCTTATCCGAAAATGTTTGTATTTATGTCCGTTTTTATTTTACCATTCAGCCATTACAAATCAGTTTTTATTATCTTAACAGACCACGACACCACGGATTGAAACGGTTATAACAACATACTTTACTACATTCTATATAATATTTACGATTTGAAAGCTCACTTTATAGAGGTTAGTTGTACTTTTAATGTTTATTGATATTTTAAAATGTCAATCATTGGTAACATACAGATATGTTTGGTAAGGCTTAAGGTTTACATGTTTTAAGATTAAAAGACTAACTATACTACTTTACGTGAACCGTCTGGTACTCTTTATCTTTTTTTTTATCAACTAAGGCGGCAAACAAGGGTTCGGCCGGCCTAAAGGTAAACACATCGCAGGAACACAACATAAGGTTATTTGGCTGTGAACTTGTGTAGGGTGAAGGTATTCTACCAGTCGGACAACCCTAAGTAGATTTTTATTAGAACTGACTATACTGTTAGCCATAAGGACCCTGGTGCTTCAGACGGCTTTTACAGCTTCACCGGGCTTGGGGGCGAGTGCATAAGGCCCGTTGTCGTAGTTGCAATTAAGTCGCGAACTGGTTAATTCCCTATCTGAACAAATTCGAAACATGTGTAAGTATATGTTGTATCTGTGATCGTGCAGTGACCCTGTATCGCGCGAGCGGCTGCTAGACTAAAGGGCTCCGCACCGAACGGACCTAGGCTTGAGTTGCTGCGGGTGAGGGTAGACGTGGCTGTGTGTGGACTCCAAGTAGAGAAAAATCTCCAAAGACATATGTCTGCGCCTTACCTCTCTACCTGCCATCTGATACGACCAATCATTTTTAGATTGATTATGACGTGTGTTCAAGACTGTATTGACTGACTGTACTTAAATATACGCGTATGAAGTTATACTGCTTTAACGTAACAAAACAATGATGAAGTTGCTGATAATAATGTAATTTCATTTTACCGACTTTTTTTAATTATGTAAACGTAATATAATGTTGTTATAACATGAATTCATATTATTATCATTGATGCCTAACTTCATCATGTCCCACTTCCGTCAAATGATGCGCGTGCAGCTCTCATTTTTACCCTCTACTTAACGCACCAAAAAAAATATTACTTCAAAATGGAAATAGCAAATGCATATAAACAAGACAATTTTTAATAAATAAACAAACCAACTTCACTCATTTTGAAGAGTTCCCTGGTATATCTTCGAAGTTGAATGTCCAATGCCAATAAAATTAAAAAGTGACCAACACCCTTGAATTATCCCATATCATTCAAATAGGTTCATAAACACAGAAGTTATGGCTGGACATCAACAAAAAATTGTAAAAAATGTAAGTTTACACTTAATGTTTTCGGAAAGAATCCGAAATACTTATTCTACTTAGGATGTAGACTGACAGAATTGAACATTTAATCGATATCCACTCAAACCCAATTATCAACTTCGAGTTTCGTTGTCTTTCAAATGTGTCGACATTTCCTTCAGTTATCGTACAACGACACCGAGTAAACGTACATTTGTGACAACAGAGGCAGTGTAGCGATTATCATCCAGCTAACTTTCTAAATAATGAGAAAGTTTAACAATAGAACTACCTAATTCGTGTCAGTAAAAGGGCTTTGAAATTTTTCGAATACATTTCTCGCGTCGTTCCACATATGTAAATGTTCCTTTAATGTCTTGGAAATATCTTAGTACTGCGGCTAGGACAAACTTGACTTCTATAACCTGTCTGAGCATGACAAATAATTAATGTTAGTAAGTACCTATAATTATATTTCATCATATTTTCATAAATATTTAAAATAGAAAAGTTTCTGTATTAATATTTTATATTTATATCTTTCGCTAACCGCGGAAACTACTCGAATAAAAATGGTCTACAATTCTTTATTATCAAAATTATACTACACCAGATTAAATTATTTATTTTTCAATGCTGGCAATGTTCCAGAAATTGTAATAATATATTTCATTTTTTTATTTATAACACAAGCTGTAACATAAATTACATAAGTAACTACTGTACAATAAAAGCGCATAAATGATCTCCGATAAATTATGTTACTTCCAAATTAAATTGTTATTTTTAAAATTAGAATTTAACTTTTAAAAAATTTATACCCAATTTCTAAAAGAAAATGCGAGCGAAGATCAGTGGCAACTCGTCCTAAGGAGCGCTGGTGCATTGCTGCTACACTCCCATCAAAAATTACTGAACAAATTGTTTTGTGTTTTTCTTATTACATATGTAGGTATTTTAGGTAGCTAGGTATCATGTGTTATATTAACCCTTTTATACTCTGAAAAAAAAACATAGTATTTGACCTAAAAAATTACGTACAATAAAATAAAACATTTGATAATAAGTTGTACTGACTGGAGCGTCAGCAATTGCGCTCCTATGAAACAAAGTTGGTACAACGAATTTAATGAGAGCGAAAGACAGCATTTTACACGGCCCGACACGTGACACAAAAGATTATGTATGAAAAATGAACCATATCTGAAGCAGCACTCCTGCGCTAGTCACTTTCCACGAGAATGATTTGTTTGCATAAAATGATTTAACTATGTTTATTGGTTACTGTAATTTAATATATTAACTTCTTATTTAGTTCAAAATAAGCTATTAAGACACTTCTAAGTTATAAAATTATAATACAACGTCGACACACTATATTTTATGAACTACGCTTTAAAATCTCTCATGAAAGTTTGGAAAATTGTATGTACTTTTTCTATCACTTTAATGAAAGTGAGAGCTAGTTTTCGAAGTTAAACAAAGTCAAAAACGTTTTCGCGTAAAACCGGCGCAACATCGGCAGCATAAAAAAAAAATACATCTCTGACTTTTGATTCTGATTGATTCTAATTAAATGATAGGTTTTCTCCTTTTGTTAGTGCACAAGCAAAAAAAATTTTCAGGAGCCGCTGCTGGCGACGATTAGGCAATATAAATAATCCACTTTTTTATCCCTAGAGCAGTGTTAAGCTGGTAGGGCACAGAGAAATGTCTTTGGGTATTAGTACTTGGGGCAGTTCGTGTTTCCAGCGGTTAGTAGGGTTTCCAGAGCTCCTTGGGGTTGGGTTCAAGGCCAGCAACGCGCTAATGACACCTATGGTATTACAAGCGTCTATAGTCTTTTTTAGCCACTTACTATCACTTATGTATTTTGAAAGAATTAAATTACTGTATTGCCTATACATAGTAAGTTTGAGAATTCAGATTTTGTTCTCTACTGGGCGCCTTTTAAAGGTTAAGTTTTAGAAAAATAAACGTAATTAAATTCTATTCACATCCTTATGCTTACTTAACATTAACCTCTTGGTTTATTCGATATTTATTTGTATATATTTATATATGTATGTATTTTTTGTAAAAGTTGATTCAATCCATTCAGTGATATTGCGAAAGTCGATAACACTAAAATTTATTGTAAAAAAATAATTAAAGTTTTCGTTTGCTATCACTTACTTTCTTCGGTTGACAACGGTTAAATTCAAAAAAAATACGAGACGAATAATTAAAGATACAAATTACAAATATAAAAAATGTACCAGGAAAAATAGAATAATTTTCGGGAAAATAGGGTAACTATAAAACTATAAGATTTCTTTATTTCAATTTATTTATAAAGATAACAAAAAGAACGTATCTTAGAAAAAATAAAGATAAAACTGATCTACCTACCTACGCACATTTGGGCAACAGAAATAGAGTCGTGTTTTAAGTTATTACAATTTTAAAAGTTGTCTTTTTTGTTTTATAGAATAGAATTAAATTATTTAAATTAATAGACAATTTAATATTAAAATTATGTTTTACATAAATTCCAATTGAATATTGATTTGACTAAGCTCAACTGAAGTCTTCGGTAAATGAATTAACCACCACAGTAGAAAAGTAAAGTTTGGTTGGTGAAGTGAGAAAACTGTTAAAGACAGTGTTAGTTTTTAAAAACATATTTATGTACAATTAGCTGTGCCAGCGGCTTCGCTCATGCGGATTAGGTACAAAATGTCATCGATCGGGCACACGCGCGCATCATTCTTCCCCGCTCCCGTCTAAAAAAATGCTTATTGTAAGTGTTTCTTATAAGACAGACATATATACTCTCACTGATATTTTTATTATGCAGTACATGAATTTCCTATATCTCTTATGGTTTATTCAGCGTAAGCCATTTAATCACCAGAATTGATTCACCATGACCAGTTTTTATTTGCGCGGAACTCAATTTTTTTCTAAAATAAAATTAACCTAAGTTTGTCCTTATAACATCAGCTATCTACCAGTGAAAGTCCCGTTAAAATCGTTCAACCATTTCGGAGATTACCCGAAACGAACAGACAGACAGATAAAAATGGGTTTTTTGCTATAAGTATAAGTTTTATATGCATTTAGTAAAAAGGTGTTATTTTGAAATAACAAACAGACACTTCATATTTATTAATTGTATATATATATAGATTTTATAACGTATTAATAGTTTCTTCAGTTTATGGTTTAACAGACTATAATATTATAGAAATCATTTAAATTGTAAATAATCGATTGCTGTCAAATGGCAGATATAAATATACATCTGTGTAAAGCTCAATTTGGGGTATACTAAAATTTTATACAAATTAAGTTGTTGCTATGACTTCCGCGTTTAGAATACATTAACACTTGCATAATGTTATTGCTTTTTTATCGAAATAATTACACATGTTATGCAATATGGATTTAATAGTTCAATAGATTCAGTTTTTTGCTTAAATGCTTACAAAATAATCAGTAGAAACTCTGGGACCGTGGGGTCCTAATGCGCGTAGCCTTTTTAAGGAACGCGCAAGTCGACTGGTCGAATCCCCCATTCCCCATCCCCTTTCCTCCGTCGGTACTACAAGAGACACTGCGAAGCTTCATAAATTTATTATGGTAGACATTCCCCCAGTGCGCACAAAGCGTTTTGCTAGCACATTTATATTGCGCACCGTTAAAGAGTGGATCACTTTGCCGGATTTCGTATTTTCCGATAATTATAACCTATCTTCAAGTCTCGAGTGAATAGGTAGGTACCTTCTACGCAAGCGTGCTCCATCGTAGAAGATATCATCACTTACGATCAGGTGAGATAGTGGTCAAACGCACGTTTATACATTGTAAAAAAAAAGTGATCAGCTTTTTGGGTACGTTTCGTTCTGGTGCAGGCGGCGAGTTGGATGGCATCCACTATTTGTAGTATTTGATTATTATTATTATGTGTTTGATTAACATTTTTAAATTAAGAACTTAGGGAAATATCTTATGTAGGTATGTTTACTATAATTTATATGATAAACTAGATTTAAATGCAATTTTTTTGTGGTAAGTACACAGGTACTTATTACTTAAGAAATAACCTGTACAATAAAATATTAATGCTTCTTTAGCATAACAAAACAAATATAATTCTAAAATTTTATTCCGCGTGCCAACAGCGTGATCAAGTTAGCCACTATAGTAATTAATTAATTAGAGTTAAAACAATGTTTATATATAAACCGTTAAATTATTTTTAAACAGTTTAAATAGGTAAGTAAAATAATTTCATATTATTATCATTGTTAGCCAATTAGCCGTTAGTAGTTGTTGTCGGTTAGCCGCATCGTGTCGCACTTCCGTCACGTGATGCATGCGCAGCTTTCAATTTACCCGCTAATAAACACTCCAAAAGAAGTAGAACTTCAAAAACTATTATAAAAGTGTATTATCTCTAATAAACTGCGAATGTTTTAGCTTACCTTACACAACGTTGTTCAATTATTGGTGCATTGACTATTTAAACTAAGTGCATTTTCTAGTATCTTATCAAGTTGACTTCGCCATTTTTCAGAGACGGTTTTGCTGATAATAAATAACAATTGTTGAAGGGTTCCTAAAAAACTGTCAGCTTTTATTAATGCATTTAAGTATCCTAAACATAGATACTTCTGTCACACGTTCTCTCATATGTTTACTTCTTTAAAACTCTGATGTATTAGGTTTATTTATTTAAAGTTTAAATAAACTTGTTTCGTATTTGAAGATAAACTTTTTTGGGCGCATGAGAGTGAAACTACAAGTTCGAATTTTGCTTTGTAACGTTTCTGGCGCAAGAAGGATGGAAAATAGGTATTTGCTCAGAGAACTAGCAAAACAATAAACATGTTTTAGATGATTATACTAGAGATATCTATAAATTAGCGCGATTAATAAGACAAGTGTCAGCAAAGAAAGAAAAACAAACAAAAAAAAAACAAAAAAAAAAAATTGGAGAAAGATATTGATTAGTTAATTCAATAATCATCATATTAATTAATTATTCATTATTTATACGTATATTGTCAAAAAAGTTTCACTTATTTCACATATACTGCTTTTTTATAATCCCAGTATTAATAGGTAAGCACTGTTTTATTATTTTCTTAAATGACTAGATCATGAATTATGCTATAGATTATTATTATTGTAATAAATATACTTATTGTATAAAAAGGATACACTAAGAACATTTATATTATAATCTACCAAAAATATTGATTTTTGAAAACTTTTTATTTTTAATATAACATAACATACCATCACGCCTGTATTCCCCGAAGGTATAGATATTGGTGTACTAATGTACACCCACCCACAGTTCGCCGAGTATGTTTTTAGGTTCCCATGTAATAGGGGGCGAGCCTATTGGCATTAATCAGGCACGAAACCAAACTCCGAACTGCTACTAAGCATTTCATAGGAAAACCCCAATAACACTTTGCTCGTCCTGGGATTCGAACCCAGAACTTCGCTCAAATCAGTCGCGCTTACGACCACTAGGCTAACGAGGTGGTTTTTTTTACATTAATAAATATACATAAACAATATGAATCTAGACGAGTCTCGTATACTAAAATCAAAATGCAGTTAGCCGGTACTGTAAGAAATAATAATAAATTACCTACTTTCAATTCACATTGGACTTGTTAATTCAATTAGTATTAGAACTAGTTATAGGTTACTTTTGAGCGGTCAGAGACCTCTATGGCTGGGCTGTAACGGGTTTTGTAGTAGGTATTGTTAATTATAATTACTTTGTTAAATACCTCACTTGATTATTGACCTTGGTTGCTCCTTACCTAAGGGAAGAATCATTATTAAAAGGTAAAATGTATAACACTGTAACTGACAACTAAAAATTGCTAATAGGTTTGCAATAAAGCATTCAAAATGAACTTATATTAAAGCTTTCGTTGTCTTATAAATAACTAATATACTTAAATGATCTTAAAAAATTTACCTAGGTTTGCTTTACATAATTATTAAAAGGAATAAGAAATAGCTTATATTACTTAGGGGTAATGTAGTTTTCCATCAGTGTAAGAATTTTTTAGAAACGAATAAATAGTTCCGTAAATTACCTCCTACTAATTCACAAACATTATACCTCTTTGTAATAGTATTATGGTTCTTTTATAAGTATTTATACAAAAATAACTTAGTAATAAATTACACAAGAAGCTTATTAGCTTCTTTAGAATTTTTTAGTTTTTAAAGTGTTTGTATTAAATTCAAATTTTGCGCAAAGTTACCTCAAACTAGAACATCTTTTCCCCACTGAACATCAAATTTTTCCATAATCACAAAGTAGTTTCCAAAGAAGTAACATATGCGATGTTACGAAAATGAAATAAAAGATATATCAACAGTTCAATCAGTTATGAAAGCATGCTTATCATATCTGGGCAAATAGAACAACTCTAATTTATGGCTCAAATCGAATATGGTTAGTTGATGTGCACTGCCAAAACAGTTGACAATGATGGATAATACTGACTGAGAGTCAAACCAAAAGAATGTAACTGAAATTAAATAACTCTTACCATTGTACTAAAGACTTTTATTCTCTCATGAGATTATTTAGATACTGCTAAGAATGCTAGACTAACTACCACGACATATATAAATTTGTATGTGTCTCGTATTTCACTTCGGTCAATAAATACACTCTCTAAATTGTCCCGTTTCCCAATACTATTGATGGCACGAGTAATAAATTTTGTAGTTCCCTTATTAAATTCTATAGACCTTAACCAATTAAGTTGATTGATTTAACAAAACCAAATTGTGATATTACACTTACTTTCGTAAGTATTCGTTACTAGTATTTATATTCCTCCAAATGGCAAACTTTATACAGAATTATAGAATTGTAGGATTTTAGATTCAATTTAAATACGGTATTGTTAAATAATTTATTAGTAGTTTATTAATTACTTGTTAATTGTATTGATTTGAGATATTTTATGCAAAGTTTTATATCTAACTACAAAAGACTTACCTATAAAGATATTATGTAAAGACTACAAATAAAAGTTTTATAAAAACAAAAAAAAATGTTCCGACATGTTTCATTATTGTCGAATAAATTATTTATTCAACTAATAATAAACTCAAACTGAAGCTTGGCAGTTACTAATCTCATTGCAACTTGTTTAAAGACATATTTTGAAATTCAAACATCTTCTGGGATAGGTGCATAAGTTACGGCCTTAACTTAGAAATATGAACAAAAATATAAATTTATTAGGAAGCTTACATTTAAGATGCCCTTTACCTAATCTAAACTCTCTTCCTAACTAGCTCAAAAATCGTACAACTTGTCCATATAACCAAGTGAAAGTTTAGTAAAGTACATTCGTTCCACGATATACAATTAACGGATTAACTAACAGAAAATAGTAATTAAACTTACTCCGGTGAAAGTATTGTAAACATATTGGGTACTACCAACAATCTGTGTTAATAGTCTGTTAATGATTATTACTGCATGCAAAATACCTATCAATATAATACAATGATCTATAAAAATGCAGCAAATGGAACCATACGGAAGCCTGAAGCTATAGAATTAGTTTATAATTGAAGTTTATGAAAAGAGACTTTTCAAGCGTCACGTCTTTACCTATAAACAGTAAAAACCCCTATATGATCAATTATTTTCCAGCGATTGTTAATCATTTTCATATATGTCTAGCTGACCCAACAGATGTTGTTATGCCTTTTCCAGTAGTCGATAACTTAACCACAGATAGACTCCTTCTCCGTGTAGAATGCACTTAGATCTACCGACTTTTATGGTGATATATCAAACGGTTTTCGAGTTTATCAATCCACAAGGTGGTCCGACGACCTGGTGAAGGTTGCGGGAAGGCGCTGGATTCGGGCAGCACAGAGCCGGTCGTCGTGATGATATTTGGAGGAGGCCTATGTCGAACGTCGTCGGACGCCTTTCGGCTGAAATGACTTTAAAATAGAATGTGAGTCTTTCATAACTAACTTTTTTTAATGTCTCATAAATCTTTACTCTTCTCTTGATCCTTTACCTTTAAGTATGGGAACAACGATAAGCTCTAAACGGGTGAGGACAGTGGCACGGCTAGTGTTATATAAAACTACGAATTATGAATCTAAATTAAATGTGTAACTTTACAATGTCGTGAGAACCGTGACGTATTAAGAAATTAGTTACGTTGTGCATTAGACAGACGCTTAGTGGATCGAATTACTGCGTCTAATGCATCTATGTTTACTACATGGTTAATTAAACCTACCATTAAAACGACTTTTTAACAGCATATTATGTAAAATATCTGATATTTCTCAAACGTTTGTGCAATCAGAGTCCTACGCAAAGGAAGCTCGAAGGGAAATTGTATTTCATAAAGATTAATTAAGTAGAAGGTAAGCTTATTAGTGATAAATCTTCATGCATATTTACCTCATTTTATTACATTAATATACTTCGTACGCCTGTCTTAAACGTAGTAATTATAATATTGCGAAGCTACAAATTATCTACTTAATAAAAATGTTATGGCTTACTGAGGCATTCACAAAAAGCATGAAGCAAGAAAGAAGCATGAAGTTTTATTTCTGGATATTCATCCCCTAATAGTGTTTAAAATATTTAACTCTCACTGTTACCTATGGGAAATATCATCGGGCACACGGAGAGTTTTTTAATAAAAATATAGTTTTGCGTCACGACATTTAATTATCAAATGATAGAAAATTTTGTAAATCAAGGTAACTTTTTAATTAAAACATACTAATACTAAATACTTTTGCTACTAATGAGGCTATTCGTGTTTGAACCTAAGATATTTATTTGCCTCACTTTTAAATATTACTAGCGGTACATTCGCAGTTCTGCACGCGTTTGTTACAAAGTAATTATTTTCATTCCGTAATTTTATTTTTACTCTATTATTGACCAAGGCATAAGCTTCACAAGAATCGTTCAAGCCGCTTTTGAGTTAATCTGGACATACAAATAAACCTGTAACGGTCCTGGTGTCTTAAGAATGGTATGGTATGGCGCTTAACATAAAGAAATGTCAAACAATTACATTAATCAAAAACAAAATTCGTTATTATACATACTCTTAACTATAACATCGAGGGTGTTAATCGTAATCGGGCTGACATTGTGTGAGATCTATGTATGTATGTTTAGATCACAATTTGACTACATTACCAGTAAAGCAAACAGAATTGCCGGGTTTGTTAGACTCTCTGCCAAACCATTTAAGTCATGAATTATCCTGTTTGCTTTTTGGTGCGTAGCATTTTCGAACATTGTTTAACGGTATGGTCTCCGATCTATAAAATGCATGTAGATATGATAGAGTCAGATCCGTGACGTTTTCTCAGGTAAGTCGTACAATATCAGAATACAAAGACAGACTCCTCAAATTCAAGCTTAGAAGTGTTGAAGACAGAAGGTCTGCTGCTGACTTAACTATTCTGCACATAATTGCAAATGGTACATTTAGCACCAACCTACTCAAGCAACTTAATTTCAAGATACCCACCCTTGCGGTACGATTTCCTCAATTATTTCATATAGCACCTGGCAATAATAATGATTCTAGAAATAATACGTTACTTAGAATGTGTAGACATTATGATGAACGCTTAGGCTTATTTACATGATAATATAGATAAATTTAAGAAGTTGCTGGGTTAAGAATAACCTCAAGTTTTATGTTTTTCGAACGTATGTATGTATATTTCTTTTGCACGCTCTGTAGTCTAAAAGGCTTGATGGATTTTAGCATAAGAGGTGTCATGTCGTTTGATTCGTCTTAATTGTGGGAGTGACATAGGCTATTCAGTGTAAACTCTTTATAACGAAACTCAAGGGACTGAGCATTTTTTGTCGTTATAGAGAGTTATCGTTATACGGAGTGAACAAAAAAACAACCAAATTAACAAGAATTTTTAATATGTATGTCTTAGATAATAAATGCTTATAAATTATTGTTTACACATATAGTCTGATAACTTTGTCTGACGTTTTTTGCTATGCCAGTATTTGTTTTGTATTACTTTATGTATTCTATTCATATCTAGATATGTGGTGGAATCATCTCGATTAAACAACAAAAAAATTTCTACCAACTTAGCGGCATCTAGGGCTTGTTGAATTGTTGGTGGTGATTCGGCTTTGTCCACTTGATAATCTTCTTCATCTTGATTATCGGATGTTTCCTGACTTTTTGACACTAAATCAACAATTTGTTCATTTGTAAGTGTACCAGTTGTGGCTACATCCTCATCTATATTTTCGTACGATTGTAGATCTTCGTGAAAATTGTTTGGTATGTTGAACTAGCTTATCCATTCACTCAGTGGTAGATTGTCTTCACTGTCAAATTGGTTCGTTTCATGGCTACTGCATAATCCAGCATGTCGAAAAGAATGTTGGATAGTGGCTTTCGGAGCTTCAAAGTCTTTTATTACCTGATAATAAACAATAATACCGATAATCAATATTTACTGTCTAAAAATATGAACACATTTCTTCGTAATAGAGAATGGCGTATCGCTATAAAGAGTGTTTCAATATGTGGGTTTTAATGCAAACCAACCAAGTTGGGCTCACATCAACGTTATAGGGAGTTTATCGTTATAAAGGATAACGTTATAAAGAGTTTACACTGTATTATATTTAAGTACGAGGTCTGGAAATAAATAAAAAGCAAACATTAGTCGAGGGTTTTATTGCAGTTGGGTTTTTTGTTTCCTTTTTAATAATTTAGCTTGTTTGAATTGATTATTACTAGTGATCGCCCAATGATCGAAATTCGACCAGCTACTATTTGATTGTAGAACCAGTATTTGATTTACATTTGCAGTATGAACGTAAACAATGAATATTACTTATAACACTTGCTGTCACTTTTCACTATAAGTCAATGTAAAATTATTAGAGGTATAAGTTCTATTGCAATTCTAGGGATAGTACTAGCAGTATTATTTAATCAACTTAATGTATTAGTAACACGTACCTATTATCTATTTTTAGCTTTCTCCACTCCTTCTCCATATAGACATTAACCATGCCAAATCTCATAGCTTTCCGTGCGCGCAATATGCTTAAAAGGCACTCTAAAAATGCCTCCTAATGTTATCTGGTAAGTTATAAGGTTTATCTTATCAAATGATTGGAATAAATTTTTTGGAATGTTTATTTTGTTACGCCAAAGATATATGTATAACTTCTTACGTGCGTTCACGCTGTTTTTTTTTACTTCAAAATAATATCATGCTATATAATACAAGGTCTCTACTTGAAGTTGTTTTAAAAGATTTTATAATTTCAATTCTTACCATTAAATTTTGACCAATGAACGGGTCGAAACAGTTTCCCACACGTAATTTACAACATTTATTACTTTATTATGAATACAACGAAAGCATTTGTGCATTTGCTACATGAAATGGACAATCACCCGATTTAATATTCACGGCGCCTTAACGGAAATCGTAGTTACCTACATGTTTATGTCAACATAAAATTAGCGGATGTCGGCGTCAACAAATAAAGCCTGAGGATTTTCTATGTTATCAAGAATCTTATCAGTTTGTGGAGATTTTGAGAACTAGTTATTCTAAAACAAATTAGCGTATATCTGGATAGACCTGTATCTTCAGTTGGGACATCTAGATTCTACAGGTATGTATTATAAATACATTTTTTTTAAACTTCCATCTTCTGTTAATAATAATCGAACGAAAAAGTAAATTATAAATTCTAATGAGCAAAGTTACAGGAGTATCTTTGGTAACTGATCAGAGACCCTGGTAGTACATACTAAATTAAATTTACGTATAAGTACTTAAAAGGTGCAAATTTTTGTTCGAGACTTCATCTTGTTTGAGTTATGTTTGAAAATTACTAGTACAATTAGTACGAAGTTAAGTTTAAAGGACATGTATCCAGGATAATTAACAATTAAAAACAACAAGAAATATTATTATTAATAATATTATTATTAACAAGAATATATATAAAATATTTATATTTGTTGATTTAATATGTAAAATATGTTACTTATCGAAACTCATCACGTTATTTGTGCTTGAACCTTATCTGTACTAAGTAAACTAGTCAGATAGGGCCCGTGGGCGAAACCTTGGCATTACATGAACGGTGAACCTGGCAATCCTTACGCACACCGAGAAGACATCATAAAGCCGTTTTACCACCTATAAACTGGAATTAAATCTGGAATGGTGTGGGCGAAATAACCTAAGATCTCGGATTGTATAACAATTTGTAGAATGATTCGATTGGGCTATTGCAGTGTATCTTTTTTATATTATTTTGTAGCTATACAATTAATAAAATTGAAGTGTCTGTTTGTAATGTCAAAATAAATTTTTCGTGGCAAGAAATATTATAATATGGAAAAAATTGTAATAATCTTATTTTATTATATTAAAGTGAGCAATTCTTGTATATATATATATGTAATTGGTTTTTCGGAAAAGGTTCCAACGATTTAGATAAAACTTTATATTTAGATAATGTTTTACATTCCAAGTAAACCTAGATAGATGTTTTTTTTTTTTAAGACACGGAGCGAAGTTCGGTCGCCCGGATATTAAAAGTTAAAACGTCATAACTTTTGTTCACTAAGTAAGTTTATATAAACTTTGAGCTAATTATTCTCGCAAAGGTGAGAGAGTCCTTAAAAAGATTTGTCGTTCAATTGAAATATAAAGGAAAAGTGAAGTGAACATCATCAACAACAATAAACGTGACCCCAACAAAATATTTCCTTGCGATTTGCGAACAAAATAAGGATGTCCTGAAGTCGATGCACCGTCCGCGTCACCTACACCAAGACTGGTTGGTAGAACTGACAAGTGTGTTTGTGTTGACAGAAAAATCCCAGGGTGGCCGCTATCAATCTTCATACTAGAAGCCAAATTATACTGGCGAATGTCTGCACTTGTAGGGGCAGCAAAAACATTTTTCTAACTTTATTACTCATTATTTCAACAAACTTTAAGTTCCAAATAGAAACCTACCCACTATGTATATTGTATTTAGTTAGTTTCACATAAGTATTTATTTTTATTATACACTAGCTATGCCCCGTGGTTTCACTAGCGTATAATTTAAAAGACACCTTCAAAAATACCTTAAAAGTGGCTTATGTGTTAATCCAGGGTGTCAGCTACCTTCATACTAAATTTCATCAAAATTGGTCCAGCCGTTTGAACACGAAGAAGTAACAAATATATAAGCACAGTCATAATTTTTCGCCTTTAATTATATTAGTGGGATTAATAGCCAGTCGTAGATTAATTATCGATCTCCACGTTGCTATTAAACTGGGCCGCAAAGAAAGCGGGTCGGTAACAAAAATCTCAATAACTTCCAAACTATTGGAGCTAGCTTTATGAAATAGAAACTGTAATACAAACAATGTTATAGTGATTAAATGAAACTCATAACAGTTGAAGATTATGAAGTTTATTTTGAATAAGAGTAATTTAAGTAAAAATGACCATTTTTCAGCAGATTTCGAAATATGTGGTACAGTATCAAATATGAAAAAAATTCACATTTTAATATTTTATATTGCCACCACGAGCTCTTAATACAGCTGTCATATGGTTTGGCATGCTTTCCACCAGGTTTCTGAGCCGATGTTGAGGAATATTCTCCCAATCCTCTATCAGTGCTTCTTTCAGTTCACGAAGCGTGATTGGAGGCGAATTTCGCTGGCGTACACGTTGGCGTACACGTCGTCCCAGTTCGTCCCAAGCATGCTCGATGGAGTTCAAAGTCTGGGCTGCATGCTGGCTACTTCATTCATGTATTAGCGACATCTTCATAGTAGTCAAACACTATCCTAGTTGTATGGGGACGAGCGTTATCTTGCATAAAGATGACTCGCCCTTATTTACTAAAAATGGTCCAACATACTCATTTAAGATTTCATTCACGTATCTTTCTGCAGTTAAAGTCCATTTTCTATAACCACTAGCTCGGTGCAGCTTTCGGAAGAAATTCCAGCCCACACGTGTATGGAGCCTCCCCTGTATGGCACCTTCTCTTCAAAGCAAGCTTAGTTATAGCGCTCTCCTGGTTTTCTGTAGACTCTTTGCCTCCCATCGTGCGTGCATAGCATAAACCTTGACTTGTCCGAATACATTACTCTTAAGCAGTCATCCAGAGTCCAATACATGTGTTCTCTAGCATAACTAAGCTTTGAATTTCAAAGTTGCATATCGAGTTTTGGACAATTTGCGGGGCTAAATGGATTGAAGTTTGCTTCAGCAAGACGCCATTCTCACTGTACAAATGCTCGGATTGCTCACTCCAGCACGTAAAGGTGCGTTTAGACTTAACAGCCGTTTAAAATCGATTTGTCAAGATTGTTGACACCATATATTGATCCTCCTGCGCTGTCGTGCACCTTGTTCGGCCTGTTCCTGCACTGCGAATATTAGATCCAATCTCTTCAAATCGCTGAAGCACTCTTTGAACAATTGATAGCGACACACCAACAGTTCTCGCTGTACAACACTGACTGCGTTCGTTTTCAAGCATTGTCTGAATTCTGATAAACTCTTCAGGGCTTAGTGCATGTTTTTAATTGAACTTTATCAGAATAATGAATTTCTGCTTATGAAATGCCTTGTTTAAATTATTGAACAGAAATAAAAGTAAAACAAACGTTTTCTAATTTTAAATTTTTTTTTGTTGTTGTTATTTATGGTTTTAATACAATCATAAATAAAAATAAAAAGGTTTTACTTCTTTCTATATTTTCAATGAAATAAACTTTCATTTAATTTTTATTTTAAATGGATTGTTCAAAATTTTAAAAGTTATCGCATTTTTTATAACCGACCCACTTTCTTTGCGGCTCAATGTAGTTATTGGGGTTTTCTATGAAATTCTCCGTAGCAGCTCAGAGTTTGGCTTTGTGCCCGATTAATGGCAATAGGCTTGCCCCCTATTACACGGCACCTAAAAACATACCGGCGAACTGTGGGTGTAAATTAGTACTCCTTTGCTACTAACCCTTCGGGGATACAAGCGTAATGGTATGTCTTGCGTAATCAAATACACATGCACACAATAACAGCACAAATAAATACGCGCCATACGTAAAGTCCCTCTTTCTTTGTAAAAAATAATTTTATAAAAGGTTTATAGAATAAAAAATCATGAATCCCAGAATATCAGCTTATAGAAGTCGTTTTTTTTTTAATGTCAAAACTAAATTTTATTAAACAAATAAATTTCGGTATAGTTTTTTTTTAATGCCAAATAGCAAATAAACAATAACACATAGATTAATTATTGGTTTCCGCGTAATAATAATTAATCTATGCTATAACAATTAAATAAATCCGGAAGTCCGCATTCATGTCAACTAAAACATAATGAAACTATAGTGACTATCAATCAATTTGAATTAACAAAACTACTTCTAACGATCTTTATATAAATATAGAAATTGTAATAACACTTGATTGTTTATATAATTTTAATCTACTATTTTAAATGTTTGGTAATAATTAATATAAAAATGGTACCCCAGTACATCATCACTAATAAACGAAGGCTACGCTAAAAAATTATACACAAAACTTTTCAAATAATTACCCACAATTTAAATAGGTAATTCAAATTTGAAAAATAATCAAATGAATATATCAAAGTTTCCAATTTTAATAAAGATCGTTCGAAATGATGTTGTTGATTATAATTGATTGTTAATCACTTGTTAATCACTTGAGTTTCACTACACATATTTTATTTGACATAATTCGGAATGTTCGACTTGTTTATAACATGCGTTCTTTAAAACAACTTCTAAGTTGTACTGATTTAGTATTATCAACAACTACTACCGTGGGATTTTACTCGTGGTAAATTTATTCGCCCAACTCTCCACGCGCCCCGCTCTGCCCCGCCATGCCGCCAGCCAACGAACTTGTGTAATAACCTTATTTCACGTTACGATCTACCACAATCGATTTTCGGGGGAGGTTGGACTTGGCCGTAGGATCATGCTTCGTATTACACCACACTGATATTTCGGCCCCAATCTCACAAAGCTACAATATTATGTTGCTATAACCCCAAGCCATTAATTATTTTGTTTGTCGCGTCAAGACGGCTTGACCGATTCTTATGAAATTTTGTACACGGGTCATGTCATTGGTCAATTGACAGGGTATAAGAAATATCAATATTACTTTTATAAATCGTTAAAAAAAAAAAAAAAAAAACTATTTTCTTTAATTATTTACCACTTTTGATGAAATTTTGTACACGGGAAGTATAAGTCATACAAATACATGCCACTCCTCAGTTGATACGGCATAATAATGTGAACTATCAACAATATGAGTAAACATAAAATTACGGGATGTAAATAGCCACTGCGTAGCAGCAACAAACGCGTGCGGAGCCGCGGGTACCCGCTAGTAAGTTATAAAATGCAGTCATATTTTTTATCTAACTGGTAGTTCCAGGGATTAGTGCCTAGAAATAAACAAAAAAGAAAAAAACAATCTCTAGAGCTTTATAATACCTATTAGTTGTATAGATTTTAATTAAATTTGTAATAGTATATTTTGTCTTTATGTACGCATCGTAGCTTTTTATGGGTGTAAAACGTAGACAATGACAAAGAGAGATGAGGAAATATTAGAAGCATTCGAAATGTGGTGCTGGAGGATTATTGAAAGAATTAGTAGGATGGAAAGAAAAACGAATGAAGAGGTATTAATTAACATGGTAAAAGAGCAGAGGATATTACTAGAGATCATAACAAGACAACTTTTAACAAAAAAGAAAATCAACTTCAAGGATTCTGAAGAGTTCCCTGGTGTATCTTCGAAGTTGAAGGTCTAATGACGATGAAATAAAAATGGAACTACCTTGAGATATCTCCTATCCAACAAAAAAAAAACCATCAAAATCGGTTCATAAACATCCATTTAAAAAAACAATCGAATTGAGTAACCTTTCTTCTTTTGTTGCAGTCGGCTAAAAAATATGAGGGACATTTAATTTGAAACGACGACCTATTAAAAATGATAACAGAAGAAAAAACTAAAGGAAAAAGGAAGACCAAGAAGGACATACATTCAGCAAGTGAAGGAAAAAGTAGGCGTCGTATCGTATTACGATGTCAAGAGGAAGGCACAGTGTAGGGAGAGCTCCACCGACAAGAACACCACCGCTTGTAAATTTTATTATGATTTTGTCTTTATTTAATTTTTATCCTGTCCATACCTGACCGGGCATTTCAAAAGCAATCTTCGCATTGATACAGTTAGTGGTCGTCCGCAACGACCTTGCTACCAGGACACAATTAGAACTGTACCGCCGATGCACGAGCACAGGATGGCGCACGTGCCCCGCCCCGCTCCCGACAACCGTGTGTACCCTTGGACACATCCTTATCATATTATGTTAGAAATTCCTGAATAATTTAAATTATTTTTATTTATCCAAGGTCATGATTAAAAGGGAAATGCAGTATGTATGGAAATGGAAATGTAGCAGTTTTTTACAACAATGCTAAACATACTGTCTAATATCTAATCTACACTTTAAAATATTAAAAAGCTTGTTTTTGTTTGTTTGTTTGAACGAACTGATCTCTGTAAATACCACTCAGATTTAAAAAATCTTTTAGCATTTTATAGATTATTTATTGAGAAAAATTATAAGCTATATAACCTCAAGCTACTATCCGAAGAAGCGGAACAGAAATTAAGAACGTCGAGAAATCTTGCAAGCTGTAAAAGCAAGCACGGGAAATAAGAATAATGATAGGCTAACCAAACTGTAAGCCACAGCTAGTATCTACACTATAATATAATAAAGCGGGAAAAGTTTTTTGTTTGTTTGATGGTTTGTTTGTTTGTTTAAACACTCTAATCTCTAGAACTACCAGTCGGATTTGAAAAATTGTTTTTGTATACGATAGCCGGACTTTAGAGGAATATAGGCTATCTAATATTAGGCTACAAATCTCAGACAACCTTAAATATTTTTTTTACTTAATTCGGAAGTCGGTGCCCTCCCGAACTGTTTTAACCGCGTGCGCTCGCGTAATCGCGTAATGGCATAGAATACTATGTTCTACAACAATATTGGTTCTTAGTGTATCTAAATAAAGTAAGCGATATTACATGCCTATCTATTATACATAAGCCACAATAAGGCATTTTGTAACAAAGATTTGTTAAAAATTAAAAAGTGATTTATAAGCATTATTTTAGACATGGCATATTAATCCTTACAGACTGAGAGTTCCTTCATCATAAAGACAATTTTATGAAATTAAATTTTGCTCTTTAGAGTATGCTATTTACACACATAGTTTAAGAGATACTGAAAAATTGTGATAGACTACATGGGTGCGTTGGCGGCGCGGTGTTTGTCGGATAAAATTAACACGAGTGAAATCGTGGGGCACAGCTAGTTTATTATAAATACGAGATGACTTTTAATTGAATGTTTGCGTTGATATTTCTTAAGCGACATAACGGATTCCAATAAAATATAGCATACAAGTCGATTATGTCGTGGAATAAGATACAGGATTTTTTAAAATTATTCATTACCTATCTGATTTAGCTTCTAACTATGTATATTTATAAGATATATAAATGCAATATAATTATGCTTTTTACTAAGAATTTTCTCGGTCGTTTTGTCTTAGATAATTTACCATTGATACTCGTTAATAATTACAAGTACATTTTACAAGATAGGGTTTGAAGTTTTTTTAATATATAACCTACGTTTAAAAACGAAAAAAAAATATTATTTGTGTATACTATACAAATTCTTCAGTCATTTAAACATAAAGGGGTTATTTCACGACACGATCTACCGTACCCGATTTCCGGTGGGAGGGCAGAGGGGGCTTTTGGCCACGGAATCGAACCAATAGCGACGCTCGATCCTGCAGCCAAAAGGTCCTCGCTGCCCTCCCCCGGAAACTGGGTACGGTAGATCGTGCCGTGAAATAACTTAAGATAAAAGTAACAAGTTATTCAGTGAATGCTAGTACAACACTTTCAAATCACACTTATTATGTATCTATACAAATAATAAAAAAATTTGATTTGTCGGGCTTTTCACTGGAAGATAGCTGATGTTATAAGGAGTAACGTAGTATATTTATTAGAAGAAAAATAATTAGGGTTCCGCGCAAAAAACATATCTTTGTCCTTAAAATTATCGCCGTCGACTACCGTGGGTGGAAGCGGGGTCACCACATACCAACATTCTGTAGTCCACGAGCGGAGCAGCGGGCACAGCTAGTAAGTAGGTTATAAAACGCCTTTACCGCGCGTTAGTCGGAAACTAAGTTTCTATCGTAAATTATTATATTCATACATCTTATAAGTAAATGTAAAATCGTACAATTTCTAATGCTTATCGATAATCATAAACCTCTTAGTCTCACTGTATTATTGTTCTAAAATGTATATTTGCACAGAGAGGGCTGCTGTAAATATTACCGAATATTCAATCCAAAAATCGTCTAACAATCGATATTATTCGTTGACTTAATTTTAAAAAAAAGCAGAAAAATGTACCGTGTTTATTTCTGCACGACGATAACTAATTTAACTATTGGCCTCTCAAGAAACGCCGCCATTCAAGCTTGTACTTTGTTTTGCTTAACGGTCACAAAAATAGGATTACCTACGTAGGTAGTAAGGTACGTAGGTGACCACGTGTCACCGAGATAAATACAAAAGAATATTACTGTAATGTATTAATTTTATAATAATCTCTATCTAGATAAGTTTATAAAACTAAAACCCGACTACGGAAAATGAAAAGTACGATCTATATTTTCGAAATATGCTGACTAAGCCCTTTTATGTGATATCCAACACGGCACATTACATATTTTTAATAAAGGCTAAAATTTCCTCTAGGGAGCGCCACATAGGTTTAAATTGATAAACCTATTATACCCCGCGGACGCTCAAGACGCGTTTTGACCATTAGCGTAGCTAGCGAATTTTCCTAGCAGGGACACTCATCCAGCTAATCAGCAACTAGAAGCTAATTTATTCTTCTAAAGATGAAAATAATAAAAACCGTAAATTATTTTAATTCCTTTAAGTACCCACCCTTGTCCCACTAACTACGTTATAGTATCAAAATTTGACAGTAATGACACTTTTTGTATATATAAAATACGTGTAAACAACTGGGCCGAGGTAACCCTGAGGGTTAAAGGCTAAAAAAATTGTGAATGAGAAATATAGAGAAAGATAATACAATCGACCTGTATTACATTTAAATCCGTAAATAATGAATGATTAAGTACTTAAAAATATATATTATACAAAGACCACACCTTAACCGAAACGAGAGCAATATTTCAAAGAATATAATTAACCTACCTATATAATTGTAGCGTCTATTTCCTTTAATAACAATAGCGTTTGTCCAGTTACTGTAACGGCTAAAAAAAAATACACGACGCGAATTCGTCTGTGAAAGTGGGCCTGCCAATGACTTTGTGGACGACTAGACCGCCAGTAGACGGTAAATGGTTCTGTCTGATAGCCGAACTACGACTTAAAAAACTTTCGCAGTATACATTGTTGTTCACTTTCATAATATCTTTCGTATTCTTGGATTAGAAGCGGTAATGTATATAGAGTAACTTGTAATTATAACATTCTATAGATATCAAACCCGTTGCTCGTTTTTTATTAGAACAGAAAATCAAATCGTCTTATAACAGACACAATTTATTATAACATTTTGATAGATATAAAATAAAGACTTTAGAAAATTAAAAAAAAAAGCATTTCTTTCTCCTATGTGGGTTAGATGTTTGAAATTGAATTAAAAATATGCTTAGAAGGTGAAAATTTGCTGAGCGGTTTTTTATAATAGCACAGAAAATGTGCGTAATCTATCGACAATTGTCACTATCTTGCCGGCCTGCTAGCCTCTGTGCACCTGGATATACACTAGCTGATCCCGGAATGCAACACGCCTGAGAGTGACGTTATGACGAGTGTTACACCTGGTGTGTGGTGGTCGTGATCCACTCGGACACACCATAATATAATAATAATATCATATGAAGAACACTTACGTACAGAAGTGAAAGGTGGGGGTTTAGCATTTTTTTAGAACTAACTATACTGTTAGCCATAAGCCATAAGTAATTTAAAGCCTCAGACGGCTTTTACAGTTTCACCGGGCTTGGGGGCGAGCGGTGAAGGCACAAGGCTGCGAAAGCTGGCAACATGTTCAAGGGTGCCAAAGTGGTCGGATAAAAATGTACTGGGTGCGGCAGATAAAGCATTAAAGTAGAATAAATGCAGTAAAAATGAGAGCGTCAAGAGGTAGGTATATTAGAAGGGAAATTGTGTGACAGGATAAGAAATTGTGTGATAAGCGAACTTTATGGTGTGAAAGAAGATATAGTCACATGGATTGAGAAATGGATTCTTAGATGGTTTGGAGTTAGATGAATGGTTAAAGAGGATGAATGAAAGAAAAATGAGTAAACAAATTTATGAGGAGAGTGAGAATGGGAGCGTTGGAAGAGGAAGGCCTAGACGAACGTTCCTTGATCAAATCGGGGACATTAAGAAGAAAGGTCAGGTCAAGAGTACTCGAAACCGACGAGCGTAAGTGAAAAGATTGATGAATGTTGAAGAAGCGAAAGAAGTATCCGTTAGCAAGTGGAAGGATGTGATCTCTACCTACCCCGTTGGGAGAGAGGCATGACGAATGTGTGTATGTATGAAGAACAACTTCATATAAGGTTTTTTATTCCAAAATTGCTACAAAAACTTGCAAAAGTTGTATGATAAGTAAACAGAATACATCATTAATCATTATATTTTTTATACTTTTTCAGGTTCATCTCTTGCCATTTGTAAGTAAGCGATTAAATGTGGATTATTTATTCGTTAAAATATACATGTGACAATAAATAATATCGAGCGTTGGTTTTAGACAAAGTATGTAGGTATATATATATGTAATAAAACTAATAAAGCATAACTTGACATTATATTAAGGCACCACATAAACTCTCGCTGTCTTACAGTTGTAGATGTTTAAGAAATACTGTGCTGTTGAACGTAAATATTACAAAGGGTAGGTCTCAACACCGAAGAGTACCTATTATTGTTAACTCATTTTTATGATAAAAGGAATAACATACTACATACGTATACAAGACACTGGATAACAAAATAAAAAGCTAAAGCGCCAAGGAAATAATACGTTACAGTTAGAACAAATCACTCACTTTGTTTCATAAATGAATGTTCGTAGTTAAATGTCTAATTAAGTTACATGATGAGATTAATTTTACATTTTAAAATCTGTACACATTTAATTTGCAACTTGCGTTGTAATACTGGCTGTTTGCAGATAAAATGCTGTTAAGAAAAAAAAGTTAAATTAATTACTAAGCACTAACATAGTAGGCATTATAATTTGAATAGATTATATTAATTTTCATACTGTCTCTGAAATATATCTGCAGTGCACTTAATGGTAAAAACATTACAATTCAAGAACAACTGGGATTAATGCCTAGAGAAAAATTTACATTGATAGCAGTAAACTGACCTACATATACCACGCTAAATGCAATGTAGAGACGCGCTGAGCCGAGACATTATGGGGTTTTCTCCGTATTTACTCGCTAGTCTTGATCCCATCGAACGAAAATACTCTTCATTATCTCTTTTTTATACAACAATGTGGCAAACATGCATATGGCCCGCCTGATGGTAAGTGGTTACCGTAGCCTATGGCCTACAACGACTGTAATACCATATGTATCACTAGCGCATTGCCGAAATTAAATACAAAGAGCTCTGGAAATCTTACTCACAACACGAACACAACACTAGTTTATTTAGTTGCAACCTTCTGCCTTCCACCAGTCGTACTGCCCCAGTAATGGTCCCTTGCTTCTCCCTACTTCCACACAAATAATCCTTATACCTATATGTGTACCTCTAAGAAATATCAAACTAATACGTATTGGTGAGTACTCGTGCGTATAGCATTTATCACTTTAGCAGCCGCCCATGTGAAATGGAACAAATTCTAGTTACGTAACTAAGGTTTGTGTTCTAATAACAAAGCTATTCGATACAATTCTAAAATAATGTAATATAAACAATAATAAAATCAAAGTGATATGTTGGACGTCCCAGGCTCCTCCGCCCTAAAGATTGCGCCAAGCCTGACATAGTTGTATTTGACAATCCAACTAGCCAATGGGAGAAGCTGGCCGAGGATCGTGCTAAATAGCGTCGCCTAATACACGACGTTCAAGCAAAGCTTGACGATGCCTGGTTCCGATTTTTAAAGGAAAAACACATGAGTTGTCACGAGCGAGCTTCAAAACCTCGTCCATTGAAAGGTGCGTATACTTGTTGTGAATGCAGCCGAGGGATCCTCTCTCGGATCGATTTCTTTAGACACGAACGCATGTGTCGTCGCGATGCTACTTAAATCGTCTGTCAAAGATGCAAATACCTATGATGAATAATGAAAATGGCGCAGGTTACATAAATATTACAGAAAAAAATTTATTACGTTCTAGTTATTCTTGATTTAAAATAAATAAGTGAATCGATTTATTGGTAAGCTATAATATATAGGTTACCGTTTAAGGTGTATTTACTATTAAATCCAGATGTACTCGTAGACAAAAAAAATAGATACGTATCTATATGTTAAACCCTAAAATAAATTAAGAATGCAAATAAAAACTTATATAGATGGAATTTTAAATGGTTTTGTAATTACACACAATACTTTACTGAAGAACTGAAGGAAATAACTAAAAATAAATTAGGTTCACATAGTCAGTGGTTTCAGTGTGGTGGTGGTGGTTCAATCTCATAGGCTTTTCTTATATAGCTTTTATTATGTTTATATTCTCGTAGCTTTTATATCGCATCGCTTAAACAGTAAAGCACATGCTTTCACAAGTAGACGTATACATTGCATCACAGAGGAAAAGTGAACGATCTGGTCCGACCCGCCTCGACTTATGGCCAACGATAATTGATTTCATAAACAACAGCATACGAGATTTACACGATAATGTTTTTAAAATTGGACACTTTAATCATTATATGTATGCAGAAAGTAAATTTCATTTAGCTTTGTGACGAATTTGGTACTCATATATTAGGTAACCAATATTTACATATACCTACTTATAATAACAAATATTACCTCGGACTCGGAGATGTCTCTGAGAGCTTGAACAGTGTTCATTTTGGGAGAAGAAGACTTCTAACAATTCGTAAAAATAATTTTATTATTTATAATATGTACAGTATCTAAATAGATAGATAATAAATTTTCAGGAAATATTTAGGTTTGATCTATTACATTTAAAGTTGCCCTGTTAAATCAAATTAGGTAATTTATTTAAAACCCCCTTTTTATGATGGCCATATTAAAAGACTTTTGTTACTTTTGCATTCAAAAGGATGATCGAATCCTCTCATAAATCAAAACAATTTTTCTATTGTACTCTTTTATAGATGTGCGTAGTACATTTACTCCAAACTACGAATGTAACGGATTCTCCAAAATACGATTCCTTAAACAACCAATGACATCGGTTTCAGTTGAAAGTTTTTGCAAATTAAGTTCCATGATAAGATGATTCGTTATATAGTAACACAGTACAATGACGTCACGTTACCTAATGGTAAGCACAAAATAATCCAGAAACAACGGTGACCACCGAGAGATCGGAAATCTATCGCCGGTCGTCAGTGTTATGTATGCCTGCAAGCCACTCAGCTGCTAAATATAGATACACATACTGATCTGAAAACGCAACAAAACAAAAGTGAGTCACTGACGGGTTTATAACCACGTGCATTGTGGTCGCGATCCACTTGGATATACGTCCTTACCACGGCACTTGATTACTGGATATACATCGGTTGATCCTGGAATACGACTCACCAAGCGTAACACTATGGTGCATATTATTATTACACCTGCCACCTAGTATATGGAGATCGCGATCCAGTCGGACACAATTCTGGTATCCTAACACTCAGTAATCCTACCAAAACCAACAAAACCTAAAAAGTCAATATTATCAATTTGAGTAGCGTAACAGCCTTAATGTTAACTATCATAGTTACTACTACAAAAACATTATGTTGTTAAGTAAATCAAAGGTAACATTGCATTCATTAAAACCTTAAGCGGAATAAACATGAATATATAAGTATTATTATTGTACAGATTTATTTCTTACATTTACGGTTCCGTCGATGCTCTTTAGCACAAACAGACGCCCTTGTAATACTTTTTACATTAAATTATGACCTACACACGTCAGTTCCTACAAAAAACTCGCAACCTTAACTGAAGTCGTTAATGTTTTAAAGAATTGTGGTAATAACTTGTATTAAATAGCTAACCGACCTGTTCATATTCAGTTAAAGTGTTATTTTTACTCTTAAACATGTATTTTAATTTTTCACGATACTTAATTATCCCATTATGAATCGGAGAACCGTGAAACACGAATTAAAATGCTACAAATAATATTTCGCTCACAAGTAACAGTTTCACACGTGTACAATTATTTTTTGCACTTCCTTGGCTTAGCATAAAAAAGAAACTCCAATAATATTATCCTGCAGCCAGCCACCCGATGAATTAGCCATCAATGATTAAATAATGTGATTAAAATAAAGTTTATCTATACACCTTTAAATTATTTTACACAATTAAATTACATTAAAGTCAGTTGATGGCTAATTTCATCATGTCGCACTTCCGTCACAATATGGTACGCCCGCAGCTCTCTATTTTCCAATTCACTTAACGCGCCAACAGAAGTTTGTATAACTTCACAAACTGCTTAGCAATAACTTATGTCTTCGAAATGTCAGGTAAAGGTAATAAAATATCGTTTAAATATATGTTTGAAAACATTTTTATGTTAGGAGTATATTAACAGGTGTTATCATTTTTGAAAAAAAAAAACATCACCAGCTCCTTTGGAAAATATTCTTAAAAACTTATGCAATGAATCAAATTAGGTGTTTTATAATTCTAATATTCGTTCTACTGTTTTCTTTGAGAAATAAATAGTAATCATAAATAGTAAATTTACACATATACACACTTCTAAGCATCTACACTGTAAAATAAATTAATAAACCTACTCACGCAAAATTTATGTAAAATCTATATTCAAGTATAAGAAATCCGTACTAATATTATATTGTTTCGTTCTGTATACAGTTCATATTATGTAATTTTAGTTGTCACGATTGGCCGAGCAATGCCGCCTGTCAAAAATCGATTTATGATTACTTTCACGGTAAATGCCCGTCTAGCCGACAAGATGCATCTTCCACTGTGACTTACTCGAGTTTCTTGTCTATAAAAGTAATTTGAATAATTTGTAAATTGTACTGCAAGTCTACTTTTAATTATAATTAACCGGTACAGTTTTAATCTAGAACATTAAAGAGAAATTTCCTGCTGCCCTCAAGGGACATGTGAGAAATATATAAAATAAAGAAAGCGACCCACATAATACTTATGCAGACATGGTTACATTGACCATGTAACTGCACTATTCATTATAGTATCCTTAATTAATAAGATCAAACCGTACATGTCCGCATTAATAAATAATTTGAATTTCAATGTGTATTAATCTGAAATATCATTTGTAGATAGATTGAAATAAACTTAAAAAGTTGAAAAATGAACAAAAATTTATTTTACAATGAAATATCTCAGTACATGTTATGTTAATTAGCATTATTATTATTATATTAAATTCCAAAATAGTCTTCTTCTTATATTTTGTAAATATGAAAAATGAAGATATGGTTTTACCGTAACTTTTTAATAATAGCGTCTCGTAAATTCGAATTCTGCCAGTGTCATGTCTGTCATGAGAAAATCGCTATACTAAGTAGTAGGTAATAACATTTTTTATAATTTTGTTCTTCCACAGGCAGCAGGGATTTTTTTAACTCTCGTAGCTTTTTACTGCTTATATTTCCAAAATGAGTTATGATTCACTTATAAACTTTTTTCAGAAATAAAGTCTTTTTCTCTAAATCTCATAAGTTTTAAACAAAATTAATAATATGTAATATGAACAGCATCAGACGCAGGCATAAGGCTATGTCTTGTAACGCAAAAGTTAAACGTGAGAGGCCAAATTCAAAAGAAGTTAACGATTTTTTGTAGCAATCTAACAATAGATACAGTTGAACATTAAACAAAGACGCTTTATTAACAGCAAAAGCTTCTTTTGTTGACAAATTACTGTAGCGTCAGCCGCCTAGGTGGTCTCCGCGATCGTTTATCAATCTAATTTCACTTTACGATGGCATAACTTTTATACATGTTTAAAAAAATTGTATTACAAACTAATATAATAATAGCTAAAATATAATATTCAATTGTACTACCAAACCTCTAATGAAAAAAATATTTAAGTACATACATATTTTTCACATTTTTTTTTTGTTCTTTATTCAGTAGTATGACGTGCTTTACACCATATGCATGGTGGTCGCAACCCGGTGAGGTAGCCTCCATCAGCTATCGCCATTTCCTCGCAGGTAAATTTGGCTTGGGTGTCTAGTTTTAAGATACTATTTGACCACTTTTACACTTCATTCATAATAGTATTCAATGGCAAACTTCACAGTAGCACAAATAGTACAAACCTACTTAGTTTATTGTTATTTTATTGTATTATAACTTAGTGTTAACAATATAATAAAAGTAATATCAGCTTGTTTGTATCCTACTGCTGAGCAAAGGTTTCTTTTCAAGAAAAGATGCGAGCTTAATCAACACACCGGTTCACTACGTATTGGCGATTTTAAATGCCAAGAAATCAACAGTTCTAATTTTTTTGCCCACGTGCAGTGGTTCTACAATAACATTTCTCAAGCATGAAGGTTTCCTTCACCATCAGCCAATAGTATTACCAATTTGAATTCTAAATTCCTTCTAAATTCTAAATTCTTGAATTCCTCTGGTCTAAACCACCGTATCACCACGCACTTTATTTAATATATCATTATTTAATTAATGTTTATATAATATGTAATATTAGCAATACTCGTATAATATAGGTATCTAAATATATTTCAACCACTATATAGAATAACATAGATCAAGTAACAGGAGTGTAAAACATTTAACAATAGAGAAATCCTTGCCATATTACTGTGTCAGATACATATCAAATCGGTATCGACGCAAAAATGATCGTGAAGTAAGAAACTCTTTCGTGACTAATCTCGCGTCGAAGTCACAAGGTATGTCGGTGTTAACCTTTCCATCGTGGTTCTCATGAATAACATCTTGAAATGTCATGTGCTGGCATACACTAGGATCACTTTATCACTTTCTATGCCACGATTACAAGTTTATTTAAAAGACATCTAGGGTAAACTGATCTTTAACAAACAAACTTTAACAGTGTTTCCTAATTACCTTTTAAAAACGCTTTAGCATAAAATGAAAACATACGTTATTTTATTTCCTGTATACAAAATTTTATTCGTACTAGTTTGAATAGGTACCAGTTGTATAAAATATTCTAGTTAGAACATTTTACAAGGTCCCTTCAAATCATCAACGATGGCTCAGTTGGTACCGTGTACGGACACCGCGTCGATCGACGTGAGTTCGAATCACCGCAATGAGCCTGAGCTTTCGCTGAAGGAAAACATCATGATGAAGCATAGCATGCTGTTAGGGCTTTTTCGAATGTCCGCCTGGCTAGCTAACACCCTCTAGTTGAGAATCTGTCGACAAACAATTGAAGTTTTCTCTTCAAAAATTGCATGATAACAGAATACAAAGCGTAAATTAAACACCACTGTCTTTAAATCTCAACTATCAACCATTCAGATTATCTAGACAAAATAGTTCTGGCTCGACGCCAACACGATCTTACCTTATAATCGTTTTTATTATTTGCCATCATAAAAGTAATGTATCGCCTTTAACACGGTGGAGTAAGAGTGAGATTTAATTCATTATTTTCCAGATAATTAGAAGAGTCGTTGGTTGTTTGTAACTCGATGATGACGCGATCGACAACCGTATCGAGTGTCGTTCCGGTTCGACGACGGTGGCCGCCTTCGTCTCGATCCGACTGTCCGGACTTCGGTGTTAGCGTAACCTATGTCACGATTACGTACTTGCTCAGTTACCCGCTACGATTACACTGCCCAATGGCATTACTGAAAATCCAAAAACTACAGGTAATTTCGTAAAATCTAATTTGCGTCTTGAGGTCTCAAAAAATATAATATAGATATAGCAAATTCGATTATTCCAAAATTTTCCAATTTTCCGGATAACTTTTCACATTTTTCTTTCTCTACACACTTTATTCGGACTATTACTAACATTATAATAAGTAAGTATTAACCAAATCGGTGCAGCCGTTCGAACTAAAGGGATGGTCGAACGTACAGCATTTCATTACATGTTTTTATTTAAAACTTTCTTCTCATGTAATATCAAAATTCAAAATTTGCAATTCCCTGGAATTCTCTGATGGCCAGAGTGCAAAGATAGTCAGTCGCATTTGGGCTCATTTGCTGCCGTAACAAAATAAAAATAACTCCAAAAGTGACAACAACATGATGAAGTTAGTGATCTATATTAAACTAATCTATACACACAGATCAGTAAAACAAGGTATATACTAATACTATAAAGCTGAAGAGTTTGTTTTTTGGTTGAATTGGTTGAGTCTCAGGAACTACTAGTTCAGCCCATTTGTCGTGGAAGGTTATATATAGGCTATATAACATTATGGCATGATAAATAGGAGCGGAGCATCAATGAAAAATGTTGCAAAAATGGAGAAAATATATTCCTCTTGAGAGCTTTCATTGCGTGCGCTGTGTAAATGTTTAAAGTTACGCAACAATCATGTGTGACGGAATTGTTTCTCTTAAAATATTCTAAAAAAATCCACGTTAGCATATTATGCCTATCTTTTAAAGTTGGCTCAATATAACCTTTTTTATAGTAATAACATTTGTTCTAAAATAATGCATTATTAGCGAAGGTGTTTTTTTATAAACATGGTATTAATCCTTATCGAAATAAATCCGTTATTTATCATGAGTATTTCATTTTGAACAAAATGTAATAAAGGTGCCTACGACCCACTCTCTCTAACCCTCTCTCTCTTATGAATCTATAAAATATCTTATCTTATCTTCTTACGCAGATGAAGTTGCGCGGGTCATCTAGTCAATGATAATAATGTAATTTCATCTATGTTACCTACTTGTTTTTAATTGTGTAAGTCAAGTCTGAGCATTTAAAGTAACATATACATAGAAATGAAAGACAGATGTCCCATAGCACATGTTGTATTGCACTTAACACGTGTTTAACATGTTTATTTTCTATTATGTATATTCTATTACTGAGACCAAAGATCTAATAAAAACTGCATGTCATTGTATAATAGCTTTGTTTTTTTATTTATTTGTATTATGCGACCATAGAATCCTATTTTACCCTATAAAACAAACTGTTGGTATTATCCGTAACATTCTCTTCGATATAGGGTCGTGCCAACGGAGAAGATATTAAAAACTAGTTCTGTTTCACTCGTGTTTAATTTATTATACCAGCTCACAACCACGTTGCGCCGCGCCGTGCCGCGCCGCCAACGCACCCGTGTAGCCTACCGTTGTTATTACTTCCCGTACATCTCTTCAGATTGCTTGACCTTCATGGTTACTGCCATATTCCATAAAATAGTAGCGTGAAGTTATATTGTCTGTAACCTTCCTCAATAAATAGACTACAAAATGCAGAAATATTTTTTTCAAATCTGACTGGTAGTTCCAGAGAGTATTACACTCCACATAAACACAAACCCATAAAATGTACACTATTTCTTTATAATACTTTTATTAATTATCATTTATTATAGTATGGATTTCAAAAGTCACTTAAACAAGTCAATAAAATTTGTAGTCCGATATTGTGCATGTTTAACAAAATACAGGTTATTTAATCCAACGTGGCATTCAGTGAATTAGCATGCCACTTTAAGCCGCATTCTTCAAAGTGTGAACATTCAACTTACTAATTACAATGCAATAATTCAATCTACCGATACGTGTGAGCCATACTTGTACGACTGTAATCTTCATTTTTATAAATATTAGAGGATGCTAAAGGTCGCAATATGATATATTACGAGTCACGTTGCTTGTCCTTGCTCTTGCCGATTTAATTTGTAAAAGAAAAAGCCCTTATTTATTACACTATACTACGATTCTTTTAACTCCGTTTTGTCTGTGGGAAACAAAAAGAAAGTAAGCCATTAATTAACTGTTCAACATTTCTCTAATTGCACAATGTATCTTTAATTACATGAATAAATTCCAAAACTGTAATTTACTGAAGTTGCCGCTTAACTATAAATGAAATTACAATATATTAATCATAATTGAACTTCGTAATATTAAATTAAACACCGATTTAAGAAACGTATGTAATCACTTTCGTATGCTTTCTCTGCGACAGCAATGTCAATGATGCTCTAATAGTAGCCTCACATCGATCAAGCTAGGAAAAAGTAGTCTGCCTTAATAATAGCCAACTTTCGCGATCGTTCACATTCAGCGTAGAACCCTGTTAATCGTCGCTTCGGGATAAAAATCGACCCTAGTAACTAAATGTACAGTATGTTATATGTTAAGAAAACAAATGTTGTGACGATTCTTGGCAAAGCACGCAGTTGCTCCTTGTAATAAAATTTGATTTCAAAGGCTTTTCATGTCTCAGCCTAAAAATAATTATTTCAGCGTAATGGCATCGTTTCGAGCTTTTTCTTTCTTGTAATAAAGTAACTATATTTATAGTAGGTGTATTATATAATTAACATCTTTAATATATCAAAGCAATAATGTAATAAGAGTTTAAATTTGTTAAAATCACTATCACACAAAGTTACAGTTTAAAACGAACATATGTTATTCGCTAAGGGTCAATGACCTTTTAAAAAACGTACGATCATAATTTCGTGAATGTTTGGAGTAGATTTGTAAAATGTTCTTGTTAGACAACATACCATTAATTTTCACAATTCTAATAGTAAATTTAATGTAAATTTAAAATATAAAGTTTTATTCGTAAAATAATGAGTAAAACTTACTCTAAAATTTAATGTTTAACCATACATTTTTTTCTATCGATTCTCTTTTTGGTTGTTTTTAAAAATGAAACTATAAACTTCTGTTAGCTAAACTCATTGTGTGAGACATTATTATGAACCCAACTTTAAAATAAACAAAACAAAAGACTGCCGGCCGACATTTGCCGGCTGACTATACTGTTGGCCTTAGGGACCCTGAAGCTGCTGCGGCTTTTACAGCTTCACCGAACTTGGCACAGTTCTCCGAATTTATACTGCCGCCTTTTGTTACTACAACGTTGTAAAAAAAAATCTAGAGTTGTGCGTTTATTTAATTTTTTTAGCTAGATTTATTAAATAAATGAAACACCAAATAGTTTAAATTATTTATTTATCAGTTAGCACAATTCATAAAGGATATATAAAAAATAGTTTTATATACATATAGGTACTATGAAAAATTAGTAAAGTATTGAATTCCCGCGAACTTTCCCGTTTCCCGGGATGACCCCCGGAGACTCGAAAATATTTTTCAAAAATGGCCCTTGCCCCAGAAAGGGTTAGAGGGGTGGTAAGGTATCTATATCCAACTGAGTCGCAAACGCTATGCACATGGTAATAAACCTGTCACAGTGCCTCTATTTTGATTTGTCGCGTTTTGGGTTCTGTCAGTGATGTCAGTGTATATCCAGCTGCCAAGAAGCTTGCAGGCCGGCAATACAGCTGCTGCTGGCAATAAATTGTCGATCTTTCGGTAGTCGTCGTTGTTTTTGGACTGTACTGTGCTTATCATGAGAAACAGTAGTCACTTTTCCGTGCTATACTATGAAAAATACCAAAATCCTTTACATCTTTCTTACGTGTTCCACGTGTGTGTGTGATTTTTCTAATTGAAAACAAAAAATTTCAATTTAGGCCCTAAGAAAGCACTTATGAATGTCAAAACACTACTGCCGGTTTGAAAAATATCCCAGACATCGAGAAGAATCGGTAAGAGAGTCGATCGGGTTTATATTTTTTTTCAACTATACAAAACTGTTAATATAAAACAATAATAATAATTTAGTGGATGCACACAGAGGGAGTCACTTCCAGATATCACTATCATTCACTAAATGATCCACCCTATAA
The DNA here is from genome assembly GCA_033032175.1 of Saturnia japonica. Lineage (NCBI taxonomy): Eukaryota > Metazoa > Arthropoda > Insecta > Lepidoptera > Saturniidae > Saturnia > Saturnia japonica. Next base: position 14,306,841 of record CM065311.1, on the reverse strand, counting down.
TAACCTTTTTAAATTAAAAGCTCCCTTGCATGGTCCTTGAATTTCTTGTCCGGTAAATCATCGTGTGTTGTATTATTCGATTCGTATTAAATGAAACTTAGTTGATCTACTAGTCATTCTCATTCTAACGGACGCAGCGCTGCGCTGTGCCTACGGGCCGCTTTCAGCGATACAACCGCGCACCCACATAAAGGCGTGGCTATATACAATAACTATTAAAAAAGAAAGTTAGTTGTTACATAGAACCTATCAACATCGTTATAGGTAATTGTGTATGCTATAAAAATATATTTATCTATAGTTATTTGAGTGTAGATAGAAGATATCGAGCATTCAGAAGAATTTCTAAGCGTTATGCAAAAAGTTATCTCAGATCTTTACTTTCGAATTTTAACTATAGGTGCATACTTATAAATTTGATATGTTCAGGTGATTAAATTAATATTGAAATTACTTTCATGAGCAATCATTATTTTTAAATAACATAAATAATTTTATCTTACGATTAGTACACTTCACTTCATGTAATTAGTATAAAAAATTCAACTTCTTTAATCTATACTATATACAGTTCAAAATATGGTTTTTAAAAAAAAACTAATCTCTGAAATTACCTGTGACATTTGAAAAACTCTTTCTTGCATTTTATAACCTACTAGCAAACCCAGCCACGCGTTACTGTGCTGTTTTGGAGTCTATTGATCAGATCATTACCAAACTTTACAGGATCACCCACTGGGCTGATATGTAGATTGTCTGAAAATTTCTATAGGAAACATACATACAAACATCGATTTATCTATACATTCATACAATTAATAAAATTGAAGTGTCTGTTTGTAATGTCAAAATAACAACTTTTTTAAATGCACATGATAGTATAAACGATACCTATAACAAAACCCCATTTTTTTCTTTTTGTTCAGGGTATATCTGCGAAACGGTTGGACCTATTTTCATGGGACATTCACTAATAGATAGCTGATGTTATAAGAAGTAACTTAGGGTACTTTTTTAGATAAATATTAGGGTTTCGCGTAAATACAAAAAAAACTGATCACGGTGAATCAATTCGGGTGCTTAAATGGCTTATGCTGAGTAAACCTTAAAAAATAATATCAAATTAATGTACTACATAATTGCAGAAATTAAAAATACCTACAAAAAAGTCTATAAGAGTATATGTCTATCTTCTAAGGAACACCCACAATAAGCATTTTTGTCTTTAAAATAACCGGGAGCGGGGGAGTGAGATTCGCGCGTGTGGCCGATCGATAGCATTCTGTAGTTCACGTGAGCAGAGCCACAGGCACAGCTAGTCAAAATCAAAATCAAAATATATTTTATTCAATTTAGGCCTTCCACTTAAGAATGTCAAAACCCTACCACCGGTTCGGCAAACATCCCGGCCATCGAGAAGAACCGATAATAAACTCGATCGGGTTTATCAACATGTTATTAATTTATTTTTTTATTTATTTTTTACAGTGTTCAATTATATACAGTTACTATCATTTTCAGTAGATGTACAGAGAGGGAATCACATCCAGACATCGCCATCATTCACGTAATCAGCCACTCTTCAATACCCCTTCGACAATAAAACCTGCTTTAACATGATTCTTGAACTTATTAGCCGTTAAATCGGTAATGTGCTTAGGAAGTTTATTATAGAACCTAACACAATTACCTAAAAAAGTTTTATTTGTTTTACTAAGTCTAAAAGACGGAATGACTATTTTATATTTATTTCTAGCATTTAAATTATACGTATTAGTTACAAGTTCAAAATTACCTTCATTTTTTCAACATACATTTTAATTTCCAAGATGTATTGGGAAGGCAAGTTAAGACAAGTATGTTTGAAATTTCAGCATTCTTGAAATTTATTCCTCAACGATTCGCGTGGTCTCATATCATAAATTGCTCGAATTGCCCGTTTTTGTAATCCAATCTAGTATCTACCTCAGCTCATTTTACCCCGCAGTAAAATACCGTAGGACATTAAACTGTGGAAGTAAGCGAATTAGATTAGCCTATAGTATATATATATATATATATAATATAGATTTATTGAGGAAGGAAAGCTATAATATAACTCTACACTAAGACTCTCAAGGAGCGAAGTAATAATAATGAACGTCAAGCAATCGAGCAAGCTGTAAGCAAGTACAGGAATGCGATAGGCAGCTAACACAGGTGCTTTAGCGACGACGCGGTGAGCGGTGGAGAGTTAATCGAATGAATTTAACACAGGTGAAACCGTAGTGCATAATTAGTATTTTATAAAGCATAATCCTTAATATTAATTAGATGAAAGGCAAAACAACGTACATTTACTAGCGAATTGCTAGACTTATTTTGTTATCTTTCTCAGACACCTCAAAAAGACAAAGAGGAAAAATACAACTAGATCCATAATTATGTGGATCGTGTTGATGTGAAAATAAACAAGTGCCGAATGAACGTATTGTGGTACTTGACCAATAAATTTTACTTGTAGTTTTGTTTTACTTCATAAAATATTAGTTTTGAGCGAGAGCTTAAATTTTTCTGAATAATTACATTTGCCCTTATAATAAAGTTATTGTAAAGCCAATATTTATTTATTATAGGAACATCAACCAGCTAGTATAGTAAAAATTGGTAGCAATAAGAAATTACCTTATTATAAAGATCTTATATGCTAACCAATTATAGGTGAACACAACATTTTAGGATAAACAATATATTACATCTAACATGTTTATAGTTTTCAATATCAATTTTATAAAGTAATCTGTCAAGCTATAAGTATTTTTGTAATATACATGTAAATAGAAATTTAATGTTAAAATGGAATTTATATATGATTGAAACTTGAATATAATATACAATTATTATTGACAATGTATATATATTGATTTTACCATTGCTTTATTATAGTTGATAATTACACAGTTATAAAAAATATATAAATAATAAAGCAATGGTAAAATCAATATATATTATTATATTTATTATTATATACAATGATTTTATATAGATTTAAATAAATTAAAACTAAATTAATTTAATTAAAATAGATGTAACAATAAATAAAAGAAAAAAAATAAAGAGGTTGGTTTGAACTATTTCAATAAAATTAAATGTTTGAAAATTTATAATTTTACTTTTATACTAAGGTAAAGAATCAAAAAATTAATTAAGATCTGGTAATTTCCCAACCATTTCGTTGTAACAAAAACAAATCCGTGAAAGTGGCGGACAAAATATTATAGATATAGGGTTTCTGGGTAATTTGCAAGGAAAAAGGAAGAAATGCGGCGGTTGCGCAAAGTCGAAATTTTGAAAAACATGTTGCGTTCATTGTAAACTGCCCTATGAGATACCTTGTGAAGTATATAGTTTAGGTATCTAGTAAACGTGCGATGTACAGATTCGATGCGCTGTGAATGGACAGCATAAACAAGATTCCAAACAGCGCTGGCGTATTCAAGTTAGCACCGAAACAGAACATTAAAGAGAATAATTTTTGTAAGTCTTTTGATTTTCATTTATTAAAGCCCAGCGATCGTGAGTATGTAGTGCTATAGTTCGATTTTATATAATTATTGTTTTACTTACCATTTTTAATTCCCTAGATTTTCCGACAATATTCCTATTTTATAAACTATCCATGTATATTTTAGAAACAAAAGTAATCCAGATATTATTTTAAAATACTAGTACAAAAATACGTAAGTAAAAATATTTCCCTTTTTTATATTCGCATAAATCACACTTAAATGTTATAATATCCCCATTATGTTTCTTCCACGATTAAAGAGAATCTAACGACACCTCATTTATGGGCGTTTGACTAAAAAGTGTGCCAAAGAAATACACATACATTCATACATTTTGATATACATTAGCTTCCTTCTGGGGCAGTCAGATAAAAATATTAAATTATTTAGTATAATATTTTTTATAACTGTGTAATTATCAACTATAATAAAGCAATAATAAAAACAATGTAATTTTAGATTTAGAATTCAAATGCTATGTAAACATCATGCTCAATGATTCTCGATGAACTTTGAAGTTAATTCATTTGATTTTTTTTAGGTAGCTCGGCAAATTGACGGTATGTATTTGATGGTGAGCACAGCCCAATCCAAACAACGGTGACCACCGAGAGATCGAAAATCCATCGGCGGTCATCACTGTGATGGCGGTCTCCATTAATATCTCTTCATTTTACGCTTACAGGACCCGATGTCGTAAAAAAGGAACACCCTGGCCGGGAGATGCTTCTACAGATTCACGGTACGACAAAGATTAGATTTTATTTCAACTACAAATACGTATTTTAAAATAAACTTATACTACTTAGTGATGTCATTTCCGTCCTAATATATGTATTAAGAAGTAGGCTGTAGGTGTGGCAGCAGTATTAGAGCGATACCTTTAAACATTACCTGTGTAAGTTTTTAACGATTTAATGTTATCTGCCTTTTTACGCAAATCGATTTACTGACATTTTAAAGGAAAGAAGGCTATCCGTTATTACAAAACTGTAACAAACATCTTTCAACGCGAGTATGACGTAGATGTTATTATATTATTATTTGTAAGTTGATAAAATATTTTTATATTCACCTTAAATATTTATCTAAGTGACGAGATCACTATTTATATTTCAGCAGCATAAGTACCTTCTAATTTTTAGATTATGATGAAATGGTTAAGAGAGCGGCTAAGTATTTCATAAGTGGTTTGGGGGGCTACAATTTTTTCTTATTTTGTTGACAAATGGAGCGGGCGGAATGTTATAAATATTATGTAATTTTTTAATGAAAATTATGAAGATGTTCTCGAAGCAATATATATTTAATAATATATTTTGCTATTTTATTAAGGTATACTGAATCTTATTGCATCTCTTACTAGGGATAAATGTGTATTCCAAAAACTACGTATTTCTTCAATATAAATACTAATTATAGAGTTTTCTTAAAAGTAGAAGAGAGAAAAGAAGTAAAGAGTAAAGTATGAAGATACATTTAGGATGCATTTTTACACGTAGGGATATTTGTATGGTCTATAAACTCCGTCTAGGCTATGTACATATAAAAAATAATGTATGTATATGTAATTTTGTAATATATTTAAAGCATTTAGTGAAACAAAGTGAATCCATTAATCAAAACTATTTTATCTTTACATAATTTTCAAAAAGGGCAATATAAATGGAAACGTGTTTTTTATGTATTTTCCAAGAGTATTCATATATGGCGCTGTAGTGTATGTATATTTTCTGTAAGCACTTATATTAACAACTAGCTGCGCCCGCGGCTTCGCTCAAATTATATATTTCATATATGAAAAACAACATCTAAATACAAACCTCCCCTAACTTCAATTTCACCTTACGGTATTTGACCAGTACTAGAGCCCCACTCTGTGGAACCAGCTGTCGCCTGAATTCTTTCCGAGCCGTTATGACTTGGTGACCTTCAAGAAGAGAGCTTATTCTTCCCTAAAAGGCCGGCAACGCATCTGCGAGCCCTCGGGTGTTACGGATGTTTGTGGGCGATTGTGATTACTCATCATCAGGTGCGCCACAAGCCCGTTTGCCCCCTTTTTACCATAAAAAAAAAAGATACGGACGTGCTGTAAATGCGCGTTGCTGTCTACTGAGTTGCTCCACAGACACGATTATGCAATTTGAATTATATTTTGAAGGTGGTATGACGGCTGCAACATAAAAACTTAACAATGAACTAGTTATCATTTGAGGATGTTTACGGTCGAGATGAATCACCATCTTGTGATTAAGATGGTGATAGTCGAGATCGTGGTAGTTCTTCCAAAACGATATTGGCTATATAATTTTTTATATAAATAGCTACGGCATCATTTTGTAATGAATTTCTTTTTGTGAAAAACCGAGTATAACCGTCAATATTTGGAATATTTGCAGAACAGGAAATCCAACATTCAGTCAGTACTATTATATTACAAGATACTTTTATTATTATCTTGTTTTGTATATATATCCCGAATCTCAGATTTTTGGACATTTACGTCCAAGAGCTCACAAGTTTTAATAACATGTGATATTATCTCGTCTGAGGTTCCATTGTATTTAATGGGTATATTTCTAATTTCTATGCACGAAGCACGTGAGTAGTGTTGAACATCAGCGATCCTCTTTTCCAAATCCAATAAACAATTTTGTTGTGCCACTTTTTCCGTTTCTAATTTTTTTATTTTAAGTTTTATATTTTCGTAGGCCTTGTTAATAAAGTCAATTGCCTTTTCTATGTCAGAATTACTTTTATGAATTTGTTGGTTTTGCGACTTTACTTCGTTGATGTCGACTGTAATTTTAGTCAACAAAATATCCTGTTCCTTCTTCCAAGTCGAAAGCATATCTAGAATTTCTTCTTTAAAAAGTTGTAAATCATTATTGGTTAGCATAATATTACGCCGTTTTTAAGCCCGAGTCTGAATTCCAGCGGCTTCTTGAGCCGGCTGCATACTAGAGGTTTGATTTGTTGGAGTTGAGGGTGGTGAGTGTTGTAATTTTGGCATTCCAGAATCCAGTAGGTACCACTAAAACTTCAAAATAATCACAATGTCACACCTCTCAGTGATCTTTTTTCCTTGTTATGTAGGTATATAAATATGGTCAATTTCGTAATAATTTTATATCATTGTAAAATATCCAATGATTCATATAGCATCTAATATTCGATATAAATAAGAAATAATTTTCGAAGAATTGTTGTGTGAGATCTCGGGATATAATTACCGAGCGGTGAGCGCTATTACTGATAACGAACGTTGCAGAGCTGCATATAAAATTATATGTTATGAAACGCGCATTGAATCGAGATTTGCTTGCATTTTAATCACTCTTACTTGTAATACCAATGGCAGTTGAACGTGCAGTTTAACGCAACAATATTCATCACTGTTTTTGTATTATTCTTTTTATTTAAGCACAGATTCTATATTTAAATTATATAAAGATATTCACTGAAACACCATACTGACTTTAAACTTGATTTCAGAGGGAACTGACAATTTATTACACATAAAATAACGTTTTAATTGGAGAGCTAGGTACACTTCTCAGATGTAGGTAGGTAGAATGAAAATAATCAGTCAATAATTCATTCTAACTGTGGTAAAATCCCTCGAAGTTATATTTTTTACGTCACTCACAAAACCTTTCTATCAATTTATTTATGTTAAACCCAAATCCCTTAAGATGACAGATAACCTCCGTCCTCTCCACTAGCACGTGGAATGTTAATGGTACGTTTATCAAATCTTAGGTGCGCGGTGCTATTAGTATCTTATAGTATCAAACCGAATAGAATTAATTTTAGTTTATTAATTTTTGACTGAAATGTCTTATTTATTCTTTCACATTTTACCTGAGGTTAGGTAGTGTAGTGTTAGGTCCTTACATATGAAATTGGCGTTTTGTTGAACTGGTCACTTTGATCTCAAATATCTGGCGTCTGGTTAGAAATTCCAAATTTAGGCTTATGTATTTGTGTTTCGAATTTAGTGATTCATTTGTTTTCGCACCATTTTATTTTTCTTTGACATCGTTCTTTTCACAAAATAGAAAATTTAAAATATCGCCTTATTTACGAATATAAGTTCCATTGTGGCATCATCGCTGCAGAATCAGCTCGAATGATTAATGATGTGTATGAGGAAGCTACTGTAAAAGAAAATACGGTACGTTTTTGGTTCCAACGTTTTCGTTTTGGAAATTTTGACCTACGAAACAAACCCTGTGGACGGCCGGAGACCCTAGTTGAAAATGAAGAATCAAAGGTGATCGTTGAAGCGGGTCATTCGCAAACCACATAAGAGTTAGAGGCAGGCTTCGGTGTGAGTGATAAAAAAAATTAATTCACTTGAAACAAACAGGAAAAGTGAAAAAGCTCGAGAAATGGGTACCGCGTGAATTGACTGAAGCACGCCAACAAACGCCTATTGAGTTCTGCATTACATTACTCAACTGTCACAATAACGAGGAAATTTTGAATCGTATTGTTACTTGTGATGAAAAATGGATCCTTTACGATAATCGGAAATGCTCATCACAGTGGTTGAACCCAGAACAATCGGCCAAGCGAAAGTCGTCTCAGAAAAAGGTACTGGTGAGTGTTTGGTGGACCAGTGCTGGTGTCATACACTACAGCTTGGTAGGATCTATCCAGACGATAACGGCAGATCTGTATTGTCAACAATTGCAAACCATGATGGAAAAGCTAGCCGTTTAACAACCGAGACTGGTCAATATCTCAAGCCCACTGCTGCTTCAGAACAACGCTAGACCCCATACTTTACGACCGACGGTCGCTAAATTAGAGGAACTGCGTTTGGATTGTTTCCGAAACCCACCATATTCCCCGGACATTGCTCCAACAGATTACCACTTTTTTCGGAATTTGGACAATTTCTTGCAAGGAAAATAAATTCAATTCCGATGAGGCTGTCCAAACTGCCTTCAAAGATTTTATCGATTCTTGCTCCCACAATTTTTTCAGCAATGGAATCAATGAACTACCTTTAAAATGGCGAAAGTGCATAGATAATAATGGTACATACTTCGATTGATTAAATGTATAATTTTATAATAATTTTTTTCATTTTACTTTTACCATATAAAAGGCTAATTTCATATGTAAGGACCTAATATAATAGAATCCTTTTTAAATACAAACTAAATTAATGAACATAAATTTGGCTAGTTTCTTTTTATTTTGGACATAAGTCTTCTTTTTATATACATATTTTACTAATTTCAACACTTTTAAGGACAAAATATTTAAAAAAAATGAAGTAATCAGGCCGTCGAAAAGATTTAACTTACTACCAAATACTTAAGTGTAGCTACTTTTATACCTGTAAAAGTAATCAAAGCAAACTGACAAACAATTTTATTAACAAAATTAAATTTTATTTGCAAGATTAAAGTAAATACAGAGAATACTTTGTCTCTTAATCTAAATTTACTTTCTACTTATAAGTACCTGTTAACTAATACACCGTTGTAAAACTTGGTATGACAGCGGACGAAGCTAAATAACAACCAGTCAAGGTACTCATAAAACACGATGTCCAATTGTTGTAGAAGCCGACGTCAAGTGAAGCGGAAGAAATAAATTATCCCAATTTATATCATAGTTATAATGAACAGGAAAATTTTATTTGAAACAATAAATTATTAAACAATAAAGTTATTATGTATTTAGTAATAAACAACAAGGATAAACAATAAAACCTTTGTCATAAATATTACTTTGTGTTTTTTTAATATTTATCTGAATAATGTAACATTGTAAGAAGATATTAAAGAGACAAACACTTCAAAGTCACTTTATAGAATGTCACTTAAACAAATTTGAACGATTTCACAGTGGTAACCTTCTACGGGTGATCAGGATAATTTTAATGATGTAGGTAATTGATTTTTATTAAACTACAAACGTAGCTATTGCTTTCAAATGGGTGGTCCAGCTTTGCACAAAGGTAGATTAGGCTCTGATATAAAAGGTGAATATTCGGGGATAACTTACGTATCGCATAAACTAAGGGAGGGTTTTTTTTTCGATATGACTATACTGTTAGCCTTAAGGGTCCTGAAGCCTCAGAAGGCTTTGAAGTCACTCAGCCGCAAAGCATAGCAACAAGCTCAAGACTGCCAAAGTGACTGAACCTCGACTTGGGCTAATGTTACTTTGGATGCAATTAAGCCATCTGCAGTCGCGAGTCTGTGTTCAAGTTCATGCAATGTTATGTCTGATATCAGTAAAAATAACAATGCTACTGGTTTCTAATTACAGAGATGTGTTGTGACATCAACACTGCGTAATCCATGGTACATGTTACAAAGCGTCAATTTTAAAATAATATGGTATTAGTATATTTTATTATCCAGTATGTCAATATTTCATTTTTGTATACAAGTCCTTACTGCAATTTGTCTACGAAGTCATTTGACTTCATTACTGTCACAGCGTTCATCCTCACACCTTAGGACCTTAATAGTTGTACACAAACGGTTTCATAGGGGTTTTCTTCCGCGAAAACTCTGGATGTGGAATGCGCTCCCTGCTAAGGTTTTCTCAGGAGAACAGTATCGGGTTCTTCAAAATCTTACTTCCCTTTTAAAGGGTCGGCAACGTGCTTGTAATGCTTCTGGTATTGTAAGCGTTCATAAGCTGCAGAATATTGTTTACTTGTTGTTAACTTATTAACTGAGGTCTTCAGAATACAACAGCGTTACTTTTCCACGGTTCAATCGAGAATGCCCCGCTCCTTATGCGCTACGCCTCATATATCCTTGTACGTAGTCTGACTCGTAAGGTAGTTATGAATACCTATTTATTAATATACCCTACTATATTGAACGGTACGTTATTTAGTATGAGGTGTTGGTAGAGAATGTGGGTCCTTATAACAGATTACCTTCAGGAGGACAGCATGCTTGTTTGCTACCAACGTGGTTAAAAAAATGTATTACCCAGACCTTAACCAGTTACAAAGTCCTGTAGCATTAGTTTATTCCAAAACATACAATATTAAGATTACATATTATTATTATGTTTGGGATTTGGAATTATTCTGTCATTGGTAGTGTAGGTACTCTTTTTTTATCACCTTTGTTATCCAAAACTTTGGCGAATTCATTCAACAGATCTATTTCGAATTGTAAGCTGTATTTTTTCATTATTTCGTCTAAATGCTTTTGAGAATAGTCATACCACACCCCATCATAACCGAATGATACTGAAATCATCTCTTTCACACATCTCGCATAATATTTAGCAACATCATTAGAAGGTTTTACTACCATAACTAGTTTATTTCTATTTATGATTGACTATTATAAATGATAATACAAATATTGTTTGCGCCAAGGTATCGTCGAGCTTCGTGGCAGTTGAACTTACTGGCCAATGCTACTTAAACTAATAATTACCGACAGTCACTATAAACAAAGTAGGATTGAATTGAACTGGCGTGTTCCTCCATGACTGAAGTTTCAAATTCCATTTAGGTATTTTATCTATATACCAACTATAATATTCATGTAAAGAAAAATGTAATTTTCTTTAATTTTAAGATTTCCACGCATCAAGCGTCATCGTGTTAGACCGCGACATAGACTAATATTAGTCGCTCTGTAATCTGTGGTCGAACGATGACAATCTATGAAGCATCTAACTAGCTAGCTGTCTTTTGAAAATTTATAAAAAATAATATTTTTGTTTCCCAGTTGTGATTTAGGAGTTGACATTGTCATTAATAACATTAAATATCGTTTTTTTTTATTACAGGTAAGATTTTGTTACTAAACTGTTTTATTTATTAGTGGATCAGAATATGTAAAATTAATACAATAAAACTTTTATTACAGAGAAACTCAATTGTGTTTTAAATAACTTTGTCGCCCAAATCACAGGAAAATACCTTATATTCATATAGCACTTGCAAACGATTAAATTGGTAAAATATTACTCTATATAAAAATACATGTCATTGCTCAACAGATAGACTATATGAATTGTCAATAATATGAGTTTATAATTTTATAAACAAAATTATTAATAACAAAACAATTTTTAACTAAGAAGAAAAACAACTTCAATGATTTTCAAGAGTTCCCTGGTAAATTTTCGAATTTGAAGGTCCAATGCCAATGATTTTAAAATGGGGCCACCCTTAAGGATGGTATTCCCTATCAAATAAAAATGAATCACCCAAATCGGTTCATAAACAAAGAAGTTACAGCTGAAAATCCATAAAAAATATATACATTCGAATGGAGTAACCTGTCTTTAATTGAAGTCAGTTTAAAAAAAATATACCAGCAATGTGCCTGCGGCTAAGGACGCGTTTGTTTTTATGCAGTAGTTATTTTTATCCCGTAATTTGTCAATAATTGCGATAGAAATTATCCCATCTTTTAATTTGGACCATATTACATATAGTTACGAAATTTGATAATGATCGGTTCAATAGTTTCGGAGTTTATCCCGAACATTAATCGTGACACGAGATTTTTATGTATAAAGATTATACAAAATCCCGAATCAGCGGTAGGTACTCTAACTATCGATCACTCATACTGTACGTAACAACAGTGCATAGAAATCTGGTCATAAGATATATACAGCGCACAGAATTTCGTTACTAACGGAGGTCCAACGACACCACACCTTTCGATATTTTTTAGTGTCGGTCGGGTCGGTCACTTTTTTGAGTTTAACTCCCAACCCGCGATAACTAACTTTGTTACAAAAAGTAAAGTGTTAAGGAGGTCCTTACAAAAGAAACGTACATTTTGAACGTTTATATATTATTTTGTTATTCTTTATTTTAAAAACGGTAATACCTACATTAGGTTGGCTAAAACAGAATTATGAACTCGGCGTGTTAGAGTAGTGAGCGGACTTTATTACTCTATGGCTAAAAACATACGATTTTTTTCGTCTCAAATTAAAATATGTTAATTTAACACGTTTTAAAAATTCTCACAGATAAATCAACTCTACAAATCATTAATGTTAAGTACAAGGCATTGTAATATTGCCGATATAGAATCCGGCCTGCAAGCTGCAACCAGATCCGCGCCGCGCATGCCGCACAGCCCCATGCGGCGGCCCATTCCGATAACGTGCCCGTATCAAGAGCTGCGGCCTGGCGATATGGAGAACACAACGAAAGTTACTATTAATTACCATATAATTATGCCATCCGTTCGTTTATATAGTGAATTAACTTAACTTACTGCGGATTCATAATGAATGGGGTTTGAAAATTTCTCTTCAAACATGATTATTACCTAATTTTACATACTGAGTGATTTCTTTTGGTATATCTGTAAAGTAGGGCTGCCGTATGTCCCGATACACCAAGACGTTCCGGTTTATTTTTATACAAAATTTCATCCTCTTTTTCACAACGTGACGGATTGAATTCGTTAAAATTCTTCCTTAGCGCCCACCTACAGAATAAAAGGATTTCGCAAGCAAATTTTCACCGTCCTAGGCTCAGTAGTTTGGGCTATGCGTTGATACGTCAGCGTCAGTCAGTCAGTTATTATATCCCTTTAAATATTACTCTAGAAAACCCGGCCACGCTTTGCTATGCTGTTTTGGAGTCTATTGGGAACATAAATACAAACAGCGATTAGCAAGATATTAATATCATCAATACATATTAAGTAAAGTAATAAATTCATATACTATTTGTTTAAGCTAACAGGACTCAAATCCGAATAAACTAAATGCGATTACATTAGGTACCATAGTGAAAGTAGATCGATAATGATTTTAATATATTTATTGGAACTTAGTAAACTAAAAAGTTAAATTTTATATAACGTGTACTTGGATAAGGAAAAATAAATAAAATGTGCAGTCAGACAAAGCTACAGACGGATTGACGTCTCAAGGTAGACTTTCTTAATTTTGTTTATCTCATTACCTGTAAATAGGCAAACTCCTATTGACAACTGGAACAGGTTCTGGTTAACCGCAAAATACACGGAAATTAATGTTCATGGTTCTCCGCGTAACACTAATAACGCTTGGAAAAGATTGCATTACTATTAACGTAAAATAGCTTTGGTAGACTTAGTTAAAGCAAGAATTTTGTGATCACCAGTGATAATAAATAATGACAAGGTAGTTATATACTTATGTACTCTCAGCCCATAGCTGATACGATTCAGCTGACCCACCGTCGTTCCCACGAAAGGGCTAGACGTTAGGTCAGCATATTTAGATTAAGTAGAAGTAAGTTTAGTTTTAAGGCAGTCTCGAATCGACCATCAAACTGTACGGTTAATAAAATCTTAACCAAATTAATTATAGTTTTAGTTATTTAAAAAAAGACTTTATCGCTCCCCGAAATTAACTGGTGCAGCCGGTAGGATTGCTGGCTGTTACTGCGAGTTCGTATTGTGCAGAAATAGTGCATTTCGCGTGTGACACACAAACTCTTCGTTTTCGCTTAAAATCAGTGAAACGTTCAAGACGGCAATCCACGAAACAAATAAATAAGTTAATTATCAAAGGAGTGAAATAATGAAGAAGACAAGCAGAAAGTGAGTAACCTTCTACTTCCTGTCTCATGTCTTTTTCGTATAAAATTGTGTAATTCAGCTAAAATCGTAAAATTACGCTTAAACTTAAGTTATCTTTAAGTGTGTATCGTTCGATTAAAATTATTGAACTTAGCACTTTAATATAACACTATTTTAAAAATTAAAATCATTTTTAAAAATTCTTATATTTAATTCATTTATAATCTTTGAATTAAAATTTATTTAGTTATTTTTACTATTATTTAATTCATTTACAATCAGTGAATTACTTTATTATATTTTTACTATCATATAATTCATTTAAAATCATTGAATTATTTTATTAGTTATAATTTTAAAAGTTAAAATCACTTTTTAGTAGTTATATACTTAAGTGCGTTCGATAATTAAAATTATTGTTATTTTTTTTTTATTATTATTTGTAATTCCAGAAACTATTTAATACGAGTTTCATTTTCTTTAAATTAAATATATTAGCCTATAAATTATATTAAGATTTTATATTAGAGTTTATAGCTTGTAGCGTGACAATAGCTTTAGAAACTGTGTTTACGCAAATTCGGAGCGTGGCCCCACAAGCTGCGCCGGCGCCCTCGCGCGCTCTTTCACCAGCTCATAATCGTCATTCTTTATTACCACCCAAAGATGTTTTAAGCTTAATTCCGGAATTTAACGGAGACACAAAATTACTTAGTTTATTCATACGAAAATGTGAATTCGTCATTCAAAGATTTCAAGGTACCGTAGAACGCAATGAATTTATTATGCAATGTATTACTAGTAAACTAACAGGTAAGGCAGCTGAATTAATGTGCGAAAGGAGTGAATTAGACGAGAGATGGCCTCAATTAAAAGAGTTGCTTATTCAACATTTTGGCGATCTGCGTACTGAGGAGTGTGTTGCTATTGAACCAGAGACATTAAAAATTAGAAATAACGAATCATATTTAGATTTTTGTGGTCGAATTCAGGACGTTCGAGCTATCTTATTATCAAAGGTTTAATCAAGGGTCTTCTACACAAGTAATAGATGCGAAAAAGATCATTTATAGTAAACCTCGTTGAATGTCTTTCTTTATAATTTACCGGAACACATGGTTAGGCTAATTAGGCTTAAAAATCCACAAAACTTAGAAGACGCATTATCACATGTTTTACAGGAAGTCAATTTCCAAGAACAATATAATCTTAGAGCTAGAATGCTTCAGCACCGCCCTCGACCCGCGCCTCAACAATCATTATTTTGATTCACTCCACCACAAGCATTTAAAATCCCGGCGGCAGACCACAATAAACCACAGGTAGATAACAATTTACCCCAGTCTCCTCTTAATCTTAGGCCACAACAACAACAATTTGGATATCGACCACCACAACAATTTGGCTATGGACCACCACAACAATTTGGTTATCGACTACCACTGCAATTTGGTTTTTGCCCTCAAGCAGGTCAACTCCGGTACAAACCACCTCAACGATTACCACCCGGTAGAGTCCCGTGATAGGACCGAAATGATACATGTAAACTATGACACTTCACATAAGCTTCCTTACATATATATACCAGAGATAGATGGCAGATTTATGCTGGTCATAGTATAAAAGCTGATTTTTATATATAATATTTGTGAAATAATTAGATGATGTTTCCTCATTAGCCAGACATTTTTGATAGTTCCAACCCCTTGCCAGACAAGCATGTAAATCTTCAGAAAAAATTCGTGATTAGAAGTTCTTATGCAAATAAACTATTTGGCATAGATTTATGTAACTAATAATTATCTGTGTAAATTTTAAAAACATCTTAAGAAAATACATTCTTCGCTACAACAACCTTAAATTGTTATTATAATGTATAAAAAATAGATTGATGACATTATTTTATGTCAACTTTAAATAAAGTTAACATACATAAGGGGGCAGGACCTGACACTCTGTCTTCTTTCTTTATAAAGAACTGTGTTAAATCACTTAGTATATTCCTTTGACGAAGATTTACAATAAGTCAATTAATACTGGTACATATCCCTTTACATGGAAAAGAGCTAATTTATTGCCTATTTTTAAAAAGGGTGATTCCTGTTGTATTCTAAATTACAGACCTACCTCCATATTATCTGTACTGGCCAAAGTATTTCAAAAGTTAGTATATCTCCATATAAGTAGACATAATATCAGACCATACATTACTCCTCACCAACATGGCTTTCTGACTGCAAGATCTACTAATACTAATCTTACGAACTATGTAGCATATTTAGCAGAGTCTGTGGATTCGGCAGTACAGGTAGATGCTCTCTATACTGATTTCTCAAAAGCCTTTGATACAGTGAATCATAGTATCCTAATAAAAAAAATGTGAAGTTATGGTATTGGTGGAATATTATTATAATGGCTTTCTTCTTACTTAAAAATCACGAATCAGTCGTTATTGTCGAGGGATATCAATCTTAACCATTTAAAATACTATCTGGTGTCCCACAAGGGTCAATATTTGGACCTCTTTTGTTCAATATATATTTCAATGATGTAACTCAATGTTTTGAATTCTTCTTGTTTTATGTTTGCGGATGATCTTAAGATTGCAAGTAGAATTCATAAAATAAATGATGTTAACAAATTGCAATCTGATTTAAATAGACTACTTGTATGGTGTGAGGTTAACTTTATGTCTTTGAACATAAATAAATGTAATCATATAAACTTTAGCAGAAAGAGAGAGCTAATCCCGTCAACGTATTACATTAATAATGTTCCAATACAAGAGATTACTTGGATTAGAGACTTTAGAGTCTTCTTTGATACTCACCTAAAGTTTTACCTCTACATAAATAACATTTATATATCTGCACGCAAAATGTTAAGGTTTGTGTTCAGAAATAGTAAGCTTTTCAACAACCCATATATTAAGAAACTTTCGTACTGTGCATATGTTAGAAGCCAGCTTGAGTATTGCTATACTGTCTGGTGGCCTCACTATCAAGCATATATAAACCGCATTGAAAGTATTAAAAGGCGATTCACTATGGTTTCCTTACCAGACACTATGAAATTCGCTCCATATTATGACAGATTAAAAGAAATTAATCTTATATCTTTAAATAACAGACGGATTTTGCTTAACATGATCTATATAAATAAACTTTTTAATAACCTCATTGACGATTCAGAACTTTTGGAGAAATTTAAAATTAATGTACCTCTTAGGTTACCTAGAAATCCAGTCCCTTTATTTTGTCATAAATGCTATAGAACCAATCTTATGCCAATGCTAGATTATCACGTCAATATAACGAGCTGGTTAAAAAAGATGACACCGTTGACATATTCGCCAATTCACCTTCTCAGTTTAAAACAAAAATTTATTCCTTAATAGCTTCATGATTTTTATTTTATGATTATGTTGAGCGAGCTTTTTTTATTGTATTTTTTTTTAACCAAAAATTTCAATTGTATTTTAACTATGTATATAGTTTAACTTACTTTAACTTATTTTAATCTTTAATTTTATTTTCATTCTTTAATAATAGTTTTATTTTTAAGAATTTCTTAAGGTTCTTTATTATGACATATTAAATTTGTATTTTATTTAAAACTAGCGGCCCGCACAACTTTGCACGGGTGCAATTTGTAGGGTGGTGTATTTTATGTTTAAAAAAGCATGTTTTTTTTTAAATAATACAATAATTTTAATTTTTATAAAATAATACAATAATTTTCTTGGTAGATAAATTGAATTCTAATTATAACCATTAATTTATTGATTTCATGCATGCTGTTATTGGCTATAATAAGTTGTTCATTAATCTTATTACTTATTGACTATTATTTATGTATTATTATTGAATGACTTTTGCCAATCCAAATAAATAAATAAATAAATTACAGATTATTATTATATTGTATAAAAGATAATATTATTTTATTCATTATCATCATTTTATCATTTTTTCGTTACTTTTTTTTCATTTGATATCGTGGTCTTTTTCTTCGTCAGTTTTCGTCATGTTTGAGTCACCTATCAGGGTCAAGCTCTGGGCAAGTTACCAAAACTTAGTGTCTCCACCAGTCACCTATATTAGGTCACTTCGCATAATTTCCATACAATTTCACATTCAAGATTGTATGGAAATCGAAGGCAAAGATAACCTTCGTTTGCCGTGAAGGCGGACAGATCAACGACCTAGGCCGACGTAACTGCCAACTATTAGACAGAGTGGCGTCTCAACCAACTTTCAACGGCTGACTGTGCCGATTTTATATAATAATTATATACATTACTCAATACTGTATTGTACTCATGAATTACGTTAACACTATTGCGAAATTAGATCAGATCGGTATTGTCACAGTGAAAATAAATAACAATGGTTTAATTTCACGCGCTCAGAAATTACAATATACTATTTTTTATTCTGTACATTTTTCTTCTTCTTATTTAATGGTTACGTGTGTTTATACACAATTGTGCCAATGTCATGGGGACAATTTTTTTTTGTAATCTTTAGATTTCAAACAATGCTTTAACAACATGGTTGCTCTCTTGTTAAAACAGTTCAAGGAGTTTTTGTGATGGTTTAAAATTCTTCCTTAACATTGTGTAATATAATATATAACATTGTAATAATTATTGATCGACGAGTATAAAAGAAAGTCACTGTTCGAGTCTGTCTGTGTGTCCACTTACTTCTTTTAAACCTCGCAACGGATATTTATAAGATTTTCACTGTTATTTAGAGATTTTTTACGGAAGGTGTGTATAAATAATACATTTCAATTAAGTTTTGTATCCAATGTAATCCATGTATAATCCATTTTTTTATAATCAAGACGTCAATAAATCTATTTTCGAGCATTTACATGGCTTACGCTAATCCTTATGTGATATATCTTAATACCTAAAGGAATTGTAAAGAAAAGAAAAGAAAAAGTCGGCGATAGTATATTATGTCTATTTCCTAAGGTTGACTCACAGTAACCAGTTTTATTTTTAACATAATAATTTAAAATGGTAAGTTATTCTCGAAGTTATTTTCTCCAATTCAGTATTATTACTTATCCGAATAAATATGTTAGTTAACTTGAGCATTTAATGTAAATTGAAATTGTCATGTATATTAAATAAATACCGTAAAAGTTATCACGTATTCAAAATTACGTGCTACCAATGAAATCACTCGCAGCGTAACGGTCGGCCTGCAGCCCGCACCGCTGCTACCACTTGCGCCGCGGGCTATAGATTTCGTGTCACAACCATCAATACTAAAGCGATAAAGTCTAAATCGATCGAACATGCTTTTTTAACGTTAATGATACCACTTTGTAAATTGCATCCGTTTGAAGCTGGGGCGGGTCGCTATTTATTTATAATTTACTTCACTTGAGCGCAATAACCAAACTATATCATGCAAAATGCCATCAAGATTACATAACATAAAGCCAAGTAACGTAATTATATGAAATAAAATAAAAACCATAACACGATAGAACAAGATCAAGATTTCCTTACGCAAAAAAAAAACAAAGTTATTTGATACAATTGTCTTAAAACACTAGTAATGCTACAAACTACCTTGTAGATAAACGATAAATTGCTAATTCATCATATAACAAATACCCTACATTTAAAAATTGCCTATACAAGTAGAATAATTATTATCATCATCAAAAAATATCAGTGATTGTTGAGCTTTGTATACTCATGAAATTTATTAAATTAATATTTTACCCACTGTGAGTGATATACCTAATAATAACTCATAAATATGACAGTCGTGTTGAAATATCTAACTACTCAGGTTACATTCAGGTTTAGTGGTCACAATAGGATTATCGGCAATGTAATATAACTAGACGCTTTAATTATAACAAAGGTATTATAGTAGTATTAAGACACAAAACTAACGATTTTCATATGATTTTATTTTGTGTAATCAATATTTTCTACTGTGGATTTACTTTATTTTTTGACAATGGATTAATTAACTTTTAAAAATATAGATAAACTGTCATTTATAATTCAATTTACAATAAATCATCTGACGCATTACTTGTGGGGTTATTCATGTGCGATTCTCTACGAAAAAATTTCCTCTAGGTGACTATAACGTTTACATAGTTCAACAGAAATAACTTTTAATATTAATTCCTAATCTGAACACCTATACCGTCTTCACACGACCCTTTCTTCTCCACCTTCCTGTCTTCTTTTCCGTCCTTCACACATTCGTAGCTGGTTCCTGCTTTAATTACTTAAGCTTTACTTACTTAAATTTTTTATCTATTAAACTTATTAAGCAACGTTTATTCATTCATATTCACACTTTCTCTTACTGATTACGAAAACTACAAAATATTTATTTTTACAAACGTTATAAATTATAAAAGTTCATTAAAACATATGTATATTGAAAGGTATATAAACGAATACACCACGAATAAACATAGACTGAAATAAAAAATACATTAAGTGGACATAACCGAAAAAAAGAGAACACCAAATATTTTTGTTTCGCATCCGCTTGTATAACCACAAAATAGGTAACACCTACAGAAAGACGGCTCTGATAGACATTGATTTTGGTTACCTGCACTCGACTGTATCGCTAGGACTGACATCTAAAATATTCTATAAAAATTTCCGTTAGGGGATATCAATAAAAACATTATTAGAGAACTAATTAAAATATTTTTATTTTAATAAAAAAAATTATAAATTGACTATCTACTGAAAAACTTTAAAAACATTGGTTGCATATGTAAATTATTTCAATATAACGTACTTAGTATTTAAACAATCAAACACTCGACAATTTCTTTAATATAATTTACTTATTGTCAATTGAAACACTCACAATCAAGCGAGACACACAACAAAATAATCTATGTACATAATATAAGGATAACCTGGACAACTGACTAACATATCAACGCACAACCCAAACTACTGAAGCTAGGACTGTGAAAATTTCCAGGCGGGGTTTTTTAAGCGAAAAAGTACCTAAAGTGATAGGTGAGCACTAAGGGAGAATTTTTGAAAATTCAACCCCTAATGTGATAAAAAGGGGGATGGAAGTTTGTATGAAAATCTGTCATTTTTGAAAATAAATCTAAGAAAATAAGTATTTAGTAATTCATTTAGAAAGTAAAGATGATGGAACATAACTTAACTATGACGCGAACAAAGCCGGGGGCAAAGCGCTAGTTACGTACATCGAAATATACAATCACGACAACCGTTCGTTCGACTTCGTCCAAGATATCGAAGCTCTTATACGTCATTATCGCTCGTTGTATGAAACGGCCTTTCTGTACTTATCTATTTTTCATACAGCTTACCGCAAATGCTTATAACGGTTTAGGGTAAACGACCGAGTATCAACTTACCGGTACTCTGGAACATATCCTATTTCATTCAAATTAATTCGCGATAAATTCAAATTACTTGATAAAAATGTAAAATCACGTCACACCGTATATCGATGTCATCTTTTTAGTGACTTCTAGTGATGTATAAAAAACGAAACACTTGGTTAATTATAACTATTTTAAATCATTAATTTTATTTGCCAACTAGCTGTGGCCCACGGGTTCACCCGTTTCATTCGGCTAACCGCACCGCCCCATCAACGCACCCGTAGGTATAGACTATCATTGATCTCATTTCTCGTAGTTGACGTTTATGGTCAAGTAGCGACCTGCCCCAGCTTTGCACGGGTGCAATTTACAAAGTTTAGTGGTGTAATTTATGTTTGTAAAGCATGATTTTGAGATTATTGCACTAGTATTGATAGTTCGTAAGTAGTTACAAAAAAAGCGCTTAGCTCGCGACACGCTAACTACTAACACGAAAGTAGAATACAACAATGCGTTATCTATACTTTGTCGTCTAAATAAGTGTTCTGATAACTGCGTAAAATAAACAACAATTTTGTTGCAATCTATTTGCCTCCTCGTTTTACTTATCATTACTTAATGACATGAGGATAAATTACAACATATTATTTTTTTTACTATCTACTAGTATCTAATATAAAAATAAATAATTGGTAAATCAAAACAAGTAGGTGCGTATACATATATTATACTATTTAAACTGCTTCATTACTAAGGATTTCCAGTTATATTATCCTTATTGATTGTAGGTATTTGAAATTGTCCCACAAAAAATCACAATCACATTATATCGTTCGTTTTATAGTAAGCTGAATGATGAGATAACACACGCACGATCCCTAGTAACTAGATAGCCAAATAATAAAGTCAGTTGTTAGTAATTCTCGGAACCTTAGGTCCTTCCATACCACGAAGTATCGAAATATTTTTGCGGTTATTCCACGTACCAGCATAACGAAATTATTACAATATTCGTATGAAAATAGAAATGCATTATTTTAAAAAGTACTCTGAGTAACCAAACAAAATGCAAAATTATTCCTATCTTTTCTTTTGAATAAAGAGTACCTACTGAAAGTATCCATGGCCTTAATACGAGTAGGACAAAGGATGATTTCATCAGTTTCATTCGAACAATAACATTTGATAAGTATAAAACTTCGACCTATATTATCGTTTTATGTATAAGGCGACCGTGGCATTTGCTTTTTCCTCAATACGTCTTACAGCGTGCATAAAAAGTTGTATAAGAATTTCGCGGTACAATAAAGTGAACAAAAAATGTTACGGTGTTAAAAAGTAGTCATAATTATTTTTTTTGATGAATACAATTATTAACATAATCCATAACAAAAATAATCGTATGTGAGGATTGATTGATACATACAATGTGTAAATACTAAGATTGTAACAGCTTATAGATGAAAGCGAAAAAGGAAAACATTTTGTACCAACTTATGTGGGATAAGGGCAAAAAGAAGAAGAAGAAATAAAGATGAAAAGAATTAAATTTTAAAATAAAGGTAGGTAAAGGTATACTTACCTTCAGGTACAGGCTTCAGTTGTCACCTTATATGAATGACCCTAAACACAGAAAAAGTGTTTGATATACGTGTAACAAAAACCTGCACATAAAAAATACGGAAACTATAATCTATATGTACAAATACTAACATAATATAAGTGTATGTAATGGTCAAAATAACAACTTTTTACTAAAAGCATATGAAAAGATACACGGTACTTATAACTAAAAACCATTTTTAAGGTTCCGATCCTCAAAAAGGAAAAAAGGAACCCGTATAGGATCACTTCGTTGTCCGTCTGTGTGTCTGTCAAGACCCTTTTTCTCAGGAGTGTATGGAAATATCAAGTTGAAAATAATATCAAAAACTCAGGTTTGCAATCCCTTGAAGCTGTGAAAAAATCAAACTTCTAAGTCACGCAATCAAAAGATACGGGTGTTTATATCATATTTCTTAACAATTGCTAAGAGGATACAAACCTATAGGGTACTCATAAATCATAAATTTGGCAAGAAGCAGTGTCTTGTAGCACAAGTAAAAGAAAAAAATCCGAAAATTGTAAATTTGTAGTCACAAAAATTAAAAAATAATTAAAGGTTTTCAAATCTTCACAAAGTAACTTCAACATTAGGTATGGTAGTTCTAAAAAGAAATTCCGAATATTATTGACGTTAGCAATTCGCACACACTATGGAAGTGGCTTTAGACGATTCAATAACAAAGCTTCAAAGCTAGACAGAGAACAACCAACTTCTATAGACACACGCATTGCGTTGCGGACTGAAACCGGATATTAGTCATGCGATAACATTATCGGGAGCTACTTTCCCGAATCGCTGTTTTATTTTTTATTGTGCATATAAAAGTTTACTGATAACAAACGTTACACACAGTACGACCAATTTAACAATGTTTTGATGATTGTTATTTTTATGACGAATAACTATGTGTTATTAGTTTATTAGCCATAATAGTATAATATTATCGTCTAATGTTCAAAGTAGTAATATTGGCTTCTAAGGACACTGCCTCGATCGACGTAGATTAAAATCGAGCTTTCGGTAAAGGAAAATAAATAGCAGTACTTTAATTTGGGTAGGGCATTTTCTAGTGCCCTTACACTTTTGTTAAATAGCAGTAGTTTATCAGTCGAGGGCCGTTGAGGCGCGTCATTAGTGTCTTATGTGCTCAATAGAATATAATATAATATTTATTTATTTAACTGCTTATTAAAACATATTATTCATTATGTTGATGACAGTAATAGTATGAACTGTAATGATTAATGATTGATTATGATGTAATGTAATGATTTTGTAATTTCCATTATTCACCATGATTTAACTTTTTTTTAAATATTCATTATAAAAAATTTTTAAAAACTAGATTTTATTCAATATTTTAGTTCCATTAAATTTATTTTTGTATTCTTTTCAGCTAACTCTCTCATTTGATACTCATAACACGGGTGCTTAAAAAATACGTATTCCGCCATATTTGACTTAGAATGGCGTCACTTAAGGTGGCCTCCCGCGGTCCGTGATATTGCGGATGGACGCGGACCAGCCCGCACCGATGCGACGACGCACTATGGGAAGAGTGTCGTCTGAGGAAGCGCAGACAAATCCGTAGCCTTGGCGTATCTCTCCGCGGTCTTCGGCCGTGCGTGTTAATCCGCAATACCACGGACCGTGAGAACCCACCTTTAGACAAGCATGCATTAGGTATCATCCAAACTAAACGTGTATGCAAAATTTCAGCTCAATCGGTTGGCGATAAATATTTTAAAATACTGTTGCAAGATTTGATCCAGACTAAACAAGGTATGTTAAATAAAAGCTTGTAAAAACTGTTTTATTTTAATAATATATTTGTTTTTATATTTTTTTTATTACTTTTTAGATTTTGCATTTGACCACAATCTCACCTGAATATGACTAACGATGTCTAAAGGGTCTAAGTCTAAATCTCTTGCCTTCAAGTAAGGCTTCTGGAACCCCCATATAGACGCTTGGCAAAACATTTTCAACCTGAGCATGGTACCTAGTTAGTTAAGTGGGAATTTGAACATGTCATATCACCACTAATATTTCACGATGTTTTTCATCGCCGAAAGCTCGGGCTCATTGCAAGGACTCGAACTCACATCGATCGAAGCGGTATCCGTACACACTACCACTTAGCTATCATTGGTTGAATACTTAACAATTAAAATTTGAATCCTAAAAAATATAAATAATAAGACAAATTTCATAATGTTAAAAAGCCCAAGAGATGATTTGTTTATTTGAACGCGATAATCTCTGGAACTACAAGTTACATTTAAAAAAATGTAACTTGTATTTTATTACCTATTTATTGAGAAAGGTTATAGACTATACAAATTCACATTGCGGTATTAAGAGCCAGAGCAGTAACCATGATCGTCAAGCTGGTAGGTAAATACGGGAAGTGAGAGCAACGTTGAACTATTTGGGTGCGTTGGCGACGCAACGCATATTAATTCGAAAATACTTAACATATTATATTTTATTTGCTTCTGTAAATACGTCTAAACCAAAGTTACTGTCTGCATGAAAGATAACAATTTACTATTCTAAAAACTCTGAACGCACAACAGGATGCGGACAACAAAGGGAAGGTTGTAAATGAATAACAAAGAGAACGGAAGCGCGTCAACCTTTCTTATTGTTTAATTTCGACACATGCTGGACAATATGATATTTGTTCGTATTTCGTCTATCTCGATCGACAATTAAGAAATCGCAGAACCATAATTGAATATTATTCATGTTATTAGTTCTTCGCATTGGTGTACCGCCTACTAGGTCAAGGCGTTTATTGCAAAATATATATTATGCCTATTACTAAGTAAGTATTACTAAGTACATCTTGTTAAGATTTATGAGTGTTCTACAATATATACATATCAGTTTGGGAAATTGTAGATTAGAGTAATTTTTATATCGTCAGCTTACCTACTGCAAGAAATCATTAACTGCAAAAAAAAAATACTAAGTACATTTTACACCACATATGAACTTATTTTGATATTTAACTCATATTTGTACTTAATAATATTCTATATAGGTGTTTTATTTTTCTTAAGATCCATCATTAAATCATGATCATAAGGACATTCAACACAAACAACACTAATTAACTATTTATCTGAAAGATATGCAATATATCATTAATGAGGTCTTGCAGTAAGCCGGCGACATGGACATTAAGAATAAATAAACATCTGTTTTTGTATAGTAACTGTGTGCGCTACTCCATATGCGTTTAATATACAGCAATTATTCACGTCTTGTAATTTTTACTCAATATTTTATGGTTCTTTTTTTATCATATTGTTAACTAGCTGTGCCCGTGGCTTCGCTCACGTGGACTCCGCTCCCGGCTATTTTAAAGACAAAAATGCTTATTGTGGGTGTTTCTTAGAAGATAGATGTATACTCTCCCGACTTTTTTGTAGTTCTTTTTAATGCCTACAATGATGTAGTACATTAATTTGCTATATATCTTATGGTTTACTCAACATAAGTCATTTAAGCGCCCGAATTGATTCACCATGACCAGTTTTTTTTTTATTTGTGCGGAACCCTAATTCTTTTTCTAAAATAAAAGTGGCCTAAGTTACTCCCTATATCATCAGCTATCTATCAGTGAAAGTCCCGTCAAAATCGGTCCAACCGTTTCGTTGATTACCCGGAACAAACAGACAGACAGACAGACAAAAATTTTAATAGTGCGATTTTTATTATAGGTATCGTATATACTTTTTCATATGCATTTAGTAAAAAACTGTTATTTTGACATTACAAACAGACACTTCAATTTTATTAATTGTATAGATTATTTTTGTGCCTATCAATTTCTAAATAAGTACATATAATTATGTACTTCTTGTGTAGGTATAAAATTTAATTAGAATCGATTGAGAATAAGTAAAAATAAAATATTTATATTACCTATCGATTATGGAATGACTTGTACTTTCCGCGTACAGCATTTTAATAAAATCGGTGAATCTGTTTTTTCATTAAATAAAGATATATAAACAAACAGACAAAAACCATGTAAATTTGATATCAGGGCCTATAAAATAGCCATTTAGCAAAACATTTGGAAAAAAATTACATCTAGAGGCGGAACTAAAGATTTATTAACATAGAAATACAATACAATCTATTTACTTTTAAGTTGTCACTGTAAGTTATGTCCATTTTTATATCCAACCTCGGAAGTCCGAGTTCAGTCTTTGACGAGTTGCT
Organism: Saturnia japonica; assembly: GCA_033032175.1. NCBI lineage: Eukaryota > Metazoa > Arthropoda > Insecta > Lepidoptera > Saturniidae > Saturnia > Saturnia japonica. Next base: position 14,279,527 of record CM065311.1, on the reverse strand, counting down.
ATCCTTGTTGCCTTTATGGAAACGACTTGTATGACAAAAGCGTGTTTCGCCCTTGCTTCGTGGCAGAAATATGTGTGTTGACGGCACTCTCTTCGGTCTATTCCAATCTGTTCTCTTGATACAGTCCGACAAGTAAAATTCTTCCACCGTACAGAAGATCGCAGCCAAATAACCTAGTGTTGTGTTCCTGATGTGAGCAAGGTTTCTAGAGTTTCTAGGGGAAAGGCAATTCATAGTCGTCATTGCGCTATCGTCACTTCTGCTGTTAATAAGCAACTATTAAGCTACCATATGCTTGTTTACACCTTTATTTCTAAACAAAAAAATATTGTCGTTCTGGAATCTTGCATATTTTCTATTACCTGTTCATCTTCGAAATTCTTGGTAATAGTGGATAATTAATCTAACTATGGTTAACTGCCTCATTAACTTAGTGTTCCTAAGCGTGACTGTTATGCTCGAGGTTCAAGAATCGATTCCCAGGTCAGGCAAAGTGTTATTGGGTTTTTCTACGAAATCCTCAGAGTTTGGTTACATGGGACCTAAAAACATATCCGGCGAACTGTGGGTGTGTACATAATGCACATCTCTGCCTAATCCTTCGTGGATACAGGCGTGATTGTGTGTTATGTTATTGTTAAGAAATGTATGTGGACTGTATTAATTTTAGGTTGCTGATATTTAGATTAACAGAAATAAAAGTTTCACGATAGTTCACTCTCCACCACACCACGATGGCGGTCCAAGCGGAAGAGAAATTTTATTCATTCAGTGTTGCAAGATATTGAACACACAAAAATTGTATTGTTGGGTTGCCAACAGTTATGTTATATATAGTTGACCCTGTGTATTACTTAAGCCAAAGCATCACTACTATTGTTGTCTATAGTAAAAATGTACTCGTGACAGATTGCAATTGTGAGTCGCAAGTTAAAATATGTGCTTTCAATTTTTTATTTTTTTATATTAATGTATCATGTGGTGTACTTTATTTAAATTCATAAACTTAGGTATGTTATTCGATCTTACATTATGTAATATTAAGGGCGATTTTTGTAGTTTAATAATTGTGCACAAGTGAAGTAAAGTATGAATAACTCGTTAACTCCGAATTATTGTTTATGAAGATATCGCGTTATTGTTTTATAGAAGGACAAAGTATATGGCGTAAAAAAAATTTTTTTATCCCGAATAACGGCAAACCTTTATCATTTTATTTATTTAAATAACTAGATACATGCATTATGAGTTGCCTCAAAACTTCCTTGTCTGTTCATAGAAGGATGCCACCACTATCGTTTTAGATCTTCGTTTTAACTTTGAGTTTGAAGATTAGAAAAATATTCTACCTACGGTACACGAAGTGTATATAAAACACACGTTACCACTAAATAACAAGTGTGTTGTCTACATAATTATTATTAATTATACATAAGTGCATAAATAAAAAAAGAAACGCTTGCCTGGAAGGTACCTATTCAATCGAGACTTGAATACACCCACATTATAATTATCGGTAAATACGAAATCCGGCAAAGTGTTCCACACTTTAGCGGTGCGCATTATAACTGTGCTAGCAAAACGCTTTGTGCGCACTGTACCATAAATATGACGCTTCGCCGTGTCTCTTGTTGTCCGATGGATTCAGTACTGCAATGAACCACACCACTTTGGGTTGCCGCTAAAGAGGGTTGACGTGACGGGTGTGCGGGAGCGAAGTTAACCGCCCGCCCTCTGCGGAGAGAACGGTGGTTACGCGGGCGTGGGCGGTGGCACGCTCTGTTTGGAGAGACGGTTGCGTAGAACGCGTGAACCACATCACACAGCTCCCTGTGCTATATAGGAATACTGCCGCTGCACTGCCACCGCGCCGCGCCGCCGTACCATGAACGATCGTATGATGTCAAGTGCTATAGTGTCAGTTGAGAGTCTTTTAATGTGTGATTGTACAATATCCTTATTCAGTGTTAGATATAGGGAAAATAATTTAGAAGTTATAGTACCTTTGAAAGATTTGACTGTTGAAGCACTACCAGCACACATATGTAATCCAAATGTTTGCAGCAAAGCAGCATTGCTTACGTTACTGTGTTCCAGTCCAAAGGGTATGGTTGTCGACAAGCATTAATACACGAGCCGTTCCAACTCAGTCATGAGGTGTAGCAACCTATTATTGGATAGCCTAAGTTAGGACTTAGGACTACGATCCTTTTTGAGATTGGTTACAAATAGATATAGGCTGCAGTGACCATCCAACTTCGCGTGGACTGCAACCCTATTGGGTACTTCATAACTGTTTTGGGGCAGCTGAAATTGAGAGCTTGTCTTTCACTAGGCTTAGCGTGCTACCAGCTTGGACCACATCGTCACTTAATATTAGGTAAGATTGTGACCGTAACGCTAAGCCTATAAATGATAATTTAAAAAGTATTTGTTTTTAATTATGTAAACTTACATATTTTATAGATAAAACTAATATTTTATCTATCTTCCATAACTGGTTGTATTACACTTTTTGGGTTGTAGTACATAGTTATACGCAATAGGGTACGAATGCCACATTTTGGACATTCACGAAGGAGAATTCGAATGCGAACGCAAATGTTTGAAATGCGAACGGGCGAATTCTAATAGTCATAAAATGCATAAAATAAATCTAAGTTTGGCCTTAAATGTAATTGTTATTAAGTTTTAATTACAATCAAATTATATTTCAAAAAAACATGTTATAAACAGTTCACATGCGGTAGAAGTAAAACGTTTAGAAAATATAAAAATATCTACTATAATCTCTTTTTAAAAATCCTAAACTAGTGGGTCTCGAACTATCAACCACTCGCGCTGTAAATACAACAGTGCATACAAGCTTCGTCATCTCACATCGCTAGGCAAATTATAGGATGATCATATGTATGAAAATAAATACAGTGTAAACTCTTTATAACGATACTCAAGGGACTGAGCATTTTTTGTCGTTATAGAGAGTTTTCGTTATATGGAGTGGAATGGAGAGTTTACACTGTACTTGCATTAACCGTGTATAATGTAAATAAAATCTCTCTCATTCTTTCGGAGGTTAAATCTTACAAATGTATGTGTTTGTCGTATCGTTTTTCGTTTCATCTTGTTTCAAATCACAACGGTACTAAAGAAGTTTTCACTACTATAATAATATCTTGGCCATTTTCCCCTATAGGCGATTTCTCAGTGGCTCATATGTAAGGTCCGCTCCATTAATTATAATTGCTCACTCGGTACACTAGCAGGTGGAGCGATGAGATACTTGCCAGCAATATCTGCCAATTTTCATATTTACATTTGTTTTTCCGCCAGTTAAGAGGGGTTTTTCTCGAGAGAGGCTTGTTTTTCTTTCAAATATTCCTTGAATTCACTTTTTATTCTACACTGCAACGTGTCTTCAGGTCCAGATTGCACATCGGAGGCTTCATCTTTGGAGTAATTCAGACCCACTCGCATTACACAATACGAGTGCGAGTATTGATGCGAATACTTCGCATATGCGAAAGCGGACATTCACAACATCCCTAGTATACAAGGGTATTAATAACAAAGCTTCAAAAAACACTTATGTCAAGGAAGTTATTATATCTGTAACGAGATTTCTGCGACTTACAAAGTTATTTGATTGAAATAGGCAAGAGTAGTTCAATATACAAAGTTGTCGGTTAGTTTAAATTTAGCCACTGGTTTCAACGTTTTCATTCGATATAAAACAAAATTAGCTTGGTAATAAAAATATATATTGATACTCATATTTTATATGTTTTAAAGGGATTTCAAATGAAAAATTTATTTCACTGTCATACATGGAAAAAGTGAATTTTCAAGTTATACATCCTTTGGCACATTTAGTATAGATTAAATTCACTTATGTAATAACATTAACTTATAATATTATTTCAATTCAGAATCGTAAAATTGAGAATTGCGCGCGCGTAATGCAACGGAAGTGCGTTATCATCGATATGATGAAGTTAGCAGTAAATGACAATAATGTGAAGGAATAATTCGCCCATGGTTCTCGTGCAACTGACGCGGTGCGCTCGAGATAGTGTATTAACTGTACCGTGTGTGTTTATGTCTCGGTGTAGGTATGTTTATCCTACTAATATAATAAATGTGAAAGTGTGTAAGTTTGGATAATTGTTAGTCAATCACGCGAAAATGGCTCAACAGATTTGAATGAAATTTAGCAGACAGATAGTCTATCACCTGGAACAACAAATTTACTTACGGGTACTTTTTATCCCGATAACAGCAACACATAGAGTACTTTTTGTCCTGGTAAAATCATAACTTAATCACTGTTATCCTACAAATATAATACCCATCTATGATTTTTTTGCTTTGTCGTATTTGAAATCAGAAGGTGCATATGCAGTAATATTGATATGTCGTAGGGATCGCGAAGACCATACACTTAACGATAAACCCATCTATGATTGTTTTTGTTTTTCGTGTTCCGATATCAGCCGGTGTATGCAGTATATGCACTAATATAGCGGGGTGGTAGGGATCGGGTCCACCATACACATAGTGACAAACCCATCTATGATTTTATTTTGGTTTGTCGTGTTCCGAGATCAATCTGTGTACATCCAATAATACGCAGACGAAGTCGCGGGTACCAGCTAGTTTTTAATATGAATAAAATATTATACATGAGTGCACACAATTTTATTGTAAGTTTGTAATTATATTTCAATATGATTTAGATTCTTAACATTTTGTTCTATGAGATTAATGAGTAATTAATACTTATAATAATCACAAATATAGTAATATAATTTTCAATGATTTTCGGATCTTATTAAGTCTCGCATCTGATGAATTGTATTACTTAAAACTCATTAAAATCGAGCAGTGCACATAGCATTGTAGTGAAGAATGTCGGCATGTAATCCGATCGGTTCGCTTCCCGTGAACTTAGAATCGAGGATTATGTATTCGTTGTATTGACATAATGCTTTCTCAAAACCAATATCCGTGTCGTATCTTGTGCAATATAAGCACTTAATATTTATTAACTTTAGATATTGAAGTATTCGTAAACAAAACTTAGTACATATAAACGTCACAGTTGTTCATTGCTTTAAAATATAAAATACAATACTGCGATTTTGTTATAAAAATTCATGGATCAAAATTTAGGAATTTCCTACACATTCGTCTCCATCCTTTTTTTATAGTAGGTAACTACTTACATACTTTTTAAGTTGAAGTTTAAGGTATTGTGTTAAAAGAAAATAATCTTGATATAGTTAACTTTTACGAAAATTAATATTAATAATATAGGCACTGCGCAAACGGAAACACTTTTTGATGCTGGCAACGGCTACCGGACACAATCGCCGGTTGCAACTTTTGGCCACTGTTCGCTTTGGTGTTTGTTTTGATCAGTTTCACGACGATGTCTATCAAAAATCATTTCATTTGATTATTATGTTAAATATTCGTGGATGCACACGTCGCGACGTCGTTGCTGTCAATATTTACAGGCAAATCGACCACGTTTACGTTGATCCCGTGTGCGGCACTTACTATTAAAGCGTGTAACTAGTACAATTGTATGGATATTTTTTAACGTTGCTTGGGTCTCCGACTGACAATATTTAGTTTCAAGTTGCTTAAAGTGTTTTGTACACTTTCTAATTGACAATTCGTGTCTCAGGAGGAAGCAGCTCAATACAAATAATGTCTACGTCTGCGCAGATAGTTGTTGGTTTCATATTCATTATTTGAATGAATACTCTATTGCACTTTTAGTTAGTAAACTGGCGAGATTAATGTTATAAAGCATTTTATTCCAGCTAACCAGCGGTAATGTGGAAAAAAATATTATTATCGGTAGTGCAATAGGAAATAAAATTTTAAAAAAAGTATGAGTGTCTCAGCTCCGTCGCACGACTGTAGTTTACTCCTTAAGTAGGTAGGTACGATTGTCTTTTAATATGCAATACGCAAAGAGGAAATTGATTGACTGCTTGATGAATTGATTGATTGACTGACTAACTGATTGAATGGTTAATGATTTATCTAAAATCAAGATCATGTATGTATTATTGATTTGATTTAATTCTGATAAGAGTGCAAAGTACGTTGCGCAGAAAAACGTGACGATTTTTGTTAACATAAAACGTAACGCTTTTCTTAACGCTTTTATAAATTTCACTCCTCATAAAATTTCCATACCGGGGTTCTTATATGTAAATCGATTATTTTAGAGTAAACACCAGTAAAATATATTTTGTGAACATAAAATATTCAGTGGTCGCTTGTTATCCGACACAAAACATAAAAATGTCTACGTTTGCGCGGCGCCTTACTATCTTAATTTCAGTAATAAATTATTAGTAAGTTTTTGATTAGTAAACTGTTACGCCGCTGTCATCTTGCTCAAAAGATCTCTCCAAAAAAGTGGCCGTACTTAATCTTTGTGACAATATGGGTGGTCTAATCCATTATGCATTAAAACCAACAACCGCCTTTCTAACAAGTCAGTAATCAGATTAAAACTTAAGAAATTTTATATTCTACTCATATGTGCCGTGAAGAAATATTTCCTATGCGTGAAGATCGTGCATCATAATTTTATATTATGTAAATTATTTTATAAGACACTAGTTGTGCCCGCCGCTTTGCTCGTGTGAACGACAGAAGAACGCGTAATTCTTCTAAAAACGTAATTTCTTAAAGCATGAATAAGTTTTTATTTTATTGAATGAAAATTTCGTGTTTTTTTTTATAAAGTTCAAGTATCTAAATAGTCAAACAAAAGAAATGATGAAAATCTATCGATTAGTTTTTGCGTTATGCACGCACAACGGCAAACCTCAATAACTTTATGTAGATATTATTTAATTATATCATTTATCATTTCAATATTTATTTGATTAGGTATCACAGGGTATAAAAAATTTCATTTAGTTTGTAGGACCTAATAAACGATCTGGCCTATTCGGTATCAATATTTAATATTGTTTTCTGTTTACAATCAGCTATCAGAATAAATCGATTCAAATTGAAAACTTACCTAATCTTTACAGAATTTAGTATGATTTCTAATAATGGAACAGTAATCATATTAGGATCATGTATAGCAAAATACGTTTCATTGTCAGCCAAAAGACGTTTTGTAAATATGTTTAAATGACTATAAAATCATTATCAACTTAACCAAAAGACGTACACTGCTGCATAAGCCTCCTCCAATAATTGCCACAATGACCGATCCTATGCTGCTTGCATTCAGATGATTCCCGCAACCTTTACCCGATTACCGAGCCAGAATTGTTCGACCTCATCAGCCATCCGTTCTAAGAGAATTGTTTCCATTACCACTTAAGTTTAGTAATTCTTAGAGCTGTGTCGTTGAATTTGGTTTTTGTGAGGATCTCCTCATTTCTGATTTGATGACACTAAAAAACCCCTTTCCTTAAACTTCTGAGTGATTTTAAGCCGTCTTATGAAGCCCATAGTAATTGGCGAACACGCTGAGGGCCCTCTTAAGCATATTCGTTACCGTGAGCGTTACAATAACACAATATTTTCAAGCTCCGAAAATGCTCCTATTTCCATGTACCGATACTTTGATTCAAATTACTCGACTTATTTAAACGATTATCCCTATTACTTCATATAGCTTACCTTCAGTACTACTATACTGTGAAGAAAAAAATAACTTTTGATTATACTCCATTATGAAGCATTATTTTATTTAAATTTCCCTTTAAAAGCACTGCTATTGTAACAAAATCCTACGACAATAAAATTATTTCATACAGAACTTTGATGAGGTTGTATTCATTTTTAAGCATTGATTTTCAATAGTGGTTTTTAAATCGAATATGGTAAGTACCACGTATCTTAATTTTTTTTTATTTATCTTATAGGTATATATAAAGATCTCGTGTTACGATCACGATGTATGTTCAGGATAAACTCCGAAACTACTGAACCGATTATGATGAAATATCGTAATTATCTGTAATTTGGTCCAGCTTAAAAGATGGGATAGTTTTATTTTGCAACTATTGACAAATTATGGGATGTAAATAACTACCTACTGCGTAGAATCAAACGCGTGCGGAGCCGCGTGCACATCGCTAGAAATAATATAATTTTATTATTATAATCTATACTAATATTATAAATGCGAAAGTAACTCTGTCTGATTGTCTGCTACGTTTTCACGCCTAAACTGCTGAACCAATTTCGGTATAGAGATAGATTGAACCTTGTGAAAGAACATAGGCTACATTTTGTAGCGAAAATAAAACTTTCAGGGAAGAAAATAGCGAAAGATAGTTTGTAAGAAGAAAATATGGAAACACCAATGCGCATGCGCGGTAATATGGTAGTATGGTAATAGGTAGTAGTAAAATGACATCGGATTCCACGACAACTGGTTTGTTCATTTATTAACATTGTTATACTTAATAAGAAATGTGTTGTATATTTTCTAATACTTTCTTATGAAATGATAGTCCAGTATTCTTTTTAAGATTGGCTGAAGTCTTTTTAAACTCTTTAACTACGCAGTATGGAATAAATACTGTTTTATTTTATGACAAAAACATGACGTGCGCTGTCGACCGCGGCTCGCAGAATTTTATATATTCTAAGCGATATACCTATTGTAAATTTATCTGGATTATACAGTTTTGCTACAAGCGAATTATTTTATTGTGTTATCCCACCTGTGATAAAAAAATCTTGCATGAAAGTATGTATGAAGAACCCATCATGTCTCAAATTAGGAATATTCAAATTCATATATATGCTTTTGTTAAGGAATAAAAGGAGTTTCACGTTTTTCGAAAAACCTCCCGCAAGCCGGTACAAGAATGGATGATTTAATTATTTTTGAAGTTTTATTGAGACGGTTAAAACGTTTGTTTATATTGGCGTATAATTACAGTACAAGCCAGTGCATATAGCATAATATAGCGGGCTGGTAAGGATCGCGGCTACAATACACATAGTGATTAAACCATCTACAATTTTTTTTTTGGTTTGTCGTTTTCCGATATCCGCCATTGCATATGCTAGCGGGATATTAGGGATCGCGACCACCATACACATGTTCCGAGACCAGTCTTTTTATATCCAATAATACGCAGACGAAGTTGCGGGTACCAGCTAGTACAATATAATTGTTTAAGCTAAATAATTTAAAATGTAGATAAGCGTATTAATGTAGATAACTAACACTCTACTAAAAAATATCAAGAATTTAATGAAAAAATCTATAACCAACGTTACCTATTTTAATATCAGGTATCTTAAATCATGATGTCAATATTAATGTAGCTATTAGTAATAGAAATTAAAAGATTAAATATTCAGCTCCAAATACACATAACGGTATTACCATGAACGTATATCGAATGATAATAATAATGCGATCTCACAGCCAAGTTAGAATGTCAAGATGATATGACACCAAGAATTAGCTTGCAATAAAGTGTAAATTGTCGCGACTATGTATACATTCCTGTTTTTATATTATACGTGTAGAAAAAGAACAAATGTATTTGTTATGGAAGCTAAAATTTACGTATTTTATTCTCGAGCTAGCACAAAGTAGCTTGTAGCATAGCACAGAGACAGCAGTGTGCATAGTGATAAACACAGTACAATCCAGGAACAAAGACGACCATCGAAAGAGAGACTAAGAGATCGTCAATAATGAGCATCCATCAAGATCGTCGCTGTCATTCCGGCTTGCAACCCTCTCGACAGCTGGATACACACTATTTGATCCTACAGTGTAACAAACTAAAAGAGAGTCATGTCTTCCACCCAGCATACTTCATAACTTTCTGATATTACTCGAGTAAAAGCATTAAATGTACAGAAGCCGCTGTCTTTACATTTAAAGCTACGGAACCTTCAACACATTTCTTTTATTATAACTTGTACGTATTATCACTGTGGCAAGCTGTCACTTTCTTCTCACAAAAAAAAACCTCAGTACGCGCAGCATAATATGTATTGTTTAAATAACTCTCGAGCCTTTTTTAGTGTAATAGTTATTTCCAGTTAAATATTTTATATAACGGAAAAAAACATCATAGTTCATCAACACATTTGAACTTTTTCAATTTCTACATAAAGTTATTCTATAACAAACGCCACCCGAGCACTAATTTATAGGTTTAAATTAGTTATTACTATATGATATTCAGACTAGTTGGTCATGCGGATGTGAAAATGAAAGTGAAAAAAAATAACAAAAAAAAAAGAGCGTGGGTCGCCTGCCCTGGAGATACGTACACAGCAAATCTTAGGTACCAAATAAAAATATGTATTCACCAATTCGAACTCCCGAATGGCAAGGTCTTGAATTTATTGTTGACTGATAAGCGATGTCTTTATTATGTCTTGTTTTATTATGCGATGCGATGCGATTTTATATAATGTAGTTCATAAGATATTCAAGTTCTTCAGTATTTATTTCCTCATAGCACAGGAAAAAAATATATAATGCGTTTTTTGTTCAAATGTGACAGACGTACATTGCGCAAGCGCGTGCGGGAGCGGGTATAACGCGCTAGCGACCGGCGACAAATGGAACTAGACCACTGACCATACACACAGACTATACCACTGACCATACACACAGACTATACCACTGACCATATCAGGAAACGATATTGGTCGACTGGCTTATACGATCCCTTTAAAGGGCACCTTGGATTTGATGTGAAGAGGTATTATAAAAAAAAGTATTATAAAATAAAGAAAATTCAAATCAGTCATGAGGACTGCCGACAGAAGTGAAACTTAAAACTATAGACATTTTTCCTAAACTTCAAATGATAGAATTAATAATAATAAGAGTAACTATTATTAATATTAATAATAGAATTAAGAAAATACAAATATAATTTGAAATAACAAATACTAACTTTGTAAAATATAATTGTAAAACATAGGATTTACACACCAAGTGAAAAAAGTGGGAATTTAATTCAAGGGGCTGAGTTGGATCGCGAGGGCAGCGATTCTAAAGTAGAATACTGAGCGGAGTGAGGGATACAAGACCCGAGATTTTTTTTTCACGAGTTATGTACTCTATTTTTTACCATTGACTGCGAGAAAACTTCTTAGGAGGTGATACTTTTGGTTTGTCGCGCGTAGAGATCTGTCAGTGTAAATGCAGTATTAAAACGGGTTATAAAGAAAGACAGAAAGAAGAGAGAGAAAAAAAAGAATACAATACATTTGTTGCCGTGAAAATACGGGCAGACAGTATTTACAAAGAAAATTAACATTAAATTAAAGATAAAATAAAAATAAAGATAAAGATGATTAAAATCGCGACCACCATACACATAGCAATAAAAATAGCATAAAATTAATACGTAGTGTGTGCCTTTAAAAAAATGCAAACTTAACATGATTTGAAATTAAAAGCATACTTCTAATGCGTGTTTTTATGAAGCTTTATTTGAGACATCGCAATGAAATCATAGTATGATGGTAGGCTATTGTCTAATGCCTGCCTGGCAAGCTACCACTTTCATGTTGAATATCTGTCGCCTGTCTGTACTTGTGTTACGTCACATCCACTTAAGACTCAGTACACAACTAAGCTTTGGCGCCATTTTGGACCACATCATCAGGAAACATCACATGATACTGTGGTCATAATTAACCTTTAAAGAATTATAAAAAAATACTCCTCAAACTTGTAACCTACAATCAATATTCTAATAGAAATATCAAAATTACAATTATTCTTTATGCATTGCAAAGGATCGTGTAAGCTCAGAAATTATAATTGAGGCGCGTAAACAAAACCAGTACAGGAACTGAGTTCAATGCATTACACGTGGAGTTTGCAGGGTCGATGAGTTCACGTGGTATTTACCAAACAGTGCAGCGGGCAGGATGCGCGCGTGCCTAGAGCGACGGTACTGTCGCACACAAATATCCTTTATTATTTAACTAGCAGTGGCCCACGATTTCACTCGTGTTAAATTTGTTCTACCAATTCTCCATCACACAGCCGCCAATGCACCCGTGTAGCTTATCGTTATTGTCACTTCTACCAATACTATGGCTGTACAAATATGTATTAAAAACCCCGGCAGAGTCGTAAAGGTGTTATTAGGTATCGAGATTATATTGTGTTTGTGTTTATGTTATCTATCTCACATTATAAATTAAAAAAATTACCCCTATTAAAATGTAATAAAAATTATTTAAATGAGGAAACTTACATGGCAATACAGGCGGCGCGGCGCAGAGTACCGCCATACGATCAAACGTACCACAGCGCCGCGCCGCGCCGCCGCCGTGCCGGGACTGGTGACGGTATTATAACGTTTTAAAAATTTGCTAAATTTTAGGGAAACCAAAACTAAATACATATGCTAATTTTAAATCGCATTAACATTTTATTTTCTTAATAAATAAAATTTTGATATTTCTTTTGGCAATGTGATTGGGGTACGTACCCATATACCCTTTTTGGATTCGACGGTTTTTTTATACATTTTGTATATAACTTTTTAGATAACTAGAAATAAATTTAGTACTTCGTAAATTTAGTAACGTGAGCTACGTTATCCCAAACTATACCTATAGATACTCCAGATTTTTAAATACAAGTAACTTTATTACTCCTTGATAATTAACTTAGTGTTTGCTAATATAAATTAGTCGAAATAATGAAATTCGTTATGTAATAAGATAACTAACAGAAAACTGAATATTAAAGTTCGAAATATCCGTATGGAATCAAATAAATTTATAAAAAATCAAAAGGTTTTTGTAAAATATTATTGTTCCCTTGTAATTGTCATTTGCATTTTGGTAAGCCTTGCCATTATTGGTGCCTAAAGCGAGTGCCCTTAGTGTATTATCTATGGAGTGCACCTTTCGGTCTACTTTAGGGTCGGCACTGTCCGTTATAGACATTAAAATAAAGTAATTCCTGATGCTAAAACTTTTAGTTCTGCAACCTGATATAAAAATAATTTAAGAACACGTTGATAGACCATTTATGTTAAATAAAAGCTGATGCTTTAATGAACCGTTTATATAGGTAAATGTAAATAAGAAAAAGGTGTCTTTACTTTTTAAATAACCATTGATACAAGTTTGTATTGGATTGCCAAACTTTTCAGATCAAAACTACTAATAGTATTAACTGTGGATATCTTCTTTGTCTTATTTAACAGCAACGTGTGTATATACATAATTATACCAACTTTATGACTTAAAATAAAAGCTACAACATGGTAGAGCAAGATTCCGCGAAAAACTTAACTAAGGATCTCAATTAAGTGAGGGATCATTATACATATTTAAACAAATCTCTTTTCTCTAATATGTTTTATTACCTTTTGGAGATTCTAGGAAAGAAAAGACGTTAGTAGGTTCTTTGCAAAAATCCAAAGTTGAGTTGATAGACTTAACAAAGTATAGAAAAGTAAATCAATAAATTATAGAAAAATATTTTTACTATGACTTTTCTCTATGAGTATTCATGAAGTATTCATTGTATTCCGTACTGATTAGCATTATGTTCCACTGATGCCCGTTATATGCATGTTTGAGTGAATGATAAAACAAAAGAATAACACTGTTGTCCTAATCGTTAGAAATTCAATTTAATAGTAAAAACAGTACATACAAACTTAAAGATTACTACGTCAACTCAATTGTATAAGTAAGTACTTATATTAAATTATAATTAAATATTAACTAAACGATAGACTTAATACTATACAAATATAATACAATAACAACGCGTTGAATAAAACCTCATGGCATGGCATGCTAAGACAAACCCAAGAGGTTTAATAGGATGTCTTTAACTAAAGTTTGTAATGAAATTTATTAGTGAAAATAAAGTAAATAAATAACAAATATTTACTATAAAAACTAATGGAGTTAACCAATTATAAATATAACTAGCGTTGTGTCCGCGGCTCCGTACACGTTTATGCTTAGGCAGTAATTTTTTACATCCCGTAACTTTATTTTACTCATATTGTTGACAATTCATAAGCCGCATCAATTGAGGAATGGCGTTTATTTCCCGTGTACAATTTTCATCAAATAATTATTTTTATTTCTTTCTTACCAAAAGTATAAATATGAATACCCCTATTTTGAGACATGACACGTTCTTCAAACAAACTTTCACCCAAGTTTTATTTTCTCCTTATGCGGAATAACACAATGAAATAATTCACTTTTAGCAAAACTGTATAATCTAGATAATTCACAATATCGCTTAGAATATATAAACTCCCGCGAGCCTCGATTGACAGCGCACGTCAAATAAAGCAGTAGTTATGCCTTATTGCGTAGTTAAACAGTTATCTTAAAAAGAATATTGGACTATCATTTAATAGGTAATTATTAGAAATAAGTATTAGGTCCTTACATATGAAATTAGCGTTTTGTACGGGAGGAATATAAAGTCAATTTTTTTTTTTAATATATTTATTTATTCAAAGTATGCACCGTTATTTTCTATGCACTTTTGCCATCTTAAAGGTAGTTCATTGATCCCTTTACTAAAAAAACTATGGGGGCGAGAATCAATAAACTCTTTGAAGGCGGTTTGGACTGCATGCCGTATCGGAGTTGAACTTTTTTCCTTGTAAGAAGTTGTCCAAATTCCGAAAAAAATGTTAATCTGTTGGAGCAAGGTCCGGGGAGTACGGTGGATGTCGCAGAAATTCCAAATGTAGCTCATCTAACTTAGTGGTTGTTTGTTGTGCAGTGTGTGGCTTGCGTTGTCGTGATGCAGCAGTGGTCTAGAGCGATTGACCAATATTGAATGTTTAGCAGCTAGTTCTTCCTTCATGGCTTGCAGTTCCTGACAATAAATATCTGCCGTAATCGTTTGGCCAGATTTTAGAAAGCTGTAGTGAACGACACCGGCGCTAGTCCACCAAACAATCACAAGTAACTTTTTCTGAGTCAATTTTCGTTTAGGGCAGGATTTGGCTGGGTCTCCAGGGTTCAGCCATTGCGACGAGTGCTTTCGATTATCATACAGTTTCCATTTTTCATCACAAGTTATGATTCGATTTAAAGTCCCTTCATTATTGTGTCGGTTGAGCAAAGTAACACTGCAGTTGACGCGTGTTTGCAAGTTCGATTCACTCAATTCATGAGGTACCCATCATTCAAGTTTTTTTACTTTCCCGATTTGCTTCAAGTGGATTAATACAGTTTTATCACTTACCCAGAAGCCTGCAGCTATCTCTGAAGTGCTTTTTGATGCACAATATTCGCTTCTACAATAGCCTTTAATTCTTCATTTTCTACTTTGGTCTCCGGCCGTTCACGGGGTTGGTTCTGAAGGTTACATTTCCAGAATGAAAACATTGAAAGCAAAAACGTGCCGTGCTTTCTTTTGCGATATCAGCCAGCCCTGTACATATCATTAATCCTTCGAGCTGTTTCTGCAGCACTGGTGCCACGGTAGAACTCGTACTCGTAAATATACCGATGTTTCATGTTTTCCATTGTGCGGTAATAAGCGACGCCTAAGAAAAAAATAATGAGGAAAAAACAAATGAATGACTGTTTTCAAAACTCAAATGTACCAGCTAAATGAATTTATAAATTTGAATTTGGAATTCTTAACCAAAGAGGAGATATTTCAGATCAAAGTGCTAATTTCATAACAAAACGCTAATTTCATATGTAAGGACCTAATAGAACAATGTCAATATATGAACAAACCAGATTGACAATCAACAAACTGGTTGGTATGGCAATCGATGTCATTTCACCATTATCGCGGATGCTCATTTGGTTTCCCATATTGACGTGACAACGTCTTATAAATTGGTTTGCCGGGTGACACTTCAAGAAACTGCGTTACGCTCCGCTCACGTTATGCGCTCACAATGAGAGCGAGTGAGAGGCACGCGTCCCTTCCACTCGGGCATGGTTAGCCCGCCTAAGAGCGAGAGAGACAGACATAAAGTCGTTGTCACGTAAAACTTTCGCCCGTATACCGACTTTTTTTTTGTTCATAGAAACTTTAATCCCCTATTTTCTACTCTTAAAGTTTTATTTTCGCTACAAAAAGTATCCTATGTCCTTTCCAAAGGTCCAATCGATCTCTATACCAAAATTCATCAAAGTTGGTTCAGCGGTCTAGGCGTGAAAACGTAACAGAGACAGACAGAATTACTTTCGCATTTATAATATTATTAGTATGGATTAACAAATAATATAAGATAAAAAGTATTACCTAAAGATTTTTATATACTACAAAATTGATAGTAAGCAGTTACCGTAGCCTAATGGACACTTATAACACCAGAAGTATTACTAGCACCGTTGCTGACCTTGAACCTCTACTCACAGTAGAAACACAACATAAGGTTATTTGTCTGTGATCTCCTGTAGGGTGGAAGTATTTCATCAGTCGGACTACCCCAAGTAGAGAGAAATCTCTAAATATACATCAATAGTTACAACTACTTTTATTGTGACGTTACTAAAATCGACTTCAAACTTAGACACGCATTATTATTATGAACTAAAAATTAATAAGATCAAGTGGGTGGTCCTAAAGCATTACCAAGTATCCAACAAGCACACGATGTAGTTAAATTATTAGGACAAGTTTTTATTATTTTAGGAAGATGATCCCACTGCATCTATAGAAATGGATGTTTATAACTTTTTTTTACTTTTTTGGCTTAGAAAAAAACATGAAGCCAAAATAATAGAGATTTTAGAAATTGACGTATTTCTAGTTATTTAAAAAAGTGTATGTATGTTATTATTGTTTTGTATTTATCCCTCATTTATACCCCTTTATGTCCCTCGTTTATAATTTAAGAGAACATTCTGTTCTCAAACTAAAAAAATCTTCTCTTGATCGGAAACTCTGCCTCTTTAGTTTCGTTAAGAAAATTGTTACTGTTCCTAAAATATATTTTGTTGTATATTTATGTATTGTGCAAGTATACCTATCGTAAACCATTTCTAATTGATTCATTTCACAAAGAATACACATGAATAGAAAGTTGTTCATTTCAAGCTTCGCAATAATATTCGACAAAATAGTAATATTATGATATTTCTTATTTTGCATTTCAAATATATTTCGTTATTCATTTACATTCAATATTAATAAAACCTTGTAAAAAATCAATGAAACAAAACCCGTCTCACTTCAGTAGCAAGATGAACAGACTTACATCAGAGCATGAAATTGTTAAAATTACGTGATTTAACAACAAAAAAATGACTAAGACTTGTCTAGAAATAATCAACAAGCGTGACCAGTTGATCTTGCCAGAAACCTTCAAAAGAACTTTTTAAAATATTAAATCTTAAAAAAGGTTCAATGTCTTTCTTAAAACATCTTAAATGATTAACATTTACAAATGAAGAACACGCCATTATTTATAATAAAAATTAAACAAATATGCATTCACTAGCATTGAATGACCGACTTTTGACTATGGTTTTTTTAAGCCAAAACTTATCGCAGTTATTGTTTCTTTTTTAATTCTTATTAGCGTTTTGGCCACAATCTTACCCAATATAAGTGACGATGTCGTTCAAGATGGTAAGACGCTAAGCCTAGTAGGAGGACTAGCAGACTAGCTCTCTAGTGCCGTTCCCGGAACATGCTTATAGATGCTTGGCGACATATTTTCAACATTAGGGTGATAGCTAGTGAGGTGGACTATAGTCTAGTCACAGGTTAAAAATGGCGAAAAATAGAGATAAAGCTCGTAAAAATACGTTAAAACATATTCGACCCGGAATGATGTCTATAAAAATGTATTAAAACCGTTTTTCAGGAGATTAAAAATTGCAAAAGATATAATATAAAGGAATAAAGATAGAAAAAAAGTATTTAGTATTTTGCGAATATTATAAAAACTACAAATAATTAGGAATTTAAAAAAAATCTTAAAGAGGAGGTAAAAAGTTAATTAAAGAATTATTTATTAAGCATATTTTACTTTTATGTGTTGTGTTACAAATCAATGTATTTTCTTTGTCTTTCTTTCTATAACACAAAACAGAGATATAATAATAAATAATAATTTTAATAAATTACAACGTTACTTCGATTTTTTCATTTTTTGTTAGCTTAAAAATATAATAATAAACAAAATATAAAAAAAATTTACACTTTTATGACGTGATCTTATTCAGTAGGCATACAAAAAACCCCATGAAGCGAAAATTTTTTGGACAATTGTTTAAGCATTTTTTGTTGCCTTTAATCATAGAGTAATAAAGTCCGCTATTCTAACACGCTAAGTTCATAATTCTATGCCTTTAATGAAGATGTAGGTCCGGTAAAATTTTGATAATTAACAATCGCCTAGCTTATTAAAAAAATTACTTTAAGATTTTTTACCAACGGGAATAAACTCTTTGAAGTGTTCAAAACACACCATATTTTTTAAAAATTAATATTTGATACTTAAAAAAAGTGAAGCAATCGCTTCAGACGCCGCATCCGTATTTCGAAATTGAAGCGTGAATGCCTGTTTTCAGCGTTAAATGAAAATTATAAATAAGAGTGGTGGGACTTTTTAATGGAATTTACCTCCTCTTTAAGAAACATTTTGTTTAAATTTCGTAATTGGTTAATAACCTTTTTTATCATCTTTATTTGTTTATAACGGTTATAATACATTTTTCTTTCGGATTGAATTAGCTATCACACGTATTTTTACTAGCTATAACTCTATTTTCAACTTGTGAAGTAGACTACTAATAAATGCCCCACTATTGTACTATGGTTTCATCACGATTTTTCCTTTCACCAAAAGCTAAGGATCATTGTATGATTGCAAGCCACGTCGACTGATGCGGTGTCCGAACAGGTTATTGCTGAGTAACGCTGATGTATACTAACTTATATATGCCAACAAATAAATTTATTTAAGAAGCCATTATGTGTACCAATCTCTTGATTAACTATCATTTAATCAAGTTGTAAAATATATAAAACTACTTATTATCGTCGACAGCGAACTGAATATTATTATGATACAGCGATGTAGCTCCGAGCGTCTATCACCGCGAATTATAGATCTGAAGATACGACGGTCAATCTCGGCATAGCTTCAGGGTATAAAGTATTCTGTTATCAAACGGGTCTTGAGTTTGACCCATCCAAGTCACAGCAATGGTAAGTAACAAAATTATATCCCAGTTTATCCGAGTTAAAAAAGGAGGTTACTCAATTCGAATATATATATATATATAGATTTAGAGACGTTCAGCCATAAAGTCATTGTTTATGAACTGATGTCAATGATTCTTTTTTTGTTTAATAGGGGATACCTCAAGGGTGGTCTCGTTTTAATTTCATTGGCATTGGACCTTCAACTTGGAATATGCACCAGGGAACTCTTAAAACTCATTGAAGCAGATTTTCTTTTTTATTAAAAGTGTCTTATTGTGTTTTATATGTTGCATGAAGTTTGAACATTGTAGATTGAATAATTCTAGTGTAGTTAGAAGATATTTTTATCTACAAAGGTGAAGTTTGTGAATATGTTTGTTGGAGGTAAGCTCCGGAACTACAAAATCGGTTCTAAAAATTATTTCGCTGATAGAACGCCAGTTATGGTTACGTTCAGGCTTATGGTTTTAGGCTACGTTTTATTCTTATCAAGTCATGCGCGGGTGTTAGTTATTTAAAAATTGGAAAAGTTTACAAAAATTTAGTTAGCAATTTTTATCTACACTTTCACAGACTTTTTTGATCAGCAAAGTTAAAGGACATAAAATAAGGTACCTACTAAATATATATGTTAAATAGTGTAATTATGTGTATTAAACTATGATCCTTGTCAGTGTAATCTGTATTAATTACAAATTATTTATAGAATAAATTAAAAATAAATTGTTCTATGATTGGTTGAATCTCTACGTCACAAGTAAGTGCAGTTGTGTGCTTTTAACAAAGTGACACATAATTATGTCTAAACTCACGATGTTGGTGATAATCCTGATCGCTAATCAATAGAGCATTTGATTCTTACTCGCCCAACTTGTAAAAATATAATGAAAGCCAAAAATTTGCATGTATCAGTAAAATCCGTCAAATCAGGTCTGGCAATTAAATGTTGCAACTATCGTACAAATTTCAATGATATAAACTAAGTACAAAATATATACAAGATATTTATTTTATTCTATAATTCATTACTAACTACGGTATACTTTTTCACATACCTTATATGTACCAAAGTTGAACGCAGCAGCTTGTCCTTATACCAAAAATACTTGAGGGCCAATACAATATGATATCACTCTGTATATATATGTAACATGATTGGTTTATAATATTTCACCGAATCGATATGAAAAATGTGAATAGAATAAAAATACATAAATGCTTTCAGTATTATAAGAGATGCCTTTATTTGCCCTCTTCGTCTATTGTATATTCAAAGACATTCGTTCTTAAGGTGTAAACTCCAGTCGTGCGTCGGAGCTAACACACACACACACTTTTTAATTCATAAATATTATTGTAATCAATAAACACCACCTATATAAAAATAATATAAGCTAATTGGGGCTTAATCTTTGAGACTAATAATTAGCAGAGACAGCTTGATATACAGGAAATACTTAATTTTAATATTTCTTGCATTTTTAGTAATGCAATGACCTGTTAAAGATTGCAAAAAATATTATTAGTCGACATAATTTCCGGTTAACTTGTAGTCCGTGTCTAGTTTTCAAGATTATTTCAAGGTTTCGGTACGTTATATCTGCTTTCCTCCATGTTTATCCAATTCATTTAATCATGTGGAGGAATAAGCATCTATGATAGAATCAAATATAATTTCTAGTTAGGTCTTATAGTACAAGTTTATATTTCATAAGAGACTATATAGTTAAGAAATTAAAAACATTAATAAGTATTATTGCGTTTGTCAGATGGAACTACAAATAAAAACTAATAGAACCGTAGCTGTTTAAGATGGAACAAACCCTTATGAAGTTTTCACACATACTATTATAACTTTCTACAATAATGTTTTTTTTTTTTTCATAGTCTGCTTAAACGCAGCAAATATGTCCCATTTATAACAATAAGTGATCCAAACATTTCACAAAATACTGCCCCTGACCTCAGTCACCAGTCAGATGCTGGCGTCGCCTATTGAAAACCTGTTTGTACAACAAAGGTGATCCCAAGATGAGTGGTTGCCGGGTAACTAGTTTTTTAATGGATTCTTGCATGAAACGACGCTGTATTTGTACCGTGGTTTAAATAATTTCAATATGATATGTTTCATAAAACTATTTCTAAGTTCCTAATTCTTTACGGAATTTAATAAACATAGTAAAAAAACAGGTCCCCTTACAGGTTTAATATCAAATAAAAAAAACTTTGTTATATGTAAGTGCGGGTTTAAAATATAGTAGCAATTAATTTAATTAACATTTTAAGCAATTAACGTTAAGGGGCCTCTTTATTATTATTTTATTAGTATCTAATCGTGTGCCCGATGGGATATCCAATTAGTAACATCTCAAGAATCATCCAATTTAAACCTTTTTTTAATCGTCTCAGGGGTGAATTTTCGATAAGACTTTCATAATGCTCACCGACATGAAGTAATTCTTGTGTAATTTTTCATATTTCTAGACTCATCTGGTTAGATTGTGCGTTTTTTTTCATTCACTGTTAAAAATATTATAATGTTTGTTTTCTTTAGGGACTTTTCTCGTCAAGAATATTCCAACTGATGCAATGGAGGCTTTCTTGATTATTGATGGAATGTGTCGAGACCTTTACCTAAAAGCCATAACAAAATAAGCTCTATCCACATTGGCATCTAGTAACAACATTGGGCTGACATAGTATTTGTTCGGTACGAAATACCTTTCTCTTTTGAAACTAGATCGAAATATTTTTTCATATGTCACGACATTTCCTCTTAAATATACCTAAAGTTTTGAATAATAACGGGGAATACATATCGTAGAACCCTCAATTAATGCTCACTTGGTTAACCTACAACTTTCTCGTTCCTTCTAACCCTAGTTGACACGGAACCCATTGCAATTCTAAACGCCTATAGAACTATTGTGTTTAAAGATTTCTTTAAAAATTGCATAGGCTATCGAAACTCCTCTGTACAGAGAAGCGCATCGAGCCAAACGTTCCAGGCTTGCTATCAGTCAATATTTTCTAACTTCTAAAGTTGCAAATAATTCCAGTGTCATTATAGATAGATATCTTGTTATATAATATTGTTATTTGTTCTTAATATGCTGCACCCTGATCATTTAATAGATTTACTCTGTAAAATTAATTGGCATTATTTAAATTTATATAAAAAATCTTGTTATCATAATATAAGAAATAACATGTTACGTGTAGTAACCAGTGGAGAATGTTCTACAACCTCGCAGGGCGCATGAGTTGCACCTGTTTGCATTTTTTTTCTTCAACAGCTGTACGCGAAACTCGCCCTGCAATCACGTTATATAAATCAAGAAAGTTTCATTTCACCAGCTTGATTTGTGATACGACATTCGCTTATTGCGGTTGAGAATATATTCTATTGAAACACGAAATAATAAACATTGATTATATCTAAGGACATCTACAATGTTTCCTATGAAATTCGAATGAATTTCTCTATACGTAGTTTAAAGATATTATATTGCAAAAATCAAAATTTAAAACAATATTTTTTATTTATTAAATACCTGGAAACACTTTGTCCACACTCTTTTACATATTTTTATTAAATCTACATTTAAAAGTTCAAAGTTCAAGTTCAAAAGTTCCGGATAGTACATAAATAAATTAATAAAAAAAAACATAGTATAAGTAAAAAACAATTGATATTTTCATTTTATAGTAGTATTATTTTAATGTAACTACTTAATATAATCTTTATATATAATTTTATCGGATATAATTAGTAATACAAATAAAATATTCACTTCTGTGAACCGTTTCAAAGGCCTCTATGAACGCGAGAAGTCAATGTATCAACATTAATTCTACACTTTGTATTGTTGACACTGGAATTCCCATAGAAATAATGAAAATTTACAAATAATTATTTAAAAAATATATTCACTAGTATTTTTAGAATATTCAACTGAGGTATTATTATTTTATAACATACAAAAATATCAACAGTCAATCTCAGTAATTACGCTGTACAAAAAAGTGTTTCCAAAAAGGAACCTGAATCTACCTAATTAAAATGAAACAAATAATATACTGACAGTTAGTTTTATAATAGTTCCGAGCAAAATAATAATCATTTCGCAGCCACCGCGCCTTTCTGCGCCGGTGAAAGCACGCGGCTTTCTTTGAACCTTAAACGGACGTAGAGTGATAAACAAACGGAGCTGACATTTATTTCTACATGACAATGGTAGGTACTTGCAGCGACCTTTACCCTCAAAGCCGAGTGGATAAAAACAGACGTTTTTATCACAGACTTTTTTCATTGACAGCATGTTTTCAGATGACTAAGTTTAAACAAGTTATACGATTAACAAAATATTTATAAGCTGATGCCCTGACAAAGGTCATCGCATTATAATATAGGTAGGTTTTAGTAATGCAACATGTAATTTTGTCCCTTACACTCAAACATACGTTATATTGGTAATATCGTCAAAATCGGTACAATCGTTTCGGAGATTACCCAGAACAATCAGACAGACAAACGAAAATTTGAAAATCTGGATTTTTTTACAGGTACATACTGTACTTTGATATTCATTTAGTGATTAGCTGTTATTTTGACATTACAACTGCATTTTTATTAATTGTATAGATAGATAGATAAACTAACTGGTTAACTAACTAACTACCTACCATAATGAACAAACATCAATATAGTTAATGACATATTAATATAGTACGTTTTGTCTGAGTAAAAATGCTGATTCACGGTTTTCTAAAATAAAATGTTAAGCATAGGAACAGCATTATTCATAAAATTATTTATAGATTACAGCTAAAAGCGTGAAATAATTATTTCACGCATCACGCTGGAGTGTTTTGTACTTGTGGCGTTTTATCTAGTGGTTCTAGCATAAGTAGGTAGGTACGCTATTAGATTAAACTTCAGTGGTCGTCAACGAATTTTTAAACTAATAACATTCATAGTAAACATAATTATACATTATAGTAACACATATTTATATTTTCTATAGAATTCTATGTATGTTATCAAACATGCCTATAATTTATATTATAAAGAATCCTTTCTAGTATTTCGTATTTCCTTCAGTGAAATCTTAGAATGCAAGATTTCAACTAGCATAATATTATAGTAGTCGTTGTATTGAATCGTTGGGTACCTACGCTTAATTTATTGCCTTCAAAATGAAACTTCTGGGTTCGAAAGCTACTCAATTCTAATTTGTTATTATTAATTTATTCGCAATATTTTAAAATCATCATTTCGTGTGTTGATTTGAGTGGAAACCTACCACTTTAATATTTATAATGTGTTTGAATTTCATGAGCTATGTAATACTTATTTTATAAAGCACTAGCTTGTGCTCAGGACTTCGTTCCCTTTGTATTGAAAATTAAACGAATTGCCCGCCATCTGTTGTAAAATGATTGTACTTATACAAAAGGTAGTAAATTTGCGTTTCAACGTAAACTAAGGAGGAAGAGGTTCTGGAAACACTACGTACCCGTTATACGACCATGTTGGCATAAAATGGCTGGCGAGCTACCACCGTCAAGTTGAAAACTTATAGATGTGTTCCGGCTGCTGCCCTTGAGAGTTACTCGTCCAACTAGGTTTAGCGTGTTACTATCTTGGGCCGCATATTCACTTAACATGTGAGATTGTGGAGATACGCTAAATCTGTAACGTGTAAAAAAACACCATAAATGATAAAATGACTAGCTGACCCCGCTCACGGTGTTCAATCAATCACTCAACCACAGCGCCACCTAGTGCGTCAGAAATAGCTTAAGAAACTTTTTCATGAAAAAACATTTAGATCTACCGACTTTCAGGATAATCGGTCTTGGTATTGGTAAACGGTATTAGAAGTTTATCAATTTTATAATTACCAACATCGATTTTTTTAATATTATGTAATACACATAAAAATTTGTAGTCTTAAAAAAACACAAACATTTTTGTAGCACCATCTATCGTAAATATTGTACATTAAATATATACTGACGGTAGGTATCTTCGTCGAAGCACAATAAAACAGTGTCCATCACTTTATTAAATACTGAGACAAATCATTATATAGTTTCTGGTATACGTTAAGAGACGGCAGCACATAGCAACAAATTTTAAATTTACAAAAAAAAAATCTTACTGTTTAATGTGTCGTTTACGGACGAAATATAGGTAACAAATAAGACCACAATAAGAAATAGAGATTGGTGGAAAGTTTTTAATGTACTTCTTCTAATTTATAAGTTTTTAATATTCAATACAGAACGCCATCAAATTCATAAGTAAAAAGTTGTAATCACGTAGATTGGATGAATACGTTCGCATGTCTATGTTTATTGCTGGTACTGCTACAGTGTGAAGTATTTAACCTCAGAATATTTAAGTTGTGGAATATGTATATTTCGCATAATTTTTAAACTAGGTACTTATCAAGCAAACATGAGAGTTGACATTGTTCATTTGTTCAATTTATTCGTCTCACCGGTCCGGCGTAGGTGGCTCCGTTGCTGCACAACAGGTACAAACTACGGTGCAGATTACTATAATGCTATTTCTTTCTTTCATACACACGACAGTTCGACCTAGAAAAGGCAAGATGATTCGAAGGGTAACGTCACTGAGCAAACAAGGCTTGCCTTCCTAGTCAGCGAGAGACTCGACAAACGAACGAACCGGTGGCGCCATTGCTCTCGACGTATTCATACGAACGTGACTGTGCCAGGTTTTCCATTGTTTTTCCTTCATTGATCGCATTGGAATATCGTTACTGCGCAGTGTTAAGGTAAGTGATATAGATTTTAAATTGTTTTGGAAGCAGTGTGCAGTAATTTGTGAAGTGCGTGTTATAACAATTTGTGGTCATGAGATAAGCTTTCTCATTTATTTATGCAAAGAATTTACTGAGGGCTGTATGTATATAGACAGACGTATAAAGCCGTGAGCAAAGTCGGAGGCTCGCTTGCGAGGCGCGGTGTTACCTTCGCCGCCTGCGCAGCACCTGTACAAATTTTATTGTGTGACAACTTTAGTCCGATAACATGCTAGATTTTATTCTGCATTTTGTGATTTTGTCATTAATATATACTCAATTTATATACCATTGTACGTTGTAAGGTTCGTTTACTATTTGATGACAATTCTATATTACAATCTCTTTGTGTTGTGAAATGTTAACGTTTTGCCTTTGCGTTGACGCATGAAATCACTCGCCTTAGGTAATCCTCGAGGTTGAGTAGCTTATCTCTGTTTAGAATTACTACGAAGGACTGCATGATATATTTTTACTTATGTCACGTATTTACTATAAAAACCAGTAAGAAAATATGGAGATAAAATGAACACCGAAATTCTGGGTGACTCATAGTCAATACTTCCAATTAACTAAAGGACGATACAGATAAGTACTTGTCTGCTGTAATTAACCTTAATAACTATCTAATATATGGAGTTAAAATACTCGATCAAGATATAATTAATGTAGGCCTCACCGTGCAATTGTAGAATTGGTACCGTTACAATGCCATTTGTTGCCAGACTCGACAATAGATGCGCACTGTATTCAAAATTTGGTTGTAGACATGCAAACAGTACCTATGCAATTATCTATTGTAGTATATATAAGCGTTTGAATTGCATAACGTTGAAGTCTCGTTGTGGACTTCGCTTTCACTAAATTTCCTAAGTATTACTTACCCACAATACCTAATCTAAACAAAAGGCATATAGTAGATATAGCTACCTGAAAATATGTAGGTACTACGTTGTGTGTACCTTTTGCAAAAGATCAGGATAGTAATCAAAATATATAGTGTAGCTATATTATGTATAAAGAAGGCCTTAATTACAATTTATGAAAATGAATTGGATAACCAAAGTCACTTCGAAAGCCTACAAGAAAGAAGCTACAAAAAATCTGATGTCATAGCGAACAGACATTACAAGTAAAAAGGAACAGTGTTGACCTCCATTGGAAATTACCTTCGATACGTGACAGGCAAGCTGTTGTCCAACTTGTCTACGCGATCTACACCTCACTGACCATTCTCAGAGCGTTGTGATTAATGGAGC
Source organism: Saturnia japonica (assembly GCA_033032175.1). Classification (NCBI taxonomy): domain Eukaryota; kingdom Metazoa; phylum Arthropoda; class Insecta; order Lepidoptera; family Saturniidae; genus Saturnia; species Saturnia japonica. The sequence continues at coordinate 14,252,258 of CM065311.1, read as the reverse complement.
ATCCGAAAGGAGGCCTTATTTAATTCGAATGTGAATCAGAGCTAGCTAGCGCTTTCTTTCATTGCGGTATCGTTTCGGGCTCTAGATGATTCACCAATACCTTTAACTCAATTTAATACATGATATTTAAATAACGTGAATGTTTATTTAAAAAATGTCACTGAAATTTAATACAAGATGATTTGTCTTTGTATTAAATATTGATTCGCTCACAACGTTTGCTTTAAAGCCCAACCCACATCACATACCTACAACCGCCATAAAAGCAATGCAATTCAATTCCTTGAAACATATTGAGTTCATTGATACATTGAATTCTATTATTATAGCCATCTCATTCTAAGCGTAAAATCTCAACTGGTTTCTACTTCCTTCAGTGCACGAGTATGTCGAAAGCAACGTAATAAAGAACCGTTTTTATTGGATTTTAAAGGTTAATCAATAATGTTTTTATAATTATTATGATACTGTATTTTATTAGTCTTTATAAAGAATTTTAGAAACAATTAATAATAGTCTTTCAACCGACTGATTACCCGAATTACTTTCAATAGAATTGTGTGGTTTGCTGCAAGAACATGACATCAGGCTGTTTAGTAGACCACTAGAACAATTTGTGGATAACTAAAGTATAAGTAGGTATTAATCAATTGATGCAGACCGGTTGTAGATAAAACAAGGCTGCTGCGGTCGCTTGTCTGACGTAGCGTCACAAAAACGAGAATCATGTGATTCTTTACTTTGAACAAATTGAATGCCTTTTTAACATTGAGTATAGAATATTCTAAGAGATTTTTTTTTGTATGCCGTTACTTTTCAAACTGTATCTAATCTTTGCTAGTAACATTGATATAAACGTATTATATCCATTATCAGCTTTTAAGCTTTGTTTGTACTGTAATGTGAGCAAATCGTATAATTGCATAATCAGTTTTTTTGTGTTATAAAAATAAAAATAATAATTTTGGCGCCTGTTATGGATTTTGTTTTTAATCAAAAAATGCTTGATAGTAAACATAATCGCCTTTCAAAACAATATCGCATATCATCTATATAAGGCAACTTAATTTTGAACCGAGAATAGAAAAGATATTAGGCACATAAAATATAAAAAAGCTATTAGTTTTAAAACCGAAATTTGTCTAAAAAAAATGGTTAGTAGTAGGCAAATAAAAGGTGATATTGGAAACATTATAATATATTGCAAAATTTCACTAATTATTTACTTTATTTGGTAAGCTTTAATACCCAAGGTAGGATGTTAATCTTTCATTTGGCACATACCAGAACAATATAATATAGATTTATTTTATAGTTGTTCGCTGTTATATAAAACTATGTTCATTACAAATGCTAATCTCTAAATTTAGATGGATGTTATTTATAAAGTGACTCTCGTTTGAGCGGTAATATAAAATATCTTATTTTTTTATGTTCAATGTACTAAAGAAAAACGGTATGCACATAACAGCAATAACGTTGTTGTTATAAACAGTCACTTCTAACTAGAAGTTTGTGATTTCAGATGTCATTAGTTGGTATCAAAGAGTACATTTGTATCTATGAGGTTGGTATCACCATTTTGATCCTATCTTGACATTATTTAATATTTCACCTTCAATGACAGATAACAAAGATCATGAACATGTTTTTTGTATTATTTTAAATGTCGATATAGACTAAATGTACTGAAATTAATAACTGAATATGAATGTATTTTTGAAAAAATATTTTATGATTTTAATAATACGTACACACGAATATTACGTCATCTGCATACAATAAGACTATGCAATTCTTTGACACTGGCAAATGTCATAAGGTGTCAAAAAAAGAACAGAAATAGTACGTATTGTTGAGTTACAGGTGCCCATAGTTACAATTATTAAAATGAATATCCCTAATCCTGAGTTTTTTACCAGGATCTTAAATTTGTGGAACAGTGATTTTTCAGTGATTCACAAACTTGCGTTATTTGACCTATATATAATAAGTGTATATTAATATTTTGTGATTTTGGTGTTATTTTCATTAATGAAGATTGGTAGTGCATAGGTGTAGTGAACTAAAATATAATAACAAGAAACGTAAGTTTTCTGTTCAGTAAATCCCTGGGACGTTCTGGCGAAGGCATTTTGCTTGAATGTTATTTAAACATTCAAGATTAGAAAAAATATTATATCCACGTGACACTCGCAGAACTGTGCAAACATTTACATGTTTCCACTATACTAGAGGATTGTATATAGGTCTATACAGTAAAATAAAAGAATACGAGATTTGCAACAAACTAGATAATTCCACTTTCTTTTTCTTTACAAAATAAAACTAAATCAGTCCGTAAAATGCCATCACAGTGATGCGATAAATTAAAGAAAGCCGAATGCGTATCAGATGGAAAAAGTTAATCGAGTGGAATGCTACCTAAGGGCAGTAATGAACGGCCAGCCGTGTTCTTAGAAACGCCCCGTGCAATCCAGACGTTCAGCTATGTGCGCACTGGATTGCAATCCTTTATCGCACATGTCGGCTCTTTCAATATCCTTTGTTTGCACTTAGAGGAAGTCATTTGACGATTAGGTACTACAGCCGGTTCTCAATGTTACATGAATGTTAGTTATTCATAAAATGTAACAGATAAAAGTACCTATTTAAGAAAATAAAAGCATCGCTACAAGGTTTTATTCAGTTTTAATAGTGTCATACTTTTTTAGTTAAATATTTTATGATAAATAGCTAACATATCGACTGGTTACTCTGTAAAGATCATGTTCCTAAGTAGGTATAACAATAGTCTGTATACATACAATATTGTATTTTTCTACGTAATGAAATAATCATAAATACGCATAATCTTATTTCGTTTATCTTATTTTTAAACTATTATTTCAATTTATACAATCAATAATACCTTTAATACAGTTTATACCATTTTACGCATTTGCTTTCCTCGAATGAGAATTGCAACACATTATTCAAATAAAATTTACAGTTTTCAGTTAACTTTCAAACATTTGTTCAAACACAGACGAGAATGACGTAAGCCCGGTCGCGTATGAGATAAAGTTCAATCTGGCCGCAAACATTTGCAAATTATCATTTATTTATTGAATTTTCTTGGTCACGATCAAAAATCAGACCAAAAAACCAACGTTTCATATTTAAATGTCTATTATGTAACTAGCTGTGCCCCTCGGTCTACGTTACATTTCTGCAAACTTCATAGGAGGCGCAGGGATAAGTTAGATTATTCCTCAATAAACAGGCTATCTAACGTAAAAATAACATTTAAATTTATATTGATTGTATTCGAACAATTGAACAATTCAATTGAATTGTTCCTGACATCGATTAATGCGTTTAAACATACAATAAACGCTCCAGCTTATAAAATTAGTATAAATTAAGGCTGTAGTATCATTTGTTCGTTGTAGGTTGTAAATAAACAACTGGTTATTAATATCTTACTTATCAGGAAACTGAAGATTTATATATAAAATTACATCATAACTTTTTATTCCATTTAAAACTTTCATCAAAATATATTATACCTGCAGGTATACACAAAACATAGCTTACACCTAATTACTAAATATCCGTTCACCCAATGCTCACTCATACACGTAATTATGCAAGTACATATCTACAAATATTTCACTCAATCATGCTTTTAACTATAATCTGTAGTTTTAGTTTAACCAACTGCCTCATTAGGCTAATGGTCGTAAGTGTGACTGCTATGCTCGAGGTCTTGGGTTCGATTCCCAGGCCGATCAAAGTGTTATTGGGTTTTTCTGTAAAATTCTCAGTAGCAGCTCGGAGTTTGACTTTGCGGCTCGCCCCCTATTACATGGGACCTATAAACATATCCGGCGAACTGTGGATGTACATTAGTACAACTCTGCCTAACCCTTCGGGAATACAGGCGTGTTGGCATGTTATGTTTAGTTTAATTTTAATTTTCGGAAGGAACTAACTGGCAAAATACAAGAAACCCTAGTTTGGTAGTTGGGGGTTAATGCAGCTAATTTTTGCAGTTTTCTTCTTGTATATAAACTTTTTTTGATGTTAAATTATTTATTAAAAATATGTATTTCAAGATAAATACGTTTTTGGAAAGAAAAAATTATAATTAACTTTTTCACTACGTTATTAATCATATCAGTTTTTACTAACATTAACGACTAATTTAATACTATTGAACGTATATCTGAAAAGAACGTATTTAACCGTATCGAGATGGGAGTTTCCAAGAATTCACTTCCATATTCACTTTTTTATAACAAGTAAAAACATTTGTAAAGGACGTCTTTAATAAGTAACGTTAATTTTCTTCCAAGAATTATCGAACGTTTAATAATTAACTGATCATATTTATGAACCGTATAAGTTAATGCTTCTCAGTTTTACTGTAAATAGTTGTTAATTAGGAATTTCGAAAATATTTGCTCTGTTATTTTGACTGTTCTTCTATCCACTTATGGTGTTAGTTATTAATATAACTACGGGTGATTTTGTTTTCCTTCCAACTTGGCAATTTTTGCCGATAACCTCAATTTCTGTATTTATCACAAGATTATCATAATATCAACAACCATTTTAGTTAATGTTGTACAAAGCATGTTTGATATGAGTCAAATTTTTCTACCAGAAAGTAGAACTATTCAAATTAGATCATTTTGATCAACCAAAAATATACGATCATTACATAATGTAACCTGATGTTATGAAGATTCAAACAGTGTTGTTATAGTTGTTGGCAACTGATACGGTATGCTTTATCGTAGAGTAAATTTAATATACACTTTAAAAAGCGTGTAGTAATTGCTTATTATTATCATTACAAAAAAGTAAAACAATAAAAAAATAATAACAAAAGAAACAATATACTTCAATAAAATCCAGCGTTTACTTCACGTACACTTACTATTCATATTTGGAGTTTAATAATAAAAAAATGTCTGCAATTCACACGTGGTAGAAGTGAAACCTTCACATCTATTTTTTTTTTAATTCAGAAAATGATCAAATACATTCTAATTTAAAGCTTATGAAAATGTACATACAAGTACTCACAATCATTAAGTATACACAATATCATTTTCAATTAATGCACATTTGAAGTATCCATGATAACCTAACACAATATCAATCAGTAACAGAATGTCATAATGTTGCCTAAAAAGTTTTTGTTTCGTGCCCCTTTTTGATGAGGTAACAGAATCCATTATTGCGTGCCAACAAACCTCTTTTGTACCATTTTACCATTGCCTAAAACTTTCCTATCTCATTTTCTCCCACGATAAATCTTATGAATATATTATTATTGTCTGTCTCTTTTTACGGTCGCTTTCGCTTTTTCGTTTCATCGACTTTCAAATCACAACGATGCTAAAGAAGTTTTAAATTCAAAAAAAGAGACACGTAGCATTGCTGGACTTGTTACTAAAATACAGTGACAATCCCGTCTAACTATACAGAACGTATGGCGACGCGAGATTTAAATAAAGATAATGTCAAGCATCTAATTACAAACTACATAAAATAAAAAAAATATTTACAAGATTTTTATAATAATATTTTTTTTAAAACAAATCTATTCAGATCACATTAAATTAGACATGAACACACTGTTTAATAATTCGGTTGCTGGCATCTTATCGCACCGGAATTTTTAGTTTAAACAATGAAGCATTATAAAAACAAGATATTACGATCCTTGTACGCTGATAATACTTAGGCTTATTTAAACAAATATGACTACAACAACCCCTATATTCAGTCCAATCAACTACATCAAAAGTTGTCGGCGTTCTTTTTTATGTTTATCTTCTTTTTAATTTGGGACAGTTCTTATAGGGAAATATCTTTTGTAAATGGTTTTTTTATGACTAGGTTAAATGTGATTATATATACTTATAATAATAAAATAATTTTTATTTACTAAATGTAATTATATCTGCCAGAAGGCTAAGAAGCAACATGTGTATAATTGTGTATTGAGACTTTTTACCATACTTTCGAAGATTTTGAAAATAGGTCTATTAAATTCAGAAATTTTAATAATAGATTTGGTCCGTCAGTCTGTGTTACATTTCTTAAAAAAATACTCAAACAATTATAAATAGAGCCAGACATTGCTTTCTTTTTAAGTGCACATGTTAATTTCGCAAAATGATGCGAAAACCCGCTTCAAGAATTTTAAGTGCATGTATCTGTATTCTCATGTTACATTTTTGTACTCAGCTGTATCATTTATTGCAAACGAATTCTGTCGAATGACTTTCACTAAAAACGCTTTAAAGTGTTTATGTGATTGGTCATCTGCAAAAACCTCTTCCGCAGTTTATCCGTTTTGTCTAATTTCTTGTAAATTGCATTGTCCCTCGGTGCCAGTCTTCACTCTTCACAATTGATATTTTCTAATACCTACGGAAATTACTGTCTTTAAACATATATATATATATACATATGATCACAGTAATTAAAGCTTTCGTTAATTTCCTTGTTCATTGCTATAGACATATAGAGCACTTGATAATAATGTGAGTATTTATTTTGAGATGTACGCATTATTAAATCACCGATTTTATCGATATCTTCTAAGTCATTCTAAGTCATAATTTATTTAACTGATGGTTTATAAAGAAAATACATTCATTTTCTGTTTTTGAAAAGTGTACAATAATTGCAGAATAAGAATGCACATTTTACAATATCGAAAATAAAATTTAATATGTACTTAAATAAACTGTCAAAACTAAACTAATAAATATAAAATAGGATTATAGTAAAAATTACCAAAAAATAAGATTTTATTCTTTAATCCTACAAAAAATTTCGCCTTGCTCAGGCTTAATCCAAACTACCCCAATTAGTTCGAGTGGGCTATGAGATGTTAAAGCCCCTCCGCAGAAGGCAAGCAATTAACTTCGCTGCCGCACACCCGCCACATCCCCGTCTTCTTTTTTTTCTATGTGGAGAAACCTGTCATGGGTGCACATCCGCCCGGGAGACGAGTGGTTATGTGAGACTCCTACTCACTAAAACTCCACGGTGTACCATCCGCCACCTCGATGGGGCGACGCGGGCCCTACAGTAGCTTACTACCCCTTGACCCGTCTCCCCTGGTTCGGCTAGGGTGGAAGGAGTTGGCGAATGAATCGCCTCCTCCGGCAGCATGGCTCTCACCGCACTCGGCAACGAGAGGTCCCCTCCAACCACTGCGGCCAGAGTGCGGCGCTGCTCTACCCACGCAGCACACTCAGAAAGCAACCGAAGCGACCATGTCCGGATAGCACCTGCACAAGTCTTAACGACATCCCCCGTCTCCTGCGGCAACTATAGCCTAGGTCCGTTCCTCTGGCATTGAGCCCTTGAGTCAAGCATTCGCTCGCTCAATACCACTACAATGCACTTGCAATCACTAGCCACCAACAGACATCGTTACACTGAACTTCCACATACATGCACACCACACATCTACATAGATTCTTTAAGGGACTTTTTTATCTTTTCTTGGCTAGTTAATGTAAACAAAAATTGACATTACTAAATACATATACGCATGTTTCTTCCCTCCTCCCAAACTGCCTCGTTAGCCTAGTGGTCATAAGCGCGACTGCTATGAGCGAGGTCCTGGGTTCGAATCCCAGGTCGAGCAAAGTGTTATTGGGTTTTCTCTATGAAATTCTCAGTAGCAGCTTGGAGTTTGGTTTCGTGCCCGGCAATAATGGCAATAGGCTCGCCCAATCATAGGACCTAAAACATAATCGGCGAACTGTGGGTGTACATTAGTACACCTCTGCCTCAAAGAGAAGTATACATATATGTATAGTTCGATCAAATTACGGATAGGGAATTAGACAGATCGCGATGCATATCAAATGCATATCTGGCAATAGCCCAAGCTGAGGTTCGGCCACTTTGGCACTTTTGTGCTTATTGCCACGCTTTTGCGGCTGTGCCTTAAACGCTCGCCCCCAGCCCGGTGAAGTTGTAAAAGCCGTCTGAAGCTTCAGGGCCCTATGGCTAACATAATAATCAGATCAGAAAAAAGGCTTAAAGCTTACGAATATCAATATAAAAAGTATTGTATTAAACATTTCAAAAATTGTAACACAGGAAACTACTCGTTGGTGCGTCTTTAACTATAATCATATTCTTCCGGAGGGGACCAGAGAGTTATGGTTACAAATGGACACAATTTACTACAGGGGTGATGTAAAAAGTAATATAAAATATAAGACTGTTGTCAGCGATTCACCAAAAAAAATTTAGGCAGCAAGTGATCGACTGCCAACCTACCACTGCGATAGAAAAACAATAATTATGAAATGATTTTCACTACGCTTTAAAAAATAAATAGGCATCGGATAAAGAGTCTAAACGCAAATCACAAAAAAAATCTGGATGTTGATGTTGATACATGCGATCCATGTACTTTTCATAGGACGACAAGTAATTACACTGTCATCTGCAAGCGAGATGCGAGCGTTCGCTAGCAGATTGCATTATGTATATAGATTTTATTATTTTTCTAAAAATGCTGATTCGCATAAATACGTGGATTGAAATAATACTGTTAATAATACTACTTTCGAACACGGATATTTCACTTCTTAAATAAAATATCAAAATTTGAGATCATAATATGCTCGCTTTGTGGCTTTTGGATATATAATACGGTTTAATATGATTACTGCAGCCCATAGTGAAAAGAGACTTTAAGTGTCTTCTTATGAGTGAACGCTGCGTCGAGACTTTCAAGATGTAAAGTACATATTTTATTCTTCTCAGAAATTTCGGTGATCAACTCGGAAATCTCTTGCGATCGACTGTTTGAGGTTGAGCATCCCCTGGTTTATACTGTGTAAGCTACTAATGTTCTCATAACTCGCAATCCTTTATTTTGAGGGATCGCAAAATCTGTTGCCATTGTAGTTTTGGCCATCATTATTCCCTCACTAACGCGATTTTATATAAGCTCGTAGGTCATAAAGAATTATAATATTGTTTATAAAAGGTACAAATTGTGTTAACAATGATGGATCATTTAAGATAACCCATTTTTTATTCTCCTTGACATTAGTTAAAGTGAGTAAAATAAGTGCTTCATTATAGTGAATTTTCTCTATCTGCTTTTGAATATAGGATTTCCTGTCTTTTTAAAATCGTAAGCAAGTTAAAATCTATTGTAGATTTTATCACGTATGTATTCGAATCCAAAAATAACAAGCATAGTTTGACCTACGAGACATTTCAAACTGAATTAATTAATATCTTTACAAGAACAACAAAATAATCAGATTAGAAGTATTTAAAAAACTCAACAAGACAGAATTATTAGCTAAATTTATTAGGGGACTATAATATCTACATAACAGCGATGGATTGTCGATTCCTCGATGTACGGCGTTGTTTTTTGATAGTATTGTTCTTAAAATCAGATACATTCTGAAAAAACTCTGACATTGCTAATTACAACGTCACTTTGGTGTAGCTTTATGAACATTCACTTCCATATTTTTTAGACACTTCTTTTTTACATCCTGGTTTATATAACGTGGTAGCGCTTCTTTGTCTCGCAATAGGCCGTTTCAAGGAACCCGATTGATAATAGCCTGTCTTTGCCGGATGGGTTCGCTGGAAAATTGACCGTGACATTTAATAGCCTTCAGCGTTACTGTGACACTGTTTCACTAACTGATTGTTTACATTCATGTAAATTAATTATTGCCAAAGCGGCTGGGCGTTATGCTTGGAATAGATGCAAAAAATTACAGAGTAAAGTTTCATTTCGTGGACTAGGAAACGAAATGTCATAATAAAACTTGCGAAAGCAGAAGCTACTATCATCAGCTGGCTAATAATACGAATATTCGTATTGTCTTTATAAGCAGATGTTAATTTGAATGTTTGATTGAGTGTATGATAATATTTTAGTGTTTTTTTTTTTCATTTCGACTACATTTTGCTTTTTTTTTGTTACCTATATTGAAAACCAAATCAAATACGCTTTTTCTTACAATTAAGAAATTGCTTGCAAATTTTCACGTAAAAACGTACGTACGGATAAAGCAAAACAATATGTTTTTTTATATCTTTGCTTTTCAATGCTACTGTTATTTTTGTATGTTTTAAAATAACTGTTTCCTTCTCGTTCTATTGAGGAAAGAGCGAGCGAGTAGGAATTCAAAGTGCGTGCAACAAATTTGTAATCACTGGCGCGGCGTCAGTACCTAGATTCTTCGACTGAATTTAAAGAAGCAACCGCACTGTGTTATAGATTGTATGTGTTATTATTTGCAAAAAACAGAAACCGTTTATTTACATTTATGTATGCTTGTTATGTATTAGCGGTTAGAAACACGAAAGCTCTGAAAGCCACGAGACTCTGCAAGCCCCAAGGCAATCTTACTTCACAACTCACAACCATTGCTATTTCTCAAAATACATCATTGTAATACCTTCGCAACATGCTACTAAGTAATGCAACTCATATAGTAAGTGTAATGATCAGTCTAGGTTGATACACATTATAACCCAAGAAAAAGACTAATTATGTTTCTTTCCTTCTTTATGAGCATCAAAAAAGTATGTAGTCTACCTGATGTTAACTGAGCACTGCAGAAACAGTAGAAAGATCGAGGCTAAATAAGGCCAGCCAGTACTCTTGAGGATTGAGTTGGAATACCTCGCGTTTCAGTGTATGTTTCCAACCACACCCTTCGGACTGGAACACAGCAGCGCGAGCATTGCTTCTTAGCGTTGCTTTGTACCAGCAAAAGAGAGTTCTCGTATATTGGATCAGAATTATCTTACTTTACCGGCTTCTGCTCCGGAAGACTTTTTGTTTAGCTCGTAGGTGAATAAAATTAGCGAAAGCCACAGGCCCTATTCTGACCTGACTCCCGCCTGTGCATGTCATTGTTTATCTCCCTTATTCTGTCTTCCACCTCGTACGACCTTTTTTTGTATGGAATTTTAGAATTTTCCAATATGCTATCGTAGATTGTATAAGGCATGGAGTTATATTAAATTTAGGATTATGATCGTAAGGTTGTGAACCCTGCTTTGCGGCAGTAATAGGTATAACGGTGGCGTTTCCGCAGTCCAACCTTGCACAAGTTCTGCCAATCATAAAAGATGTTTACTTATTGATTTAATGGTTTTTAATAGATTCTAATTATGGTGGTTTTAAAACCTTTTGTGGTGTCTATATTAGTATTTATAGTGTCATCAATCGAGATAGAACTAAAGCCTGCTGGTCGGCGTTCGTTAAGCTACTCGAAGCAGTTAATAACAAAGCAAACAACCGCGTTATCGGTCTGACACAATTGGTCTCGCCAAGGAATAAAATTCAGTAACATAGTGATTATAAACTCTTCTATATCAGCTTGTTATTCTGACTCGCAAACAACTTCATGGTACTAAATTTAATACATTCCAAAAACCAACGAATTCTACTAAGAGTAGGTAAAAGGATCGACAGCAGCTATCTGGGTTGTGTCAGCCAATTCAAAATAAAGCATAGTATAATAACGCCTTGTTTAAAGTTTCGGCACAATTAGAAACACCAATTAATTCACTACTCGAAAGTTATTCATTATAATTTTTTTTAATGAATTCTAATATCATTAATCTATCATTATTCAAATTATTTATCATTTTTAATTAATCTTCAAATCACATATATTCTATCAAACATTCTGCTATTCCTATAACCTTATCATTGAGTTCGTAATCTATGTTGTACCTAGATATTCAACTTTTGTAAATTATTAACAACAACAAAAAAATACTACTTACCTTCTTACAATGACAGAGTTATATACAATTTGCCGCAATAAATCCTTGGAAATTCCTATCTGTTTGCCATTTTCTCATTATTTATCTTCTCGGACACTGCAATTGAATTTATTTGTTTTAATATAATCAGAAATGTACCTATAGTAGATTAATTTAATTACAATAAATATGGGATCACAATTTCATCCGCTGCCATTATTCCAAACTAACTAAAGCTGATATTATGGTAACTAAACAACTGATAATACTTACTATACAATTTAACACCTAAATATACAACTGACATTATGTTCACATATGTGCTCATCACACAAAAGTTGACCTCTCGGCTCATTAGGGTTAAACTTAAATTTTTTGGACTAATAATGATGTGTTACTAAAAGTTCCATTAAAACGTATTTATGAAATTAAATACAATACTATCTTTGTGGTATACGGTTTCTGTAGCTTAATGAGTAATATACAATCAGGTCTATGAGTATTCTTGGCATGTTTACTCTCTTTTGTTTAAGATTGTAATGACCGTATACAATCTAAATGAAATGTTAATCCCAAAGAACAGCTTCTGTTCCTTGTCTCATACGTCGTCTCCGCACAGTAAATATACTTTCCTCCCTTACATAGTATGTTCCAACTCTGTGTTTCTTCACATTGTTTTAAGTTTTAAGTTAATTACACAACGTGTTGATGATACCGAGTCGAAATGCTTCAGATAAGAGAGTTCGGTATAACGGGAAACTTGTAGGAACAGAGTTTATCTTTGAAACAACCAACGGTAATTTTGTTTGATTTTCTCGTTGCCTGTTTGTACATCTGTTTACAAATGTGATTATTATTAATCAAATAATTGTTTGTTTCGTTTTGAAATCACACCTATTTCGACACTAATTAACGGTCCAAATGAATGAAACTTTACAAGAAAACAAAATTTAATTATTGGAAGTCCTTAAACGCAAAGCTGCAGACATTAGCATTGTTATGGTAATTTTTATAGAAGGGAAAGTCAAATTCAATGTGAGCCATTAACTACTATAATAGACATGATGTATTCTAGCAGGGATTGACGAAGCTCAAGCACTACCTGATGGCATTGGCTCCGAAGGTGAAGTCGAACAGCCTCCAATTTTTTGCTCCTATGCATTTATAATCGGAACCAAAATATTTGTACATATGATTAGCATCACTGAAAACTTCTCATACCGGTTACCCTATTTAAAGCTAAGCAACTTAATCCCTAAATTCTGATGCTGTGAAGACTAATCTCAATTTGGAGAAATTGCTGGGTAACTAATTTTTATTTCTTACTAGCTGGTACCCGTGAGTTCGTCTGCGTATTATTGCATATACGCAGACTAATCTCGGAACACGACAATGTGATTGAGTAACAAACATTGAAACTTTCCGTTTATTATATTTGTAGGATAACACTGGTTAAACTATGACTTTTACCGGGATAAAAAGTACCCTATGTGTTATTCCAAGTCATAGACTATCTGTGTGCCAAATTTCATTGAAATCTGTTCAGCCGTTTTAGCGTGATTGAGTAACAAACATCCAAACATACACACTTTCACATTTATTATATTAGTAGGACAATATGTAACTCTAGGTTTTTAACTAACAATTATATACAAAGGCAACATAAATATTAACAGTGTGCGCGGTTTTCACAGCGTCATTGTTGACTGTACTAGTTGAAACTTCAATATGAAAACTATAGTACATAAATACACATTCATGTTACATAAATGTTTGTATGATAAACCATTTCATTTTCAATAAATAAACATTGGGTTTATGTTAGCTTTACATTTTTCTTGTAACTTACTCATCTAACCATTATGTTTGTAGCGATATCTATCCTCGCTATAACTGACGCATCCTACATAGAGACATCTATCTCGCCACATATGACGCATCTTTCATCGCGATATTAAAATTAACCGAACAATTGAGTATATTATGTATATACAAGAACCCGACAACAACCGTTGGGTTCAAGTTCGGTGAAGCTGTAAAAGCCGCAGCGGCTTCAGGGCCTCTAAGGCTAACAGTATAGTTAGATCTAATAGAAACCGTTAGGTAGCTGCCCGCCAGACATAACATCCGTCTGGTCGGAAGATCCTCCCTTTTAATGTGGAGGTGGTAACAATTGCCCCCACATGTTCAATATCCCTCTTGATTTAAACAAATAAATATATCGTTTTTTGTCTATTTAATTACTATATTGTTATAAATATGTATATAATAACTGGGCGACCGAGTTGCGCTCGGTGTATTAGAAAAGAAAAAGAAAAACACTTATCTAGATATACTTAGCATGTAAAACATTATCGAAATACAAAATTGCTTCCAAATCATTGAAGCAGTTTCCCAGAAACTAATTACATAATAATGTATACAAGAATTGCTCAGTTAATAGTATTACATGTGTGTATAGAGAACGTGGCTTTAGTAATATAGAAAAACAAACTGTTATGCTATTTCAGTTAATAAATGTTGCGATTTAGACGTTTTTGTAAACGTAAATTAAACCTTTAACTACAAGTCGTGAGAATGAGTTATTACAAAATAATTAATGACTATACTAATTTTAACACAAATTAACCCTTATGTAGGTGCTATATTTGATTTTCCTGTTGCATTTACGATTAATAACAGTTAATGGATTATTTTCGATAAAAAGTGTTACATACATAGATACATGAATCACACATCTTTCCCAACGGGGTAAGGCAGAGGCCACGTCCTTCGACTTGCTACGATCTTGACATACATCTTTCTGTTCTTAATAAGAGTTATTATGACCAAATAAAATTTGATGTTAAAATATTATGGAAGTATGAAAAAAGCATACCATGATACATTTAAAGAAAGGTAGGCTACAGAGATATTTCTTTGGAGATTTCTCTCTACTTGGGGCTGCCCGACTGGTGAAATACCCTCACCCTAAACAATATCGCAGCTAAATGACCTTGTGCTGTGTTCCTGCGCTGGTCAAGGATTCCAGAGCTCCTTGGGGTAGGGGGTTCAAGGTCGGCAATGCGTTAGTGATACCTACGGTATTACAAGCGTCTATAGCCTATTTTAAAGACAAAAATGCTTATTGTGGATGTTCCTTAGAAGATAGGTGTATACTTTCCCGGACTTTTTTATAGGTCTTTTTAATGCCCATTATTATGTAGTACATTAATTTGCTATATCTCTTATGGTTTACTCAGCATAAGCCATTTAAGCACGCCAATTGATTCACCGTGACCAGTATTTTTTTATTTGTGCCGGACCTTAGTTCTTTTTCTAAAATAAAAGTAGCCTAAGTTACTCCCTATATCATCAGCTATCTATCAGTGAAAGTCCCGTCAAAATCGGTCCAACCGTTTCGGAGATTGCCCGGAACAAACAGACAGACAGACAAAAATTTAAAAAATGGTTTTTTTGTTATATGTATTGTATATACTTTCATATGCATTTAGAAAAAAACTTACAAACAGACACTTCAATTTTATTAATTGTATAGTTTGTAAGTATTTATGCGATCCACTGAGGTTTATGCCTGCTTTAAGGTGTGTTCATATTATAAATTACGATAACAACGCATTACAGAAAACTGCACACTAATTTTTTTTTTTTTTTATTATTTACTCCATACAAATCAATTCATACACACATCGCAAATAAGGTTAGATTCCTGCCAATCATTTATATTAGTAAAGTAAAAATAATACCTGATCGAATAACACGCTAACAGAATGCTCCTTTAATAGTTTTTAAATTAATTTATTATTTCGGAAAAATCATTGAACTTCCACGACCTTATTTACGTTTTCTTAAGGCCTTCATAATAAGCCTTATAAACATTTTAAAAGAAAGATTCTTGAGGCGTTTCTAAGTAATAAAATAAACATGATTATATACGTTCTACATTAGACCATACTACACAAATACCATTACATAACTAGTTAACTACCATAGTTCGTCTACTTGGAGACCATAATTCTGTGTGTGTGTGTGTGTGTGTGCGCGTGTGTGTTTTTATTTTTGTCGATTACGTATCGACGCTCGACTTATACGACAGTTGATCTGCACTTCGTATATGATTGAAGGTCACCAAATGTAGCCCAGATAGTTTGTTCACCACAAAGGCAGAGTATTAATTAATGTCCGAAAGCATTTTGGTTAAAAAGTATTATAATATGACGTAACAAGTCACAATTGAAAACATTTAGATTAACGCACTAAAACCTTGCAAAGTATTGGTTAAACCGAAATCACGAGATATCCAGTATTATTTCGCATTTTGTATAATGTATAAATTCATTTGATATTCTTATCGCCACCTACTTACTATTGTCTGTTTCAATTGGAATTGTATCTCAGGATTTTACCTATACTACATGCATAGCCAAGTTTGGGACCTTAGTTAATAGAAAATATGTTATTAAAAAATTTGTTTTTTTATATAAATTGAATTTGAATAAAACGTATCAACTAATTAATATACACATTGTGCAAAATTCATCATCTGCTTGGTGGTAAAGTTGATCGTGGTGAACGTTGCTCGTACTAGGTAGGTACAAAGTGGATACATCATGATTTCCGCCCGTAGTCGCCCACTGCTTAAAGAATAGGCTTCCCATTGTATTCAACTTATCCAGATCTGAGTCTGACCCGCGATTTTCACAATACCTACTGTCAACTCAACGAGCTGGTGGGCATCCGATGCGAGGCCCCGTTGACCAGTCCATGACCACTAATCCGTCAACCTGTGCTAGCCACAAAGTCTGGTAAAGTCGTAAAGGCGCTTCAGGCCAACAGCGCTAATCTTCAGCTCATTAAAAAAAATTGCTTTTCATTGTCACTCAGCTTAGCAACATGTCCTACCCAACTCCATTTCTGTTTCGTGATTGTCTTTTCAACGACGCGGAACCTTGGTACGATACATATTTCGGATTATACACAGGAACAAAAACTTGTACTCCTACCTACTAAATTGTAAGATATAAGACCGACAACACAAAAGATTATTTGCATTTAATTATAATAAAAAATCCAGTGAGCATACACCTGACGCTATATCCCATATACTATACTATACTGGGTACGCACTGGGATACGCTGATCTTCGAGAAGACAACTGAAGTCATTGATTTTACATAAATGGCTGTTGTTTAATTTCGAAATGGAATCTTAAATTACGGTTTTATATATCAGGCAATGTTGGACTTCCTTAATTGTAATCAATGATTCAAATACTTGTATCTTATTATTCTTTAAACATTTTTATTCAACTCATGAGCAAAGAGGCTTATGCCGCATACCGAGGCACCAAAATTAGTGGCGTAACAAATTGGCGCCTTTTGATTTATATATAACAAGGCGAAGACGATGTTCTGGACATTAAAATAACAAAATCGTCCTTGGATTCTATTGTTTTAGGAACACTTAAACTTTATATTCTAATTGAACAGTAAAAATAGATTTATTACAGCTATAACTTGGGAATGTGTGGTCACGAAGTGGCACAGCACCAACTTTTTATATCTGAAGTAACTGCTATTTTAAATGAACAAAAAATTACGAGAATCAAGTGACAATCCATGTTTGATTAATATTGCTTCTTGAACTGAATTTTAATAATAATTTTAAAGCAGTTATATAGCTTGAAAATTTATTATTTTAATCGGTTTGTTTATCGTCTTTGTTTCAGATAATATTATATCCCGATTTTTTTCTGTAGAAAAGTTTTGTTCCCTAATTATACATAAACATATGAATTTATATCTTCTATGTAATAATTGTTATAGCCATATTCACTTGTTAAGTAACAAATATTTGAAAATAAATATAAAATGTGTATATTAAATATAGATTTGATATCATCTTCAATCGAAGTCAGACCCACGTCGGTATGTTGAAGCTATTCTTGTCGTATGTTGCGTGTATGATCGTAAATATGCCTATTTGATTGAAAGATGAATGAATTTTATTACTATGAATGGGTTGAGAAATTGTGGTTATGTTTTATTTGAAACTAAATATTACCTCCCCAGCTACAGTTTTTTTATGTGCACCAAGGTAAACGTCTAACGATATAGTTATCGTCTTAATTAGGGACCTAGTTTACAGTTCAATTTAAAATTAAAAGAAGAAAAATATTCGTGTACAATTATTTATTCATTTAACATGATTTGATATTAAGAAAAGTAATATATTCGTAATCCTTAATACGAATGTTTTATGTTACATTAAAACAGTGTGCGTGTTCATTTTTATCAGTTTGTAACTGTATTCTAATTTGCAGTAAAATATATGGTAGTTTTTATAGAAAAAAGGAACAGGCTGTCATTGATCTCTTAATAAAAATTCTGTGGAATGAAAAATGTTTTAACATAATGTTTAATTTAAATGAGGTCTATGGCTCAAATAAAACTTAAATCTAATTTTTATAGCAGATAGATGTCCGTAGCTGCGTAGTTGTGTCCAAACAGTAAAAATATGTTACTTAGATTGTGCTGAGATTTAAATGAAGTGTGAATGAAATGTTTAAATAATTAAGTAAATGTAAGAACAAAATACAATTTTCTTTTAAATAACATTTCGGTTATTAGATCATAATATCTTAGATAAGTTTTAAAACTGGCTGACCCATGCGAATAATTGACACATTTATAAAATGTAAATATCTTGTTAGATAAAATGATTGATAATACAATATGTTAACATATAACTTAATATACCATCACGCCTGTACCCCGAAAAGTTAGGCAGAGGTGTACAATGTACACCCACAGTACGCCGGGTATGTTTTTAAGTTTCGTGTAATGGGGGTGAGCCTATTTTTAGTTATGTATTATCATGTTTGTTAAATATATTTTCATTAGGTATTCCATCAACAGATGACATTAATGTTAACTTAAGTATCTCAAGAGCGGGATACATATGTTTTATAATGATGTTTGAACCATTACTTTTCATGGAGAATTATGAGAGATAAGGCGTCGCTACAAAAACACCTTTGAGAAATAATGTATTCTTACATTAAATATTGTTGAAGAACAACATTGCACGTGCCTACTCCATATGTTTAGTGTTATGACCTCACCGACTCAAGTTTACTGGTTTACGGTAGTCCCCTCACACGGAGGTCCATTCGAAGAGGTAACTGTGTCGGTGCCGTGCGTCATTACACCCGCATTATAATAAATATCCCATTTGACAACCACCATCTTGATACATTTACCTGGTCATCTATTTTAAGAATTTCGATTTCTTTAGTTTACATCTCACGTTCACGATTCTGTGGCTATTTACTTGAAAGGTTAGTACATAGTTAAATTGTTTCTACAAAAATATGAATCTGTTGTATTTCTCAATAGTACAGTCTTAATATGGATTAAGTTCCATTGTGTTAAAATTTCAAAGCATAGTTTCGTAGAACCATATATTAGTTTAGTCAACAAGTTCAAAAAAGGGAAAAATAGAGATAAATGTCCTAAAAATTTGTTGAAGGATTTTGGTGCAGGTAAAAAATTGCAATTGTTATTAACAAAATAAGATGTAAAAGTTAATTAATTTGTTAATTATGAATTTTTATAACTACATATTGCAAAATGAAATATCTAAAAACTGTTGATAATATATTTTTTTCAATTAATATTTAGCTAAGCCTGTTTTCACATTTATCAACATTTTTTAGATATTTAATTTTGCAATAGTTATAAAAAAATCATAATGAAATAATTAATAAACTTTTATGAACATTTATCGCAGGATCTTATGAAGTATATACATCAAAAGAACTCCACGAAGTTTCAAATTTATAAGCTAATTATTTATACCTTTTATCCCATTATTTGTGTCAACGGAAATTAGGAAAAAATTTGTTAGTTAAAATTCTGTTAAAATAGTAGACTATATTTTAATCTTTTCACCAAATCATATCCTTCGAAGCATAAACGTGTAGGTCGAAACAAAAACAGTTTTATCTGACGCCTTATGTTTCTAAAAGAATGTAGAAATAGTTTCAAGTTTCAACGCCTAACTCATGCAGACGCTTTACGTAAACAATAATGAAAAACATTATCATTGTTATCATTCGTTTGAATTAGATTATTCTAATGCAGAATTTGAACCTTAAAGTTTTTTCAGATTCTGCATTAAAGACTTTATCATCTTTAAAGTTACCGACATTCTGCGCACAGATACGATTATTTAAATAATTTTAATTAAATTATCGAGCTCAATTCCGTTTCCCCGCTTTTGACTATTCCTTTATGTGAAACCTATATATTCAGAGTTCTAATTATTAGAGTGTTGTCTTTCAAACATGTCCGAATTGTTCAAGACGGTTATTTATAAAATAATTAACATTGATCGTTAAAATTTGTATAATTTAAACGTAAACTACGACGTATTTAAAGATGTCGTAAGTTAGATACTACATTTTCTCGGTAAATAAAATGACAGTTGTTAAACGTTTATATAAAAGGATCCTAGTACGACAGTGTAAAAAATTATAATCCATTTGTCTGCACATAATTTAATCTCATAATATGTATATATTTTGTTGTTTCACCGTTTACCAAGCCATTTAAATAGTAGATAATAATCAAATATACGACTACCAATTTAGTAATATGGATTAAAGTACTGTAGTACAAATCTATACGTAGATTATGTAGTGATAAGATGTTCTTAACTTGGAACCAAAAAGCTTGTGTGAGATTTTTATCTCCCAAATAGATTTTAGTATATTAAGTTTACACTGTACATAAAGTACAATTGGCACAAGGAGCCATGCAGCGTGCCGTGTTCGTCATCAAATTACCATCAGGCGGCTCGTATGCTTGTTTGTCATCTTTGATACATACATGCCTGTATCCCAGAAGGGTTACGCAGAGATCTATTGTACACGCACAGTTCGCCGTGTATATTTTTTAGGTGCTACGTAGGGCAAGCCTATTGCCATTAATCGGGCACCCAATAATACTTTGCACGACCTGGGAATCGAACCCAGGACCTCGAACATAGCAATCGCGCTTACGACCACTAGGCTAATGAGGTAGTATAAAAAAAAATTAGTGAGTCAGAAATGTCGAGATCCGACGTCACACTAGGTTCCACGACTAAACTGAAAAAGAATTGTGCAGTAAATGTTGCCGAGCAGAGTGACTGCAGGTGGACTGCAGCGTTGACGGACTGGTTGGTGGCATGTATGAGAAACAGGCTAAATTATTAAAAAGAAAACAAAAACCCGATTGTAACAAAAACATTTGACAAAGAAAAATGTATTTTTTTCTATTTTTGATTTTTGTTGGTTAGCCAGACGTCGTACTTGAATATTATATAGCCTATGTTCCCACAACTAAGACAAATCTAACGACACCTCGTACGCTAAAATCTATCAAGCTGCATAGGCTACAAAGATATAGACACATTTAAACATACGCTCGCAAAACATATCCCTCCTTTTTCGCAGTCGGGTAAAAAGGCAGCTGAGACACCCCAACAGCTCGTCAGGTTGACAATATTGCTATAATCGCGGGTCACATCCTATATGAGATTGTCTTAGGACCGGGATGCCTGGCATACAAGAGGGGCTTATCTATTTTCAGCAGTGGTTGTTTACGGGCTAAAAATGATGATGATAATATATGATTGTTATTCTTTTGTTATTATACATTATATATTTATTTCGCAGCCAACATTAAACAACGACCAAGTAGTAAAGTTTAGAGCAAACAAGCCGTTTTATGTGCGCACACCGCACACATCGTTAATCAAACACAATACAGCGCGATCTGCGAACTGAAAGCTGTGACTGTGACCTAGATTGGCGATCGTTCACATTTAATGCGGATGTAAACGTGTCAGATTAATTTAAAAACGTCCTGTTAGATGTGTGTAGTTCAAACTTACTTTTGAATACCAGAATATATTTTGGTTTACGTAACAGAATTCATTTTAATCTAATTCTCTTATCGAAATATTTTAAAGTAAACAACATTTTTTAACATACCACTTTTCTCGGAACTCGGTAATTTTGTTAACCATTAGTTTCATCTATGATAAATACACAATAATCTAATATTTTCTCATTACTCTATTCTACCTTTATTCGTATTTCCATAGATTCCAGCCCTAATTAGTAACTAATGATAAAATTACAATTAAAATGAAAAAGCAATTAATAATCATCAAGATAGTTAATATCATAAATAATTTGTTGATACATTATACATATAATAAAATCCTCGTCTTACATATATTTCTTGCTTTTTTTAAACATTATTTATATAGTTAATCAAAAGGTAAATATATACCTACAGAAATCACACATCTTAAAAACAGAACTGAAGATACTATTTGCCTACATTCAACAACACTACCACGATCATATTATGTGTACTAAATAACTGCTCATAAAATCATAAACAAAAATTCACGGCTCCCCATTCTGGTATATTCAAATAAGGATATTATTCAGTATATTGAGGTCAGAAATCCGTAAAGAACAGACAAGCACACATAACCCAAAGTTTCGATTCCAAATTGTATTGGAAAATTCATGCAAGCTGTGTTTACACCACGGGTGTGTTTTTCACACGGACAAACATTAACGCTTTTTAATATATCCGAACTAGGTCAATGTACTACCTTTAGACTATACGATGTTCCAGGTCACATTGTCGCTTCACGGCCCTTGATTTATGGTGCCACGGCATTTCTAGACAATGAACCTTACATTTAATACAGTAGGTATTATTGATCATTTCAATACCAAACATTTAGTTAGATAATGCATTATTAAAAAATTATATTTGAACATGATATGTATTAAATTACATTCTAGTAATCAATTGCATACAATAGCAATATAAATAATATTGATAACAGTGATAGAAAAGCCTGAGTATTTTATGTTTTCAAATTCTCTAGACAATTGAATCACTACTAGAATATGTGTAGCGAGAGTAGTTATTCGCGATTAACGAGCTGTTTATATAATTCTATTGCCCACTTCACGTTGATTGCGGGATTGCATCTGTGAACTCTATGACATCATCAACTTGTATGTTAGGCTTGCCAAATCAAAATCACTCGCTTCAGAGGCGATAATGAGCTTCTATATAAATGAAATAATACATTTTAAAACATTCCAATATATATGCCAACAACATTGCCACTGCGATTCGGCCCACCTAAATCACTCGTGTTCTCCAAATATTTACTATAATGCACGTGCATTTTGCATGTATAAATATTAGGTTTTCGCTGACGTCATAATAAGATTCAAAATAGGATGTATATAACAGATTTTCAATGCCATTGAATTGGTTTCCTAGAACAGTGTATTTTCTACTTATCACGTTAAATATCTTATCCTCTACAGTTATTGTAATGTCTTTAAAGGTTCTAATCTGAGAATGTATATCATTTTTAAATAACCAAAAATCGTTCAATTTCATTTAGATTTTTAAAAGCAATTGATTTAAAAAATTGAAACAATCGTACAACATACAAAACATGCAGCCTTTTCCAGTGAAAAGTACAATAACTTTGGTATTAATAAAAAACGTAATGAAACTCGTTATCAAATTGTGGTGTTGCAAAGGCAGGTAACCGACGTGGTTTGTGCCAAAGCTGTGAAGGAACAGGTTTGTCTGGTACATACAGATGTACAGACTGTCGCCGACACAACCACCTGGCATCCGCAGTTGTAATTTTTATTATATTTTGTTACATATTTTGTATTAACAGACAACAAGCACAAGGACTTTACAATTAGGTCAGGTGAAGTGACATCTTTTATAGTAAACCTCTTTGTTTGAACAAAAAATATCGCAGCGTTATCTTTCAATTCTTCATCGTTACTTTATTCACTTATCTTTGGTAGTTTAATACATAATTTAAAAAAGTGATATTAGAATATATAATTATTATATAATACATATGCATGCATCTCATTTCGATTCAATTCTTGTTTATATATCAATTGTAAAGCATCTTTTGGTATTGGTATTGTAGGCGTAATTTTGTCTCAACCAATTTTGTGTTAACCCGAAAAAGATTACATTTTTCGATTATATGCTAACCTTTACGAAAATAATGAAAAAAAGGGATTCGTGCAATTATGTACGAGGTTTAAAAGTTATAACTTCTTTGAATTATCAAACCATAACATCGAGTATAACGACTGTCTTCACCACTATAAACAAGAATTTTTTTAATAGTTAAATATAGCTTTAAAGTTGTGGCCAAAATCCAACCTGATGTTAAGTGACGATCTGGCCCAAGATGGTAGAACGACAAGTGGAAGACTGGCTCTCAAGTGCAGTTGCCGCAACACACCTGTAGGTACTTGACGACAGATTTTCAACTTGAGGATGGCAGCAAGCCATTCGAGCATTAGAAAAAGTCCGACCACCATTCTATGGTTTGGTTTCATCACGATGTTTTCCTTCGCCGAAAGCTCAGGCTCATTGCAGGAATTCAAATTCACGTCAATCGACGCAGAGTCCGTACATTTACCACTGAACCATCATTGCTTCAGATGTTTGCAAGCAACTTCATAGTGTACACTTTTTGTTACAATGTTTACTCTCATTCTTTTTTCAAAACGCATCTAAATAAGTAACACATTAAACAATTTTACCAACAAAATAAACGTAGGTACTATAGTGAAAATAATAAAAAATCTACTTTAATTTCGTAATCAGAAATTCCTTTATCAAGGATTTATTATACTCCTAATACCACTTTTATGTATCTAGAATAACATTACTCATAAGCAAATCGCAAAAGGTCATTATCCTTAGGAGATATGCCCACAATTCGAGTATCTATGTCTGAAGATATAAAATGTACATCACAAAAATACATTTCGATGCCTTCAGTTTTCACACTATGAGGCCCGGTACCCTAGAAACGTTTCATTGTACATAATTCGAAAAAGACCGTGACAACAAGGTCCACCGTCTGCTTATATTAAGTAAACAGAACTCATCAGACACATCGTATTATTTGTGCATACATTTACATAAATTATTTTAGTAATGATATATTTCATCTAACCAGGTGGCCGCGAGTGTAATATGATATTGTAAAAAATATTAAATCTCTTCGTTAACGTGTTTCGCAGAACGCAAATCTGGTGGTCTGGTAGTTACAATTAGGTACTTAAAATCTTGTCTGGTTACAACATTCACATTTTAATGTGGCTATAATATCAAACAAAACTTAAATAAATTTTCATCCAGTATGAGTGTTAAGGTGTTGTGGAAAATATATATAAACCGGTTGGAATGAAAATGTAAAAAAAGTTCTTATCAAATAACGATAAAACCGATTGCAAAAACACCTTTAGCTATTAACTATGGAGGGTAGAAAAGTAAAGTGTACCATCTTATTTGGAGGACAAGTTGAAAAGTATCCAGCTGTAAGCAGCAAATTACAATTCAAAAACCCACCAAAATGGCGCTAGTGTATCAAGAGGGAATGATACTTTTTCGTCATTTTATAGTTGTGGTGTGAAAAGTTGTCCAAATGGGCGAAAACTAAAAAATAATAACATTTGGCGCTATCTTTAAAATTAAAGCACTTCCTTGGCGCCACTCTAATTTGACGCTTTTTCTTAAAGAGATGATAATTCATCTGGCCTCTGCCCTTCACGTTACTACGCGTAATATACTTTATTCACAAGAATGATGACTTAACTGGATAAATTTACTTACAAAGACAAAGCAGTTTCATTATTTTCTTTTGTTTATAAAATGAACTTTTTTTTTAATGAATAGAAAAAAATAAACCGCCTAAAAATGGTTTATTTAGTAATTGGTCAAAAGGCGTTTCTGGTAATCTTAAATCGGTTTATATGTGTACCAATAATATTATTTACTTAACAATATTATTGATGTGTACCATAAAGGTGACCTATGTTCGTTCACTAGCGACTGTTCTTTCGAGCGTTCTTTGCTCAGTATTGAGTAAGCGCATAATATTATACACGTGTATTATTATACACGCAATGTCACAATTTACAACGCAATATATTCAAAGAATCACTGGGAAAATCCTTTTGGAAAACGTCATCATGACGCACAGCTAGAAGTGAATGCTGTTTTATACAGTAGCAACTCTTTTCCTTTTTTTCGATTATTATGTATTAGGTATGTATTTGTATACACTGTAAAAACTTAAACTTAAAATTTGTTTTAAATACAGGCAATAAAACGAATAACTTCAATTTATGAAGTAATAACTGTTCGACTGAGCTTTGAAAAGTAAACACCTATCTATGTAAACTAGGATAGTAAAACATTCCATATACAAATAGAACCATTTCCGATAAACCAACTATAATACGTCATATTAGGGTGATCTTTAATTGAAAAAAAAAAAAACGATTATAATCGCTAAAAATTCTAAGAAATAGCTATTATAAAGGTTGAAGTCTGCTGTTTCAACTAGTTTGAATGATTACTTTGCATTGACCAAAAATAAAAAAATAAAAAATTTCAATATCTAAAACGCTTTGTTATTCATATATGTACGAAAACTTAAATTACCAAATCTACGAGTTAATATTAAGATAGAGACTTGAGCCTTTGAAAATGTTTTTTTTTTTTAAATTAATTTCGAACCATATAATATAAAGCTGGAAGCGTAAAACTAAAAAGATTTTCATAATAAGGTCCACTCTAATATATATACCTTCAAGAATTGCTCCCTTATTAATATTACATTAATATTATCTATCAATCAATAGTAATTATTTGAGTATATTTCTTATTATCCAATTTCCTTACAAATAACATCGTTTATTAACTATCTCTTCGACCTACTTTACGAAATTGACACTTCGAGTAACTACAGCCTCATTGCATATTAAATACTAGAAAATGTTTTGCTGATTTCATGAATTAATAAGTATGAACATCGTATACGAAAGCTTCGCAAATTAGTAAAAATGTATGTATGTGATTAACCTTTTTAGACAGGACTAAGGGGTAATTGAACGCATTGGGTGACGTCACAGTGACGGAAGCTTAACAGTTACGCAATTTCCGCTTTAATGTATATCAAAATATTATTCAAAACTTTGGTTGGTAATGTATGAGTTTTTTAATTTAATATAATCAATTTAATAGTAATGCTGTAAAGTATTTTTTTTAATAAGTTAATACATCATTTAATAGAAATATTTATTGAAATAACGACGCCAAAAAAAGCGTGCGTGACATGGGCGTTAATTTAATTTTGCTTAATTTTAATTTCATAATTTTATTTTGTACACAATCACTTTATAGACTTTTTTTATTTGATACTCCAGTTGTAGTGTTAGAGTACCGCTCGCTACTCGACGTTAGATGTCGCTATGTATTACGGTTGTTATTTTCAAAGCACAAAGTAGATGCTATTCGAATAGGGATGAGCGACATTTTGTACGAGAATTACTTATATCGATGATTTATATTGGATATATAACATTTAGTTTTCAAGTATAATTTTTAAAGATTTTAAATTTCAGTATTTTGTCACTAAAATTGGACAGAAAATATAACTATGGTAAAAATAAATATTGGTGTCTATACAATTAATAAATTGATACAGCAACATAAATAACGATATATCATGGTTAAAAATAACGTTTTATATCAATAATTTTATGAGAAAATATCGATAATTCGATATACCTATGTATATGTATTACCCATCTTTATCAAATACAGCTGTTTTAACTACTCACTAATAGATGGCGTTGTGCAGTTTGTGAAGATACTCGAAAAGTAGAGCTGATTTTAATATTGTTTTACGAGAAGATAAACTGGACAAACTTGTCCCCATACGTCAACATATGCCGCGGTCAGTTTACCAACTGCAAATAACAAAATTAATTCTTATTAATTATCTAACTACAAATTTACAGTTTTCGGAATTTTTCCTTTACTTGTACTACAAGACACTGCTTATTGCCAAATTTTATGATTGTAGGTCAACTGGAAGTACCCTATAGGTTTTTGTTACCTTTGACGGACAACAAAGTGATCCTATAAGGATTCCTTTTTTCCTTTTTGAGGATCGGAACCCTAAAAAAATCGGTTGTCTGTAAAGTCAGTTTACTGACGATAGTTGAACGTGACTACGTCATAAGAAAGTACTGATGGAATGGTATCATTTTCCAAAAGAAAATTTTAATTTTATTTATAGTTTTGTCAATTATAGCATAACCTACAATCGCTGCACTAGCGGACCGATGCTGTTTATTTTAATGATGAAAGCACGAATATTCGACAATATATCACTGAACATATATGTATTTAATATCGAAAGAATCATTACCTTTACCACCGCAATTATCGTTGCTATAAACAATTGACACCACATTCACTTTTCACTGCACTTCATATTTGACGAAAACATGTAAATGTATTATTGTATAGCAGCTGTCCACGCGGACGCATCGCTCACTCAAGTAGGAAAGAGACAGATGTCGAACGCTGCCGAACGCGGAGGCCGATTGTGCCTCTTTGTCGCTCGTTCCGCGCTCTCGCTTGCACTTTAAGCCTTAAATGGAACGCTTCAGAGCGAGGTAACGCCGCATGAGTCATGTTATTTCATGCGTGCAGCCGGCTCCATCGAATTATAAGACGTTGTCACGTCAAAAAGAAAAACACCTATCTAGGTAAACTTGGAACGTAAAACATTATCTAAATGCAAAGTTTCATCGAAATAGTTGGAGCCGTTTCCGACAAACCAATTACATATATATATATACAAGAATTGCATACTTAATATACTAAGATAATTCGATAATCGATATTGTGTTTTGTAAGTTGTTAACTTGCTTTAATAAAGTGGTTGGAGTTTTAGTGCGTTTTGTAATATTTTCACTTTTACGTCTTAAAATTTCAAGCAAAAGTTCTCTAGACGCCTTTTGAGTAAATAATATTATCAATACATACAATTAAATTCAAAGAATTTTCACTTCAAACGTGCGCAAACTTTACACACAATTTCATATTGTAGATATATAAGTATTGTATTATAATAATAAATATTGTAGATATAAGTATTCGACATATGCGACTTCGTTCGCGTTAAACATTTTTTATAATAGTAGTAGGTATAGACAAAATAAATATATTTTAAACTTGAAGAAATATAGAAACAAACAATCACAAGTGAAAAGAAATCATCTACTTTACACCTACGGGTAGGTAGCTTATTCAGTGTTAGCCGTCTAGTTTTATAATCAGCGTAGCCTTTTAGGTATCTTAAGACCGGGTCACGTTTCCTTATTGAATACATCATACTAAACTAGGCCATTAAGACAGTCCGTACGTAAATCTAGACGTATTTTAGTTTGACTCTATGAACCATAAAGTATAAATGTTACCTTTCACAACAAGCTTGCACTTTTGAATTAATGTTTTCGTCAAAAATAGGCCATTAAATATGCGTCAATTTATTTGAAACAATGTAAAGGATAATAAACGACTACTGTGGAAAGAATTGTTTGAGAAAATATTGACAATTGACTTGATGAAAATTGACAGATGTTATTTATACATATATACATATATCTATATCTATACATATAATAAAAACGTAACTGATCGATGTCTGTACATAGAAGATATATGAGATAGACTATTATTGAGGGCCTTTATTAACGCAGCAGAACCCAAAACAATGATTGTTAGAATTTTTGTCTGTTTGTCGGTTTGTATGTTTGCCAACGTTTGTGCGCGCTAATCTCAGAAACGGCTTAACCTATTTGGAAACGGTTTTCACTAATATATTGTGGTAAGGTTCACTTAACATTTAGTGTTTCTTTTACTTCAATAAGTTCATAAAGAAAAAAATTATATCAATTTAAAAAATCATGTCGAACATTTGTTCGATAAAAATGCTATAAAATAGCTCTTCAGTTGAATTGACTGTAATTTTAGTTACTGTATATTATGATTTTTAAAACGATGATGATTGAAACTTTTTATGAAGTTAAAAACGGAGTTTTAAAAATTTAAAATTGCAATATAAGTTGACCTCAGATCTAAGTGATAAATTATATTAAAAGGGGATCAGCATAGGCTGGATATTTGTCGGTTGATTATAGCTGCGCCGCTGCTAGGGATGGCAATTTATTTCGAAAAAGATCGATTCGAATCGAACTCGTATGAATCGATTTACAAAAAAATCGAGGTCTAAAAGATCGATCTCTTAAAAATCAATCTTTTTTTATTCTCTTTCGGATTTGTATTAATAATATAAAAATCCGTAAAATAGAAAATTAAAAGGACACCACAAGGATCGATCTTTTGCCATTTTTACCTTAGTAAAGTATCAGTGAATATAGAGAAACATAGAAAGGTATAGAAAGAGAGAATTTATTACAGGTATATAGGGAAAGAGAATACATTTCAAAAATTTATTATTATAAACTGTTGTCGTTATTATGCTGTTGGGTAATAATTTACTGTTAGTATTTTAATTGGTAAATGACACTATAAGTAAATGAATACTCGATACCTACTAATATTATAAATGCGAAAGTACTTCTGTCTGTCCCGTCTGTTGCATTTTCACACCTATGCCGTTGAACCAATTTTGATGAATTTTTGTTGAGAAAGGACATAGGGTACTTTTGGAACTAAAATTGGAAGGGGTGAAATAGGGTATGAAAGTTCGTATGAAGAACCCAATTTTGATGAATTTTGGTATAGCGATATGTTAGACTTTGGAGAAAGACTTTGGCTACCTTATGTCGTAAAAATAAAACTTTAATGGGTGAAATAGGGGATGAAGGTTTGTACAAAGAACCCATCAAACCAATTTTGATGAATAGAGATATATTGGACCTTGGAGACAGACATAGGGTACCTTAAGGCGCAAAGATAAAACATGAAGGGGTCAAATAGCGGTTGGAAATGTTGTATGAAGAATCCAATATTTCTCAATTTAGGGATATGAAAATTCATATTAATGCTTTTACGAAGAAATAAAAGTGTTTTGCGTTTTTGAAAAATTTATCCGCAAGGCGGTACATTAAGGGATGATTTATAATACCATACACATAGAGTGATAACCCACATCTATGGGTTTCTTTTGGTTCATCGTGTTCCGAGATCAGTCGGTGTATTTCTATACTATCATATACTAATATAATAAAGCGGAAGAGTTTTTTTAAGCACACTAATCTCTGAAACTACCCCAGTCGGATTCTAAAAAATCTTTTTGTATATGATAGCCAAACTCACGACGAATAGTATATGCTATCTAACGTTAAGGTACAACTCTCAGCAATCCTTAAAGCCCTTCCGAGCTGCTTTATCCGCTTGCACTGTCGTAATGTTTAATTATACGTAATACAAAAATACTGATTCTTAATATATATTTTAAAAAATCGCGATAGCATATGACTATCTCCTATAAATAAGCCTCAAAAAGCTATTTTGTAACAAACAAATGTTAAAAATTAAAAAGAGATTTATAAACATTATTTTTGGGCATGGCATATTAATTCTTACGAATAAAAGTTTCTTCGTCATGAAGAAAATTTTATAAAGTTAAGTTTTACTCATTAAAGTATGTTATTTTGATACATAGTTTAGGAGATAATAAAAAATTCAAATAATTTGTACTTGCGTCAAGAACAATAATTATGATAGACTACACAGGTGCGTTGGCGTTGCGGTGTTTATTGTATAAAATTAACACTGGAGAAACCGTTGGGCACAGCTAGTATTTAATATAAATAATCAATCTATCAAAAGAGAAATTAAATCTGTAAAAGTGCACTATTATACTACATCTGTGGTACATTTATTATCTTAGATAGCTTTTCTTCGTACTTCAAAGTTAAAATAGCAGTGGGTGTTAGTTTGACATAACTGTTAGCTCACCGGTCCTTAGCAGCGATGAGCAAATAGTCCGTCCACCGAATGGGTCAGAACAACTTCAGAATATATTAAATTTACAGTACATATACCAGTACGACTGCATACTAAATTCACGGTATAAAGTATATTAGGCGCTTCTTTATTAATTTTTATCGTTCATTTAATATTTAACATTGAATGTGTAATGTAAAAATAATAATTTGTAAGTTACCCGAGTTGCGTCATCGATTGATTATCCTAATCTATGAAAAATAAACGTTTTTTTGTTAGTTTGAACTCTACGCATTTCTTAATTGCTGTGCACATTCCCACGATGTTTCTCTATTAGTACAACCGTTTTATAAAAGATGGCATGAAAGTCGTTTCTTTTTCAAGACAAAGGGAAAATATATATATAAACTTAATAGTAAATTTATGAGTAAACATAACGTCACATAACCCAATGGACTCATGTGTGAACTATGTATGAATAATTATCCTACCTACATTATATTCATACAATTCTAACAAAGAATATTTACAGTCTGTAAACATAAGATATTTGTAACTTGTATTTATTATCTGTGGTAAGCTGTTACCTTTTATATTAAAGCCTCCGTACGGCGCAGCACAGCATATTTTATTTTTAAACGCCAAATTTATTTTGCAATAATTCTTATTCTCTTCACAAACAATTTTAATTAATTATTTCGAAATTTTCTTAGATACTTCCGCCTGCAATAGATCAACAGCAGTTTTCGTCTTCCTACAACATAAAAACGTATAATTAGTAAGACAATGATAATAATAACTAAAGAAGAAGCAAATTTCGGATGAATTAATTACTATGGATCTCCGCAAAGTAACAACTTCGTCAATCAGACATACAATTATAACAAAGAAATATATTTTTTCTATCGTTATCACTAGGTTTAGCATTGTGGCCACAATCTCACCTAATCTTATGTGACGATGTAGCCCAAGATGGTAACAGACTAAGCCTAGTGGTAGACTGGCTCTCAAGTGCAGTTGCTGGAACACACCTATAGGTACTTGGCGACAGATTTTCAACTTATAGCTAGCTAGCTAGCTAGCTTATAGCTAGTGGTAGCTAGCCAAGCGGGCATTAGAAAAAGCCCTACCACCGTGCTATGGTTTCATCTCGATGGTTTCCTTCACCTAGAGCTCAGGCTCATTGCAGGGATTCGAACTGACGTCGATCGATTTGTTAAATTAAGTAAAAGATACTAAAATAAAAGGAAAATATGTATATTATAATATTTTGAATAATTGTAATTGGAGACTTTTTTCTTTGGCTATGAGATACTACAAAATAAAAAATACTATCCAATTTTAGCAACATAAAACAATAGATTATTTACGGCTGGTGAAAATTAAGTGAAATAGTATATTTATTGGTTGAAGTTTAGTCAATTTTCCACACGACGAGGCCAGCAGCTAATGTAAATGTCTGAAAAAAATTAACATATTCATTAGTCATTCGAAATAAAGTCCTCGTTTTCCAGATTCAAGGCAAGCAAAAAAATATGCAATTTGTTGTTGTATTGACATTTCTTTGATTATATCAATCAAATATCGTTAGCAGATAAATCGGTATCAAAGTTATTCCATGTTTCAAATCGAAATTCTTTCACGATAAAAGATTTATTTGATTTATTAGGTACTAATACTGCAGGCTTGAATCAAGTGAAGCAATATTTGAACGTTTTGTAAGGCTATATTCATTTAAGGTGCCTACAACGAGTTTTATGAAAATACATGTGGGAAGTCGTGAGGTCATATTTATAAGACAGTATTTATTTAAAGTAGTATTTATGACATAACTCCATTTGAAACAGTAAATTATATTTTTTATCAACTCCAAATAAATAAGGTTCTGTTTATATATTCCCGATTTTTATCAGGAACTACATGATCGATTTTAAAATAAACTTGATTTTTTATTACCATTTGGTATAATAATTATCAATGTGTTTTCTACTCTCATTCATTTATAAGTAGAAAGGTGAGATTCTCGATGTTTTCAGTAAATCGAAAATTATTTGGTTCGAGAATTATGTTGTTCAACGACAATTATGTGATTTCAAATGGAAATAAAAATTTTAATTTTTTTCGATTCTTAAATTGAAATATTATAAAACGAAGGTCAAGTGGCCCCGATAGATATAAAACAAAAATTATTACGAAATTGTAATTATAATAATGCAAATTATATTGAATAAACTATTCATAATTACGCATATAATCCGTAAAATGAAATGAAATACATAATTTACCTAATCTGTTTTCTATTACAAATCTGACAGTTGAAGTATGGCTATGTATGATATTTAAACCCATTTCGAGTTGAGTAATAATTATGTAATTTTTATCAACAGTCCTTAAAAGAATTACACATTTTCTTGTACCAAAAATTATCAAATTTGGATCTTAGATAGACTTCCCTTTTTTAATATTTCCAATTTTTTTTTTTACAATTTTTTATTTATTAGTTTAATGTTAGAATTCGTATCGTAACATAAAACTGTTAACTTATGTTATCTGTAAACCATTATGCTGGTACTACTTAAAATTAATTTCATATTCCTTCTTAGGTGACTTACGACACGTTGCTCGATCGGCTAGACCATATTAAACCAGTCTTTAGTATGTACTTATTAGCTGACTAGCCACGCCCTCCACTAGGGCTGACGCTTATTTTTTACAAAAAAAAAATTGAGTTTACCTTATATAAATAATCATTTTTTATATCAAACTTTAACATGCGATTCGTTGACTTTTAGAAAACATATTAGGTACGTCACAATTTATTCACTTTAATACTTTATTATTAAATACATTCAATACTTCCCTTAAATTCAGAAAAGCTTATATCTATCCGTACAATTCCAAAAGCTTAATCTGTATCTCAATGAAATTTGATTGTCAACCCTATGAGAACCCCGTGCTTTGCTCCGACAGTGAATCGATTTCCACGAGCATGTACTTGATTATCGATATAAGTCGAATGCAGAATTGATGTAGGAATTGGAACGTGAACATTGGCTGGGGCATATTCATCATTTGGCCAGTGACCCGTGCCATCTGTTCCATTGAAGCTTTTACTTTTATCCCATCTGTGAATTGTGAGCGCAGTATTTTGCCTACAATTATTTTTAAAATTAATTAATACTGTTTTTATTTACTAATTACTTAGTTACTTACTAGTTACTTAGTTATTTGGGTACTTTCACTGACATGTCTAATAGAATTCAGTCAAAATAAAATCAAACTCGTCACGCGTTTGGTATT
Source organism: Saturnia japonica (assembly GCA_033032175.1). NCBI lineage: Eukaryota > Metazoa > Arthropoda > Insecta > Lepidoptera > Saturniidae > Saturnia > Saturnia japonica. The sequence continues at coordinate 14,217,252 of CM065311.1, read as the reverse complement.
TGATATGAATTTTACAATATGATCGTGTTTTTATTCTTTATATAAATTTTATTATCTAACAGTATATTTAAAGTAGCTTTTCATTATTTACAGATTCTAATCAAGACGCTATTAGGTGGCTGAACAAGCTCTGAGGTAAGATTTTGTTTTTTATTTTCATATAAAATAATTGAAATATTTTTTTTTTGAACTGACTACACTGTTAGCCTTAGGGGCCCTAAAGCCGCTGCGGCTTTTACAGCTTCACCGGACTTGGGGTAAATAATTGAAGCAGTCAAAATGCTTTTTATATTGTAATATTTGTAGTATTTTAGAATTTCCATTTAAGAGTGGATTCGTTTCCGTTTTCCTTCAACGGAATTTCAGCTTTATTGTAAAATTCACTCATATCGTTGGAATTTCTAATATATTTGAGTATCGAACCAGACATAAAATAGTATATTACTCACCGAGGGAGAAAAGTAGGACATTCACGCCCACGCGTATGGTAGTCACCCGAGCCAAAGGCAAGGGTGACAATCGCGGTGGGGATGTCCTACTTTTCTACTTAAGTGCGTTTACAATTTTTTTCTCCTCCGGGATGAAAAGTTTATATATTTTATATATAAACACGCAGTTGCTAGGTTAACGGGAGATAAAGTAAAGTACGCGCATGCGCACATTTGCCATCTCACCGGGAGAGAATCGGGTACTTTTCTCCCGCGTGACAGGGAGGGACTAAAAGTGAACTTTTCATCCCGGTGGAGAAAAAAAATTTAAAACTACAAATTAGGTAGTTAAACTCTATCGGGAGTTTAAGCGGTAGCCTTTATAGCCAAAACGTGACTACTATATTATGGAAGTTATTAGATACATCAAGAAACTCTTTATTCAATTTAGCCTTTAAGAAGGCTTTTATAAACGTCAAAACACTACTACAAGTTCGGAAAATATCCTAGTCATCGACAAGAACCGGTAAGAAACTCGATCGAAGCTGTACAATAATAATATTAACTTAATATATATAATACTAATACTAGCTGTGCCCCACGGTTTCATCCGTGTTAATTTTATCCAATAAACACCGCGCCGCTAACGCACCTATGTAGTCTATCATAATTGTTCTTACCGCAAGTACAAATTATTTTAATTGTTCATTATCTTAGGAGATAAACTATGTGTCTAAAAATCATAGCTTAATAAAATTGTCTTTATGATAAAGTAACTTTTGTTTGTAAGGATTAATATGCCAAGTCTAAAAATAATGCTTAAATATCACTTTTTAATTTTCAACAAATCTTTGTCACAAAATACCTTATTGTGGCTTATATTTAAGATATAGGCATATACTATCGTTGACTTATTTTTAGATATACTAAGGACCAATATTATTGTGGAACATTGTATTTCCGTATCATTAACTATTACGCCAGCGCACGTGGTTAAGCAGTTCGGGAGGGCCTCGACTTCCGACTTACGTAATTAGTATCATTATATAAGGCTATCTGAAAGTTGTAGCCTAATGATATATATTATATACTATTCCTCGTGAGTCTGGCTATCATATAAAAAAAGAATTTTTTAATCCGATTGGTAGTTCCAGAGATTAGCGTGTTTAAACAAACAACCTAACAAAAAAACTTTTCCGCTTTAGTATAGATTGCCACCGGTTGAAGAATATGGTAGCGCTGTTTATCCATAACGCTGTCATGCAAATATAACCATAGCTGAAGCTACTAAGTATATAAATTGGGCAAAACTGGTATAACAGATAATGTTACTAACTGACCCCGAATCGCGACGTGCCTAAACAAGTAAATACAAATTGTTTTCACCACGCGAATGAGGTATTTTGCGGTTATGTCAATCACAAATGTCCTATCACCACGCTACTACTATGCTGAAATCTATAAAAATAAAATGATTAATGTTTGACGTTGTGAGCGCATCATGCAAAAACTACTGGATAGATTTTGATCACTTTTTTTTGTTTTAAACCTAAGGTCCTTGTAGTAAAAAAATATTATCACGATATCTGCATTCAATAAAAGTTTTAAGAAAGAAGCCGTGGGCACAGCTAGACCAATTTTCATCATTTTTTTGTTTTGTTTTGCTCTTAAGATACTTTATCCTTATCTAAAAAATAATACGATACCTTCATTCAATAAACAGTTATTAAAGTTTTAAGAAACTATGATTTTTATAAGCACTACCCTACGCCTTTAGTGATATGGTTTCTTGCCGTGGTGTTAATATAATAAACATCGCAGACGAAGTCGCGGGTATCAGCTAGTATAACATAAAAACTACCTAACGAAAATATGAAACAGGGCTAATGCACTGAAACTTAAGCAACTACGGTGAATCAACTAATGGCCGTTTTCAATAATCTATCTAATGATATTTTATTCAATCGAGAATGGTGGGCAATTGCCTCCAGTTCACAACTTTTATCCTTTTTTGACAACAGGGTTTCCGCGTTACGCTGTGATTTCTTATCTCTTTTGTTTCCACATGCTGATATACCGTTTTCAAATTCCTTTAATGAGAGTATAACGCGTCTATTTATAAAACGCATTTGAATCTATCTAACCACTGTTTTTGCTTTTGACGATAGAAATATAAATATTTTAGTATTTTTTTGCATTTGAATAACGTATCTTCGGATAGCTAGTTCATACAAAAGCTTACCAACAGATATATCTTTCTATCTTCAGTTGCAATAACAGTGGTTAGATAGATTATTGCAACCGGCCCCGTAAATGAAATTCTTGATACTGAGCGACTTGTATGTCGCATATCTGGTGGATTTAGAAGCATTAGATTTTGCACATAAGAGGATTAAAATATAGTATGGTTGAGGAAATCCCAATGAGCTAGTCTACCTAATAATAAACTAATTGCAACTGATTTTTTTTACTAGGTAAGAGTATTTCGAACATTTGAACTTATGTGGGTAAAGTTTATAAAACAATTTAGTATCGGTGCCGATTAAAATCTTGCGTTATATCAGGTGCATAACCAATTTGCATTAATGGTGAATCATGAATTCATGAATATCAAATTAGGTCATCCGACAGGATTATAACCCTCCATTATATTGTTATATCGTACGTCGTTCCGGTTACGTCCCTATATGCATTTTTGCACGCCCCATGGCGTCATTAAGGCCCCCATCGTCGATTGTATGCAAAATAAATCATTTATCTAACAGCAAATGTTTAATATTCACAGTCTGTGGTACCTACATGTTCGCTTTCGGTGTCGGAAAATACGTTGCCGATTTATTAACTGTCAATGAAGATGTGACAATCTAACTTATTAAATTGAAATCCAGTGAGTGACCCATATGACACGACTTTATATGACATCACCTATACATCATATTATATGTAAAATATATGTAAAGATGAAACATGATATGAACTTAATATCAAACTAAAGTCACCTGGTCACTGGGAAATTACTCTAGGATCTGACCTTTCCATTGAGAACAATACAAAGGTTAAAGAAAATTAAATTTAAAAAACCTGGTGAAGTGCAAGTCGGACTCGCGTTCCGAAGCACCTTACTGAAGAAAGCACTGAATTATTCTAACGAAAAGATAAACTATATTGAAGGACAAACTTAACTTTGCCGTTGGAAAACTGTTAACTCCATACATGCCGCGGTCAGTTTACCAACTGCAAATAAGGATGTAATTAAAAAATTTACGATTTTCGGGTTTTTACCCTTACTTGTGCTATAAGACATTGCTTCTTGCCAAATTTCATGATTCTAGGTCAACTGGAAGTATCCAATAGGTTTTATTACCCTTTGCATTTGCAAGTGTTAAAATGTGCAGCAAAAACGGCCGTATCTTTTGATTGAGTTGACTTAGAAGTTTGATTTTTTCACAGATCCAAGGGATTGCATGTCTAAGTATTTGATATCAATTTAAACTTTATACATCCACGCAATTCTGAGAAAAAGGTACTTGACAGACAGACGGAGAACGAAGTGATCCTATAAGGGTTCCTTATTGCATTTTGCGGTATGGAACCCTAAAAATAGCTAAAACTAATCGGTTTGTAGAATATAATAATAGGTACGTAAGAATGATAAAATTTCCGTGTTAAGAATACTTAAAACAGTACGACCGAGAAATACTTATGTAGGTTATTTAATAATATTAGAAGATTAATAAACGGAATGAACTAATTTAAACAATATAAATACCAGTACATTTGTCAAAGTACCTACTAAATTATATACTATAAAAAATAGCAACAATCATGGGTGCCAGCAGCAGGGTGTGAGGGGGTGCCCTCACCCTGTTTGGAAACAAAGGATATAGATTTTTTTATTTATATTAAATTACTGTTTGAATAAAAACTTAAGGCTAACCAGGTTGCTGTTCTATAAATTGATGCTGATGCACCTCCATGAAAATAATTCTGGCGGCCGCGACGCTCATGCCTACGATGTTTTATTCAAAATTGATAACTCAAATACCTAGTTTTTTTGCGTTTCTTGGGGTGAGTTATTTACGTTGATAAAGTATCTATCTGCCAATAACACGTCAAGGACATGGTTCATTACTGTTTTATTCAATTCACCTTATACTGAAATATAAGCTGTGTTTGTATGTTGGCATTAACGATTCTGTTATTGAGTTATTCAGTAATAGTCGTGTGATATACCTAGGTACAAACGAATATACTCATTGTATCATTCGGCAACAACTCAGTTGTCCACATAAAGCAATACCTATATAACAAAAAATACACAAATAAATCAAGTGTCATTTATCTATCGTGTCATTTGGGTTTATTAACCTGATTATTAGCGTAAATATTGCGTGACACCAAGGTTCCTAAATATTAATGAGGAGATTTAAACATAATTCATAGTAAAAAACATGCAAATTTTTAAATAAAATGAAATCATATTTTTATCACATAAAAGATTATTGATAGTTAATCCAGTAAAATAAATGAAGCAAAAATAAAATGTGCCCAAATAGAATTGAAATTTAAAAGCTATTTTACCTACTTCTCTGTTATATGTATTTAATTTTAAATTTTTCATTCTCCAAACTTTTACATAATAAAGGGAAGATTTTAATTTGTTTTTTAAATTCATTCTATTAAATAAAGTCAAGTAGACTTGTAATATTGAGGGTTTGGGTTAAATAAATGAAGTCGACCGTATGACCTATGAAAGCTATATATGCACTGTTCACACTTACAATACTTAGGTAAACGTCGACGATTAATATTAAAGGAGCACGTTCACACATTACATCTAAGGGAGAATATACATACAACTCAGACTAAATAAGTATTACTTTGTCAATTTAATCAAAACTATTGCAAAATCAAATATAATTTTAATATAATTATTATATTTTTAACAGTTTTATCATACAAATTTTAAACTTATCGACATGATATACCAATCTCTCTAGAGAGAAATATTGGTTGCTAATTGCTTGCTATATATAATTTCAATATTTTTACAAAGTCTTTTTAATCAGATGTAGAAGTATGTTTTTAAAATGTATGGTCTGTATTCGTAATGATAGTATTGCTTTAATAAGTTATTATTTATACACAATGGATATAATATGCAATAACAAAATAAAACAAAATAATTTTAAAACAGAATAAAATATCGAAGATTCTACACATTTTTTTTTTTTTTTCGAACTGACTACACTGTTAGCCTTAGGGGCTCTATCCAAAAACAGAGCCGCTGCGGCTTTTACAGCTTCACCGAACTTGCCATTTTGTGTTCCAATTTATCTACCCATATGATACAGAGCTAGATCTAATGATGGACAGAGATCATAAATAGTTGTTGATAAGCGTTCTGATATGACTGTCGCGTTTGTGCAAATAGATTATAACAAGTGTTGTATGCAAAATAGCGGGATTTAATATCCTTTATCTGCCTCTGTCCATGATACGTACGAATATAGAGATATCGTCTCTTTATCGACATGTAGATGAGTATGCAGTCGTGTATAATAACTACATAATATTGCACACATTCTCATTATTATTCATTATTCTCAAATATATTGGAACATAGCTCACCCCACAAATAAACCTCAAAATATTATATTTGTATCTATTCGGTATACTATATATATATATATATATATAGTAGGTACGTATATATAGCTCGCAAAGTTAATATACCATACTACAATTTCAAATCAAATAATTTTTTTTTGCTTTTAAAGACAATCGAGTTTTCGACCACAGATATTTGAAAAAGATTAAATTGTAGCTTAAATGACATTAAATCGACGTAAAATTTTCACAGTAGGTATTTATTTCTTCTTTTTTCTAGCGTATGTTCAAGAATTTAAATATATATTCTGACATTAATGTTAGTAATAAAATATGTTCAAAAAGGCTTTTGAATAAATTTTACACTACAGGTGTTTGCAAACACCTTTCGTGTAGTAGTGTTTAAGTGAGAAATTTTAACTCAATATTTAAATTATATTTGCTAAGTAGATACTGAAACTTTAAACTAATTTGTTACATCTGGCATAAACCGTAAAAACTTGAGTTGTGACGTAACTACACAAGTAACAAAAACAACTATCTTATGTAGATACCTAATAAACGACAATGTTGTTGTTCGATGCACAAATACATATTATATTGAAAATGTTAGCATGTAAAGTAATACTACGAAAATGATGATTTTAAACGAATACTCAAAGTCAATTATAAGTCAAGCAAGGATGACTAAAACGTACTTTAGAATTATTAAGCATTTGTGCAATATTTTAAGACATATCATTTAATTTACTCTTGAAAATATTTCATTAAAATCGTAGTATCGTAAATGGTCATTGATAAGACCAGTGGGTATATCGGAATCGGTCGGATAAGGGATCCTTTTTCAAGCCTCGACATGCCTCAACGGGTTTTTGTTGAATTCGCGTAGGTACCTAGGTATATAATGTAATTTATTAACTTCAGTCCACATCTTATAGAAATCTGGTTCAGATAGTTCTCCTAGTAACAAACACATCATACGTTAGAAAAATACTGAATTAAGATTTTTCGGATTTAGAAATTGCTAAACATGAACATATACTTTGTACGTCCGTGTTGCCAAAACATTGTTTTCATTCAGGTTTATCTCAAAATGTTAAAATGAATAATTATGGTTAACTTATAGTCGGGGCCATTACATGTTTTTTCAATATTAATAATTGCTCCTGGGGATGACATATATGCCAATATTACGTCCATTTTTGTAAAGTAAGCCAAAGGTTTAAGATACAAACAGCGATGTTAAAATAATTTAGGTAGGTAAGTAAGTACTTCTATGGAATTGGATACAAACAAAATGTCACTCAAGACGTCAATAATCAACTACCTACGTATCTAAACTTGTTGTTCATAGTACATACTTAAGAATTTCTCCCGCATTAAAAATAGTTTCAAACCATTTGTCATGTGGAGCACCGTTAACCGTGTTATCTTATCTTATCACGGATCCACAAATAAGTTAGCACTATTGTGGAGGTAACGACATATCTACACTATACAAGTTGATGATATAAGAAGGTACACACAAATAGGCAGTCTTCACCATTCGTTTTAAGATAGGTAGGTACGTATTTAAGTATTTCCACCAAAAATTTGTTTTTTTGTAAGGCATCAATGAGAAATCATTAGACAAAGACACCCAGGTGTTTGATCTAAAACTCTGAAGCTTCGTCTGCCACGTCTGTGTATTTGTCATAAAGCAGTAGGTAGTTAGCTTGTATGTTTAAAGTTTAAGAATATGCTTGGTATCATAAGTATCTGGCACAAGAGTTTCTAACTCATTCCTCGAGCACTATTAGCTTTCATTCTTCTCATATAGTAATGCAGTAGGTAATGTTTTAAATTGATCACTATAATATAAGTTATGGTCATCGGCTTCAGTAACCACATATCCCTTCCGTATTAATAAGTGGTTATTATTACAACATTCCATGTTTTTTCCAACTACTGCGTCTTTTGCTTCCTTTGGTTTAATAAAAATCCTTGGAAATTTATATTGAAAGGTTTTACTATGCTAATATTCTCATCAAGTACCTGTAGGGTATTATTTAACTAAGTATTAACCAAGCCGGTATTTTAACTTTTAATCCCAAGATTATTCTAGATTATTCTATGGTCAGTGCAAATGAACTGCAAGGTTTTATATAACATTTACATCATAATAAAAAATATGAAATGGCATCACTTAGCTAAAAGAAGCCCTGAGAGCCTGATATAATTTCTGTACTTACCGGTTTTATTTAAAAATCTAGAAAGCAGACCTGCATGTAGTACATAATCTCTTTATGTAAAGAATTTAAACAAGGCGATTTGTTTTTTTTTTCTCCTATATTTCACATATATATTTATTAAGTCAGGAAGTCTTAATAAGCATTAAAATACCTACTATGCCTGTGCGTATCATAATATTTAATAGAATCTCCTTCCGCAATATATTGTAACTATATTATTTTAATTAATTGACTGTAGTTACATTATACTTTAATTAATAAAAATGTATCATCAAATATATATAATTCACATGATACAATTCCCCAATGGGTTTCATATAAGCTAAACTAACTGTAAAGCTTAACAAATGCGTGATTTAACCAATGATCCACGATTCCGGTTTTCCACGTTCACTAAAAATGAATTGAACTACCTTATACCGGCTTTATTTGTGTGTGTGTACCTGTATACATTGTAAACATGTCTACACAAATAAACCTGAGGTATATTACCTTTTGTATTCGCAGTTATCAGTCGACGAATATCAGCGCCCTTCATTCTGTGACAAACGTTCGTGAAGTCAATAACGTTCAGTGTGTGCCGCTTATTGTGTCGTGTGAAAGTGCTTTGACTTTCTATAATAAGTTTCTTATATTATCTTAACAAAATCCGAACGATATTGAAACTTTGTATATAGGTATGTAAGTTACTTATTTAAATTATTAAGCGTTCCTCGTGTGAATTTATAGTTTACATAACTAATTATCATGCAAGCAAAGGTGGTGCGTCTGAGACACTACTGCGAAATCATCCGAAGGAAAATCGGTTTATTCTAAGGTCATCCAGTAAGAATAACTTTAGTATTTATATTCGTTGATGTTATGTTGAGGTAAACTGGTGTTTTTCATTTGTAGAATTATTAAGTTATAAAGTGTTATTTAATTATTATTTATAAAATATTATACATTTTAGCAATATTTAATAAAAATACTCATTAGTATTCAACATCCTTATTATTTTAACTGAGTATGTAAAGTTAAAGTTATTCGGTTTATTTAGACTCATTCGTGGATGTGTAAGTAATACTTCTTTCCCACAATATTTATTTATTTAAATAGTGTAACATTAAAATTCTGCGAATTTTGTTCATATTCTTACACATAGATACATTAATCTATAAAGAACTCCGATGCTATCTATCACGCTTTAAAACAAAAATGAATAAGATAATCGCCTTAAATTGAAATCCTATGTAAAAAATATAGTGTTTTATCTATTTAGAATATTCCAAACAAAAGGTTTCATATCACATGTCTGATGAAGTTACGACAACAGACCGACAGATGGACAATACGCAGATAAGATTTCACTAGAACAATGCCGGCAACATCTGTTGTTGCCTTTACGTAGGCAGTAGATGCTATTATAATATAATATACATTAAAACTAGCGTTTTAAACGAAATTAGATAAGTACTTATTATTTATCTATAATTACAATAATATTTGTAATTTAAGATTTACTGTAAATAAAATAACCGTACTTTTGAATATTTATAGTAAATTCAAAATGTTTCATGAAATTTGTTTTGCATTGTTTCATGCACAACATGTTATGTTAACCCCATTGTTAGTTCACTCGAAGCACAAAGCAAGCACAAAAAGAAATATGGGTTATAACATTGTTTGCTATTATTACTGTTAATCATTAGGAACGTGACTGCGCTCGTGTTTCAAGAAAATTTCATAATTGATGTAACCTTTTCCACTTTTTCAAACTTATGAATTGTTTATCGTTTCAGAGTTCACAAAGACATGGGAGCGAGGTTCCGGGAGTTACTACTGCTCCTGGCAGCGTGTGCGCTTGCACTCAGCGAGCCCGTCAACAAAACTGCCAAGAAGGACAGCGTAGACGTTGAAAACTTCTTATATCCGGATGGAGACTACGACTCTGCTGGAGATGATCAAGAAGTGCTCTTCAACGAGGACAGACCGTGCCCAAGGGACTGCATATGCACTGTATCTCAAGGATACAAGATAGCCAAGTGCAACCGCCTCGAAATCGGCACGCAGAAATTTGGTGATGACATCACAGACCTCGTGATCGAAAACGCTGATCCGAGATACCCAATACAGTTAGACAACTTCATATTTAAAAAGCTTGGTCTTCACCAAGTTGCTACAATAAAAATTGTTAACAGCTCAATAGATTTCATAGGTCCGAATGCTTTTCGCGGACTACACGAACTCTACGCTGTCAACTTATCAAACAACAAAATAAAGAGTGTGCATCCTGAAACGTTCGCAAACAACAAAAAGTTGTTACTCCTGACTCTTTCAAACAATCCTCTTAAGTTCCCTGCGCCTGGATCTGAGGAATATTTCTTGAACGCTTCTTCTGTACAGGAGCTCGACGTGTCGTACTGCAACATGCAGTACATCACTGCAAACACGTTTAAATATACACCTGGACTTATGTACTTGAATATTGCGGGAAATAATTTGTCCGACATGGATCCCGATACTTTCAAGAAACTCCTCGACTTGGAAGAGCTTGACCTTAGCGACAATAATATAAAATCTCTGTCTGAAGACATTTTCTTGAAAAATAATGAATTAGCCACGCTTCACATCCTTAAAAATCCTATCGACACTGTATATGGATTACAAATTTCCGACTTGCTGACCCTTAACGCTGGTCAAACCAACATTAAATTCGTTGGGCCTTCTATGTTTAACGGAATGACATATATTGCTAATCTAAACCTTAGCGGAAATAACATTGAAAAGATCCACAACCAAGCATTCCATAAGCTCATTGAACTTAATTATTTGGACCTTTCGTACAACAACTTGGACTTTATTTCAAACATTTTAATTAAAGAGAACATTGAATTAGACATATTCAAAATTTCGAACAATCCTAGATTAAGGCACCTACCCGCCGAAGGCTTCACATGTTCTGCCGATCAGTTCAATATTTATTTATTCGACGCATCTAACTGTGGCTTGGAGGAGATCTTTGACGATTCTCTAAAAACTTTTTCTGCTTTGTCCGTTATTAATCTATCCGAAAATAATATAAAAACCATAAGCAGTAAAGTGTTTAACCCTTGTCCCAAACTTGTAGAAATCAACCTCGCTAACAACTTACTTACTACACTTGAACCGAAGACTTTTGAGAAAAATAACGAACTCGGTAAATTGAACCTTCAAGGCAATCCATTGAAAGTACTTTCCGTTGAAGTTTTCATACACACGCCCGTGATGACTTGGCTAGACATGAGTCATGCTGAACTGACCTCCCTATGGAAGGCGGAGAAAAATCAACCGACCACTGTTCTTAGTAACTTGACTTTCCTAAACGTTTCGAATAATAGAATCACAGAGATTAAGCAATCCGGACTCGACCACTTAAACAAACTACGTTCTCTCGACATAACTAACAACCAGCTTGCGTGTAGCCGCGACTTTGAAAATCTCATGTCTTGGTTAAGTAATCGTAAAGTCTCCCCTAACGGTAATGCAGCGAATATTGCTAACTTGGCCAGAGACGGCAAAGATGACGACGAGGCGTATAGCTGGGAATTCCTCACTCGTAAAACGTGCGGAACAGCACTGCCTCATCCTGTTGAGCCACTGTCAGCTGTTTCTGATGAAGAAATTTGGGCAACATTTGACAAAGATGCCGAAGATAACTTCGACTTGAAAAACAACTTGGATGATGGTAAAATCGCTGATGATGCCAAGTCTCCCACAGAGGATAAACTAAACGCTGATGACATTAACGATCTAAAAGATGACGCTGACGCTGATGCTGACGAGTTGGCTGATGAGGACGATGAAGAACAAGATGAATCTGGAGAAGATTATGAAGAAAGCGATGACGACATAAACCTTAAAGTTAAACTATTCGAGAAACCTTTAACAAAAACCGATGCTCCTGAAATCTTACCTTCAGTGCCAGCAGACAAAGTTCAGATCCAAATCAAATTACTGAAGGACGATAATATATATGATTACTCAGATCCGTACATGTACAGCGAAGCATCGACTAAAGAGAAAGAACACGGCCGCTATGAATATCTATGGCCAATTTCGATTGCCATTCTAGGTGTTTTGCTACTTTTGATTGTGATCGCAAAGGTAGTTATGATGATGTGCAGTAAGAAAACTAAACAAATGAGATACAACAGTGCCATAATTGCTGCCATGAGCCAACCGGGCCGCACAAAGAAGGACTGTGGCTTAGTGTACCAACAGTTGTCAGAGGACCTGACAGGCCCCGCTACACCGAAGCTGAATCGCTACACGCCCCTTCACAACGTTACTGTGAAAGCGTCAAACTTGTCGTATGAAAGCAGTCCATTTCATCACAGCCACATTGTACCAGAAGCTGTGTGAGTCATACATACGATACCCTACGTTAAGGTTAAAACACTAAACTAACAACTGCGTTAACTCTTACATAAGCAGTAAAGTGATAGAATACAAGCGCTAGTCACAGCTGAATACATACATACTTAACAAACATTTCGTAGTACAGTGCCTTTAAACGAACACTCTCGAACAATATTCTAGCGCTTTTTGATTTATTAAAGTAACAAATCGAAGTCAAATTACAATTACAAACAAACTAATTTTTAAGATTATACATATTATATATTTTACAAATTAGTTGATAGGTTTATTTTATGTACTTAAAATTATTAAAATTAAACACTACTTTCTTGTCTTTTTCTCCCATTTTTTGAAAATAATTGCTTTTAAGCAATAAAACGCAATAAGTAGAAGTAGAAGCAATAAAACCAGCACTATAAAATCAACATTTAATAATTATGTATCAAAAATAAAATTTAAACAACGTATTAACACTTATAATTATAAAATATCACGTATTTCAATGACTATTTCTTGTAAAAAAATTAAATATTTTACGTTATTTATGAACTTAGTAAATTGTTAATGAGTCCTCCAATAGTTTTGATAACTCTTCTTCAGTTTGCGACAGTGGGGCGATTTTTAACAAACGATCCTGAAAAAAAGATATTTCAATACTTGCACAGACATTTTTAAAGTATTGTATATGAAATTGCTTATTCATAATACCGAAATAATAAAAAGATAATTACGCAAATAGATTTTATCCAACAAAACTGCATAATAAAAATTTCGAATAAATCACATGACCTTAATTTGACATCGAACAATTATCCCATGTCTTACAGTCAAAATTATATAATGGTGACATATTTTACCTATATGTACTGGTTAAGATCATGTGTTTATTAGGAAGTAATCCATTTCAATGAACAAACCTGAGGTAACGCTCCTTTAACCAAATTAGGCACGTCATTGCTAGTATAACCTAATGCCTTCAATCCATTCTCAATTTTCATTTCGTGCATATACTTGAGGATGGTGTCGGACAGTATCTTGCCGGCGTCTTCGCGTTTCGCGTTGGTGACATCGGTGCCCAACAAGCTCGCTGCCTCCAAATGTTTATCGGGATCGCTGCCTGACGTGAAGCGAAAAACTGCCGGCGCCGTCATAACTACAGATAGCCCGTGAGGTATTATTGGCTCAGTACTGAAAAATAAATACATTAATCATCGATAATTTTACTAACTATGTACCTACTAAATATATGACTTTTTGTGTTCATGTTTATGTAAATATGATCAATTTGTTATATCAATCTAAGGTCACTAGCTTAATGGATATCTGATTTGATTTAAGTATTTTATATGGCTAACTTGAACACGTACTTAACTGGTGTTAGCGACTTGATCACAATGTCACCTGATGTTAAGTTACGATGTGGATTAAGAGGTAACACGCTAAGCTTAGAGGGATTGGGTTTTCTAGTGCAGCTGCCGGAACACATCTATAGGTACTTTCCGACAGATATTTAACTTGACGATGTAACTAGCCGTGCAGGCATTAGAAAATCTCGTACCACAATGCTATGATTTTATCAAGACGTTTCCCTTCAACGAAAGCTTAGGCTCATTGTAGAATTCGAACTTACGACGATCGACGCGATGAACCAATATGCTAACACTGAGCCATCTCCGCTTAAGAAAAAAACAGATTGGTACGCAGTGATCATGACTTCCCTAAAAGGGCATGTATATATAGTTAAGTGTTTATTTAGTTACCCATAATCTTTAGGAATGAAGTTCTTCACATTACCGGCGATAGGATAAGCGAGCCCGTGGCACAGATGAACCCCAGCATTCCCAATGCCCACTCCTGCCATCGTAGCTGCCAGATGCATGCTCGAGCGAGCTTCAATATCATCACCGTTATATACGGAACGTACGAAATACTTCTGCAACGTCTGGAATGCCGTCATAATTGTTATTATTAATTCACTCTTACATATTTTGAATCTAAACTTTCTTTATCTATACAAATAAATAAAATAGAAGCGTCTGTTCGTAATGTCAAAATAACAGCTTCTTACTAAATGCACATGAAAGTATAAACGGTACATATCTAAAACAAAGAACGAATTTTAATTTTTCTTGTCTGTCTGTGTTTTTGTTCCGGGTAATCTTCGAAACTATTAGACCGATTTTGATGGGACTTTCAATAGCAGATAGCTTATGTTATAAGAAGTAGTTTAGGCTACTCGTATTATGTTACAAAAGAATTAGGGTTCCGCGCAAATAAAAATTTATTCGGAAAAACGACGATTTTGGGGTCCTTAAATGGCTTACGCTGAAAAACCATAAGAGTTATATTTAAATAGCATAGTACATAATTGTAGATCTTAAATAGACCTACAAAAAAGTAAGCAAGTGCATATGTCAATCTTCTAATAATCACATAAAATAAGCATTTTTGTCTTTCAAATAAACGGGAGCGGGGGTAGCAAGATTCGCGCGTGTGACCGACTGGCGGCATTCCGTAAATTACGCGAGCGAAGCCACGGGCACCGCTAGTTTTCAATATGATACTTAATGATAAGGACATTGAACTCTCGATCCAATTTCACTTGTAGTTCGCGCTTCAAGTTGTACCAGCCAAGTAATTAGTACATCAATGACGTCACAAGTATGAAAAGTAAATTACCTGTAAACAAAACCGTGCCCAAACATCAGAAATAGGATTGCTGCCTTGGTAAGCCGGTCTCAAAGCAGGGTTTGATGGAGCCGGTCCTCTCTCTGTATACGGTATAGCTGTAAAACTCTCCAGTGCATGACAAAAAATATCGAAGCCAGCATAATTGGACACTTTTTCTGGCATTGTTAACGTGTGCAAGGGATCTATAAGGGCCAGTATAGGTCGTAGAGCGCTATGGGAGATGCCAGTTTTTGTATGAATTTCTTCAAAGTCAAAAATGCTAACACCTGTCGTTTCGCTACCTGTGCCACTTGTGGTTGGAACTGAAAAACAACGTGAATCATAACAATTGTTCTTACAAACATATGTTATTACAATGTTTTTTAGCCACAATAAATATTTCCAGATATTAAAAAATGCAATAAAGAAACAATGGAACAAAGAAATAACCTGATACAATAACTTAAGTAAATCCTACATACTAAGGTGTATTTATTTCTTCTTTGTTATACAACAAAGGTGGCAAACAAGCTTATGATCCCCTTGATAGTAAACGGCTACCATAGCCTACGGACGCCATTGGTATCACTAGCGCGTTGCCGACCTTGCACCCCCTACCCTAAGGAGCTCTGGAAACCCTACTCACCCCAGGAACACAACACAAGGTTATTTGGATGTGATCTTCTGTAGAGTGGAGGTATTCCACCAGTCGGACTGTCCCAAGTATAGAAAAATCTCGAAAGAGATTTCTCTGTGCCCGACCTCTCCTATATTTATTAGCTATTTATTTAACTAATATACCTATTTGGTGTATAAACTTACGCTGTTTTATGTTTTATTCCAAAATTTTGTCGACTTATTCAATGTACGTAATATCAACAAAGGATTAAAAACGAAGTTACATTAAAAAAAAACTTCATGAATTTAAAGCACTATCTATACATAGAACATAAAATAATAACGATCAATCAATCCATCAACGCTTACGTCATCTATAACCACAGCAACTGATTGCCTACCTAGTACCTTGTACAGTACTTATAATATTATGTAATAATACACAGATTCAAATCTATGTTTATGTATACTGTATAAACAAAATTCATTGAGTATTTTTATTATACACTAGCTGTGCCCGTGGCTTCGCTCACGTGGACTACAGAATGCCCGCACGTATCTTGCTCCCCCGCTCCCAGCTATTTTAAAGACATAAATGCTTATTGTGGGTGTTCCTTAGAAGATAGATGTATACTTTCCCAGACTTTTTGTCGGTCTTTTTAATGCTTATAATTATGTAGTACATTAATTTGCTATATCTCTTATAGTTATAGTTATAGTTCTTATAGTTGCGCCCGAATTGATTCACTATGACCAGTTTTTTTTTATTTGTGCGGAACCCTAATTCTTTTTTAAACAGTTACTTCCTATATCATCAGCTATCTATCAGTGAAAGTCCCGCCAAAACTGGTCCAACCGTTTTGGAGATTACCCGGAACTAACAAGCAGACAGACAGAACTTTTTTAAAAAAATGGGTGTTTGTGATACCTATGAAGTAAGTAATAACTAAAAAATTAAAGAAATTTCGAAAGTTTAAAAGTCGAAAATTAAAAAAAAACTTCAAACAATGCTAGACTAAGCCTCAGGAAATTTGTTTTCTAAATAGTTGACTACATTATATTTACAAACAGCTATGTATTTAAATTTGTTCCAATTTAAGCAAACAGAGCTGCCTGTCATACTGACAAAATAAAACAAGGAATCAAATACACAATTATTCTAGAAACTTACTGGCAATCATTGGTTTTAGTTGAACTGTAACAGGTTTGCCTTTACCAACTGGAGCATTGACATAGTCAAGGAATTCAGCATCAGGGTTGCAATAATATAAATTAGCAGCTTTACACGTGTCCATAACTGATCCACCCCCCACCGCAACGAAGCTATCAAAGTCACATTCCTTCACAAATTTTATAGCATCCTTAAAACTGAAAAAAGATCCCACATTGTAAAATAATGATAATTATTTTCTCACATAAGTTTTTAAATAGACAAAAATTGTATAAATATATTAATAAAAAAAAAACAACAATTCTTCAAAATTTAGCAAAAGTTTATGCATTGTATGTTACCTGCTATCAGTAGGTTCTACTCTAACTTTATCATAAACTTTATAATTCACACCATTTTTAGATAGAGAGTTTAGTACAGCTTTCATCTGACTCAAATCTACCACATTTGAATCAGTCATGACACATACATTCTTTGCATTAAGATTGACTAGATCTTGGCCCACTTCTCTAGTTACTCCTAAGCCATATCTCACAGTTGAACATTTTATCTGTAATAAGAAATTATTGAATTAAAGAGTAGGTCCATATAAAAATGTGTGAATCTCCGAAAAATTCTTAAATGATTGTTGTTAAGTAGGTAACCTATTGGTGTATATTATTTAAATTCAACTGTAATACTATAGGTTGATGGTGCAGGAAAATATTGTGAAGAAAATTTGCCAACAGTTCTGCTATCAGTCAAAATTAATATTGGGTTATTCACAAGTGCATTGGTGATAAATTTAAAAAGTTATGGGTTTATCATAAATGCAAACTGTCAAAATTAATTAATGAAACTTTATCAAAATAAAGGTCAGATTTTTCAATCGTCAGATATCTTTATTTGAGGAATAATTTGTTTTAAATTATGACAGATTTTCCATATGACTACTATCAAAACATCAAGAATTATTACTCAAATAAATTTATCTGACGATTGAAAAATCGGCCCATAATGATTATGAACCATCCAAAGAGGACTTAATGAATATATTATTACTACAGATGTCTAGGTTTTAAGTACAATCAATCTTAGATTAATGATGTTTCCCCGCTGATTGGAGCATAGCCGAACCAATCATTAATCTAAGGAGTCAATGTTTTACAGTACCTACTAATGAAATAATAAGATTAATCAATATTAGCAGCAGTTTCCTAATTTCTCATAACCATAATTTTTACATAAGGAGGTTCATGCGCAATGTTAAAAAAAGAGTTATTTACCTATTACTTTATCTGTCCTGATTATTTTGTAAGTTACTTTATTGACAAGTGTATAAAAATATATTTAGTAAACATATTGATTAACATCATTATTATGGTTAGCTTTTATGAATGGTACTTTACTGATCAAAAGTCATTCCCACCCCCCCCCCCCCCCCCCTCTATAGAAAAATGAAAAAAAAAAATACTTCAAAGGCATAGTCCTTGAGCGGAGTGGCATTTGATACTTGGATATTTCCTCTATAACCATGGGCAGGACACTGGCACCTGAAAATATACAAATAAGTAATTTGAATTAATTGTTAAAATACAGTTTTGAAAACTTAACATTTTGTAGTTCGGTCCAGACAAATTTTAAATAATTACTTAATTCATAACTTTGTATTAATAGCAAGGTAGGTATATATTAAAGTGATGAGTAGTCAATAATATTAAGGTAGTGATTAGCTAAAAAATAAAAAAATGGAAATAGTATAGTACATATTTTAATATTTATATACTATATTTATTCATATGTTATGTACTTACGAAGAAACATTAATAGTCCTTAATAGGTCAAACACTCTTCTTCTGGAAATCATATTTTAACTTTATTCTTCTCAAACAGCAAGCACTCTACAAAAATCTTAAAACAGAACAATAATTTATCGTGAAGTATCTCTGCACAAGATAAAAAGTCGCTTAATAATTTTATCAAAACAGATAGTGTAAATATGAAATGATTTTTTAACAAACAACTACACTGAACTTTGACCTTGTGGTAGATATCCACGAGAGATAAATAGTATCCGCCTACAGAAAATAATTAAAAAGAAATAAACACAGAAAATAAAGTTATTTCAATCAAAAACACCTTTTTAGAGGTGTAACGAATAAATTCGTAAAAGGTACGATATCATGATACGCGCCACGAACTAATATATTATGATACACGAATTTTGTTATTTTAATAGTCAAATTAGTCGCGGTGGGCGATATGAGATATCCCCACTAAAGCCATTAGTAATTACTAATATTAGTAGATATTTCCATGATGAGTGATCATTCATAATCGAATTACCTTTACTAATTACTAATGCTAGGTTACTAATATTAGTAGTTACTAATTTCATAGAATTAGTAATTATTACGACCGAACGATCTTTTTTTTAGTTAATTTGTTTACACTTTATCCAAATGTGTTGGCGCACATCACACTTCAGCGCAGCGAGCCGGCTAAAGGACAAAGTCGCACAATACTCGCGTCGGTCAGCCGACTCATTCATTTCTCTAACTCTCTTCTTCCTCTACCTAACTTGGCAACCGGTCCTCTTTAATGAAGACCATTACTGCCATTATCGAGTGTATTATAGTTTCATGCGTTATGACGATTCAGTATCCTAACAAGATGGTGGCTCCCTTGTTAGAACTTTTGAGAATTGAGAATACACTGACGTTTTCAGATAAATATATAACAATAAAAGTACATAAAAATCTATAATTGTGGTCACCAGCATCAGTGGTTGATTTAGATTTTGTGAAACCATATTGCCGACCATCCAAAATCTCTTGTGCTTTGAAATATTGTACCAGCTGGTTGAGCATAATTTTCTCGAAATCTTACTAATCGACGGAAGTACAGAAATTTGTCTATAATTTCCAAGACTACTTCTACAACCTGATTTAAATAAAGGAACTACTTTACTTATTTTCATTAAATTAGAGAAAGTCTCTGTTTTTATGCACGGATTAAATATATTAGCCAGATATGGTGAAATATTGACAATTATTGACTTAACTACGATTACTGACATACCCCAAATATCTTCAGTATTTTTTAAGTTTAATTGTTTAAAAGTCCTTATTATTTCACCTGCACTAACATATGTAAAAGAAAATTTAGAATCCACATGTGTAATAAGATTATCCAAAAGTGATGCAGCGCCCTGGGGTGATGATATAATATTTTTTGATACTACTAAGGGTATATTTGTGAAATAATCATGGAAAACCGTTGTTACCTCTATACTGTTTGAGATATGTACTCCCTCGACGTTTAGATTAAGCGAATTATCATTTTTCCTATCTTTTCCTATTTCTTTATTTATTATATGCCAAACAGTTTTAGTCTTATTACTAGATTTAAGAACTTTATTTCTTAAAAATATTGATTTTGCAGCTCCACAAACACGTTTAAATATTTAAATCTCTAACATAAGCATGAAATGGATCACTAGTTGTCAATGATTTCGTATAATATAAATCATATAGTCGATCTCTAATTTTATAATTCTTTTGGTTGCCCATTCACTAAAAACCATTTTTTCCTAACACTAATAACTTTTGTTGGACAATGTTTACTAAATTCAGTGCTTATGCTATTGAGCAAGCTACTGTAGTTAGTATTTCGATCAATATCGTCTAAAACCTCTGCAGATAATAATAATAAATATTCACGACTATCTTTTATTTCATAGGTACTCACATTCTTTATGTAGATAATAGAATATACGCTTATTATCAATGTTAGATTCAAGTAGGTAGCGAATATTAAATCGGTGACTATTATTTAAATAATACCAAATACATAATAGGTACGGTAACCTAATGTGAGTAAACTAATATATTCAATATTAGGAATATCAAAATGTGAGCATAATAAAACAGCTCTACTTATTTTTTGTTATTCTTACTCTTTAATTAAATAAGATGATCGTTTTATCGTGAAATCGTTTCTTAATTGTGATAAATAGTAAAATAATGTATTATGTAAAACTTAAAACCAAAGGCTTAAAACTAAAGAGGATCTCTTCGTACTATGCTCTATGTCTATACTATAAAAAACAGCTGCGCGACTAATACAGCTCAACCAGAGATAATAACAATTAAGCCTAACGATAAACAGCCACAGAACCATCGCCAGAGTTTTTAGCGGGATCTTGAAGTGACATGTTGTGGTTTTTATTTTTAACTAGCTGACCCGCACAACTTCGTCTGCGTCACTTAAGAAAGAGAGAAGGTTAGAAAGTGTGGTCATAGGTACCTATAATACAATTCTAAAGGAGCTGAAACTTTCTTTAATTTGTTGCGGAGTTATTTTAAAACTGTGATATCTCCCTAAGATATTTATTGAAATCAATTGATGTCAAGGACAATTTCGTTCAAAATTAAATACTTGTGATGAATATTGTATTTAGATCAATAAGGATTATTGCCATGTTTATAGAAACATCTTCGCAATTAATGAATTATTTTAGAACAAATTTTATTACCATAAAAAAGGTTATATTGAGGCAACCATAAAATAGCTAAATGCTATCACAGATTTTTTTAAACTTTTTAAGAGAAACAATTCGGTCACACATGGTTGTTGCGTAACTTTAATAATTTAAGTACGTAGCGCATATAATATTTAAGTTTATTGTAATATATGTATTATAATATAAATTTTCCCCGTTTTTGCAACATTTTCCATTGATGCTCCGTTCCTATTGGTAATAGTATGATGTTATATTATAGCCTATAGCCTTCTTCGAACAATGGGATATCCAACAAAAATTTTTTTTTTCATTCGAACAAGTAGTTCCTGAGATTAGCGCGTTCAACCAAAGAAACAGACTATGAAACTCTTCAGCTTTACAATAGATTCATTAACTTAGGTTTTATACCCTATATTATGTAATACTGATAGCGTTTTGTGTGATATAGCTTGATTATTGTGGATATGTGAAGTGGATTATAAATATAAACTGGAAGCTTACATTTTGATGTGCCACAAAAACTACCTAGAAAAGTGAGCCACCATCTTATTGGGATACTGCATCCGTTCTAAGACAGGGCACTATATTCACTTGATAATGGCAGTAATGGTTTTCAATAAAGAGGACTAGTTGGCAAGTTAGTAAGAAGAAGGGTGATTGAATACCTAATGCCACAAAAAAAAAATAGATCGACATGAAAAAATCGGCAGTGAAAAAAAAAAGATTTTTCAATAATCGTTTTTTTTTTTATTAAAAAATCTGTTTTTATAAAAGAATTATGGATTATTAATCTTTTTTTCACCTCCCTATTACATAGTACTAAAATCTAAAAAAAAACAGCCAGGGGTTGCGGCCTTCCATAATTTTGAATATAAATTGAGATGTTTTAAAAAAGTAGTCCGTGAATGTGAATTGCTATAACAGCACTGGTGTAATTTTTCCTAAGTTCTTCTCAGCCCCTATAGCTCTCCTCTAAACCCTGAGTAATAGTCGCGAAAGGTTTCTTTCACCCCACTTCACACAGTTCACAGTATCCTTCTTCGACTAGCTCGAATTCCTGAGATATTGTTCAAAACCTTTTAGATTTAAGTTAGAGGGTTTAAATCAATTGAAGTATAATAAAAATCAAACTGGACTTCAAGAAATGATGTATTATATATATAAATTTTCATTCGAATAATTATTACACAATAGTAAAAAAAACGAAAACTTTACTTTACATCGCAATGAATATAACATTTTAAAGAATTGGCTATTTACTTGAAAAACAAAATATATATTGACATGCTAAAATGGCATAACTGCATAAAACGTGTCATCACAATAGTTTTCATATTAAATAAATATACATACAAATGTATTAAAGCATCAAAGCTATGCACATGTACCTGCACAAGTAGACCGGAGCGTGTACTGGAATAGACCTGTGCAGACGACCGGAGACAAAATCGAAAAACAATAATTTTTTTAGGGCCTCGAAACTTCACACGAGCAGTTTTACGCTCCGGTCTACCTGCACAGGTAAGCCTCTTCGGTAGACTGTAGCGAGAGGATGTTAAAGAAAGTTATTTAAATGAAGCAGCTCCTTTTACTTTCCTACGATAATGTATCAAAATAAGATAAATCATTCAATCCTCTAATCGATTTTTATGTTTCTTTACACTACAGTAATAAGACGTATCAATGTATTAACTATTTACAGACTGGTGTTGCAGAATCACATACAACAGTTTATTAATGGCAACATCGTCAAAATAATCACTTTTAAGACGGTAAATTCCATATTACACAAAGCTTATTTAATAAAAATTGTCAATCTAAATTTTAAGTAGGAAAGATCGGGATAAACGTTTTCATTAAATGAAATAAAAAAGTGAAGTTTTCTATAAAAATCCTGAATTCACGTAACTATAGTGGTTATAATTAAACAAAGCATAATATAAATTGTTTATTCACTACTAAATGTATGGCAACGCGCGTTATAATGTAGGTAACTATTATAAAAACGAAATTGTACGATTAAAAACACTAATTTTATATTAAAAATGTTAAAATAGAATCGCAGAGAACTGAATATACAGATATATTTTAAGGAATGTGTGATTAATTAGCATACAGTTAATAGTATATAAGGTTTATTGTTCGTGTCGTTTCGATAACTCGAATGTTCACTATATATTTCTAAGTATATTTGATTTCCGTTCTATTTAATACACGTGGAAATTGTTAAAATTTAACATGTAACAACAAGTTTCTAGTAAGCGAGACTATAAGCGATATATTTATTTATACATTCAATGTGTAATAATTTTTCGTTATTAAATTTTCTTTAAATATAAAAGTATAACTAACCGACTGACTGAGATATCAACGCACATCCCAGACTACCGAGGCTAGAACCGTGAGAATTTGGTTCCTTATACACAAGGAAGAATTTTCGGAAATTCGACCTCTAAGGTAATGAAAAGGGGATGAAAGTTTATATGAAAATCCTTCATTTTTAAAGATAGTCACAAGCGTATAATTTAGTGTGCGCGAGCGCCGCGCTCGCCCTAACGATGCAAAAAAATGACATAATGTACCCTTCAATTCCTTTACATTCTTCTAAACATACATTATTTATATGTAAAATATATTAAACAACAATTATTGCATTTTGAACAAAAGACTTAACCTCAAATAAGTACCTGCCTACAGTGCGTTTTTTATTACCGCGGAGTAAAATAACATTTCATGTGTTTTTAAAATAGCGATGTCACCAATCGGAACGAGAAAAACCGTACGACTTACTAATCATATTAATAGGTTTTTCTGAAAAACTAGGTACTGAACTCTCCAAATATAAAAGCCGAATAGACAAAATCGCGTCTCTCGTTGGCTGTTTTTTTTTTTAATAATTAATTTGTTCACCACTTATACAGTTTAAAGTTTTCTGAATTTAGTAATGCTTATAGTAAATTATCGGGTATGTAGACTGTGACAAAACATTTCAATGAATAAATTAAAACCCCCAATTCACTATTTCAAATCTTATGATTCATTTAATTATAACATAAAATATATGGTAGCACAACACTATAAAAATGCATGTGGCAACATTATTTTCAAGTTTGACATTAGTGCTTGTCAATTTACTCCGTGAGATTAAAAATCGCAGCACAATTGTTTATATTTTGGAAGTTAATGACAAAAACCAGCCAATAGGTATATTTGAAAGGTACACCACACCGCTCATAGTCTCGCTCGCTCAATACGATCTCTATAGGCAGCATGCACCAACAATCTAAGACACGTCAATATAAACTACGAGAACAATCTAGAACAAACAATCACTGGTCCGATACGAGTTCGTCGCTGTTATAAACCTATATCCTCCACTACTGATCACATATAATTTTTGGCAAATCACTCTCATCTGAGCTATACAATAACACAACTAATAAGTAATATGCAAATAACTGAACGTTTGATCAATGGACTGACTATTTACATGCATACACATCATCAACATTTTTTGAAGTGAAACTTCTTTAACCGCGTCTAAGGGGGAAGTTACCGAATATATTCGGTGACGTCAGAGTGACGGAAGCTTAGCGGCAGGAATTAGTATACGCAGTTTCCTTTGATATATATTTCTAAACTCCTTTACGTGTGTAACTTTAAATAAAATGTACACATTATTGATTTAGAGGCGATTTTGCTTTAACTTTATTTGACGACAAATTTTGCCGTTTTGACAGATAATGTATGGAAACCCTGTCCAAAATTAGAAATTATCCTCAAATAAAGTCATCTGTTGACTCAAAAATCAACCCTAATTCAATAAAAATCACAAGCTTTTAATACCTACATTGGTTTCTAGAGTGTAATCAATTTGGTGTTTCATAAGTTTTTAATTTGATTTAAATGTCATGTCGGCGCCGAAGAGCTTTTCGATGGTGCAACGGTTATTCTTAAGATATTTTTATTGTAAATAATAACGTTAACTACTAAACCGTAGTCCTTAATGTATAAATATGCATTTTCAGTAAATTACTTTATTAATATATATAGTAAGATTCATAGAAGTTTCACTTCAACTGCAAGGAAGAGTTACACGAACAATATTTGTAGATATTATTATCGTTACCGTCAACTGTATTAATTATTATTGTACTGAGCAACAGTGTCAAATATGTATGTATATAATAACAGTATGAATTATTATCGAAATACCATTTAGGATCTATATCGTTCAGCCATTAACATACCACAGTACTTAATAGCCTAAAGCGTTAATAGTGCTACTGACTTAATATAGAAAAATATGTAATAAAACTTCTAACACACATTTTATATGAAATTCAGAAACTTTCATATTATTAATATTGTTCCTCGAGATATTTTATTCACTTTGGTCGGCGTATAACAATACTTTTTTTTTTGTTAGTTTTCGTTTTTATCTTTGTAAAATAGATATATATTTTTATTTTTTATTAAAAAGATAAAAAAAAACTTTTTGGGAAATATCTATAGCAAAAGTGATCGGCTAAGTCTATTGAGCACTAATATCGTTCAAACTTACAAGATTATACAAATTTAATTCGAATAATACTTCCTAAATTAATATAAATAAATACCTTTACACAGTATATACATTCAAATTATAATGAAATTCCATTATATATATATATATATATTTTTAAATGAATAAAATAAATCCGCATTGGGACGGACTTGCCACTGCCATTACTTACATTATTGGTTTTATAGATTCGTAACACACTAAAATGTTAATAATTCCCATTCGAATGTTGTATTCGGTATAATTTCATTAAATATATCGTGTAATTATCCATAGTATATCCAAAAGGGGGATTGTTTAAAATTGTTGAGTATTAAAACTGTATAAAATCAAACATTAATGTATGCATGCATACCTATTGTATATACCCAATTTGCGACTCAATCAGTTTTAGTCGACTTGCAAAGTAACATACTACAATTAAAAAGAAAAAATATTGGTCTTTATTTTCATGATAAAACTTTTCAATTCCTCATCGAATTGAACAAAAAAAAGACAAATTAATTAAATTCCACAATAATATGCTAGCACATATTTATCTTAATTATAGATTTTTAATGACACTATAAAAATATAAGCATTCATTTAATAACATACCTTGCAGGAAGTATACTGAAAGAATCTAGTTAATTTAGCATAACACTGAGCAACGATATTTCTATACTTACTAATTATTTCGATGCCGCATGGGGAGAATTAGACAACTACACTTTTATTGAAATTGACTTTTGAAAATACAGTAAAAAATATAGCAAGTAACTAACTTCACCTAAACTTCAAAAGCTCAGAAACGGAAAAATTGTATAACTTCTTTTTAGACTTTTTTACATAAATGTAAAAAGCCGAAGGTCTCAGTAACAAATTCAAAAGACAAACATTGCATCAGTGAATAACATATAAACAAGATACTGACAATACATTTTGTTGATCGTAAAACTTACTGTTGCTTTTGATTAAAACAATTGGTAAATCAGCTTTTTTTCGCAAATCTGACTTGTTAGTTATCTAATTATCCCTCTATGGCAGCGATTAATTACACACTAGCTGAGCCCGTGGCTTCGCTTACGTGGACTACAGAATGCCCGCTCGAATCTTGCTCCTGCTCCCTACTATTTTAAAGACAAAAATGCTTATTGTGGGTGTTCCTTCGAAGATAGACGTATACTCTCCATAACTTTTTTGTAGATCTTTTTAATGCCTATAATTATGTTGTACTATCTCTTATGGTTTACGCAGCGTAAGCCATTTAAGCGCCCGAAATGATTCACCGTGACAGTTTTTTTTTATTTGTGCGGAACCCTAATTCTTTTTCTAAAATAAAAGTAGCCTAAGTTACTCCCTATAAATTCAACTATCTACCAGTGAAAGTCCCGTAAAATTGGTCCAACTGTTTCGGAGATTACCCGGAACAAACAGACAGACAGAGAGACAAAAAAAATTTAAATACGCTTTTTGTTATAGGTATCGTATATACTTTCATATGCATTTAGTAAAAACCTGTTATTTTGACATTACAAACAGACATTTCAATTTTATAGATTTTATCGAAGCCTGAATTATTGGATATATTGTATAATTTAAAAGGTCTACCAGGTTTCCTGGTATCGTATCGGATGATTGAACAAGATCGGTCTTGACCAGCATCTGACCGCTTTTCAGATAGATACTACAGAATACTTCTTTGCAGGTATTACAACACAGAGACCACGAAAATGTAGCGCCACTTGAATATAGAACTATTACTGATATTCAATTAAATGTATAGATTTAAAATATCATTTTTAATATTAATAAACAAATACTAAAAATCTTTAATGTGAATGAGCGAATGAATGAATAGACGATTAAAAGAACGAATGAATGAATGGTTATTTATTTCACATTTAGAACATACCCTATGGCTTGTTCCTGCTAACCAATGTTAAGGTGGAAAAAAGAAAACACAGTAATAAATTATTTTTAAACTTACATAGTATTATAGTATGTTACTTGTTACCATATATCCTTGTTCTGACACTTGAAAATTTTCATTTAAAATACTGCCTCCAATAATAAACGCATTTATTTTTACCAATTCAAAATTGTATAAACTCCTAATAAGCTCATAGCCTTAAAAAACGAAAGCCGAAAAAGCTTTAGGCCTATACAAAAGGAATATTAGACATTTAATGGTGTTATTGAATCCGTTATGAACACAATTCCCTCCAACACATACTCTCCGATTATAATATTTTTAAGCGGTCATTCGATACTAAATACGACTTTAGTTACATCACAGATGTACCATTAGACGTGAAGTTTCAGCCATCCACATTACAAGTTCGCTCTGAAAACAACATAGATAGTGACCATAAGAATCTCTTAAATTTATAGTATTATTTCGTGGCGACGATTAATCTCCGTTAATTCTTCATCAAAATTAATTATTCAAACATCATTTTAAAGCTCATGTTCCTCGCTATTGAGAAAAAGTAGACAAAATATTTAAAAGCAGTGTTGTTGTAAAATTGATTTAGAAACTTCATCAAAAATAAAAATTCAATTAACATGTAGGAGGCGCCATCTGTTCACAATCTGATTAACAAACATAACAGCTGTCAGATTGTTTACATTACATTCTATAATTTGTGCGAAATATTCGCACGGGTCAGCGAATAGGTATATATTAAAAAGGATTAGGTACCTAATGAATATAAATTTTAATGTTAAATGCGATTGCTTAACGTTATAGTTAAAAACCTGCAAGTTCTCACGTGAAACTTTTATCCTTTTGGGGTCGTTTATTTTGAATAAACATATCGCCAATACTTTCTGTCCATCGAAGATCATATATACGGCTTTGGAATACGCATTATTCTTCACCAACGTACGCGATATAAGGATAGTTATGCTACACGTTGCATTCCAAGATCGATAGGTTATCTCTTTCAGTTTAGTCGGGCAGCATGTGAACGAAAGAGACGGGAAACATTCCACGACGATTCGTACCCTCGACCTGGCCCTCCATCCAGTTGTCGTCTTCTGTACGCTCATTGATCACTACGATAACTTCCCCCTCACGAAATGACAGTTCGTCTTCATTGTCCGCTGAACAGTCGTATAAAGCGCGACATCGCCTCAGGCCTCCCATCTGTTAGGGTGAAACAAAAAAAAAAAAATGAACAACGTTAAAAATATAACCGCAAAGTGGATATTTTAACATTTTAAGTAAATAGTAGATAAACCAATGAAATTTTGGCAGGAGACATTATGCGTTCATGTTTTTGTTCACATTTTCAACGTTATACTCCTCTCATTAATACAGAAATGGATGTAAATAGAAGAATTAAACTATTTCCATGCGAAATTTATTAGAAATTAATCTATTTATATTATATTACTATTATACATTATATATGCGGCTTCGTTCGCGTGGACGACAGAACAACGCGTAATGGTTATAAAAATCGTAGTTTCCTAAAACTTTAATAAATTGTTATCGAATGAAGTTTGATAATTAGTTTTAAATGAATAAAAAATTATGAAGATTGTTTTAATTTATAAACAAATTATATAAATCAATTTTTATTAAAAAAACATTCGTTTATTTTTCAAATTCTTATGTAACAATTAACTTACCATGGTAATAGAAGTCGATGGAGATCGAGAATGCACACTGGAGGTATCTGAGATGTCGAGCGAGCGGCTGTCACTTCTCCGTGAGCGATCGCATGACAACGCAGAATGCAGACGACTGTCGTCCAAGCAAGAGTCTGTTATGTCGCATAGTTCCAACGATGAATCTTGACTAGAACACTCCTGAAAAACAAACATCATTTTATTTATCTATCTTATATATAAAAATCATATTTGTGCGTTTGTTAGTGATTCTATAAGTTCTGACCATCTTCACCGATTCAGCTCATATTCACAGTATTTGTTTTGGTGGAGGAGCCTTTAACTATCTTGAAAGAGCAGAACAACGTTTACCGGACCATTGCATTTTAAAGACTCTAATGAAGAGAAAGTACCTATGTAATATAAACCCATGTACAATTGGAGGGAGATTAAAAACCATTGACGGGCCATTTAAAGGACAGTAAAATAACTTAGAGAAATCATACAACTTTTAAGACAAATCTATGTATCCCTTTTCATAAAATTAACGACAAAAATACAACCTAGTTCAAGGTTTTAGTATCTGTTATTTTTGTTCTTGTTTTGCGTAGGTAAATATTATTGCTATTATTTTTAAGTAAAACAATGAACACATCTGACACGAGTTTGTTAAAAATATTTTAAAGTAATATTTGAATTTTTTTTGAGTTTCACAATTTTCATCTACTTATTTTGACCATTCCATAGTGTAAATAAAATACTACTTGGAGTCTACAACGTCTAAAACTGGAACAACTAAATAATGTATATTCTGAGACACTAAAAAATATAAGAGAAGAACAAGATATTGTTATTCAGTAAGAAAAGAAACCAATTTAGAACCATTTGGTTTGTAAATTCTGTAATAATAGAAAAATGCTAATCCAGTATGTCATACA
The DNA here is from genome assembly GCA_033032175.1 of Saturnia japonica. Taxonomy (NCBI): domain Eukaryota; kingdom Metazoa; phylum Arthropoda; class Insecta; order Lepidoptera; family Saturniidae; genus Saturnia; species Saturnia japonica. The sequence continues at coordinate 14,186,541 of CM065311.1, read as the reverse complement.
ATATGTGTAGAAAACTTTAAATGTCATGCAAATATGTTAATATTTCACACAATGTAAAAACGAAACTTAAGTAAATGAATTTAGGATATTCATGTCAAATACATTTCGAGTATGTACAATGACGAATATTTTGTTAATTAGCTGTTATAATGTATTTGTTCGTGATATTTATATAATAATCTAAGAATACAGAGCGATAAGGCTTGGGTTTGTAATCAGTTAATAAAAATATGAAAGCTTAAGCTTAGGCTACATGCAATTAAATTGGAATAAAGCCATTTTGTTTACGCACTTCGTCTATAAGCTAATAAATTTATTTAAAATATCTATGTAAGTTAATATATTACTAAAACAAAATTATAAAGGTTTTTATAAAAGTACTATCACGATTATTTATAAAAACACCGAATAAGGCGTATTTTTCGAAATACATCTATATTTGTAACCAAAATATACCTACTTACTAGATTTATTTTTTATTGGTTTTGCGTTCTTTGTATCTAAAGAGAATTCTAAGAGTAGTAAGCTAACATATCATTGTTAAACAAGCATTGGAAAATAAATAAGAGATTTAAAAAAATAGCGGATCTCTTGAAATTAACATTTAAAAAACAGTTTTAAGAAGAGGTCCCGTGAATATCTCATACAACAAAAAGTGCGATGGACCCTCACGTCGTGGCAAGAAGACAAAATTATTAATATAGGAGCGTAAACCAAACAAAGGGTAAGCGATTAAGTACACTAATTTCTTTGACAGACATTCTTTACCCTTTTCAGTTTCGCTTTCGCAGCCATTTCCAGGTGCAATCTATTTTTCTTCTGAAGCAAAAACAAACATAACCCCTATACTCTTTATTTGTGCTAATTTCTTGTAATCATAATTATTAATTCATTAATACATATGATTTCATCAAAGAATATTACCATAATATTCACATCTACGTAAATTTACATACAATAAATATGTACAAAAAATGTAAACTTATTATGTATCTGCTTTGTTTATTAAGAACCATAAACAAATAGAAATGTAGTAAACCATTAAAACCCCCAAATTTTCGTAACACATAACCCGATCATTGAGTGACCATTTGAATCTAATATTTTTATTATAACCTGTCACAATTAATATGCAACTTTTTTATATAATTAAATTTAAACAAAAGAGACGGATACTCTATAATACAATCTTGGGCTACATTTTTATATCCGCCATTATAAACGAACTTTAATGGGTCTGTAGCGACTATCAGTAGCCAATATACATACAAATTTTTTTACGAAGTTCCCTGTAGTGGTTTGAATTTAAACTGAAAAAAGTTTACAAGTCGTGTTTACAGTGCGTACAAGTCTGGTCATCACATAACATATAGCGAAAGAAACTTAGTTCATACCGAGTGTCCCACGACACTTCTCGAGTTCTTTGAACATTATGAAACAATATTTACCTTTCTGGGAGGTGGTGTGGGTTCGTCCCTGTGAAAAGCTCCGTTGTGGAGCAGAGAAACGGGAGGCGGAGTAGGCGGCGGTTGTTGAGGTCGATGCTTCACAAACCCGCTCGTAACTGGTACAACAACAACAACAACAAAAAATAATTAGGTTATGTTACGCATAACATCAAGTGTGACTATCTTCACAACAATAAAATAGCACGCAACCTCATAGTGTACTTTCTGTAACTGTGTTCGTTTTTTATAATTCAAAGGTGGCAAACAAGCATACGGCCCGTCTGATGGTAAGCGGATACCGCAGTCTATAGACACTAGTAATACCATAGGTATTACTAGCGTGTTGGCGACCTTGAAAGCCTCTAAGCTCAAGAAGCTCTGGAAACCCTACTCACCGCAGGAACACAACACAACGTTATTTGGCTGCGATATTTTGTAGGATTGAAGTTTCCACCAGTCAGGCTGACCCAAGTAGAGAGATATCTTTCAAAGAAATTTCTCCGTGCCCAACCTCTCGTGCGCGCGCAAAATAAAAAATAACACGTTTTTAAAACGGGCCAAAGTATATAAAGTGATTTTTCGTTATCTCATCATAATAATTAGCTTTATATTTGTCCCGAGCCTGTATGCGAGAAATTATTTTATATTTCAAAGTCCATTTTAAAAACTTGGTACTTGCTTATATTTTTTAAAATCTAAATTTTTGTCTTGTGTGTGTGAAATTTGGTAATAAATGTAAAACATCTTGATGACATTATGACAGAGACATTGCATTGCAGGCATATCATTTTTTTGAAAAATTTGTCTCGAACAAACAAACGGACAGAAAATCAAGAATACAAGAAAAATCGCGTTAATTAAAAAAAAACATGTGTGCAATTCACACGCGGTAAAAGTGAAAAATATACGTATAAACGATACACGTGCACAACTCATTATGCTGGCTATGACACCTTAATACGCAAGCGCACACACACGTACAAAGAGGAGAACGAGATAATAGGAAACACTGTATAATGTATTAATTCAATTCAATCTGTTTCTGAATCTGAATATTTGTTCCTTTTTTCGTTTTTACTTATTGATATTTCAATATTAAAATCTGATGAAATTTTGATGTTTCACATATGCCTTTTCCACGTGCGTGCATTTTTTTTAAATAAGTATTTAATTACCGTGTAATGATCTAGAACTGTCCGCAGAAGGTGAGGGCGTGGATCGAGGATGTGTTGGCGGATGCGCCAACGCAACAGAGGGCGGTAGAGGCGCCGCACGTTTCTTCAAGCTGCCTATATTATCTGAAAGTTAACCGCACCGACCCTTCTCAAGAAGAACTAAGGTTCGTTCGTATTCATACTTTCTCTATATGTACAAGCCTAAGTAAACTCTTATATTAATTAATATCTATTTTGTAAACTAGAAATAATCCGTTGAGGTAGAAAGCAGTGACATCTTAGTTGGTAGCGTGTACGGACTTCGCGTCGATCGACGTGAGTTCGAATGCCTACAATGAGTCTGAGCTTTTGGCGAAGGAAAACATCGTGATAAAACCATAGCATGGTGAATAGGGCTTTTTCTAATTCCCGTCTGGCTAGCTATCACCCTCAAGTTGATTTCCGGCAGCTGCACCTGAGAGCCAGTCTCCCACTAGGCTTACCGTGCTACCATTTTGGGCCACATCGTTAATTAAGATCAGCTGATATTGTGGCCACAACGCTAACCTATAAGGATTGAAAAAAAATCCGAAAGTCATCTAGACTTGAAGCGAAAATACGATGTCCTGCTTAAATAAATAAAATAAAGAATAAACTATGATTTTAATGTTTTTAAATGTTGATTAAACAATAAAGATCTTTATGTATTACTTCTCAAAGGTGCTTTTTGTGGCGCAACGCGGCATCTCCCTTAATTCCTCATCAAAATTAATGATTCAAACATTTTAAATCCATTATGTTCCTCACTATAGACGAAAAATAGCAATAGACATCAATATATTTTAATTAATTAGTATATTTGCGGGGAACCTTAATTATTTTCCTAAAATAATAGTAGCTTAAGTTACTCCTTATAACATCAGCTATCTGCCAGTGAAAGTCCTGTCAAAATCGGTCCAACCGTTTCGGAGATTAGCCGGCACAAATAGAAAAACAAAATTTATAAAAAATATTTTTTTCTTGTTTAAGCACCTTATATACTTTCGTATGCTTTTAGTAACAATGTAAATTGAAAATTTTAATAATCGCCGACACAAGTAACCTGTCTATGGCCTCGTAGCTGACAAATGGCTGAACCAATTTTGATCTAGTTTTTTTTTGTCTCAAATGTGACTTAATCAAGAGATTTCTTGGCTATAACTCAAGAAAATCTGTTCAGCTGTATGAAGATTATCAGCTCTTTTCTAGTTGAAAATAAATGTGAGCATCTTTAACAGGTCTGATTGAGTCGAGTTTTGGTATTTTGTTAATTTAATGACATTAAAAAAACTGAACCTGATGCTGCAGCGTCATCTGGAATGTGTAGGATACCTAACTCCTCACCATATTATCTATATCGTGTTTGGGCTCATTGGAATGGCCTTAATGATTAAGATAATTGTCTCGAGGGTTTAATAAGTTTTCAATATACCTTGTTGTAACATATTATGTAACTTACAGACATTCGGTTTCCTCGGCAAGGTGGTCGGTGTCGGAGGCGCGTGGTGCAGGGAGTCGCATGTGGACGATCTCGAGCGCAGGATGGGCGAGTCACCCCCTCCGGCGACGACTCCACCGCCCACTTGTATTCTCTCCCCAGAGGCAGAAACGCCGGCGTAGGACGGTGGCCTCGACCGTGGGCATTTCTTCTCGGGCGTCACGCTGCCATTTCCGTTTTGCTGCAATTTATAATTCGCCGAGTTAAAGATGAAAATCGGAAAGTAACATCTTTTATACTTTTATAAATAAAATAATTAAGTGCAACATATTCTTTTCATTTTAGACACAGGGTTTCTTAGCAACATTTATTCCTTAGAACATCCTACACTATCAATAAAATTATCGTATTAAAATAACTTACGTATCTTTTTTTTAAATGATCAAGTTCGATTCCCGATTCGTGTCGAAAAAATGCAGATTTTCTTACTTTTAAAATCGATGTCATGATTCTTTAAAACATATTTATCAGTATGAAAAAAAAATGAACGTAAATAGTTATAACCTTTTTTCATTAATCGACATTTATACATTTGGGATTTATTTAATTTAAGCAACATTTGAGAAAACAAATCATGAAGTACTGAGTAAGAATTTTATAATCGACCATTAGTGTAATAGAATTATTCACACTTCACAGTACCTACTCCTTGATTATGGAGGGTATTCTAGAAAGAAAACATAATAATAACTTACTCTTTCATCGATAACAGTGTCGTCATCTGAAAAGTCAGTCGACCCGTCATCGTGTGTCAAATTCCAATCGATATTAATATTCTCGAATATGTTTTTATCCCTTTTGTCGACACTCTCAAGCTGTAAAATAACATTCAATAATATATATTTGCTAATATTGCACAATCGCCAATATATTACCTCTATTAATTAGATAGAAGGAGAAATACATTAATTATAATTGAAAAGATTCTAAAAGTACAAATTAACATATAAATGTGTTTCAATTTAGTGGGAAATATATTAATATGAAATAAATACATACATAATAAATTTTATAGTAACCCGTCGAAATGCACAGTACAATCCAATGACATTGACGACTGCCGATAGAAAGGCAGTCTATTGACGATTGCCAATATTATGCCCCTGCAGCTGGTTATACATTGGCTGATTCCAAAATTTCCAAACAGCAACAAACCAAAAGAGAGTCTACAGCTACAAATCCCAATCACCAATCAAACTTATGTCAGTGTGTGGCTGCACTCTATATCTATATCTTATATATCTATGTACACATAATTACTTATCAAATTTGATGGATATCATACAACCAAAATACATAAAAATTACTTTACCAACTCTTGACAAGCATGATGGCCCAATTGCCTTGCTATCTGCATTGCTGTCCGACCGTTGCCATCTTTTATAAACGAGTCTGCTCCAGCCTTTAGTAACAGTTTCATTGGCTCAGTCCTATCTGTTGCTGCACATAAGTGTAATGCTGTCATACCAGTAGCGGTTGGCCTATCTAGGATTTGTGATCCACCATTTTGAATCAGAAAATCGACTATGTGCAAGCAAGATCCATCACCAAGTTCCCGTGATATCGCCAAATGCAAAGCCGTTTCGCCGCAATCCTGAAGTGTATTTTTTCTCTATTAATAATTAAAAAAAATTGCTACAATCAAATTTAAAATATCGCTAATCTATCAAAAATAACTGTTCTAATACTATGGCAATAACTCAGTGGTAGAGTGTAAGGACATCACGTTGATCGTAGGAAGTTCGAATTTCTGTTATGAGCTTGAGCTTGCAGTGAAGGAAAACATCGTGATGAAACCACAGCATGGTAGTAGGCCTTTTCTAATCCTCGCCTAGTTAGTTACCGTTCTCAAGTTGAAAATCTGTTGTCAAGCACCAATATTTGTGTTACGGCAGCTGCACTTGAGAGCCAGTCCCCCTTAGCGTGTTACCATCTTGGGTCACATTGTCACTTAACAACAAGTGAAATTGTGAGTAAATGCTAAATCTATATAAAGAATCCAATTTAAAAGAAAGAAATCAATATAAATAACATTACAATCTCTTCACAGCAACATTATTCAGACTTTTACGCTTATCTTTTTAATGTTATTGGTTTTAGTCGAAAGGTCAAACGAGAACAGTCTATGTACTAACCGAGCAAGGTAAAGCGGCGGCTAGATCCGCTCCTTCGGCGTATGCCTGCAAGAGATTTTGCAAGTGTCCATTATTGACGGCGTGTTCTACTTCGGAAAGGCGTTCAGCCTCGTCGCGACACGTGCGCGCCGCATACGCCCTGTACACATACTTCTCACGAATGAATCTTAGACGTTCCTCCCTGGAAACATTTAACAAACATGTTAAAAAATATTCCTATATCTAATCAACTCTTGGATCTACGATTTTTTTTTTTAATATGTACATACTTACATAGTACTTTCAGGTGTAAGCTTATCTCTGTCATCGAGTGTATTTTCCATGACATCGTTAAACATCTGATTACCCATGTTCCTCGCCAGTAGTAACTGTGACGTCGTCAACCTGTCTAACGTGAGTGACTGAATCCGAGATATATGAACGCCGAGTTCTCTATGGCTTCCAGAACATTCTATACACACAATGACACCAAAGTTTGTTGATAGCCAGGTAGGATCTGGAAGAAATTGCGTCATATTATATTCGTGATACAAAATAATGTCGTTAAGTACTAGTGTACCCTTATCGCTGTGCTCATTTCCCATACATAAAGCTTCCCAGCTGGAAATAACTGCTCCAATCCTTACAAGTCGTAGCGTAAAGTTGTAATTTTAATATTTTAACACGCTTGAAACCTTTCCCATCCCTTCTTCTTCTTCCTGTCCTTATCTCACACTAGATGGGGTTGACACATCTTCATTTATATTTATTAATATCTATGCTGTAATTAGCTTTGGCTTAAGTTTTACGAACGGCCGCCTGCCTGACGTCAACCCAACTTGGTAATGCTATTTTAGGAATAAGTATGACCATTACAAATATCTATACCTATATTATAAAGGGGAAAGATGTTTTTTTTTTTTGTGTGTGTAATGGATAAACTCGAGAACTACTGGACCGATTTTAAAAACTCTTTCACCTATATAAAGCTACAGTATCAGGGAATAATATAGGCTATATTATAATTTGAAAAATTGATTTATTTCTTATAACAATGTTAATAGTTTTACACGAAGTATAAAAAATTGCATACACAGATGCGTTGAAAATGGATGAAACCGTGGAGCACAGCTAATCATGCTATAAAATGCAAAACGATTTATTGAAATCAGACTGGTAGTTCCAAAGATTAGCGCGTTCAAACAAAAAAAACAAACAATCTTTTGAGGTTTATAATACTACAGTATAGATAAATGTTAAATATTAAAATATTTTCGTTTACCATTAGTGGAGCCACAATCAGCGCAAACTTGGTTTCCAGGCATCGTCCTGACGGCGCGTATAATAGATCGCTGTAAGTCTAACAGAGAATGCCCCGAATCGTTACTCTCACCAGCTTGTTGGTGAAAAGCCCTCATCAGAGCTCCTTCTTTACAGTTAACGAGCACAGATGTCCACGCCCTTTGCTCGTTTTCATCTTCCGCTTGAAAATGGTAGGTTCGGTTGTCTGAAATTATTTTTACGATAATAAATTAAGAAAATAAAAGTAACAGTAGGTTTTTAAGAGTAATATAAGGTTTATGGAGGTTCTTGTTCTTCTTTCATACATGCCTATGAGATACCCATTGACCATAAATATATTATTTAATAAAACCTCAGAACCTCTTATTTTATTGAACAGCGTTTTGTGATTAACGCTATATTGTTTTTATTTTTGTTTGTTTTTTTATGTACATTATTCTATAGGAACTTCACAACACATTAAAAAAAATTACAAACATATCATTGGCAAATAAAAATGTGCCAATTATCAAGTAATACATATTAGATTTAATATTTATGAAAACCATATTTATGAAAGTATTTTTAATGGTGCTTAATTGACTATGTTAATATTATTAGTTCTTTCTTTAATGTAACTTTTACATTTTAAACTGTGATTTAAAGTATATTTAATAGGCCTATCCATGTCACAGCTTATTATTAGTTTATAAATATTAAATACCTATATTAGTGACGTAATATAATAAAGATAATATATGTGATCTTAGTCTTTGAAAGTGAAATTCGTGGATAAATAAATAGTTTATTTATTATAACTTGAGTGTGAAATTTTATCCTCATACTGCGTTGGCGTCTCACGAAACTGATATGTTGAATTTGATTGTGAAGTCAGAAATTGTATATGATAATAACTGTCAACGGTAGGCCCACGGTTCAGCTTACATGTAATAATATTAGTTATACAATATCTTATCTAGAACAGTTTTGTTTTTTCGTTTATGCTGTGTAGTAAAATCGGTTACATAGTAATCGTTATAAAACTTGATAAATGACACCTGATTGAATACCTACTTTTATAAATATAATATAACCAAAAGTATTTATAACTTACTGGCTGCCATTAAAATGTATAAAAACTGAAACACTTGACGCATGTACTTAAATCAAAAAAACAAAAATATATAAGTATTTATAATCTACTCAACTGCACTTATATGTATATTTGGTTTAATAAACAAGAGACAGAAATATTTAACAAAGAAGAGAAATGCCCTATTACTATCTTGCTATTGTCATCACGATGTTTTCCTTCTCAGAAAGTTCATGCTCAATGTCGGATTGGAACCCACATCGATCGACGCAGTGCCCGAACACGCTCACCCGTCATCGCTTTGTGTATGGAGTTATACTAACATGAGACTAGATCGAACGCCCTCTTATCTTCAGTTGCAACTTTTATCTGACAAGTCAGCAGGTTGACTCTGGCAGGAGGTTTATTTTCATCTGCATGGAAAATGTCGAGGAAGCCTTCAGCTGTGACGCGACATCGACGCTTCTGCCACACTCTACGCACTTTCCCTTCTGATTTCTTAAGTAAATACCCGCTTCGAGACACTCCGTGCTGTTTATCACCTTGCAGCTGATGGAGAGAGTAGCCGCCCATTGATGAAGATACCTGAAATATAAGTTCAGAAATTATTGCCATTAGCTAACTAGCTACATGTTTTAGCTATAGGGGATATTGGGACGAGTATAACCAGGAACACTGTTTTGATGTGAAACATCTAATGTTGCGTTTGGACGGGAGTAAAAAAAAGCATTCTTATGGAACGTCGAGACGTGCCATTCTGCCAGCATCGTGCCTTGTCGGCTCTTTCCGACTTAGCGTTCCCCTCTTAACATTTATACTGGATATACAGTATGTATTAAAAACCCCGTCGAATCCGAAAAGGATATATAGGTACCCAATGACATTACGACAAAAAATATCAAAATTTTATTTATTACTAGCTGGTACCCGCCTTCGTCTGCGTATTATTATTCGTAATCCGTTCAGCTGTTTTTCCGTGATTGAGTAACAAACATAGAAACTTTCTATTTTATTATATTTGTAGGATAACACTGGTTAATCTATTACTTTTACCGGGATAAAAAGTACCCTGTCTGTTATTCTAGGTCCTAGGCTATCTGTGTGCTAAATCCGTTCAGCCGATTTTGCGTTTGAGTAAAGTTACAAAGTTTGCATTTATCATATTTGTAGGATAACACTGGTTAAACTATGACTTTTACCGGGATAAAAAGTACCCCCTATATGTTATTTCAGGTCATAGACTATCTATGTGCCAAATTTCATTGAGATCTATTTAGCCGTTTTTGCGTGATTGAGTAACAAACATCCAAACATACACATTTTCACATTTATTATATATATATATTAGTAAGATAAAAATAAAAATGTTATTGCGATTTAAAATTAACATATTTAGTTTCCCTAAAATTTAGTAAAGTTTTAAAACGTGATAACACCGTCGCCGGCCCCGGTTCGGCGCGGCGCGAGCGGTACGTTTGATCGTATGGCAGTACCCTGCGCCGCGCCGCCTGTATTGCCATGTTAGTTTCCTCATTTAACTAATTTTTTTTTACATTTTATTAGGGGTAATTTTTTTACTTATAATCTGAGATAGATAACATAAACAGAATATAATCTCGATACTTCACGGATCCGACGGGGTTTTAAATACATATTGTATATTAACGGGGAACCTCTCGTTTGTATTGTACGTCATTTTTATTTTTTTGTCCCAAATAGGCGGCAAGCCTTTTCGTTTGTTTCGCGAGGAATCCCTCCACTGTATTGGTAGTCAGTTTTGTTAATGTGAGTTCATACTCTGTAATGTACTCAAAACAGGGAGATTTGCATCATCAGCTGTTCTTGGCCTATAAAAGCTCTTAAGCCGACTTGCTGACTTGGGTGTTACGTAACGTTTAAGGAGGCAGAAAGGGGGTACGGAAATATGTTACGGCGCGTTACATGGGGGGAAGGAGGGTCTAAAATCTTCAAAAATTGCGTTACGTAACACTTGTACGCCCCCTTAACACATGTACAGCTGAAAAGTTAAACGCGATTGAGTTTCTTACCGATTCTTCTCGATGTCTGGGATATATTCCGAACCGGCAGTAGTGTTTTGGCGTTCATAAGTGCCTTTTTAGGGCCTAAATTTAATTAAAAATATTTTGATTTTGAACGCATTTCTATCCAATAGGTATGCTTTTTTAAATAATAAATAATCCGTTAAATATAAAATTCGAAATAAATGTATTTATTCCGGTACGAACGTGTTCTATCCTGTATATCATGGAGGATGTCCTGAAGATCTGTTCCACCTAATTCCCTCTTCTCCCTTTCATAACAGAACCACATACACACTGGGCTCTGTAGCCAGAGTTATCTACGTCATATCTTTGATCTACTGTGAAGCTGTGGCACTGTCTCCTGGTCCGTGTGTTCCCTCCTTCTTACAATATATAGTCCTTCAAACATGACGTGATGGGATATTTGAGTAGACCGGCATAACATCAACAATTGTAATCGTAGATTCCTCGGTGATCGACGATGATGTTGGATTGCACTGTTCTTACCATCAGATACAGTACAGTCACTTTTCCGTGCAAAAAAAAAGCAATTATTAAAAATTAGTAATCCACTATTATACCTCTCTGTCTTGTGGTGCCGCAGCTCGTAACATATTCCTCAGTTCCAGCAACCTCCGCCTTTCATCATCCTGTTGCTGCCTTATCTTCTGCAACTGAACACTCAAGTCCGCGACATACACCCCAAAGTGCTCAATCGTCTTCAGACCATCTTGGAAGTAGTTCGTCTGAGCGTGGTAGTACTCTACTAAGTGCTGGAGCAATTCGATTCCCTTCTTCGTTTTAATCTCGTTGAATTTGATTAGATACTGCAACGATATGATGAAAGTTCACAAACTTAATTAATTCGTAAATGAAGTACTTATTTGTGCACTCAAATAGTACAGCGTTAATTTTAACATTTTACGTAGCAGCTATCACAAAGTGTCTTCGTCATAATCCTTCAAGAACAAAAATTCAGCCGGGTTTATTAATATCACGAGGTTGAGAGTAGGTCAATTACAATTAACAAACACAAGATTCAAATCGTGGTCAAAAATTCGTATGGAATAAAGCCAGCACGACGAGACAGAGCGTCGCCAACGCAGCGTAGACACGGGGTTACTTCAAAAACCGTGCCTAATGAACACGCGACAGACAAGCTCCAGTCAGACTGTGGAAGCTGCGTGCCCTTCCTTAACATAAAATTACACTGATGACGCACGCGCATGTTATAGTGTATCCATCCAGATTTGTCAGTTACGCAATAATAACATAGCCCGGAGCGCGACCTTGTTTAACTTTTTTGGCCGCATGCCAATATATTTTTTTCGTTTACGTATTTCAAAATTTTATTTAAATAAATAATTATTATCAAAATCTACAGTATTTTCTAACAAATGTAGCCAAAACAATGCAAGCTTAATACTTAGTGACCCTTCTCTTATTTGAATTGAAATTGATTATTTAATCATACATTGCAGTTATGAATTCTAAACTAACTTTTTCGTCAAGTAGATCGATGTTTTGATGTTTTACAAACAAACAAAATTATACAGTAAACAATTTATATGATCGATAAATTTCGTGTAACGATGACTTTATACGAGATACCTACACAATAGACACGGAATGAGAATCAAAGGTACAAGAGGTCAGAGCATCGGAACTGCACCCCACAAGGCCGCGGCCGGTCGACGAACCTGACTCGACTTTAACAATACTGCTGCATCGAAACCTGACATCTTTTACCATGTTTTGTTGAGAAGAGATCGCGTGGGCAGTGGATGTAGCCGGGTACCGAGTGAAACATGCACAGCGAGGGTCACAGCGTCGTGTCCGCCGCGCCGGCCGCGGTCCTGCGCCGCGCAAGGCCGGTCGACGACCTGACGCGCGCCACTACAATACCGCATCAGCCAAACATCGTCTTTTATAATTTACAATTATCTAATCCATATCCCATACATACTACTTCATTTATATTTATGTCAAGAGCGCTTAAGAATGAGCGATTCTGAACTCTGAAGTATTAAATTCTGTATTAAAAAATTTATGCACCGGTGTTTTATTACTTTTACTTCTAGTTTTTGGTTTACATGAATTATGTCTGCCTATTTGTTTATATCGATACCCAATATACATACCATCGTAACTAATTTAGCCAAGGTTTTCAAAAGGGCACTTAAAAAATGTATCAACTTAATTTTTTTTTGTATCATGGTTCAAATGTAAATTGGATGACACATATTTTAAAGTGTCTTCCGACTCAATATATTTGAATTGCAACGAATTTACTTATTAATTACCGATCATTATTAATATACATTCATTCTTTTTTTTGTTTATTTCTAATTATTTAGTCAAGTAAAGATTAATCTATTTGACGCAGATATATGGCTGTAAAAATCAAATATATTTAGAGTTTTTTTTTCTGTATTTGCTTAATGTAATGTTGTAAGTAGTATTTTACTGTAATTGAATTGATGTTATTCATAAAAGGTGTCGATATGTGAACATTCTGAAAAAATTGTAGCCATAATAGTATCTATAACCACAAAATAGATATAAACATTAATTCGAACCAATTATGAAAAAAAGTGTATAAAAACGGCAATTGCATTTAAATTTATGTTGTAAGTATATCTACCCACAGATCTCTGGTATACCTTTTTAACATCATTTCATAAATAGCAAACATGCACGTTAATATAAAAAATATACTGTTCACATTGAAGTCTTAACGCAACCACACAATACTTGCTGGTTATTGGTATGTTTTTCTTTGGGAATCTCAACCACAAGTCAACGATGCGTCATATTAAAGACAATAAAATTGTCTGTCTAGTTAGCTAACGTTACTCAATCAACGATGATTAACCTTGTATATTTATCTACGTATACCAACAAACAAATACCATTTTTTGCTACTAGCTATTTGTCAGTACATTGTTTTGTACAAAATAATCGTCTTACAAGCATGATAACAAGATAACAGGGGATAAAAAAAATACTGTGAACAATAGTGGTTGAAACACGGAAAACCTACCAATAATATGTTGTCTTGTGTACCTCCTGTCTGCCTTTTCAGAGATGTCAAGGAGACTTCTGCCTATTTTGTTTGGTTACTAGCACAAGAGACCTTATAAGGTATGGACCTTGACATGCTACTAACAGTACCAAATGAATTATGTGAATGCCGATGTGCGAGTAACTGATAATGAGCACAGAAAACTTCACTTATATGTGTTTTTTTTATAATAACTTTACTAAGCCCATCGGAATCTTTTAATATCACTTAGCCTTTATTGACCTACCTAGTCTTTTCCTTCCTTTAATTTTCATTGTTTATTTGCGATGGCACGGACACGCCCATACATGGTATACTGCCGCGTACACGCAGTTCCTCTGTTATCTTGTCTTTTTTTAGAGTCTGTATGAATCTGTCCGCGCATACATTATCGGCAGGAAACGTTGTTGTTCAATTCAGATTGAACTCACACTAATATATTATATTCGGACATAGGGCCATGTTATAGTATTGAAAATTACTCCGCGTAAATAAAAAATAAACGCTACTACTTTCAACTTCACATTCTCAACCTCATATCTATGGAAGCAGTCCTATTCTGCTGTGCTCTGAGTGAATTCACCAGGATAGCATTAGCTATCATATGTTACACAATTTAACATTATTTTAGTTTAAGTTTGGTTTCACTATTGCATTGGGGAAACCTGTCAAAATAGTTTAAAGCTAAGGAAATGAATAAATAAATAAACTTTGTCGAAATCATTTCGATTTTATCTGATAAAAAACCTTTACTATTAACCTTTTTTGTGATATTCACTGTTGTGACATGTTTACTAATTGACTAAGCCCCAATTACAAAAAAATAAAATAAAAACAATACTGTGCTTACTACGACAAAATTCGTATATATCAGACAACAATATCCCAATTTAAGCGAAATATTTATTTGGTTCGACGGTAACAGAAATGTATAATAATATAATAAAGCGGAATTTTTCTTTGTTTGTTTGTTAACACGATAATCTCGAACTACCAGTCAGATTTGAAAAATTATTTTTTATTATCATAGGCAGATTCACGAGGAATAGTATAAGCTATCTAAAATTAAGTTACAAGTGTCCCCGAATTGCTTTATTTATAGGTTAAAACCTGATTTTATATTATTTTTTTTCATCTCACAAGAAAATGTTTTAAGAATGTTCACCATAAAATCAAATGTATTCTGAAATATTTAAGTATATATATATATATATATAATTTTATAGAGGTCACTCACGATTATCTTTTTTCATTACTAAAATACCGTACATTGGATGCCTTCGATTGACATGTAGGTAAATGTAAATATTACACAATATTTTATAGATTACATACTTGTCTAATGAAATTATGTATAATGTTTTTGATTCTCCCGTGAAACTGTATATAAGATACGCACTATTTATTACTGGTACATATTATACGCATTGCAACTTCCCCTACAATATTTTACCATCTCATATCCGTTATATAATATAATTTATGAAAATTAAGATTACGTTGTTTTCTAAAAGTAGGTAATATTATACCTAATTACTTACTGTATAAAATTATGTAATTTCATGTCGTGAAATAATTAGAATTAAAAAAAATACCGCGAAACGTTAGTTTTATTATTAATAACCAGTAACAAAGTTTCTTCATAAATATTTTGAATTTAAAACTAATATAATTATTAGGCTATGACTAAAATTAAGGAATTTTCAACTTCAAATCCCGCTAAGCCTATCTAAATTTCAATTTGTTTTTACCGCTGTGAGAAGAACAATATAATATTATAGAGTTATAATTGGATGACAGGACACGTCAATTGTGACCGACTGGATCCCGACTATCATACACCAGGTGTAATTTCACCATAATGGTACTCATAGGTGTGTCATGTTCCGGGATCAGCAGGTGTATATCAGCTGGATGGTAGGAACTTGTACCTGGTTAGGTAGGTCGCGACCAGCATACACATGACGATAAGTCCGGCACCGAGATTCTAATTTTGTTTGTCTCGTTTCGGGATCAGGCAGTGGTGTATATTCAGCTGCAAAGAGGCTTGTCGATCGACATGACAGCGACGACCGAAGATGAATTGCAGATTTCAAGGTGGTCGTCGTTGTTTTAGTTTATACGTATTGTGCTTACCGTCAAAGATAGTGCCGTCACTTACTCGTGCTACTAAAAAATACATTTTAATACTTTGCCGTTGATTTCTGATAAACCTGACTAATACCTTTGCTAATTTATCAGTTACTAGCTATGCCCCACAGTTTCACCCGTTTTAATTTTATACGACAAACATCGCCAACACACTCGTGCAATTTTTTATACTTTGTGTAAAACTATGGACATTTTTATGAGGAATTGCTAATTGCTAGCCAGTTAGTTATTAAAACAAGCCCTACCACTATGCTATGGTTTCAAAATTATGTTTCCTTCTCTGAAAGCTCAGGCTCATTGCTAGGATTCGAACTCACGTCTATCGATGCGATGTCCGTACACGCTACAACTGAGCGATCATTTGCTAACATCGATTGTCATATCAACTGCCTGTATAAGTAACAAAACAATATTGTTCGATCATAGGTTATGTTTAGTCCTTTGCGAGTTATTCATTTATTTCCAGCCAGCAAATTAAAACCTTACCTCTATTATTATTATTATATTCTTTATTGCACAAAAAAAAAGTACAAATGGAGGTCTTAATGCTAACAAGCATTCTCTGCCAGTCTTCCAAGGGAGCAAGTGAAAGGTATATGCAAGGTGTGCATAATGTTAAGTAAAAAAAAAGATTATAACGATTATTAAGATTATATATTATTAAGAAGTATTCAATTGCTCCAAGTAAAACCTACGTAGCGAATACTTGAAGGAATTTCGAGAGTTGGCCAGTTGGATATTGATAGGAAGCGAATTCCACAGTCGTGCTGCTGTAACAGCGAAGGATTGGTCACGGAAATTAGTATGATGACTTGGTATACTGAGAATTAAAGAATCAGAAGACCTTAGCTGTCTATTATGCGTATCCGCGAGAGATTGAAAAAGTGTTTTTAAATATTTAGGGGATTTGGGATTATTAAGTACGGAGAAAAGAAGACAAAGTATTCTTATATTCCTACGTTGCCGAATAGGTAGCCATTTCAACCTGACTCGGTATTCAGAAACATGATCAAACTTCCGAAGACGGAATATGAAACACATACAGTTATTGAGTAGACGATCAAATTTATTTAAGAGATCTTCTGAGAGGTCCAAGTAAGCAACGTCTGCATAATCCAGAAGTGGTAGAAGAAGAGTATTCACTAGGGAAATCTTAGTATTAACAGGAAGAAAGTTTTTCAAACGCATGAGAGAATGAAGAGAAGCATAAAATTTTCTACTAACTTCCTTGACTTGGTCTGCCCAGCATAATTTAGTATCGAAGATGATACCAAGATTTTTCACCGTAGTTGAGTAAGGAATGGTACATTTATTGTATTGAAGAGGAGTCAATGAATTAAAGTCTATTTTAGCAAGCTGTTTTGAGCTACCAATTATAATGGATTGACACTTATTTGGATTAACATAAATCCCGTAAGATTCAGACCAGGAAAGTAAACTTGAGAGGTCCTTGTTTAAATTATTGATTATAGAAGGAAGATTCTTTATTTCGCAATGCAGATACAATTGCAGGTCATCAGCATAGAGATGGTAGTGGGATTGTAAAATAGGCGTAAGTAAGTTTATAAAAATAGAAAAAAGTAACGGAGAAAGAATGCCGCCTTGGGGAACACCAGCTTCTAGAGCACACCAATCTGATTCGCCATCATAGACGCGAACAGCCTGGTGACGATCTCGGAGATAAGAAGAAAACCATTCCAGTGCTAAGGGTGAAAACTGAAGACAAGAAAGAGCGGCAATCAGAAGATTGTGGTCAACAGCATTAAATGCATTGCTAAAATCAATAAGGACCAATACTGTGACCATACCTTTTTCCATATTAGATCTAACATCTTCCGTGATCTTAAGCAGAGCAGTAGTAGTACTGTGGGCGGTTCGAAAGCCAGACTGAAATTGATTTAATAGATCGTGGTCAGTGAGGAAAGAAGTAACTTGTTTATTGACAATAGATTCCAAAATTTTGGAAAGGAAGGGAAGAATAGAGATAGGTCGAAAATGATTAGGAGCTGTGGGATTGGTAACTTTAGAAAGCGGAACAATATAAGCTATCACCGAAGAGTTTCAACTTAGCTAAGCACTGATCAAATCGCGTGATAGGCGGTTATAAATATAGCAGTAAAACATAATAAACATATACATATAATATATTATATTACCATTACGTGAGTCATCGTACACAGTACACTGCATAAATCTGAACATTACCATTAGGTACCGTTGGTCAAGGTCGTTGAACTAAATTTTAAAACATATAATGGTAGTAGTAGCATTTCTATTGTGATACATGATTCAATAATACCACAGATAATAAATAACATTATTCGAATATTTATTTCGAATCGAAACTAAGTCAAACGTTTTAGGGGAAAACCAGTATTATTGGTGGCAGATAAATAAATATCAAGTTTTATAACAAAGCCCTTAGTTTTGGATAAATATATTAGTTTTATGTTCCACTTTTTTTTTCGTCACGGGAACTAAGCCATTTTTTAACCAACTTCAAAAAAAGACGATTTCGAATGTATATTTTTTTTAATGGTTGAATAACCGATTTAGTTGATTCTTTTTTGTTTAACAGAGGATTATATCAAGTGTGGTCCCATTTTAATTTCATTAGCATTAAACCTTCAACTTCAAAGATACACCAGGAAACTTTTCAAAATAATTAAACTACTTAATTTAATTTAATTTAAATCTTTCAGACTTGGCTTGTATCTAGTTTATTTTATGTGTTTATTTTTGTATTATTTTGTGTTTTATAAATGCGTCAGGTGACTTTTGCTCTTAACTTCTAAATTGACTGTTTATTATAAGAATAAGCAGCCAAATGAAACATGAAATACACGAGCTTGTTTTGTAATCTATAATATAAAAATGTGTGTAGATATTTTGTTGTACCTTATGCATCCTCCATGCATCCGATTGCGATTAAACTTTTATGAGTTAGTTTAGTGCGAACATAGCCAGAAATTAGTACAGCCAGATAGAGTGCTAGTCGTTTCATTACATAGACAACGAGAACGAAGTCGCGAACAAAAGCTAGTGAGAAAAAGGTACGACGAGTTTATTACCACACTTATCCAACCTAGGAAGTATTGGCGATTTCAAATGTCTAGGAATGTGTAATACTGATTTTTCCTAGATATATACGAAAAATACCCAAAAAATTAGTTGATAGTATGTCACGCCGAAACTCGAACTTTCGGGACTGAATCGATATTTCATTTCCCCATAACATTCAACCAACATGAGTTTACTTTCTAATGATGTCCTGAATTTAACCGCTCCAAAGCTACAATACGCCTACTTAAAAACTGTGAAGAACTATAGAAAAATTCATTAGTATTAACCTAAGTTGGAAATACTCAAGAGGAATTTATGACCAGAAGTGTGGAAATGATTTCATAGTAATTTATTTCCGCATTGTGCAGCCATCATGATACCCCCCGGGAATGCAATTAACAATGCATGCGCAACAATATATTTGTCCGTGACAGCTATTTACGCAACGTTACTTACTGTCTGTGAACTGCACATAATGGCACTACAAAACGGTTATGGTCCCTTTGAACTGAAAATCAAGAGGTCGCAAGTGTATCGGCAAGGACACTGCAGAATTGTTTATTGGTATTGATTGCACATAAACTCAATGAAATGACCTCTTGAAAAAGAATTTGTAAACCAAAAATTAGTATCTATTCTTCTGGACGAATTTAAATTGGTTCAGTTTTTTTACACCATAAAGGTGGCAAACAAGCATACGGCCTGCTTGATGTTAAGGGGTTATCGTACCTACCTTGAACTCTCCTACCTCAAGGAGCTCTGGAAACCCTATGCACCGGAGTAGATATATTCTGTAGCAGTAAACTGTTATGTTCATGATTGTAGCGACACGTAGGTATAAAGGTATGTATTAATTATTATTTTCCAAACTCTTACTTTCCTAAATAAATATATCGCAAGAAGGCTACTATACCTAACTATTTTTTACTAAGTACTAAGGTAACTTTTTATTATCGTAGCATTTCAACGAGACGGCATTGTACCTGACGGTAAACACAATGCAATCCAAAAGCATTCGCAACCACCGAAAGATCATTACATTATAAACCAACCAGCCTGCTCTCTTCACATTATGTAAGGACTCCATGTTGTAGGAATGAGGGAACACACTGACCGGGAGAAAGTTCCACAGCTTCATAATAAAGCCAAAATATCACATAGAACATTTTTTTTATTGTGCCGAGATGCATGTTACCGTGTAAGTAGTTCTGTTATGGAAATATAACATGTAGAACAACAAAATAATATAAACGTTGAAAATAATTACATTAAAGTACATAAACTATTATAGTTGATGATCTCCGCCGTATCTAAACAATTAATAAAATTGAAGCGTCTGCTTGTAATGTCAAAATATCAGCTTTTTACTAAATGCATGTGAAAATATACTTATACGATACCTACAACAAAAATCCCATTTTAAACATTTTTGTCTGTCTGTTTGTTCCGGGTTATCTCCGAAATGGTGGGACCGATATTGACGGAACTTTCACTGGTAGATAGCTGATATAATAGAGAGTAACTTAGGCTACTTTTATTTCAGAAAAAGAATTAGGGTTCTGCACAATTAAAAAAAATGTTCATGGTGAAACCATTCGGGCGCTTAAATGGCTTACGCTGAGTAAACCATAAGAGATATAGCAAATTAATGTACTACATAATTGTAGGCATTAAAAAGACCTACAAAAAAGTCTGGTTGAGTATTTTCTAAGGAACACCCAAATTAAGAATTTTTGTCTTTAAAATAGCCGGGAGCGGGGGGCAAGATTCGCGCGGACATTCTGTAGTCCACGTGAGCGAAGCCACAGGCACAGATAGTTTATGATAAACACTGTAATATGATTATAATGTAGAAAATGAATAATATCATATATTAAACAGTGCATGCCATCTGCAGAATAGATGAATCTGACTTCAGAGACCAATGCCAATTTATTGTCTACTAAATGTGCCCCACGGTTTCACCCGTGTTAAATTTATTCGACCAACAGCTCTCCACCGTGCCACCTCCCAAGCCGTGTAGCCCATCGTTTTCTCATTTCCATACTTGACTACAGCTTGGCAAGTTGCTCGACGTTTATGGTTACTGCTATAAAATGAAAAAAGATTTTTTCATATCTGACTGGTAGTTCCAGAGATGAGTTCGTCAAACAAACAATTTTGTTGGGCTTACATTAGTATAGATGCAGTCAGAGAGATGTAATACAATCTCGAGTAGAGACCGCCTGTGCAAGAGCGAAATACTGGTGCAATACAGTTCACGGGCTTATTGCACAACCGGAATGATTGATAGATTGATTTACATTTGGCAGAGTTCGTGAATAATCGTATTACTAAAATACACGAGTACGTAATGTGTCGTAACATAGAAAATATCTCAGGTATTTACAGAGAACGTTCCAAATGAACCGACGTTAGTTTCAAATAATGTATTCTGCTTTATATCCATCAATACGCTCAGTTGAAGTCATGTTTTTCTAGATATTAATTTTTACAGAATTTTGTTTGTTTCTAACATTTCTATGTTATGGTTTACACGCCTAGCTATTTTGGTATTATTGTACCAATGTGTTTGCTTCATAATAGGGGTTATTTAATATTGTAATAACTATTACAAATTAGTGAGAAAAATGCAAAACTAGATTTCTAGGCGTTTATAATCAGTCATTAAACGTTGCCTTTTGTAATGATTAGCCCATGCCTTCTAAAACCTAAGCAGAGGAATATATTTTTATATAAAATAATTTGTATTTTACCATTACTAAATTACATTTTTACAGCTCATACAACGTTTCGTGATAAGAAACTCTTAAAGGCTAATATGACTCCAGCAGTAAATTTAGTTCGAAAGTACAAAAAACGCAAGTAATATCATAGACAAAGATGTATAAGTACCTAGCTACTTGTACAATATTAACGATATTTAAACGCATGACTGATATGATAAAATGAACAAAGTTTGCCTGCATAAACATCTCACTGATAATAATTAATAAATGTGTTTTGGATAGGGATTCTTTAAAAAAATAAAATAACTAACAACCGTTAAAAGCAGTTAAACTAGACTCAATATTTTTTTCTAAATCATTACCTATCCTCTGTGTGGTGATTTATTGGACCACATCTACTTAATAGCATTGTTAAGACTGGCTGACAGACCACAATACATCTTATTAAACTGGTGGTTCTAGAAACATGAAATTTTGCAAAAGATACCAAAGATCGAAATTCGACCAGCGATTTTTTATTCATAGACTATTTTCTGTTTGACATTTGCAGTATGAATGAAAACAATGAATATTATATCACTTGATGTCACTTTTCATTGAGTAACAATGTCAATATTTTGGGGGGTCTAAGTTCAACGGCACTGGTTGCGTTAAGATTCGCAGTATTACTTTATGGAATTTAATATATTTGTAACAGATATTATAGATAAATTTTAACTTTGTGCACTCCTTCTCCTTATAAACTTTATTCATGCCAAAACTCACTCTTCCGTGCACGCAATACACTTAAAAAGTCTGCTTCACGTATTAATATAATGATGATAAATAGAATTGAAGTGTCTTTAATGTCAAAATATCAGCTTTTTACTAAATGCATTTGAAAGTTTAAACGAGAGTTATAACGAAAAACCAACTTTTAAAATTTTTGTTTGTTTCCGGTAATCTACAAAACGGTTGGACCGATTTTGACAGGACTTTCTTTGGCAGATAGCTGATATTATAAGGAGTAACTTGAGCTACTTCTATTTTAGAAAAAGTATTAGAATTCTGCGCAAATAAAAATCAATTCGGAAAAACGACGATTTGGGACGGTATGTATTTCCTTATAGGGTCTAAAAGCAGTAACGATAAAACGGTAAATAAAAACTTAGATTCCAAGTCATTAGCAGAAGCTAATAATCACTATATTAAATATGTGTGTGAAACTACAAAATGACCTTGAGTTATAATATGTAAACGCTAAACAGTTACCAAGCCGTTAATCTGAGAAGGATTGTTTACTTAAAAGCTTTACGGACAAGGATATTCGACCCATGAGGATAGGTATAGAATGACATATTAAACAACCGCCCTTAATCGTGAGGGAAACCTCAAATTATCCAACAGTAATTATGTAGTAATTATTCACTTCACTGCTCAGTGCGGCCACGAATCCCCTTTGTCATTATTTTGCATGTTGCATATTTCAAAGTTTCTTTTAAAGTATATAAGTTTAAAGTCATGCGAGTATAAACCTTATATAAATATTAGGAATGTGCTGAAAAATATAATCCAGTGTAATAATAACAACGAAACCTCGTAGTATATCGACTATCGACGGACCAACCAAATTTTTGTCGGACCCGAAGGAAATCAATTTGTAATTTAAAACAGGTAAAATAATAAAGAGGAAAAAATAGAGATAAAAAGCACCTAATTATAACTTTTCCTAAAAAATATTAAAAAAAAAAACTCTCTGTAAAACGTTCTTCAAATAATATGCTAAAAACGTACAAACAACAGAATAAAACGACATGTGTTTCAATAGGATATAGTGACAAAGTTAACGGAATAAGCAATCCTAAAACTACACACCTATTTAGGTTTTTTGTTGTTTTTTCAATTAATTGAAATCCTTCGATATTGTCTTAAAGAAACACAAATAGACCTAAAATAGAAATAGTACAAACATATAGAAATGTCCTTATTAAATTGGAAATAGACTTCGCTGACAAAAACACTCAAAAGTGAGTTTTAAAAAAGGCTGCAGTTTATCATATTTTTTCACATTTAAGGTATAGCACTAAACAACAAACAGACAGACAAATTAAAGGAAATAAGTGTAACCCGCATCACATCCGTAACAATAATACTAGCAAGTGATAAACCTGTCACATAAAAAATAAATACCAGTAGTTAATGGCTAAAAATTGTATACAAACATTGTGATTTATATAGATTTGAGACCGTTTAAATAAATGGTAATTAGAAGGGTAAATAGATATATTTGCTTCAAGGAATTCTATATATTCATTCCAGATTTTTTTAAAAACCTAATTTATTTATCTCTGAGTTGCGTAATTTCTGGAAGGACATAAATTTTGAAAAGGTTCAATAAAATATGTCGCTTACCATACTTCAAAACTTCGAAGCATAAATATACTTGAAGCACAAATAACAAAATAACGACCCAGAATATCAGAACAAATGCAAATTTGTAAATTAATAGGACAGATAAAGGAATTACACAATACAAGCAGACACTTGTACCGGCATTTGGACCACCCGAAATTACGACGTATATACATAATTTTTTTTTTGTTGCTTTTAGTACAGGTGTGGCACTATTTTAAATATATATATTAATTGTAATTTGTTGTGTTATTTTAGAAGGTAATGTACACTTGCCTAAATTGGTAAATACTATACAGTGAGTTCAAATTCCTCGCCACTTTAATTTAGAGCTTTTGGTCAAAATCATTTTAGTGTATAAATTTACAAAAAATGATTAAAAATTTTTAGAATTTAAAGACATATTATATATTTACCTCGCACATTTGTAATTGGAATAATCTCCTCTCTTTCTCCATTTCGTCCGCTATCTCAGCAGGTGTAACTTCACTTCTAATAAGACCAGCTTCTTTCGCCTGCGACTTTTTTTCTTTTTCAATTTTCAGGTACTTTGACTCATAATCTTTGGACGCTTTATCAAAAGGCCTCTTTAAATCACCCTTGACACCTCTTAAATCACCTTTCAGTAGACTGTCTACTGGGAACATTACTATATTATTTATGTTTTGCATCTGGAAAGAAAGAATGTAGGTCAAATAAAACCATTAAATAAATTTTCCACTGCCTTATTCACTAGAAGGACGTCACGCGATAACATAAACAGCGCCTTTGTTTTCTATATAACCATCAATCGCGTCATACTTTTACAAATATACATTTGGAAGAAACTCCAAAATTAATAACATAAATGTCCTCAAGTAATCTTCACAACATTATATTATGTGTCTATATACAACACATACGCTTACCCATTTATTTTTAATTGTATCAATAATCTTGAAATCATTTGTCGTACGCAACGTTGAACAACAGTATTGCACAGCGAAAGATACTTACTCTCAAATAATTATTTATAAAATTGCTTCACCATCTTTGCATAGATAGACAAACTGTACCATACATTGCAAATGCAGCGCCAGAAACGCCGTCAAATAAAGAAACGTGAGATGAATAATAATGAAGATTGAGTAAGTCTTTTTCTTGTTATAATTTTCAACGCTCGCACCGCTACCGCGTTTTAAATACAATACACTAATTAATGCTAAAATAAATTTACTATACGTCCTTGACCAGTGATAAGTTTATAGTCATAGCACAGAATATATTCTGTGATCACACTAACATTTTGAGACGGAGATCAAAACATAGTCTTTTCATTTAAGCGTATAATTGTAACAAATACACTAAATTATTGTACTTACGAGTTAAATGATTACTCTAACAAATAAATAACTTAATGTGTATCGATGCGAGGGAACAAAAAGTCGACTTATTGCACGGATGCTTCATTCATAGAGAAACGACTATTATTAGTATTATTACTGAATCAATAAAGTGTACAACACGCTTGTAAGCAGCACGAGAGACTTATACTACGAAGCAAAAAGTATGTTATTTATTACTTATTAACATCCTAAGTGCATTATTATTATTTTTTTTAATACTTTTTATATATAATGAAATTTTTTCATGAAATGTAATGAAGAAGTAGATTTTAATTGTTACAAAACATAAATGTTTGCAAAGCCCTAAATTCTTCTCTGCGTAGATAGATATGTTCCTTATTAATCTGAAAAGTACTAATCCAACTTATCCCGACCAAGATTTCGCAGGAAATATGAACCCTTTTGACTATAATATATAGTAGGTACTTAGAATTATTGTAATGAACAAATCAACCAAAAAAAACTAGCACATTCCAGATTATCAATATATGTATATGAAATGTCAGCGAAAAGATAAGAAATTTAGTTCTGTGTAATTATGTAAGTTGTTATGTTGCCTAAAACGGAGTAACCAATCGATACAAATGAAAAAGGGTTCTCGTAAAATCCTAGTTTAGGTTACTAGAATTAGTAACCTAAACAAGATATTTACTAAGACAACAATCACTTAATATACATGAAGCCTGATATACCCGGATAATATACTTATACGCATCCTAGCATATTTAAGCCGTTTCTCACAATTATGAAATTCATCATTGATACATTCAATTTCCAAAGAGGTTTCGATTTTCGCGTTCCTTGAAATTGCACAAGTTTAAATGTCATATTATCAAGACCACGTGAAAACGGAGAGCTGTGTGCAAAGTTCGTTTATTTGACGACTTACATACGTATAATGCATTTGTCAATCGTTAAGGAATAAAACATACCTAAAATATGCCATTACGTATAGTTTTGTTTTATTTTAGTATTATGTAGTTAAAGTAAAAAGCTGTCTGATAGCTTACAATGAATCTGCAGAATTAGATCAGTTAATATTTTAAAAAAACATTTCAATTCACCAATAAATATGTCGAAAAAGTACAAAAATATAACATAACATACACTGCTAATACATAATTACCTATAAAATTAGCGATGTTAATGAAGTTCAGTTGGGTTATTGTACATAGATATTATTTTATTATTCATAAACTGCAACTATTATCACGTACTCATTTACTAATTCATTGTATGATAGAAATAATAAGCACGCACTATCAAAAATGTAATAATAAGTATTTTAACGCTGATACTACCATGTCATTTTAAAAATAAATAATTAAAAGACACTAATGTATCAAAGATGTTAAAGTATGTTTTTTTTCGTAATGTCTAACTTAAGATAACATAACAATGATCATTGTTTAAAACGAGAGCACGTGCGATCTCTACGCTAACCTATTGTATGTAAATTTATAGTTGCACATTCCAAACACTGTTATTCTTATTACACATATACTATTACGTACTATACGTAAAAAACACTTTTAGCACTAAAAGAGCAATCCCTTCAAAACAATAAAATGGGGAAAAAAATAGTAAGTCTCGCAACGTAGTTCTTTCATTACAAAAAGTTGTGAGATCTCATGTAAAACTAAATCAGTTATTTTAGTTAGTGTATACAAGCACCTATACAACAACTTTGATATAAATTGTTATCTAATCAATTACTTATTAACATTTATAGTGACGATATCAATATTAGACACCTTTATTTCTATAATAATTATTATAATGACTTGACAATTGAATGGCAACATAATCGAATAATTAAAATTGTTTAGTCTTAGGTGTACTGTTTAGTTAGATTTACATAATAAACGAAATAGTAAATTATTCTTTTATAATTATGGTGTCGTTCCATTGCCAAGTCATTATAATTATTATAGAAATAAAAATGTCCAATATTGATACTGTCACTATAAAAGTTGATAGGTAATTGATCAGATAACAATAATTTATAACAAAGTTGTTGAATAGGTGCTTCCTTTAACAGGAACTAAAGTAACTGATTTGGTTTTACATGAGATCCCACAACTTTTTGTAGTGAAAAAACTGCATTGCGAGACCTGACATTTCTTTAGATTCTATGGTTTTGATGGGACTTCGTTCCTTTTTGTAGTTCATCCTCCTTTTTTTGGTAATAGTATATCTTGTCCGTCAGCTGGTGATTTTCTTAAAGCCCATTTAATACATTTAAATTTTTTCCTTCCTTTATAGGCTAAACTAAAGTAACTAAAATTCAATGTTTAAAGTTTGTAAGACTGCAAGTACCTTAGATTTTTGATGATCTACGAGCGTGTCAGTGAAAAAATTAAAGAACTTTGACTTGCGATAATTCGTAAACTATAAGGAGTAATTATTAGGCTTAGATTATTTTTTCCTTTCTTTATAGGCTAAACGCTAACTAATATTCAAAATTTGAAGTTTGTAAGACTGCTAGAAGTACCTTAGAATTTTGATGATCGGTGAGTGGTCAGTGACAAAATTAAAGAACTTTGACTAGCGATAATTCATACACAATACGGTATAATTATTATTAGGATTAGATTAAATTTTTTTAGACTAAGTTATTAGATATATTGGCAATTTAGCCAGTTATAGTATGTCCTCTTGATCTCTCAAAATTCAAACTTCTTGCTCTATACACAACGAAGTTACAGGGGGATCAAAAGTGCTTCAAAAAGTCGCTTCGTTAGCACACCATGTTTTCCTCTTCCACTATCCTCTAAATAATTCCATCCATACGGTCTTCGATCTTTCTCCACTGTTCACCGTAATATTTATCGCTCCTCATGACATGCTCATACAAAGTTTATTATACCTGTTACTTCTCAACTTCTTTGTCACTAGGATGAATATCAACTTCTTCTTACATTACACTATAAATATTATCCATTATAGTTTTACAAATAGAAGACAACATAATATAAAATTTAAAAAAACTATGATTGCGATTATGCAAACTTTTAAAATGAAAATACATACAAATTGCAAATTTTTAAGTGTTATAGGAACATGTATATATGTATAGTTAGGCAGCTTGAATTCTAGTTAGGTAATTAACCAGATCGCGACTTCTTCTCGGGATCGGCAACAGCCCAAGCCGAGGCTCGGCCATATTGGCACTCTTGAGCATATTGCCACTCTTTCGCGATTGAGTGCCTTAAGCACTCTCCCCCAAGCCAGGTGGGGCTGTAAAAGCCGTCTGAGGATCCAGGGTCCTTATGGCTAACAGTATAGTCAGTTCTAAAAAAATATATATAATATTTTTTTTGTCATCTTTGTTATTATTTTAATATATTGTTCGACGCTTGGTCTCACTCATACTTTTTAGAAAGTGAAGAGAGGCTAAACTATACGTACACGTACTATATGTGTTCGCTTTATAAAAACTAATTTACTCTTCTTTCTTGTTACTGTAAAAAGCATCAAACAAAAATGTTGAACCTAATTATACATGGCATATTATCTATCGGAAGTTTTTAAGACATTGTAATAACTGAGAAAATTAAGTAACTCTTCATTATCTTTAGAATCCAAATAGGTATAATTATTTTTGCCTGACATGTATAAATATAATATGGGTAAAATTCACAATTATAAAGCAGTTTCATTAGTACATACATTATATTTATGATTGTAACAAACACAAATTTGAAGAGGGAAACGGAGCAAAGAACGCAGAGTTTCTTCATGCGCAACGCTACAAGTTGTCGACTTACTGATGACTAATAGCAATAATAAGATGAAACATTTTAAATCACAATTTTTGGACATTTCTAGCAAATGTTTTTATACTAAATTTTTTTTTATTTGTAAATAGCTTTTACCTGCTACTTCGTTCGTTATGTCTTTAAAATTAAACGACTTGCGAATTAAACAAGTTGTAATTCATGTAAGTACTTTAGAAATTTGGCACATTATGCCTATGCAATCACTATTTGGATAGGGTGATGAGTTTATCTTTCTCATTAATCTTGTAAAAAGAGCCTGACTGTCTATCTCGCCCACATTTATCAAAATAGGATCACTTTCCGTCTCACTCAGACTGGCACCTAAAATTTTCGGACAAGCATTTCCGTTATGTAAAAATTATTAGCTTCAAATCGGGTTTCTTTAGATTTCAGAAATAATCTAGCAAATGTTATATCATTTTGGAATCCAGGTTTAATGCGTCAACTTTTAAAGATACTTGCCACAAAAGCGTAGTACATTTTATTTTCAGTACGGTCGGTTAAAGTTAGTTCATGTAATAATCTTGAGTATTGATTAGGCAACAAAAGTGATATTTTCTTTAAAACTAAGGTAGTTCTGTTTTGATTTTAGACTAAAATTTAAAGAAGGATTATTCAGGTTTACACTATACTTAAAGAAAAAAAATTAGAAAAATAAAGGCTTGTCGTCATTGTTGGCGACAGAACAGTTGTTTTTCGTGTCTTAGGTTAGGTTAGGTTAGGTTATTATATTTACGTGTTATATACTATGTGTTACGATAAAATAGATTAATATTGACAATATTATAGAAAAATGTAAGCGAATACGCTACATTACAAGTTGCATGTTATATGTTAAGATGTATATAAACGATTATGTATTGTGTGTCACATATGTGAAAATATAACTAACATAGAATAGATTAACATATAGAGTAAGTATATCGAATATTATAGAGATTTTACGAGCGGAAAATAGTGATGTCGCCTGTAAATTACATTGTTTTTGGCTTATGTACGGAATGTATACGTAATGTATATTATAAGTGAATATGTAATGGATAGGTAATTCAAAGAGGAACATTTTGATATATGATATGTGTACATAAGATGTATAATTAGAGAAATATAAAGAGTTTAACAGGGCAACCAAAGCGAAAAGTAAAGTTAAAACACGAAATAAACACGGAATAAAACGGGGCTCTCTTTACGGTCATTCCTCGAACCACTTAAGCTCGAAGAAGGGCCGTATTGGGCACGGTGCAATTCAACGAGTCTACAAGTACAGGCAACGAGTAACTACAAGAAGAAAGCTTTGGTCGTCCTGCGAACAATCAACAAGATATCGACTTTCATTGAAGACCCGGCACCTCAAGCGGTCGTGCATTATTGCACTCCCCGGACCCCCTCACCACTAACATCACGCCGCCCACTGGCATCCGTACGGTGTCTACGAGACGGGCATCCGGCGCAACAAAACGTCCGTCCAAACCGGGGAAACGTCACCCCCCCCCCCTCACGCAGAGGGGAAGTGACGCGTACCCAACAGTCATAGTACTTGAAAGATCATCGCAGGGTGTCAAATTTATCTGTTTTTTTTTTTAAATTGCCTACAATTTCTAAAATACATGAATAAGATTTTTTTTTTAATATTTTTCTGATTACTGATCACGTGGGCTTAACACCCATTTCCGGCTTATGGTCACTTTCTGACACATTCTGGATATAGAGATAATTATACTCAAATATTAATTTGCAACAATAACCGAAACCAATAAAACGTGTTTAGAGGTCATCTACCATTTTGGGTGCTTGTATTGTATGAGCATAAATCGAAACAAGTAAGCAAATAATAGTTCTGAAGAATCCAAATAAATGAACCTTAAATAACAGTAAAATAATTTTGAATTACCATAATGTCTCAATAAATGTAATCATAACACGTTGATAAAATATACTGTCAGCATACATACTTCGTGACTCTGCTATAAGGACAAAGGATCGCAATTCTGGGTCAAGGGCGGGTCGAGGATTCTGCGCAGATATCCTATTCCATACACAGAATTGAGATAACTATATAAGAACAAAGTTAAGAAAGCCATAAAATATCCTTGAATTATCAAAGACAAGTAAACTAACTGTACTACATTTTAGTTTTTAACATGAAAATTTTCTGCTAAATTCAAATTGAATTGCAAAATCGGAACAATGACATATCCAATATTTGCGTTTCAATCTTTAATATCTTTATGTATAGTAAAGAATATTTCATAATTTATTATATATGTACATATAGGTATACAATTGGGCAAAAAGTTATCAAATTATGAGGTAATTCATTTTTCACGATATTTTTAAACATTTTATTATTTTTTGAATCATGTAATGATGACCATACTGTGTGATACGTGTATTTCGTTAAACCTACAACAATTCCATAGGTTTAGATTGTCAATACGTGCCAACATTTACCTTGTCGCTACGCCAATCGAGACAACTAACGATGTTTTTATATGATCTTTAACTTTTTTATACACATTTATAATAAACAATCAGTTTTTAAAACAATAAGCATTTGTAAGTAAACTATGATACCAAAATTAATAAAACCTGTGCAGAATTGCGATTAAACAATATTTATATTTCCTTCTATTTGTAAATGGGACTGGACAAGATTGGTAAAGTAATTATTATTTATTAGGTATATTAGAGGAAATCTAGGCTTAGCGTGCCAACCATTTTGGGCTAGATCGTTACTTAAGATCAGGTGAGATTGTGATAACAACGCTAAAACTATGACGATAAAAAAAACGAATGTAGCATTAATGATAAAGAAGTTGATGAAGAACAATAGGTTAGTATTGTATGAGTATTTTATAAGAAGCGACGAAAATCGCATAACTATAAAAGTGGTAAGTATTAAGGTCGACGAATATAGGGATAAAGGAAGACCGGAGAAGGTATGGATTGATTGTATGATGAATGAGTGATGTACTGATATGACAGTTGATAGAGAGATAGAGGATAGTGAAGAGGCAAACATGCTGTGCCGACGCCACTTAGCGTGAGATAACTGTATGAAAATTATGCCGTCTTCTTTTATACGTGCTGTAGTAAGAACTGTATAATATTTGTCAAGTTTTGGTTATAACAAATAATTGATAAGAAGAGTTGAAACAACTTAAACCAATGTTATAATACTGTGAATCAATAAATCGATGCCCATCTTGATAAAACTATAGAGAGGATGAGACGATATCGTCAATTTATGTTTCGTTACTGGGCGAGTTAGCTCCCGTCGTAGAGCGGTACCCATGAGACGTCTAGTACGAGCTCTCGCTCTGATAGTAAAATTTCCGCCGTAAAGATTATAATCTATAATTTAATCTGCTTTCGATTGTTTAAACCCGAGGTTACTTGAAGTAAATACGCTTGTTCCATTTTAGACTAACATCAAAGTTCAATAATTACTCCGGTAACTAAAGCTTTTAGCAATATTTCTTTACATGTTTTTTTCTTTATTTTTGTTATTACTTTGTGAATAATGGTTTCAAAACAATCTATTCGTATATAAACACCAAAATAATTTAGAAATAATTTGTTATATCGATTATTCGATTTATTTACCAATATTGTCGAACTTACCTAAGACCGTGAATAATGCATATTAGTATACTTTTTCCCCCTTAAACATGAAAAATATAGAAAATTTAAAGAAAATTTCAGTCCTTTATTTATAAATCGAAACACGTAGGTATACTGCGTCTGTTCTAATAAAATTCTGTTTTATTTACAAAGAGGTATGAAAATTACAGTTTTGTGTGCTGACCGTTCAATGCCCATGCTATTTACAGTTTCGTGCAAACAAATCCAAAACAGGATACTTGCTAAAGCATTTAGCGCATTATTTTAAATGGCTAAACTTTGCAACAATAGTTCTTATTTGTATTTTCAAGTGTATGATAAATTCAATTAAATGAAGTTAATAATATTAATTGATTATTACAAGTTTCACAAACCAAAAATGGAAAAAATAATTTGAAGAGCAGACTCCGCAGACCCAATATAGGAACAACCAAAGAACACTGGAACAACGTAGCATTAAAATAAGTACAACATAACCTATTTACATATATATATTATATAATGATAAAGGATTGCTGTTGGGCACGCATCACGCTAAATGTAATGCATATATTTTGATTTTAAAGAAATTGTTCTACACGTCCGACCAAAAAAAAACGGCCAAGTGCATATCGGACTCGCGCACCGCCGCGTGCGCCGCGCCGCGCGGTTTCCACAACAGCTACATTCACAAAAACTTTAACTTAACTTATGTAACTTATGCGTGCACAGAGTTTTTAGACAGGGTTGGCAGATAATTATTTTAAAAGCTATTATTAACTTACCAAAAAAAGAACATTTTGGTTTTCGCGTCGTGTTCTCGATTAAATAACGATGTAAGCAATTCAATTAGCATAATTGCCACCTCAAATATCCGTAGTGAGTACAAAAACTGATTTTATAGACATAACAATTTACAGATATTCCAAATGGCCTTTCGGCATTGATTTAGAAAGTGGTAATTCAGGTAATATATAAGTCAATGCCTATCAGCGTATTTGTTTGATGTTCTGTATAATGTATAATAAAAAAATATCAATGACAAAAATGTAGTAAATGAGTATACGGATCTATAATATTATAAATACATTTTGGGAATATTTAATTTTGTATATTAAATCTACACGTCTATCTTTGTCTTTCTTTACCTTTAGTTTGTATTAATTCCAAATCCGGTGTAAAACGACCTTCCATGATCATTGATCACTTGTTTGTTTTCCACCGAAAGATAATTTTGAAAACGCACCATTTTTATTATTTTATCATCTAGAACATTCTAGACACAAGGTAGTCGTCCGTCACGGTCGGCCCGTGTTTATATTTAGACCAACCAGTTCGAGCTACTTTCGATCCCTGTATAAGTCAAAAGCTTAGGCTTACAAATTTTGCAAGTTTAATAAGCCACCCTTGAACACCCACAATCCCAAATTTCACAAATAAACCTTCTATAGTTCGTAAGTTTATTTCGTTATGCTGTATTATTTCTTACAAAACTACGAGCATAGATCCAAATTGTTTTCAACTTGTGGCAGCCCGATTGGTAGAATACGTCCACCATGCAGAAGATCGCAGCTAAATAACCTTGTGTTGTGTTTATGCGGTGAGTAGGGTTTTCAGAGCTCTTTGGGGAAGGAGTGTTCAAACAGCACAGAGTAATTTCTTTGGAGATTTCTCTTTACTTGGGGCAACTGACTGGGGGACTGATGGGATATCTCCTTCCTACAGAAGATCGCAGCCAAATAACCTTATATTGTGTTGTACCTGCGGTAAGTAGAGCTTCCAGAACTCCTTGATTAGGGGAGTTCAAGCTCGGCAACGCGGTTCTGATATCTATGGTATTACAAGCGTCCATAGGCTACGGTAGCCTAGGTCCGTTCACTCGGTGTGGAGCCCCTGAGTCTAGCAGCCGCTCGCGCGAAGTAGTGACACTACACTTGCAATCACTAGCAACCAACAGACACTTTTACACTGCAGCCGACACTCCTGCACACCACACAGGTACATAGGTTCAGTAAGGGACCTTTTTTTGTACTAGTTAGACAAAAACTAACAGATCACTAAAAACAAATACACGTTTCTTCATTCCTCCACGGAGGCAGAGACATGTATATATATATTGAGGCTCCTATGGCTAAAAAAGCTACTGTAGCCGTTTACCATAAGGCGGGCCATGTGCTTCTATGCCACCTTTGTAGTATATAAAAAAACAATATATGTAATCTATACAAATAATAAAATTGAAGTGTCTGTTTGCAATGTCAAAATAACAGTTTTTTTTTACTAAAAGCATATGAAAGTATATACGATACCTATAACAAAAAGCCATTTTTTTTATTTTTGTCTGTCTGTTTATTCCGGGTAATCTCCGAAACGGTTGGACCGATTTTGACGGGGCTTTCACTGATAGATAGCTGATGATATAGGAAGTAACTTACGCTACTTTTATTTTAGAAAAAGAATTAGGGTTCCGCACAATTTAAAAAACTGGTCATGGTGAATCAATTTAGGCGCTTTAATGGCTAACCATGTGATATATAGTAAATTACCAATACTACATAATCATAGGCATTAAAAAAGCCTACAAAAAAGTCCGGAAGAGTATACATCTATCTTCTAAGGAACACCCACAATAATCATTTTTGTCTTTAAAAAAGGCGAGAGCGAGGGAGCAAGATCCGCGCGGGCATTCTGTAGTCCACGTGAGCGAAGCCACGGGCACAGCTAGTATTATATATACTGAAAAGTCATTTCTTAAAGTTTATTTAATTATCTGTTGTGATTGGAACCAGTACCTTAATGCCTTTACTTGAATATATATAATATAGAACAAAAAACCATAGACTTCTCCTTTTTCTTTTTATTTATTGGCAAGTGTCTTCCTACACAAATATCATATGTTCATGAATTAAAACAAAAACCACCACATAACACTTCAAGATCCCGCCATAAACTCAGGATCCATAAACTGTAATCTATACATATAAAATGCTTTGTCCAGAATGACTGACGGATCAACACACAGCCTAAAACGCTGATCGTAGAGACCTGAAACTTGGAGGGTGTGTTCTTTGTGGTCCAATCTACTTCTTATTTTTCATAAACCTTTTTTAACAGAATTGATGGAAGACGTGTTTCATATTTTATTGAAATTCATCCCCTAGCGGTGATAAAAAGAGGTAGAAAGTTATTTCGCCGGTGATTTACTTTGAATTTGATATCAATACTCCATAGTGCTTTTGATTTAATTACATTTTATTTTGACAGACTGATGTTTGAAAACTCAATCCGATTTTATTCAAAAAAGGTTGAACTCTCTTAAAACAATAAGCAAATACTTTTTAAAATTGGATTATCTCGAAAGTCTTAATGTACTGTATTTCTAATAATGACCTAATAAATGATAGTCCAGTATTCTTTTTATGATTAGCTGAAGTATTTATAAACTCTTTAACTACGCAGTACCGCATTATTACTGTTTTATTATATGATTGAAATGTGACGTGTGCTATCAAACCGCAGCTCGCGGGAGTTTATATATTCTAAGCAATATGCCTATTGTAAGTTATCTGGATTATACAGTTCTAATTATTTCATTATGTTATTCCACGTGTGGTGACCATAAAACTTGGGTGAAAGTTTGTCTGAAGAACCCATCATGTCTCAAATTAGGGATATTAAAATTCATATTTATGCTTTTGGTAAGGAAGAAACAAAAGGGGATTCACGTGTTTCAAAAAACCTTTCCGCAAGCAGGTACTTATGTACTATATTTTAATTATTTTTCAAGTTTTATTGGGATGGTTAATGCGTTGGATTTTTAGTGGCATATAATGACAATACCATACGACAGTATGATCCACCCATCTATGATTTTCTTTTGGTTTGTCGTGTTCCGAAATCAGCAGGTATAATATAGCGGGTTGTTAGGGATTGCGACCACAATACACATAGTGATAAACCCATCTATGATTTTCTTTTGGTTTGTCGGGATTCGGCAACAGTTATAGGTGTATGTATATGCAGTAATATCTAAATAACTACTCATTAGCTATTGATTCCATAAAGATAACTGTAGCATAAACAAAGTTTATTTCATCATCTGTTTCTGAATACATTTATGACTGATAGACAGCTAACTATTAAAAAAGTAGTTCAATAAGCAGTCACTAGATCGAAACCTTACGAAACTCATAGTAAATGTCATGAATGTATAAAATACTTTTTTATACGTCCATGGTTAATGTATATATTCTGTGTTTGTAAGTCGTACGTAGGTAGTATAAATATAATTTCATTATTTACTTAATAATAAATTCTTTTCGATGGTGTTTTTAGATATATTAATCCTTATCGAAATAGATATGTTATTCATCACAGGTATTTAATTTTGAATTAATATCTTAGGAGATATCACAGTTTTAAAATAACTCCGCAGCAAAATAATGGTCAAGTATCGCGCGCGCATTTTCATGTAGGGAGGGGGAAATGGTTCGTTTCACTTTCAGCTCCTTTAAAATTGTATTATAGGTGCCTACAACGTACACTATCTCTTATGTAACGCAGACGAAGTTGCGCGGGTCATCTAGTGTGTATATAAACAAAAAAGTCTTAACCCCCGCAACGTCTCTACAACTGGCAGATCTTACCTTAACGATTTTGACAGGTTTTGTGGCGCAGTGCTAGTAAGCTCTACTATAGAGACGAGAAGTCGTGGGGTGGATCCCGCACATGACTGACTTTTATGTAATGACTCGATGAGCCTTACTGTCGTCACTGGGTGTTAAATATCTTTCTATATGTTCAGAACAACATCTGCCGGACCAGCTTTATTTACAAGGGTTTTATATTACTCTTTTCATACAAAACCCTAAGGGAAAATTAATATCTTACCAGTGTCTTCATAAGAGCTGATAATTCTTTTGTGACGACGGCGAACTTGAAGAACGCTGCGCCGATATCCGGCTCTGAATCTTTATTTAGCGCATTCCCACCCAAACGCTCCAGCGCTCGGGAGAGATACATCTCATTGTCCACGTGAGCTAAAAAAAAATCAATAATTTAATTTACGCTATCTATAGGTAATAGAGACTTTCGGTAGTTCCTACTTGTAAAAACTGTTTGATAATAACAGATTATGGTTATAATTTATTATAAATTTCAAAAGATTGTTTATTCGTTTACATGCGCTAACCTCTAATTTTAATTTGAAAAATTATTTATGCGTGTTAGTCCATTTATTGAGGAGTATTACTTCACGCTACGACCCTATAGAGCGGAACAGTAACCATACACGTTGATCAAACTGGGAAGCTGTGTAGGCAAGGGAAGTGAGAACAACAATAGGCTACACCGGGTGCGTTGGATGCGCGATGGGGTGGTATGTTGATCGAATAAATTTAACGCGAGTGAAATCTTTTTAATTGAGTACTATTTTGCTTTTTCAATACTTTATAGGTATACAACACAATCTTATCTGTTCTTTAGTAATAATATGCCCTAAGATGGTAACACGCTAAGCCTAGAGAGGACTATCAAGTAGGTACAGCTGCCATAACAGACCTATAGGTGCTTGCCGAAAGATTTTCAACTTGAGTGTGGTAGCTAGTCAGGGGTGGCTATAGATTACCACTTCGCTGTTTTCATCAAGATGTTTCCTTCATCGAAAGTTCAGGCTTATTGTACGATACATGAACATATCCAAATTCCTACGTACATTGCAAGCATTGAGTTAAAAAATCATGTCATGAGAAACTGAAAAGTTTTTTTTAAACTATAGTTTTAGTAATAGTTCAGATGTCCATCTTCTTATAACTAAATGTGTTGATTACCTGGCTTACAGCCACGTTAAATAATCTTCAATTTATTTATAGCATAAATCGTTT
Source organism: Saturnia japonica (assembly GCA_033032175.1). Taxonomy (NCBI): domain Eukaryota; kingdom Metazoa; phylum Arthropoda; class Insecta; order Lepidoptera; family Saturniidae; genus Saturnia; species Saturnia japonica. The sequence continues at coordinate 14,147,822 of CM065311.1, read as the reverse complement.
TATCACTTATATTTAGCTTTAAAAAAGAGTAGATAATCGTAAAAACAAATTGAAATTGAAGTTATGTAAGTGCAAAAATACATAGAAAATATATAAATTTAACTACTTTAAAAGTGCTATATCGGGACTACTAGGCTGTGTAATTTTTAATAATCTTAAATATGATTATCAAAAAGCTATTAAATCCCTTTATTTTCTGTATATTATAATTTCTCAGGCATTGAAAATAAACTGTCACTTTTACAAAATGGTGCATCACGTGTATATACCATAAAAACTTTATACATATTTTCGAGGCATTCTAAATAACGTAGCGAAATAATATTTGCGTCCAAATATGTTTAAATACCACTCGGATACAACCGTCATTGTGGAGTTCCGATTTGGTCTTGATCGCGAACGGACGTGTCGCTCCGTTTGTGCTCTCGACCATCACGTGACTTAATTGTTGCGATCTTATATTTGGAATTTATTTCGAATATACTGTTGCAATAACGACGTAAACCAACTAGTGTCTAACGCTCGCGTGGTAAACCGCACTTTTCGGTGCGACTTGCTTGTTTTTTATAAATCCACGGTTTTGTGGTCGCTCACTGGATACCTGACGGTGCTAACTAAAGTGAGCGGGGCGTGACCCGAGCAGCCCGCTGGTTGTCTCCTTCAGAGGCAAACAGCCAGACTCGGACGGGCCTGGGAATCTAGGCCTTTGCGGTTATCGCATAGTCTTGCCCCAGGTGTCTCCTGCCAAACCTTCCGATCCTGCACACTCCATCCCCGGGAACCTGTTTGGGCCTAGCCCGGTTTAATTACCGGTCTGCGTCCTCGGCCCCGGCTTGTTAGGGCTCCTTAGGGTTGATAGGTCCTTCCTGTGTGTCTTTGCACCTTGACCACAGGTCTCTTGCCGACTCCGATAGTCTTTTTAAGTTTTTGGCGCACCCCCCTGCCCCTAAGGCAGGGAGGCCTTTAATTTAAAATAAAATAAAAATGTCCCATTGTCCTCCCTCTTCTGCCGTCATGGCAAATAACGTTACCGACCTGGCCACTTGCATAGGCAAGTTGCAAGCCAGGATGAAAGCGCTGGAATTTCAATACCAGCGCTATCAAAATTTCGTCGTATTACGGTGTCCCTCTCTAGACGAGGAATACCGTAATCTACCTGAGAACGCCTGCGTGCGTCGCACCGCTGCGACCGCGACCCGTCATGAGGCCGTTTCAGGTAGCGAGGCGGCCGCTTCAGGTAGCAAGGCGGCCGATGACGTCACGGCCGCGACCGTTATACCGACTGGCGCCGCGCCAGTCGGCGCCGCGCCCAAACGTCTCACGCGCAGCGCTGCGCGTCCGTCCGCCGCGTCATCCGGGGCCGTGGCCACGTCTACGGCCACGCCCCCTGTCCCGACTAGCCAATCGCGCGGGTCAAGCCCCGCCTCCGTCAGGCGAGGGCCGCGTAATTCGCGGTCACAATCTAGGGTTACCAAAAATAGCCCGTACGTCCGTCCCGCGCGATCCACGGAAACCGCGTTAAAGACGAAAAATTCGTTTTCGGCCCTTCCGGTCGAACAAGACTCGCTCGCGAGTCCGGATCCATCTCCGGAGATGGATACCGAGAACGACGGCTTCACCGTCGTGGCGTCGCGTAAGCGAACGGCGCGTAGCAGTCCGACTGCTCAACCGGCGCCTAAGGTAATAGCTAAGGCAGTAGTCAGGGGCGCCGCCGCCCCCGCGTCCTCCCAGCTCCCCGCGCCCGCCGGCGGGAAAAAAGAGCGTGCCCCACCTCCAATCATAATCCGGGACAAGGCAGCCTGGATGGGAGTCTGCAATGAGATGCGCAGACTCAAACTCGACTACCACAAGGCTAGAAACATAGTCAACGGGATTTCTATTTCGGTGAGTTCTTCGGAAACTCACCGTAAACTAACCACCCTCCTCCGGCAGAAAGGTCTGCAATTTTATACGTATTCGCTCGCGGAGGAGCGCGTCCTCCGAGTGGTCATCCGCCGCATTCCGGTGGAGCTCGACCCGTCGGAGGTGTGCTCCTCGCTCAAGGAGCAAAGTTATCCCATCCGGGAAGTACACCGGATGTACAGTAAAGATAAGCGGCCACTACAAATGGTAGTGGCCATATTGGACCTTTCCCCCGAGGGAAAGGCCATCTTCCAGCTAGAGACGGTGTGCGGGCTCTCCGGGATTAACGTGGAGCCCCCACACAAAAACCACCAGCCTGCGCAGTGCCACAACTGCCAGCTGTACGGGCACGCTGCCCGTAACTGTCATTCTCGTCCGCGGTGCGTAAAGTGCCGAGAGGACCACCCCACACGGGAGTGCACGCGCGAGCGTGACTCCGTCGTCCCCCCGAGCTGCGTGTTATGCGGGGAGGAGGGGCATCCCGCGAATTATCGCGGTTGCCCCAAGGCCCCGCGTACCACGCGGCCACGTACACAGAGGCAGGCGGCCCCCCGGGCGGCGCCCCCCGCCTCAGCCATCAAAGCGCAACCCCTGCTGGCGTCAGGGGAATTTCCCGCGCTGCCGGTCCCGCGCCAGCTCCCGGCCGCCGCCGGCCCCTCCGCACCCCGCGTGGTGCAACCGCAACCCGTGCGTTCATCGCAGAACGCATGGGGCCCCCGCCGCCCCAATCCACAGCCCCTTATGGCTATGGATATTCCCGCGCCCCGCGCTCCTGCGCCCCGCGCGCCCGCTATCACTGTCGTCAATAGTAACGACCTAATGATACTGCTCACCCGCGAGCACGATATCCGCGAGCTCATCGAATACAATGACCATTTGGAGCGCTTCGGTCTCATCAAGACCGCTTGCGCGTTCCCCCGCCTCGTAGAGACACTACAACGTCTCGATCGCGAGGCGAGTAGTAATAAAAATTAGGGCCTTTCAATGGCTAAGTTTAAACCGAAAGCGTTAAATCTTTCATTTTTTAACGCGCGAAGCCTACTTCCGCAGCGTGATCTCGTCGCGACCTTTCTTAAAGATCACCAAGTAGATGTTCTTTTAGTGCAGGAGACGCTCTTAAAGCGTGCTAAACGTGATCCAAAAATCGCGAACTACAATATTGTAAGAAATGACCGGGCCGGCCGCGGGGGCGGCACTCTCATTTATTACAAACGATCGTTATATTGTACGCCGGTAGATCCTCCGATACTTACCAATATGGAAGTATCCGTGTGTAGACTAGGAATGACCGACCACCCGTCCATAACGTTAGTCTCAGTTTATCTCTCGCCGAGGAAAGAGCCTCTCAGGTCTGACCTAGAAAAGCTACTTTCGCTCGGTGAATCGGTCATTATAGCGGGTGACCTCAATTGTGGACACACTTCGTTTGGCAATTGGAGAGACTCCAGTAATGGGGTTAAACTCGAAGAGCTAACGAACGTGCTAAACTTTGATGTCATAGCGCCACCCACTCCCACCCACTTTCAAGACAACTGTATGCCGACAGTGCTTGATGTAGCTCTCATTAAAGGTATCGCGCTTCGGTTACGACTCATTCGGGTCGTACACGAGCTCGACTCCGACCACCGTCCGGTCATCATGCAGCTAGGTCAACCAGACGACTCTAGCCCTCCTTCGGTCCAAGTGGTTGACTATGCCAAGCTAAAACATTATCTTGCGGACAGGCCGTCCTCGTCCAGCTTAGATAGGATCCCGGACGTATTGGGGTCCGTTGCGGACGTAGATCTCGCGATCGATTCCCTGGTCGACCACCTGCAGGCCGGCATCGGAGAGGCCTCGAGAGAGGTCGAAGAGGCGAGCGATCGCCGCTTCGTACTCCCTGCCGACGTGCGGGCGTTGTTGACGGAAAAGAACGCGGCGACTCGTGCGCACGACCACTATCCGACCGAGGAAAACCGCGCACGTTTACGCGCACTTCAAAGATCGGTTAGAGCCCGTATATTAGAACTCAGAAGTCACAGATGGGACGCCCTCGTCGAAGGGCTAAGGCCGTCGCATCTGGCTTACTGGAAATTAGCTCACAGCCTCAAAATAGAGGCTTCTTATCTTATGCCCCCTTCGAGAGGGGTCCCGGTATACCGCTCGCCTTCGATAGCAGCGACAAGGCGGAGTGCCTCGCCACTTGTTTGGAGAGCCAGTGCTCTCCGAACAGTGTCGATGCAAATACCGACCGGGTCGAGGGTATCGATGGATGCGTGCGGGAGCTGGATAAGCTCCCCGCGACAGACTCCCTGTCCCCAGTCACGTCTGAGGAGGTTCTTTCCATTATAAAAAGCCTTAAGCTTAGAAAAGCACCAGGTCCCGACGGGATCAGGAATGAAGTACTTAGACTTCTTCCCGATCGCCTCATAGCTCTTTTGGTCTGCATCTTCAATGTAGCCATAGCCCACTGCCATTTTCCAGCCGCCTGGAAAAAGGCCATAGTCATAGGTATCCGTAAGCCCGGCAAGAGCGCGTCGCTTCCCGACAGCTATCGCCCGATCAGTCTCCTAAATACTTTAGGGAAAATGTACGAGCGGATCCTTCTGAACCGTCTCAAGTCAGTAATAGAGGAGAAAGACCTCTATCCGCCTGAGCAATTCGGTTTCCGTGCTAGATATTCTTGCACTCATCAAGTGCACCGCCTCACGGAGCACGTTGCATTTAATTTTGCTGAATTATATAAACCCCGCCGTACACTTGCGGTCTTTTTCGACGTTGCCAAGGCCTTCGATAAGGTCTGGCACGAGGGATTGATCTACAAGTTGTATCACTTTGAAGTCCCCGATAGGCTAATTAAAATAATTCGCGACTATCTAACAGATCGCACCTTTCGCTATAGAGTGGAAGGTGAATTGGCCACGCCCCGTCCAATACGCTCAGGCGTTCCCCAAGGTTCGATCCTGGCTCCTAGCCTATTTAACCTGTACGTCAGTGACCTACCTCGACTCCCGGAGGTCGAGGTAGGCCTATACGCTGACGATACAGTCTTATATGCCTCAGATAGGAATAGATCCCACCTCAGACACAAAGTCCAACGCTCCGTGACCACTCTCGGGAAGTGGTTTTAACGAGTGGCGTATAGCCGTTAATCCCTCGAAGAGCGCCGCGATGCTCTTCGATGCGGATTCGTCACAGATACCGTGGAAGCTTAAACCTGTTAAGCTCTACGATAATCCGATTCCGTATGTAAGAGAGACCAAATATCTAGGGGTAACCCTAGATAGTAGGCTCTCTTTTAGACCCCACATCCGTAAGGTTAGGAACAGGGCCGCGTGGGTCCTGGGCCGGTTGCATCCTCTGTTGTGTTCGGTGAGTAAAATGTCCACGCGACATAAGCTCACGCTCTACAAGACGTGTATTCGACCAATTTTGACATACAGTTGCGCCGTGTTCGCACATATGTCCGAGTCGAGTTTCAAACGGTTACAATCGATACAGAATAGGTTCCTCTATCGTCTCACCGGGGCCCCGTGGTATGTTCGAAGCGTAGATCTCCATAGAGATATGGAGCTTCCTTCGATACATGCCTACGTTAAACAGCTCTCCCGTTCGTATTTCGACACCGCGTCGAACCACGCGAATCCGTTAATAAAAACAGCCGCCACTTATGTTCCGGCACCCACGGACATCCGATGCAAACGCCGGCCGCGCAATATTTTTATTGATCCCGACGATCACATCGAAAATTCGAATAAATATTACACATCCGTCTCTCCAAACAGAGCGTGCCAGCGCCCACGCCCGCGAAACCACCGTTCTCTCCGCAGAGGGCGGGCGGTCAATTTCGCTCCAGCACACCCGTCACGTCCACCCTCTCTAGCGGTAACCCAAGCCTAGGTCCGTTCCTCGGTGTGAAACCCTTGGGTCAGGCAACCGCCCGCGCGATACAAGTGACACTGTACGTGCATCACTTAGCTACCTACATACAACACTACACACGTATGAACATACACACGTGCACACCACACAGGTACATAGGTTCTGTGAGGGACCTTTTTTTTTCTTTTTTTACGCTAGTTAGTTAGCGCTAGTTAGTGTAGAAACATTCCGATTATTGAATACACATACGCACGGTTCCTTCCTTCCTCCCAGGAGGAAGGGAACGTGCCTATGTGTATATTTAGTTAGCTCGAATCGTAGGTGTAGGGATTCGAATAGATCGCGACCTATTTGCGAACGCGACGACCGCCCGAGCCGAGGTCCGGCCACTTTGGCACCCTCGTGCGAGTCGTCCACAAAACTTTCGCGGCTGAGTGCCCTCTGCGCTCGCCCCCAAGTCCGGTGAAGCTGTAAAAGCCGCAGCGGCTTTAGGGCCCCTAAGGCTAACAGTGTAGTCAGTTCAAAAAAAAAAAAAAAAAAAAAAAAAAAAAAAAAAAAAAAAAAAAAAAAAAAAAAAAAAACCGTCATTGTATAATTTGCGGTATGCCACCTGCCAGACATATTATTTCATATCACAGTATAAATGCAGAGAAAATATCATATTATGGTAAAATTAAAGTGATTTGCCTGAAACATAATAAAATAACGAAAATAAATAAACGCAGATATGAAGAGGAATTACTTATATTTTTATGTGAGTTTTATTTTTTGCGATTCACCGATGGATTTCTATCTCTAGGTGGTCGCCGTTATGTTTGGAATGAACTGTGCTAATAACCAGGACTATTTAGACTTATTTAAAAAATTTTAGCGATGCATGCCTACATAGCCGTTTTTAGTAAGTTCATTTATTGGGCCGTAATACTTATTTTAGTTTATTTAACGTTTAAGTATAATTTGAATTAAAAATGTCGTAATTTTTATTTAAAATATGAATACAACATATATCTACTTCAGCCACGGATAAACACCTATAGTGATGTAATTTGGGTAAACTTTAAGAATATTGTGATAGTTTTTAAAGTATTTATTATAAATCCCTTTAAATAGTCTATCTACCTCGTCGCCGGACATGCAAAATTAATTTCCTAAGCGGATTAACTTGAATGCTGTTAGGGGAAGAGCCGCTTCAAAGTTATACAGAGTGGATTTTTGAGATGGGACAGTAAGGGTAGGTACCCTAACCGTTGAAGCTACACGAACACTTTTGAGGAGACTGTCCTTAATTTTTTAAGACATTTTGACCTGCATTTACAGTTGTTTTAAGTGTTTCAACAAGAAAATGGGCTATTTACACAAAAACTTTTTCTTTTAGGGATTTATAAGCTCTACGGGACCAACTGAGTAGTAAAAATGTCGGAAATACCAAAAACTTTTCCGATACATTTCGTAGGAAATAATCGTGGCTTCGATAAACTTTTGCAAGAAAAGAAACTGATATATCAACTTATTTTTACTATTAATTAAACATTTTATTATTGATAGTCCAGGCGCTACTAAGAAGATTGGATAAAAATTACAAAACGGAAGCATAGCGCCATCTATTGATGAGAAAATGGAAAAGCCATTGTAGTTAATATTCATTATGAGTATTATTGTAGTTTACTCCTTAAGAATCGATTTACATTATAAAAACCCCGGGGTATGGTAGTTTTATGAGGAGTTAAATTTATAAAAGCGTTAACAAAAGCATTACGTTGAGCGTTAACAAAAAGCGTTACGTTTTCACTGTGATATCATGTATGTTTATCCACACATCTCTTGGTTTGGATTAACCATTAACCGCTAAGTCAGTCGGTCGGTCAGTTAATTAGTCACGTATTTATTTATTTATTTGTTTTTTCATTTATGTTTTTATCATTGCATTACCATGTTCACTCCCTCATTCCGAACAGCATGCCAAATTATTATTTTAGCTTTCGTCCGCGTGCGACTTATGCCACTGACCGCGTTGGGGTCACCTTAGTGACCATACTATCAAGGTATTGACTTGTTTGTCTCGATTAATGTTACATCACTTTTTTAAATACTATCAAAAGAGGTTATAGTAATAATCTATTACTTTTTATATAATAGAATGGAAAAGGTTTTTTGTTTGTTTGTTTAAACACGCCAATCTCTGGAAGTACCAGTAGGATTTGAAAAATTATTTTTGTTCATGATAGTCAGACTCAACGAGTAACAGTCGAACATTAGGCTACAACTCTTAGCTAGCTTTAAATATTGATTTTTGTTAATAAGTGCGAAGTGGAAGCCTTCCCAAACTTCTTTATTAGCGTGAGCTGGCGTAATGGTAAATGGATAATTAAATACAATATACTACAAAACTATTGATCCTAAGTATAATTTTTAAAAAGTCCGCGATAGCATATGCCTATCTCTTATACATACGCCACAATAAGGTATTTTGCGACTTTTTTTGTTGAAAATGAAAAATTTATTTATAAGATTATTTTTTTGAGCATGGCATTAATCCTTACGAACTAAAGTTACTTCATCATAATAACAATTTTATTAAGTTAAATTTTGCCCTTTACAACATGTAATTTGGACACATAGTTTAGGAGATAATTAATTACATAATTATGTACATTAATTTGTACTTTCGGGAAGTGAGAACAATAATTATGAAGGCTTACGCGGGTGCGTTGGCAGCGCGGTGTTTGTTAAATAAAATTAACACGGGTGAAACCGTGGAGCACAGCTAGTATTAGATAAGCATACTGGAACATGTTACGATAGGTACCCTGATATCGCTTATCACGGATGAGGGTCACGTTCCAGCTTGCGAACTCTCCAATCGCATTGGACCTCTCCGAGCCAAGGCGTGTGCCCGTGCACACTGCGGATCTTTATTTATAATGTATAATGAATTCCAAGCACATTTTTGCTAGGGTGTCTTGAGTGGATCGTATTAAGGCTTCATTTTACGGTGTATAATAGTAGAAGTAGACTTCAAGCGGCGTTGGAGCGGTGAGGTGCGATGGAAGATTGGCGGCGGCTCGCGGGCGCCAAGTGCGTATATCGCGACGCAGATGCTTGGGGAGGAGGTGCATCGCAGACAGCGGCGGACCGTGCTCGAGGTAAAGTACCGGCCACATGCACCCCAGCAAACATGTGGCACGTGCTGCTGGCATTGGGGGCCGCGTGTGTTACCGCGCGAGCCTCGCAGGACGTCGTGTGCACCTTCACCGACCCTGTATCGGTACCAGGCTCGCTCTTTAATCATCTCGTCGTGGACCGCAATACGGGCCGAGTTTACGTCGGCGCGGTCAACAGAATCTATCAGCTCACTCCAGACCTTGAAGTCACCAAGTGGATTATCACGGGCCCCATCAACGACTCCGCCCAATGCAACTTCGATTGCCCAGCTAATTATGAAATGAAACCAACCGATAATGTGAATAAGGCTTTGGTGATCGATTACGTCACTAGTGGTCTCATTACCTGTGGTTCTGTGCCGCAGGGTTGGTGCTCCATTCGAAATTTGAATGACATTTCTCATGACGTCCGTGAAGTTCGTGAACCGGTCGTGGCAAATAATGCAATGGCATCGACGGTGGCTTTCATTGCGCCCGGGCCCCCAAATCCGCCTATAACGCAAGTAATGTACGTTGGAGTCACGTTTACAGGTAACTCTCCTAATCACGCTGAACTTCCTACAGTCAGCAGTCGTTCTCTTGAAGAAGACCGTCTTTTTACGATAGCTCAAATGGCGTTCCCTACAGGTACTCGAATGTTTGTTAATTCATTATATCGAGAACGATATCCCATTAACTATGTCTATGGATTTAGTTCAGAAGGGTTCAGTTACTTCTTGACGACGCAACTGAGAGCCGTAGCCTCCGAAAGTTATTATAGTAAATTAATACGCGTGTGCCATGATGATAATAACTACTATTCTTATACTGAGATCCCCATATCTTGTACTGGAGGAGGTGGACGTAACTATGGCTACAATCTTGTTCAAGCAGCTTTTGTTGGAAAAGCAGGCTCGATACTCGCCAGAGATTTAGGAATTACTGCGCAGCATGATGTCCTTTTTGCAGCTTTCAGTCCAAGTGATTCAATAAACTCAAACACTCTTTCCGATTTATCCGCAATCTGCGTCTATTCGCTTAAAGTTATTCGTCAGAAATTTATGCAAAATATAAAGTCATGCTTCAGCGGTAATGGCTCCCGTGGACTCGACTTCATATCTCCATCTCAAGCTTGTATTGGTACCAAGTTGCAATCGATCAGTGAAGATTTTTGTGGGTTGGACGTAAATACACCTCTTGGAGGTGAACAACCAGTAGAAGCAGTACCAGTGGCTATTTTCACAAAGAGACTAACTGCAATGGCGGCAACAATTACAGGTGACTATACAATCTTATTTGCTGGTACTGCACAAGGTCACCTTAAGAAGATCGTCGTTGAAAGTTCAACGTCCGCTTTTGAATACGGAGACATAGTCCTCGACGAGGGCTCTCCAGTGAATAAAGACTTGTTTTTCGATACTAAATTGCTGCATTTGTATGTTTCGACTGAACGTAAAGTGTCTAAAGTGAAAGTTCAGGAGTGTAGTATTTATCAATCATGTTTAACCTGTCTCGGAGCTAAAGACCCTTATTGTGGATGGTGTTCTCTCGAGAACAAGTGTAGCTTACGTTCGGACTGCCAAGACGCTGCCAAAGATCCTCTGTATTGGATCTCGTACCGCACCAGCCGATGCACAAACATCACCCAAGTGACACCGAATCAGTTGCAACGCAACACAGCTAGAACATTAGATCTAATTATTGAAAACTTACCTACTCATAATGGGCAATTATTTTGTGCATTTACAGCTTTAGATCGTACAATTATAACCAATGCTACTAGAAAAACTTACGGTGTTACTTGTACCACACCGCATACTGATAATCTCCCACTAATACCCGTCGGTAAGCATCATTTCACAGCGAAACTATCGGTGCGCACCACTCAGGAACCTGATTTTGTAGCAACTAATTTCATATTCTTTGATTGTAATACGTACAGCTCGTGTACACAGTGTGTCAGTTCGTCTTTTCCTTGCGATTGGTGCGTGGGCGGCCACAGATGCACCCACGATACTGCCGATAAGTGCCACAATGATATCCTAGTAACTGGCGTCAGTAGAATAAGCCCAAGTTACCGTTCGGGTCCCGGTTTCTGTTCTAGCATAAATTCAACGCCTGACGGCACGAATGAAATTTTAGTTCCATCCGGTATAAAGAAAGCTATAAAAGTTAAAGTCCACATAATAGAGCAATTTATTGTCCCAACAAGTTTCTTTTGTCAATTCAATATAGAGGGTCGAGTGACTCATGTTAATGCTCATTTTTTGTCCAACACTATTTATTGCGAAGCCGTTGAATTTACTTACACATCACGAGCTCCTAACATAACTGCTTCTTTTGCCGTTATATGGGGTGACTCGAAACCCTTGGACAATCCAGATAACACCCATATTCTTATATACCGTTGTAAAGATATGGCAAATAATTGTGGCATGTGTCTAGCTCTTCCAAAGCAGTTTGGGTGCGGATGGTGTCAGGGTTCTAATAAATGCGAAGTTCAAGAGCAATGTGTCGTACCAGGCGTATGGTTGAATCGTACGCAAACATGTCCAGACCCCGAAATTCATTCGTTTAGGCCTAAGCTAGGTCCCTGGGACGGGGGAACTAAAATTACCATCGAAGGTGTGAATCTTGGACGTAATATATCTGATATTTATAATGGCGTTACGATAGCGGGAATTAAATGTCAGCCTATAATAGATTTATATGTGAAAACAAATAAAATAGTTTGCACTGTAGATGGTCCCCGTGAGAAAGTTTCTCGAGACGGACCGGTAGTTGTTCGTGTGGCCGATTATCGTGGTGAATCTAAATATCACTACGCGTTTGTAAATCCTAAAATAAAATTTATAGAACCAAGGTATGGTCCACAGTCGGGAGGAACGAAACTACATATCACCGGTGAATATCTCAATGCAGGTAATAATATACAAGCGTATATTGATGATTTACCGTGCTCTATTTTGTCCGTGTCCCATGACGAGGCGGTTTGTCGCACAAGCCATTCATATCAACTAAAGCTAGGAACATTCAGTATGCAATTTGATAACGGAATGAGAACTTTAGAACGGGAGAAGTATGAATACATTGAGGATCCCGTAGTTATGTCCGTCGAGGCTGGCTGGCCGCTGTCATCGCAGCTAAAACAACCCAAAGGCATACCCTCCGGAGGGATAAATATCAAAGTGACGGGTCGCAATTTCCATTCAGTCCAATTTCCACAGATATACGTGTTCTACGATAATCGATCTTACAATTCGCCTTGTCGCAGGGTTGATTTTCAAACGCATCTCATTTGTGAATCTCCCGGTATTGAAAGCGCCGGTCTTAATCTTGATGCGGATAGACCTTTAGAATTAGAATACGGTTTCATTATGGACGATGTACAAAGCGTAAAAAATCTGTCAAGCAAAACTGGTGATCCGTTTCTTCTTTACCCGGATCCGATTTATGAGATGTTCGATGCAGACGTAAAGTATCATGAGTCTGATTATTTAACTATAAACGGGCAGAATTTAGATAGGGCCTGCACTGAGGACGATATTGAAGTCCGTATAGGTGATAGTGTGTGTAATGTGACATCGTTGTCTCGATATCAACTGACATGTCGTCCTCCGTCGCGTGACGAACTGCCTGATGGTGTGGATACACCCGAGGTGGTCGTTAAAGTAGGACGAGCTCTCACATACAAAATTGGTAAATTGTATTATTCCTCGCAGACTAGTTTGCAAGCCGCAATAGGATAGTCGGCTTTATTAGACAAAAATCAGCGAGATGAAAATATGTTTAAAAATGAAAATTAATTATGTACTCATGTTGTTTTTTAAAATAAAAAGCTTAAAAAAATACAAATCTGGAAAAAAATACTGTTTATTTTATCAATTTGACCATGGGAAAATTGAGATTTTAATCTGGGAGTCATGTGATTGGAAACGCTAATAAGAAAACATGACGTCATCGTACAATATTTATATAAACACACTAGAGTGTTATTCTTATTAGGTTACCTATGACAAGTGACTGTAAAATTATTACTACACTTTGTTCAGCATAAGGTTTGCAAACATGCATTGCATGCATAAATGCATAATTGCAATACATGTCAAATGTTTATTTTAGAGATGTATCATGCAGCATAACTTAAATTGGAAGTTGATTTTATACGATTATCGATTCTCTTTTAGAGCTAATTATAATTGACGTACGATAAGACTTTAAAACAATTAAGAATTATGTAAACTGTGTAAATGAATAACAACATTATTAATTTTTTTAAATCTTTTAAAATCAAGTTTTTATTTATAAATTGTTGAACTAAAAATTAAATAATAATTTTTAATGAATAAAGTTGTAGGAGAATTGATCGTTAATCAAAGGCGACAACCTACTGATATAATAAATGTGAATGTGTGTATGTTTGGATGTTTGGATGTTTAGATATTTGAATGTTTAGATGTTTGAATGTTTGTTACTCAATCACGCAAAAACGGCTGAAAGTATTTCAATGAAATTTGGCAGACAGATAGTCTATGACCTGAAATAACACATAGGTAATTTTTTTATCCCGGTAAAAGTAATAGTTTAACCAGTGTAACCCTACAAATATAATAAATGGAAAGTTTGTATGTTTGTTACTCAACCACGCCAAAACGGCTGAACGGATTTGAATGAAATTTAGCACACAGATATTCTATAACCTGAAATAACACATAGGATGCTTGTTATCCCGGTAAAAGTCATAAGTTTAACCAGTGTTTAAGCTTGTATGTTTGTACTGTTGTAAGTTTTATTGAGACGGTTAATGTGTTGGATTCATATTGGCATATAATGACAATACCATACAAACACAGTGATAAACCTATTTATGATTTTCTTTTGCTTTGTCGTGTTCTGAAATCAGCCGGTGCATATACAGTAATATAGCGGGGTGATAGGGATCGCATCCACCATACACATAGTGACAATCCCATCCATGATTTTCTTTTGGTTTGTCGTGTTCCGAGATCTTGAAATTGTGTCCTCCTATATATTTATTTATATTTATCTGTGTATATCCAATAATACACAGACGAAGTCTTGGTGACCAGCTAGTACTAAAAAAAATTTATACAAAGTTAGAATTTTTTATTTTATTTAAAAGCTTCAGGCATATATGTACCGTCATTCCACTTAAACTGAAGCCTGAACCCTGAAGCTAACAAAATAACTTTGTAGTGTGATTTCATAGTGAAAATATGAAAACGCAATTATTATAACTTTTATTATTTTTCAAATTATATTATTCATTATAACTACACTAGCTGTGCCCCACGGTTTCACCCATGTTTTTATTCGACAAACACCGCGCGTCCTACGTGTACGTCCTATCATAATTGTTCTCACATCCCGCAAGTACAAATCATATTAATTTTTAATTTTCACTTAAACTATGTGTCCAAATAACATGCTTTAAAGGGCAATATTTAACTTCATTCAAAGTGTCTTAATATGCCATGCCTAAAAATAATGCCCATAAATCAATTTTTAATCTTCAATAAAAAAAAATCGCAAAAGACCTTGTTGTGGCTTATGTGTAAGGCTTGGTTATATAAGCATCTAGATTCCTTGTCAAAAGCATGAAAAATTATTTCTTTGCTCAAAACCGCTGTCAGTACACTCAGTACATTTAGCGCACCATAGAGTATGACGTATTTTTGCTCTCGGAATTATAATTTAAAATGGCTTTTTGTGTAATTAAACTCTGCAAAAACTACTTCTTAAAAAAAAGAATAAGAAGATTACATTCCATAAATAAGTATTGTGATTCACTTAAATTAATTTATAAAATAAAATAATTAATAATAATTCCATAAAATTGAAGACGTCATTTCTTGTCAGTATAGTTGTTATTTAAAATTTATTGAAATTTCCTGTGAAGGTTATTAAAATTATAACAATATAATATAACAATTATTATGAGCAATATCAATACTATAACTATATATACCGTATGGGTTCAAATTATATGGGAGAATATATACTTTTTGAGTAGTTGGTTTTATTGGAAGGTGGTGGTAGGAACTCCATACCTACTGTCTTTACGTATAACCATTGATTTTGTGCTCGTCAGGTTGATTTTGATGAGGAGTTGGATTTTAGTAACCGATCAGGGTCCCATAAAAAAAAAATATTCGAATTGATAACCTTCGTCTTTTTTTGAAATCGGATAAAAACAAAACAAATGAGCCCAAACTCGACTATCTTTGCAGTTTCCTTCAGGGAATTCTAGTAGCAATCTTCCCGCTCCGTCTTTAGACCCTCATCCCACGTGTAATAGAAAGTACCCATGGCAACGAAATAAACGAGCCCAAATTCGACTGTTCTACCATTTTCCATCAAGGAGTTCGAGTCCCTACATTCCGTTTCCATCATCAGATGGAGGTGACTCCATAGTACTATGATTGAGTACTAGTATTATTATGATATTGCGTTATCATGGAACTTACATACATATACCAAATTTGAGAAATGGTTTAAAAATTTTGAATTTTGATTTTAATACTTACCATCGAAGCAAGTCAAATAAAAGTTTGTAAAAATAGAGGCGCCAAACTGATGAAAGTCTCCGAGATCCGTGTCGCGGCCCACATTTACCTAGTTCGATCCCGCCGACGCTTTCTGAATATTAAAATCTTAGAACACGAGTTCACGCCTTTCAATTTCTCCGCGGGGCTCGTCATTAAAAGCCCCGCTTCAGTGGGATTCGACATCAAAAAATTGGTGAATTAAATAATCGCAATTAAATAAATCAATTTAGCATAAAAAAAGTATTTACCCAACTTGTTTAAACGATATAAAAACACGGTTTGTATTTTTGACTTCATAAAAATTTTCTTATCACATATCACAGTGAAACCAATTCAAAATACAATCGTGTTCCAATGTTTTGATGTGCCTAGGGTTACCCTTACCTTACCCTTGGTAACAAAACTTTTATTGTTCTATATATGATTCGACTCAATAAAAGAAAGACACGTATAGGTTTTAGCGTTAAGGGTACAATCTCACGTAATGTTTAGTGATGATGTCGTAAAAGATGATAACACGCTAAGCCTAAAGGACTGACTGGCTCTCAAGTGCAGCTAGCGGAACCCACTGTTTCTTGACGACAGATTTTCAACGAGATCCAAGCACACTCTAGCTAGCCACTGGAATTAGAAAATACCTTACTACAATGAAATGGTTTCATCACAATGTGTTCCTTCACTTAAAGGATGATGCTCATTGTAAGCTTACGTCAATCGACGCGGTATTTGGACAGTGTACAACTTACAGGTTGACGGTTCACGTATCAAGCTTTTAAAGAAATATAAAAAAAATTAAAACTTAAGTATACATATAAAATGCTTTGTCCTGAATAACTGACGGATCAACGCACAGCCTAAACCGCTAATCGTAGAGACTTGAAACTTGGAGGTTGCGTTCTTTGTATAACGTAGGCATCCGATAACAAATGATTTTCTGAAATTCTACCCCTAAGGGAGTGAAAAAGGGTAGCAAAGTTTGTATGGGACAACGTGATACCTTGGTCCAATCTACTTCAAATTTTACATAAATTTTTTTAACGGAATTGATGGAAGACGTGTTTCGTATTTTATTGAAATTCATCCCCTAACGAGGTTAAAAATGGGTAGAAAGTTATTTTGGCGGTGATTTGATTCGAAGTTGATATCAATACTCCTTAGTGCTTGTGATTTAAATTACATTTCATTTTGACACATGTTTGAAAACTCAATCTGATTTTATTCAAAACAGGTTGACCTCACATAAACCATACTAATATTATAAATGCGAAAGTAACTCTGTCTGTCTGTCTGTTACGTTTTCACGCCTAAACCGCTGAACAAATTTTGATGTATGTTGGTATAGGACCTTGGAAAGGAGTTAGGGTACTTTTTGTAACGAAAATAAAACTTTAAGGGTAGAAAATAGTGGATGAAAGTTTCTATGAACAAAATATAGGAACACCAAATGCGTATGCGCGATAATGGTGAAATGACATCGGCTGCCATACCAACCAGTTTGTTGATTGTCAATCTGGTTTGTTTATTAATTGATATTGTTGTACTTAATAAGAAATGTATTGTATTTCTAATAAATAACCTATTAAATGATAGTTCAGTATTCTTTTTAAGATTGGCTGAAGTGTATATAAATTGTTTAACTACGCAGTACGGCATAATTACTGTTTTATTTTATGATAGGAATATGACGTGCGCTGTCAATCGCGGCTCGCGGGAGTTTATATATTCTAAGCAACATACCTATTCTAAATTATCTGGATTATACAGTTTTGCTACAAGTGAATTATTTTATTGTGTTATTCCACATGAGGTGAAAATAAAAGTTGGGTGAAAGTTTGTATGAAGAACTCATTCATATTTATGCTTTTGGTAAGAAAGCAATAAAAGGGTTTCACGTTTTTGAAAAAACCTTCCCGTAGGCCTTTATAATAAGGTATGATTTTAATTATTTTGAAGTATTATTGGGACGGTTAATGTGTTGGATTGATATTGGCATATAATTAATGTCAATACCATACAACAGTAATAATTCCATCTACGATTTTCTTTTGGTTTGTCGTGTTCCGAAATCAGCCGGTGCATATGCAGTAGTATAGCGGGGTGGTAGGGATTGCGACCACAATACACATAGTGATAAACCCATCTATGTTTTTTTTTTTTTGGTATTATAATATAAATATAGCTATCTATATTAATAAATCTGTAGTCCTATCTGTACTTTTAATACTTTTCCAAAATTTTCCGATACGCATATTATATGAACGATACTGATCACGAATATGCCTTTTTTTGTCCGTCATTTTGTCTGTTTGTATGTCCGGATTTAACTCAAAAACGGTTTGACCGATACTTATGAAATTTTATACACGGGATACTTATATAATCGAATAATAATAATAAATTTCAATATTACTTTTAGATAATGTAAAATTTTCGTTAATTCATTTATTTACACGGGAATTATAAGTAATTTCATGAATGTTAAGTAATGAGAATTTTCAATAACACTTTTGGGAACCGTAAAAAAAGGAATTTTCAAAAAAAATAATTTTCTTATTTCGTAACCGATTTTGATGAAGTTTTATACACGGGAAATCTATCATTTACATAATTAATAGGCTATAAGAATTGTCAATATTACTTCTAGAATATAAAAAAAAAAGTATTTAAAAAGTTTAATTTTCATCAATTCTCAACCGATTCTGATCACATTTTGTAGACGGGAAACATACATCATACCTACTATAATTGAGAGGCTATAAGAATTAATAATGCATTAGAAATTGTACATTAGAATAACAGTTTCAACCGATTTTGATGCGCCTCTGATCAGTGAACCGGCGAGATACCCTTCTTCTGTATCTTAACTAATAAAAACTTATTATTTACTTTTTAGTACGTTATTTTGTAAATAAAATCTTGTTTTTTGTTATTTTTTAGATTATAGTGTGTTATTAGTTGGACATATTAGTAATAAAGCTTTTAGTTTAATTTTAGTATTATTTACATATTATTATCGTAAAAAAATATGTAATGCTAAAAAAATCTACAAGGCGCGGCTCGCCGCGACAATAGAGAACTTTTCTCTTTAGAAGTGTTCCAAGAATGTTCAACTTAAATATCATTTGTTAAATGTTTTGTGTCCTTTTTTCATTGTAATATAAACAAAAGAAATTTTTCTTACTAAATACAGCATCATTGTATAGGAATGTTGATGTTTCTGATTGGTTGTTTTTGCGGGCGCGTGCGCACCGTACGACCTTGTCAGCTGTGCCGCGAACCTAACTTGCACGACTAGTTCAGAGCCGAGAGCGCTGAGCGTGAGCGACGGGCTTCGGGCACTTTAGAACATGGAGTCACGATAAACAAACTATAGCACGCGATGGTAATTGCATGAGCAAAAACAATGTAAATTACTTTTATATGGTTTTCATTACCATTTCAAGATTTTTTTACGGAAGGTTTGTACTTATATACAATACATTCCAACTAAGTTAGTTATAGTAGACAAATTCAAATATTTTGTAATAAATTTCTCAATAAATCGATTTTGGGGTGCTTACATGGCTAACGATGGCTAAACCTTATGAGAATGTACTGAAGTTCTTCAAAACGCCTAGAGAAATGTCCGCGATGACATATGTCTGTTTCCTAAGGTTGACGATTTTGGGGTGCTTACATGGCTAACGATGGCTAAACCTTATGAGAATGTACTGAAGTTCTTCAAAACGCCTAGAGAAATGTCCGCGATGACATATGTCTGTTTCCTAAGGTTGACTCACAGTAACCATTTTTATCTTTAACATAATAATTAAAAATATTAGATTATTTGCGAAGCTACTATCTCCAATTCAGTATTAATCTTTATACAGATAAATATAGATAGTTAACTTATGCATTTAATGTAGATTAAAATTGTCCTTTAAATTAAATCATTTAAATGAATACCGTAGAAGATATCACAAATTCAAAATTACGCGCAACCAAAGAAATCACTAACAGCGAAACGGAACGGTGCAACTATGATGAATTGCGCGTCGCGAGCTAAGCATATTTTTCGTAACAATGAATTTATAAGTTACCAATACTAAAGCGATAAACTGTAAATCATGTTTTTTTTAAACATAAAATACACCACTTTGTAAATTGCAACCGTGCGAAGCTGGGGCGGGTCCCTAGTTTATTATATATAAGTCTAAAATAAAGTCTAGTAGTAGTCTAGTCTTCTTTCCGATGAAAGGTGGCTATTTCATACACAAAGAAAAATTTCGTTCTGTATTTTTCGGTTTATGTTATGGTACTATGAGAACATTACTTTGTACTGTTTCCTAACAATTTTCATCAATTTAATAGTAGGCAAAAAAAATTACAAAATTAGGAATGATTTTAATAATTAAATAATATTTTCTTGTTTCTTGATTTTTAAAGAGCGATGTTTTAGTCGGGTTTTAGTTTTATACTTATTTTTTATTTAAATTGTTTTTAGGTTTTGTTTTCGCGAGAAAGCGTGTGGCAATGCTCATTGGCTTAGCCAAGATTTTAGTCAGGGGAAAGATGTGTAGGCAAAGAAAAGCTAATTTAAAAATTTGGAATCATTTGTTACGTGAAAGAACAGAGAGAGCGGAAGGTAAGTGGTGACCTACCCTATGGCCAGAGTGTCAAAAGGTCAAATTGGAGATTTCAACATTTAGTATCATTTGGCGCGCTTAGCGCCACTGGTGGGAAGCAGGGAAGGCAGAGAGGACAGCTTCCAACTTTTACAAAACACACATAACTGGAATTATAAACTTTTATTATAGCCTAAGCGAACATCAGAGACGTGATTTTATAAATTATATTATACACATTTATCGAGTTAATGCAAGCAAAGTCGCAGGCAACAGCTAGTAGTACATAATATTTTTGAAATGTGCTAAATAAACTCTTTCATTTGATACCCAACACGATACAATTCAATTTTTTTTTTTTTAATGCAGTACGTACTTCTTGTCCTTTATATGGCGTCATATTGAATTCAGTGTGAAATTATATATCCTTATATAACCAGCGGACAATCAAGACGCTTCTAATGATACCTCATTTATCAAATTATGTTACGTGGATTAGAAGAAAATCGCTTACAAATATAAATAAATACATACATAACGGTGAAAAACATAATCCTCCTTTTCGCTTCGCCGTAGTCGGGTAACTACTACGTAACAGTTTAAAATTAATACCAAACAAAAGACAATTTACTAATATATTTTAAGTATTGCTTTAAGTTCAGAACCGGCCCATATTGGAGTTAATTAGATAGCTGCAGTGCAGTCTGCAGTGGTAAAACTATCAAGTTTCAAGTTACCTGATATCAATCAGGTAGACTAAGTATAAGTACTTTCTTTCCATAAAAAGTACATATAAAAATAATATACCGTAGCTAATGAAACAAAACGTTCGACCGTCACTCTAACACAATTCGCATAATTACGAAAATTCATAATTGAAATGAACGACTATTAGTGTCTTGACGATTGATGATTTCAATTGGCACAAACAAGACTACAAAAGACTAGGTATTGAGTCGTTTCTCTATGTAAAATAAGTAGGTCACGTTGCTTTGCTACACGTAATTTATAGGCTAAATCAATTCTTCGAAGAGTTTGAAGCGCCTTGTGAAGTGAAGTGTACTTATTCTACAAAGTGTACTTGAAATTACTATACATTGAATACCAGATCACTCGCTATCCCCACTACCTCGCTCAATACTCAATTTAAATATGATTCCGAAGTTTTTCATATTTTTAAAAGAATAAAATAAAACTCATCATAGTTTGTCAACGGGTCAAACCCGACATGAACCAGAATTAATATTATGTAGTCTTTGGACCATAGAGTAATAAAGTCCGCTCACTACTCTAACACGCCGAGTTCATAATTCTATGCTTTGGACTATGTAAATGAACATTAATTTGTTTCATGGATGTTTGTCTCGCACTGTGAATCTGTTTGATACCCTCTACGCTGCTGCACGGAGCATTGGACAGCGACGGCCACCATCCGATTACTGTTATGATTCGTGTTATTCTACTAACGGGATCATAGAAGAAAAGAACTTATCTGCTTAAAACAATCTATAATACGTTCAAAAAAGGACATAGAGTACAATCGTTTGTGTTTATATAGTAAACATATAAAACCATTTACAAATATGTAATGCATAATGCCTAGCAGTAATATTTGTTGCGTTATTTGGGTCATTCTAGTTCAGCGAGTTGAACGGCCTTTCGTCCTAGGAAGCCGGTTTTGTGTTCGGGGTAACCTATGCGGTTTATAAGTTAATAGTAAGTTTGTAACAGAATTTAAAAGCGCACACATAATTATAGAACAAAGCAAACAAAGGTATTAATTTGTCAACAAACCTACAAATATTATAAGCCATTTTGAAGTGGTGTCGTATTAAAAGTGTGCACTCGCATTTCGCCTTACGAAGAAATTACCGTAACAATGACAAATGTTGAGGCCACAAAGTACCATGTTTGTTATGGACACTAAACGAATTTAAACAAAAAAATATTTTTCAAGGAAAAACGCCACTCAGTAAATAGTTTCCACAATAATAAAAAAAAATTGTACGCTTTAGCATAACAAAACAAATGTAACTCCAAAACTTTTATCCCGCATTCTGTTATATTAATAATGAAACCACATTTTACAGATTTTTAATGTAAAAATAATTTAATGGTGTATAAATAAATATTATTTTATTTTGATTAAAATGAATTCACATTATTATTATTGATGGCTGGCTAGCTTCATCATGTCGCACTTCCGTCATATGATGATGAGCGCGCAACTTTCAATTTTACCCTCTACTAAACGCGCTAAAAGAAGTTTAACTTCAGAAAACTTTAAATATACTGTAAAAACAAAGCGAGCGGATACATTTACCACAAACAAAACAATAATTTAAAAATAAATCGCAACCTGAATAGCTTTTAAAATGCGCACTCGGAGCCACTCGTAAAGTACTTTTTAACGTTTTCCGCAATATAATTAAATAATACCTGTTCTGCGTAGAGTACGTAAAGACACAAAATAATACAGAGCTACAATGCTTTGGACTTTACCATTTCTAAAGTTAAATTCTAATTTAACGATATGCCACCGTCACTTTAAATAAACAATCGGAACTCTCGTCTAAATATGCATCGGGTATTTCAATCTGTATAATCTATTCATATCGTAGGTATTTTCTCTATTGTTATTTTTAGCCTCGCCTCGTTTCTCTAGCACTGCCGCCTAAATAAATCGGAATGACATGACAGCCAGGAACATAGATGGAACGTAGAGAACAAATTTTTATTTTAGGGTAAAGTGATATTTTAGCAACGGAAAAGAGGTTATCGTGTATAATTTATATAAAGTTAATGATAACAATAAATTATTTATATATTATGAACTTATACCCATTTGACATTAATCAGTCGATACATATAGTCTTGCCGGTTCCCAGTCGAGAATTCGTTTCCTGATTTGAACCGAAATTACGGATTGGTAACCTAGTGTTAACGTTCAGATATTAACAACACCTTACGTGTTTAAATACACAATTATAATGTACTTTTATCTGTACCATTAATTAGGGCTTTTCGAAGTTTCACTTCTCAATTTAAGTCAAAGAACTCGTTTATTAAAATAACTTACCATTTCCAGAATTGTGTATAGCCTTTATTGCCTTCTTCAACTTCGTTAGACCGTCTCTGTCGAAATCCAAAGTCTGTAACATATAAAATAAATGTTTGAAGTATATTATGATTTTTTTTATTTAATACGTCATCTGCAAAGCTTTGAAGAGACCTAATCGTCATAGTCAGATTCGTTCACAATAGGAGCCACGAGCCATTCAGCTCGACTCGGCAGCGAGGAACATCTGTCGTACCAGCCGGCGATTTATCAATGCCCCTTTGAAATAAAAACCAAGCGATTCCAAAATAAACTCTACAGCGTTAGTGCACGTTTTTCTCTATATTTAAGTACACACTTTTAAATAATGTCCGTTTATACCTTTGCACCTCACATAGTCTTACGCGTTCCTTTTTATATTCTGATAATAAACAAAATATATTCTAAAAAATTTCTGTTAATATTATCGCTTTTTTATAAAGTCGTAGAACCACATTGTCCAATGCTTGCTATTAATTTAGCCATATAATATCACAGTATTCACAGCACTCAAAAGGATCAAATTAACTAAATTATAATGGTATACATAATTTTTTAATTGATTTACTGGAAATGTAAATAACAATGAATAAATTATGCTGTATTAATTTTCTATACTTTTTTTGAAGGCATAATGCCTAATTAATAATTTTATAAATGATCATATAATATAAATATGTTTTGTTCTTGGCCGATATAAATTAACGATAACAAACAAGAAACAATACGGTCAGACTCGCTTTCACTCACGCTCATGACCAACAACGCATGACGTTTTGCGTAAGATGCATCATCCCATGTAATCATCATTATAAATTATAATCTTGGGTGTAATGATGGTTAGTAAAATTTTTGTAATATTTATTATTTACTAGCTGTGCCCACGGTGTCACCCGTGTTATATTTATATTAATCGATCATCTCTCCACGACCATCGCGGCACCACCATGCACCCGTGTAATCTATCGTTTATTTTATTTACATCCCATACTTGCCTACAGCTTTTCAGATCGCTTGAAGGTTACTGCCCCGCTCTACATAGTCATAGCTTGATGTTATATGGACTTTCTTAATAAATCGATACTAATATAATTGTTGCGGACAGCGAGCGGGGCGAGCGAATAACGATAGTCTAATAGTATAGAATGAACAAATAAATGAAATAATACGTGTTAGGAATAGATATAATAATATGAACTGAATATGTGTGAATATGTGTATTTTAAAACGATTAGAATAAGAATATAGCTAGTTGTAAGTTTAAATGTATAAATTTCACTAGTTGTAAGGATGAACCATGCCAGACTCGGAACATCTGGCATGGTGACTCATGGTACTGCCGCACACAGGGCGTGCGCGCTCATTGGCTGAGCGACGCCCCGCACGGAATCCATCGCACGACCGGTTGCGAGGCAAAGGGCGAGGTTAAATATAGCGGAGAGGGCGGCAGTACTACGATCAGTTCGAGAAACACCACAACACCAGCAACAGCAAGCAGCGAATCTACAAGCAAACTACAGTCAAGAAAGTTATTAAGAAACCACATTGTTACTACGAACTACTGTAACTTTGTAAGAAACAAGAATAAAACAAGCGCTATTAATTTAGCACACATTAAATATTGTGAACGTCTTTTTATTCACAATAATAATAAAGCGGAAGAGTTATTTTGTTTGTTTAAACACGCTAATCTCTGGAACTACCATCGAATTCGAAAAATTATTTTTGTACATGATAGCTAGAACTCACGAGGAATAGTATAGGCTATTTAACATTAGGCTACAACTCTCAGCTAGCCTTAAATATTAATTTTTGTTACGAAAGTCGGAAGTCGAGGCCCTCCCGAACTGCTTTATCCGCATGCACTGGCGTTATGGTTAATGATACGGAAATACAATGTTCTACAAAAATATTGGTCCTTAGTATATCTAAAAAAAAGTCAACAATAGCATATGCCTAAATTCTATACATAAGCCACAATAAGATATTTTGTGACAAATATTTGTTGAAAATGAAAAAGTGATTTTTAAGTATTAGTTTTAAACATGAGATATTAATCCTTACAAACAAAAGTTACTTCGACATAAAGAAGAACAATTATAATCGACCACATGGGTGCGTTGGCGGCACGGTGTTTCTCGAATAAAATTAACACTAGTTTAACCGTGGGGCACTGCAAGTAAGCTATAAAATGCAAAAATTATTTTTAAAATCAGACTGGTACTTTCAGAGGTTAGCGCGATTAAACTCTTGAGTTTTATAAATATAGATTTAACTCAATCTGCAAAAAACTCAATGATTTGTGGGTGGTTGACAACCGTGCATCCAATTGTCTCCAATGGTTTCCAATTCTATGTTCCAACTTTCAGTGCACTATGCCGTTCAATCTAATTTGAGAATTACATTTACATATTACTATTACTACTAAGTATATAACTTCAGCAATTTATAATATCACATGTTTCTTAGAGCGTAGTTCCCGTGTGTCCTCAATTTGTCACGCGTCGGTTGTTTTCTTTCACCTAGTGGTATACCGGATATTACTACAGTTCCTGTGCTGTATATTATTTACATGTATTACCATCACTTTAAAGAAGTAAAATATAAAAAAATATTTATTTAAACATTGAATGCCATTAAAATTTGATTATCATATGGTCAAGTCAAATTCAAAAATTTGGAAAAAAAACCAAAACTGTACGACCATGTTCATGTGATACCTTAAAAGTTGCGCAAAAACCTAAGCTACATAGTGGTATTTTTATAATTGTGATTGAGGATTATATTTACAAAATATTGACCTCAACAATAGTGACAGCAAAAACATGCTTCACTAACTTCATTTAAAATGTGCAGATATTTATAGTTACCTTTGATCCCTTAATTTCTTTGTTCTAATGTACCTCATTGATTCTACCGATTTCTTATTTTGGACCTCAGAAACTGCCTTACTACCAGGATCACAGGGTGAAGCCCATCACTTTTCACTTGGTGTGTTTTTATTATTACTATTACCACCGTGATATTATTATAAGGTATTACACTGGAAATTGGAAAACAACATAATTATATGTCTAACGGATCCCATACAGCTATATCATATAAGAATAAGAAATAAATAACACAATAATTCACATATTATAATAATTCATTCAATATGTATGAATTGATTTACAAACATGCGAGAGACTGTGCTTCATATTGTTAGCTCCTCTGTGATGTTGCAGGATTGTTATTGATCTAAAGTTTAAGTTTATAGTTATAGTTTGCATTTTGTTCGTGTTTTGTGTTGTCTCGGGCTTTTACTCCATCTTTGTTTAATAACAATTTCAAAATAAATTAATCATATAATTAGTTACACTCATAGGTACTTTTTAACATTTTATGCTTATTCAGGTATTTTGTAAATATTATAATTAATTACTTCTTTATTCATAATAGTAGGTACATATTTTAGTATGTTCTATAGTATCCTGTATACTGAATATAGACTCAGTTTTTGATTTTCAACAAATCTTTGCCACAAAATACCTTATTGTGGCTTATATATAAAAGATAGGCATATGCTATCGCTGACTTTTTTAGATACACTAAGGAGCAATTTTATTGTAGAACATTTTATTTTCGTATCATTAACGATTACGCCAGTGAACGCGGTTAGAGCAGTTCGGGAGGGCTCGATTTCCGACTTACGTAACAAAAATTAATATTTAAGCCTATCTGAGAGTTGTAGCCTAATCTTAAAAAGGCTTAGTATTCCTCGAGAGCTTATTATATACAAAAATAAATTTTCCAATCCGACTGGTAGTTCCAGAGATTAGTGTGTTTAATCAAACAAACAAAGAAACTTTTCCGCTTTATTATATTATATACCTTCATATGCATTTAGTAAAAAAATGTTATTTTGATATTAAGACAGACAATTAATTTTTCTTAATTTTATAAATTAATTTAGAATAACAATATATTATGCTTCCCGTATACAATATTTCATCAAAATTTGGAAACTAATAAAAAAATATTTTTTTGTAATTCTTTTTTTACAATTTCTTATGGTAATATTGGTAATTATAATACTCTATCGTTTAAGTAATGACATAAGTATACCGTGTGCAAAACTTTATAATAATCGGTCAAACCGTTTTTTAGTTAAATCCGGACATACAAATAGACAATTAAAAAAACTTCTTCGTGTTCAGTGTCCTTTATAATGGATGTCTATCAGGATATAATTATGAGATAAAATACATGTAGGTGGCACACACAGAACTACAGATTTCATTTCATATACATTTTCCAAAAAGAACAATATTTACAAGTTTTAGAACGGCTTGAAATATTTGAGAGAGGTTAATGAGTATTACATATGCCAGTTTATTACATAGTAAAATACAAACATCTGTTAATATGGAACGTTCAAGTAATCGGTGTCAACAGATGTTTTACTTATCGGCCTTTAAAGCTTTAAGTCACATTAAATAGATGGTACTAAGTATAAGTACAAATAAGTTATGTAAGTGTAAGAATACATAATGATGTTTTAAATACCTAGATAGTTTGAGATATCTGTTAATAGTTGACTCAAGACTAAAATAATGTTAAGTTTGTTAAAACCAAATACAGCCGAAGCTCCATTGTTTTTGTAAAGAAACAAAGGAGAAGCAACGTCGAATGATTCAAAAACTTTATAATACGACAATAATGAAACAACTCTTACAATTAGAAATTGGGAGTTTAAATTAAAAATTATCAACCATTTTATGACACAATCAAATTATAAACATGAATTAAAATAATCGTATCGCAGTGTGTTAACTATTGCAACTCTTAGGATCGCATTTTATATCTTTATTAAAATATATCAAAACTTTTCTAATTTTTATAAATTTAGTTTGGCCCTTAATCTCAATTTTATGTGATGATATGGCCCAAGATGGTAACGCTAAGCCTAGTGGTGGGGCTGGCACACAAATGCAACTGCCAGAACATAATATCTATAGACGACTGGCGATAGTTTTCAATTTGTGGGTGGAGCCAGACAGTCATTAAAAAATGGTTTTATCACGACATTTTCCTTCACCTAAAACTCAGGCTCATTTCAGAGATTCGAACTCACGTCGATCGACTCGGTGTCTTTAGACGCTACCGTTGAGAAATTATTGCTACAAAACTACCAATTTAATTATTTAAAGATACCTACGTTTTTAGATTACATAAGTACAAGACACGTCAAAAAACCTCTGCACAAAATACAAGTAAGAATCTAAAGTCGACAAAGTTAGAACAATGTTTTGAACAAACAACCGTACTAAAGCTTTGTGCAGATAAGAACTTTCTTTTCCAGACATGTCCGAGGGATCTTAGTACAACTATTTCGACTTTCGTTGAGCGACGTTTTAAAAGAAAAAACCGTGAAGGAGCAGCTACAGAGATTATAAACAAAAGACTGGGGCTACAACAACAATACATAGATGTATCTTTATATAAAAAAGAGTGGAAACAAAAGTAGGAGACAAATCTTCAGGCAAAAAACCACTTACTGTAAGTTTTGAATATTTACAAATAAATTGTAAAAAAATCTTAGTTTTTATTGTAGGTTGTTAGGTACTTCTTCGTCGTTAGAACCATCTTCGTCAATTCGCCAATCACATATCTTACTATTGCTGATTCAGTTTCAACCAGGAAGGTTAATTATCTTCCAGAGATTCACCGTAGATTCGTAAATAAAATTCGAATTTACAAGTAAGTACGGAGAATACCGCTCGGAGAATTCTATTACAACATTGTCTTTTTGTTGTTCTTCTTGCTGGGTTACTTGTGATGTGCTTACACTTAGAAAATAATATTATATATCCTCATTCTTACAACTATAAAATTGTCGTGTATCTAGTTTGTTGTTATTGTATAAATTGAAGTTCGTATTCCAAGCACAATATAATAGCATTCCAAATTCATAAAATTACTGTAAAAACTTTAAAATATAATAATAGTATTTTATTATATACCATAGAATAATTTTTATATCGACGTTAGGAGAAAAATAACGATTGTTGCCGTATTTGTCGATTTCAAAGGGTCGTTAATCTATCTATAGTGTCTGAAGTTATACGATTTTACAAGTTACGCGCATCATTAAACTAACATCGAACTGGGAGTAATGGTAACATCTTTATAACGTGCGTATGTCAGCTTATTTATTTACCTGTGTTGCATTACATTTAGCTATATTAAATGTCAAAATCATGTTTCTTTTTTGTAAACTATGTGAAGACAATCGCATCCGCGCCAATGTCACTCACTACTTGCTAAAATTATACTGGCAGCAAAGAAAACATAAAATATAAAAAATAAGATATAGCTACTCCATTAATTATTAACCTACAGTTCATATTTTCGTTATATTTTACTTATTACTTAATAAGTACAAACCTACGATAGAAAAAATACAAACGCAACACAAACAATTCCTGTAAGTAAATCTAATAGTAGGAAAATCTAAAATTCTAACGCTCCTTATCGCACAATTTATTTCCTTTTATCTTTTTTGTTTTTTTTTTTTAATTAATTTTAATAAAAATACAAACCTTTTTATTTTAATAATTTATGACCGGTCACGTTGCGTACACCATAATTTGCACATTTTTTTTCCAATCGTATATTTTTTACTGAAGGTAAATTCCTAATATAACAACTAATACGCTATAGTGATATAGATAGCCTATGTTCTCATCCTAGATTTTAAGCCTTTAATAAACTCGTAAATATTGTTTATAAAAACCACTGCATTATCACATACGGTCTATTATTTATTCAAGTACTGATTTTTCTGGTGAATAAAGCAATAATTATGTACACCATAATAATACCCGGTTTTAATTGTGGAATATATGATAATTGATAAGTAACAAGTAATGATCAGAATGATTAGGGCAATATTTTTAGTCTTAATTGCTTTAGAATCAACAAACAAGTTACATTTTACATTCACGAAGTCAGTATTGTCGAGTACCCATTTTGTTGAGCGGCAGTGTACCAAGTAGATAAGATGGATCTCGTCAATGCAGAACTAACGAAGTTACAGTGTCTGGTACATTTTGTTAATGAAGTACGTGTTGATGTTGAAAACAGCATATTTTGAGAAATATCTACCAAAATTATTCCAATATTTTCATATTAATTTTAAGGTTGTTATTATTGCATTAAGCAGATTCGGGTAGAAAAAATGTTTGTTTTTATTAAAGCCATAATAAATAAATAAAAAGCCATTTATACCTTAAAGAATACATTATATCATTTACTAGCTGTGGCCGCGGCTCCTCTCACATGGACTACAACTACCACCCGCCACCCACGGTATTGGATCAGCTAGTGTATAGATAGATATAGATGATTAGAATGCATAGAAAAAATAGGCTCTCCCATACATTAGTATTTATTACTTTCAGATTTTATTACCTTCTCAGATTACGATTTTATAATGAGAGACAATATGAACCTAATGAAATAAAGGCAAGATTGCAAATCATACTATTAAAACACTACACGGTAAACATCTATACAATTAATAAAATTGAAGTGTCTGTTTGTAATGTCAAAAGTTTTTTATTAAATGCATATGAAAGTATAAAAACGATACCTATAACAAAAAATCCATTTTTAAATTTTTTGTCTGTCTGTTTGTTTCGGGTAATCTCCGAAACGGTTGGACCGATTTTGACGGGACTTTCACTGATAAATAGCTGATGATATAGGGAGTAACTTAGGCTACTTTCATTTTATAAAAAGAATTAGGGTTTCGCACAAATAAAAAAAACTGGTCATGGTGAAACAATTCGGAGCGCTTAAATGGCTTACGCTGAGTAAACCATAAGAGATATAGCTAATTAATGTAGCAAACAATTGTACACATTAAAAAGACATACAAAAAAGTCAGGGAGAGTGTATATTTGTATCTATCTTCGAAGGAACGCTCACAATAAGCATTTTTGTCTTTAAAATTGCCGGGAGCGGGGTAGCAAGATTCACGTGGGTATTCTGTAGTTCATGTGAGCGAATCCACGGGCACAGCTAGTTCTATATAAAAATTGATGTTATAGGGAATGTATGAAATGTCTAGAGTAGCCGACAATAATATATGAAATAAAAAGAATTATTATATAATTTGCCTAGGTATTCTGTAGAATAACGGCATTCTGTTCATTGTATATAATATATAAATATTATGAGATTGATAAACTTAAAAACTGATTCACTGATCACCATGAAAGATACATACATACAACAGGGTAGGCAGGGACCGTGTACTCGCTTCAATCCTGGCATGTACATCTTTAAACTTCTTCAACATTCATCAATCTATTCACGCACGCTCGTCGGTTTAGAGCCCCATTCACCATGTTTCCGTCATTTTCTCTTCTTTTTATATCACTTTCACACTTTCCGTCCCTAGTAAACATCGATTCCAAGTATACAAACTCATTCATTTGCTCCAGTTCATTGCCACCAATCCGAATACATACTTCTGCCATGCTCTCTTTTTCATTTTAAAACACCATAACTTTCGTCTTCTTTGCGTTCAATATCATTCCTTTGATTCCCAAAGCTTCATTCATAATAGTCACCGGTGCTTGTACATCTCCTTAGCAAACCATGTAAATAATACTTGATCATCGGCATAAAGAAG
Organism: Saturnia japonica; assembly: GCA_033032175.1. Classification (NCBI taxonomy): domain Eukaryota; kingdom Metazoa; phylum Arthropoda; class Insecta; order Lepidoptera; family Saturniidae; genus Saturnia; species Saturnia japonica. Next base: position 14,115,966 of record CM065311.1, on the reverse strand, counting down.
CAACTCATTCATTCCCCACAGTACAGACACTCATTCAAATCTGTCAGACATTTATCCATGAATAGGTTGAACACCGTGGAGTCGCTACACATCCCTGTCTAACACCCTTTTAGATGTTAAGCCATTCATTATATGCTCCGTTTATTCTGACTCAAGCACTGGAATCCTCATAGATAGATTTCAATGCTTGTATCAGATCACTGTTTACCCCATGCATAGACAATGCCGACCACAACTCATTCCTCAACACTTTGTCATAGACCTTTTCCAATTCTACGAATACACAATAGACTTTTTTGGTTACTGCCAAGTATTTACCAGTGTATGCATCTTAAGGAGAAAACCTGATCCGTACATCCCATTTCCTTTCTAAATCCCGTTTGTACATTTCATATTCCTTTTTCTGTTCCTAACAAAACTCATTTAAATGTTACTTTAGCACACAGTTTGCGGATAACACTGATTCCGCGGTAATTTTTTAATTCTTGATGAGACCCTTTTGCTTTGTATTTTTACAACGGCACTATATTACCTCGCACCAGTCTCCCGGTAAACGACCGACTGTTTCTCCAACATAAGTTAATAAGGCGGTACAACCGACTTGCTACCACATTCTGTCCAGCCTTAAGCATTTATATGTTAATTAATGTCTTGTCATGGATATAAAAGATGGTAAAGATGTCATTAAAAATTTAATGGAAAGGTTTTTACGCTATACCTAAACGCGATAGGTGGCGCTGTGGTTGAGTTATTGACTAGTGGAAAGGGCAGAACAACGTCTACGGGACCACCTAGATTTATACAGCCAGAGTACATAAAGAAACGTGTGTAATTAGAAAATATAATCTGGGACATACTACGAATTAACTTAAAATTTTCTGAAAAGCAGATCGTTCCGTAGAAAGTAAAAGAGAAACTAAAGTAGGTCATCATATTACAACTTGTTACTAAGTAGATAACAACTGTATCAATCGTAAGAATTTAGACATTAAATAACCTGTTCTATTCTGGGTCAATACTCATGCAAAACATTTTTTATTATACTAGATGATGATTAAAGCTTTATTATATATATAGCTATATAAACTAACATAGAAGATAAATAAGAAAGTAGATATTTACGGTTTTACAGAGATTTACGTTATTTAATGTTTTTTTAAATATAATAAATAATTTATTTAAATAAAATAAGTACATATATACAAACACACAAACACATTTCAAATCTCTGGCGACATTAAATATTACATAATTAACATATAATGTAATAATTATTTGAAATTTTTGCAATAAAAATTGTTTAATTAATTAACGGTAATCATAATACGTAGTTCACCTAATTATTATCAATACAGAATTAAAAAAATATGTATTTTTAATCTATATGTATAAAAAATATATTTACGTATATATAATAAATATATTATAACAAAAAATTTGTTCAACACCCACAAGAAACCCGATGATATTTATGCGGGCTTTTTATCTTGTTCAAAAAAGGCACCGCAACCTTACCGACGAAGGTTATTTACCTAATGTTTAGAACACAATACGCAATCTATTGAATAGTAAGAAGGCATACATGTATTCTAAGTAGACATTTTTTAGTGTATAATTAGACGGAAAAACAAAAAATTATAATTTAACGTTAAGATTTTTGTAGGTTTATAAACTAACTAAGGTTGAAACAGCGATCATTTTTTTTTTTGCAAATCCTAGTAGCATAGTTTTGCTTATTTAGCAGACTTAATTTCAAAAATTCAAAGCTATTAGTATTCGTCCACAACCTATCAACAGTTTACAATATCACCAGATTGATTGATTATAAGTTAACGGTTCGTACTGTAAAGTTAATAATAATATAAGTATATGAATATTCAGGTAGTTTGCAAGTAAACATGTTAACTAATTATTAAATAATACATACATTATTAAAATATATAAGATGTTCAATTGATAACATTAGTTGTCGACCAATCATAGTCATCGACCAATCATTGTAAGGTTTAAAATAATTTAATAGAATTACCGGGTAGTTTGCGAGTAGGTAAACATATAAACCGGTAATTAAATAATGCTCACATTACTTCTGTGAGGGACCTTACTTTTAAATCGCCAAATACACACACACACACACACACACACACACATGGTTCCTTCCTTTCTCCCAGGAGGAAGGAACATGTCTATGCGTATATATTATAGCAATGAGTTTTATTGCTTCTGATCTGACCCATAAAGTACAATTTTATCCGGTGACACATTCTATACCTATAATTAATAAAATAATTGAAGTGTCTGTTTGTAATGTCAAAATAACAGCATTTTTACTAAATGATTAATATACTATACCTATACTAATAAAAACCCATTTTTCAAGTTTTTGTCTATCTGTTTATTTGTGACAAGTTCAATCGTTTTACTGGGCATGGTGAATCAATTAGAGCGTTTAAATGGCTTACGCTGAATAAACCATAAGAGATATAGCAAATTAATGTACTACATAAATATATACATTAAAGACCTCCAAAAAAGTCAACGAGCATACATGTTTATCTTTTGAGGAGCACCAACAATAAGCATTTTTATCTTTAAAATAGCCTGTGCCCGATCGATGGTATTCTGTAGTCCACGTGAGCGAAGCTGAGGGCACAGCTAGTACATAATAAAACGATGCACATTACATTATTCGTCATTAATTATGTAGTACATTAATTTGCTATATAATATCTCTTGAGGTCATAAGACCATAACCATAAGGTTTACTCAGCATAAACCATTTAAGCGCCCGAATTGATTCACCATGACCAGTTTTGTTTATTTGTGCGGAACCCTAATCATTAAGTTACTCCCTATATCATCAGCTATCTATCAGTGAAAGTGCCGTCAAAATCGGTCCAACCGTTTCGGAGATTACCCGGAACAAACAGACAGAAAGACTGGCACACAAAAAATTTAAAAATGGGCTTTTTGTTATAGGTATCGCGTATACTTTCATATGTATTTAGTAAAAAAATGTTATTTTGACATTACAAACAGACACTTAAATTTTATTAATAGTATAGATTGTCATATAAGGAAAATGAAAGCCACGTACATTTTGCAACTAATTAAGATAGATGATAAAAAGGATTGTCTTTGTTGATACGAGTACAGAGATAAAATGATTCACCATTTCCGGCCTGATCTTATCTTTTCACATCTTAAGCTCAGGTGCTTACGATCTACCTGACTAGCTCAGAGACGCGGTCACATTCATAAAAGTGACTCATTTGTCGATGACCTCTCAAAACCTATACAAAAGGAAGGCGCACGTTAAAATGAGCTAACATTTTTCATATCCACGTTCCGGCACTTGAGTGTCTGTCAGCGGAATTCATTAAAAAGCAGCATGACTTTTGCTGCGAAACTAAATTTTTATGTTTATTCACTTTTGAAGTATATTTTCTGTATGCACTATCACGATTCATGATCAATCTTAAATTATCTGTACCTAATGTTAGGATGTTTTTGTTCCTTAATAACTTTCAAACGCTTAGTTATTTACGTGAAGTTTAATATAGAGGTATATTATGTCAAGAAAATTAATAAGGGACACTTTTTAAATCGATATAGAAAAAACAAATACGCCCAGCGAATAGCAGCTACTTTATAATAAAGAAAACATAATATAATTAATATGTCCTCTTTCAAAGGTTTTCTTTCTTAGGTTAGAAAATGCAAGCAAGGATTATCACCATCCAAAAAACACCTAAGAGTCGCTGTCTGCGTTCATTGCTAATAAACCTAATATTTTATTCATATCCTGTAAAATGTAAATGTTATACTATTCTCATTTAGAAAAAGATGGTCGAAACGCACAAATCCCAACATATATTTACCATTGCAGGTTATTTATTTCCTCGGAACTCTCGGACATTGATAAAGTACCAATTCGTTCATTCATTTGTGAACTTAGGCCTGTGGCATATTGGCAAATGTTTAATGGACAATAAATAAAACATTTTCAACTACATATTATTAGTCATTATTTTAGTATTGTTAATTATATATTTATTATTTTACGTAGTAGTAAGCAAACTTGTAATCAACTTGGTGTTTAATGTTCACTGCAAGATATAGCTCTATGTATAACCACACACTCAAGAGGACCGCAATTCTGAGGCCAGTATAATAAGTTACTACTCCTAAGAACTGAGTTGAAACGGCTCGTGTGCCGGTGTATGATGACAACCTATGGCGGTACCAGGCTCTAACATTCTGTAAATTCTGTTTGAATAAAAATGTTTTATAAGCAAATTGAGCTGAAAAATAATCCCCGCACAGAACGGAGTTTTGTCTGATAAACATGTTTATGTATGGATGTTTGAATATCTATATCGCACCCTGGCCTCGGTGCAAAATGAGCTAAATATAAATAAATGAAGTATTAGGTCCTTACATATGAAATTAGCGTTTTGTCGTACTGACCACTTTGATCTGAAATATCTCCTCTTTGGTTAAGAATTCCAAATTCAAATTTAAAAATTTATTTAGCTGATACATTTCAGTTTTGAAAACAGTCATTGATTTGTTTTTTCCTCATTATTTTTTTCTTTGACGTCGCTTGTTATCGCACAATGGAAAACATGAAATATCGGTATATTTACGAGTACGAGTTCTACCGTGGCACCAGTGCTGCAGAAACAGCTCGAAGGATTAATGATGTGTACGGCGCTGGTGTCGCAAAAGAAAGCACGCTACGTTTTTGGTTACAACGTTTTCGTTCTGGAAATTTCGACCTTCAGAACTAACTCCGTGGACAGCCGGAGACCAAAGTGGAAAATGAAGAATTAAAGGCTATTGTGGAAGCGGATCCATCACAAAGCACTTCAGAGATAGCTGCATGCTTCGGGGTAAGTGATAAAACTGTATTAATCCACTTGAAGCAAATCGGGAAAGTAAACAAACTTGAACGATGGGTACCTTATGAATTGAGTGAATCGAACTTGCAAACACGCGTTGATTGCTGTGTTACTTTGGTTAACCGACACAATAATGTAGGGATTTTAAATCGAATCATTACTTGTAATAAAAAGTGGATACTGTGCGATAATCGGAAGCACTGGTCGCAATGGCTGAATCTTGGAGACCCAGCCAAATCCTGCCCTAAGCGAAAATTGACTCAGAAAAAGTTACTTGTGAGTGTTTGGTGGACTAGCGCCGGTGTCGTTCACTACAGCTTTCTAAAATCTGGCCAAACGATTACGGCAGATATCTATTGTCAGCAACTGCAATCCATGAAGGAAGAACTAGCTGCTAAACAACCGAGATTGGTCAATCGCTCTAGGCCACTGCTGCTGCTTCACGACAACGCAAGACCACATACTGCACAACAAACAACCACTAAGTTAGATGAGCTACAATTGCAATGTCTGCGACATCCACCGTACTCCCCGGACTTTGCTCCAACAAATTGCCATTTTTTCCGGAATGTGGACAACTTCTTACAAGGAAAAAAATTCAACTCCGATGCGGCAGTCGAAACCGCCTTCAAAGAGTTTATTGATTCTCGCCCCCATGGTTTTTTTAGTAAAGGAATCAATGAACTACCTTTAAGATGGCAAAAGTGCGTAGATAACAATGGTGCATACTTTTAATTAATTAAACATATTTTACAAAAAAAAAAAAATTATATTCCTCCCGTACAAAACGCCAATTTTATATGTAAAAGGACCTAATATGTCACCTAAAGTACTTTTACATTTGTTTTTTTTTTTTCGTTTAAGTTAAAGGTAAAAATAGACGCAATAACATAGCCTATTCATCTTATTTAAATAAGGTAGTGTTATTATTTTATCTAATAATAAAACTTTAAATGCATCTCCGAAAAACAATTTTTTTTTTGCAAATGTGATAGTGTCCGTACTTATGTATGTGTATGTATATAGTACAAGGTATGCTTAGTTTGAAATCAGATTGCCGTGTGTGAGATTATCCCCTTATAAAAGCTTTGTCAGGTCTCTTCGTCGTTCATACCAATTGTTAAAGACCAAAATCGAAAGTATCGATCGATAACTATAACAGTAGAGTAAGTAACAATTAATAGGTACCTCGTACCATGCTATGATTTTTTTATTATCATTTTAACACTCGGTCCGCACTTTTGTATATAAGTAAAACAATATTTTTTATGATACCTACTTAATGCTATGAAGTTCATAATAATAGGAACTACGATGCCGAAACTTGCACACTAACTATGCGCATAGTCAACAAATTGAGAATGGCTTAAAAATCTTGGAGACTCGGCGAGACAAATTTCGTAATGAAATAATCCGCCAGAAAATCTGAGATCATCGACGTTATAGATATAGAGGCCACTAGACATGGCAGTGGGCTGATCACATCTGCTGAAGAACCGAAAATCATTTGAATAAACGAGTTTGCAAGCATCCCACACTCCACACCTAGATGGATCAATGATCTAAAAAGACAGCTGTAAGCGATTTATTACAAAAGATTGAGGATCGTTTATGAATGGTAATTAGTGGAAAACTGCGTGGACGGAGGACTATTCGTGAATATTTCTGTGACTTTTATTGTTTAAAACTATTTGTTCTATTGTTTCTACGAAGTACAATTATATAGCGTATATCTACCATATGAAGAATACGTTATACGAGAACACCTGAGATATCGACTGATGACGATGTAACGGCTGTATGAGTTCATAACTCACAATATGTAATTACTTGAAAATTTTACAACACAAATTGTAATGTATTAACAACTAGCTGTGCCCGTGGCTTCGCTCACGTGGACTAAAGAATGCCCGCGTGAATCTTGCTTCTCCGTTCCCGGCTATTTTAAAGACAAAATTGCTTATTGTGGGTGTTCCTTAAAAGATAGATCATCTTACTCTCCGTGACTTTTTTGTAAGTCTTTTTAATGCCTATGATTATGTAGTACATTAATTTGCTTTACCTCTTATGGTTTACTCAGCATAAGCCATTTAAGCGCCCGAATTGATTCACCATGACCAGTTTTTTTAATTTGTGCGAAACCCTAATTCTTTTTCTAAAATAAAAGTAGCCAAAGTTACTCCCTATATGATCAGCTATCTATCAGTGAAAGTCCCGTCAAAACTGGTTCAACTGTTTCGGAGATTACCCGGAACAAACAAACAGACAGACAAACATTTTAAAAATGGGCTTTTTGTTAAAGGTATCCTATATACTTTCATAGGTATGTATTTAGTAAAACATACTAAACTACTGCTATGAGCGAGGTCCTGGGTTCGAATCCCAAGTCGAGCAAAGTGTTATTGGATTTTTCCTATGAAATTCTCAGTAGCAGCTCGGAATTTGGTTTCGTGCCCAATTATTGGCAATAGGCTCGCCCCCTATTACATGGGACCTAAAAACATACTCGGCGAACTGTGGGTGTACATTAGTACACCTCTGCCTAACCCTTCGGGGAATACAGGCGTGATGGTATTTTAATAAAAAACTGTTATTTTGACATTACAAACAGACACTTTAATTTTATTAATTGTATAGATATTTCATTTTTCCCTATTTCGGATAGTAATCATAAGGACACCAGTGTGGAAATAATGAAAAATATGTTAAATTTTATATTGAAATATATCACTCTGCATAATTTATACAGAACACTAATATAACTTAGAAATTCCTCCTTTTAGTCTTCTAGGTCCCAGTACTAAGTATCTAATGTTATTTCTTGTAAAACACACTTAGAAGCGCACAATAAAACTATTAATATTTGTAGCTCATAATTTTATTGTATTAAACGTAATTACACCGACTACATGACTGAAGAAAAACTGGAATCGAAAGCATCGTTAGGTATTGATCTTATTTATTTATTTTTATTTATTTTACAAATAAATTCATATACAAGTTATTGTTAAAGGCATCCTATAAAACGTCTGGGGTTTGTCTTAGCATGCCATGACCTGAAGTTTTATTCAACGCGTTGCTGTTTGTAATATACATATGTATAGCATTAACCCGAAATAAAAGATTCAGCAAGAGCTATGTACATTTGCAAGAGAATTCTATAAGGCACATTGCGCTTTATAATGGAAATTTTGGCGAGTACAATTAAGGCGGTCATCCACTATTAGTCCCAGGTAGGTATGACATGGTACTTGTTCTATTGGGGCAACGTTACAGTTCACACATTTTTATTCATACAGTCATGACTATGATCTTTCATTTGAAAGGGATGGAAAGTATTTATATGACTTGAGTGAACTTGTATTACTTTTGTTTTTTGTGATTTCAATACAAGTCCCATGTCATGAACCCATTTCGTCATTGAAGTGAAAACTATCTGCAAGGACTCTACAGCTTTTTAAGGTCTTTGTTGGCCGACAATATACAGGAGGACTCAACTTGAAATAGGTTGTAAAAACTCAATGCTAATCCTCTGTGTTTCCCTGGGGTAATGTGTTAAGGTGTAGCGACATCTACATAGCGACATCTATCGAGCCACATAAGACGCATCCTACTATCCTACATTGCGCTATAGAAATTAACTCTTCAATTGAGTATATATACAAGAACCCGACTACAACCGTTGGGCAGCTGCCCGCCAGACATAACACCCGTCTGGTCGGAGTATCCTCCCTTTGCAATAGTTCATCTACAAAGGCTTCTTTCAATGGAAACATTGGACTTTAATTGGCCCTAGACACAAATCAGTCAAGAGTCGTAGTGCGCATTTACGATATTGTAAAATACTGTCTCTACAAATACACCAAATATGTAATTTGAACCACAGAGCTCACATGTCTGGATAGATACATTGGTGCGCATTTGATGAGTCAGTAAACAGACAGAAGCAAAATCAGAATCACTTCATTATTTATTTTGTGTGGGCGTTAAAAAATAAAACAAGTACTGAATCATAAATTCACGGTTTTGACACTGTCATCAGTATCACGTGAGCTAATTGGTCTACGTTTTGCTCTAAGCAACGTGATCGAATTTATAAGCACTGGTCTCAGATTTGAGAAAGCACTGGTGGCATTTATATAGTTCAGTTTTTATTTGGGGTATTTAAAAATTGAAAATATTCCGCAGATTTATTTCTTGACTTCAATTTTTGCATAGATTATTTAAAATGCGTGTGCTCACAGACCTATAGTAAAAGTGTTTCCCCGAAGAGTCGCCGTTAGCGCCAATAAGCTGAAATAATTTACACAACATTCAACCGATTTTATATTATGTACGTAGTATTTAGTAAATATATATCGATGGCTCAAATGCAATTCTGCAAATTTTGCATTGAAGCATTTAAAATGTGTCCTTACGAATGTATTTAAGTAATTTATTCTCGTATGCAAGGACCGTCCGGAACAATGCAAAAATAATAGGAATCATATTAAGTGAATTATTACTAACTTTTCATCTTTCATCTGTGCATTTTAATTTATATACATTCAAGAATCATTAAAGGTTGTACGACCCAGTAACCTGTGCGTGCTAATACCGCAGTTCTATTTCGGTTTGTTTCATTCATTAGCGAAAATGTTCCGCTCTGGTCCGATATCGGTTGTGCACATTGTGGTCAACTCTCTCACAGGAAATTGGAAACTGGCACACGTTATTTGAGATATTACGAACTCAATATGTATTACCTCGTGGTTATGGTTTACTATAACTATTTATTTATTACAGGACAGTTTTTTACAGTTCAGTTTGTAAAATTTACTGTTTACGCGCGACCATAAAATATATTAAAATTATTTAAAACCAGGAATACAATTAAAAGATAAACAAAAATAACTTCGCACAGTTTTAAATTTTTACAGTTTTAACTTTTCAAATTTGTATAAAAATATTTATTAATTTTATAAGAACCGAAACAAATACGCGATTATTTAGTAGGTGGAGGCTTTTAATTAGCTATTTTATTATTTATTTATTCTTTTTTATTGATATATTAGTTCGTAAGCCTTCGTAAAATTATAAAATAAAATAAGTAAAGAAGTAACTATATTCATTCTGTGAAATAGTTATCGGGAATGGATGATTTGTTCCAAATTAAATTTATTGTTTTTGTTTTTTATTGTTAGATTGGTACAACTGTTTTTCAGTTTGACGCGGAGTTTGAGGTGCATTTGTCATTTAGATTAAATACCTGTTTTTAGTTAGATCATATCTAGTGTGTATTGCGAATTTTTTAATGGACAAAAACATCGAACAAAGAGTTTGTCTTAAGTTTTGCATCACCAATGGAATTTAGTGTTCGGAGATAGTGAAAATATTACAGAAGGCATACGGTGAATCGACTTTATCAAAAATACGTGCTTAGGAGTAGTAGTACAAAGCGTTCAAAAGCGGTCGAGATATGCTGGAAGATTTGCCTCGCCCTGGTAGGCCATTAACGTCTTCAACTGAAGTTAACATCGTAAAAGTGAAGGAAATAGTGACTGAAAATCTTCATTCAAATTTGGGAGAGATAGCCGCTGAACATTCTGTGTCTCTCGTGTCGATCCGTATCATTTTAAATAATCACTCGCTCGGCTAGTCCCACAAGACCTGAATTTTCTCAAGTCAATCGCATAAGAGTCACTGAGGACATGCTAGAACGAGTTAATTCGGACCCAACATTCATAAACGCATTGTTACTGGTGACGAGACTTGGGTTTACGAATTTGACATGCAAACTAGTCAACAAACTTCGGAGTGGCGCCTTCCAACTGAACCGAAACCGAAAAAACTACGCCAAAGTCGATGAAAAGTTAAAGTCATGTTGACTGTTTTTTTTTACTACCGCGGTGTTGTGCACTCGGAATTCTTACAGGAAGGTCAAACGATACATAAAGTATATTAATTGAGCGTTATGCGGCGTTTAAGAGAGCAAACTCGACGAAAAAGGCCAAATTTGTGGAAAGAAAATTGTTGGATTTTGCACAACGATAATGCACCTTCGCACAAGGCAATCATTGTGAACGAATTTTTTACCAAAAACTCAACAAATGCCATCGAGCAACCACCCTATTCACCAGATATGGCTACAGAAGACTTCTTTCTTTTTCCTAAACTGAAATTACCACTTCTTGGCACCCGTTTTCATTCAGTAGAAGACATAAACGAGAATTTCAGACGAAAAGTAAACTCAATTCCGGAAAAAGCGTTTGAAAAATTGTGAATTATGAAAATTATGTTTTGATGATTGGGTTATTCGATGGCGTAAGTGTATCGTTTCTGAAGGAGCATACTTTAAAGGCAATAATATAAATTTGGATGAATAACTAACATTTTGTGTATTATTGATCTTTTGCCAGTACTTTTTTGACAGAGTAGTATTTAAAAAATTACACTCATTTACTTCATCTCAAAGATTCTACTATTTTATTGAATTTACATCAGATTAAATGCCATCCCATCCATGCCCGACAACTTTCTATTGGTGCGCCAATTTAAATAAATATAACAAATAACGCGAGTCGGTTTACTCACGTGGTAACATCACGTCGGCCGTCGTATGATAAAAATGTGCACGTATCTTTACTCGAACTCGATAACAAAGATAATACTAATATAGGTTCTAATTTGAGTTCACGTGAACTCGTTATTCCAATCGCGTTGCAAGTTCAATTATTACTAGGTATGTAATTTATAGAGAAAAAAAACTCGTTTCAAATGACCTGATTTTCTTCAAATCGAAAATGCTTTATTAAAATTAATTTACCTCTATCAAATTAAATCCAACATAAATATCAGAAATCGATTAATTGATAAGTCAGCTAGCGAGAAAATGGAGATTACCCACCAAATAGAAAATAACGATTTAATTACATTTTTAAATTATTTTTTTTAGAACTCTTTATACTGTTATCCTTAGGGACCCTGGAGCCGCTGCGGCTTTTACAACTACACCGAACTTGGGGCATATTTAACCCAATGGACGTATACATTTATAGAGGTAGTAAACAAGGGGCGTTTCCGGAGTCTATACCTACTCACTCAATAAATTCATAATTTCGTTTTTTTTTCTATTCGAGTTAAAATCAAGCTAGGTACCTACCTATTTTTGTTCAATGATTGCATATTATTGAGTAGTGAATAGGAGTGAGACGTAAGTTCTTTATAAATAAAAAAAATACATGTCCTTAATTTTTAATATTGTTTGTATTGAAAATAACAAAGGAACTGAAAATATATAATACATTATCTAACAAAAAAAGAAGTGTACATCACTATTCAAGTATATTCATCCGTATAACGTTCAAATTAAAAACATATTTTGGGAAACTACCACAATAAAACCTGCTAGGTACCTGATAATTTGTTTACAATACAGTACAAAAAACGATACTTACGTAAAGGTATGATTATTATTTTATTTTGTTTACGTTTTTAATTCATTCTTAAATTATTGTTTGTCAAAATTATAAAAAAAAGTCTTTTATTATTATTTATCAAACAACACAGCTATGAATGTTGTCTGAAATTAACTTTAGATGAAACTTGCGCGATTTAAATAAATATGTTGGGCTTAATTTTTATTCTAGTGGTGAATATTTTATGCAAAACTATGTATGCATATTCATCCAATTTTATAAGATAAAGACATGCAAAGAAAGTTTAAATTATTTTACATGCGTTGTAGCTACTTGAAAAGGTTTATCACAGACAGAAAGAAACATGATGGCCTATCTTAAACGATCCACATATTAAGCAATAAAGATTATAATTACCTCTTCCAAAGCGCTTATAGTTTGACGACATTGTGGCATACGAGAGACGAACGTGGAAGTAGTCGGCGAACTGTAATCCTCTTTAGTTTCCTCAATGAATTCACCGATACCAATAAGACCCGGCATTGTGATTATTGTCGCCGTCAATTCACTCAAGTTTAACTCACATTCGTGTACGGCCACGATATAACTAAATTATTAGGAACCAGTAACATAAACCGAACACATCATCACCAACAAAACAATACTGCGCAAATAAAAACAATATCGCATCTAACCTTGACGACAGCTTAGAAACCATCCATTCTCTCCAAGGATGAATGAAATCACTAAAATTGATTGATGAATGATGTATGACGAATGATATTTGCTGCTGTCACTGTAATGAATGAACGAAAGACGAACAGGAGTGTACATTTGAACTTCCGGTGATATGTCAAAAATTGAACCCAGTATTGCCATATTTACAGAATTGTCCGTATCCATAAGAAATTTTAATGTTCAAACCGGACAATGTGTGCACACGGATCTTTATACAGAATTTACAAGAAAATACTTTATCAAGAAGTAGTGGTTTCTTTGTATTCCTGAAATGCAGTCTCACGCAGTGTCGATTCAGTCTCAAGCATCATAGAGCAATACTCCGCGCTAGAACTATTTTTTACCGATGATGCAGCATACTCATCAGGTCGCTGCAGAGCTAAAAGCAGCTAGTAATATTTTATGCATGGTGCGGAACCCTTATAACAAAGTATATCTGGAATTTTTGGAGTTTTCCTTGGAAATTATTTATAATTTAAATAAATTGATGCAATCAAAAAAACCGCAACTGCATAAACTTCAACAAAATGTCAGCATTGCTTACAGAACTCTGTTAGATTGCTTTATTGATGACCAATATATATAATATATATAGTAAATAAAATGGGCGTGCGCCTGCCCGTTACAAAATGTGCTACGTCAACAATACAGAGCGGGACCGCGCACCGAGAGCGCGAATGCGACGGAAACGATTCCCTCGAACTCTGTATAACCGACGGCGGAATACACGCTACGGTAACCAGCTGTCTGGAAACCAGTGCGTGCGAGCCCCTTTCGCTACGTGTGACCGACCCTGCTCACACCCGAAACTACTAGGCGTGAAGAGGGCGAAACATTAAGGTACACACGCAGTGAGGTGCCTTCTTGTAGGCGTGGCGCTGACGTAGCACGGGAGCGGAGAGGATTGGGTCACTGGCGGGTTGAACACTTGAAGACACAATGACACACAGATACCACAATAAAATTTCGCTGTATTCTTCTCAAGATACAATTACTCTCCTCAATATACAATAATTCTTCTTAATACTATTTTCTTAGTACTGTTTCTTCCAGTCTTGAGTCTTGAGTCTTCAGTTTGTGGCACCTGTGTGTGTCGGTAGGCCCCGACGGCTAGACTTTTATCTCACCGTTGGAGTGGGACGGAGCGATAGCGTCTATCTCTCTGCTACGCGTTGCTATTGCTTGTTATTATTATTATTTCTACACAATGTTTAATAAATCGTTAATATCTCTAAATATACTCATCAAATCACTATAAAATCTGTCTTATGTTATTATGGACATAAATACCTACATAAAAACACTAATTGCAACATTAAAGGTTGATAAACATGAAAAATATCAAGCAATAAACATTACAACCTTAAACGGCCTAAAAACACGTTATGTACGTACTATTTAACGTTATAAACATTATAAAACACACATAGTAGGCTAACTATCCTATACGACATTAAACATTACATATAACTGTTATTATATAAAACATAAGTTCAATACTTTAAGAGACTATTTCTACGATATTATAAGCATTTTTACAAATTATTTACTATTCTTATATACCTACAAGTGGCAATATTATATTCAAAACATTAAATCACCGATCGTGTATACGAATTCTTAATCCCTACAACTTATATCTACAATTATGATTTTTATCATCACGCTTAGGCCTACGCGTCGCTAACAATAAATAAATATAGATTTTGTTGGCCTAAGAAGATTTAAAGCAGTAGCTAAGATCTACTTTGGAGCGAGTGGCAGCTGCAATTGGACATAGCAATCTATCAGCTATTGACATTCAAGTTTTTAAATTACGATTTCTTGGATATTACATTGAAGGGGCTAAGAAAATTAAGTCATGTTACAATTTCGATGAAGAAAAAGTTAAGGCCCTGGAATTTCTAAACCCTAACATTTTTAGGTCACGCAAACTGAAATCTTCGGTTGAAGTAGCTACTCTATTTCCTAAAATAATCAAATCTGAAGAGCTGCAGTTATTATATACAGAGTGGAGAATATGAAAGAATAATCTAACTCTCCTCTTTCAGGATAGCGGACAAGATATGGAAGTGTTCTTGAAAACTGTTCTCAATTCAATTGATATTTACTGTGAGGGCAACATTGCTTTTCCAATATTGCGAAGACTTTCTCCAGCGTTATGTGCTTTCCACATTCCAGAGCAGCAGTTCAAAGGATTTTCTCCTCTGTTAATTTCATAAAAATAAATTATGGAACCAGTTAACTACGGAAACTGACAACGGCTTGTTCTATACTACCTAATGCGTTACTAGCAGGACAGCAATGTTAAAACTTCGAAATTGAGTCGAAAATGACCGGAAAAATGATTAAAGTCTTATTAATAGGTCCAAATAACCCATTTGTAACTTTATTTTATTTTATTACTCTTAACTTAACTTAATACTGGCTCTATGTTTTGGCCACACTGGTAGAACAATCGTCGACCATCGAATCTTTTCAATTACCAACAATTAAAACCGTATATTCATATTAATCTATGATTGAGACTTATATTCACATAACAGTAAAAGGGGTATGTAATTCGTGGACTGATAGCGCAGAGCGTAGACTGGTATAAATTAAGGTATATTCATTATTGATTAATAAAATGTATTAAAGGTGCATACGCTATTAAGATGGATAGAGTTGAACGTAGCCAAATTGAGCAATTTGCATTTCCACAATTTGATTATTTTGTATGTTCAGTGTCCTGATTACTGTAACAGATCTGTAATATCTGTTATCTTTAATTTATGAAGAAATACGTCGCAGGACACGAAATATCCCCCACATGTTTAAAAAAATAAGTTTAGTCTCTTTATGTTCAGTAAATTAAAATCATTAAAACGCATAAAAATACTCATAAAAACAGTCTCTCTAAAAATGATAAAGAACAATATTTGCATATCACCATAGATTTATTGAAAAAAAAAATTAGAATCAAGCCTGGCGTTAAATGAAAACTATGTTTATGACATCACTATCAGAGATCAACACTATGATAATCACCAATAATCACTATCTCTGATCACTACAGTCGACGCATGATGAACTGAGGCTCGGATCATAAATCATATTTATCCGTCTCGCTCGCACTGACAGGTCTTATGGAGAGACGGTCTGGATGTGCGTAAGAATTGTAGAGGTGCATATCGATAACGGGATAGGTACGATCGATATGCTAAATTATGTAAAGTGTAGCGACATCTCTCGCCACAACTGACGCATCTACATAGCGACATCTATCGAGCCACATGCGACGCATCCTACATCGCGCTATAGAAATTAACTCAACAATTGAGTATATATACAAGAACCCGACTACAACCGTTGGGCAGCTGCCCGCCAGACATAGCGCCCGTCTGGCCGAAGGATCCTCCCTTTTCTATGGCGGATGAGGAACTTTACTCCCTGTTCTTCACCTCCGCTAAATAAAGTATTAATATGATAATTTTTCGCCATCTGAAAATAAAAGTTTTTAATTTGTAAAATAAAATGTTTGTTTCGACGTAATCATAGAAAAACTGTATAGATCGTAATGTGACCCTGAAAAGGGCCGTTTTTATCTTTTCTAGGGATATTTCTTAGTTCTTCAACAGTCCTCACCTGTATCTTCCCCATCTGTGTCATCTTCCTGTAGGTTACTTATCAGAGGTGGTGCTTGATCTCTTAACATAGTTTTCCTTAAGTCTTTATCCTGGAGCTCCTCGGCATGCCTCACACATTTGGCCCAGTCTTCTTGAGTAACATTATCAATAGCGTTGTGGAGAAGAATTTTAACATCAGCAATGTTATGTATGATTTTTTGGAGCAACTTCTCCTTTGACTTGAACCCAGATGAGTTCGATGGGGTTATATTGACAGTGATATGGAGGCAGTCTTATCACTTCGTGACCCCTTTCATATGCCAGCTGATCTAATGAAATTTTTTTTTTTTGGGTTACTCTCCTTCACTTTTCTTAACAATTCTTCCCTTATGTCTGCATTCCAGAAAGGAATGTTCTTGTTTGTCATCTATTCTTGAATGTCACTTTTCTTTGTAGATGATGTGGGAATCCTTTCTAATTGCATGGAGTGGTAGCTGGCGTTATCGATGACTGTTACAGAAGGTTCTTCAAGAACATTTAATAAATCAGAAAACCATGCCGTATATGTTTCACCATTCATTTCAGCGTCCTTGGACTTAACGGCATTGAAAATAAATTTTGCCTCCGGGACAAAGCCAATATTTCCAGAACCAGCATAACACACGATTAATCTCTGGCCCTTCCCTACTGGCTGATTCTTGAAAACACCTTCATCATTTTTTCCAAGTCACATGCGTTTTCTCGAGTGGTTTTGATTGACCCAAGTCTCATCAAAATAAATTCGTGGCCGTTGATCGTTGGTTTTCCTAAGAAAGTCCACTTTTCTTAAAAAGTCCACTCTGGCACAGACTATATCCGCTCTTTCCGTTAAATACTTTCGTCCATCGGCATTTTTTTTTAACTTGTAGCCGACCATCGTCAAAATTTTACTCATTGAAGAATATCCGCACTAAAAATTAAAATTAGGCATCTGTTCTTGGTATTTTTATAGAATCCTAGCCCCCGCTGGATATTCCCTGTTGTCATAAAATGAACCAATGGTACGTTTTAGTACGCTGACATCAAAGTTATCTAGATCAGTGACAGTCGTTGTCTTCCTTACATTTGCTCTTGGTATATTCGGGTTGCCTGCCTGTGATTCTTCGGTTTTTATTCGATCCACGGTCGCTCTACTAACTCCACAAATCAGTGCTGCAAGCTCTCGTGGATTATTGAAATTAAGGCAAGCTTTTTTCTCGGGGTCAGTTTTCAATTCTTTTAAAACAGGAACACGTTATGAATTACAGCCAGAACTTGAGCGTTGATGTCACCATTTAATTTCTTCAAAACCACGTTACAACATAAATTCTCCATTGTGCGTTGCGTAACGAAGCGTAAGTAACGTAATGAGTGTCATAATTTTTTTTAGAACTGATTATACTGTTAGCCTTAGGGGCCCTGAAGCCGCTGTGGCTTTTACAGCTTCACCGAACTATGAGTGTCATAACAAAAAATCTTATATATTTATAGCAAAACAACAACCCTTACTCGTAACGACTCAGGAGTCAGAGTGCTAATGAAGATCACGATGACGCATCTACCCCGCGTGCGCAGGTAGCTAAGTATCGACAACGGGTTGCATTGCGTGCACATTCCTACTGTCAGTGACATTTATTGCCCGACGACTCAGTTTAAAATGCTTCGACTATAGCGTTTGAAGAGGAATGTAGAGTTGTAAAACATAGGTTTTTTTGATATTCAATCGCAATTAATTGTTTACTTATTCGATTGTTTTTTACTACGGAGTATATGTCAGCTTGTCGAGGGACAACATGACAATTAGCCAGATCGCAATTTAATTGCAATCGCGGCAACCGCTCAAGCAGAGGTCCGACCACTTTGGCACCCTTGAGCGAGTTGTCCTTACTTTCGCGGCTGAGTGCCTTAAGCGCTCGTCCCAAGTCACGGTGAAGCTATAAAAGCCGTCAGAGATTTCAGGACACTTATGGCTAACAGTATAATCAGTCAGAAAAAAAAACATGACAGCAAAAAATGGTAGATCGCATGTTGTATTACTAACTTGACGAGCTAATTAGGAAAAGGTCATTTACGCTAATCTTTTTTATATTCACAAAAAAACCCGTATTATGTATTGCAAATCAAAAATTGATTGTTTTATTTCAAGTATCAATTATTTGATATAATTGATTCCTAATTCATGTTTTCAACACTAGTGGATTGAGTTGCTAAGACTGAAAAAAGAATAATGATGTCTAATTGAACTCAAAATACGTACAGCACTCTAAACGTAGTGGTTACAATCTCCATAGATAAATATAATATACTGGGGACAAAGGATTAAAGTACTGTCTTACGAGAGCTGGTGACAATCTCTTTGATACACACATCTGTAGTACATATAATGTTAATGGTATTTGTTAAAATAGTCGGCCGGGGAAATCACTACGTGCGATTATCTAATGACCTGTGCGTAATAGAGGTGTTATATTAGGATGACATTTTGGTATTACTAATATGAAATATATTAATTAACTCATATTAGGTTCCCGTACCTATTATTTGGTATTAGTCAAATGATAGTCACCGATTCAATATTCGCTATTCGCTACCTAGTTGAATCTAATACTGACATTAAGCGTATATATTATCTACATAAAGAATGTGAGAATGAAATAAAAGCTTGATGTGAATATTTATTATTATCATCCGTATGTTTATTACATAGCGTAAATGAAAAAGTGATTAAATTTTCTTTCGTATTAATAACCTAGCTGTGTCTGCAGCTTCGCTCACGTGGACTACAGAATGCCCGCGCGAATCTTGCTCCCCCGCTCCCAGCTATTTTATGGACAATAATGCTTATTGTGGGTGTTCCTTAGAAGATAGACGTATCTCCCTGACTTTTTTGTAGGTCTTTTTAATGCTTACAATTATTTAGTACGTTAATTTGCTATATTTCTTGTAATTTACTCAGCGTAAGCCATTTTAAGCGCCCGAATTGATTCACCATGACCATTTGTTTTTTTATTTATGCAAAACCTTAATTCTTTTTCTAAAATAAAGGTAGCCTAAGGCACTTTCTATAAAGTCAGCTAGCTATCTACCAGTGAAAATTTCGTCGAAATCGTTCTAACCGTTTCGGAAATTACCCGGAACAAACAAGCAGACAAGAATTTTAAAAATTGGTTTTTTATTATAGGTATCGTATATACTTTCATATGCATTTAGTAAAAAAAAAATTATTTTGACATTACAAACAGACACTTCAATTTTATTATTTGTATAGATTACGGAATGTCGTTAACGTCAAAATCTTTGGTATATTAAAATATATTATGTTAAAAAATATCACTACGTCATGTAATACAATTATAGATTTTTATATATTTCCATTAAAATCGTCAATCGATTGATTTTTTAGTTGATTCTAAATACAAAATAATAAATATTTACATTTTAAATTCTCAAAAATATATAGATACGATAAAATGTATGCAATCGCAGCTAGTTAAAAGGAACTGAAGGAACCGCTAATATAATACGAAATATCAATAGATACCTAACACAGAAATTACAAACTAATCTGTGAATCTAACTAATATCCGTATTAGCTAATACACTGATATTCATTAAGAACGGTGCCTAATATAGTGATTCTATAATACGAAATACCAACAGATACCTAATACAAATATTACAAACTAATCTGCGAATCTAACTAATATCCGTATTAGCTAATACACTGATATTGGTTAAAAACGGTGCCTAATATAGTGATTCTGTTCTCATTGCTTGCTTACTGTGCTTAGTGCTACCAACCCATGCAGTTTTCATACGAAGCCCGATGTATATGTTGATGTCTTGACTTGCCGCGCGGATCGTGAATCGCGTGCCTATTGTTTGACTAATATTTGGTAACCTATTATTCTGTATTCGTTTATCATATTATATTAGTCCGTAGTGCGTATTATGATCCCTGTACCTTTTACGAATATTTTCGTAACACCTCTAGTGCGTAATGACTATGTGGTAATGACGAAGTCTGTGGACGGAATTGTCACGAGGTTTGAACTGGTCTATGGTTTGAACTATCTCGTTCATAAGAGTACTTGATATTTTTTATCTATATTATTGTGTAATCTAGTTACGTTTTGTAAAAAATCACGTACAGTGGATAATGATCTTGATTAAATTTTAATTGAAATAAATGTTACAGAGATTGGTGAAATTTGGACACGATTGTTCGACCATCGCCCATACCTAAATGGAGAAATAAAGTTTATGTTGAAAGAGTTTGAGGTGAGTACTTTACGTACTTATTTCTAAATAACGAATTACTTTATGAAAGTGCATTAAAACAGGTAACATTTTTATATACTTATTTAAAGAATGGATTCTAGGAAAAGCGAGGTGACAGAGAAGTAGGAAACCTTTTCAAAATTTTAGTGACATTAAAGATACTGAAGCAGATAGAATACAGAACAAGGGTGAATCAGCATTGTCAATTTTATGCAAGCCTTACAACTTTGCGAAGAGGTTGAGAAGGATTATCATGATATATAGAAGGTACTATAATGCTTTTGATTAACTCTAATTTTAGGATAAGGGTTGGATTTAGAATCGTTTGATCTGAATTGGGGGTTGAATTCGATTGATATTAGATCCCTGATAATGATGGTATGACTCTAATTACAAGTTAATTTGCTGATTTCGAGAATATTAATATAAACAATCCTAACATCAAAGTTTTAGTTGCAAATAAAAAAACTGAAATGAAAAGCAAAATCATGATTTGGTATTTTTATTCTGTTTTCTTGCTAACATTTGACAAAACAATAATCCCTAAAACCAAACACAAACACCTACATAGACTGAACTGCGTTTGTATACTAAGCCAGTGGATCTTAATAAAATCGTAAACTAACATAAATCAAGCAATTTCAGAAAATTTATTTGGTTTTATTATTATGTTAATCTACCAATTTAGCTACCATGCAATTTTTTTGGAAATATTTTGATTGTTCCAATAAATATAAAATGTGAAAAAAGAATTTCATGCTAAATTTCTTGTATAAATACAAAATACTATAAATTGCTCTTTCAATAAAAGGGATTATATAGTTTACCTAAGGTATAGCCATTCAAAAGTAAACAGGTAGCGAGGAGCATGTTCGGTCTAGGTTAGGTTTCTTGCCAACTCCAAATCTTATTATTAGCTATTTTAAGTTCACCTTCCAAAATTTCAAATTTGTCTTTGAAACATTGAATACCGTATAACTCTGGCTAAGGGCATTATTTTCCACAGGTATGGTATCAGAAGATAGGGAATTGCTTTCTTCACCCTTCCTCCATCCTTTTGATCAGCATTTAAAAACAAAACTAAATGAAACCTTGAAACTATAACTAGTAACTCTGGCCAGGTGAATTACCTTTTAATGGGAGTATGGTTAGGGGCAGGTCATTCCCTTTCCCTCTACATGCCAAATTATTCCAAATTTTAACTGTGATAGTTTTGTGTATGGCAGATAATATCTAGTTAGGCACGGATTCCCTATCACCCCATTTATCTATATCTTCTTTTGTTGCATAGGCTACACCTTGCACCTGAACTTTTCTCAAAACTTGGTTTTGATTGAATTTCCTATGAAGGATGGAATGAAAAAATATAAACTAAGGCTCTAAATAACTAAACTAAAAACTAGCTAGGGCATTTTCAGGGTTCAAAAAATTAGATTTATCATGGTCATAAGTGCTACAAAACGGATATTTGATGGGGTAGACAAACATTAGATGGGGTAAACAGAAACCATGTTTAGACAAATATAGTATGGTTTCAAATTCTGCAAGATGTGCAATGTCATTGAAATAATTAGGTGCAGAGAACTACAAATAAGATTCAGTGGCAAGCATTTTGAGGGTGATTTATGTTCAGCATTGGAGACATACATTTTTTTGACATTGATGATGAGTATTATACTGGTTAATTTTCATTGTTTTATAGGTGAGTGAAAAAAAAACGAGCAGAATATTGTGATAGGCAAAAGAATGGGATCACTTTATTGATGATATAAACTTTAAATGTAACAGAATTCATAAAGCAATTGAATATAAAGAAGAAAAATTAAGAGATTTATATGCAGACCTATATTAATAGAAATATTAACGACTAAGCAATGGACCTCAAAGGATCACTTGTAGATACAAAACTAAAGGTCTATCCCACAAAAACATTATTAGAGTTTATTGACAAAATACCAAATACATGTAAAACACCCATAAATATTTCAAAGTTGATAAAAAGAAACTATACAGAAGTCTGTAAATGTGAAGATGTGAAACAAATACAACTTAATGACATAGATATTAATAATTTAAATAAAATAAAAGATATAATATTAAAAAGTAATTATGACTCTGAAGAAATTAATAACATAAAAAATAAAGAAAATGAAAAAATGCCAGATGAAAATTATGAAGATAAACCTGAGGAAACTCATAAAGAATTATTAGAACAAAGTGAAGAAGAAAGAAAAAAGTTAGATAATGCTCACAATTATAAGCCTCATCTCACTACTTTGGACATTGATTGGTTATATAGTTACATTCAAAAACTAAAGGAGAGTGGTGAAAAAGATATCCCTTACTTACATATGCTTTTAGAAGGAGCTCAAATTGAAATGCCAGAAAACAATATTATTAAAAGGAATCCTATTTTAGAGGCAAGGTGTGTGAAATTGAGGGCACAGCAAGAGGCAAGAGATTATAGAAAAATGACTAAAAGTGTAGATAATGTTAGAATGAGATTTCCAGATGATAGCATTTCATATCAATGTAAGTATTTATTAATGTAAAACAAATAAAAAAAAAATACTAAAAGATAATAATCAACTTGGCTGCTATGTAAAATATTTTAACCCTTATTAGGATTTTTTAAATGTTTTTAATGTCCATGGTTGATGGGTAGAAATTTATAAGCAACTAAAAATCCGAATGTAGTTTAAATAACCAAAATTATAGCAATAGAAGTTATTAGTAGTTTAATTAATTAATGACAGCATCTCTATTTTTAGTGAAACAAGTTAATCGTCAGTTGATTGCTGTTGGACAACTCATCATATCAATATTTGCTGGTTTTTTATTTGGGTTCAAGGGTATTGAATGGATGATTGGTAGCCTTGACTTTGGCTTCAGGTTACTTCTTGGTGTTATGTGTGCACTAATTATCACTTTAGCTGAAATTTACTTCTTAGCTAAGAAACTTAATGAAGAATTAAATGTACCTGAAACAGTACAGTTAGGTGGTCCACCAAAATTTGTCAATGAACCATCATTTTTATATAAACCAATCAGCAAAATTGCAGATAATGTTGATAAAGAACACCAGGATTAACTTTGATTATTCATTACAAGACTTACAAGTAATGTTTAAGTATATTTGTGTAATTTACGCTGTTATATTGTATCCACATTAAAGTTTATATTTAAAATACCTATGTTTTTTTTCTTTTAACTGTCTTTAAAAGATGTAAAAGGGTTTCAGAATACAATCGCCTAAAGGGACTACAAAAACTATAGGCTCCATTCTAAAACTTGTATGTTTTTATTACCCATTGCTTTTTACACTCAGTTTAATAATTCTATCTCCCGGGCGGAGCTCTTTATCAAAAAGGCCCTAAAGATAAATATACGCAATGTAAGCTTCTTGATCACAGACATTGCTGTGTTTTTTTGCACGCCAAAACAAGAAGAGTTCCCGATGTATTACGTTACCCTGTGTCTCCGCTAGAAGTAATAGTGTTCTGTGACTCTATGCAGAAGAGTCGGACAGTGCAGTGTTTTCTTGACTACCTAGTTATTGGTAGATCTGCCATTAAGACCGTAGGTATTTGAGGGTAGCCTCAAATCTACCATTTTTTCAAAATGTTGCGAAACCATAAAAAAACATTTTACCAATTTTTGAACTAAAGCTACGTGGCCTACGTGTAACGGAACGTCACTGCTCTCAGTAATATTAGAGTACTTAGAGATACTGTCTGACTGATTTTTTTTTATTTTAGTACTTACTACACTGTTAGCCTTAGGGGCCCTAAAGCCGCTGCGGCTTTTACAGCTTCACCGGACTTGCAAAAAAACTGACTGGAGTGAGGCGTATTTATCGGAACAGATAAAAATAACAGGTATTTACAAGTAACAGTTTGGAACTGTTATGTTATCTGAAAAAGCTTTTACTAAATACTAGGTATTCCATTTCTTTATTTTCTCGATGACAGCTCCTGTGAAAATTTGAACGAGCATCTTTTTTACATTAAGAATGCATTATTTTATAAAAATATGACGTTTACACACGTACAAGGTTATACCAGAGTCGGAGAAACTGATAGGGATGTAGCTATATTGATAAACGTAACACGATAACAGACCCGATATTTTTTTACAAAATGTAAGAAACTAAACTACTGCCGGATACTTTTGTACAAATTTATTAACTAATATTATATTTAATTACAAGATGTTACACGTATTAATTCTTGATTGATAATGCCAACTTCTTCAAAATTTTCGAAGCTCTTGTAAAATAAGTAGGTACTCGACAATGAAACGAAATAATTAAAACGATAGGTAATCTTTATTTATTTATTTTAATCAAAATCGGAAGAATCGTCACTGTCACGATATATGCGATCGATATCATTACTTATTTGGTCACAACACTACAACTATCAAATTGGAACTGTCATCGAGAAAATAAAGAAATGGAAATAGTAGTGTTCCACATACTAGCGAGGTGTATTTATCGGATCAGTAAAAAAAGAAATCGGTATTTCTGAGTAACATCTTGGAACTGTTACCTCTAAAACGAACAGGCTGTTTTTAAGTACCTGTTCCAGAGAGTGTTACTGTTTCAGTTTGCAATATGCTTGTCTGTATTCTAAAGTAAAGATGTTTATTATTAAAGACTTATTAATCTTATTATATATTGATTGATTGACTGATGCATGGATTGATCAATGAACTGATTGATTGGTGGATAAATTGATGGATTGATTGATTTTTATACGTTTTAAGTATTTGGTAGGCCGATAGTGCATACGATTTCGAGTTGTCAATCGATGGTTATAATTGTTAGCCACATCGCGACCTATTCGCATGCGCGACGACTGCCCGAGCCGAGGTTCGGCCACTCTGGCACCCTCGTGCGAGTCGTCCAAAACTTTCGCGGCTGAGTGCCCTCTGCGCTCGCCCCCAAGTTCAGTGAAGCTGTAAAAGCCGCAGCGGCTTCAGGGCCCCTAAGGCTAACAGTATAGTTAGATCTAAAAAAAATGATTGATTATTGTATTGTATCTTCATCACCTGAACACATCCTTTATTTATATAATACCAACCAAATTCCTACATATGTATATAAAAAACCAATATTCAAACAAGCCCATTTTTCAATTTCGTTTATTCTAATCACCGTCTAAGTTACTTACGTATACTCAGTACTGCTAACTTACAGTGTTGCCAACACTGTATTTAGAAAGAGAGCTAGAACGTTATAAAAAAGAGCTAATTATTTTAGTTAAAAAGAGCTAAATAAAAAAGTATATGGAAATATCAATAACATTTTAATCTATGGCTTATACTGGCACACAAGACAAACAAAGATGAAAGATCTAAACATATACGATAATGTGTAATCATCTTAAAAGATAATGAAAATAAGTATGTAAACGAAGAATTTTTGGACAGTATTTCTAAGTTCTAAGACAATATTTCAAAGTTGGCAAAAGTCAGACAAAATATGTTTAATTATCGTTATCAGAACAATCATTTATTAAATTTATCAATGCTATTCCACTTGTGCTTGGTTCTTCTTCATTCGCCCTTGAGTTTTCATAAGTTGCCATTGTACCTATGTTTTTTAATACATCTTCGGCAATTCATAAGTGTGACAGTATTTTTACTCGTCGTAATCCTGACCTAATAGTCAGAATTGCATTGGTAGTGTCATTTTGAAGTCTGTTTCGGGATTTGTTCTTGATAATATTAAGCTGGCTAAATACCCTATCAACTAGCGTTTGACCAGAGCAAACAAATCATTGAAAGAGCGAAAAAACACGATTCTTTGAAAGGATTCATGTCAGCCGCATCTTTTTATAGTAAAACTTCAGTGATTCAAGAAATCATTTTTTCCCCGTTTAATTCACATCGGCAATAGCCACCATACGTTTTAGTTTTGTCGCTGCTTACTTCTTTCAATCAACCTTGAAAAGCAGTTTCAGAAAGCCATTCTTCTCGGAATTTTTGTGTGTATGGCTTACTCGATGACAATTTGCACGTTACACCTGTCTATATGAATAATAAATGATTAAAGTTATAGCTACAAAAAAAAATCAACACAAAACACACTCTGGATCGTAAATTAATGAACAAAATTATAGAACGAAAGAAACGAAATAGTGTCGGTAATTCTCGTAGATTATGATAGGATTACAGGGAATTCCCCACGAATCACTACTTTCATTCCTATAAATTTATAGACAATAGACGTAAGCTAGGTAGTAATGGTTGCGTTGAATTTTAATAAAATACACGCTTAAAAAAATCATGAGAAAATTATAACGATTTTTTAAAAGGAATAGAATAAAATAGGAATAAAATTCTATGAAAAAGAGCTATGGATCTAAACACGTTTTTTTGGAGCTAACTCATTATAAATAGAGCCGAATTTAGCTCTAAAAGAGCTAAATTGGCAACACTGCTGATTTATGTATAACTCGGCTATTAACCATATGTCCGCTATAGCGAAACGTAACTGAAAACGGTTGCCATGCCTCTAACGTACCGTATCGGTATTAACATAGCTAGCAGCGGCTATCAGCTATCTAGGTATCATGGGTACAAATAACTAAAGATGACGCGACGTTGCCAACTAACTTACTATAACACAATAGTTGTCAGTGATTCTCGTTTCGCTACGTTGGTAACCGAACTACCGAACGAAAACTAATATCAATTATAACTAAAATAAATATGCATTTTCTTTCTTTCCAAGCGATTCCTTACGAGCAAAACAGAGAAGAAGCTAATATTGGCAATCGGCTTATTAACCAGCAAAATTTCGCGAATATTAACATAAACCAAAGACGACCTTATTTCTATTGTGCTTAAACTAAGACTTAACTATAATAAATAAGCTTGTATAGATCAAATTATAGTGGATGGTGATTTCTGGTCGCTAGCGCATTTCGACAAATATTGTCCATTATAATTTGACATACGAAATCTATCATTGTTAAACTTTGCATTTATAGACATAAGGTCGTAATTACTTTACGAAGTTTCCAATATTTTGTTATTTTTTGTGAATCCTACGCGCGCGCGCGTTTATTTTAATAACTCTTAACTAAACAAAAAGTTTGTTTTGTTTGAGCGGTATGCTTCATAAAGTGTTTTGTTTATCGTTTAGTTTTATACTTTGATCGGGATGGACCGGTAGACGTGACATCGATTTGATATTGATGATTGACTAATTGTAAACAATAGTAGGTAAGTTAAGTATATTATATAGTACAATAAAAAATAAAGTTTTAATGTTAGTAGTTTTATTATAAGAAGGTAAGTGATATTAGTGTTGTACAAAGCTGTAATATTAAACGTTTGTATTAATAAGAAAAATGTCTGGCAGAAAGGGTATTTTGTGGACTAATTTTGAGAAAAAGGACAATATTTTCGCTATTTGTAAATATTGCAAGCAAACGTTGTCATACAAAACATCGACAGGGAATTTGAATTCTTATTTGAAAAAGTCTCATGCGTCAATTTTTTTGGCACAACGAACTGACGATAGACAACCTTCTTCAAATAATGAGAATGATCTGCCTCAGCAATCGAAGATAGTGAGAGCTGCTGTCACCACGCTTTCTAGTGTGGCGATAGTCAGCGCTTGTTCAGTTAGTTCTGATTTAGAACCTTCCCGGAAACCTCAAAGAACCATGCAACTTTACGTTAGGAAAAAAATCACCCCAGAAGAACGAAAGCACATTGACCGAGATTTATTACAGTTATTTATAGATGACTATCAGTCGTTTAGTATAAAGTATAGAGGATAAAGGCTTCAAAAAATTTGCTAAAAACATACCAAGATACACTCTCCCCGGTAGAAAAGTGATTTCGGCTGTCATGATACCGGCTCTCTATGAAAAATGTTGTTGAAAAGTAAAGAAACTGTTGCCCATGACATACGCTCCGTTTGCATAACAACAGACTGTTTGACATCTTCTCAAATCGAAAGTTATATAGCAGTAACAGCGCACTATATTGATCAAGATTTTGAGCCTTGGCAACTTTTACTTAAGTACAAAAATATAAAAGAACGTCATACTAGCGCTAATTTATAAATCCGACCGATTATCACATATAGCTGCGTTGTGTTCGCACATATGTCAAGATATTATTGGAAACGCTTACAAGCCATCCAGAATAGGTTTCTTCACCGCCTTACCGGCGCCCCTAGGTATGTTCGTATGGAGGATCTCCATAGAGATATGGACCTTCCTTCGATACATGCCTATGTGTAACACCTTTCTCGTTCTTATTTCGACACCGCATCGAACCACGCGAATCCCCTAATAAAAGCGGCAGCTTCATATGTTCCCGACCCCAACGCCTGCCAGAGAAAACGCCGGCCGCGTAATATATTCACTGACCCGCCCGACCAAACCGAAACAGCTAACGCGTTCTACGCCACCGTCTCTCCAAACAGAGCGTGCCACCGCCCACGCCCGCGTAACCACCGTTCTCTCCGCAGAGGATCGGCGGTTAACTTCGCTCCCGCACACCCGTCACGTCCACCCTCTCTAGCGGCAACCCAAGCCTAGGTCCGTTCCTCGGTGTGAAACCCTTGGGTCAGGCAGCCGCCCGCGCGATACAAAGTGACACTATACGTGCAACACTTAGTTACCCACACACAACATTACACACGTATGAACACACACACGTGCACACCTCACAGGTACATAGGTTCTGTAAGGGACCTTTTTTTTCTTTTTTTTGCGCTAGTTAGACTAATGCGCTAGTTAGTGTAGAAATACCATTCCGATTATGAAATACACATACGCATGGTCCACTTCTTCTTCCCAGGAGGAGGGGAACGTGCATATGAGTATATGTTAGTTAGTTCGAATTCTCGTAGGATCAGGGAATTAGTTAGATCGCGACCTTTTTGCATTCGCGACGACCGCCCGAGCCGAGGTTCGGCCACTCTGGCACCCTCGTGTGGATCGTCATAAACTTTCGTGGCTGAGTGCCCTAAGCGCTCGCCCCCAAGTCCGGTGAAGCTGTAAAAGCCGCAACGGCTCTGTTTTAGGATAGGGCCCCTAAGGCTAACAGTGTAGTCAGTTCAAAAAAAGAAAAAAAGCGCTAATTTATCACAAGAATTAAAAAGAGTAACGGATGACTACAATTTAACCTCAAAAGTCATTTTTGCAATATCAGACAATGCTAGAAATATAGAAAAAGCTATTGAAGATTTGAATTGGAAAAGATATGGGTGCTATTCACATACTCTCAGCCTAATAATAGTCAAACATGCGTTAAATCCTGTTCATGTATTAATTAAACATATTAAAAAAATTGTAGCATATTTTAAGCGAAGTACGTCTGCCTTAGATATGTTTCTCAGCTACCAAATTTGGAACATGGCAGACAGCGGAGAACCAAAACTCTTAATACAACAAGTTCCAACTCGCTGGAACTGCACATTTTTCATGTTACGAAGATTGTGCCTGCTGAAAGAAGCTGTAAAACATTGCATGGCGATGATAGATACAGACTGGCCTGTAATTTCTACAGACGAATGGAAAACGCGAATCAGCTGTGTGTAATATTGTAACCTTTTGAGGAGGTGACTTCTTCATTAAGTGGCGACCAATATCTAACCGGCAGTTTAGTAATAGTGATGACACACTGCCAAAAAGCTATTTGCAGAAACTTTTTGCAAAAGACTGATTATAACCATTTTCATCATGTCGTAAAAGAATTCTAGTATCATTAAAAAACAGCCTTACTGAAAGATTTCTCGGAATTGAGTTCACCGAAACTTTTGCACTATGCATGGTTACGCGCGGGAGTAGTAATAATATGCGTAGTGAGTTATTGGGATTGCGCCACCTGGGGAGTTTGTTAGTAACTAATTACCGCGAGTTTTCCAAAGCGTGCTTCTAACACTCGGTCGATACCGCTTTACCGCTAGCTGCCTAGATGGCGACACATTATTTAGTACTTAGAAGCTACGTGATCTACGTCACACCCTCACCGCCCACGCGCTATCATCGCCAACGCCCGCACCGCAGTCACTAGCAAGGTCTACAGGTAAGTGCACGTTTTTTTAACTTATTGCCATTTTATTGCTACTTTCATGTGTTCATTCGCCCGCCCGCACGCCTATGTGTATTTATTTCTAGTCTAGTTAGTGTCTCTTTAGTTTACCGCTTAGGAAGGCTATTTACACGCCTTTCTAACCCCCATTATATGCTCCCGCCGTAGGAGGGCTATTTACACGCCCTTCTGCTACCCCATTGAGATGGTCCTATCGTGCCAGGATTAAATCCAGCTTAAATTTACTTAGAATCACTTTCATTAAATTTAGTTATAATTAATCATTACACCCATTCGCTATTTTGTTACAATACTGTATTGTACCAGTAAATATAGTTAAAGTTAATTAACCCACCGTCGTTTTGTAATAATAACTCGTTACCGCTTTTGAAGTTATACTATTAACTTATTTAATTTAATTTAGTGTTCTTGTTTTTTTTACTTCATTATGGAAAATAGACAGTTAAAGAAACTTATCGCGAAGAAAAATTTAGTTTATGCACAAATGAATGATTTGTATAACAAATCCAAAAACATTTTGGAATTTGATTAGGAATCAAAAGAAAATTTTCTTGCCGAATCTGAAACGATTGATGATATGCGTGTTAGGTTTGAATGTCATTTAGATGACATTAATGATTTAAATTTAAAGCAAAATCCTGAAGTTGAGCCTGAGTACGCAGCTTTATCGTCTTTTGACACGTTATATAATTACGTCAGACGCGCTCGTAACAAAATTAACACGAGTAGTTCGTCAAACATATCGAAGGATACAATAACAGCCATAAATGTAACATTGCCAACAATATCGCTACCTTCCTTTGACGGCCGCTCCCTCGAAGGCTGGGAAACATTTTACCAGGCTTTTAAAGCCAATATTCATGATAACCCGCAACTGTCTGATGCGCAACGTGTGCAGTATTTAATGGGCAAATTAACACATAGTGCACTAAAGTTGTCGGCTTTGTTCTTATGGGTGACGTACCTGATGTGCGTTCCAGCGGCACTGTGACACCGCAACATAATAATTTTTTTGTGATAAATAATAATACGTCTTTGTGACTATCTAGTACAGTTTATATTCATAATCCACCCGCTTTCGTAAATACAAAAAATTATTCCACCTTCATTTTAAATAAATCTTTCTCAGCTGTAACATATAAAGACCTTGAGTCATTTTTACATAAATTTTGGGAATTGGAAGAGATTCCTCATGAGCGTCATCTTAGCCCTGAGGAAGCCGAGTGTGAAAATAAATATATTTCTACAACTACCCGCGATAATGATGGCCGATATACAGTTGAGTTACCTTTTAGTAGAAATCCCGCTGACCTTGGCAATTCTCGTACTGTTGCTCACCGCCGTTTTCTTTCGCTCGAACGCAAGTTTGTTCAGTTACCCTCACTTCGCGATGACTATGATAATGTTATACAGGATTACATTAGTAAAGGTTATTTGAATGAAACTAACGCCACCACTAATGAAACCGATAACGGTTATTACATACCGCACCATGCAGTTATCCGCCCAAGCAAGACTACGACCAAATACGGGTAGTTCTCGATGCTAGTGCTAAAACGTCTAGTGGACTGTCACTTAATGATGTCCTGCATACTGGTCCAAATTTACAGGCAGATTTATTTTTGCTTTTACTCCGCTTTCGTTTGTTCCCTGTAGCATTGTGCGCTGATGTGGAACAAATGTATTTACGCATTATGGTGACCACGGACCACCATAAATATATAAAAATATTGTACCGCTTTAAAAATGATAAACTTCGCACTTTTGCTTTTAACTGTCTTCCCTTTGGTTTAAAGTCATCTCCTTATTTAGCAATGCGTACTATACGTCAATTAGCATCAGATGAATGTCGACGTTATCCAGAAGCCGCTAGTATAGCTGAGTCTCAGTTATATATGGATGACCTCGTCACATCCCTACACGAAGAGGTTTCAGCTATCAAATTATAGAAAGAACTAATTTCACTCTTTAAATCAGGAGGTTTTAATTTAATAAAGTGGGCTAGTAACTCCCCTGCTTTTCTTGATAGCCTTCCAGATACGCACCACTCTTCTGTAAGCTTCTCTGATGACGCCAATAATACCATGAAAGTTTTAGGCCTTGCATGGCTTCCCGCTAATGATTCATTTTTTATGACCAGCTCAAACACTAACGAAAAATGCACTAAGAGAACAATATTATCTTTAGTAGCCCGCTTGTTCGACGTGCTTGGTTTAGTTGCTCCAGTTATATTATTCGCTAAATTGCTTATTAAGGAACTCTGGAACTCTAGAATAGACTGGGATGATACACCTCCCGATAACATTGTTTACCGCTACTCTTCGCTTGTTAAGGAGCTTCCATTACTTTCGACTTTAGAAATACCGCGCCATATTGGAGTTTCCAAAGATTGCGAAGTAAATATTGTTGCATTTTGTGGTGCAAGCTTGAACGCTTACGGTTGCGTTGTTTATTTGCACATTACAGATCCCGCAGGAGATATTACTTTAAGATTATTATGTTCAAAATCAAAGGTTTCTCCGGTAAAGATAACTACATTAGCTCGCCTTGAGCTTTGTGCCGCTCTTGTTTTATCAAAATTAGTTAAACTTATTTATAACGCTTATAACTCTTTACATCCTATCACCGCTATATACGCTTTCTCAGATTCTACAATTGCTCTTTCTTGGATTAAATCTTCCCCGCATAGATGGTCAATCTTTGTAGGTAACCGCATCGCTCAAATTCAGGAGAATTTGTCACCTGACCGATTTTTTCATATTAATGGTAAGGAAAATCCTAGTGATTGTGTATCGCGAGGCCTGTTACCGTCACAAATTATTAATCACCCGCTTTGGTGGCAAGGTCCTTCTTGGGCCTACTGTCCTATTTCACAATGGCCTATTGAACCTTTTATCCCTTGTAAATCTGAAAGTGATATACCTGAAATTAAAAAATGTGTAACACTTACCGCTTTAACTGTCGTCGAAGATTCTCCAATATATCAACTTGGGTTAAGAATTTCGTCATGGTCAAAACTTCTTCGCTGCGTTGTTTATGTACTTCGATTTATAAGAAAATTACCGCGAAACAAATTTGTAACCGCATCCGATTTAAATACTGCTGAGAAATTTATTATTCGAGCTCTTCAAGCTAAATATTTTAGTTATGATATTGCCAGCATTAGAAAGTTAGATTTACCTTCGAAAAATATTCGTAAACTTAGTCCATTTATAGACGAAGATGGAATTTTACGTATTCAAGGTAGACTTTCGAATTCTGATTTACCATTTGAAACGCAACATCCCGCTTTATTACCAAAACGCGATCACATAATAAATATTATTATTGATTATTATCATAACACAAATTTGCACACTGGTCCGGACCTTTTGATGTCTATTCTTCGTCAACGCTTTTGGATATTGTCCGCTAGAAACGTTATTAGAAAACGAGTGCATATGTGTAAACCATGTTTTCGAGTTTCACCATCTCACCCAACTCCCATGATGGCTGATCTTCCATCAAGCCGTGTAATGGAGGCTAAAGCTTTCCTTCACACGGGAGTAGATTACGCAGGTCCATTCAGGATAACGCTTGTACGCAAACGTGGTCATCACTCACAAAAGGCTTACATCTGTCTGTTCGTATGCTTAACGACAAAAGCTATACATATTGAGTTAGCCTCGGATTTGTCATCGGACTCATTTCTTGCCGCTTTCAAACGTTTAATATCTCGTCGAGGTCCAGTTTCTTTTATATATTCAGATAATGGCACTAATTTTGTTGGCGCAAAAGCTCAATTAGATGAATTATATAAACTTCTCATTTCAAATAATTTTATATCCGCCTGGAATGAAGAATTAACCAAATACCGAATTGTTTGGAAGATGATCCCGCCTCGGGCTCCACATTTTGGAGGTTTATGGGAATCAAACATCAAATCCGTTAAAACCCATTTAAATAGAGTAATAGGCGCACAAATTCTCACTTACGAAGAGATGTTAACAGTGTTAAATCAAATAGAATGTCTTATGAATTCCAGACCTTTATGTCTTTTATCCGCAGATCCCAACCCTGAAATTCTCACACCCGCACATTTTTTGATGTCCACTCCTTTAAATAACCCGCGTCTGAATTGTCCGCAAACCAAATGAGTCTAACTAATCGCAAAGGTTTGTTAGATAGTCTTGTTAATTCCTATTGGAGGAAATGGAGATTAGAGTACCTGCATACGTTGCAAGTCAGACAGAAGTGGTGTACATCAGATAACCCCGTAAAAGTTGGGACAGTAGTTCTTATTCATCAAGATGACATCCCCCCGCTCCGCTGGCCACTAGGCGTTATACAAGAAGTGTATCCAGGTGTCGATAACATTATCCGCGTTGCTTTGGTAAAAACGAAATCTGGATTTCTTAAACGTCCTGTTGTAAAATTATATCCGCTACCGCTAGAATAAATTAGAGTACAGCATGTCATCAACCGCTTTAACTTCAGTCGTAAACATTCATAATAGCTTATTATTAAGTAAATTTTATTTCTTCGCTAATAACTTTCCGCTTTTGGAGCTTTATGCTCCCCATATCTTTGTTGAAAGTCCTGCGAACTTTCAAGGCGGGCAGGATGGTTACGCGCGGGAGTAGTAATAATATGCGTAGTGAGTTATTGGGATTGCGCCACCTGGGGAGTTTGTTAGTAACTAATTACCGCGAGTTTTCCAAAGCGTGCTTCTAACACTCGGTCGATACCGCTTTACCGCTAGCTGCCTAGATAGCGACACATTATTTAGTACTTAGAAGCTACGTGATCTACGTCACACCCTCACCGCCCACGCGCTATCATCGCCAACGCCCGCACCGCAGTCACTAGCAAGGTCTACAGGTAAGTGCACGTTCTTTTAACTTATTGCCATTTTATTGCTACTTTCATGTGTTCATTCGCCCGCCCACTCGCCTATGTGTATTTATTTCTAGTCTAGTTAGTGCCTCTTTAGTTTACCGCTTAGGAAGGCTATTTACACGCCTTTCTAACCCCTATTATATGCTCCCGCCGTAGGAGAGCTATTTACACGCCCTTCTGCTACCCCAATGCACTTTACTTGACCCTCGGTTCAAAAATTATGGTTTCCAAAATGATAACGCTTTTTCAGATATTAAAAGACACACCCATAACCTAATTACTGGTGTGATAGACAGCGATAAAGAATCCAGCCTACCCAAAGAAGTAGCAAATACTTTAGAAGAAAAAGATATTAGTGCTTGGGGAAGGTTCGCAAAGTAATTTATCTGAGATTTTTTAAACAAAATGCAAATGTTCCGTGTGAGGGTCTTTTTTCAAAAACAGGAATGTTATCTATCAAAGAAGGTGCAATTTAAAAACTCACAAAGTGGAACAGCTTGCCTTTTTAAATGTGAATCTACATGCGAAGAGGTTCGAAATGTAAATATGAAAATAATAAAAAAAGTAAAATGGGTAAATATTTTGTTAGGTTAGGTAAATTAGTTAGAGAAGTTGTTAGGGAGCCCTGTATATAAAATCATTTGTATATATGACGATTTTTAAATGTGCCATAATTTTTGTCTATAGCTAAAAATTGTGCTAGTCCTAAGCCTAGAAAAGCATGAAGGGAAAGAGAATCATTCTTATCCGTGCTCTTACACGTCGAATAACATCGAGTAATACGAGTAGGTACTTTAGTTGGACAGACAGTATTGATAAGGCAACTACCATATTTTAAATATCGACTACAAACATAACGATGCGCGTATTAGTTAGTTGAAAACCCACTTTGATACCGATATTCGGCAACGGTTATCAATATCGGTATTGGAACCAAATATCGGTTAGATAGCCGTTGCCACAAATAGCTGATAACGCCCATCTCTATCAGCTATGTATCGTACTTTCGTAAATGAATGTTAAAAATAAAGGATCGCGGATTCTGAAACGTACGATCATGACTTTTTGTTTTGACAGATATTGCACAACACAGTTTTGTTTTTCTTTGATGTTCTATGAGTGATGAATCATAATATATTTTGTATGTACCTATCTACAATCTACCTACTTTGGGTTTCATATTTATAGGGTAACGCTGCAAAACATCAATATTCTTCGTTTAATCGCTGAGCTACGTGTTTGTTGGCTGCTTAGTATAAACTGCAAGTTTTTTGGAGTGCTGTATTGACTGAAGCTAAGGTAAGTTTTAATTTTATCGTGTGAAAACTGCTACACAAAACTGTGCTTATCAAACATGTATGTACCTGTTTTTTTATATTCTATTACGACTTAATCAAGTCAACAAAATGGTTTCTTTCGAAACAATACAGTGGTTTATTTTCTTAAAATTAGAAACGCAATATAGCATAATTAAATGAATGTATGTGTAGTTTACTGTATATCGATCATGTAGGGTAAAGTATATTTATCACACTTGTAATGTGACATTACGAAGTAAATAAAATATATACCTGCAGCCTATGTAATGTACTTATAAGATGTATGCTTATTTTGCTAGAAACTTATTGCAACGGTGTGTTTTAGTAATTAATATACATTTTCGAAATAAATAAAAAAAAATATTTCCTACAAAATTAGTAAGATTGAAGTTACATGGTTTATCTTGTGTAGGAAAAGGAATGCCCTTATCAAAAATAGAGGAGGAAAGGGGAATCATACCTGTTTTGTGTATATATATTTTATTCACAACTACATATTAAAAAAAGTGTGTTCATGATGAAATATATTTTTTGATTGTAATATATTGCACAACACTTAGGATAAATTGTACTTTTAAGCTAAATATGACAAGTTTCATTTCTTTTAATTTTAGTTTTATTGGCTTAGTTAAGGTAAATAAATTTTAGATAATAAAACAATACCTTTAATGTAAAACAATTTTAAACTTAAAAATAGATTTAATGATAATATACTTCATAATACATATTTATGGCTACATTTTAATCCTATTAATATAATAATTGTGAAATTGTGTTTGGATGTTTGTTACTCAATCACACAAAAACAGCTAAACAGATTTGAATGAAATTTGGCAGACAGATAGTCTATTATCAATCACACAAAAACGGCTAAGTGTTATTCTACAAATATAATAAATGTAAAGTTTGTATGGTTGTAAGTTTTATTGTGACGGTAAATGTGTTGGATTCATATTGGCATATAATGACAATACCATACAAACAGTGATGATACAACCTATGTATGATTTTCTTTTGTTTTGTCATGTTCCGAAATCAGCCGGTGCATATACAGTAATATAGCGGGGTGATAGGGATCATGTCCACCATACACATAGAGACAATCCCATCCATGATTTTCTTTTAGTTTGTTGTGTTCCGAGATCTATCTGTGTATATCCAATAATATGCAGACGAAGTCACTGGTACCAGCTAGTACATAATAGATATAAACATAATTTAAGAAAATAAAATTCTTTTAAGTAAGGTTTGGGAAAGTAGGAATAGTTGTTAATAGTTTAAAATAAGGACAATTTTTTATAATGTGATAATACACAATTCTTGGACATATTATTTATGTTTTTACAAAACTTTTATGTCTATAGTCAGCGTGCTGTGTCTTGCCTATATACATTTAATGCAGTTGGTGTATGTAGATTTAAAATTTCTTTAGAATTTCTGTTTTCCTTAAATATTGGTGCATTTTTCCAGCTGCATTTTAAAGCTAGTACTGTTTTTAAGTTTTAGTGTTAATATCAGGTGCGGTTAGGTCTAACTATAACATGCAAAGAAGTAAAACAAAGTCAACTACTAAAATTGTTACATTATTTTTATAGTTAATCTTATGATGAGTTGATTTCTTTAAAAGTTATTATTTCTACTTTAAGCAATGGAAGATCAAGTACCATTCAAAGTGTACACCTTTTGGGATTCTGATTCCAAGCCAGAAGTGAGGAGATTTGGTGTTGAAAAGAGTGTTGTCACCAGTTATCATTACTTGAATGCTAAACTTCAGGATGTGTTTCCTGGTTTAAGGAACAAGAATTATTCAATTGGATGGAAAGGTATATTTTGTACTTTATAATATAGATAGATTTTTGTAATAAAGTACTAATTTTTTTTAAATTTAGATGAAGATGCTGATGATGTGATTATTTCATCGGATGAAGAGGTGATGACTGCCCTGACTGCTTTGGGGGGTGGGCTTATTAAACTGTTTGTGTACTGCAAAGATGGACAACCCAAGGGTGATGACACTGATGACTGTGAGATTGTTATAACTGCTACAACCTTACCAGAGAGTACCAATTGTAAGTGAAATTATTGTACTTTAACACTCGGTGTAAATCTATGTAACATGATTTACCTGCCGCTGGCATAGTGTGTAGTAGCTTTAAAAAGTATTTATTTGCATCTATTTAATATGAAAACTTTTATTTATACTCATTTTGCATATTGAACATGTATATTGATTTAATGTGATTCTTGAGTCAGTATTCATTATTACTTTATTACAACAGTGTTGACTATATAAAATTCACAAGTGAATAACTGTTATTGAAAACTTTTTTTATAATCAATTAGTATATTAAAAACGACTTATACTAATACTTCATTTAGAATATTAAAGTCCAGTTATTATTATTCACATAGAACATGATGATATTTGAAGTTTTAAAATATTGTTAATATAAAAAAAACTCCAGAGGTGTAGTGGGACATCCAGTAGGAAGTTCCTTTCTATATAATATTATGTGATGGCAAGACTTGTGAGTACAGTACAATCAATACATTGCACATTTATTGAGTGTATTGATTAAGTTTTTTGTTACTGTTTATTTTCATAATTTTTTTAACAAAAATCATTAAAAGAGATTATTTTATTTAAAAAAAAACTATTAATTACTTGTTTTTTTATGCAATAGTAATCTGACCCTAATTATGAAAATTTGAATATGAATATAGCAATCATACATGACAATGAAACATGAGGGTATTATTTATTCAGGTTGCATTTATTTGAAATTTATATTTATGTAGATGTGGGTTTTAATTTAAGTTGATTATAGGCAGGTAATATTTTCAGGTGTCTTTAGCCCCAACTCACAAATTGAGAATTTATGAGACTAGATAGCATAGACCCTGTAAATTTTGTCACAGGTGATCTAAAATAATTTTCAGGCACTGATAAAACTGTTCTGTTTAAAGTGGATTATAATTTATGTTCTTGAAGCAGTTGCATCACTCATTCATATTTTAAGTTCATTGTGTATTTAGTAATCTCGGTGTGAAATATGTTTTATAAGTATACCCGTAGCAGCTATAAATAATATCTGATTCGTCTTTCCTTTTAGTATAACTCGTATTAACGGGCCCATGACCTAAACAGCGCTCACATTAGATGTACTCATGTACCTAATTTGAAAATTTCTGCAAATTAGTTCACAATAACATTCAGATCAGTGTGATATCCTATTATCTATAAATAAAAATTGATGTTTTTATCTATGTTCCCTATGGAGTCCAAAATGGCTGGAGTGGTTTTGATGAAATTGTCAGACAATCTCATACAAGCATACAAGTAGTTAAACCTGGATTACCACATAGAGTACTTTTTATTCTAGTGAAGGCCATTATTTTACTTCACGTGAATGGAGTCGTGGGTACAGCTAGTTACTCATAAATGCCAATTGTATTCAAAGTAAAAAATAAAAATTGTAGTCCAATGACATGAAAGTTTCTAAGTATAAATAAACCCAAAGCCAAACGACATATATTTATTTGTTTTAATAATCATT
Source organism: Saturnia japonica (assembly GCA_033032175.1). Taxonomy (NCBI): domain Eukaryota; kingdom Metazoa; phylum Arthropoda; class Insecta; order Lepidoptera; family Saturniidae; genus Saturnia; species Saturnia japonica. The sequence continues at coordinate 14,075,183 of CM065311.1, read as the reverse complement.
ATTGGATTTTTTTTCTGTTTTTGTAGCTGTTGGAAAAGCTATCCATGTAGGCGTGCAATGCGATGTTTGCAACTCGTCCGTCATTGGTTTTCGCTATAAATGCGCAATTTGTCCTGATTATGACCTGTGCGAACGATGCGAAGCGGCCGGCAATCATAAAGAGCATTGTATGGTGCGCCTGCCAACACCTGAACTCTCGGTAAATATTAAATATACTTCACTCCTTTTTATTTGCTAATTTATAATGAAATTTGTAATAGTGCATAATTTATATGTTATATTATAGCGTACACTTATGAAAGCTGCTATTAAGCGTTCTCGACACTTATTCAAATCTGTTGCTAACACTGTTGAAGAGTGCCCCTACAAGAAGCACAAGCGTGACAGAAGTGGTGATAGAAAGCACCGTGATGGTGATCATCATGGTCACAGGGGTGACTACCACGGACATAGGGGTGACAAACATAGAGGTGACCACCACAGGGGTGAACATCGCCGTCAGCGCTCCAGTTGGTTGGACACTTTCGCTGCGTATATGAATGAATTCGCCAACTTAGCCGGTGATATCGGTCTTGACACCGAAACCAGAGCTCCAGAAACGGCTCAGCAGAATCAGAAACCTGAGGAACAAGCAAAAAATGCGGAAAACACTGAAACGGCTAAAAATCCTGAACCAACTACTTCAGCGGATGCCTCCCACTGCCCTGTCTTTCCAGGTAACTTTAATGCCGAGTCGATCCAGAAACTCATTGAAAACTTTCTTGGAGGGACTTACACAGGTGCATCTCAACAACCAGATGCGAGTGCTTCAAATGCACAATGCCCTTTTACTCCGGCTAATTTAAATGTAGAAGCCATACAGAAGTTGATTACAATGTATTTGGGTGGCAATTTTAATGCCAGTCAACAAAGGAATCAGACTACTTCAGCTGAAGAAGCTCCTGCAACTGCAAATGATGTGGAAATGGGGCAAGGCGGCAACGCCGAGAATGAAGGTGCGTCAGTTCGTTCAGAGACATCTTACGCTACCGTTACTTCTGAGAAAGATGCCTCTCCTGACAGAGCAGATGACTGGACAGTGATCAATAATGAAAAAGGTAAACTAAATCTCAGTTATTATATCGTCTCGTTAAACAATACATCTTTGTTGATTTTGTTTGTCAATATAAATGGTCTGTGTTGTTTTTTCCATATAAATAAAGAGCATTATTATACCTACAAATTATGTTTAATTTATGATATTTAAAAATTCACAGATTTACTGGAAGCATGCATGAATCCGAGCGCTCCTAAGGAGCCAGCCGCTCCTATCGGCTTTAATCTCCCTGAAGAGTTCCAGGACCGTGTTCGCATCACAGAGGGTCAAAACCTTTATCCACCACTCAATGTGTCTACTGCAGGTAACCTAAACTTTATGATTTGTTTATTATATTTCCCGAAGTATGTGTGTCACAAACCAAGTAATGTAAACTACCTCTCTACTTACTAAGTATTCTATGTCACCAATTATTTTATGAATTGATTCTTAGTTTTAAGTAGATTTCGAGGTTATCTGTTTCTGTTACAGAATATTTAGTGATTTAAATGTCCATGCCTAAATTGAATAGATATTTAGCTATTTCACCATACCACCATAATATTGTCATATTGAGAATCGTAGGTTTCAATAATTTTATTTTGTACTGAGAAGTCTACTCTTAAGTCCAAATCTGACTAAAATAGGTATAAATGAAATTAGTTTTAGCCGTGATAGATAGAACCCAGATTCACTGAGGCAATTTAAATGAAATGTCTATATAAAAGTTACGTGATTTTTTCAAGTAGCTCTGATGAAAGTTATAAATTTAGGAAATATCAATATTCCATATTTATTTACTAGAATTTTAACGTTTAGTGTTGAATCCTAAAGAGGCTGAGCATCCTGCAGTAGCACAGCAGCCACCGACTGTGCAACCGCAACCGACTGTGCAACCGCAACCGACTGTACAACCGCAACCGGCTGCCCAACCACAACCCACATTTTATCCTCAAGCAGCCCATCAACCACAACCGGCTGCAGCTTCGACAACTCCATCGCCGCAGCCACAAACACAACCTAGGCATTATCATCCTAGTAAGTTTTTTAGTTATATAATAGTTACTTAAAAAGCTTATACACAAACAATATTAATTTCCAACTCAATTGTTAAAATGTATAATGAGAACAAATGATAAAAGAAAGTACAATAGTTTAAATTTAAAAATATACTGTAAACTGAGTCATTGATGATTCAAGTCTGTACGTATGATAACGTATCTCGTCCTTGCCTGTTTGATTAGCCTACTTTCTTTGTATTTTTCCATGTAAATACTTGTTAGTACAAAATGTTTAAGAAAATATTTATTTGCACTGAAATAGACAAAATAATAAATGACAACAAACTATTATAACGAACTAAAAGTAGGTTTGTATAACAGTAATTAGAAAAGTATTTTTTAAAGGTGACAAGGCCAATTGGCGAACAAATGAAATCAACTAATTGCAATGCAATGATTTCTTGAGTGAATGTGTTTCAAATTAACTAAAATGTTTTAGTGCTTATAAATGAATACATTCACAGGTCAATATTTGTAATCATAATATAAAGTGTGATTGCACAGTATTGCGAGGCACGTGTTCAAACTTTTGGTAGGTCCACTAGTGCAATTGTCTCCTGTCTGACTTTAACTGTAGAAATTTAATTCGATCGATTTCAAAATTCGTATCTATATTCTTAACTAATGTATTGTAATTTTTTATGTAATACATCTAATGCAGCAGGTCAGACAACCTGTTGGCGTAATTTTCTTTAAAAAAATAATAATATTTTATTTTTGATTGTTCAATAGGTATTTATTTCCTTTGGGGAACTATCATTTTATACATATTATTTGTACGAAACAATTTCAATGTTTCACATCCGCCAGGCGCCAGGCGTCCCGCGACGGCTTACTTTTTTGTATAAAATGAATTTATTGAAAGGTAAAAATCAAACAAAAATACATCTCACTCCGAATCTTGTGTTCGATTCTGAGTATTTTATTATGTGTATAATGAATTCACGTTACTATAGAACTATAAACAATTAAAACAGCTAAAATAATAATGCAATATTTTTACAGAGCCTCACATTGACGCCGCTATCAAGCACATGTTAAGCATGGGCTTCACCAATGAGGGCGGCTGGCTGACTCAACTTCTTGACAACAAGGATGGAAATATTTCTGCCGTCTTGGATTTGCTTACTCCTATTAATCCCAAGAACAAGTAACCAGGATCATTCTTGCCACTCAAGATTTGTCTTGACTTTATTTGTGTCTTTTTTATTTTCTTTGTATTAGTGTGATTATTGTTAAAGGGATATTAAATTTCTTAAAAGGTTTAATAACATTTTTATATGTGATGATAATACATAACTCTGTTATGAATACATACCTACATATTGGTATACATATAGATGGGATAAATCCCAGGTAGATTAGTTGGTGAAGGATTATTACTATTTGTCATATTTCAATGTTTGTTGTTCACTACAGATTAACATAATTGTTTTTTTTACTATAAAATATTATAGGTAGGATTTCCTTTACATTTTGGTTATGGATTTATATATTTACTCTCTATTCTTAAGATTTTTTTATGTTCGTGCTTATATTTGAGGTTATTTTACAATGTAATCTATCATTCCACGAATTTACGAAATGCACATTGATTTCTTCTTAGGCTTACGATCTCTATAAAGCCTTTTTGAGGAGAACTATAGAATAAAGGGTTTCTTCGGAAATATATGGTGTATGGTATATATGGAAATATGTGGTAATATTTAATGAAATTATTAATTAACCACAGTATATATAGAGAGTAGTGTTATACATATACGAACATATTGCTTAGGCACAAAAATGTATTTTAATATGAAATAAACTAATAAAGTAGGTAATAACAGTCTTTTATTTCAAAAATCCATGTGAATGTTTAATGCGGTCATTTTCCTGCCGTTCACGTAAGAGAGCTTTACCAAGCGCTTTGTCGAGACATTTTGCTGCAAGTCTGAAAACAAAAACGTACAAAATCAAATGAATATTGGTAAATGAAATCGCTCATATGGGAAAATGTTTTGTTGGGTGTCTGAACAAAAGTTCACTGTTCCCTTTCTAGGCTTATGGTGTACTACCATCTTAGTATACTATACACAGAGATGATAATCAAATTATGAAAAGCGACCAGCGTTTCTGTAAATCAAGTTGACGATAATCCAAAATACTGTGAAACCACAGTGAATATTAATTAATCTATAAACTGCAGTCTTTGCTATGATTTATTCTGTCCTACAGATAAGCGCTTATGCTCTAAAATAAAGGGAAATATTCTAAGAACTTCAAATATTGGCATGTTTATATTATGAGCATTATAAAAACATCATGTACATTGATTATACTGGTGTACTATTAGCATTTCGTTGCAATGCCTCTGAGACTTGGATATTAGATAAATAGAGATAATTCGTATTAATTAGTTTATTTAAATATATTAAACATTAGTTTATTATACTAGTAGCAAACGCGACTTAATTCGTGTTAATTACAATACATATATATTTTGATAAGAATAAAAAACAGCTTATGTTTCTCAGAGAAAACGTAGCTTTCTGTCTATGAAAGTTTTTTAAGAATCTGATTAATAGAAGGAAACAAACAAAAACTTTATATCTTTATAATTATAGTACTTACTACAAGCGGAACATTTCATTTGTGTTTCATATTGCCTGCACACCATGTGTATACAGTGGTGATTGTGATTGCGTTTGAGCTTCTATCAGGAAGAAGTATTTGTCCAGTTAGGACATTCAGTAGCCATGGTTCTTATTATACAGTGTAAACTCTTTATAACGGTATCCTTTATAACGATAAACTCCCTATAACGTTGAAGTGAGCCCAACTTGGTTGGTTTGCGTTAAAACCCACATATTGAAACACTCTTTATAGCGATACGCCATTCTCTATTACGAAGAAATGTGTTCATATTTTTAGACAGTAAATATTTATTATCGGTATTATTGTTTATTATCAGGTAACAAAAGACTGAAGCTCCGAAACATCCGAGGTCGGTCTAACTTTTGTTATCCTTAATTGCCCTGAACACGTGCAGTATGACGCATTGTTTTCTCGGAAGTGATGGTCTTCGACCAAGCATACTGGGTACCTATCGTATTATCAGTCGTAAACCTACTTTGAAACTGTTAACATGGCCATCAAACGGAAAGCGATTAGTGATGACGAAAAAGTTTGATAGAAGAAGATATGAATAGAATACATAAAATATTACAAAACAAGTACTGGCGTAGCAAAAAACGTCAGACAAAGTTATCAGACTATATGTGTAAACAATAATTTATAAGCATTTATTATCTAAGACATACATATTAAAAATTCTTGTTAATTTGGTTGTTTTTTTGTTCACTCCATATAACGATAACTCTTTATAACGACAAAAAATGCTCAGTCCCTTGAGTTTCTTTATAAAGAGTTTACACTGTATATTATATGAAATTGGATTAATAATATGGCCATAACATAATAGGTACAGGATTATAAATCCTATGTCAGTATATAATTAAAATCTGTTAATTAAATAGGTTATTTATATTTCATTATTTAGATAAGCGTTTGCACTTTCCTCCATATTAATTCAGTGTTAAATATGAAACATTCAGATAGTTGTAACAATCATGGTTGTAATACAAACGTTTTTTCTGGACTGGACATTAGTCTGTTATATATCAGCTCAACAATAGGACCTAGTATTTATCTACTACTAGCAACCCGCCCGGTTTCGCACGGGTAGCAGAGTAAAACAACTTTATTGGTTCACGCGGCGCACGCCAGTAAAGCTCCTAGTCGGTATGAATTTTCTGATATCTTCAACAATCATCGTCATATTTTAGCCGATTTACACAAAACTTTTCACTCTGCCCATTGACGAAAAACGTATGAAAATCCATTCAGTAGTTTTTGTGTTTATTGCGTTCAGACAGAAAGACATATGCGGCGGGGGACCTTGTTTTATAATATAATAGGATAGGTTCTGTCACACTCACACTCCTTGATCGATTGCAGTCTTCAAAGTTATTGATAATAAACTCCCAGCACCGTTCATACTAATTGCAGTACATTTTCCATCTGGTAACCGTATATTATCAACATCATTGCCTGCACAGTAACATATAGGATTTCCTGCAACCCCTACTACCAATGATATAACACTGCAACATTCTTCTTCGTATGAAGGATCTACGACGCATTTATTACCAATTTTGCATAAGGTTACCTGTAATTAAAAAAATTGTGTGGTAATTTCATTATTTTTATGATTAAAACAATGCCATAAATATTATGTTACTGACAGTATGATGTATGAAATTGTACCTTCTCAACTTTATCTGATTCTCTATCACTCAATTACTATTTAATTAAAATGTAATTTTACCAATAAAGGCGCAGAACCAACATCTAGTAGTTTACAATCATAAGGGTCATCGGAAAGTTGCAAGTCAACATTTCCTCCATCCATCAACACGGCTTTTACACATGGTATCCTTGTGTTAAATAGTGCAGCTTTAACTGCCAATGATACTGCATCATACAGATTACCACCCAATTCTAGTATCTGAAATTAGTTAAATACTTCAACATTTTTTCACTGATGTTCATTTTTTATCAGTAATAACGTGCTCTTTAGTTACATCATATGCTCTCGTATTACCTTTGATTTGTCACATTGTGATGCGTGTGTACTTCATACAAATAAAATGAAAGCATAAAAACTGTTTAAACCTAATAAAGACTTCAACTCATCTTTGCGTTCGGCTCTTTATGTACGTGAGCAAGTAAACGTGCATTTTCATTTATATGACAGTGATGCGGAACTTATCTTCTGATCGACACGTATTTTTATCGCTTTGTTCTACGGTACAGTCGGTAATAGAAATGTCTGGTTCGTCGAAAATGTTCCAACTAACCAAAGTAGTTGTGCTTTTTAATGCGTCGTATCACTATGATCAAAATATTAAAACACTAAATTCTAACTTTAAAAAGATAGATATTCAGCAATAGGTAAAAAACAATACTCAGCACTATGTACCTATAAAAATTCTTTACATAAAGCTTATAGAAAATATTTGGAGAATTTAAAAATATATACTGCTTTACATAATATTGCACAGAACGTGACGGATATAATGAAACAAATAGAAAGTTCATTATTTGGTATTTCTAGTGGTAGTGATATGGAATATTATGTTTAATAAACATGCATATATTATACCTAATTGAGCTGTTGATTTATTTTAAATTTAAACACATAAGATGTAAAAATTTTCGACATTATTTATGTAAATTAGCTAATATAATATAATAATTCTCTTGTGTACTTGACTGTACCCCTTGACACGTACATATAGTTACTGTATCGTTTACGATTTTTTTTAAGTTTTTTCTTTCTCCAATATTGTAATTAGGAATTTGTATTTTAAAACAACTTGTTATGTTCATGTGAATTAATCCAATTAATAAAAATCAGGTAGAAATTCTGATTAATATTTGTGATACGTGACAACCCTAATTTTAAAAAAAAATTTAACCCAAAAAAGTCCTCGGTGGCACATGATGGTACATATGTATTAGTAATTATGGTTCAGAACTTCTTTCTCTATGCTAGTATATACATCTTAGGCAATTCAAATGAAACCGTTTTGAGAGAAAAATAAAAACTGCATATTGCCTAACAAGAGAAAAATATGTTTTTTTCTTCTCAAAAACTATTGAATATATCGAAATTTATTTAACTATAAAAGTTGTTAGGCTAGTGATTCACAATCCAAATAAAAATAAATCAGATTAAAATTCCATAAGTACATTAAAAATTTATAAATACACCTTGAAAATATTAGCTACTTTGCACAAATAGAACTCTAGCGGCGGAAGCCGAATGGACATGCTTTTCCTTAGTTGATATTCAAAACTGCTTTTCCTTAGTTGATATTCAAAACAGCTTAATCTACAATTAAATCGAAACTAGGAGGCTGTTCAATTGATAAATTTTCCAGAAATACAATAAATTTGATTTAAAAAAGAAAAATTACAAATTTTTTTTCATGAAAACTAGAGATTATCGAATTTTGACTAAGAATCAAAGTGGTTAGAATTATGATTATTTACCCTATAAAAAAATCAGATGTAAATTCCGACTTTGATGCCTATGTCCCTATTTTTCAAATCCTGAAATACTGTGAGGAGTAACAAAATGATACACGCCAAGTGAATCGCTGAACGCGCACCGCACACCCCACACCCATTGTCCCACAGGCAGCTAGCTCAAGCATTAGCTCAGCTCACTCAGAGAGTGAAAGAAATGTATAAGTCGAGACTCACTGCCACGGCTCAGCACTGTGCACCTCCCTGTGTGCTACACTTTAATGCTCTATGGACAAACACATTTGAACTAATTGTGTTAACACATCTGGCGGCAGTAAATTCAGTTGCCGCATAGGACAATGTTATCTATGTCTAATTTATTTTACATGGTATAGGAGGATATATTTAATTCTTAAACTATAAAATTGTTGTATACCAATATATCAACATAAAGTTTCCAGCATTGTTTGTCTTTAAGTATGCAGAGTTGTTTCAGGTTGAATGCCTGTGATGAATTGTAAGCTCTTTGCATCATATTAGAGATACTACTGGCTAATTGTTCACCTCCTCTTCCTTCAAACTCTGGAGTTGCATTTGCAGAACTGAAAAATTAAATCATTTTATAAATGCATTATCTAAAGCTTTCAAATTCAAAGAAATATAATTGTCTTATGAATAAAAAATGTAAATATTGAATAGTGTTTAGTCATATAAAAACGAAGGTGACAAAGTAGGTGTGATTGTTAATTTGGTAATTCTAAACTTGTATCCATACACATTTTATGACGAATATTTGAACATTACCTTTGGGCAAAGCTAAGTAAGCTAACAGTAAAATATTCACCATGGATACAAATGAAATTTATTAGTTTTTTTTTGTCAAATTATCATTCAGACATACTTTGGCTTGACATTTTCCAAATTTGTGTCATTGATTTTATATTTAAGAAATACATTATTGTTTTACCAAAAATAATTATACCATACTGGATTAACAGGTTAAAATTTAGAATTTTTTGGCACGCTGAGAGTAACGGAAGGGTTAGGGGAAAGGGGCGGGGGCTTCCTCTAACCTTCTGATACTACTCCCATTACAAGATAATTCACTTAGCCAGAGTTATTGATTGTTAAAGTTTCAAGGTCAAATTCGAAATCTGAGCTGCACAAGAAGGTTGCAGAAAGCAGTTCCCTATCTTTTGATACCATTCCTGTGTTATACCAGAGTTATAGGGGGTTAAAATTTTCAAAATCAAATTTGAAATTTTGGAAGTTTAACTTAGAACAATAATAATAATAACTAATAAAATTTTGAGTAGGCACTAGTCCACCGCTGCCACGGCACTCTCGGGTCATTTTTTCCTAATCACAAAAAACCTAACATGCCTGACAGTTTTGAAGGGCTAAACCATAGATAAAATGATAGTATTTAAAGAAAGAATTATTCTTTTATTTAAATAATATAATTTAAAGTATTTTGTATTTATAAAATAAATTTAGTGTAAAATAAATTTTTCACTATTTTATATTACTGAAGAAGTGCATGGTATTAGCTATATTAGAAGAACAACATAATAAGAAAATAATACATTTTATGAAACTGCTTAATTAATTGTTTATTTGCTATTTTGTTAAACTCTGCTGTGATACTATGCCAACACAGTTCAGTCTATGTAGGTGTTTCAGAATTATTTGTTTTGTGAAATGTTAGTAGGATAACAGGACAACAATACCAAATCGTAAGTTTGTTTTTCATTTCAGTTTTTGTAATTGCAACTGACATTTTTTAGGTTTTGAGATTACAATTGTTTTTATTGATTTTCTCAAATTACTGAGAGCGGTACTGTTATAATCAGGGATCTAACCTCTATCAATTGAAGCCCCCAATTTTGTACAAACGATTCTAAATCCAACCCCAAAGATGCATATGCATTTATCATAGTGCTATATTTATTGGGAAAACTCATAAGTTAAAAAATAGTTATTACCAGTCCACAAAGAACTCAATTTTTCCTTGATCTGGTTTGTCTATATTTGGGAAATCTATCTCTGTTTTAACACCAACCAAGATGTCTGTGTTTGCAAGTCGAAGCCTTGCTGACCCACCAGTATGGCTCACAACATCTGTTTCTAACTCCATTGGCCTATAATCAATATTTGCTCTTCCATCTGAGCGGAAATCATCCTGGTAAATGAAATTTCATTTTATATTGGAGTCTCTGATGTAAACCATAAATATAGTGTAATCTTTTCTCTTTCCAATAGATTTTTTAAAATAATTAGGCAAGTTTATGTAATTTGTATATTTATATTAATCTATGTTTTGCACATAATTATATTTAACACTATTGTAAAATATTTCAACGAAAACTCATACTAAATTTTAGGTTATGTTTACGTACGTCGACTCCGTGAACAATAAACACTTTTTCTGTGGCACTAAGTAAACGTCCCGCCATTTCTAACAACTACGTACTACAGTCACAAATTAACTATAAAACAGTACTGTTTCTATTTTCATTTAAGGTATGATGACTTTAAGACAAACAAGCCTTTGGTTATTGGTCTATGCAAACAAGCAAATGCAAGCCATAGACCAATAACCAGAGGATGCAAGCAAACATATAACCTCTGGTTATTCGTCTATGTTCTTCTTCTTCTATTTTCAATCTTGGCAACCCAGTCAACTTTAGAGACTAATACTGCCATTTTCGATATTCGAAATTTTCGATACTTTAGGCGGATGGAGGGAATGGGCGGGTAAATGAAGAAGTGGCAATAAATAAATACAATTAAAAATAATATTAGAAACCTACAATGACACTTTATGATGATTAAGAAATTTTACTAATGATTTAATTTATATGAGTATTATTATTGAGAGATTGGATAGATGACAGGTCGCAAGGAAGAATAGCCTTATAATTACACAAAATATCATACAGTGGTAACGAGTTATAAAGAGAACAGTTGAAAAGAATATGCATAATGTTACCCTCTTACAGACCACACTCACAGATAGATGTATCTCTAATTCTTATTTTGTTCAGGTGGACTGGCGAAGAACAGTGGCCAAACCTTAGCCTCGAAATAATAGTTGTAATTTTCTTACTAAATCTCCATTTGGAGAACCACGGTTTTAGAGCAATTGAAGATTGAAATCTTTTATAAAATTTACCTTTGCTTGAATAACCCCAGTGCATATTCCACCTTTCAACCAAGTCTTGACGAGGTAGAAAAGAAAGTAAATCCTGGCTATATAAATAATTATCAGGAGCACCTTGAAAAGCTGCCAATTTAGCCAAACCATCAACATTTTCATTTCCATGGATACATGAATGACCAGGAATCCATATCAAGGAAACTTGTAAACCTAGTTGCACACAGTATTTCAGTTTGTTTTTAATTACAAGAAAAATCAGTGACCAATTTTTTTTTTAAAAGGATTACGTAAAAGAGATTGTAAACAACTTAAAGAATCCGTAAAGATCACAGCCCTGGCAATTTTTTCCGTTATGATATAGCTGATACATTCTAAAATAGCTAAGCATTTCCCAGAAAAGTTAAATATTAAAGCAGAGTATTTAAAAAGTTTAAAATATCCAGACGAAATTTGATTTATAAAGCAGCACCTACTCCTTGTTTATTATTTTGAATGGCTGAAACATTTCCAAAAAAATCTGAAAAATTTCCTTTAAGTGGTTCAACAGATTTAGATGAATCAGTAAAAAGAACTTCCGCATTAGGAGCGTTCTTTTTAATAAAATTCAAAAGTTTGGAATCAGTATTGGACATATTTTTTCCTATACCTATGGATAATCTTACATCAGGTTGGAAAATAAGCACACTGTAATCAAAAAAGAAGAGAGGATTACATGGAAAATTTGTGATTGTACATTCCTGTTTATGTAAATTCCTAAGACTATGAATTAAATGCGGCAGAGGCCTTCGATGCCAGTAGCTATTATTTTTAACAATAAGGCTATCAAGATGAGTTATTTTTTTATGAAGAGGATGGTCCCAAAGTTGAAATGATTTGTATAGATACCGATCTGATAAAAACTGTCTTCTTATGTGCAGGGGAGGATCTGCGCATTCTATTTGCAGTGCATCAATGGGAGTGCTTTTCATAGCCACAATGACAATACGCAGGCTCTTAGATTGAATAAGGTTAAGTTTATGAATTACAGATTTATTAACAGGACAAAGAGTGAAAGAACCATAGTCTAAAAGACTTCTTATCATTGCATTATATATTAACTTTAAAGAAAAAGGATGTGCACCCCACCAAACTCCAGAAAGTGCTCTCATCATATTAATGTTTCTTTCACACTTAGCAACTATGTAATTAACATGCGGAATGCCTGTACATTTGCCATCAAATATTCTACCAAGGAAAATAATTTCGTTACTTAACGGTAAGCTCGCCTGATTTAAAGAAACACTTATATGAGGATTAGTTTTCATCGAGAAAAAACGACTACTTTGCTTTTAGAAACAGAAAAGGAAAGACGATGATCAGACATCCAATGCGATAATCTATCCAATGACTGCTCTACAATTTTAGCAGCCAAACCTATCGAACTGCTCGAGGAATAAATTAGTAAATCATCAGCATACTGAAGAACATAACACTGAGGGAAAACTACAGAATCTAGATCATTTGTATAAACATCATACAATATAGGACTAAGAACAGACCCCTGCGGTACACCTTTCCAAAGTACTCGGCTGTGATTGTTCATTCCCAGAGTCCTCAAGATAATAGTTCTACCACTAAAAAGATTAAAAATGAAATATATAAACTTTGAAAGAATATTAAGGTTCTGCAGCTTGTTTTTTAGTACTATCAAGTCAACATTATCATAAGCAGCTTCAATATCAAGAAATGCAGCCACCAATGATTCATTCCTGGTTAAGGCAATTTGAATATCTGTAGAAAAAATTGAATGACTATCAGAAACACTACGTCCCTTCCTAAACCCAAACTGAGAAGAACTTAAAAGATTGTGGTGCTCTAAAAACCATTCTAACCTGTTTTTGATTAGATGTTCTGTCAATTTAGAGAGAACCGACGACAAAGCCACAGGCCTGAAAGAATTCGCATCAAATGGATCTTTCTTAGATTTTAAAATAGGAATTACTATTTGTTGTTTCCACGAGTTTGGAATGCGACCAGTTTCAACAATAATATTTATTAAATTCAAAATAAATAATAAATTTAAAGGTTTCGCATTAACCACAAAAGAATACGGAATACCATCAATCCCAGGTGACGTATCAGAAACACGGTTCAAGACTAATTTCAATTCCTGTAATGAAAAAGGAGCATCTAAGGACTCCAAGGTGTTACTATAATCAGAAATGTAATTATAAGGCATTTAATCTAAATTAGGAACATAACTTGGGGCCAGTTTATTTAAAAAGTGTTCAACCCACTCAAGCAAGAAGGAAGAAAATTTATGATACTATAGAGGGAGAAGTTTCAGGCGACAGTGACAAACAAAAACGTTGTCAACCATCTCGCTTCTTCTTTTTTAAAAGCCTTTTATTTGCCGCTAAAGTATTTTTGTATTGAAGAAAAGAATTTAAATCAAGCACCAAGTCACAACTTTTTTCAGAAATATTTCATCTATGTATTCCTTTTGCTATTGCTATTGCCTGAGTACATTCCTTGTCCCACCAAGGTGGAGAATGAATATTTCTAATAGCAACATTTTTACAAGGAAAGCATTCATCAGCCGCTAACTTCAAACTAGTAATAAGGTTATCATATGATTGTTCTATGTTATATAAACAAACTTCAGGTTGTGATGTAATTTTATTATCCAGAACTGAACTAAACAACTCCCAGTTACAGTTTGTTAGATTATACTTCAGTAACGGTGGTAGAGGAGTTAGGCGGGAAACTGATGTAGGCTTCGAAATGATGATTGGAAAGTGATCACTACCATATGATAACTCACGACACCTCCACATTAAACAGGAAGAGAGGGACGAAGAACAAAGAGAAATGTCTAAAAAACTCAAAGTTTGACCCGGAATACCACGACGAGTCACTGAGCCATCATTTAAGACACATAAGTTCAAATCATCTATTATACCAGCAAGTTCAATTCCTAACCTATCATCGTTAGGAGCGCCCCACAGGGAATGATGAGCGTTAAAGTCACCTAAAATAATAACTGGAGAAGGGATAGAATCAATAATACACTTAAGTACAGGAATTACTGAAGTATCTTTATGGGGAATATAAAGAGAGAGAAATGAAATATTATCTATTATAGCTGCAACTGCATTTAATTTCCCCTTATTAAAAAAAGGCAGTGATAAAGATTTGAAAAAAATATTTTTTTTAATAAGAAGGGCTGAGCCCCCAAAACCATCCTCTCTGTCATCTCTCAGAATAAAATAGCCTGGTACTTTAAATATGGTACCTGGTTTCAACCAAGTCTCGCATAAAGCTAAAATAGGTGGTTTAAATCTATTAATTAATCAAGTAATATAAATCAGTCCGTTTTGATATTACACTTCTACAGTTCCACTGAAGAATGTAATCCATGGTTGAAGGAATTAAAAAGTGTGAATAATATATTTTGAATCAAGTTGATTGCAACGTGGTCAGGTAAACAAGAATTAGAAATAATATTCATCAAGGAAATAATCAAGGCATTTATATCTACATTTTCTTCATTGGTATCTTTATTGTTATTCAAGGCACAACCATTATTTGAAGGAGGAATTTCATAATTTTTAATCGTCCTTATGTGCTTTAATATCATAGCCCTTAGCTAAAGGAGCATGTGTTTTTGGTTTCAATAAAAATGTTTTTTTATATGAAAAAGGTGTTTCTTTTTTAATCATCTACCTGTGTGTGTATTAATGGTTTATCCCTATTAGGGTTGGAGGTTAAAACCTCAACAAAAGATTTTTTTGCAGGTGAGAATTTTTTGTCAGCCTCAGCGCACAAACTCTGAACAAGTTTTATCTATGGCTTTGTGAAGCCCAGAACAATTAATACATCTGTAGTCCCCATCTACATCATATGATGAACCATATTGATTCTCACCACATTTAAAGCAACGAAGTTTGCTTCTACACTGAATCCGTGTGTGCCCAAAACGGCAGCAATTAAAACATTGTATTACTGGGTAAATATATTGTTCCACTGGCAGAGATGAGTAAAAACAAAATACCCGAGAAGGAAGAGCTTGACCATCAAAAGTTATCACTACTGTTTGTGTAGGGATCCAAGTAGAACCCTCTGGGCTACTGGCCTTCCTACTAAGCCTACGGGAACGTATGATTAACCCAAATCCATCAGGAATTCTTAAATTATTAACAATGTCATTATGCGACCACTCAAGTGGAATCTCACGAATTATTCCTAATTTACATATATTATAAGTTGGAATTGAAGTTTTATAATTATTACTACCTAATATGGAATTGCTTAAAAATTTATTGGCAGCTATTGACGACTTAAATGATACTGACAGACGGTTTCTACCCATTTTTTTTATTCCGTCTTCTAAAACATCTATCATTTGATTTTTTTGGAAAAAGTAGCCAAATTTTAGTGGATGCAGAGTTGTACCTGCTTTTGGATCCTCTGTTACTACTTCCACTGTAACAATATATGGACCGGGGTCTGAGTCTTTATATAATTGTCTGTTAACATTATTTGAAAATTTCTCATCTGAAGTATTACTGTCAGTATTATGAGAACTTAGAGCGCTCCCTTCCTCGGAAGACTTGGTGGAAACAGGAAGATTTGTTAAAGAAGTGTTTTTAATTAATGGCTTCTTATTAAACCGAACAGATTTATCTTTTATTGGTTTAAAAGTCTGAGTCAATTTCCATCTATACTTTTTCATATCCTCAACAGATACTGAGTTCAACATTTTAGTATCAGAAGAAATATATTTATCTGCATCTAATAGTGTTAACAAAGGGTGTTTGTCAGGAGGAGGGTCAGGCTCAGGATCCAGATCCATGATTAATATGAAATAAAAAACTTACCACTGAATGTTCTCGAAGCTACACAAAATTAACTAAACTACACAAAATTACAGATATAAAAGTTGAAAAGAAAGACAAACTATAAGAATAAACAATAACAATGAAAATATAACGCCACAATTAATTAAAATCAAAAAATGTCGACCGCCAAATTTGAAGATTCCCCGCGCTTTTTTTGAATCCACATGTTTCAATTATGATCTGCCTCATGACAGTCATGACATAGTGAAGCAAATTGGAAGTAACGAAAAGTATAATTTAGGGATAAACATCGATTTGTGCCCATAGAAAGGTTTCGATTCTGGAACTCATTCAACTTTTCCAACCGATGACGCAGAGGATGACGATTCGGTTGATAATCTTTAAATGATTTTTTGTTATATTTTTCTTTAGATGATATTAATAAATTAAAAATTATTAAAATACTTGATGTTTTAACTCCAATACCGTGCATGGTGTTATACTTATGTAAATTCATTTTTATTCAGAACGTAAATGATAGGAACTTGAAATAACGAAAAAACGATATCTACAAATTCTACAACCACTACTTTTTGGCTCAATCAAACAATATGGATGTTGTAGAGCGGTAATGTGGAACGTATCTATTTAACTCCTAATTTAAAAATAGCATTATATTCTAACACTTTTTTAAATCACACTTTTTTAAGGGAATGCTTAATCTGTGGAAATAAAAGGCAATTGGTATTTTCCATGGAGCAAATAAACCACGCAACATAAACACAAGAGCTTTATCTGCTACATTGTTAATGCGTTTTCCAGAACCTAAATCCTCAAAGCACTCAATAACACCCGTATGGAAGTTAAAATACAAGTTTTTGTATATAGACATCTCATCGAACAATAATGTACATTGTTTGTATAAAACAGGTTTATCTTTAGCTGCATCTGACAAATGTTGAAATATGAAGTCATTAATACCTGGCCGCAAAGAACATATTGCCTTATTGGAAGAAGTGGATGAGGGCATATTTATTGGTTCATATTCATAAGTTGGTTGAAAAGTGTTAGTAGGTAAATGAAACTTGGTATGAGATGAATGTGCATCCATATTTAAGTCGCAACTCAAATTATCTGTTTGCATGCCAGTAAGTTTTATTTGTTCTACAGAGGGGTTATTGGTTTGGAGAAACGGCCGGACTACTCTAAAAGTATAAGTTTCTTTAGTACTAGGGGTATTAGTAGAAGAAATGATTTCTAAATAAGCTTGGTGTTTATTTAATGTATGGTCTTGCACATTACTTAAGTTCAGTGAAGGAATTGCATCAATACTTAACTTTTGTCTCTCATTAATATGTTCAGGGATGAAATGTAAAATACAAACACGAACATTTTCTAGTTGAGTAACCCGATACCGTCGTAATAACGGGCATGCCTTCAACCACTTATTCCATCTTACTTTGTTTGTAAAAGGTACACAAAAATGCTTAATATTCGGACGCCGACTACGGCAACCACGAACAACACAATTGAAAACCATAATTTTAAGTCAATACTTATTTATCAAAAAATAACACGTTCAACTGATAAACACACAAAATTTCGAATATTTACGAAAACATCTATAGTACACAATTAAGTAATTATATGGAAAATAAAAATATTATAAAATTGTAAATTGTTGCGTCCACGCTGTCACAGAAACGTCGCCACAAGAATTTCTCCACAATCCACAAGAAAAAAGTGAAAAACAATGGCGGCTAGGTGTACCAGAATCTCATGGAACGAAAACAAAAAAATTAATTGTGATTTTCATATAGCAATTATCAATTGGCATCTATCAAATTAAATTCGAGTTGAGTCAACCGCTGCAGAGATGTTTTGTTTTTTTCTTCAAAAGTTACAGTTTTCGTAAAAATGTCGAAAAAAACCAATTCGATCACAAGCAAGGAACGTTGTTTACAATGTATACCAAAGGATTTGTGCAGAAGAAGATGGAAGCCAATCAGAATCTTCGATTTTAAAGAGAGTTCAAACATTCACCGGTAAGTAGAACTAACAAGTCAAGATACTTTATATTTTATACATACATTTTTCTAAGTACCGAAACAATTATTATTATTTAAATCATAGTGTTAAAGTTACAGTTAGTAATAGTTTGGCAGCTTTTTTGATATTCTGCAAACAAACATTTTTGTGTGTAAACAATTTAGGGTTCTCGTACATTAAAAAAATAATTAAAACCCATGATGAAATCAAATAAGTAATATTATTATATTGTGTAATATTCTTACTCTATGTTATTGAACTGTTACTTACAGGGGTTTCTTCTTCTACCATACGAAGAATTATTAATGAAGAAAGAGTAAACGGAGGCGTGTTCTGTACGCCTGGTAAAAAAGGAAAAGGGGAAAGAAAAAAATTAATCTGGACAGTTTTGATTTAGAAGTGATCAGAAATAAAATAAAGAAATTTTAAACTGTACGGAAAGAAATTCCAACCGTGAGGAAACTGTTACAAACTCTTCGGGAAGATATTGAATTCAATGGAGGCAGAGAATCATTGAGGTAACACATATATGTATCTACTTATTTTACTTGCTATAGTTTAACGTTGCTACATTTTATAACTTATGCTTTTTTACAGGCTTATTCTGAAGAATATTGGCTTTGAATTTATAAAGTGCTCATCAAAAAGAACTATTTTGATGGAGCGTCATGACATCAAGATACAAAGATTCAGATATTTAGAGCGTATGAAGAAGAAAACTCACACTCATAAAAGATAACACGTTTTTGAGAAAAATAAAATTGGTCACGGTGGTTTCATATATCAAATAATAAAAAAAATCAATTGTCGGACTTATCACGTTATTGAAGCAAAGAGACGATATCATAATATAATTATCTAAACAAGTCAATGCATTTTCGATTTATAGTCTGCTCCACCACTCTGTTGAGGAGGAGGATTACGGGGCGATTTTTAAATAAATCACTTTTCTTTTATAACATACTTCTTTTCTTAATGTTTGTATCTTAGCAACTCTATATATATTTTCTTTTTAATTCATATACATATATTTTACTAGAAAGGAGATGCGCATTGTTATTCAACACACTCAAGTCTTATGGAAAACCAACAACCCTTATTACAGTATATACATTCAGTCAAAAAAGCATCGGGAATGGATGATTTGTTATTTATGGCTCAAAATTAAATTTATTGTTTTTTTTATTGTTGTTAGATTGGCACAACTGTTTTCCATTTTGGCACGGAGTTTGAGTTGCATCTGTCAATACAGTGCTGTTTTTACCGATACTTTTTTGACAGCGTAGTACAATTAATGTTTTTGATGAATGATATTAGGGCACATTAATAAAAAAATTAAAAGTATCAAGACCTTTTACTCCAATTACCCTAGTGCTACTTACTACAAAACTTAATTCCCCTATTTTCCATGAGATTCTGGTATACCTATAGCTTCGAAACAGCTTTGTTGTGATTTACAAATTTAGTCTGTTTGACAGCAATGACCGCTAACAATGAATGAATTTTTAAACTTAAACAACCAATGAGTAACTTACCTTTCCATGTGTAAATTATAACGTGTGCGAAAGAAAGAATAAAGTATAGGACTAATACGATTATGGATTATTGTCAGGTATAAATGAGATAGATGATTATGGAAATTTGGACATAAAAATTCTTTGAGTTTTACGCACATACTTGTACATCTAATAGTCTGTTGTTTTACGAGCCTGCCCAACACTTAACGGAGCTGGCAGCATTGCTTAGTGTTGCCTAAACCTACCACCTGCGGTAGGATTATAATTACGGTAGCAAAAACAGTAATACAGGAATCCGACCTGTTGACGATCGTGTTGGAGTTTTTGGCGGGATTTTAAAGTAACATGTTGTGGTTTTTATTTTTAATTCATTAACACAGGTTTTTGACCCTATATTATCTAATATTGGTGGCGTTTTGCCTCATATAGTTTGGTTTTTGTGCATAAGTGAAGTGGATTATAAATATAAACTGAAAGCATTCATTCTGAAGTCCCACAAAACCTTACTAGAAAGTTCTAACAAGGGAGCCACCATCTTGTTAGGATACTGAATCGTCATAAGGTCATAACACATGACACTATAATTCACTCGATAATGGCAGTAATGGTCTTTTTTCTTAATTGGTCGGTTGCCAAGTTTGGAAAAAGAAGAAGAAGACGATCGTGTTCTATAAAAATCCTGCAAATTTAATATCGTCTATATTGGTCTATATTTCTAGCAAATGTAATAGTCATTTTTGCGAATTTTAGTTACCTACTATTTTCTTTACATTATCATATTTTAGTTTTTCTATTGACAGCACTAAACATAAGTCAACATAATTCTCTGGTATTTCCTCAATAGAGCAATAACAACTTGGAGATATTACTCGAACGAATGTAATATGTGTAATACGATATGAATTTAGATGAATACTTAGAACTGTTTAATTTACTTAGTTTTTATTTTTTGATGATTTCTACTGATTTCTACTATCAAATAGATTTCAGGGTTAGCTACACTGGCAGTGCTAGTCTGTAGTAGCCATGGGCGTTATCAGCTATTTCTGGCAACTGCTATCTAGCCGATATTTGGTTTCAATTTCGGTATTGATATCCGTTGCCAAATATCGATACCAAAGCAAGTTTTCAACTATATAATACGCGCATTGTTTTCATTTGTAACCGATAATGTAAATATGCTACCTGCCGTATCGATACTGTCAGTCTAACTAAACTACTAAAGTACCTCACGACCATACCAATCACGACCTTATGTCTATCGATACAAAGTTTAACTATATAACATTTCATAGGTCAAACTATAATGAACGGTTTTCGTCGACATAATTGACCATTATAGTTTGATCTTCCAAACCTTATTACAGTTATGCCTTAGCGTTATAGAAATTAGGTCGTCTTTTGTTTATATTAATATTAGTAAAATTTTACTGGATATGAACCGCTAGCCTATATTCGCTCCTTTGTTTTGCACGTAAGGAATCGCTTAGAAAGTGAGAGAAGGCATAATTATTTTGGTTATTATGAATATTATTGTTCGTTTGGTTACCAACATAGCGAAACGAGAATCGCTGAAATAACCAGCTATTGTGATAATGTAAGTTGGTTGACGGCGTCGCGTCATATTCAGTTGTTAGTACCTAGATATCTGATAGCCGTTGTTAGCTATATCAATACCGATACGGTACGTTAGAGGCATGTCGACCGTTTTCAGTTACGGTTGGCTATAGCGGACACATGCTTAGTCTGTAGGTGTTTTGTTTTTCTATGACTGGTGAATCCCACAAATCATATTTGTATTTTGTATTAGTGAGTGGCCCTCTGGTTATTGGTCTATGTTAGTGGCAATTAGCGCCAATGCCTGCCATGTCATTTCAATCATTAATTATTTAATAAAATGAGACAATAGTAGAGAGGTGAGGACGAAGAGTATATATATATATATTTTAGTCTTTGAAGTAAGGGGCTGCAACTGCAAAGTGCAAAACAACATTCAGTATTCAGTCATCAGTGTTTCGGTTCGGGCAAGTTCCGGGTTTCCTGAGCGAAGTGCTTTAAAAGTTTCTTTATTTTCCTTGAGTTGAGCTAAGGTAAGTTCTATTTTTATCTTGTGCAAAGACTTAGCCAGGAATATACCAGTTTTTAAATTTTAACTGAACTAATAAGGATTAGTATTAAATAAATGGTTTATTTTTATTAAGATTAAAATACCTCAAAATTAAATCTACGTATTGCATACCGTACTTTTATACGTTGGTAAATAAGTAGATACTGCGTACTCGTCATGTAGGAATAATGAACGTCTCTCACAGTAGGTACTAGGGAATTTTTAAGAAGGTCATATTTAGATAATCCTATTTATGGAATATTTTTGTTAACTTAATATATTTGGTTACCGTGCCTATTACCGGGTATCAGTCAAATAATATTCACCGATTCAATATTCGCTAACTACCTATACTTGAATTTAATCTAATCTTATTATACATAGTAATTATCAACCTATATAGTCTCTACATATAGAATGTGAGTACCTATTAAATAAAAGAATGTCGTGAATATGTATTATTATTAACCGTATGCCCGTTATATTATAGTCATAGATTTAATATGTACATACTATTTTGTACGTCTATGATTATAATAGTTAAATAATTATACTTAAATTAAAAGGTGATTAAATTTTTAGTCGTATCTTGTATAAACAAATTACGGACTGTCAACATCGATAACTTTGGTCTTTATGATATATTATGTTAAAAAAAATAAATTATTATCGTTATTCTAAGTGCAGCTCCCAAATTATCAAATTCGTCTTCGAAACTGAAGCCTTTATAACACTGGTCAGGAACATTATTTTTCCACGGGAATGGTATTAGAAAATAGGGAATTTTTGCTCATACCATATACCTCCTGCTGCTCAGTAAGCTAAAACAATACTAAAGTCGAAATTTTGAATTTGACCTTGAACATTGAACTACCAATAACTCAGTCCAGGTGAATTACCTTGCAATTGGAGCAGTGTCAGTGTGTTATGGGCAGCCTCCTCTCCCTCACCGTCCTCTCTCATTATCATCTGTGTGCCAAATGGTTCTAAATGTAACCACAAAGTTTCAAGGTCATATTAGAAATTACTATAAGTATTTGGTAACATTTTACACTCTGAGTGACAGAAGAAGGTACAGAGAGGGAGGAGGCAGTTTCCTAACCTCAAGTACTATTCCTGGCCTGAGTTATAGAGGTTCAAAGTTTCAAAGTCTAATTTGAAATTTCAGTCAAATTTAACTTAGAATAACAATAATAAATAAGTACTAAAGTTTGTAGCTGACATTTCTTCATCACAAGAAAAACTTAACACCCTTGATTTTCCTTACTTTTTGCTTTTGAATAACTAAACTTAGTGTAGTACCTATTCATATTGAAAAAATTATATAATTTATAATATTTTATTCTATTAAAATAAATTTACTTATTAAAGATACATAACTTATTCAACAGATTTAAAGGTGAGACTATGTAATTGTATTACACTACTATATTTTTCGTTGAACTCTTCAATTAAAATCTGAGTAGTTTTTGGTGGGATCTTGAGGTGCCATGTTGTGGTTTTTATTTTAATTCGTTAACATAGGTTCTTTAACTCTATATTATGTAATATTGGTGGCATATTGTGTGATATAGATTGGTTATTGTGCATTCCTTTCTTCTTATTTCTTTTTTGTCCGGGTTAACTCAAAAACAAGTGAATCAATTGGTCAAGTATTCAAATATTTTAACAAAATTACCTTCTTTAAAAGTTACATGGTAATCTAATTGTACATGGTAGATTATGCAAGCACAAAATCTTAATAATTTCAAAGAGTTCTTAATTTTTCTTGTTTAAATTTTAACCAATTTCTTTTTGTTAAAAAAGGAATAAATGTCAGAAAAAAAAATGGTATGTTATTTTCGTTACTTGTGTTTTTCATCAGTCCCGGAGCTGTGATTTGTTTTGTATGACTACATGTAACCGCAATGCAGGTGGTGTAGGTTTGCAAAAGTTTTCAGTAGATACTTCTGTTTTATTTAAATATTGGTATGAGACTTCAAACTAATCTTTGCATGTGACACTATGCATTATCTTTTTTTTTTATCTGACTATACTGTTAGCCATAGGGGCCCTGGAGCCTCAGACAGCTTAAGGCACTCAACCATGAAAGTGTGGCCTCATGTTTAAGGGTGCCAAAGTGACCGAACCTCTGCTTGAGCTGTTGCCGTAGTTGCAATTAAATCATGAACTGGTTCATTTCCCTATCTGTAGAAATTCCAGCTAACTAAATATAGGTACTCGTTCCTATACGTTCGTTCTCGTTCTGTCGACTGAGCCAGTTCTAGTTCAATTACGTGCTATATCTACCTACACTCGCGATAAAAAAAATTAAAAATTGTCTAAGTGCGACAATTGTAATAAAAACATCACCAAAAGAACACCAGGTCTTGAATGTAGCAAATGTGGGAAAATAGTGCATGCAAGTCAAATTTGTAGTGGTCTATCTGCAAAACAACTTGCTGCATTAAAAAACTTTGAGAATCTGGAGTGGTTTTGTTAGGAATGCCAATGTGACTCGCCAAAAAAAAAATCTTCATTATTATACCAGATGAAGATGAGGAAGAAGAATTAAATAACATAAATGGGAAGGAGTTGAGCACCAACTGCACTATAGACGTCAATAAATTCATGCGTGATATAACTAGTGACATGAAAAGAATAATGAAAAAATAATTAGAGCCAATCGAAACATCTACTAATTTCTGTTGTAAAAAGATAGATCTCTCAGAAGCGTTAGAAATGCAAAATAAAAAGGTAAGAAATATGGAAAACAAGTACACTAATTTATCAAATAAAAATACACATCTTGAGTTGAAGATTGATTCACTGCAACAGCAAGTACGAAAAATAGAGCAAGACTGTCTGAAAAGCGTTATTGAAGTAATCGGAATACCTAAGGTGGAGGTACTTGAAGATTTGGCAGAAAATCTGGCAGATCATCTTAAATTTAACAAGAATCAAGTAAATAGTATATTATGGATAGAAGGCAAAATAGGCCAAGAAGAACATGCCCAATTGAAATTCAAAAGTGCTGAACAAGCGGAGACGTGGGTACGTGCCGCTAAAAATAAAAACATCCTTGTTGGAACGGTGATAAAAGACGCGCCCTGCCACGGAAACAAATTCCAAAATCATAATAAGAAAATCCCTAACTAAATATTACAAGGGATTATTGTGGAAGGCACAACAACAATTAAGACCAGCTTACAAATATGTTTGGTTCCAGGACAGTAAGGTTTTAGCACGAAAAGGCGACAAAGATAAACCTATGATTATCAGGTGTGAAGGCGATATTGAAAACTTGACAGCAGGCGACAAACAATTTTATCGATAACAGTATAATCAGGTGTTCCAATTGTGATCTCCAGCTTTGATCATATTAATCACACAGAATACTTCGATTGTAAAAACATAAACGATTTTTCTAAATTTGTACCAAATCACAAACCTAGTTTCAATTTTGTTCACATAAATATTCGTTCCATAACAAAAAAATTTAGTCAAGTAGTTCAGTTTTTAAGTTCTCAAAATTAGCTATAGATGTTTTAATTCTTACTGAAATGAACATAAGCGAAAATATAGTATCATTGTATAGCCTAAACGGATATGTGATGCATAGTTTGCTGCGTAAAAGTAGAAAAGGCGGTGGTATAATTGTTTACCTAAAATATATTCACTCATTCACGATATTAAACACTAACTTAACACATTGCGAGTTAATAGTTGGCAAGCTTATAACTCCTTACAACAATTACGCAGCATACTTATGTGCGATTTATAGACCGCCGAATTAAAGTAAGCACTTATTTTTACTACACTACACTCATTAAACACGATATTTATCTCTTAGGTGATTTAAATATTGATTTAAAGATGAATAATAACATGCGTGAACATTATTTAAGTGTCATGTCCGAGTGTAGTTTAACAAGCGCGATTACCGACTACACACGAATAGAAGAAAGAGGGAAATACAATTACTAAAACATGTATTGATCATATTTTCGCAAAGTCGCGCTTGTTAGATCTGCATTCGGCGGCACTTGGTACTGTAGTGGCTGACCATCACATGATCGTTCTGTCATGCAGTGGACTTCACTCGGTACGAATCTTGTATTCGCAAGTAGTTCATTTAGTAGATATGCATAAAGCGCATTCAATATTAAGGGATATCGACTGGAATCAAGAAAAAGATACAGATTGTCCTAAAAAAATTTTTGATTTTATTAAAAAAAGCTTTCATACGTGCTATAAAAATTCCACTTACACAAAAATTATTAATAAGCAGAGTAAACGCAATTATCCATGGGTAAATGCTAAAATTCATAACTTATGTAAAAAACGAGATTTACTTTATAGTGAATGGAAAAATGACATGGGAAATAAACTATTAAGACTAGCATACGATAAACATAGAAATAAAACGCATAAATTTATAGAAAAATGTAGGAATACTTATTATAAAAATGAAATTAATAAAAACAAATCTAATCCAAGAAAGTTACGGCAACTATTAAATACTATATCAGGACGAAATAAAAAAATCAACAGATGAAACAAATTTTAAAGCATTTGGGAAACATAACTTATTCACTAAAAATATTGGCTATAACTTAGATGAAGAATTTATTAAGAGCGTAAAAAAGATTTTACCAAATTGTTCTAAACCTTACTTGATGAATCGGTTTATATGTTCCCTGAAAACAAATCAATGCTTTTTAAAAAAAGCAACTAGCAAGAGTGTTGCTGGTTTATTCAGAAACTTAAATATGTACTAATAAAGCCCCTGGAGTTGATGAGATACGCTGTGTAGATATAAAAATAATATGTGATAGTATTGCACATATTATATCAAAGCTTATTAACACTAGTGTTGTCACGGGGGAATATCCACTAGAACTTAAGACAGGAATTGTGCGTCCAATTCATAAAAAAGGTTGTCACAGCGAGTTTGGTAATTATAGGCCGATTACAATACTACCAGTAATTGACAAAATTATTGAGAAGTATGTTTGTAATCAGATCCAAAACTTTTACATGATGAATAATATATTATTACGCGACCAATATGGATTTCAGCCTAAAATATCTACTACGCAGCTTCTTTCAATCTTCTCAGATAATGTAAACGCATGTTTCAATGACAAAAAACATGTAATACTATTATTCATTGACTTTAGTAAAGCGGCGGTTTGATACATTGCGGCATGTTACATGTTGTTGCATTTACTACCTACTAAAAAAGTTAGACAATTGTGGTGTGCGTGCATTAATGTTAAAATGGTGTAAAGGTTACCTTAGTAATAGAAGTTTTGCAGTTAAAATAGGGAACATTTTAAGCGACGTGAAACAAGTAACAGAAGGTACTGCACAGGGATCAGTTTTAGGACCTTTACATTACTTAACTTATGTTAACGACATGGGAAATGTTATAAAAAATTGTTCCTTATATCAATTTGCCGATGACACTTGTCTTTTAGCTGCCAGTAGAAATGTAAACGAAGCAGCTGAATGGATGTAAGGAGATTTTACTCAGGTAGTGAAATGGGCACATGACGCTGGACTTGTATTAAATGCTAGTAAAACTAAGATCGTTCTTGTACGCTCAAATTATCTTCGAAGTAGCCATAACACTTTTAAAATAATCGCACATAGCCATGACTGTTTACATACGTTGTCAAATCCTAAGAACTGCTTGTGTACATCTATAGACAAAGTATCCCACCATACATATTTAGGTCTTATTGTGGATGAAAAGTTTAACTGGAGCTACCATGTGGACTGGGTATGTGACAGGCTTCGTGCGATTCTTGCAAAATTTTACATAATTAAACACAGAGTTCCGTTCCCTATATTACTTAACATGTATATAGCATTAGCCGAATCTATAGTATCTTACGGCATTACCTCCTACGGTAGGACATTCAAAACATACCTAGATAATATATACACACTGCAGGCTAGAATACTTAAGTTAATAGTGCCAAAACACATAAAGAACTTACAACTAAACGTAAAACGAGGCCAAAGTTACAAATAATCGATAAATCACTAATATCTTCCGCATTACCTTGTTAACTTTATATATTGGGTGGATGCCACAATTGTTTCAGACTGGACAGCGATCACCATACACCAAACAATGGCAATATATTACAGATCTTTCACCACTGCCACGCATTACCGGTCCACATTAAATTTAGATTGACAATCTTAATTGAACAATTTCTTAATAGTGACATAAAGATACCTATAGCACATAATGTCAATACGCGAAATACTCAACCCCAACAAAAACTTTTCATACCACGAGTAAACAACTACTACGGAAGGCGTACCTTGGCCTTTTTGTTTCCCACCATAACAAATGATATACCCTACCAAATAAATAAGGATGCAAACCCACAAAATTATAAGCGTATCTATAAGAACTATTTTCATGAAAACCTCTTATTACCATAAGAAATGCGAGTATTAATGACTAAGTTAAAATATAATTATGTAAGCAAATTTAATATTAACACGAAAATAAATAGGATTAATCTTCTATACCCAACACTTTGTAACATCCTGTATAGGCAGTTCGACTCCGTAATCTTTAAACCGGTTTACAAGCGAAGTAGCTAGAATCTTTAGCTTACTTTGAGTCGGTGACTATAATTTTATCAAAATACCTACAATTTATTTTATTATCGTATGTGTAGATTATTTGTGTATACCTACAGACTATGTTAAAGAACGAGTTGATTCACTGTCTCGGCATAAACCAGTTCTGGTTTTTCGGAGCATGTCAAAAAAATGTTTATGTATTTTTTAATAAATAAAATAAAATAAAATAAAAAACATATTTCTGCCTCCTGGGAGGAAGGAAAAAACATGTGTAATTATATGTATGATCTGTTAATTTTTCTTTAACTAATACGAAAAAGAAAAAAGAAGTCCCTTACAGAACCTATGTACCTGTGTGGTGTGGTCAATAAGTGTGGAGTGCAGTGTAACGGTGTCTGTTGGTTGCTAGTGAATACAAGTACAGTGCCATTAGTATCGCGCGAGCGGTTGCTAGACTCAAGGGCTCCACACCGAGGGAACGGATCTAGCCTAGAGTTGCCGCGCCGCAGGAGAGGGTGGATGTGACGGATGTGCGGGAGTGAAGTTAACCGCCCGTCCCCTGCGGTCTTATGGTGGTTTCGCGGGCGTGGGCGCTAGCACACTTGGTTTCTAGGGACGGTCGTGTAGTACGCGTTCGTTGTCTTGATATAGTCATCGGGATCGGTAAAAATGTTCCGCGGGCGGTGCTTTATCCTTGGGGCGCCATGTCGGGGACTTGACTTTTTACTCGCGGTGGTTCTCACCTATGGATTCGCGTAATTCGAGGCGTTGCCGAAATATTATCTCACAAGGGACTTATCGTACGTTTCGATCGAAGGAAGTTCCATATCTCTATGAAGGTCTACGTTCTGAACAAACCATTGGGGTGTAGTATGTATACTTGATACCTAGTGTACTCACTATCAAACTCTTCTAACACTACTTTAAATTAATAATTAATTTCGAGGGTATGGAAGCAAAAAACAAGTTAACTGAACGATTTATTTCAGAGCGAGTGTCTCCGCGCTACATTCCATTTACTTAAATATAAAATTACAATTAATAATAATAATGCGCCGGAGTGGGTGCAATGGCGGCGCGATCTGCTCCGTGATAAGTGCCAGCATGTGGCCATCTTTAAACAGGCGTGTCTTAGCCTATTGTTCCTTATCGGAGTATAAATATGTCGTAAACCTTTAAGGAGCGTTTGAACGGACTAGCCTACTATCCTATTACTCAAGATAGTAGACTAGCCAGTGACTCGCTACAGGGGTATCGACTAAATTACGTAAGAATCTGTTTTGAACTCTTTGGACCTTTAAAATTGTATTTGGACATATGAATGAATGTGGCTTTAAGCGGCATATAAGCTTATGTCGCAGGGACATTTTGCTTTCCGTGCATAGCATGAACGAGCGGCGCAGGAATATGGCGGCCCTATTCCGGACTATACGGACATGTACATCGAAGTTAAGTCTACTGGCGAGGGTGACAGCTAGATATTTAGTCTGGGTTGCCCAGGGGATTGGGATACCGAAAAGGTGGACTGGTTCAAGTGTCTTTTGTCCGGGATTAAAGAGAATCGCGGCACACTTTTCGGGGTTGAAAGCTATGCGCCAATTACGAAACCAACTCCCTAGAATGGTTACGACGCGTTGGATACGGGTTTTGAGTTGTCGTCTGTTGCTGTGTGTGGCGTAGATTACTGTGTCGTCAGCGTATAAAGTGATCCGGATGTTGGGGGGACGAGAGAGTTCGGAAGCAGAAGGTGCGATCGGTGAGATAGTCGTAGATAATGTGAACTAATCTATCTGGGACTTCTAGTCGGTATAACTTGTGTACTACTAGTTCGGCGTGTCAGACCTTATCTAAGGTCTTGGCAACAACGAAAAATACCGCAAGTGTACGACGTGGTTTATATAATTCACTAAAATGACACGTAATATTGTACTCCGTGAGGCGATGTACTTGATGTGTGCAAGAGTATTTGCCGCGAAAACCGTACTGCTCAGGTGTATAATAAGTTTTTATAGTTAATAACGTTGTCTTGAGACGATTTATAAGGAGCCGCTCGTAGAGTTTCCCTAGCGTGTTAAGGAGACTGATCGGGTGATAGCTTTCGGGAAGCTAAGCTTTCATGCTGGGCTTGTGAATACCTATTACTGTGGTAGTGGCAGGAAGTGCCAGTGAGCGATGGCTACATTGAAGGTGCAGCCCAAAAGAGCTATGAGGTGATCGGAAAGAAGTTTCAGTACTCCGTTCCTGATGCCGTCGGGACTGGGAGACTTTCTAGGTTTAAAGCCTTTATTTCTGGAACAGATTTTTTCAGATGTGACCCGGGGGACCTTCGGAGGGATAGCAATTAGATTTCGTACTGATATTTCGATAGTGTTGATATGATTGCGACCAATATTCTCGCATCTAGGGGAGCACTGGCTCCCTAGACCTGTGGCAAGACATTCCGCTTTATCCACGTTATCGAACGCGGGTGGGAAACCGGGGCCCCTGTCGAAGGGGTATTTTATCGCTTTGTTTAATGGGTAAAGTCGTTAATAAAAATTTCAGATTCATCCCGTAGAAAATGTTCTCCTAACCAGTAGTTATGATTAATAATGCGTCGTACCACAAGAATCAAAATATTAAAACTCTAAATTCTAATTTTAAAAAGCAATTTTATTCAGCAATGGGTAGGTAACAAAAAAATACTCAGCAATGTGATATAAAAAATTTTCGTCTAATCACCATATCATTCTGAACCCTATAAAAATATCGCGGGAATTTAAAAATATATGTTGCTTTACATATCACTGAACAGAACGTGATTGAAAATTAAATTAATAGAAAGTTCATTATTTGGTTCACTAGGGTAGTGATACGGATTAATATTTTCTATAAACATGTATTTACCTAATTAAGCTATTAATTTATTTTAAATTTGAACAAATAACATGCATAAATTTTCTACATAATTCAAGTAAAATATCTAATAGAATACTCTTGTGTACTTGACGTTACCTCTTGACACGTACACATTGTCACCATAATCTATACACGCTTTACGCACAGATATGGCCGCGCGCACAAACTTGTTGAACTGTCTAATTGTCTTGGCAGATGCACTTTAGGGCCAGTCCTGTTTCTACTTTCTAGGGTTTAGTGTTAACACCAAGTAAGGTGGTCTAAATATAACATGCAATGAAAGAAACTTAGTTAATCTTATGATCAGTTGATTACTTCAAAAGTTATTATTTCTGCTTTTAGCAATGGAAGATCAAGTACCATTCAAAGTTTACACTTTTTGGGATCCTGATCTCAAGCCAGAAGTGAGAAGATTTGGTGTTGAGAAGAATTTTGTCACCAATTTCCATTACTTGAATCTTAAGCTTCGGGATGTGTTTCCTGGTTTAAGGCACAAGAGTTATTCAATTGTATGGAAAGGTACATTAAGAGCATTGTATATTTTAATGAATGACAGAATTTCGTAATAAAATACATATTAAAATATTTTTAATTTAGATGAAGATGGTGACGATGTTATTATTTCATCGGATGAAGAGGTGATGACTGCCTTGGCGAATTTAGGGGGTGGGCTTGTTAAACTCTATGTATACTGCAAAAATAGAAAAACCAAAGTTGACGACCGTGAGATTGTGATAACTGCTACAACTTTGCCAGGAAGTACAAATTGTGAGTGAATTTACAGTACTTGTATTACAACTAAATCTATGTACATTAGGTAGTATTTTAGAAGGTATTCGTTTACTTACATCTATTTTAAATGAAAACTTTTATTCATACTCAGCTTGGCTAATGTACATTTCTATTGATTTAATGTTAACTATTATTGAATATGTCAGAATTCATTATTTGTTTGTCCCGGATAAACATAGTCATCACCAACTTCAAGTACCTACATAGTCTCCGATCTTTACGGAAGTTAGTGCTACATGTTCATTTTAAGACCAACTCATTTGGAGGCTCTACTTAGGTCATAAAGCATTGCTCTGAGGTTGTTCATGGTCTCAGCCATGACTACAATGTCGTCAGCAAATCGTAAAGTGACAGTGGGCGGGGCACATTAATTGTAGAATGGATGGACAATTAAAAACTGTTTTATGAAATTAGGATAAATAAATGAAATGATTAAATAAATATAAATAATTATCTGAGTAAAGATTTTTACTGTGCCTGTCTGTGATATCCGAAGGCTGTGATTGTCAAAACGCACAATAATTTCAAGCAGTACATACTTATTTGAGACTGCCCTCTGATAAAACTGAAGTTTTGTTTGAAGTAATTATATGTCCATGCATATAATGCAATATAGGTGCAATATAATATGCTATATAGGTAAAGCTTTACTAGATCACGCATCCAGATTTTAGCTCCACTGCATACTTACACAACAATCTCATATACCTAAAGGTTTAAAAAGTAAATAGTGTAAGAAGATAGATCTAGATAATATTCAGGTGTGATATTAATAAGGACCATTGTAATTGAAGTAAAAATTATAGGCGAATGATATGAAGACTTCCAAGTATAATTAACCCAAGGTCAAACTAAAATTACTTTTATAGATGGTGGAAAAGCCGTCCATGAAGGCGTGCAATGCGACGTTTGCAGCTCATCCGTTATTGGTTTTCATTATAAATGCGCAATTTGCCCTGATTATAACCTGTGCGAACAATGCGAAGCGGCCGGCAATCATAAGGAGCATTGTATGGTACGCCTACCAACACCTGAACTCTCGGTAAACATAAAATTATACCTTACTATCTTATATTTGCTAAAAAAAATATCAATTAGCTCAATTAATTACATTTAAATAAAACATTTTTATGTTATCTTGTAGCGTACACTTACCAAAGCTGCTATAAAACATTCTCACTTCTTCAAATCTGCTGCTAACACTGTTGAAGATTGCACTTACAAGAAGCATGAGCAGGGCAAAAGTGATGATAGAACCTACCGTAATGATGATTACCATAACCACCAGAGCGACTATTATGGAGGTGACTACTATAGGGGTCAACATCATCGTCAGCGCTCCAGCTGGTTGAACATGTCCACTGCTCAAATGGATGAATTCACCAACTTAGCCGGTGATGATGGTATCGAAACCGAAACCAGAGCCCCCAAAACAACTCCGCTAAATAAGCAACCTGAGGAACAAGCGAAACATGTGGGAGACACTCAAACAGCTAAACAACATGAACCAAGTACCTCAGCGGATGCCCCACACTGCCCTGACATTTCAAGTAACTTTAATGCTGAGTCGATTCAGAAACTCATTGAAAACTTTCTGGGAGGGACTTACACAACCAAACAATCAAATACGAGTGCTTCAAGTGCGCCGTGCTCTTTCTCTCAGGCCGATTTAAACGTAGAAGCTATAAAGAAATTGATTACAATGTATTTAGGTGGTAATATTAATGCCAGTCAACAATGGAATCCGACTAATTCAGGTGAAGAAGCGCCAGTAGCTTCGAATGATATGGAAATGAGTCAAGGGGACAAAAATGCCGTCGAGAATAAAGGTGCGTCAGTCTGTTCAGAGACATCTTCTACTACCGTTACTTCACAGCAAGATACCTTTGCTGACACAGCAGATGAGTGGACGATGATTAATAATGATAAAGGTAAAACTAAGTCTCAGTTACTATACTTTTTAGAAATATATAAAAAAAATATTTAATTTTAATTATAATATCAAGTCCACATAATTACTTTTCTGCTATAAAATTAAAGTAGCTCTAGTTTTACATCTCATATCAAGTTTTTATTCTGTTTGTCATCTTAAGTACTCTGTGTTGTTTGTTATATATGTATCTACTTTATAGTACATATAAAATGTTACTTTAATGATATTTATACTTATGATCACAGATTTACTGGAAGCATGCATGAATCCGAGCGCTCCTAAGGAGCCAGCCGCTCCTATCGGCTTTAATCTCCCTGAAGAGTTCCAGGACCGTGTTCGCATCACAGAGGGTCAAAACCTTTACCCACCGCTCAATGTGTATACTGCAGGTAACCTAAACTTTATATTTGGTGTCCTTTTTATATTTTTAATTCCAGTCTCTCTTGAGATTACAAACAGATATAAGGTTGAAAAAGTGATAAACAATGTTTATTTACACTTCAGTTTTGTATAATTATATTTATTAATAAGTTAAAATTTCTTTATAAAATTGAATCTCTAACAATGGTAGTAAGCCATGCTATTGAGCCGAGGTGTCGCAGGTTCGATCCCTGGACATGACTAACTTTTGTGTGATGAGTATAATTGTAATTAGTGTGTCTGGTTGTTTAATATCTATCTATGTATGTCTATTAGCTGTTTAGTTAACATGATGAAAGTTTTAGCAAAGCTTAGTTTGCAATTAAATGCCTGTGTGTGAAATTGTATGCACATATTTAATTTATTTAATCACAATCCTAAAGAGGCTGAGCACCATGCAGTAGCACAGCAACCAACGACACCGCTGCAACCGACTGTGGAACCGCAACCAACTGTACAACCACAACCGACTGGGCAAACGCAACTAACTGTGCAACCGCAACCGGCTATGCAACCGCAACCAACTGTACAACAGCAACCAACTGTACAACCGCAACCGACTGTACAACCCACAGCTTATCCTCAAACAGCCCATCAACCGCATACAACTGCAGTTGAGACAGTTCAATCGCCGCAGCAAGAACCAGAAAGTTATCATCCTAGTAAGTTTTATAGTATACACTCAAAAAAATAATAAACGAATAATAGTTTATATTAAGTTAAATCCATCCATACATTTTTAGGTAACAAAAGCGATTACTCTATCATACAATCTTGGGCCAGGATGTAAAACTATGAGAATGTTGTTAATTAATAGCAAATAATAGCCAGATTCTGCAAGCTAACAAACTATCAGAGACATTCATCTGCCGATTTTAGAAATCTGAGACCAGAGTTTTAAGATATTTCGTAAAAGTGAGATTACATAATAAGTTTTATATAAGTAAACTTTTTGATTTTTGATGGCTGATTGATTGATTTGATGACTTTTTGATTTGATTGATATTTTTTGATAGAGAGTTTATTATATTTTGAAAATTGTAGAAAACCCAAAAGTCATAGGTTATATAGTAATTATGACATTTAAAAATAATACTACTAAATGAGTGATCTACATAGGCACCAGGAGTATTACGAGTCCGGAGCTGTTAAATGTCAACACAGACTATATAATACAGTTTATAACATAAATTTATATTTAATACATCTATAGAACATACCATATATTTAATATATTGTACATATATTATACTGAATATACAGTTCGGATAAAAGATAAATAACTAGTTATATTAATCGATTTGTAAATGTAAATCAATTTTAAGATTTATTTTTATTACATACTAGCTGTGGCCGCGACTTCGCTTTCGTGGACGGCAAAAGAACGCGTAATTCTTATAAAAATCGTAGTTTCTTAAAACAAGCACACACAACAACCAAAACCAATTGGCACTTAGCACTTGAGTATATTTAATTCATGAAAACAGTTCAAATAATCCACATCTCATATTCCGTAAAATTTCACATGGACGTCAGGTTTTTTTACGAGGTGGTTACGATAACTCCCGAAAAAATGGACGTATCGAGACCGAGGTTAGTTTATTATCTTCATAATTATATTAATTAGTTATCTACCTATTTAATATCAATAGCCTAGTACCCGCAGTTTATTAATAAAATAGTTTTTTTATATTAAAAAAAGTTCACTATTTATTTAGATTTCATTAAAGCCTATTTTGTTAAGCTGTCTAAATAATAATAGAAATAAGTCAATGGTACATACGACTTGTTTGTGGTATGAGGCGTGCACTTTAGGATTTTCCAAACTATTTATCGAATGCAGATACAGTAAAAAATTGTTTGCTATGGATCCAGTATCTAAGGCTTAAAACATACAACAATGATCAAAATTTATCCAGCAGTTTAGTTTTTAGAATGTTTAGATCAATCGATGATCGATAATGTTTACTTTCTCCTTATCCGTACTATTCAGTGTTCTCATTTATAGATTGTGAATTGTTTTTTTTTTTACCTTTCTAAGAAGGTAAAAATCGTACTGAAATTGACCTTCCTCCCCACCCTTGGATCTTGTATCCGCTCCTGAGTATTGTATTAAGAAGTTATGTATAATGTTATTTTAGGTTATTTACACTACTATTCCAAATAATCGCTGTAGAGCTATTTACAATTAAAATAGCTAAAATATTGAAATAACATTTTTACAGAGCCCCACATTGACGCCGCTATCCGGCACATGCTGAATATGGGCTTCACTAATGAGGCTGGTTGGCTGACTAAACTTCTTGACTACACAAATGGAAATATTTCCTCCGTCCTGGACTTACTTACTCCTGTTAATATCAAGAACAATTAAACAGGCCATTCACTGCCACCCAAGGCTTTAATATTCAATAAGACAAGTCTATAGTCGATATATCTAGTGATAATAATATAATAAGGAAATATTAAATTTTTTTAAAGGTCTCAAATTGAATGTTCTGTGATGATAATATGTTATGAAGTAGCGTTGGTGAAACATCGATTGTTTGCAAATCTGATAGTATCGATTGTTTTGTAAAAAACTGTTATTGCTCGATTGACTAGGATTGTTTGTTAGTACGGAATTAAAGTCGCCAAAAATTAAGGTTACTTGCGTGTTCCGTAGTTTGCATAGTTTAATAACTTGACGCGCTAAAAAAATACTCATCCGCGCAAATCTTTGTTGTAATCACAAAAAGCAACCCTGTATGACTATCGATTAATCGGTAATTAATCTATCTTTCACCAACACTATTATGAATAAGTACATAATATAAGTACATATTGTTATAAATCTAGATTGGGATAAGTCTGAACTTCACAAATTGATTAGTTGGTGAATTTGATGTATTTCACCATCAAATCATTTTTATTTTTATTGCTTAATTGCTTTTTGTCTAAAGGGGCATTTCACATGAAGCGGCAAACGAAAAAGATGTCTTGTTTTGAAATTAGAACATATAAAAAAAAAATTCTGCATATTTGTACTTCTGTTGTTTCTGTCGGTTCTGTCTATATCTTTTTCTGTTGTTTATTTGTCAAGTTATGAGCTTCTAAAGTATACTCGAAATTGAAATTCGGATTTGTTGGAACTAGTTTTTCGAATTTAATAAATTTACAATGATATATTGAAAATAGCTAATCATGTAGAAAATTTCCTGTTCTTGTTAAAAAACAAATAAAGTTTGAAAAGAAGAACAGAAAATTTTCTATATAATTCGCTACTTTTAATATATTATTGTACATTTATTTAATTCGAAAAATCCGAAGTTCATTTTCGACTATTCTTTAGAATTTACAAATAAACAACTTAGAAAAAGAATTGTGTGTTCACATTCATACGAAGAATGTGCGAAAGAAGAGCATTAAGGCCGAACATGAACGAATATCAGAACTTAATTTTTTTTTCGTTGTTCACTTCCCGTGAAATTCCCTAAATTGATTATAAAATATTATGTGTGATACTTCTTTCCTTATTATAGTAATTTTAGTAATATTTGCTTTATTCTTATAGATTTTTTCATTTTACGTTCATGTTTATGATTGAGGTTATAATATGGATTTTTTTTTGTAATTATTAAATAAGTGTTTTTAAGGATAAAATAAATCATGTAATCAATGTTAAAGTATATAGTTAATGTTAACATTCCACTGATTTACGAAATGCATACCATTTTTTTTTCATTTTTGATAGAGACCATTATAAAAGTAATTTTGCGGTAAAATAAATCATAATTAAAATCAATGTTGAATAATGTAACCAATGTTAACATGCCACTGATTTACGAGATAGATAGAAAATTGTGATTTTTATTAGAGTAACCATTTAAAAAGCATTTTTGAGGATAAAATAACGAGAATAAAAGGCTTCTTCGTAAATAAGTGGTAGGTGTTTGTGTTGTATAAGCTAGGTACGGTATAATTACAGAATTTACAGAAGAATATTATATACATTATACATAATATTACGAACATATTTATTAGGCATAAAAATGTATACTAATATGGATTAAACTAATAAAAGTAGAACAGTCATTTATTTCAAAAACCCATATGAAAGTTTATTTGTAGTGATATTTTTTG
The DNA here is from genome assembly GCA_033032175.1 of Saturnia japonica. NCBI lineage: Eukaryota > Metazoa > Arthropoda > Insecta > Lepidoptera > Saturniidae > Saturnia > Saturnia japonica. The sequence continues at coordinate 14,036,563 of CM065311.1, read as the reverse complement.
ACCGTTCTCGTGTAAGAGTATTAAATACCAAGGGAATTGTCGAGACATTTTAAGGCAAGTCTGAAAATAATAACTAATAAAATCAAATTAGTATTGAAAATTTAATTTTGCTTAGTAACAAAAATTGTTTAAAGTAGGTAGTAGGTAAGTTTAATTTTATAGTAGGTCTAAATTCTTTATTACTGACCAAGATGACCATGCCGTGATGGGATTGGCCATCGGTGATATCCGGGAATCATACAATTTTAACATTTTATTCCTCTAACGTGAATTTATGGTGAATTAAAAAAAAAACCTTTTCTGTTTACACCCATACATGTGACTCGTGGCAAAATTTAATTTTTCTAAAATTCTAGACCCACGGTCTTTAAGCTGTACGAATTTTTAGTGGCCAACCGAAACAGATTTTTAGCCGAAACCGAAACTAACCGAATTTTCATCTACTCTTTTATGGGCCAAGATCCGGCTTCGATTGACCTACCCCAAGGAATATAGTAATCTCTTACAAGAACCTACCCCCATTCAGTTTCCTGATAAAATATATTTTTTATGCAATATAATGTGATAATACCTTACCTATGAAATTGCCGTTCTGCAGTAATGGCCATTTCAAATCCAAATAATTTTTGTTTGGCTAAGAATTCTAATTTCAAATTAATTTTGTTTTAAAAACATGGAATTCTTTTTCCAAAAGTAGTTATTTGTTTATTGATTAGTGTTACATTTTCATCGTATTTCAATCTTTTTTGTCATCATGGATACGTTAAAAATTCGTTTTTTTTTTTTTTTTTTTTTAAACTAATTACACTGTTAGCCTTAGGGGCCCTAAAGCCGCTGCGGCTTTGACAGCTTCACCGGACTTGGGGGCGAGCGCAGAGGGCACTCAGCCGCGAAAGTTGTATGGACGACTCGCACGAGGGTGCTTAAGTGGCCGGACCTCGGCTCGGGCGGTTGTCGCGTTCGCAAATAAGTCGCGATCTAATCGAATCCCTACACCTAAGATTCGAGCTAACTAATTATACACATAGGCACGTTCCCTTCCTCCTGGGAGGAAGGAAGGAAACATGCGTATGTGTATTTAGTAATTGGAAATGTTTTCTACACTAACTAGCGCTAACTAGCGTAAAAATAGAAAAAAAAGGTCCCTCACAGAACCTATGTACCTATGTGGTGTGCACGTGTGTAATGTTGTATACAACAAACCAACGCACCACCTGTTATTGGTTTGCTAGCTTCCGTTCTGGGAATTTCGACCTGAAAAATGAACCTCGCGGTCGTCCGAAGACTTTGGTCGACAATGACGAATTAAAGGCGATTGTGGAAGCTGATGATACACAATCTACGGCTGAATTAGCAGCAGCTTTCGACGTTAGCGTCAAAATAATATTGGTCCATTTGCGTCAAATTGGCAAGGTAAAAAAGCTTGACAAATGGGTGTCCCACGAACTCAATGATCGCCAGCGCGAAATACGCGTCGAGACGTGCCTTGCACTGCTCAACAGACACACAAATGAAGGAATTTTGAACCGCATTGTTACCTGCGATGAAAAATGGATTCTGTTTGATAACCGCAAGCGCTCAGCAAGTTGGTTGAATCCTGGTTCAGCACCTAAACAATGCCCTAAACGAAAACTTACCCCTAGAAAAGTGATGGTCACTGTTTGGTGGTCTAGCGCCGGTGTGATTCATCACAGCTTCTTACCAAACGGGGTGAGCATTACTGCAGATGTGTACTGTGAAGAACTGAACACAATGATGGAGAAGCTGGCACATATCCAACCAGCATTGGTCAATCGCTCGTCTCCGCTGCTCCTGCATGACAACGCGCGACCTCATACTGTACAGCAGACGGTCTCCAAGTTGCAAGAACTGGGGTTGGAAGTTCTCCGTCATCCGCCCTACTCACCAGACCTTGCGCCTACAGACTACTACTTTTTCCAGAATTTGGATAACTCCATGGCGGCAAAAAAATTCAATACCCGAGAGGCAGTACAAAATGCCTTTGAAGAATTTGTTGCCTCCCGTCCAGCTGATTTCTTTAAGAAGGGCATCAATAAACTGCCACTGGGCTGGCAAAGATGCATTGATTGCATGGGTGATTACTTCGATTAATACAAATAAAAAATACATGAAAAAAAACCGTTTAAATTTTTTCATACAAAACGGCACTTTCATAGGTAAATACCTAATATATATTTAAAACTTAGTTTTCAAATTAAAGTTAATCAGGTGAATATTAAAAAAATACCTTACTGACATTTTATTTTCTAAATAATTGTGCTTACCTACATAATATTTATAATCATCAGTCCAGCCGAGAGGTCTCCTATATAATTCCCACACAGCACCTCACTTTCGGGTGTTGATAATCTATTTTATGTAGCATAACTAGTAGGAAAAAGCTATATTTATACTGGTATCTAATAACTGTGTGTGAGATGGTCCTCTAAATATTATTGCCTATTATATGAACCGTCATTGCTTTATTGTGGTACCTACTTAGATATTCGTCGGACTGATTGGCTCCTAACTATGTGCTGGGGGGACCTGCAACTTCCTCTGTTAAATTGCGAGTTATATAGTAATTGCCTCGTTGGAACATAGGCATTGTGATCACTTTAGAGTTGGGCGCCTTTTAGGTGATATCTGTAATTTCGATATTATAAAATAATCAGAATGGGTGAAAACATTGAAGAGGTTGTAAATCAAATGCGAACTTTCTCTTGGGTGGACTATGTGGTGTTTGTTTCCATGTTAGCTGTGAGTGCTTTTGTCGGAGTGTACTGGGGCTTCTTGAACAAACAGACCACGCAGGCTGATTACCTTCTCGGTGGTAGGAACATGAAGGTGGTTCCGGTTGCTATGTCACTTGTTGCAAGGTATAAAACAATTTTTTTTTTTGGGATAACTGCAAAAATCTTACTTCGCTTTGTTGGGCCTTCAAAAGTGTGATTTTGTGAACAAAGCTAGTGTTGTCATTATAAATCGTGTGAAGTAGGATTCAGTGTACATAAAGGAGCTATAAAAAAATAAATTTATCTCCAGTTTCGTATCTGGCATAACGCTTCTGGGTTCTCCAACGGAGGTATACATGTACGGGACACAATACGCTTACATTGTTGGTGCAATATTTTTGATGAGCGTGATCATGACGCAGGTATATTTGCCAGTTTTTCATGAATTGAAGATTACATCTAATTACGAGGTAAGAATATTTTCGGTATCCAATATAAGCTACATACGTATTTTGAATTCACACAACCTGCTCTGAAATGTTCGTCTGTCGTCGTTTCTCTGTGTTGAACGGTTACGGACAACTTTAAAAGTTAATAATTAATGAAATGTAGTTTTTTAATGTACGTAATATAGAATAATATTATTATGCATATTTTTTTCAGTACTTATCAATTAGATTTGATAACAGAGTTCGATTGTTTGGATCAATCCTATTTGCGTTTACTTTGGTAAGTATTTTGACTATCTATAAAGAAATATTATTAAGGGTTGTCGCAATGTATATTATTTAGGTAAGGGGGAGGGGGGTGGGTTAGAACTTCAGCTTGCTTTCTCTATATCGCGTTATATTTATCTGAAACTAATTTGAAGCGAAACTATTATTGTAATCTTACAGAGTCTATTCTTGTGACCGTGAGTAATGGATAAATCGGAAATAGTAATAATCATACAGAATATTTCATTGTGGAAGTTTGTCATTAGTGAACTAAAATAGTTGTGTGATGCTATGTTTAGGTTATGATGGGACAGACATGTTCTTTTTGAAACCAAGTCCCGAAATTAAAAATAGATTAAATTAAAAGAATATTTGAAATAGTATTTAATTCCTTCGCTAAATATTCCATCACTTTACTTGTCTCTATAAGCTCGTAAAGGACTTCACTTTTTAGCTTTCTTTTTATTACAGATTGGCTGGTTACCAATTGTTATATATGTTCCAGCCTTAGCTTTTAATCAAGGTACCTACTACAACTTTTTTTTGTATTATTATTAGTTAGGGACATATAAAGATAAAAACATTAAATGACATAACTATTTCAGTTACGGGGATCAATATATACATTATCACTCCTATCGTATGTTTGGTGTGTATCTTCTATACTAGCGCTGTAAGTACCACCTCAGAAGTAGTCTCTCTTGAGGTATTTGGCCAAATAGTTTCTCAATCAGCTGACTGTGTTTTAGGGTGGTTTGCAAGCAGTTGTTTGGACAGATGTTATACAAATAACGGCAATGTTTGGAGCCATGATATTGGTGGCAATAAAGGGAACTATTGATGTTGGTGGTTTTGGAGTTGTTCTACAAAGAAACATGGAAAGCGGAAGGATTGAGGCACCAAAGTACTTGCTTTTACAATTATTAAACCTTCTTCGAAATCTTTGATTTAAATACGGATGCATTTAAAAGAGGTAGGGAACAGATAAATTTCTTTGGAGATTTCTCTGTACTTGGGACAGTCCGACTGGTGGAATACCTCCACTATACAGAAGATCGCATCCAAATAACATCGTGTTGTATTCTTGCGGTGAGTAGGGTTTCCAGAGCTCCTTAGGGTAGCGGTAAGGCTCTAGTGATACCTACGGTATTATAAGGGTCAATATGCTACGGTAGCCTCTTACTATCTGGCGAACCGTACGCTTGTTTGCTACCTTAGTTATATAAAAAATCGCTAGGATTTTTGATGGTGGCATATTCTGATTGCAGCCTGGCCAGATACCACTCCCAAGTTGACATTTGTCGCCAAGTACCGATAGGTGTGTTCCGGCACTTAAGAGCCAAATTCCCTAAAAGACAGTGTCTTGGGCTACATCTTTCCCTAAGATCAGGCGAGACTGTAACCAAACGCTATAAACCTTTCATGAAAAATAAAAAAAAGAATTTTTATATAATACGCCAGGATATAACAAATAAAGAGGCAAATGTTATTCTCAGTATAATTCAAAATTAATATGTCCTCAAGTGTGACCATCCTGAATACCTTATTTATATTCATACCCACGCATATTAAATTATAAAGGTACTATGTATGTATGTAAGTGTATTAGCGTAAGTACAACGTATTAAATAGATTAGGTACTGATTTACAAATCTAGATATACGTTTTTTCATAACGAAAACCTTATTAGGGATTAAGGAATCAGTGTTTTATGGCATTCAACTGTATTAAGATCATTCTATTTATGTTAAGCAATTTTATTTCAATTAAGGATTTAATTATAATTATGATTAATTATTATAATTCCCGCAAATCAAACGGTATGCTCTTTCGACTTCGTTTCTGGGAAATTCCTACTTAGGCTAAATTCAAAATGAACTAGTAGTTTTTTGAAGGACGAGTTGTCAACTACAAATAAATATTTAATATACTTAATTATAATACAGCGTGTATTTATCACGTGTAGTTGTACTTATTAGGATACTTGTTATATAATATAACATTTTAAGTGTAAAATAAATTATTATTAATTTTCTAACAAACTAAAATGTAAATGAGACATGTACAATATTAAAACACACTGTATGTATCGGACTGTGAATCATAGCTTATGTTATTTCTTTTTAATGCGCGTAATTATGTAACTGTGGTATTCCTTTAAGTCCTGAAGGTAAGCACAGTTTAATCCAAAAACAACAACGACTATTATACCGAGAAAATTAAAATTAAAAAGTGTTTATTCAATTTAGGGTCAGTTATTTAGGGTTAAAACACTACCACCGTTTCGGAAAACATCCCAGCCATCGAGAAGAACCGAGAAGAAACTTGATCGGGTTTATCTTATCTTTTTCAACAGTATTCATTTAATACAATAATGTCCAATTTAATCCAATAATAATAACCATATTATTTAGTGGATGTACAGAGAGGGAGTCACTTCCATTCACATAAAGATCCACCCTATAATAACCTTTTGACAGTAAAACCTGCTTGAGACATCGGCATTGCTGGTCGTCGCTGTTATGTCGGCCTGCAAACCTCTCGGCAGCTGGATATATAATGGCTGAACTCGAAACGCTACAATCCAAAAGACAATCATTGTGACGAGTTTATCAATATGTGCATGATGGTCGGATAGTACATTTTCATTCCGTTTTTTATGTATATGTTGTTCTAAAATGATTTTATATAAATAAATGTATTGATTTCTGGATAAATACGCCATATACATAAAAGTTACATTTAACATTTGGTAATTTGACAATAATATTAGCTTTTGGATTATTGTCCTTTACTATCAAGTACGCTGTATACCTTTATGTAAATAACTATTATACCAACAGCTGGGATCCAAATCCTTTGACACGACATACGGTATGGAACCTTTTGATTGGCGGTGTAATATATTGGTTGCAAGCTAATGCCGTTAACCAAACTATGGTGCAAAGATATCTCGCATTGCCAACGCTACGTGGTGCTAAATGGTCAGTTTCTTCTAGCAAGTTACATTTCTTACAGTAATGTTTCATTGGGTTTAAGCTATCAAGCAAGCTATCAAATAATTACTTACCTACTCTTTGAAGAATTCTTTTAAAAATGTGAATTTTAACTTTTTAGTCAATCATACTCTTCTTATCTAATACCTGTATTTATATGATCAAATATAATTAATAATACAAACACTCATGATTTAAGCATTATAATTTTATTAACTAAGTACTACTTTATTTTCTAATTTCAGCGCAGTATATTTATTTTGCATCGGAATATCAGCTCTCTATTGTTTTTGTCTTTATTGTGGATTATTGATTTATGCAAGGTTTCATGATTGCGATCCTTTGCAAACGAAGGTAAAACTTATTACAAACGCTTGTAAATAATTAATATATTTGTAATTTTAATGTGTGTTAGTTTATGTTTTCATCACCCTAGCAGCCCCGGATCTACGATTTTTCTGAACCAGGGTAGAAACTTGATAAGGGCACCCCCTCTCTCCAGCGTTCGAGATAAATTGTAAAAAAAATCACAAATATAATAATGGGTGGTATTTTTTGTGATAAGGACAATAAAAACCTTTTAATAAATTTGCACTCTTCTAAATTTTTCATTTATGGAGACTTCATGTTTGAATTTTTTTCGGAAGAAAAAAACTATTAATTTTTTATTGTAATTTCGGAATGAACCCTTACGATGTGGGTTAAAACTAAATGGTCATTTTAAAATCAAATGAATAATTGATAGACGCTGGATGCTAGGTGCTTTGTGAATCAAGTTCTTTTTTTCCAACCATATTTTATGATGATTTTGGTGCTTTGCGAAACTTCCGCCCGGGACAGGTGCCCCGGTTTGCCCCCACCTAAATCCGAGGCTGCACCCCAGTAATTAGGCAAGTCACACTAGTGGATTAATTTTAGATCAACGAGTAAAGGACATATCCCTTTCACTAAGCACCTCGGTATGTTCTATAGTTCTACTACCTACTTGTAAGATTACAACAATATATAGATTCTGTTTTGGTTGTGATCCGTGCTAAACCTCGTAGAGGTTCAAATATGCCTACTTATATTATATATTTGGAAGTTTAAGTAAGTGTAGGACTATATAAAATACGTAATTTTTATTATTTATTTATTTAAAATAGCTCGGCCAAGTGACGACACTGTGCCTAATGTTACGTAAGTACAGTACAATCGAAACACGGTCGTCGCTGTCATGCTGGCCTGCAAGCCTCATAGCAGCTGGATATACAGTGAATAATATAGAAACACGACAAATCAAAAGGAAGTCACTGAGAGGGTTTTTTTTTTTCGAACTGACTATATTGTTAGCCTGAGGGGCCCTATCAAAAGCAGAGCCGCTGATAGCTTTCACAGCTTTACCGGTCTTGGCGGCGAGCGCTTAACGCACTCAGTCGCGAAAGCGTGGCAAAAAGCGCGCAAGGGTGCCAAAATGGCCGGACCACTGCTTGGGTTGTTGCCGCGATTGCAATAAAGTCGTGATCTGACTAATTCTCTATCCGTAAAATTCGAGCTAAACTAACATATTTATATATACATGTTCCTGCCTCCTGGGAGGAAGGAAGGAACATATGTACCTATATGTATTTAGTGATCTGAAAATTTGGTCTACACTACTAGCGTAAAAAAAAGTTCCTTATAGAACCTATGTACCTATGTGGTGTGCACATATGTATGAACATATTGTGTGTAATGATGTATGTGGGTAGCTAAGTGATTGCGAGTGGCAGTGACACTAGTATCGCGCGAGCGGTTGCCAGACTCAAGGGTTTCACACCGAGGGAACGGACCTAGGCTTGAGATCACTGTGACGGGCTTATCAGCATGTACATTCTGGTCTCTTCGTTGTAGGGTACAGATCCCTACCATCAGCTTCATTACTGGATATACACCTGCTGATTCCGGAATGCGATATACCTAAGCATACCACTATGGCACCTGGTTTATGGTGGTCTGATCCAGAAGGAGGCAATTGTCGTGTCTCATCACCCAGCAAATTATTGTTTATGTTAAACTAAAATTGTTTTTTTTTTTTTCAGTTAGCAAAAGCTAAAGATCAGCTGCTGCCTCTTCTTGTAATGGACGTCCTTGGAGATATTCCTGGTCTACCGGGTGTATTTATCGCTGGAATATTTAGTGCAGCTTTAAGGTATGCTACTCTTTAATCTGAGCACAGCAGGTAATTTAATCAATTCTGTTTAAAAACGGTTTCGGTTAAATATAATTATATGAGGCCTAAGTTTTTATAGCTTTCAAATATAATCAAACGTTTCTTATTATGTGTTGGTAATCTAATTTCCTCTTTATTTTCGCCAGTAGATGTATAAAACACTGTTGTCAGAAGGTTGTCTCATTTTCTCCCTGAATTTAACCCTAAATCCCTTAAAATTCGAGTTATAGAATCACCTCTACAAAAGCCGCCGAAATCCTGTCTCGGGTTTGTTATTTCTGTGTTCTTTATCTCTTAAATTTCCCTAGGGCAGGGATCAGCAAACCCAGGCTCTTTTAAGAGAAAATTGTGGCTCATCAACTTCCCTGTTTCTTTATCTAATTCAAATTTAAAATAAAGCATAAGTAGAAACCAAAGTTCCTGGCTTGTTATCTATATTTTTTATTGAAGCTGATCCTTATGGCTTTCCTCTGCCTTAGGGCATTAAGACCTCCTGAGTCGTGGGGGAAATGCCCTAATCTGGCAACAGTGATATAAAAGATAGGTAACGTAGGTAACGTTTGGCCGTATTGCAAAATAATCGAAAACCATAATACTTAGAACCCCTGGCCACAAGCTGTGGTCATAAGTAGACTACATCTTATGACATCGAGCTAAAATCATAAGTATTGACGCTTAATGGACTCTTGTTAAGGATATTTATGTTTCAGTTCTTTGTCGACAAGCTTGAACTCAATGTCGGCTGTTGTTTTAGAAGATTTCTACAAGCCTTTCTGTAAGAGGGAGCTTACTGAAAGACAATCGGCTTGGTTAATGAGAAGTGTGGTTATTTTTCTTGGAACGTTTAGTGTAGGTAAATAATGCATATTTTTACCTTTGTATTTCCAAAAAAAAATATTACTTCGTAAATAACGAGATTAAATACCTTGTTTGTTTTTAAGAAATCTTTTACTTAAGGTATTAAGCAGGGTGGTAGGGATCTGTACTCGATTGTATCACGATAAGCCTGTCAAAGTTACTCTAAGTTTGTAGTGTTTCGGAATCAGCCAGAGTATATCCAGCTGAGGAGTCTTGCAGGCTGGCATGACAGTGTCGACCGCCAATTGATTCCTGATCTTTCGGTCGTTGCCATTGTTTTTGGGCTGTACTTTGCTTACCATTAGGCACAAGAATGTCACTTTGCCACGCTTCTATATAAAAAAGACAAGTTCAAGAGGTGTCATATTTCTAATCAAAACGTGTTATTTTTATCAATGTAATGTTTGTTTAACTCTCTTTACATTTCTCGTAATACTAAATTTTGAGTGGGATGAAAAAAAAATTTTTGTACAGTAAGCAATGAATTTTTTTCGGTTGGGCAATGCCCACTCTGGCACCCCTTAGATACGCCCATGATGATTTTTAAATATTGAGATATTTACCTGCAGTATTAAAATTCTTGTTTTATTTTGTAGGTTCGTAATACGTCGAATACGTCGATTCATTACACTCGTTATGTCATAGGAAATAAAGTCATGAATAGTTCTTTTAAGTCCTTTGATTATGATGTGTATAATATACATATAATAAAAAGGTTATATCATAAAAACACGTTTTTCAGCAATGGTGTTCGTTGTGGAAAAGATGGGAACAATATTACAGCTTACAATGACGTTAGAATCAATGACAATGGGACCGCAACTAGGAGTCTTCACTATGGGAATATTAATGCCTTGGGTAGACGCAGCAGTAAGTTCACAAAATATTTGATGTAAAATTTCGTATTGTGTGATATTTGTTTGAAATAATTAACTGTTCTATTAGTATTACCATATAGTATTTAGTATGGTTAGAGGCAGTAAACATTAAACCGTAGTTCTAAATGTGACCAATCAATAATATATACTCCTGAGGACTGAGTTTCAATGCGTTTTGCCAACCATATCCTTCAAGCTAGAGCACAGCAGCGCGTGCACTTCTGCTTCGCGGCAGAAATATATATAGCCACTGATGCTTCCGCTATCGAATGTTATCACTTTTAAATTATGCACAGTTCATTATTTTTGCCACGAACTTCCTTATCTCGGGATGGGAACTACATGGGAAAAATGTCCGACCGACACTAAAAAGAGTGAAACATATACATCTATAGGATTTAGCCTGTGAGAGAATTAGATAGATAGGTACACGGTTAATTTAAGTCTAATTGGCCTTGCGGTGTGACCGGACTTGTACGCCGTACTATTGATTGTACAGTACGAGTACGCTGATAAAGGTTTTTTAAACAGATATTTTAAAGAAGATATTTATATATTTTCTGATGTTTTCACTTCTATCGTGTGTAATTGCAAACATGTTTTTTGTTTATAAACTTAATTTGCTTTAGTAACTTTTATCGCAAACGATATGCTATACCCATCATAACTTATACCTACTACTTACCACAAGAACTGTAAACTAAAATGAATATATTATAAATAAGACTATAAAAAGTTGTCAGGAAGAAGACAAATAATTAAAACGAGAATTTAAATAACTACACAACATTCTGAAATCAGTTCTACCAGAAAGCAGTGATTCACATCCAAGATATCAATTTTGGACTTAAAGCTTAACATTCCATTAAGTACCTACCTAATCAATTCAAAATAAATTCAAATTTAAATTATACATCTTGATTTGAAATAACAGGGCGCTTTAGTTGGCGGAGTTAGTGGTTTAGCCATCATGTCTTGGTGGTGTTTGACAGCACAATTAGCCATAGCTCGTGGTGAATTGGTTCATGCTCATAAACCACTTACAACGGAAGGGTGTGCGTACAACTTTACTATAGAAGATAATGTTGCAGGACATATCGAACACAGGTAAACTTAAAAATTGTAAGTTCCTATAAGTGTACACAAGATTACAACATACATAGAAGGACATCTCCGTAGTGCATTACTTTCATTATAATTAACATTAGTTAACTAATTAAATAGCTTTCTATTAGTGTTTCTAAAATAGTTTTGTACTAGCGTTATTGATTGTAGAAAGGCATCTTGGCTAGGGCCTCTGCTCTATTGGGTCCTAACAACCCTAAATTAATTCTTTGTTATATTTCCTATAAAATATAAATTGTTTTCTTAAATTAGCCAAATCTATAATTTTAGACAATTATATTATATCATGTACAAAATGTTCATATTAATAGACTTAAAATATATTTTGAACGTTTGAAGGTATAATGAAGATATAAACCCAATATTACGTGTGTCATACATGTGGTACACGTTATCGGGAGCTATTCTTACTATATGTATCGGGGCTGTGGTATCTCGCGTCGGTCGTGCTCGAGGAAAGCCGCACATACCCCCAGCGCCTAAGTTGCTAGCACCTCAGTTGCGACGACTCTATAAGGAACCCCCGCATCCCGCCGACGAACTCTATATCAGAGCTTATGGAAATAATAAGGTTGCCTATCTATTTATTATCTTTTTAGTCAATACTAGCTGTGCTCTACGGTTTCACCAGTGTTAAAAGCATATTTTTAGGCAACTTTGTGTAAAACTATCGACATTTTTATGAGGAATAAATAAATTATTCAAATTATAATATAGCGTATGTTACTCGCTGATACTGTAGCTTAATATTGGTGAAAGAATTTTAAAATCGGTCCAGTAGTTTTTGAGATTATTCATTACAAACAAAAAACAAACAAATAATCAAATCTTTCCTCTTTATAATATTGCTATACATGTGCAGTCCACGTATAGTCCTATATAAGAAATAAAACAGTTGTTACCTACTCTGGTTTTTTTAATAAACTTTATATGTTTTGGATTTCGTTAGCATCTTTTAAATGTCTCACCGCTGGGCAAATGCTTTATCTCGAGGGAAAGCACGAGCTTAATCACCACGCTAGCTCACATGTATTAGCGATTTCAAACGCTGAAAAATCCACAGTTTTTATATTTTTCCACCACTGGTACTAGTAAGCGTTCAGGTTCCCTCACGATGGTTTCCTTCACTTTCAGCCGTTAATATAACCAATTTTGTATTAGTAAATGTATTCGAATTCGGAAAAAATTCGGGACTTCGATACTGCAGACATCAAATCGATATTCTGCTGGTCTAATCCGCTCGATCACGGAACTCCAAATTCACAATTTACTAAATGTATATTCAGTGTTTCGTATGAAGGTGATATGTATAAAAAAATGAATAAAATAATATAAATTTTTTTTTAGGAAGCCCACCAAAATATAAACTCTACTACTTCAATAAACATGAAACCGATGACGGAATATGAAGAAATTATCTAAACAAAATAAATTTTTAAAGAAAATTTGACTTTATATAGTACAGTTAGTACATACATTAAATTAATATACAAAAATATTGCTTTTCTTTTTATTTATCATCACATGGTATAGTATGGTATTAGTGAATATATTTTGAACCCAAAGATTCTTTATTGTTTATCGTTTCCTCATGCATAAAAATAGGTCTAATTTGGTATTATTTAATATTATTTTCGATGATACTGGTTAAAATGTACTTTAATAATACTTTACATATTCATTTTGAAGAATTTAAGACACGATACGGGGCTTCTATAAAAGCTATTTCTGTCAAATCAAATAGGATGTTTTCAATTTGCAGACTAAAATAGCTCCGCATTTGGTAAGGAAAAACGAGGGCGGCAATTGAAAGATTGGTCAAGTCTACATTACTCTTGTTTATGACCTATTCATACCTTTCAGTCCGTTGTGAATTCACGTTATGATATTGACGTGACACTAATGTAGAGCTTGAATTCTTTATTAAAAATTAATATGTTTAAAAGTAAAGATTTAAATAATGATTCTATGTAAAAGTTTGAAACTTGCGAGGACTTAAAACAGTTTTATATTTAGACTTTAATGATATCATTTTAACCCACACATTTTCAATATATTTTCTTTATAATAGTTTAAAGTCTGTATAAATATTACTTCATCCCTGCTATCTACCGTTTATTGCGAAAATGGTCGACAAGCCCAATGTAGCCGCTGTGAAATTATCTCTTCAGAAGTTCACGTATATTGATTATACTATTTTCGTAATAATGTTGGGGATATGTGTTGGTATTGGGATATATTTTGGTTTTATAAAGAAACAAAATTCGGCACAGGATTATTTAATGGGAGGACGGAACATGAAGTTGGTACCTGTTTGTTTTTCTTTGGTAGCAAGGTAAGAAAATCTCTTGTTACCTTTACTTACTAAATAGTAAAAATAAAAGAGTTCGAGTTTTTGTTTGATTACCTTCATTGTTATTTTATAACTTAAGATCTCAACGAAAATAAGTTCTGATTACAGGAACGACAATTTATGATAGAATTTAAAGAGTATAGGAATTTTTGTTTAAATGTTAATTAGTTGTAAAAATAGGACGCCACTGCCGTCTGTCTAAGCTAGTCCTCTTCCAAGTTCTCTCCGCTACATTTTTTTAATACAACTAAGGGGACAAAAAACTTATCTAATGGTAAGCGGTTACCGTAGCCTATGGACGCTTTTAACACCAGAGATACGAGTATCACTAGCGCACTGACTTTTTTGAGTCGTCCTTGCTCAAGGAGCTCTGGAAATCCTACTACGCGCAGGAACAGAACACAAGGTTATTTGGATGTGATCTTCTGGATATTTCACCAGTCAGGCTGCTCCTGTTAGAGAGAAATTTCCAAGGTTTCTCTGTACCCTACCTCTCTTCTTGAATCCCTTCTTCCCCAAGGAACTTTAAAGACATTAATTAATCAGATTGTCGGTCTATCTCATCGGCGACCCACCTTTCTGTGACCCGTTAAGGGTATCTTATCTAGTATTGCTTTATCCTATCTGTATTCCCGCCCACACGGGAATGGATTGCAATGAAAGAGGCCTATACTCATCTTTGAGTATAAAAGGCTAAGAAGAAAAAGAATTGCAACAAGTAATACACTAAATTATGTTGTTACAGTTTCATTTCAGGTATATCGCTTCTTGGAACTCCAACTGAGATATATCTACACGGAACGTCGTATGTTTTTTCCCTGATCGGAGCCTTGATTATGTCAATTATATTATCTTATACATTTTTGCCTGTACTTCATGAATTAAATTTAACATCGGCTTATGAGGTATGTTGTTGTTTGTATCAATTTAATTAAATGTTGACATTCGGAGAACCCTCAAGAACAATACTAGTAATTTCTTTACCCCTACACTGGCATAACTTTTTTATAGTAGAGAGAGTACAGAAAAGTCACGGGACTGTGCCTGATGGTGAGTACAGTACAATCCATAAATAGTAGAAACTACTGAGAGATCAACAATCTATCCCTAATCGCTGCTGTCATCCCGGCCTGCGTAAATAGAAATGTTATTTGCATTAGCTGATAAAGAAACGCGACGTCCATAAGCGAATCATTATCAGACTGGCTTTTCACCCTTTTCACATGATGGTCACTACCAGGCTACCCTATTTCTTCTTCTTTAATTTAAGAGCTCAACTCTTGTCGGTAAAACAGTTTCCAAGGTTCTCTATCCTCTGCCTTTCTTTTGACCTCTTGATGTGATTTGACTCCCAAATTTATCCTTCACTTATTGAAGAAAAGCTTCGTCTAGGTATAGTTCAATAATAATATAATAAATAATAATAATAAATAATAGTAATAGGCTCAATTTTTCCTATCAAAATTGTTTAAAAGTACTTGTCTTGCTATATCAAGTGTCCAATCAACTTTTCTCTTCTGATATCTATGTGTAGTCAACAATTGTCTTTCCTCTTCAACCATTCTTAAAACTTTCTCATTTGTAACCCTTTCTATTCAACTAATGTTCTCCATCCTCCAACACCATATCCTGAACACAGTCAACCTTTATTTGTCCCTTTGATTCATCGTACACGTTTCACAACCATACAATGCTCCAGTTGTAGATTTTAATGAGCCGTTTTCTAAATTTAGTTTCAATTTGCGATTTCAATAGGTGTTTCTATCTGTTAAAAGCTTGTTTAGCCATTGCGATTATTCCTAGTATATCAGGTAAACATCTAGAGTCATGGCGTTATTTGGCTAACAAAGTATTGAAAGCTGTTAACTTGTTCAATTTTGATGTTATCAAGCTGGATTAGAATGTTTGTTTTCATATGTTGATACTGTTAGGGTTTTAATTTTAGTGATATTTAGTAGCAATCCGAAATCTTTAAAAGTATTGTCCATAACTTCATGCACTTTAGCTAAATCCTTTATACCCTATTTAAGTACTTCTTATTTCCCAAATTTTACACTTAGACTTTTATTGTATACCGTATGTTCCAAGTTTAAGTATTTATACTTGTACACATAAATTACAATTGTACGTGTAAATTTGTAATTAATCAGAATATAATTTATATTTTTTCTTCTTTTAACTATGAGTAACAACTGAAAACTTGAATATGTTTAATTTACGACACTAAAATGAGCCGCGTGCGGACGGCCGCCTACGGCCTATTATACAATGTGCTACGTCAATCTATACAGAGCGGGACCGCGCACCGAGGGCGCGAACGCGACGGAACCGATTCCCTCGTACTCTGTATATAACCGACGGCGGATAACACGCTACGGTAACCAGCTGTCTGGAAACCAGTGCGTGCGAGCCCCTCTCACTACGTGCGACCAACCCTGTTCACACCCGAAACTACTAGGCGTGAAGAGGGCGAAACATCAAGGTACACACACGCAGTGAGGTGCCTGCTGGTAGGCGCGGCGATGACGTAGCACGGAGCGGAATGGACTGGGTCGCTGGCGGGTTGAACTTAGTGAAGATGCGAAGAAATGACACACAGGCACCACAATAAAATTTGCTATATTCTTCAAGACAATACACTTTGTTAATACTATATCTTCTGGGTACGGTTTCTTCCAGTTTCTTGAGTCTTGAGTCTTGATTCTTCAGTTTGTGGTACCCGTGTGCGCTTGTTGGCCCCGGTAGAATTCCTTTTATATGGTTTGCCGGAGAATGAGACGGATGATGGCGTCTCTATCCGTACTGCTCTTTGGGTGTGGTCCGTTAACCGCGGTAATGCGCAGTGGTTGCAATATTGCTATCTCTGTCTGTTATTATTATTATTTGTATTCAGAATACAATAAATTGTTAATATCTCTAATTACAGTTATTCAATTACAATAAAAACTATTTCACATCAATGTAGACACAAATACCTATTCAAAAACACTAACTTTAACATTATAGGTTAATAAACACGGGAGATATAAAGCATCAAACATTGCAACCTTAAAACGTCTTGTGACTCGTTATATACGTACTATTTGAGCTTACAAACGTTATAAAATACATACAGAAGGCTATTTTACTTATATAACACAAATATTACGTATAACTTTTATATAACATGAATTATTGACCATATATGATTTTAGTACTTTAAGTGATTATTTTTATTAGATTACACACATTTTCATGACTTATATACTGTTTTTACATACCTACACGCTATAGTAACATATTCAAAACATTAGAAACATTTAATTATTGATTGTTTGTGCAAATTATTCATCCTTACAACTTATATTTACAAATGTTATTCTTATATCATTACGCTTAGGCTTATGCGTCGCTAACAGTCTCCCCCCCAGTGTACGCTCCGTCGTGCACTCCAAATTGATGTCGCGACGTTGCAGGCACGATGACGATGAGTCTCGACGTGGGACGCCTCAGCACACCTCCTCTCGAGGTCCGGACGTCCGCCACACGTGTCCTGCCATCTGGGCCGGGGTAGCTGGCGACGACTTCGCCTCGCGGCCAGGTGTTGCGTGGTAGGGAAGCATCGGCGATGATGACTATATCGCCTCGTTGCGGTTGTGGAGCCTCTCTCCCGCTGATCTTCCGTGGCATGAGCGTTGGTAGATACTCACGCAGCCACCTCCTCCAGAAATGGTCCGCCAAACGTTGCGATGTTTTCCAATCGGCCCGGCCGATGAGTGTGTGCTCGTCGAAGCTTCCGACGACCGACGAACCACAGGAACGACCTATAAGGAAGTGGTTAGGGGTTAAAGCTTCCTCATCTTCCGGGCTAGCGCTCAGGTGAGTGAGCGGGCGTGAATTGACGGTGTGCTCCACTTCCGTGAGCAGGGTGTGCAGCACTTCTTCTGGCGGGCTTCTCTCGTTCAGGATCGCGGAGAGGGCCGTTTTGACGGTTCGCACCATTCGTTCCCAGGCGCCTCCCATGTGTGGCGCGCCGGGTGGTATGAACTTCCAGGTGATGCCTTCATGACTTGCCGCTTCAGCCAGTTCGGATTTCTTTAATCTCGATCGTTTCCTTTTTATTAGGGTAGGCGCGACTAGTCCTAGCGGGTCGAAGGTGGACATCACTGCGCTAGTGACTTCGCGTTTCGTCGGCGATCTCTGGATTTGTATGACGTCACTCGGTGTGTTTCGGAGGTTATTATTGAACGCTAAACAATCCTCTCCGACTAGCCAGCGCAGTCCGAGCGTTTTTTCCTCGTTGTCGCCTATGTGGATTTCTTGGGGGGATGTTTCATTTTCTGCCAGGTTACTCAGCAGTTGCGCGTCGTTGCTCGCCCATTGCCGCAGTTCGAAGCCCGCCTTCCTATGGATCGCCTGGACCGCCTTCGCGGTTTCTATAGCTTGAGTGCTTGATGTGAAGCTCTGCAGGTAGTCATCCATGTAGTGATTTCGGACGATCGCTTGGGCCGCTTCCGGGTGTGTCGCTTTGAAATCTTCTGCATTCCGGTTCTTGACGTAGATGGCGGTAGCTGGCGATGACGCGGCCCCAAAGATTACCAACGCCATTCGGTATTCGGTCGGCTTCGACGACCGGTCATCTCCTCGCCATAAGAATCGCAGGCTGTCGCGATCCTCTTCGCGCACGCGGATCTGCAGAAACATTTCTCTAATATCGGCGACCACTGCGATCGGCCCCTGCCGGAATCGCAACAGGACTCCGAACAGCGACTGCAGTAGGTCGGGTCCCGGGAGCAGCGCGTCGTTTAAGCACTTGCCGTCGTATTTAGCTGCGGCGTCAAATACGAGGCGTGTTTTTCTCTTCTGCGGGTGCACCACGGCAAAGTGCGGCAAGTAGAATGTTCTACCCGGTGTGGCTTCAGTCGGTGCCTTCTCGGCATATCCACTGTCGAGTAGGTTCTGAATCTGTTTTGTATATTCCCCCTTTAGTGCGGCATCTTTTTCGAGCTTCTTTTCTATGCCGTTCAGACGATGACGAGCCATTGCGTAATTGTTCGGCAAGGTTTCCTCATCGCTCTTCCACAAGAGACCTGACTCGAACCTTCCGTCGGGTCGTCTCTTGGTGGTGTTGTGAAGGATGTCAAGGGCTCTCCCATCGGCATCGTTGGTGGGGCGGCGCTGCTGCACTCCGATGGACTCCAGCTCGAAGTGGCTCTTGATTAATTTTTCTATGTCGGCCTCTTCACTCACGTTGTTTACGTGGTTGACGAATTTCACCGGCGTAGAGTCACTCGTAGCGCAGCAACCGTGTAGCACCCATCCCAGACTGGTGAGAGAAGCAACTGGTTGGTTCGGCTTCCCCTTGATGATCTTTCTTGACACAATCATCTCCCAGTTGTCTTGCCCGATGAGTAGAGCCGGCCTCTCTTTACTGTAGACGAGCTCGCTTCGGTTTTCCAGATGCGCACATTTGTTTATGGTTTCAATACTCACATGTTGCGGCGACAACTTCAGGTTGGTTACGGTCCGGACTCCTTTCAATAGGCGCTTGTCCCGCCGGTGAGCTCCTTTAATTTTGATGTCGATTATTTGAGAGTCCTTCCTCTCAACGAGCTTTCCCCCGACGGTCTCGAGGATGAGCAGGTCTTCCTTGCCCGAGGCTCCGATTTCTTGAGCCACGGCGTTGTCCAGCAGTGACACGGTTGACCCCTCATCAAGTAGCGCGAGCACACGAGCGGAGCCGGCCGGTCCGAACACGTCCACCGGAATCATTTTGAGGTAAACCTCTTTCCCGTCCGCGGCGGCGTACACAGTTTTGATAGTGGCCTCTTCATTATCGCCCTGTGTTTGTGTTTGTGGTTGTGGTTGCGGTTGCGGTCGCGGCGCGGGCTTCTCCGGCGGCGCTTGTGCCGCTTGACGAATTGCGTGTAAAATTATGTGGTGTTGCCGTCCACACTTACGGCAAGACGGCCCTTTACAAGTATTCTTCGAATGTTTCTGTCGCAAACACATAAAACACAATTTTTTATTTTTCACAATTACCCACCTGTCTTCGGTTGTCGATTCCCGAAACTGTTTGCATTCAGTTATCCAGTGCTCGCGACTTTCACAATTTGCACAATATTTTTTGCCACTGGATATTGTTTGTTGGCCTCTGTTCTCTTCGGTTCGCGCGGTGTGCACACGCCGGTTGAACCGCTTTGCAGGTGCTTCCACTGGCGCGAACGTTGCCCACAGGTCCGCTTCGTTTTCCAGGAATTTTCTCAAGTTCACTAGCACTGGATCTTCTGTGTGCGCCTTGACATAATCGAACCACCTGATCCGTAATGATGGTGACAATTTCTGAACAATGTCTCGACTTACCTGCGGTGAGCAGAGGTACTCCGGTTTCCGTAGAGCGCTTATTGTGGCGACGGCGTTGCTGACTCGACTGACGACCGCGCATATCTCGTCACAAGATTCCCCTATGTGAGGCAATTTTTCTATGGCGGCTAATTCGGCCAGGACGAGACGCTCTGGATTCCCGTACCTCCTCTCCAATGTTGCGATGACTTCGTCAGGATCGTGGGCTGTGAACAACATTTGTCGCACGCTCTCTTTCGCGGTGCCGTGTATGGAGTGCCTCAGACGAGCCATATTCTGTGTGTCGCTAAATTGTGCGACAGAATCCCGATATGTTCTCAGGAACGGTAACCAGTCTTCCGATGCTCCATTGAAGCTAGGCAGATCGGCATACTTCGACGGTGCGGCTGGTATGACGGCTCGTGTTGAGGCTTGCACAGCGGTGACCATTTTATCGGCAATTTTTTCAATGTCACTTACCTTGACATAGGCCTCCTGTGTTTTTTCGCAGTCCTGTTTCTCCATAATGGTTGCACTTTGGTTTATCCACTGCTCGATGTGTGTGGATTGCACTTCGCGTTCGATGTCTTCGTCATCGATCTCCTCCTCAGATTGACACTGGACCATTTCCAGTTCAATCTCGGCCAGCGCGGCCGCTGACTTGGCTATTTCCAATTTTCTCCTCGCCTCTAGTTCCGCCATACGGGATTTTGACGATCTCACTGACCTTGACTTTGTCGACCTGGCGCGCTGTGCCGCAGGAACGCACGGTGGGGCTGTTCTCCCTCCAATGTCCCTGGACGCCTTTGCTGCGGGCACTGTAGGAACGCACGGTGGGGCCTCCTCGCTCCCTCCAATGTTCCTGGGTGCTGGTGTTCTCGTGTCTTGCGACGCGGCGGCGGCGGTCGCAGCGCGTGTGCGGATCGACGAAGTCGAAGGTGCTGTTTTTCTGGTGGTGGCGGACGTGGCGGTAGCCGAACTTGTCTCTGTCGGCGTATTCAACGACCAATCTGTGGTCGTGGTTTCACTGTCGTCCTTGCGACTCGACGTGGGCGACCGTACTGTAGGCATTTTCACTGTTCACTGGACCCAATCCGGCTATTCGAAGGACCAAAACTAAAATGAGCCGCGTGCGGACGGCCGCCTACGGCCTATTATACAATGTGCTACGTCAATCTATACAGAGCGGGACCGCGCACCGAGGTCGCGAACGCGACGGAACCGATTCCCTCGTACTCTGTATATAACCGACGGCGGATAACACGCTACGGTAACCAGCTGTCTGGAAACCAGTGCGTGCGAGCCCCTCTCACTACGTGCGACCAACCCTGTTCACACCCGAAACTACTAGGCGTGAAGAGGGCGAAACATCAAGGTACACACACGCAGTGAGGTGCCTGCTGGTAGGCGCGGCGATGACGTAGCACGGAGCGGAATGGACTGGGTCGCTGGCGGGTTGAACTTAGTGAAGATGCGAAGAAATGACACACAGGCACCACAATAAAATTTGCTATATTCTTCAAGACAATACACTTTGTTAATACTATATCTTCTGGGTACGGTTTCTTCCAGTTTCTTGAGTCTTGAGTCTTGATTCTTCAGTTTGTGGTACCCGTGTGCGCTTGTTGGCCCCGGTAGAATTCCTTTTATATGGTTTGCCGGAGAATGAGACTGATGATGGCGTCTCTATCCGTACTGCTCTTTGGGTGTGGTCCGTTAACCGCGGTAATGCGCAGTGGTTGCAATATTGCTATCTCTGTCTGTTATTATTATTATTTGTATTCAGAATACAATAAATTGTTAATATCTCTAATTACAGTTATTCAATTACAATAAAAACTATTTCACATCAATGTAGACACAAATACCTATTCAAAAACACTAACTTTAACATTATAGGTTAATAAACACGGGAGATATAAAGCATCAAACATTGCAACCTTAAAACGTCTTGTGACTCGTTATATACGTACTATTTGAGCTTACAAACGTTATAAAATACATACAGAAGGCTATTTTACTTATATAACACAAAACATTACGTATAACTTTTATATAACATGAATTATTGACCATATATGATTTTAGTACTTTAAGTGATTATTTTTATTAGATTACACACATTTTCATGACTTATATACTGTTTTTACATACCTACACGCTATAGTAACATATTCAAAACATTAGAAACATTTAATTATTGATCGTTTGTGCAAATTATTCATCCTTACAACTTATATTTACAAATGTTATTCTTATATCATTACGCTTAGGCTTATGCGTCGCTAACAGACACGTTGGTATTATAAATATTTTAGCTTACATGCCCATTTTACAGTACCTGGAATTGCGATATGACAGACGAGTGAGAATTTTTGGGTCAATATTATTCACTGTCTATCTGGTGAGTGCTATTTCATACTCTATTACTAATTTGTACTGACAAATCCGGTCACTTTTTGATCTGGTTTTAAAACTCATTTGTAGCCGTTTTTTTAATAATTGCTTGGAAAATATATAAAATCAATTTCCTTCTGAGATTTAATAATGATAGTTTAATAATAGCCACTGGATAGTTTTAGAATTGTTATGTAATCCATAGATAATCCATATTATAAAAAATATTTTTGAGTTATATATTTATAAAAAACTCGTATCATAAAGTATAGGTTGTTTCCATGTATTATATTACGTTTTATAGTAAGTATTAAAGACGTAATTGATTATATTTCAGTGTATTATGATAGTATATAGCATATTGTTTTATATTATAATACGTATATATATTTCAGATGGCATGGTTACCTATTGTTATTTTCGTACCAGCTTTAGCTTTCAATCAAGGTGATATTTTTGTCATAAAAGTACATAATATTACGTATTTTAGAATATGATGTTGCGTGTAATTAAATAGTATATTATTTTATTTTCAGTTACTGGTATTAATGTACATTTAACGTCATCACTTGTATGTTTAGTGTGTATATTTTATACATCTATGGTAAGTTTAAATTAAATGTTAACAACCGATTAAATCAACTGAACTATTGTTGTAAAGAGCTTATTTCATTCAGAATCTTTTTAGGGTGGCCTGAGAGCAGTTGTGTGGACCGACGTAATCCAGACTATAGTTATGATAGGATCTATGATTGTAGTAAACATTAAGGGAACTATTATTGTCGGTGGATTTCACAAAGTTATAGAGAGAAATTGGGACACAGATAGAATCGAATTTCCCTTGTAAGTAAATTTTGCTATTTATGTTTTTTTAAAATATAATATTACTAGTTTCGCCCCACGGTTTCACCCGTGTTATATTTATTGGAGGTTATTTAGCTACGATGTTCTGTTGGGCGGAAAATCTCCAAAGAAATTTATCTGTGTGTTATCTCTCTAGTTGGTTATTCTTACTATATTCTGGTATCTACTTAGTTATTTTCTTCTTATTATAAAAAGGTTGAAAAATTAAATCTTTTTATATTTTCAGGATTAGTTTAGACCTAACAGAGCGGCACACAATTTGGTCAGTTTCTATAGGTTCAATGTTTTATTGGATCGGGAATATTGCTGTGAATCAATCAATGATGCAAAGGTTTTTGTCGCTACCCAATCTGAAATTATCCAAAAGGTTGATATGATAATATTATAAATTAACATTGCTTTGAAAAATACATTTTATAAGCGGTTATGATATCTTAAAAAGTATAAAAACGAGACTTGGTAACGCCAGTTGGACCCAATAACGTTCTAAAAAACACTTTTTCAATTTCAGAGCCATTTGGGGTTTCCTCTTTGGAGTAATAGTAATTGTGTTTATATGCGGGTACAGTGGGCTCGTCGCTTTTGCGAAATACCACGACTGTGATCCTTTAAACTCTAAACTGACCGTTGCTAAGGATCAGTTACTACCCTTATTAGTAATGGAAGTTACGTCTGAATTTACGGGAATGCCCGGATTTTTCGTAGCAGGAGTATTCAGTGCTGCACTTAGGTAACCACATTTTATGATATTCAACAAATTTCATTTTAATAATTGAATTGAAATAATTGAAACAATGATATCTTAGTGGTAGAATGTAGGGATACGGCTTCGATCGACGTGAGTTAGAATCTCTAAAATGAGCTCTAGGTTTTGGTGAAGGGAAACATCGCGATGAAACCACAGCATGATGGTACGTCATTTTACATTATTCACCTGTCTAGCTAGTCTTCAAGTTAAAAATGTGTTGCCAAGCTCCAAAGGGTGTGTTCCAGTAGCTGGTTCCGAGAGAGTCAGTTCTCGCACTGGACGTAGCGTGTTACTTAATATTAGTTGAGATTATGGCCATATGGTAAAAAGAAAGAAAGAAAACAACACATAAATGTCTAAATCTGACAATAGGAAATCAATATGTTTCAATTTATGTTATTTTTAAATCATTTCTATGTAACTTTTTTTAGTTCCTTATCTACTGGACTAAATTCGATGGCAGCTATTGTCTTAGAAGATTTCTGGAAACCATTTTTTAAAGAACCATCACATAGAAACACTCAAATATTGGTTCGTTCTGTTGTTCTTATATTAGGCGTCATCAGTGTTGGTAAGTTTTTAACATAAGTTTTTTTATAGTAGCTCTGCATAGTAACGGTACTGTGGTGGTGGTGATGGTACAATCTAAAAACAACGGCGACCACTGATTGATCCATAATCTATCGCCGGTCGTCACTGTCATGCTGACCGGCGAGTCCATCAACAGCCAGATATACAGGGTTATTTGTAATTCGATGTATTCCCAGTAGGAGGTGATAGGGGTGAATAATTGTGACAATTTTGACACCCATATGTGTTATGCAAAAGTGAACCATTTTTGAGTTATCATGTTTTTTAGCTTGTTTCAAAATAAGTCAAAAGATCAATATCAAATATTTATTTTATTAAAGGATCTGTTTAAATCTCATTGTTTCTTCTGATTTATAAAAACGATTAAACACTGGTTATTAATCAATATTAAAACAACAATTATCGGTCCAAATTTAAAAATTCGAGACTAACAACGATATTATTTCAATATTTTTTCCACTAAAATGCAAAAAAAAGTTATGAAACTTGGCTTGCAGATTATTTTAAGAACATAACCGTTTTCTTAGCTCTCCAACAATGCATAACAACTAGGAACTTATTTCTATGATTTTGAACGTTTATTTAGCACGAAACAATCTGTTTTCGGTAGGTTTGGTTCAGGTCGTAGAAAAACTAGGAGCAGTACTGCAATTGACAATGAGTCTTTCTTCAGCGTCGATGGGACCTCTAGCTGGAGTATTTCTTATGGGCATTTTTTTACCATTTATTGATTCTACAGTAAGTACATTACATTATGAGTATTTTTGACATGTTTTTATTATTTACACTAGCTGTGCCCTACGATTTCACCCGTGTAAAAGTTATATGATCAACTGTCCACCGCGCCGCCGCGCTGCCAACACCCGTGTAGCCTATAGTTGTATCTCACTTTTCATACTTGTTTTAAGTTTGCCAGGTGGCTAGACATTCATAATTACTGCTCCGCTCCATATGGTTATTGCGTGAGGTTCTATAGCGACTTACCATCCTTAATAAATAACCTATAAAATGAAAAAAATATTTTATCACATCTGAACATCTGACTAGTAGTTCCAAAGATTAGCGCGTTTAAATTAATAAACAAAAATAAACAATCCTATTGAGCTTTATAATCTTAATATACATATATGTACATATAAAATCTTGTGTCCGTCTGTTAGTGATTCTGAAACTTCTGAAGAACTTAATCAATTAAGCTCATATTTACATAGATAATAGATTTGTTTTATCGGGACGATGGTGTATAGATATGTTAAAATCCGATAGGGGGCGCTGTGATTGGGCTATCGACTAACAACAGGAAAGGACAGAACAACGTCTGCCGGCGCAGTTAGTACAGATTTGTAATTACGGTAAGAATTAATGTTTTTCAGAGCGCGTTATGCGGCGGACTAATAGGATTAATTTTATCGTGGTGGGTCGCAGCTCATTCACAACTGGCTCAAGTCAAAGGTGTGTTAAAATATGAGGGCAAAGAAAGATATACTAATAATTGCAGTTATACCTTTGATGAACCTAAAAAAATTCCACTTGTAGAAACAGAAAGGTTAGTTGATCATAATAATCTTTGCGTATAAGCGATTTACTAAAATCTACGCTTACTACTGTACCCTTGATTAATTTTAATTCTCTTATTACATTGCTCAATTAGCCAGTTATATTTTTTTAAATAGTAACATGGCAAAGTGTTTACACTGTGCCTGATGATAAGTACAGTACAATTCATAAACAATGGCGACCACCAAAAGATCCGCAACCCATCACCAGTTGCCACTGTCATACGGAGTCTGCATAAATGTCCCTTCACGTTTCGCTTATAGGATGTCTAACGATATAAAATAATAAAAAAACAAACAAAATAAATGTGTTTGTCTGAACGTAATTATTTTATGTCCTATAAACGGTGGTCACTAAATCTTGATAAAATAAGGTGTGCTAAACTTCGATTGGGGATTGAAGATGTAAATTTTGACGATTACTTATTTAATTTTCCCTAGTGCAATACCATACTTGTACCGTATATCATACTTGTGGTTTACATTGTTTGGCTGCATAATAACGGTTATCGTAGCTTGCGTCATCAGCTTGAGAAGATCGCGGCAATTTCACAACGATACTAGACTTTTCGCACCTGTATTGAGGAAATGGCTAGAAAAAAGGAAATCGGTAAGCAATTTTTATATAACTTTAGTACCTACTGTTATCTGTTTCCAACGATTGAAGGATAAAGTGGAAGTCGTATCACATCAAGACGTCAGAAGAAAGGCTGATGATAGGGAACAGTTGCAACTGCTCCATCGTCAAGAGTCGTTTTATTCGTCAACCACCGTCAAGTTATCTTTTTCTTCGGCCACTATGGGCTTTAAATTTACCATTATTATGTAAATGTAGCTTAGTTATTTAAACATGAACACTGAATAAATACATTGTAGATTCTATTTTTAAGTGTGATTACTATCAAGTAGGTACTATCTAATTATTAAGTGGTGATAGGATTAAAATTATGTAACAGCTTTTTAATAAATGTATTACAGGTACGCCAAAAGGATTTGAAAATGGAACCTATATAAAAATAACTTACAAACAGTATTCATGAGTAAATAGAGGGTAAAAAGGATTAACGTATGTGTTTACTAAATCATTTGCTTTAGTTTAGGTACGATATAATTCGCGAGTTGACATTATGTCTAAAATTTTACACTTTTTTAATATTGCTCTATTTATAAATGTATAAAATATTACAAATTTGAAAATAATTATTATTATGCAGTTGTTCCTTCCGATATTTTTTTGTCTGTGGGTTGTGTGACTGGAAACACCATACAGAAAATGTGACGTCATCATTCAGTGAATATACTTATGTAGTTGAGTGCTGTTATCTTATGATAAGTGACTCTAAAATTATTACCAAGTGCTGACGAAATTTCATTACTTACTGAATTCTAGTAAAGTCAACTTTGCACATAATTAATCAACCTTTAACCTTAGTTTTGAGTATTCAGATAGTGAAGCCGATCTACCTTGTAATAAACAAGGCAGGAAATAATTGGATGCACATAGCCAAGGACAGGGAATGGTGGAAAGGGTTGGAGGAGGCTTTTACCCATGGAAAAGGGGCCACTTAACAGAGAAACAATGAAATAAATAAGAAATATATGTTATATATTTTTAGTGAACTGTTAAGTGGAAAAATAATCTATAATAATAATAATAACCTTAGTTTTATTTTTGAATTGTGACGTCACGCTACGTTTTTGCATATGTTTTTATAGATAATTTTTATATTATCTACTTTTAACGGTGTTATAATGAATAAATATCAATTTACCGTTATTATTTTCAACATATAAAGTGCATAAAACATTTTTCCAAGAGTTGTCAAGTCGCGGATTATATTATACTTCCGACAGTTTATGTAAAATAAATACAATTTACTAAAATTATAACTCTTTATTAGCCTAAATTTAAACATTGTATAAAGTTAAAATACTGACTAATGGATGTAAACTCGTGATTTACTGATAAATGATTAACCTATAATAACATTTTATTACTAACATTGTATTATTATTATTCTCGTGTTATAGAAATAAAGACTATACTGCGTTTTTTATTCACACGGAGTGAATTGACAATCACTAATGTCAAACTTAAAAGTAATGTTGTCACATTTCTTTTTCTAGTGGTGTGCTACCGTATATTTTACGATAGAATTATTTGAATTGCGATATTTTAAATACTGAATTGAGGATTTTTATTTATTATAAACTGACTGTACTGTTAGCCTCAGAGGCCCTGAAACCGCTGCGGTTTTTACATCTTCACCGAACTTGAGGTGCGAACTTGTCTCCCTTATATATGTGCTTCACATATGAAGGGTTCAATGTTTTTTTGTTTACTTATCAATAGGTATAATATCTGATAAGAGTTTACAATTTGTATCGATTCGTCATATCACTATTTTAAAAACACAATAAACGTGCAACACATTAAATGTCATTAATTCACTCCGTGGGAATAAAATAAGGCGGTATAGTTACATGTCATAGTAACTACATAGTTTACGTTTATTTGCGATTTTACCAGTTGTGTTTTGTTTAATCTAGTATGGATAATTTGGTTGAGTGTTGACTCTAAATATGCCAGATCTGTGAAATAAAACAGACACATTAGGTATAAAAATGATATTATTTCTGTATGTTATGTATCCAAATACGTTTTATTAAACACGATTCCGACTATTTCCGCACTGGGTCTGATGGTAAGCACAGTACAGTCAAAATCAAAATAAAAAGTACTTTATTTAATTTAGGCCCTAAGAAGGCACTTATGAACATCAAAACTCTACTACCGGTTCAGAAAACATCCCAGTCATCGAGAAGAGCCCACAAGAAACTCGATCGGGTTTATATATATTTTTACAAGAGTGCAAATAATATTTACAGTTGACAAGACAATTTTTAACGAAATAGAAAACTATCTTCAATGATTTTGAAAAGTTCCATGGTGTATCTTCGAAATTTCAAGTCCAATGGCAATGAAATTAAAATGAAACCACGCTTGAGGTACCTTCTTTCCAACAAAAAAAAAAAAAAAAATCAAAATCAATTCATAAACAATAAAGTTATGGGTGAACATCTATAAAAATAAATACATTCGAATTGAGAACCTCCTTCTTTTTTGAAGTCTGTTATTTATTAATCATGTTAATTATTTTTTGAACAAAACCAAAGGTGACTACCGAGAGATCGGTAATCCATCGTCTCTCTCATCGCCGCTCTCGTGCCAATCTGTAGGCCTCTCGGAAGCTAATCCCTAAAATGCGACAGACTAACGGCCGTTTTCAAAAACCTATCTGTCCGTTATTTCAGTTACTAAAGATAGACAGATATAACCTTTTGTGTTTACTTTTTATTCAATAACCTATCAATTGATAGTTTTTCGTATCTACATGATATATATCCATATCCTATAGCTTGAATAGATAAGAGCGAAGTCGATATCTGTCTTAAGTTAAAGATAGTACTTATTACAAATATGTACTAATCGGGGTTAGTAAACTCAGATATGTTATTGAAAACGGCCGTAATAGAGAGTCGCTATAAAGGGTTTATCACCATGGGCATGGTAGTCGTAGTCCAATTGGATACAGAAATCCTACTACTCCGTAATCGAATCAATTCGATTCGAAATATACTACAGTATACATATCAGAACTAAAATGAATCTCACCGTGATTTAGATAAGTCGCTGGTACCCATAGAATATGGATCTCCTAAACAGTTATCACGTACTGCATCTATAAAGGAAGAACATTCGAAAGCAAGCAGGTGCTTATGTTTGATAGAGCTAGCCAAGTACTCGTAGGCTCGAAAGTGAGAGCATGTATTCAAAATGCAGCCGTTCATTCTCGTGCCACCGTTGGGATAGAAATCCGCGTCACCACAAACGTCAGTGAAACCAAAGACACCCGCGTTTGTATGAATGATTTCAACGTATTGGCCATCTGTGGCAACTATACGATTATTGTCAGATTCCCACAGAGGCTTGGCAGGGTCTAAAGCTGTAAACATATGTAAATAAATACTATTATTATTGTCAAGTATCTACATATTATAAACATATTAATATTTTCTACATTAATACCTCATTTACTACTTTGTCAAAAAAGTACCGGGAAAAGATCAATAATACAAACACAATTTTAGTTATTCAGAAACGGTTCAGTTGGAAGACGCCACTCCGAAGCTTGTTGCCCAGTTTTAAACCCACGTCTCGTCACCAGTAACAAAGCGTTTCATGAATGTTGGGTCGGAATTGGCTCCTTCTAGCATGTCCACAGGGACTCTTATGCAATTGAGTTTTCAGAGAAAATTTAGGTCTTTTGGGACTAGCCGAGCGGCAATATGTTTCTTACACAAATGATTATTTAAAATGTTACGGATCGACTCATGAGACACAGAAAGTTCAGCTGCTATCTTTCTCAAACTTGAATGAGGATTTTTAGTCACTATTTCCTTCACTTTTGCGATGTTATCTTCAGTTGAAGACGTTGTTGGCCTACCAAGGGGAGGCAAATCTTCCAGCATATCTCGACCGCTTTTGAACGCTTTGTACCACTTATAAGCACGTGTCTTTGATAAAGTTGATTCACCGTCTTCGATTCGAGTCTTCTGTAATATTTACAGTGTCTCCGAACACGAAAATCTATTGGCGATGCAAAATTTAAAGATCAACTCTTTGTTTGATGTTTTTGTCCATAATGAAATTCGCAATACACACTAGATATATTCTAAATAAAAACAGCACTATATTTAATCTAATTGACAGATGTTACTCAATCTCCGCGCCAAAATAAAAAACATTTTTGCCAAATCTAAAAGCAAAAAAAAAAATAATTGAATTTGGAACCATAAACTAATCATCAATTCCTGATACCTTTTTGACTGAATGTATGTGTCAGTTGTGTCCGACTGGATCGCGACCACTGTACACCAAGTCTAACATCCGCCACAGTGGCACACTTGGGGTATCACATTCCTAGGATCAGCCGTTGTATACCTACTAATCAAATAAAATTGGTAGGGATTTGAACCCGAATGAGTCTTCTTATTCTTCTTCTTGTTTTGGCGCGATTTATGGTTTCGATGAGATCTAATTTTTTTTTGTAGGTCATTCTCCTTTTTTTCTCGGGTAAATATATCTTGGCTGTCAGCTACTGATTTTCTTAAAGCTTACTTATACAAAGCGGCGGCCGCTTTAAGTTCGGATACAGAACCGTAGCTGATAGTTTTCAGCAGACTTGCTTTGGTGGCTGCTCTCCCCTCCGCCTGTAGTCCTACCCTCAAGCATCGCAAAGTGCTGCCACCTCCAACCGCGTAAACCAAACATGCGTACAAGCGCGATGCGTTAATTGAACGGAATTTTTAATAATCATTATTTTACAATTGATGAATAATTAAATTTCAGGATTTTTAAACTGTCCCTTCTTTTAAAGGCTAAATAAACGCTAACAAAAATTCAAAATTTGAAGTTTGTAAGATTATTAAAAGTACCTAAGAAATTTGATGATCGGTGAGTGTGTGTCAGTGAACAAAATTACAATAAGGTATAATTATTAGGTATATTGGCAAATATAAACAGTTATAGTATGTCTTCTTGATCTCTAAAAATTCAAACTTCTTGCTTTGTACACAACGAAGTTACAGGGGGTTTAAAAGTGCCATAAGTGACTTCGAGAAAAGAATGGTACCGCCGTGCCTTGTGCTTGGCTTGGCGGGGGTACTACTGTGCCCCCAGATGAATTGATTTAGTATATAATTATATTCATTTGATAAATGAAATAGACCGCATGATCTACTTACATACAAGTACATACTTACAAGTGATTCTCTTAACCCTAGAATCTGTTGCTCTTCCCGCAATACCAACGAGATGTCCGCCATGACTGAAGCCTACAAAATGAACCTTCTCATAGGAGAGTCCTAGAGTAGTAAGCCAGTTGACAAAGAGGTCCTAGCCCTCTTCCAACCTCAGGTACTCCTCTTTTCGCAGTTACATAAGTTCTTATTAGCTAGAAGACTCCAATCGAGCACTATAACGTTTACGTCTTCGTCTTCTAAGAATGCTAAAACGCATGTTTTATCAGTGACATTATCCTATTTATTTGAATAATAAACAAAGCCTATCTCCCTCAGGGATAATGTAGCTTCTTATTACTAAAACATGTTTTATAATCGGATCGGTAGTTTTAGAGATTATCTCCTACAAACATACAAATTTTAACTCTTTATGATAGTAAGTATAGATATTTCATTGTCCTTTCGTTTACCTTTTATAAATTAGTTGGAGCACTTAAATACATTGGCTTAGGAATTTTAAACATCGCATGTGTTAGCTTTTCTATACAAATTTTATTCTTTATCAATTTTTATTCTTGCTATCTATGTATGGGATTCATCTTTGACTGATTTCGGCTTCAGTAACTGTTAATTTTCTAAATCGACAAAAAATTATACCAATGAGGGCTTTATTATTCTGCCCTTTGTGACTATTTTGTTGACGAAGGTTTAATTTATTTTTATTTTTATCGTAGCACGGCAAAGTAACGGCACTTACTAAGTACGGTGCGATCTACAATTAGAGGATTCCTGGACCCCGGTCTTATTTCAGGTCCCGAAAATTTCGGGAATGAATTTCGACAAATCCTGGGATTTACGGGAATAACAATTTTTTTCAAATTATTATAAGAAATTGCATAAAAAGAAATGTAGAAAACTTTTTGTCAATCAACCTGTTTTTTCAGATGATTTGGTTAGTTTACGTTTGCGCTGACTCGGCTCAGAAATGAAACATTATTATTTCATAGATATTATATAATACGGCGAATACTGATCTCTGTAGAGTATCGTGCTTGTTACAAGAACTTAAGTCTGATTAAGTTTAATGTATTAATTTTAATTGTTATGAACAGAAGTATTTGATTTATTTTAAATGCCGTTTGAAATGTTTTGATATTTCTGACAAGATAAAATGTAATCTCATACCTGTCATTTTAATTTAATGATTGATATTGATCTGTTTAAAGAATAACGTACATTATTATAGAATTTTATTTCTAATTAAATTGATATTTGCTTTAGAAGCTTACAGTATTATAGACAGAAGTTGTTTGTGTACTTTTAAACCGTCTTCAAAAAAAGAGGAGGGTCTCAATTAAAATGTATTTTTTTTCATGGTTGTTTTGTATCATTGTTTATGAACCTATTAAATCATTCTTTTTTCGTTGGAAAGGATATTTCTTTTCCTCAAGGGTGGTCCCATTTTAATTTCATTGGCATTGGACCTTAGACTTCGAAAATACACTAGGGAACCCCTCCAAATAATTGAAGTTGATTTGCATTTTTGATAAAAATTGTCTTAATTAACTTCTTACTTTTTTAAATGATTATTTTATGAACGTTTAATCGTTTAACTGCCTCATGAACCGGTAACTGTACACCTCTGCCTAACTCTTCGGGGAGTACAGGCGTAATGGTATGTTGTTATGTTTAATTATTTTGTGAATAAGAAAATCATTAAAAAGAAGATTTTTATATAGTACTCTGGCTTTTCATGATCTGTCTACAATCCCGAAATCCCGGGATTACAAAAAAGGGCCGAGATCGAATCCTCTATCTACAAAACATCGTCAGCCGGCCTGCTCAAATGTCTCTTCACGCTATGTTTGAAGGACTCCATGTTATAGGAAGGAGGGAATACACTGGCCGGTAGAGAGTTCCACAACTTCACAGTATAGCAAAGATATGACGCAGAGAACTTTTTTCTTCGTGCCGAGATTGAGGTTACCGTAAATTATTTACCTTTAGTCAAGAGAACATTCATATCGTTTGCTCCGTGTCCTTTCCATCCATGTGCGAGACACACTGTCACTTTGTCGAAGTCAAAATTAGATTTTAGTATACTATCGATATCTTCATACACAAGAACCTGTGATGTGGTCGGATTAGATCTGCCAATAAAAATAATAACTATGGTCTTAAATAATCTTGGAGATTTATTTACTTATTTAAGTGCCTGTTGCAATATATGTAGGTAAGTAACATACGTAATCTTAGAAATGTACATACTAGTTATTTAATAGTAAAATTACCGAGTAAAATAATAGTCTCTGTGCTCCTAAAACCTTGCTACATATGGTCAGATGTATTTTTCAAACAATGTTCTATTTCCGCATTACGGATAACATCCCCTTCTCGCCCTGGACAAGTTACAGCGACAGGCTGTCGGGATTGTAAATGATGCAGACTTCACTGAGAACCGCTCCTACAAAGGGATATTCCTTTGCTGTGCATGTTTTGTCATATTTATAATGGTGAGTATTATGAAAAGTAGTTAGGTCGTACTTCATCATCTTCCTTTCATTACAGAACTGCGTGTCTTAGTGTACGCAGCCACAGCTGCATGATAGCTTTCATTACGGCATGAATTATCAGCGTACCGTGATCATGTTATTTGGTCTTTTAAATGAGGTGTGAACAGGCCATTTAACAGGACGATGACAACGATGACTGTTGATGAAATTTATCGATAACGATCGCTTTTGTTTTTGAACTGTATCGTACTTATTGTCAGGTCTTATGCGGTTCTTGGACCGATATAGAATTAAAATAAGCACAATCTCAAGTATTCCGCAAAATTTATTCACCGGAGGGAAGAATAAATGTGAAATACTCACTGAAGAATAATTTATAATTATTATGGATGCATAAGATTCTTCTATATGCTTTATTATACATAATTTTAATATTAATGAAACTCCCAAATAAGTAACTAAAAGTATCAAATAGTATTAACAATTCTTAATTTTACGATTACCTGGTGAAAAGCCAGTAAGCATTATTTTCATTATTTCTTAAGTAATTATTTACAAACAGTTCGTCGTATAATTCGAGAGTATCGACTAAATGTGTGACCCCGTCACCATCTCCTGGGAAGTAGAAATATCTGTCGCCTTCTTTATATCCCTCTGTGGGATCTTTAATGACCTCGGCATTGCCAACTGTACAAATATTAGAATTGTATTGATTAAATAAATACTATATTACAGTTTCGGTTCATACTCTGGCAAGCTTGACATAAAGCAATTTCTTCTAGGTACACAGCGGTATTTTGGAAAAAAATATGACTGTAATTGGTGAAAATAGAATTTGTAAAAATAAATAAAAGTGAGCTAATTATTCAGTATTAAATACTGATATTTAATATAATAACAGTATACTAAATAAATAAAATAAATGCATACAAAAGAAAAGTATATATCTATACTGATTTAATAAAGCGGAAAAGTTTTTTGTTTGTTTGTTTAAACACGCTAATTTCTGAAACTAACAGCCGGATTCGAAAAATTCCTTTTGTATATGATAGTTAAATTCACGAGGAATAGTATATTATAGTTGTTGTTAGATTGGTACAACTGTTTTTCGTATTGGCGCGGACCTTGAGTTGCATCTGTCATTTAGATTACATACAGTGCTGTTTTAGTTGGATCATACCTACTTTCAACCTACTACAAATTTTGAGCACCACCTTATTCACCAGATAGTGCTCCATCCGACTTCTTTCTTTTTCCTAAACTCAAATTACCACTTCGTGGCATCTGTTTTCATTCGGTAGAAGGCATAAAGGAGGATTCGCGACGAGAACTAAACTCAATTACGGAAAAAGCGTTTAATAAATGTTTTGATGATTGAATTATTCGATGGCGTAAGTGTATCGTTTCTGAAGGAGCATACTTTGAAGGCGATAAAATAAATTTGGTTGAATAACTAACATTTTGTGTATTATTGATCTTTTCCAGGTACTTTTTTGACAGACTAGTATTGTATTTTATTATTGAGAGTATGAATAAGAGTCGTAATCAAGGAAGGCACGCACCCAGGTCTCTGTCAACTTCATGAGTTTTCCGACCATTATATTTATTTACTTGCTGTACCCGCGTGGATTACAGAATTCTATCTGTGTAGTGGTGACTCCACTTTCACCTATGGTGGTTGCCCGCCGTTTATTATAAAGGAACCCTATATTTTTTTCTAAAATAAAAGTAGCCTAAATTACTCTTTATAACATCAGCTATCTGCTAGTGACAGTCTCGTCAAAATCGGTCCAACCGTTTCGGAGATTAGCCGGAACAAATAGACAGGCGAACATTTTAAAAATTGATTTTATGTTATAACTAGGTACCTTTTATCGTTTCATATGCATTTATTTTATTTGAGCTGTAATTTTAACATTACGAATAGATACATACTTCCCTTTTATTTTTATTTATATATATAAAATCTCGGAAAATGCGCCAATGACTTGGATGATTTGCATTTAGATAATGTTTTACATTCCAGGTTTACGTTTAAAGGTGTTTTATTATTATAAGAGAGACACCGAGTGCAGCACGGTCGCCCAGATATTTTATATATTAAAAGTGAATATGGCACACGTTAATCCCAGTGCAGTGTTTTGACATTCATAAGTGCCTTCTTAGGGCATAAATTGAATAAAAAACATTTTGATTATTGATTATTATTGCACTCCAAAATATAATGTATTTCGGCAAAATCTAGGTATAATTTGTAATTAAATCTGCGTAAATTAAATATGAATTAGAAATAGGAATTAGAAAAATGATATCCTACAAGCGAATTATAATTGAGAAAGATTCTATTCAAAATATATTTATAATTGAATTTACCTGCTATAGCTGCGGATACTAGCAAAATGCACTTCATGGCTCTGATACTTCAACTGTTTGTTTAAATTATATTTATTACTTAATTGCTCTTATAACGGATTCTATTGTTATTGAACACTAAATAATCAAGAGATAATTTTATGCCTTGTAGATGTATTTATCGCAAAGTATATAAACTAAAATAGTAGGTAAGTGTTTTAAGTGTTAAAATATTTTTTGCGATTTGCTATCAAAACTAAACAAACTACCTACTTCCCATTCTTTATTCGTAATAAATAAAATGGGTGATTTATTCTCATAATTATGTGTATAATAATAACTATAACTTAAACTCGTAGTTGTCGAGAGGTTTAGCACCATAGTTTAAAACAGCGAAATATCTATTCGATGTCCGTAGTTTCGAGTCATGTACCAACGAATTATAAGGAAATCGCGTACGTTTACCAATTTGAATAAATTATCAACAACATCTTCTAACGGTGAAGAAAAACATCTTGAGGAAACCTGAACGCTTCAGAAATGCCTTTGTAGTACATTAACTTATATATGATTACTCTTTTTAAATCAATGTTGTAGTCACTATTATATGTGGGAAAAAATAAATACAATAGTCGTATGTTGGCATTGTGATTTAGCAATAATAATAATAATAAAGTTTTATTTATTTGACCTCACACATTACTAATTAACTTAATCTAATACAATTAACAATAAGTCGACAAAAATTGCAAAAAAGAAAAAAAATGTGAGGTCTGGAGTCAGAAAAAAGGAACAATGAACTGAATTACAGATTTTCAGACCCTCTTTCTCTTTATTAAAAGTTCTTTGGAAGTAATTACATTAAAATATAAAAACAAACACATAAGTAAATATGATCTTATAGCTAATACATACTAAATATAGCCAAATATAGCAGTGGGACACATAAAAGCAGATATTATTATTGTTTATTATTGATTCCTTTTAATTTCAAAGTGAACTTGACTCAATAACTTTTTGTTGTCAATATGTTGTTTTGCAGGCAGTGGGTCCAAATACAACATTCTGGCTGGACCTTAGTTAAACAATATTTTAAAGCGTATTTACACACAAATATTACCTTAAATTGTGACTAAATTTAACACAAACATCATGATTAAGCTATAGTGTGGCTTGTGCTTTATCCTAATAGTCTAGCGGTCTGTTCGCGTCGTTAGCGGTCGGCCATGGTGCGTACTTGCAACCCCTAAGATGGTCGTTACTTTTTCTACTCTTAATCATGTGTAAATTATAACATTTTCAAAAATATAAGTGATGATGACGCATCCCGGAGATGCGTGCCAGAAAGGTAATTTCTTAATAAATCAATACTTAAAACATTATTTTACTAATTTCTAGCTTTGTGGAAATCGCATTAATCGGATGTATCCCTAGCTCTTTAACTATAATGAGAAAACAGCTTACTAAAGCGTAGTACAGTTATCTTATCTCTAAATAATATAGAAATTATAAAATAAGTAACGTACAGTAAGCGCGCTGCTGACGCTGCCTTTTTTAAA
Source organism: Saturnia japonica (assembly GCA_033032175.1). NCBI lineage: Eukaryota > Metazoa > Arthropoda > Insecta > Lepidoptera > Saturniidae > Saturnia > Saturnia japonica. Next base: position 13,998,005 of record CM065311.1, on the reverse strand, counting down.
TTAATAAATAACTTAAATTTTAAATCTTTTAGATGTGACCAAATCTGATTATAGTGGCCATAATACACTTTAAGGTAATAGTTATGTGTAAATACGCTTTAAAATATTGTTAACCTGAACTTCAGCCGGAATGTTAATGCATATTAGATCCCATTTATTGTATAGTTGTCATAACAAAAAGATTCGAATACCTAGATTTTCACAAATGGGGGTTTTTTGGCAACGTCATAATTATGCCCATTTATTCCTCATCAAAATAATACTGTTATGTTCCTCGCTGTTCACGAAATAGCTTAAAATAGTTTCCGTTGAAAAAAACATTAATTAATCCCTTATGCTATAATTACCTCATTAGCCAAGTGGTCGTAAGCGCAACTGTTATCCTTGAGGTCCTGGGTTCGATTCTATGGTTGATCAAAATGTAACTAACATGTAGGAGGCGTCACTTATTAACAATATGTTTAACTAATATAACAGCTGTTAGATTGTTAAAATTCTATAATGTGGGAGAGATTCACACGGATGGGCTACACATCTTATAAGTAAGAGAATGTCTTTGGGTCACAATAAAGGTTAATTAAATTATATATAGTAGGTTAATAGCATTTTGACTTTAAAATACTAGACCGAAATTGTTCAACCATCATAAGTTCCTGAACCAATGTTGTAAAACCCATGATTTATTATTGTGATTAAAAGGAAAATAATAACTGAATCGAATCTTTGTTTTATTATTAGAGATTGACATTACAAACGATTATTTCAAGTATAAACCGATTAATATTGAAGGTTCGTTTATAAGATTTAATTATTATTTAATTGCTTAGTGACGTTTTTATATTTTAATCTAATCAGATTGCGGGCGGGTGTTTATCAAGTAATGTTTTATTTGTGAATCAGTAATCACGCCAATTCTCTCCTGAGGTAAGTAGAAAGGATAAATCTTTATATCGACGATATACTTGGTAGTGGTAGAAGCCTTATCGTCGATCTAATAGGCTGTAGGTTCGATTTTTGTAGAAGATGGAATTTTGCTTGTTTTTACTTTATAATTTTTTGCTTTTGGCTACTATCTCAACTGGGGTCAAGTGACACTGTTTGCTTATTGTATGATTTGAACCTACGACGATCTATGCGTTGTTAGAAGACGCTACCTGCAGAGCCGTCATCGCTTCAATCTAGAGCGCTCAATTTGTATTTGAGCGTTTATGCGAAATGGTTTTTCTTCTATGTTGGTATACTCATTTTGCTTTGAAATTCATTAATGTTCGTGCATAATTAATTATTGATAACATATCTAAATCGTATTAAATATAATTTAGGTGTGATTGTTAAAGATAAAAGTATATATTGCGACGTTGAGATGACGTTGGCTCTGATAATTATTATTTGTACGGCCATCTGCCACGATTCCAAACTACGCGTATAAATGCCAACCGTGTAATAATTAGTTGTTGAATTATTTAATGACATCGTCAACGTTAGGTATACATTTAGTACTAACTAAATGTACCACGCACCGGAAAGCGCAGCGTAGGACGGCCCCCCACTAGATGGAAAGACGACATAATAAAGGTCGCTGGGAGCCGTTGGGTGCAGGCCGCACAAGATCGGTCGCTCTGGAGATCTATGGGGGAGGCCTATGTTCAGCAGTGGACGTCCTGCGGCTGAAATGATGATGATGATGATGAAATGTACCTTAACACGAATACAGTAGCTATTGATTGAGCACTGCTTACCTACCTTGATTATCGTCGTGAAGTAATATTAATTATAGAGTAAGATCCCAGAGCCACCAGAAGTTACCTATTTTCTAAGTCTAAAAATGTATCTGGTAGAGTAGTATAAGTATCTATGTACTGTGAAGGTACACAGGGGTGGGGCTCACAAAATGTGCACCATGACGTATTAGAAAAGATAACACAGAGAGCCAGACGCAACACACTGAATTTTTTTAATACAGAACTAACCACGAGTTCTGTATTTTTAAACATACACATTTCTCAAGTATTCGAGTTTTTTTACAATGTTTTCCTTCACCGTCATCCGATAGTGTTACCACTTCAAATTAATATGTGAATTCAAAAAATCGTTGTTACATGCCGGGTCTCGAACCTGGAGTTATTAAATCAATACCGTTCTAAACCACTTAATCACCATGAGTAATTAACAACCCTAATAACGTGTATAAATGATAAATCCCAAGAAAAAAATGTTGTAAAAAACAGGACAAGTGTCAGTCGAGATGATTTATTTGTCTATAAAAACCAGTGAAATCCGTAAGTACCTAAGTAAACTCCTTTTCATTTTAATTTTTTCCTTTTTCGTGATTTTAGGTATTATAGTTTAAACGCTAACTAAAATTCAAAATTTGAAGTTTGTAAGATTACTAAAAGTACCTAAGAATTTTGATGTTCGGTGAGTGTAACATTTACAAAATTAAAGAAATTTGACTAGCCATAATTCGTAAACTATAAGATATAATTCTTACATATTTTGACAATATAACCAGTTATAGCATGTACTCTTGATTTCAAAAAAAATCAAACTTCTTGCTTTATACACAACGAAGTTACAGGGTGGTCAAAAGTACGGACGTGCCTGGCGTTCGACTTGGTCGGGGCACTACCGTGCTCCCAGATATGTTTGTATTTAATAATACAAACTTTAAAATAACTTTATCACAAAAGTGCTAACGCACGTTTTGAAACAACTAAATTTCCCATAAGAAGGGTATTCCCAAAGCATTCCATACGTTGAGCATTGGTAACACTTGGACACCATCTTCCAACGAAGTTATTATGGGATAAACTAGATTACAAAAATTCTATTGCATTCTTGTGTGAACACTTGCTGATTCAACAACCGGGCTGAGGTTTCCTACCACCTTTAGGGTAGAAGTCAGCTTGACCTATCGGGTCACGAATACCAAGAATGCTTCTATCCGTGTGGATGACTTCAACATACTGTCTAGCAGTATGATTAAGAGCATAGGTATTTCTCACCCATAACGGTCCAGCGGGGTCTAATCCTGAAACATAATAATTGAACGATAATAAAATGGGATCCTTTTTCTAATAATGTTCGAATCCAAATCCAGCTTTTATGAGATTAGGTATATAATATATAATTTTGTATGCCTCAATATCAATATTTCTCAATAAAACGTTTTACACATTAAACCACTCAGTTTAGCCACTTACGACAATAAATATTTTGAGGGTGATAAAGTAATGTATAGAAATAAATAATTAAATTTATACTATATTTAGACTAAATTTATAATTGGATGGCACTGTACGTGATGGTAAGCACAATACAACCACCGATAGATCGGCAATCCATCAGCGGTCGTCGCTCTCATGTCGGCTTCCACAAATATCTCTTCACGATACGCTCGAAGCACTCGAAGCTCGAACTACACGCTGACCAGGAGACGGTTCTACAACTTCATGATTTTTTTAAATTATAGTGACGGGGCCCTGTACCTGATGGTGAGCAAAGTGCAATCCAGTAACATCGACGACTACAGTGGGATCTACAATCTAACGCCTGCTCAAATGTCTCTTCAAGTTATGTTTGAAGGACTTCATGTTGTAGGAAGGAGGGAACACACTTGCCGGGAGACAGTTCCGAGAGAGGCCGGCAAAAACAAGACATTGTCGAATCTTAGGTCGTGCCGAGATGACAGTTACCGTAATATTGTCTACGAAGGTGATTAATAACAATTCAATTCAACTACGAATTCTATACAAATTATACAAACGAATGCTAACTAGTAATTCTTTTGGGCCAAACGCCGGCAGTCCGGTCGGTAATACCCACAATTTGCGCTCCCAAATTGAAGCAAACAAAGGGAAAATTGTTCCAGCCACCACCAGCTACGTTAATAAGCCATATTAAGAATCTGACCAAGAACTGGTCATTACTAGGTACGCCGTAGCATGCTGTGAGGTAGTTCGAGTTGATAAAATCTTGCCAATCCATTAAGATTACGTTGGCGTCTTCAATACTAAGTTATGCTGCCGTGATAAGTTTTATATCCATCATACTACATTATATCATTACTTCTATATCTGCGTACAATTACCATTAAAGGTTTCTTTGGATTATAGTTTGAGTTGTCACCAAGTCTACCATCCCAAGTCATTACTTGATATACTTAAGCCTACGTGTATCGCTATGTTGGGTGTTACATCTGGTACATGGATGGTCGCGATTTAATCGGACACAATTATTGTGTCCTAGCATTCAGAATAGTTTCCTTTTTGAATCATTTTTTAAAATTATGTCTGATGCAATAACTGCTCTTGCATTATTTTTCGTCATGCGGCGCATGGCATCCTTCGAAGTAGTCCCTCTTCGACTGATCAAGACGCTCTCATCGGTGCTTCCATATCCTAATTCAGTCCTGATAATCGGTTTTCGGAATGGCCATGAGTGCTCGCGTCGCATTCGTTTCAACCGTCTTCTCTCTGTCGTCAAACCGGTGTCTTTGAGCGGCATTTTTAATTTTGGGAACAGGCAGATGTTGCAATGGGCTATGTCGGGACTGTATGGAGGATGACGGAGTTGTTTAATATTGTGTTTCGCTAAAAACTGTTCCACGAGGTTCGATGATTGCGCTGGTATGTTATCATGGTGAAGAAGCCAATCGGAGCTCGTCCAAACACTCGTGCGATGGTTTTTGAATAGCTTTTACCACTCTTTTATTCGAGTTATGCCCATACAAGCATCTTTAAAGGCCTCCTGAATCATTTCGATGTTCTCTAAATAACTCTTTCCAAGTTTGCAGCAAATTTTATGCAAATTTCTTATTCCGATCTCCGTCATTTTCAACGATAGCAAAATCCGACGAACGCGAAATCGATAATGCACATAAAGACACGCTGCGTTCGAAATAACAAATCTCGTACTTCATAAAGGTCATTTTAATGTTTTGGCGTGAAGTTATGGGTACAGTTCGAATACTTTTGAGACACACATCTTATATTATATATACAGCAGTCAATACTTACGTGTGAAAACTTTTAACAATATAAGCATTAATGTCGCTATTGATTAAGAATATTTTGATTAAAAGTCAATCTAAGGCCAAGTTTACAGAAATACTGATTAAAATGATTTCAGATTGTGACATTCCAATGGTTTTATTTAAGTATTGAATTGATTTGATCTAACATAATGTTTGTGATTTGTAGTACATTACGTAGTTAATCTATACTAATATTATAAAGATTAAAAGATTATTTATTTGTTTGTTGAAATACGCTAATCTCTGATAGTACCAGACAGATTTGAATTATATTTTTGAATTAGTTTGTTGAGGAAGGTTATATCTATAAGTTATAGGTTATATCACTTCAAGCTACAACTCTAAGCAGCGGAGAAGTAACCATGAATATTGAAAGTAATCTCGCAAAACTGCAAGTGCGGGAAGTGAGAATAACGATAAGCTACAGGGGTGCAAAGGCGGCGCGACAGCTGCTGTGTCGTTGAAACTTGCTCGAATAAATTTAACACGTGAGAATCTGTGGAGTACCGCCCGTTAAATGATGTAATTTATGGCCTATTGAATATTTATTTTAAATTATATTTAAGTAGGTAATTAAAGGCTTCATTTTAAATTCCATTACGTTTCCTAAATTTAAAGTGATAATGGTTCAGTTTGTAGCGTGTACGGACTCCGCGTCCATCGACGTAAGTTCGAATCTCTGCGATGAACCTGAGCTTCCGCTGAAGGAAAACATCGTAAAGAAACCACAGCATGGTAAGGATTTTTCTAATGTCCATCTGGCTAGCTACCACCTTCAAATTGAAAATCTGTCGCAAAACATCAATAGCACTTGAAATGCACTTGAGAGTCAGTCTTCCACTAGGGTTAGTCTGCTATCATATTTGGCATGTGGTCACTTAAGATCAGGTAAGATTGTGGCCACAATGCTAAGACTATAATAATAAAAAAATACATTTATATACTATTACAATTTAAGTACCTACCTTACACAAATTTGTAATAAATATTATTTCTGACTAGCTGACTGGAACTAGACCGACTAGAAGACAACTTCGGCTGCGTCACATAAGAGAGAGAGAGGGTTAGAGAGAGTGGGACGTATGCTGAAACAAATAACAATTGTTGTAGACACCTACAATACATTTTATAGGCCCGCCCGCCTGCCACATCATTCCGCTAAAATGGACGCGCGGTACTTGATTATTATTTTGTTGCGGAGTTATTTTAAAACTGTGATATCTCCTAAGATATTCATTGAAATCAAATGATGTACAGGGCAATTTTGTCGAAAATTAAATACTTGTGATAAATAACGTATTTATTTCGATAAGGATTAGAACCATGTTAATAAAAACACCTTAGCAAATAATCCACTATTATAGAACAAATTTTATTACCATAAAAAAGGTTATATTGCGTCAATCTTAAAAGATAGACATATGCTCTCGCGAACTTTTCGCGAGAAATAATTCCGTCACACATAACTGTTGCGTATCTTTAACAACGCACTTTCTGCAGCGCACGCAATGGAAACTTTCAAAAGGAATAAATTTTTATATGGATTTTAAGGAATGTTATTTATATAGCCTATAATAGCCTTCCTGGATAAATGTGCCATCCAAAACTGAAACATTTTTTTCTTTCGAACCAGTAGTTCATGAGATTAGCGTGTTCAACTAAAGAAATAAACAAACTCTTCAGCTTTATAATATTATGGTATAGATTTAAAAAACGACGACCTGTAAAGGTTGCGGGAAGCCGTTAGATGCGGGCAGCACAGGACCGGTCGTTGTGGCGATCTTTGGGGAAGGCCAGTGGACGTCTGTCGCCTGAAATAATGATAAGAGAAAACCTCGTTGTATTGAAACGCTTGTCCACTGACCGAGGTATTAGCCAGTTCTCTCGTCAAACTCGACTTTTGTTATTCAAAATGGTTGGTCGTGTAATTAAATCATATTATGTTGAAAAGAAAAATTAAACATTATTTTAAAATGTATTTAGTGCTGCGTTAAAAATACGTGATTTATTAATTATTCTTAAATGTTATCTTTGACTACCGAGTTAATGTATACAAGAACCAGAGATGCCATCGTCTTTTGTTTTATATATAGACTAGCAGTGTGCCCGCGGCTCCCCCCGCGTTTGTTACTACGCAGTAGTTATTTACATTCCTTAATTTTATTGACAATTCGTATGCCGTATCAATAGGGGAATGGTATGAATTTCCCGTGTACGATTGTCATCAAAATCGGTTGAAAATTATTATTCTATTCTATTATTACTATTATTAACTATTCTTATAGCCTCTTAATTATGATATAATGTATGCTTCCCGCCTACAAAATTTGATCAGAATTGGTTAACAATTGATGAAAATTTAATTTTGTGAACTTCTTTTTTTACTATTCCTGGAAGTAATATTGACCATTGTTATAGCCCATCAATTATAAAATGACGTATATTTCATTTGAAAAAAATTTCATCAAAATCAGTTAATAATTATGATATTTAATACTTTTTAAGGTGTTTTAAAAAAAATCTCATAGCCCATCATTCATGGAATGGCTTATACTTGACGTGTACAAAGTTTAATCAAAATTGGTTAAGGATTAACAAAAATATTTTTTTTGGAAAATCTTTTTAATTACTACTACCTGGTACCCGCGACTTCGTCTGCGTAGTATTGGATACACACAGATTGATCTCGGAAAACGACAAACCAAAAGAAAATCATAGATGGGTTTGTGACTATGTGTATGGTGGACGCGATCCTTACCATCCTGCTATATTACTGCATATACACCAGCTGATTTAAAGACACCAGAATAAAAATTACCATATGTATTATTGCAGGTTAAAGACTATCTGTGTGCTGAATTGCATCCAAAACCGTTAATTAGTTTTTACGTGATTGAGGAATAAACACAAACTTTCACATTTATTATATTTGTAGGATAATACTGAGTAAACTATGACTTTTATCTGTAAAAAGTACCCTATGTGTTAATATAGGTTATAGACTAACTGTGTGTTAAATTCTATCCAAAACCATTAAGCCGATTTGCGTGATTGAGTAACAAACATACAAACTTTCACATTTATTATATATATAGGATAATACTAGTTAATCTATGACTTTTACCGGGATAAAAAGTACCCTACGTGCTAATTTAGGTTATATAATATGTGTGTGCTAAATTTCATCCAAAACCGTTCAGTATTTTTTGGTTGATTGAGTAACAAACATACAAACTTTCACATTTATTATATTTGTAGGATAACACTGGTTAAGCTATAACTGTTACCGGAATAAAAAGTACCCCATGTATTATTCCAGGTCATAGAATATCTGTCTGCTAAATTTTATTCAAATCCGTTCAGCCGTTTTCGCGTAATTGAGTAACAAACAGGAAACTTTCCATTTATTATATCTGTAGGATAACACTGGTTAAGATATTACTGTTACCGGAATAAAAAGTACTCTATGTGTTATTCCATGTCATAGACAATCTTTATGCTAAATTTCATTGAAATCCGTTCAGCCGTTTTCGCGGGATTGAGTAAAAACATGAAAACGTTCAGTTTATTATATTCGTAGGATTTGTAGGATTACACTGGTTAAGCTATAACTGTAACCGAGATAACAAGTACTCTATGTGTTATTCCATATCATAGACTATCTTTCATTCAAATGCGTTCAGCCGTTTTTGCGGGATTGAGTAAAAAACATGGAAACGTTCCATTTATTATATTTGTACCATAACACTGGTTAAACTACAACTTTTACCGGAATAAAAAACACCCTATGTGTTATTCCAGGTCATAGACTATCTGTGTGCTAAATTTCATTGAAATCCGTTCAGCCGCTTTCGCGTGATTGAGTAAAAAACATTCAAACATCCAAACATACACGCTTTCACATTTAATAAATTAGTAAGATTTATAAAAGTAATATTGAAATTATAATACCCTCTCAATTGACCAATGACATAAGCATCCCATGTACAAAATTTCATAAGAATCGGTCAAGCCGTTTTTGAGTTAAATCCGGACATACAAACAGACAGACAGACAAAAAAAAATTCATATCATATTCGTGATCAATATTGTTCATATAGTATGTCTGTTTATCGGGAAATTTTGGAAAAATATTAAAAGTGCAGAAAGAACTACGAATTTATTTATATAGATTTAGATGTTTTAACCGCCCACGAAGTACGGATCGAAAAATGAGAGTACAAGGCCTAGCCCAATCACATGGGCCTTGAATTTTGTTAGAAATCGAATTCCTGATCTCTTTAGTAGTTATTACAATATAATCACTATAAACGTTATGATATACATTTATGTATAGAATTTTATCATATTTAATTAAGTATTTATAAGCGTTTAGGTAGACAGCTTATCTAACACTATTAAGTGAGCAATTCTCGTGTATAATCAATACATAGTATAAAAGAAAGTCAATATCCGCGTCTATCTGTTTATCCGCTTACTTCTTCTAAACCACGCAACGGATATTGCTACGGTTTTCATTGTCATTTAGAGATTTCTTTACAAAAGCTTTGTATATATAATACATTCCAATTTAGTTTTGTATAGTAGATAAAATCAAATGTTTTGTAAACAAGCCGACAATATACCGATTTTCGGGCGCTCACATGGCTTCTGCAGGCTAAACATTAAGAAATAAGATACTATCACGCCGGTATTCCCCGAAGGGTTAAGCCGAGGTATATTAATTTACAGCCACCAGTTCGTTGGGTATGCTTTACGTCTCATGTAAAGAAGGGAGCGATCCTAATGCCATTAATTGGGCACAAAGCCAAACTCCTAGCTGCTTCTGAGAATTTCATAAAAAAAAATATTATTAGACTTTGTTCGACGTGGGAATTGAACCCAGGAACTCGTGCATAGCAGTTGTACTTACGACCACTAGGTTAATCAAAATAATGTCCTTAAGAATTGTAGTTATACAAAACGCCTAGAGAAAAGTACGCGATGGCGTATGTCTTAGGTGATCCTAAGGTTGACTCACAGTGACCATTTTTATCTTCAACATAATAATTAAACTAACATCGGCTTTAATTGCTATTAATTGTTCTTTACACTATATTATTTCAATGAATACCGTAGAAGATATATAACAGATTAAAAATTAAACGCAACCAAAGAAATCACTCGCATCTTAACGGTTTGCCGATACCCGATATCTATGATGAATTGCGCGTCATGAGCTAAGCACACATTTCGTGACTATGAAGTTATGAACTATCTATCTAACTGTAAATGATGCTTTATTAAACACAAAATACACCACTTTGTAAATTGTACATGCGAAGCTGGATCGCGTCGCTGGTATAATATAAATGTAATTTGTTTCTCAGAAACGTAAGAATTTTTTTTGCAGTATTTTATTTTTCAAGTTTACTTAGATTTTTTTTTGCAAGATACCGGACGAGATGCCGTCCAGATAATGATGTAATATATAAATTCAACGTGATATTACTATATTATATTTATTCAGAGAAATTTCCGATCCCGTTGTGAATTTTTAAATAATAATACAATTTATATAATAAATAATATATTTTTGTCAATTCATTAATGAAGTTAAAAAGGCCATGAGTTACCAGTCCTCAGTCCATAGATACCGTTTCTGGAAGGAAAACATAAACAAATTAGCTTAATTTTATGTCTATGTAAATATGTATATATACTTTTATAAATTTGTTTACTATTTTTAATTAGGGAAATCTTGTATATTCAGGATAAATAGCGCAGTACGCGGCACGGTATATAAAATTATATACAAAAGAAGGTTAGGTTAGGTTTTCCCTGAATATGGTGTTTTATATTGTAAATACTTAAGTATTATTAGTAACTGTCTAACTTTTAGAACTTCACAATTTTTGCTTGTTTTAAATACATTGCTACCGGGTAATTTGTCTAGCACTAATATAGGTTGAACAATTAGTACTCACCCTCGCTTAGTTATGATAGCGTTACCCATGTTCAAGGTACTGCCTGTGCATTGATTGTTCTCGGCCTGATTAGTGTTTGTGCACAGTCTTCCGATTAAGTGATTGGTGCGGACAGTGGATGCGAAAAGTTCGTATGCCCGGCTGTGGGAGCATGTACTTATCCAGCAGCCTGGTTGAGGGTTCCTGCCGCCATTGGGATAGAAGTCACAGTCAGCGATGCGGTCAAATATACCTAAAAGACCGCCGTCAGTGTGGATAGCTTCAACATATTGCCCGGCTTGAGTGTTTAGAGCGAGACTGTTTCCTCCCCAAAGTGGCCCAGCGGGATCTAGACCTGTTGTAAAATAAATATTAATTTTGGTAAAATGTCGAGATAAATTTCATGTTAATAGATTATAATATATTTGAGAGTAATAGTCGATTTCGTATAATATATTCATAATATTGTAGAGGAAAAAGGCTTCCAGGATATATTCAAGAGGTTGTTCAGTCGGTCGCAGCGTCGAACGAAATAAAATTGAATCCTAAATTGAGCATGAGGTTTCGATGAAGGGAAACATGGCGATGAAGCCACCGCACGGTGATACGGCGTTTTTAGTATTCCCATGGTTTGCTACCATTAAGTACCAGCAGTTGGAATTTATCTTAATGTTACTTAAGCTTAGTTGCGAGTATTTTCAAATGCTCGATTGTAACTCGAATGAAAAATCCCGCTTCTGCCGAATTATAAGTAATGCGCTGGTGAATATAGGTACTCAATGTATCTGACCAAACAAGATAACTTGTTATCTATCTGTTCTTAAAAACCGCATTAATATGAATTGAAATATCGATATAGGTATATGTTTGAAGTTTACTACTAACCGGTTACTCTAATGACTCGACCACCTGCAGTACGGCCAGCATTGCCGACGATATGTGCTCCCAAACTGAAGCCGACTAAATGCAACTGGTTCCAGTTACCGCCAGCGGTGTTGAAGAGCCAGATTAAGAAGTTTCCTAAAAATTGGCCTACACTTGGTACGCCATTAGCAGCACTGATGTAGTTGGAGTTAGCCAGCGATCGCCAGTCGACAACGATCACGTTGCAGTCTTGTACGGCGAGGAAGGCGGAGGTTATCAAAGGGTTGATTGCAGAGTTTCCGTCGCTGTTCCACCCGTGTACGACCACTTTGGTCGGACGGTTAGCGTTATAGTTGGAGTTCCAGATGCTATTGGCGTTACCGTTGACGATGATTTGAGCATTGTTCGGATTTTGCCTGCAAAATAATAATTAAATTTTAATGTCTGTAAAGCAAATTTTGATCCTATTATGCGAAAAAATCCACGTCAGTGTTAATTGTCCTTATCATGAAATTTGTGGTACTGACGGTCGCCATTGTTTGAAGACTGTACCGTACTTACCATCCTGATGATGTACAGTCATTTTGTCGAGCTAGTATATACTTTAAAAAAATCAATGTGCGACATCGCTGTCTACTCATTAGTATTATACTGTTTGAATATTTTCGCATTAAAAAAATTCTATTAAAACTTAATAATTAATATTATAATATTATCCCATCTAACTAGGATCGGCACAACTTGTTTTTGTCTCTCTTTTCTATCAGCTGCATCTCAGTACCCATGTCTTTTTATCTATACAATTGTATAATAAAATTGAAGCGTCTGTTTTTAAGGTCCAAATAACTGCTTTTGTTCCGGGTAATATCCGAAACGCTTTAACCTATTTTGACAGGACTTTCACTGGCAGATAGCTGTTGTTATAAGGAGTAACTTAAGCTACTTTTATATTAAAAAAAGAATTAAGGTTTCGCGCAAAAAAAAATACTGGTCACGGTCAACCAATTCCGGTGCTTAAGTGACTTACACTGAGTAAACCGTATGAGATATATTAAATTAATGTACTACAAAATTGTAGATCTTAAAAAGACCTACAAAAAGTCGGTTAAAGGTCAGTTGTAGAAAAATTTACTACTAAAGTGAAATTACCTAGTAAAAAGCCAGTATTGGTTATTGGCACCGTTTCTTCCTGTTAAAATGGATTCATCAACAGGTTCGTGCAGGTCAACGAGATGTGGGACGCCGTCGCCATCGGGCATCCAGATGTATCGGCTCTCGCCCTCTACGTAGTGGCTGTTATCCCCTGGGGTTAAGGAGACTGGACTGCTTGAAGACACTGAAATATAAATAATTTGTTTTGTTACAAACTTCCATATAATTCTATATATCTCAACCTATAAAGGTATAAATGCTTTTTTAAATTATTGTAGCATGGCCAAGTGAATACACTGTACCGGATGGTGAGCACAGAGTAAACCAATAACATCGTTGACTACCGTGAGATACTACAATCATCGTCATTCGTCGCTATCATGCCTGCTCAAATGTCTCTTCACGTTGGGACTCCGTGTTGTAGGAAGGACTGAACACACTGGCCGGGATACAGTTCCACAGCTTCACAGTACGGCAAAGATAAGACGTAGCAAACTTCAATGTTCATTCAATGCAGTTGCTATCTTAAAATATTTTTCTTACCGCTGTTATTTTATTGTAGTTTGTAATGAGTACTGTAAATATAGTTTAATAAGTTGTAAATATTACTTTAGCAGTACGTAAATAATTATAAATTTATAAGTTGCCTAAAATGGTTCATGCATAAGTTGAAATCAGGTTTAATCCTGTATAAAATGTAAGAAGCTCGTTCATGTGTGATCACAGGTAAGAAAATATTTACAATGAAAGTACTTCATGTATGATACGAATTTTACAATTTCAATAATTCAAGAGTTTCAGTTTCAAGTAACCAGCGCACATTTATCAACGTTCTACTTAATAATTTCACTCGACACGAATTTCATTGACTTTAGAATGACGAGAACAATGTTGTAGATATATTAAAACACCTTAAAGTAAAGTTAATACCCCCTACACACTAAAAACTGAATTAAATAATAAATTAAAAACACTTTATATTTTTACGAATAATATAAGTAAATATTAAATTATAACTAACGCGCTATGAGTCCAACCAAAACTACGAGAAGCTTCATATCTCCGGCGAAGGATTTCTCTTAGTGACAAAACTAATACTTGGTATTTATACACAACTTTATCAATAAAATGATTGATTAATCACTTTAATATAGGTAATATTAATTTGATAACAGTTATATATTCATATTTATCCATAGATATAAATCATGTGAGGTGTTGGGTATTGGCATTAGTTAGTTAGTATTGTATATTTTAGAGATTTTTAAAATCTAAATTGATTCCGAGAATGTGTTTGAAACATCAAGAATTTCAGATCGAAGAAAACCAGATGATTATCACCAGTTCGGAAACATCTTTATCGTGGAAAAGAAACTACAAAGTAAAGGCAGCGTATTACTAGTTGTCTTGTCTTTAAAACACAAGATGCAAAATTCGAGAACGAAACAGATTCAAAATCTTCACATTTTCTCCTCAAAATACCAATAAAAGCAATCAACAAATATACATGTAAACATGGATGATTTTAAATAGTTTTCCCCGAAATCCAGAAACTTTTCCAATATATTACTTTGATTAATACATAAATTCACATACAAGTATGTGTCGCCATCGTAGCTTCACATCCGTACATGTATTATATAAAAATATTTATACAGAAAACATGTGCCAAATAGAGGTGAAAATAATTATGTATATACAATGATGGTGTATGATATGGTGACGAGCCTTGGGGATCACACACATGTGATATTGATCACAATCAATCAGGGGCATTTGCAAGTTAAAGGAAAAGAGAATAGAACCTCATGCACTTTATAAGCAACTAGCTGTGCTCTGCGGTTTCACCCGCATGTAATTTAGAAGAAATCACTGATTAATGATTTATAATACAGTATAGACAATATTTTTAATCTGGTCACATCGCGACATAATATTGTATTATATCTCAAACTATGCGTTCAAATGACATGCTGTAAAAGACAAAGAATACCTTCATTATAAATTGTCTTTATGATGAAGTAACTTTTGTTCGTAAGGATTAAAATGCAATGGTTAAAAATAATGCTCAGGAATTAATTTTTAATCATCTACAAAAAAAATTGCAAATTATCTTATTGTGGCTCATGTATAAGAGAGCTATCGCTGATTTTTTATGTACTAATGGCCAATATTTTTGCAGTACATTGTATTGACGTATCATTAATCATTAAGCCAGCGCATGCGGCTAAAGCAGTTCGCGAGGGCTTCGACTTCTGACTTACGTAACAAAAATCAATATTTAAGGCTATCTACAAACTGTATCCTAATGTTATATAACACAGTGTTATCACAGTATAATCTATACTACACCTCGTGAGTCTGGCTATCATATAAAAAAGATTTTTTCGAATCCGACTGGTAGTTCCAGAGATTAGCGTTTTAAACAAACAAACAAACAAACAAACAATAAATAAATTAATAATAATAATATTATTATAATTAGTATAGACATTCAAATTTTAAAGAGTATTAGCCTATGTTTTTAAGTAAGTTCAACCTTTTTTAAATATAATCAATCGGATTGAGTTTTCAAATATTTGTCAAAATAAAATGTAATTTAAATAAATATTACTAAAGAGTATTGATATCAACTTCGAAGCAAATCACCGCCAAAATAACTTTCTACCCCTTTTTAACCTCGCTAGGGGATGAATTTTAATAAAATAAGAAACACGTCTTCCATCAATTCTGTTAAAAAAGGTTTATGCAATATTTGAAGTAGATTGGACCAAGGAATCACGTTGTTCCATACAAACTTTGCCCACCTCTTTCACCCCCTTAGGGGTAGAATTTTGGAAAAACTTTCTTATCGGATGCCTACGTTATACAAAGAACACCCCCTTCAAGTTTCATGTCTCTATAATCAGTGGATTAGGCGTTGCGTTGATCCGTAAGTCAGTCATTCAGGACAAAGCATTTTATATGTATAGTTGATCGGCTTAAGGACATACTCGCTCGAGCTAGCGAATCGTGTATAACTCTGTTAATAAGTCAACTACAATAAACACTGTTTCTGAATGTTAATGTTAAGATGGATGTGTGGTGTAAATAGAATGCATAACCTAGAAATGATTATATCAGTGGAAGTATGAAAATTGCACCAATGACAGAGAAGTTGAGAAATAATAGGTTAGCATGGTATGAGCATGTGTTGAAGATAAATGAAAGTCATATGGCTAGAAGAGTGTTAAGAATGAAGGTAGGTGTAGGAATGGAGGAAGACCGAAGAAGTTATGGATGGTCGGACAGTTTAAAGAACTATGAGTTATATGTGTATAAAAAATTGGAAGACTTAGATGACAAATAGATAGATAGATGGCTGTGTTATATTAAATGTAGAGGAGAGTGGAAAATAAAACATGTGCCGACCGTACTTACTTTGGGATAGGGGTAATAGAAGACGGTAAAACTGTGGTGGAACGAAAAAACTACCAGAGGATCAAGCATGCGCACCTCGTAAAAAAATCACTGCCGGATTTTTAAGGACAGGAGAGTACAACGACGGCAGAGGAGGAAACCTCTATAAAAAACCATCGCCGTACTAGTTGGGACAGGGGGTGCGTTAATTCATCTCCTTCCCCTACTGTTTCAACGATGGTAGGGAGAAAACCCTCGTTAAAAAATAATAGCCGAACTTGTGGGGGAGGTGGTGCATTCATTTATCTTCTTCCCCTCGCCGCCATGTGTCAAACCACCAATGGCAGAGGTAGAGTAGAAAACCTCTATTAAAAACCCAACGTCTCCTTCCCCTGTCAGGTCGAACCAAGGGGAGATGGGCCGAGGACCCCCTCTTTCCAATGCACTGGTTCGGCAGACAGGGAGACAGTTTCGTTGCATCGGACTGTCTCTGTCAGTGGGCGGCCCTTCCGGGCCTTGCCGACGCGCCGGGACGACGCGGTATAATGCTACTAGCAGTCCCCTGTTGCCCCATTACGGTGGCAGACGGTGCACCCTGGAGTTTTAATGAATAGAGGTCTTACATAACCACTCGTTCCCCCGAGCGAGTGTGTACCCATGACGGTTTCTTTATAATAAAAAAGGGCTGAAAAAAAAAATTAAACCTACGGATAAAAAATAATTTTTTAACTATTATTATTCAATGTTTAAAATCAATACAAAGTTACTTGTATTTTTTTCCGTACATCCAAACAAGTTTCAATTCAACAAAATTATTATTTAAATAAACAAACGTTATGCCATTAAACTTCGGAGCTCTAGATAGGGCCTCTACCTAGTAAAGATATAACATTTTATGTAAGGAAACATCTGTTATCTAGCCCTTGTGTATCCCAAATTACTTATTTACTTACAAACCTCTATAGACAATCGGATTTTTTTTATTACGAAATAGGTATCTTATTATTTCCTGTTAGTCCACTGGTGGAAAAATCCCTCTCCCAAGGCATGTCATATTTTGATCTTTGTTGTGCAACCAATCAATAGATATACGTCATAAGCATTAATTATAAAGTAATCATAATTTACAGCATACTTAATCTATATTAATAAATCTTTAGTTCTGTCTGTACAGTTAATTTTTTGTCCAAATTTCTCGATGCGATAATATATGAACAATACTGATCAATAATATGCCATTTAATTTTTTTTGTCTATCTGTCTGTTTATATGTCCGGATTTGTATCCGGATATGTCAAAAACTGCTTAACCGATACTTATTAAGTTTTTTTTACACGGGATGCCTATACCATTGCTCAATTGATAGGGTTTATGAAATTTAAATATTAGTTTTAGAAATAGTAAAAGAAAAATAATTTACAAATAAAAATATTTTCGTTAATTCTTGACCGATTTCGATGCAATTTTGTACACGGGAAGTACAAGTCATTCCATGAATGATGGGCTATCATTTATTTATAATATCATAAAAATTAAATGTAAATAACGATTTCCAATACTACTTTTAGCAAACGTAAAAAAAAACAAAATTTCAAAAAATTTAATTTACATCAATTTCATCCAGTTCTGAACTAATTTTGTACACGGAAAGCATACGTCATTCCTTAACTGAAAGGCTATAAGAATCGTCAATAATAAATTTAGTAATCGTAAAAATAATTTGTTCTTGACCGATTTTCATGAATTTTTTTACACGGGAAGCCAATATATGCCATTTCTCAATTGATAGAATATATGATTGTCAATAATATTAGTCAAAATAAAATTACGAGGTTTAAATAGCTACTGCGTAATAAGAAACGCGTGCGTAGCTGCGGGCACACTGCTAGTCATAATATAAGCTTAATCGAGTTACATAGATATTAAGTGTAGAGAAGTATTTGACCTACGAGTGCTCTCTGATAAATGGTTATTATGAAATAAATCTTATATTTATTTTATTTGTAAAGTTTAATGACTTCATATCTCCTTATAATAATGAATCAGATCAGTAGGAAATGCGAAATCGCTGTAGAAACTGAAAGCTGAGGTTCAATGGCAAGGATAAATTGAAACCACTTGATACGTTTTTTGAATAAACCCACAAGAGTTCGTAATTGGTATTAACTTACAATAATCATTATAATGATGATAATTGATTTTCACGTAGAATACATAATATATTTCAACGAAAACAAAGATAAGATAATAAGTAAATTAATTCAAGGATTATATATATGTGTGTAGTATTATAATTATATAGATTATGTATACATATTTTGTGTTTTGATTTAAATTTGCTATTTGATTATTTAGCATTTCTGTACATATAGTAATGATCGAGAAGAATCTAATCATTTTGTAGAAAAATCTTATACCTTTGGAGCCTTCATAAATCTCGACTTTTTTCCTTCAGTTTCTTACAAGGATTTCGAAGGATGGCACTTTGAATATTCTGATAACCCTAATCATTCTGTAAAAATCATTTAGAACCTGAGAGGAGTTTCGGAATGCAATCGGTGTATTCTGTGAACTCTCAAAGGCATTCGACTGGGTTGATCACACAACGCTTATACTTAAACTATAACAATAAGCTGTTTGTGGAAATCGTCTCAACTTTCTAGTTTCTTATTTAACAGACTATTGCCAGAATGTAAGTTTAAGTAACGCAACCTCTGCGGAATATTAGAATTGGCGTCATATACTACTGCTAATGGTTGAGACTTGAGCTGAAATGGTTTTCTGCAAACAAAACTTCATTTATTCTTAATGTGATTTAGAGGTTAGGTGATTAAATAACATTAAAGCTGAATTTCTGAACGGTTTACTATGAATGATATATTTCTAACAAGCAAAGCATACTATTCGATATTTGCCTTACCTAACATTCAACGGGTTAATAGTAGTATCAAGATAGGTTTAAAAGTAGGATAAGTTGATAATACTGTGTTTTTGGGTATCACAGTTGATGTAAAATTATAATGGTTCCGCACACGCACCTAAAAATATTGACGGTAAGATTGAGTTCTGCTGTATTCGCAATTTATAAAGTTCGCCAATTAACGTATATTACTACTGTTAAAGCAATAAATCTACTTAGCTTACTTTCATAGCTGTATGACTCAGTAAAACGAATAATTTTTTGATAATATTTTTTTAAATCAAAAATATTTTGTTTATTCTAGACACTTAGAAGGCACATAAATCTCAACACACTACCACAGATTGGAAACATCCCAGCCATCTAGAAGAGTCGGCAAGTAACTCGATTGGGTAATTATTAATTTTTTAAATCTAAAATAAGATCACAAAGCAGATTACCAATTTGTCGGATAAGTTCAAAGACCACAGGTTTCGAAATGACACTCGATGTAATGAAAAAAACTGTATACATTACTTGCACAGTGAAAATATATACTTAGTGATAAAACCGATCGAGATTACTTTTCATGTTCAGATAATAATTGTTAAAAATTATAAAAGATTTAAAATGAATTATAATAGAGTTAAAAGAAAAGACAACTCTATTTAAATATATTTGTTTTTGAACACACGTATTTGGTTTAATTGTTGAGACATAGGCAAAATTAAAGTGCTTAGAATTAATTGACAATACATTTTATTAAACCTACATAACATTTACTATCAGAACTGCGGTTCAGGTTATGACATTAATTAATTAGGAAAATAAAAAATAATATAAGTTTTTATATAAATTTAAGTAGATAATTTATTTACATCGAAGTACGTCATAACATTAACAAGTACTTTATTTTATCAGAATCGCCCGATAAACAAAATATGTAATCAGACGGATAATATATTCATTCAAAGTCATTATTTAAAAAGGCCAAGCGTTTCTGGTTGTTAATCCATAGATGCCATTTCTGCAAAATAAAAATCACAGTATAATTAAATTATATTAGCATAAAAGCCATTGGGTTTTGCTTAATAACTATGTAAATAAAATGATTCAGGTTCGCTGTTGTGCGCGAATCATGTAAAAGTTACTGTTTTTTTTTTGTTTTACTCCTTAGATACTTGTTACTTGATTTAAAAAAAAAACAATATTTTAATTCAATAAAACATTATGAAAGTTTTAATAAACTACGATTTCATAAGCGGGTAGAGCCGGTTTTATAATAAAGAATATGCTATCGAACGCAAAAATATATATATTCTTGAATGATGCTTCAGTTTTATTTATAGAAGATTTGTAACGATTATATTACTACTGCCACTAGTACTAGAACCAATGCCAGAACAAATCAGAATTATCTTTAGAACATTGAAGAATTTGTCTGTAGTAATAGTAAGGGATTCTTCTTTCATGGAACAAAGTATAACCTGTACAACGTCTACAACTTCACCAGATTAAATGGCTTAGGTTAGCTCATCGCGTTTTCTGATCCGCCTATTAAGAGCGACGCAATAATTCTCGTCCAACTCGATGGCAACCATTATGTCTATTTGCGATCATAACAAAATCCAATGTAAATAATAGATTGTCACTAGTTGGGTATCATGCCGATGTCGTCTACAATTGATTGATTCGCCGTTGTCTATAGGATTTCCTAGACTTCCATAAGATACGTTGTAGTCATTTCGCCAAAGAAATTTGAAAACAAATAGGTTATATAGACTCACCCTCGCTTAGATAAGACACCATTGCCCATGTTCAAATTGGCACCAGTGCATTGATTATTCTGAGCTTGGTTAATATTACCACAAAGTCTACCAACTAAGTGGTTAGTGCGAACAGTGGATGCGAAAAGTTCGTATGCACGGCTATGGGAGCATGTGCTCACCCAACAACCTGGTTGAGGGTTCCTGCCGCCATTGGGATAGAAGTCACCGTGAGCGATGCGGTCAAATATACCTAAGAGACCACCGTCTGTGTGGATAGCTTCAACATATTGTCCAGATTGTTGATTCAAAGCAAGATTGTTTCCTCCCCATCTGGGTCCAGCGGGGTCAAGACCTGTATAATTTAATTATAAAAACATGTAGAGGCTAAAACTGATTAAAACCTACCCTCTTAGTTTAGTAGTTAATGATAGATCAATTGAGTAAAAAATATACCCGCCAAACAGTTTTTAGTTTTAGATTTTTATAAAACAGAACTCGGATAAGAACCTAGGTCACATAATACATTATAATACATTTGAATGCGAAAGACTACTTGAGAGAGGACGGAGGTAAATCATTCATGTTCTTCCAATACAAATTAATAAAATTATTGTTTTTTCTGTCTGTTTATGGTTTGCAAGGTAGTCTCAGGATAAATTAATTTGCTAGATCAAAATAAGATCTTGTAGACCAAAAATCAAGCTAAAACAGTACTCTTAGTAATTGTGGCACGCACTATTATCTTTATAAGAGGAATGTCTGTCCTTAGTGGGAGATTTTTAAAATAATTACTAACCAGTGGCTCTTATAGCTCTGCGACCAATGGTACGTCCGGCGTTACCGATTACGTGCGCTCCCAAACTGAAGCCGACCAGGTGGAGCTGATTCCAGTTGCCGCCAGCAGTGTTAAAAAGCCAGATCAAGAAATTTCCAAGGAATTGTCCTACACCAGGAACACCGTTTGAAGCAGTGATATAATTAGAGTTTGCCAGGGCGCGCCAGTCAACGACGATGACGTTACAATCTTGATTGGCCAAAAAGGCATCTCTAATCATTGGGTTGATGTTGGAGTTTCCATTGCTGTTCCATCCGTGTACAATAACCTTCGTTGGACGGTTAGCGCGATAGTTAGAGTTCCAAATGCTGTTAGCGTTGCCATTAGTGATGATTTGAGCGTTGTTCGGGTTTTGACTGTAAAACAAAGATATGTTATTTTTTTATCTTATATATATAAATTTTTTTAAATTTTAAATTGGATTGAGTTCATACTAAATTTTTTTTTTCGAGATAATGGTTCTTTATTTATTTTTAACGTTATGGCGCCCACTCACCTGGTTTTATGTCATGATGTGTCCCAAGATAGTGACACGCTAAGTTTGTTGGGGAAAGCTTTAACAAACCTATAGGTCCTTAACTACAGATTTTAAACTTGAGGGTGGTAGCTAACGAGGCGGTCATTAGACAATCCCCAACCGCCATGCTATGGTTTCATCACTATATTTTTCTTTCAATAAGAAAATTGTGATCTAATATCAAATTAAATTAATATACCGTGAGAAAAGCCAGTATTGATTGTTTGCGCCATTCCTTGAGTTAAGGATGCTTTCATCAGCAGGTTCTTCCAGGTCAACAAGATGTGGAACGCCGTCACCATCTGGCATCCAGATGTATCGGCTCTCGCCTTCTACATAGTGGCTGTTGTCCCCTGGGATCATAGAGACTGGGCTGCTTGAAGACACTGCAATAAAAAAAATTTGTTTCATTACAAATATTTAAATAATTCGATATTTTATTAGTTATATTTTACATTTTTTTGCCGAAAATTAGTAACAATTTTTTTACATAGCATCTGGTTCCATGATTCGTAGAATGTAATATAATAAAAGAAAATGGTACATTGAAAACAAAAGTTGTTTACATATTGCCTTATCATATAAATATTAAAAGTATGCATACAAATTAATAAATAATTCAAAAACAGTTTTTGCTGTAATTGTAATATCTTTACACAATAGTGAGTGTTATTTTATAAATATAATTTATCGAAAGTATTTTAATTGGATAAGAGAATTAAGTCGCTACTGTGATTTTTGTTTGAAAGTGTTTAATCCAGTACAAAAGCAGAATTAAGCATATGATGGTAAAACACATCAAGTAACACATATCATTATTTGTTCATATCGTTCCATATAATTAGTGTTAAACTAGCCAAAATAAAGTTTATTTTTAGGATCTTAGAGGCTTCGTGTTGGCCATTCCGTGACTTCATACTGATAACATCAACTACCAAGGTCTTCCCTGACAAATTCTACAAACCGAACTCTTGCATAATTTTATCCAAGTACCCAGCATATGGAAACAGTTTTTATTTAGTAGTAGAAGCCAAAATCTGATCCCAGTTTTGCTTAAGGGGGTAATTAACTAGTAGATTGTCCATACCCTTAACCATAAGTCACTTTCTCTTCGACAAAATCTTATCCAACAGAAAACTACCTCTTTCTATTATATTCGTACAACGTAGTCTTGGTTTCATTAGTGGAGAGATCTTGATTGTTATAGTTATGTACTATATACTAACTTTGTCGTTCTTTATTTTAAAAATAATTAATTATTTTATTTATATAAGTTCACAAATAATTGTTTAATTAAAATTAGTAATAAACACTAATAAATATTATTCAGTATGGTAAAAGTAAAGTGATGGAGCTTTTTGTGAATTATTGTAAAAAATATTGTGGATTACATAAAACTAGTAGCAAGTATATTTAAAACACAACATACTGAAGAAGTATCGGTTGGAAACCTTTTTAGGGTTACGTTCCTAAAAGAACCCCATTGTCAGGCCTACTTCCAAATATTAGTGTATTATCTATGAGGCCTACGATATCCTTCGTACATATCTTTTGAACTGTGACTAGTAGCTTGTTGAAATTTTCACAGTAAATGTTTTATTATAGCGAATATCCTAATATGCAATAGATTATAATAAATATAAGTTAAATATTAAAAGTTTTCATACAACCAAAAATTATAATAAATGTACATACATACAAGCGTCAAAATTAGTATAATTATAGTACAAACTCTATTAAGACGAATAAAATGTAATAAAATAAATCATGGAATGTAATACAAATATTACAATAAAAAGGCGAAAATCTATATTATGAATCATTATGAGTATACTAACGCGCTATCAGTCCAGCTAACAATACGAGGAGCTTCATGTCTGGAGAAACTATGTCTTACTATGAATGTTAAGGTTCATCACTATTTATTTATACAATTATCTGTTAATCACTTTTAGTCTGTTAATCAATCATTAGTTAGATAAGATTGATTTGGAAGTGCGAGTTAGATTACATTTATAAGTTATCTGTCATAGAAATCAAATTACCTCCTGCGTAGTTGACGATGAGCTCTTTGGTTTAAACTTTAAACCAACTAAAATGAATGAAAAAATTAACTATCCTTACGTAATATGTAAGTAACATTTCTTAGCCTGTCTCCATTTTGCTGTTGACGTTGTTTACTGAATTATTATTTTTATTGAAATTTTAGACGTTTTCTCTGGTCAAATTTAATGTAAGTATATTTGGTCACATTTATACATATGAAATACTTTGTTCTGAATGACTGACTGACGGATCAACGCACAGCCTAAACCGATAATCGTAGAGACCTGAAACTTGGTGGGTGTGTTATTTGTATGACGTAGGCATCCGATAAGAAAGGATTTTTCGAAATTTTCCTTTACGGGGGTGAAAAGGGAGAGGTAGGGGGTGATTAATGCTTTGTGTACTATATGTAAGAAGCTCAGCTGAAAAAAATGTTTAAATTAGTATTAAAAAAAATATTTGTACAATAATTTAGATTCGTTTATTACTTACCGCCGAAACAGATATGTAGAAAACAAAAACCGAAGGAAAATAAAATAAAGTAGACATTTTTGACACGAAGATGCGCGTGCGTTTGTTGTCTGAATAACATGGACACTTCAATTCGCTTACACAAAACGGAACCGGTTCAGTACCGGTAAAAAATATCTTCACCTCTACGTTCTGCTTTCTCATGTTTATTTATTTTCACTAACGATGTTTTATCCGTAATATTAATAAAGTAATATAAGTTAAATATTTTAAAAATAAGTCCATTAAATTAAATAATCCAATTATAGGCTGATAAAATGACTCAATTACATTCAAGTAAAATTAAAAAGCTATACATATAAAATGCTTTGTCCTGAATGACTGACGGATCGCATAGCCTAAACCGCTGATCGTAGAGACCTGAAACTTGGAGGGTGTGTTCTTTGTATGACGTAGGTATCCGATAAAAAAGAATTTTCAGAAATTCTACCTCTAAGGGGGTGAAAAAGTGTATGGGACAACGTGATTCCTTGGCCCAATCTACTTCAAATTTTGCACAAACCTTTTTTAACAGAATTATTGGAAGACGTGTTTCGTATTTTATTGAAATTCATCCCCTAACGGGGTGTTAAAAAGGTGTAGAAAGATATTTTGGCGGTGATTTTCTTCGAAGTTGATATCAATACTCCTTAGTGCTTTTCATTTAAATTACATTTTATCTTGACACATATTTGAAAACTCAATCCGATTTTATTCAAAAAAGGTTGAACTCACGTCAAAACCTAAGCAAATCTATACTTAAATATAATAAAGCGGAAAAGGTTTTTTGTTTTTTTAAACACGCTAATCTCTGGAACTACCAGTCGGATTCAAAAAATTCTTTTAGCCAGACTTACAAAGAATAGTATAGGCTATATAGCGCTGGCTTAATGGTTAATGATACGTAAATACAATATTCTGCAAAAATATTGGCCATTAGTATATCTATAAAAAAGTTTGATATAAATAAGATATTACGAATTTTTATTTTTTGTTGAAGTTTAAAAATTAGTTACTAAATATAATATAAATACCCGAATACAAATAAAAATATTGCGTGTCAGCTCCGACGTGCGGTTTGTGTTTATTCTTTACGAACTTTTCTTAATTTTCTTGAAAAAAATAAATAAGTACAATAAACACAAATCACCATCACGTGTGAATCTCTATCCAATTTACGTATTGCGTCAAGCGTCGTGTATGAAAATCGATTATTAAGAAGTAAATAAAGAAAACACTCTCAATGTTGTGTATAAAGAACCCATGTAATAAATAATTATTTAGACAGAAAATTATTCAATAATGTTCTGCTTTATCTAAATATAAATAGACGAAACCGTGACTAACTGACTGACTCACCTATCAACACATGGGTTATACCATTGAACGGATTAAATTCAGCTAACGGGCATTTATTAAAACGTAGGCATCTGCTAAGAATGGATTTTTAAGAATTCAAATCCTTAAGGGGTGTAACGAGGGTCTTTATCAAAATTTTAAAACGGGTGCTGATTTAAAAATAAAGTAGAAATATTAACCTAATCCTGTTATTCACCCGCAGTTCAAAAACTCTGCAGCAATGTTGCAGTGGAGCTGCAGGTAAAGTTAGTAAACTATAAATTAACAGGACGAGGGTTGGAAATCAATTCAAAGTACATAAACTGAGTTACTAAGAAACAATAGTGCAATAGAATTTCACTTTTTCGAAATGTTTAAAAAATAAAAAAGAAGAAATTGAAAAAAGTAACTGCTACGTATACATATTAATTTGTTTTGTCTTCTTCATTCCATTTAAGTATTCGTTTCGTCGTTCAAAACTGGTTGCAATATTTACTGTGACTACTACTGACCTGTACTTTTATTTTGATGACTGTTAAATGTATTAATATAAAAATTATCAAATTTTGCAGTACTGGGTCTTTTTGTTTTTAATAAACAATTAAATAAATATTAGAGCTATAACAAATTAGTAAAAGTCAAAAACCATGCCTTCTCGAATTTTCTTTGTGGTTGTGGTAGGTAATTAAGCACATGCTTGTGTCTTATCAACCGATTCTTTCTCCTCAGGAAATCAATGTTAAATCTAAGGCGATTATCTTGACATATTACTGACAGTTCAAGGAGCCATGCGACAAACAAAAATTTAGGACAATAATCAACATAAATAATTTCTACAAAGATTTCTCAGTCAGGTATTATTTAACTTTCAAATAAGATCCTCGAGGTAGATAGAGGTCCTGGGTTCGATTCCTAGGTCGAGCAAAGTGTTATTAGTTTTTTCTATGAAGTTCTCAGTTGCAGCTCGGAGTTTGACTTTGTGCCTGATTAATGGCAATAGGCTCGCCCTCTATTACATGGGACCTAAAGCATACCCAACGAACTATGGGTGTACATTAAGAACACCTCTGCCCAAGCCTTCGAGGAGTACAGGCGAGATGGTTTGTTATGTTATGTTACATGAAATCATCGTCAATTAATTTTTAAGGACTACTACTATAGTGTATCTGTATATTTTGTACCTCATCTTGGCAAAAAAACTGCAAAGCTTCCGATGTTGTCCATAGACAGTGGTTACCACCAATAAAATAAATTCTGTCGAGAGTCGTCGCTGGTATGTCAGCCTGCAAAAACTACGACTATATTCATTAAACATGCGAAAGTAACTCTGTCTGTAACGTTTTCACGCCTAAACCGCTGAACCAATTTTGCTGAATGTATAGTGATAGATTGGACATTTGAAAAGGACATAGGCTACTTTTTGTCACGAAAATAAAATTTTTATGGAGGAAAATAGGGGATGAAAGTTTGTAAAAAAACCCATCAAATTAATTTTTATGAATTTTGGTAAAGATATATATTAGATCTTGCAGAAGAATATAATCTACTTTTTGTCGCGAAAATAAAACTTTAAGGGATGAAGTAGGAGATGAAAATTTGTATGATGGACCCATGAAACCAATTTTCATGAATTTTGGTATAGCGATAGATCGGACCTTGAAGAAGGACATAACAGACATTTTTTTCGTAAAAATAAAACTTGAACGGATCAAAATAGTGGATGAAAATTTGTACGAAAAACACATCAAACCAATTTTGAAGAATTTTGGTATAGAGATATATTAGACCTTAGAGAAGGACATAGGGTACCTTATGTCACGAAAAAAAATACTGAAGGACTGAAATGCGAGATGAAAGTTTTTATGAAGAATGTGTTGGTATTATATTGGCATATAATTACAATACCATACACACAATGATTAACCCATCTATGACTTTTTTGGTTTATCATGTTCCGAAATCAGCTAGTGTATATGGAGTAACATAGTGGGGTGGTAGGGATTGCGACTACCATAAAAATAGTGAAGAACCCATCTATTATTTTCTTTTGGTTTGACGTGCTCTGAGATCAGTCTATGTATATCCAATAATACGTAGACAAAGTTGCGGATAGCAGCTAGTATATTATATATTGACTAATCCAGAAACATGGGGCATAGAATGGATACACTGACAAGTTTTAACTATATGTATGTCAGTGTCGATTAAGTAGTTGAAAACGGCAGGTCTAAAAAGACATGATCATTTATATCAATAAAAGTGTAGTAATGTTGTATTATTTATTTTCTGGTAAACTCCTATAATAAAGTGCACGATCACGAATATAAGTTTTTTTTTCATCGGCCAGTGTGTCTACTTACCTCACGAACGTCTTAACTGATCTTTACAAAAATTTGTATATAAGAAGCATATGTCATATATTTGATAGGCTATAAGAATTTTCCCAAATACTTTTAGAAAGCTTTTGTTTTATTAACACTCAACCGATTTTGATGAAATTTTGTATATGGGAATTTCTCAATTGATATGCTATGTGTATTGTAAATAATACTATGAGTTTTACTCATAAAAATACAAATTACGAGACGCAAATAACTACTGCGGAGTCGTGCGGCACCTCAGTTTTATAATCAGTTTTTTAGGTCTTTATAGTTATTCTAGTTACGCGACCGGAAAAAGGACGATTGTTAATTGCATTTTTTATTGATGAAAAAACAGTTGCAAGAATGTGAAATGATAATTATATATTACGTGTATGAAAAATAATAAATGATCGATTGTGTGATTGGTTTGTTATCTAATTAGTTGATGGATAAATATTATCAATAAGTCCCGTGTTTGCGTACCACGAGTATTTTAATAGGAGCTATATATGAATTATTCTTTATAATCAAACTAAAAAAACTAAATCTAAGATAATAATTATATAAATATAAAAAACGGGCAGTCCTTTTGTGACCTAAGGGTATACTAACACAAAATAGATAAATACAGAAAGACAACTCCAAACGAACTTGATTTTATGTACCTACACTCGACTGTAGTGCCACTACGGCTGACATCTAAAATATTCTTTGGAAATTTCAATTTTGGAATGTCATTAAAAAAACTAAATATATTACTGAAAAACGTTTGTTAAATAATAAAAAAAGGAAAGAAAATCTGTAACCAGATTACACAAATTAAATATACTATTATAGTAAATCAACCCGGCCATAGTATTTCCAGACGTCGTGATATACCTACGTCTCTCGTTTAGGTACTTTGAATACGCGATGCCTCACTTACCAATGTGTAATATACTGCGGTGGTTGAATAAACGTTTTAACTATCTGCCGACTACATTATTTATATGAATGAGCTAGCTTGACGAAAGTATAAAATTGTTATATACTTAATATTGTTAATATGAACACAGAATTTTCTCCTCTTTCATATGACATTCTACTCGATACGACAACAAAAAATTAGATCCCATTTTGGAGGATCCCATTGGAGGTAACATTCGTTATATTATTTTTGTTCCTAGAAAGTGTAGCCTATGTCACCCCATCATAATAACAAATAATCGATTGACATCTCATTCATCAAAATCAGATGGATAGCTACATTGAAAAGACACATACATGGACTGCTAAAATATAACCCTTCGTTTTGGCTTTGTCGTAATCGGGTAAAAACGTGAATTAATTTTGATTCAATGTAGTATTTATCATTATATTAATACGTGAAGCAAAAACGTTATACCCCTTTTTAAGAGTATTGCGTGCACGGAAGACTGAGATATGGCATGGTTAAAGTTTATATGGAGAAGGAGTGCAGAAAGCTAAAATTTATCTATAATATCTGTTACTAGTATATTAAATAAAATAAATTAATACTGCGAATCCAAAAACAACCAGTGCCATTGAACTTAGGCCCCTCAAAATATTGACATTGTCACTCAATGAAAAGTGACAGCAAATTATATAATATTTATTGTTTAGGTTCATACTGCAAATATCAAACAGAAAATAGTCTTTGATTAAAAAGGCGCTGGTCGAATTTCGATCAAAAGGCGACCGCTAGTACAAGTAAATATTTCGATAAGTTAGTTTATTTATCGTCAATTCAGAACGTAGTTTCACACACAAAACAATAATTTCGTGTATCGAGTGAGCGCAGACACTTGCGACTGGTTCTCGACTAACATGATCCGCCCCCTTAATAGTCTTTCGTAATAGCAAAGCGATAGCAGATGTATTTGCTCCATTTGAAGCAAATTCAAAATGGCAAAAACAGTTTGTATGGTGTGCCTAATAGGTGTTACATAATACGAAATTGCGATTTGTAAGCAAATAAGTATTTAGCGATTATTACTACCTCTTTGCTTTTACGAAATACATAATAAAGGGGTCGAAATCCTCACGCGCGCTGTTAACGCTCGTTTTACGGAACTGACTTTCTGTGCCTTTGTATCTTGTGATACTAATGTTGTATTTCTGATAAATTAACTTTTAAAGGTCTGAAAAGGAGAAAAATCTAAGTTAACTGTAAAGTATACAGGAAAAATGGCAAGGAAAATACTGATTTTGTGAAATCAATT
Organism: Saturnia japonica; assembly: GCA_033032175.1. Lineage (NCBI taxonomy): Eukaryota > Metazoa > Arthropoda > Insecta > Lepidoptera > Saturniidae > Saturnia > Saturnia japonica. The sequence goes on along the minus strand of CM065311.1, from coordinate 13,967,111 downwards.
CTAATGGTGATGAAAATCTTCATGAAAAATCGGTTATTTTGTAGTGAGTAGTATATAGAAATGAAAATTATAAGTACCTTTCCTTCGATATATTTTAGCCATTGAAATTTATTATGTTCGTGTATTATAAATTGAATTAGTAATTTCACGTGGGTGAATCCGTTGATACAAATCAGTGTTATTTGATGACACTAAAAATTAGTGTTATATCGTGTTAGTGTGATTTTTATAGAAATCATGTTATTTCCTTTACGCAGTTAGCGGCTTTAGATAGTGTAATGACGTCAGGCTTTACACATGGTCATGATGTGAGATCGAGCGTATTACTGAGAAATGTTCACTGAAATTGTTGCGGATATTGACTGACTGTTTGTGTGAGATTATATATTTTTATTTACTTTCAAGCAAACTGTTATGAATTTGAGTGGTTTTTTACTATTTTTAGGCCTCAGGAGTATTTTGAATATACACAAGACTATATAGATGTGTCCCAGGGTTTGAACCGTGTTAAATTTATTCGACCAACTATCCACCATCACGCCGCTGCGAATGCACCCGTTTAGTTGTTCGAGATCACTTCGCGTATCCACTTGCATACAGCTTGCCAGATTGTCTAACATTCATACTTACTTCTCCGCTCATTAGAGTCGTAACCTTCCTCAATAAATAGGCTAGAAAATGCAAAAAGAGTCTATCAAATCTACTGAGATTAGTGCGTTCAAATAAACAAAAAATAATATCTTGAGCTTAATAATCTATTAATATAATTAAGCAGAAGAGCTTTTTTTGTTTCTTTGTTTAAACACGCTAATCTCTGGAAGTACCAGTCAGATTTGAAAATTTATTTTTGTATATGATAGCCAGACTCACGAGGAATAGTAATAGTAATCTAACTCTCAGCGAGCCTTAAATACTAATTTTTGTTACGTAAGTCGGAAGTCGAGGCCCTCCCGAACAGCTTTTTTCTCGTGCGCTGGCGCAATAGTTAATGATACTGAAATACAATGTTCTACAAATATATAGGCCTTTAGTATATCTAAAAAAGTATATGCCTATCTCTTATGTATAAGCCAAAATAAGGTAATTTGTGACAAAGATTTGTTGATAATTAAAAAGTGATTAAATAAGCATTATTTTTAGACATGGTATATTAATCATTATAAACAAAAGTTACATCATCATAAACACAATTTTATGAAGTTAAATATTGCTCTTTATAGCATTTTATTAGGAAACATGGTTTAGGAGATAATAAAAAATTAAAATAATTGGTACTTGCGGGAAGTGAAAACAATTATTATAGGTTACACGGGTTCGTTGGCGTCGCGGTATTTGTCGATTAAAAAAACGGATGAAACCGAGGGCATATCTAGTATTAATATTGATTAATAGGAATCCTTATAATTACATTAGTGGGAAGCGCACTCACAAAGTAGAAACAGAGTGATCGATATGTACTTTATAATTCCTATTCAACAGAACTGCATATGCGACTATTAACTGTTTGTTTATTTAATTTAGTCCCCATATAGAAATCAGAGTTCTGTCAATGCCCAATGGGGTAGGAATAGCGCTTCAATTATTATAACCATGCGGGATTGGATGTAGACAAATTGTTACATAGCTTTTATTTTAGTTTTGATGTTGATATGAATATTGACATTTATTCAACAATAAAGAGGTAGGTACAGATAATACTTTTTAGAAAACTCTCTACTTGAGCCATCGCAACTGCTCAAATAACTCCTCCACCTACAGAAGATCGCAGACAAATTATATAAAATTTTATACTTGAATAAAGCTTTATGAATACCATGAACGTGGTCGTATACTAAACTGTAATTACTAATATGGTGTTACTATATCGATATGTTGTGCTTCCTTTTTAGTACCAACGAGCAAATTAGCTACGGCGCGGCGGTAGGGATGGGGGGGGGGGGGGACCAACATACATATGATGAACAGTCCGTCCGCATTATAGTGATTCGCTTGTACGCCTGTATATAGTATAATGTATACTGCGTTCGTATGTGAAATGAATTCTTTCTTCGAAGTACACGGTATTTAAGTACCCGTTAGTATAGCAATATTTAGGATTCAAATTGATATGTAATCTATGAAGTGTCTCCGTTTATCCATTAAAGTAATTCGTTTTATTATAAGTATATTAAATTAACATTACGATAGGATTATATAACAGAACATAACCTAAATCACTGACCATGCAACGCTCTTGGGCTCTTGTGCCGTAATGGCAAGTAATGCCGTATTACTTTGGAATAAAAACATTGGTTGGTTACCAAATCTCCCTAATACCTATCAAAATTTAAAATTCACCACTTGAAAGGTGGCGTGATGTTATGTTGTGATAAAAAGCTAAGAGCCTATTTATCAATTTATTATATGTGTAGATAAATTCATGTAGTCGATTTTTTAATTTATTGATACTGAAGTGATTCATTCGTGATTTACGTGGAATCTCGATATTCGATCGAGTATGCTACGTAAGAAGTGGCATGATTGTTACGGCGATCCATCTGATAAGATAAATAAAAAAATATCTTTGACATTTCTCACAGCAATGTTGTATTGCTCTTGATTTCATAATTTAAAATTATATTTATATGGCGGTTATTATCTAATTCAATTAAGTGAGCAATTCTTAAACATACGAGGGGTGGCATAAAAGTTCGTGGAATGGAAGGGTTTTAAATAAAATGAAGCAATAAATCTATATTTCCTTGTCTATATAATCACTCTTAAACTAAATACATTTATTAGACCTATGAATTAATTTTTGTAAACCATCGTAAAAATATTTTTTATTTTTTGCCTCAAAATTAACCAAAATTGCCTCCTTTATCCCATTGTCGTCGGAAAATTTCCATCATACTTCTCTGTATAAAGTTAGCCCACGGTTTTATTATACGCAATGTTCTTTTTAAGATATTTTTGAAGTGAAATTTCTTTAGGCGTAGCAGGACAAATTGGTCTGGGTCAGACGAAAAGCAAAACACTTCCCTTGAAGTGAAACTTGTTTTGCTGCAGTAGGACAATTTGGTTTGGATCAGCTTAAAAGTGCAACATTTCTCATGAAGTGAAACTTCTTTAAGCGCAGCAGAACAGATACGTCTGTAAATAAAACGCTTCCTATTTGACTTCAAACAATAGTTTAAAGGTAATTAGAAAATCGTATATATTCTCTCTGTTAATACATTTTCTACAGGCATACGTGTTAATTATTTATTTTGCGTGTAAATAATTCGTTTGATTTCCTTATATAAAATTCGTTAAATAAAAATACGTTAATAATTTTCCCAGACAATGAATGAAGTGTATGAATGTAGGCACGGATCTCGTCCAATTGGTGACCCGCCGACGCGTTGGTATGTTCGTTATGAACAATACGTAATGCGTACAGTGTGTATACGTAGGTAGCATTTTCTCTAGTCATTGTAGAGTTTAATGAGATTCATTCAACTCATAGGAGTTGATCTAACAATTTTCCCTTTTAACACGAGAGAGTCTCACATTTTTATTATACTAACAGACAGATCAGTGCGTAATATTTTGATTAGGGATTAATTATTGCATTTTCACTTACTACGTTAGCGGTTATTGCTGATATAGTTCCCAAGCTAGTACACCTGTAAAGTTTTATTAATAAATATTACTTGGTTTCTTCTGTAATTCGTTAGGTTAAATTTATTAAAACTTAGGAATAAGCACTAAGTAGGTGATTATTGTTGTAAATAATTAGCAAATTGTCTGTTAAAGGGTAGTTGGTTCGTTCTATATTTTTAGGGTTTTCTTTGTAAAAAATTAGCCTTAGTATCTGAAACTTTTACTTTTACTTAGTCTCGGGGACCTGAGACTTACTCAGCGCGAGGAGCGCTTGACTGCAGATAGTTAGCGTCAATGTGTCGAATCCAAATAATTAGTCTGGAGAATATCAGTCAAAAACAAGGTCAACATTCAATATTTTGTAAACCCTTTCTCTCCTTTTGGGTTGAATTTTGAAATAAAAAACATCCAAGTACTTAAGTATCTCATTAATTGTGTTGAAAAATATTTTTAAAAGAAACTTTTAAATAAATCTTACCTCAAAAATAATATTTTCAATAAAAACTTTGCCAGCCTCTTTCACTCTATGGATATCTATATCATAAAGTCAAAACCCTTCCCAAATTTCAAAATTCTATCTTTAGTACTTAGGGCTGGGCGATGATGAGTCAGTCAGTTTAGGACATTTTGTCTTTTCTATGTATAGACATGCATAAATTATACACCTTTTGTTTTGTGGCTTTAGGTGTATGTATAAACTGTCTATCTTATCTACCGGCCAAGTGCGAGTCCAGTTCGTGCATCAAGGGTTTCGTACCACTGCACAATATACTTATGGTATTTATTTATTTAACAAAAATTCTGTATTCTGTCAGTTGGATCGGAATCCTTAATACATGTCTCTCTCACAATGGATCAGTTTTTATTATTTTAATTTAAAGTTTGCATTGTAATTGCTATTTTTATAGGGACCCGGAGCTTCAGATGACTTTTACAGCTTCACCGTGGCTTGGGAGTGAGCGCTTAAGGCACTTAAGTGGCCATAGTTGCAATTAAGTCGTGAATTGGCTAATTTCCGTATCCGTAGAAATTAGAGCTAACTAACTATACATTTATGCATGTTTCTGCCTCCTGGGAAGAAGGAAGAGACGTGTGTATATGTATTTAGTGATATGTTAATTTAGTCTAACTTGTACAAAAAAAGAAAAAAGGGTCCCTTACAAAACCTATGTACCTGGTGCAGTATAGTAGTGTCTGTTGGTTGCTAGTGAATGCAAGTGTAGTGTCACTGTATCATGCGACCGGCTGCTAGACTCAAGGGCTCCACACTGAGGGAACGGATCCTCCCTTTTCTATCTCACTTTCGCTAAAAGGATAACTGAATGCATTGGGTGTTACGAGCATTGAGAATGACATAAGGGTAAAAGCTGTAGTATGTTTAAGTTATATCCTAATAAATTATATTTTACATTTATAATTAAATTTAAACAATTAATTTATTACTTTCGATACTGTAATCAATATATTGTTTTATAAGTTATTAATTCGATTCAACTTATAAAGAAGTTTCTGGAATATTGTTGTAATTTTTAATAAATTAAATAAAAAATCTGAAAGTAGATAATATTTAGAACTTTTATAATATTTGTTTCGCTAAAGTATCTGAAAATCGCTAAAGTATCTAATTATCTAAAAAAGTGGAAACAAGTTCTATTTTTATGTCCCATTAATCAATGTATATTTTTTAGGTACTTACTGTTATTTTTGATACTTACCTACATTTCCAGAAAATTATTGGAAAGTTTATGTATATATTTGGATGAAATTATAATTATTGTCATTGGGCACCTAGTGTCTATTGCTTGAAAAATAAGCAAGTCTTGACAAAAATATATCAATGGCAATAGTCGGAATACCTTTTTTATTATTAACTAGATGTGCCCGCGTCACTGCTCGCGTGGTCTACAGAATGCCGGCGTTCATCGAGCACACACGCGTATCGTGATCCCTGCTCCCGGTTATTTGAAAGACAAATATGCTTGTTGCGAGTGATCCTTAGGAAATATACTTTAGTTGTCTTTTTTGTAGGTTTTTTTAAGATTTACAATAATGTAGTACATTAATTTGATATATCTCTTATGGTTTTCTCAGCGTAAGCCATTTACGCACTCGAATTGATTCGCTACGACCAGTTTTTTCATATTTTCGCGGAATCCTAATTATTTTTCTAAAATAAAAGTAGAGAAAGTTACTCCTATTAACATCAGATATCTGCCAATGAAAGTCCAGTCATAATCAGTCCAACCGTTTCGGAGATTACCGGGAATAAATAGACAGACAGATAAAAACTTTAATAATTGTTTTTTTTTTTGTTATTGGTATCGTATTTACTTAAAGTGTCCAGTTTAAAACGTCGTATTTGGGTAGGACATTAACTGAAGTAGAAAATGAAGGAGAGGTAAAAATTATGATTTTCAAGTCGGTCTACGATACTCCACGGAAATTGAGATTAGTTGACACTGACATTTCTTACGAACCTTTCGAGAATTTACTGGCTATCGTTCCGCAACCTAAAAAAGTAAACAAAGACAAAAGAGTATATATACTATCAATTTGATATTCAATTACATGTTTTTGAGAAATAACTTCGACAACTTACATTTTTTTTAAAAGTATAATATATTATAGATAAAAGTGCCAGTGATTAAGTTAATTTGTTATTATTAAAGTGTATTATTATTGTCTTATAAATTAGGTCACAACTAATACTGATTTAAGTTAGAAGTGGTATAAAAACAACTATGTTACTGTGTTACAACTCTGTTACTTAAGATATAGATAATGTAATAAAATTTTTCAGAAAAACCAGCCTACTAAAATTAAGCAATATCACAATAAATATATTTGTTAGTCATTTGAATTGCAATTTATATTGTTATGTGTTAATACATGGATGTTTACGGAATTTAAGTAGAATTTAAAGTTAGCTATATACAATGAACTAACAATATTGTTTAATTAGTATTCTACGTGTGAACACAAGATAAAAGACTTTAGTTAATAATGTTACAAAAATATAAATTTTCATTTTTAAATTGTATTTTATTAAAATAAAAGGTAATTTCTAATGGGTAACAAAGTTATATTTTTTCCCAACCTGACAAACATCATCTGAATAAACTTCAAAAGTGACTAAACTTGATATATTATTTCACTGATTCGTTATTTTGGAATAGGTACATGGGATGTACTTTGGATTAAATTAAAAGAAAAATCAATAGCAGAAAGTCTATATTTTAAAATATCACAAGAAAATTGGTCCTTTAGAAAGGCCAAGCATTTCCAGTCCTTAATCCAAAGAGCCCGTTACTGAAAGAAAAAAATAATTATTAACACATAGGATCAAATTATTAACTAGATTTCTAATACTTTAGTAAAAAATGTTTAGTCTTGGTTTCTACAAATTATATAAAACCCATATTATTTATACTTAAGCTTAACTTACTGTTTGGAACCGTTGTCAACGATATATTGATTAGAAGTAAAATTTAAATTTAATTAGTTTCAAAATATGCAAATAAGTAAGTATATTAATTTTTTAAATATGAATAAACAATAAAACTTACCCGCGTTTGCCGATGATACCATTACCCATGTTGAAGGCGGCACCGCTGCAGTTGGATAGCTCAGCATCCCAAATGGTGTTGCAACCTCTTCCAACAAAGTGATTTGTGCGAACACTTGATGCGAATAGTTCAGTTGCACGTCCGTGGGAACAAGTGCTGATCCAACAACCAGGTTGAGGGTTCATACCACCATTGGGATAGAAATCAGCGTGGGCGCAAGGGTTGAAGATACCGAGAAGGCGACCATCAGTGTGGATGGCTTCCACATATATCCCAGAATTAGGAGCAAGAGCGTTAGAGTTTCCACTCCACAGAGGACCGGCAGGATCCAATCCTAAAAGTAAAAGCTTTATTTTACGTACCTAACTGACAAACCCACTAGAAACCATATTAAAATAAATGTCTATGAATCCGGTTAAAGTCATATATTTTGTTACATTTCATTTGTTTTTGATAATATTTTGTAAAATTCATTATTTCTAACTCTATAAGTATACTCTTATTATCATACTCCTTGCCGAATAAAACCGTGAAAGATTGAAATGTGAGATTGAAATGTTGAGATTTTGAACTGTTTTAACCTTTTTTAAATATATTTTCAGAATATCTATACAAATAATAAAATTGAAATATCTGTGTTTAGTGTCATAATAACAGGTTTTTACTAAATGCATATGAATGTGTAAGGTAGCTATAATAAATAAAAAACAATTTTTACTCTGTCTGTCTGTCTGTTTGTTAGACCGATTTTCAGGGAACTTTCACTGGCAGATAGCTAATGTTATGTGGAGCAACTTAGAGAGTGCCGCGCAAAAAAAAACAATTCGGAAAAACTACGATTTTGGGGCGCTTAAATAGCTTACGATAAGTATCTAAACAATAAGAGATATATATCAAATTAATGTAGTAAATAATTGTAAATCTTAAAAAGGCCTAACCCACAATAAGCATTTTGTCTTTAAATTAATCGGAAGCTGGGTAAAATGGTAAAAATAAAGGTTGAATTCATTGTAATGTTATTACAGAAATATTTAGTTTATTTAAACTGTTTTTCACTTTATGGTTTTGTAGGTGAGTTTGCAATTCGCTTCGATATAAAATTTCTTTGCTTGAATAATTATTGTGTCAAATATTTCAAATATTCAAATATTTCACTATTAACAAAATACATATATAATTTGAGTTATAATGAAGATTAACTTGGACATTAGAGGATGGGTGTATTAGGAATATAATTAGAAATTATTATTGTTACTTACCAGTAACACGACCAGCGCGGGCACCCACGGTACGTCCAGCACTACCAACAACGTGAGCACCCAAACTGAACCCGACTAAATGAAGCTGGCCCCAGTTGCCGCCAGCAGTATTGAATAACCAGATCAAGAAATTGCCCAGGAATTGACCGACGCCGGGAACTCCAGCTGCTGCGGTGTTGTAGGCAGAGTTGGCCAGGGCGCGCCAATCAACAACGATGACATTGCAGTCCTGCACCGCGAGGAATGCGGCAGTAATGGTAGGATTCATAGCGGTGTTTCCATTGTTGTTCCATCCGTGAACGATCACTTTTGTTGGGCGAGTGTTGCGGTAGTTGGAATTCCAGATACTGTTAGCGTTGCCATTGGTGATAATTTGAGCGTTGGTGGGGTTTTGTCTGAGGAATATTATTGAATAAACTACGCAAGTATTAATTTACAGGGTCTGAAGAAAATGAATGAGTTTTGTAAGTAAAGACAAGAAAACTCTTGTGTTCTTGTTTACCTCGGTTATGAAATGAAGTTAGAATAACTTAATTTTTCAGATTTTATATACAATTATGTAAATTATTTATCTGTAAAGATAAATGTAAATATTTGTGGAACCGTTTTAAAAGAGAACGAAGTTTTATAAAATTATATAGTACATTAATTTGATATATCTTTTATAGTTTACTCTGCGTAAGCCATTTAAGCGCCCTAAATCGTCGGTTTTCTGTCAAGTCCGGCGAAGCTGTCAAAGCGGCAGCGGCTTTAGGGCCCCTAAGGCTAACAGTGTAGTCAGTTCTAAAAAAAAAATCGGTTTTCTGAATTGATTTTTATTTGCGCGAACTTTAATTTATTTTCTAAAATAAAATTAGCCTAAGTTACTCCTTACATTATAACATCAGCTATCTGTCAGGCAAGAGTTCCCGTCAAAATACGTTTCGTAGATTGCCCGGAACAAACTTTAAACAGAAAGCTTAAATTTATATATAATATGTGTTACTACTACATTAAATTGAATAAAATAAGACTGCAAATCCTAATAGTACAAGTGCCATTAAACTTACACCCCCCAAAATATTAACATTGTTACTCAATGAAAAGTGATAGTAAGTGATAAATAATACTCACTTTTTAGGTTCATACTGATAATGTCAAACATTAAATCAGTCTATGATCAAAAAGTCGCTGGTCGCATTTCGACCATTGGCCGACCACTAGTTTTTATAAATGTATATGAAGCAAAGTAATTAATTAGTTGCTGATTAATCCAATTCTGGTGTAAATGTCATACCTGGTAAAAAGCCAGTATTGATTGTTTGCACCGTTTCTGGAGTTCAAGAGGGCTTCATCGACAGGTTCCTGTAGGTCTACTAATACTGGATTGCCCTCACCGTCCGGCATCCAAATGTAACGGCTTTCACCTTCTACATAATGGCTGTTATCTCCGGGTACCAGAGGGATTGCGTTTCCAGAGCACACTAAATAAAAAAAACTTAAGTTTATTTAGACGTAAATATTTTTACTACGTATTTTATAGATTTGATAGGTAATAGAGTAATTATTAGTAATTATGCTAACTGTAATGTATTAAATTTAGAATTGTGGTTAAACAAACTGGCACGGTATGGAGTCTAAAGTTTATCATTAAACTAAAACGATGACTAATGGGTGTAATTTAAATCTTGGAAGATAAAATTAATTTCTTGCATATAAAAGTGTATGACTCCGCCGATAAATTTGTAATGTAACTGATAGACGACGCAGCAAATAGAAATAATAATGGTAAAAAATACTAAGGAGTATTATGTACTAACACGCAACTAAACCAGCGAGGACCACCACGAACTTCATGATTACGGTAATGCCTAAAATGAGCAAATCACAGAATATTTAGTATTTATAGTAACTTTTATCTATTTAATAATACACATCGATTATACTTAGTAAGTATTATTAGATAAAATGTTCGCTAAAGTGTACCATTCAAGGTACTTCAAATGTATCAAAACCAATCATAACATGTGTATAAACGATAAACCAATTGCTTAAGGGATATAAATTAGCTCGAAATCTTCTTTAAGATGCAGCACAGCATTGCAAATGGTGATTCAAAATATTGTTATAAACATTGTTATTTTCTAATACTAAATAACAATACGAAAATACGCGAAATACAAACACCGTGTATAAATATAAATGGAACACGCACATACTGCAATCTGGTCGGACTGTGTATCGTAACAATCAAATAAGTTAAGTCAATATTCTAAAAAATAATGACATGTAATTTCCACCATTCCTTTAAACGTTAACGGACGGTCTTGAAATTTTGACACCTCGTTTTTATTGGAGCGAGTTACAGTTCAACCAATGATAGTTAGTTGTATTGTGGATATCAAAGTGAATACTACGCAACTACGGAAAGAATTCTAAGAGATGACTTTTGCGACGGAGGACCAATAGCTGTGAATAGTGTATTAGTTTGTTTTAGTTTAGTCTTGTATGAATAAGTCCTTTAATCCCTAAATATGCCATTTTTTTACCCATGAGTGCAACAATACTACTTAATGTAGTCCAGGGTACCTAATTAAATTATTGTTTTGGCTCGCTCGACTAAAACCTGCATTTTAAATTGTAGTAGCTACGTCCGCTTGAAACAGATTAACAACTAAACACGTTTTCTATTATTTGTTAAGATGTATCTGAAAATGTTAAAACTGAAACTAATTGAAAAAAAAATCAATAACTGAAATGTTAGGTAGTAACTGAAACGATAAGTTTTAAGATTTAAAAAATTTCAGTAATTCCTTTACGCATTATTAACTTTTCTTCGTTTTATAACGTGGTATTATAAGTAGGTACACGATCATGGCCGACTTTCATTAAAGTTCTAGTTGGGGGATAGCATATACATGTGTACGTTCAGTTGTTTGTGGGTTACGTAGATCGGTATAGTTTCAAGGCCAGTGAAGCTGTAAAAGCCGTCTGAGGCTTCTGGTCAAAAAGTATAATTAGACATTATAGCCATTACGAATAGCTTAGACTAATTAGTATGTGGTCGCAAAAATACTATAGCGACCGACACTTACAATGAATGGTATGGTTTATACCGATGGATTATTGATATTAAATAATATCACTTAAGCTGGCAGGACTATTTATAAAGTGCTATAATAATGAAACCATGCTGATTTTCAGAAGTTTGGGTATTTGTATATGGCATTTAATAGATATAACTATAAATCCTTTTAAATACCTTAATTAGAAATCTTAAAGAAAAATAAATAAATAGATAGCATGAAATCTTCTTCTCGTCCTTATCCTACCTAAGTAGGGTCGGCATAAAAAAATTTGCTATTCTACTCTCTCCTTTTGTTAAACGTTATCTCAGTATTGACATCTTTCACACAATCTACATCCACCGCCATAAATACATAACATTCTTCTAGTTATATGAACTTCGTAACTCCTCCGTGGTATGTTGATATCACGCCACCAATCTTCCTGTCACTGGTATTACTTTAATGCTTCCTATGTTATAATAATTCATAATAATTTTATCCATTATATTTACATCATACACTTATCTTAACATTCGCATGTCTGCTATATTGAAATATGGAAAGATTCATCAAAATTCATGTGTCTTTTTCGTTGCCTTGAGATCAATACATCACGACAGTTATTATAAAAGTTTTGTATCACTTCTCTCTTGAATTTTAGGGGCATTCGTGGATCACATGAGACACCAAGACCTGTAGTCAGTTTATCCAGGCGAGCGAAACCGTGATGACATCTGGTTATTAATATAATATTTATGCATATTAATGGTTCCAAAATTTAATTGGTCAAAGTAAGAACTCAATGGTTTAATGGAGCCTAATTTGGAAAAAAATATTTGAGTTTTTTTAAATACTAAACTTCCAAAGATAATTACCCGTGTGGAATTTATTCGATCAGCTACTTCATCGGTGTAGCTTATCGTTGTTCTCAGTTCCTGTACTGCCTGCAGCTTGCCAGATTACTCAACATTACTGCTCCACTCCTTAGGGTCGAAGCGTGATGTTATATAACCTATAATAACCTTACTTAATAAACGGGCTGTAAAATGCAAAAGCTATTTTTAAAATCTGACTGCTAGTTCTAGAGTCCGTGGAAACCAACTATCTCTTGATCTGATATTAGGTAGGACTTTTTGTTGAAAATTCTCTACTTTTTAAGATTTATTTTTTTAATATATAAATATTTGCAAAAAACTAAATACCTTTTTCCCATATTTATTTGTTTATAAATTATGCAATTTTTTACGTGCTGAAAAACGGTTTTAAAACATTTTTCTAGACATCATTCCGGGTCGAATGAACTATCGCAGTTATTTTTACGAGCTTTATCTCTATTTTTAGGCATCTTTCAACTTGTGAACTAGACTAGATATGTTATTTATTTAATAAATGTAGTTTGGATTAAATAAAAAAAAACAATTGCAAAAATTTCTATATTTGAAAATATCACAACTGGTTCTTTAGAAAGGCCAAGCATTTCTAGTCCTTAACCCATAAAGTCCGGTACTGAAAGAAAAAAAATGACATATAAGTTCAGATTATTTACTAAATGTCTTGTTATTAATTATACTTGAGTAAAAAATGTATAGCCATAATTCATAAAAAGTATAGCAAATTATCAATAATTAATCTATTTATAATAAATAAAATCATTCTGTATTATGTATCTTTTAAAGTGGCATTTCACTTGTTTATTCGTGTTTGCGTATTTGTATTTAACTTTTCGGCAAAATAGTTGACGAATACGCCAATATCCAACACATGTTGGACGTATTGGCAGCGCATACCTATTTTTATGCATTGTCTATTTTTATGTGGACGATATGGGTGCATGTGGATGCACGAATTTATTTGATAAAGTTCTAAAACCATTAGAATAGTTGTTATGTTGTCATAATTCATAATAAAACATTTAAAATAACAACGCCACAAAAACAACCAAAAACATCGATGTTAGTCAGCGACAAGCGCGCTTTTGAATAGTGAATACGGCCATTATATAGTTAGTTGCAGCTGTAGTTGCGTATTTGGCTTCCTTTGATTCAAGCCGAAAAACCGACAGCGTTGCGGTAACGCGTTATACTACACACACACTACTATACTATCTACACATCGCAATTATTTGACAAATATCATAAATTAGTAAACACAAATAACCAAGCGAAGGTGTTTTTGATGGGATCTCAAACTGTTATGTAGTGACTTTTGTTTTTATTCATCTGTTTGTGTTGTTTAACTCTATATTGTGTAATATATATATTGTGGCTTTTTGCATAAAAAACTTGGTGAAGTGAATTGACAATAATATAATAGAAAATAAATTCTGAAATGCCATAAAAACTCCACAGAAAGTCCTAACAAGAGAGCCCACCATCTGGTTAGAATACTGAAACCATCATACGACATGACACTTTATATTCACTCTATAATGGCAGTAATGGTCTTCAATAACGATGACTGGTTGTCAAGTTCGGAAGAAGAAGAAGAAGAATCAAGTGACGTAATTACCATATTTAGGCTTAGAACTTATGTCATTTAAAACAGAATTATTGTTATGTAAGTAGTAAAACAAACAAAAAAAGATCAAAATCTATGCAATACTTTTTGCGTGTTGCTGGTCTATATTTTATTTATATAGGTATGTATAAAATACTTACCCGCGTTTGCCGATGATACCATTACCCATGTTGAAGGCGGCACCGCTGCAGTTGGATAGTTCCGCATCCCAAATGTTGTTGCAGCGTCTTCCAACGAAGTGATTTGTGCGGACACTTGATGCGAACAGTTCAGTTGCACGTCCGTGGGAACAAGTGCTGACCCAACAACCAGGTTGAGGGTTCATACCACCGTTGGGATAGAAATCTGCATGGCCAACAGGGTTGAAAATACCGAGGAGGCGACCATCGGTATGTATAGCTTCAACGTATACTCCAGAATTAGCATTAAGGGCGTTAGAGTTTCCGCTCCACAGAGGACCAGCAGGATCCAATCCTAAAAATAAGGCGTTTTGTTACGCAATTGAAATACCAAGTAGAAAAAATATTAAATGAAGTGGGTACATGTTTATTACTCCGCTTGATGTCATATTTTTGTTACAAATATCTGTTTATGTTTATAATTTGAATAAATTTAATTATTACACATTCAAATTTACGTATACTGAGTATACTGTTATCTATATTTATAATAAAAGAGTAAATAGTCGAAATCTGCATATTAAATATATTTGAGAAAAATAATACGGGGTGTTTAGAATCACGGAAAGAACACATTTATATTGTTTTTGAAATTTTTGTTTATCTGACTGTCGATATGTTTGAACGCCAATCACGCAAAAACTACTGGAGTGAATTTAATGAAATTTGGTACGATTGTAGCTTATAGTCTGAATGTATATTTAGGATGCATTTTTACACGTATTGATATTTGTATGGTCTATAAATTACGTTTGAGTTATGTACATATAAAAAAGAATGTATGTGTACTATGTAACTGTAATATATCTAAAATATTTCTATAGAATGCCAAATGAGAAACCGGCAAAGTTAGAAATACAGCTCCGATTCGTTTCACGTAATCACGTGAGAGTTTTTGACGGGATTGCAAAGTGTCATGTGATTGAGACAAGCACAAACATATATAGGATTTAGTCTGCGAGAGAATGAGATAAAATAGGTATACACGGTTAATGTAAGTCCTGATGGTCACGACTATATTCGTCATCAAATTGGCTTAGTGGTGTGACGATCAGACTTGTACGAACTGTTGTATTGAAGTATGCACATTATTTATAACATTTTCTACGCATTCTATTGAGATCGTGGTGATCGCCGACCGCTTCTTCGGCCGGCTTGCTGGTACTTGTTCGCAAGTCTAATATAACCTATCTAAGCATCGTCGGTATTTTGTAATGAACATTCCATAGAATGCCAAGGAAAAATTACGTGTAACCCTCAATACAACAGCTCGTACAAATCGGGTCCTCACTCTGTTAGGCTAATTCAACGACTAATATAGCCATGAAAATCATTTACTTTACAAAGTACCGACAATTTTCGGTTGTAAGGTTGGACCTGCGAATAAGTACTAGCGAGTCGGTCGCGGTAGCGAAACGGTTGGATAGCTGATATTGTAAGGAGTAACTTAGGCTATTTTTTATTTTAGAAAAAGAGTTAAGGTGCCGCGCAAATAAAATAAACTTTAATCATGAATCAATTTGGGCGCTTAAACGGCTTACACTGATTAAACCATAAGAGATATATCAAATTAATGTAGTAGTACATAACTGTTAAAAAAACCTACAAAAAATAGTTGACTGTCACGGGACGCCTGGCAAATGTGAAACATCTTAATGAATATTGAAAAAAAAACATATACAGTATAAACTCTTTATAATGTTATCCTTTATAACGATAAACTCCCTATAACGTTGAAGTGAGCCCAACTTGGTTGGTTTGCGTTAAAACCCATATATTGAAACACTCTATATAGCGATACGCCATTCTCTATTACGAAGAAATGTGTTCATATTTTTAGACAGTAAATATTTGTTATCGGTATTATTGTTTATTATCAGGTAACAAAAGACTTTGAAGCTCCGAAACATCCGAGGTCGGTCTAGCTTTTGTTATCCTTAATTGCCTTGAACACGTGCAGTATGACCCATTGTTTTCTCGGAAGTGATAGTCTTCGACCAAGCATACTGGGCACCTATCGTATTATCAGTCGTAAACCTACTTTGAAACTGTTAATATGACCAGTAAACGGAAAGCGATTAGTGTTGACGAAAAAGTTTGCTAAAAGAAGATATGAATAGAATACATAAAATAATACAAAACAAGTACTGGCATAGCAAAAAACCTCAGACAAAGTTATCAGACTATATGTGTAAACAATAATTTATAAGCATTTATTATCTAAGACATACATATTAAAAATTCTTGTTAATTTGGTTGTTTTTTTTTGTTCACTCCATATAACGATAACTCTCTATAACGACAAAAAATGCTCAGTCTCTTGAGTTTCGTTATAAAGAGTTTACACTGTATATATACTCCGGGTGATCCCGAAACACGACAAACCAAAAGAAAGTTACTGTGAAGATGTTTATTTTATTACTATGTGTACCTATGGTAGTCGTGATCCCAACCAACCGCTTTTAATCGATGCATGTTTTAACATATGAAATGACCCCGTTTGTCTATTAAAATCTGGATGAAAAAATTAAAATTGATGCAAAATCAAGGTTTATGAATTTTTGGGTTTGTTATACAACCGATTTTAAAATTTTGTTTATTTTATTTCATAAATTACATAAAGATTTTGTTTATGAAATAATATGTTTTATCGAGATTTGCATATTCTGGTAACACTATGTGCACATTCATAAACTTATAGAGGTAATTTAGGTAGGTTAAGTATAGAGATAAAATAATTCGGCGTCACCTGTATATCATTAATATCATCTTATGATAGTTAGAAGTAAAATGTATTAAAATTAATATTCGTATAGAGATTTCAATTCATCTTGGCGCCCGGTCCTACAAATGCGTGAGCTAGTAAACATGCTGTTTTTATTTGTATGATAGTGACGCGGCAGTTGTCTTTCGATCAACAAGTGTTTTAATCTCTTTGTTCTACGGGTACAGTCGGTATTAAAAGTGTCTGGTTCGTCACGGACAAAATGTTTCACCTAACCAAAAGTTGTACTTTATAATGCGTCGTATTATAACGATCAAAATATTTAATCGTTAAATTCTAAATAAAAAATGATAGATATTCAGTAATGGGAAATAGAAAAAAATACTCAGCAATATGGTATAAAAATTCTTCGTCTACCACCATATCAAGCTAAAAATGTTATATAACATTGAACAGAATATGACGGAAATAATGAAACTAATAGAATGTTCATTATTTGGTATTTTAGTGGCGCATTTACCTAACTGAGTCGTTGATTAATTTTAAATTTGAACAAATAAGATGTAAAAATTTTCGATATAATATAACTAAAATAGCTAATAAAATTCTCTTGTGTACTTGACTGTACCTCTAGGCACGCATACAAACATAGGCAGCCTTTACACAAACATAGGCATGCATGCACAAATGAGTTAAACTGTCTATACTAAAGCAATTCAACTTAAACCCTTTTCAATTTTAGAGAAATAAAAATTTCGTAAATTTCTGTTAGACTCTCAGTCGAATATATCGGGTGTCTTCTGTTTGTTTTTATCAGATCAGTGCTCCAATAACCATTGAATAGAAAAACGGCTCATTTTGTTAGTTAAGTTGAATCAAGTTTAACTGAAGTTTATCGTATGATGCTGTCTTCAGAAACGCAATTTGATGAGTTATTGAACCAATAGCGCTATTGAACAGATAAACTACACAAAAAAGTACCTCGGAAACCGGGCATTGAGTAAATCAATGTGTTAAATATCTGTATGACTTACGATTAACGTGGTCATGAGTAGTCAATTATTATTTAGAATTTTTAACTTTGAATTTATTTTAAAATATAATTTAAAATAAGTATTGTCACTTACCAGTAACACGACCAGCTCGACGACCGACGGTACGTCCTGCACTACCAACGACGTGAGCACCCAAACTGAACCCGACTAAATGAAGCTGGCCCCAGTTGCCGCCAGCAGTATTGAATAACCAGATCAAGAAATTGCCCAGGAATTGACCGACGCCGGGAACTCCAGCTGCTGCGGTGTTGTAGGCAGAGTTGGCCAGGGCGCGCCAATCAACAACGATGACATTGCAGTCCTGCACCGCGAGGAATGCGGAAGTAATGGTAGGATTCATAGCGGTGTTTCCATTGTTGTTCCATCCGTGAACGATCACTTTTGTTGGGCGAGTGTTGCGGTAGTTGGAATTCCAGATACTGTTAGCGTTGCCATTGGTGATCACTTGAGCGTTGTTGGGGTTTTGCCTGATGAATGTAATTACTTAAATTATGCGATTTTTAATTTACAGAGTTGTAAATTAAGAAATTATGAGTAAAGGTTTTAATAAATCTAAAGGAAGTAAAAGTGTTTCGTTGTCTTGTGTTTTTGCCTACTTTAGTAGGGATATGACATGACGTCATATGAATATTTTACTATTTTATAGTTGATTGTTTATATACTTCACATTTTCATTAGGTACTTACTACACTAAAATTTGATTATTTTATGTTGAAATATGTATCTTGACACTATGTACATACACATCTTTGCGTAAACTTTTTTAATTAGGGGAAAGTAGTTCTGAGTTTTATAAAGAATTGTGAAACATATTTTTGTTATCTATACATATAAAATGCTTTGTCCTGAATGACTGACGGACAACGCACAGCCTAAAAACCGCTGATCGTAGAAACCTGAAATTTGGAGGGTGTGTTCTTTTTATGACGTAAGCATCTGATAAGAAAGGATTTTCTCAGATTATACCCCTAAGGGGGTGAAAAAGGAGGGCAAAGTTTGTATGGGACAACGTGATTCCTTGGTCCAATCTACTTCAAATTTTGCATAAACCTTATTAAACGGAATTGATTGAAGACGGGTTTCGTAATTTATTGAAATTCATCCCCTAACGGGGTTAAAAATAGGTGCAAATATATTTTGGCGGTGATTTGCTTCGAAGTTGATATCAAGACTCCTTAGTGCTTGTGGTTTAAATTACATTTTAATTTGACACATTTGAAAACTCAATCCGAATTTATTCAAAAAAGGTTGACGTCACTTAATCCATACTAATATTATACATGTGAAAGTAACTCTGTCTGTGTGTCTGTCCGAATTTAATTAAAAAACGGCTTGATCGATTTTTATGAAATTTTATACACGGGATGCTTATATCATCGGTCAGTTGATAGGGTATAAGAAATTTCAATATGACTTTTAGATAATGTAAAAAAAAATTCAAAAAAATATATTTTCGTTAATTCAGTTATGTTAAACGAGAAGTATAAGTCGTATAAAAGTAAAAAAATTAATTCTAAACCGATTTTGATGAAATTTTATACACGAGAAGTCTAACTATTTACATAATTAATGGGCTATAAGAATTGTCACTATTACTTCTAGAATTAAAAAAAAGTAATTCAAAAAGTTTAATTTTCTTCAATTCTCAACCGATTTTGATCAAATTTTGTAGACAGGAAGCATACATCATACCTTCTATAATTGAGAAGCTATAAGAATTAATAATGCATTAGAAATTGTACGTTAGAATAATAATTTTCAACCGATTTTGATGTAAATTATACACGGGAAATACATGCCACTCCTCAATTGATACGGCATAAGAATTGTCAAAAAAAGAGTAAAAATAAAGGGATTTCAATAATTATTGCGTAGTACCAAACACGTGCGGAGCCTCGGGCACACCACTAGTTCGATATATAGTAAACTAATTATTGGTTTCTGATTGATCTTATTCTGCTGTAAATATCATACCTGGTAAAAAGCCAGTATTGATTGTTTGCACCGTTTCTGGAGTTCAAGAGGGCTTCATCGACAGGTTCCTGTAGGTCTACTAATACTGGATTGCCCTCACCGTCCGGCATCCAAATGTAACGGCTTTCACCTTCTACATAGTGACTGTTATCCCCGGGTACCAGAGGGATTGCGTTTCCAGAGCACACTAAATAAAAATATTTAAATTTATTTAGACGTTAAAATTTTACGTCAATTTTTGTATATCTAATTGAGTACACTTGATATATAATATAATAATTTAATTAATAGTGATTATGCTAACTATAATGTATAAAAACAAAAAAAAATACTAGCACGGCACGGTGACTGGACTGCATCTCATTGGAAATAAATAGGTATACGATATAGTAACAAAAAAAAAAAAAATTTATTAACGGCCACTATATTTTAAATATAATAATATTCAACATGCAAATAAACTGTCAATGTATGAGTTCACTTCTTACTTTTTATTCAATTTATAGACTAAGTAGTAAGTTAAAAAAATGGATAATGAAAAAATGGAATATGTACTAACACGCAATTAAACCGGCGAGGACAACCACGAACCTCATGATTATGGCAACGATAAATATGGGACAAAACAAGTAAAATTAGGTATTTATAGTCATCATTATCTATTTAATGACATACATCGATTATTCAGCAAGAATTAATTGATAAAACATCCGTTAAAGTGAATCATTTTAGCTACATCAAACAAGACTTCAAAACAAGCGATAAACAAATTGGCCACGAGTGGGCAATAATCTCAAAAGTCCAATCTTCCGAAAAATACCACACGACGTTTCATAAGAAGTTATGGTCAAAAATTTCAAAAAGTGTCCATGATTCTAATTTCTCCATGCTATTTTATCTCAAATATATTTAACGTACAAATTTTGAATTTACTGTTTTATATAAGTATCGATTATAAATATTATTAATGTAAGTCATAGTTTTAACTACAGAAATGAATGTCTTTGAAATCAACAATTGAAGAAGACCCCGATACAATGTTATGTCGTTCTGAAATCTCTTGTCTGTCATAGGACCCGAGCTACATTTTACAAAGTATAACAATTAACACAACTATAAATTAGCCTAAGTATTAATTGACTCGTTAGTCTAGTGGACATAAGCGCGACTGGTATGAGCGAGGTCCCTGGGTTTCGGATCCCAGGTCGAGCAAAGGTGTTATTGGGTTTTTCCTATGAAACTCAGTAGCAGCTCGGAGTTTAGTTTCTTACCCGATTAATGGCAATAGGCTCTCGCCCCCTATTATTATTATATTCTTTATTGCACAAAAAAAAAGTACAAATGGAGGACTTAATGCTAAAAAGCATTCTCTGCCAGTCTTCCAAGGGAGCAAGGGAAAGGTATATGCAAGGTGTGCATAATGTTAAGTAAAAAAAAAAGTTTATAACGATTATTAAGATTATATATTATTAAGAAATATTCAATTGCTCCAAGTAAAACCTACGTAGCGAATACTTGAAGGAATTTCGAGAGTTGGCCAGTTGGATATTGATAGGAAGCGAATTCCACAGTCGTGCTGCTGTAACGGCGAAGGATTGGTCGCGGAAATTAGTATGATGACTTGGTATACTGAGAATTAAAGAATCAGAAGACCTTAGCTGTCTATTATGCGTATCCGCGAGAGATTGAAAAAGTGTTTTTAAATATTTAGGGGATTTGGGATTATTATGTACGGAGAAAAGAAGACAAAGTATTCTTATATTCCTACGTTGCCGAATAGGTAGCCATTTCAACCTGGCTCGGTATTCAGAAACATGATCAAACTTCCGAAGACGGAAGATGAAACGGATACAGTTATTGAGTAGACGATCAAATTTATTTAAGAGATCTTCTGAGAGGTCCAAGTAAGCAACGTCTGCATAATCCAGAAGTGGTAGAAGAAGAGTATTCACTAGGAAAATCTTAGTATTAACAGGAAGAAAGTTTTTCAACCGCATGAGAGAATGAAGAGAAGCATAAAATTTTCTACTAACTTCCTTGACCTGGTCTGCCCAGCATAATTTAGTATCGAAGATGATACCAAGATTTTTCACCGTAGTTGAGTAAGGAATGGTACATTTATTGTATTGAAGAGGAGTCAATGAATTAAAGTCTATTTTAGCAAGCTGTTTTGAGCTACCAATTATAATGGATTAACATTTAGTTGGATTAACATAAATCCCGTAAGATTCAGACCAGGAAAGTAAACTTGAGAGGTCCTTGTTTAAATTATTGATTATAGAAGGAAGATAAATATGGGACCTAAAAACATACTCGGCTAACTGTGGGTGTACAAATGTGTACACCTCTGCATAACCCTTCGGGGAATACAGGCGTGATGGTATGTTATATGTTGTAAATCAATAGTGCAAAATATGAATTTGAATGATATCATCTGTTGAGCGAATGTTTCTTGTTATTCTTAAACGAGATTTTTTTTCTGTCTGACTATACTGTTAGCCTTAGGGGCCCTAAAAAAGAGCCTCTGACGGCTTTTACAGCTTCACCGTGGCTTAGGGGGCAACTGCTTAAGGCACTCAGCCGCGAAAGCGGGGCAATATGGACGCAAGGTTGCCAAAGTAACCGGACCTCGACTTTGGCTGTTGCCGCGATTGCAAATAAGTGGGGATCTGGCTAATTCCATATCCGTAAAATTCGAGCTAAACTAAATTATACATATACAAGTTCCTTCTTCCTATGAGGAAGGAAGGAATATGTGTATATGCGTTTAGTGATCTGTCAATTCTTGGTGTACACTAACAAGCGTAAATAAGGAAAAACTGTGCCTTACAGAACTTATAAACCTGGTAGTGTGCACGTATGTATGAGGTATGAGCATAGTGTGTAATGATGTATGTGGTTGCAAGTGCAGTGTTACATGTATCGCGCGAGCGGCTGCAATACTCAAGGGCTTATGTCCATTGCAGCCCTGTTCCGAACTATACGGACATGTGATTCGAAGTTGAGTTTACTATCGAGGGTGACACTGAGATACTTAGTCTTGGTGGCTCAGGGGATTTTGTCATTGAAGAGTTTAAGAGCTTTGATACTCTTGGGATCACTTCATTGCCAGGGTTAAAAAAAATCGCGGCACTCTTTGTGGGGTTGATGGCTCTGCGCCATTTGCGACTACTGTTCACTAAGAGTAGTAACGGCATGTTGGACGGTGTGTCTGGGTTGAAGCCTGCTCCTATAAGAAGCGTAGATGACTGTATCGTTAGCGTATAAACCTACTTTGACCTCGGTGGGACAGGGTAGGTCACTGACGTACAGATTTATTTATTTATTTGGACTGCCAGTGGTCAGTGCATTATAAATAATTACAAACAAAACAATACAGTTTCAAGGACATAATGCACCAGGCCTTATAAGGCAATCACAACATGCACTAGTAGACGTGAATATTTGAAACAATACAACAATTTAACTAATTTTAGATAACAAAGAATTATTACAGATTATGTTAATTAACTAGGTAAGTATTAAAACATATTAAATGTACAAAAATCATCAAATTCAGGTACATATAAAAATGACAGAGAAAAAGAATATAAATCATTAAAGTCGAAACAAAAATAAATAAGCAAAAATAGTAATAAATAACTCGCCATTGTTAACCCAGAAGATCAATATTTGCACGTCCTTCGTTAACTCTGGACAGTCTTACTATATATTACTTATCATCATTATATTATCAGAATGGAGTCACTCGGTAGCGGAAGGTGCGGTCGGTGAAGTAATCGCGGATGATGTGTACTAATCTAACTGTGACTTCTAACTGGTGTAACACAGGGAAGCCGAACTGTTCCGATGAGTATTGATTTTTATCATTAAACACAGTCTTGAGCCGCTCGTGGAGTTTTTCTAATGTATCTAAGAGACTGATCGGGCGATAGTTACATTGATAATGTAAACCATATGGGCTATGATTTGGTCGGGAAGAAGCTTGAGTACTTCGTTCCTGATCCCGTCAGGACCGGGGCACTTTTTAAGTTTAAGGCCTTTGATGACGGAACAGACTTCGTCGGTTGTAACCGAAGTTAGGGTATGCGTGGGAGGACTGAAAAGAGTTCCCATACCGATAATTCGATTTCGTTGACATGTCATGACATATATTGTCGCAGTTTAGGGACACTGACTCTCCAGACAAGCGGCGATACACTCCACCTTATATCTACGCTGTCGAACGCGGGGCACTTGAGTGGAATATTCGATTTTTAGTAACCTAGCTAACTTCCAGCGAGTGAGATGGGACGGTTTGAGACCCTTTACTAGATTTTCCCATTTGTGACCTTGTACTCGGATTTAAGGACTTTAACCGTCGTTTGTAGTGGGCGTAACCGTGCGAAGTTTTCCTTGACGGATAAGAGTCGTGTGCACGTGTCGCGGCGTTCTTAGATCGAAGGAGGACCGTGGTCGTTGAGTTGACCGTGATAGAGTATGACCGGGCGGTGTAACACTTCGATAATTCGTAACCAAAGCTCAACCCCTTTGAGGAGGACCACATCAAGCACTGTCGGACGCAGTTATCTTGGAAGTGGGTAGGTTCTGAGGGAGTTATGACGTCAAAGTTCATCACATCAAATAACTAATCGAGTGTACTCCCGTTAGGGGTGTTGATCGAGCTGTTGAAAATAGTGTGACCACTGTTGAGGTCGCCTGCAGGAGTAAAAGATATCTTATTTTACCTGTTATAGCTCACCCCTAGCATAATATGATAACTGATGGACCGAGTGAAAAGAGCGCCTCTAGATCGGACTGTAGGAGTCTTTTACTCGGCGAGCATACAATCACGCCTGTATCCCCGAAGGGTTAGGCAGAGATGTACTAATGTACACCCACAGTTCGTCGAGTATGTTTTTTTAGGTCCCATGTAATAGGGGGCGAGCCTATTGCCATTAATCGGACACAAAACCAAACTCCGAGCTGCTACTGAGAATTTTTATAGAAAAACCCAATAACACTTTGCTCGACCTGCGAATCGAACCCAGGACCTCGATCATAGCAGTTGCGCTTACGACCACCTCTGGTGACACGGCTATTCCTAACTATGTTGTAGTTTACAATCGCGGGATTGCGCTTACTAGGTTTCAAGAGTGTTGTGTCTACTTGTAAAAATTGGAGACATATCAAAAGCAATCTTTACACAGCGCACATTTTTGAAACTTAATGAAACCTATAAATAGTCTTAACCGGCATTTAAGTAAAATGGAGACAGCGCCATCTGTTAGTTTTTTGCACAAACGATTAATTCTTTACGCCTACATTATACTTACGTATCATTCACCATTACACCAGCACACGCAGATAAAATAACTCGGGAGCGCTCTGTCTTCCGACTTACTCAATAAAAATCAATATTTAAGACTATTTGAGAGTTTTAGCGTAATGTTAGACAGCCTATATATACTATTTCTCGTGAATTTGACTATCGTATAAAAGAAGAATTTGTGGAATTCGACCAGTAGTTCCAGAGATTAGAGTGTTTAAATAAACAAATTAAAAAACTCTTCCACTTTATTATATGTATTAGTATAGATTGCTTTTTGCAAAATTTCATGATTCTAAGTCAACGGCAAGTACCCTACAAGTTTTGATTACTTTTAAGAATGTTAAAAAATGCGGCATAAACGGCCGTATCTTTTGATGGCATTGACTTAGCAGTTTGATGTTTTTTAAAGTTCCAAAGGATTACAAACCTGACTATTTGACATTAATTTCAACTTGATAACTCCACGCGTTGAAAGACAGACGGAAAACGAAGTGATCATAGGGTTCCTTTTTTCCTTTTGAGATAAGGAACCCTAAAAAGAGAAAAGGATCCCTGACGAATTTTTTTGCTATTTAAATCATGTTGTGTTGGGTTATTATGTAATGATCGATATACCTTACACGTATACCCACATTTACATGATGGATGTTTTAATTATCATCAATCATTTAATTGTAATCGGAAGATGTTATCAAATTCAGTGAATTATATTGATAATTTTATTAATTTTTATTAGAAGCAATGGGTTTTGGAGGTTTTTGGGACGATAACAATTAATCTTGTCTTATTATATAAATAAGTTCTAAGGGGAAAAGGAATCTTGAAAGATGTCGAATTTAACGCACTGTTTGTATAAACAAAAATTACAATGACTTTTTATACAATAGCAACTGGGTCATTACAATATTTTGCAAGGTTTTAAAGTGGCTGCTATGTGAATAATTTTCTGATTGATAGGTTTATATGATTGGTCTATCGTTAAACCGAATTGGGACAGAATTAATAACTCTGAACGATGCTCTTTGAGCCTTATATACTAATACGAGTTTACATTAAATTACGTTACATAATGCAACTAAACAATATGAAACCATTGACTGACGGAACGAATGTAAAATTGCCGTTTACAGATATTCGATATGTTAAAATTCACAAAGTACCTAGTGTTTTGTATAAAGATGTTCAAATGTCGTTTTATTTTGTTTTAAGGTAGTTGAGGTAATTTGCAATTAATTAAAGTAATTTGAAAATACATCACGTGTCATGAAGGAGCTCACAAAAGTAATATCCAGCACTGTTTCGAATAGTGGAAAATTTTCATTTAATTTAATAGTGTTAAAGGAAGGGTGTATATTGAAGGTGACCATTACTAAAAGTGTATAAAATCAACATAATATGTTTTACAAGAATAATTTCGATATTTTCTAAACTCAAAATCTAAAATACTTTATTCAGTCGTACTTATTATTTTTAATAATCATATTTAGTGGATGTATAGAGAGGTAGCCATTTCCAGACATCGCTATCATTCACGTAATGATCCAGTATAATAAACCTTTTTACAGTAAAACCTCCTTAACCACACCTGGTATTGAATATTAATAGCAATAATACCAGCCTGGATATTTTTCACTTACGACCTTCTTCCAGAAACCAGTGTAAGTGCTTAAATGCAAACACAATACAAAGACGTATTCGCGATTTCAAAAACGGAGAAATTTGATAACATTATAATAATCATTTTTTCTTGATTGTTTGGTTACATTGCAATAGCTTACTTCACTGTCAATCGTTATTATTTTTTATTGAATTTAATTGGTATAATACACAGGTGAAGTAAAAAAAAAAACGTTGGTTGGTAAACGAGCGTGTACCGAGAGTGCGACCAATAAGATTTTTCGGACCTCTTCATTATAATACATCATGTTACTGTATAGTATGTTTAATAAATGTAAAAAAAACATCATATTGTACTTATTCAAAAAATTTATATTTCAGTAAGACAACAATAATGTTTAACCCCTAGCGAAGGGTGGTACGGGGTTGGTCAGGAAGACATAGATGCCGCTATCACTGGAAAAAATAAAACAAAAAAAGTTAGTTCACGACGAATAAAGTTCAGCCAACGCGACGTAAATTCTGATTTGTTTAGATTTATTCTAACGGGATCGCCTAAAAGCGACGATTGTCAATAAAATTGTAATGTATGTATTTTCCTTTAGATTGAACGTATGTGTAAGCACGCTCCTTTATATTAAGTTCAAGATATTTACATTAATGTAGACCGTTAATAAATTACTTTCATTTAAGTACCTAAACCCCCCACATACAAGGCAAGTTCTGCGAAAAGGTTTGCCAAGCCGCTTGTGTAGTGCTAGTATATTCTAATATCTTTGCGAAAATGGAATAAAATACAAAATGAAAAAAAAAATACAAGATGATGACTAAGGGAAAAAATATATATTTTTTCTATGGTGTATTTATTCAACAGTATTATTAAAGTTAAATTCTATAAAGACATTAATTCTTTTGTCTTACAAGCTTAGATCGTTTTACATGTGGTTTTTTTACCATTACGGCCATTACCACTACTAGTAATCGAACTAAAGATCTTTGTATGGTTATTTTAGCGGAACAGGCAATATTTTCTTTATGAAAATAAATTTACATAGAGACCTTTCTTAATACTCACTCAGACTTAACTGCTCTCCCACCGAAAATAGAATCTCTGGCACCAGAACATCTCAATGCAATCGCATCTTCATAGCTATCGCAAGCAGTTCCAACGAAGCTGTTACCGCCTTCTAACTCACTGGTGATAGATTCAGCGTAGAATGCGTATCCAAAAGTGTGAGTACATGAACTAACGCAGTTGCCTTGAGCACAACCACCATTTGGGTAGAAGTCAATGTCGCCCAAGGGTAAATCGTAGCCGATGCATCCGACATTAGCGTGGAGAACCTCGACTACGGGAGCGTCGTCGGGGTTGAGTATGTCAGGGTGGTGAGTCCAGCCGTAGAATGATGGGTCGATAGCTGTAGCGAAAAATTAAAATTGTAAACTTACTACATTGTGCACTAACCTTATTTGTCTTACGTGTTTAATATAATTTCAGTTATTGTAATAATAGAGTTACCGGCCGTAAATAATGCACATCGAACTAAAGAGGGCATCGGCTACTTTCTGCTTCGTAGACCATTTCTATGTATAAAAAAGTGTCTGTCGAAAAGCGTCAAATTAGGGTGGCACCACGGTAGCGAGTAAGTACATTTTAAAGATAGAGCCAAAAGTTATTATTTTTTAATTTTCACCCACTTAGACAAACTTTCACTCCACAAACTTTCCCTGTTGTTGTTCAGTTATTTTTTTTAAGTTTACAACAATAACAACCATTAAAATACAAAAAAGTATCATTCCCTCTTGCTACACTAGCACCATTTTGGTGAGATTTTTAATTGTAATTTACAGCTAACAGCTGGACACTTTTTCAACTTGTTCCAATATAAGACATCTTTTATCTTATCTCCATCCGTATATTCAGTACATTATGTGACGTTTTGTCAACGTTTGGTATGTTAGTGCCCCGTGCGACAGAGACGATGCTCTGTGAAACCGAAAGAAACCGATTGTCTAGCTCGATGTGCATTATTTACAATTTTAAACAAATTAGAAATAATCCAATGAAAAATAAAAAAAACAGATTTCAAATTAAGATAGGATTGAACCCGAAGAAGGACTTAGATCAGTAACGACAAAATCACAATTAAAAATACAAAAGATATCTCACTTTTAATCAAGATAAAAGTAGAATATTTTAACCACGCCCATGTGAACAAAGTCACATTATGAGTGAAAGTGGCACCAGCTGATTATAATTATGATTAATAACAGGATTACTGTCATTAATTTGATACGATATAATTGGCAGCCAAAATTACGAAACTTCTAGATGCGTTATCGCAAACGTTATTTAATTTTTTTCATAATCAGCTATTTTAATCAGAAGTGGACGAGTGATTTCGCTGGTACATAATTCAAAATTGAAAAATGTAATAAAAAGTAAAATATGGTGTTAAAAGGATTTCATGGCTTTGTGTGAAATTTGAAATATGCGAATAATATATTATTGGTTTGGATTTATATTCATTGTTAAATTTTACGATGTCTAAATGTATTGTTAACTATTATTATACTCTATAAATCAAGGAATTACGTATGATTCTCGTTTACAAAATTAGATCAGTTATTAAGGAATTTTTTTTTGCGATTTCTAAAAGTATTATTATAAATAGTTATAACTCATCAATTATGGAATAACTTATACTTCCCGTGTAAAAAATCTCATCAAAATCGGTTAAGAGTTGTTTGTAATTTCTTTTTTATATTTTTTACTATTTCTAAAAGTATGTATTATTAAAAAAAATTATAGCCTATCTATTGACCAATGACATAAGCTTCCCGTGTATAAAATTCCATAGGAATCAGTTAAGCCGTTTTTGATTTAAATCCGGACATAAACACAGACAGACAGATAAAAAAAATTAAGGGCATTTGTTAGTGATTAGTGTCCTATAGATAGTATGCCTATCGGGAAATTTGCAAAAAATATTATACGTAGGTACAGACATGACTACAGATTTATTAGTATAGATATTAGTATAGATATAATAATAATAATATAATCTGTTTTTATTGTTTATTCATATTTTTCATAATTTTGTGTTTGATAGAGGTAAAGCTAAAGTTTGTAAGAAGTAATCTCCGGAACTACTGATCCGATTTTGAAAATTATTTCACTATTACGAAGCTAAGTAATTTGTTTTATTGTTATTGTGTTATATTGTATTATAATTAAAGCGAAGTCGTGGGCGATTGTAAGTCTTTATATAGGTATAGGTACTATCTACTATTATAAAAAGGTAAAGTTTGTGAGCATTTTTATAGGATGTATTCTCTTGAACTACTGACCCGATTCTGAAAATTTTTACACTGGTGGAGGAAAGCTACAGTGTATAAATTTTATATGCTACGCAAGCGAAGCTGCGGGCACAAAACTAATCCTGAATATGGTAAAAAGGGTTATCAGTTGAAATTACTATTTATATATATTTATTTAATACTAGCTGTGGCCGCGACTGTGCTCGCGTGGACTGCAGAGTGCCATCGGTCGGGCATACGCGCGAATCAAGCTTCCCTCGCTCCCGGCTATTTTGAAAATAAATTTGCTTATTGTGGGTGATTCTTAGGATATTTTGTGTAGGTTTTTTAAATATCTACAATTACGTAGTATATTAATTTGAAATTTCTCATATGGTTTACTCAGCGTAAGTAATTTAAGCACCCGAGTTGATTCACCATGACCAGTTTTTTTATTTGCGCGGAACCCTAACTCTATATCTAAAATGAAGTATCCTAAGTTACTCCTTATAAAATCAGCTATCTGCCAGTGAAAGTTCCGTCAAAATCGGTCCAACCGTTTCGGAGATTACGCGGAACAAACAGACCGACAATAATTTTTTTTTTTTTTTGTTATAGGTGCCGTATACACTTTTAGATGCATTTAATAAAAAGCTGTTATTTTGACATTACAAACAGACATTCCAATTTTATTAATTGTATAGATTGGTACTTTTTCATCGTTTAATATGAATAAACAAGTTTTACAAGCATAATATTTTGCATCCGTGTAGCTATCTGTTTCGAATTTGTTTGATAACATTAATATATTAAAATAATGAGATTTTGATCAAATTAGATAGCTACATATTGTAATTGACATAATAATATACTGATGGCTTAGGTCAAGGCTGCCCAATTTATTTTGTAAGTATAATCTCGATTCAAATTATATAAAAACGTTTTGAGAGGTCTCGTGGAACACCCGGTAGGAACAAGGTTCATTTTGATATTAATTAAAGATTATTTTAAATAACAAGCACAATGAAGCAATGGCAATTAATAAAATTGTATTTAAAAAAAATGTTAAGTTTTTGTTTATAAAAGTTATGAAAATAAAAACATGAATGTACTGATTAAGTTTATATTTTGCTTTTATTTATATGATACCTAATAATTAATAATAAAATGTTTATTTTCATAACTTTATTAACAAAAAAATATAAAAATAGGCGAAACTCGAAATATCGACCACACGTACTCTATATACAACAGTGCGTACAAGTCAGGTCGTCACACCGCTACTAGGCAAATTCAATGATGATCATCATAAAATCAGGCCTTGCATTAACTGTGTATTTACCATTTCATTCTCTCATAGTTAAAATCTTATACATGTATATATTCGTCTCTTTTTAGTATCGTTCGGACAATTTTTCCCATGTAGCTACCATTACGCCTTAAGGAACTTATTTCCAATAGATACATAGGTGTTTCGAATAAACAAAGTTTTATCTTATACGTAGTTTAATGATAATCAAAAATTCTTAAAGAACGACACCAATCGAGTGGATTTAGTCGACCACTGTTGTAGGCAGGCTAGTTCCAATACGTTGGAGGGCCACTTTTTAACCAGCGGGCCAGGGTTTTGGGTAGCTTTCATTTAGATAGTAGTTTTTGAAAAAATCTATTTGAATTTTATGGGATGTCGACTTGATGCACAGTGACTTGGTACAACAGATCGAAAGGTACACGAATCAGTACTATATCCACGTAAACTAAATAAGAGAAAATCATATTCAGATTTGACTCTTTTTAACCTTTCAGGCCTTTATATGTATAAGCTTTATGTAACGAACGAAAGCATTAAAAATGGCGCCCAAAGGTACTTTCTGACAATAACCATAACCATGATAAGAATTTTTGTACTTTGTACGACTTAAATTTATGGATGTATAAGTATAATTTTTAAGGCTTTTGATTTTCAATTCAAAAATAAAATAATCTAAAATTCTACTTTTTAAATAGACTAAGTAAAATTACCAATGATATGAGGAACTTCTCCATTGATGTTCCTGGCGGCAATACCGGCAATATGGCCTCCAAGTCCGACTCCCACGATGCGGATGAGCGCGGGATTGTAGCCGAACTGACCAATAAGAATGTTAACAAAGTTGGCGATGATTTCACCGCATTGGGGTGCGTTACCGAGACCCTGGGTGTAGATTGACGAGCCAGCACTCCAGTCGACGGCGAGGATGTTCACATCATCAGCAGCAAGGTGCGCTAGTAATGATAAATAAAATAATGCATGGGATAAACAAGAATAATTATAATTTTTATGGTCTTACGTCTTACACATATCCAGTTGACTTTAATTGTAAGATTTTTAATTTATGCTAATCTTTTTACATTATCTAATACTGGTGAATAATTCTCTTATACATGTTGTTTTCTTCTTTCTCGGAAACGGCTGCAACGATTTGGATGAAATTTTGAATATAGATAATGTTTTACATTCTACTCGACGATGTCTCAGTAGTAGCATGTTCAGATATCGCGTTGAACGACGTAGATTCCAATTCTATAATCAGCTTGAGTTTTCGGCAAAGAAAAAAAATCGTGATGAAACTAAAGCATTTGTGATACTCGTCTGGTTAGTTACCATCCTGAAATTGATAATATGTCTTCAAGCACCAATAGGTATGTTCTGGCGGCTGCACTATAGAGTCACTTCTTCTAGGCTTAGTGTTCCATCTTAGGCCACATCATCACTTAAGATAAGGTGAGATTGTGGTCAAACTCCAAACCTATGAACTATATAAAAAAATAATGAAATGTAATAACTATATCATTATTCAGAAATCAATATTGGAAATACAACATGAATATTTATATCGTGACATAAAGAAGGCAAAAATATGTACTAAATTTTACTTTAGTACATTTTTATACAGCCTTTTTTGCTTTTAATTGCTGGATAAAGGTTTCTCCTTTTCCACTTTTGCCCGAATTTGAGGTTACATATAAGATCGACTTTTTGACACTTTTAATGCCGTTGCCTCTTTTCGTATGGCTAATGAAAAATGTTTTTTTAAACAAATATTCCATACGAATCTTCACGCACATAATTTGTGCGGGGGAAACCTCTTCAGGGCGATGCCCTATGTAGGTGGCTATCTTTTTCACCCGTAACAACGGGTGCTCTTGCTCTTGAGTTTGCCTCGCGTAGTTGTACACGAGGCACCGTGGTATAGATGATTAGTTTAGCTCGTCTCTTGAGTCGCTTGCCACCTACTAGTTGTAGGGACGAGGTTTACACGCAGTGCTCTCTTGTGGTTGTATTCAATTTTGTGGTTATCTTCACTTTTCTAGACTCTCCTTGTACGCCGCGATTTCTCGTAGCGCATAGTTGATGCTGGCTGTGATATCTCCTTTGCCCACACTGGCGGTCAGGATCGCTTCAAGGGCTGTCCTAACTACCTGCAGGAGGGTGTTGGCTGTCTGTGGTGTCGCGGACTTCGTTGGTACGGTTGGCTTCTTAGGAGGTGTATTTACTGACCTTCTCTGTGGCATGGGCATTCTAATCGGATGGGGCTTACCACCTCGGACCACCGGGTTGTTGGCCGGCGCCATCAGCGACAACGGTGCCACCTCTTTCACGGTGGTTATCAGAGGCATGGCCCTACCTCTGTGTTCTGACCTTCTGGTTGATCTAGATGCAGCCCCCGCTTGAGAATTGCGCAACTCTCTTCTGTAGACCGGGCACCGCGTATAATTGGCCGGATGCGGTCCGCCGCAGTTTGCGCAAGTGGGTGGCTGCTCTTTAGGCCGTCCGCAGTCCAGTGCGTAGGGTGGGCCGCCGCACCGGACGCACGCTAGCTCCTTATGGCATCGCTGCGAGCTGTGCCTAAAGATTTGACATCTGTGGCACTGGGCGAGGCCTGATTTTCCCCGCCAGGCTTCAATTTGGACCCCTCTCATAAGCAATAGCTCCTCAATGGCATAAATTGCCGGGGTGGTTTCTGCAGTCTTGCTCTTGATTACTGCGTAGTATATGGTGCCGGGGCGCCCCCCCGCGTCCCAATGGACCTCACATACTCCGCATTGTGGCCCTTCTCCTTTAGGGTGGTCGCTATGTCGTCTGGGCTCGTGTTTGATGGCAATCCTCTAATAACGATTTTGAGGTGCTTCTCGGCTGGCAGCGAGTACGAGAACCATGAGATATTCTCGTTTTCCTCAAGCTTACCTAGGTACTCTTGTAGCAGGCGGTACTCATCCTCATCCTGCGGCTGGAAGCGCACCCCGTACCCACTAGGGCGCGCATTCGGTGTCCTCTTTAGCAGCTTGGTAATCTCTTCTAGGTGGATATTCCATTGCGGGAATTTGTCCACAATTATCGGCGGATATCTCTGTTTACCTTTAGTTGGTAATTGGTTAGTTTGCGCCTGTGGGCTAGCCACTGTTGTCTTGGCAATCTTGGCATAAGTTACCTCTGTCGTTGACGGGGTAAGATGGTCGAGTCGACGCGGAAAGAGGGGCGGGCGACTCTGTTGGAGTGGCAATCTGTTGCTGTATCTTGGATCGAACGGCGGGGGTGAAGGTCGCGCGCATCGTCGCTTGGCTATCTGTTCTCTCACCTCTTCCGCCCCGCGTTTCTCGCTGTCCGTCTCTGGGAGGACGAGTAGTCCCAGCGCCGCAAACTCCAGAGCCGTCTTGTCTTCTGCAGACAACTTGGTTTTCTTATCCGCGGCCTCTCGTATGCGCAAGTACAGCGCCATCCAGCAGTGCATATCGACATCGCCGTACGACGCCGCGTTCGCGGTCATAGGTGGCCGGGGAATCTGCGCCGTGCTCGTGGGTGACGGGTCCGAGGGCAGCGGGACAGGGTGCTGCGGCACTTGGCCAACAGTATGGCTCATTGTTGAGCCAGAGGGCTTCTCTTTGTTTCCGATTGAGCAATCTTGGTTATCAATTTGGGGTGATTCGGTATCCTTGCGGCTGCTTGTGGTCTTGGGTTGTCTTGTGATGCTGGCTTTTGCGTGGTCCTTGGGCAAGCATGTGGTCGTCGTGGCTTTCTTCGTTAGGCCCTGAAAAGGGCCCTTTGTGGACTTGCTGCCAGGTTTTGAGGCCATGGCAGCAGGTGGCAGTCAGTGAGAACGAACCGTGGTGCGAGCTAAATCTTGATGGCTTTCTTGGGCGATACGTCACGGCGAAAAGACACTTTCTGCGGACTGTATACGCGACGGGAGCTCCGCGCACGGTCACGGTTCGGGCGCTCCAAACAAATATTCTTGTTTTTGTTTCTATTTAAGTGAAACTTCATAGATACGAAGAACCAAAGAGAATTTAGTAATTATTTTTAAGCCAAATAGTTACCGGGTACAACAAAAGCGTTGAAGTTTCCACCAACGCCTTCACCGTGGCTGTGGATAGTGATAACAGTGCGTCGACCGAGAGAAAAATTAGAAGTCATTATAGACGACACCGAAGGTAGCAACGGTTGACTAACTGTCGGATTGGACCTGAAATAAAGTTTATTCTTCTATATTACTCCATTTATTCACATCATTGACAGCAGTTGTCTAAGTTGGTTTTAATACATTACTATATATTATACAGATAGAACGAGAAATCAGCGACTTATTATTGAATGCATAGTTCCGGATCATAACAGAACTACGACTTTTACAGAACAACAATGTTGTGGATATCGAGTTGTAGAATAATTAATAAAAAAATTATTAAACATCTTTCATCTAAACTAATCTAAAAAGAAACTCAAATTTAACAAAATTAAAAAGAAACAAAAATTATTACTGACATAATCGTAAAGTACTTATCAAA
Organism: Saturnia japonica; assembly: GCA_033032175.1. Lineage (NCBI taxonomy): Eukaryota > Metazoa > Arthropoda > Insecta > Lepidoptera > Saturniidae > Saturnia > Saturnia japonica. The sequence goes on along the minus strand of CM065311.1, from coordinate 13,931,111 downwards.
GTAGAGTTATGTGTAGGTATTGCAATCCGGCATGATTTTCAATACAGTCGAATCCGGTCGGATTAGAGCTTATCATTACGCCTATCTAATCAATGTGTATTTTTCTCAAAATTGTCTAAATAGAAGTAAGTAAAGAGTAGTATATTTAGTCCTTAATGAAATAAAAAAAACCTTTATTAGGCCTTTCTCTTACGAGACTATTCACAAGCTACGCGACTGAGATGCGAACCTATTGGTATCGCCTATTAGTATGCTGCTCTATGAAGTTGGTTTCCGCACACGGTGCTATCCAAATTCGACTTACAATGACAAGTGAATGTAATGATGAAGACCGGCTTTATATTTACTACAAGAACAAGAATAGAAGAAAAAGGAGATTTTGTGCGCACCCATATGTCTAAATAATATTAAATGGAGAGCATGCTTTGCTTCAGGAGAACTTCATGAAAATGACAATAAAAGTTTCATACTTTTTATAAAATGTCTAAAGAATCTTATTTATATTTGGTGCAGTTATTAACTCTCAAAACACATAAAGTAGGTACTAATCTTATGTTTTCTTCTTGATCGACCGCCATTTTCATGCGATGCGTATACTATTCGAATAGCGCACGACCAGAACAATAATTAGTAGCGTGCGACTGACGCGACGTCAAACACGTAGTCGACTGGTCGACAGCGGGCGATTCGTCGATTCGCATCGCGCGTCGTGTGCGCGGAACATTACGAAGTTGAATGACGGCTACTTGCGATGTGCGTACCAAAAGCGAATCACTTACAAATACGTGGGAGAAGACCCTTATAGCATCCGAAAATAAAATTGAGAAATGATTTATTATTTCTCGTGTACAAAATTTCATCAAAATGTTACGGAATATGAATTGTCAACAATATGAGAAAAAATAAAATTACGGGATGTAAATAACTACTGCGTAGTAAAAAACACATGCGGAGCCGCGGGCATACCGCTAGTATGATATAATAGAGAGTTAAAAAGTAATAGAGAAAATCGCTATTATATTTTTATTTATTGGACATCAATCAGTGTTCATTTTTTAAAATAAAGATAACTAATTATAGTTGATTACGTTAATCTAAAAACATACGCAAATATTTGCCAAAGAATTAACAAATCCTAAGATTTTATAAATTAAGCGTTTTTCAGCGAGGACGGTGATAGCTGGCCTGTAACTGGTTGGCTATCAAATATAGGTCTTACTATTTGGTCGCCAGTAACCCCACGGTTTCATTGGAATAACTTATTACATGATCATCTGCTGACAGCTAATGTCTTTATACACACCTGGTGAGGAGATGGAAGACAACATCCATATCTCCCAAATTGAATCCGGACGCTGAAAATAAATATTAGTAAATAAAAATCCATGCTATAATAACTTAAATATAAATTTAATATTTATCAGCGAATGATTATTATTATATAAGTATCGTAAATGCTTATAGATATTCCAAAATTTGATATGAAAAATTCGATTTCTTCGTTGGTAATACATATAATGAACGACATTATACAATTCTACTGATTCAAGCATCTTTATAAGTAGGTATGTATATTAATTACTTAAGAAGAAATTGATTAATTGATTAAAAATAATAATAAGAAAATACTTAAGGGGATCCTCTTTTATACACGGCTGTTTAATTTCAAACTAAGCAAAGCTAAACAGCAGTGGCAGCTAAACAACTTTTAAATAATATAATTATATTTTTGATCATTAATATTACCTATAAACAATATATGTAGGTACCTATAGACATAACTACAGATTTACTAATATAGATTTAATACCCATACACACAGAACGTATGATTTTGCTCATCACACAAAAGTAACTCATTTATGGGGATCGAACCCACGACTTCATCGCTCTATAAGTATGATACACCTTTAGAATTTAGACACAATATTATTTTTTAAAGTGAAACTTTTATTAGATCGTCTCAAACTTTTTTGTCTTTGTGTTGCATGTCGCGTGACGGTCGGCCGCGGAGTAGGGATAAAGTGAAAGGCGCTCACCAGAGCAGCCAAGGCCAATATGGCGGCACCTATAGTTCGCAGCAACTGACCGTGTAGTGTATAGACTATTACTCATTTGTGAATTTTTAGTTAAATGTCTATAATGTGAAAAAAGTTTCACTTTTACCGTGGTTACATAAAACCACACAATTTTTTTTGTTTTAAAAAACTTTTATTCCTTATTTCAATAATTTTAAAGGCTTGTAACGCCCAAGACATTTATTAATTTTAAGTTCCCCTTTCTCACTTTTTTATTTGCTCTACAAGCTTTTAAAATTGATTAAATATTTAATAAAAACTAGTTATTAAAATATTTTTATTAACATTTTTTTGTATTTTTCTCAGGAAACCCTGTCATTTGATAAGTATCTATATGATAGAGGTGCGCAAAAAAGCCGTTTATTGGGAGCCCACATAATTAGATCTAGAATGACAATACTTAGCTAACCATGCATTGTCCTCCAAACCAAACGGGTATGCAAAATATCAGCTGAATCGGTTGCCAATAAATATTTTAAAATTCAGTTCCAAGATTTCCCCCATACTAATAAAGTTTTTTTATTTAGAAGTATAAATAAAAACGGTTCGGCTTGATACTACTGCACACTTAGGCTTGTTATTTATAAATTATTATTATGTAATATTTTTTATATTGATTAGTATTCGGCAGCAATCTCACTAGATGATAACGAACTATCGACGATAGTAACAAGCTATTCCTGAATAAATTGCTAATACAGATATCGAATACGTAAATAGGTTGATGATATCTACGTTTTTAACTCGAAGGTACGAGTATTTAAGGTACTTGAAGGTTAATTAGAACAATATTTTCCTGCACTGAATGCTCAAGATAATTATTGTCGTCGCGTTGATTATCTATATTTACTAGCGATCGACCTAAGCTCGAAATTCAACCAGCGACTTCTTGATCATAGACAATTTTCTGTTTGACATTTGCAGTATTCATGAAGCTAAGCGATGAGTATTATCTACATCATTTGCTGTCACTTTTCATTGAGTGATAATGTCAATATTTTGGGGGGTCTAAGTTCAATGGCGTGGTCTAGTTAGGATTCTCAGTATTAATTTATTAAATTTAAAATGTTAGTAAAATATATTATAGATAAATTTTAGCTTTCTGCACTCCTTCTCCGTATAAACTTTAACCATGCCAAATCTCACAGTCTTCCGTGCACGCAATACGCTTTAAAAGGGGTAGAAAATTTTTGCTTCACTTATTAATATAATGATAAGCTAAAATCATTTATTTTCAATCCAGGTTCATTGTTCCGTTTAACTTTATCAGTTTCATTTATTGATTGTTCCTTGAGAACTCTAAATATTATCCTACCTGCAACGGCAGCGGACACGATCAAAACACACTTAGCCAGTCCGTACATATTGGTAACTAACTGTAAAACATCAAAGGCACGGGTTTTTTATAAATATTATTTTATCAACGATTACATATTTTCGTAGAACTTATAATCCAGGGATTGATGATAACCGTTAAAACTAACAATAAAAATGTCAGATTGATATCATATAGGCTTCCGTTGAAATATAAAAAAAACCTATATTAATAATATTTTATTAAAACGAATTAATCTATCAGTAAATAATTTTTATCGAATTTTAATTTCCTGTTAAGATTTTATCTCATATCTTGATATGCATTGGCGCTAAAACAGTATTTGCTTTTTTATTTTGTTTGTCTTATCTTTTGAGATTATCTTTGGTAAAAAACAATTCAGTTTGTTTTCATTTCAACAAGTTTTCATTAGCAAAATTTCTATAAAAACTACCTTGTGCTCGCCATTTCGTTCAAGTGAAAATGCTTTTAACATCTTCATCATCATTTCAGCCGATAGATGTTCATTGCTGGACATAAGCCTGCCCGAAAAATCTCCACTACGACCTGTCTTGTACTACCTGCATCCAAGCGGCTTTACGATGTTGTCCATCCACCATATAGCGGGTCTACCCACACTGCGATTTCTGATACGTGGCCGCCAGTTGAGAACTGTAACTAAGTCTAGTTATTATTAGGGCTATGTCGGTGACTTTGGTTCTTCTGCAGATTTCCTCATTTCGATTCGATCACATAGAGAAACTCCGAACATAGCCCTATCCAATGCCCTTATAAAATGCTTTTATAATCCACGGGAACTACGTAACTTATTTGATTTAAAACTGGATTATTTTTAATTTAATAATATTTATTGCTAATACTGCTGAGCTCCTACAGAAAAGCGTATGTAATATAGCTTAGATTCTTTCTCGGTTTTATTCTCCCCTGAAAATTAAATTTAAAACAACGAAAACTATGAAATACGCTTTTGTTGAAACGGATCTCGTGTTGATATTACAATATCAAACACTTTAACGCAAGTTCCAACAACAATTGTGGTTACAGATCTTTTAACCGACATAAAAAAAAAGTCGGAGGTTACTCAATTCGAACATATATTGATGTTCATATGGATTTGGATGGATGTTCAGCCATAACTTCTCTGTTTGTGAACCGATTTCGATGATGCTTTTTTTGTTTGATATACCTCAAGGGTGGGGCCCCTTTTGAGTTCGTTGGCATTAGACCTTCAATTTCGGAGACACCAGAGAACTCTTCAAAATCATTGAAGTTGGTTTTATTTTTTGTTAAAAATTGTCCTGTCCCCTATCCCACAAAAAAGAATCATTCAAATCAGTTCATATACAAAGACGTTATGGCTGAACATCCATTAAAAGATAATCGAATTGAGTAACCTCCCGTCTTTTGTTGAAGTCGGTTAAATATTGTCTTGTAACTCAGTCGGTTAAACGATATTCAAACCCATAGAACACGAACAAGCTGCGTTAGTTTTATAAATAAGATTATGATTATCTTGTAAACTTAAAGATACTCGACCACCTTACAACATAATCCAAGTTAATCAACACGTGTTTAATCTGGATTAAAATTATCGATGACATTTAGTGATACGCTTCTTTACTCTTTTTAACAATACATTATACATTTTACAATACGATGGTCATAATTTAATTAACATTCTTTTTGTAGTAATGTTTAGTGATTTGCTGGATTCGATTTAAGTAAGAATACTTCTATAGTAATAGTAAAATTACCTAATTAATTAATTAATTAATTGTACGTTATCTATTACATTTCGTTTAGGTTTGAATTAATACATATACTTACCTGTTTCCTAATAAAGCAACGGGTATAAAAAGAGAGTAAGCCACAGACGCCAGCAGCCAACGTTCTGGGTTCGTAAGTCGATGTAGTAAATTTGAGAGTATTAGGTTAACAATCGCATCAATGTCTAACATTTTTTTAGGTTAGAACTTTTATATACAAGGACATAGTTATTAAATAGTACATTTAATGTTTTCTATAACATATTAATAATTTGTAAACTCTGTTCCGAAATTTCAAGGTCTAATCTAAATATTTTAGGATTACTTTAAAAGAATTTATATATAAAATAATAAAAATTCAATTTCAAGCTTACACCTTTTATAGATTTAATAATTTATCTTCTATTGAATCTTAGAAAATTTAATGATATGTAATTGTTAATAATATATACACTTTTAACAACAATAATTGAGTAGATATTTTTATAATATCTTATCAGGCCGATTAATATAGGTTAATTCCAGGAAACAAAAAGCAAACACTAAGGGCGGTCTGCATATTGCATCACATTTAAGTTGTTAAACCAGATTTAAGATTGACAGTTGCATAAATTTTGACAAAACTAAACTGAACTTAAGCTAAAACTAAATCTAACGATTTTTTTCCAAGTCGCTCTATATACTTAGGTTACGAATATATAAGGGAAAAGTAGATGGGAAGCATTTTTTGTTAGAGCCAATAACATTACATCAAATGTAATTTTTCAAGTGCTTTAGTACTCAAATTTAGATCTGCATATTATATTTTGAGTACTAAGGATGATAATTGTATAATGAGAATTATGTACTTTTTCGTTATATTTATGGATAAGATACCGTTGAACTAATCTTTAAGTTTTTAAGCAAATCCTTATATAGCGATTAATTTGTTTGATAAGGCTGATGCTCGTAAATAGTCAGCTACTGTGGCTTCTAGTGTTTACAATTGTTTGTGATTAACGTACCTAAAATTATAAGCAAATATGAATAAAACTGCAACATAATTTGCTTTGAAACAGGCATCGTGTTCTGGGTGATAGGAAGCTTGTTTCTCATAGAGCATACACGGTTAAACCAAAAATAATGTTACTTGATTGTACAAGGATATATGGAGGAGGGAAAGTCTTGTTTAGAAGTTTATACAAAATGAAAATGTAATGGTACAAAAAAGGTTTTTTTAAGAATAATACCGGTAAAAAATATATTTTCAGGATGTGAGAAAACCTGCCCAGTGTTTCATCATGATAGCATATTCTTGTAGTAAAAAAATGCTATGCTAATCATGTAATATATCGTTATCATCGTAATATTTATAAAAGTTATAAATAATTCTTTTTCACCTGATTAGTATATAATTATATTAAACTGTTTTGTTATACTGATAAAAAAATGTGTACTGTCGGGGGATCCCCGCCAGGAACAAGTTATCTTTTCTTTTTCTTTTTTTTTACACACGGCTATTTAATTCCAAACTAAGAAAAGCTTGTAATATGGTAAATAAACTGCTGATATACATTCATATATAGATATTTAACACCCAGACACACACAACTGACATTTAAGCTCATCACACAAGGTCAATCATGGGCGGGGATCGAACCCGCGACCTCTCGGCCCAATAGTAGCGTTTACTACCACTGCGCCACGAGGCGTATCTATATTAATAATTTTGTATTTCTGTCTCTACTTTTAATATTTTTCCAAAATTTCCTGATAGACACACAATTTTCGTCCCATAAAGTTTTGTTTTCGTTACAAAAAGTAGCCTACGTCCTTTCCCAAGGTCCAATATATCTCTATACCAAAATTCAGTTCAGCGGTTTAGGCAAGAAAACGAAGCAGACAGACAGAGTTACTTTCATATATATAATATTCGAATGGATTAATGTTATACTTATATAATAATGAGGAGAAAGAATTTAATTAGAAACTTTTTACCTGCGTTGTATATGAAACTATAATGTATCTGAAAATAGGGAGTAAGTAGGTAGGTATGTAATATAGATGTTAAAAAAATTAAAATGTAGTGTTTTCCAGTATTTCTCGCAGCCAATGACGTTAATGATGGAGTAGTGGAATGAAGCGCGGGTGCGTAGGTCATCAACTACCGGGCAGTCACAGATCGGGCTTGCTAGTGTCACATCGTGGATACAGTTTCAGAGGAAACCAGACCGATATAATCGACAGGCATCTAAACGGAAACATTACTTACATAATTGGTAATTATTTGGGATAGGTAAATATGTTGAAAAAACTAAAACGGTTCCATTTCGAAATTTCTGTTTTAAATAATTTATTAATAATTTATCAGAATTCTATGAATTCTTTAAATCTGTTGTGGCAAGATATTTTTCTTTTAGGTTCAGATACAGCTCTCATTAGATAGGTTAACAACATAGAACGCGTCGATTCTAATGATGTGCTTTAAATAAAAATTCATCGTTAGCCTAGTGATCGTAAGCGCGACTGCTAGGCTCGATTCCCGGTTTCAACTCACAAGTCGAGCAAAGTGTTATGGGGTTTTTCTATGAAATTCTCAGTAGCAGCTCGGAGTTTCGCTTTGAGCCCGATTTTTTTTAGAAAGTCTTTATGTCTCCTGACACATATCCAGAGTCCTTGTTATTTCTGCTCTTATTTTTGTCATACTTCACTCATGGTCAAACACTTTCACTAGTTAATTAAAAACCACCAATCTCATTTCATTACACAGATCAATATTCTTACAATCAGGTTAGTTAATAGGTTAATTAGTCTAGCTCTTTATTTATAATAATCTTTGTTTGTGTCTATGATGTAAGTGTATTGCCCGATTTATGGAAATAGGCTCGCCCCCTATTACATGGGATCTAAAAACATATCCGGTGAACTGTGGATATACGTTAGTACATTTGTGCCTAATCCTTCGGCGAATACAGGTGTGATGGTATGTTACACATATAAATTATAACATTAACAGGTATATGGCTGATTTGACAAAGTCTCCTAACTCTAATGCTTTTTCATTATTTTGTCAGAAAGGTTGCAATTGGGTGGAAAGGGAACAAAAATTGGTAAGTTCTATGTATATTTGATGTTTTAAACAAACATGGATATACTTTTTAGGAATTATAGGTGATAAAGAGAAATTTATTATACGCATATAAAATTATCAATAAAATCCGGTAAATTGGTAATAAAACTTTTGTTTTTAAGTAAAATGTACTAAATGCCTAGCTTCATATTATGAAATTTATAATATGTGATATGTGATCTGTGGGTAATGCAGAAAATATGTTTAAGTAAATATTATTCATTTTATTAGTAGGATTACTAGATTAGTAGTAGGTTAAGTTTTTAGAAGTACTAGCATATATAATTTGGGAACTAATGCTGCGTCTCCAGTCTCCTTGGATAAAATTTCAAAAACCATTAAGTAGGTACTTAAAAATTGTATTAAAACGTAAGATCTAAATTATTACAATTTAAAGCAATAAATAGGATATTTTATTTTATATTCCTTAGATATAAGGCAAGTTATGAACTAGGAAACGCCTTTTGTACTTAAAAATAATAAGGTTAGATTAATTTGTGTTATCACAATTGATTAGGATGTTTGAATTTTTTGGCTTGTCTTTGCGAATTTTCTGTGGAGCTTAATTCTTGGGGCTTCGGTGTTGTTGGTTTAGTATTGTTCAACTTATTAGGAAGGTCTAGAAGGCTGCTCAAAAAGCTGACACCCTGTTCGGCTGTTTGTATGACGCCAGCCAGAAAGCTCTCTGCATCGAAACCGTTGTTGCTTTGAGTGTTTGTTTCCTCTTCTTCTTCTTCTTCAGTTGCACTAGAGATATAGAAGAATATAAATAGAGAAACGGCATAAAACACAAGTTGTGAAACATAATATCTATGTTCTGGTCTATTTTATTAATGACTTTGAAGTCATTGAAAATTGAAGTTTCTGTTTGTAATGTCAGAACAACAGCTTTTTACTAAATGCATATGAAATTATATACGGTAATTATAACAAAAAAACTATTTTAAAAACTTTGTGACTTTTTTTAACATCCCATCCTTGTTAACTGATACAGCCCGACAGAAACGGTATGGGAATACTCTCTTTTGGTGAGCGTGTACGTTGGTGAACAATGTTTATTATCTAGATCAGATTAACTACAATTATTTTGTTACGAGAATTAAACAAGTTTCCTTCAAACTACTAGACAACGGTGACAGTAATTGTATTGATTCCCCGTTGAAAAAGTTAGTTGAAACAGAGAGTAGCGATTGGCGTTTGATAAATACATTAATAAATAAATTAAAATAAATGATTGCCATGAAAACTTACGATTCTGGTTCAGCTGGTGGATCTTCCATTTCCATTCCTTCAGGGGTCGATTTGAAGCAACCGATCGGGAAATCGAGTTGCCCATCACCAAGGAGCCTAGGTTCCAGTTCTAAACAGCCACGAAGTCCGTCGGATGTCGGAGCTAAATCGCTGAATTTGGCACATATTTGAGCAAATTTGCCGAATACTTCCAGACATATTGGTATTGGATTTGTTCCTGAAGCAAGTAAGATATATAAAGAAATTAGTATAATTTTTAAGATACTTTTATATATTAAACTCATATTTATATGCACTATTAAATTTATTATATCAATTTTTTTATTATTATTTATCATTAATCATTACATTTAAGATCGCTTGAATATGTAATCATAACACTGATTATTTACTCTTCCTATAAACCATTTAAAAGTCTAAAGAAACATTTTATCTACCCTAGTTTCTTAGTTATATTGTACTCGAGTTTATCTTACTTACAAATGACTGTAAAGAAAGTAAATAAATACCAGATATTTAAAGTTCTAAGATTGCCTCAGAATTACGGATCAAAGTTTATTATGATTTTTTCTTAATTTTTATGTCATGTCAAATCAAATAAGCGGTTTGTGTAATTTAAGTTAACAACATTTTTATAAAACTTATGTATTGATATTAATCTTAGTAAATTACAGTATGAGCAGTGTAATAAAACTTTCCTAATTTCTTTTATTTATAAACAATATAAAATAGATGATATTATTAATATGTAGGTATTATACTGACAACATGTTTGAAACAACTTTCTTTAGAAATGTAGGTAGCCACCCTTATTGAGACTTTCACTAGTAATTGGAAACGTGCGTGTTCAGTGTGAATAATAATATGCTTGGAATATTCATGAGAAAGTGACTGAAATAAATAGATTCTTTTTGTGTTTTAAGTTAAGTAGGTGTTATATTCAGAATTGATGTGGTCAAAGACGGTAATACGACAAAAATGGAGAGATCTTCTCATGCGAAGGCTGCCCGCTTAGAGACAGATTTTCAACATGTCGCTTGCTAGGTGAGGACTTGAGAAGGTCCAAGGTCCATAGTTATGACACATTACTGTATGTATCGTTTAATATTTATTCAAGAATTTGCTTCGTAGGTTCTACTTGGAGCAGTTAAATGTCCACTATATTTTTACTTTTTAGCATTAAGTCCTTCATTTGTACACTTATGTGAAATAAAGAATTAAATTACAAAAAATATAATGATGATATTTTCTTTAATAAAGCTCAGGATAATTATAGGATTGTATCTCTTCATTCTCATATCGTTTCAAGGTTACTTGATAGAAAAACATAACATTGAATACCCACTTCACTGAGATTTAAAAAAATGTAATTTACCTTTTGATCCTTAATACAATATTGGTAGCTAAAAGTGTATGTTATTAAAATAAATCTAATAAAAACATCAATAGCAAGCACACTCGATGAACCCAAAATAATCAATTTTAATCATATTCATATTAGATTTGCTGGGTGCTAGGATACAACTATTTTGTGTGACTGGGTGGCGACCACCAATGACTTTTTCTGCTTATCAACAGGCAAAGTGATGACTTTGCTGTAGTACTATAAAATAAAGATTGAATGAACCTTATAATAATTTAGTCTTACTACGATTAGCCTTTTGTAAGTTTAATACATTTATCGACTAAACTTAATTTGGTGATTTAATAGGCAGCATTCCAAATTCCAACAAAAATATCAGATGAATAATACATGCAATAAAATTATTATTCGAACAAATATCAACTTTTTTCTGTTAATATGATATTGTTCGTTAAATTATATAAGGTATACAATTTATTATTTGCATTGATTTTTATTACTTGAAAAATATTTAAAATAAGGGATATCTGATAATAAACATACCGTTGATTTTTGTGCTATGCATGACACTCTTTCCATAAGAAACTTTTACTGCAAACCCATCTTCCGGGGACAAATACTTCATGTGAACGCAGCCTGTAATTAAAAACAAAATAAAATTAATTACAGTAATAAATTATCCCGTACTGTTACAAAAAGTCAATTAATTTAGAAGTGATTTAAAAATTTATCCACATTTATAGACAATATAGTCTAAAGAACTAGAAAAAACAAAGGAAACTAATAAATGATTACTTTAGTTGTCTAGGTAAAATAACACAAACCTGGTCCGCCAAGATCCACAAATGTGATATTGAAGTCAACGCAGCAAACGCAAGCTGGTCCTTTACACATGCAGTTACGATTTGGTTGATCGTTACGTAGTTCTGGTACTTCAATTAATGATTTTCCATCTTCCCAGTCAAAGTAATCTAAAAAAACTCATGTTATTTTATTAAATCTTTTATTTTAATGAGGCTTCATTAAATCTGTGAACAACATGGCAGCCCCATAGGAGAAATCAATTTAATATATGATATTATGTATAATTTATCAAAGTTGTTGTTTCCTGGCAACGCCTATATGTCTGTTAATCCTTCATCAACATTAATTAATTAAAAATCATTTTAAAGCTTGTTCCCCGCTATTGACGAAACATAGACAAATATTCTAAAATTAATTATTTCTGACAATATATGATAAATAAATAACTAATCCGGACCGTATTAAATATAGGTTATTTCATAATAAAATTAACGTCTTCAACGTGTCTCCAAGAGAATTTTTTGGCGCAAACTTCGTTTCCAGATTAAAATTTGGCTTGCAAAAATGTGTCTGTGTCAAATATTATCAATATATGTTATGAATTATATTTTTGTAATATAAACAACTTGTGATTAATTTGAAAAAATCCCAGATATATATATGTATCATTTATTTTAATAATGTTATCCGAAAACCAAAGAATGTAATTCAACAAATTTTACTTTCTCTGGCTTTTTTCACTGCAATGTAAGTAGTCTCAACTACGGTTTTCTTTAGAAAAGTGTAGGCAACTATTTAGGTACTATGAAATCCTTTAGTATTATAATAAATAGATATGATCTAAATATATATATATATATATAGAACACCGTGACTGACTGACATCAGTGACTGACTGAGATCACTATCAACACGCAGCTCAAATCACTGAACGGATTGGGCTGAAATATTGCACACAAATAGTTATTATGACGTAAGCATTCGCTAAGGTGGAATTTTGAGAAATCAACCTCTAAAGGGATGTAACTGGACTGCAAAATTTGAATATTTTTTTTTATATACATCGAGTGAAAGCATGGGCTTTCTTTTATTATTGAAGAGAAATTAACGATGTAAAACTTCAAAAACATAACACGGCAATGATTTTGTGTTATTGCCATACCATGTACTATGATCAGTCTAGTCACATGTTATAGACTTTTTTTTCTTCAAAACATTGTTTAGGTTTCGTGCAAAGTTTCTACTTTCACTACCAACAGACAAGTGTTGTTTTGTTCCAGTCATGGTTCAATGTACTGCTTCGAATGCTTTGTGTATTGTTCGTTGTTATGCAAGAGAAATTTAGTTTGGGGATGTTGAATAATCATAAGTGAAATTAATTGTCAAATACGACGCGACCGAAACTCACGAACAAATAAGTTCGCGTGTATTTATACAGTTTTAAGTGTTCATAATGATCGAATTGCAAGCGCATTGACTAACGATTTTGATTATTAAAAAATAACTAGGAAGATAAAAAAAAAATTATGATGATAAAAATATGTTTAAATTAGAGGATGTTGTAATATTCAATTAGTTATATATAACTGGGCCGTCAGATGTTGTTTTGCCCTTTCCGGTAAAATTATTGATGTCTCTACTACAGTGCCACTTTTTTTTTAACGTGGAGAAACCCTTCATGGGTACACACCCGCCCGGGGGGACGAGTAGTTATGTGAGTGTGAGACTCCTACTCACTAAAACTCCATGGTGTACCATTCCCCGCCACAATGGGGCGACGCGGGACCTGCGGTGGCATACAGCCGCGTCGCCCCGGCGCGGCGCGGCGGTCGGCCCAGCTAAACCGGGCCCCGGCCTAAGTAAGAGACAACTCAGTACCTACACCCTAGCTGCCTCCTCCGTCCGCCGAACCTGTGCAATGAAGAGACGGGCCCCCGACCCGTCTCCCCTGGTTCGGCTAGGACCATAGTGCCACCTACCGCATCCTATCATAGCTATGAACCACCGTCACGATAAAAAAAAATATTATGTAAATATGAGCTTAATTTGCTCAAGTCGTTTAGAAGAATCACTAACAGACACATACAAGATTTTTATATATATTATATAAGATAAATAGTTTAGGTGTATAATCTTAATATATTCAGTGAGCAATTCTTGTATATATAAATGTAATTAGTTTCTCGGAAACGGCTTGAACTATTTGTTTGAAATTTCGTATTTACATGTTTTACATTCCAAGTTCAAGTATATAGGCGTTTTTAAATTTTTTAATAATATTTATATCTTATTTATAAATATTTTAATCGTACATGACTTACGTTGGCTCAACCTTAAGAGATACATAAAAATAGCGTACTAAAGAATTTCCGTTCTTTAAAAAGCCTAAAGAAAGGTCCACAATGATATACATCTATCTTCGAAGGCTGATTCACAGTAACAATTTTTAGTAAAAAATAATAGTTTAAAAAAACTAAAAAAAACACGATTTCATAAAAAATCCAACTGAAAAACAGAAAATAAAATTTTATAAATTTGATTAGGTACAGTGTAAAAAAAAATGAATGTAAATTATTGTAAAAAAAGCGTGGGGTGTATTCAAAGCGCTTTTTAAGATATTATATTATCGAAGTGATGATTCTTCTACTCATTATCTGTCAATAAAATGTTTATAATTATTGACACTATGCACCCCACGCTTTTTTTACAATAATGTACATTCATTTTTCTTTACACTGTACTTAATCAAATTTATTAAATTTTATTTTCTGTTTTTTAGTTGGATTTTTTATGAAAGCGTGTTTTTTTTAGTTTTTTTAAACTATTTTTTTTTTATGTGTTCATTATTGAATCTTCGATAAATCTATGATCCCATCCAAATTTCAACTGTAGATCTGCACCTAAATTGCGGAATGCGGAAAGAAATTAATCCTGGCGAATCTAATTAGGATAATCGGATGCTTTGATCGGATCATTGCAGTGTCATCGACTTTTGACAAGTGTGCAAAGTTTGAATTAAATCTGATCATTCAAAGTAGGACAAAATCGAGCTCAAAGAGGTCGGTTACATACATACATACATACATACATACAGGTGAAGCTAATAAAAGCGTGTTAAATAATCTTATACTTACTTTTGATCCCTTAATTATTTATACTTTATACCGCTTTTTAAGTGATTGCGTGCACGGAAGACTGTGAGATTTGGCATGGTTAAAGTTTATTTATGGAGAAAAATGCAGAAAGCTAAAATTTATCTATAATATCTGTCATCTTTCATATGAAATTGGCGTTTTGTACGGAAGGAATATAAAGTTTTTTTTTTGTTAAATAGATTTAATTAATCAAAGTAGGCACCGTTGTTATCTATGCACTTTTGCCATCTCATAGGTAGTTAATTGATCCCTTTACTAAAAAAACCATGGGGAGAAAATCAATAAACTCTTTGAAGGCGGTTTGGAGCAAGGTCCGGGGAGTACGGTGGATGTCGCAGACATTCCAATTGTAGCTCATCTAACTTAGTGGTTGTTTGTTGTGCAGTGTGTGGTCTTGCGTTGTCGTGAAGCAGCAGTGGCCTAGAGCGATTGACCAATCTCGGTTGTTTAGCAGCTAGTTCTTCCTTCATGGTTTGCAGTTCCTGACAATAGATGTCTGCCGTAATCGTTTGGTCAGATTTTAGAAAACTGTAGTGAACGACACCGGCGCTAGTCCACCAAACACTCACAAGTAACATTTTCTGAGTCAATTTTCGTTTAGGGCAGGATTTGGCTGGGTCCCCAGGGTTCAGCCATTACGAGGAGCGCTTCCGATTATCGTACAGTTCCACTTTTCATCACAAGTAATGATTCGATTTAAAATCCCTTCATTATTGTGTCGGTTGAGCAAAGTAACACAGCAGTCGACGCGTGTTTGCAAGTTCGATTCACTCAATTCATGTGGTACTCATCGTTCAAGTTTTTTTACTTTCCCGATTTGCCTCAAGTGGATTAATATAGTTTTATCACTTACCCCGAAGCCTGCAGCTATCTCTGAAGTGCTTTGTGATGGATCCGCTTCACACAATAGCCTTTAACTCTTCATTTTCCACTTTGGTCTCCGGCCGTCCACGGGGTTGGTTCTGAAGGTCGAAATTTCCAGAACGACAACGTAACGTGCTTTCTTTTGTGACACCAGCGCCGTGCACATAATTAATCCTTCGAGCTGTTTCTGCAGCACTGGTGCCACGGTAGAACCCGTACTCGTAAATATTCCGATATTTCATGTTTTCCATTGTGCGGTAATAAGCGACGTCAAAGAAAAAAAGAATGAGGAAAAAACAAATGAATGACTGTTTTCAAAACTCAAATATTCCAGCTAAATTAATTTATAATTTTGAATTTGGAATTCTTAACCAAAGTGGTCAGTACGACAAAACGCTAATTTCATATGTAAGGACCAATATATTAAATTAAATTAATTAATACTGCAAAATCTAAACCGACTGGTGCCATTGAACTTAGACTCCCCAAAATATTGGCATTGTCACTTAATGAAAAGTGACAGTAAGTGATATAATTTTCATTGTTTAGGTTCATACTGCAAATGTTAAACAGAAAATAGTCTATGATCAAAAAGTCGCTGGTTGAATTTCGATCATTGCAAAATCAAAAATGCATTGGATAATTTAAAAAAATGTTTTTATGTCTCTTTATGATTTATTCCTTTTTCGTAAAAACGAAATAAGAAAACCATAAAAAAAATTCATTGGCTTTTAAAATGCTGTAGTAAGTAGTGATGATAAAAAAATAATTAATAACATATTTTTAGTCCAGCGCATCTCGGTGTGATAACAAATTATTTTTAGCAGTATTCAAGTATTCAGTATCAATTTATTCAAACGAAAACCGCTAATGAAATTTTATTATTAACGATGCATTATGCATAAGTAATGAATCGTAATTTGTACTTAAGAAGTCACGATACTTAACTTTCTATTTACATCGTACTAAGTTCATGTCATGTAACTTAATGTAAAATACTCACCTAAAATGCTCGCTGCATGGGCAACCGCAACAGCGACGAACAGAAGCGAAAACGTTAGTTTGACCGACATACTGATCAGCTGTCAGCTGTACTTAAAAAAAGAGAATTATGAATTTTAAATGCACTCGCAATATGTTACTGAGGAACGGTCGAGCAGCTCGTGCGACGGATGTCTGAAAGAGGCGAGCGTCGTCGCTGCCGAGCCAACACTACTCCTTTCCTCAGATCTCGTTCCAGCCGTTTCACCTCGCTCACAATAGAAGGTGAAATTTAAATAAAACATAACACAATATTATAACGACATGCATCGGTGAGATGCGTCCGTGAAAGCGGGTAATATGGATTTACGATAATATTTTAACCTATATTTTCATTCACTGAATCGAAATTACAGGTGTAGAATTTTGTTTGCGAAGAGCTAAGTATAAGTACAGAAGGTGGTGTAGACTTGTTAGTTAGCATTCTCCGAGATTACCTGTTAAATTAAATTCGTAACTTATCACGTGGTAATAACAATTTTTTAAATTATTTAATACATGTAATATTTATTCTATATTAGAAATTATATTTAAATACCGGAGTAATATTAGGTTAACAATATTTGTTCACAGTTACACGATAAGCTATAAACGCAATTGACTCTCAAGTGCAACTGCTGGAATCAGAAATCAGGCGTTAATAAGTAAGCTCAGTTGTTGATGCTTCATGATGTTCTTCTTTACTGAAAAGTCATACTAATCATATTTCGATCCTGACTTCTTTAAAACGATATTCGAGTGCCGAATTGACTCCCATTGTGTCATTATTGCTTCGAAAAATTGAAAAAAGAATTGATTAAACGCTTTTGCTTGTACTCAATTTTTTTAAATTATGAACATATATCTAATTTTTTTCTTCATGCTCATTGCACGTTGTTAAAATACACTAATATTGAAATTATTAGAATTAATTATTTTTTTATAGTCCAGTTTACAAATTTTACATAAAAAGGTATTGGATAATTCATTTCTATTTTTAACCGAATTAAAAAAAAGGAGGAGGTTATCAATTCGGTTGTTTTTTTTAATGTTTGTTACCACATAAGTCCGTCATTTATAAACCGATTTATAATATTACTTTATTGTCAGAAAGGGGATATTTTCAGGTGGGTCTCATTTTAACTTCATTGGCATTGGACTTTGGATTTCGAAGATATACCTGAAAATTCTTCAAAATCGAATGGGAAATGTATAGTGATTGATATATTGGTAGGTTTATCATAATCCAAGGTGTACTTAACTAAGGGCGTTCTGTACTAACTTGAACTGCGAAGACAGAACGGAACTCTTTAACAACAAACAGCACGAATGTGGAATGCTTCTCTTTTGCCTCCTTTTGCATGTTCTACCGTTTGTGTAATGGGTTGTGTTCCGAGGAACTGTTCGGTATAATACCAGCGGCTACTATCCACCAACGCACCGCTCGCCATCGGCAGGGAGTTCATCCTCACACTTTCTCAAAAACTTGGTTGGAACCGACTCCAAAAATAAGAATAATTGTATATTATTATGCTAATAAAATATGTGGTAGAGGAATAGTGTGTAGGAATATCAAATTTAGTTAAAAAAGGATATTTTTAAGTAAATTAATAACGTAATTATTTTTTTATTTCTTAGTACATTTTTTCAGAGTATTTTAGAGTCGGTTTTGTTTTTGTGAATAAAAGTTTATTATGAATTTATTTAATGAAAACAATACGGATATAGAAACGCGACGATATTGGTCAACTGTCGCGTGCAATTAACTTCGCAACTACTTAACTGTTTCTCATTCTAATTATATGTTTTTTTCCAAGAGACTTTAAAAGAAATTTTTTTATATAGTCCTGCTCTAATGCGCAGCGAAGAAAAAGCTCTAGTTAGTAAATAAATACAAGTAATACAGCAGAAAAATATATATGTAAAATATCTTCTACTAAAATAAAATTCTTAAAACTAACTGACAAATACGCTAGAGATGTGAATTATTGCTTTTTGTATTTTAAAATTAACGTATTTTAAAAATACGTATTTTGCATTTTGTTTTTAAATACTTTTCCTTAAACCTTTTTTCTATTTGTATTTGAAATACATTGCAAAGTACATATTTGCATTTTGTTTTTGAATACTTTTATTTAACTATGCACATCTCTAGATAACGTATACCGTAAACCGGTGGGGCTAAATGCATGCAATTTTGTTGCTCATTTCTTTTTGCATAATATATTTTGTAATAATTTTCAGTAGGTATTTTGAATTTACGTTTATTATCGTCTCTTATTAAATTGTAATTTCAGGTTACATTTTGTCCGTTTTACTATTATTGAAAATGATAATGCAGTCCGAAATTTATATAGCCTCATGATTGCTGCCAAAGTCAAAGGTTAGGCCGAAAAACAGCGTCGCGTCGTTGTGCGACAATAAGCTGACTCTAACTCTTTTTTATCACATCTCATTTCTATTTCATGTCTTATTTTATTTTTATATAACCAACTTCAAGAAAGAGAAGGTTCTCAATTCGAATGTAGGATTTTTTTTATGGAGGTCCAGCCATAACTTCTTTGTTAATTAACCGATTTGGATGATTATTTTTTCGTTGAAAAGGAAATATTTCAAAAGTGGTCTTATTTTAATTTCATTGGCATTGGATCTTAGACTTCGAAGTCATTGAAGTTGATTTTCTTTTTTGTTAAAAATTGTCTTGTTTTAAGGAAGCATTTACATCTGGTGTATGCTAATACCATTGAAATTTACCTAAGTTTAATAAAAGGAAACAAAATTATAGTAATAATCGAAAACAATGATGCAATGATGGCACAATGGTCAAGAGAACAGACATCGCGTCGATCGACATGAGTTTGAATCCTCGCAATAAGCCTGAGCTTTCGGTGAAAATAAACATTGTGGTGGAACCATAGCATATTGTTAGGGTGTTTTCTAATGAGAGCTTGGCTAGTTGCCTCTGTCAACTTGAAAATATGTTGCCAAGCATCTATAGTATGTTCCGGCAGCTCCATTTGAGTGCCAGTCCCCCACTAGACTTAGCGTGTTACAATCATGAGCCACATTGGCACTCGATATCAGGTAAAATTCTGGCCATAACGCTAAACCTATAACGAATTAAAAAAAAAGTATAGTTCTAGTGCCTTTGCAGTCAGTTCTTCCAAGTAGTAAGTATAACAACTGTAATATTCACTCTTTCCGCTACAAAGAGCGTAAATAGTATTTTTGGCAAATTGACTTTTTTAAGCACTCTTACTTAGTTTCTATCCGCTCTTTCTTTCTGTGTTTCTTTTTTTAAATTACGCTGCAATTAAAGTATAAACATTAGTACCAAAGACTATCTTAAAGTCAAACACCAATTTTCTTCAAAACCAGGTCGTAAAACAATTTCATTTTTTTTTTGTTTTACTGCCAAATTTTTGCCATTTAGACTTACGCCCTTTGTAGCGGAAAGAGTTGATTATATTAAAAACTGTTAAATATTCAATTATAGATCTAATTATACTTTATTCATAGTAACATACATAACTGATGTTATAAGGAGTAACTTAGGATACTTTTATTTAAGAAAAAGGATTAGGATTCCGTGCAAATAAAAAAAAAACTAAAGTAGCAGTATCCAGTACCGCATGTTCTCCTTCGTCGCCATCGTCACAAAAGAAATTCCACGCGAGAAAAGTCGCAGGCACAGCTAGTAGCTAGTATTATGTAATGGTTGGATTCTCCGTTAATAAAAAGTTTTGCAACAATTACTTATACATTCAGTTGGTGGATTCAATGAATAGGTAAGGCACAGAGAAATCTCTTTATTATGTTTTCTCTACTTGGGTCAACCCGACTGGGAAAATACCGCCGTACCTAAAGAAGATCACAGCTAAATAGCCTTGCGTTGTATTCCCGTGGTGAGTAGGGCTTCCAAAGCTACTTGAGAGAGGAGGTTTAAGGGCAGCAACGCGCTGGTGATGCCTCTAATGTTACAAGGCCCATAGGCTACAGTAATCGCTTAGGACGCGTCAGTCAGGCCGTATGATTGTATGCCACCTTAGTTGCTAATTTTTTTATATATACTGCGAAATTATGAGTTAATGAAGGATGAATATATTGACACGATCAGTAAAACATCCGCCTGGCGTTCATTGTCAGACAAAAGTTGCAATTTCTATATTAAAAAAAAAAAATCTCCCGTTCTCATTTTCTGGACGTCTGTACCCGTTTCCTCATGTGGTTTTTTGTAATCACAAGAGATATTCTAATCACAGGAGATATTCTAATATAACGTTTCAAATGTATGGTAATATTGTGTATCGTACACCATAGTTACCTTTATAGAAAGCTGTCTCGTTTCTCTACACACTTGGTGCGAGACGGAAGCCGTCTGATCAAGGCCAAGTACACTTCGTGCTAGTGGCCTAAATACAGGTCGTTGTACCGCCATCACCACAGACCATATTACGTGAATTGTTCCCTCGCCTAACGGAACTATTACAACCTATTTAACATTATTAGCTAGGATTTGATTAGTTATGTATATCTATAGAGGTTATAGACAATGAAATATTCATTGTCAAACCGTTGCGGCTTTAGAGCCATATTTTTTTATGTACCACTTGCTTTTTCTTGCAAGTTGTTTCCTATTATTTTCGAAATTAAACAACTCACGTCTCATATATTGTACAATGGTTATACTAATTTAGAAACTTTCACGGATGCACATGCACATAACATTCAACAACTTCCATAGCAATCGGATAAATGTTACAGTTACAAACAAAGAAAGAAATATTAATTTATATATTTATTTGGCACTAGACATGTCTGAAGGGATTTCCTTTTGGAAACATGGAATCATCTAATTTTTTATTAAAATTTCCTATGTAAGCCTGTTAGTGGGTGTGTTATCAATATATTATTTGTTCATTATACAAAGAGCTCCTGTGAAAAAAATAATTTCTGGTTAAAACTGGACGTTTTTTGTAAGTCAGTCTTAAGAATTTTATGAAGTATAATTAAAAAATAATTTAGCACTGCTGTTTCATTTTAAAATAAAAATTATACGAGTAGCTTGTGCTATTACAACCAAATAGCGGATTGAATTACATTTCATTAATTTTGATCTCTAATGATATTTATAAATATATGCATGACCTTAGAACATATTATCAATATCTAATTCAATTTTTAATATAATAGTTGAAAAAAAAAAACTAATTCTTTTAATTATAATTTGCTACTGTAAGATTTATTTTCAGCATTATTATATGATGAATGACATTGTACATATAAATAGAAATGCTTTTTAGTTACATTCTGATTTTTCAAAAAACATAAATTTGTTAGTCCTAGTGGGATAACTAGTATAGGGTGACAGGGAGTTGAATACCACCAGACACTTTCACAACGTTATTTACTTACGCAATAATATTGCAAAATTGCAATAGTGGATTGGAAATGCTGTAAGAATCTCTTATATTGTCTCGTGTTACCTTGTTGCGTTTCAGGATCAATAGGTATAAAATGCTTAGAAATAGTGGTAGATCGTTTGCATGCTGGTAGAACGTTTTCTAATGCCCGCCTAGCTAGATCCCACCATCAAGTTGTAAATCAGTCAAAAATCGTCTAAAAGTACGTTCTGGCATCTGCATTTGAGAATTAGTCCCTCTCTGGTTTAGTATATTTACTATTTTCGGTCAAATCGCCACTTAGCATAAGGCAAGATTGTGATCATTTGCTAAACCTATTAAAGTTAACCCTGGAGATTACCATCAGGTACAGAACAGTAAAAAAAGTAAATTGAAGAATGAAATTGCTCGTGTTTCTGTTTACACTGCTACAGGGAAAATATAGAACAAAAATTGGAAGGGAAAGTATTTCAAATATGCTGAAAATAATAAGATTAGCAATTCTTATATAAATACTAGGAATTGTTGAAACCATTTGAACTAGGTACTGATGAGTTATGAATTATTTAGTTCTAAAAATATTTCGTAACGATAAGCAAGTAACGCGTCAACGAAAGAATATTTAAAACAAACAAAAACAGAGAATATAGACAGAATTCTGTCCGACCACTTTCACCTTGTGAAAGTGTCCATGTCATACGTAACCGTCTTGAGATGATTGGGAATTAAGGAGTTACAGTGATTTTAGTTTAAATTGGTCTTGTGAGTATTTTATAAATTATTTAAATCATTAATGAACTGTATGCACCACAAAAAGATCGTACTTGGTTACGAGTATCTATCTTAATTTTTGTTTTAGTTTTACAGTGTGAGAAAGTACCTACGTTATAATATTTCTTATATTATCAAAGCAAGACAATTTTTAACAAAAAAGAAAACAAACTTCAATAATTTTGAATAGTTCCCTGTCAATAAGTAATATTAATAAAATTAAAACAGACAATCTTTGAGGTATCCCTTATCCAACAAAAAAAGAATTATTCAAATCAGTTCATAAAAAAAGAAGATATGAGTGAACAACCATTAAAAAACCATTCGAATTAAGTTACCTCCGTCTTTTTTTGAAGGCGTATATATAACTAATTAAAATAAATAAAACCGTATCATTTTGCATTAAACATATATAAAAATAAAAAAAACTCACAAAATCGACGTAATATTGAACTTTAGTAAATTTTATTTAATACGAATAAATAAAAGTTATCGAGAATTACTTTTACGTGTTAGATCCATGGGCCAATTTTCTATAATGAAAGTGTATCACATTCTAGAATCTTTGTCGAAATGAAAAGGAATTTTTACGAAAGTATATATTTTTATTGACCGACGTATATAGTTTTTAGGATATTTTACTGCGTATACAGTTATATCCGTTTCCAACATAATGTTTTATTACTAGAATTTACAAAGATACGACTAATTATTGTGTGGTATTTATTATTTTATTTTATTTAACAACCATTTCAATAACATATATAATCCACGCTTCTTATGCCTGAAATGATTGTAACTAATTGTTAGTACATCCTGACTTTTACTTATGTGCAGGTAATAGGGTATATATGTGACATTAAAGCAAGTTTGAGTTCCTCACACTGAATCCCACATAAGTGACCAACTGATGCTTTCATCCATCCTTCACCATTTCTTGACGAGTGAAAGGGAGGTAGATAGACGGTTTTCCTTTCTCGTCGTTGGCTATACGTCACTGCACATTTCTCCAGGTACAAGTCGAAGCGGTTATATGAAATCAGTGTTGATGTTACGCTGGTGTCGTCTGCATTTTTAGGATCGGTGTTAATTCTAATAATTCTATTGATCGTGTCAGTGTTAATTTTGGGTCATTATTTTTTGTGTTATAGTTTAAGATTAGAACGAAAAAGTAAGGAAGAATATCAAGGTAATTAAGTAAAAAACAACAAGTTATTTCTATATTACGAAAAATAAAAAATATTGTATAAAATTTTCAAATAATCTAAACTTGGGAAATAAAAACATCAACGCGTATCTGTTTTCCAGGGAAAATGAAAATTGAAGACTTTAGTACCATTGAAAAGAATTAAATTTTTATGTATTATTTTAGCAACATACTTTTGGTTGAAAGTGAAAACTAAAGTAATATTCAAGCAATATAATCAAAATAAAATAATAAATATAATAATAAAAATAATATTAACTATATTGTTTTTCACAGGTGGGGAGTAAGGCTTCAAGATGAAGCTCTCCCTGGTTTTTGAGCTTCTTTTAATATTTGTTCTCTTGGCATTTGCTGCCTCGAAGAGTGTCAGTAAGTATTATATTATCTAATTTGTTTCAGGGCATGAAATTATTTGAACTTTACCTTCTAAACATTTTTTTAATTGGTTTTCAATTAGGTTATTTGATCAGGATGCACTCATACGTAACTAGTAAATATTTAATAAGCATATTTATAATGTTAATCTTTTATGCGGTCATATATTTTTACTATTAAGAAATATCTTATAATATCTTTTAAGGTGATATATATAGTTTAAGAATTAGTTACTTTCATTTTTCTTGCATTAGTATTTAGTTAATTATTAATATTTTCTGTTTAACAAGCATTATTTATAAATATATTAATAAGTATCTTTATAATACAAAAACACATAATTACAAATACTCGCATAATATAGTTATAATGAAATAGTAAGAAATCATACAGAAGTTGTAATTGAAAATTTTAAAGTGTCGGTATTTTTTATAAGAATTAGTGAAAGTCAGGTGTAAGATTATTATTCTGCTTTTTATGACGATTGTAAAACAAGTAGCGTGTTAATTTACAATTCGACTTCAATTTCAGTTTTTTGCTGAACGTGTAATATTTATGTACGTGCTTATGTAGTGTTCGATTTTCATTCTTTACATTATTTTATTTACTTCGTTACAATATTAGAGCGAAATGTAATATGTTAATAAATATTGATATTTTTCGTTTTAGAAAAATATAACAACAAGAAGGGCATACAACAGAGAAATGATGATGATAAACCCGAAGAAAGTGGCATCAACAAGTACTGCAAATGTTCTGAAGCTTACTGCAACTGCTGTAGAGACTTCGCTCTGCCTGTGGTGAATTTAAGTGGACCAGGTACTTATTTTCTAATAGCATCATTTTTTATTGGTTTAGTATTTGATGATAATATTCCATGATGTTAAACGACGATGAAGCCTAAAATAGTTACACGCTAAACCTAGAGAGAATAATAAGCAATTATGCTTAATTTAAATAATTATATTTAAATAGGTAATGTGCAAAGATCCAAGAACATTGACTTGAGAAATTATGGCAGTCTTAGTTTATTCACATATGCATGTTTTCTAAAATTAAATGTTTTTTTTTCAGGATGTGCATCCTTGATGTACCTAAATGACGACAAGATGTCTGTTTCATTAAGCTTCGGGAAGAAGGTCATCACAAATCGAACTTTGTCTGGTAAGTATTTTTGTAATTATTATCTTCTTACCGCTTATGGTTTAATGAAATTGTTATAATTTTTTTTTTTCAATAGGTCGTAAACCTAGTCCCGTCTGTATGCCGCTACCCGGTGGAGTATCGAAATTCTGTGGCCGTGTATATAATATTGCAAGAGCTGGTGAGGAGTTCAGAGCATGTCTTGGCTTAGAACTTCAAGCGAAAAGGACAGTCGAAGCGGCTGTGAGAGTATCGTGCTTCAAGTTTGGGCCTAGAGGTGTGACGTCAGAACCAGCTGATCCATTACCACTAGTTCCTCAGGATGAAAAAGATGAAGACGATGACGACGATGATGAAGACGACGAAGATGATTTTGGCCTCGGTGGGGATGATGACGAAGACGATGAGGATGATGATGACGAAGACGATGAAGATGATGGTGATATATGATATTTTGTTTTATTGACGTATAAATAATTTAGGCGATCGGGCATAGATCGGTGTCTTACAAAAAAAAATTTCATCCATATCACTGAAACCGTTTCCGAGAAACCAATTACATGTATATAAATATTTATATTTATACAATTTATAGAATAATGTTTCACTTAATAGTATTAATAGATAGTAGATTTCTATTTAATTTATTGTCTATTTAAACTGTAAGCATTGTATATAATTTTTCATACTTTAAAATATATTTCAGGAGATATTGATGCCGTCAATGATGTAGATAGTGCAGACTACACAGGATTTAGTCTTTTAGGTGAAGACTTATTAGGAGACCTATTTGGTTCATCAGGGGGCAAAAAGTCTAATAAAAATAAGAAAAAGCAAGCACCTTCTGTACCAATTTCAAGCTCTACAACTACTAGACGACCAAGACCAACTCGTCGACCCACTAGAAGACCTAGTACAAGGACAACAACTCAAAGACCAAGCAGATCTACTACTGTCAGAATTCGTCCTGTTAACCGAAGACCGACTCGACGACCGCCTAAGCAACCAGAAGACAGCGCCTGGCCCCAAAAAAATCCAGTTACCGAGAATACCCCGATAACTTTATCCACATCTACAGTTTTAACATTGGCAAAGGTCCCAGACACTGAATCAATCCAAAGTTCTGAGAATATCGAGATTTTAACACCATCGCATGATCATAGTATGGTAGTAGTAGATATCCAGAAACCAGAGACAAATTTACCTATAACAGTAGCGCCTGAAATTAATGAGGATACTGATTTTGAAGATCCTGGATTGGAAATGTCTTTAGCACATATCACTGGCCAGCTATCGTCTATGCAAGTTACTCCCTTATTACCTAATACTGCTGGAGACCAAAATATGCAAGAAAAAGAACAGATAAATTATGAGAAAGTGGAAACAATTACACCTAAACTCCCATCAACTGCAGCTTTTAGTGTAACTTCTGAAGAGGCCGTAAACGATGATATGATACAAGTTGTTCAAACTCTAAACTCTGAGGAAAGTACACCTGAAATTGACACTATGGCTACAGAGGAAAGTCGAGCCAGTTGGTTGAATTCTGATTCAGAATTTGAAAGTTACAAATTGCCTAAAAGGAAAAATAGGAATCAAATGTTTGATCTTGATGACTTAGATGTTCTTGACTTGACTGAAATTGGTGAGAGTATTGGTGATCAATTTGGTATATTTGGTGGTAAAAGAAGGCAAAATAAGCAGAATAAAGAAGTAAAATTACGTGAGGAAACGGGCCGTGATAATGATGAATATGATGATATTCTTGATACTCTAACCGATACTTTAATTATGAGAAGATCAGGCCTGGACAATAAAAATAGAAAGTATAGAAGAAGGCAAAATAAAATGATGCATGAGGAATGGCCATAGGCATGAACTTCAAGACTCTAAATATAGTTCTAAATAGCTTTAAATTATTTATTTTTATAATTTCGTTTGAGTGTGTAAATATCTTAACATTTAAGATTTCTTTGTAATTATTTATTTTGCACGAATGAATAGTAAATGATTCTATGGCATATAAATGTGTTATATTTATTTATATTTTAACTAAATAAGTTTAACCCACTCATAATTACACAGAGAACAAGTATAATTAAAAATATATTACGCTCTTACATGGCCAAAAGTGACTATATTAAATAAATAAATACCATACGAAAGATGTGAAATATAATTTTTTCACACGAAAACACAAATCAGTAACTATTTTTTTATGTGCATAATAAAAGTTCAAAAATTACTTATCTGCAGTAATCTCTCATTGAGACACACTTCTCAATTCATGAAAACACGAATACTCCGAGAATTAAAATTTATGAAAAATATTGCTATTCGAATATATATTTTTTTTAATATTACAACATATAAATGATAATTGTTATTTATTGTGATCTATTAATGGATTGTTAGTTAGGTACAATATATTGATGTATTTTTAATATTAGGTTCTTTTGGCGTTTTGTTGAACTGACCACTGATCTCAAATATCTGGCATTTGGTTAGGAATTCCAAATTCAAATTTATTTCATATTTAGGCTTGAGTATTTGTATTTCAAATTTTGTGATTCATTTGTTTTCGCACCATTTGATTTTTCTTTGACATCGTTCTATTCACAAAATGGTAAACTTGAAATATCGCGTTATTTACGAATATGATTTCCACCGTAGCATCAGCGCTGCAGAAACAGCTCGAAGGATTAATTATGTATTCGGGGAAGCTACTGTAAAAGAAAGCATGGTATGTTTTTGGTTCCAACGTTTTCGTTCTGGAAATTTTGACCTACGAAACGAACACCGTGGACGACCGGAGACCCTAGTTGATAATGAAGAATTAAAGGTGATCGTTGAAGCGGATCCATCGCAAACCACGTCAGAGTTAGCGGCAGGCTTCGGTTTGAGATATAAAATAATTTTAATTCACTTGAATCAAATTGGAAAAATGAGAAAGCTCGAGAAATGAGTACCGCATGAATTGACTGAAGCACAGCAACAAACACGCGTTGAGTACTGCGTTACATTACTCAACCGTCACAATAATGAAAGAATTTTGAATCGTATTATTACTTATGACAAAAAATTGATTCTTTACGACAATCGGAAACACTCATCACATTGACCACACCCACGCCCTGGATCACATTCAGGAGAACCGGCCAAATCCTGTCCAAACAAAAGTTGACCTAGAAAAAGGTACTGGTGAGTGTTTGGTGGACCAGTGCTGATGTCATATACTACAGCTTCCTAAGATCTGGCCAGACGACAACGGCAGATCTTTAATGTCAACAATTGCAAACCATGATGGAAAAGCTACTCGTTAAACAACCGTGACTGGTCAATCTCCCTAGCCCACTGCAGCTTCAGTACAATGGTAGACCCCATACTTTACAATAGACGGTTGCTAAATTAGAGGAACTGTGGTTGGAATGTATTCGACACCCACCATTCTCCCCGGACCTTGCTCCAACAGATTACCACTTTTTTCGGAATTTGGACAGTTCCTTGCAAGGGAAAAACATTCAATTCCGATAAGGCTGCCCAAACTGTCTTCAAAGATTTTATTGATTCACGCTCCCACAATTTATTCAGCAATGGAATCAATGACCTACCTATAAAATGGCAAAAGTGCATAGATAATAATAAAGGTACATACTTCGATTGATAAAATGATAATTTCATTTAAAAAAAAAAACTTTTTGTTTTTTCAATATAAAACGCTAATTTCAAATGTATGGATCTATTAAAAAAATCTATAATATGATTCAGTGACATGGTAGAGCAATTTTTGGTTATTAGATGCAATTGCTGATTACTAGTCAGCGCAGTTAGGACTTAAAAATACCTCAGTAATGCATAATAATGTTGATAGTCAACAAGGACCGAAACTAATGTATCTCATGTAAAATAAAGAAAAAAGGTCATATGTTTTTAGTACTTTCATTCTGGGTCATAGAAAAGTAAAATATTTATATTCATCATTCATCATGTTTATTTTGTTCGTTTTACTTGTTCAAAATAATATACCTAATTGCAAAAATAATTATTGTAGTCGTTACAATTTTTCAATTACAATGGTAATTATTTTTTGATCTAACTATTTTGTTACCTACTATTTCAATTAATGGACTATATTTCTTTAGTTTTCAAAATATATCTTATAAAATAAAAATAATATCTATGTCAAAAATGTTAAAATTAAGATTTGTAACATGTTATATCACCGTTTCAATTGTTACGAAAAAACTTAATAACAAATATAATTCAGTACACGTATCAATCGTGGAAAGTAGGAATATATTTATAGGTACAACTTTCACTCACACTGACATTTAAATTTGAAACTTGTTTCTAGAGAGCTAACACAAACATTAGAAGTATAATGTATGCCAGTTAAATACTCCAGGTAACTTGTTATACCTACAATTTAAACTCTACGGTGAAGCGCAGCTGTACAAATAAAATATAAACTGCAATATTAGAAATCTAAAATGTATACTTTAGTGAAATTTAAGGTTTTATTTGTGGTTGTTGTTATAATTACGAAAAACGTGAGCTTAGGTAATAAGCTCGGCTGAAATAAATGAATAATTATAAAAGCAGGTCTCTTAATTATTATCTTTAACTAATTTAAGGTGAAGTTATATTGGATGAAGACAGGTTATATGACGATATAAAATTCAAAGTTCCTCGAGTTGTTTGGAAGCAAGCTTTACATCCAACACCAGTATTAAAATCACCTGTGACAATTGTTTTACCAATCTACGTCCAACAAGACGATGAGAATGACTTAGATGACAATGAAGAACAACAGCAAATTGTTACGGAAAACATACCTGTTGATGCAACTCTTGTTCAAGATGATCAACAAGTGGTTGTACATACTCCTGAAGCGGTAACACAAGAACCAACATTATCAGATCAAGACAATCCAATAGCAGCTGAACCAGAAGTGACTGGCCAAGTTACAAGGTTCCCTTGTTCTTGTGTCGAAGGACAATGCGGTTGTTGTACTGGAGCCATATTGGAAAGATTTAGAATGAAGGCGTGTGGAAATATTTCTTTTGTTCCAGAAGATTTTGTTTTCGATGTTAAATTAAATATTAATAACAATACAGTAGTAAGACGACGCGTTTCGGGTATGATTACAATAATTTGTCAAATAGTGAAATTTTATTTACATTTCAAATTAGTCTTTAATTTTTGTATATTTAATTTCAACCTAAAGTATGAAATTTGGTTTCAGCAAGTGATCCACCGCCAATATGTTTTAACCCCAGAAGAGCACCTTTCGTTCGTGTTTGCTTAGAAATTTCGAATATTCGTATAAGGAATAGAAACGCATTCGCATGCTTAGATATTAATGCGGATATTGCTGGTTTTCCTGTTTATTCTGCTTCATTTAGATGTTTTGGGTTAGATTGTTTGCTTTTAAATACATAACTTACAAATGACGTGTTACTTTAACTTTTATTTATTTTTCAGACTTGGAGCCTCTGGTTTGCAAACAGGACTGAAACCCAAGCCAGTTTCATCGGGTCCTGCTCCAGTTAGCCTGTTTGGAAATGGTGAAAATGAAGATGAAGGTGGTATCTTGGATGATGCAGCTGGAGCAGTTTTTGGAGGTTCCGAGGGAATTTTTGGGGGTGGAAATGATGATGGCCCTCTGGATGCAATAGGAGATGCAGTAGGAGAATTATTTGATGGGAGAGATTCAGATTAGTAAAATAGACACACAGATAAAATTATTTTAAAATAATTAAAGGAGCATTTATTTATTCTTAGCAATCACTTTTATTATTACTTAAACTTTAAACTAAAAAGCACAGTAGGACGTGATTTATTAAATTAAATTAAATATAACACAAATTTAAATTTCATTCACCAAAGAGAACCGGTTTTATATACTTAAACTAATCGTGCCCCGCGGTTTCACCCGCATATAATTTAGAAGAAATCACTGATTGATGATTTATAATACTTCAATAGAGACAACATTTTTATCGGGCGGCCAGATGGTCACATCGCGGCATCGCACGGCTCGTTCGCGCCACTACTACTATAGACATAGACCCGAGCTGAGTGTTGAATTATTTAAATTTTGTATTATCTCTCACACTATGCGTCCAAATAAGCTGTAAAACATGACGTTTATCTTCATTATAAATTGTCTTTATTTTGAAGCAACTTTTGTTCGTAAGGATTAATATGCCATGCTTAAAAATAATGCTAATAAATTAAATTTTAATCTTCAACAAAAAAAATCATTGCATAATACCTTATTGTGGCTCATGTATAGGAGATAGATATATGCTATCGCTCACTTTTTTATATATACTAATGGCCAATATTTTTGTAGAACATTGTATTGACGTATCATTAACCATAACGCCAGCGCATGCGGCTAAAGCAGTTCGCGAGGGCTTCGACTACCGACTTACGTAACAAAAATCAATATTTAAGGCTAGCTAGAAACTTTAGCCTAATGTTATATAACCTATACTATTCCTCGTGAGTCTGGCTATCATACAAAAATTTTTTTTTTTCGAATCCGAGTGGTAATTCCAGAGATTAGCGTGTTTAAACAAACAAACAAAAAACTTTTCCACTTTTATTATATTATTAGTATTAGTATAGATTTTACATGTTTTTTTAAATATCGAATGATTCGTATAATTTATAACCAAAATGTTCTTTGAACTCTACGTCCCTTCTTCTTCTTCTTCTTCCTAACTTGGCAACCGGTCCTCTTTAATGAAGATCATTACTGCCATTATCGAGTGAATTATATTGTCAAGTGTTATGACGATTCAGTATCCTAACAAGATGGTGGCTCCCTTGTTAGAACTTTCTAGGGAATTTTTGTGGATCTCGGAATGAATGCTTTCAGCTTATATTTATAATCCACTTCACTTATGCACAAAAACCAAACTATATCACGCAAAACGCCACTAATATTACATAATATAGGGTCAAAAACCTAAGTAAATGAATTAAAAATAACAACCACAACATGTCACTTCAAGATCCCGCCAAAAACCCCCCTCTACGTCCCTGTGAGGCCGTGTCCTAAAAGTGCATAACCTCTTTAAGCTTAGAACCTTCAAATGAGGTACTAATACAGTACGGTGACTTTCGAGACATTCCAATTTTAAAGAGTATTTGCTTATGCATATTTTACATATTTGCTTACCCTTTTTTGAGTAAAATCGGATTGAGTTTTCAAACATGTGTCAAAATAACATATAATTTAAATCAAAAGCACTAATGAGTATTGATATACACTTCGAAGCAAATCACTGCCAAAATAACTTTCTACCCCTTTTTAACCCCGTTAGGAGATCAATTTCAATAAAATATGAAACACGTCTTCCATCAATTCTGTTAAAAAAAGTTTATGCAAAATTTGAAGTAGATTGGATGAAGGAACCACGTTGTCCCATACACTTTTACACCCCCTTAAAGGTAGAATTTCTGAAAATTCTTTCTTATCGGATACCTACGTCATACAAAAAACACACACTCCAAGTTTCAGGTCTCTACGATCAGCGGTTTAGGCTGTGCGTTGATTCGTCAGTCATTCATTCAGGACGAAACATTTTATATGTATAGCTTTTTAATTTTACTTGAATGTAATTGAGTCATTTTTCAGCCTATAATTGAATTATTTAATTTAATGGTCTTATTTTTAAAATATTTAATTTACATTACTTTATTAATATTACGGGTAAAACATCGTTAGTGAAAATAAATAAACATAAGAAAGCAGAACGAAGAGAGGTGAAGATATTTTTTACCGGTACTGAACCGGTTCCGTTTTGTGTAAGTGAATTGAAGTGTCCATGTTATTCAGACAACAAACGCACGCGCAGCTTCGTGTCAAAAATGTCTACTTTATTTTTCTTTTCCCTCGGTTTTTGTTTTCTACATATCTGTTTCGGCGGTAAGTAATAAACGATTCTAAATTATTGTACAAATATTTTGTTTTATAATAATTTCAACATTTTTTTTTCAGCTGAGCTTCTTACATATAGTACACAAAGCATTAATCACAGTTATATAAGTGAATATGAAGTACCAGTTAGATTTTTGTTAGAAGAAAGATTTAAATTAAAAAATGAACCCCAAATCGGACCTGAAGGAGCTGTAGCAAGGCAGAATCAAGATCAGAATTCTACTAATTCGAGACGTTGTAACTGTGTTAGTGGGATTTGTAAGTGCTGCACCGGTTTAATTATGGATTTGTTTAAACAAAAAGCTTGTATGAAGATCACGTATCATCCTGGTGACTTTGCTTTCGACGTAGCTATGTCGATGAATAATAGAATTCTTTATGAAAACTCTATATCAGGTATAGTAAATGTATAATAATATTATATTATTTTATTTACACCTATTACCACTAAACAAAATTTTGATTTCAGGAAAAAATCCAAAGCCAATATGTATAAATCCGCCAAGACTTACCAATTTGAAAGTATGTGGAAAATTTTACAACGTATTCTTTCCTGGAAGAAACTTTCACTTTTGTTTGGCTATGGTTGGAAATTGGGGTTCATTTGAGTTATTTAATCTCGCCTTTGACTGTCTAAGGTACGAACCTTTATACACCTACTAAAGTAAATAATATATTTTCATACCTGTTTTGATAATCTAGGACTACAAACGGACATCTTTTTACGGAGATGTCTTAGAAATAGAATCCACTGAAAAAAATAGGTGGTATAGGTAGTATAAAGGTGCTTAATTTATGAAATGTGATATCCTTTTCACTTTCAGAATGGGAGCTAATGGAATAGCTATGGTAAAACCTTATGACAACGGAGGTATATCGATACCAGATCCTCACGGAGGAGTTGATGCAGTTATTGATGCAGGAGAAGACGACATTGAAGACTACGATGAGAATGTAGTGCGATCTGTTTTTGGTGATTTATTTTATAGATGACCTTTTTAATATGTAAAATACGTTAAGTGGCTTTGAATAAATTATATTTATTATATTTTGTTACACTTATTCACGTGTTAAGTTAAAAATAAGTACTCATTGTGTGCTCGAAGTGCATCTAAATTGATCCACCGTGGTAGAGTTTCTCTAGAAAGTCCCGCAAGTCAGTTGCGCTTGAGTATCACATACCTTGCATACAAATATTTTATGTTGTATTGATTACCTTGTATTGGTTAACAGTGTCTGTTCATTTGAATGTCGTCCCTAGAGGCGGAAACAATAGTTATTTAGGTTTAACGAACTTTTAGGCAAAATGAAATTGAAAACTACTACGTTTTTGTATATTGTTGTGTGTTGTACATCATTAAGTGCTGGTAAGTACGTTTTCGAATTGTTAATTTATTAGTTAAAGTTTAACAATAAAAATAATAAATTAAAATTAAAAATTCTTTTGAACTCAGTAATTGATATTAATATGTTTCTAGAAATTTTTAACGGGTTTGCTTATAAATAATTATGACTACACATATACATATATAATATAGAATGACTTAAAATTTTCTTTAGCTAGAATGAAAGCTGTCGCATTGTAACAATTAATAAAAATTGCTATTTAATTCACAACGGGCGTTTATTCCTTAATGCTAAAAGTTATTATTATTAATAATATTAAAAATAGAAATGCAAATGATGTTTGAAAGCTGATGGCTATTAATTTATACGCATATTAAATTTAATTAGTATCGCTTATGATCATACTCAATTAATGTAATGAATAGTGATGCAGTGAATATATATAAGGATTTATGATATTTCAAGCCCGGTGAAGCAGTAAAGGCCGTCTGAGGATTCAGGGCCTTTACGGCTTACAGATTCAGTTCGAAAAATTCTTTTATTATGATATAGGTACTGAATTGTGTTCCTAAATTAATAATTTACATAATTTAATTTTCAGGCTCGCTGACAAAAGACAGTCGTCATATTTTTAAAAGCAGTAAACCGGATAACGTTTTAGATGTTACAGACTTTTCTATATATTATGACGTAGAAACGAATGAGGTAAATAAGTTTGCAATACCTACTTTAAATATATCTAGAATTTTGATAGCTTAAATTAACCATTTTGTAACTTTTTTTCACAAGGCGAAATTCATAATGGGTATCCACCCTCCTCCGAGTACCAGAGGGTGGAATATATCAGACTCTTACTGACTAAAACCCAATAGTGATCCTTCTTGCACCATTACGGCCAGGGTGCCCCTTTGTATTTGCAAAATTAATTTTAATACCTATTAATGTTTTATTGACCTCATTTCTTACTTGAAACATAATTTATTTATTTAAACCAACATAATAAATTCATAATAGGTTCTGGAACGTATTTTTTCAAACAAGTCTCAAAGCGGCAGCTTCACCGGGCTTGGATTCTCAAAGAAATAATCGCTCTTAACAAAGAGCTAGGTACTCCATTTACGTACTTACTTCTATTGAAATGGTGTTCGTTGTGTGGAATATAATCTTACATACACTGGTATATATTTTCTGTATTTCAAAAAATGTTTTTAGAGGAATCTTAATTAAGAAACGTATAAGTAGGTAAACGTACGAAAGTTTGATCTAAACCGAAATTTTTTATGATGTCTACGTGGTTTCGTAGGCTTCCTTTTAACAAATAGGTGTATTTTGATTAAACCAGATTCGATACTATCGTACCTAAAGGAGCGGATTTTCCCGTTGCACGTTAAAGTTAAAAATGAAGTTTAAATAGCTAAAAACGACGTGTATAATTATTGCATTGCAGACAATTAGAAAAATGATGCCACGTCCGTGGTACAAGCCTGGATGGTTGCTTCGGTTTCCTTTCAGAGGTGGAAGGTGTAACTGTGAAGTGCTACAATGTACATGCTGCACCGGTGTCCGAATACCGGCTTTTAACTTTGACAGGAGGAGTAAGTATATTTAACGAGTTATAAGTAAAGTTACTTACGCACTAAAATACTAATTTGTATTTATTTGTAAATTTTTATTTAGTGTAGTATTATTATTTAGTAATATTTAGTGACTTATAATATTATTGAATATTATAAGTCACTAATGTTATTTTCGGATTTCAAATTGAAATTTGTTGTACTTTACTATATATGCGATAGGTACGAGTGGCCACTGCACAATAATAATTGAAAATAATGTATTAAAAATTTTATAATATTACTCATAGGTATACTTGGTTAAAATATTATGATATTTTCAAAAAATATTTCATAATTAATTACGTTTGTGTATTATATGTTATAGATATAAATTGTGATCAGTATACTTAGCAGCTGAAATGATCGTAAAAAAAATGAATGTTATTTTAAAGTACCCCAATAGTTAATTCGAACAAAAGAACGTAGGCAATACATTTGATAGGCTAACTTGAAGATAATTAGTTATAATACATTAGATAAACTTTCACATCGTCTCGATGTAACATGTTTGGTGTCGATCGATCAAATATTATACAAGGTGTCCAGAAAGGGTATCGGGTATTTGTTTTCGCGCCATATTCGAAACGGGGCGTCTAAAGGGTGCGGGGAGGGGTTCGTGGCGTCCGCCATTTTGTGGAGTTTTAGTCACGATGGAACAGTACTCGGGGACGCATCGCGCATTTTGCGTACGAGCGTATTATCGTAATGGTGATTCAATAGTGACTGCTCAACGTCTCTATCGTGCGGAATATCGTACACGCCACGCGCCAAGTGACGATAGCATTAGGAAATGGATCAGGATGTTCGAGAATACAGGTGCGACAGTTAAAATTCAAAACTCTGGTCGTCCTCGTTCAGTTCGCGATCAAGAAACAATTGAAGAAGTTGAGGCGTCGGTTCGTCAAAATCCGTCTTTATCCATCCGAAAGCGAAGCC
This sequence comes from Saturnia japonica, assembly GCA_033032175.1. Taxonomy (NCBI): domain Eukaryota; kingdom Metazoa; phylum Arthropoda; class Insecta; order Lepidoptera; family Saturniidae; genus Saturnia; species Saturnia japonica. Next base: position 13,893,615 of record CM065311.1, on the reverse strand, counting down.
AAGCGTTGAACATCAAAAAATCGTCTTTACATTCGATTTTAAAGAAAGACTTACATCTAAAAGCCTATAAAATTCAATTGGTTCAAGAATTGAAGGATACGGACTATGCTAATCGACTGAATTTTTCGAACGAAATGCTGCGGCGATTTAACAACTTTAACAACATACTGTTCAGTGACGAAGCAAATTTTCACCTGAATGGTCATGTTAATAAGCAGAATTGTCGGTACTGGGCAGTGGAGAATCCGAGACGAAAGCATGAACGACCCCTGCATAGCCCAAAGGTCGTTGTTTGGGCCGCTATGTCTGCTAAAGGCATAATTGGTCCTTATTTTCATGAAGATCAACGAGGCCGAGCAATTAATGTGAATAGTGACCGTTATTGCGATATGTTGCGAAATTTTTTGGTCCCAGAGTTGCAGAAGTTTGCAGGTTTCAACTCAAGAACGTGGTTCCAGCAAGATGGGGCCACTTGCCATACCTCAAATGACTCAATGGAAGTTGTTAACGAATTATTCCCTAATAAAGTCATTTCGCGAAGGGGTAACATCAACTGGCCTCCCAGAAGCCCCGACCTTAGCCCGCTTGACTATTTTGCATGGGGATACCTTAAAAGTAAGGTTTATCAAAACAATCCGACGAATCTAACCCAGTTAAAGCAAAACATCAGGTCAGAAATGGCAGCAAAATCGATAGCTATGTGTCAACGTGTTATCGCCAATCTTCGTTTCCGTTTAGAAGAGTGCCAGCAACGTAACGGTCATCATTTGAACATCATCTTTTCCAAATAATTCTCCAATTCATATGCTAATAATAAACAATAAACTTTTTTATTGCATACAAATAATTTTTGTTTCATTGAACTTACAAATACCCGATACCCTTTCTGGACACCTTGTATAAATAAATAATAAATATTTATAGCGACTATTAACTAAAACATCAAATTGTAATATAGTATAATAGCACCTAAATATTATTTATTGGGAAAAAATTTTAACTTTATAATAAGAATATATTAAGTAGATTAAATGTTCCCATAAAACAACCTTGGTCAAAATTTAATCAAAAACTTCTTTTACAGCTTGCGTAGTATTAACTTACCAGCCTGAGGACACCATGATTAATTTAGAAGTGAGAATGAACAACGAAACTGTTTACAGAGATAATTATTCGGGTAATTGAAGTTTGGATGGACTATAATTGCATTGCTTAAAAATATATATTTTCTATAAGTTCCTTCATACTTTTTCAGCAAAAAATCCCCCACCGTTTTGCGTTCCCATTCCTGTGCCGTATTTACCTCCGGGACTCGTCGACATGTGCCTAAGGCTTTTTGATATCAACATAATAGACCAGAAATTGCATGTTTGCATGGACATGGATACTAGGATTGATAAAGCTCCTGTGGTGGTGAGTTTACTATATCTAAGTTTAGTTCACATACTAATTTCATTTATTATATTACTCATATTAATTGTATTTATTTTTTATTTATATGCGGCCTGCATTTATGTTTGTGGCACTCTTGGCTCGGCGATCGCAATGACTTAGCTGCGGGGTCACATAGTCTGATATACGGTTTAGTATAGGTATTATGACGTGCTTAGATGTACGAATGGTTAGTGGTCTGGGCGGTATCCCATCATTAGGTGTAAAAAAAATCTGCTGCCGAGTTGTCTCCAGTATTGACGCGCCCATACCAGGTATTTTACCATTCTGGTGTCGTGCCTCGAGCTTGGAGAGAGGCTGTCGTGCAACCGATTCGATACTATCGTACCTAAAGGAGCGGATTTTCCCGTTGCACGTTAAAGTTAAAAATGAAGTTTAAATAGCTAAAAACGACGTGTATAATTATTGCATTGCAGACAATTAGAAAAATGATGCCACGTCCGTGGTACAAGCCTGGATGGTTGCTTCGGTTTCCTTTCAGAGGTGGAAGGTGTAACTGTGAAGTGCTACAATGTACATGCTGCACCGGTGTCCGAATACCGGCTTTTAACTTTGACAGGAGGAGTAAGTATATTTAACGAGTTATAAGTAAAGTTACTTACGCACTAAAATACTAATTTGTATTTATTTGTAAATTTTTATTTAGTGTAGTATTATTATTTAGTAATATTTAGTGACTTATAATATTATTGAATATTATAAGTCACTAATGTTATTTTCGGATTTCAAATTGAAATTTGTTGTACTTTACTATATATGCGATAGGTACGAGTGGCCACTGCACAATAATAATTGAAAATAATGTATTAAAATTTTTATAATATTACTCATAGGTATACTTGGTTAAAATATTATGATATTTTCAAAAAATATTTCATAATTAATTACGTTTGTGTATTATATGTTATAGATATAAATTGTGATCAGTATACTTAGCAGCTGAAATGATCGTAAAAAAAATGAATGTTATTTTAAAGTACCCCAATAGTTAATTCGAACAAAAGAACGTAGGCAATACATTTGATAGGCTAACTTGAAGATAATTAGTTATAATACATTAGATAAACTTTCACATCGTCTCGATGTAACATGTTTGGTGTCGATCGATCAAATATTATACAAGGTGTCCAGAAAGGGTATCGGGTATTTGTTTTCGCGCCATATTCGAAACGGGGCGTCTAAAGGGTGCGGGGAGGGGTTCGTGGCGTCCGCCATTTTGTGGAGTTTTAGTCACGATGGAACAGTACTCGGGGACGCATCGCGCATTTTGCGTACGAGCGTATTATCGTAATGGTGATTCAATAGTGACTGCTCAACGTCTCTATCGTGCGGAATATCGTACACGCCACGCGCCAAGTGACGATAGCATTAGGAAATGGATCAGGATGTTCGAGAATACAGGTGCGACAGTTAAAATTCAAAACTCTGGTCGTCCTCGTTCAGTTCGCGATCAAGAAACAATTGAAGAAGTTGAGGCGTCGGTTCGTCAAAATCCGTCTTTATCCATCCGAAAGCGAAGCCAAGCGTTGAACATCAAAAAATCGTCTTTACATTCGATTTTAAAGAAAGACTTACATCTAAAAGCCTATAAAATTCAATTGGTTCAAGAATTGAAGGATACGGACTATGCTAATCGACTGAATTTTTCGAACGAAATGCTGCGGCGATTTAACAACTTTAACAACATACTGTTCAGTGACGAAGCAAATTTTCACCTGAATGGTCATGTTAATAAGCAGAATTGTCGGTACTGGGCAGTGGAGAATCCGAGACGAAAGCATGAACGACCCCTGCATAGCCCAAAGGTCGTTGTTTGGGCCGCTATGTCTGCTAAAGGCATAATTGGTCCTTATTTTCATGAAGATCAACGAGGCCGAGCAATTAATGTGAATAGTGACCGTTATTGCGATATGTTGCGAAATTTTTTGGTCCCAGAGTTGCAGAAGTTTGCAGGTTTCAACTCAAGAACGTGGTTCCAGCAAGATGGGGCCACTTGCCATACCTCAAATGACTCAATGGAAGTTGTTAACGAATTATTCCCTAATAAAGTCATTTCGCGAAGGGGTAACATCAACTGGCCTCCCAGAAGCCCCGACCTTAGCCCGCTTGACTTTTTTACATGGGGATACCTTAAAAGTAAGGTTTATCAAAACAATCCGACGAATCTAACCCAGTTAAAGCAAAACATCAGGTCAGAAATGGCAGCAAAATCGATAGCTATGTGTCAACGTGTTATCGCCAATCTTCGTTTCCGTTTAGAAGAGTGCCAGCAACGTAACGGTCATCATTTGAACATCATCTTTTCCAAATAATTCTCCAATTCATATGCTAATAATAAACAATAAACTTTTTTATTGCATACAAATAATTTTTGTTTCATTGAACTTACAAATACCCGATACCCTTTCTGGACACCTTGTATAAATAAATAATAAATATTTATAGCGACTATTAACTAAAACATCAAATTGTAATATAGTATAATAGCACCTAAATATTATTTATTGGGAAAAAATTTTAACTTTATAATAAGAATATATTAAGTAGATTAAATGTTCCCATAAAACAACCTTGGTCAAAATTTAATCAAAAACTTCTTTTACAGCTTGCGTAGTATTAACTTACCAGCCTGAGGACACCATGATTAATTTAGAAGTGAGAATGAACAACGAAACTGTTTACAGAGATAATTATTCGGGTAATTGAAGTTTGGATGGACTATAATTGCATTGCTTAAAAATATATATTTTCTATAAGTTCCTTCATACTTTTTCAGCAAAAAATCCCCCACCGTTTTGCGTTCCCATTCCTGTGCCGTATTTACCTCCGGGACTCGTCGACATGTGCCTAAGGCTTTTTGATATCAACATAATAGACCAGAAATTGCATGTTTGCATGGACATGGATACTAGGATTGATAAAGCTCCTGTGGTGGTGAGTTTACTATATCTAAGTTTAGTTCACATACTAATTTCATTTATTATATTACTCATATTAATTGTATTTATTTTTTATTTATATGCGGCCTGCATTTATGTTTGTGGCACTCTTGGCTCGGCGATCGCAATGACTTAGCTGCGGGGTCACATAGTCTGATATACGGTTTAGTATAGGTATTATGACGTGCTTAGATGTACGAATGGTTAGTGGTCTGGGCGGTATCCCATCATTAGGTGTAAAAAAAATCTGCTGCCGAGTTGTCTCCAGTATTGACGCGCCCATACCAGGTATTTTACCATTCTGGTGTCGTGCCTCGAGCTTGGAGAGAGGCTGTCGTGCAACCGATTCCTAAGATGGGAGATCGGTCAGACTCTATTAATTACCGCTCAATCGCTGTAACTTCAGTGTTGTGCAAAATCATGAAGCGGATCATCAAAACTCAACTTGTCCGCTACCTGGAGGATCACTCTTTAATAAATGATCGTCAATATGGATTTTGCCAGAATTGATCAACGAGTGATTTTCTAGCGTACTTGTTGCATATGATAAAAAAATGTTTTGAATAAAATTTAAAAATTTACTGTCAAAAAAATTGTAGATTGAATGTATGTATTATATGAGTAAGTTAGTGTGTATTATATGCGAATGATAGCGTTGTTGGGAAATTAAGTACCTTATAAAATTATTAGGAAGTTAAAATAATAACTCTGTTACAGGTACTTCATTTTGACTGCATGGATATGGGTTTTGGGGGAGTTGGCTTGTCAAAACCAAGTGGCAATACACCGAATAACGCAGCTACAGAATCAGACTCCGCTATCACTGAAGAACCAACTCAAGTGGCTTATGATATTTACGACCCTGTCACTGAAAGCTCACCAATCGTTTCACCTATGTTCAATAAAACTGTGAAATATATTTAATTCAAAATTATTCTTTATATTTTTAAACTACCAAAGAATTTTTACCAATACTTAGGTCGCTAACGTGTAGGTTCCTTATCAAACATATAAAAAAATTAAGGTATTCGGTTATTATAATATGTCGTAGGGTTTCTTTAGCGAGTGTAAATCTGCTTTCTAGAAAAATCTGTTTACATCAAATTCCTCTTTCCCAGTATAATCACGATACATAATAATTAAAATTATGATTTGTAAAACTAAATCAAAATTGTAAAATGATTCTATTTATAAAATTCTGTGTTAAATGCAATCATAGACCAACAACCACAGGAATGCAATGGCCCATAGCAATGGCCTACTGTCTTAATAGTTTCATATTTTGACATGACATGAGTTTGACACATTGACATTAGTAGGGGTGAGCTATAACAGGTAAAATAAGAAACCTGTTCCAGAAAAATAACACTTCCAAAAACTTGTTTTAAAATAACAGCAATTACATGGTGCTATCTCTTTCTATTACTATAAATGAAAAAAAAAAAACTAAAGATCTTGTTTCAACTCTTGTTTGAATCTCTCTCTAACAAAGTAAACATCCTTAAGCTTGAATAGAGAAGAGCATCATCCAAAACTGAAACAGTTTAATTTTGTGTCACAGTCTAGTCTATGGAACAGGCAAAGAGGAACAGCGTTTTCCGTTTACAATTAATAACAGTTCCAAACTGTTATTTGTAAATATCTGTTTTTTTTTTTAAACTGTTACTAAATGACTCCCAGCTCACTCCTTTTTTGTCATTTTGTAAAATGACATTTTGTAATTGACGGCTGATATTTTAGTATTACTAATATGGAATATATTAGTTAACTCGTATTAGGTTCCCGTACCTATTATTTGGTATTAGTCACCGATTCAATATTCGCTATTCGCTACCTACTTGAATCTAATACTGATATTATGCGAATCTATTCTCAGTATTTTCTATACTTATAGAATGTGTGTATGAAATAAAAGATTGTTGTGAATATTTATTAATATTATCCGTATGCTTATTATATAACATAAATGGAAAAGTGGTCAAATTTTCTTTCGTATTAATAAACTAGCTGTGCCCGCGGCTTCGCTCACGTGGACTACAGAATACCCACGCGAATCTTGCTCCCCCACTCCCGGCTATTTTAAAGACAATAATGCTTATTGTGGATGAGACGTATACTCTCGCTGACTTTTTTATAGGTATTTTTAATGTCTACAGTTATTTAGTATGTTAATTTGCTGCATCTCTGTAGTTTACTCATCGTAAGCCGTTTTAAGCACCCAAATTAATTCGCCATGACCAGTTGTTTTTTTAAATAATGCGGAACCCTAATTCTTTTTCTAAAATAAAGGTAGTGATGAAGCGATGTGTAAATAATTTCTTCACCGCGGTGATCGTACTTATGGAAGTATGATTAATTTAAATTATATTTGTATTGATATCCCTTGGCCCAATCTAGAATATGGTTTCAAAAATAAGATTTAGGTGCATTGAACGTTAAGTATGCCCACTAACCTTTGAATCGAGCAACCCAGAATACTTCTGCTCTGCTAGTCTTCAGCAAACATTCTTTCCAGCACAAAAACCACAACTTTTTCAGAACTCAATGTTCTTTACCCGGCCGGGAATCACACAAAAAAAGACACAAAGATACTGTCACATACAAAAATTTCATCGGTAAAAATTATCCGATGAGAGTTCTAGGCACAGAGCAAATGCAAAACTGCACGTCGCTAGTTGATTACGGTTGGAGGTAGTTCGGCAATATATATGGGCCAATCAGATGCGCTTATATCACACGACAGCGAGAGTTTCAGCGAATCCAAGAGCTACATTCTAGGATCGCGGGAACACTAACATCCAATGCACGTTAATTTGAAATCCGTTAAGTTATATACTTTAGTTATTTATGCCCAACCAGGCAGCCTAAGTTACTTCCTATAAAATCAGCTATCTACCAGTGAAAGTCCTGTCGAAATCGGTCCAACCGTTTCGGAGATTACCCAGAACAAACAGACAGACAAAAATTACTACTTTCATATGCATTTAGTAAAAAAAAAACTGTTATTTTGACATTGTCAATTCTATTAATTATAGATTACGGACTGTCGTTACGGTCAAAATCTTTGTTATATTAAAATATATTATGTTAAAAAATATCACTATTTCATGTACTACAATTATAGATTTTTATATACATATGTCCATTAAAAACGTCAATCGATTGATTTTTTAGGTGATTCTAAACATAAAATAATAAATATTTACATTTCAAATTCTCCAAATTATATAGATACGATAACATGTATGTAATCGCAGCTAGTTACAAGGAACTGAAGAAATCGCTAATATAATACGAAATACCAATAGATACCTAATACAAAAATTACAAACTAATCTATTAATCTAACTAATATCCGTATTAGCTAATACACTTATATTCGTTAAAAATAGTGCCTAATATAGTGATTCCATAATACGAAATACCAATAGACTCCTAATACAAATATTACAAACTAATCTGTGAACCTAACTAATATCCGTATTAGCTAATACGCTGATATTCGTTAAAAACGGTGACTAATATAGTGATTCTGTTCTCATTGCTTGCTTACTGTGTTACCAACGCTGCAGTTACGCGTTAACGATAAGCGCATACGATAAGCTTGCAGCCAGCGGTCGTTTCTATACGAAGTTTCAAATCATGTAGTTATCTCGCTTACTCGCAAGATGCGCCCTCCTATAACGGATAAAGAGAGAGGTACTTGCGGTGACTCCCCGCGCGAATCATAAATTAGACTAATATTTGGTAACCTATTATTCTGTATTTGTGGATCATAATATATTAGTCCGTGGCGCATATTATAATCCCTGTAACTAATACGAATATATTAGTTACACCTCTAGTTAGTAGTTTCGGTCGGTAGAATCAAATCATTTATTGTATATTTTATTTTCTTTGAGATTATTTATAATCTAAAATTCAAAGGACGCCGAACCGAGAGGTATTTAAAAATGGGTGATAATAATGATGATTATTACGGTGACGGGTTAGTATTACATATTATGTAGTTTGCATTGGTTTGCATGTTGGATAAAATCTAAATTTACTTTAAAGCATGCATGGATCGTAATTCTATATTTAATTCGTAAGTTTTACCCATTTTTTACCCATTCATAATTTATATAAATGGTCTAATGTATAATGCCCCTAATCTTCTACAGTTCCATGTTTATTTTTTGGGCCGTTAGTTCTAGCTGTGTAATGAGATATACTTTGTAGGGATATAATAAATAATTAACATGTTAACGGTCACAAAGATCTTTCGTAGAGTTGGTACCAGAGTATCCAAATACATGTTCCCAAGAACATGGCTTTAATTTGGAAGAGTACCTACTATATTTTTTCTGCATTATCTTAGTGTTCACCATATCTAATAATTAGGATGTAGGTAATAAAAAAATTGTCAGAAATTCTGCTACATTGCAACGGTTTTTAAAATACAAGTATCTATCAACATAAATAATACATATAATTTATATTAAATTGTAATTGTGTATTATACTTTTATAGAGGTAAAGTTTGTGAGTTTGTATTTAGAAGGCATTCTTCGGAAGTATTGATCCAATTCTAAAAATACTTTCCATGTGATATGGGCCTAGCATTAGATTACATGCTGTTGTGTTTAATCTGCATTTTTTTACAGTTAGATCACTTTATAATTAGGGGGTTGGAATTAGAATCGATTGGTGCGTCCTCCAGCGAGAACATTACTCATATTTCTCTACTACACTATAGGATGTCTTTTCTTTTAAGACTTTTAACATAGCTTCGAACTGTGAGCTGTTGTGCAAGAGTATTGGGATGGACTTCTAGCCGTTTCCTGTATCTAGCATTGACGTTAGTGATTTCTTCTCTCACTGTGAGCATTTCCAGATATTCATGGATCTCAGCATTAGTCACATACCAAGGGACATTACTGATTGTTCGGAGGATTATGTTCTGCATTCTTTGCATTCGTAAGATGGCAGAGTTACAAGCACTACCCCACAGCTGAAGGCCATACATCCATACAGGTTTTAGGATCGACTTGTACACTAAAATTTATTGTCTTGTGACAGTTTGCTGTTTCGGCCTAGCAACCACAAGGAGCTTTTGTATCTAATATTTAGTTCCTCTCGTTTCTTCTTGATGTGCTCCTTCCATGTCATACGCCTATCAAGATGAAGACCGAGATATCTGACAGAGTTCTGGTGAGGAAGGGTGGCGTTTTCTAGTTTTACCGAGGGGCAATTTTCTTTGCATAGGGTATAAGTAACCTGCACAGATTTTGAGGAACTAGCTTTAATCTGCCAGTTTCGAAGCCATTTAGTTGTCTCATCTAGGCCTTTCTGTAAAATTTTTGAGGCTATTACTGGGTCCTTGTGACTCACTCTAAATCTTATCTTTTATTATTTTTATTCAAATTAGACTTTGAAACTTTGAACCGCCTGAAACTAGGGCCAGAGGTATTACTTTTTCACGGATATGGTATCAGACGATAGGGCGTTGTTTCTTCTACCCTTGTTATACCTTCTTCTATTGCTCAGCATACAAAACTAATACTAGAAATTGAAATTAAAAATTTGACCTTGAAACTTTGACTACCTATAACTTGGGCCAGGTGAATTAGAATTACCTTGTATGGGGAGTAGTGTCAGAGGGTTATAAACAGCCACCTCCCCGATCCACCCCATTCCCCCCGCGTGCGGAACTATTCCAAATTTTACCCTAATTATGCTAAATATTAAATTTCTAACTGGGAAAATAAATAATTTTTGAGAAATATTTTTTTAATCGTATTTTTTGTTATTCTGTTAATACAATTGTCAGTTCTAAGAAGTTGTCATAAATTCACTTTTGGAAGGAAGGTAAAGGTTTTCGAATACCCTAATTTTTTCTACATATTTTTTTTGTTATTTTTGAATGATTATTGTATTGATTATTGTATTATTTACGTCAACTAAACCTAAATCTATTCCATTGTGGTGATAAAATTGGTTAGGTTAGGTTTGAACTGTGATCATAATGTATAAGCCGAGAGAGTGAAGCGAACAGGCCGCGGTAGTTGCCAGCTAATGCCAGAAACAAATAATTATTTATTACAAATTCATATGCAAGTCCTAGACAGACATAACCTCAAAATTGAAAAAAAATCGGAAACTATTTGTTTCGGCATTTATTCTTCCACAGGGGATTACTTCTCACCCTTCACCACTTCCCCCAGCTTTCCCACTTCTTCATAACATCAAATTCAGTGGCATGTAATCTAAAGTGAATGTGAATGATGGTGATGTCTGGATGTGATTCCCTTTCTGTAAATCTACTGACAGTGATAATAAATAAATTAATAAACTTAAAAAAAAAATGTTTATAAACCTGATCTCTTCGTGTTTTTGGTGGGATTTTGAAGTTTAACGTTCATTTATAAACTTAAAGAAGATGTTCTCTATAATCTTCTTATTATGGTTTTTTTATTGCTCAAGTTCTATGTCTCATTTCAGTAGATGCATATTTTATGGAAATTCACGTATTAGTTCTTTTTAATTATGCAAAGGCCACTATGATTTTGAACATCTAATTTTAAGATAAAAAATTAGTTCAAATAGAGATGTTCAAGTTCAACTCTTACTATAAGGAGTAATAAAATGATCTAAGACCAGTTCATGTGTGTATGTTTTAGAACAATGGAGCCATTGACTGCACCACTTGAAGTAACTTACAACTGGGTAGATATAACATCAGATTTCTTCAAACACATACAAGGTAAGATTTAGCTTATTCATGTGCAAACTCTTAAAAAAAGGGAATTACAGAAGCCTGGCCAGCTATTACCACCCTCAAGTTGAAAATCTGCTGCTGCGCACCTTGAGGTGTCTTTTAGGAACTGCATTCAGAGCCTGTCTAGTATCTAGAGTAATCTAGTATACATGTATCTTTTTTGAATCAGAATTTAGCTTTTTAATATATTGTATGTACCTTGTGATACGACGCATTAAAAAGCACAACTATTGGTTAGCTGAAACATTTTCTCTGTGACGGACCAGTCATTTTTATTACTGACTGTACCCTAGAAAAAAGCGATAAGAATACGTGTTGATCGGGAGAAAACTGGCGCGTACGTGTTGATCGGGAGAAAACTGGCGCGTCACCGGCTTCATTATCATACTAATGTTTATTAGCTCACGGACACATAGGACCGCGCGCAATGATGAATTGAAGTCTCTATACATAGCTAGTTTTTGTTTATTTTTTACAAATTTATTCTATTTGTACTACCTACAACTGTGCTTTTTTCTGTCACTCAATACTACTGGTTTGTTGGAAGAAAATGCCTTGTGGCATTAAGCTCATCAATCAGTATACATACAAAATGTAAGTGGCATAAAAATAAAAAAACCTTTAAAAAATCATAACATAACATTAAAAATGTTCTGCATGTAAGTTTTCTGCTTGTTAATATATATAATTATTCACAAAATTTTAGATCTCCAGTTAGGAGAGCTATTACATAATGGATATCTATTTGGTCTCTTTGAGGCTATGTCAGCTATTGAGATGATGGATCCCAAAATGGATGCTGGCATGCTTTGTAATCGCGGGAATCCGAAACCACTCAACTTTCAGCAAGCTGTTGAGGTTTGTTACTACATAATATAATTATTTAGGTTAGAGCCAATTTTTTAGAAATAGCAAAGCAAGCAAGCATGCTGTTTACCTGATATACTTAACTATTTATAACCAACCTCAAGTAAGACTGCAGTTCTGAGGAAAGTCAATAATAGGTTCCGTGACTCTTGACAACTGAGCTAGAACACCTTTTATGCCAGTGTATGTTGCCAACCACACATTCAGATCAGAACAGAGCAGCTTGAACATTATTAATGCTTTTCATTTACTCTTGATATAACTTATGCAAAGTCATTGTTTACCATCAGTATTATAATGAATGTGAATTTTATAGTTTTACATGTTTTGTATGTAGATGACATCAAATTTAATCATAGTAATTCCTTGCCTATATTTTGTACCTTTTAGTAACAATGTCACTATTGAATTTTAAATGAAAGTTAGGGCATTAAAAATATATTGGTCATCTACAATAGGTTTGCTTAGTGAGGAATAGTAAAAAATCTGTAATTATTCTGCAATAATGAAAAATGTGAACATCATACTATTTTAGGCTGGCAAGTTAAACATAGATGATCTGCAGCCAAGTGAACTGATAGGCATTATTGATGCAACTATGGCCTGCATTGTTTCCTGGTTAGAAGGTCATTCACTGGCACAGACTGTATTCACGAATTTGTACCTTCATCAGCCACATTCGATTATAAATAAATCACTAAAGGCGTACTGCATATCTGTTTACAAGCTGTTGGATTGTATAAGAGATTGTATCAACAAGTAAGTTTTGATTCTATATTGCATAGTTAAGTGGAACTTTTGGACAGCACTTTAAATATTGGCTATCTTTGTTACATAAATAAATTTTTCACTCTGTTATATTACTTCTAGATTTTAAAGGTTAATATGGATTCGAATGTATGGCCCAAATATAAAATTAATTTGGCAGCATGCTGTAAATTTTCTTAATTATCATTTATATTATATACTCAATTATCTTAATTTAACTGAGTAGAGAGGACTCTGGATTATGTATAAACATTTGTGTATTTTTTTTTAATTAAAGAGCTCAAGTATTTGAAGAGGAAGATTTCCAACCCATGGGATATGGTTACTCACTTGGTTCCAACCCCCAGTCAGGTAACACTTATGATGCAAGTCTTGAGGTCAATGAACAGAAGTGTATTGCCATGCTCAGAGAACAGGAGGAGGAACTTAATAAAAAGGCAAGAAGTTCTGAAGATGAGGTAATTAGTATATTGTAAATTAAAGAAAGATTGCTTATGATCTCATTACTGTCATTTCTATAAGTTTCAAATGAGAAAATAATCGCGATCATACCATCTTCGCTCACTACTTGTCAAGAATGTACTGTCAGCAACAATTACAAAATATTAAAAGATTTCATTTTTATTAGAAATACAAAATTAATAAATAACACAATACAATAATAATTCCTTGTAAATGTAAGAAGGAACATTAAAATAATGTAAAACTCATTTTTTTTCTGTTATTAAAAGTTTTTTATACTTTTATGGCCAGTTACGTCACGTAGGTACAGCATAATTTTCACATGTTATTATTTTTCTGATAGTGGATTTTTTTACCGAAGTTGCTTTTTACTGAAGATTAAAAATGGAATAATTGAAGAATAACTTAATTACTGAATGGCCACTCATGTTAATTTCAAGTTTACTTGGGAGAATTTAATAAGTCCTATTTGATACATAATATATCAAAGTAAGGTTGCGGCAAAAAATTGCTTTCGACGATAATCAATTGTAGAAATATATTGATCCCTGCCTACCCCGTTGGGAAATAGGCGTGATTTATGTATGTATGTATGTACATATATTGATAGTATTGTTAGGCAGTTTAAATTAGGCTTTCATTGATTTTAAATATGATTAATATGCTATAAATATTATATTTATATCACATGGAAACAAAAGATTAGCAGTAATTTTTAATTAATATGCATGACTAGATTTAATATTTTAAAGCTTTTTTACATATATGATTATATTCACCAACTGATTCCAGAAAAGATTACTTAGTGTTGTAATTTTGATAAAAAAGAATAAAAGTAAAAATAATCCGTTCAATATGATTATAATAATCAATGACTCCCTGTTTCAAAGTGGTTATAAAAGCCCCAAACCTACAGAGACATCACTAACATCGAGACATAAAACATTGTATCTAATCTAAATAATTCTGAAATTAATCGTTCTTTTAGTACCTAATTTACTGAAATAAAAAAAAAATGATGCTTTTATATATTACTCATTACTATAGATAATAACGTAGCAATTTTGTCGAATTATGTAGTTGTACTATCGAGAAATACCAAAAATATCAAAATTGATCTATTAAACTATCCAGACTATGATTAAATTATAATTATGAGTGATTTTTTTTTATATCATTCAATTGAAATTTTTACTTTAACTGCTTCAGGTTAACAATCTCTGGACAGCTTTAGCTGCTAGAATCAGATTCACGAGATTGTTCTATCAAGCTCTACTCTTAATAACAAAGAGGGATTCTCAATCAGGAGCTGATTGTGTCGCGCTATTGATTGGCTGCTCTGAAATGATGAAAGTCATTTTAAAGACATCTTGCAAAGGCACACAACCTTTGGAGTATTGTAAGTACAAGTCCTTACGTTAATAAAAAAACCTGTGCCACCTGCAATAGTCAAGTTTGTATTTTTCTATTTTGTATTATTGGGTCGAATTTGGTTCAGTTGTGGAATCTGTTTCTGTTTTTAGTATGCAGTGTTAATAAGTCATTTTTAATTATTCAAAAGTATTTTATTGTTATGTTCTTTGTTGAGAAGTCTTTAACAATTGTGAAAAGTCTACATTAAATAAGAATATCTGACCAGTATACCCACAGCACCCTTCTTTGACACAGCAAAGAAGAAACAACCAAATAGTGATAAGTTTGTTGATGCACCAGTTTTGGCTGTATCGAAACTATTATACATGTGGAAAATAAATCATTATTTTTCTTTGACATATCAGTATTAATATACTGAATACAGTACTTGAACGATCTAACTTCTTTCGGCGTCTTACGAAAAAAAGTATTTCTCAAGGTTGACTTCTATTTGGGTTGTTTGGAAAATAAAACATTATTTCAGTGAATTTCATACAAATTAAAATAGTCATTCATTTTCGAGAAACCAATGTCATATAGTAATAGAATTACATAATTAATAGTTTTAAACTATTTAGTTACTATTTAGGTTCATTTCCATCACACTTTGTTTTATGTTTTTTTTTACAGTACACTTTCTCTATGTTAGTGCTAGCATCGAAAAATTATTGCAACAGATTAGGTACGCGCATTGTGGTAAAATATCCGTGAGTTTTGTTATTCGTACCTTTCAACCTTCATAGAAGAAGAAAGGCCATTGACAAGGAAAACAAAATCAGCATTTGCGTTTAATTATTATTAAATGCACAAAAGCTATGCAAATTATATTGGGTAGGTACATCAATTAACGGCACTGAGACCTGCTAGAGTGGCTAGGTTACAATAGGACTTATATATTCGATAGAATAAAAGCCCATAAAAAGAGCGTATAACCATTTGACAATAATTACTTTTCCAAAAATTTACGCCTTCGTTATCGGACGCGTGTAGAGATAAATATTCTCTCACTGCGGTTCGAACACCACTGCGGCGACTTGCGGATTTTTTTTCGTAGTGCGCGGGGTTTCATATAATCCTGTAGGATGCAAAAATTCCGTGCGGCGACGCACTGCAACAAATCTGTAGCATTCCACAGGATTAGAATCCGGTGTGAATTTTTGACCACAGTGCGCGTGCTTCTATGTAATTCTATAGTTCACATATTTAGAGGAAAATAAACCGCAGTGCATGCTAGCTCTAAACTTTGTAGAATAAAATTTCTAGATATAAAATTTTGCTCTGTCAGTTAAAGTAACAGTAGCACCTTCATTTGCGGGCAAACAATATTTTTTTTGTTTGAATTTCGAGGATTAAAATTTTTTTTAGCTGATTCTCCTAATCCAATGGGGTTCGAGCCGATGATCAATCAGCGCTTACTGCCCCCTACGTTTCCTCGGTACACTCGTATTAAACAGCGGATTGAGGCACTTCAGTATTTCGACGAGCTTGTTGCGAGATTGAGACACGCCTGGAAAATTACTTCCTGCACTAACTTCCATACTGCACTGGTAATGTATAATGATTTAAATTCAACTTTGTTAACATTAATTTATTAAATGTTGGCGATTGTATACAAGCTTTTCCTCGTCGTCATCTACATGTTTTTCGTAATGTGTCTCCAGGTTCATAGGCTACCTCTATGCCAAATTTAATTGAGATGGTTCAGAGGATTAATTGTGTAAAAGTTACTAGTTACTTTCGCGTTTATGATATTAGTATGGATAACAATAATTAATTTGTAATTTTGCTGTTTAATACCATTTTATTAACTTTATTCAACCAACTCCACCGTGTCACAACCAATGCACCCGTGTAGCGTATCATACTTCTCACTTCCCGTACTTGCCTATAATTTACTAGATCGCTTGCCGTTTATGGTTCGTGCTCCCCTCCTTAGAGTCGTAGCGTGATGTAAGAAAAAAAGCACGTTACAGCATTTAGCTCGATGCGCCTCTGGAAAAATATGTGTATCGACAGCTTATGCTATACTACGGGAAACTCTAAATGTAGAGAAAAAAGGAATAAATTTAAAAATGTAATGTTCCATCACACATTGGATTGTATGGTAACAAGGAAGCTGGCCGTTTAGCAAAAGAAGCTATTTCAAATGGATCAAATGTTACCATTAGACCGGATCATACAAAAATTTTGACAAAATTGAAATTTAAGATAAAAAGATAATGCATTTGTTATATAAAACACTACAAAGTGAGCCGCGTCGTATACCATTGTTTGCTAACAGTGGTTTAAGTGGATCCCTCATAGTTGCTATGTTTAGGTTATGATGGGACTGACATGTTCTTTTTGAACCCAAGTGCCTAAATTAAAAAATAATTAAAAAATATATATCTCAAAAAATTTACTATAAATCGCAAAAAAATAGCACGATCAGTCAAGTAATCTCTTGACTATTATAATATTAGTATAGATTATGTATTGTTTTAGGATTTCTTCATGGAGTTCAGCCGTCAGCGCGCGTGCATACTGTCTCGCTCTGCACTACAGTTGCTTTATTTGAGTCCGTCACCGGCGAATACCGCGTCGTTGGCTCAGAGCGCTACGAGCGCCCCTGCCGGTCAGAATCGCCCGCATCACGCTTTTGCAGAGATCCTCCGTGAATCTCTACGGAGTTTCGTGAACCCGCATGCTCTCACGCCGAAGTCGTCCACACCTTGTACACCTCAGGTGAATTAAGCTTAATGTTATGAATCATCTAAAAACGACCTGCACACTACAAAAACCATAAAAAGAGAAACCTATTCGTTTTACTCTTAGATAATTAAATCGGTTTTTTGATGTGAAACATCTATAGGCGAGGGGTAAACCTGAATGTTGGCGTGGCGATAAAGGCCGTGGCGACCAATCGCCACGCTATATGTTCTTTAATGTTTAGTGTTCAATGTTTTTTCTTTCTTTCTGTTATTCACTAAGATGTTTCACATTTATCGGGCGTCCCGGGACGGCCAATTTTTTTTTCATAGACTTTTGTTTTGATTATATTTATCCGCTTGCATATCGCTAGTATTGTTTAAGTATATATTTGGTTTTTAGAGAAATGTACTTCACAATTTCGATAAAATTTTGTATTTAGATAATTTACTTCCTTAGTTTACCTAGATAATATCTTATTCTATTATATTATTATAGATAATATCTAGATAATTGATTTTCGGAAGGTGCAGGGCCAATTTCGGTAGCCTAGGTAAATAATTGTAGTGATAATGAGTTATAGAAATCGTAATTTCATTATGAACTACCTGTTTTTCATCTACAAATGTTTAAATAACACATACTTTTCTTCTAAATATAATCCTTTGAGAAATTTTATACTTGGTTCTGAAATTATCCGAAACCTTCCGGATTTCCGTATCCATAAAAGAAACAAATTATAAATACTCTTGAGATATCTAAATGTATAACTAGATCCAAAATCTCATATCCGTAATATCCCTGGTTAAAACAATACAAACCCTTAATAACTATACATTTCAAGGCTCGCGAATTCGTGGAAAACTTCATAGCGCGCTGTGTGCGACCTTTCGCTGTGTTGGTGCAAGTGTGCGGACATAATCGGGCGCGGCAACGGGACAAACTTGCGCTTCTGTTGGATGAATTCGCTGCACTACAAGAGGAGGTATTACTTCTTTTTATACTGGTTTAACTACCGTTTGGTGTTCAGTATCAGTCCAAGAGCAAATGGTGTCTATCGAGATATGAACATTAGCATTTATTTGTCTATACTAATGTTCATCCAGTTACCAGTTAAAATCGACTTTCATGTGACGGAACCATCACGCGGTTTTGCTGACGGTTTTCTTTAGCCATTTTTATGCATTTGAATATTGAGTATAAAGTTTTTTTAAGAAGAATTCAAGGAAAGAGCATACAAAATGTCATGCTTCAGATTACTTACGTTTTCGTTCATAATTTATAATCAATAGTTCTCCACTTTAGAAGCATAAGGAAGTAAATGGGAACGAACTGGCTGTAAGTTACACCCGTTATTTTCCTACGGGACAGATTTAGGCAATCGAGATAAAATCTACATTGTAAAACTTAATCAGTACCAGAAAAGAATTTTGTCTATGATATCATCTAAATACTCTGGTTCACTTTTTTTATTGTGACGTGCATCTCAGTTAATAGTATAGAGATAACAAATTTCAGGGATCATTACACAAAATATTAATAATAAATTGTAACCTATATTCATAGAAGGGGTACAATTATTTGTGAGTTTTGACAAAATATCAATTAATACGTCTTTTTATACAACACAGCTGGCAACCAAACATACGGCCCGCCTGATGGTAAGCGACTACCGTAGCCTATGGACGTTTGTAATACCATAGATATCACTAATGCGTTGCCGACCCATAATCCGCGAGCCCAAAGTGCTCTGGAAACCCCACTCACCGCAGGAACACAACACAAGGTTATTTGTCTGTGATCTTTTGTAGGGTGGAGGTATTCCACCAGTTGGGCTGACCCAAGTATAGAGATGTCACCAAATAAAATTCTCTGTACTCTACCTCGTATACCTGTCTAGAAATACAATCAAAATAACTTGACATAATATGTTAAGAAATATTTATTGTAAATATAAAAGAACGCGTGCAATACATGCGTGAATGCATGTGACAAAAATAACACACTTAATTTTATTCCAATAATTTATTCTGGTGATGTTCTATCGCTCTTACCCTATCCCCTCTCCCGGTTTATGGCATAGTTCTTTCTTTTTCTCTCTTCTGTTTCTTTTGCTTCAGAAACGATGCACTGAAGTTCAACTTTGGAATATTACTTTCAGCACAACTAAAGTAGTATAACACTAACACGTGCTTTAGAAGTTATACTTATTGTATAGTCACACTCGCAAACATATATTATTAAGTGTGATTGATTATCTTCAACACAATAAAACAATAGGCGTGGCAAGCAATTTCATGGTGTATACTTTTTTGAGCCTATGTATCTATATTTCTTTGGTACGCTGTGTAGCCTAAACGACTTGACGGATTTTAGTAAACGAGGTGTTGTTAGATTCGTCTTAATTGTGAGAGTGACAGGCTATATAATATTTAAGTTTATCTGTAAAAATATTTCTTTTTCCAGTTCCGGTTTTTTGTATACATTTTATTAATAATTTAGCTTGTTGTTATAATGTGTAAAAATTCAATCTATTTTTTTCCATAACGCTCCTAAAGAATTATAGCTTACTTCAAAAAGAACATTGTTTGAAGAAGTAATGTATGGACAGTTGCTGATTTAATGTGGACAGGCCGAGAGCGTGGACGCTGTCGTGAGTGGCGTGGCAGTCGCCGGGTCGCGTTCCTGTTTCAGTACTTGGGTCCTTTACCACGTGCTGCGGGTCATGATTGCATACCTACTCTCCGGACTCGAGTTAGAACTATACTCCGTCCATGAATATCACTACATATTCTGGTCAGTGAGTAGTTTTTTTCGCTAATTCTATAGTATAGTAATATTTTTTACTAATATTAAATTGTGTTATTCAGTTATCTTATATACGGGGTCGATTTTTGAGGTTACCATAACCGTTGTATCTTCAAGAAAACTTTTTCTTTCTTTCCTTAAAAATTTGAGACGTTTTGACATGTATTTACAGTGTATTTATTGTTTAAATAATAATAAGAAGTCTAGTACGTCTAAACGTTCTGATTTTTAAGACATTTTTGTCTAAGAATGTCAGAGGTCAAAATACCAAACTATGTAGAGGTGATATCAAGTCGGCAATAAAGTATGTAGACTTTTATTTTGAAAGTTAATAAAATAATGACACGTGTTCGTTCGAAATTCGAAGTTAAATTTTTTTCTTGATTGTTGTCCAGTCTTCTTTGTAACGCCCAGACTATCCATAAAAAGGTTTAAGTATAAAATAAGTTGAAGTGTTTTTCTTGTAAAAGGTTATTGAAGACGCAATTATTACCTACGAGATGTATGTAAAATTTTTTTTTTACGATTTCTAACATTTTTAGTACTCTAAACACAATAGGTGATCCTATAGATTTAGATTTTATTGATCCTTATAAAAAACTGGAGCGATTAGCATGAAAAAGTTTTTGTGTAAATTGCCGATTTTCTTGCTGATGGTATACTTTATAAAAAAAACTGTAAATGCGGATCCAAATGTCTCAAAAACTTAAGGACAGTCTCCTCAGAAAGTTTTCTTGTATCTACAACGGTTAAGGTACTCTTACTGCCCCATCTCAAAAATCCAACTTGTGTAACAATCTTGTGTGCATCTTTTGTGATCGTATAACTTACGAGTTGACCGATTTGACCATATATTTGTTTTGCTGAGACGATAGTCCATAGCTATGCTAGATGACGCTGTAGTCGATTCATTCACTACCAGAAAGGGCAGAACAACATCTACCGGCTCAGCTAGTAATATTTATGATATAATAAATCTCAGAGATTAATTGATTTAACGCGCTGTCAACCTAGTTCCCGCTTCTCCCTTTCATAACAGAACCACACGCACTGGGCTCCGGAGCTACAGCTTTACGGTAGCTTCCATCTTGGCACAAACAAAGAAGTTTGATACTTCTTATCTTTGCTGTACTGTGAAGCTGTGGAACTGGCTCCCGACCAATGTATTCCTTTCCTCATATAACGTGGAGTCCTTCAAGCATAACGTGAAGAGACATTTGCGCAAGCCGGCATGACAGCGACAATTGACGCCCTATCGGCCCTAAGGTACATTACCCCTATGACCCTTCCCTCCCCCTTAAATCCCTGTCTGATTTGAGTAGGGTTACTAAAGAATTATATATTTCTCGAGTATGTTACAGCCTCCACTTATATCTCGGATATATATCGGTTCTCGGTTTAGTTTTATGAAATAAATTTCAGGTATCTCTATGAGTTCCTATACGGTTGGTTGGTATCAGCTATAGGGAGAGCTGAAGCTCTGGCAAGTGATGGAACGAAACGTGTGGACAGCAAACGTGTCAGTGCACGCAAACAAAAGAAACGTACACGCCCGTACGCGAGAGAGAGTCTTATGTGTCAAGTCATGCAAAATATGTGTGGCGGGTACTATAAGGTTAGTTAATTTAATAAATTATAGCTTTTTAATTTGGTTTATTTAATTAACTGGTATGTTTAGTCCATTAGGCGATTATAATATAAGGGTTATGATTATTACGATAGTCAACGGATCATTTCGAACAATTAATTCATTTAGGCCATTCGATATTTGGGGCACGTTTTTTTTTCATTATGATATTAGATGCGCAGTCAACGTGTGGGTAAATGAGATTGTTTTTATTTTAAGGCTCTCGTGGCTTTCAAACTACAAGGCAAGATTCGACAGCCGCATTCGATGTTCGATGACGAAGCTGTCCGCTATAAACACAGGTTTGCGCCGCTCTCGGTACTCACTCCGCCGCAGGTGCATTATCATGAGTTCTGCGAGATGACGCGACCTATGCAGTAAGTAAAATGCTCAATAGTTGTCAATAATTGGATAATTCGGAGGAAATCCCTCATATTAAATTTTGATTCTAAATTAAACGAACCTTCTTTTATTGGAACCAAACAGCTGATATACGTATGTCTATAAATGTTATATATAAATTAGTTTTTCGATAGTTACCGGTTTTTTCCAGTGTATTTACACTACAGTGTGCTGTGTATTTAGTTAAGTATTTACTATAAAGTGTAAATTTTTTAGATTCGAAAACCCTGTGATGCTCTACCTCGGCGGCTGTAAACATTTCCAGCAAGCACGAACGTTATTGGAAACTGTTACCACACCCGATCAAGAAGTAGTTGATTTATTATTTTGATATATTCAATATATTATTTTCTAAACAATGATCGACATTCGATATGTAAATTTGAAATGGCGTACAATACAAAATATTATATTTCAGCCTCTGAAACAATAAGTGCCTGATGTCTGTCACAACAGACAATTGTTTTAGTATCACACAACCATTTTTCACCAGAAATATAAAAGTATTGTAGCTACTCATATTTAGGGTAGCCTACTTAATATACAACGAATAAGGTATATAAAAGTCGGAGAAGTAAAATAAATAGTATTTTAGAAAAAAATAACAGTATTTTATGTTTTTTAATATAGAAAAACTTTATTAACTTTATTTATGCTTTTATTTCCTATAAAAAATTGGTTAAAAAATGGCGTGATGAGCCGTCTTATACAGTCGTCTGTTGTGACAGACATCAAGAATGCATTCTATCAGCGGCATAACTGTCTGATATGACGACTTTAATCTTTAACTCTTATGTTTCTGTGATGTATCTATCTTCACGGCGAAACACTCACTTAATGGTGTTTGTAAAGTATAAACACAGCTTTATGACAAAAAAAATTTGTAAATCTATCTACTATCATAATAATATATAATTTTTATTAACATATAATTCATATATAATACATATCTCTAATAATATTCAAAAGCTGAAGATCATCTCTGGAACTACAAGTCAGATGAAGAATTATGTTTTCATTTATAGCTTATTTTTTGAGGAAGGTTTTCTTTCGGTTATGCTATGGAACTTCACGTTAGAATACTAACGAACGGAGCAATAACCATGAATGTGAACCATTCGGGCAAGCTGTAGGAAAGTACTTAGGGGAAATGAGAACGGCTTAACTCGTGTAGCGACGAGTTTGTTAAATTTAACACGAGTGAAACAGTATGGTAGATACATCTAATACATTATAATAACTTTCGACGTTTAAATAATATAACGTTAATGGGCGCATAATGTACTTACTTTTAAATTTATCCGTCTCCATTCTCTTTCCAGATAACTGATCTTCTAAAAGTAGCCAAGACGAATTTTGTTGTACTGAAGCTTTTAGCGGGAGGACACAAGAGGGACTCGACTGCACCACCAGAATTCGACTTTTCAGTTCATCGACATTTCCCTATTATCAAATTAACCTAATGTAATAAGTACTATAATCAGTCACACCAAATAAGTTAATGAGTCTCGTGTGTAATTGTAAAAACTTGAAAATAAAACTTTATGCAATAAAATGGAATATTACATTTAATAATAATACCCGTCTTTACGCTATATACACTTTCTTTGAGGAACGGTAGGGCCTTATCACCAAGTCAGCTCATATATTGGGGGGTTTAAAATACGAAGGGTACGTAAATTTTTTTTTTTATTGTAAGGTGTTTTGGCCAAGGCGTGTGCGTATAGCCTTTAGGTGTAGTGAAAATGACTTAGCGTCTATTTGTGCATTGCGTTACTTATGACAGTCGAACAAAGAATACAAAAAACCGTTAACATTTGAATCTAACTTTTTGAAACGGGTTCCGATGCGGTGTTGCCACTTTTACGTGAACAAATGGCTAGGGTTTTTATGATGCATGCCATCATTCTTGACAGTGTTGTGTTATATATACAATTAATTAAATTGAAGTGTCTGTTTGTTATGTCAAAATAACAGCTTTTTACTAAATGCATATAAAAGTCTTATAAACAGCACCTATTAAAAAAAAACATTTTTAAAAATATTTTTGTCTGTTTGTTTGTGCCGGCCAATCTTCGAAACGGTTGGAGGACCTACTTAGGATACTTTAATTTTAGAAAAAGAATTAGGGTTCCTCGTAAATAAAAAAGTTGATTAAGGTGCTTTCAATTAGGGCGCTTAAAAAGCTTACGTTGAGTATACCATAAAGATATTTCAAATAACTTAATTGTAGATATAAAAAAAGACCTTTGTAGATATAAAAAGAACCTACAAAAAAGTCAGCAAGAGCATAATATATCTATATCTTTTAAAATTTTCCGGAGCACGATTCGCGTATGCGCCCGATCGACGCAGTGTAACCGCAGGCACAGCTAATTCGTAATATGTGCTCGAACCATAGATGTAGTAACTTATATCTATGGCTCGAACCTTGGGACATTGGACGTTCTATTCGACAGTTTTTTATTATAGTTAACAATATATGAGTAGGTCTAATTGACGTGATATATTGGAACTGTACAACAATGTAGTAAAGGTATAAATAATCAGCATATGCCGCAGGCTTGGTATCAGAGAAACAGTTGTACTGTCTTCCCAACATTTTTTTTTTCGAACTGACTATAGGTAGATATACTATTTCCATTTCTTTATTTTCTCGATGACAGTTCTAATTTGATAGTTGTAGTGTTGTGACCAAATAAGTAATGATATCGATTTGAATGAATATCGATATGAAATAAGTAGCGACGATTCATCAGATTTTCATTAAAATAAATAAATAGGGATATTATCGAGTACCTACCTATACCTACTTATTTTACAACAGCTTCGAAAATGTTGAATAAGTTGGCATTATTAACCAAGAATTAGTACGTGTAACATCTTGTAATGAAATATAATATTAGTTAATAAATTTGTACAAAAGTATCCGGCAGTAGTTTAGTTTCTTACATTTTGTAAAAAAATATCGGGTCTGTTATCATGTTACGTTTATCGATATAGCTCCATCCCTATCAGTTTCTCCGACTCTGGTATAACCTTGTACGTGTGTAAACGTCATATTTTTGTAAAATAATGCATACATAATGTAAAAAAGACGCTCGTTCAAGTTTCCACAAGAGCTGTCATCGAGAAAATAAAGAAATGGAAATGGTATAGGTACTTTTGGCAAGGAGGCCTTTACAGCTTCACCAAACTTGTATCTACCCAACATGATTCAGCAATGCTTTATATTATAATTACTGTTTATCAAACTGCACAGATGGCGTGTTGAAATAACTTCCGCTACAATATAATTCAAACCGGACACTGATGATAACGGAAGTCATTAGTGTTTAATAAGTTTTGTATGAAGTAAACAATATATCACGTAATATCACTCGCAGTCTGTAAAATATGTGACTTCGCTTAACTCGGTCGTGACCTCACATTTGTCTGAATAAAAATTATCACTGCATTTTAACGAACATGGTCATAATCTTCTCGTAAACAACTTACGAGACGGCATTATGGCCAACCTTGTACTTTTGTACAACAGAGAATGCATGCATTTATGTTGTGTCTATATTCGGTAGGTAACGGAATTACGGTTTTTAAAACAAAGCAATTTTTAAAACCGTGTTTACATCAATACAATTATTTGGTTGTTTTTTGCGGTGTAAATTGTTACGTAGAAATTTATATATATATAGATGTACCTATGGCATATTGAAGGGTGTTTTAGCCATGATTATTTTCATTTTATTTAGGGAACTTTACTTGCCATGTTTATTCACATATTATGCGTTATTCCTGAGGAATATTTTTTATATCGAAAGACCTAAGTAGGCTTGTAATATTAATAAACAAAAATTGTTAACTTTGAAAATTTAAAAAGAAATACCGTGGGAGAAGGGAAATATTTGAAACAATATAAAAATCTTGGTCACACTACCTACATACCTCACACAGGTTATGAATAACATAAACTGTACCACGAATTCATTTAAACCTAATATTTGTTTTAACTGAGATTTTCTTGATAAGCCTTGTGGACAATAAAACAAGTTATCGCTATAGGTAATTCATTTTATTTATGTTTTTGTTTATCGTTGTTTTATGACGGTTGTAGATATTGTCATTATCTATTTTTTATAATAAAAGTAATAAATATGCAGTGCATGTACAATGTAGGTACATAAAAAAGTTGGTAGCTACGAGTAGGTAGGTATATTAGTAAAATAAACTTTAGTCTTTCAACAGGTGGGTATATATAAAAAGACAATTATGTATTTTAACTGTTTATTGTAAATTGTTATGTTGTAGTTTTAAATTCATGTCTTTACTAAACGATTATGATTTTCTACCACTCGAGTAACAACCCTGCAATATATTCGGGTTTATAAAGAAATGAAAATGATTTTTGTTATTTTATTCTTCTTCTTCGGTGTCAGCGTCCGAAACATCCGTATAACAGTCAGTTTCCATTGCTTTTACTGTTAAAAAGTTAGAAACTTGGGGTCCTGAAAAAAATAATTTATATACTTATCCCATCAGCGTAATGTAGGTTCCATAAACGTGTACATATATGTGCTTCAAGTAAACGTTCATAATTAATCTCAATAATAATGTTATCTATTCTTCGTGGAATAATAGAGTTTTTTAATAATAGTTAATGTACAGAAACGTTTAGTGATTAAAGGTAATGATTATTTATTGGTGTTATTCTAATGCAGATAACGATTTTCCGCGTCGTTGTACAAAATAATTTTTGCATTCTATGTAATAGTCAAATTTTCAATAAAAGGTCAAGGTGTTTACTAAATTAAATTTAATTACTTTTGTATCTAAATTGTCTATCGTTACAACATAAAAACTACTTCAAATTTCCGATGATAAAGTTACAAACTGCTTGGTGCTTGGATATGGTAAATCGGATTGTTTACGTTAATTACGTACTACTTTACTAATTTGAATCTATATCAAAGAAAACGACTTTATTTCATAGTAAGTTCTAATTATGATCTCGATCTCGACGAATTCTAATTTCGACCTTTATGTTTTTTGTTAAAATATTTAAGTATCTACTTATTTTTCTGAGTAAGCTTTTCTCATTGATAGTAGTGAATTGTAATCACTATCACTGATTTTAGAACTTTTGTGATCATAATAACATGAAACTAGGGTATTTTCCAAAGTTCAACTTGCTCGGAGGTCTGTTGCCGGATACCTGTTGGTATATTTCCCTTTATAGGTACATATTATGTGTAATTTTACGATTTTTGATCGTATCATAACTTAACATCATATAAAATTGTACTCAACATAATTAAACCATGACTAGAACGTTTATATCTATGCAGTATATACTTGATGCTTTTGTTTATTAAATTTTTAAGTAGGTAACTATACAAACCTTCGGTATACACAACATTAGCAGCGAAGTCCTGTATAGGCGTGGGTGTAACACCTCGGTCCATCTCGGATGTACCATTTTCTTCGCTTTCGTCTTCACTGTCTATAATTATTTCTTCTTCTTCACATTCTTCCACCTACGTAGTAGGTATATAAATTCAGATAATTATGAACTAATTAGTGATTTCCTCTCAGTTTCGCTCGTGACATAGTTGAGTTATGTCCCATTCTTACTATACCAATTTTTATAGATCTATCTTCAAGAATGACGGATTTTACTATAAACTTTTATCCAATTTTTCATTACCTTAAGGGTTGAATTTACAAAAATCCTTCTTTAGTGCTCACCTACAGTGTAAAAGAAACCCGCATGCAGCTTTTCTCGTTCTTAACCCCACTAGTTTGGGCTGTACGTTGATATGTCAGTCAGTTATTCTTTTATATATAATACTAGCTGTGCCCCACGGTTTCAACCGTGTTAATTTTTATACGACAAACATCGCCAACGCACCCGTGTAGGCAATTTTTTATAATTTCAAAATTATATCGAAATTTTTTGAGGAATAAATTAATTTTTCAAATTATAATATAGCCTATGTTACTCGCTGATACTGTAGCTTTATATTGGTGAAAGAATTTTTAAAATCAGTCCAGTAGTTTTTGATTTTATCCATTACAAACAAAAATACAAACATTGTATATATGAAATCTTTCCTTTTTATAATTGTTGAGGACAGCGAGCCTCCGAAATAGAAATATATTTGTAATCTATAAGTTAGGCTAAATATATGTACTGAATAAGATATAATCGTAGTAATAGGTAATTTGTATGTATAGGAATATGTAGCATATGCTAGTTGTAAGGATTATAAATAAAATTTTACCAGTTGTAAGAACTAACGAGCGAACATCTGGCATATGACTCATCGCATTGCCGTCCCTCCCCTACAATATGGCGTTACGACGAGTATATTCATTAGAGAAAAAGATGGATCGTTCCACAGAGTTCGCAGTGGCGTATTCATCACAGATTGAAAACCTTTTGAACAAAGGTTACGCCGTGAGCTGTGAGGGACATGAACAGACCAGCATCGTCAGTTGGTATTTACCGCACTTTGCCGTGTTTAACCCAAACAAACCCGGCAAGCTACGTGTAGTACTCGATGCAGCGGCACGAAGCTGTACTACAAGTTTGAACGACGAATTATTAGAGGGACCGGACCTGCTAAGATCGCTGCAGTGAATCTTACTCCAATTCAGAGAAAAGTAGAAAAATGTTTTTAAGAACAAGGATTCGCGAAGCGGACCAACCTGCACAACAATTTCTGTGTCGAGGCAATGATCGAGATAAGCCACCACATAAATATAAAATGAAGTCGTTAATATTTGATGCAGCGAGCTCACCATTTGTAGCGCATAGCGTACGCGACCGGAACACTCAGGAACACGCACGAACGCACCCAAACGCGTTCACGGCAATTACAGAAAGCCACTATATGGACGACCTAGTGGACAGCTACGATGACGAAGAAACGGCTATTTGCACTATGAAGGACATACAGGAAGTCCATGCAGTTGCCGGCTTTACGTTACACGGATGGAGTAGCAACAAAGCGAACATACTCAGCGATATACCGGATGAGCTACGCACACGATCGCCTGCACAGCTTGGGGTTCACGAACAAGAGAAGATCCTGGTGCTATACTGGAATGCAGCGACGGATGAACTGGGATTCAACACGTCCATGCATCGGGTACCCGCTGACGTACGCCCACGCAAACGTGCGCCTACAAAACGAGAGGCCCTGAGCACGGTTATGTTAATCTACGACCCGCTCGGCTTACTCTGCCATTATACCATACGCGCGAAGATAGTCCTACAGAACCTGTGGCGCCTACAAATCGGCTGAGACGATGAAGTACCCGAAGAGGACGCCAGTTCATTCGACGAATGGCTGCAACAGTTAGAGCATGTAGCGAACCTACGTTTGCCGCGACACTACAATTTGGCACCTACAGAGCAAACGGAACTGCATATACTGTGCGACGCAAGTGAACAAGCATACACAATATTGGCGAACGATTCACTACGACGGAGCATCAACGTTGTACTTGTAGCCGCGAAGTCCAAAGTGGCCCCGAGACACGTACAAACAATCCCGCGTCTCGAATTACAAGCCGCCCTTATCTATCGGAGCACGCCTGAGCGA
Source organism: Saturnia japonica (assembly GCA_033032175.1). NCBI lineage: Eukaryota > Metazoa > Arthropoda > Insecta > Lepidoptera > Saturniidae > Saturnia > Saturnia japonica. The sequence goes on along the minus strand of CM065311.1, from coordinate 13,863,826 downwards.
CACTATACGCCAAGAACACCGAATAGATATCGTCCGCACAGTGTAATGGACAGATTCGACTACCGTCGTGCACTGGATACGAAACGATAAGCGCAGATACACACCTTACGTCTCGCACTGCCTAGGTGAAATAGATAAGCTCACCGGACCAGAACAATGGAGATGGCTACCGACGAAAAGTAACATAGCCGACGACGCTAAACGAGCATCAAATACCACAATTACCACTGAGGAACGGTGGTTCAAGGGACCGTGCTTCCTAAGCCACACAGAAAACGAGTGACCCGCTGAACCATTAGGGCCACAAGAAGACTCTGAGGAAGCCACCGTGAATCACACAGTCGGAGAGCTACGGTCCACATCAATACCAGACGCAGCGCGGTTCTTCCAGAGTCCAAAGTGGATTTCTTAGCCATTGGGTTAACCTTGCCGCTTGAATTCGCGTAGGTACTATGAAAATCTTACTACGTCTTATAGTAATTTACCTGTATATCAAAAGACTGCTGCTTATTTTTAAATTCTACCAGTGCTGAAGATGATGATCGTTTGGCGAACTTCTTTAATGTACTAGGTGAAGGCGTGCCTTCAACGGGTTCCCCTTCATTGATTTGGTATCCGATATCTAGACTTAATGGCATGTTGGTTGTTGCCGAGGAACGTCTTCTACGCAACTGACATTCCGGTTCATCCGACATGTTTGTAGCTATAAGCAAATCAAGATATAAAATTATGTACCTCTGTCTAATGTATCCGTTAGGTTTTATTGATGTAATTTTAATATTAAATATTTGTTTTTAGTAACATTATCTCCCGAATTTATACAACTTTATGATCTTTAAGAGCCTCTTCTAACATTTAGGGAAAATTAGATTTTCTTTGCTACCTTGGCTATGCAAAATGTTTATAATCTAATATAATCTATACTTAACTTTTTTGGGTGATATATACATAACAGCTATTTCGTACGGTCCAAAGACTTATAAAAAGAATACTTCTTCGGAGTTGTGTCGCGTCGTAGATATATAGTAGGTACTTACGTATCAGGTTCACGAATGGACCACAAAATGATAGTTTTTGTCCACGAATACTTGTACCTATACTTTGTTGAGATTTCTTATTGCTTAACCTACCGTTGATAGATCATACGTGTATGGCTGGGCTACTCACAAAAGCTGGATGGGCCACATGAGGTTGATTATGGACGATATAATCATTCTGTGTCTGGAAAATTACCTAGATAGGTACTTATTTTATGGAGCTTTTTGCTCTCAAACAGAGAGAAACGATAAAAAATATAAAAAGTTTGTAGTATTTTTTAATTAGTCAGTAGTTTATTTACTGAAGAAATTTATGTTAATTTTTTAATTTTTTTTGTTGAATTTGGATATGCTCCGATGGGGCTGGCATACACAAACTGTAAAAGCCCCTTAAATAAAAAGAAAAAAATCTATTGCTAGTGTTGAGTACTAAAAAATATTCTTACCTTAGTATATGCTTTTTGTGATATAGGTGATAATACTTTTGGAAAATTTCAAGTGTATTTAAAATTTTCAGAGGTAGACATTGAAAGTGGATGGTTTGTGTTGAACTACTGCGTAAATGGCGGCTTCAGGACTTTAAGCCGAAGCCGTATAAAGTTAATCTTAGGTATATAATTTCAGGTGATAATAACATTTTTCTTATTATGAAACAATATTAATTAAGAAATATTGGAATACGCTTTTAGCTGTTACAAATTTTGATTGTAGTTATTCGATGGAGAAGATAAATTCAGAATTACGACTTTATGACACTCTATGATGAGATTAGTAGCTTTTAGATCTATTGGTAGAGTTGATCATACCTACAAATATAGTTATTATGTAAATATTTGTGTAATTGCAAAATTTGACTCTTTAAACATACAGTTGACTTGTACAAGTTTAGCTTATTCGTTTGGGCCAATAATGTTTTGTCACTGTTTCAATAGTAGCTTGAAAACTTGATCACCATGCAATAATGACGATGCAGTTAAAAAACATTTAGTTCTTCATTAAAAAATTACATACCTATTTTGAATAATTGAGTAAATACGTAATCAATCCTATAGTTTATCAAATATAATTTAGGTTAAAGAACACCAGCATAAATTAAATATTTTAAAGCTTTTTATAAAACGTTGTTTGCAAATTTTTACATTCGAAGTTTTTAAAAATTTATCCAATTTATATGTATAATAAATTCTTTGTGAAACTTGTTTCTTTGCAGATTCACTTTTGTACATCGCACAAATGTGGTAAAATATATTACATAACTTCGAACTTTGCATCTTGAGAAGCCTGTTTAATTCATTCGTTCATTAAAACTCAAGAGATTGTTTGTTTGTTTGGACGCGCTAATCTCTGGAACTACCTTTCAGATATGAAAAATTATTTTCCCCAATAAAGTCTATTAACTGAGAAAGTTTATTTATATAACTTTACGCTAGGTCTTTAAGGAGCTGAACAGTAACTATGAATGTCAAGCAATCTTGCAAGTTGTAGACAAGTACGGGAAGTGTGTACTACGATAGACTACACAGATTTAACGGCGCGGCGCGCGGCGCGGTGTAGAGTTGGTCGAATAAATTTAACACGGGTGAAACCTTGAGTCACAGCTAGTTATTTATATTACTCAGGGTAGGTGTGAATTTTTAAGGTCAATGAGAGAAAACGAAGTAAACATTTCATTTAAAGGTTCTGTGAAAGCTTCTCAGTTATGTAAAGAATATTTATAGGTACCTACCCACATTTGTTTTAATATGTTTCTTTAGTTTATATTTTTATGTAGGTAATTGAAGAGAAATCCCTGGAGTTTATATGATTGTGGTTTTGCATATACTTATAAAAGATGCTTTCGAATATCCGTTTGGTCTCGGCAGGTTTCAAAACAAATCTGTAAAGACCCAAGTACGGACTTATAAAATTTTTTGGTAAAGGAAAACACTATGACAAAACTACCATACTATAGTATTAATATATGATGATAAGTATTCCCTAAAATTAACGGTGAAGTGCGTACAATTTGCACAATGCGCACAATTTGTACAATGCGCACAATTTTTTTAAAGTACCTACCTAATAAATAAATTGCCCGCTATTTTTTATCTACACAAAAAATAACAAGTGTTTTTAAAGTGTAACCTTTAAAGTACTTTTTGTTTTATAGAACTTCTTTTTGCCGAATTCGAATCAGATTATTTTGAACCAAAATTTATTCGACCCTAATAGTAGTAGTATTTACGCGAACTATGTTTTTACTTTTAGTCGGACATCTTGGCAGTGTGAGAGGCCATGAAGTCATTTAAATTATGTTTAAGCTACAATCTAAATGTTACTTGTTTTCTAATATACCTATCTAAATATGCACAGCAACCATTAGTAAGTATTTCTAAAGTGTATTTATAATATGTTATACATACATACCATCACGCCTGTATCCCCGAAGGGTTAGGCAGAGGTGTACTAATGTACATCCACATTTGGCCGTGTATGCATATTGCATATACGAGCCTATTGCCATTAATCGGGCACAAACCCGAACTCCGAGCTGCTACTGAGAATTTCATAGAAAAACGAATCGAACCCAGGACCTCGATCATAGCAGTCGCGCTTACGACCACTGGGCTAATGAGGCAGTTTAATATGTCATAATGTTTGCTTTTTGATAAATATTGCACAGGGTCATTGATCTGTATTAAAATATATTTTTTATACTACTAAGTTGGCAAACAAGCATGCCGTCTGATGGTAAGTGGCTACCGTAGCCTATGGACGCTTGTAATACTATAATAGATGATTCTAGAACGTAGAAACGTTCTAGTGTTATCAGGTCAGAAGATCTTGAACCCTTTAATAAGAAGCTCTGGAAACCTCACTCACCGCAGGAACACAACACAACGTTATTTGGCTGCGATCTTTTGTAGGGTGGAGGTATTCCACCATTCGGAGGGCCTCAAGCAGAGAGACATCTCGAAAGAAATTTCTCTGTGGCCTACCTTCTTTAGATGGAAGTTCCTTTCTATAGCAACTATAATCGGATCTGTTAGTATTTTTGGATTAGGCTCGTGCATAAAAGAAAACAAGAATTTATCACAAAATCTCTTACCTAAATGACAACCTTTTCTCACATGATGAGATGCTTATTAGTTTAAGTTTTAAGAAATATCATGTGGTTAATGATATTTCATGGTTATTAGGTGCCTTCTATATTCATCTTTTCATATCATATTAAATTATACCTACCCATTCATCTGACTTCACAGAATATCTATTCAAAGTTCAATTATCAAGGTTGTTCATCGTATTGTATTCATGTTTTTTTTTGTCTTTTAATAAAGAAACAAAAACCTACTATGCAAATATTTGCTTATTACATACTATGTATAATAAAATTAATACATAATAGATTATTCAAGGTTGTCTGTATACAAAAGAGCTGATAATAAAAAAGTATGTCTGACGTAATTGTGTTTATTGCAGTATTAGTTTAATTTTTTAACGTTGTAATTTTACAATTAAGTAGTTTATTATGAATGAGTTATAATTTATAAAATAATTATTGATAGTTTTTACAGCCTTTCAAATGTGAAATACTGTACTTGATACTTGCTACTTACTACGTACTTATAGAATTTTATCTCAATTGTTTAAGACTTAACAGAAATTTTCATTTACAGTAACTTTTTGGTTATGTTTTCTAAGTCTTATTAAAAAATCTTATAGCCAACCAATTATTGATAAATGACACAAGCTTTCTGTTTGCAAACTTTTATAAAAAACGGTAAAGCAGTTTCTGATTTAAATCTGAACATACAAACAGAGAAACAACAATTTAAATGTCATATTCTTGATTAGTGTCAGTTTTAATAGATGCATATGAGAAAATTTGGAAAAAATACACGTACAGAAAAACTACAGATATTAATAATTATGAGGTTACTGCAGTATTCAGTAATATATATCCAACCCTAACAGTACTGTCTTATCTAAGGTCAGTTCTTATAGTTTGCTACCATTGTGAACAACATTGGAAAGCCACTTGTGTCAGTGCCTGTTGCTAAGCGCAGCTTATAAACAAAAAAATATATCATCGTGAGCTCTACTAATTAACGGTGGAAAAAAATATAGGAGTGGTGCTTCTGTAGCCTAAATCTTTCATAAAACTATCATTTGGCATGTAAATAAAGCAATAACGGCTCATTGGTAGAGCGTATGAAGTTACGGATACTGCGTCGATTGACGTGAGTTCGAATCCCTGCAATGACTCTGAGCTTTCATTGAATGAAAACATGCTCGCCTGGCTAGTTACAAACCTCAAGTTGAATAACTGTCAAGCACCTATAGGAGTGTTCCGGGAGCTGCATTTGGGAGCATTGACTCAACTAAGGCATTGCCCTACACAATAGGCTTAGCGATGTTAAGTTAGCGTGTCATAATTTTGTGCCATGTCGTCTCTTAAAATTAGGCGAGATTGTGGCCATAAAAAATAGATTCCCAATGTGGGATGGCCATCAGCATATAAATAATTTTTTTCATAATAGGTATCTATTACATTGATCATGAATTGTTTAGAATGTGATGGTAGTATGTTTGCCAGCTGCTTTATTCTAAGAAAAATGCAACTTTAGTTATCTCTGTCGGAGTTTTTTTAGTTCTAAGAAATATTGTGGAGACTTGAACATAAGGATTGACACATATTTTATATTACCTTAATAATATAAACTTGTATCTTTTTATCTATATTAAAAGGTCAAGTGATGACTGAATGGCATATCAATGGACAGCCAAAACAATTGAAAGTAAGAAAGAAAGAAGAGAAAGAAAGACATTCATTTCTTACACACATAAAACAAAATAAAATAAAAAAATCAGTAGAAAGAAAAAAAAAAGAAAACTTAATAATTAATGGGATTAATTAATTAACTTAATTGGGACCAGTACCGTGAAAATATGCATACGGGTTCCTTAACTTACACTGTAGGTAATAACGATAATGATATGTGGGCAACAACTTTACACACAGCCAGTCAATTCCAAATTAAGTAAAGCTTACAAACAAACTAAACTTCACTTAGATAGATAAATAACACCCAGACATACTACTGACAATTTTGCTTATCACACAAATTTCAGTCATATGCGGTGATTGAATCTCCGACTTCTCGGCTTAATAGTAGGGCTTACTACCACTGCGCCACGAGGCCTGTTCGGTGAGCACCAAAGAAGGATTTTTGGAAATTCAACCCATAAGATGGGAAAGGGGATGAAAGTTTGTATAAAAATCCACGAAAAATTGGTATTTAGTTATTCAGTTAGAATGAGTTATAAAACATATAATAAGAGAAAAGCGCGTGTTTATACACATAATTGTAATAACATTGAATGTCTACCTTACTGGAATATTTGAAATGTAATAAATATTAAATTCTAACTTTAAGATACAAAGTATGTAACAGCTAAATAATATCAAATAAGTCTGAGTATGTAGTTTTACGAAATAAATGACTGTTTAGATACTGAGGTCAACGGCTTCATATAAATATGTATGCAAATACATTGTAGATTGTATACCAATTTATATATTCTAGGTAACGTGAGTCTGGTTATTTATATTAATGTCGAAATAATATTATCGTTCTTCAGATTTAAATCCAAAGTATGGGATATATCAAGGTCGACGGTGTAAGTACGTAAAACATAAATATAATATTTTAAACACTATTTAAACCTCTCGAGGACACGCACAATAGACAGCTCTCAGAGTTTCCGATTCTTTTATTCTCAGTACCCTATACCAAGTCACCATACTAATTTTCGCGATCTTTAACCGTAACAGCAGCACGACTGTGGAGTTCACTTCCTATCAATTTGAAACTTGAATATTTATCTACTTCTTTTTCTTTTTACGTTTATCCTTCCTGAGTGGGTATAACATAATTTCCTATTCCACTCTCCTCTATCAACAATCATCAAAATCTAATTACTTTATTCAATTTAGTCCCCAAAAAGGCACTTATGACCGTCAACATCCCAGTCATCGAGAAGAACCGGTGAAGACGAGTTCCCTATTTCTTATTCTTATCTAGTTTCTTTAATTTTTCGGACATCACTATCATTCACATAATGATCAATTCTATAATACGCTTTAGACAGTAAAACCGTAATCATCTACCGTATTTATACACAAATACAAACACAAATATCATTCCTCACATAATCCATTTATAACCTTCTTCGATCTTCCTCAACTCCTATATCAATCCCTTCATTATTAACACTCTTCTAGTTATTTGACTTTCATCCCTCTTCATGACATGCGCATACCACGCTCGACTTCGCTGTCAGTGGTGCTGCTATCTTCATTTACCTTAGTTATATGTTTTTTTTTAAGTAGCTCGGTAAATTGACGATACTGTCCCTGATGGCCCGAGAGATTAGCAATCCATCTGCGGTCACCGCTGCTGGCCTGCATGAATATCACTTCACATTACGCCTGAAAGACTCTATGTCGTACGAAGGAGGAAACACATTGGCCGGTAAATGTTCCCACAGTTTGTTTTTCACAAACAATGTTCCACTTTTATAATATCTCAGCTTAGTTAATAATAATAAAACATGCTATTTTATTATTCAATTTATTTAAACGTGACCTAGAATGTGTTACCTCTGACAAATACCTTTGAACTCGTAGGGCTTCCCCGTCAACTTTAAAGCTAATTTTCGTGGCTACATAAATTTGCGTTATTGTATTCTGTGACACGTATTAAAATGTTAGGTGATTATATTATTGTTACTTACGAAACTTCTACATAAAAGTAATTTTAGCAATTATGTATTATAAAGACTGCAATATATGCGTAACCTTCAAACAATATCTATATAATAAAAATTAATGTTTCTATGTTCTGTTAGTTTTTGTGGTAGATAGTGTATGGCATTGAAAATCACGCGAACCAAGTCGCGGTTATAACAACTAGATAAAGATAAAATAAAATGTAAATGTCATATAATAAATATATCCAAATTGCTTACGTATTATTTTTTGCCTAATAATTCATTATTATTTAAGTTGAAAGCGGTTTATGCCAAGAGCATCGACCGCGATTGTTTATTACCCGACTATTGCGATGCGAAAGGAGGGTTATGGGTTCATCTGTACGCGACTTTCTTCTAAACCACGTAACATAGTTTAAAAAATGAGATGTCGTTAGAAGCGTCTTGATTGCCCGCCGGTTATAGGATATGTATTTTCAAACTGAATTCAAAATTACGACCTCTAGAGGTCACAATGTCCTGCAATTTTTTTCAAATATTTTTAAGTAGTGTTAGGTATAAATTTAAGGGTTTAATTAGCACATTAAAAAAATATTGCGGCTTTGCTTGCATTAAATCAATAAATCTGTAAAATATAATTTAAAAAATCACGTCTCTGATGTTGGCTTAGCTTATAATAACAGTGGTGAATAATCCTTAGAGATGCGCGCGCAGAATATCATCGCAACCCATCTTGGACCTACCTACAGATGTGCGCGGTTGACAGACTTGCCTGAGTATGCCCCCGCAGGCAACCTAACAGTTGCTTTCGTCAACCGCTAGAAGATAGCAAGGTGGACCATGGTTTACACCACGAATGGAAATGAGAGTCGAAAAGGCTTCCTCAGCTTGACTCCTCACTTGCGCATAGCGCATAGCATCTATGGCGGAGCGCTCTCTACGAAATCGAACACATTTGCGTTTACCAGTTTTACATTGCTATGTTACTAAGTGAGAATTAATCGTTCACATCGTCGGGTCGACAGTCGAATACTCAGGCATATTTACATATCAGACATATTTTGTAGCATGCATATTATTTTAGTTTTAAGTTGAATTTAGTATCGTTTGCTATAAGATCGGTATTGAAGAAGGTTAAAATTGATAAACATTTGACTATGACAGAACTAACGAAGATGAGGTCCCGTGTATACTGAGAGAAGAAGTCAATAAAGCTATCAAATCACAAAAAAGAAGAAAAGCGCCAGGTGAAGACCGTATATCTAACGAATTGCTAATAGGAACATCTGAAGCAACAATAAACACTATCACCAATTTATTTAATGAAATTTTCGCACAGAGTACGTGCCAGAGCAGTGGACTTCGTGAACAATAATATTACTCCACAAAAAAGGTAAAAAGGATGATATAGCAAACTACAGACCCATCAGTTTGATGTCCAACGTGTACAAAATTTTCTCAAAGATTATACTAGAACGTTTAACAAAGATTTTGGATGAGAACCAACCCAGAGAACAAGCGGGATTTCGTAGCGATTTCTCAACAATAGATCACATCTACACCATAAAACAACTTATTCAGAAATGTAACGAATATGATATAACCTTTTACTTAGCATTCGTGGATTATAACAAGGCATTTGACTCGATAAAACACGCAAAAATTTGGGAATCTCTAGAAACACAAGGAGCAGACAGGAAATATATACGACTAATTAGCAACATCTACAGGAACATGAGAGCAAAAATACGAACAGAAAGAAAAGGGGAATATTTTCCAGTAAAAAGAGGAGTGCGACAAGGAGATCCTATGTCACCCAAAATTTTCTCAGCAGTTCTTGAATATGTATTCTGACGTCTCGAGTGGGACAACTACGGTATAAATATTAATGGAGTGCAATTAAACCACCTAAGATTTGCAAATGACATAATACTAATTACTGAAGATTCGAAAAGCTTGCAGGAGATGCTAGAACAACTTGTTTATGAAAGTGATAATGTAGGACTATCAATAAATAATGCAAAAACTAAAGTAATGACAAACCTTGAAAAAGTAACAATAATAGTCAATGGTACCACAATAGAATATGTGGAAGAATATACATATCTCAGACAGACTATATCCCCAAAAGACCTTACAAATAAAGAAATAAATAACAGAATAAATTTGGCATGGAAAAGATATTGGTCTCTCAAGGAGATTATGAAAAACCCTCACGTGCCGCTAAAAGCAAAAAGAAAAATATTCGATTCGTGTATTTTACCTGTCATGACGTATGGATGCCAAACATGGAGCCTAACAAGTCACAATACAAGCAAACTGGAGACATGCCAACACAGTATAGAACGAAGCATACTCAATATCAAAATTAAAGACAAGATAAAACTAGATACTATAAGAAACCAAACTAGAATTACTGATATTACCTATTGTATCAAAAAATTAAAATGGAGATGGGCAGGTCATATGATTAGGAGTAAAAAAAAAAAATGGTCTAGAGACATTACAGAGTGGTACCCAAGACAATACAAAAGAAAGAAAGGGAGACAGCGTCAAAGATGGGAGGACGATGTTAGAAAATCAGCTGGTGTTACTTGGAGAAGGCAAGCACAGAACCGCTTACTGTGGCAAAATCTAGAGGAGGCCTATGCTGGAAAGCAAGACAATCTGCACGTATTGGTGTCAAATAATTAATATATATATTTTGTATTATACACTTAAAGATTATGTAAGATTGTTAAATAAAGGCTATTATTATTATTTCATACTACCACTCTCATTGAATGGTAATACACCGTTATCGAGAAAATAACGGGTACCTACACGAAAAATTCAGACTCTATCCCTCATCTTCTCTCATCGTACTAACTTTTATAAACTGCACTGTGTCAAAACAAAAATTCTGAAATTAAAACAAATCCCTACATGAAGCTGCATTCGTATATAATATTTCCGCGGAGTTGCGGTTGATACCCAACCCATAATAATTAAGTAACTACTTTAAAAAAAATTGTTTGTTAATTAAAATTGTGGTTTTGCCTAGTAAATAAGATCCTAAAGTTTTAACAAAAGTTTACTAACCCAAGAGCAAATAGAAGGGGAAGGGGGTGTGGAGCAACGAGGGTATTAGTATCTTGCGATAGCCACAAGCACGAGCCAAATGAGCGAAACAAGTGTGCCATTGCAGTGTCCAACGAGTGTTATAACTTTATACTTATATATACAACATATACTTTAATAACTTTATTAATTAATTTTGTTCTTATAAGCTTAATAACGTCGAGATTTTAAATATCGCATAAATTTCATTGTTTATAACTCAAGTTATGTAAGTTTGTAAGAGCTGGAAACTATCCTCTCTGCCTTCCCACCACTGCCGCTAAGCGCGCCAAATGATACTAAATGTCGAAATCTCCAATTTGCTTTCTTCTGTTCTTTCACTTACCAAACGATTCCAAATTTTTAAATTCGTTTTCCTTTGCCTACCTCCAGCCCCTGACTAAAATCCTGGCTAAACCAAAGAGCTTTGCCACACACTTTCTCGCTAAAACAAAACCCCAAAGTAATTTGCATTAAAAAAAAAAGGTTTAAAAACTAAAACCCGGCTACGGAAGATAGCTCTCTAAAAAGTAACAAACAAGACAATATTAATGTCCGAAATCCCTATCTACTAATCATTCAATTATTTATCGTCTAATAAGCAGATAATATATAAGTATAATTTAATTTAACACATGTTTAAAGGTCAGAGAATAGCCGTGGTCGCATGACATCTTGACAAGTTATTTACAATGAATTAACATTATTTACTTATTATATGATTAGCATAAATTTTCTTTCCAAATCACCTGGCCATTTATATTATCTATATTAATAAATCTGTACTTTTGTCTGTACAAGTGGCATTTTTCCAAATTCTGTCCTAAGTTATTATTTTATAGGCGACGATTCTGTGGAATAATTAGTCAGTGTAGGTAAAGCATAGGCTGAATAAGTTGAAGCATAGACTTTTGTCAGTTTGTATAGTGACTTTATTGGTATCATTATAAGTATGTTCTCATTAACAATTTTACAACTACTAATTAACGAAATACTTGCTCGGTGATTCGACGTCAGTTAGATTCGCCATATTTTTATTATAATCGGTTAAGCCTTCTTATAATTAAATCGTTTTATAGGGCAGAGGGCATATAGGGAAAAACACGTTGACAACCTTAAAGAAAAAGAGGCTAAATTATTCTATAATCGCTATTTACTTAATTAGCAATGAAATATATGTGATTTAAATACTTCAGAATAAGAATTAGATCTGTTTTTTTTTTTAATATTAAATTATCTTTGTATTTTTATACTATACATAATACCTACATAGCGAGACGAATCCAAAAAACCTTAGATATGTTGTTGGGTTGAGGCACTGCTGCGGCTAGGATCAGGATCCATCAACAGATAAGTTCAATAATATTATATTATTGCATTGTCATCAAAGGTAGATAACTATTCCAAAAGGCATTAGTGCGTTCAAACAAACAAACAATCTCTCGAGCTTTATGATATAACTAGCGGTGTGCCCGCGGCTCCGCACGCGTTTGTTACTACGCAGTAGTTATTTACATCCAATTATTTTATTTTTATTCCTATTGTTGACAATTCATAGTATGTCGTATAAATTGAGGATTGGCATGTATTTCTCGTATACTATTTTCATGAAAATCGGTTGAATTTTTTTTTTTTTACGACTTCTAATGTATTATTGACGATTCTTATAGCCTTTCGATTATGGTATGAAGTATGCTTCCCGTGTACAAAATTTCATAAGAATCGGTCAAGCCGTTTTTGAGTTAAATACGGACAAACAGACTGACAGACAAAAAAATTCATGACATATTCGTGTTCAGTATATTTCAAATAATAGTATATGTACCTGGAAATTAGAAAAATAAACTACAGTTTTAACGTTGTCTTTATTAGTCTTGTAGTGGTGGCCCAAGTTCAAATTAAGAAAAATTACGTCACGAATTCCATGATCAAGAGAAATATTAGTAAAGAACAAAAGTGTACTATTATGAATTGAAAGATAAAATGATATTTTAATTAACAATACCAAATCAGAGGCAGCATAACGTTTTTATCCTTCTTGGAATATTCAAGTGTTTTATAATCGTGTTTTATTTTCGGAGTTTTAACTATACGTTTTTTTGCTTCTTCTTTCGCGCAATGAACAGGTCCTACATCGTGATAGACGGTTATTGTCCTGCACGTTTATTTTTTAATTATAACCAGTTTTAAAATCTCGTTATATATAGGTATATATTATTTTATTATGTATTTATCTTCTAACTACCTATATGCTAGTATTGCTATTATAAAATTGTTTTTTGTTATGTGGCTTCGTGATCGTGTTAAGAGATATCACAAAATAACTGGAATTTTACGTTGTGCTGTCAAATAATATTAACAGTTTTTGAAGCTGTGAAAGCTGAGTGTTAATATGTAAAGATACCGTGTTGATTCACTTGGGTTCAAATTCTACAATCAGGTTGAGTTTTCGGTGAAAACATCGTGAAAAAACCATAGCATGGTGGTAGGATATTTCCTAATACCCGTTTAGCTAATTTCCTCAAGTTGAAATCTGCCGCCAAGCACCTATAAATTTGTCCTGGCAGTACCACTTGAGACGAAGTTCCTCCTACTAGGCTTACGTGTTACCATCTTAGACCACATTGTCACTTAAGTGATATTGTGGCTAGAACGCTATACCTACCTATATAGAATACAAAAAGAAAATTATTTATCCCGGTATTTGCAGGCTCGTATCTACCTATATTAATAACTCTGCACTTGTCTGTCTGTTAGTTTGTATGCCCTGTTTTTATTTCGAAAACGACTTGATCAATTTTTATGCTTTATACACGGGAAGCTTATGCTATGATGATAGCCTATAAGAATTGTTAACAATAAATTACTTTAGAAATATTTTAATAAAAAAATTACAAATAAATAAGTAATATTATTATTTCTCAACCGATTTTTGCCTATTGGTCGTAAGAACGACAGCTATGCTCGAGTTCCTGGGTTCGATTCCCATGTCGGGCAAAGTGTTATTGGGGTTTTCTATGAAATTCTCAGTAGCAACCCGGAGTTTGGCTTTGTGCCTGATTAACGGCATTAGGCTCGCCCCCTATTACATGAGACCTAAAATTATACCCTGCGAACTGTGAGTGTACGTACATTAGTACCTACACCTCTGCCTAACCTTTCAGGCATACAGGCATGATGTTATGTTATATACGATGTTGATAAAATTACCTTTACTATCTTAATAACACTTTTACATATATTTAACAAACCAAAAAACTTACAATTTAATTCAATCTGAACCAGTTTGTAAATTTTAGAATTGATTAGTTTTGTTATTATGGGAAGTACCTACGTCATTGACCGAATGTTAAATTATTAGGCTATAAAACTGTCGTTAACATGAGTAGGAGCAAATAACTATTTCTAAAATTTTTGTCTGTATGACTGTCTGTTTGTTCATGGTAATCTCCGAAATGGTTGAACTGATTTTGACAGGACCTTAGTGGCAGGTAGCTGATGTTACATGGAGTAATTTAGGCTACTTTTATTTTAGAAAAAGAATTAGCGTTCCGCGCAATTGAAAATTAATTCGGAAAAACGACGATTTTGAGCCGCTTCAATGGCTTACTTACACTGACCATAAGATCATAAGAGATATAACAAATTAATGTACGGCATAATTGTAGATGTTAAAAAGACTTACAAAAAAGTCAGCGAGATCATAAGTCTATCTTCTAAGGATCACCCACAATAAGCATTGTTGTCCTTAAAATAGCCGGGAGCGAGGGTAGCACGATTCGCGCGTGTGCTCCATAGACAGCATTCTGTAGTCCACACGAGCGCAGCCGCTGGCACAGCTAGTTATTAAATATGTTTAAGGTTATGTGTGTGACTTATATGTATAAGTACTGTATATTTATAGTTCATAAATTCATGTGTGTACTTTATCATTTAGTATTTCACGGAACCCTAATTATGTGCTTTTATTTTTTGTGTGTCTATAATTAGTGATATATTTCATATCTTCATTGTATCGCATCGTAAAGGTAATTGACTTTGAATGAGAAAAAAGAGGTTTAGTTAGAACTATGACGAGGATAGATTTTTATATGGACACCTGTTATGGTTGCAAAAGGCGTGAACCCATAAAAAACACCGGCGAGATTTTCATTTCGGCGTCCGAGTGTAAAGTATAAAAGCGGTTGTAAGCTTGCACACGATTGCAAAACGGTGACATTTGCGACAATATGAAGGCGTTTATATTGTGTTTGTTGTTCGCAGTCGGAGGACTAAATGCAAATGTAAGTATATTTCAAAATTAACGGATTTTGTTTATGTAAATACAATTATTGCGAAGTTAAATGTTTAACATTTATTAGGCGACATCGTGTATTCTAAAGAAAACTTTTATCGGTTCGGTTACTTTTCGCAATCAATAATAATAATGTTTATGAAATAATTACAATACTTACAACTATAAGGGTACATTGGGCCCGGATAAAGATAATTTTGTGTCCCGGATTCTATTGCCCTTCCTCTGGTTAAATACAAAAATCATATCAAATACACAAAACTGTTACAATAGTAAAACATGTATATGGGAAAGTGTTTATGTGTGTGTATGATTCCGTGTATGCAAGTGAGTGAGAGTCAGCGTTTGTATGAATGGGTGTATTGTTTATTTGAGCTTATAAGCTAAGTGATAAATTGAACTACTCAGGAAGTTCCAGATCATAAATTAGGTACCACAACCTATAGAGTGCTTCGAAATACCAAATAAGAACAAGAAACACAATATTAACAATGAAAAATACGAATATAATATTCAAAATATTTGTATAAAAAAGTGTGATCGGCTAATTATAAATATCGTATGTATATTTTACTTTGGAACAAAAAAAAAATCGAATTATATGGACTTCGCAATAGTGTGCGTATGTAGTTTTCACAGTAGAGCACAGAGGAATTTTTTTGGAGATTCCTCTCTGCTTGGTGTAGTCCACCTGGTGGAATACCTCTAATCTACAGAAGATCGCAGCCAAATAACCTTCTGTTGTGTTCTTGCGCTGAGTTGGGCTTCCAGAGCTCCTTGGGTATAGCTTTTTAATGTCGGCAACGATCTAGCGATATCCAGCGCAGTCATGAGGCAGGACGAATGCTTATTTGCTACCTTAGTTGTTTAAAAAAAATACGAAAGATTTAAATTTACGATAAGAAAAAAAATTGGGAACGTGACGTTACGTTACGTTTAAGTGTAATTAGTTTTTTTATAATATATATTTTTTTATATTAGCACGGCAAATTGACAGTACTGTCCCTGATAGTGAGCACAGTACGATCCTAACACAACGGTGACCACCGAGAGATCTTAATCCATCGACGGTTGCCGCTGTCATACCAGCCTGCATACATTTAACCGTTTATGCGGCAGGCCGCCATTTTGGAGAAAACGCTCAAGCGGCAGGGGGTATTCCCGCGCAAACGCTAAGTCCGCGGGCGTGCAGTAATTTACTTATCTGGATATACACAGGCTGTGGTATAGGCTGATCCCAAAATGCGATACAAAAAAGCGAGTCACTATGACGGACTTTACTCAACAGGGTGCACCACTTGCGGATGAGGTTGGCTTGGAGATCTCGGCTTGGGTACAGTAAGGGAAAATTAGCGTTACGCTAAATTCAAATTCATAGAAGTTTCACTTGAACCGTGTCTTTAGGTTGTAAGATTATTTTTATTATATCGATAACTAGCAACCGTTTGTGACTTCGTAAGGATTAATTATAATATAAAATTTCATAATAATAAAATATAACCCATAATCACTCAATCACTATGTATCTTTATATCAGTGAAAGATCTTTCTGAATCGGATTAGTTTTTCCGAAAATAACCTCTTACATTCAAACTGGTAAACTTTATTTACCCTTTATAATATTTAGTACGGAAGTATAAACTTTACGAATTGAGTAGTTCTTGAAGTAACTTCTTTATAGGGGAAACCCAATGAACACGTAACCCTAGTTTGACATCACATTCACATCGTAGGTGTCATATTTATATAAATTTTATACGTTTCATGTGTGAGTGATGTCAATTAAAGGTAGTGTGTTCACTGGAATGACACTGTCTTAACAGAGGCAAGCTTTCTGGTCGCAAACGTGTCTACTCTTTGGAGATCAATTTTTTCAGTGCGGAATCAGGCCTCTAGTAGGAACATAATGGTTACTGAATTTAGGTATAGGTAAGTATATACATTAAGCGAAGTCAGTAGATTTTTACTGTTATTTAAGGGCTTAGTGAAGTTTAATGTCACCAAATTAAAAAGTATACACTACCTGCTAACATACCCTTAAATAGTTATAAACAAACATGAAGCTAATGCTCCTAATGCTAATAATTAACTGTTTAAAATTATATAATCCAGTTAGCAAGATTTAACCTTGTTCTTATTATTTGTAACACTTAACTTTTCATTCGTTCTGGTAAATATTGAATCTATATATACTTACCTATGTATACTAATGTTATAAAGCTAAAGAGATTGTTCGTTTGTTTGTAAATGTGATAATCTATGGAACTACCAAACATATACAAGTACGGGAAGTGAGAACTAGAAAGGCTATACGGATGTGTTGGCGATGGCAGAATGGAGAGTTGCTAAAGAAAAGTTTTCCCATGTGAAACCATGGGACATAGCTAGTATTTTTAAATAATTTACAATATAACAACATCCGAACCAGTTACAATTATTTTTGAAGTTATGAATCGTAAGATTTATGGGCAATTATTTAATTTATGTAACAGTTTTAAAATGACGAGTATTAGAGAATTTAAAGAAAAGTTTGTTTAAAAATTGGAGTGCAATATGGCTTGGAAAATTTATTGTTTAAATAAAACTTAAGATAGATGTGGAGATAATAATAGGTTGTAATACATATACGAAAAAACGAACAAAAAATATACATTATTTTACTGAGAGTTCTCATTACTTTAGATAATGTAATAAAGAAGACTAGTGAAAATGTTTGTATATCACGTTTGCGTAAATATAATTATTGGTAGTCTAAGATTTTGAGTTTAAATTACGTCTGCGGTTGTAGTTTCGATCTGAATTTACTATTTATATAATAAAAAGTAAACTTAGAGCAATTTATTGAAAAAAAAAAATCAACTGTTTGTATCGGTGAAAAGTCATTCCTTGAATTACATTTGCATGAAGGTATTTTATAGCTAAAACTTTTATCTAAATGTTACATGCTGATAAGCCCGCGATACAACGTTTACGTACATTATAGGTATTACTTAAATATTGACATAGTAGATGGACTGTAACAATGCATGGATTGCCGTTGTGTATTGTATATTATATTTGACGCTCTATGAGTTTCATAATAATTATTAGTACATTATAATTTTTATTTTATTACTACGTATAATCAGAATCATTATCATTATTCTATTACATTAAAATTATTTCTTTCCATACTTTTAACAATTATTCAAGTATCAACTTTAGTCTACGCATAAATATAAATCTTAAGGATATTTATAATATCAAGAACTAAAAACAAAGACAAGACTCGCGTCGAGTTGAAAGTTGTTATTTTAAGTAAGCAGTTATATTATCAATCAATTTATTGTAAACTAAAGGCATTTTTTCTATCGTAGCACGGCAAAGCAATGTGCCTAATGGCAAAGTATAATCTAAAGACATCTGCGACCACCGAGAGATCAACGACCCATCGGCGGTCGCTACTGTCATACTAGCGTAGAAGCCTCTCGGCAGCTGGTATATGTACACTGGTTTATCTTGAAACACAAAAATAATAAGATAAGACTTCCAAATAATATATACACTGGCTAATCCCAAAATCTGATAAACTAAAGGAGACTCTCTGTGACGAGTTTATCGTCATGTGCATGAAGGCCGCGACCATGTCGAGTGCACATCATCACAAGCCGCTTGATTAATGGAAATAAACAAACTTTTGTGTATGATGAATGGTGTGTAGGAAAGCCGGGGTATCGGATTCAGTGACGAGCTTTGGGAGAGGTGAGGATAATCTAAAAAAACAAAAAGACAAAGCAGTCATGATGAATGCCGACAGAAATGAAAACTTAAAACTATAAACAAAAAAACAATTTTTTGTTTCATTTTTAGGTTATATTGCCAAAAGACTCCGTGTATCGTAAACACGTTACGTAACCATGTCGATGATGACTTAACATAAATTTACTCCGTATCCAAACCTCCCTATAGCAGCTTTCACTTAAAAAATAATTTTAGTATTAATATTGTTAATGAATCGCTATACTGCTATATTACTTTAAGCAATTGTTTTTTCCCCAGACTGTGTACCTAACCGGTGCCCAAAAAGAAAATGCGATCAAGCTTACAGCCGAATGTGTAAAAGTGTCGGTGTTAAGCCTGAAGTATTAGCAGAAGCCAAGAAAGGAAAATACACCGAAGACGAAGGTCTGAAAAAATTCACTTACTGTTTCTTCGAGAAACTAGGAGTTATTACACCTGATTCTAAATTGAACGTCGATGTCGCGCTTGCCAAGTTACCACCCGGCGTCGATAAAGCTGAAGCATTAAGAATATTAGAACAATGCAAAAACAAGACTGGTAAGGATATTGTGGATACATCATACGAAATTTTCAAATGTTACAATAGCGGTATTAGCACTCATGTGCTGTACTAAATCAGATTCCATATTATTCTAGTAGGTACTAGCTTTTTTGTATATGTATTAAAACTATATTTTCGTTGTTTAATTATATAAAAGGATACAATTATATTGACATAATTTGTTATACAATTAATATAGTATTATTCGCTATTTGTGATATCTGAAGAAATATAGTAATTTAGTTAAGGTAATGGTTTTTTATTTTCTACTAACGAGCCTAACAGAAGTTCATAATAAATAAATACGTATAAAAGTAAATAATAGTCAATAACTTGACCATACCTATTCCATTTTTTTCTTGATAACAGTTCCATGACCATAAACAAAAAAAAATAGCCTTACGCATCCTTTGAATCTTGAGTTATGGTCTTGAGTACATAGAAAAATCCGCTAGAAAAAAAGTATTCTTGTGTCTTCGTGTGTTTTCTAGGAAATATTTTCAGTTTTCAATCGGTCCAGCCGTTTTCAAGATATGCGCTTCCAAAAAAACAGAATTTCATTTGTATTTATTAAACTAGCGACCCGCCCCAGCTTCATATGTGTGCAATTTACAAAGTGGTGTATTTTATGTTTAAAAAGACTAAGTTAGAGTTTATCGCTATAATATTTACAGTTCATAACTGCCTGCCTCATTAGCCTAGCTATGCTATGCTCGAGGTCCTAGGTTTAATTCTCAGGTCAAGGAAAGTGCTATTGGCGTTTTCTATGAAATTCTCTACTGAGAATCTGCAGCTTGGGGTTTGGCTTTGTGCCCGATTGGTGGCAACATGCCATTACATGATGATTACATTACATTAAACTATTACCCAGCGAATTGTAGATGTACACCTCTGCTTAACACTTCGAGGATACAGGCGTGATGTTATGTAACTTCATAGTTACGAATAGTCCGCTTAGCTCACGTCGCGCAATTTATCATAGGTTTTTTCAGTTAGGATTACTTTGGTCGCGAATAATTTTGAATTCGTGATATCTTGTATGATATTAATTTTAATGGGAAACTGTAAAGGACAAACTAAATTTATATTTAATGCCCAAGTTAACTAATAAAGTTATCTGGATAAATGTTAATACTGAATTGGAGAAAATACCTTCGCAAATAACGTAATATTTTTAATTATTATGTTGAAGATAAAAATAGTTACTGTGAGTCAACCTTAGGAAATAAACGTATGCCATCGCGAACTCTTCTCTAGGTTTTTTGAAGAACTACAATTCTTTAGAACATTACTTTGATGTTTCTCATAAGGTTTAGCCAGCGTAGTCCATGTAAGCACCCGAAAATTATTTTATGACGACTTGATTACAAAATAATGGATTTTTCTTAGCTATACAAAGACTTAATTGGAATGTATTGGTTATATATATAAACCTTCCGTAAAAAAGTCAATAAATGTTAGTGAAAAAAGTATTTAACTCCATTGCGTAGTTTAAAAGATCTAAGCGTACATAGGGAGAGACAGCGGGAAGCGACCTCATTCTATACTATGTATGTATATGTACACATACATATACATGTGCCTACATATTATTTTGATCTAAGTTTAGGAGTTCTCTTTTTTGTTGAGAAATTTTTGAGAGCTGCATTTGCTACTTTACTTAATATTACTTAATGTAGTTTAGCAATATGTAGTAGTCAAACTTTTAATGACAGAATGTAATCTCATTTCTTTAAAATTAGGTTATAAACCAGACTTCACACTGGTTAACGCATACAACATTTGAGACAATAAAAAAAAAAACAGTAGTGTGTGCCTTACAAAACGAACACAACTTGCACAATTAGAAAAAAAATTACATGAAATCATGCAAAAATATCTGCTTCAATACACGACTTTGGTGAAGATAATGAACAAGAGAAAATATCAATAAGATGATGTAAATCATTACATCCAGAAAATATTGATACAAAGGAGTGTTGTCCAATATTGGTCCTGCAATGAGGCATCATAAAAATTTTCCTGTTAGTTACGCGACTGCCTGGGCGTGGTACAACAAAGTTAAAGATGAAGCCATGATAGTTCAGCGGTAACGTGTATTTACATCGTGTCCATCGACGTGAGTTTGAATGTCTGCAACGAGCCTGAGCATTCGATGAAGGAAAACATCGTGATGAAACCATAGCGTGGGGGGGGGGGGGGGGTAGGGCTTTTTAAGCATAACTGAATAAGCACAGCTCTAAATTTGTATAAATAATGGCAGGTAACTTAATTTATGAACGGTTTCGATCTTGCGAATAACAATCAGAAATTCTTGTTATTTAAATAGTGGTTATTATACTTATTTTAAGAGATGAAACTATAGCGTACTGGTAGAACATTTTCTTATGCCCTTCTAGCTACTTATATCCTCGAGTTGAAACTTATCGCCTAGCATCTTATAGGTGTGTTCTGTCAGATCATCTGCACTTGAGATCCAGTCCCTCAAGGTTAAGCGTGTTACTAATTTAGATTATATAGTCACTTAACATCAGGTGAGATTATGGACAAACGTTAAAACATAAATTATAGGACGTTTTATAGGACTAATTATAAGTTGTCTTATTTTTGGAAAACAATGCAAGTAGCAGTTGCGTAGTTCCTTCTGAAGTTAGGAGGTTAGGACAGATAATAAAATCACGGACTTAACAATCAAGTTAATCCAATTACTATAGTCCTAGCTTGGATTTGGTTCCTAAAGGTTTAAGCTTTATTTTTATATACATTTATAGAAACTATAAATTTTCTCTACGTCACTCCTCTGCGACGTAGAACAATTATATGAATTAAAATATCATCATTAGTATTTTGGGAAACGAACTTTTCTGTGTCTTGAAAAATATCTATCTAAGTAAACTTGGATAGGAAAACATTATCTAAATAGAAAAATCACCCACGTCGTTAATATATAAAAAAATAGCTGGTACCGCGACTTTGTCTGCGTATTATTGGATATACACAAACTGTTATCGGAACACGACAATCCAAAAGTAAATCATAGATGGGTTTGTTGCTATGTGTATGTTGACTGCGATCCCTACCACCCCGCTATATTACTACATATGAACCAGCTGATTTCGGAACAAGCCAACCAAAAGAAAGTTATCGAAGGGTTTATCATTGTGTGCATGATATTGTATTTAAATGCCAATATGAATCCAACGCATTAACCGTACCCATAAAACTACAAGAATAATTAAAATCATCCCATACTGTTCCAGCTTGTGGGAAGGTTTTATGAAAAACGTTAACCCCTTTTATTTCTTAGCAAAAGTATAAATAATTATGAATTTGCATGTCCCTAATTTGAGACATGATAAGTTATTTATTTATGCAAGCTTTCATCCAAGCTTTATTTTAATGACATGTTCCAGGATAAAACAATAAAATTATTCGCCTGTAGCAAAACCGTATAATTTATAATAGTTATATCGCTTAGAATATATAAACTTCCGGAGCCGCAGTCGACAGCGCACGTCACATTTCAATCATAAAATAAAACAGTAATTATGCCGTACTGCGTAGTTAAAGAGTTTAAAAACAATTTAGCCAATCTTAAAAAGAATACTGAACTATCATTTCATAGGTAAATATTAGAAATACAATATATTTCTTATTAAGTACAACAATGTCAATAAATCAACAAACTTGTTGCCATTGACAACGCTGCCATTTCATAATTACTGCACATGCGCATAATAAATCAACAAACCGGTTGGCATGGAAACCGATGTAATATCAACATTAGCGCGCACGCGCATTGGTGTTGCCATATTTTCTTCTTATAAACTTTTATCTCCCATTTTCTTCCCTTAAAGTTTTATTTTCGCTACAAAAACTAGCCTATGACCTTTCCCAAGGTCCAATCTATCTCTATACCAAAATTCATCAAACTGCTTTAGGCGTGAAAACATAGTAAACAGATATACAGAGTTATTTTCGCATTTCTTATATTAGTATGGATAATTGCACACTTAATAGTATCACATTATTGTAGATAGGTTAATATTAAAGCACTTTATAGTTAGAGGCTTGTAAACAGAAAACGAGTTACAAATTATAGCAAAATGCAGATCAAGTTGTAGAAAATACAAGGTAAACTATAAAACTGCTTAGTTACAATTTGATTAACTTCTTTAACTGAATAAATAAAGCAATATAAAAATCTATCAATATTTTGTCCATAAATATATTCGACGTACATATTTACTACTTTTTCTAGTAGATAGATAAGTCGAATGTGTTTTAAAACCTTCAAAGTTCCTTTGAATTAAGCTATATATTTTTAATCCTATTTCTGTTTACTTAAATATGGAGTAGTTAAAAGTGGTTAGTAATAAAATAACAAAGCTGTAAAAATACGGTGAGCAAACTATACTCTGTTTATTATATGAAACGTTGCTTGAAGTGTCTCTAGAACGTAATTTGTTAGGTCGTGTAAATTACGACATAAATTAAAAATGTGCATTTTGCCTATAAATTATAATATCATTATAAATTATGATATTGATCATACGACAGACTCCTAAATAACTCTCTCTATACAATGTTTTTTGTGTATTTTCACGTTTTTTTCTTACTCCAAGCAGCGTCACTTTCTATGTGACTTAAAAATAGAGTAAACAAATTAATAAAACCAAGAAACCGAATATTATTCGTACGAATCGATAATTTATCGAATTGATTGAACGTTGTTGTACATTGAATTTATTACTTTCTTTTTAATTTCGAATAAAAATATATATTACGTATAATTCCTACATTTTTACTGTAGCAACACGCATCAAAGAATATTGGCTGAAAGAATTAATTTTGTTGTTTGGCGATAGGCATTCAATTATTAAAGTGTTTCAAATTGCAATCTCAATTGTTGTAATAGTTTATTTTTATTTTGTTTACACAGCTTAAACACCCCTTTAATTGATTTAAAGCGTTATCGTATTATCGAGCATATTTATTTGTAAAAAATAATAAAAGAGAGATGAACTTCCAATTGAAGTATGCTATATTTCTAAAGTAAACATTCAACATTTGTTATGCAAGCCTTCTTATGATTAACCACGTATAAGTATATTATTTTTCCTTCATATTAATATATGTAGTAGACTAGAGTCAAGTTTTTTCAGGAAATAGATGAATACAATTTTTTTTATGGGAGGTGGAGCACAGTGAAATTTTTTCAGATATTTCCCTCTACTGGGGACACTTCGACTAGTGATATACCCCTCCACCGTGCAGAAGATCGCAGTAAAATAACCTTATATTGTGTTCCTGAGGTGAGCAGGGTTTTTAAAGCTGCTTGGGAAAAGGGGGGGTTCAAGGGGGTAACCGCTTACTACCAGGGGAGGGCCCAACGCTCGATTGCCAAATTAGTTGTATATTAAAAAAAACTATTAACTAAAGATGTGTTGCCAAAAAAATTGATGAGTTTCTTGACATCCGACAATATGATTAATTATCGTCTTATTATACTGAGAAATACAATTTGTTTTTGTTAATAGAATACGCACTGTTAATACAATATTTCCGTCTGTATTGTATGACCTTCAATATCATTTCGAGTCAATATACGAAGACTTGTTAATTGGATGTGAATCAATAACACTAACTTATGAAAATTGGAATATAATATGCAATACAATGCAAACTATAAAGAAATTTAACATAATCAATCCATAATAGTATTATAAAGTTCAAGAGACTGTTTGTTTGTTTGTTTGAACGCGCAAATATCTGGAACTACCAGTCAGGTTTAAACAATTTATAACCTATTTAATGAGGTAATCTCACAAGTTGTAGGAAGTTAGAACAACTTTATAGTTACAGCTTATGCTACAGTCTTTTTTATCGTTACAGGTTCAGCGTTGTGGTCCCAATCTCATCTGATCGTAACGATGTGGCCCAGGATGAAAACACGTTAAGATAATGGAAGACTGGCTCTCAAGTGCAGCTGCCAGAACACACCTATTGGTGCTCCCGACAGATTTTCATCTTGAGACTGGTAGCAGCCAGGCGAGCATTAGAAAAAGCCTTACCACCATACTGTGGTTTCATCACGATGTTTTCCTTCACCGAAAGCTGAGGCTCATTGCAGGGATTCGAGCTCACGTTGTTCGACGCGATGTCCGTACATGTTGCCACTGAGCCATTATTGCTTGGTTGCTAAATTTAGTGCACGGATATAAGGGACATTTGCAATCGTAATGCGGGACGTGGACAAAAATATTAGGACCTAGCAGCCAAAGCATAGGAAAGCGATGAATACAATCTACACTTGTTCACTTAACTCGTCAACTTCAACAGTCAACATATATTATGTTCACTTCTACTTCTGCCCAAAAGTTTAACCGTACTATAAAGTGGGACAATAATTAGCGTCTCGCACAAATTTTTCGCGGGACGCATCGTCTAAGGTCTGTAAACGTCTATAAACTAGCCTCCGGAGACTAGAGTTAGATCCAAACATTATCGTAACATAAACAGTTAAAAAAACTTTAGTTCTGTCTGTACGTGTATTTTTATTTCCAAACTTTTTGTGATATCTATTGTAAAGGTTACAGATCACGAATATAACTCCTTTTCTGTTATCTGTCAGTTTGTATGTCTGTATTTAACCCAAACACAGATTGACCTAGTTTCATGGAATTATATACACGTAAGGGTATGTCATTGTTCAATTGATAGGCTATAAGAATAGTCAATAATACTGTTAGACATCGTAGAAAGATTATTTCAAAATAGTAAATTTTTGTTTATTCTAATCGTATTTTGATAATATTACGTACACAGGAAGTATATGACATTCAACAATTGATGTATTATAAAAACTATCATAAGTTCTTTTAGAAATTGTAAAAAAAATTACTTATCAATACAAATTTTTATTTATTCAAACTGATTTAGTAAAACTGTGTAGATATACATGGAAAATACATATAAAATTAAGAAATATTTCAAAAATGACAAAGTAAAAGTAAAAATAAAATTACGATATGAAAATAATTATTAAAGACGTGCGGAGCCGCGCGCACAGTTTGTTAATAATAAGGCCAAGTTTCCGGACGCTTTAATATTATAAAAGCCTCGATTCTAAATTATTCATTGATCATTCTTGCTTTGATCGGAGCTTGTGATCCTTGTGAACATTACAAATAAATAATCAAAGTTACAATGATGTTTAAATTGCTCCTACTTTGTCTAGTTGATGTCCATGGGTTATTCGAAAAGTGTCGATCCCAGAGTAAGTTGTAATGGTTATTTTTTTTATAACTTTCTATTTTTATATTTTAGCTATGTTTGTTCTTGTTGCTTGAATCAACGCATTACCTGGTTTTAGCATATTTTTTAAATATACAACTAAGGTGACAAAAGCGTCGAGATGGCAAGCGGTTACCATAGACCATGGACGTTTAAAAAAACAAAATTCTCCAAAGGGATATTCAGTTCCAATTTATTCTAAAATTAGTTGTATTTTTTATTACTCAGATATTGCTACCGATGCGTTATGATGGTTTTGTTACCACCGTATGTCTTCGGATTTCGTATGTTGCAAATTACTTGCAGACACCAGCATTTTATTAGACAAGTTTGAAGTTTATCTTGTGTATCTGACACTATCCACTTTTGCTCCGATTGAATTAGGTACCACGATGTCACCAAATTGAAGTTAAGAGGACATTATTAGATGGAACGATGGTGAAATATAATTAGCAATGTTAGTTAAACCATCTAAAATAATTTAAACGATAATTCAAAGGCCAACTAAGTTTGAAGTTTATCTTGTGTATCTGACACTATCCACTTTTGCTCCGATTGAATTAGGTACCACGATGTCACCAAATTTGAAGTTAAGAGGACATTATTAGATGGAACGATGGTGAAATATAATTAGCAATGTTAGTTAAACCATCTAAAATAATTTAAACGATAATTCAAAGGCCAACTAGTGTCGAGTTTGTTTAAGTGTGTTTAGGTCATATGAGAGTAATGCAAATTTTATTGGTTATGTTTTAGATTAATAATAATTAGTCTCCTTGCAATAATCTAAGGGTTACGTATATGTCGTCAGTGTGAATAGCGACAATTTCTTAAATTAATTTGTTAAATTAAATATAAAATATCTGTTAAATTAGAATGTTTAAATTTGACTAGTTTTGATTTGATTGCATTTAACGTTATAATAATAATAAAAAGTTTTATTTATTCAGATAATATATTTATTTTCTTAGTATTATATAATTACTTGTATATTAATGTTAGTAAGCAATAAAACAAAAAATAAAAATGTTCTTTCCCAAAATACCTCCTGTAACATACACGTGAACCCTGCAATAGTGGGCAGTCGATTCTACTTGCAATCACCTGCTGTAGGATGTTGTTCGTACTGGTCCTTAAATGGGTCATTACAAATTCAATTTGTTGGCGCACAGTTGCGTGAGTGAAAGCGATCTGTGATGTTATTCACAAACATCTGTGATACACTGCAGTGGCGTACCAACCTCAAAACCACCCTGTTATATATGACATTGAATTATGATACATATTTTGAAGTTGCTGACGCTGTTATTTGATGAACTTACAGCTAGTTTTGCGTCATTTAATTAATTTTTTTTTAGCCACGAGTAAATTTTCCGTCTGAAGTTACTAATAAAGTTTTACAAGTCATCAAGGATTGTTTAACCGAGTACAATATTGACCCTAAAGCCGTTGATGAAATAAGGAACGGTGACTACAGAGACGACGTTCCCTTCCAAAATTTCATTCATTGTTCATACAAGAATTCTGGGTTCGCAAAAGAAGATGGCCATCTGTTAATCGATGACGGTGTCAAAATTTTCCCACCAGAATCAAATGTTGGACCAGTTTTGAAGAAGTGCGATAGTTTATCGAAAGGTGAAACACCGTCTGAAGTTACATTTAATATTTTTAAATGTTTCCAAGAAACTTCACCAGTATTAATGGCATTGTCTCCAAATAACCAATAATTGTTTTGTCATAAAAAATACACGTAACAAAATAAATATTATAAGCATTATTTTTTAGTTTATTTTTTCTTCAAAAATGAACCTGTTGCAAGCTACTTGTTTTCATACGGTGAAGAAATAAATTACTAAAGATTATGATGTCACTATTGACGTAAAAGAATGAAGGTTCACATCTTAATATTAACCTAGCACAAAAAAGGTGAATCAAAACATCAACAAGGAAGACATAGCAGAATGGTAAAGCAGGTTCTAATGCTCGCACGATTAGCTATTATAATACCATTAAATAAAAACCTATCTCCAAATATTTTTTGATAAGCTGCACGTGAGTTCCTGTTCTAATCCTTTGACGTGCGAGAGTTTACCGACAGCGAAGTAATGTTCTCTTTCTATAGGTCTCCGAGAGTTGAAAAAGTTTTGTGTAATTTTATGTTAAAAAATGTGGAAATTTTCTTCCTATGGCAATACTCTAAAAACTCTCACACACTTACGTGTCCGCCATTGATGTGCTTCACATTTTTTTTATTAAATGAAATATATGGTCAGAGTAGTTGAATCACGGAGTAACTCTCCATCGTTCATTAGACACGGAATCAAAATAATCTACCTGTAAGTACATTGAATAACAAAAAACAAATTGTTTTTTGTCATATATGTTACAAAACCAATCTTGGATAATCTCAATCGTTCCTAGATTATCACGTCAACATAACGATCTGGTAAAAAAGTGCACCTGTTGACCTATTTGCTAATTCACATTCTCAGTTTAAAAGTTTTTTCATAATCTTCATGTTTTTTCCGTTTGGATCACTGTAGATCATGTTTGTTAAACTTGTTTTTATTTTAATTCATTAATGATAGTTCTAAATAACCATTCAGAAGTATAATGATTTCTTTCAGGCCCGATTTTTTAATCAACTTTTATTTCAGGAATAATTTTTATAATTTAACAGGTTTTCCTTGTATTATGCGTCAAAAACTAAAAATTAATCCTCAGATAAAGTTATCTGACGATTGAGATATTGGCCCTGAAATGATAACTTTTAAATATCATTTGTTTATGCTTTTTTCATCTATTATTTTGAATTTGTGTGTGTTTCAAAGTTTTTTTTCTTTAAAGTTAATATAATAATATACTGTTAGAAATTCATCGCTGCCCTCGTCAGGAATGGCCGAGTGGGGTTATATTCATGATTGGATATTTTAAACTATCCCATTGCTTGGATTGAGCGGTAGAGTATATAAGGTGTATTGCACAAGGAGCAGGGTCCAAGTTCGGTGAAGCTGTAAAAGCCGCAGCGGCTTCAGGGTCCCTAAGGCTAACAGTATAGTCAGATCTAAAAAAAAAACGAGCAGGGTATTTTCGCGGCTGAGTGCCTTGAGCGCGCTTTCCCCAAGCCCGGTGAAACTCTTGAAGCCTTCTGATGCTTCAGAACCCTTACGGCTAACAGTGTAGTAAGTTTGAAAAAAAAAGGTGCAGGAACATTCTCGCTTGGATCATCGAACCGTACATGTAGTCTAGTCAGTTATTCGTAGTCCGTGAATTATATTCATAGTATGTGATTCGTTAGTACGTGGTTCGCAGTCAGAAAATTGTTCTTCTAAGAATATTATAATTATCACCATTAACTTACTATAATTTAACGCATACTGCGGTTAACCATAAAAGTTATACAATAATACAGTTGTCAATAATTATGTGTATCCTTACTGAGTTACTATTGTCAATTTTTTATAAATAAATAAATAAAAATAAAGATTACATATTAGAAAGACTTTTCTGCCTGTTTGTTGCTACATGAAAAACGTGAATGTGAAATTGTGAACAAATTGAAACAATGTAATTGAACAATATTTGAAATCAATATAGTATGGCACGGCAATAATTTTTTTGTGATTTGATTATTATCGTTGTTCTAGTGTCTATTACTGTTGGAAACCAACATAAAAAATTAATTTAAATTTTATTTTGCGGCCATGTATACGTTCTTTTCGCTTTCGCCTTATGTACTCTGCAGACATATGTTACATTTTAATTATAATACATTGAGTTTATTCTGTCAATTATTTATTTACCGCATCTTCACACCAGCCACCTAAGGAGTTGTACAATTACAAAAGCGATATCTCCTTTGTTTGATATTTGAAGATGTAACATTAACGAAATGAATTAGGTGATATTTGTCATAAGTACGCTTAGATCGTAAAAAAAACTCTTAAACAATAAAACATGTAGATAATGTAGGATAGTGAAAGAATTTCCCTCCCGTGTTAACGAAGTTACAAGTAATTATAGTTACTTATTGTAATATATTATTTACGATTTTATTGACGTACAAGTATAATAATCGTATCTAGATATATATAATAATTATCGTGACTTCAAAGCAGTCATTTGGAAGATACCTAATGATGTAATTCAATGTGAATAACAAAAAAACAATTGAATAAATTATTGTTATAGTTTATCGTTGGTTTTTATCGTTATTCATTTATGATTGGTTTTCATATAAAAACGGGTCTGTGGGGAATGGATGTTCATTTTTGATTGAGTCGTCCTGCTAGTTTCTATTCTATCAATTTTATTAAATTCGCTGAATTAGAGAAATATGTTATTCTTTCTTTGTCTATGTGCTTTGTTGTCGACCGGAAAATCTAATAGTACGGCAAGGGTAAGTTAGGTTAGAAATAACTTATGTTGTTAAGTTATAATTGTATGATATAAATAAAATTTAATGCAATTTTAATGTCCACATACGTACTTTATGAAAATTAATATTACTCAAAATAAATATTTTAAATTAAAAGTCCTTTAAAACAATTCAAGGCGGGTACATATTCAAAGAAATTTTCGTTTTAAATGGCTTACGATTTAACCCGCGGCAGAGAAATTCAACAAAATACCTATATGAGATACTTTTCTAAACTGAATTCATGCATTTGTGATTCTACCAGGTCTGTTGAAAGTTTGAGTGTAATATTTTACCGGTGTATATTTTAGTTAAACCTTAACTGTTTCGACAGAATACTTCAGAACTGAAGTTAACATTAAAATCGAATTTAGTTATTTTACCATATATTTTTCAAACAGTTATTAGGGTTGATATTATTTCATTTTAGAAAGGTTTCTTTCGAATAAGTTAATGAATCTTGATTTTTAATTTTTAGGAAGCAGTTAAGTTTGCACCAGAAGCAACTGCTACTATTAGAGCTGCGATACAAAAATGTATAAAGGAAACCGGAGTTTCTCCAAATACCCTAGACCTTGTCAGAGAAGGTAAATACATGGAAGATCTACAGTTCAAAAAATATGTATATTGCGTTTTTCAAGAATCTGGATTTGCGGACCCTGGTGGCCACGTTATTATATCTAAAGTCGTTGATTTGTTTCCAAAAGAAATTAACATTTTGCCTATAATTAAAAATTGTGATAAACAGGGAAAGGATCCCGTGGAAACAAATTACTTATCTTTTAAATGTTTCCAAGATACATCTCCGGTTCGAATGGCATTATAATGCTAATATTTATATGTTGGAAAAACCCCAAATAATGTTTTTTAATAATACCTTGCACATTTCGCAATAAATTAATGTATTTACAATAAAAATATTATTTAAATGTATTTTAGTATAGGTACTTCTCGTAATGTGTGTCGCAGAATCGCAGTCATTTTGTCGACAAAACATGTTTTATTCTCTCATTCATATGACATAATCTTTGATTAATGTGATTAATATTATTACGTAACCTTTATTATATAATAATATAATACTTATTATGAATGAACATTTATTCAATTTTATTACTGCAAGCCATTTTATAAAGTTTTTTATCTTACATATATTAAACAGAAATGTCGTCAGAAATAAATGTTTATTAATGCTGTGTGATTGTGATTTAATACTTTAGCTAATTTCCTGTCGGCGATTTACGTAGTACCTAGGTAAAGTAATTTAAATATGAAATCACATATTAACAAAAAACTAGCCGGTAGTCTTTAGAAAATTCAAACATTCAATAAATTATTTGAATATGTACTTATGAAAAGATGTATGTTTGCATAAATATGTACCTATAGTATAAATTATAACTTTTGCTTTTTACGGTAATTGTAACAAAATAAAACCCTTATTTTATCATATGATTATTGTTTTACTTCCATGAAATATTAAAAAAATCCCCAATGTTTACTATTTAATCAAAGTAAAGAAGCCGTCGAATACTTGGCAAACAAGTCCGTTGCATTAGGTGTACATGTACCAGGCACGGAGGCACCTTAATAGCAGTAATGCTGGGTGCGTGAGATGTCTGTCTCTTCTCTCGAATCCTGTTGTCTATGTATGGCAAAAAAACTTGTTGACTACCTCCAAAGGTTTGCTGTTGAGCTCAAAATTCTTGATTGTTCTGAAGACCCTTCCATGTGAGCAACCGATGCAGTGTCATCAGTGTATAGGAAGCGATACCAATCGCCACGCGGCTCAGTTTTTCCTTAGGACCACTCGAAAACAACCAGCCACTGCACCAGTTCACTGAGCATTCTCGACCATGCATCATCTCAATGCAGTCGAGATGAACACTGTATGCGCACAGTTACTGCTAATCAGTCGTAGTCAGCTCTCGCCATCTCAATGGAACACCTGCTAAAAGAAAACAGAAGACCAACTTATATTTCTTAAATCTCGACCACTCCTAACAAGAATCACGAACGGTCAATATAAAAATCAAATTATAAGTACAAATAAAT
Source organism: Saturnia japonica (assembly GCA_033032175.1). Classification (NCBI taxonomy): domain Eukaryota; kingdom Metazoa; phylum Arthropoda; class Insecta; order Lepidoptera; family Saturniidae; genus Saturnia; species Saturnia japonica. The sequence goes on along the minus strand of CM065311.1, from coordinate 13,830,551 downwards.
TCGTAGTAATATTCGCCACCATTGTATCATAAAAGTTCACAAAGTTGTACCGACAAGTTAAACACTTAAGTACTTTATTTTCAAGTAGTTTTTTCCAAAAATTACTTGTTGTTGATCAAAAATACCAGGCATAGACGGAGGCGAAGCCGAACACAAGATACGACTGCCCTGGAGGCGGAGCTATACGGAGGGTACAGAGCTGCCATAAAATCGCTCAAAGAGGCTATAGCCAGGGCGAAAGCCTTGGCTCGAGAACAACTACTGGAGACGCTCAGTCGGGATCCGTGGGGGCGCCCTTATCGCCTAGTGCGGAGCAAACTTCGCCCATGGGCCCCCCCGGTAACCCAGAGTCTCCAGCCTAGGTTTCTCGAGCAAGTTCTGGAAGCTCTGTTCCCAGTGGGGACAGAACATACCCCTCCGTCCATGGCTTCGCCTTTGGCGACCAACGCGGACGAGGATGGCGACGTACCCAAAGTGACCCGGGAAGAGCTGAGCCGAGCGGTGCGACAGCTTCAGTCGAAGCACACCGCTCCAGGACCAGACGGCATACCAGGCCGTGCATGGGTCCTGGCTCACGAAGTCCTCGAGTCCCGACTGAAGAGACTCTTTACAGCGTGTTTTGAGCAGGGCCGATTTCCGCTGTGCTGGAAAACCGGCCGGCTGGTCCTGCTCAAAAAGGAGGGGCGCCCAGTGGACACTCCGTCCGCATTCCGCCCCATTGTGTTGCTGGACGAGGTGGGCAAACTCATGGAGAGAGTTATTGCAGACCGCCTCGCCCACCACTTGACGGAAGTGGGGCCGGATTTAGCCGAAAACCAGTTTGGTTTTCGCCGAGGGCGCTCCACCATACACGCGATCACGCACGTGAAGAGTCTGACGGAGGATGCAATCTCCCAGGGTGAAGTGATGCTGGCGGTGTCCCTGGACATCGCCAACGCGTTCAACACCCTGCCCTGGAGCAGCATACGAGAGGCGCTCCGGTACCATGGAGTGCCTCATTACCTCCGTCGCATCGTCGGAAATTATTTAAGACAGAGGACCATCACCTTCTCGGGTCCGGAAGGATGGAGTCGGCGAGACATGTCTAGCGGTGTTCCACAGGGGTCAGTGCTTGGTCCCATTTTGTGGAACATCGGCTATGACTGGGCGATACGCGGTGCGACCCTCAGCGGTGTCAGTGTCGTCTGCTATGCCGACGACACCCTTGTCACAGCGCGAGGGAAGACGCACCGCGATGCGACAATATTAGCTACAGCTGGGGTGGCTCAAGTCGTAGGTCGAATAAGGCATCTGGGACTAGAGGTGGGCCTAGTTAAATCCGAGGCCCTGTGTTTTCATGGACCTCGGAATGCACCACCGCAAGGGTCCCAGATCGTAGTGGGAGGCGTCACCATCGGCATAGGGTCGACGATGAGGTACCTGGGCATCGTCCTCGATAGCCGATGGAGCTTCGTGGAACACTTCCGGCAGCTGACGCCCCGACTCATGGGTACAGCAGGCGCACTTGCGCGGCTGTTGCCAAACCTTGGGGGGCCCGGTTCCGCTTGCCGGAAGCTCTACCTGGGAGCCGTACGGTCGATGGCCCTATACGGGGCTCCAGTGTGGGCGGACAGCCTGACGGCCCGTCATCTCACATTCCTGCGTAAACCGCAGAGAGCGATGGCCGTCAGAGCTGTCCGAGGGTACCGTACGGTCTCGTTCGAAGCAGCCTCCCTATTGGCTGGATCTCCACCATGGGATCTCGAAGCGAGGACCCTCGCGCTGCTGTTTAGATGGCGCGAGGAGGCGCTGATGCGGGGCGAGAGACCAACGCCGCGAGAGATTGCGGCGTACAGGTCAGAGCTTCGCCAAAATCCCATGGTGGAAGCGTGGGACTTGCGACTTAGCCACCCTAGTTTTGGCGTGGCGACCGTGGAAGCCATCAGGCCAATTCTGGCTAGATGGCTCCGGAAGCGGCATGGCACCCTCACCTTCCGGCTGACGCAGGTACTCTCGGGACATGGCTGTTTCGGGAGTTACCTGTGTCGCATAGGCCGGGAGATCGCTCCTGGGTGCCATAATTGTGGCTGCGCAGAAGATACTGCGCAGCACACACTAGCTGTCTGTCCCACATGGGACTCACTGCGCCGCGACGTTGTTGCGACAATCGGCACCGATCTCTCGCTCCCGGCCGTGGTTCTGTCTATGGTCGAGAGCGAGAGTGGGTGGAACTCCGTCTCCTCGTTTTGCGAGCAGGTCATGCTTGCGAAAGAGGAGGCGGGAAGGGAGCGGGAGCGTAACACCTTGCTCCCCTCCTGCGGTCAACGAGCCAGGCGCCGGAGACCGCGTGATGATCTCCGGCCGCCTTAAATGGGTCTGCAGGTGGCGGACCTGGGCATGTGCGTCACCGCGTAAATGCAGGCCCGAGATGGAAGAGGCGCACTGGTGTTCGTGCGCTCTCCGAGGCTCGTTGGAGGTGCCGATTGCCTCCGACCGCGACGGGGCCCCGTGATAGGGCCACACCTGCCGGGTCGAGCGGATGATATGTGCAAGCAGTTCCCGCTCCCCGGCCATCGGGTGCGAGAAGAACACCGTGGGGTTTTAGTCGGTAAGAGTCCGACATACCCCTCCCTTGAGCGGCCCGGCTCGGGAGGAGGATCCAATGCAGGATTTCCCCACGATAAAAAAAAAAAAGGAATTGTATATGAATTTTCAACGAATAATTATTTGTTTATGGCACAAGTTGGACGCTACGAACGGCCCACGCGCTGCGCTTGCTCGGCTCGAGCGTTATGATCGCAGTTCCAACCTAACCTAACCAATTTCACTCAAAACAAAAAATGGCACAAATGTTAGAGTAGGTCGTATGTTAGGAAAAAAACACAATAATCATTCAAAAACTATCAAAATAATGTATAGAAAAAAATACGGTCTTCGAAATTTCTTGCCCATCTTTCAAAAGTGAACTTTATGACAGCTACTTAGAATTTATCAAAAACTATTTATTTCCGCAGTGTGAAATTTTATATTTAGGCTTATTATAAAGTGATCTAACTGCAAAAAAATGGAATCTGAACTCAACGGTAGTGATTAAGACTTAAAAAGTTTAGATACCGTGTCGCCTTGAGACCGATGACATATTTGTGAGACGGCTTCGCTAGCCTAGTGCTGTATAAAGGCATTGTTTTGCGCTCGCGTCGGTTTTTTTTTGCGGTATAGGGGATACAAACAAGTTATCAAGTTAAAACATTTTACTTTAAAAGTGGGAGAAATTGTGCGTATGGATTGAACGGTTTTATATTATGTACTTCGCGGCTGAGTGCCCTAAGCGCTCGCCCCCAAGTTCGGTGAAGCTGTAAAAGCCGCAGCGGCTTCAGGGCCTCTAAGGCTAACAGTGTAGTCTGTTCTAAAAAACATAAAAATATTATGTACTAGCTGTGACCGCGACGCCGTTTTCTTCTCTTTTCTCATACTCTGTGAATGTCTCTGATTCGGTAGCCGCAGCGTGAAACTTAGAGTCAGTAGGAGGATTATAGAAGGACAGTTATTGAGACTATCTATTAATGCATTAGCGATTAGCGGGATATTGTTTCCGACAGGAAATAAGCTATATATTTATTAATAGTGTGTAAAAGGAGGGTAATGTCTTTCGAGCATATGTATGTATATACGTATGTATGTATATCTATTCTTAGGCACGCTCTGTAGCCTAGACGGCTTGATGGATTTTAACATAAGAGGTATCATTAAATTCGTCTTAATTGTGGGAGCGACATAGGCTACATAATATTTAACTACGACGTCTGGGAACCAAATAAAAATAAAAATAGAAGATAACAAATTTGTGATATTGTTGCAGTCGGGTTTTTTCTTTCAACAGTACGTAGAAATAACATAATATTATGTAACCAGAGGAACTTCATTACTTCCGGGAGTCCAACGACAACTCTCGAGTTTTTTTTTAAATTATGACTTTCTGCCTAAGTAGGCCATTTCGTCAAAGTCAAATACACTAATGTTTTAGTAAATCTGTAGTTCTGTCGGTACATTTTTTTGCAAATTTCCCGATTGACACTGATCGCGTATCATGCGCCCTTAATTTATTTTTTGTAATTCTGTCTGTTTGTATGACCGGATTTAACTCAAAACGTCTTGACAGATTCTCATGAAATTTGTATGCAGAAAGCCTATGTCATTAGTCAACTTATATGCATTAAGAATTGTCAATAATATGCGTAAAAATGAAATTACAGGATGAACAAACTATGCTTAATAAGCACGAGCGTAGCCGCGGCCACACCGCTAGTTTATTATATTATATAGTAGAATAAAAATACATGATAACTTTGAATTAGATTTTATGAAGTTAAAAGGACGTTTATTTATTAAAACAAGCTTTAGTAATTATCATTCTATTGGGAGTTCTAAAAAAATTGCAAAAACTATTCAAAGTTATTGCAGATTAGCATATAATTATATTTTCGTTAGGTACATATAAATTTTAATGACTATTATGACTTCTAAACTGGTCATCTGTCATAAATGTATTATTAATCTGGAGTTCTGTCTGTACTTTTAATAATTTTCTAAAATTACACGACAGGCATAGGTACTTTATGAACGATACTGATCACGAATATAACATGATTTTTTTTGTGTCTTTGTCTGTTTGTATGTCTGGATTTAATTGAAAAAGGGCTTGAGCGATTCCCATGAAACTTTGTACACGGGATTCTTGTGTCATTGGTCAATTGATAGGGTATAATAAATTTGAATATTATTTTTAGAAAATGTAAAAAAAATGTAAAAGCTTAACTGATTTTGATGAAATTTTGTATACGGTAAGTGTACGTCATCCCATGAATGACAATGACTATGACAATTTTCAATAAAACTTTTAGGAACTGAAAAAAAAATTCCAAATATTCATTTATTCTTAACCAATTTTGATGTATTTTTGTGTACGAGAAGTAAAAGTCATTCCATAATTGATAGGCTATAAGGATTGTCAAAAATAATTTCAGAAATATGTAAAAAAAACAATTTTCATAATTCTCAACAAATTTTAATGAAAATTGTACACGGGAAGTATTACTGCGCAATAACAAACGTGTGCGGAGCCGCAGGCTCACCGCTAGTTTGAATATATCATTCTATCGTACCATCTGAACTATGGGAACCAAATACAATAAAACAATTACTAATTTCATCATAATAAATTCTGCTTTTATTAAGTTTGTCTGTGATTTTTTAAATCGTTAATGAATCTTGCATCTTATATAAAACATTAAGTTTGCAAAATATTTGTTTAATTCCAATCAGATCGTCGTAATCGTTTCTACTCTACACATATTATTTATTTCGCAATACTCGATAATGATGTTATTCGCTATTTATTTGTGCGCTTTGTTGTCGACCGGCACATCTCTCAATATAGAAAGAGTAAGTTATGTTACAAATAATTATTTATGTTGATAGTATATATTTTTTATAGTGGCACGGCGTAGTCACGCAATTGTTTTTAATGGTAAACAAAATCAAGAGATCAACAATTCATCATCACTCATCAGTAACCGCTATTATGCAAGCCTGTGTATATAGTAACTGGAAATGCAGTTGATCCCGAAACGCGACGGGCATACATCACTACGACGACGAGGTTTCACCATAATAATAAGTATGTAGTGTATTTGCCGCGACCCAGTAAGGTTATACAGTCCTACTAGCCCACAAATTATATAAATCATATAAATTGTAACGTTATTGATTTAATGTCCACTTTTATAAATATTACTCAAACAATTTAAGAATATAGGTTAAAAATCCTTGAAAATAAAAGGCAGGCGTACAAAGATTGATTCGTCTTTATCCTCCAGGAGATCAGTCTAAATAAATAAGATACTTTGTTAAACTTTGTGCTTATAGAATTCATGCATTTTGATTCTTGCGAGGTTTTTCACAAGGTTGTTGTAAACAATAAGTAAACTGTGTTATTGTAAACCTTTTCCACTGAACAATTTGCCTTATGCAGAAAGCTAAAGTTAAATGTAATTTAAATATCGAACCGAGACATTTTATCGTACAATTGATTTTTGAGTGGATATTATTTCATTACCAGTTCGGTTGCCTTCGAATGATTTACTTACTTTTGGTTTTAATTTTTTAGAAAACAATCAAATTTTCACCAGAAGTGACTGCTATGGTTAGAGCTGCGTTCCAAAAATGTGCGGAGGTAAACGGACTTTCTCCAAATACCCTTGATATGATTAAACAGGGTTATTACAATGAAGATGAAACGTTCCAAAAGTATATATATTGCGTCCATCAAGAGGCTGGATATGCAGAACCTAATGGTCACATTATTGTATCTAAAGCCGTTGAGATATTCCCGAAAGACGTAGATATGTTAACCGTATTTGAAAATTGTAATAGTAAACAAGGAAAGGATCCCGCGGAAACCACTTACTTGTATTTTAAATGTTACCAAGATACAACTCCGGTTCGGTTTGCAATATAATTCCAAAATTTATGTTTTAGTTTTCATTCATTTTTTTACAATCGATTGGTACTGGCCCGGGTTTTGTCAAATTTGGTTAATAAAAGCCAACTCATGTTTTTAAAAATATATCATTTCCATATATATTGACAACAGTTTATCGGGTTATAATAAATAATCTAATAGTATTTACAAATTCTTGTTTATATATCTATACTAGCTGTGCACGACGGTTTCATCCGTGTTAATTTTATTCAACAAACATCGACCACACACCCGTGTATGCAATTTTTTATACTTTGTGTAAAACTATTGACAATTTTTGTGGAATAAATTAATTTTTCTAATTATAATAAAGCCTATGTTACTCGCTGGTACTTTACATTGGCGAAAGAATTTGTAAATTCGGTCCAGTAGTTTATGATTTTATCAATTACAAACAAAAAGTCAAATCTTTCGTCTTTATAATATTGGTAAATATGGTAATTTGTGTATAAGTATATGGTTTGGATTACATATAAATTGTCTTCTCGGAAAAGACTCTAATGATTAAAATGAAATGTTGTATTTGCATAAGTTTTACAAGGTTGTCTAGACATAAGTTTTACTTTCAAGACACCCAACGATGCTCAGTCGTCCAAATACCTATTACTTGTAATCTGGAACGCAGAACCGCATTTTGCCAAGAATTTTTTCCTGTTATCTTGACGTAATTTAAATCGTTAATATTTATAATATCATAATCTTCAAATAAAGTAATTTTAAATAAATTCTTATTAAACTTTATTATTGTGTATTATTTTATAAATTATTTTATAAATAACATCTATCAATTTAAAAATATTGGAAATGAATATTTAATTCGATCCCAGTGAATATTTATGTCACTATGGTATCTGAATGACATCGAGCAATATCATCCGTTAACTACGAATTAACTCAGTCCTGCCTCATTATTTCTCACACTTTTTGTATAATATGGTTTTAACTTGTACGATAAAATAACTGGAATATACATTTGACATCCGTTTAATAAAATAGATATTGGGTAAGGATTTAACTCTGACATCATTTTGATATAATATATTGGTGTTCGGGCGTTGGTGTCTTTTTGTTCGATTTACTACTGAAGTAAGATGCTAAGAGCTAAAAAGCTAACAAAATCGACACTCACACTAGAATGACTCAAGTCATGTTATATTATATAGGAAGTCACAATTGTTCTTAAAAACAAACCCTTGTACCAAATGTATAAAACTAAAAGATACTCGGCAAAAAATCGTGGCAGCGCTATATCGTATCAATATAAAAAGTTACCATAAAAATATCTGACTTTATTGATATATCAACTGTACATAGTAAAACGACTTATCAGTTATGTAACGATAAGATTCGCTGTTATATCAGTCATACTTCAATTTTAGTCATAATTATCTCATTTTAAATATATATATCTGCTTTTAATATAATAATAGGTCTTTCTACATTGCATAAAAATGATTTTATCGTTTTGTCAATTATATGCAAAAATCCACTGATATTGATCCCCTCAAATGGTTCGCAGATAAAACAAAGAACGTTTCAGCTCCTTTAGAATTGTATTGGTGCCTACGACCCACTCTCTCTCTCCTTCTTATGTGACGCAGATGAAATTGCGCGGCTCAGCTTGTTTAAAATAAAACGCAAAAAGTGTACAATAACTTCGTAAAGTTTTAAGGCGCTTTGTATACTAGAAATTAATTAAGTGTAAGATTAACAGCGGGTCTCTCTAATTTCAGTCTCTATCGATCTATAACTTACACTGGAACCCCTCAGAGTGATTGGAGTTTCGTCATCAGCTATAGAACTATCTTATCCTCATTAATAGAAAGGTTTCTGACATCATAATTATTAGAATATCAAGGTTCAGTCTTAGAATATTCATCATGAGATATAAATCAGATAAAGTTGTTATTTCGTAAATTATAATGGAACAAAATAAGTTTTGATATATCCTGCACCTTTTACAAAGGTCTCGCCACGATACATGGTGAGAATGTCGCATTCGTCTAATATTATGATAAAAAGTAGAATAACTTAAGTACCTAGGTATTTAATACATTTTATATATTATAGCCCTATGTGGATACAAAATTGAAGCATCATTGATAATTATATTTTTGACTATAGAGTAATTTAAAAATAATACATCAGTTTTGTAGTTGGAAAAAGGAAAAGTGACGTCACTGCAACCTATGGTAAGGACGGTACAATCCAAAAACAACTGCGATCACCGAATGATTAGCAATCTATCGCCGGTCATTGATGTCATGCTGGCCTGCAAGCCTCTTGGCAACTGGATATGCACTTGATGATCACAGCACACGATACGCCTATCATGTCACTAAGGCTGGTGTTACACTTGGTGTATGGCACAGATTTTTTAATCGATATCTATTTTTACTCGTAAATATCGATCAATTCTATGCAGCCTTAAATAGCAAAAGTATACACAGATTGGAATACAAGAGTAGCCTGTTGAAATGATATAAAATAACTTTTGTTACACGATGCTTGACAGTAAGTACTTTCAGTTCAGTCGTGATGTTAATGTCTCATGATACAGAGCCCTCTTTATCCGGGGGTGCAAGTGGTGCGAGGCTCCTGGGTGCAGAGTCTTAGAGGGCGCAAGCTGACCGCCATAAGTCTTGATAGGTATCAACTAGCTTACTAACACAGCAACCCTGACTAACACTGTAGTCAACGCAAGTAAAGCTGTGAGCACAGTTAGTTAATAAAATTAAATTAAAGGCATTAATAACATTAAATAATCATACGTATAATTTTAGTCAAGCCACCGCATGTTGCTTTCGATACGTATCATACCGCTTGCGCTCGCAATACGCGAGTCAATTATTCAGCTCTTTATTCTTATTTAAATGAAATAAAAAGTATATTTGCAATTTTAATGAAAGTAAATTGACGCCTTTGCTATAAAAAATCCTTAGAACGGGAAATGATGAACGCTTTAAAGACGTTTTCACCTCTTTACCCCATTTGAAATTTTCCACTGTAAAAAGTTATGCAAATTCCGAAAAAAGAGATTGATTTTAATTGGAACAAGGTTTGGTGAGTACGGTGGGTGATGGCTAGTTTCCAGCCGTAACTCTTGCTGTTTTGAGACGGTATGTAGTGCGGTTTATGCACGAGTCTTACTAGAACAATTCACAAGTCTCAGTTGTTTAATAGCGAGCGTGTCATCAATTGTAAAAGATATTACAGAAGTAGGAACAAGTTGAGCGAGTTTCTGAATTTCTCTTTATTGTTACTCTAGATTAGATTTATGGGTCACCAAAAAACTACTACTGCTATTATTATTTTGTAGAATTGAAACTAGTCTTTCTAGTAAATCAATAATAAAAATAGATTTTAGTTCATTTGTAAGACCATTTATAGTAAGAATTAAACACAATATAATAAAACTACTTTTTAAAATGTTCCCTGAAACAATCGCACCTGTAAGTTTGATAATTCACGTTCAAAAATGATTCGAAATAAACTTTGGCAAGTAATAAAATGATTTAAAATATATGTTTTATTTAAATAGTTTGTGTCGAACATACTTTCCATTCGTAATATCTTTAATTTCTTTAGCCATTTCAGCATCCGCTGTTTTAAGCATTTGTTGATAATCAACCAGATTCTTTTCCATAAACGCGATTCTTTGCATGCTCGTTGAGTTTCTGGTGTCCGATCGCTACTAACAATGCAGAATAATATAGCAAGTTATTGTGAGAATTATAATTTTATAATAAATATTTATGGAGAGGGTAACATACTCTGGAAGCTAAAGTTTTTATATTTATTTAGTTGAAGCCAAGAGACGCTCTCTGAACTGCTTATATTCGAGTGGCTGAAAAAGTGAATTGGATTGAATGCATTGAAAAAAGTAATCCAAATATAGAAAAAGATGTCAACCAGAACTATACATCACATTCTTATAAAAATCTCTTATTTCATGTTAAATCCTTTACTCGGGTTTCATTACTCTTATTAATAAAAGTAAATTAAATAGTCAACGCGACGTGGATTGGTGATGAAAGTCTTGCCTTTTCTCTTGTGTAGGTACATTTCAAATAGAGGGCTTTTTACGGTTTTATAATATAACTTTTACTTTAAGTTCATAACCTGACAATTTCAACATATTGATGTAATAGTACGATTATTATGAGATGAAAGTTGGCTCTGATTTTTAAAATAAAGAACCATTGTTATGGTTTTAAAAAATCAATGGTAGCTTAGCAGTGACATGTTTGGACGTTGGTAACGTTGAAACGAAGATTCGTGAAAGAAAGAAGGAATTAGAACTAGTGAAAGAATTTATTGTGTTGAAACCATAGCATACTGGCCGAGCATTTTTAAATGTTGGCTCGGTTAGTTACTAAGCAAAGATGAGATCTGTCGCCAAACCTTTATTGATATGTTCCAGCAGTTACTCATAAGTACTAGATCAGTTTATAGGTTGCCGGCTATAAACGATTAACTGAATGCCTTTAATATTATAACTACGAAGCTTTTCCCGTAGATTTTATTTTGTTAGCAATAGTAACATCTTTCGACTAAATATCGTACTACCATTTTCTTATACCGATAACACCACTCAAAATCCTTCTCCAATGTACACCAATCTCTTGTTATATTTAAAGAACGCTTTTCTCTGCAAATAATAATATAGGCAGTAAAAGAACAACGGTTCAATAATCATTGCAAAAAAAAACAACGGAAAAATGGTTTATTGGTAATGCACAGGTTTAAGAAAAAGGTAAATCTGTGGGTAAATGGTATATTTTAAAAATGTGATAGAATTCGACAACTCATGAATTTTAATAAATAACGTTAACTTGGTGATTTACCATGAGCCATAAAACCATGAGCTTAGATTTAGAACATAAAGGGTAATACGGACGGGTTATCGTTGTATAAGAATGGCTTGAGTTCAACATATATAGAGGGATTTCCATTTCGGTGAGTTCTTCGGAAACTCACCGCAAACTCACCACCCTCCTCCGGCAGAAAGGTCTGCAATTCTACACCTATTCTCTCGCGGAGGAGCGCGTCCTCCGAGTGGTCATCCGCCGCATTCCGGTGGAGCTCGACCCGTCGGAGGTGTGCTCCTCGCTCAAGGAGCAAAGTTATCCCATCCGGGAAGTACACCGGATGTACAGTAAAGATAAGCGGCCACTACAAATGGTAGTGGCCATATTGGACCTTTCCCCCGAGGGAAAGGCCATCTTCCAGCTAGAGACGGTGTGCGGGCTCTCCGGGATTAACGTGGAGCCCCCATACAAAAACCACCAGCCTGCGCAGTGCCACAACTGCCAGCTGTACGGGCACGCTGCCCGTAACTGTCATTCTCGTCCGCGGTGCGTAAAGTGCCGAGAGGACCACCCCACACGGGAGTGCACGCGCGAGCGTGACTCCGTCGTCCCCCCGAGCTGCGTGTTATGCGGGGAGGAGGGGCATCCCGCGAATTATCGCGGTTGCCCCAAGGCCCCGCGCACCACGCGGCCACGCACGCAGAGGCAGGTGGCCCCCCGGGCGGCGCCCCCCGCCTCAGCCATCAAAGCGCAACCCCCGCTGGCGTCAGGGGAATTTCCCGCGCTGCCGGTCTCGCGCCAGTCCCCGGCCGCCGCCGGCCTCTCCGCACCCCGCGCGGTGCAACCGCAACCCGTGCGTTCATCGCAGAACGCATGGGGCCCCCGTCGCCCCAATCCACAGCCCCTTATGGCTATGGATATTCCCGCGCCCCGCGCGCCCGCTAACGTTGTCGTTAATAGTAACGACTTAATGATACTGCTCCTTCGCGAGCACGATATCCGCGAGCTCATTGACTACAATGACCATCTGGAGCGCTTCGGTCTCATCAAGACCGCTTGCGCGTTCCCCCGCCTCTCAGAGACACTACAACGTCTCGACCGTGAGGCGTGTAATAATAACTTAGGGTCTTTCAATGGCAAAGTTTAAGCCGAAAGCGTTAAATCTTTCTTTTTTTAACGCGCGAAGCCTACTACCGCAGCGTGATCTCGTCGCGACCTTTCTTAAAGATCACCAAGTAGATGTTCTTTTAGTGCAGGAGACGCTCTTAAAGCGTGCTAAACGTGATCCGAAAATCGCGAACTACAATATTGTAAGAAATGACCGGGCCGGCCGCGGGGGCGGCACTCTCATTTATTACAAACGATCGTTATATTGTACGCCGGTAGATCCTCCGATACTTACCAATATGGAAGTATCCGTGTGTAGACTAGGAATGACCGACCACCCGTCCATAACGTTAGTTTCAGTTTATCTCTCGCCGAGGAAAGAGCCTCTCAGGTCTGACCTAGAAAAGCTACTTTCGCTCGGTGAATCGGTCATTATAGCGGGTGACCTCAATTGTGGACACACTTCGTTTGGCAATTGGAGAGACTCCAGTAATGGGGTTAAACTCGAAGAGCTAACGAACGTGCTAAACTTTGATGTCATAGCGCCACCCACTCCCACCCACTTTCAAGACAACTGTATGCCGACAGTGCTTGATGTAGCTCTCATTAAAGGTATCGCGCTTCGGTTACGACTCATTCGGGTCGTACACGAGCTCGACTCCGACCACCGTCCGGTCATCATGCAGCTAGGTCAACCAGACGACTCTAGCCCTCCTTCGGTCCAAGTGGTTGACTATGCCAAGCTAAAACATTATCTTGCGGACAGGCCGTCCTCGTCCAGCTTAGATAGGATCCCGGACGTATTGGGGTCCGTTGCGGATGTAGATCTCGCGATCGATTCCCTGGTCGACCACCTGCAGGTCGGCATCGGAGAGGCCTCGAGAGAGGTCGAAGAGGCGAGCGATCGCCGCTTCGTACTCCCTGCTGACGTGCGGGCGTTATTGACGGAAAAAAACGCGGCGACTCGTGCGCACGACCACTATCCGACCGAGGAAAACCGCGCACGCTTACGCGCGCTTCAGAGAGCGGTTAGAGCCCGCATATTAGAACTCAGGAGTCACAGATGGGACGCCCTCGTCGAAGGGCTAAGGCCGTCGCATCTGGCTTACTGGAAACTAGCTCGCAGCCTCAAAATAGAGGCTTCTTATCTTATGCCCCCCCTCGAGAGGGGTCCCGGTATACCGCTCGCCTTCGATAGCAGCGACAAGGCGGAGTGCCTCGCCACTTGTTTGGAGAGCCAGTGCTCTCCGAACAGTGTCGATGCAAATACCGACCGGGTCGAGGGTATCGATGGATGCGTGCGGGAGCTGGATAAGCTCCCCGCGACAGCCTCCCTGTCCCCAGTCACGTCTGAGGAGGTTCTTTCCATTATAAAAAGCCTTAAGCTCAGAAAAGCACCAGGTCCCGACGGGATCAGGAATGAAGTACTTAGGCTTCTTCCTGATCGCCTCATAGCTCTATTGGTCTGCATCTTCAATGTAGCCATAGTCCACTGCCATTTTCCAGCCGCCTGGAAAAAGGCAATAGTCATAGGTATCCGTAAGCCCGGCAAGAGCGCGTCGCTTCCCGACAGCTATCGCCCGATCAGTCTCCTAAATACGTTAGGGAAAATTTACGAGCGGATCCTTCTGAACCGTCTCAAGCCAATAATAGAGGAGAAAGACCTCTATCCGCCTGAGCAATTCGGTTTCCGTGCTAGATATTCTTGCACTCATCAAGTGCACCGCCTCACGGAGCACGTTGCATTTAATTTTGCTGAACTTTATAAACCCCGCCGTACACTTGCGGTCTTTTTCGACGTGGCCAAGGCCTTTGATAAGGTCTGGCACGAGGGATTGATTTACAAGTTGTACCGCTTTGAAGTCCCCGATAGGCTAATTAAAATAATTCGCGACTATTTAACAGATCGCACCTTCCGCTATAGAGTGGAAGGTGAATTGTCCACGCCCCGTCCAATACGCTCAGGCGTTCCCCAAGGTTCGATCCTGGCTCCTAGCCTATTTAACCTGTACGTCAGTGACCTACCTCGACTCCCGGAGGTCGAGGTAGGGCTATACGCTGACGATACAGTCTTATATGCCTCAGATAGGAATAGATCCCACCTCAGACATAAAGTCCAACGCTCCGTGACCACTCTCGGGAAGTGGTTTAACGAGTGGCGTATAGCCGTTAATCCCTCGAAGAGCGCCGCGATGCTCTTCGATGCGGATTCGTCACAGATACCGTGGAAGCTTAAACCTGTTAAGCTCTACGATAATCCGATTCCGTATGTAAGAGAGACCAAATATCTAGGGGTAACCCTAGATAGTAGGCTCTCCTTTAGACCCCACATCCGTAAGGTTAGGAACAGGGCCGCGTGGGTCCTGGGCCGGTTGCATCCTCTGTTGTGTTCGGTGAGTAAAATGTCCACGCGACATAAGCTCACGCTCTACAAGACGTGTATTCGACCAATTTTGACATACAGTTGCGCCGTGTTCGCACATATGTCCGAGTCGAGTTTCAAACGGTTACAATCGATACAGAATAGGTTCCTCTATCGTCTCACCGGGGCCCCGTGGTATGTTCGAAGCGTAGATCTCCATAGAGATATGGAGCTTCCTTCGATACATGCCTACGTTAAACAGCTCTCCCGTTCGTATTTCGACACCGCGTCGAACCACGCGAATCCGTTAATAAAAACAGCCGCCACTTATGTTCCGGCACCCACGGACATCCGGTGCAAACGCCGGCCGCGCAATATTTTTATTGATCCCGACGATCACATCGAAAATTCGAATAAATATTACACATCCGTCTCTCCAAACAGAGCGTGCCAGCGCCCACGCCCGCGTAACCACCGTTCTCTCCGCAGAGGGCGGGCGGTCAATTTCGCTCCAGCACACCCGTCACGTCCACCCTCTCTAGCGGTAACCCAAGCCTAGGTCCGTTCCTCGGTGTGAAACCCTTGGGTCAGGCAACCGCCCGCGCGATACAAGTGATACTGTACGTGCATCACTTAGCTACCTACATACAACACTACACACGTATGAACATACACACGTGCACACCACACAGGTACAAAGGTTCTGTGAGGGACCTTTTTTTTTCTTTTTTACGCTAGTTAGTTAGCGCTAGTTAGTGTAGAAACATTCCGATTACTGAATACACATACGCACGGTTCCTTCCTTCCTCCCAGTAGAAAGGGAACGTGCCTATGTGTATATTTAGTTAGCTCGAATCGTAGGTGTAGGGATTCGAATAGATCGCGACCTATTTGCGAACGCGACGACCGCCCGAGCCGAGGTCCGGCCACTTTGGCACCCTCGTGCGAGTCGTCCACAAAACTTTCGCGGCTGAGTGCCCTCTGCGCTCGCCCCCAAGTCCGGTGAAGCTGTAAAAGCCGCAGCGGCTTTAGGGCCCCTAAGGCTAACAGTGTAGTCAGTTCCAAAAAAAAAAAAAAAAAAAACACTTTAAAATTCAACATAATATACTTCAGGTTTTTTATAATATGTATCATTTCTAATCCTAACGCAATTTTTTTCGTGATAAACTGTTGGTTGTGGTATTCCATTATCGCAGTAATAAAAGTCGCTTAAAAATTTAATTCGCTGAACATAGTAACCTGAAAGAGAAACATTGAGAGACTTATGAAAATTATATTAATATCCAATTACGAATTAAATTAATGATAGTAATGATATTGAATTATTATAATTACTATAATTTACAAAATAATAAAGTAAAAATATTAAGTGATGCTTCATGGTCACTAAATTTGAGTAGAGGTACTTAATATATTAATATTAATTTGACTTTAATATATCAATTCGTATTTTTTATAGTATTATGGTAAAGAGAAGACACTTTGCCGGACGATAAGCACAGTACAATCCGAAAACATCAGTAGCCACCAGAGATCGGCGATCCATCAACGATCGTCGCTATCATGACTGCAAACCTATCGGCAGCTGGCTGATCCTGAAACGTGACATACCAAAACCGAGTCACTATGACAAGTTTATCATAATGTAAATAGTTGTCACGACCCAGACAGTATCATTACTATTCCACTTCTTGCCGATGCCGCAACACGACACGGCCAAGCGTGCCTGCCACGCATGCCGAGTATCACACTTGATGTACGATGGTTACGATCCAGTCGAACACAACTGTCGTATCCTACCTCCTAGTTATAGAATTATCGACAAAACAAAAACTATACTTACGAAACGAAAGCAATTTCATTTAATAACTAGCAACTACCTCTGACTTCATAAGTGTTATTCTATATGAATAAAATGATTGAGGTTTGCTGTTGTGCGCGCATCATGCAAAAACTACTGGATAGATTTTGAGTAATATTTTTTTACTCGTTAGATACGTGGTCCTTATAAAAAATACTATATTTTCATTTAATAGAAGGTTATTACCGTTTTAAGAAACTAAGATTTTTATAATTATTATGCCCTCTTCTATGGTCCACGCAAGCAAAGCCGCGGGCACAGTTAGTTACAATATAAAATTTAAAATAAAACATAGCATATGTCAAACAGGCAGAACGTAGCTTTCTATCAGTAAAATAATTTTTATAATCGGATCGGTAATTTCAGAGATTACCTCATATAACCATACTCATAAACTATATGTGCCTACCTCTTTACAATAAAAATAAAACTGGCTATAAACATAAATTAAGATTAAGAAAAAACAAATTAGGAATTCAGGAAAACTTTTGGTATTACAGTTTATTAACGTGGCATAATTACTTTTAAAGCATATTTTTAACAGTCTCATGTTGCATATGTCTTTAACAACATTCCAAAGCTTCTTTGGACTATCGGTGTTAGCGGAGAGGTCGTGTTTATCGTGCTATAACATAAGTTTTTTCAGAAGGTTTTTAATATTTTCTAGTATTTATCTATTGTGTATTGAATGATAGCCATGAAGGTATTAGTTGCAACGTTCACGTCGGACTCACCCAAAACGTCACTTATGATAGCTCAGGGCAACACTTTCGAAATCAATTATTGTTTTATTCTGTTTGGCTTAGGAGGAATCAATAAATTGTCAGAAATTTCAATAGCGGCAAATTTCAAATGTGCGTAATGTTTGTGTGTGGGTAGCTAAGTGTTGCACGTATGGTTATTTTTTTTTTTCTATTTTCTATGTACTGTCAATATATATCTACTACAATCTGTCACCTTTCTGGGACAATAAATAGTAAGTTGGTCGGAGTTTCAATTGGCATACTCGGTAAGCGACCTGTGTCGCATCCTACTTTAATTTACTGGAATGTAAGTATATCCTGGGGCATTTTCCGTTTTAGTCTGCGAGTTGTTTGCTTTTCCTCCATCAAGTTTCTTGCTAAGCTGTTTGGATGGTTTGTTATTATTTCCTTGTAGGTTTTTATATGATGCAAAATTTCCTGATGAACGGTTTTCATTTGTAGGTCATGATGCAGTTGTTCATTTGTAACAAACCAAGGGGCATTGGTTATTATCCTCAACATTTTATTTTGGAATCTTTGCAGAATTTCAATATTGGAGTGGCAGGCTGTTCCCCATAATTGGATCCCATAGGTCCAGATAGGTTTCAGTATTGCTTTGTACATAAGGAGTTTACTTCTCAGTGACAAGTGTGACCGGTGGCCAATTAGCCAAAAGAGTTTCCTCATTTGTAGACCTAGTTGTTGGCGTTTGGTCATTATATGCTTTTGCCAGGTGAGTCGCTTGTCCAGGTGTAAACCTAGGTATCTTACATGATCTGTTTGTGGGAGTTCTAGGTTGTTAAGCTTTACTGGTGGGCAGATGCCTTTTCTTAAGGTAAAGGTGACATTAACTGATTTGGATTCGTTGCCCTTAATTCTCCATTTTTTTAACTACGTTGAGATGTCATTTAGTCCTTTTTGCAGGATTTCCGCCGCCACTGATGGATCCTCGTGGGATGCTAAAATCGCAGTATCATCAGCAAATGTTCCAGTAGTAATACAATCGGAAGTAGGTAGATCAGACGTATAGATCAGGTGAGTATTGGTCCTAGTACACTACCCTGTGGAACACCTGCGTTGATATGACAGAGACCAGAGATTGCTTCCCCGTTGGAGACTACAAAAAATCTGTTTTCTATAAAAGACTTCAGAATTTTGTAGATATAGTTGGGTAGCAAGGATTTAACTTTAAATAGTAGGCCTCCATGCCACACTCTATCGAACGCCTGTGATATGACCAGAAACGCACAAGTGCAGTACTTTTTGGTTTTAAAAGACTTGTCTATTTCATTTACTAGCCTATGAATCTGGTCAATGGTGGCGTGTTGGCGACGAAATCCAAATTGATGTTAAGGTATAATCTTTTGCTGTTCTATAACTGGTGATATTCGTGGAGATACTAGGTATTCGTATATTTTTGCTGGTATAGGCAGTAAGCTAATCGGCCTATATAATTTTGGGTCTTCTGGCTTTTTATTCGGTTTCAGTAGCATAATTATTTGTGCAACCTTCCACAGGGGTGGAAAAAATTGAAGTTTGGTGATTGCATTGTAAATTGCTGTTAGTAGGCTCAACCCAGAGTCAGGTAATTCTTGGAATAATTTATTGGTTATGAGATCATAACCTGGTGATTTCTTAGGCTTGGACTTTTGTATTACTCTTTTGACCTCTTTCTTTGTGAATTTTTTGGGTGAAATTTCATTCAGATCCGGGAAGTTTAGGAATTCGATGATGTTTGCCTCGTGTTCCGGTAAACCTGCATAAGGATGGGGCTGGAAAACATTCTTCAGATTTTCTGAGAACGTATTAGCTTTATCCTGGTCGCTGCGTGCCCAGCTGTTGTTTGTTTTTCTTATAGGCGGGGCAGTTGATATGGGTCGTTTAATTTTTCTTGTAGCTTTCCACAGGGAATAGTCTGTAGCTGCAGTTGCATCAAGACTTTCAAGATATGCCTGTATTCCTGAGTTTCGATCCCTTTCGAGAATTTGCTTAAGCTCTCTTACCTTATGGTTTAAGCGTTTTTTTTTATTTCGGGGCATCTGTTCTGCTGTCATAGTTTACGGATTGCTCTTTTCTCATCGATTTTATTCAGAATATTAGCTGGTAACAGTTGTTCAACAGATTTGTTCTGGCTAATCGGAGTCGATTTCCATGAAGCATTTTGAATGTTGGTATTGAAAAATTCAACAGCATTTATGATTTCATTATCTGTTTGGAGACGTATGGGTACAGCAAATGCATCGTCTATAAGGATTTTAAAAAGGGACCAGTTAGTTCTTTTGTTATGAAGTGTGCATTTTTTAATAGTTGCCTTTATCTCAGTCTTCATTTCTACTAAGATAGGAGAGTGGTCCGATGATAAGTCCCAACAACTACAGCAGGATATGTAATTTTTTGCTATTCCCTTGGTGATACAAAAGTCAATAACGTCAGGTATTTTACCTTTATCAGAGGGCCAGTATGTAGGTTGACCTGTTGAGATAACATTCATAGACCTTGCCTGCACACATTTAAGAAGTTCGCGGCCTCTAGGCTGGATGAGTCTGGTGCCCCAAAATGTATGTTTGGCGTTGTAGTCGCCTGCGGCTAAGAAACGACTTCCTAATGTTTTGAAAAAGTCATTAAACTGCTCCTCTTTAATGGTGTGCTTCGGTGGGCAGTAAAGCGCTGATACTGTAATATTGCTTGTCCAATCACATACTACCACATTTGTCGCCTGAATGAAATCCTCACAGTATGATTGAGACTGATAATGCTTAATGTTGCTTTTGATTAAGACAGCTGATCCTCCATGTGCTTTGCCATCTGGATGCATAGTATGGTATAATGTGTAGTTTGGAACTTTAAAAAAACTCTTAGACGTAAAGTGAGTTTCAGAGATTAACATAATGTCAACCTTATTTAATTTGACGAAAAATTTTAACTCATTAGAGTGGTTGGACAGGCCATTAGCATTCCATACACATAGTTTTAATGCGGTGAATGTAATGGCAATTTTGACATAGTATAGTATAGTATATATTACACATATATATTATATACACTTTTATCACGCGGGCGGCTGCCTGACTTAAGGGTTTTACACCGTGGAACGGACATATGGAACGGACTTGACACAGCGTGCATAATATACCCTTTCACTCGGTCCGAGCAGTAGAGTAGTTGTGGATATCCAATTATGAATATACCCCAACTTCCTGACGAGGGTAGCCATGATTACCTAAAATACCTAACAGTATGTAAAGAAAACACTCATATACGAGCGCTTTTCTTAAGTTTTTGTTTCTTCTGCGTTATCTATGGAAAGTTACTACATGTCGAAAGTGACGTCGAACGGGACGTCATATATTTTTTAAAACAAAATGATATGTTTGTGTACAGAAAACTCTCTTATAAATAATTTATATTGTATAACTGTTAGAGTATAAAATACTTGATATAAAGGCTTTAAATGTTGTTTCCTGTATTTACAGGTGAGTGAATCTTTTTGTAATAAATAATAATATGTTGTAATAAACAATACTTTATTTGTATCTCTCGGTTTTCTTGTATATACGTGTCTACATTTTTCCTTATATTTTTTCTCTGACATATCTTTAAATTCTAAATACAAACGCGATTCATAGAGAACTCGTATAACATAGGTACCTATAAAAAAAAGGTTATATTTCCGATCCACAACACTTTTGTTAAAGAGAAAATGTAATTGGTTAATTGTTTTGAATATTGTTTATATAATAAATCCTGTGTTTACAGAGAAACGCAATTACGTCTTTGTTTCATTGTATAAATTAATATCATTATATTTATACATCCGAATTGAGTAACCCCTGTCTTTTTTGAAGTCGGTTAATAAAATTCAGCTTTAAGAGATGAAGATCAATATAGCTGATGAAAAATTAAATGAATGTACAATGGCTGACTATGCTGCCCATTTCGGAATATAATATACATTTCATTGTAATATAAGCTATTAAAATATTAATTAAAATTTTTAATTCAGACCATCTAGGATAAGAAATATTTTTAATTATACACTTAAATTATAAATACTAGATTTTAAATTTATATAACATTACTTTGAATTTTTTATCTTTTTTATGTACAGCTTAAATTTCAGGTACGTATAATATGAATAAAAGGAAAACATGGTTATTAAATTAAATCGCACATAATATAATCCAACAAAAATATACTGTAAAAAACGCGTCAAATCTCGATTAAAATGACTTGACTATAAAAAGTAGTGATAGCTCATGAACTGCCAAGTCTAGGAGCTGGATATAAGAAAACGAGTAATTTTCAAAGGGGCAGAATTACTTAACAGAATGTGTAATGTTAGAACTGTACACCCGAAATAGACGTAAAATTACATTAATTATGAAACAATCGACCAGATTATTGGTCAGTATATTTACTTCAAACGAGCTCCACACCTTTGATAGAAAATTAAAACTGCAGGCAATACGCTTAAAGGACTGATTGCCCGACATAATGCGAGCGCCTCGGCGGTGACTTCACGATCGGCCAGACTGAACTAGTTAGTGTCTTTGTACTTATTGTATCTCAGCTAGCTGCCTAATGCGCGTGAGGCCTTCATGTTGCGTACCATTCGTTTTTTTATAGCTACAAGCAAAATGAAAAGATCTGAAAAAAATGGAATGTACTTTTGAAGTTAAAATAGGGAATATATTTTTCGCGGTTTGGTTATCTGTAATGTTTTATTTTAACGAGGCTTTACTACATCCTTGACGAATATACTAGGTTCATAAGAGAAATCAATATAATAGATATGTTTAAATTTTAATATTCATGAGTCAAAGTAAAATTTATAAATTATCCGGGCTGTTAGACATAGGTTCTCTCAGAACCTCGCGATTTCTCAGTTTTGAGTCTGGACATATTACCATAACAAAAAATGGTAAATATCACCAGTAGCTTGGCAATTTTCACACAGAGGAGAAGATTTTTCCCTTATCTTGAAAAAGTACTTGTTATGGGGTATGTGACCAGACCGGATCCTGAATATTGAAACCAGTTCCCTTCTGGAAAGCCTGGCATTATCAAACCAAGGACCTCTAATTATTACCTACCACAAGCGATTTATTTTATAAATAATTACTATAATAGGTACCTTAAAGGTAATAGTTACTTTGTTTCGTGATCACGTAAAACTAACAAATTGACTTTGTGATATACGGTAAAAGAAAATATAAATCATTAAAATATACAATTCTCGTATTTTGATAACGCGCATAGAATCCGAAGCATGGTGTAATCAATTAAATTCGAATAATTTCGATGATCAAAGCCTAGTTGCAAATCTTAATAATATAATAAATGTGAAAGTGTGTATGTTTGGATCTTTGTTACTCAATCACGCAAAAACGGCTGAACAGATCTCAATAAAATTTGGCACATATATAGTCTATGAACTGGAATAATATATAGGGTATTTTTTATCCCGGTAAAGGTCATAGTTTAACCAGTGTTATCCTACAAATATAATAAATGGAAAGTTTGTAGCTTTGTTACTCAATCACGCAAAAACAGCTGAAAGGATTTAGATGAAATTTGGCACACAGATAGTGATATTCAATAATACGCAGACGAAGTCCAGCTAGTAATATAATATTCTCAGAAAATGAACAGGTTACAAATTACAAATTACTTATTATGAATATAATTCATGGACTACGAATAAGTGGCTACATGATGTGAACGACTCGAAGATCCAAGTGAGAACGTGTCGCTCCGTAGTAGTTATAGTTCAAACCGACTATACTGTTAGCCGTAAGGGCCCTGAAGCCTCAGAAGGCTTTGCCTGTTTCATCGGGATTGAGAGCGAGTACTTAGGGCACTCAGTCGCAACTTGTGTCGCTCCTCGTGCGCTACGCCAAAAATACACTTCCAATCGATCCAAGCAGTAGGGTAGCTATAAATATCCAATTATGAATATACGCCACTCAATTATTTTCGACGAGGGTAGCGATAAATGTGTAATAAATATAAAGTTATAGGAAATGATTCATATTTCTTATATTGCCTATACATTTTATAGATTGCGAAACGAGAAACCGATAGACTATGAAATTTAATAAATCTCCGATTCGTTTTGAATATCACGTGAGACTTTTTGGCGGGATGTCAAAGCGTCATGTGATACTGTTTGTTTTCAATTTAAAAACTTATATTATGTGACCCTATATTATATCATTTCGGTGGCATTTTATGTGATATAGTTTGGATATTGTGCACAAGTGCAGTGAATTTTAAATACATAATAATTGGAAGCTTGAAATTTATGCTGTCACAAAAACTCCCTGGAAAGTTTTAACAAGGGGCCGCCATCTTGTTATAGCTATGTTTTAAACACAGACAAATAAAGATTGTTTGAGGATTTGAAAACTTTTATTCTTTTTTCAGAATAACTTTTGTATTTTAATTTTTTGTCATTAATTATAACATTTCCTACTGTATAATGCTAAATGAGAAACCGGAAAGGTTTACCAGCAATATTTTTTAATGCAAATTAGTGATCAGTGTCTTTTATTTATTTTAAATATCAGAAAATAAACATATGGAACCACAGATTTGTTAAAATTGATAGTTTAGACGAGTTTTGCAAATTCTTAAATCGGAACACCAACTCTTTAACACTCAAATAGAAGGAAAACTATTATCCAGTTATTTCGAAATTGTATCCGTCTTTTCCTTGGTGTACCTACTTAGTTCTTTATTGAGTGTGCTACTCTGATTAAAAATCATTACTTAAAAGTACTTATACAAAGCTGAATGTAAACGATTAAGTTTTGGATATTAAAACGAGTTATAGTTTATATAATTTTAAGTGTTGTCTTTTTTGCAGAATATTTCACTTTAGTCTTTTATTTAATTTTTTAAATCAGTTATGTTTTGATGATGTCCTAGATCAGAGTAATTTGGGTAAATTTGAATGGCATGCAATTCAAGAAAAAATGCAGACCTAGGGCAGGTACAAATAAATGTAAATTAGTAAAAAAGTAGTAGTCCCCATTTACTGTGTTCCTACAATTTCACGACACGCCCCTCACCATCTCAAAGAGTATTGGGATCCCGAGTGTCGACATCTTCAGAGACATCCAGTTTCGTAGCCACTTGGAAGATAAGGTCAAGCTGGCGTCCAAAAAGCTCGGTGTGCTGAGCAGAGCGAAGCGGTCTTCTCTCCGGGGCCAAGACTGCAGCTGTGCAAAGTGCAAGTTCGACCACATATCGAATACCGCTATTACCTCGGGGTAGGAGCACCTAGATACCAGCTTGGGTCATTTGAATCAGCGCAAAGACGACCTGTGAGAATCGTTTCCATACTCACAAACGTTACCGAACCTCTAGTCTGAGGAGAAATTTTGCCTCCTTGTGGGTCTTATATCGTTCGTGTAATAGATTATGTTCCGAAGAATTGTTTGACATGATGCCAACTTTTCAACATCGCACCGCTCGTCATCGGCAGGGAATTCATCCTCACACTTTGGAGCATAAATGATCGCGGACAGTCCGTTTTCAGAGTTAATGCTTTCCGCGAACGCTCCGGTTGTGGAATGAGCTCCCTGCTCAGGTTTTCCCAGGGAACTATAGTATGAGGTTCTTCAAAAACGAGTAAATAAGTTTTTAAAAAGGTCGACAACGCGCATGTGATGCTTTTGGCGTTGCAAGAGCCCATATGCTACGGTGACTGCTTACCATTAGGCGGACAGCATGCTTATTTACCATCGTCATGGTATAAAAAAAGTCAGTCAAAACAATCTGGGGTACGGCAGTGCCCCCGCCAAGTTGAGCACAGAGCAAGCTGACGTACTCTCGTTACTGGAAGCATTTCAGCGTATTTTCACGCCTTTGTCTAACAGCACTGGGTTATTGTAGAAGGCTGAAGTTCTGTTTACTAAGATAGAATCCAACAATTTCAAGTGTATAGTTTCATTCGTTTAGAAGTTATAGGGGTGCAAAGTTACGAAAATTCGATTTATGATCATCAAAATAGAACTACTATTTCCCCAATACCTAGAGATAGGAAATTTGGCACAAAGATAAGGCTTTATCCCCATATTAGGAAACCTATCAGAACCTGGATTTTTGAAGATTTGGAGTACCCTGATGTGAAACTCATGAGCCCAGCCAAACTATTAGACATATCGAAATGCCTTCTCAGTAAAAGTTATTTGACAGTTTTATGAGCATTTTCTGATGGCACATAAAAATTGAAGGCCTGGAGTCTGATGTAGATCTCCAAGAGCCCCACCAAATTGTAAGAGGTATCGAGATGCCATCTTAGTAAAAGTTATTTTATCTTTTTATTATTATTATTATAAATGTATAATTTGATTTTAACAGAGTTTAGGCTGTTTCTTTTTTTAAAACCTTTGTGTAGATTCATTTTATTCTGAGAATACTAAATTAAATAGGTAAAAACGGAGCTACTTATCGCGGGATGGGAGATAAACTGGAAAAAGTGACCGATCCAATCGACACACCAAAAAAAAACAGATATAAAGGCTTAGTTGTGACCAAATTTCTACGCACCATTGTATATGTACATAAATAGCATGTACATGCGTTGGATATTTTTACTTTTTTTGTATTCACATCAAATCCAAGGTGCCATTTAGATGTATCGTATGAGCCAGTCGACCAATTTCGTCTCCTGAAATGATCAGAGTACTGATGGCTCATCGGCGCCAGTTCCGCCATCCGCCGCTCGCGCGCTATGCATAGCTCCCGCACGCTCATGCGCGACACATTTGTCTAAATATGTAAATATTGAAGAATTTGGAAACCGTATCGCATCGCATAATAAATAATATAAACCTCGAATACAGTCGCATAGAAAATCAAGACCTGCCGTTCAGGAGTTCGAGTTGGCCAAATTGGTGAATACGTATTTTTATTTGGTACCTAAGATTTAGTGTGAACATATCTCCAGGACAGGCCACCCACGCTCTTTTTCTTTTTGTTATTTTTATATTTCGCATCCGTATCCGCATTACCAGCACGAGTGGTCAGGATGATGATGGTACCTACGATGGTTGGAGTGGCCGCTGATTTGAGATTTTTTTTTTTGTTTTTGTTATATATAGATAAGAAATAAAATATTTTGTTAATAATTATTAATTTAAACATATTATAAATTTATTCAGAACATTTAATTTACTGTACTGTGCATATAACAGTGCTTAGAAATAACATAATATTATGTAGCGAGAGGAACTTGTTCAACGACAACTCTGGAGTTTTTTTTAAATCATGACTTTCTGCCTAAGTAGGCCATTTCGTCATTGTCAAATACACTTATGTCTTAGTAAATCTGTAGTTATCTCTGTATCTACATGTTTTTCTGGCAAATTTCCCAATTGACACTGATCAGGTCATCCTGATTCTTAAATCCTTAAATTTTTTGTCTGTCTGTCTGTTTGTATTACCAGATGTAACTCAAAACGGCTTGACCGAATCTTATGAATTTCGTACACGGAAAGCATAACATGTCATCGGTTAATTGATAGGCTCTAAGAATTGTCAAATTAAGCGTAAAAATAAAATTACAGGAAGAACAAAGATGTACTGTATAAGCACGAACGGAGCCGGGGGCCACCGCTAGTTATTGTATTATACAGTAGAATAAAAAATCACGATAACTTTGAATTAGACTTTAAGTATAATTTTGTATCAGTAATGGATTTTGTACTGGGGAATTTGCTGTATTATAAAATTTATGATTAAACGAGTACCTGAAGGGAAATTCTATCAAAATTATACGAGATGCTTCGTCCGAATAGATTAGGTAGTTAAACAGGTAGTTTCTCGTTTAGGATTCACCCCTTGCACTAGTAGTTGAGAATATTAAAACCCTTTTCTTTTTGGACTTGCTACACGTCAGGCCTTGATATGTCACTAAGTTTAGAGCTGGAAACCAAATAGCTTGATATTTCCTGGATAATTTTAGGGTATCAAACGGGCGGGCGAGAGTTAGTTACTGGTCTATTCGGACGAAGCATCTCGTATAATTATGATAGAAATTCACTTCAGGTAAGTTCGTTTAATCATAAATTATACTTCGTTCTTCGTCCTTATAGATTAGTAACTGAAATATAATAACACAGGTTGATATTGAGAGCATAAACAGGAAATATCAAGAAACAATTGAGTAGAAATAAAACGATTCAATATTTCTGAACCAGAGAAAAATAAATTAATTCTACGTACTTGTGGACTGTATTTATAGAAGTATCTAATATTTCAAAATATACAACTGTATTGCATTACGTACTTGAGAAATGCAACCAAAATTAGTATAAATATAATTCCATTTGAAAACCCGCATAGGTAATTTTTTTCAGAAAATAATACTATCTCTTGAATAACAATCATAAATTAGAACGTTTTTCTTAATAAATATTTGCAAAACATAAAAATTCACGAGTGTATAATATTACTGTTATACAATTTTCAAAAGGTGTTGGAAGTATCAGCCCATCCAGCCGTATTGAATGTAGCGGCGCGGCGCGGCGTGGCGCGAACTGTGAGGTTAAATATGTACACATAAATGTCGGAATCTTTTAATATCCCATTTATACCACGACTTAGAGAGTGGATGGTGTTGGCTTCTTAAATGTCAGGAATAAAACATCACGTTGACGAAACTGAGAAGTTATTTCGACATACGTAATGAAAGTCCGAGCTGGACATGTTATTGGTTTTTCGGACAAATGGTGTATAATCTTTTATTAATACGAACTGATTTGTATCAAATTTACAAGTTTTAATTAAATTAAGAACTTTTATAATAATTTTCTCTTTCTATATTTATTTTAGAAAAGTCTTGTAAGAATAGGTCTTTCTCATGTTTCTAAGTCATTTAGGATACATGATGTATCCCATATAACATTGTATCTCATTAAAAAAGGAGGTTGTATAATCTGAAAACACCCATAAAAAGCCTTGCAATGCTGTTAATTTTGCCAATTTCAGTGCCGATTATCAGTGATAGTGCTGATCTGTAAGAATTAAGGGTACTGTATTATGAGCCGTTTTCAAATAATATGTTGAAACATTGAATAATTCGGGGAATCGATGCCTCAGATAAACTTATTGAATGAGATCTACAAAATTCTGTTCATTGTTTTTAAAACACACTGTATCGTTTTGCTAAAATATCTACTAATGAAGCCACCATAATTTCTACTGAAGCGGACGTTAGCTCTCTTCGTAAAAACACTCTTTAGATAAAATCGCGACAAACAGTGTATGATTGCTTTGAATGTCCCATCTGCTGCAATGAGCTGCAAGAGACTTTTAGTTAGAATGTAATTGAACCAAGTCCAAAATTATTAGCCTGATAAAAATTGAGTATCAAGGCCGAGTTGTCCACATAAGTACAACAACAACAATTCCTTTATCTAATATTATTTTTTAAGCGTTTTTAAAATAATGGAGAACGGAGAAAATGCGAAGAAATAATATTCTGACCAGCAGATGGTGAAAGCATTTATGGCAAAGACGTCAGGGTCCCTATCCCAGGAAAAATATAAGGATCTCTTATGTTATATCGAGGAGCGAGACCAGTGTAACGCAACGCGGCTAGTTACACACTGTTTTAATGCATAGCCGTTACCGTGCGGTAAGGCATGGTACGCAACATTTTTTTTTTAGATTTGACTACACTCAGCTTCACCGGACTTGGAGGCACGCAACATACATATAGGTACGTATTTATATAACAACTTATTATTTAAATAACTGGCAAAATGATCAATTTATGGTTGACCAAACCTGTGTACAATTTTTAGGAAAGCCAAATCCATCAATGTCCATTCAATATCTGGTTGTACTTTTCGAGATTCTATGTCGGCTACTATTATCACTATATCAAAGATAAAATGCAAAAACATATAATTTCCTAGCTTGACACTATTGCCAAATGTTTCTTGTAACTTTATTTAAATGACGGTATTGTACCCCCATTTGCATATATGATACATATTGCGGTTGAGCTATCAATTTGAAATAACAATTCGCAAACGTAAGTCTTTTGTAAACTAGCGCTATAGTATTTTGCTATAGCATATGCTGAGCTGAGGTCCTTTTTGATCTTTAGTGCGGCATTTGTATGACAACGTTGTAGTGTTATGAATTATATTAGTAATACTTTATTGTAATTTCGTGTTTAATGTGTGTATTATTAATTAAATTTTCTTTCTTTCAACAAAGCAGCTAACAGCTTCAAATAATAAATATACATAACGCGTTTTTCATCAGATCACTATCCACTGGCTGTTTTGGACCCAAACGCATCTCCTCAACACGTAGTTGAGGCGTCAGGAAAATATTTCACACTAATGCTTTTTCATAACTAACTTTGAATAATTAACAGATTTAACAAAAAAATCATTGAATTTAACTGCTTCATTAGCCTAGTGGACGCAAGCGCGATTGCTATGCTCGAGGTTCTGGATTCGATTCCCTGGTAGAGCAAAGTGTTATTGGGATTTTTTATTAAAATTCTCAGCAGCAGCTTGGAGTTTGGCTTTGTGCCCGATTAATGGCAATAGATTCGCCCTCTATTACATGGGACCTAAAAACACACCCGGCGAACTATGGGAGTACAATAGTACAACTCTGCCTAACCCATCGGGGAATACAGGCATGTTTTTTATTAATAAGAAAGCATCTTTAGTTTGTATTGAAGCCATATAACAGTTTCGTGTAACTAATTTAATAGCAGTTCGAAAATATTCTAATTTTAAATGAGTTTGTCTCCATAAGTTTATATATTTTTATATGTTCTTTAAGTTAAGAATAAAGCGCTTTTTACCATTTGGTATAGGCGTCAATAAAATGTTCGATAAGTACTGCTTAAAAAGTTTTTTACATTTTGATATTGCTCCGATATGGAACAAATTCTTTATAAATTCCTCAAAATAGGGCTGTTCCGTGTTAAAAGACAATTTCTACTAACAATGACAACCAACTTCAATTATTTTAAAGTTCCCTGTTGTATCTTCGAAGTTGAAAGTTCAATGCCAGTGAAATTAAAATGGGACCACCCTTGAAGTATCCTCTTTCCAACGAATAAAATATCAACCAAATCTGTTCATAAAAAAAGAAATTTTGGCTGAACATCAATAAAAAAGTATTCATTCGAATAGATAACGTTCGTCTTTTTTTAAGTGAATAAAAAGGCAAACTTAGCAATACTATTTGAACTAGAGTACTGATAAATTTTAAACGGTAACCGTTAATCTATGATAGTATCACGCGGACGTTTGCTATGAGTTGGTGATGCACTGCTTACAAGCAACGCCAACTGTCCGGCATACTTTACCTTGTTTATTTGCAGTAGGTTTGTCTCGGCTGATACCGCAACGGCCTCTTGAAGAATGCAAAGGGCGCGGACGCTGGAGCAGCGGTGCGGCGGCAGTACTAGGGGCGCATACTGCCGGCTCCTTTGAGGTCCCGACATCGGCCTGAAGCATGTCTAGGAAGGTTTCTAGTTTTTTTTTTAAGCCTATGGTTTAGGTGGCTGGTTCACTAGTCTTCTAGGGTATTTGTTGAAATTATGAATTACTTTTATTTTACTAATTTGCCTCTGAACAATTTCTAAACCTTCTCCTAGTTTAATTTTTGTCTCTGGAAAAACAGCCTTTACCCCATCATTCATTATTGGAGCAGTGATTTATAAACAGTTGGAATGGATGAGGTATTTAATACTCGGCTCTTTATGAGTTTGTTTGTCTAAGCCAGATGTTGATATATGGTGTACGCGAATACCTAATTTGTAGTGTATATCAGGAACATATTCTGTCTCTGAAGATAAATAAATAAATAAGTAAGTGTAGGTATATCTCAGAATATGGCGTGGCAGATGCCAAGGCCGGCGCGGCACTGTCAAAGATCGGTTGATCATTATTTGTACCAAAAGGTTTATGAGTAGGCTCTCAAACATGCAAGAAGGTTCTATAAATTCGACAATAAAGTTCCCGGGTTCAGCTGCATGCAACATCGTTAATGGTTCTTCATAATGCTTGGCCAGAGTAATTAAAGTTACTTTTGAGTAAATATAGGATACAATCTTCGATCGCATTTATCACACGATGAATTTTTTATTATAACATTTTTAACAAACTAAAGAGTTTATGTGCAAATCAATAGGTTTATGTTCATTTCGTGCAAATTGAACGAACCTCTTTAATAAATGACACTATGCGTCGCAATTCCTATGAAAATAACGAACCTATTATTATTACATGAATATATACAACTGTTATTGTTGTTATATTAAATACTTACTAATTAATCCGAGTTATTTGGCAAATCACGTTGAGAC
Source organism: Saturnia japonica (assembly GCA_033032175.1). Classification (NCBI taxonomy): domain Eukaryota; kingdom Metazoa; phylum Arthropoda; class Insecta; order Lepidoptera; family Saturniidae; genus Saturnia; species Saturnia japonica. Next base: position 13,798,794 of record CM065311.1, on the reverse strand, counting down.
GAGCATGATTACGGCTCTGGTACTCGATTATGACGTTTACGAACGCGTTTTAATTTACGCTCCAAATTCCTTATTTTACGGATTTATGGGCTCTTGCTTTTAATCACAATCTTTCATTTTCCGCATAGCGTCGATAAGCAACCAAATATCCAATAGTTGTAACAATTCTTGCACAAAATATAAAAAATAAATGCAAGAAATGACAGAGTGGTGAAGCACTAAACTTCGCTGTAAGGCGAGTATATGTTCCTTGCACTAAACTGTGAATGACATATCAAGGCCTGACGTGTAGCAAGTCCAAAAAGAAAAAGGATTTAATATTCTCAACTAATAGTGCGAGTGGTGAATCCTAGACGAGAAAATAGCTGTGTTATTATATTTCATTTACTAATGTAGAAGGACGAAGCACGAAGAAGTATAATGGTAAAATAAGTTAAAAGAACGTTGTTTGTTCAATAAAATAAGCTTTAGTAATTATCATTCTATTGGGAGTTTTCAAAATATTGCAAAAATTATTTAAAGTCACTGCAACTGAGTTTATTATTTTAGCATATAATTATATTTTTTATTGGGTATATCAATTAATTATTAATAACTATTAAGATTTTTAAAGTGGTAATTTGAATATATAATTTAATCATGCCGTCTGAACTATGGGATCTAAATACATTAGAATGTTTATTCATTTCATTATAACTATTTTTATTAAGTTTTTCTATGATTTTTTTAATTGTTAGTGAATCATAAATATAATATATAAATACTACGTTGCGAAATATGTGTTTATTTCTAATCAAATCATCGTAGAAGATTCTACTCTACACGTATTATTTATTTCGCACTACTCGATAATGTTGTTATTTGCTATTTATTTGTGCGCTTTTTTATCGGCTGGAACATCTATCAATATAGAAAAAGTAAGTTATGTTAAAAATAATTATTCATATTGATATTATATTTTTTATAGCAGCACGGCAAAGTCACAGAATTGTTCCTGGTGGTAAAGAAAGTGAAATCCTAAAACTGTGGCGACCACCGTGGGGTCAATAATTCAACATTACTCACCGCTATCATGATGGTCCGTGTAAATAAAAACGAATCATTATGACAACGATGTCTTCACTATATTGTATAGTGATAACGACCACCCCGCATATTTTATAAATGACATTAATTTTAATGGTATTGTTTTAGTGTCCATTTTTACTCTATGAATAAAATATTCATTTAAAAATTTAAATGTCAAAATCCTTAAAAATAAATCAAGGGAATTTCTTCAAAGAAAGATTCCTTTTTAATTGGCTAAAAAACTCCAGGAGATTATTCTTAACAGATAAGATACTTCGTTAAACTTATACGCTTATACAAGGTGTCCAGAAAGGGTATCGGGTATTTGTAAGTTCAATGAAACAAAAATTATTTGTATGCAATAAAAAAGTTTATTGTTTATTATTAGCATATGAATTGGAGAATTATTTGGAAAAGATGATGTTATCCAAATGATGACCGTTACGTTGCTGGCACTCTTCTAAACGGAAACGAAGATTGGCGATAACACGTTGACACATAGCTATCGATATTGCTGCCATTTCTGACCTGATGTTTTGCTTTAACTGGGTTAGATTCGTCGGATTGTTTTGATAAACCTTACTTTTAAGGTATCCCCATGCAAAATAGTCAAGCGGGCTAAGGTCGGGGCTTCTGGGAGGCCAGTTGATGTTACCCCTTCGCGAAATGACTTTATTAGGGAATAATTCGTTAACAACTTCCATTGAGTCATTTGAGGTATGACAAGTGGCCCCATCTTGCTGGAACCACGTTCTTGAGTTGAAACCTGCAAACTCCTGCAACTCTGTGACCAAAAAATTTCGCAACATATCGCAATAAGGGTCACTATTCACATTAATTGCTGGGCCTCGTTGATCTTCATGAAAATAAGGACCAATTATGCCTTTAGCAGACATAGCGGCCCAAACAACGACCTTTGGGCTATGCAGGGGTCGTTCATGCTTTCGTGTCGGATTCTCCACTGCCCAGTACCGACAATTCTGCTTATTAACATGACCATTCAGGTGAAAATTTGCTTCGTCACTGAACAGTATGTTGTTAAAGTTGTTAAATCGCTGCAGCATTTCGTTCGCAAAATTCAGTCGATTAGCATAGTCCGTATCCTTCAATTCTTGAACCAATTGCATTTTATAGGCTTTTAGATGTAAGTCTTTCTTTAAAATCGAATGTAAAGACGATTTTTTGATGTTCAACGCTTGGCTTCGCTTTCGGATGGATAAAGACGGATTTTGACGAACCGACGCCTCAACTTCTTCAATTGTTTCTTCATCGCGAACTGAACGAGGATGACCAGAGTTTTGAATTTTAACTGTCGCACCTGTATTCTCGAACATCCTGATCCATTTCCTAATGCTATCGTCACTTGGCGCGTGGCGTGTACGATATTCCGCACGATAGAGACGTTGAGCAGTCACTATTGAATCACCATTACGATAATACGCTCGTACGCAAAATGCGCGATGCGTCCCCGAGTACTGTTCCATCGTGACTAAAACTCCACAAAATGGCGGACGCCACGAACTCCTCCCCGCACCCTTTAGACGCCCCGTTTCGAATATGGCGCGAAAACAAATACCCGATACCCTTTCTGGACACCTTGTACAATTAATGCACTTGTGATTGTTGCGAGTACTTTCGCAAGTGTGCATGCAATACTTAAACTGTGTCACTGTAAACCTTTTCAACTGAACAATTCGACTTATGTACAAAGTTAAAGTTACATTTAATTGAAATGTTAAATTGAGACATTTTATCGTACAATCGATTTTTAATCGGCCATTTCATTACCAGTTCGGTTTCCTTCAAATGGTTTACTTACTTTTTGGTTTAACATTTTTAGAAAACAATCCAATTTTCATCAGAAGTGACTACTATGGTTAGAGCTGTATTCCAAAAATGTGCGGAGGAAAACGGAGTTTCACCAAATACCCTAGATATGATTAAACAGGGTTATTACAATGAAGATTACACGTTCAAAAAGTATATATATTGCGTCCATCAAAAGACTGGATATGCAGACCCTAGTGGTCACATTATTATACCCAAAGTCCTTGAGTTATTCCCGAAAGATATAAATATGTTGACTGTATTTCTAATTTGTAATAATATACAAGGAAAAGATCCCATTGAAACAACTTTCTTGTATTTTAAATGTTACCAAGATACTACTCCGGTTCGATTTGCATTATAATTCCAAAATTTATACCAATTTTCATTCAATACTTTTTAATCGATAGGTACTGGCCAGGGTTTTTCTTAATGTGGTTTAAATAAGCCAATTCTTGCTTTTAGATATATCGCTTCTATATGCTATCTGCTTCTATATATAAGTATATACTTATTTGTTTATTTATGTGTTTGAGTATATTGTTTGGGTATATACCTATAAATAATTATTTGTATGAAATTTTGTTCCTAAATAGCGTTTACAAGGTTAATTAAATAGGAGTTTTACTTTCAAGACACCGAAAGAAGCTCGGTCGCCCAAATCTTAATTGTAATCTGGAACTTAGAAACGCATTTTGCCAAGAACGTATGTTTTTTTTCTATTTTTGTGACAAATTTATGTAGTTATATAAAATCTAACAAAAAAAAAATTAAATAAATATTTTATTCAATACCAGTGAACATTTATGTCACTGTGGTATCCGAATGACATCCAGCAATACCATCCGTTATGTACGAATTGATTCAGTCGTGACTTATATGTGTGTCAATATTTCACACTTTTCTTTGTGTAACTGTATGGCATGTAACTTTGACATAATTTTGATATAATTTAGTGGTGTTCATTTCTGTGCTTTGTTAATGACAAAGAGAATAATGTAATTTGACCCCATTAAATTTCATCAACATTGTCATTTATATAAATGTCGTGACCTACATATAAATTGCGTGTGATGTCAAATTAAGGTAATGTGTTCACTGGGATTATGCTTTATGATTGTGAGTTAATACTATAACTCATTTCCTATAGGTTATTTTACATAATAGCTTGGCAAAATATGATACATAGAAATTCACACATTAACAAAAATTGTATGGTGTTTTATTACAATATATAAAAATTCAATACTTATACCTGAATATGTACTCTGCTTATAACATCTGTACATTTTTTTATTGAATATTGTAGTATGTATATCACAAAAAATTACTTTTGCTTTGTGTGGTGACTTTAATAAAATAAAACTATTATTTTATAATTTTGTTGTTATTTTATTTCCATCTTAAATGTACAGAAAGGGATGCACATTGTTCGCTATTTACTCGTACATAAATCAACGAAAATTTAATGTAAATTAAAACACATATTTAAGCGTACAAATATTTCGTACAAGTTTTAGGTAAGGGACTTGTTAAACTAGCAATTAATTCAGTGTAAGATTAACAGCGGGTCTCCCTAATTTCAGTCTCCATCGATCCATAACTTACACTGGAACCCCTCGGAGTAATCGTGGTCTCATCACCATCCATAGAACTATCCTCAGCCATAGAAAGGTTTCTGACATCATAATTAGAATACCTAGGTTCAGTCTCCAAATATTCGTCATTAGATAAATCACCAAAACTGTTATTTCGTAAATTATAATATCGAGTTCGATCTTGAGTTCTATAATAGTTTAAAGAATCCTGTTTTTTAATTAAATTGAAATGTTCGTCGAGAGGAACAAAATAAGTTTTGATATATCCTGCACCTTTTACGAAGGTCTCGCCACGATACATAGTGAGAATGTCACATTCGTCTAATATTAAGGCTGTGTTTTCCGTGACCTGTAACAATTACAAATGCATATGTAATAATAATATGATAACATTAACTCATATAGCTAGATATTCTATTCGTTTCGTATATAGCTCTGCATGACTTCATTTATAAACATATTTCTGACTAGAGAACAATTTAAGAAATCTTTTTCTTTAATACAAACTACCTTTGCCATCGTAGCAAGGCAAAATGACGAAACTGCGCCTGTTGGTAAGCACAGTACAAACCAAAAACTACTGCCATCACCGACTGATCAGTAATTTATTGCTGGTCGCCAATGTCATGCTGGCATGCAAGCCTCTCGGCAATTGGATACCAACCCACTGGAGGATCCCGAAACGCGAAAAATCAAAAGAAAGTCACTCTGATGGTAAAGCCACCTCAATTAATAACTGTATATACGGATCGCGAAACGCCTAAACGTGTCACTATGGTGGGTGTTACACTTGGTGTATGGTTGTTGCAATTCAGTTATAAATTATTGTCATATCCTACCATCCAGCACGGTTTTTCTTATCGAAATCTATGTACACTGGTAAATATCAACGCAACTATGTGCAGGTCGTCCCTCACTTATCACCCCGACACCCGACACGCACCGCATCGCGTGCGGTTCAGATTTCTTTGTATGGAGTTGCTTATATATGCACTCACTTCTCAACTTCCGTAACGTCACCGTATCGACTCATAAGCAAGCAGTCTATATGCGGACGCCGAGTGGACCACGAGTTGTCAACGCAAGGACGATGTGTCGTTGGCGCGACACCACGTACACCCTGATGAAAATCGCTCACTAACAACACATGAATTCGTTAACACGCGATGTTGACTAGTTGGCCATGCGACGTTCATTCGTCCATAACGTGTGGCCGTCGAGGGGGAGGCGATGCTAGTTGGGTGCCGAATTGATAAGTGAGTGAGTGAGCAGCATAAGTATTAGCAGAGTAAAATACAACAGGCCCCTTTCTTGAGTAGAAAAAAAGACTGTCTCTCAAAAATAGCCTTTAGATAGGGTATAAAATAAATCTTCTTACACGATGCTTGTGGAGCTTACAACAATAAGTATGTTCAGTTCAGTCGTGATGTTCATGGGTTTGTAAATAGTTTTTTTTTTCTACATAATGATTAATTTATTTTAACTTTAAATGGAGTTACTTGAATTTTGCCAGGTTCTCCCGTGGAATCCATTCTAGAAGCCATATTCACAGCATGACCCCAAATATCGTAAAGAGGTTTCAATGATCCAACAACTCCCGCGGCGACTTCTCCATTAGATATCCCTAAATAAATAGATTCGATTATGTGTTTTTTTTTGTAAACCATTTAAGTTATTGATTACATTCAGGTTAAGGAGATTCCATGTAAACGAAAAACCTAAAGTAATGTAGCTAAGCTATTCACTGTTTAATAAGCTGGTTGAAAAATATCTGACACGAACCTAAGCGTCAAAAGGCTACCAAATAGTAAGAAATCTCAAACGGTTTTGATAGATAATAAATCTTAGATCTTGAAAATTTAAGATTACTGATGACTGATGGAAAATTAAACTTTTGTATCTACATATATCATAGTTCTCAACGATATCCACAAAACTACCCATTTCAGAATAAAATAAATATACTGAGAAATTTGCGAAAGTTTATGTTATTTCTTTAAACTACTTACAATAAAAAGTCTTACCAATCCTTAAATTCAGGCCTTCGAAACTTTGAAAAGAACCTCGATTGAAATTTTGCAACTGCATCATCATAGCAGCAGCAAATTCTACCATTGTTAGAACAACAGCTTTGGTGCAAGAATTTTGTTGAGTATTTGATGAAGTTGAACCTAATGATTCTCTTTTGCTTGGGTCCAAATCACAAGCAGCCATGTAGGTCCATCCAGCCAATTTGATTTTTTCCACTTTATGCACCGAAGATCCAGTTAGTAGTAACTACAATTATTTATTAATGATGAAATCACAAAACGTGAAACTCATTTATGACAATAAAAGAATATAAAAAAAAAATTATAAGTAAAATAATTATAACGTATAACATTTTTAGTTACCCTATCAAAATCTGAAATAACTTCATCAAGTATGCTCAATACGAGTTTATCATTCATATCATCATCACCTTCCAAGCCAAGCTTATAGTCAGTCAATGAAGCAAACATTACAGCTACGTTATCATATGTGTCATAGTAAAGTTCATCCATTGATCTATTTAGGTTTAAATACAGTTGAACTGAAAAAAAAACAATAACCGTAATATGGTATTGATACAATGTTTAGTTTATAACTAAATTAGTATTTCTCCTCAATAGAAAGTATTAATTACATAATAAGTTTTATGCATTACGAGCACAACTTTTAAATAGTCCCAAAATAAGAATTGTCACAAATAAATTTTGCATATAAACGTAGAATACATCTACATCACCAAATTCTTTTCAGTGTGTATGTGTGTTACTTTAAATGTATTAGGCGCATGATGCCCATTACAAGTATCTATATTCCCTCTTTCGACTTACCAACATGAGCCGGCAGAATATTTTCCAACAGCATGTTATTAACTTTCAACATCGTTTCAGCCTCACGTTGTTCAGCACTAAGCTGTAGTTGCCATAGGTGGTCCAATCGATTTCTATACTCCGTTGTCCTATCAATCCAGTATAAGGTTATTGTTATAAAAACCACGGAGAGTGTGTGAGAAACTCTCGGGTCTAAACCGACATTCCATGTGGCATCTTCAGCGAAAAGGGATGATTTGATTTCCCAAACAACCCAAAGATAAAATATTGTCATTCCGCCAGCAACTATCCATTTAAATATAAAAAACACTCTACTGAAGAGAAAGTTCAAGAGAAGGGCTAAACCCCAACATTGCGTTACGTGCTGAAACATTAAAGTGATTGATCAAAAATGTGTTAAACGTAAATAAATTGATTAATATAAAGAAATGTGATTACCCACGACGAAACACAGTTCGATAACACCGTTGCAGCTCCTGGAGTTTCTACCGGAACTTCACTGCACCCAATAACGTTAACAATAGAAGTAGCAGCCAAACCCAAACTAATTAAAAGATATATTACAGTCCTTATTTTTGCTGATCTAATTATTTTCGCTGAAATGTCATAAATCCAACGCAACGTCTTATCACGTGGTTCAGCTATACCCCTGTATTTAGTCCATAAAAATTGAAACCATGTCAGCGGTTGCATCAATATCAGTGCAGTAACAATAAACGAAAAAATCATCCACGTGTACCATTGAAATCCACTGAACCTTGAATAAATAATATAAATAAGTAAATGATCACATGAAATTAAATAACATTGACCACAAAATTATCAGAACAACTCAAACTACTATTTAATGCACCTAAGAAGCAGGAGTAAGTAACAACAAAATAGTAGTAAGTTACACCCTTAAAGCGAGTTCACACATTACGGTTTACCGAAACTATTTCCTTATGCGGTTTTCAGTGGCGTATTTAAACATATGGGCGTATCTCACCATAGGGTAAAATCGAATTCGTTAAAATAAACAGATTCGACCATTTCGCAGCCACGTAGTTTAAAAAAAATCCAAACAAAGCTAGCACAAAAGTAGCAAAGAAAACCGACTCACAAAACGAATAAATTTTAAAATTACCACAATAATGTGAACATTAAAAAAAAATTAACATATACATACGGCTTAACCGTAGAAGAAAACCGAATCAAATAAACCGCGATAGTTTAAATTAGGGGTTATACATCCTAGGTATAGATCAGATAAATATATTTCTACAAGTTGAATGAGTTTATGAATTTTTTCTTAATGTTTTGAAGGTGTAGATTTATTGGTCACCATAATACTGCTTATAAAAACAGAAGGATTTTGAGTATCTTCACAAACTTAGTTACATTCTATTTCCTTTTTCTTCTTAATCCTAAAATGGACACCCTAAGCATCATTAATCATGTGACTACCCACTACTACTATTATTGCAATGTAGAATAATTAAAACTTGACTCTCTGGTAAATCGTTGTTTATTTTGCCGTAAAAGTAAGAATCGACCGCGTGTCAATAATAAAAACAACATTTTAGTTTATTAAATCTACCTACTTACCATTTTGTTGTAAGACCATTTATAATAAGAATTAAGCACAATATAATAAGACAACATGTTATATAATATTTAAATAACGGATCCGGTAGAAGTAAAAATGTTTTTTCTAGTTGACAATCCTTGTACATTAAAGTAAATCTGTTTAACTTTGACTCCTTTTTAAAATGTTCCCTGAAACAATCGTACCTGTAAGCTTGATAATTTACGTTCAAAAATGATTCTAAATAGATATTAGCAATTAATAAAATTATTTAAATAATATTTTATTTTAATAGTTTGTGTCTTTCATACTTTCCATTCGTCATATCTTCAATTTCTTTAGCCATCTGAGCATCAGCTGTTTTGAGCATTTGTTGATATTCAACCAGATTCTTGTCCATAAACGCGGTCCTTTGCATGCTCGTTGAGTTTCTAGTGTCCGATCGCTACTAGAAATACAGAATAATATAGCAAATTATTGTATGAATTACAATTCTATAATAAATTTTATGGAGAGAGTAACCTACTCTTGAAGCTGAAGTTTTTATGATTATTTTGTTGAAGCCAAGAGATGCTCTTCTGAACGGCTTGTATTCGAGTGGCTGAAAAAAAAAAAGATAAAACTGAACTGAATTATCGCAATAATAAAAATTAACTGCTAGTTAAACCAACTTAACTCAATAGGGAAAGGTTGTGCTATTTTCTTTTACTAAATTGGCAACCAGTTGTAATTAGAAGCGTTACTGTTCTATTATTACATTCAAGTGATTTACATAAAATTAAATATTTATGATAACAATTTTTCAAATGCAATCAATATTTTTATTCTTGAATGTTCTGTATGTTTCTATTGTAATATATGTAAATTAATAATGTTATGTACAATTATTCCAATAACATTATATTACCGCTCTTCTAAATTTCGTGTATCTTAATGTTTAGTAATAGGAACTTACCCTAATTGGTCTTGACAGTAAAAAAGTTTCTAGTTTATTTTTCATTATAAACGGATCGTTTTGTGCGTCAAAGTTTGGTTCTATTATATACTCTCTTGCAAAATCGATTATTAATTCAAGTGTCTGCTTAGTAACGTGCACCTTTCTAAAAGACAAAGAAAACAAAGAAATAGAAGTCAATCGGAAGAATCAAAAGTCGCCTTACAATTCAAATCACATTCTTATAAAAAATCTCCTACTATTATATGTTCGCAAGGAATGCATCTATTGGGCAGAGTCAGTTGACGAAGTTGAAAATGGATGATGGCAGCGTAGCGTCCACCAAGCCAGAGGTATTAAGGGAGATTGAAAGGTTCTATGGGCAGTTATATACCTCATCAACTAAGCCTGTTACCAGCCCGGCTAAAGATCCGAGAGCCGGGCTGACCCGACACTATACCGAAGATATCCCCGACATCACCCTGTACGAGATTAAGATGGCCCTTAAGCAGCTTAAGAACAACAAAGCGCCGGGCGATGACGGAATTACATCAGAGCTTCTTAAAGCGGGTGGAACACCGGTACTTAAGGTCCTGCAGAAGCTCTTTAATTCCGTTATACTCGAGGGTAAAACGCCGGAAACGTGGGGCGGCAGCGTGGTGGTCCTGTTCTTCAAGAAAGGTGATAAAACCTTATTGAAGAACTATCGACCCATCTCGTTGCTGAGCCATGTTTATAAGCTATTTTCGAGGGTCATCACGAATCGTCTCGAGCACAAGTTTGATGACTTCCAGCCTCCCGAACAAGCCGGTTTCCGAAAAGGACTTAGCACCGTAGACCACGTCTATACGCTGCGGTAGATTATACAGAAGACTGAGGAGTATAATCTGCCTTTATACTTAGCGTTCGTGGACTAGGAAAAAGCCTTTGATTCGGTCGAAACCTTGTCAGTGTTGCAGTCTCTCCAGCGGTGCTTATTGACTATCGATATATCGAAGTGTTGAAGTGCTTGTACAACAACGTCACCATGTCGGTCCGAGTACAGGAGCAATGCACGAAGGCAATTCCCTTGAGAAGAGGCGTTAGACAGGGAGACGTAATATCTCCGAAACTGTTTACCGCTGCTCTAGAGGACGCCTTCAAGCTCCTGGAATGGCAAGGACTCGGCATCAATGTCAATAGCGAGTACATCACTCACCTTCGATTTGCTGACGACATCGTAGTTATGGCAGAGTCGCTGGAAGATCTTGGCACAATGTTCGATGGCCTCGACAAAGTTTTTCAACAGGTGGGCCTTAAAATGAACATGGACAAGACGAAAATCATGTCGAATGTCCATGTGGTGCCCACCCAGTGTCAGTTGGGAACTCTTGTCTAGAAGTTGTTGAAGAATATGTCTACCTGGGACAAACAGTCCAGTTAGGTAGATCCAACTTTGAAAAAGAGGTCAGTCGACGAATCCAACTCGGCTGGGCAGCGTTCGGGAAACTGCGCGACGTCTTCTCGTCCAAAATACCTCAGTGCCTCAAGACGAAAGTCTTTGACCAGTGTGTGTTGCCAGTGATGACATACGGCACAGAGACGTGGTCGCTCACTGTGGGCCTCATAAGAAAGCTCAAGGTCGCTCAGCGAGTTATGAAGAGGGCTATGCTTGGTGTTTCTCTACGAGATCGAATCAGAAATGAGGAGATCCGTAGACAAACTAAGGTAACCGATATAGCCAAAAGGATTAGCAAGTTGAAGTGGCAGTGGGCGGGGCACATAGTTCGGAGAACTGACGGCCGTTGGGGCAGAAAGGTTCTCGAGTGGAGACCACGCATCGGAAAGCGCAACGTAGGACGGCCCCCCACTAGATGGAAAGACGACATAATAAAGGTCGCTGGGAGCCGTTGGGTGCAGGCCGCACAAGATCGGTCGCTCTGGAGATCTATGGGGGAGGCCTATGTTCAGCAGTGGACGTCCTGCGGCTGAAATGATGATGATGATGATGATTATATAATCTAACCCTATCAATCTATATTTTACTTAGTTAGTTTATGGTTACTTACAGCATACACCTTTCTAATAATATTACTATTATCGTTACATAAAACTATATTAAATACTATATAACGTGGATTAGTGACGAAAAAGGGAAGCTTTTCTCTGAATACCTTAAATAGAGGGCCTTTTAATGTATTGTAACATAACTTTTACTTTAAGTTCATAACCTAACATAATCTCTGCATATTGAAGTATAATAAGAGGTTGAAAGTTGGATCTGTTTTGTACTTAAAAGCAACTTACCAGCTTACGAGTAGCCGGTTTGTATGTTGGTAGCATTATGTTGAAACCATATCATACTGATAGGACATTTTTTAATGTGGACTCGGTTAGTTACTACGCAAAGATGATGCGTCGATGAAATCTGAACGCCATACCTTTATTGATAATACATATTATATATTATAACAGTTACACTTGAGTACCTACTAGTTCCATTTTAAATTTAATGGCTATAAGTGATTAACATATCCCTTTTTATACATAAGAAGCTTACCCGGCTTTTCCCGTAGATTCCATTTTATTAGCAATAGTAACATCTTTCGACCAAATATCGTACTGCCATTTTCTTATACCGATAACACCGCTCAAAATTCTCCCCGAATGTACGCCAATTCTCATATCAATATTTAAAGAACGCTTCTCCCTGCAAATATTAATACAGGCGGAAAATGAACAACGGTTGAATAATCATAGCAAAAAACATTTCGTAAACGTGTATTTTAGGAAATTGTATACATAAAAAATATTATAGAACTAACCAATACAGGACTTTTAATAAATGATGATAATTTGGTTATTTACATTATAGGAATACTGTCTGCTAAAATTAGAATTGATTATTAATTTTGTATTGATCCAGTCTGATTTCTAATCACTTGATGACTTTTCGCATGCTTGGCGTAAAAACGACCAACCTTTATTTAAAATACAAAAGGAATTACGGCTGGATTTTCACTGTATAAGACTAGCTTGCGTTCTATATAATTAGAAAAAAAAAACTATATAAAAATTCAACATAACGTACCTGACGTCATTTATAATATGTATCATTTCTAATCCTAGGTCAACGCAATTTTTTGCGTGATAAACTGTTGGTTTAGGTATTCCACTAACGCAGTAATAGCAGTCGCCTAAAAATTTAATTCGCAAAACATCATACTCCTGAAAGAGAAACATTGCGCCGTGACTTATGAAAATTATATTAAAATCTAATTACGAATTAAATTAGTAATCCTAATAATAGGGTTTTACAAAACAATAAAGTAAAAATATTAAGAGATGTTTCATGGTCACTTTATGTAGGTAGATGTATTTGTATGATTCAATTCGTATTTTTTATTGTAGAACGTTAAAGTCAGGACACTTTGCCTGATGGTACCGACAATACAGTACAATCCGAAAACAGAAAAAAAATGTCCACCAGAGATCGTAGATCCATCGACGGTCGTCGCTGTCATGCCTGGAAGCCTTTCGGCAGCTGACTGATCCCGAAGCGTGACAAACCAAAAGCGAGTCACTATGACAGGTTTATCACTGTGTACATATTTATCACGATTCAGGCAGATTCATTACTCTCCGACTTGTTTACTGTATATACTCTGGCCGAGACCGAAACAGAATTCAGTTACAGAATTGTCGACAAAACGAAAACAATAAAAACGAAACTATAGCAATTTAATTTAATTTAATAACTAGCAACCACCTGTGACTTCGTATCTATATAAATAAAATGATTGAAGTTTGCTGTTGTGCGCGCATCACGCAAAAAATAATGGATAGATTTTGAGCAATTTTTTCGCTATATTTTCATTCAATAGAAAGTTATTATTTTTATAAGAATTATGCGTTCTTCTGTGGTCATCGCGAGAAAAGCTGCGGGCACAGTTAGTTACAACATAAAATTTATAATAAAACCTAGCATAAGTCAGTCAGGCAGAAAGTAGCTTTCTACCAGTAAAATAATTTTTATAATCGGATCGGTAATTTCAGAGATTACCTCTTATAACCATACTCACAAACTATATGTACCTACCCTTTATAATAAAACATAGATTTAATTTAAATATAATTTATTAGCTGTGCCCTACGGTTTCACCCATATTCATTTTATCCGAATCCGACAAACACCGCGTCGACAACACACCCGTGTAGTCTATCGTAATCGTTCTTCTCATAAATCCTAAATCTCCTAAACTATATGTCCAAATAGCATATTATACGGAGAAAAAGTTATCTTCATAAAATTATTTTTATGATGAAGTAACCTTTAATCGTAAGAATTAATATGCCATGTTAAAAATAATGCTTATAAATCACTTTTTAATTTTCAACAAATTTATGTCACAAAATACCTTATTGCGACATATGTATAAGAAATAGGAATATGCTATCGCTGACTTTTTTAGATATACTAAGGACAAATATTTTTGTAGAACATTGCATTTCCGTTTCATTAAAGATTACACCAGCACACGTGGATATAGCAGTTCAGGAGGGCCTCAAATTCCGACTTACGTAACAACAACCAATATTTAAGGCTATCTGAGAGATGTAGCCTTATTCCTCGAGAGTCTGGCTATAATATACAAGAATAATTTTTTGAATCAGTAAAGTTGTAAGCAGCTATTTAAATCAAAATGATAGGATCAAACCTCTGAAGCTTCATCAAATCTCCCGAACAGTTCATTCAGTAGTTCAACCATTCTCATGGGTGATAATGTTGTAGATATCATTGTATAGTTAACGACATCAGCGTACAGAATACTCACGTTGTCGTGTTCTTCCACGTAAAACTGGCTATAAACATAAATTAAGATTAAGAAAAAACTAAAATAGGAATTATGGAAGAATTTGGTATTAGGTAAAATGTATTAACGTTTTAACAGTCGCTTGGTATAATAACGGAACTTTGCTTGATGGTAAGGGCAGTAAAATCTAAAAACTGTGACAACAACAAAGATATGAATTCATCGCCAGTCGCTGCGGTTATGCCACCATGCGTAAATAGAAACTGAATATGTGGAGCCACGACGCACTTTAAAAATATATTCCTTTAATTGTTTAAATATTCATAATGGGCGGCAATTTGTCCTTTTATTATTTACTAGCTGTGCCCGTGGGTTCGCTCACGTGGACTACAGATTGGCCGCGCGAAACTTGCTCCCCCGGTCCCGGATATTTTAAAGACAAAAATGGAGAGTTCCTTAGAAGATAGACGTATACTCTCCTTGACTTTTTTGTAGGTCTTATTAATACCTACAATTATGTAGCACCATTTAAACCAAAACCATTTAAGCGCTCGAATTGATTCACCATGACTAGCATTTTTTTATTTGTGCGGAACCCTAATTCTATTTCTAAAATAAAGATAGCGTAAGTTACTCCCTATAATATCAGCTATCTATCCGTAAAAGTCTCGTCAAAATCGGTCTAACCTTTTCGGAAATTACCCGGAAGAAATAGATAGACAGACAACAATTTAAAATATGTTTTTTTTTGCTATAGGTATCGTATATACTTTCATATGCATTTAGGAAAAATCTTTTATTTTGACATTACAAACAGACACTTCAATTTTATTCATTGTATAGATTATGTATTGTTAATAAGACGTTACCTGAATGATCTCATTCTGTAACTAATATTATGTGTCTGTAGACCCAAATACATTGTCCTTATATCTTGCCGTACTTTTGATACAATATGTTCAGGAAGTATGCTCATCATAAGGCGCTCCTGAAAAATAACGTAGATATGTTTAACTAATCATTTTGTGTGTACTGACATCAACAAACACGCTTATATTTGTTTTGATTTTTATTTTATCAACTTTTGATTTTTATTTTATCAACTTTTGATATTTTATATTCACGTTATTTACTAAGGTTTAATAATATTATCGTAGATAAAAATATATTTAAAAAAAAATTTAGATTCTCAGTCTTTATTCATTTTCAGGTTTTTACTTCAAGTAAGAATTTATGGAACATATTTGTGCTTTGAAATTCAATTAGTGCATGTAGTAAGATAGAGAAATTTATTGATTCTATATTTTTTAAATACGATTTTGATTTAATGAGCGCACTCCATTAGATGGAATCAGTAAATCCTCGTTTAATTTTTAGTCTACGCTGCGTTGCTAACTAAACTGGTTGTGTAGTTGAGTATGAGTTTCCCTCCACCGCTAGCATTATCTATAATTAAAAGATTTAATATTACATTACGTATATTGATTACCTCTTGATCTTTTACAAATTTCAGTCGCAACGTACTTTCAACGCAGGCGCGTCTATCTAAAAACGACCTTCTAGTTACTACTTCGTTCATCAGTCTAAAATATACGCCCATTAAATTGACACCTATTAAATAAATAATGTCTGATGATACCTGTAATATAATATCTATATTATAGTTTATTAGTCTAAGCCTCACGGTTTTACCTGTGATAAATTTATTTGACCAAATCTACACCTCGCCGCCATCGCACCCCTGTAACCTATCGTCGTTTTCACTTTCTACAGCTTGCTAGACTGCTTGACGTTCATGGTTACAACTTCGCTCCTTAAGATTGTAGCGTAAAGTTATAAAGGCTATAGTTTTTCAGATACATGGGCTATAAAATGCAAAGATATATTTTTTAATTTGACTGGTAGTCCCAGAGATTAGCGCGTTCAGACAAACAAACAAAACACAGTCTCATGATTTTTATAATTTTAGTATAGATATATAAGATTTCAATTTTTTATTTATCATTTACACAGGCCTGGGATAGTAAGATAGAATAAAGTATTCCTAGTTGATGTAAATATCACAAACGAAAGGATTTTAATTAAAAATGGATAACAATTATTAATATTGACGACAGATTTTATGGTATTTTGTAGCAATGAATAAAAAATGCGACCAATGAATGTATGTAATGAATTTATTATAATTAAAATGGTTTCCAAATTAAACAGATCTCTGTGATTCCAATACAATATTAACTTTAAAGTCAGCATGTATAATTACTTATACATTAATGTCAAACAAAGTATCATTAGACAGAGACTTTTACAAAATCGTGATTGATTAGCGAAATTTAAATAATAGGTATATATTAAAATTAATCTTTTTTGTAAAATGTCTTATCAAAATGATGAATTGTTGTCCATTAGTGGAAATTAGTGGATGGTGTTAGCAGATTAATAATAATGATATATTCGTATTTCGTATTTGAATCATTATGGAACTTAATCTCGGGATTAAATGTGACCAGTATAGAACCTACATAGGTAATATTAAATCATAGTACTCTTTGTTTTGAACACAATATCGCGAATTAAAATAATGATAACATATATGAATACCGCTTCGATCGAGGTGAATTCGAATCCCTGAAATGAGCCGAAGCTTTCGGTGAAGAAAAGCAACATGATGAAACCATAGCAACGTGGTAGGGCATTTTATAATGGCCGTATGGCTGTCTATAACCCTCCAGTTGAAAATCTAACACCAAGCATCTATTTTGTTCCGGCCGCTGCACTTGAGAGCCCGCCTTTCAACTAGGCTAATCGTGTTACCATTTTGGACCTCATCGTCACTTAAAATAGGGTGGGATTGTGACCAAACGCTGAAACCGGTAAAGTATTAAAAAAAATATTGCCTAGATAATACAAATACTAGGCCAAACTAAAAACACAAGTTAAAATTATTATTCTCTTTATTAATTTGTTATATTCTATAATTCATTTATCTAACGATGAATGGAAAGTCTAATATCTAGGATACCTAAATAAAACAATAAGATAGCCGGGAGCGGGGGAGCAATATTCGCCCGTGTGCCCGATGACGGCATTCTGCAGTCTACTTGGGCGCAGCCGCGGGTTCAGCTAGTCGTTAATATTTTGTTGTTGATAATATTTTTAAAGATTTTATGTATTAGGTACCAACGATACCAAGATATTATATTTAACTAGATGTGTCAGTCAGTGGCTCCGCTCGTGTAAAATACAATTTTTTTTAAACCTATTTAAATATTTCCTCGGGTATTTTATACCTAAATAGTTATTGCAAGTCCTCTTTGTACACAATACTTATTTCCTAAATAATATGTCCTAATTGGATGCTGTAAAGGGCTGTTATATTTAGTTATGATTAACCTTAAACATTTCTAATTTGATTTTTATCACGTAAAAGTGGTAATTGCGATGCAAATGTTAAAGTTATATTATGGTACTGTCGATTTTTTAAGTTTTTTGAGTTGCCATAGTCCAATGCATTATATCTTCTTATTTTTCAGCCCTTTTCTACCCAAAGCTGAGTATAGGGGATTCTTTCTTCCTTTTATAATTTTAATAATTATTCATCTATACTAATTTTATAAAGGTTAAGATAATTTCTTTGTATGTTTGACTGAATGTGTTAATTTCACAAACCACCAGATTTGAAAAATTCTTTTTGCAATTTATAACGTTTTTATTGGAGAACTTCATACTACAACTCTAATGAGCGGAGCAGTACCAATGAACGTCGAACCATCTAGAAAGCTGTAGGCACTTGGGAACACTGTAACGGCAAGTGCGTGCGTTGGCGGCGCCGCGGTGAAGATCTAGACGAATTAATTTAACATGGGTGAAGCCGTGGGGCACAGCTAGTTTTATAGCATTAATAATATTCAATAACAGTGCTTACCACAACACCAATTTGTTGATTACCATTATAAGTAAATAAAGCGAATATCAAAACGTAAATAACGCTGACTAGTATGCTGAGAAATATAGCTAGGAAGTTATTTCTCATCGGCAAGAATATGTATATCGAGAGAAGAGCCATTGTCGCGAATGCTGGTCTCAATGAAATGCCTTCGAAGTGACTGTAGATACTGATGGCGACATCTGAAAATTATCAGTTATAATTTTTATTATCAGTTATTTAGATTATTTAAATGCAAGTTGTATTAATAGTTTGGGGATTCCCAGGCTTATCAAGATTTTATTTTGTTTTAATTTTAACATATTCATATGAAAATAAAACAAAAGATAAAGAGTAGTAACAAAAAAAATTTGTGGGAATTTTTAGCAAGATTTGTTTTGTCATGTAGGGGTTTTGATTTTCATTTATATGGTAGGTTATTTGATCTTATAATATGTAACATTAGTGGAATTTTTCGGAAAGTCCTACTAATATAATAAATGTGAAAGTGTGTATGTTTGGATGTTTGTTACTCAATCACGCAAAAACAACTGAACGGATTTGAATGAAATTTGGCAGACAGATAGTCTATGACCTGCAAAACACATACGGTACTTTTTATCCCGGTAAAAGTCATAGTTTAACCAGTGTTACCCTACAAATATAATAAATGGAAAGTTTGTATGTTTGTTACTCAACCACGCGAAAACGGCTGAACGGATTTGAATGAAATTTAGCACACAGATATTCTATAGCCTGAAATAACACATAGGGTACATTTATCCTGGTAAAAGTCATAGTTTAACCAGTGTTATCCTACAAATATAAAATATGTAAAGTTTGTATATTTGTTGTTTGTACTGTTGTAAGTTTTATTGGGACGGTTAATGTGTTGGATTCATATTGGCATATAATGACAAAACCATACAAACAGTGATAAACCTAGCCCATGTATGATTTACTTTTGTTTTGTCGTGTTCCGGACATCAGCCGGTGTATATACAGTAATATAGAGGGGTGATAGGGATCGCGTCCACTATACACATAGTGACAATCCCATCAATAATTTTCTTTTGGTTTGTCGTGTTCCGAGATCTATCTGTTTATATACAATAATACGCAGACGAAGTCGCGAGTATCAGCTAGTAATAAATAAAACCATAAATTTTGAGTTGCCACAAAAATTCCCTAAACCTTACTCTTTTGTCCATGCCCTAAGCAGAAAAATAGAAGTTAAGTTTAAAAACATTGACACTGGTGAGTGATTTTGCGGGGCCAACACAAGAAGAACATTATTTACATTCAGTATGTATTTATGTGTTTATCACTCGCGTATAATTTAAAAGAATTGAACTGAACTGGTAATTCATAATACTTTACTATAGACAATATTTTTAGTAACATTTTCTTGTGGTTTTAGAATATATTGGTTTTTATCGCACCTTGTTCCACCGAGCCGAGTGTTGAATTATTTTACTTTTCCATTATCTCTTAAACTGTGCGCCCAAATATCATGTTATAACTTGATATATGCAAAATTTACTACATAGGCAGAAAGCCAAAATTAAAGGGCAAAGTTTATCTTCATAAAACTGTCTTAATGTTGAAGAAACTTTCGTTCGTAAGGATTATTATTATTGGCAACAGGTAAAATTCAAAGGCTTTCAAAGATTTCAACTTTTATTAGGTCCTTACATATGAAATTGGCGTTTTGTACGGGAGGAATACAAAGTAAATTATTTTTTTTAAATATATTTAATTAATTGACATATGTCACTCACATCTTGAGTTTTTTACTTACAATTGTACTTAAAAATAAATATATTTTGGTGTCTAAGATAAACTGAAATTACATAAAAAGTGCGCGAACGTAAACTTAATACGAGGTTTAATACGTTGATAGTGTTATCTAGTGCGATTCAGTGCTATACACATGAAACGAGAAAATACCTATGGAACAATATTAGCAAGGAATCGCAAGTTAGTGTGTGTTTATTTATCTTCGTCGTTTAGAAAATACGATATTAAAGCGCTACGTACACCGGTACAATGGTTCAATGTTCAGTATGTAACAACAACATAATAGTTAACCAAAAGCGCATTAAATGCACAAACTGTAACTGCAATAATTCCTATCACCAAGATTGTGTGAAATATGGCGAATCAACAATATTACGCTCTAAGTGGATATGTCCAACTTGCATTTCTGCTCAACCTAAAGGTGGGAATAATAGCAATACACCCATTCATAGCAGGAGTCAGGTTGACCTTACGGCTGATACTGGCTCACTCACAATTTCTCCTCCATCATCAATATGCTCACAAGATGCTATCTTACAAGAGATACGCAAACTGCATATGGATATGAATGATAAATTTAAAAGTCAGCAAGTAAGTTTGGACAAATTTAACTCTACTTTGATCAAAGTGCAGCAGGATATAAGAGAATTAAACTCCAACTTTTCCACAATGCGTGAAGAACTTGATGAAATTACCAAATCCGTGGATTTTTTTTCCAATTTTACTGATGATCAAGTAAAAATAAACAAGGAAAATAGTGACTCATTATCAACACTGACAGCTGAAAATACTCGAATAATTGTTCAAGTAAATAATATGAATGCTAAACTCAACGAAATGGAACAACAAGCAAGAGATCATAATGTAGAAATTCAATGTGTTCCGGAACATAAATCCGAAAATCTACTTAGCATTATTCACCAGCTTACACGAACAATTTCGTGCAACTTGCCCAACACGGATATTGTTAATTTTCATAGAGTTGCTAAGCAAAACGAAGAATCCAAACGTCCTCGGAATATAGTGCTTAAACTATCTACGCCACGTTCTCGTGACCATCTACTGGGAGCAGTTCGAGACTTCAATAAAAAACACGAAACTGATAAGCTCAACTCTACCCACTTAGGCATTTCTGGTGAGAAGATGCAAATATATATCACTGAGCACCTATCTCCTGCGAACAAGAAATTGCATGCTGATACTAGACATGTCGCAAAATCTAAAGGCTACCAATTCGTATGGGTTCGAAACGGGCGTATTTTTGTGCGAAAGGATATAAAATCACCTCCAATAACGATAAAAAATAATGATGTTTTAAGTTCTCTGTAATTGTGCTCTTATTCTAATATTAAGCATGTTGACTATATTGATCATTTATTAAATTCTCTCTAAAAATATATTATCAAAATGTAAGAGGACTTAGAACAAAAACTGAAGATTTTTATATTACTGTGCTAAGTAACAATTTCGATGTAATTATAATAACTGAAACGTGGCTCAATAGTGGTGTATATGATCGCGAGATTATCGATCAGCGTTATAACGTATTCAGACGTGATAGATCCTCTACTTCTTCTGCTTCTGTCAAAAATGATGGAGGGGGAGTAATGATTGCTGTACAAAAGAGATACGAGGTACTAAGAAAATCTAAATGGGAATCATCATGTGAGGATATTTGGCTTTCTGTAAAAGTCCGCAACGGCTTTTACGTTGATATTTGTGCAATATACGTTCCATCTCCAATAAGATACGAATACATTGACACTTACCTCAAAAACACCACTGAAATAATTCAAAACAAGATTTCTACATCTTCTACAGCTTTATTAGTAGGTGATTTCAATCTTTCTAATCTAAAATGGCAACACGATTCTTACAGTTTATCTGCACTATCGACTTCTAGTAATATTGAAAATCTTTTTATTGATACCCTTGCTTTTAATAATTTATATCAGTGTAATTATGTCACAAATGAAAATCAACGTATTTTAGACTTGGTACTTTGTAATCACCCGACTAATGTCACTATATCTAAAGTTACAAATCCTGTCTTACCCTTGGATTTACATCATCCAAGCATCGAAATTGAATTAAATAAGCCGCACAGTTCTCCACTTAAGCAAAAAAAATTACCAATTTATAACTTTAATAGGTGCAACTATGATGCTGTGAATAGTGAGCTACAAGACATAGATTGGTCATTTATCTGGAAGGATGTTTATGATATCGATGTAATGCTGGAAATATTTTACAATACAATTATGCAAATATTTCTGAGACATACTCCTATGCGAAAAATAAGAGATGAAAAATATCCCGTGTGGTTTAGTTCCTCCCTTATCAAAGCTCTTAAAGAGAAAAACAAATACCATTCCAGATACATCAAGTATAGTAACCCACTGGATAAAGCAACATTCAATATTTTACGGCGGCGTTGCGATGAGATGATTAAGCATTGTTATAATAATTTTAAAGAACAGGCAGCTTCTCATTTACGACGTTGTCCTAAATATTTTTGGAAATTTGTCAAAGACCAAACAAATAATAGTGATGGCATACCTAATAAAATGCACTTTGGGGATGTGGTGGCTGCGGATGGGCAGACTATTGCAGAACTTTTTAGCAAATACTTTCAAACTATTTATAGTACGAATCAATCTAACACACAGTTCTCCACTAGTTTAGATACTAATCGTCATACTAATTTCAATGATGTGCCTATTAGTAACTGTGATATTACTGAGCAAGAAGTTCTGAGATCGCTACAATCACTAGATTGCAACAAGGGCCCGGGGCCTGACCTGCTACCCCCAATTTTGCTTAGAAAATGTGCCGAAAATTTATTTAAGCCACTAACACAGCTGTATACACAATCTCTAAACACTGGTAAATTCCCGGCGACCTGGAAACTTGCACATATAACACCAATTCACAAGTCAGGGGCACTGGATGATGTGACAAATTATAGACCAATATCCATTTTATCCATTTGTGGAAAAATTTTCGAATCATTGGTATATAAGAAGATACTACCCCATATTCAGAACCGCATCAATTCCAATCAACATGGTTTCCTACCACGGAAATCAACTGCTACGAATTTGCTAGAATATGTATCTGATATATCTGAAGCTCTTGATGATAACCAAGAAGTGCATGCAATTTATACAGATTTCCGAAAAGCATTTGACTTAGTAAATCACAATTTGCTTTTAAATAAACTTGCGTATATGGGTATACATGGTTCCTTATTAAGATGGTGTGAATCGTATCTGGGTAAACGCTCCCAATTGGTAGCAATTCATGGCCACAAATCTATGGTGTCTGAGATTCCGTCTGGAGTTCCTCAAGGTTCCCATTTGGGTCCGCTTTTTTTCCTAATATTTATAAATGATCTTTGCGATTCCATTCAGTGTAAATTCAAAATGTATGCTGATGATTTAAAATTATATCGCATTGTTAGTAGTACTTTAGACGTACAATGTCTACAATCTGACATTGACAATGTTAAGAAATGGTGTAGTTTTAATGGCATGTCGCTTAATCCAGATAAGTGTTTTCATATAAAGTTTACAAGAAAGAAAAAGCCTCATATCGGTGATTATATGATCGACTCTATTAAATTAAAGGAAGTAACAACTATTCGAGACTTGGGCATCATTGTAGATGGATCTTTGAGCTTTCGATATCACATCGATAACATAATCCAAAAATCATCCAAATTATCTGGGTTTATTAGTCGTCAGATGAAAATATTTAAAGAACCCAGCCTAACGATAATAATTTACAATACTATTCTACGCGGAATTTTAGAATACAATAGTCCTGTTTGGAATCCCTGCTACCAAGTACATTCTGACAGAATTGAACGAGTACAAAAGCGTTTCATGTACCTCTTGGCATATTCTGATTACAAATGTAAAATATTGAAAACTTATGAAGAACGCCTTTCTTATTACAGAGTTATGTCGCTTTGTACTCGTAGGAGGAACTCGGACATCGTGTGTCTTTTTAAATTGCTACATGGAATCACCGACTCCCCCTACATTCTTGAACGTTTGAATTTTGCGATTCCACGTTTGGGCAGTCGTTTGCATAACAGAAAAACTTTTTACCTGCCTCATTGCAGAACAAATATTGCTCAACATTCTCCAATATATCGTATGTCCTCTTTCTGTAACGCTGTTCGCACAGAGATTGATATATTTTCAGGTTCTATTTCCTCTATTAAAAATATTCTTAAAATACTTAAATAATGTAATTTCTATGATTTTAGTTTACTTAGTTTTTGTACCGCCTAATGTGTTTTTTTTTTTTTTTTTTTCTCTATAACTTATGTGCATGCTGTATCCACATCTAGAAGAGTACAATCATTGCATGATTTTAAAATATTGCACATTTCTAATTATATACATAGGTTGTAGTCAGTTTTGTGGACCAATAAATAAATAAATAAATAAAAAAAAAAAAATAATCAAAGTATGCACCGTTGTTATCTATGCATTTTTGCCATTTCATAGGTAGTTCATTGATCCCTTTACTAAAAAAAACCATGGGGCGAGAATCAATAAACTCTTTGAAGGCGGTTTAGACTGCCGCATCGATGTTGAATTTTTTCCTTGTAAGAAGTTGTCCAAATTCCGGAAAAACTGGTAATCTGTTGGAGCAAGCCTCGGGGAGTACGATGGATATCGCAGACATTCGAATTGTAGCTCATCTAACTTAGTAGTTGTTTGTTGTGCAGTGTGTGGCCTTTAGTTGTCGTGAAGCAGCAGTGGCCTAGAGCGATTGACCAATCTCGGTTGTTCAGCAGCTAGTTCTTCCTTCATGGTTTGCAGTTGCTGACAATAGATGTCTGCCGTAATCGTTTGGTCAGATTTTAGAAAACTGTAGTGAACGACACCGACCCTAGTCCACCAAACACTCACAAATAACTTTTTCTGAGTCAATTTTCGTTTAGGGCAGGATTTGGCTGGGTCTCCAGGGTTCAGCCATTGCGACGAGCGCTTCCGATTATCGCACAGTATCCACTTTTCACCACAAGTAATGATTCGATATAAAATCTCTTCATTATTGGGTCGGTTGAGCAAAGTAACACAGCAGTCGACGCGTGTTTGCAAGTTCGATTAACTCAATTCATGAGGTACCGATACATGAGGTACTTTCCCGATTTGCTTCAAGTGGATTAATACAGTTTTATCATTTACCCCGAAGCCTGCCTTTTATCTCTGAAGTGCTTTGTGATGGATCCGCTTCCACAATAGCCTTTAATTCTTTATTTTCCACCTTGGTCTTCGGCCGTCCAAGGGGTTGGTTCTGAAGTTCGAAATTTCCAGAACGAAAACGTTGAAACCAAAAACGTACCGTGCTTTCTTTAGCAACACCAGCGCCGTACACATAACTAATCTTTTGAGCTGTTTCTGCAGTACTGGTGCCACGGTAGAACCCGTACTCGTAAATATACCGATATTTCATGTTTTCCATTGTGCGGTAATATGCGACGCCAAAGAAATAAATAATGAGGAAAATACAAATTGGAATTAAGAATTTGGAATTCTTAACCAAAGAGGAGATATTTCAGATCAAAATGGCCAGTACGACAAAACGCTAATTTTATATGTAAAGACCTAATATTATCACATTTTCATACAAGAGTGTTTAGTTATTTACTTTTACATTTGCGTCATTATCTGAATTACATAACGTGTGTCCTCTTTCCGGTCGTGGCTTGTCTCTGCCTTGATCGCCATTGTTGATTTTTTTTATTTGGCTTACTGCCTATGTAAACCCCTGCTCACTTAACGTTGCGGTAAAAGTGCACAAAAAAACCAAACCGATAGTAGATATTTTAGAAATATACACAATTATACATCTTAAATATTTGGAAATTGTAAAAACTTCGATTTATTAATTAACACAATATAGCTATAATTATATAGATTAATTATACAAGGTGCCCAGAAAGGGTATCGGGTATTTGTAAGTTCAATGAAACAAAAATTATTTGTATGCAATAAAAAAGTTTATTGTTTATTATTAGCATATGAATTGGAGAATTATTTGGAAAAGATGATGTTATCCAAATGATGACCGTTACGTTGTTGGCACTCTTCTAAACGGAAACGAAGATTGGCGATAACACGTTGACACATAGCTATCGATATTGCTGCCATTTCTGACCTGATGTTTTGCTTTAACTGGGTTAGATTCGTCGGATTGTTTTGATAAACCTTACTTTTAAGGTACCCCCTGCAAAATAGTCAAGCGGGCTAAGGTCGGGGCTTCTGGGAGGCCAGTTGATGTTACCCCTTCGCGAAATGACTTTATTAGGGAATAATTCGTTAACAACTTCCATTGAGTCATTTGAGGTATGGCAAGTGGCCTCATCTTGCTGGAACCACGTTCTTGAGTTGAAACCTGCAAACTCCTGCAACTCTGGGACCAAAAAATTTCGCAACATATCGCAATAACGGTCACTATTCACATTAATTGCTCGGCCTCGTTGATCTTCATGAAAATAAGGACTAATTATGCCTTTAGCAGACATAGCGGCCCAAACAACGACCTTTGGGCTATGCAGGGGTCGTTCATGCTTTCGTCTCGGATTCTCCACTGCCCAGTACCGACAATTCTGTTTATTAACATGACCATTCAGGTGAAAATTTGCTTCGTCACTGAACAGTATGTTGTTAAAGTTGTTAAATCGCTGCAGCATTTCGTTCGCAAAATTCAGTCGATTAGCATAGTCCGTATCCTTCAATTCTTGAACCAATTGAATTTTATAGGCTTTTAGATGTAAGTCTTTCTTTAAAATCGAATGTAAAGACGATTTTTTGATGTTCAACGCTTGGCTTCGCTTTCGGATGGATAAAGACGGATTTTGACGAACCGACGCCTCAACTTCTTCAATTGTTTCTTCATCGCGAACTGAACGAGGACGACCAGAGTTTTGAATTTTAACTGTCGCACCTGTATTCTTGAACATCCTGATCCATTTCCTAATGCTATCGTCACTTGGCGCGTGGCGTGTACGATATTCCGCACGATAGAGACGTTGAGCAGTCACTATTGAATCACCATTACGATAATACGCTCGTACGCAAAATGCGCGATGCGTCCCCGAGTACTGTTCCATCGTGACTAAAACTCCACAAAATGGCGGACGCCACGAACCCCTCCCCGCACCCTTTAGACGCCCCGTTTCGAATATGGCGCGAAAACAAATACCCGATACCCTTTCTGGACACCTTGTATTATAACCAAAACAATAACTTTTAACATTCCAATAATATTACTAACATCGAAACTCAATACATATCATTCATATTTGTGAATGAAACATCTACATTACATAATTAGTTATAAAACATATTTACATACTCCTAAGAATATGCTATGCCCAAATAAGAATGCTCATAAACCACTTTTTAATTTTCAATAGGTTTTTATCACAAAATACCTGATTATGGCTTTTGTATAAGAAATAGGCATATGGTATGACAAATTTTCTTAGATGCACTAAGGGCCAATATTTTTGTAGAATATTGATCCTTAGTATACCCAAATCCAGTTCGATAGCATAAATGCCTATATTTTATACATAAGCCACAAAAAGGTATTCTGTGCCAAAATACAACAATTTAACTAATTTCAGATAACAAAGAATTATTACAGATTATGTTAATTAACTAGGTAAGTATTAAATGTATAAAAATCATCAAAGTCAAATGCAAATAAAAATGACAAAGAAAAAGAATATAAATCACTGAATGTCAACAAAATTAAACATGCAAGATATAACTTTCCACTGTTAACCCAACAACACTTGTATACATAAATAAACATTTGAAAACAAAATAAGGCAAAAAAAACAGACGAAAACAAAAAAAAAATAAATTTTGTCAAATTTAATAAGTTAACTAAGTAATAACAAATTTAAAAGGTGTAAAAATCGTTAAAGTCAAAAATATATATAACATTGTATATGTATATGTTGTATATATTGCTTAAGTTGATAGCCGTAGAACATCATATGCGTGTCGCATTTCGGGATTGGCTGCATCGGGTGCCTCATGCAGTTGTATAAACGCAGGCCAGCATGACAGCGGGCACTGGCGTTGAATTGATCTCTCGGTAGTTTTTTTTTTTTTTAGAACTGACTATACTATTAGCCTTAGGGGCTCTGAAGCCCTTACAGCTTCACCGAACTTGAATTCTCTTGGTAGTTATTGTATTTGCATTATATACTGTGCATACCATCAGGCACAGATCCGCTACTTTTTTTTATCAGCCCACAAAACCGACTACAATCTAGAAATAAGCAATATTGTAAAATCATACGATGATTGTATAAGGAAAATACATTAGGCGATAAAAAAACTAAATAAACTAATCCATCATAAAACTAAGATTCTAGAAATTACATTATTCAAGTGTTTTCTACTTCTTTGCCGTGACACTATGAAAACAGTACATTTACACGTAGGTATATCATTGTTTATATCGCCACTTACCTGTTAAAACCAGATCTAGAGTAATGATAAATGTGATGAGAATCGGCATCCAGGAGTATTTTACTTTTAGAGGATTATATATGCGCTTGTTTAAGCATATTAATGGTATGACTATACGTAGAATGTACATCGACATCGTGAGATATGTTGAACGTGATTGTATTTCCTGAAATAATTTTAAAAAGAAACGAAATGAAATTTCTTTGAATGTGAAAAAGAGGCCAAGTTTAGAAACAACGTTTAGGGTACCTAGTCGTTGTCACTGATAAAATAACTAAGATCTAACGAGTGTCAAGATCCATAGCAATTGCTTTAACTACAGCTTTGGGATTGTACGTTCTTCATTTAATTAACAAAACAATTTGTTACTTTCTTTGAAATGAAATTTCTAACAGCAAAATTTAATTGTGATAAAATATTATCTATTATTATTATTAATTATGAACTTACCTCAGAAATAGTAGTGATTACAACTAAAACTATATGAATTGTTGTAAATAACACTAATAGGGACATGTAAATATACAGGAGGGTTTCCCTTAGCTTATCGTCGTACTTTCTGTATAGCCCCTCGAGATCTTTCTGGTCAAATTGATCCTGTAAACAATCATATCGATATCTCTAATCTAATATTTTTCTTGTGTTCCAGATATTGAAAGTTGGCAGACTTTTTTTTACCGACTTCAAAAGAATACGAAGGCTACTCAATTCGAATGTATATTTTTTTTTCGTTGTTCAGCTATAACTCTTTGTTTATGTACCTATTTGGATGATGATTTTTTTTCAATAGGGGATAATTCGAGGGTGATCTTATTGTAATTTCATAGGTGTTGGATATTTAATTTCGAAGATACACCAAGGAACTCTTCTAAATCATTGAAGTCGGGGTTCTTTTTTCAAAGCTACAAGGCAAAACATGATATACCAGCAAGACGGATGTCCTGCATATTTTGGTGTCAATGTTAGGCGATGGCTCGATAGCCATTTTCCTAATCATTGGATAGCGTAAGCAGGACCTATTCCGTGGCCTGCTAGGAGTCCGGATTTAACGCCGGTTGATTTCTAGTCACATGAAATCCCTAGTTTACGATATCTCGCCTGTGTCATTCGCGGAAGAACTCAAAACAAGAATTATAAACGCAGCAAATGCGATGCGGAATAATTTGACTACTTCGGTAGTTAAGTCACAACTCAGAAAAAGGATGCATGCGACTTTGCGTACGCAATAGGGGAAGTCATTTCGAGCAAGAACTTCAATTAGGCTAAATTACATAATGTGTTGTTAATTGTTACTTATTATTAATTGTTAATTGTTATTACTACTAAACTGTTACTGGTTCTAAATTTTATTTTAATTTTTTGTTTTATTTACATTAGGTATTGTTTTTAATTTATTGTATGGAAATTTTAAAGAACGACCTTAAGTTTAGCACGAATACGAATTTCCGTCTGCTTCTTTGTGATCATTTCTTTTTCAGCTTCTTTGAAATTAGTTCCTAATTGTTATGCATTGTTGGATAGCTAAAAAAAACGGTTGTTTTAAAATAAACTGCAAGCCAAGTTTAACAATGTTTTTTTTGTTTTTTGTTTTCCACTAAAAAGGAATCTCAAAAAAATGTTGAAATAATATCGTTTTTCGTCTCGCATTTTAAATCTGAACCGATAATTGTTGTTTTAATATTGCTAAATAGCCAGTGTTTAGCCATTTTTATAAATCAGAAGAAAAAATGAGCTTTAAAATGATACTTTTAAAAGAATTTTTTTTTGATATTGCGCATTTTTGACTTATTTTGGAAAAGACTAAAAAACATGATAACTCAAAAATAGTTCAGTTTTGCATAAGGTGGTTAAATTATCCCAAATAGTCACCCTATCACCTAACGAGAATACGGCGAATTAACAATAACCCGTATAACAAGATATAAAAGGAAAACTATCACAGCTATGTAGGTTTTACAAGTTAACGTACAAGTTACAATTATTAATCGACTAATGTACTTAGACAATTAGTGTCTTACAAATTTCTTTGAAAATTA
The DNA here is from genome assembly GCA_033032175.1 of Saturnia japonica. Taxonomy (NCBI): domain Eukaryota; kingdom Metazoa; phylum Arthropoda; class Insecta; order Lepidoptera; family Saturniidae; genus Saturnia; species Saturnia japonica. Next base: position 13,767,875 of record CM065311.1, on the reverse strand, counting down.
TTATACATAAAAACTCTTTTTACGTCAGCATACTGTGACGGGCACCTACAAAACCCTACACTGTGCGTGCCCCGACTCGTATTTGGCAATTTTATTTATTTTTGCAGTACATTTGCAGTATTCATGAACCTAATTAATGAGTATTATCTATATCACTTGCTGTCACTTTTCGTTGACAATGTCAATATTTTGGGAGGTCTAAGTTCAATGGCACTTGTCGGGTTAGGATTCGCAGCATTAATTTATTTTATTTAATATATTAGTAAAAGATATTATAGTTAAATTTTAGCTTTCTGCAGTCCTTTTCCATATAAACTTTAACTATGCCAAATCGCATAGTCTCTTCCGTACACGCAATACGCATAAAAGGTACCGTCAGCTTTTGCTTCACGTATTAATATATAAATAGATATACTGGATGTAAAAGTTGCAATTTGTTACTATCATAAATTTAATTCCACACTTACCCTTAAATATTTCCAATTCCATTGCTTCCCACCTGCTAACTCTACCTCTTGTGTTCTGAATTCATGCAGCGATGATAGAACACTAGTTGCTCTACCGGAGTTCATTGAATATCTGGCTAGTAGCTCCAAGGCACCGACTTGGAGCACGACGGATCCCATAGTTCGCGATAGTTCGCGTTCATCCTTTAGATAACAATGAAAACTATAAGTATATTAGGTAAAAATAATATCTGTGTCCAACAGTGACCCAAGGTTTAATATTTACTATACTGGCACGTCAGGCGTGACCCGTTCCATGATCAGCCAGGGTGTGTGTGAGTTCGAATCTCTGCAATCATCTTTCGGTCAAGAAAATCATCATGATGAGACCATAGCATGTTGGTAGGGCTTTTCTAATGCCCGCCTGGCTAACTACCAACCTCAAGTTGAAAACCTGTTGCCAAGCATATATAGGCGTATTCCAGCAGCTGCCTGCACTAGAAAGTCCGTCTTCTACTACGCTTAGCGTATTACCATCTTGAGTCACATCGTCCCTTAAGGTCAGGTGAGATTGTGGTCACAGCGTTAAACCTATAACGATAAAAGAAAATCAAGGGAGATGATAGGGATCTGTACTAGACTGGGTTTTACCAATATGCTTATGGTGATATATCCGCCATAGTCACTTTATTTTAGTTTGACACGTTAGGAAATCTGCCAGTTTGTACTACTCAATCAAAAAAGTACCGGTAAAAAATCAATAGTAAATAAAATAATTTATTGGCAAAAAGTATACAAATAAAGGTGATTACATACACAATTTGGCAATGGGACAGACTCAGCTGATGCTATGTGACGGGTATAACCTCACCACATAGCGCTGGTTTTCAGTCTGCCCCACATTCATAAACAGTCAATATTACGCGCAATCGGCAGCTCTGCTCGGCTCGTCATATGATATTACAATTAAAGTCATATAGATAAAAAAATAATAATAAGTAAATGTTAGTATTTCAATTTATGTTCATGATATTATTTCAAATTAATTATTAGTATAGAGAGTAATATGTTAATATCATAAACATAATGAAATAGTAATAATTAATTAATTAATTGATTGATTTGATTGATTATCGAGTGCACTGCATGCATTATTGAGGTTGCTAAATTCTAGTGTTATCCATTTGCTTTTCCAAAATAGTTCTGTACATATGTTTTTAAACATTTGATGGGACATACTGATGCTCCGTAATGAGGTAGTTCATTTCAGATCAGATCAGTATACAAAATGTTAGATATTCATCCAAATTTATTTTATCGCCTTCAAAGTATTCTCCTTCAGAAACGATACACTTACACCAACGAATAATCTTATCATCAAAACATAATTGAAATGCTTTTTCTGGAATTGAGTTTCGTTCTCGTCGCGAATTCCCATTTACGTGTTCTACCAGATGAAAGCGGGTGCCATGAAGTGGTAATTTGAGTTTAGGAAAAAGAAAGAAGTCGGCTGGAGCCATATCAGGTGAAAAAGGTAGTTGTTTTATGGCATTTGTTGAGTTTTTGGTTAAAATTTCGTTCACAATGATTGCCTTGTATGAAGGCTCTCATTATCGTGGTGCAAAATCCTTGAATTTTCTTTCCACAAATCTGCTTTTTCGTCCAATTTGCTCTCTTAAACACCGCATAACGCTCATATAATATAATTAACGTTTGATATTCCGGTAAGAATTCCTAATGCACACACTGCAATGCAAACAGTGATAGTCAAAGAAAACAGTCAACATGACTTTAATTGTTGATCGACTTTGGCGTAGTTTTTTCGATTTCAGTTCAGTTGGAAGACGCCACTCCAAAGCTTGTTGACTAGTTCGCATGTCAAACTCGTAAATCTACGTCTACACGTTACTAGTAACAATGCGTTTCATGAATGTTGTGTCGTAATTGAATCGTTCCAGCATGACCTCAGCGACTCTTATGCGTCTGAGTTTTCGGAGAAAATTCAGGTCTTTTGGGACTAGCCTGAGCGGTAAAATGTTTCATAACCAAGTGAATATTTAAAATGATACAGATCGTCTCGTGAGACACAGAAAGTTCAGCGGCTATTTCTCTCGAACTTCAATGAGGATTTTCAGTCACAATTTCCTTCATTTTTTCGATGTTAACTTCAGAAGACGTTGATGGGCTACTAGGGTGAGACAAACTTCCAGCATATCTCGACCGCTTCTGAGCGCTTTTTACCACTCATAAGCACGTGGTTTTGATAAAGTCTATTCACCGTAAGCCTTCTGTAACATTTGCAGTGTCTCAGAAAATGAAATTCCATTGGCGATGCAAAATTTAAAACAAACTCTTTGTTCAATGTTTTTGTCCATTATGAAATTCGCAATATGATGATCTAACTAAAAAAAGCACTGTATTTAATCTAAATGACAGATGCAACTCAAACTCCGCGGCAAAATGAAAGAGCGTTGTGCCAATACAACAACAAAAAAAGAACTCAAATTGAAATTTGAAACCATAAACAAATCATCCATTCCCGATACTTTTTTGACAGAATATATTTAGCAGCCGAGAGGCTTGCAGACCAGCATGACAGCAACAACTGTCGGTGGTCGGATTAGTATTGTACTTTGCTTACCATTAGGCAAAGAGTTTTACCGTGATTCTATTGAAAAAACTAGAACTTAAAAATTTTAAATTAATAATCCAGGAGTCAATTATTTAGGTATTTTGTTTGGATGAAAACCCAAACTAGTTTTATCAAAGCCGTTATGAATAATTTCGTAGTTACTACCACGAAGTAAGGAAGAGGTAATACTGTCTACTAGTTCATAATTAGGTTTTCATTCTTTACCGAAAACATTACTGGATTGATTAGACTGGTGGACGATGTGTTTATAAAATATTACCTAATTTTAATATACAAATTCATCAAAGAAATATCAGTTTGAAAACTTGATCAAAACAAAGAAAGAAAAAAAAGCATAGCAACGAAAATTCTAGAATGCAACTTCGACATACAATGAAATATAATCTATTAAATGATTAAACAAAAGACATTACAACAGTATTACTGAAATTATAATATATATTTATCTGAAGTTATAATAGTCTTTGAAATTAATTATTATCAAATATTTAGTCTTTTTGGTAGTTTTATTGTACAATCTGGAAGTAGTAGGCGTAATGAGTAGCGTAATCAGGAGCAGCGTGAATTGGCTTTGGGAAGCATTGATATTAAAGAAGGATAACTATTTCATTTTCGTAGAGCTGAGAATTCTGGGCATAACTATGGACTAGATTTAATCCGTTAACTCTGTAGCAAATTGCTGCTTTTAGATTTGATCAGATTTCAGCTATCGGGTAATTTAATCTGGTGCTTCAATAGATATAATGGTGTATTAAGCGAGTAAGTTATACTTACTAGGAATTTGGTGGATACTGTAAATACCAACTTTTATATCTATGATTCAGTAGCTATCTGAGTATAGATAAGTGTATATTACACATATATAGTTGTTCGTACATTTACGTTTACAAAACAATATTAACAATGAGCAAGAATTTTACATCGAATAGTTCTCGGAAAAAACCCATTTGATAACACATTAAAAGTATATTTTTTCTGTTACATTACATATATTTATCTGTGTTACATTAGAAAAGAAGATATTGCGTATATTATTAAGAAACATATTTACAATGGTGTGTTTAAAAATATGTTTTATAAAAATTACATAGGAAATAAATTATTCGATATTTTATTATATTGCTTTTTTACAATACTGTAATATTATATACTATTAATAAATAAAAACAAATGACTCTAAAATGAGATTTAAGCAAAGCATGCTGAAAATTAAGTTCTCATTGGCAAAATTAATTCAATTGAAACATCTTGGTTATTGTGCAAAAGTGAACGAATGACATGAACAGCACTTAAACATAACAATTATTCTCTGCTCCCGGAGTTGGCATATATGCCAAGTTTACGTACATTTTTGTTATGAAAGGGAGCCAAAGGGTTAATCAAATAATAATCTTACTTTATAGGTACTAATATGCTGTATCTCTAAATAATAATTTTAGAAATTAATACTACTATTAATTATTAATAGAATTATTATCATAATTATTATATTAATTAATTGTTAATACTAAGAATATAAAGCATTAATCATAACCACACCTTTTATTTACAAAGACATTGCTACTTCCACGTAAAATATGCGAACTTTTTGATAACAACGTATTGAAATATTTTCGATGAACATGCGTGAAATATCAAAAATATTAACATTGTACATAAAAATACAAATTTTTTAACGGTAAGCAGTAATGTGTTTTTTCGGTAGTAAAACGATAACAATCTTTGTCAAATAAACATAGAATGTTGATAACAAATAAATGTTTCTATAATGAATAAATTTTATGATATACAAGACATAAAGAGAAATACATATAGACAGTAAATGTGTGCATGTCAGAGAAATCACATGATCTAAGGTGTTGAAGACGAAAACACTTCTGAACTTCGGACAAATTATTGTGTAAGTATGTTTACAAATACTTGTCACCGTTTTATGTGAACTAAAATTTTACTTACCATAATTGTCATCGGAATGCAACGAGCATTATACAAAAAACAGTATAAAAATAAATAAATAATTAAACGGGCCCGTACCTTATTAACGATAAGTAATAACTGAAAGAATACTAGATATTATATCCACATGTACATTGATTAAATTTGATAAGCGCCACTTAACAAACACAGGTATTATTCGATACTGATTATCGTATTAACGTGTTTCAATCCGCCATGATGTATTACATGTCGAAATGTTGTTGCTTGATTTTTTTTGTATCATGGATTTCGCAAAGTTATCGTTGTATTATCAATGAAAGCTTTCTAAAAAGCTTTATAATATTTAGTTTCATAACAAGGAATTTATAGTTATCAAAATTAATTACATATTAGTATCACTCACCATATAGTACGTGTTGCAGGGTTGCTCTTTACTAAAATCAAGATTTTTTTTTGTTATTATTTTTACTTATTATTGTAGTATGGTACCGTTTATTCAAGCAAGTGGAGCTGTGAATCGAGTGCAAATTGAGGCTCACGACTGGCTGTTATCGATCTAATTGCACCTTTAAAATGACCAAAATACCTTTAGTTTCATTCGCGTAACGCTAATTAATAATTAACCAAACAAGACTAAATAACGTAGGAACTTCATTTTTTTTCTCTTTTTTGTAATAACGGCAAATTGACAGTTCTGTCCCTGATGATAAGCACAGTACAATCCTAACACAACGGTGACCACCAAGAGATCGTAATCCATCGACGGTCACTGTTGTCATGTTGGCTGGCCTGCATACATTTATTTATTTAATTTTTGTATTTTATAAAAAAAAATTTTTAAAGTCACTGGAGTTTAAGAAAAAAGTTCGTTGTTGCCCATGATATAAAGTTGAGACTGTCTATAATTAACCAACTGAACTTCAAATCATATATAATTATAAATAAAAAGTAGTCTATTCGTGTAAAACTAATCATCACGGATACAATTTCTGTTACACGTAAGCTCGATAAAACTTCATGTGACAGTAAGTAATATTATGTAAGTCAATGATCACAATATAGCACGATAGAGTGAACGGTACCTTACGGTAGTCCAAAAACAACGGCGGTCACCGAGGCATCTACAATCCATCACCAATCGTCGCTGTCATATTATGGTCATATCGGCCTGCTCAAATGTTTCTTCGAGTTATGTTTGAAAGGCTGCATGTTGTAAGAAGAAGATATCACATTGGCCGGGTAACAGTTCCATAATTTCACAGTATAGCAAAAATATGACATAGCGAATTTTTTATTAACGCCAAGATGTAGGTTACCGTAGATCTGTAGGCAGTTCTGGAGCCCAGCGAGTGTGGTTATGTTAAGAATTGGAAATTCGGTTCAACAATGTAAATTTCATCGTCAAACACACTCCGACTGTAAAACGTATTCAAAAATGCTATGATACAGTTACTCAAATATAAAGATCACAAGTATGAAAATGAAGAAAATGATCACAACAAAATGAATTGCAGGTTACAAGTTTGCTCTTTACAGGTTATTGGTAATTGAGTGTTATAATAATTGACCATATAATTTAGACCGATAGTGTGTGTTCCGGTGTTCGATAGTTAACAATATTCCACGTCACACATTAATACCTAATTAATTGAACAATAACGAGCTAAATGATATAGCTACTATAAATGATTGTGAATTAAAAATATTGAGCTCGACGTAAGGGAAATCGCGTGAGGAAGGGCATTAATGCCACGTCATTGTCTTAGATCATTGTTAAAAAATATTGTATGGAAGTAATTCTCTTTCTCGCTCTCTCTCTTTGTAAATTAACTAAAAATGATAATGAATCCAATTGAGTTTGATCTCGATGATAGGGATATTTTTTGAACCGTTGGTGTTATTTTGACATTCAGAAGTGGCTGAAGCCTAAATTGAATAGGTATAGTATTTTTGAATGATGCTGCCGAAACTCGATGGATTTTAATTTAGTCATTTTTACTCCCTTAGATGATGAATTTTAAATTACCCTTACCTAGCGTCCCTTAAATTATAAGTTTATGGAACTCCTATGCTAATTTCATGATTTAGTTTAACATTTAAACCCACCGTGGCACCGGTTTAAACTATGCATTGTCCGTCATTCACCAGATTTAAGAATTTTATTATGTAAAAGATTATTATTATTGATTTAAATAAAATGATTGAACACAATGGAGTGTGCCTTGAAATGTTTATATTCAGCAGTGGATTTATGATTTACATTAGTAATAAGGTATTATTTTATATGATTTTTAATCAAGAATCAAGATAATATATAAAACTTCTAAGAAATTTTGAAAAATAATTCAACTTGTGAAATTAAATAGATTTTAGTGTTTGTTACATACTTAACTATTGTGCCACGATTGTTATTTTTTTACTTTTTGAGTCATAATTCTTAGTCAAACTCCGATAGGTACATGGGCGTAGAGAGAGCGGACTTGTAACGTACCTACCTAATCAAACCTAAAAAACTTAAATAACTAGGTACGAACTGCAATACTTAATATCCGTAAGAAAGTTCTCACTCGACAGTCGTCAGTCCACACAAAAAACGTATTTCTGGAGATGTTATCAGAAATTATATCATAGACGGTGTGAAAAAAGCTCATGTATATAGTATTTTGGCAGACGAGAGCTGCGACATCGCAGGCAAGGAGCAGCTGTACATCGGCGTTAGATTTTTTGACGAAGAAAATATGTTGATTCGCGAAGAATTTCTAGGCTTCGTCGACTAATTGCCATGGACGCCAAATCTATTGCCTCTGCCATAGATAACTTCATAGCGAACGTGGGCCTGGATCCAGAAAAGTGTGTGGGGCAAAACTATGATGGGTGCTCCACAATGTCGGGGAAAGATGGTGGCGTTCAGAAGATATTAAAAGAAAAAATATAAAAAGCCCTGTTTTTCCACTGTGCCAGCCACAAATTAAATTTGGTCGTTCATGATTTAAATCAAATCCTTGCAATATGTAATACACTCGGCACAATAAAGGAAATCATAAAATTCTTTCGAGAATCGGCTCAACGTCGTAAGCAAGTGCCTAATATACCGATGCTATGCGAAACGCGCTGGTCGCAAAAACATAAGTGCATTGCTATTTAAAAAAAAAAATACATCCAAATGGCTACGGCCCTTTCGACATTTTCGAAAGAAAGCAACAATTCTACAAGAAAAGCGGCTTTTCAGATATACTGCGCTGCTAATTCAGAATTTATTGTCTCTGTTAGCCTTTATATTTTGAAATATTCCGCACTGCTTCAACCGATCGCAAATGTGCATTTGCAAAAAGCATTGACTTGCTCCAGTGTGCGAATCACATTAAAAGAATCATCGACACATTACAAAAACATCGTTAAAATGTGGACGATCACAGCGGCAGTTTCATAACTGAAGCTCAAGTGAGCGCTGACGCTCTAGAAGTTGATTTTACAATGCCACGCATCGCGAAAAGACAGACGCACCGTGCAAATCCACCGGTAGAGAGTCCTACCCAGTTTTGGAAACGATCGTTGATTATTAGGGAATAATCTAGGTAGGGACCTAGACTCGCTAATTATGTCAATGGAAGAGCGTTTCTCGGAGAACAACTTACCAGCGTATTCTTAGATCTCATTGCACACATATAACATGATGCAAATGACATTTGAAGAATTTTTGATAAAAAAAAAACAGAGGCCTTTCGCGAGTTTTATAACTTAAGTGGTAGTTTCCACAGCGAGGCTGAACTGTGGTACCACTTGTGGAAAGAAAAAAATATGGCATTGAATGTTCTGAAAGATATGGAAGTGGCAGAACAGATAAAGGATTAAGAAATGTTTTATCCGAGCATAAAAACTGCGCATACTATTTTATTGGCCCAACCGTGTACGACCTGTACTATAGAGAGGTCTTTCAGTACGTAACGGCGTGTCAAGACGTGGCTTTGCTCCACCATGAGTTAAAATCGTCTGAGCGGTCTCTGTATGCTGAGTGTTTACAGGATAAGGTTCGCCGAAGCGAAAAATAAATTGGAAGCCTAAGTGTTAAGGAGGTTCTGCCAGAACTCACGCCGGTTTCTCTTAAACTAATATTATGAAGTTAGTTAATACCTAAATAAATAAACAACATATAATACCTATGTGTAATTGTTTACTTACTGTACCAGAAAGTTCTATCTATAAATAGATATAAACCTCTAAGTTGACTGATTCACAAATTGGCATTAAATACGCTTAGAGCCCAATCGGTTGAAGTTAGAGACACATTTTTGGATGGAAGATTTCACGGTGTATTTAGGTGAGCGATAAGAAAGTATTTTAGATAATTTGAATTATACATACTGATAGATACAGGGTGCTTGCTATAGGTGTAACCTTTTTGTATGAAAAAATTAACCGCGGTAAAGACCGCGGGGATAGTTTGCTAGTTACATATTATTTTAGACTGTTGCCCCACCCTGAGCCCATGGCTGGCTACGCCCATGGATAGGTATGCCATTTTTTTGTTTGCTACTAATTGAGTAAAAATTGTAATATTTTCTGTACTTTTTAGGTAGGTACAATTAATGGAATTTGCTTGTTATTAATTTTTTCATTGAAGAGTAAATATTCTTTTATGGTAGTTGTATCAAATATCAATGGATATAAAAATGAATTAATTTTCAAGATACTTTCCTAAGGTCTATTAATAATTCTTTGACATTAATTATAAGTTGGGACTGGTGCATGTTTTGATTGTTGAGCCATTCAACATTACAAAATCACTTATACTTATGTGATGTTCGTTTATTTGAAGCGCGATCGTGATTCGCTTCCAAATTCATAGATTCCATCTTCTAACGTGACAGAGCTTTTGTTTTAGAAAATTTTATTAGTGAAGCCACAGTATTTAAACACCTACATTTAAAAATGTCACTAAAAAGACTTTTGTTTTGCGCTACAATAGTTCTTCGACTAAATCGCTATTTAACACGAGATTAGTTTGTCAACCATCAGTGTTATCGTATACCTACTTAAACAAAACCTTAGAGACTTCTTTAACGGTAAGATGAATTAGTACATATGTTCTTCTTTATTATGAGAAAGTCTAGACCAGTAGAAGTACGGTTCAAAATACACGTTTAGGAACAATATTATACCCGTGAGACCAGTTACTGTTTACGAGTCACAAATTATCTTGCTGTTTCTAATTGGCTGGCAAAGTTAATTTGTTTCATTTCAATGGGCAGTTTCTGTTGTGATCTCAACGGCGGCCACAGTTCATTTACCTATTGTAATTTTAATGTACTATGTGCTAATTTGTTTTATATAAGGTGAAACTTGTTTGATATTAGAACGAAATACACACAAAAAAATTATGTGTAGTTGCCCCCCTTTAGAAGTAGGTACCTTCCTATTTTAGGTATATGCTTTTATTATAGTATTATGTAAAGAGCGGTTATCCCTCAGTCGCTATTTCGCTAATAATTTCAAAGAGGCCTTTCTTCCAAACCCTGTGAAGCTGTCATAGCCTTTACTAGTTGCAGGTATCTACGGTTAACAATATACCTACCTAGTAAAAAAAAGAATACCTTTTTATATTGTACGTATGAAAAATATGTACATATAAATTTTACAATTTTATTAATTAAAATATTATAAAGAAAATTTACTGGAATTTAAAAATTTCTAGGAATAGAAAAACTATTGAGATCTTTTTAATTGCATTAGTAATAAATAAAACTAGATTTTGCGCCCTCTTAACCAGAGAGTAATAGCTAAAACTTAACAATGTCTATTTCAGTGCTATTAAAAAGTTAATACAAGCAGTATCAAATGTTACTACTAGATGGCGCTTATTACAAATTATAGTAACCGAAAAGTTTAATTTTTATTAATTTGGAATCGCTTTTCTTTTCTTTTAATTACTCGTGTAAAATAAAATCAATTATACATTTAACGCACAACATTGATCTTATTTTACTTCTAAGCGAGATCTATTTATCAACCTAATAAGATCACCTTGTTGTACCAATAAATTTAAAAATTTAAAAGGTTGCCTTAGATTATTCACAGCTATCTTCTTACTTAAGTCTATATGTTCAAGGAATATCCAGATACACTTTCACTTAATGAAAAAAAGTATTCAAGTTGGTATCTAAAAATACAATTTCACAAAATAATGCATGAAAAAATCTGGTGAATTTTATATGACTCAGAAAATTATACGCACTAAAAAGTTGTTATTTCATGAATAGACATCGTGTTTTTTTTTTGCCCACAGAAAACATTTAAATAATTTATCCTATAATTTACGTCTAGAAAAACAGTTCTTTGTAGTTCAAGTCTAGAAAGGTTGTTCTTTGTAGTTTGATATTGACACAGACAAGTGTCAAAGTTAAGAAAGTTCTTGTAAAAATTTAACAGGTTTGAAATATAAGTACAAATAAATCAAATATTGCGCTCAGTAATGGATACCTACTTTAATCATTTTTATTTACGCAAAAGTTTGAGTTGCATGCAAATAAAACTAATATTTTAAAGCTAGAAACTAGGATTATTTGGCATTCACGAAACTACATGATAGTTTTATGTTACCTACCTACTTTCCTTTCATTTTTGTGGACTGCGTATTTTTTTATATCAAAAAGTTAGAAAGTCATACTTGTATAGTTTGGCTACTGATCAAACTTTAACCAAACATCGTGAAGACCAATTTCAGAAAAATACGAGGATCGAAATTATAAACAAAATTAGTAGGTATTAAACTCCGATTTTGTTTTTTTTTTTCTATTAGGTATCTTTACTATTGTGTTCTAAAGGCCCAGGAACAAGCATGCAAAATATGGGTAAAGGATGCTGATTATACCGTTACATTGTTACTTATTGCGGTATGTGGTATTGTGCGTTTAAATTTGGAATGTAACAATTACCCCGGCTCCACACCTTAAACCCAACATTGGTGCTAACGTTAGAACATCGTCCATTTTGAAGCACGTCCACACTTCGGCGCCAACGATGGCATCATTACGTGTGAAACCGGGGTAAATACTTTACATAATATATAATAATTGGTATAACCGCCATTTCACCTTTAAAAAAAAAAAAAAGCATCTTTTATTTAATTCTAATTCTATTAATGCTTTTTCTCTGGAAATTTAATTCCTTTTTAAATATAGACTAGCGGTGTACCCGCGGCTCCGCACGCATTTGTATTACGCAGTAATTATTTGCATTCTGTAATTTTATTTTAACTCATAGTTTTGACCGTTCATAATATAGTCTATCAATTAAGACATTACAAAATTTCATGAAAATCGGTTGAGATCTAAATTTTTTTTAAGATTTCCAAATTCTTAATGACAATTCTTAAAGCGCATCATTCATGGAATGACTTATACTTCCCGTGTACAAAGTTTCATCAAAAATCGTTCAAAACCTTCTTGGAAATATTTTTTTCTACGACTTCAATATCCAATATACGAGTTCAAAAGCAATATTGAAAAATGTTATACTCTATCAATTGACCAATGACAAGCATCCCCTGTACAAAATTGCATAAGAATCGGTGAAGCCGTTTTGGAGTTAAATACGGACATACAAACAGACAGCCAGACAGAGAAAATAAGATGTGGTGTCGTGGGACACCAGGTAGGAACGAAGTTTCTTCGGCTAAGTTAGAATCGACACAATTTGCAAAAAAAAATCGTGCTCAATTTTATGTAGGTTTTCTTGATTTTTCTCTTAAATTTTGCTGATTAGATTACGTAAAATAAAAGAAAAATCGTAATTCAAATTATCAATTAAAATAACAAAATATGTCTCTTTATTTTTGTTTGACAACATAAAATGACATAGAAATAGAAATACTTACAAAAAAAGGTATTATACACTACTCGCTTGTGTATACGACTGTCGCGCCTGCGCACGTCTCATTTAACGGGTTTATTCCAAGTACTTTTTCTTACGGTTTTACTATCACATTTTTTTCAGTTCGGTCACGCAGCAAAATCCCTATCTCCTCCAAGCCTGCCGTAAGGAACTTCGTTCCAAAAACCAAAAAAAATTAATTTGTATGACATATTCGTTAATACAAATTTCAAAATTCACAAAACCTAATTATAGCCGAATTGATGTTAGCTAACTTTTTTTTTTTTTTACGAACAAATAAGCTCTTCGAGTGTGCGATATTACAATGTATTATGAACTTAATAAAGCGACGCGCGGCGCAGTGAGGCAAAGCTGTATAAACTTTCAAGGGGTTTATACCTCGTTTTGGATTGGTTCTATTAGGTAAATGGATGTGGAAACGAGTATGACTTTATTGAACGTAGTCTATGGACTACATATATATATATATAATATATATATACAGTGTAAACTCTTTATAACGAAACTCAAGAGATTGAGCATTTTTTGTCGTTATAGAGAGTTATCGTTATATGGAGTGACAAAAAAAACCAAATTCACAAGAATTTTTAATATGCATGTCTTAGATAATAAATGCTTATAAATTATTGTTTACACATATAGTCTGATAACTTTGTCTGACGTTTTTTGCTATGCCAGTACTTGTTTTGTATTATTTTATGTATTCTATTCATATCTAGATATGTGGTGGAATCGTCTTCCTACACATTTCTTCGTAATAAGGAATGGCGTATCGCTATAAAGAGTGTTTTCAATATGTGGGTTTTAACGCAAACCAATCAAGTTGGGCTTACTTCAACGTTATATGGAGTTTATCGTTATAAAGAGTTTACACTGTATACATATATATAGACAACGAAATAAGATGACCAGACAATCTGTATTCTTATGACGTCCTCAAGCTTATTTCTCTTTCAATGGTTGTTTTAAATACTATAATCTTTAGCCTCTTCTGGAGAAATATTGCCTCTTTTCTGTGAGCAAATAAATAACTAAAAATAGGTACATTTTTAATATTTAGGTATAAGTACTTCAAATTTTAATGTTCACGATATTTATCTTATCCGTCAGCTACTGATTTACATAAAACCCACTGTACAAAGCAGATGTTGTTTAGGTTCGGATACAGAACTGTGGGTGATAATTTTTAGCTGACTTGCTGTGGTGGTTGCACTCCCCTTCGCCTGCAAGCCCTCCGACCAGCATCGCCAAGTGATGCCACCTCCAACAGCGTAAACTAAACATACATACACACAAGCGCGATGCGTTAGTTGAATGTAATTTTTATTAATATATAATTGTTTTTCATTTCAAAAAGTAATGAAACTTCGGAATTTTTAATTTTTTCCTTCATTTAAAGACAAGTTCAAAATCTGAAGTTTGTAAGACTTCTAAAAGTACCTTAGAATTTTGATGATCGGTGAGTGTTTCAGTGACAAAATTTAAGAATTAGCAGTAATTCGTAATCTATAAGGTATCATTATTAGCTATTTGACAGTATAGCCTGTTATATATATTATATTCTCTTGATCTCTAAAAATTCAAACTTCTTGCTTTATAAACAACGAAGATACAGTGGGGTCAAAAGTGGTGTAAGTCACTTCGAGAAAAAAAACGTGCTCAGATAGAACGTTTCCTATTATCTCGGTCTCTCTTTGTACGTGTGCGTGCACCTGCGTAGTGCGAAGTCATAGCCGGTATGTTGTATTGTTTATAATTTCTTAAGGTTTCACTTCTACCTTCTTCTTCTACTTCTCTTAGCTTTATATACAAAAAACTAATGCAATTTGTTTTGTTAATTATTATGACGGTAATATTACATAATATTCACAATGACATCACGTGTTAAATACACGAATAGAATAGATTTTTATTAGAAAATACTGACTACTACATTGAAATAGTCTTTGTTTCAAATAATTAAAATACTTTAGGTTTTTTTAATATATTTTATATTGATAAGTTTTTATAAATTACTTTACGTCTACTGTTCTGTTATATCTATAAAAAAAATAGTTAAGATTTTTAGGTGATAATTCATATTTCAAAATAATTTTCTCTCATTTTGAGAAAATGGTTTGAATTTCTGATTTTTTATCATTGTTACTCCTAACACTTTTTTTTTTTATTTTAATGTGTTAAGGTTATTGTTTGGTATGATGTAGGTCGTACACCAAATTCAATAAAAAAATTATATTGGCATAGTTCCAATTTAGTATTCATTTATTGATTTCAAAGGTAATGAAAATATTAAATATGCTTTTAAATTGTTATATAAGGAATTGATTTTTGCGCTCACCAATCTGTACACGCCGATGGCTCGTAAAAAATGCACGATCGACTGAGTATCCATGGTTGAAACGATTTCATACTCTGTCGATTGTAGGTATTTCATTTGTTTGTTTTTTGTTTGTTTATTAATTATGTGTCACAGATTATTACAATACTGTTTATTTTATTGACAAGCTTTATTTTGATTGACAAGTTTAATCTTTATGCAATTATGGTAGGCGTTTATGCAAAGTTAGATTAGGACACGATTATAATTCTGTTCGACTGGATCGCGGCTGCCTTCATTAGGTAAAACTCCCGTTATTGTCTCGTTTCGGGATCAGCCGGTGTATATCCGGTAATATGCGTCGCAACCACCATGCATATAGTGGTAAGCCCGTCAAAGTGACTCTTTTGATTGATGGTCGATGGTCGCCACTATTTTTGCTTTGTACTGTGCTTACCATGAGGTATAGTGCCGTCTACATAGAGGTCATAGAGGTTACCATCGTACTACTTTAAAAAATTTAATCATAATAAAAATCTCTCTTAAGCCTTCTTGGAAAGTGATATTAATAAAGCAGGCATTAACAGGTTCTTACCAAATCTGGCTTGGCAGGGAGGGTATCGCAGGCAGTCAAGGTGAGCGCTGATGTGCATCATAAGTGGACGTTATAACTATGTATACCCTACACCTGGATAGCAAGTACCAGGGGCTGCTCGTGTTTCCCTCTCTCTGCCACACGATGGACCCGGTCAACCGCACGGTGAATCCATGGAAAGAGCTGGTAATGAATTAATTCGTAATGTAAGCGTGTTAAAAAGAAATTAATAAAATAATATGTATGGAACGTAGCTTTATATGACTGTGAAACGTGGACAATGACAAAGAGAGATGAGGAAATATTAGAAGCATTCGAAATGTGGTGCTGCAGGAGGATAGAGAGAATTAGTTGGATAAAAAGAAAAACGAATGTAGATATATTAAACATGGTAAAGGAGAGGAGGATATTACTAGAGATCTTTAGGAATAGGAGGGAAAATTTGGTGAGGCATTTCATTTGGCACGACGACCTATTAAAAACGATATCAGAAGGAAAGAAGAAGAGAGGAAGACCAAGAAGGACATACATTCAGCAAGTGAATGAAAAAATAGGCTTCGTGTCGTATCACGATGTCAAGAGAAAGGCACAGAGAGTAGAGAGAGAGCTGGAGATTTCTCCACCGACAAAAGCACCACCGCTCTTAAAATTTTATCATTATATGAATGTTCAAAGGAATTTAACGTTATCAAAACTCGTGAAGTAGGTCTTTAAAACGAAAGCATTGAGTAGGAAACTAAGCTACATTAAGTTCAAACTCTCATGTATAATTTATCTCCATAAAATTCTCTAAAGTATATTGCTATACAATCCAACGTGTTCCGTGTGAGAAACTGTCTCCGAACTTACGAGAAAACGGCTATACCACGTGAATAAGTAAAATTTAATGGCAGACTGAATTCGTATGCGAATTTTACTGTATAAAAGCTCTATATATTCTGTATATAGTTTTTATAAATATAAAATAATTATAATTAGCTTACCCCACGGTATCAGCTATGTTATATTTATTCGACGATATATTATCTATATTATATTGTGTGCATAGCTTATCGGTGTTCTCTTTTGCCATTCTTGCCTACAGCTTACCAGATTGCTTGAGGTTCACGGTTACTTCTCCGCTCCTTAGGATCGTAGTGACAAGTTTTTTAACCTACCTAAATAAATTCATACCTAATCCATGCTTATATTATAAATGACTTTGAGGCTACCTTTTGTTGCGAAAATAAATCTATAAGGGACAAAAGTTTGTTTGAAAAGCTCATCAAACAAATTTTCATGATTTTTTATAGAGTTATATTGGACAATGGAAATGGATATAGGCTACCTTATGTCGTCAAAATAAAACTTGAAGGGGTGAAATAAGGGATGAAAACTTTGTATGAAGAACTCATCCTTTCTTAAAGTAATGATACGAAAATTCATATTATGTATGCTTTCGTTATGCTATGCTATCATTTAATTTATATAGAAAATATATTATACACCAAATGATCCCGCAATGCAACAAACCAAAAAAATTGGTTGCCTGTAAAGTCGGTATACGGGCGAAAGTTTTACGTGACAACGACTTTATGTCTGTCTCTCTCGCTCTTAGGCGGGCTAACCATGCCCGAGTGGAAGGGACGCGTGCCTCTCACTCGCTCTCATTGTGAGCGCATAACGTGAGCGGAGCGTAACGCAGTTTCTTGAAGTGTCACCCGGCAAACCAATTTATAAAACGTTGTCACGTCAAAAACAACCGGTGATGGGTTTCTAGAGATGTGCCGACTAGTTGGTAAAGCCGACTATCTGGCCACTATTGTAGTCGACTACTAGTCGACGACTATACGGCTTCTCACTTTGTATGTATTTCTCAACAAAATGTATGTAGGAGGAATTACATTAAATATAAAACTTGATTGTTTAATAATATTTTTATTTTATAATCAGTCTTACACATTTTGAAATGTAAAGCAAAGCAACCTTTCCATTGGTAATAAGTTTCTAAAATTACTTGCCTTATTGTCGATTGCTTTCACCACATTTCTGCCGTTGTCTCGTACAATGGCGTGAATTTTGATCGTATTTATATCCCACAAAGTTGAAATTTCTTCTACACAATTTTTTATATTGTTGGCGGTGTGTGTTTCAGGGAAACGTTTCATTTGCAATACTGCGTGATGATATTTGTAACTATCGTGAAACCAGTGAGCTGTAAAGCTCAAATATCTTTCTTTATTATTTATGTTTGTCCAGATGTCAGTAGTAACTGAATTTGCAGCTATACTTATCACTCCTCTTCGTATTTCATATATAGTTACTTCGTAAAGTTGAGGAATAATGTTCTGTGTGAAATACTTTCTGCTCGGTTTGTTATATTTTGGTTTAACTTTTCTCATCAAGTTACTTAAGCCAGTTTTTTCAATAATTGATAACAGCTGGTTGTCATGTGCAATTATCTCACCTATCGCAATATTGATGTCTCTTGATCTTGAGTCTTCACGTGACCATTGTACAGCAAAACTATCATCAATATTTTGTTGGCTTTTCTGGCATAAACTGACCTCTGATGACACTGAAGTTGACGGAGTAGGCACTGTTGTAGGTATTTTGCTTAGATTTGTGATTGGGAGGAATCGTCTGTGGTCGAATATTTGATCGCAGAACATAATTGAGGTATAAGGGTTGGATGTCGGTATTTAATATCGTTGTTCATACTTATAGAATTTGCTGTTTTTCTCTGCCCACCACGAGCAATTATCATTTGTCATTGGTGACAATTGACTTTACGGGAGTCATTGTCCAACTGTAAAAAAAATCCATACATTACACATTTTTGACATGATTAAATTTTAAATGAAGTGAAAGCACTTTAATGGTCAATAACAGTATTATCTTTACACAATTTTTTTTTCACAAAAACTCCGCTCTGATCCATACAAAAGCAAAAAATCAAGAAATAATGCGAAGTAAACAAAAGTTGAAGTTGCAACTTGCGCGAGAATCAGCTGTAAACGAAGCGTCACGGAATTCCTTGAAACCGTGATCGGCTTAGCCGATCGTGATCGGCCAACTATTCGGCCTTTTACAACCGACTAATCGGCTAGTCGGCCAAAGTCATAATCAGCACAACTCTAGTTTATTCCGATGTGTATGGTGGTCGCGATCTCTACCATCCAGCTATATTTATAATGATAGAGGTTTGACGATGTGCGCGCATCACGCAAAAACTACTGGATAGATAGTGATTTTTTTTGTTATACTACTTAGAATCTCGATCTAAATTGAAAAAAAAAAAAATTATCACTAAGTCAGATGAAACCTTAGGGAAACTAATAGGCTACTCAAATTAATTATTCTACGCAGAAGTAGGCTATAAAAGATAAAAATAATTTTTCAAACCTGTCTGGTAGTTTTCAGAGATTAGCACGTTAAAAAAAAAGAAACAGTTCTTGAACTTTATAATAATAATATACTAGCGAGCCGCCCCATGCTCGCACGGGTACAATTTACAAAGTGGTGTATTTATGTTAAAAAAAGCTAGTTTAGAATTTATCGTTTTAATATTCATTATTCATAACTGCCTTATTAGCCTAGTGGCCCTAAACGCGACTGCTACGCTCGAGGTGCTAGGTTCGATTTCTAGGCCGGGCAAAGTGTTATTGGGGTTTTCTATGAAATTTTCTGTTGCAGCTCGGAGTTTGGCTTTGTACCCGATTAATGGCAATATGCTCGCCCCCTATTATATGGGATCTAAAACATGCCCGGCGAATTGTGATAATATGTTATGTAACTTTATATTTACTAATAATGCGGTAAACGGTTTTGCTGAGAGGGATTTCTTAGATCGCGCGTAATTTTGAATTTGTGACATCTTCTACGATATTCATTTAAATGGAAAACTGTAAAGGACAATTTTAATCTACATGAAATGTCCAAGTTAATTAACAAACTTTTCTGGATAAAGATTAATACTGAATTTAAAAAAATAGCTTCGCAAATAACGTGAGATTTTTAATTATTTTGTTATTTTTTAAAAATTGTTACTGAGAGTAAATCTTAGAAGATGGATATATGCCATCGCGAACTTTTCTTTAGATTTTTAGAAGAAATACTATTCTTTAGGACATTATTTTGATGTATCTCATAAGGTTTAGCCATAGTAAGCCATGTACTTGATTATTAAGAATCATTGAATTTTCTGTATTATATAAAACCTTAATTTGATGTATTATGTATAGTAAAAATATTTAGTAAAAAATCTGTGAAAACCGCATTAAAATCCGTTGCGTAGTTTAAAAGATCTAAATGTACCTTGGAACAGGTAGCGGGAAGCGACTCAATTTTATACTATGTATAGATAGATATAGGTATTGATTGATTATTATAGTATAGATAGATGAAATAATATTGCATACATACTATACATACATGGAGTTAATCCTAAATTATTATTTATCGTAATCAATAGAATATGTATAAAGTAATTACCAATATTAAAGTTTTATATTAAGTTGTTTGAATCGGTATTTATAAAATCGAAAGTGTTGGCGTGTATGAGGAATTCTCTGTTAATTATCAAAGTTAATATTTATAACAATATATCCTCAAGGTTTCTAAGACCTTTATGTGAAATCAGTCGTTAGTAATAACAAGTAAACTTCCCACATGTGAAGTTGTAAAAAAAGTTAAAGTAAATAATGCTCGTAGAAAATGAAAAATAAAATAAAATAATAATAACAAATAAACTAAAGGAGGTAGGTAATAGCTTAATTAATAAAGTCTTTTTAAAAGCCGCTGAGATTTTATCTTACAATGGTGAAACTATACTGTATAAATTAGCTACCGGTATCGTTGTTTGTAGTGAAACTAATAATAAATATTAAAATTGAAAAAATAATAATTAAAAAGCACTATAGGGAATGGTAACATTATGGAAGGAATAGTATGCAGAATATAAATAAAAAAGTAACTTTATGTATATTAGATATGAAAGTTTGCCAAAGAAAATTCTTGGAAAAATATTCAATTAAAACATGCATTTTGGGCTCGAGTAAAAACAGCTTTTGACAGCACGGCTTCAGAGCTTACGCGAAAATTTATAGAAAATTGCATGGCAGAGCATTGCGCCCGTAGGGTGCGCGGGAAACGATGAGGGGTGGATATTATTTAGAAATACCGACTACTTGCCAGCCGGCAGTCAACGGTCGGCGGGCGAACGAGACACGTGTGTCCCGTTTTCTTCCATTGCATTCTACGAACCCGATTCCGAATTTACATAATAGTAATTAAATAAAAAACCATATTTACTGGTGTGCTATGTGCTTAGAACTGGATTAGTAGGTGTTCAGTGACATCCTGCGGACTTGCTAAAAGTGACATTTTTGAGCTGTATTTGAACGCTAATTGAAAATTAACTTGGATATAAAGGTATGTGATATTCTTTTTTATTCTATAAATATATTTTAAGGGCTGCAATTTTAAATTTATAATTAATTTTCCGTTTTGCTTGTTTACTCTGAAAGTAATTATATTTTAATATTTATTTTGACAGTGTACCTACGTTTTCTTTACAAGTGAAATTTGTTGAAAACTAATACAACGCTTTCTCTTGATTTTTTCGTGGAACCAATTAGGCAATAAGTATCTTATTTCAAATGGTGAATCCGAATTCATTGAAAACATCAATCTATTACATGTAAATAACTTTTGGTCATTAAATGATAGTGATATGAGAACCGTTAGTTACTAAAAACCATAAAATACTGTTTGTTATTTTAGGGTCTTTACGTAGTCAAAGATAAGAAACATGATATACACGCTTGACTACAATTTATTATTCCAATAAATAGTTCAGACATCAAATGTTAATGAATTATTGCTTTTGGACGATAGAAAGTGTCTATTACGGTTATTTTATGTATGTTATCAACTTAACTTTCCGGTATCCTCAATATAGAATTTTGTTGACAATGTTATCATATAGCCGAAACTACTAAAGATATTCAATGGGTCACAATACTCAATACAAAACTGTTGAATACCATAATGGAAGGAATCTTTAGTATTTCATTATAGGTAAGTACTTCACATCTATTTATAATTTACATCCCTCACTGCTTTACCAATTTAAGTTTTTACTGTTCAGTTAGTAGAATTTTTAATACATATTTTATTTTAAAACTTAGGGACTTATTTTCAAATAAAATAGTAAAATTCAAAAGAAGCAATATCAGAATATCAGCGCTCTGTCTCCGGAGTTCAGTTTTAACATGTTACTCTGTTTTTAATTTAAATTTCTCCTATAATTCTTATCACTTTCTGTTATTATTTATGTTGAATCTTTGTGTCTAATTTTTGGTATTTTAAATGTATATTGTTAAATTTATTTCTTAAGTTTAATTGTTACTTCTAAATATAAAGGCATTTGAATATTCTCATTAAAATAGTGTTTTTTATAAATGCGTAATGTTTAGTTACGTTTGTGAACCTTAATAATAAATTAATTAATTAATTCCTTATGTGCTATTCTAAATATTGTAATTATTAGATTTATGGTTGTTATAGTTTTAACTAGTATTATGGCTTTTTTTTTTAATTATATTGTGGTAGCGTCAACTAACGTAACTACGGACTTAAATTCGGTAATAAATTTCCCAAGCGACTTAACCATGGTTCATCTTTTAATGGTTTTATTGAACATTAAAAAGATTATATGAAATTGTTATTAAACAAAAACATAATTATCGGTCTTTCTGAACCTCTCAGATAATTTTGTGGGTACCTACGCTTACGAAATTGGCCTACTTAAGTATTCCCGTACGGACCAAATGTATTTGATCAATGGGTGATTATTAATGTCTTCCTATCCGTTGACCATAAATCAGACTCGTCTTGTTTCCCTTGGTAATATGGTTTCACATATAAACCACACCTCCTTATAGTTTATGGGCGATTAGAGAAAACAAATTTGTGAAACGTCTAAATTTAAGAGTTAAATAAACATCCTTGTATCATTGGATGTTTTTGTGTCATTAACGAATAGAAATGTTTAGATTTATAGGAGTATAAATAGAAAAATATTAACGACCATAGTATTTTGCAAATACATATATCAAAATACAGTTTAACATGGATTTTAGTAGATAATACTGAAACATTTATAATGGTATGCAATATTATTTAATTAATGGTGACTTTAAAATAAACATATGTGTAATATATTCCAAGTATTTGAATGTAATTTTTGCACCACATAGAGTTATGTTTAATTTATAGCAGAATTATTTATTGGAAGCTGTATATAATTTCTTTCATACTAATAATGAGGCAAAAACGGAAATTGCCCAAACAAGTTAGCGTAGAGTAAATTTCTGGTGTCGATTTTATGTCATGTAAAATTTACATTACCGTATTATTTTATTACAAGTAAAATACTTATAAACAAAAACAGCAAAGGAAATGAATCAATGGAAAAATGAGCATTAATATAAACCGGTCAACTTACACGGAAAAGTCACGAACCATGCTCAAGCCCTTTGGTAGCTTATTTATTGGCGAATGTTTTTCATGAAAACATTATATTCTCGTTCAGTGAGCGCGTGTTCTATGAAACATTTTAGGAATTTTCACTTTGAACACGTAACCAACGAATATTCGTACCTCGAAATGGCGAGTAGATTTAATAACATTTAGGATTAAATTTATGAACACATGGCACTTTACAGGTATAGCCTAATTTAAGTGTTAAGTGGATGACAAACGTGTATTTTATAATCAGTATATGCCGTTTATTTCTGATATTACGTATAATAAATATTTTTTAAAGAAAAGTATTCACAAAAATAAGTGTTAAGTAATAATAAATTCCACTATCCTTTAAGCGGTGAATAAGTTGAATGAAAACTAAGAAAGTTCAAGTTTAATTTATACTGGGGCTAACTAATAATTATTGTTGGTATTAATTAAATGTTCGTCCAGTGTTGTTGTTAGGGTTGCAAGGCTTTGTAATAAATTTACGCATTAGAAATCAGTGTTTTTAATTATTAGGGATTCTTATCTTTTGCAATTTCAATAATTACTTTGCATTTACAATTGTTATTTTCGATCAATATGCAATGGTATCCTACGAACATACATACATAAATCACGCCTCTTTCCCAACGGGGTAAGCAGAAACTACGTCCTTCCGCTTGCTACGATCATGGTATACGTCTTTCGCTTCTTCAACATTCATCAATCTTTTCATGCATGCTCGTCGGTTTAGAGTACTCTTGACCTGACCTTACTTCAGAACATCCCCGATTTGATATGTATAATTATAATACTCTTTTTTAGTATAAAAAGATCCATATCTTATTTTATGGCCATAGGAAGCAAATTAATGCTATAACGGGGGATTTTAATGCCGTCCTTCTGATAGTGAACGGTCTGTGGACGTTCGTAACATGAAGCATCACAAGCTGGTGCCATTCATTTAATACATCTTATGCATTGTTCCCGTTCAGTGAAAAGTAGAACATTTGCGCTCTCGCATTCTTATCTTATACTAATCATCATCATTGTACTTACATTAATATACGTGAAGCTAACACTTTGCACCCCTTTTTAAACGTATTGCGTGTACGGAAGACTTTGAGATTTGGCATGGTTAAAGTTTATATGGAGATGGAGTGCAGAAAGCAAAAATTATTCTATAATATCTGTTACTAATATATTAAATAAAATAAATTAATATTGCGAATCGTAACCCGACCAGACCTTAGTACTCCCAAAATATTGACATTGTCACT
Source organism: Saturnia japonica (assembly GCA_033032175.1). Classification (NCBI taxonomy): domain Eukaryota; kingdom Metazoa; phylum Arthropoda; class Insecta; order Lepidoptera; family Saturniidae; genus Saturnia; species Saturnia japonica. Next base: position 13,743,262 of record CM065311.1, on the reverse strand, counting down.
TAAGAAAAATGACAGCAAGTGATATAATATTCAATATTTAAATGTCAAACATAGTCTACGATTAAAAAGACGCTGGTCGAAGTACGATCATTAGGCGACCGCTAGTACTAATAATATTGTAATATTAAAGCTGAAGAGTTTGTTTCTTTGAACGCGATAATCTCAGAAAGTACCAGTTATATTTAAAAAAATTGAACTTTACAACCGTTTTATTAAAGATATAATAGGTTATATAACTTCACGCTTTAACTTTGAGGAGTGGAGCAGTAACCATGGACATCAAGCAATTTAACAGGCTGTAGACTAGGCAGGTACGGGAAGCGAGAACAACGATATGAACAGACTACGCAAGTGCGTTGGTGACAGCGCTGTGTAGAGTTGGTCGAATAAATTTAACACAAGTGAAACCGTGGGGCACAGCTAGTCATAAATAATGGTTGGGTGTGGTAAACTAAACAGGTAAGAATTATATGGTGTCACTAATATGGTTTTATTTCGAAATACAAGCACAATTTAATTAACGGCAACAATGTAAATCCCGTTAATTCTATACAGTTTAATTAATTGGTTTATCGAAAATATTACATATAAACAATACCTTCCAAATACTCTAATATTACATTTTGAATTCCATTTCACGCGGTGAAACGTAATTCAATGACATATATAAAGTGTATTAGAGAAAATTACTTCGAACTGCATGTTAAAATAGTTCATTTGATGAAACCGTTCTGTAATATAATTGCAATCATGATTACATACTTCGAATTTCACGCTTCATTGCCCTTTAATATTTACTTTCGATTGGTGAATTAAAACAATTTCTCAATGCACACACAACTCATTAATAGGGAATTATAATGTTTGCTAACTTTATCGACAAAACTTTTACCGACACTCGTTTCAACTATAAAATTTTAATTGGAAAACTAGTTATGAAGTTGACTTTACCGGTCTACAAACAGAGGAACTCATAAGTACGTCGTCAAAATATTTAATAAGCATTTTCGTATTGAATTACACCTTACCACACGAAGCTGTTTGCTTAGAGATATCCGCTTTTAAATAATTTAACGTGCCTACATATAAGGTACTATAACATTATCGCATACTTGTTATGTTTTATAATTTATAATAAGTAACATAATATTTATTTTTAAAAAAATCCTCTTTAAAACTTCAACGTGGATCTTTTGTTTAAGACGTTTTGTAATTTTTCCGACCCCATCTTTTAATGTAAGACTTGCCCGATTAATTTTTTACTCATTATAATATTTATTTATTTGTTATATGTTCGAAACCCGTAATACGATATTTATATTTGATGCCAAATTAAGGCGTATTACTGATTAAAGTTAACCACAACATGCGTAAAAGTAATTATTAACACTTTTGAACTATCGCGGTTTGTATATTACATTATAATATATTATATTCAATGCGGGTCTAGAATGTGACTTACATACGTCGAGTAAATAATAAAAGAAGTCTCATTCTAGACCCTTATTGAATATATATTAATTAAGTAATTACTAATATACAGAAAATAGAAATATGAATATTATATCGGACTAAAATATCAATTATTATATTAATATAATCGTATAAGTATAATATACATGAACGTAGCTTAATTTCAATGGATATAAGTTTATTATACGTATATGGGCGGGCCATGTAGCTCATAGAACGGCTGGTCGATGGAGCCGAAGAGTTCTCGAGTGGCGGCCACGTACGGGAGACGTAGCGTGGGAGACCGGCCACAAGGTGGACCGACAACCTGGTAAAGGTTGGATGCGGGCAGCACAGGACCGGTTGTTGCGGCAATCTTTGGGGGAGGCCCCGAGCAGTTTATTTTAATTTAATTTAATAATACTGTGTTCTATCAGAATTTTTGTGTATTGTAATAACGTGCTTCCTTTAACATGAGTATTTATTGATGAATTACATTTTGAAGTTTTATGAAAAATTATGAGAGCAATTTTTTACGAGGCCAGCGCACATTGTTAGTAAAAGTCTACACCATGCAGTTGCATGCTTTATTGTGGTGAAGTTTGTCATACTCTATGTTATGCATGAAATAACACTCATCCACTGTCTAAATTACGTTCTAAAACTATTTTATCTGAATACTAATCCATCAAATTTAATTATATTCCCTAGAACTAGAAAGTATAATAATATAAGATTATGATATTACTGCATGCTTTTATTTTTCCCTTTAAGAAACAGCGAGCTTAATAATAGGATCTCTATATAATCACGCGTCCAGTAACTAGCTTAGAATAAAACCAAGCATAAGAGATAAGACTGTATTTACAATTATCTGATTGACTTAAGTCTTGTACTGAAATTAGTTCCATACAAGTTCTCGACTGCCACGTGGCAAATGGACTGATTACTGTAATCGTGCACTTATTGACGGCCACTAGAACGTGTTGCCTCTTAGCAAACAATTAAGTTTTCTTATTTGTTAACTTTTATCTTTGTATTGGTTCTGTGAGCTGTAAAGATAATATAATTACTGGGGTAATTATTGGAGCAATAATGGCTCAGTGGTGGCGTGTACGGATACCGCGTCGAACTACGTGAGTTCGAATCCCTGCAAATAAGCGTGAGCTTTCGGTGAAGAAAAACTTCGTGATGAAACCATAGCATGGTGGTTAGGGTATTTCCTAATACCCGCCTGGGGCTGGCTAACCTTCTAGTTGAAACTCTTTTGCCAAAGACCTGTAGATGTGTACTGGCAGCTGCACTTGAGGGCCAGTTCTATCACTAGCCTTGAGCTATATTTCCACTTCAGATCAGATGAGACTGTGGCTAACCACTAAAACTATAATATAAATAATTTAAAAAAAGATTTTATTTCAAAAACGTGTCAATTATGTTAACAAAAGTAGGTATGTATTAAGATATTTTTTCTTAAATCTTATTTATCTTATTTATTTATATGGGCTTCCTAGTTATTACTGCGAATGAGGGCTATAATTTGCATGCCCATAAAATAAGGATGGTTTACTTTTTATCGGCATGCGTGTTTTAATGCTTTAATTTTTTTATTGACTAAAGGGATGTAGATTTGCCTTTTGCAGTGGTAGGCTTCTACTATTGAAGCGAGAGGTCGCGGGTTAGATATCTGCACTATAAACTGACTTTTGTGTGTTGATCATAGCAGTTGTATGTCCCATTGAATATCTATATATGTATGGTATATCAGCTGGTTAGTTACACTAATACAAGCTGTGCTTAGTTTGGAATTAAATGGTCGTATGTAAAATTGTCTCCCAAATTTATTATTATTATATAGAACAAAATGTCATTTGATGTCAAGTGGTAATACCACTTATTGGTTATTCGAATATGGTAATACGTTAAATCTAGAAAGATATATATTACTTGGTCAATTATTTTCATCTCGAGGACGGTAACAACGTAACAAACTAGGTAAATATGAAGCTTTCGTTATTGTAGAGTTGAAAATTTAAACCTACCTGGACGCAGCGTTCTTCGCGACGTCAGCGACATTCAACATTACATGAAAATTACTACATATTTTTAAATTGTTTTATTTTATAATTTAATTTTTATTTTTATCATATTAAGATGTAGATGTATATCTGTAAGGATGATTGCATAATTACTATCATCGCATTGTATTTATTATATGTATTAGGAATGTGAAAATCTATTGTTTTTAGAACCAAATATTATATTTACACAGTTAAGTTGTTAGTCCTGTCCAACAATGTAACAAGTAATTGTTTAAATATTTTTTTTAACGTATTTAGCAATAAGTGTAAATTGAAAAAAAAAATTAGTAATAATAATACGTACTATTGTTGATTGTATGTACCGCACCCGAGTTGTTTAACGTAGATCGATGTTTTATAAGTTCAATTACCACAAATTAGTTGACCCCAATCGGTTCTTTGATGACTGGCTTGTAAATAGAAAATTGATCCGACTGCCCCGGGCCGGACCTCCGTGGCGCAAGTCGCATCTCATTTATCCACTCGATCAAATAACGTGTAATCAATCTATCCTAAGGAATCCAATTTAAATTATTCGGCAAATCATATTTCGTAATTAGGTACTATAACTTAAATGTATTTAAAAAGTAATTAATTAAGTTTCATATTATTATTATTTTTTTATTTGTTTTCTTTTTCTAATTTGATTTGCCTTTTATTTGGGTAAAATATTGTATAGATATGTCCGTCTCATATGTTCTCTTTATCTTCTTTAATTTAAGGGTTCAGCTCTTGATGGTGGAGAAGTTGCCACTGTTCCCTATCCTCTGCCTTTCTTTGACCTCTTGATATGACACGACTCCCACTGTATCTTCACTTGTTGGAAAAACATTCGTCCTCGATGTCCCTTTTCTATAATTTGTCCTTCCAAAATTGTTTTAAAGAACTTGTCGTGTTTTCGGATATTATTCATCCTAAAATAATAATAATGATAATAAATCTTATATTTATATCTATAATGCTAAGAACATCTATAAATCAAATACTAATATTTTAAGTAATTCTTTAGAAAAGGTTTAATGAAATCACCAATATAATTCACTGTTCATTTTATCAATGAAGGTAAAAACAATTAATTATTTATTATTTTTAATTATATCAAACTTATGTAAAGTTTACCTTATTGATCAAAAGTTTTGGTTCAATATTTACACTAGTGTAATTTAATATTTCATGTTACAATCATACTTCTTTAAATTACATTATTATTCAGATTCTTACCAAAATGACTGTACTTTGAGTTACTAACATATTAAGCAATATTTATTTGTTATGTTACTGAAATATGGGTTGAAATTAGAGCAAGCTGAGCTGAGATTTCACCTAAGGCCATAGCCAGGTGTGGTTAAAATAAATAGCGCAATCTATTTCGATATAACACCAACCTTTCCTTCCAATTATTACGATTAATTGCCCGCGCGCCTTTAGTATTGAACCTTTATTTTTGTATTCGATAGTTATTGCTTTAATAAACTAATGCATAACCCATCGCCCTTGGCTATATTCCGGTATTCTTTTAATATACTCTTTTAGATAATAAATTGTATGGTATCATCTTTAATGGGAGCTAATTACAAGTTATTCGGAAGTCGTTTTCGAAATGATCGCTCGCTACGGTTACCAAGCCTCGTAGTTATATTTACTGAGAAAATCAAAATAATTGTACTTGCTACTTTTTATTTTTACAAAGATTAGTTGTATGTACTACATTAGAAAATTAATATTATGCTTGGTTTATTTTTATGACATAATATATTTAAATGTATAATTATTCTTGAAGTCTTATAAAAAACTAAATTCATATTTCGCTGAGAGTTTATGTCAAGATTGATTTAAATAATTGTTATTTTAATTTAAAGTTTAAAATTAAATCACGTATAGTTTTATATCCACAAATAAAATAGATATACTTATATGATATTACTATATCATTTCATCGTTTTTGTAAATCATCAAAAGTTTGTTTAAGCCTTGGAGCTTGAAACCTTGTACATTTAAGTACTATTACGTATCCAATTTCTACATACATATATGAGTTACCTCAGGTTTATAACACCGTTTATTGACTAAGACGATTTATGCTAATGCGTGGTGGAAAGTTAAATTTTTTATTCCATTATTGTCCTATACAGGGCAGGGCGGTTGACCTAACGCAGTTTCTGTGTAATCCCCCGCTGAACGAAAAGCGTTAAAAGTTCGTCGTCTTATTCCAAACTTTGTTCTTACATTCATAAATATTTTACTTTTAAATTGTCCCGGTTACAGGAATCCTGTTTTTTTTTACCAGTAATCATGAGGTTATGCCGTTTACAATATTCTTTTTTTACTCGAACTACGAAATAAGAAGATCAAGTTTCAGAAGTTCCTAAAAAAAGTTAGACGTTAATGATAGTAATGTAAATACACTTAATTTTTTTATTCATTATGTAAAAATAATTTTGGTTTGTAAAAACAAACATTATTTTAAATCGATTGAAATAAATGACACATTATTATCATAGACGGTTAACATTATCATGTCGCAACTTCCGTCACATGATGCGTGCGCAGTTATCAATTATTGCACCCATTACAAAACGCGCCAAAAGAAGTATAACTAAAAAACTATATTATATTGTAGACTAGCTGTACCCCGCGGCTTCGTTCACGTGGACTACAGAATGCCATCAAACGGGCACATCGCGTGGATCTTACTCAATCGCTTCCAGTTATTTTAAAGACAAAAATGCTTATTGTGGGCGTTCCTTAGAAGAATATATCCTCTCGTTTTTGTAAGCCTTTTTAATATCTACAATTATGTAGTACATTAATTTTAAATATATTTTATGGTTTCTTCAGCGTGAGCCATTTAAGCGTCCGAATTGATTCACCATGACCAGCTTTTTTATTTGCGCGGAACCCTAATTCTTTATCTAAAATAAAAGTAGCCTAAGTTACTTCTTATAATATCAGCTATATGCCAGTGAAAGTCCCATCAAAATCGGTCCAACCGTTTCGGAGATTGCTCGGAACAAACAGGCAAGAATTTTAAAAATGGGTTTTTTGTTATAGGTATCCTATATACTTTCATATGCATTTAGTAAAAAGTTGTTATTTTGGTATTACAAACAGACACTTCAATTTTATTAATTAAGTAGATAGATTATGTAATATATGTAGGTACACGGAGTTATATTATTTTATCAACTTCCTATCCACCGATTCTTTACAAAAGTGATTAGTGCAACCGTATCACTCGATTGGATTTGTAATGATGATTTATGATATGTTGAGGTAAATGGAGATGACGCGAGCGAACTTTCACGTTTAAGGGACAAGTATTACAATATTTTAAGCTTTCGGTGAAAGAGAATATCCTTAGCTATCATTACCCGGTCGTGAGGTATTTTCTATTATTCTACTACTGGCAGCAGTACTTAAGAGTTAGTCCTATTATTTAATTAAAAGTTTTATCGAGTCAGCGCTTACAAGGTATTTGACGTGACCAAGGGCGTAGCCAGGTACGGCCAAGGAGGCAGTTAGAGCTGGGTGTAGGTATGGTGACTTTCACGCAACTCAAAAATGTATTAGGTTACAGTCTGGTTGGAAAAATATAAGTTTTGTTATTTTAACGAACAACTTGAAGAGATTGGGGTTTCAAATAGATATATTTATAGAAGATGATGCAACAGCAAGGTATGCATAATTCTCTATTTTCCATCATTTACGGCAAAAGAGTTGCGTTGTAAAAACGAAACATATAAAAATGTTGCACTAAAGGGAATTCCCTTTGGGGAGTAATTAAATATTCGGTCAAAATATAAATATTGAACAAATGCCAAGAGACAGTCATTTGGCAGGTTAGGTTAGATTGGAAATGTGACCAGAATTTTTTTTATAATTTCAAAATATTTTGTTTGCTGAAAAAATGACCGTTTAAATGAAAGCCTCTCACCTTTATCGCACCCAAAGAAATTCCACTTTAAAATTTCGAATTAAGTCATGTAGATACAGTAGTAATTCTTGGATATTTTATTGTAACAGTCTTTATGACCTCTGTTCACTGTGGAGAAGCATATTGGCATTATTTTAACGTGTCATAAAATGCATTAGCTTCCTGCATACGTTATGAACTACAAGCGAGACGCGGGTAATAGGTAGTACAACCATAAAATAAACATTTAATGTTCACATTTATAGTCAATTGTAACACAGCTGCTGTAAAAACTTTGCATATAAAATATTTATAGGAAGAACAAATAGCGAGGTTAAAGGGCACGAGGGAAGGGTAGCAAAAAACTTGTCCCATATTACATTATTAGCTTACAAGTCACGTTGGCGGGAGCACATCGAGGGCATGAATAACTTATTTGTATATAGGCCTAGACTAGCCCGCATTGTATGCCCTGTAAATGCTGAGACTCCTCTAACAGTTTATAGTTTGCTATTTGTTGGTTAAAGGGTAGCTTGTAAAAAGTTAACAGCTGGAGATTCTTTAAATATCCTATGCTTGGAAAATGCACTTTTGAATTCTATTTCATTATCTAACACAATGTTTCCCTTTCAAAAGAATTCGGATTGCTCGAAAGATCCACTAAAGTGTTTTCTCTATTCTTTAGGCTGAATAACTAAATCACATATTAAATTAAACAGTAAGAATTTTTATTAAATTCTATAAAAGTGAAATATTTTATATAAATTTATATTATGAAAAACAAAAGAAGTATTTACATTACCAGTCCAATTTCCTTTTATATCACAAAGAGTAACATCAGGAAACAAATGAAGTCTGACGGCCACGTTAGGTTTGAGTCACGAGCAAATTTCATCATAGAGTATTAAAATATAACCTGGTTTATACCCCCGTTAGCTGCAATTGAGAACCAACCCATCTAGGTTTAGCGTATTACAATATTCGGCCATAAGATACCCACTGAGATTGTTGTCCATCGCCTATCTTATCTATCTATACATATATATATAAAATTAGAGTGTGTGTTTGTAATGTCAAAATACGATTATTTAATACATGCATATGAAGGTATATACGGCTCATATAACAAAATAAAAAATATAAATTTTTTTGTCTGTCTGTTTATCCCGGCTAATCTCCGAATCGGTTGGACCTATTTTGACGGAACTTTCACTGGCTGATAGCTGATGATAATTATAACGAGTAACCTAAGCTACTTTTATTTTAGAAAAAATAGTTAGGGTTCCACACAAATAAAAAACGACAATTTTAGGGTGGTAGAGATCTGTACCCGACTGGATCGTAACCACCATACACATAGTAATAGCCACGACCTCCCTCTTTCGCGGCAACTTAAGCTTAGGCCCGTTCCTCGGTGTGAAACCCTTGAGTCTGGCAACCGCCCGCGCGATACAAGTGACACTGCACTCGCAATCACTTACCTACCCACATACATCATTATACATAATATGTTCATACATACGTGCACACCACACACGTACATAGGTTCTGTAAGGGACTTATTTTTTCTTTTTTTTCGCCAGTTAGTGTAGACAATAATATTTCAGATCACTATATACATACACATGCTCCTTCCTTCCTCCAGGAGGCAGAGACATTTATATATGTATATGTTAGTTTAGCTCAAAGTTTACGGATAGGGAATTAGTCAGATCGCAACTTCATTGCAATCGCGGCAACAGTCCAAGCCGAGGTCCGGTCTCTTTGGCACCCTTGCGCGCTTGGTGCCCACGCTTTCGCGGCTGAGTGCCTTTTAAACGGTCGCCCCCCAGCACGGTAAAGCTATAAAATCCATCAACAGCTATGTTTTTGGATAGAATCTCTAAGGCTAACAGTGTAACCAGTTAAAAAAAGTGTCATAGTGAGTGTTTTTTGGTTTGTCACGTTTCGATATCAATTAGTTATACAGCTGCCGAGAGGCTAGCAAGCCGGCAGGATCTCTCGGTGGTCACCGTTGTTTTTGGATTGTATTACAACTACTACAATAAAAGATTATGTGACAGTAGTTTCAATAAATTTAGCAACGATTACCGTCATAACAACATAAGGACCAATCTGTCATATGATTAAGATGTAAGTTTATAGCAATTATATGTACATAAATATCATCTTCAGAGACAAATATTTTTAGAACAATTGAATAATCATCAAATATCCGTATATCATCCTAAAGGGCGGTAACGACCGCCGATACATCAGGGCTAAGGGTTTTGCGATCAATATTCAATATCCGGACAGAATACGTCTCTTCCGATCGCCGGATACATCAGATACAACTAGTAGTTCTACGAACGGGTTTGTATTGCCTTTATTGTTTTATTATCTTATTAAAACAGTGAACCAAGCTACGTTATATTGACATTTCAGTCTATAAAACGTTTACTAGTAAATAGATGTAACTTATAAGCGTGTTTGTGTAGAGATAAATAATTATTACAGCAAACAAAATAGGGAGAACAAGGTTTTGAAAATGTATTCCCAAAATTAGTTTTTAAATAAAACTAGTTAAGTATAATTTCATTTCTTTCAAAAATACTATATATATTTTATAACTTTTACTTAAAAATTAATAATGCTAAAATGCTTTAATGTTATAAAATTGTTTTTTTTTTTTTGCCGCTCACAAACGTCCACAACACCAGAGGGCTCGCAGGTGCGTTGCCGGCCTTTTAGGTAAGAATAAGCTCTCTTCTTGAAGGTAGTCACCAGGTCACAACGGCTCGGAAAGACCCCAGGCGACAGCTGGTTCCACAGAGTGGATGGTTAATATTGAAAAAGGTCTTGTTTGTGTAGGTATAATAGTAACATATTTTGTAACGACTCCGAAATTTTCTACAATCTACATAGTTCGAACTTGGTTGCGTTGTTTATCGAAATATAGTTTGATTACAATGATGTTTAAGTGCAGATTCCCAAAATCGAACTGACTGGCTTTTAAATGCGGTTGCCGGAACTCATCTAGCAGCAGCGTTAGATACACTGGCTATTATTAGAATATGCTCTACCTCCAAACAATTTAATTATTTGCTGATAAAATCAGACAATAATTTTATGTTTATTCTATTGTTTTTACAAATAAGTATCAATTTGACATGATTTAAAATATAAACTCCGCGTAATGTTTATCATACTCTAGAAAACTGACAATAATATGTACACAATATGTAGATACGTACATAAAATTGAGTACACTAAGTCATTATTTGTTGATCTGTATATTAATTTAATTACTATCAACAATAGAATATTAACTAACATGTACAAATACGTTATTATATATAATTATGTTTCTCTATTGATAACTAAATTAGTTTGTAATATAACCCTTTGATTATTTCATATGTACGTAAGTTAATATGAATTTATTCCTTTATGCTTAGTTATTTTGCGTAGGGTATAATAATTATATCTTTTAGTGAAATTTAGTGTCATTATTTACTTGTTCGTGTAATAAAAATTGTGAATACTAAAAATATTAAACGGGTAGTAATTGTTTTTTTTAAAGTGGGATACAAGAGTAGTAAAAAATGTAGTAATCAAAAATTATAAAAATAGTACATATAAGTTGTTATTGTCATGTTAGCCCCTAAGATAATGTTATTAGGTTAATCTTGAAAGGAACTATAGCGAAATAAAAGGCAACTATGAAGATCCTTTTCTTAAATCGTGCAATTAATTAATCTTTAGGTATGGCTAAAGTGATGTTGTTTGTGATAGTGAATGTGAAATTTCCGCAGCAAAGGTTTTCACCTGCCTTTGGTTTTCACTCTGATACCGCAACAAATAAGTGTATCCATGCGTTTATGCAGCAATAAATCCAACGTTTCAGTTTTCCGATAAGCGTCAGGCTGTGGACTGCGAGTGCCGAACACATGATGAAAAATTTGTTTTTTTCACTGTTGTAATATATATTTTGCTATAATATTTGCAGGCAAGCATGATGATGACGACTTTTAATAACTATAATATGGTTCGCAGTTCTTCTCATAGTTATCGCACAGTTATTTTTTTATCTAAAATATCACAATTAATCGTAGATATTAAAAATTGTATTACCAAATTACGTTATTTCTGTTTCTGACATGAAACATATTTTTAAAATTTTAAAGTTTATAATATTTAAAATTATTTGTAGCTGGTATCAAAACTATAAAATGTCTCCTAAAATACGTCAATTTCTACAAATGTTAAAATTTCTTGACTTAAAAGGTAAATTGATATTAATTGGTAAGAATATTTTCTAGCCAGATATGGTTTATAGCAACCGATATAAATATAAAGCGAAATCTAAAAAGCATTTTATTTTTTATAACTCAAATATGTTTAACACAAATGTGATACAGTGTCACATTTATTTGAAGGAGAACCCAAAGAATAAAATGACATGTTTCTTACTTTTAAAAAGACTGGTATGTTTTGAAGTAAAAGTGTGAACCATAATTATGTTTTTAGTTCGAACAAATATCTCATATTACACATTTCTAATTTTTTTGCAGGCTTTATATAGTATCACTTGTATAAACTCTGTGCAAAATTTCAAAATTAAAGTTGTGAGTTTTCCCTGGATAGACAAATTATAGTTGGTGTATAAATTTAATTTACTTAGATTTAGAAAATATAAAAATTCCACAACCCTGAAAAGTTAAACTATGTAGTACACTTAAAACTTTGTAGACTATTATTTAGTTTCTTTTATAAATTGAAAGGTTTTGTGTTTTCCAAATAACAAAATACAACATAAGATTGGCATTAAGTAAAACTAATGCATTGAGTTTGCACGCTTTTATCTGCAAATACTTATTTAATAAAGTTTGCTTTTAATATTTAAATGGTTTCTTCGAATGTTCCTATTACTGTATCTACCTGAATGTCTAATATGTATATTATAATAAGTGATTAATGATTATTGACATTTTATTCTTACAATTTATTGTACACTAACAGTGTCCCTATGTGCAATTATGTACCGCATCGTCTAACGCACCTGTGTAGCCTATCATTGTTCTCATTACCGTACTTTCCTACAGCTTCCTTACTTTACAGTACAGGTTACTACTTCGTTCCTTAGAGTCGTAATGTGAACTTATATAACCTATAAACCTCCCTCATTAAATAGGCTATAAAATGCAAAAGTATTTTTGAAATTTTACTCGTAGTTCCAATTCTTACATTAGCGAGTTCAAACAAACAAAAAATGAATTTCTTGAGCTTTATATAATATTAAGTATAAATATAAGTTTGAGCTAAAATACTCTTGTTTTTTATTTAAATATATGCGTGGGTATCGATGTCATATACATATTATTATATTATGTTACTGTAGGCTTTTGCGTGTGTTTAATATTATTAATCTCTAAAGTAATATTACGAAATATATTTTTTGTTTACGTCAATACACATACTTGATGTCGAACTGGATGTATTTATTTTTGTATATCTTAAAAGAACATTTTTAAATTAATAATTTAACAACCAGTACTTTGAAAAACTGGTCCTTAATTATATAATTAAGAACAAAAAAACAGTTAACATGAATAAATAAACGGCTTACTAGTCGAAAGCTTTCATTAACGAAGAACATAGTATCTACATTGTTTATGGTATATAAATGTTTGTTAAGCTAACAGAATTACATCTTTAATCTTTGCTACCATCGCGTTGTATTTTAAGTTGATGTTAGATACTATTTCGCACTTACCTTTACAAGGCACTGCCGCGTTCATTATCATTTACCGTCTATCTACCTAGAATTAATGAAGCGCCCACATCTCTAATCTCGTTCTCGATTCTTCACCGCATATCATTAGTTAATTTATGTAACATTCGGTTAAGAATTATGTGGACTGGGTTATCTACGGAGATACTCGTAGAGACGAACGGGTTCGACGTCCTGCCGATCGCATCTCGCTCGACCGAGCCGCAGGTGTATGCGATGCACCTGCCCGGCTCGCCAACTTACCATAAAATGCGATTCGAGTCAACCCCGATTGAAACAAAGCTTCATCTCGCTTACACCCGTCCGTTTAAAAGGGACGGTCGCAATCACAACCGACATTAACTCAATATACGTCGGCCCGAACCCGATCGTACGGAATATCAGTTTTTACTGACGCAAAAACTATCGGAATTTCAACTCCGGGTTAGCCGCTCAGCCGTAATCACCCGCTCGGGACTTTTAAAACAATATCTTCGCTTTATATTTCATAGTAGCAGGTGTAATTTATGTGATACTTTTGCACTTTTTTCTTAGAGTTTAGATTTTCGTTCACTTTATCTCTTCGGAAGCATTGGTCGCGTTTCGAGTTTTGTTTTTCTTCGGTCCACATTTCGTCTGAAGCGTCTCTCTCCGCGTTTACTTTGGACTTTAGATTGGATTTGACCGTATCATTTTAACATTCCACCGTGTTGTGCCCACAGTTAATCGTGCAGTCTATTCGGCAAATAAAAAAATCAATTATATATAACAATATGAGTGTTATATGGGAAACATGGCGTTGCTTCGGCTTTAGCTATTGTTAAGTTGAATTAATAGATATTTCGACAGGGCGCAATATCACAACATCGAATCAGTAAAGAAGCGTACCTATCTGAATTTCTCATTCATAGAATAACGGTCATGTTTTTTCTGATTGGATTTAATATTGCACCTTTGTATTGCACAGATTGTAATCGGTAGTTATAGTAATGATACGAGTATTTAATTTATTCCTACGGGTTATAAGCCAGCTTATGTTTTAAATTTTAAGCTTTTATTTTTAAACTGATTATCGTTGTGTTCCTGAAGAGTCCTAACAGCATCTCTCGGTTTTGTGATGACCGGAGAAAGCACTCAGCCGAAATGATAATAAGTGCCAAAGTGGCCGAACCTCGGCTTAGGCTGTTGCCGTATAAGCAAGGTCCGCGAAATTAATCTAATTAACTATTCGATCTAACCAACTATATAAGTATACTGTATATGTATATATAAAATATGCGATTATGTGTTTAGTTCACCTGTCACTTGGTTTTTTAACTCTTTTACTACTTAATTTTTGGATTTATATATCCTATGTCTTAGTGCTTTGCTTTGTATAGGTGTGAAGTGCAGTGCAGTGTAATGTATGTGAAAACTAGTGAATGGTAGAGTCACTGTATCGCGTAAACAGCGGGCTCAAGGGCTCCATGCTGAAGGATCGAACCTAGATTTTTAAACTGACTCGGATAATGCTTTAAAATGTGTTAAGCTAACGAATTATTTCAATAGAACAAATGATTCTTTTAATTTATTAAAGGATAACAAGGATTATGTTCTATATAGAATTTTAACCCTTATTTAGATTAATTTAACTTTGTTTTACGATGAAAAATTCTAAATAGTGAAAAACCCATTTCGCTTTCTGTGACATTTAAATTATTTGTTGGAAAGTCTTGTTAAAAAACGTTTAAAAACTTGGTAACAAAATAATCTATCAATCTATGTAAGTATTTATTATTTTAATCAAAATATTTTTCATTAAATTTTGCTATTTTAATGATAGATTGCAGTTGATTATTACAACGATCTTGTTAGTTAGATATTTCGAAAAAGATTAACTCAATATTTTACATACTACATATTATGTTTTTTTCTCTTTATTAGGTTAGCAGTTGTACAATATTTCTATAGTTACCATACAGTTCACGAAAATATTCTAAAAGCACTAACTAATTATAGGTAAACACAGCATGAACTCGGTATAAGGTACTTACTACAATAAAAAATTTAACGAACTAAAAACAAACTAAAGCTGTCTAAAACAGAACTACTGAATTATTATATTTATACTCTTTCGCAAAAGAAGCAATGATACTTTATTGGTATTTCTACACATTCTAAAAATGGGTGAATTACTTCCAAGCACTGTTTTTCGTGGAGGCGGAAATAAAGAAGTTAGTATATGAAGAGGAACAATATAGGTACTCATAAATTAATCTTTTGAAAGATTTCTGGACAATCAATTTTATTTCTTTTGACTTTTTATAAAAATATATGATCCAAGATATTATCTCTCTAAATATTATATAAAAATAGGATCTAATTTCCCCAACTACACGTTAACAATGGAAGGCAATACCGAACGCGTGTTAAATGGAGTGATGTGAACGACGGAGTTTTTAAAAGCAAAGTCATGCCGCGGTCTGTTGAACAATATATCTTAATTAGAACTTAAATACAACGTCCAAAACTGGCTTACGTACCATATAATTACTTAATTATGAACGATGCCGTCGCTGCGGATAATCAATAATTCAAGTTCTAACGTGTTTTGTGGAAAGCATATTACTGTCTGTCTATGCAGGTGCAAAGTTGTAAATAAAAGTATGAATCCAGCTTAACGTCGCATTGCGATATTAAAATAGATGTTACCGAAGCGACGACAATAGTTTGGTGAATAAGCGAAGTAATGCAAACAGTGATGATATGGTAGGAAAAATGGTTAGGGATATAAAAAAAAATTTGCGTGTCAGCTCCAACTGGGAGTTTATTCAGAACGATTGTCCTGGAATAATAGGCGAAGTTAAACTATTAATATATTATGTATTACTTCTGAATAGAAGTAAGTTCAGTATATGTATATACAAGCATTTATTGTAAGATGCTCGAAAATGTTACGCGGAGGGCAACATAACGACTTTTTTTTACTACTCGATTTTGCTCCCCATCATCTAATCTAAGTACTGCGGGCTATTGAAATCGATTGTTAATTGGTAAACTCCAAAAAATGGTGTTATTAACATACCAATTTTAATATGTAAACTGCTTACTAAAAATTAATACCTCAAATTTTGAAATAAACTTAAAGGTTGTGAATAGAGAGAAATTTAGCTATTACATACATATATTTACATATATTATACAACTTTCAATTAATTTAACAATGAATATTAAAAAATATATCCTATTTTATAATACAAAAACTGACTCCTGATAAGTATGTTAGTGACAATTTGTATTACAGTTTTTTATTTGCAAAAACAATTATGTCAAAGGATAACATTGTAATGATAATATCTACAAAATAGAAATAAAAGTATATTATCGTATAAGAGTTTTTAGATTAATTACATAATAAGGACTGTAAATTATAGGTTGAAAAAATTAATATTATACCAAATTTGATAAGTTCAAATAATATTACCAAAGAAGTGTCATGTATGCTAATAAATCTATCAAGTACTTAATTATTATAATATGGTAACGAATGAGAGAATGTGTCGGTTGTAAATTATGAATTTATAGCGACGTACTACACTAATAAAACAGCTCTATTGCGATGCATAGTTTACAATGTACATCTTGTACGATGTGCTATTTTTGCTCTTGTTAGGTTCTTGCTGGTCTAGACGTAATATTACTAAGGACAATAATGGAGACATTTTGTATTAGGTTTGAAATAGCATTCTTTATTTTACTATCGTCCAACATATGACATTTTGCTATAATTACAATTTTAGCTGTAAATAAATGCTCCTACGGTTTTTTCGCCTGTTACACATTCCATACTAGCTGCTCGCCTTTTAACTTAAATATTTTTTGTGTACTTTTCTAAGGCAGGGAATAGAACTAACGTTCAAGTATTAAATAAGAAAGGTAATACACCATTACAATGATATATGTGACTTAAATATATAATTAACATTTAATTTAGCTTAGCTAAGATACTCTGTGAATGAGTCATATAAAAGTTGTTCTCGCTTGAAGAAAAATATGTTTGCTTATTATTATAAAAATAAACGACACTCGTGTTCAATTTTTAAAGAGTCTGTAGCAAGGCGCCGCTTCTTAGCATTCAGAGGACACTACCACTGTGGTAGGTGTATTTAATCTGAATTATTCCCAACTGACAGACAGAATGTCTAAATGACAGTCGGAAAAAACAATAAGTTGGCTACCTAAAGGGGAAAAGTTACGAATAAAGCGAACTCTCTGTTTGGCGAAGAATATTAAAATGGCAGGATGTCTTTGGAGTCGTGCCGCTTCGGGACCGGATCGCGAATATTAACCGCTCTACTCATTTTTGATTAAAAAGAAGCGATTTTAGACAGGATGACTGATGCGCACGTGATTCTTACGAACAATGTTGTTTATTAAAACATGAACGGAAATTTAAGATTTGTGATAGGAAGGGCTCGATCGCTGCGTGGCATACAAATCGAGTAGCAAGTTTAATGTCGATTAAAGTGAGTATTTAGTTAATGTTTTATGGCTAACTAGCGTTACGCCGCGACTCCGTGTCTGCTTATTACTCAGTAATTGTTTTCGTCTTGTAGTTCTATTTTATTTTATTGGCAATTCATATAGCTTATCATATAAGGAGTGACATATTAATGTATATATTTCCTGTGTAGAAAATTTCATCAAAATCAGTTGAAAATTAATAAAAAATATATTATTATGTAACCTATTAATAATGAAATTAGATTCTAATCTACAAAATTCCTCAAAATCGGTTAACAATTTTTTTTAATTGTTATTAATAACTCTGCTCCCGGAGATATAAATTTTTATATACAAAATTTCATGAAAATTGCTCAAGCCGATTTTGGGTTAAAGTCGCAAATACAGACAGACATTTTTTTATATCTTATTCATGATCAGTGTCCTATATAGAGGATATATTAACAAGAAATTTGAATTTATTAGTATAAATGGGTGATTTATAGCGCTTTATTTAAAGTAAACTCAATCTACATTGCGCCTTCGAGCTATAGGTACCTACACTGAAATGAAGCTAAGCACGTTCTGTCTGGACCCGTTTCGATGAATTCCTTTGGCCCACGTTTACGTTTGCCGGGAGCGTAATTATCTTGAATTAAGCGAGTCATTATAGAAGCGGGGACTAACGAAGTCGCTCGTCCTGGCGAACGCTTCATAACCGGAAGGTTTAGTTTCGCCCTCGAAACGATCGCATGCAATCATTAACGCAGTCGTCGTGAGAGTCCGCTCCCTAACTGCATTTAATTCTGTTTAATAACCAGAATTTTAGATTATCTTACTAATTAAGTTACGTGTTCGAATTCATAAAATCTTTCTCTGAATTAGTTTGTTACATTGTAATTTTGTTGTTTCTGGTAATTCCGTGTGTGTTATGTCGCGTGGCATCTGAGTGCGACGGCTATTTACACCTTGTACCGCCGCAAATCGAGTCTTCGACGCTTATCTAAATATAGTATGGCGTCAGACATGACTGTAACATGTAGCTCAACGAGGCTGCGGTTCACTCGCCGTTGTTGCGGTTAAAATGTTTTTGTTTCCACCTGCGGTCTTCAATTATTATATCTCGACTCGAAAGCTTCAATTTAAATGTTTTTACTTGAGTGTATTTATACTCGTACTGAGTACGCCTCGTCCTTTTCACAATAAGAGTCAAAGTGTCAACGATTGTGACTCGATAATGAAAACATTTATTTTTCACGAGGTCCCACAAAGAAGATGTCTTCGCATTTATCTTTCTCAACATTAAAACGCTAAAATCGCGTCGCGCCTGTGTCACCATAAATCATTATCATCAAACAGTATTCTGTGCAAGCGATGTCGGCTTTCGTTGGACGCTTTCAATCTGGCCCTCCTTTATTTTATTACAATGAGTAATTCACTAGGCGGCTACCATTCGCTCACTTTTCGATAAACATTCACTGAAATTGGCAATAAATTTTAAAATATCGCTTCGGTGAGTGAACGTAAGTTTTCTTAACAAAAGAGCTAAATGTCGTCCCATGAAGATGTTCACTTGGATGTTTTGTTTGGCGATACAATAGTTTTATTTAGCTACGAGCCCACTACCCACACGCCTCGGCTAATGGCCAGAATTGTATGAAGATGTAAAAATGATCGGCCCACCTTATAAAGGGGCTAATAATAATTTCTCATGCGGCTGCGATCGGCGACTATTGTTAGTTTTTTTTCTCTCATTCTATCCGTAGAGCGTTGGACATAATGGGTTTGGTGTCAATCGTGGCTGGGCAGGTGTACGTTCCACAGCCCGTCGGCCTCGACGAGAAATAAAAATGCTCATAATTTCATTCTGCAGCTGCCCGTCAAACGGATATCGAATCGGACCGAATCGTCCTTTTGTAATCTTCGTTCCCACAAAAATAATATTTTTAATATCCCCTTTGTTTTTCCTACGTTCATTTTCTATATGTATTACCAGACATACATAAAATATATGCATACATATCAATGTAATATATTGTATGATGTAATAAGTAATGTAATGTAATATGTAACAAGCCAAATTAGCTACCATAGAAAACTAATTAATTTAGGTTAAAATTATTTATTATTTATGTACGAACCTACTCATTTATGTTTAAGGCTTATAGTTTCATTAGAGAAATTTAATGTGAGTAGAAGTAAATTAGATATACCTATAAAGTTTACAATAGTTAATTTCAATATCTAGTAAGTTAAACTTAGAGCACAATTAATTATAGTCACCTTATCTAATTTTATTTAAGTATACAAACATTTCAAAACGTAAATATGTAAAAAGTATTAAGCTCAACTTCATTTTTATTACAAGTTATGTATTTTCGTTAATTTGTATGATTATAGTTTTCTTGTTCATTACAATGAATAACGACGATCGATTAAATGAACTTTTCTTTATGCAGTAAAAGCTTTTAACATCTGTTAATAAATAATTAATTATCTGATACACAAGAATTTTATTGAATTACAAGTAATATTAGGTATTAACAAAAATCATTATGATTTTAGACTTTATTGCGTAATTTGTAAGGTAATTTTAAAATGTAATGTCGATTTCCTGTGTTTAAATTCACAGACATAAATTTAATTCAAGAAATGGATGTTTCAGAAAACAGTTTCACGAGTAATAATTAATCAATATTGGAGATTTTAATATCTTTCAACGCTTTGTTGGAGCAGTATATTGAAATAATATTGATTTTACAATTTACATTGTGCGAAAATTGTCTTGTTAATTTAATTATAATAGCAGTAAATTAATGGTATAATTCATAAACTGTTAAATGTGTAAAAGACTATGAATTGTTAGTATTTAGACTTATTTTTATAGTAAGTTACACGACAATTTGTCGATACTGTCCATGATGGTAAAGCAAAGTGCAATCCACACGCAACGGTGACTACCCAGAGATCATAATCCATCGACGGCTGCCGCTGTCAAACTGGCCTGCATATATTTAATTTGATATGCACAGGCAAATCCCGAAACGCGACACGCAAAAGTCACTATGGCGGAATTTTCACCACATGAGTGGTGGTCGCAACCCAGTCAATTCAAATTAATTTAAATAAACCTTAACTACTCGGGTATAAGATAAGAGTTATATGATAAGTGACACTTATAGAAGTAGTAATATCAATATTTATAAAAATAAACGTAAAATAAGTAGTCAATTGTTTATTTATATTATCAACACAACAATCATACTGAAAAAAAATCATACCTCAGTATCATTATCACATACTCTTTCGTAGCACTACTGGATATTGGTGGTTTGTCTTTAAGACCAATAAGTTTTCTTAAGCACTGATTAGACCACACTGATTACAAATGATTTGGTCAAAGTGGGAATCAAACTTCCGCTGGTTTCATCCAAGCATTGATCGATGTAGCATTGAGACGTGGGCTTCATAGATTTCTTTGATTACTGGTCACATTATGACAAAAGTGCAGATATTTTTGTTGTTTATAAATTATAATGTAACATAAATAGCAAAGTTTCAGCTATATTTACATCTCATGTTCTATTTTAAAAACATTTTATGCCCCTTAAAAATGGGTGCTTTTTCAATGCGTTTTAAAAGTATTCAAAACAAATGCAAGCATTATATGTAATCAGACAGAAGAGTATTTTAAGGGAAGTTTCCCTATATTCTTTTAATGCTTGTGCTATGGAAGGTTTAAAAATTTTCATGCTCATACTAAAAATCTATTTTGAAAGTATTTCTATGTAACCAGTAACCAATGTATAAAGAAAGACAGCAGAACTTAACTGAAACAAAAAGAAGGTTTTGTATCTGATTGGTTATTTCTTTGAAAACTTAAACATGCCTCTTGATCTCCTTGTGTGCAACCTGTTATTGTATATTAGTATATGCTAGATAACACAGACTCATACAGCAAGCTGTGCGCCACGGTTTCACTCGTGTTAAATTTATTCGACCAATTCTCCAGATTGCAGCTCGCCAGAAGCTTCACGTTTATTGTCACTATTCCACTCCAAAGGATCATAGCGTAAAGTTACTTATTCTATAAAGTGACTCAATAAATAGGATTAAAAATCAAACACATTTATATCAATCTGATTGGTACTTCCAGAGTAACTAGCGCGTTCACACAATAAAAAAATAAAAAGCAATCTCTTGAGCTTTGTAATATTAGTATAGAAAATTAACTCGATATTACTCTCTTCACTAAGGTATCAAATTCGTTCGGCAACCCCTTGGTATTCAACATTGATTTTAATATAAGAATGTTGGATAATAACGTTAAGATAAATCCTAGTTGACACGCGCTAGACGCACCCATAGCTAATCTCTTCTGAATAATACATTAGATGCTCGATAGCGCATTATACGGTTTACGGTATACTTAATACAGCTTTCTATTATCAAACAATATGAAGGTGGATTTAAGGGCTCTAACTAAAGAAAGAGATAGCTTTACACGGTAATATGTTGGGTGAGTAGAATAGGAATAAATATTATGTTTAAGAGCGAATGTGATTATAGTTCAGATAACTGAAACTACAATAATTCCATTAGTTAATTTTTATTTGTAGTCTTTATTTGACAATTGAAAATGCTGTGAAAGAATGAGAAGGTTTTGTGTTTTGATAATTTAATTTTTGACTACATAATATAAAATTCGAAATCGCCGATTTTCTCAGATGAATCTTGGTTGCTTTTTAAAATAAACATTTTCACGATATACGACTAGTGTATAGAAAACCGATTTCTTCTTCGCCATGACAATAATTTATTTGGGAACCCAACAGCATACATGTTTCTTTAAAGTAACACACTTTATTTAACAATTACGGTCAAAACAGGATCTCACAATTATAATACAGTGGTATATATTAATACAAGTAAAAGATAAAATAAAATATATGTTCTGTTTTTGGCGCCGACGTATATATGCGTGCATGCTTTCGTGACTGCAAAAACACTTTTTACCTGATACCCATACTTTTGATCCCTGATTTTAATACAATTACATAAACTTATGTCGCTAAATCGAAGTCTTTGATTTTTGCTTTTATTCGACTTTCTACACAACCCTTTATAATTTTGCAACATCATTAAAATATGACGTTACAGTACAACCCATCAAGCCATCATGGGTATATAACTTTCCAAGATAAACAACTTTAATGCCTTGGAATTTCGAGTAATCTCGACACGCGCGCGCTAATGCACCGCAGCTACGAACACTTAATTAAAGCTTATTAAAAAGATGCTTTCAATATGGTGTTTGTATATTAAAAGGGGAATACGTAATGTACGTGTATAGAAAATATGTGCTCTTATTATGTTTTATGAGCGCTGCCAAGCCGAGGGCGGAAACGCTCGAGGCAACTTGCGATGCGACTAATGTTGAGGTAAATTCAAGTAAATTGCGTACAAACCCAGCTACTTAAACAATATTTGTATCGATTCTGTTGCTTCATATTCGTGATATGATTGGTACAACATCTATACTAAATTATAAATATTATAAAGTTCCAGAGATTGCTTCTTTTGTACGCGCTAATTCCTGGAACCTCCAATCACATTTGAAAATATTTTAAATTTTTTTTATAGTGTATTAATTGAGGAAGGTTCTAGATCATATCACTTCATGCTACGGCGCTAAAGAGCAAAGTAGTAACCATGAACGTCAAGTACACTGGAAAGCTGTAGGAACATACAAGAAGTAAGAAAAACAATACGGGGACGTTAGCGGCGGCGTGGCTGAGAGTTCTTTCAATAAATTTAGCACGGGTGAAACCATGGGGTACAGCTAGTGGGATTAAGGATGTTTACTCACGTTCGTATTATTGAATTTTAATGAGATAATCTGTTCACGGATGTGTATTATAATGAAAATGCGCGTAAAAGTTTTATTGAAGTGAAAACTTCTGTAGGGTTCATGTAAGTCGTCATCGACATGGTTACGTGACGTGTTAACGATAAACGGAGTCTTTGTAGCAATATAACCTAAATAAGGATGATAAAGATCGTGACTACCATACACATAGTGGATATCCAAAAATAACAACTGCTAGTTAATAGTTTTAAGTTTTCACTTCTGTCGGCAGTCCTAATGACTGCTTTGTCTTATTTTTTGTTCTTTATATTGGATATTAAATATTAATATACGATAGACGTCGTTCGCACAATCTACTGGTATCAATTAACTCGCCCACTTACATCGTAAAACTTTGAAACCGCTGGTCTCTTCCCGATCAATTTATTTTATCTGGATACGTCTGGTTATCTAAGAATAAAATATTTACAGCACAATAAAGGCATCCCTCCGAATAATAGATATAATAAGTACGATAATGAAACTTTAAGTCGCTGCCGCCTACATGCGTTTCAAAAGGTAACAACACAACTGAATATAAATATTTTTGTGCTATTAAGTTTTACCATGTGAAAAAAATTTATACTTACTACATTTTTGTTTTCATTCGAAGAAACGCTGATATCATACAGTTATTAACCACTACAGCCTTATCGGATGATTAAATATTTACATTTTAGTGTATTATATATTTACAATGCTTTCGATAAATGTATAAGGTATTGATGTATTTTATTTATGCTTGAGTGAGGTAGATTTCTGGAAACAAATTTATGGTTAAGTGCAAAACATGACTAACGACCTTTAAGTAATTTAAAAAACTATATAGAAGACAATTTAATGACAGTTCATGATAAGTTTCATAGTTTCGCGGGATAATTAAAAAAAAATGTTATTATAAATTCAACTTTGACCTTGAATAATTTTTAAAGTAATAAATTAATCGTAAAAATCCTTTACAACTTTTTCTTTTTAATCTTATTTGTGAACTGACCTGTTGATGTATAGCATTCCAAAATAATAATAAAAACACGTAATTTTTAAGTGAAATGAATAATTTCGATGGTGCACTCTAATCTTAATATTAAGGGCTGAATCTTTCACAGTATGTATTTGTTTTCTTCATTCCGAACTATATATTTTCGCTGGAAGAAAAAATAACTGTTTTTTGACACTGTCTATGTACTTATGATATTGGATATATGACATGGATTGAATTATATATGGTATGATGTAATAGGTTTCTTAGAGATTTGTGTTGCATTTTGTATTTATATAGTAATAATGATAACCTAGATAAGTGTGTTTTGTAAACAAGATACCGAGCAAAGCTCAGTCACTCAGATATTTATCATTAATGCGGTTAATATGTTACTCTGAGAAATAGAACGAAATATAGGAATTTACAAACTATAAAGTAAATACAATCAATTTGTGAAGCAAACAATATCTTGTTGATGTTTATTAAGACAGCAGCACCTCGGTTAAACAGTTATGAGATTCGCTTACGAAAAGGTGTATTTTATTTGTAGTTTGCGCCTCTTATTGGTATTCTGACCGCATCGTTCGACATATCAGCGGGTGGATATAAAACTTTACGTGAGCTTAAGAATAGGTCCGACTGACAGCGATATCCGCCTACTCGCTTCAACTATACCCTATAATGAACATGACAGGTGAATGGTTAAGTGTAGTGCGTAGGGGTATTGTTTACTTTTAAGTCTCGTTTGCTATTTACGAGTGCTTGTTTATCTTAAATATTCTTCTAAAGTATTCTTATTAAAGTGTTAATTTTATAAACGAAGTCTCGTGGCGCTGTGGTAGTAAGTCGTAATATTGAGTCGAGAAGTCGCGGCACTGTTCCCGGCATACGACTGGCTTTTGTGGTAGTGAGCCTGATTGAAAGACATATATTTGTTACATTAGCTAAATGTTAGTAAGTTTGAAATCAAATAGCTGTATGACTGTGAGATTGAACTACTCATTATTATTATTATTTTATGGAATCTTTCATGCTCACTGTATGTAAATGAATTGTAATAAATATTATGGTGAATACTTTATTGATACATTAATAAAAAACAATTTATAAAAAAAATGAATTAAAATATACACTGTACACTAGAAATTTTATATGAAATTATAATAATTACTATATCATGTCATTAAGAACAATATAACACGTTTTTATTGATAATGGATTGTATTTTAAAACCCACCGGCATATTAATTTTTAATTTTGTTAAAAAGGTAAAATGTAGAAATGAAAGTGCACGCTAAGTAATCAGTAATATTATGACTATCTAAAAGTAATTAATTTAATATTGGGTTTTATTAATTTGATTTAATTAAATTAGATTTAGAATTAGATTTAATTTAAATAATTATGAAATAAGTATTGTAGCGCTATCTTTATTAAATAAACAATTAATACATCTTTATAACAGATTTTAGAGATTGGTGAATATATGTAACTTACTCACTGTCAATCTGACCGTAGCTTTACTATCGCAGAAGGCAGTCTCCGTCACGACTCGATTGTGGGCGGCGCAGCCCTACACTCTGCTGAGGGTGGCCTACAATTCAATGTTCTCTTTGTTTGCCTAACGTTTCCTGTATCGTGCAGTTTGCTAGAACGATTAGTGTTGCTAATGCAAAATATATGTTCTACGGACGTGTACTCTGCCATCACTGGTGTGGAACGTATTTTAAAATGATATTGTGAATATATTACCAATTCATTTGAGAGACTCTAAAGTAATTACTATATTCATCTGTTTTTTTGCTTACATTGTGTTGGGTGGGGTAGGGTATAACAGTTGCAGTTGCAGTTGCAATAGGAGTGTCGAGTTCCGAGATCAGCTGGTGTATATTGAGTATCATGCTGGGTGGTAGGGACTGTACCCGACAGGGTTTTGACATAATTATAAGCGCGTCATAGTGACTCACTTTTGGTTTGTCGTGATTCGGGATCAGCCAATGTGTACCCAACTGCTGAGAGGCTTGCAAGACGGCATGGCAACAATGACCGGCGATGTTGGATTATATTGTGTTTACCATCAGGCACAGTGACGTAATTTTACCGTACCTACTACTACAAAAAGATTATAAACTTATTATTGGGTAGATAATTTGTTTGATTTATTAAGAACATATAATAAAGTATTTGAATTATAATGGCCGGCGATAATCAAGACTTATGTCAGCAAGGTAATATTTTCACAGGCACATCGACGTGTTAATACGGTTTACCAATAATAAAGATATGAAATTGTGGTTTCACACCCAGTTCTCATAGAACTGGTTGTCACTTTACTTCTGCGTTAATACTTTTATGAAAATTCGTCGCAGACTAAAGCTAACCTGTACCTTATTTGTACATAACGAATTAACAGAACGTTCTTAACAAATGGCTTCCTCTAACACGTTTTAAAACTGAATATTTACCGCGATGTTTTCACAACAACACAATATAAATCGTAGAGACTGATCTAAGCATGTTTAATGGTAAGAGAGGGAGTTATCTGTCTTTGTACTCTTTGTAAATTGTATGTAAATATGGGGACACCTGCTGAATATATTTGTTGGCGTTAGTCCACACGACATGTTTGAGCATTCTCAATGGAGTCTTGTCTATGTAAACCTATTAATACGTACACGAATGTGATCTGGCGAGGTGTTATGTAAATTAAGAGGAGATAAACGTGTGACGATTTATAAAAGGTTCTGTGGGTTATAAACGCAGTCAAGCTTCGTGGTTTACCTGGTTTGACTTGGGTGTTCGTTGAAGAACTGGTTACATATACAGAATTATAATGTTTTAGTTTAATATGTGTTCAAACAGGTCATTGTCTTGTGAGAATTACGCATGATTCGGGTAAAAGTATGTGTTTATATTTTTTCAAATTATTTATTCGACGTGATACTATTTATTAGATTGACTAACAATCTGGTTAAGGCGGAGAAGAGAACTTGGATGAGGACTGTTTTACTTAGACAGGCAGGAGTTGTTTGCAATGAAAGAGGCTTATATTCAACTTTGGTTATACAACTTTTTTATAAAAGTAAAGAATGTAACTGTTATTATCGATTTAAATTAACATAAGATTATTTTAATCCTTTACTAAATTATCAATAACTGCATATCTATTGATTATACCCATATTATTAAGTCATTTAAGATTATAAGTAATTATTAAAGTAGACACACTATCCGATAATACCATAAAATGGTTTAATAAAATATAATTACGGTTATGAATCTACAAGATCTTAAAAAAAAAGGAACATATAAAAGAAATAATCGTGTGGAACATAATAATAATATAAAACTAATAAAATACGTTCATTATCGGAACACGAAGTCTACAATCTTGTTAAGTAAGACCATGTTGGTACAACTATAATGATATTGACAAGATATTTTTATCATACGCTTCCATCTACGAGGTCCCTCAACTGCCCGTTGTGATTATCGAAATACAAGAAAAAAGTTTTTAAAGTTATCGTCGCTGTCACTAACACCAATCTAACATCTCACAGAATGTCTGTAAAGTGACGTTTCGAAATCGTCACTAGACAAATTATTAGCCGTTAATGGGACGTCGTAACATTTTACTGGTTTACAACCGAAGCACTTAGGACCAAAGCTCGAATTACCTTAGCTTTATCCTATTACACAGCCATTTCGTTATCATCTTTAACTTGAAACTTAGCTACATTTCTATTCATTATTTTATGAGATAAAAAAATTTTAAGTGGCCATACCGACGTTAGGTTATTTGTATTAAAATTTTCGTTCCATTCACATTGTTGGAGTGTTCTTGCTTTTGAATCTTTATCTTACGAGCATTTACGGGGAAATTAAAAGGTTTTAATTAAAACAACTGCTTATGATTTAGACAAGAAGTCAGTAAGTTTTTTTCATTATTTCGAGTTCAATGATAAAAGGAACTTTTTTAAAGGGTTTTTTATACAACTAAGGTGGCAAATCAGCATACGGCGCGCCTCATGGTAAATGGCTAAATATCGACCCTTCGAGTTTCAAATGTAGTAAAAGCCAAAACACGACTTTAGGGAAAACGCAAAAACCCGAATAAGTGGAAATAAAAATGTTTATAACTTTTTATATTTACAGCTATTTTCATACAAAAAAATGTTGTATAAGCCTTCATTTACGACAATTGAACAACAACTAGAATGTCAAGTACGCCAAAAAATAAAAGAAAAACTGAATTTTGTTGCTGAATAATCTGAGTAGTAAAAGATATTTTATTGAGTTATCAACATTTGAAATATATAGGTCGATAGATTTTGTTAAAGTAAGTAAGATAGCTATAAAAGTCGATTTTGGACAAAATGGCTT
Source organism: Saturnia japonica (assembly GCA_033032175.1). NCBI lineage: Eukaryota > Metazoa > Arthropoda > Insecta > Lepidoptera > Saturniidae > Saturnia > Saturnia japonica. Next base: position 13,714,309 of record CM065311.1, on the reverse strand, counting down.
TTACTACATTTCAGACTCGAAGGGTCGATATCACTAGTGCGTTGCTGACCTTGAACCCTCGTAATCCAAGAAACTCTGGAAACAAAACTCACAGCAGGAACACAACACAAATTCAACTGCGATCTTCTGCAGGGTGAAGGTATTCTACCAGTCAGACTGCCGCCTTAGGTAGAGAAAAATTTCTAAAGAAAATAAGGTTTGCATACTAGCAACAATATAGCTGTTTAGAACAGTTAGGTATTTTACCATTGAAACAAATATGAATGTAATTAATATGTAATATGGGTTTAGCAAATAAAACTTTACTTTATATGAACTAGGGAAAAATTCAAAATAAAATACTTTTAACTTACGCCTTTGTACTTCTAATTGTAATAAATTATTAAATTATTTGGTATCTACTACTTATGTAACTTTTATTACATTTGTTAAATAAATATTTTCCAGTAACAATCTATCTACGTAGAAGATTTAGAATTTTATTTCAGCTTTTTCTCCGGACAGATACAAAAGTGTACAAGTTTTTGATTTAGCTACGCCATGATCACGCACACGTGTTTGTAGTTGGAACGATTCAAGTACGTACCTAATAATTTGTTAGTGATAGTACTAAGCCGACAAAATGACCGAGATTACCGTTACCGAATTCAGTTGATGACCAGATAGAAATCTATTAATAACATTCGGTCAGCGTCGACGGACAGATCTATAAATGATGAGTTTCATTTCAGATAATATCATATCCGATATCTTGGATGATTGATGGTTCCCGCTTAATATTACTTAGGAATTCTATTACCCACGTACTGGGGTATTGTTTTCTCGGCTCATTATAGGCACATTAGCATACCTGTAACAATGTCTATCAGTTCTTTAGATTACTGCTTATTGATTGTGGACTTACTTCGGGAATCAGTCATATTGTGGAAACATATTCATATTGTAGTGAAATATATTATATATTTAAATTGTACGATTTTGTTTGGAAAATGTTTTAAAAGTAACACTGTAGTATCAAGTTTTATACATTTTTTTAATAATAATACCTTAGAGGAAAACCTGGCGTGTAATTTTTTTTTTTTTTTTTATAACCATGAATAATAAACGTGTAAAAGAGTATTTACATTATTAACCTTCATGGTAAATCTTTATAAAAAATGAACATAAAATTATCAATTCCTTACTAAATGTAATCAATCTTAACTTTTTCGAAGTTTTTGTACAACTATGTATGATATATTTTATTTCAGCTTAAAATATTTACATACGAAATTGTGAGATTTTTCTTTTCATGTTACATTTTGCTAATGATTTTTTTCATTCAATAACACTGCACCTTCATGGATGGTCTATATATTTCGCTGGACAATTTGACGTCCACAAAAAATAATCATGCTATTTTGCGTATATAAAATTTAAAAGTACATACTTGTAAACAATAACTATTATAAACGTGTAACAGATCCATTTGATAATGCTTAGTCATTACATTATGTTGAACTAAGCATCATTGTTAACGTGTTCAGAAGAATAAATTTAAATCACTCCGGTAACACCGAAGCGAAAACGTGTGGGCGTTGTGTGAGTTCAACTTTGACGATTAAAGTAACTCTATTAAGTGTTAAACAACATTCCCTGTTTACCTTTGTATAATATAATTTTGTTAGCTTTACTTCGAAATTAATTTCTTCATGGTGGCTGTAAACATTTTTATATTTATTATGTAATTCTACATTGTTTCCCATTCTTTTGTAACATGAGTGTAATTACTACATAGATTGTTTTAATATTACTAAAATATAATTGCGAAGGTCTACTTAAAGCAAAAACTAGGCACGTTAATTATATTTACTATCTGAAGTTATGCTTCTTTTGACGATTTAAGTACAGAGTAAAATTGAGAGCTGCCGCGCATCATGTGCGGAAGTGCCGGATGTTAATCAAAATAAAATAATATTAAAAACTCAATATAAAAATGTTGTACTTACATATTTTTTCTTTTGTTACAGTAAAGAAATATAATAACTTTTTACGTCCACGTAAATAAGTATACACAAAATTTTCTTCGCTATACTCATTCAATTGCAGTATTTTTTACTCTGGTTTTAATTTATTAATATTTGTTTTAATAAGGAAGTAGGTACTGTTAATGCAATTATATTATTTTTCTCTTTCTTAGTGTTTTCTCTATTCTGGTTATATAAATTTACTTTTAAAGTAACTTTCTGGCGTCTATATAAAAAGTAGTATTTCACAAAAGAAAAAAGAAACAACTAAAAATTTAGAACGAAACGCCCCGATTTTTGAAGTCTATGATTATAATAATTTAATATTCACTACTATTAATGGAAAGATAATAATTGTTTCACAATGAAAACGGCCGCGTTATAGCACCTCAAGAGGCAATAAACCACGGCCGTGTCCTGAGGCAATCCAAATAATAACTATCATTTTCTTAATAGCTGTTAATTAATTAAAAGCTTCGTTCCCGAAATGAAGCCTTCCTCTAATGGTCCAAATGGTTTAAATGGCTTACACGCATCTCAGCTTGTAACCCATTAATTGGTACGAATAAAATGTGGATACAAAAAAGGGTTTGTACGTGGAATATCGGAGTGGGACCACACACTCACTCGGCCGACGCATTTCTTGTTACACCTAATGATATGCACATTTATTAAAGCCTAATACTAATGCAACTGTAGCAACATTGACTGAATAAAAGTAATTATCAAGTTTCTTATATATCTTACTTGACATTTTTTGGGTGTTATTGCGTTTTTAATATAATTTTGTTATTGCATAGGGGTGGGAAAGCCATAGAGCAAACGTTTTCGACTTGAACTCGACTACTGTGTACATTCTCCATAATTAGCGCTTCGTTTTAAAGAATAAACACGGTGACTTGTTCAGGGTTTAAATAGGGCAAGTAGGATGTTTAAAAAATTTAATAGTCTTTTCTGTATTTTAATAATACTTGGTTTTAAAAAGAAATGATGTTGCGTCTCATTCTTTATGTTAAATCTTGATAAGGTCCTTTACACTGCGGTTGCTGGTAAGCGTAGTATAATCGTAAACTAATGCTGACGAGCATTTGGACTCGGTCACCGTCACTTTTAGACTGAACCGTATTTACCATTGCTGTACTGGAATCATTTCATTAACATACATACAAATCCGAAGTTATTGAGTGATAATTGTGTCCGACTGGATCGTGAACTTCATACACCAGGTATAAAACCTAACATAATGGTACGCTTAGGTTACAACACTACACACGTATGAACATACACACGTGCACACCACACAGGTACATAGGTTCTGTGAGGGACCTTTTTTTTTCTTTTTTTACGCTAGTTAGTTAGCGCTAGTTAGTGTAGAAACATTCCGATTATTGAATACACATACGCACGGTTCCTTCCTTCCTCCCAGGAGGAAGGGAACGTGCCTATGTGTATATTTAGTTAGCTCGAATCGTAGGTGTAGGGATTCGAATAGATCGCGACCTATTTGCGAACGCGACGAAGCCGAGTCCGGCCACTTTGGCACCCTCGTGCGAGTCGTCCACAAAACTTTCGCGGCTGAGTGCCCTCTGCGCTCGCCAAGTCCGGTGAAGCTGTAAAAGCCGCAGCGGCTTTAGGGCCCCTAAGGCTAACAGTGTAGTCAGTTCAAAAAAAAAAAACGCTTAGGCGTGTATAACATAAAGGTGTATAAGGGATCTGTACACGATTGTCTCTCGACCACCATGAATATAATATGAAAAATCCTTCACAATGATTCTCTATTCGTTTGTAACGTTTCAGAATTGCCGTTGTTTCTGATTTGTACTGCGCCTTACCGTCACTTTATTGTCCTACAATTAAAAAGAAGTTTTAGACTAAACAACAATGTGGTTCACGTTCGAGAATAAGGTATTAATTAATGTAATTATGAAATAATGTTTTTATAATCACGGTATTAAAATAATTATAGTTCTGATTTGAATAGAAACAGTAATAGTAAATACATATGTGTTACCTCAGACACTATCTTACGACGTTAACAGCGAAATATTATGTTATTAGGAGAATGTTAAATTTATGTTAATCATTATTACACTCTCGTTTATAGCACGAATAGGTATTTACAATAGAACTATTAGGTCGCTCGAGGGCTTTGTCTGGGAATATGACATAGATGACAAATAATGACGACAGTCCTCGTTATAACTTTTATGAAAGTCTTATTAACTTTTTATATTATCTTCTTTTCAATATTAGTTTACGTGTGTAAAAGTTTGCACTTTAGTTAGGCTATATAACTTTTAACCAGTTATAAAAAAATATTGACGTTATAGAATCTACAGTCGCGTAGTCTGTACAGTTACTGCAGTAAGTCCTAGTGTTTTGTTATACAAGTTAGGGTAAATGACTAGAATTGACTTGAAGCTGTGTAAAGGTCAGTTCCAGAATAAAAGTATTCAATGAGAGATGTGAATTGGTCAACCAAAGATTTTGGACTGCACGCTCAATTGTTAGTATTAAACGTATACGATACATAAATGACTAATATGACATATATGTAGGTACATATATAAGTCCAAATGCTTCACTTTCATTTGTCCCCAAGTATATGAACAGTAAATATATTGAAAACTGTAAAATGTGCAATTATAAAAAGTAATTCTAGATAAAGATTGTGATGATCGTGTAGCTTAGACCGGTGAAATATCGATTCCCTTTCTACACGATATCGACGTGTACCTACCAAGTACCAATGAGTTTTGCAAATACATATTCGTGAAATTCGCGTCGTGCATCTACTAATTTCAATTGGTAAGACTATTGGCTGACAGAGAAGAATTACATCGTGAAGAAATGAATTCTAAATCGATTTCAATTTCGTATATATAAAAAAATTAATAAAGTCATAAATTATTATTTAATGTTTGAATAGAATAGTTCAAAAATTACAAATTTTTCGATAAACTTACAAAGAAAGAACTTGCAAGTAATTTGAACTTATTGTATTATTTGAGTGCAATTTTAGAATCGAAAATAAATACTTGATTCGGTCCAAATAATTCGAAAGGTCGAATTTTGCGCACACCCCTAATATTGGTATAATATTATTATGATGAGATTGATAAACTCCAACACAGTTTGACCGATCTAAATGTTTTCTCATGAAAAATGGTTTTTATACTTTTCCTGAACGCCATAGATGGTAACGTAGTCGAATTATTTCTACTGGAAAGGGCAGAAAAATGTCTACGGTCAAGCTAATATATCTATTATAAATACAAAAGTACGTTTGTTTGAATGTTTCTACATCAATAATGCTTAAACGACCTATTCTAATGAAATTTAGCATAGAAATCAACTATGTCGTGGTATATATGATATACTTTGATAAAGGATACTTTTCTTTTTTTATCGCCCAGCAAAGCGGGAGGGCTACAGCTAGTATCAAATAAACATTAAATCATTAAATATTACAAAACATATTAAAAAAAAAAACAAACAGTCTTTAAAGATCGTCGACCGTCACACGTGTAGCGAAGTTGTAATGCCGTCTGCGTTATGCAGTACGAGTTTACCAAGTAAAAATCATTTAAACCTGGCCCTCTGCCAGCGATCTTGTGTTTGTAATATTTACCAAACTTTATTATGTTCATTTGTTTTATAGCTTATATACTAATATTATAAAGATGAAGAGATTATTAATTTGTTTGTATGTTTGATTTCACTCGCTAATCTCTGGAATTACCAGTTAGATTTAAAAAAAAAATTGTTTCCATTTTGTAGCTTATTTATTGGGGAAAGTTATAGGCTATATAACTTCGTGATATGACCCCAAAGAGTGGAGCAGTAACCATGAGCTTCAAGCAATCTGGGAAGATGTAGGCAATAGACGGGAAGTGGCTATCCTGAGTTGGCGAAGGCGCGATGGATAGTTGGTCGAATAGATTTAATACGGGTGAAACTGTGGACCACAGCGCACAATACTAGTAAGTAGTATCTATATTTAAAATAATAAAGCGGAAAAGATTTTTGTTTGTTTGTTTAAACACGTTAATCTCTGGAACTACCAGTCGGATTCGAAAAATTCTTTTAGTATATGATAACCAGACTCTCGAGGAATAGTATAGACTATATAACATTAGGTTACAACTCTTAGATAGCTTTAAATACTGTTTTTTGTTACCTAAGTCGGAAGTCGAGTCCCTTCCCAACTGCTTTATCCGCGTGCGCTGGTGTAATCGTTAATTATACGGAAATACAATGTTCTACAATAATATTGGCTCTTAGTACATATACAAAAAAGTTACGATAACATATACCTATCTCTTATACATAAGCCACAATAAGGTATTTCGTGAGAAAGATTTGTTGAAAATTAAAAAGTGATAAAGGCATTATTTTTAAAAATGGCATTAAAAGAAAAAAGTTAGTTCATCATAAAGACAGTTTTATGAATTGAAATTTTGCTCTTTAGAGTATGCTATTTGGACACATAGTTTAGGAGATAATGAAAAATTTAAATAATTTGTACTTGCGGGAAGAACAATATTAAGATAGACTATTTGGGTGCGTTGGCGGCGCGGTGTTTGTTGGATAAAATTAATACGGGTGAAACCATGGAGCACAGCTAGTAATCAATAAACAAAATAAAGCTTTAGTTTTGGTTAGTAGATTATTATAGATAAATAAGTATAATAGGTATATAACACTAATTCGTATTTATTTTCCGTAAAAACTTTTTAGTTCATAAAAAGAAGTACGGAACTAATACTCAAACGGTATAGAAATGTTATGAATACTGGCCTTTTTAATAAACGAGATTTTATTTAAGCGACATTCCTTTTAAACTGAGATCTCGTGATGTTTTAATATTTTACTGGCTTCATAGTTTTTTTTTTAATTTCAAATGTTTTTATCAAGTAAATAGGTATTTGAAAAATTAATTATTAACTTTGCTTGTCGAAATAACAAATAAATTAATATGCCTGATAATCATTTTTATTGTTATTGTTTACAAAATATATTACAAAATGTTTTAAGTTATTCGAGTCACAATATCACAATGGCATCTCGCTTCAATTGTGTAAGTTAAACAATGATAATTTCCAAGGGTAGATACATGGGCCACGTGCGAGTTTCGTGAATCGGATTGTCTAGCCCGGAAGAGTAGTTCTCACTCATTTACATATTAGATATTAACTTACACATGTGGAATATTTCGTTATATTCCTAGTTTAGGAAAGTAATTAAGTTATAAATTTATGTGGAGTATTTGTAACTTTCTTATTGGTGGAAACAAGAGAAACTTTCAGTATCGACATTGTACTCGTTTTGGTGTGATGTTCAAAACAGTACATCTTTAGAAACTTGTATATACATATTAAAACTTATTACATACGGGCTTTATGTTACCTAAAAAAATACACTTTTATTTGACACTAGACAGTTCTCATCAATAATAACTTAGTTAAAAATATGACTTAAAAAAAAATTACGTATGTATCTAAAAATGTTCAAAACTTTTAGGTAAGGAATTTTCAAAAATTTAAATAACGTTTCAGAACTCCCGTGCAAAATTTCAAGTCATTTCATGACTTTATCACGAAGTTTGTTGAGTTTGGAGCATTGCAAATCTAGTAAAAATACTTCGTGCACTTATAGTTCAGCTTATTTCATTATCTTGTACGCTATCAATACGCTATGTCATATTTTAATATAACCTTCGTCTAATAAATTGATGCAAGCTGAATAAATAAACTAACAGTTACCAAACCTACAAGACTAACAAAAGCAATATCTGGAAACATCTTGGTTTGAGATGATCTTTGCACAGATGTGAGATAAAAATATGATTTAAGAAAAGTAATATAGGTACAGGAGTAACTTAAATGATTTATCATTTCATACAATGTTTGCAAATAAAGACGTAAACTTCAGTTTTATAGCAAAAGGTTTCTAAGAAAGGTTATAAAAACACAATTTCTCGTTATAGCGCATGATGGATGGTTCAACGTCCCAGGTAGTTGGTTTGTTGCTATAAAATTGTTTTTTTTTTCAACCCGCCACCCAAACATAAACACTTCCATTATTCGGAATACAATAGACGACCAAAACTGCTGCATCGAATCCCGATCGGTTACGGTAGTTTACCATTGTTAATCGTTACTATTATACATCCGTAGCAGTTATTAACTATTTCATCTCATTAACAAGCAGTGAAGCGAAAGAGAATACATTAAACAAAACATTCATATAGATACACTCGCATTAATAACGGTAAAATATTATCTATTCGTATTGTAAGTTATGTTTTATGTTGATCAATAGACACTAAAAGTATTTTTGTAATTTATAAACTCCTATTTATTATATTATGTTAGTTACAATGAGTTTATATAGAATGAAGAAATTTCTTAAGGTAAATTAGACCTTTTGTTAGTCCATCTATTCAAATACCAGAGCATTAAGTATTTGAGGAAAAAAATTTAAGGACCAAGAGGCACTTGAACTCAATTCATAGCGTTTGCTTCCTTTGTATAGAAATGGGTAACGGTAATTTATTTAGACATCGAGAATTGGGGGTACGGGCCCGATGTAGAAAAATTAAGTAATTCATTTGGGTTGAAGGGGTAATGTTTGTATCTGACGTAGAAAAAGCTTGCTATACATACTTATAGCCATCAGTCCGAATGGGCGCGCTCCGCTGCGTCCCTACAGGCGCGGGCGGGCACCGTTCACTCTCTACCGGTCGGACGCATTCTTATTCTGATGTTTAGATAAACATTTTAATAAGTCCCTATGGTATTCTGTATTCCGTGTATCTGAAATAGCGGTTGGCAAGTTAAATTGTTTCCGGAGAACGAGTTATGCACCATGGAGTTCGAGACGAAATTTGTAAAAGAATGTTAAACTAATTATGCGTATGCTTTGTTACGATTCTTATCAATTTATCTGATATATGTATGCATAAAACATTGCCCATATTAATTAACCTTACTTACTTACTTATGCATGTAAGAGTAATTTAGAATAATCGAAATTCTTTATACAATTTCTAATAGAATGAAGAAAAATATTGTGGAATTCACACGTATTAGATTCATTTCGTATCACCACATGAGTGTTGAGTAAGCAATGGTAGCTTTAGTTCATGAAGATGTGCAAGTATACTCGACCGTGTAAACAAGGGCACCCGGAGGCGCTTTTACTGTTTACCTCACTGGATTAGTAATTTAAAAGTCAATGCGGACATTCGAAAGGGTCAATCGCATCGCTCGTACTGTGTATTGAAAACAAATACCCTTTTCAGTATTCCGGTGGTAGCCCATGAAAGTTATAAGGGCTGAGTTGTTGAACTATGTAATTGACTCGGTTCTGCGGTCGCAGGCTTTGTTCGCTCCCGGGCGGATAATCGAAAACGCCTCTGGTTAGCCTCGAATGATGAGAGAGAAACAATGCGAAGTTGATATGTGGATTCGCTAGACGGTCCCTTGTTTGATTTGCAAAGAGTTGTTTATTCGCAAAAGACTGGCCGAGTGAGGAAATTGGATCTTGTTCCTACGTATTCGGCATTATCCGATTACTTCCTGTGTAAAATATTTAACTATTTAATATGAGCAATCCTTTTAATAAAGGTTTGTAATCGTTTAACTGTAAATATTGCGGCAGAGCAATTTCCGTGTGACACGAATAGCTGTCGGAAAAACTAATACGTTACACGAAAATAAAAGGGAAACGATAGAGAGCGACGTGACGCCGGTTATAAAATAGACAATGGCGTTTAGCTACAGCACGAATGCTGAGCTATTTAAGTCTGGAGCGTTCCCGTGCCATCAATTTTATTTTCTCGCACAAAACATGTCGGCTGCCGCTACGCATTATACAGGGAGAGCCACACGCAACTTTCGTACGATGTTTTATTTTGAGCAAATGTGGACGTGTCTAATGATTGACTTATCCGGGAGTAACATGAGAGTAGAGGATCTCGCGATGCACGGCCACACTTACCAGTTGACACAAGACCTTCAATATGTAGGTAACTTTATATCTCTGAGGGCACGGTAAACTTTCGAAGCGGCAGTGACTGGTATCATGGAGGCTCTTTAGTTCAGTGACAAATGATTTGAATCATTTTATAACTGCCATCTGTAAAAAGCTTGTAAATTGCGTCTATTTCTTAGTTACAACTGGTTTTGTTGGTGAGTATCTTACTAATACTCATATGTATTTAACTGTTTTTACAATTTATTTGTGTAATGTGTGTTATGTGTGTAGTTATAAGATATTGACGTCTTAGAAATTTTTTTAGCGAGGGAATTAATATCGATGAATTCTTATGATTTTATCATCTTCCGTTTCAAGAAGAATCAAATATGGATGTACACTGTACAGTACCTACCATATGCGAGTCGTCTTTTTGAAATGGCCGGGAGTAACTCGATATGTGACAGGATGAACTCGTGTAGCAAAATAAACTTAATGTATTCACAACGAACAAAGACTCGACTTCGTAGAATAATATCAGGACTAATGACACACACAGGCTCGAGACTAAGTACTAAATGAAAAAAAGTAATCCAATTCAGTTTGCTGCTTGTTTAACGTATCATCATAATTCAATCGCAGCCTGCTCCTTTGCTACCGAAAAGAGCATAGAATTTATTACAGAGCTGGCATGTTTCGTGAACCCCTACATATTATTTATGGCACTCGGTTCGTCTGTCACAAAAAACGGACGAGTGAGCCGAATGTCTCAGCGGGCGACTTGAAACTTAAGCTGCAATAACACGCACTTCCTCCACCAAGTTGATAGGACAATGTAGAAGCACGTTGCACATTTTAAGTTTTATTCATCTAATTTTATACTCTACTGCACAAATATAAAACTTAGTTTAAAATGCTGGGGTAATATTTGTGGTCGTGTACGCTTAAATAAATGATAATCCGGATTTATTGAAAATAGGCTATAATATAAATGTGTTTCAATGTGAACCATGTGGTGGCAAATGTGGGAACCCCGCCAAGATGTTGTTCTACTAACGACTGTGTTACTTCATTGTTGTTAGAAATGTGTATCTTTTAAATTAATGTACTTTAGGAGAATATTTATGTGTATATATATATTTTGACAATCAAAATCAGTTGTTCTTGATAATTTAATAATAATTGATTTTTATTTTTAAGTAGTGGCCGAATGAACCATATTATAGACTTACCAGTTCTTTATCTACATTATAAAAAAAGTTACGAACTCCGGTATATGATGCATCAATATGTTTGTATGCTTATAAATAATTATTATTCAAAAACACAATATTATGAAAACTATATGTATTATCAAATCAATATTAATTTTCGTTATTGCTATAAAAATTCTCATTTGGCATTACTTTACATGTAATATTACTTACGTTTGTTGGAAAATATTATTTTGATTTTCAAGTTTTATAATATCTATGGGGAAAAAATTCTAAATCGCAAGCTGTCGTAATACATTTTACGTCGTAATTTGTTTCTGCTTTTGTCAATGTTCCTACCTATAATTATTTTATTTCATTACTGTATCAGTGTTTTTATTATTATACATTCTTTACATCGTTTAAAAAATCTATATCTTCAATTTCAATGCTATTTCACTTATAATACCATTGTTCAAATTAACTTACCTATTGCTTCTATATTCTAAACGGCTGCACATTTACTATAGTTCTTTTTTATCTTAATACATTTAACTATTAAATACGGACCACTTTACGTAATTGAACCGGATACGCATTTAAAAAACATTATACTTGCCTTCAAATGTAATGCACAAGGAACGTCATTGAAATGCTTTTGGTATTAGTCGGAAATCCCTTCCAAACAGGGGCCTTGTAAGCTTTTGTCATTCGAGAACACTCGAAAAGCAAAGTATTTCGACCGATTCTAATTATACAAGCTGCTCCATGAACCTACCTTCGTGTTTATTGTAAGGCAGTTTCTTCAAACAGAAGACGTTGTTCGGCAGAGATCACTTATAATCCCTAAAATGAGACAAATATCACGAACCGGGTCAACGGCTATCTTCTCACGTTTGTTGACGACTTAAAGTGTGATAATGTTTATTAAACGATTCATTCGACGACCGACTACGATAAATAAAGCCCTCAAGACTATTATATGTCACGCAAGATTTACTATTTAGTAACGACTTCTTTTTAATCTCGATCGTTCATTGCCGCACTGTTATGTCGAGAATTTCGGCCGAGATGTTATCATTTTATTTTAACCAATAATTAGTATTTATTACTAGAAGGTTAGTTAGTGTAGAGAGAAGTACCTTTTGATGTAAAAGCGGTTTAATAAGATTAATGTGGTTACGGAATGGGTGAGTAAATAAAAAAAGATCTTGTAAGCGGCCGACACCAAGTTCTAAGATGTGATAAGTGATTGTTGCATAATTTATGTTCATATTAATTTAAAAAGTTTAGTTAGTGACTTTCATGCATTTATTTCATTCGAATATTCGTATGATAAATAATGTTTTATTTAATATTATCTATTTAATTATTTGAATATACAAATATTCTGCATTAAAGAGCTGTTAAATGCAATTAACTGTTCCTACTTTCCAGGTATATGTGGATTTACTTGAATTTATAGTATTAAGATCTCAATGACTATTTTATTTTATTAAATTAATTTCAGAGTTAAATCTTAGATAGACATATAAAATTACTACAAACTCTGCTGTTGCAGCTTTGTTCTGTTATAATTCAAGTTTATTTAGTTTAAACTTCTTAAACCAAAAGTACAGGGTTTTAATGAAAGAAAATTTTAATCCATAATTCGATATGACTGGAAATCGTTGTATTGCCTAAACAAACCTGATCTGTAACTCAAATACTTATGAATTTTACTAAACGTGGTTGCTCATGTTAATTGTCTAGGTTTACGAAGAAGTAGTAAAACCATCTCCATGTATTTATAAAAGTTAACACTTAATAATAAATAATGTAAACGTAAGAATGTAAGCGAAACATTGCTAGCATTATTTAAATTCTGAATGGTCTTGGGCCACACATAACGATGTCGTGTTAACAGAGTAAACAAAAAAAAAATCAGCTACCGTTCTGAAATCCACGCGGTAACGTCAAACCAGTCGCCATATGTCACAGAAACGCGATACTTCGGATTAATCTCACAGTTAACGCATAAATAAACTTACACGGGAGCATCCGCCCGCACTCGCGACCCGTCTCCGAATAAATCATATGATAATTGAATCATATGCTGCGTGTCAGAAGTAATTAACAGGCGTTGCGATACCCATCTCTCGGGCCACATGTGCTTTTTTAATAATGCACTCAGTAGACTCGGTTTCCTCTCGCACACGCGACCCATGATAACATCGACACAGAATTTCTTTAATACTCATACAAGAATGATTACTGCTTATTCATTCCGACGAGATGATTTTATATTAAAAGTTATTGTACCAGTAAATTGATCCGTAGACCTTTTTGATGGGTGCAGCATGATCGCTATAATACGGACACAATTCTATAGATACTTCTGTTTGTACCTATGACGTAACGATGGAGAGATTCGAAATTACACATATTTCTATGTATGTTTTAAACAATTATAATACAAGAATAACCATACATTTATCAAGGACATCGTAAATACTAGTATGTACTTTGATTTTTTAAATTATGTACATGCTAATATTAACTTCAGTGGTTATATTTAATGCATAGGTGTTCTATCTAAAAAATTGGTTTTAGACGCTACTTAATTTATCCTGTTATAATATTATAAATGCGAAAATTTGTAAATTCGGATGATTGTTACTCAATCAGGCAAAAACGAATTTGTATGAAATTTGGCACACATTTTTACCTTTAGGATACTTTTTATCCCGGTAAAGACCCAATTATGAAGTTCATGGTAACTAAATCGTGAGCCTAGTTTTGTTTATAATTTTTTAGGTACATTTTCAAAGTATCTGAAAAAGGAGCGTTAAATCAATACAGTAATTTAAATACACATATCCGACGGTTTGTTGTACTGTAAACCTTGAGAACCAATTTATCCATGGGATACTTAAATTCGTTCCATTAACAACGTATCCAGTATTAAATTTGCCCAGCGGCAAAGACTGACAATGATTGGGCTAGCGCAGCCCCAAACGACCGCTGCGATGGGCTATAAAAGTGTTTCGCAACCGTACACCAATTACCTTAATGTAACTACCATCAAAACAACCTTTTTAGCGAATCGCTCTCCTGCTCTTTCCCACGTTACATTTGTTCTTAATGATATTAAAAGTAAATATCTAAAAAGAACCTACGGTACTTAAGAAAATGCAAAAATAGAGATCGCCTTATATCGCCTTAAAAAGTTATTACTCTGAGTGCTGCTTTGTTGGGAGCCGTTGCTAAGGATAATATATTATAGGTGTTGGTCCGTCTATGATGAGACCCACAGGACTACGGAGCAATCTTTTAATATCCACCTTTGCCCCACTTGACAAATATGCAGCGTTCGCGTGGAAACAGTAAATAATTTATAACCGCCATGTTTTACGATGTTTCCAGTAATACGATGACAGACTACATAGATATTGCTACTTCAAAATATATACAAGGCGCGTTAAATGAAATTATTGCTGACGATGTACTGGAAGCTCGTTTCCCGGGCTCAGTAATTTCCCTTCGTCGTCACATCAAAGATGTTTCGGCATTAGGTAATAGTAAGTAATATTACGCGTCGAACAAACTTACGCTCGGGTTAGCAAATATACTTAGACATGAATTTAACGTAGACTATGATGATAGTAACTAACGAGAATATCAGTGTTGTCGGGAAACCAAAGCTCGATTACTTATTATATATTACATATAATACCAGAAGGTATCACTAAACAGGGTGTAAAATAAATAGGTTTATTATAATACGTTAATACGATTGTTATTCTGTGTAGAAAACAATCGCACTCCCATTATTAGGCCTGAGTGTGATGCGTCTGAAAGTTGAATATGAAAGGACTCATAAAACGGCTATAAACATGTGGAAGCGTCGTGCTTTTTGAGTGTTCGGGAATAGGCACTTTGATTTGTGTAGAACAGCTGCCCGATGTTAATAACTTAATTCGTCAGAGTTGACGTTACGGGAAGAGGGTTTTAAAGCGTTACATTTAGGGCTGGCAATGTGTTTTAACAAAGAATATATTTAAATAAAACAATATTACGTAAAATATAAGCAACCGTGGATAATAGTACGTAAATAATAAATGGTGTTTTTACTTTTTAATATTGTATTGTGTAGATTTGCAAGAAGAAGCGGTGTTAAAAATAAAGTCAATAATAAACTTTCAAATTTGGACTTTTTATTTTTAATGTCTATAAAAATGTATTTATTTACATTTACTGAAGAAGTTATTTCTGGCATCCTTTAAGTCCATGTGAGGGCCCGGAGAAACGTGACGGCTAATGTACAGCGTCAAAAAGATGTCACACTTCGGCGCCGCTCCTTTGAGTGCTTCCGATGAACGATTTGTGTTTATCGCTACTTGACTTTAAGTTTTAAGTTAATTGACTACTAACCGATATAACTATTAATCAACTCGATGAAATGGATCATTGAGACGCACTTCATCAAGGGATAAATTGTACTTATAACGTTATCGCTTACAGACTTGCATATTGGTTTACTTGTTTTTATTTATTGATCATGATAAAACCTTATATGGATTTAGTATGTAATTTATTTGCTACTGAATTAATATTGAATATTGTATAATAACATTTTATAAAATATTTTATACCTACTATACCAATTAAGAATATAATACAATAAACTCGCTGTACCCGCGACTTCGTTCGCGTGAACTACAGAATGCCGTCGATTGGGCATGCGCGCGAATCGTACTACTCCCGCTCCCGGTTATATGCTTATTGTGGGTGATCTTTAGAAGTTAGACATATGCACTTGTTGACTTGTTTGTAAGTCTTTTCAATATATAAAATTATGTAGTACATTAATTTGATATATCTCTTAGGCGTACGCCATTTAAGCACCCGAATTGATTCACCATAACCAGTTTTCTTTTTTAATTTAGCCTAGCCTATGTAGCTAATGTAGCCTAAGTTACTCCTTATAACATCAGCTATCTGCCTGTGAAAGCCCCGTCAAAATCGGTCAAACAGTTTTGGAGATTACTCGGAATAAATAGACCTATAAATAAATGTTTTTTTTTTTGAAATAGGTATCGTATATACTTTCATATGTATTTGACATTACAAAATAGACACTTCAATTTTATTAATTGTATAGAATAGATGAAAGCAAATACTTCGATTTCTTTTAAAAAACTATAAAGTGAAAATTTCAAATTAATTTATTAAGCTATTTATCTGCAAATAATTATACGTGTAGTAACTATTTTGGCAGTAGTCATTGAATGGCTTAGTACATATGGTTTTAAATGGTTATAATGGGTATACGGTACATATGTTGGTACATCGAATCGATGACGATAGAATTTTTCCGAATTTACCTTGATTTTCTAATTTGAATTAATAACCCTTGCGGTTGACGTTGAAGGAAATCTCGCAAGGAAACCTGAACGATTGATAGATGCCCTTGTAGAAATAAAATAAAATGTGAATTGCTCAGCGTTTCTAATCCCGTACCTTCCACAGAGAAAAAGCGTTTATTGTTATTACTATTTCCCTGTGTTTTAAACGTAGATCTTCATCATCAGATTACAAAAGCTGTGAACTCTCTATCTCATAATAAAACTAAAACCTTCGAAGATATTTCAAACAACTCTTCAAACAGCAAGTAATGTCATAATTATTATTTGTACACAGAGACAACGACGACA
Source organism: Saturnia japonica (assembly GCA_033032175.1). NCBI lineage: Eukaryota > Metazoa > Arthropoda > Insecta > Lepidoptera > Saturniidae > Saturnia > Saturnia japonica. The sequence continues at coordinate 13,697,434 of CM065311.1, read as the reverse complement.
CGTGGGATGAGCGATGAGAGGTGCTCTTCAAATTTAGATGCCGCAGCGCTCATTCTCATAATAATTCATATTCCGTGTCGAGGTGAAGTCGTTGCCACTTCACTACTTGTTAAGTGTCAACGGGGACTTACCTTTCTATTATTTTTATACAGTTCATTCGTACCAAAGTGGTAGGTGATGAAATTATAAATAAATAACGTATAGAAACATTTTTAATATAGATTCATTGAAGAGTTAGACAAATTTTTAACTTTTATGCACTTGGGATGGTATTCATAAATATTTTTATCTGTTTATATTTTGAACTAGCTGTACTCGCGGCTTCCCTCACGTGGACTACAGAATGCCACTGATCGGGCACACGTGCGAATCTTCTCTTTTGCTGAGTTTTTTATAGGTTTTTTTAATGTCTAAAATCATGTAGTACACTATTTTGACATATCTCTTAATGTTTACTCAGCGTAAGCCATTAAAGCTTTCGAATCGATTCATCATGACCAGTTTTCTTTTACGTGAAACCCTAATTATTCTACTTAAATAAAAGTAGCTTAAGTTACTCCTTATAACATCAGCTATCTACCACTGAATGTCACGTTAAAATCGGTGCAACCGTTTCGGAGATTACCCGTAACAAACAGACAGACAGTCAAAAAATTGTTTTTTTTTTTATAGGTATCGTACATACTTTCATATGTATTTAGTAAAAAGCTCTTAGTTTGATATTACAAACAAGAAGTTATATTTTATTAAATTTATAGATGTGTTACAATGATTGCTTGAGGGTTTGGATTATTGAATGTTTTTCTTGTAGTAATGAAGGTTGCAGATTCAATTAGCACTATGCTAAATTATATTTGTATCTGATGATGTTTGACAAGGACTTGTAGTGTTTTTCTTCGAATAGTTAATAGACATGTTCCTTACTAATCTTATCTCAACGGGCGACTAAAATCTATAACTATTTGTAAGAAACTTATCCAGCCTCATTCTCATTCGCAGTCTTTTATAATAGGTTGCTACTCCTGAGGATTATGTTGGAACACCTTGTTTGCCAATTCTTGTTAATAGCTACACCCCTTATATTGAAACATGACAGTTCGAGCACTGCTGCTTTGTGGCAGGAATAGCAAAGTATAATGGTGAGGGCGTGGCATTAATACGTATCAACTTTCCACAGATTCCTACAAATGTAATAATTATAAAATCCATAGTTTGTCCCAGATACCGCATAAAATATTGTACGTATACATCTTCTAAAGCATCTATCTAAACCATTGTTTATTCAATAATAAACTATGTCTATATTATATGAGACAAATAAATTAAGACGCACGACTACGTTATTCCATTCTGTATTTAATACTAAATTACTCTTTTTTTTAGTACTGACTATACTGTTAACCTTAGGGGCCCTGGCGCCTCTGACGGCTTTTACAGCTTTACTGGACTTGGGGGTGAGCGTTTAGGGCACTCAGCCGCGAAAGTTTTGTACAACTCGCGCACAAGGGTGCCAAAGTGGCCGGACCTCGGCTTGGGCGATTGTCGCGATCTGACTAATTCCCTATCCGTAAATTCGAGCTAACTAACATATACTCAGATGCATGTTCCCCTCCTCCTGGGAGGAAGGAAGGAAACATGAGTATGTGTATTTAGTGATCTGAAAAGTTTTTCTACACTAACTAGCGTAAAAAAAAGAAAAAAGGTTCTTACAGAACTTATGTACCTATGAGGTGTGCACGTATGTACATATCTATGTAATGTTTGTAAGTGGGTAGCTAAGTGTTGTACGTATAGTGTCACTTGTATCGCGCGGGCGGCTGCCAGACCCAAGGGCTTCACCCCGAGGAACGGGCCTAGGCTTGGGTTGCCGCTTGAGAGAGGAGCAAAGTTGACCGCCTGTCCTCTGCGGAGAGAACGGTGGTTAAGCGGGCGTGGGCGGTGGCACGCTCTGTTTGGAGAGAACGTGGAGTATAGTACGCGTTAGCTTTCTCGACTTTATCGTCGGGGTCGGTAAAAATGTTTCGCGGTTGCCGTTTTTCTGTGAGGCGGTATACTGTCGGCGATTTTTCCATGTTTCGCGGTTGGCGTTTTTTCTGTGAGGCGGTATACTGTCGGCGATTTTTCCGTGAGGCGGTAGGAGTAGGGACATAAGTAGCGGCTGCTTTAATTAACATGTTAAAATTACGCTATTTATCAGCCTCGTATTTATATCATTTTGCGTTCTATATTCATGTCATAACGAATATATAATAGCAATTTTGTTAATTGCAGACATTAAATTTAGTGTTATAATTAACTACAGTAATAAATAACTCAATACTTTTAATGAAATTTTTCAGCGAACCAGATCAATAAAATCCAAATATTTAATTATTAAAGAAGCTAGCTTTAGTAGTAATGAAACATTCCAGCAACATTATCTGAGCATTGAGACTACTTACCGAATATCATATTTATACGAAAAAATACATTTTTGGTAACTTAAGTGAATAGAATTCGTTTAAATTTTATTCAGTAAGACGATATTACAATGTGTTTATGTTTCTTTAAAACTCAATATAATATCTTTTGGTACCTTTTATAATATATTTTTAAGTAATTTATATTTGTTTATTAATCGCTTCCAAAACATTTTAACAGGTATTTATAATTACACACTTCAATCAATCACACTAAATTAACAAAATATAATTAGATAAGTACATACATAATCGTATGTAATTTTAAAATACAACATTTTATATTTTTCGACGGTAAAAATCAGCAGATATCCTATTAAATATGTAATAACTTAAAATAGTACCACTTGTAGTTGTAGGTTTAGTAGAAAAATATATTTATATATTCTTCTGATATTTCCCGTAATTGGCGACACGCTTACAGTTTTAACCGTGAAATCGATAAGTCGTGTTTGATTGTACGCCGAGGGAATACTCAACGAGTCTGCTACTTCATACACCGTTCGATATACAGACGAACCACAAATTTTGTTAATTAATGACATTTGCATTCTATGTCGTGGGACGCGTGTCGAGTTGTGGAGGCGCGTTTCGTAACAGCTCATCACGTCACGCGGTGTGTTTTCGTATAGCTTTATTAGGATCATCCACTTCAACGTTTTCTTCCTCCTAGGATCTCCTAGGATATTTTCATTGAAATAAAAAAATAATAGTAACATGAAATAATAATATCTTAACAACCAACTCCATTCCACGTTCCTGTACATCATTAATGTCGGTCGGCTTTGAGCATTTATTAGAGTCAATATAAAATATGTGATTATAATTTTTAAAAAGCAATTCACTGACCTACTCAGCAATCTTTGCTGGATTGAAAATTGAGTTGTTTCTTTACTTTAACGCTTTGGTTTATTTTAGTTAATTGGAATTTGTGGATGCTGTAAGGCCTTGTAAGCAACGATCAACTCACAACTCGGAAACCTTGTTTTTAAGGGTCAACGAATTGTAACTCCATTAAAACTTTCCTTGTTTTCGAAGTAAGCACGACGCTACTCAAAGGAAGTCCTTAAAAATTAATGGAGACATCCTGATTACTCTAAAGAACAACCAAAGTGTATGTTGTATTTAGATTGTTACATCTATTTTCGTTGACAGTGACATTTTTACGATTTAATCTATCTCATAACTTTGCATTTCCTTTCAGTAAAAAACGAAGTAGTTTTGTTTATATTTAGTTAATCCAGCGGAACATAAATATTGTGTTCCGGAACGCTTGACAACCACTAAAGAATTGAATAAAGAACCAGCGTGCGGGTAATATTGTGACTGTTGCCGCCATCGCAGTTAATATCTGGATTCCACAAAGGAAAATAAAGAGCTGATTCCAAAAAACGAATAAAAGTGTACCGAGCGCAGCGCGCGTCAGATTATAGGCATAAATTATTGGGCACTTTTGTTCAAGTCAAAGGGCTGCTCGCGGCCCATTCAATTACGACTGAGCTGAGCCGTACACGGAGTGCCGAGTCTTTTTCAGATGTTTGTGTAAGGGATTAGTCCGGTATATCTGTGACGGTATCTCCGTGAGATAAGTACGAATATACGTCAACGTCGGACGACTAAGCCGATTATTTTAAATGTATTCACTTCCTTAATGGATGTCGTTTTTCACGTCTTGCGCCCCGTGGGCCCGTTCACTGACTTACTGAAGATTTTCGGTTATGATCCGGTCAATGACTGATGAGGACTTTAACTTACTTATCTAACATTTATTAAATTCAATTGACAATGGAATTCTTCACCTATAGAAGCTCAGAACAATTCAAAGATGCCTTTACCCATAAAGAAGTTAACAATTGCATATGTAATAATGTAACATTTTATTTATATAAGGAAAAATTTGAAAAGGGCTATCCTAAACGCCACTATCGTCATTCTTAAAATATATTATGAAACAAAATTTGAAGAAATGAGATATCTACATGTAAGGAACTTTGAGACCACACGCGTGACTTTAAATTAATATAGAAAGGCCAACTCCGTAGCCATGAACATTGGATATAAGTAGTTGCGGGGGCCTATAATAATGAACGAAAAAATAAAGTAATAACAGGATGATAGGTCGCCCTGCCCACCTGAGCGCTGCGCAGGCATTGACAAATGCTGCTGTTACCTCGAGCTCCCTTAGCGCCCGGCCTCTGGGACCCAAATAATATACATATCATTACTTCGCTCGTGCTCTCATAAATATTACTTACAAATTTGCTCATCCAAGGAGCTGGCGCCGCCGGCAATTTTTCAAGAAAATAACGTAGAAAGCGCAAATAGACGGTGTACAATTTTCCTTTATTGTGTTTGCTTTGGAAAACTAGTAAAGAATTATTATTGGTTGTTTCTTTATTAAATAGTTTTTAGTGCTCACCAAAATTAGCTTTATTCATGTTCAAAGAATTTTGATTACTTACCATTAAACTTCTAGATAATACAGGGTGGGCCAGAAATATTAGCGAATTAAAAAAAAATAATTAAAAAAAATCGAAATATAATACACATACACATCTTTATTTCAATTAAAATGGACATCTGGGAAATTTATTTCTTAAAAATTACATCATTCAGGTGTGCACCATCCCGCTCCAAAGATTCCTCGAATCTGAACCTCAAATTGGTAAAAACTCGCTGACACATTGCGCGAGGAATAGCTGCCATTTATTCTCGGATATTTATCTTCAACTGGTTAATCGGGGCTGGGTTATTGGAGTAGACTCTACTTTTCAGGTATCCCCACATGAAAAAGTCCGGTGGCGTTAGATCCGAACTTCTAGGCGGCCATGCAATGTCACCTCGGCGCAACACATTAGATGTATGGCATGTCGCACCATCTTGTTGAAACCATGTCGCACGATTATAGGCTTCAAATTGTTGAAGTTGCGAAAAGAAAAAAAAAACCCTTAACATGGCTATGTATCGGTCGGAATTTACAGTGACAGATTGACTTTGTTGATTTTCAAAGAAATAGGGTCCGATAGTTCCGTGTGCTGATATGGCCGCCCAAACGGTTGCTTTCGGCAAATGCAGAGACTTTTGATGTTTTGCACGTGGGTTCTCTGCAGCCCAGTAACGACAATTCTGTTTATTGACATGCTTATTTCAGTGAAATAGGCTTTGTCGGAGAACAGAATATTGTTGAAATTCTGAAAGCATTCCAACATTGTTTCAACAAAAGCTCGTCGTAAAATTGGGTCATTTGGCAGCAATTCCTGCACAAGTTGAATATTATACGGGTGTAAATTTAAATCTTTCAACAAAATACGACGCAAAGATGTTCTGGACACCAAAGTTCAGCTGATCGCTTGCGAGTCGATAGACCAGGATTACGTTGAACTGAAGCTCTAACTTGTTCAATTATGTCTTCCGTTCTTGTTAACTTTGGGCGTCCCGCAGGCTTCTGTTTGAGAGTCGAACCAGTAGCTTCGAACTTTCTGACCCACGATCGAATCACACTTTCCTTCGGATACTGATTTACGTCCAAACTCACGCCGAAATAAACCTCGAACAATAGCGCACGAATCGCCATTTTTATAATAATGTTTAACGCAGAATGCACGCTGCGCTCCGGTGAAGCGATCCATCGCGACTAAATTTCGAAAACGAGCTTCTCATTCACCACCCGCGCAGCCCGCTCATAAGGTTTAAAGCGCAAGTCTTTTAAAATCGTACGCCTAAATTTCTGCCAACCGTAGCTTCTCATGTCCGTACCAACCTCATCTATGCAAATGACCCCCCTCATAAGTTCAAACTACATAGTGTCTTTTGAAAATCGTACATTTGCCTTTTGCGTACGGCATGTATTCAACCTGTATTATTATGTTAGTAAAAAATGAAATTGGGATCACAATGTGCGTCAAACAATGTAATTTTTTAATGTTAACATTAAAATTCCTATATTTTAATTACCCACAAAACCGACACCTACAGGGTGTTTCGTGTAGCAGGTGGGTATCTAATTAATTGAAGGGTAGTAAGTAGCCTATCCCCTCGCGTTACAGGGGTTGAAAATTAAATGTATATTTTGCATTTTTTTCACCCTAACGGTTTACCCGACGCGTGCCTTCACTCGCGCGTAATAATTAATAATAATGTGTACAGTACTTGGTAAAATTGGTAAGAATAATTTTTGTTATAATAACTTTATCGCATTGTTAAAAGTTTATGTTCTATGGTTCAATTCACATTTAGGGTTATACGTAATAGGGTAACTGTTTTCACTTGGATATTGTACATAGTCATTCACTTTCAATTTTTTTATATGGTAATGAAATACTGGTTCTTAGTACATAAACATTGAATGAAATTTCCTCGGACTACTACTACTGTTTTTAATTTAGTCTCGTTGGGTTAAAACAGTATTAAAATCTAATTCGCAGTACTTAATGCCAGCCGAAGTATACGCCTTTGGATTTGAACGCAGGTGTACTCGTACTGTGTTAAAATGATTATAATTTAAGTTGGTATTGTTTTTAGGATATAGAATCATTTCATCCAATTCCACGTTTGGTGACCATTCAAAGAAAAGCAAGCTTAACTGGTTGAAAGAAGAAAGAAAGAAAGAAGTTACTGTAACAAGCTATGTTTAGTAAATCTTAAATGCATTAGCACTCTTTAGCTTGTGCACTATTGTACTTGATTTAAAATACCTAATAGAATATACGTCATTATTGTATTGTTGTAAATTAATTTTATTTTAAATGTGTACATTGTAAAATTTTAAATTTTACATTAAATAATGTACTATAACTTGAACAATATCAAACAAATATAAGCATATATTTGACATAATTTAAACAAGTTTAAATAAACTGTGACAAAATTATACTACATGAAAACATACACGGGTAATGTTGACATTATGAATATTAATTGTTCGGTTCAAATGTCTGACGGTGTTATAAATAAAATGAAATCATGCCAAATGTTTCTCAACCAGATGGTGTGTAAACGTTTTAGACTAATATAATACTATAAATTAATTTAGAATATACAACCGAGGCGGTAGGGATCTCTGTTTTAGTTTGTCTCGTTTTGGGATCAGCCAGGGTATGAGCCGAGAAGCCTCCAGACTGGCATGGTAACGACGACTGTCGTTGAGTTGTCGATCTCTCAGCGGTCAATGTTGTCTTTAGATTGTACTGTGCTTACCATCAGGCACAGTGCAGTCACTTTACCGTTCTTATATTAAAAAAAAAACTAGATAATAAGCACCTGCAAAGATGGCACTAAATGCTGACAGATTTTTTATTTTCGTTTTAGTCTTACGTTTAATATCTGTTCTCGAATCATTATTTTAATATTTTAAAGAATGCGGGTCGTATCTTACCATGCGAAGTTCACTTGCGAACCCCTAACAAGGTCAGGTTACGTAAAAAGTTAGCGGACATTGTTTCGCGACCTTGACTTTAAAGACCAACCGTTCTATAATAAGACCGATGAAGGAGAATGATATACTTTTTTTATACAACTAAGGTGACAAACAATCATGCGGCGCGCCTGATGGTAAGCGACTACCGTAGCCCATGGACGCTTGTGATACCATAGATATCACTAGCATATTGCTGACCTTGAACTGCTCTTCCCCAAGGAGCTATGAAAACCCTACTTACCTCAGAAAGAACACAAGGTTATTTTATTTGGCTGCGATCTTCAATAGGTAGGTAGATCTGTGGGTAGGTTCTTTAGATACTTACCCTTATAATGTTATTGGACCTTATATCTATTAATTTAAGCGGTTTGAACTATGTATTTCGTTTTCATGTAATTTTAAGTATTATGTAACCTTTTACACTTACTTACCTATATGTACATAGTTAGTTGAAAATATTTAAAGATGATATCTGAACATTGTTACGTTAGTGTACTTTTATCAGTTTTAAATTTTGATAGTGTTTATCAAAACGTAATGTCGTGACTAGCGTGAAGTTTCAATGTGTGTTTTCCTCGGGAAGAAGTTTTTACTCCTTATTGAAAAAATGTAGACACCTTAAAATTTATACTTCTTTATATCGTACTTCCGTCACATGACGCGCGCTGCTCATAAGAAATTCTCCGTATACTAAATGCATTAAAAGACCTTTAAATTTACTATTAGTAATTAATGTGTATTAATTAATGGGTAAACTTTACTGTTTGTAGAAGCATTTGTTTATAAATTGTTCTTATGATTAAATAATTTGCAATTACATTATAATGCGTATACATTTGAAAGATTCGCAATAGCAGAAACTTAAAAAAAAAACAAGAAGGTAAATATAAATAGTTATGGTTTATATATCGAGTCCTAATTAGTGAGATTTCTGTATTTACTTGTGTGTAAAGGTTTAATAATCACATGTCTAGACTATAGTAATACAAATTTACAATTATAGCAGCTGACAAATAGGTTGTTTGCTGTTGGTTTAATTAGCTGTGATCCATTTACATCTGTGACAACTGCCCACGCTTACAAACTAAATGGAATTAGAATAGAATATATTAAACCTAATCTTACGAGTATATCAACATATCCTGAAAACTTAAAATTACTTTGAGATCAAAGTTAGCTTTGATTATATGAATGGCAAAATAAATTTAATTATATGAAGATTATATCGTTTTTATGTATTAAAAGTAAATAATTACATTTATAAATTTTTTTTTTTTTTTTTTTTTTTTTTTTTAGAACTGACTACACTGTTAGCCTTAGGGGCCCTAAAGCCGCTGCGGCTTTTACAGCTTCACCGGACTTGGGGGCGAGCGCAGAGGGCACTCAGCCGCGAAAGTTTTGTGGACGACTCGCACGAGGGTGCCAAAGTGGCCGAACCTCGGCTCGGGCGGTCGTCGCGTTCGCAAATAGGTCGCGATCTATTCGAATCCCTACACCTACGATTCGAGCTAACTAAATATACACATAGGCACGTTCCCTTCCTCCTGGGAGGAAGGAAGGAACCGTGCGTATGTGTATGCAATAATCGGAATGTTTCTACACTAACTAGCGCTAACTAACTAGCGTAAAAAAAGAAAAAAAAGGTCCCTCACAGAACCTATGTACCTGTGTGGTGTGCACGTGTGTATGTTCATACGTGTGTAGTGTTGTATGTAGGTAGCTAAGTGATGCACGTACAGTGTCACTTGTATTGCGCGGGCGGTTGCCTGACCCAAGGGTTTCACACCGAGGAACGGACCTAGGCTTGGGTTACCGCTAGAGAGGGTGGACGTGACGGGTGTGCTGGAGCGAAATTGACCGCCCGCCCTCTGCGGAGAGAACGGTGGTTACGCGGGCGTGGGCGCTGGCACGCTCTGTTTGGAGAGACGGATGTGTAATATTTATTCGAATTTTCGATGTGATCGTCGGGATCAATAAAAATATTGCGTGGCCGGCGTTTGCACCGGATGTCCGTGGGTGCCGGAACATAAGTGGCGGCTGTTTTTATTAACGGATTCGCGTGGTTCGACGCGGTGTCGAAATACGAACGGGAGAGCTGTTTAACGTAGGCATGTATCGAAGGAAGCTCCATATCTCTATGGAGATCTACGCTTCGAACATACCACGGGGCCCCGGTGAGACGATAGAGGAACCTATTCTGTATCGATTGTAACCGTTTGAAACTCGACTCGGACATATGTGCGAACACGGCGCAACTGTATGTCAAAATTGGTCGAATACACGTCTTGTAGAGCGTGAGCTTATGTCGCGTGGACATTTTACTCACCGAACACAACAGAGGATGCAACCGGTCCAGGACCCACGCGGCCCTGTTCCTAACCTTACGGATGTGGGGTCTAAAAGAGAGCCTACTATCTAGGGTTACCCCTAGATATTTGGTCTCTCTTACATACGGAATCGGATTATCGTAGAGCTTAACAGGTTTAAGCTTCCACGGTATCTGTGACGAATCCGCATCGAAGAGCATCGCGGCGCTCTTCGAGGGATTAACGGCTATACGCCACTCGTTAAACCACTTCCCGAGAGTGGTCACGGAGCGTTGGACTTTGTGTCTGAGGTGGGATCTATTCCTATCTGAGGCATATAAGACTGTATCGTCAGCGTATAGCCCTACCTCGACCTCCGGGAGTCGAGGTAGGTCACTGACGTACAGGTTAAATAGGCTAGGAGCCAGGATCGAACCTTGGGGAACGCCTGAGCGTATTGGACGGGGCGTGGACAATTCACCTTCCACTCTATAGCGAAAGGTGCGATCTGTTAGATAGTCGCGAATTATTTTAATTAGCCTATCGGGGATTTCAAAGTGATACAACTTGTAGATCAATCCCTCGTGCCAGACCTTATCGAAGGCCTTGGCAACGTCGAAAAAGACCGCAAGTGTACGGCGGGGTTTATATAATTCAGCATTTATAAAAATACATTCATAAGCTATTTATACTCTATACGATCAAAGCCTCACTGGTAAGATACGAAATATACTGAAGGCAAATAATAATGCATCATGATGTAATTATATTTTTTCGAATGATACTTTTTTTTTAACTAAATGAAAATTAAATAATGATATTATATAATCATTGCCTATGTTTATAAATAGTTACATTAATTACCTACAATGTTTTACGAATTTGTAAAATTATAATAAATGTTAATTTTAATCTAAATCAAAATTACTTAATTCAATTCAATATTAATATTTCATAATTCAATATTCATTAATTCAATTTTGGCTTCATAGTTTATATAACATATAAATAATATTAATGAAAAAAATGTACAATATGTCAATGAATAGTGATGATTGATACTTTGCAATATTTCATAATAATAATATGTTTGTTACTTAATCACGCTAAAATGGCTGAACTGATCTCAATTAAATTTGGCATACTGATAGTCCATGACCGGGAATAACACATAGGGTACTTTTTATCTCAGTAAAAGTCATAGTGCTATCCTACAAATATAATAAATTGAAAGTTTCTATGTTTATTACTCAATCACGCAAAAACGGCGGTTTTTTTGGTTTGTCGTATTCCGAGATCAGTTTGTGTATATCCAATAATACGCAGACGCAGTCGCGGGTACCAGCTAGTAATGCAATAATCGTGAAATGCCTATCGAGTGGTGACTTGCGAAGGAAAAAAATCTAGGAACCTTAATTGACTCGAAGTGTTAGATGTTATCATGTATGCGCGAATAACAGATATTGAAGATACTTAAATTAACTAAAAAAGTTAAATTACAACGCAGTTTAGTTATTATTCGTTTTCTAATGAATTACTGAATCTTAACAGAGTTTTCACATTTCAACGGAGGTAAGCTGCTAACTACACTCTTTACCGTTTGAAGAACCTTCAAAAGATTCACAGTATTGTTTTGTTACGCAAAAAGTAATTTAATAAACAAATAAAATTATAATTTTATTGTTACAACAGAACGTACGGGCAATAAGAGTAAAAACGTTTTTCTAAGTCACGGTCAACGGACGATGCTGTACCTGATGCTAAGCACACTACAATCCAAAAACAACGGCACCCACCGAGAAATCTGCAATTCATCGCCGGTTGCCGCTGTCATGCCAACCTACATGTCTCTCGGTAGTTGATTAAAAGTTACTGTGAAAGGTTTACTGTGTACATGATAGTCGCGATCCACTTTGGAACAGAACCTTACAGCCTCGTTTGATTATTGGATATACCCCGGTTGATTCCGTAACGCGATATACCGAAACGTTCCACTATGGCGGGTATTTCACCTGGTGTATCGTGGTTGCTATTCATTCTTAGATAATTGTTATGTCCAATCACTCCTATTTTTACGCTGTTGTTATAATGTGATATTTTATTTTATATATTACTGTATTTATAGGAAAAGTATCACTTTACAGTTCAACAAACAATTTACTATGTCAAATAAAGTCTAGTATATTTGTGCATGTGAATACTTGTTTCTCCGAGCCAATGTCTTGAATATAGACAAGATCACGTTATAAACTATGTCCAGAGTCGATACAATCGATGAAAAACTACCTGTTCTACATAGAAAAGGCTTTATACATAGATTTAACGACAAAAGCGCCGTCCACAATGCATGTGAATAAATAAACAGCCCACGCCAACTTTAACGCCGACCCACGCTATACAAAACACTTTAATACCTATCCCGGGGATAAATCTATAAAAATAAAACTCAATAAAAAGGTTATACTCACAATCAGAATACAATTTTAAATGTAGGTAAGTATATTAATGCTCAAAATCTTCAAAGGTTTTAAACTTCATTATACTTGGCCATAATCACTATAATCATTATTGATTGATGTTATCAGACTTTTGTAATATTATTGTTTCCTATAATATCTGTAAGGGTCCCACTGCTGAGCAAAGTCTTTTTCCCAAGTGAGAGCATGGAATTAATAATCATCACGCTAGCCCACGATTTATTGGCAATGTCAAACACTGAGAAACAACGTCCGACTGCCAGAACATTTTTCAAACGTTCAGGTTTCTGCACGATGCTTTCTATTACCGCCAGCTAATAATGTTAACATAACAACCATCACGCCTGTATCCCCGAAAGGTTAGGCAGAGGTGTACTAATGTACACCCATAATTCGCCGTGTATGTTTTATAGGTCCCATGTAATAGGAGACGATCCTATTGCCATTAATCGGGGCACAAAGCCAAACTCCGAGCTGCTACAGAAAAATTTCATAGAAAAAACCCAATAGCACTTTGCTCGACCTGGGAATCGAACTCAGGACCTTGATCATAGCAGTCGCGCTTACGACTACTAGGTTAATGAGGCAGTATATGTATGAGGCAATTCAAATTAGTAAATGTACGCGAATTCAGTAAAAATTCTTTGGTAAATATCGCAACTAGAATCTATGGGCATCGAATCGACATTCTCCCGGACAAGCCACAATTACTGATGCCACGGTACTTGATGGTATATACTAACAGTAAAATCTAAACACAACGAGATATTATCGAGAGATCGGCAATCCTAAAAGCCTTTTGGCAGCTGGATATATGGCACTGGCTGATCTCGAATCCTGACATATCCAAACAGTCGACCATCACGTCTATATAGTCGGTAATAGCTTCTTTTTTTTTCTAACCGCTGTCTCACTTATCAGGACCCGTTCTTAGGTATTACATTGTCTTATAAAATTTCTACGCGGCTAATATAAACTTGCTGAATTATTCTTTGCCTTTATACCATTTTAAAAGTCCTTTAAAGCACTTTATAAGGTTCTAAAAACATTATTTGAATAAAGCTCTGACACAGTTTCCACGTCAAAATTACGAATCTTAAAGGCGATGGAGAATTTAAACAGTTCCAAAAGAGAATAAAATTAAGAAACCTGCGGACGGCGTTGGTTTTAAAAGCCTTCCAGCCGAAGCCGTTGCATCATGTAACTTTGTTAGACACGGCAAGTTACCTCGTTAACGAGCTACGGGAAAATATCACAAAAGTAACTCTAAATTAATCTAGTTTTTTTTTATTATGCAAAAGAAATTCTCGGTACTAATATGCTAGACTTTTAGTACAAGTAGCGCGCGCTTGCTCTTTGCTGCAGGTGGGTGGGTATTTAGCTTATATCAACGTATTTCATTATTATGAATAACATACTCTTGGAATAATTTAAAAAAAAATTACTGTGTATAAATAAAAATAAACTTTAATTGTAAACAAGTAGAGAATTTACTCTGGTGAATTTTTAAATTAGGCGATAATATTGATGTCGGCAGAATAACTTTAGTTAGGTACATTTTTGATGAGAGCCTTGTTTGCTTCGATCAATAATACACGATCGAAGCTTGTTTGCTCAAGATCTTGTAACTTGTCCTATACAGAGTAGTTTAGTAAATACATAATTGCAGTAAATATTATATTTCATTTAAACTTTAAATGTTATTAAATAAAATGACAACATGTCGATAATATTAACATTTTCACTATTAAAATGAAACATTTTTAGATTTATTTTAATATTGGGATGAAATGCATCGTAAAAATACACACATCGTTATAGTGCTGTAATAAAAGCTGTGACAATTATTTACGGTGTAAGATTTTCAGTTTTTATACGGTGACTCTCGATCGGTCCCTCCTGTGGAGCGATTTATGCTTTTGTTATTGTATAATAAAGATATAAAGACCCGGTGGTTTATCCCCCAAACAAGCTCTTATCTAACGGCGATCGTTCGGACAGCTGTAGCAAGCATACTATACTAACTCTATTAACCGCATACAAGGGTGGGTGGTCGGGGTAATTTAAACGCATTATAATTTTTTATTTATAAACGATTGCCTATTTAGTTATTGTATGAAATCGAAGTACTCAGTTACAATAATTTCTTAAAGGTGTTTTTGTGTGGCAAGGTTATATCTCCCTTAATTTTTCTTCCAAATTAATAATTTCAACAAAATTTTAATACTGATATTTCCCACTATTGACGAAAAAAATTGAAATTAAATGTTTTCGTTTAAAAAATTATCAAAATATTTTGCATTAGGTATATTTGTGGATGTACCACATAGAAAAACTAAAATGTGGGAGACGCCATCTAGTAACTAACATATAACTAGATTGTTTACATCCTATAATATGCGAAATATACGCATAGACCGCTTAGTTTTCTCTCTACTTGGGTCAACACGAGTGGTGGAATACCTCCATCCTACAGAAGATCGCATACAAATAACCTTGTGTTGTGTTACTTCGGTGAGTAGGGTTGCCAGAGCTTCTTATAATAAAGGATTCAAGGTTATTTTTACAGTCAGTTCAGTTTCAAAAGCTATACGTTGTTTTGTATTCATTGTTAAGACAACGGCGTTGAACCGATCATAATCATAAATCCTGTAACAATGCGAAATGGAAATGACAGTAAACATAACATAATTTATGGATTTTACAACTTTTGCTTTGGAATGTTTTGCATAACAATGGCAACATTGTCGCTAAGCCCTCGTAAATTCAACTAAAAGGCATGTATCCGTAACTGAGATACGGATTTGAACTTTCGATTCCTGATTGTACAAACCTTTTCTTTAACTACTACTAAACGTAGGCCTCGTATTAAAATAAATGGTCGTCGACCGCTCGGTTACGATACACGGCTCAAATAGATTCCCTTCATTTTTCTCCGCCTCACGAACCGTCAGCGTATAAATGCTTCCAGTGTCTTTTTTTGTGCTCGCAACCAATGGAATTACAGCATTATTCAACCGAAATGAACCTTTTAGCGAAATGTCAAAAGGATGCAGTGTTTTCTTTGATAATACGAGCGGTTAGCGTGGATGATGAACTTACAAAGTAAAAGCGCAGATTAATAATAATACTAGTAAATATAAGCATTAAATTATTAGGCAATATCCAGTTCATTGAGGGTTTATTTCGGTGACCGGGATGTTTTCCTATGCTATTTATTAAGAATGAACTTTTATTTTGTTTAAGACGTTAGTACTTAATAGAATAAAAAAAACATAGTTTATATTAGAATTTATGCATTTATTTAAAGTTTTTCATTCATTACAAGCTATGAAAAAGTAGTGGTTCTATTGTTTTTTTTTAATTAGGGTAAAATGTGTGTATTCAAAAATTTCTATAAATTCAATGTATTTGACTTATAACTGGAAAATATACCTACATATCTCTATGATAATAATAAATACTATGTATGTTCAGTTCTGTAAATCAATTCCTTATTTAATTTGGACGAACAAACAAACGAATGAACCGACATAGCTAGCTTTCTCTCAGATAAGCGTCGATTCCTCTTTGTCTGCTTCGTTGCATTAATTCGAGTTTGTGATGTAGCCTCAATGGGGATTGTGAAATTGATTGTGAGACCGCTTATTCACTCTCTTATCATTGTTTCCTTTTTAACCTTATCTGTCGTGCGTTGATGCACTTTCGCCTACTTTAAAACTCTAAAAATGAGGCGTGAACGGAGTGAGTTCGATAAACATGAAGATAGTTCCGAACTTTCTATTAGTTTTGGTCGAATGTGATGTCGATTCGAATTCTGTCGAGCACGAGATTGTAACATTTGGGTCTGAGATCGCGTAGGGACGCGGAACGCCCGATCAGTACGTACGTCCGAGCACATATTTCCGCTTGATTAGAGGACGTGCGAGTCTACGAGGACACCTGCGCCATCTGCGTCGACTTTTCAGTTCGCTTTGTTTTGTAATTCGGAACATATCCCCCGGACAAAGTTTTATCGTTGAGGAAACTGCCGATGCGGGCATCGTTTGACTTTTGCTCCATGAAAACATTTGCCCTCGTAGTTTCGTATTACTTTATTTTACTATTAAGCGATATTTTCATTATTCCCTTAGCGTTTTATTTCTGATAAGTAATATAATATTACTTATTGTTTTCTTTAGAATTTACTTGAACTTTTCGCTTTATCAATATCTAAACAGCTTCAATGAATGGGAGTTTTGATCTTGATCTGTGATGTGATGGTTATTATTTGATTTCACAAACAACTTATAGTATTTGGCCATATACTTATTATGTAATTTTGGAACCATTTTACGTGATGTATTTTAAATATTGCGCATAAGTAAAGTGGGCTCTAAATAATAATAAGGATCATGAATTTTAAGTTATCATAAAAATTACTTGAACAGTTTTAACAAGGGAATCGTTATCTTGTTAGAATTAGTAATTATGTTTGAAGATTGTAATAATAATTACAAAAATGTTATATTCACATGACGTTAGCAGAACTGTAGATGAACGTTGCTACTATATAAAATTAAGAAGTTTTAATTAAGTTTATAGGTAATTTTTTGCCCTCTTTAAAAAAATATTAATTTTGACAAAGTGGTAACCAATTTTTAAGTTTCAATGAAATCTCAGAAGTTTATGAAGGGTTTTATTTAATTAACTTACAAATTAAAGTACTTTTCTAATCTAGAACACTGTATAGTATCAATAAAAAAACAAATAAGTGATAAATAATAAATTTTTCCTATTTTTCTATCATACTCATCGAAATATTAGGAATACGTACATATAAAAGATATCGCTTGTTTATGAAGGTCTGTTTTTATAGAGACTTAAAGGAGAATCTTCTTTATTGTCGCTTTATATTATTAGTAACGGATATTCGAAGATGTAATAAAATTCTGTTATTAGATATTAAATATGGTTTTTTACCTATAATTTCCGTACTGTTGAACCTTTACAACGAAATAAATGGTTGTTAAATTATTTTGTATTCCAAATAAAGTATAGATAGATGAAGATTTTATTTACTTATATTTTATTTAGGTATTTATTTTTCTTATTTAGTGTATTAATGAATTAAAATTAATAGCAAACTATTGATTATTAGATCCGATTAGTTAAGCTAAAGAAGAGAAAAGAAAAGACAGGCGTGAACGGAATGACAAATGACATCTATATTACAATACCAAAAAGGAACAGGAAATAGCGATAACAGAGCATATCTAAAATACAATAAATGTTGCCAGCCAGTTAAAGCTATTGGGCTGCGTTCATATTCCAACAAAAATAATAAAAATATACCACAAATATTATCAATAAAAACTTCAAACCTTAAACGTTTCTAAAAGAATTACAACGAAGAAATATTTATCAAGTCGTAAATTAATTATTACTCTGACCTGAAATATTATTTTCAATTTTATTTATATGACATAATAATGTTACATTTATAATTTTCGTTGTTTCAGAGATTTTTCGAAGCTGACTCTTACACTCTCCCATGATTCCCAGTATCGGAAACTTATAACATCAAGTTACCTGCCAACACTTAGGTAAGCTACTTTTTCATTATATTATTAAATATTATTTATTTATCACATATATTTTTATAACAATCCATATTATAGCTAATATTAGGTTACTGTAAAACTGTCTGGTTACTTTATCGTTTCGTAGCACTAAAAAGGTAAACAAGGTCAAGAGAATAGTGATATAGAACTTTACGTTGAACAATTGTATATTAAAAAATTTATTACTCCAATGTTGGTTTGGGAAAGTCCTGGATACATTTTATAGTTATTTTTTTAAATAAACTTGATACCTACGTATAAAACAACATACTACATAAAACTTATAGCCTAATTAATTAACTAAGAGCTTTGCTCATTAAATATAATGATTGTTTTTTGTGTTATTATATTTAAGTATTGTATTAAGTACAGACTATGTAAACTTATAAATATTATACATTTTTCATAATAAATATTCTACCATTACAAATATAAATCTGTAACTGCATCGATCTACCATCAAATCGCTCAGAAAGGGGGGTAATTTGTATCTTTTTTCAATAAAGCAACACCTGTGGCCCGCCATTTGTGCTGTTTCTCTCTAAGCCTTTAACTTAAGCATTGTAAATGTTAGACAATTTGTAGCGAGATTGAAAAACTGTTTCCAGTCTGCGTTGTAGCTTGTACAGTGAGTGTACAAATTACAAATATTTATTTGTCACATTGTTTTCTTTTCAGACCATAGCCTCGTGCTTTTCGAATGCTTTATTTTAACAACAATGTAAGATAATATCATAACTGAATTACGCGTAAAAATTGATAAAAATTATATAGCGTACATTATTATTATAATTATTTATTATTTATTTTTTGCTTACTTGTATTTGTAATGTTCTATGTCCTTGCGGATGTTTTTAATAAGACATTGCAGCATAACTACAATGACAATATATAGTATTATAATAATTAATGTTATTTAGGAACTAGTAAACAACACATAAAGGCGTCTACAAGTTTCAAATCAAGTATTTAAGCAGCCACAGAATAAGAACATATTTTCCATCATTATTATTTTAAAATATGTAACAAAATAATTCATTATACCTAGCGAAAAGCCTTACAATTTTCAATGCTTAAAACCCCGGCTTGTACGCTCAAATTTTAGTTTCTATGATATATATTTTTTTGTACACCCGGAGCGGCGCGGCGTCGAAACAAAATATGACCAAACATTTTTCATCAGAACTTGCTTTCAAAGGGGCTTAAAGCGGTGTATTTGAGTGACGCATGTTTCAAATGTGTCAATTATACGAGTGACTGCTTTCAAATGACCAGACTCTGGCCAATAGCCGAGAGGCCAATAGAAATGGCGTAAAATACCCCTTTTAGGTGCCGTAAAGATTTAATAACTTTGCCGGTTTCAACAAGAAATTATATTTTTATGAGGTAATTTTTCGCTTTCTTTGGCCTTTATTTTATTTTTAACCAATCCTCACTTAATCCCGTTATGATACCCATGTAATAAATAAATTAAAATGAGGTACTGATATTTCATTTCTAGATAATAAATATCAACATTTTTTATTAGCGAATCGTAAAACTAGCATTTTTGTCTGTGTCCAGAAAATTAATATACTTGCAACAGGGTAGAGTTGTAACTAATTGATGCAATTGTTAGTAATTCCATGGAAAAATAAATATATTTTGTAAAAGTTATATATATTTTAAAGCGGTTCTACATATATTTTCTTGCTAATTTAATGTTATTTAAGTAACAGTATACTGTTTATTATGACATGTACAAAGCAATCGAAACTATTCAAACAAATTTGTATGACATTAACTAATAAAATATTCATTAATATTCTTACACAATTTATATTTATTTTGTTAACAATTATATAAAGGTTTAAGTGCACACGTAGGTGTTACTCAATTGGTTTTTCAACATCTAATTTCTGTTGAGCACAAAAATTGAGATTTTAATAGACTATAACCATCATTTATTATCCAATTAGTTATGCTGTTAATTTTAATAGTGACCGTCTTTGTAAAACGCGTACGAACAAAATGATTTTTTGTAATAATCAAATAAAAAATATTATTGATGTTAAGTAAGAATAAATTAAAACCACTAAAAGTTTACACTCGCATGTAATGAACTTTCAATATCTCTTAAGGCGGAGGTACACATACCATCAAAGTGTACGAAAAGTGTTATACGCTAGTTATTGGAACACTGAACCCGTATTATTGTTAAAAAATACTTGTAATTCGGTTCGTGGTATATTTTTACAAGAGGTAGCCTAGTGGTCATAAGCGCATCTGCTATGATCGAGGTCCTGGGTTCGATTCCCAGGTCCAGCAAAGTGTTATTGGGTTTTTATATGAAATTCTCAGTAGCAGCTCGGAGTTTGGCGTTGTGCCCGATTAATGGTAATAGGCTCGCCCCCTATTACATAGCACCTAAAAAAAATATACCTACACGGTGAACGGTAGGTGTACTAATGTACTACTCTGCCTAAACTTTAGGGGATACAGGCGAGATGGTATGTTATGTTATGTGTAACAAGCCAGTATTATGCTACTTGCAAATGCAAATACACGGTACCGACAGCCCAGGCAGCACTTTTTTAAGTTTTTACCATGGGTAAGTCATGGCAAGCATTGGAAGGAATTTAATAGCATTATATTTTTACTGACAATAGAATGCGTAACTAAATTAAAATATAAAATTAAGATGAACAGAACATGTAAAAAATTTGAATGAAAGATTGGATTAGCAGACGCGAAAATTATGTAGCAAGCAGTTGTTTGCTTGCAGAAATGCGAAAAGATGATATGGGTGATTATAAAAAACCAATTAAGAATGCTTGTGGGTGTCTTTTAATATGCGGTTTGTATTTATCCACAAATCCTGCAACACTTTGCCAAAAAATTAAACAGTGCAATCTACTTGCATGCCAGCTACAGGTATGCCATCTGATATATACACATGATAGTTGCTCGCACGTGTAAGGAACTGGTATGCCATTGTGTAAGTTACAGGTATGTGTATTCCTGGCTTTATGTGTTAATTTAACTGTATTAATTAATTTCGGTTACAGCCATAAAAATTATATTAATTACAAAGATGTATAAAACCACTATATAATAGTCTTCTAATAGTAAAGTAATAGATATAATGTATAATGTTACGTAAGATACTAATCAATATAAACAGTTTTCGCTGGGTGGTTAGAAAATGACAATTGTGTCCGACTGTCTTATGATCACCATACACCAGGTGTATCACACGTTACAGTGACACGCTGTGAATCGCTTTCCTGGATCAGTCAATATATAGTTATCCAATAATTAAACGAGGTGGTAGAGTTACACTAGGCCCGCACTATGATTATTCTTCGACACCAATGCCAGCGAATTAATTAGCAAGAACCGTGAAATAAAATATAAATAATACATTTAAATTAGAACCATCAGAGAAAGAGTTGTAAATGGCTTTATTATTATTAAATAAGATCCATATAAGACTTAGAAATATCAAAATCCCTCAAATAGAGGATAATATTGAAGTTTAAATAAATATTAAAATGAGTATGAACTTCTACAATGTACAATGCTGTAATGAAAAAATACTATAAAAGTTGAAATGAATTCATACCGTTAACTTCACTGTTATGGTTACGCGAAACGTTTTAACGTAGCAGAATAGCCGCGGAGGCTGTGTCCCGCCCTACCTCGTTTAATTATCATACAAATTTTAGTTGGGCTCTATTACTTAGCAATTTCCTTGATTAAGGGTGTATAGTACGTCCGCGGTGGCGACAGACCGGCAAATAGGGCGATCGTGTTCTCCACAATGAATATTTATAGGCATAACGACCTTAATTTTGGATATGGCATATCGCCTTTGTTTATTGTTACGTGTTAATACACAATTATTTATTGGAACAACGTGACGAGTGATAAACGAAATTTATTGTATTATTTATGCGATATTTATTAAAATAATAAAATATTTTTTTTTTTTGTGATCAGTAGATAATCACTTTCTTTTTGCATTCCATTCTATGTAAAAAGCAAATATCCATATTTCGTATTAAATTTCATATAATTTAAATTCTGTTGAAAAGCAATTTTAGTCCTAATTTGTGAATTGTAAATAATTTGAGATAAGTTATGGAGTTTTTAGGTCTTAAACTAATAGTTAAATTGATGCTAATACATACTTACGGATTTAATTAATACATTAGATAATTTTAACAACCAATATAATTTGAAATGTAATGGCATTTATTTCTAATTCAAACGAGACAATTTTTTATAAAAAAAGAAAACCAATAGCAATGATTTCGAGAAGTTTCCTGGCGTATCTTCAAAGTCTAAGGTCCATTACTATGAAATTAAAATGAGACCACCTTTAAGATATTCCCTTTACAACGAAAGAAGAATTATCAATGTCGATTCTTAAACAAAGTAGTTATGCTTGACCATTCATAAAAATATACATTCGAATTGAGAACCTCTCGTTTTTTTTTACGTCGGTTAAAAAGTACCTATTAATTAAAATAAGTTTTATGATTTTGTTGGCTAAAGAAACATTCTCAACGTTGTACCTTTAAATGTATATAATATATTATATTATTCCAACGTTGTACCCTAGGTATTGCCTTTGAAATTTTCGATTTTCAATATTATGTTTTAATTACAAAACGAAACGGGTGTCATAACATAGCATTCTGAACCTGGAATATGAATAAAATTTTACGATTATCACCCAACGCTTTGTTACAATTGGATTGGAATCTGTGGTGTCCTTCTAAGGTACTGCGATATTCTTTGCGAAATTTTGAAATAAAATTAAAGTTTATGTACCTATATAGATGAAGTATATTTTAAGGATTATTAAGAATACCAAACAATGTTGTAAATAATTAAAAGGACACTTGTTACAACCTGATTTTAGATTACATAATATATTCTCCATTTTCCATTTTCGCATGGATAGTTGAAAATCTGTCGCGAAACACCAATAGATGTATTCCGGCAGCTGCACTTGAGAGCCAGTCTCCCACTAGACTTACCGTGCTACATCTTGGACCACATCGGCACTTAAAAACATATGAGATTGTGGCCACAACCTATAAGGATAAAAATACATACCTATCTATACATACACTTATATATATAATTATACATTCAAAAAGAGGTATACATCAAATCATATTATGTAACTATGAACAATTTCTCATTCATCTTTACAGAATGGTTTATTTTTTACCCGACTGCGAAAAGGAGGTTTATGTTTTTCGAGCATAAATGTATGTATGTATGACTTTCTTTGGCACGCTCTGTAGCCTAGACGACTTGATGGTTTTTGCATACGAGGTGATATTAGATTCGTCTTAATTGTGGGAGTCATATAGGCTATATAATATTTAAGTACAATGGCTGGGATTCGAATAGCTTTTTTGTTATATTGTTGCAATAGGATTTTTTGTTTCATTTTTAATAATATATCTTGGTAAATAGTTGTATAGCAAAGTGAAATCAATGTCTATGCACAGTACAACAAAAAAAAAAAAACAAGCACGACAACCGAGACATTTACACTCGTCCGTCTTCGCTTTCATACTATTTTTTTCTGACCTTACTCTTAGCCTTAGGGACCCTATCCAAAAATAGAGCCGCTGATGGCTTTTACAGCTTTACCGGGCTTGGGGGCGAGCGCTTAAGGCACTCAGCCGCGAACGCGTGGGCAACCAGCGCGCAAGGGTACCAAAGTGGTCGGGTGTTCCTGGGAGGAAAGAAGGAACAAGTGTTTATGTATTTAGTAATCTGAAATATGATCTACACTATATAGTGCAAAAAATGAGAGTTTCATACTAATCTCTTTGCAGTTGAATATATACTGGCTAATCGCACAACGCTATAAATCAAAAGACCGTGACGAATTTTAAAACCATGTGCTTGGTGGTCGATCGTTACCAACCTGCTTGATTACTGGATATACACCGGCTGATTTTGGATCGCGATACATCTAATGTATTATAATGGCGTATGATCCAGTTGGACACGATTGTCGTGTTTAAGGACGCTGTATTTATGCACAATGTAATTTTAGTTCGTTATTCCATGAGCTAGTCGATAGCCATTATGCGAGCTTTACATTGAGGCTTCATCGGCCAATCAGTGATTATGTTCTTGCAACGACATGCTTTGTAAGGGTAATTCAAGAGGTAGCTAGTAAGTGGGTCAGATAGGATTTGCCATTGCATTCTGTTAAACGTGCCCTCGAACATCTGTATCTACTTACGCTCCAGTATTTTAGCTTTGTCGCAGTTATTTTAAACGATTTACGCAAGTAAATCAAACGTTAAATTTATAAACTTTTTACTTGTTTTTAAATTTATGAGCAGTTGTAGATCACCGATGTTGCAATAAAGAGAAATGGAATGTCGTAATTTCTACAACGTGATGTGTTTTAATTATAAGTGGGTACATATCGATGTATTATTATGCAATTCAAAATACCTATAGTTGGTTGGTTATAAAGGATTGATTAATTTAATCTTAAAGTTGTAAAAAAATTATTCCAATGAAATTTTTCCTTGACTGAATGATTAGGCAATATCAATTCTTTATGAAAGTTTACACAATAAATTCAAGATAATATGATAATTATGATAATATAATAATTCATATCATACACACATAATCATAATTTAATGAAAACACATTTGAACACGTATAAAATAAAATTTACCTATATATCAATGCATAATTGTAACCGTTGGATATTAATCATCATTTTGAATTCCTATGTACATATAAACCCTCATATTGCCCAATGCCGTACCGCGTCATATAATAAACCTTTTTTATTTTTTCTCATATAAGTGTCCAAAGAGAATCAATAATGCAGTAAAAAGCTTTAATTTTCGAACAGGATTCTCATTTCGTATTATGAACACTGCACAGTCTGTTTATTTTTCTCGAAATAACAAACAATGTTCTGTACTTCATCACAGCGAATGAGGTAGTAGATAATCATAAAAGGTCGGTCGTGAAAAATCAAGTACTTAAAACGTGCCTGTCGTAAACCATTTTCGGAGTTTCAAAATGTTCATGTTTTTTGAAATGGGCCGTCAAAACAAATGGCGGGTGAAAAATACGGAATATAAACAAAGGCTTGTTCCCTGACCCGTGGGGTTGAAACTCATCATTTCCGTGGCGGATAAGTGCCACCGTAATCTCTGCTCGTGTAAATGTAAATCTTCACACAAAGCCGTGCTAGCTTTGGACTTCGCCCCCGTCCTCTTAATGAAGAGAAGTATCTAGGAGGTTCGGACGTCGGTCATCTCAGTAGGTTTACGAAGCTTGGAGCTAAGTTGAAATTAGATTCGAAGGTAAATTGGTTTGCATACGTGAAACAGTGAAGAGTGCTTCAAGAGTATCTATTGCATTTGATAATATGTTAATGTATTGCGTTCACGATGTATCTATGAGTACGAAAATCTGTACTACTACTGTAAAATTAAAACTGGTATATTATGGATAATATCTGGGCGACCGAGATGTGCTCGGTGTCTTATAAACACACACACAAAAAAAAGAAAAACACCTATCTAGGTAAATTACATATATATATATATACAAGAATTGCTCACTTAATATAATAAGATGCAATGGGAAAATGTAAATATCTAATGTTAAAAATATTAACATTTATGATAGAATAATATATTTATACAACATTAATTAAAATGAAAACAGTAAATTAATATAGGCTAAGTAGAGAAAGATAGTATTTTACCTATAAAAAAATGAAATTCAAATCAACCCAACCAATCAAAAACAATCAAATGAATAAACACTCTCGTTAGACTGTAGAATAAAACAAGTTTTGTAAACAAAGTTAACATATTATAAGCGGATGTTAGTCAGGAGCTGTTTGGGCATGTAAATTAAGAATAAAACTAACCGCCTTAGTGTTCTTATCGTCAATAGTTTGATGAAAACATATCTCTCACTAAAATATCGCTTAGACATTTATAACTTAAGATTAGTAAGAATTTATTTAATTATCGAATACTGAAAAAACTAAATACTAGAAAAAAAAAAATAGTAGAGCAAATGCTGGTACAAAACATCTTAAATTTTCTTTGATAGTTCTATGGATATTAATTAAAAAATAATCATTTAAATAGAGTTGAGATTTCGTACTGGTACATTTTTGCCAGTAGACGATTAATTAACTATAGTTAAATTAGGAAAAATGTTAAATCGGTGAAGCTTCTGTCCGTTTTTAACAAATTCCTCCATAAAAAACTTCATATAAATCCAATAGAAGTACACCCACAAATTAACTATAGTGGATACTATAACGTTATTGGAAATTGACGGTTTCTTGTAATCAGCGTTAGGCTTTGAGTTAGAGAGGGCAAGGTACCATTACAGCCTATTATCTTAACGAATACGTTCATTTTAATTACTTCGACTGACTCCGTAACGATTGCTTTTATAAATTGCTTATGATATTCTTTACTTGTTGTGGGTGGACGACTATAGTAAAATTCAAGAAACATGAATTGTATACTTACATTTCAGTTTTCTGTCGATGCTTATTTGCTAGATCGTGGGTATTTAAGGCAAAGTTTTCTTTAAATTAAATTCCGTAACAATTTCTGTCTATTACTAATTACAGTAAAGATTGAGTCATCATCGTCATTATATTAATACGTGAAGAAAAACTTTGTACCTCTTTTTAAGCGTATTGCGTGCATGGAAGACTGAGATTTGGTATGGTAAAACTTTATATGGAGAAGGAGTGCAGAAAGATAAAATTTATCTATAATGTCTGTTACTAACATATAAAATAAAATAAATGAATACTGCGAATACTAACCCGACCAGTGCCATTGAACATAGACCCCCAAAATATTGACATTGTCACTCAATGAAAAGTGACAGCAAGTGATATAATATTCATTGTTTAGGTTCATACTGCAAATTTCAAACAGAAAATAATGTATGATTAATAAGTCGCTGGTCGAATTTCGATCATTGGGCGACCGCTAGTATGAATAAATGTGCCTAAATTTCGAGTATATTCTATTCATGATAACTATAAAAATCATGAATATACCTAATTATACTAACATAATATTAAATATGTATTGGTTGTCAGTTTCTATTTTGTACTTTACATAATTAAAAATCATCTTAATATGTAAGTTATTTCACGTGTCACTTATATTTACAAGAACTTTGACCTTCACCATAGCTCCAATCTTTCAAAAAAAAAAAAAAAAAATAGGCATCACGGGATGTTTATTAGTTAAACATCTAAATTTAATCATATTTTTATGATGAAATACGAAAAATAAAATAAATAGTTAGTGTTATATATTTTACTATTATTAATTAAAGAAATGTTTAAATTTTATATTTTTAGTATTGTCAAATTCACAAAAACACTGATATTCACGAATAATCTATAAAGATGGCATAAAATACAACGCTGATACACTAACACAAGTAAAGTAGCGAATACGTGTAATAGAGAAATACGCATTCAGTATAAATGTTCAGTATAAATTGAGTAAAAAAGAGCCGACCGGATACAACGGTGGCCGAATAGCACGCCGCAACGTCCCATAAGAACGCATTTACTCCCGTACAAACGCGACATTAGATGTTTCACATCATAAAGTAAGAAAAAGAAATTTACGGAATCATTTTTTTTTTGTAATATTTATTAACAATTCAATATTTTAATCGATTTGTACGACGTGCGATGCCGGGCAAAATTATTTACAATTGAAAAGAAAATAAAGGTAGGTTTCCAGTTGAAGTTAATTTCTCCTAACTTGTTTACATAGTATGGCTTACTGAGTGAGACGCTTCGTAAAACTGAAATATTCACCATTAATGAATACCCATCAAGATCCTAAGTGTTGAATATCTCATTAGCCACATTCCGGACGCTCCCGATGAACGTTGCGACAGTGGAACAAAGAACTCCTCCTTAAGCTGTTGTAGGTGAAACAATACGTACGCGTGGGGACTCCGTGTTGAATTACAAATACGAGGACTTGACGTGAATTCGAATGGGGCGGGTTTGTGTCTCGCACGACATTGTATCTTTATGTTGTTATGTTGTATAAACTCTAGATACTATTACTTACCTCACTTTATAAGGTAACTGCAATTCTGTAAGAATTTGTAGAATTTTATGGTATCTTTTATTGTAAAAGTTTATGTTACGTGTTGGATGTTTTGTTTTTGTTAAAACCATAAATATAGTATATATAGATTGGCTGTATGACTGAGAAAGAGCATAATATAGGCATAGTAAGGCATATATCAGAGCGAGATAGAGACACAGCACGAGTTATTAAAAGCAAGTGGTCAATGGTGCCCCTATTCAATATTGTGTAAAGCAAACCTGTCTTATTTTCTGTCTTCGTTTTAAAATTCTCTTTCGTCCACATGCAGAAGAGTCCATGTCCTTTTCTATGCCTAAGGAACCTGTAGGAACGACCTATTAGGTTAAATTCACAGCGTATTTAAACTATCGGTTGATCAAAAGTAGTGAATGTGAGGCAAGGTTAAGCGCGAGTACCTCATCATCATCATCATTTCAGCCGCAGGACGTCCACTGCTGAACATAGGCCTTCCTCATAGATCTCCAGAGCGACCGATCTTGTGCGGCCTGCACCCAGCGGCTCCCAGCGACCTTTATTAGGTCGTCTTTCCATCTACTGAGGAGCCGTCTTACGCTGCGCTTTCCGGTGCGTGGTCTCCACTCGAGAACCTTTCTGCCCCAACGGCCGTCAGTTCTCCGAACTATGTGCCCCGCCCACAGCCACTTCAACTTGCTAATCCTTTTGGCTATGTCGGTGACCTTAGTTTGTCTACGGATCTTCTCATTTCTGATTCGATCTCGTAGAGAAACACCAAGCATAGCTCGCTGAGTGACCTTGAGCTTTCTTATGAGACCCACAGTGAGCCACCACGTCTCTGTGCCGTATGTCATCACTGGCAACACACATTGGTCAAAGACTTTCGTCTTGAGGCACTGAGGTATTTCGGACTTGAGTACCTATCGCGCTGTATTTCAGGACTCCGAAAAATACTCAAAGTATGAAACATAGTTAAATCGCCGATGTTGAATTTCAATACACCTACACACCTTTTTTCCCGCTGTTTTTCTTACATGTAATTTCACGCGGACGAAGTCGCAAACGCAGCTAGTAGTATATAATTTTTTACTTAATGCGTGTTTGTTAAGCGACATGAAATCACCGATATGTGTATCAATATCGACATTAAGACCGAGTCAGTACATGGTGCAGCTCTATTACACGCACACTAATGTATTTTGTTTTTCGGCTCGACCAAATCTACCCATTGTCGATCTAAGTATATATTAAATCTATGGTTAATACATTGTTGTTGTTTTTAATTGAATTAATTCAACCGATCGCTATTTTCAAATTGCTTGATGATAGAAAACGACAATCGAGTCTGGATGGATCGCGACCTTCATACACCTGGTATAATACCCGCCATAGTGATGCTATTAGCCGCGTCGCGTTTCGGGTCCAGCCAGTGTCCAGCCAAAACTAAGAGGGGTAGTAGGGATCTGTACCTACTCGACTACATTTCGACATCATGTACGTAATGATAATTGCGAGCTGCCAAGAGACTTACATACTGGTATGAACCAACCACCACCAACCAACGTATGGTTGGTCGCCGCGGCAACCAGCGGCGGTGACCAACATGCACAGAGCCGTATTTCTATTAAAAAAAACTTGTTAGTACAGTTCAAATGCAATTAAGTAGAGCTACAGGAATTCGGCATGCAATAAATCAAAGATTATCAAAGCTCTTACGAGTAATCCCTATTTTATTTATAACATCTATAATATATATACATACATATAACTAACTAATAAATTGTTTTGATCAATTATAAAGCAATCGTAATAGTTTTTACAACCTATATAATATAGGGCCGACATCACATAGATCGTGTCGAATGCTGTAATTGTTGTATTGGTTCATCAGAAAAATAATTATGGAAGTTTTTAAAGACGTTATATTCATAGGCAGTGGAGCGAAACGGTGAGAACTTTTTGAATTCTGTTAATCCACATTTGATACGAACGGAACGGCTCGTGGTTTTTTTTACCGCAAGATTAGATTAATTTACAAAATTGTTGATATTGTTACGGACAACGTTTATTATTGCTTGTAACTGTTACACAGTGGTTTATTGAGTGATTTGCTTTGTGTATACCGTCAAGGTTTTTTTTGTGTTTTATTTGAATCAATGATGCCATAATTGTTTATAAATATGAAACAGACTTTATTGAGAAAGAAAACCAGATATTCCTCATCATAAATAGGTTTGTGGTTTATATTATTATATTAGTAATTTATCAAAATAGTCATGAAATGATTATGACGCGGTGTTTTAAGCTTTATGTCATGAAGATACGGTATTGTTTGAAAATATTATTGGTTATGAAATATAATTTTATGTGTATAGATAGGTGAAGATCGCAACCAAACAACCTTGTCTTGTGTTCCTGTGGTGAGTAGAGTTTCCAGAGCTCCTTGAGATAGTGAGGTTCAAAGAAAAGGTAGAGCACAGAAATTTCTTTCAAGAAGTCGGACTAGTAGAATACCTCCACACTACAGAAGGTTGCAGTCAAATAACCTAGTGTTATATTTCTGTGGTGAGAAGAGTTTCCAAAACTGAATGATTAATTTATTGCACTTTTAGTTTGTACATTGGCGAGAATAATGCTATAAAGAATTTTGTTCCGGCTAACCAGCGGTAATCTGGAAAAATATATTATTGTCGGTAGTGCAATAAGAAATTAAGAGCTCATTGGGGTAGAAAGGTTCAAGGTCGGCAAAGCACTAGTGACACCTGTGGTATTACAAGCGTCTATAGGCTATGGTAGCCGTTTATCATCAGGCGGGCAGTATGCTTGTTTGCCACCTTTGTAGTAATTTTTAAAATAAATGTTAAAAAAAATTTGCGTGTGCGCACGTTAGATGTTATACTTCTATGGCGTAACATAACAATAATGCCAATATTATGATGAAAATAGCCATGAATGATGATAATATCAATCCATTTTTTTTATTGTATAAAATAATTTAATGTTGTATGTCGCGCAAAGCTCTCAATCTTAACCCCACTAAACATGCCAAAAGAAGAATAAATTTCAAAATACTAATTTTCCTTATTCATTGTGGTTCTGAGATATATGAGAGATCTGAATGTACTTTTTTTAATGACTTACTTATTTTCCATTTGGATGATTGCATAGTGAACAACTACTTGCGGTTGCACGCTCCATAGGAACACATCGCGTCGGTTTATATTTTTGAATACCTAGTTACATGAGACCGTCTGACATCCGATACCATTGAGTAATGCTCCAGATCACCGGATAACAGAGTGCACGGCCACTGAGGTAGGCCATAACATTCGTGGGTGACCGTTTAGAATCGTTTATGTGCTATGTTCTGACATTTACTATCGTTTCATGGGAACAAAGTTTCGATTTCACACGAGTCGATCCGTTTCGGTACGTAAAGAGTTTTACTACCGAGTGTCACGTCATCTGGTTAGGCTATCATTGACTGAAAACTAATTTTCCATAATGTTATCATAGATTTTGTTTATTGAAATTAATATTCGAATTTAGTACTTGCGTTTAAATAATTATAAAAATCTATTAGTATATTATTTTTATTTATTTTTTATTATTATTAAAAATCTATTATATTTCTTGACTTGAAAGTAAAGGCGCTAAATTTGATTAACACCAGCTAAATGTATTTTAACAATATATTATTAACGTTATTATTATAAATAATGGTATTAGTTAACCATTAAAATCATTAATAAACATGAACGAGCCGTTCTCGATGACTGGAATGTTTTCCGAACCCGTAGTATTATTTTGACCTTCATAAGTGCCTTCTTTAGGCTTAATTTGAATATAGTATTTTTAATTATCGTCTGTCAACGATAATATTATAAGCAGATAATTCCAATGAATATTAGTGTTTAGAAAATTACTTATGTTACATAAAATATTATCAGTACAAATAGTATGTAAAATATTTGGACGAGTTTGCTTCTCTATAATTTTCGCAGCCTAATTTTTTATTACTGTTCCTAATCCATTATTTTAATTTTACCTTTCAGTTACGTTGTAGAAATTTATACCAATTGAGTAATTCATACCAGAAAAGTAAATATCATTGATGTAATGTATATTGATTTTAGTTAAAATTCCAGATTATAAATGTAAATGGTAGTCTATGAAATAGTCTGTGGTAGAGTTTAAGTTAAATTATGGTTCTGCTAGGAAGGCCCGACTTTGGTTTGGATTATAAAAACTTATATTATAATAAAGACTTCTTGATTTGTGTTAATTAATACATGTTTATTTATCAACATAATACATATCATATTATAAGAATTGAGACTAATTTTCACAATTCATTTTTTAGATTTTTACTTTTTAAACATTTTACACCGTATGGATATATTACTGAAATGTTTTAAGTGTGATAACTATAAAAGAAACAGTATATCGTAAAAACCATAACATGCTATAAAATTTTATGTTTATCTGCTTCAACGAAGTAAATAAAATTTATTGTGTTCAAATAGTTTAAAATTTTATTAATAATATACAAGAAGACTCGTTAGAAATATAAATATATTTATAATGGGCGTGATACTCAAGAGCCGAATAAAAAAGGAAAGTTTTAATGTATAGACAAATTTGTATGAGAATTTCCGTTTATCGTAAAAGTAACTAAATGATTAACAGTCCTTAAACGAAATACTTTTTGATAATAACTAATCTAAATTCCAAAGGACAGACATCCTGTCGTGTAAGTAGTTGTTGTAGAATCATTGCGCTGGAGTGTTTACTGTTGCCGAGGCCCATTTTACCTTGTTACATTTTAAGGTAGTCTTTAGTGCTTTCTTTTTGACTAAGCTGTTGATCATCTCAGATTTTAGTATAGTTGCAGCTTTAGGCGCTTTAATTTTACTAAGGAACGCTTCGGTAGAACCTACAGAAAGAAACAAAAAATGATAAAGTTTACACTTAAATAAATGAATTCTAAATTATGTTATAATTCTAAGATAAATAATTGATCTCGGCTGGAGATGGTGGAGCACAGAAGAGTCTAATAATGATCTAAGTAATATGTGTTATTTGATATGATACGAAATACGAAAATGTATAGTATGGTTTTGCATGGAAACAAATACATTTAAATATATTATAGATCTATAAAAAGAATTATTAGAAAAAATCGAACAGTGCACTAGAGTGTATTAGAAAGAGACGAGCTGATTCTTTCAACAGTAGTTTTTTTCGTTTTCTTTTATCATCTGTGGTATTGATTAATATCACCTAAAGAATGTTTTTATGAAATGCCGTGCGATTTTTTTATTATCGCAAGATAATATCTCGATGTATGAGGTTGACAATCTATAAAGATCATGCGACGCTGTTCTTGCATTGTTAGAAGAACTTCATGTAAATATGTGGTCATTGGTCTAAAAATAATACTCGTGACTCCGTAACAGTGTGTAACAATATTTGAATTTTTAAAGCATCAAAATCATGTTAGCTTTATATCTGGTTTTCTACCGTACCAAAATTTTACATAACGATTAAGCAGGAAATAATGCTTGGCTCTTATTAACTACGACTGAACTATAACGTATTTATAATTTTAAAGAGAGATTAATCTAGGCTCAACAATTTGACTGGTTCTTTTGACCTATCGCTCCATATGATGCCTTATGCGATTATACTAACAAAATTATCATTAAATGACATAAACCTTTCAACGTAATTAAAAATAGGCGCAGTAGTTCTAGTAATACTTTCCAATATTGGATTTTTATTTGGTTTATTTTTTTTATGTCAACGTTTCGTTCTAATTAAAGTGCGCTGATAGAAAACAGATTCAGACTTGTTGCAATCGCAATCAAAGCGTCCAGGAAGAAAATCGAATTAATCAACTCATCCGGCCTTTGAGTGTCGTCAACTGTTTGTAAGCTGTTGCTTAAATGTTAGTGTATACATAGCCTAGTTAGTTAAGTTATTACCTTTCTCGAATAATTTCCATAATTGTTCAATTAAGTGCAAGATATCTTACACGGCTCAGAAAGGAAAAGTTTTTTTGCAAAAGTTTATAATTACTTTATAGCATATATACTATATAGTTTATAGAAATATATCTACATTAATGTAGTAACCGTTTATTTTTAATATAAATTTTTGAGGATTTCAACGTAATCAATAAAGAAATTGAGAAGCAATCTCAGTATAACGACCGAAACTAATTAAGTAGTAAAAATACAAAATCACGATATAAATTCTTAATTAAAATTATACTAAGGACTACATGAAAAGTAGGTAATAGTGTTTATAATTGAGATTACTTTCTAATTGAAGTATATTCCTGTTTCAACAATTTACTTTTTCGAATCTTGAAGTGAATCAACTGTAAGTCTAATGGTGGACACTCGAGTGTTTCATCGATTCAGGTGTCGTTTTCATCGGAAAATCTATATTGTTTCTAGCATATCGATGCGTTTTTACTAAACCAATCCGTCTTCTTCTTGTGCTCATCAATTTATTAATTTTAAGAATGTAATAAAGTTGCAGCGACAGTAAACTCACAGATGCTCCAGTAGTTCGGTGGCAACACAGAATATGTTACAGGGAATCCTTCGTAAACTGTAATATGGAATGGGAATCGGGAATGCAAGGGTTTGTTGCATGTAACCCTTTCAGAGTCTTGAACAACTCTGCCTTGTTTATTATAGTAGCAGGGTTTGCGCTAGCTAGGTTTCGTCTGTGGGTTTAATAAAACCGTACCTATAATATATAGGAATTACAACATGGGCTTATATTAAATTAGCGTTATCTTTTTAATGTGATATTCTTTAATAATAGGGATATATAATTACGTACTGATGATTTATGTTGAATAAAGTAAGTATTTCATGAAGTTACTAATTTTATTTTTCTTGTACTAAACAACAAGATTCTAATATTTCAGGAAATATTCAAGACAGCCTAATATAAAAGCTAAATAAAGAAATAAAATACTTATCTCTTTGTATACATACGTATTTGTGTTTAAAAGTATATGTATACATACTTATCACCTATAATTAATAATTAAGCATAATGTAAAATTACATAAATATTATTTCTCTGGAATAAGAATAATGGTCTACCAGATATAACTGTTAAACTTCCATTCTCTTTATTACCAATCCTATCGTATACGGCTTGGAGTTTTATCTGTCCGAGTAACGCATTTATGCGCTCTGACGGAGACAATGTATGAGCCTACGTAATTTATTTCATGGGTATCTTTTATTTAGTTACCGGGAAACAAATTCTTTCCATACAGAGGGAAAGCGGATTTATTTCATGGCTCATTTCCTTAAAACCTACTTCACTTAATAACCCTAAAATAGGGCAAATATCTCACACGGAATCCACGGGATTTTCGCCAGTACGCGGTCGATGCGATCGCGTTCCAATGAGCGGGAGTGCCGATAGCTTCTATCCACCGTCTCAACGAGCTATTTCATTATTCAGTCTCACCGACTCCGCTAAAGATGGTGCGATAGGATTGACTAATTTCCCAGTGTGCTTTAAATGAACGCCGCGATGCGCCTTCATTTAGACAAGGATCATTTTGCAGGCTTAACACAGGATTCGCTCGATATCTTCTAAGTAAGCGTATCGTTTGCAACTCTCCGGTACGGTTCTCGTGAAATAGTCATCATCTAAACTCATCTACATAATTAAATCTATGATAATGTCAATGGGCAATAGTAATTCCTTTACTCCATTCATCAAAGGAAAAGTTTTAATAAAAATCAAACAGTTTATAACAGTTGGTGTGCTTTTTTCCGTCAGGCAAAGTCAAAATTTGGAAATGTATTATAGTATATTTTGTGTGGGTATGTAATGTGTCTGTGTGGATTCGCTGCTTGATATGAACCGTAATTACTCCATAATTTGAACGTTGCTAATTTCATATGAAAGGGTAAACCAATACTTTACCCATAAACCGGTGCAGTCACGCGGAATACTAAACCATATTGTTTTTCTATCATTGCGGTTACCGTTAAGTTTCTCATTAAATTATTCTTTAATTAAATGGAATGTTATCAAACAAGTTTGTTATTTACTTTAGAATCATACTATTGCCCTAAATTCCTTAACTGTTAATCCGCAGCCGCATCCAATCGGGTAAAGGTAAGACTAATTCTCGTTGAGCGATTAAAGTCAAAGGAAAAGCAAGTTGATGTTTCCTAAAAGGCCTTTGGCTAGGTGACGAGGCGGTAAGGCTCTTGCGGCGGCCAGTCTGCTTTTCCCTTTACTGCGCCAAGTGCCAAGTTTTGTGCTCGGTTCATGGGTGATTCATCGACGCTTCTTGTTACAGAGCACGTCTGAATACCGCCTTAGCACTTCTCATTATTGCGTTTATAAAGGCTTCTATACAGAAGCTTGATTCATGAAGACTCGCTCTGTTGCTGAAAGAGAAAAAAGGAATTGTGAAGGTTTTGTTTATCAAAGTGCTGTTTTGGTTTTTATAATACATTTTGTAGTATGTCACAAGGAATTTTAAATATTGCGAAATTATGTACTTGCAATAAAAATTCCGAAGACAATTCCGTACATTGGGGTAGTCGATTGGATTTACCGCATTGCGTCGATGGGTTCTAATTCAAGAGTCCGGTTGGAACGAAATAAAAATTAATTAGATGAGTTTTGTTTCCGATAACAGCTTCACTGTTATCAAAAATAGGACACAATGTAAACAGAGAAAATACTTCTATGTAAATAACTGGTTCTAACAAATTTAAAATTAAACAAGATAGGCTTCCGTTTATATGCAAGGCACCAAGCAAAATCGGTCGTCCAGGTATTAATTATTAAACATAGCACCAATTTCAAAAATAATAATTTTATCCTACATGATTTAGTTTCGCTGTGTTACGGATGTTTGCAACTCGTGTTTGTGTGGAACAAGAAATACTAGATATCGACCAGTTATAGTGATAGAAACTATGTGCATTTGCAAAAAAGAAGGCGTTCTGCACACTGTGGTATGAACGTCCGGCGGGCACGCGCTCTACGATAAAAAAAGTTTGAGCAATGTTTGAAAACATACCTTCAATAAATAAATAAATTAATAATAATAATAATATTACTTGTCATAAATGCAGGTTACATTTCGGTGTTTGGTCTATAATTAAACGAGTCCGGGTACATTTGGTCACAAATATTACATTAATTAAGTCGATTCTCATAAAATATACTTAAAATTAAAAATATTAAATTATTAAAATTTTACATATTACACCCACTTAGAAGAGCTATCTATGTGTACAATATTATGCCTTATTATTAATTAAGTCTGATACAGAATGAAATGATTAT
This sequence comes from Saturnia japonica, assembly GCA_033032175.1. Lineage (NCBI taxonomy): Eukaryota > Metazoa > Arthropoda > Insecta > Lepidoptera > Saturniidae > Saturnia > Saturnia japonica. Next base: position 13,659,692 of record CM065311.1, on the reverse strand, counting down.
TCTATTAGCCACAATTTGAATTTTCTGGCTAACCTTTTTTCTGGCAGTTCCCTAATATCGTAAGGGACGGCATTATATATAAGTCCACAGATAGCATAACAGCTCTTATTGTATAATACCGTTTTTGGTAAGACAATTCTGTCAGTATTCCTGGAATTTCTGAGAATTATGTCCCTAGCTGTTTTAAACAATTTCGGGTGTTTCTTAGCAAATTTAGCTGCTTCCAGTATATACATGCAGGGCAAAGTCAGTATACGTAGGTTTCTAAACAAGGGCCTGCATGACTCCAATGGGGGGGAGGACTTTGAGCCCATGTTGACTATAAATTAATTAATTCTAACTAGATTTTAGATTTAAAGCACGTGTATCAATAAATTTTTTGCAATTTAGATTATATCTACGTTCACTTGTATCATGCTTTTGATTTGGAAAACTTTCCTCGCTGAAATTGTTTTCTTTTTTTCGAAAATAATTTTAAATTCAAATCTCGCTTACTAGGTCTTGGAGTGTTGAAACAAGATCTCTTCAGACAGGAGAAGCGCACTAAAGCACGTCTTGAAACTTTACATCAACAACGTTTAAATTCTTGAGATCAAATTAAAAGTTTTCTTCAACACCTTAATGTTTTCTGGAGTTGTACGGCTTTCATTAGAGAGAAATTTATGACTATCCGGTAAGTCTTTTGTGTTTACAAATATACGTTTCTTTATTCTATCGTATTAAAATATTTTTTACATTTTCTTGCTATACATTAAGTTTCTTCTTAGGTTTTTAACACTTCACTTTGCTGACATTACGTGTTGATGTGGCTTAAGATAATAACATGCTAAGCCTAAAGAGACTGGAGCTTAAGTATAAGCTGTCAGAAGACACCTACAGGTGTGGAGTAAGTCAGCCACGCTGTACTTTCTTCGTGATGGTTTTGTTCACGGAAAGTTAAAACATTGTAAGTTTCAACTCTTTACAATTAGTACTATAAAAAGAAAGTCCCGCGGGGTTGATAAAAGATTGAATACAATCCTTTGAAATTGAAACTTTTTGTTTAATTAATAAAAAAAATGATGTAGAATTTAGTGTAGAATGTATATTAAAAATCTTCATCTATCTACCATTAATACAATAATATAACTAGTTGTGGACTAGACCTTTAATCATCTTTCTCTAAAATATGAATAACTGCAACATCTTCTAATTTACATTAATCTGAGATATCTGACATGCACGTAATATTTGATTTCAACCATAACCGCATGTTTCTCATTCCAGTTTATTTTCTTTTTTGCCATCGAAACACGAAGGCAAAAAGCTTGTATCAGTTCCGCTAAATTCACCGTAAAGTTGTGAATTACAATCAAATAGACGCTAGTCGCTCCGCTTAGTTTTTCTCCGCTCCTACTGACTAGTGAGGCTGCATTCTCTTCAACGGGGCAAGTTTTCTCATTATAGCCGTTAGTGCCTGCCGCTACTCAGACTATTACTTACGATCGTCAAACAGGGCAGCACGTATACGCACTCAGGCGAACGCTTCTTGAATGGAATATACGAAACAATTTTATTGTAGAAATATCCCGTACGTTCTTGCAAAGTCACATATATTGCGAATCAACGGGGAAAGTTTTACGGGGTCTTAAGCTCTGGAACTATGTTAAAGACGACACCGTAAGACTTCAAGCAACTTGGATAGGGTTGAAAATTTTTCTACCGGTGAACGATAGAAGCGATTAGCTCACGTCTACACAGTTTTTTGTCTCTCGTCCCCTCTGTATATAATATATATATATATATATTATTTGTGTTATTATCATCTGAAATATGTGGAGTTCCTTGAAAGTACACGAATACTAATCTGATAAAAGTAAACAAATTTCTTGTCTACCTGTCTGTCTATTTGTGTGTCCGGATTTAACTCAAAAACAGCTTCACCAATTTTATGAAATATTTGTACACGGGAGGCTAATATCATTGTTAAATTTAGAGATTATAAGAATTGACAACGGCTCTTTTAAGTATAGTAAAAAAAAAAACTAATCAGTTTTTAATGATATATACATCTATATAGAATAATCGATTTGTTATGCTTGCTAGAAGCTATGTGAAAAGTTCGAAGTGTACAATTATTATGATAATAATATTACAAGGTAAATAATGAATATGTCTGGTTAATAATAATTACAGATATAAACAGATTATTATAATGTAGCCATATGAAGAAATGTAACACAACCGACGTACTAAACGGTGTTAAAATCTCCTAATAAAATGATGTAGGTTGTCATATTTACAGCTTTAATACTATCATCCAAAGTCACTACATTAAAATCTTGTGGATAAACCAGGTATAAATTTAAAAGTAGCTAATATATCCAGGACGCATTATGTATTCGTTAGAGGAAACGATAATAAAATATTATCATATTGAATTATAAGCCTAAAAGGAGTTCATTATAGCGAAGCAACTTGAATGAATAATAAATGACTCAGTAATGGTATATCAAACGTGACTTTACCATTAAAAGTGATAAAAATTTAAATTACTCATTCAAGATAAATTAGGAAGTTACCTTCGTAAAATTGGACAATAAAAACAACGTAAATAATCCCTTATTAGCAGTCACTTTGAAACAAGCTCTATAACAATTATTAAAATTTCCTATCCAAATGATGCGAAGTTCCAACTTTTCAATAAGGAAATGTTTATCTTATCTTGTATTTTGGAAGCGACTGTGAATCGAAATGGAAACAAAAAGTTATAAACATATTCGATTGCTAAAACGAAAACGAGATTGTTCATATTGCTGGGCGAATGTAAATAGATTTCTGGCTCAGGAATTATCGAACGTATTGAGCGGTTTCAATCGTTGACTTTGGTAATGGAAAAGTTCAACAGGCAGCAACAAAGGCGATACAACCTAACGAAGACTACGAAAGCAAAATTCACGACGGGAGCGCACTATGGCGAGCGGGAAATTAAAAGACAAAAGAATGCCGACTAAAGCAGTTTAGTTTCGGAAATGGAGGGTGTTGCTACTCTTTTTATATTTTACAACGATACCATAAAATCGTAGTTATAATGATGAAATACAAAACATATTAAAAAAAATGCTCAAATACATGTTCCTGTTTTGAATTATTACATACTAGTGTTTTTCCCGCGGTTTTAATCGCGTCATAGTTATGCCCCATTTTTTTCCCGCTGTGAAAAAGGAGGGTTATGTTTTTCGAGCGTATTTATGTAGTAGGTATGTATGTATGTCTATTTCTTTGGCTTGATGGATTTTAGCATACGAGGTGTTATTAGATTAGTTTTAACTGTGGGAGTGACATAGGCTATGTAATATTTAAGAATGGGGTCTGGAAATCAAATAAAAAGCAAAAAAAAAAAAAATTCAAGTGTTTTTGTTGTAGAAGGATTTTTGTTTCCGTTTTAGTAATTTAGATTGTTTACTTTCTAGTTGAATTGCTAAATACCAATTTTAATAGATCTCATCTTAAAAAAATAAGGATTTTCGTACACACTTTCATCTCCATTTTCACCACTTTAGGGGTTGGATTTCAAAAAATCCTTCATTGTAAAAAGTTTCATTCACCCGAGTTCCAGTAGTTTGGGCTGTGGATTGATATGTCAGTCAGTTAGTCAGTTATCTTTTTATATACATATATAGATGAATTGAAGTAGCTATAACCTAAGCTTTCGGTAAAAAAAACATGATAATGAAATCACAGCATGGTAGTATAGGGTGTGTTAGTATGTATATGTGCACCTGCGTATTACGAAGCTTTGGGAAATGGCGTCATAGCCAGCGTGGCTTATTATTCACGCATATCGTTTATGTGAATATTTTTATGTTTTCTGAAGAATTCATGTCTACCGCGTGTGAAGTGCGCACAAGTTTTTTTTTCTTCGTAAAATGTCAATAGCGTAACTATATATTTTAAACATGCAGTCCTGTAGGTAGCTGACTGGGTCACGACCACCATGCATAGACCCCGCACAATAACTCTCTTAAAGCGTCGAGTTATGCTTTGATCTGGATTTATGATTAGTCTACGCCTCAGAGTGCAGCGGAAACAAATCACTAATCTAGTGTATATAATGAATAATATTAACACAAAAGTAAATGTCTTTACATTAAATAATCTAGTCGATTCATTTCCACTGTTCTTTTATCATTTAGGCGTTTATCAGTAATCGGAGAACATATTAAGTTATATCATTAAAAATGCAGTCCCTCCCGTTCCCGTGATGAACATTTGGAACAGCAACAGGATTAATCCGGCCTAATACGAGAATGTCTAATGCGTATCAGATATACATATGTATGGTTTCTGTAATTCAGCCGTAGCTCGGGTAATCCATTCGCTTTGGATGATATCTGGTTACGGAGGGAGAGTCACGACGTCTTCTCATGACTAAATTGAAGATATTTTATTTTCAACGAATACTATCAAAAGGCATACTAATAAATAATCATTATTATAATTTAGATTATTTAAACATGAAAGTTCTTATGCATTCAACTTTGCTAAATGCCTAGTGGAAATAAAATATCTAATAAATTCTTTGATACACAACGTCAGACAAGAAAGATGTTATTTTAGTATATTGAACGAATGAAGTATACCTACGTGTTTATTTATTATATGTAAATCTACAAATATATACGTCATATTATATTAAATTATTTTCTTACTTAAGCAATAAGTATATATAATCGATTTATTATCAAACTACAAAATAGTTATAAAACAATTCTTTTCGTAACTGAACATATCTATGTTTTAATATAAGTGTACTAGCAAACCCGGCAACGTATTACTGTGCCGTTTTGGAGTCTTTAGGGAACATTGATCTGATCGCTAACACACTTTACAGGATCACCGCTGGGCCTATATAAAGACTGTCTGAAAATTTCATTAAAATCGTTCCACCCATTTTGGAGTCTATAGGATATAATACAAACACCGATTTTTATATATAAGAAGAAGATTTAAAACAAATTTATATTTATTACTTCATTTCATGTTAAAAGGTGCAATATTTTGTAAATAATTATAATTTAACAATAACACTGTAGGTAATATTAAATTCCATGTGGTTCCAACGCCGAGCCGGGTCGCTCTGGATACTTTTATATATTTGCTACTGGTACATTATATAAGTTAAGGTGCTTATTATAAATTCATAATATTCAGAATCTGAAACTTGCCCACAAAAGTACGTTGATTATTAAAATGGCTGTTAATCATTTAGCATAACCGACGATGACAAACCGGCGGTACAAGCTCAACACACAACTTTGTTTCCTAATCCAATTTGCATTTCGAATCAAAAACTTTCCGTGACACTGTTTTGCATTATTAATACTTTAGCATGGCGTGATATCCCGGGAGGCGCACTAGAAGCCATAAATTGAATTCCGACCTTAGCAATTAGTTATTCCCGCGCGTGAAACTTTCTAGATCGTTCGCCTTCGTTAACAGATGTTACGGTGCTATTCATTATACATTCCGTCGAATTGTAAAGCCGAACATTTAATTTAAAGTACCTACCGAATGATCCTTTGTAAAATCGCCGAGCGTTTTGGGCGGTAGCGGTATTGTTGAGAAGGCGCTCAGCTCGGTAGGATTAGCGGCGCGGTTGCCGCTCAGCTAGTTTCCCGTTTACATGCTACATTCATTTCATGGCTAACGTAAGACGATAAATAAAGGTGTACACAATAAGCCTTTTCGAGAGAAACTCTTTTCGCTGGCTACTAAAACAGAGTATACATTAACATTCTTTCAACAAATTGTTACTACACCACAACCTTCACAAAAATATACAGTTGATTTTCCGTTAGATATTTACACAGTTACCTATAAATTTTAATAAACTAGCATTACACTTAATAAAGTTGTCTATAATAATTAATTAATATAACAATAATCTAATACTTTAAGGCCCCCTTGAACCAAATCCTTAAATCTATACAATTAATAAAATTGAAGTGTCTGTTTGTAATGTCAAAATAACAGTTTTTTATTAAATGCATATCAAAGTATATACGATACCTATAACAAAAAGCCCATTTTAAATTTTTTTATCTGTCTGTTTTTTCCGGGTAATCTCCGAAACGGTTGGACCGATTTTGACGGGACTTTCACTGATAGATAGCTGATTATATAGGAAGTAACTTAGGCTACTTTTATTTTAGAAAAAGAATTAGGGTTCCACACAAATAAAAAAAAACTGGTAATGGTGAATCAATTCGGGCGTTTAAATGGCTTATGCTGAGTAAACCATAAGAGATATACCAAATTAATGTACTACATAATTATAGGCATTAAAAAACCTACAAAAAAGTTTGGGAGAACAACCACCCACAATACACACCCAATGAACACCTACAATAAACATTTTTGTCTTTAAAATAGCCGGGAGCTTGGAGCAAAATTCGCGCGGGCATTCTGTAGTCCACGTGAGGTAAGCCACGGGCAAAGCTAGTAATAAATAAAAACCTAGTTTAAAGATGTTAAGCAAATGAAAGAAATTAATAGTTTAACAATAAAATAATTCTTAATACAATGATATAAATATATCTATTAAAGATAATAGAATCGAATTTAACTAAGTATTTATTAGGCGGTATTGAATATTTATATTCCATTTCAATATATAGGTACTACTATCATAAAGAGGTAATAAAGTTTGTATATTTGTAAGGTAATCTTTGATACTAATGAGATAATTCTTAAAACTCTTTCACTAATCGGAAGTTATATTTTCATTATTGCCCGTGCATTTAATACAGTGTAAACTCTTTATAACGAAACTCAAGGGACTGGACATTTTTTGTCGTTATAGAGAGTTATCGTTATATGGAGTGAACAAAAAAACAACCAAATTAACAAGAATTTTTAATATGTATGTCTTAGATAATAAATGCTTATAAATTATTGTTTACACATATAGTCTGATAACTTTGTCTGACGTTTTTTGCTATGTCAGTACTTGTTTTGTATTATTTTATGTCTTTTGTTACGTGATAATAAACAATAATACCGATAATAAATATTTACTGTCTAAAAATATGAACACATTTCTTCGTAATAGAGAATGGCGTATCGCTATAACGAGTGTTTCAATATGTGGGTTTTAACGCAAACCAACCAAGTTGGGCTCACTTCAACGTTATAGGGAGTTTATCGTTATAAAGAGTTTACACTGTATTTCTAACACAACAGTCTGGAGTGGACTATGATGTCTTTGATACAGTGGGTATAGATATAACAAAATGAAGTATTTATTTGTAACGACATTCGATTCTTTCGATATTTTTCAAATAATTTAAACTGATGACAACACGTGATTTATTTATGAGTTATATATTGTTACATTATTGATAATTTATTTTATTTTTAGCGTACAGGGATTTTTTTGTTAATAATTTAGTTTTTTTTAAATTCTAAATTAAAGTAGTAACAGCGCAACTCAATAGCCCATTTCAACTTTTTCAAGCATGCTTCATGGATTTTCTTAAAATGCTTTTTTTAACATCTTAGCGTAGTGTACTTTCTTAAATTAACTATAAAGTCTTGCTGTTATAGTAATAATTATGAACCGTTACTCATAGGTAAGTCGGACGGTGTTTTCTGACAAAGAAAATATGGACCTATTTATTATTTATTTATAAGAAAATATCAACTGAACTTAAAGTAATGAATGCGCAATTGTAGCATGTTCTAAATCAACGTTCCACATCGATCAACGTAGGTTCTAATCCACCAATGCAACTGACCAAGAAGGAGAAGAAACCATAGCATGGTGGTAGGACTCTTTCTAATGACCACCTGGCTAGCTACCACTCTTAAGTTGAAAATCTGTCGTCATGCACCTTTAGGTATATTCCAGAAGCAGCACTTGAAGATCTAGGGTGAGCGAGTTTAACATCTTAGGTCACATCGTCACAAAACGTCGGGTGAAATTTTGACCAGACACTAAAAACCTATAAAGTATAAAAAATATGTATGATAACATATATTATATATGTACGTATTATGTATAACACTAATCAAAAAATATCATCTAATAATATTTCCCGGTCTAGATATACTTATTTACAAAAAAACGTAACGATAATAAAAAAGTTTTTGTGGCGAGTCTGCCATTCCGACAGCGAGGCACGTCCCTTATCGGCCTAATTTGGATCAAACAATTCCATTCCCCCATACAAATTGCGGAGAAGCACATTTGTTATCTGCAGTTTTCGGCAGAAATTATATTAAGATTTTGTCGAGCGATAATTTTGTATATATATTTACTTTTATCTCCCACGGCCTGCGGGGCAATATACCATTAGGGTGGTGGTTGGATTCTGTGATATCAATAAACAATGCGAAAAATAAACAAGGTCTCATATTTTCCAAAGTCAAATTAATTTTAATCTGGAACTGTTAGACTGACTGAGAAAAATAACCCAATAAAAACTAACATACAACAAATAGGACAATTAAAATTTCGAATACAACAATTACCAATGACGTAAAAATATGGGGCAATATAATCACGAAATATGTATTTATATAGGCATATACACACATAACAGAAAAACAAAAAAAAATCAAAGCGGTCATGAGGACTGCCGGCAGAAGTAAAAACTTAAAACTATAAACATTTTCCCTAAACTTCAAATGATAAAATTAATATAAAAGATATAAGTAACTATTATTAATATTAATAATAAAATTAATAAATATAAATATAAATTTAAATAAGAAATAGTACTACTATCTTTGTAAAATAAAATTGTGTAACATAAGAATTTTTTTTTTTTTTTGTAATCGTAAACACCTCACGTGACCATGTCGATTACGACTTACATTAATTTACTCCCTATCCAAACCTTACTGTAGACCTTTTCACTTTAAAAAAATCTTTTTATTACATTGAAGTTTTTATTTCTTTTCAGATTTTTCGTGGCGTATACATGAGATGTTATGGGCTCCTGCATAGTGAAGTGGCGCTGGTGGGTGGTGGTAATGGCATGGGCGTGGGGCACGGCTGCACGCACTCTATGTCCCGCCCGCTGTGCATGCGACGATGCCTTACGTGCCGCCTCTTGCGCCAACGCCAGTTTGGAAATCGTCCCTATACAGCTAAATCCAGAAGCCACACACATCAACCTAACGCACAATTCAATAGACAATCTCCTGTACACATTTGGCTTCTACACTCAGCTTACAATCTTGGACATCTCATACAACAAAATTATCGATTTAGGTAGTAAAAATTTTGAAAATAACGTCGAGATGATTCACTTAAATCTTAGCCACAATTTCTTAAAAAGATTAGACAAAGATACTTTTGTTGGACTTAAAAGACTGGTTGATTTGAATCTATCAGACAATGAGATATCTAACATAAATGTACAGACATTCAAAGATTTGTCTCTGTTGGAAAGGCTAGATTTATCAAACAATAAACTGGTTACGTTTGAACCGGAAACCTTCGATCCTTTGTCGTCGTTGAAGATGCTATCGATGAAGAACAATTCTATATTAGATATACCGTCAACTAATCTTGCCTTTGTCATCCATCTGGAATATCTTGACCTATCTGATAATTTAATAGAGCAGGTAACCAGACATGGTATACCATTCTTAAAGGAATTGAAGCATTTAGATTTAAATAATAATATTATTGAAAATGTAAGCCAATTAGGCTTTCACAATTTACCTTCATTACGCCATTTGGATCTTAGTGATAATAACATGACTTCAATTCCAACTTCTGCGTTAGCAAAACTATCCAATTTATCCCATTTGTACCTAAGTGGAAACTTTTTTCAAAATATTACATCACTTTCTTTCCAAAGCCTTTTTCTATTAAAACATTTACATTTAAGCAGGCTTTACGAACTTGAAAAGATCGACTCGCGAGCATTTGTGGATAATATAAATTTGCAAAAAATATGGATGAATGAGAACGTCAAGGTGAGAGAAGTACCACCCAGATTGTTTCACGGTAATCCCAAATTGACAAATATTTACATAAGAAACAATGCTTTGGAAACACTTGAGGCATCTCATTTTCCAATAGATAGATTACAGGAATTGGAAATTTCTGGTAATCCATTCGTTTGTAACTGTTCATTGTTGTGGTTGTGGAAACTCGGGAAGGAAAGTGAAATCGACAGTAAAAAATCCGGAAATAAAACTGCCATATTGAAAATAGATTACGAAGACATGAAATGTGCTGCGCCTTTGCATCTTAAAGGTGTTTTGTTTATTCAGATACCTGAATCTGAATACGGATGCTCAAGCGGATGGGTGATCGTTGCTGTTGTGGTGTTGACAGTCAGTATTATTATCAGTGTTATTGGTGGTGTTTTATACTTCATGGGTCCTTTGAAGAAATGCAAAGGAGACAAGTCGAAGCAAATCATGACTAGCGTTATGATGAACGGGGACGTTTCCAAGTTAAGTAACGGATTAGGATATGCAACACGTAATAGAGATCAAGAGAATAAACGTGATGTGGACCGATATCTAATGATCGGTTCATCTGTGACGAATAATTTTCATTCTTTAAATCCACCATGGCACAGTGTTGACAAAAATCCTTATTATCAGGAAGATAGTGAGGAACATATTTATCAACAGTTCGCTTACGAAACTATACCGCCTCATAGAACACCAGAAAAACCACACATAGTTTATGTTTAACAATATGTGTGTGCAAAGGAATATCATCAATATTTACTTTGCTTTAACTATACGGATTAAATTGAACACTGCCATAAAAAAGTCGCGCGGTGGTATACGTTGAATTTGCAATAATGTATATAGTGATATAAATAATTTAATATGTGATAGCTTTGTATATACATGTAAATATATTATTTAAGTACAAGTTATTGTAATTATCAATTTTGTACTTAATCTATCGTAGTTTTGTTTATGCTTAAATTTTCAACTGTAATTTAGATGTATATTTGTTTTTTTTTTTATATTTCCTATTTCCTGACGAATATGGGTAACCACTATTGAGATGTACCTAGTTAAGGGTTTAGTAAAGTTCATTATAATATTTAATACTGAATAGTAATCACGTATAATTGTATAATATTACATTGTATATTTGCAGAATTGAAACACCAATACATGAAGAAACTTTGTACAAATATAAGCAATATAGGGTAAATCATTTTAAAATATTATAAAATGAAGTTAATTAATATTCAAGAACAATGGTTATTAATAGTGTACTTATTAGTTACATTTAGGCAACATTTTCATAAATTTATCAAGCTTAGAGACAATGCATACTTGATAAAGTTATATTATAATAGTATACAATAAATAATCCAGTTGCTCTGATGTTAAGGAGTACAAATGAGATTTACAATTTTATTGGCCAATTTATATAAACTTATTTGAAAGGTATATTAAATTTCTTTACGTTTAATATATATTCTCAAATTAATATTTTTATACTTAGTAAATATGTGAGAAATAAATTTATAAGTTTCTGATTTGAAACAAGAAAATTGTAAATGTGTCTTGGATAAAGTAAATTATAGTCTTTTTGTTTATTTTACGTAAATTTAAAGATTAATCTTCGTTATATAAATATAATTGCGCATATTGACCGCATGTTAAACAAGTAATTTTCAAAACAGAAACTTTAGGATTTATTAAAAGTTGTAACCAAGAAAAATATAATTGAAATTATTATAATCGTTTTATATCAAGATACTACTAATCCTACAGATTCCATACCCAAATTATAATCAACAAACTCAATACCTTCATATACATGATCATACCTACAGTGTAATGGTAGTGTAAGACTATTTATACGTACTACTCTAAAACTTTTGTTATGAAACTTATTTAAAATATATAATGCATTAAAAGAAACGACAAATAAATAATTTAAAAATGTGACTTGTTTTAATTCAAGCTTATTTATTTAATCAATTATTTTGCACTTACATTATATAATTAGGTATGTAATATATTAAGATACCTGGGTAAAAAATGACATTTATGGTTCAACAGTAAGTATAACTATTAGCTGGTGGTATCTGTATGAGTGATGGATTATAGTACTAGCTTCCTGCCCAGGGCTATCACCACACCGCAAATATAAATCCAAAAGAAAAGTTGCATTGCTGCTAAAAATTCAGGCGTAATGTTTATGAATTTATAGTATTATATTTAGATTCTACTGCAAAATATTAACTTAGTTTTATTTTAGGTACATTTAATCATTTAGTTCTATTATCTGAATATTATTTTATTATGGTTTTATATCATGACGCCACGTTACAAATCCAAAGTAATAAGAGCTATCGACTTGGAATGAAGATTAAATTAAACATCGATATCAGTTGTTAATAGTGGTAAAGTAGAGGTATTAATATCTAAATATTACAACGTTCTCAGACGAATGCTTCGATAATACCCGAGAGACTAAAATGATAAAAAAATTAAGTTGGGAGGTGAACAACTTCTTAGTAGGTAGTTGGCCATATTTAACTACACTATGGGAAATATGACCAATTTCCCAGTTTTTAAAAATGATTATTTAAGTTTATTTCTATTTATATATTCTTTTGTTTAAACCTATAAAATCTTAAGTACATTACATTACGAAATAAAATGGGCTTAGTTATCTTAAATTTTAAATTGTGCTAGAAAATTGATGTCGACCCAGGTAAATTAATAAATATGTTACCTTTTTTTATAACGCGACGGTGGCAAACAAGCGTGTTGTCTGTTTTATGGTAAATGGTAACCGCAGCCTATGGATGCGTGTAACACCAGAAGCATCACATACATGTTGGAGACCTTTTAAAAACCCCACTTGGTTGCGTGGAAGGAAATTCTTCTCAAACCAATTAGGCTCAAGATAGGAGGATGAATTATATGCTGATGGCGAGCGGTGTGATGGTGGAAAGTAGTCGCTGGCATCATATCGAACAATTTCTCGGAACCCATTGTACAGACCCTACGTCCTGGTAACACACCACATAACGAGGCGAAGTTTCTCTTTAGCCTTAAAGATTTGGTACTGCTTGTGAGTTTGGGATCGTCAATAATTGTCACAACTCTCTATTTCAACTTATTTTCTGTACCTTCTGATAAACCTGGTAAAAAAGATATAGGGTAAGCAAGTTTTGATTTTATCGATAGTAAGGATGGGGTTAATTCTAACTGGTTTTATATTAATAAGGACATTGTGAAGAAATAGACTTTAAATAAAAAGAGATGCAACTATTTTCACATTTCACATTCACACAATATGTACAATTAATAAAATTGAAGTGTCTGTTTGTAATGTCAAAACAACAGCTTTTTACTAAATGCATATGAAAGTATACACGACACACCTATAACAAAAAAGTATTTTTAAAATTTTCGTTTGTCTGTTTGTTTGCTTCGGGTAATCTTCGTAATAGTTGATAGCTGATGTTATATGGGATAACCTACTTTTATTATAGAAAAATAATTAGGGTTCCGAGCAAAAAAATGACTAGACATGGTGAGTCCTTTTGGGCACTTAAACGGCTTACGCTGACTAAACTATAAAATATATATCAAATTAATGTACAACATAATTGTAGGAATACCTAAAATAAGCATTTTTGCCTTTAAAATAACCGGGAGCGGGGGAGCAAGATTCGCGCATGTGCCTGATTGATGGCATTGTGTAGTCCACGTGAGCGAAGCCACGAGAACAGCTAGTAATTGAAAAAGTTAAAAAAAAATATTATGTGTACAATTCACACGTGGTAGAAGTGTTGTCTAAAAAGTTTTTGTTTCGTGCCTTTTTGGTGAGGTAAAAAAATTCATTATTGCGTGGCAACAAACCTCTTTTGTACCATTTTACTATTGCCTAAAACATTCCTATCTCATTTTCTCCCACATTAAATCTTATGAATTTATGTGTCTGTTTCTTTTTACTGTCGCTTTCGTTTTTTCGTTTCATCGACTTTCAAATCACAACGATACTAAAGATGTTTTCATTTCTAAAATTACCTATTTATTAAAATCTTGTACACGGGAAGTATGCCATTCTTCAATCGATCGGCTATAAGATATGTCAATAATACTTTTAGTAATTATAAAACAATATGACTAAAAATAAAAATAGGGGACGAACAAATTACTGCGTAATAAACCCATGCGGATCTCCCAGACTGACAGCTATATAATAAAGTTTTAGTTAAATTTCGTCAACAAGTTGATGGTTATTGAATTAACTCATTTTCCACATCAACCTGTGACATTCGCATGACGATTGGCGTGGGGCATTTGTGGAAAACATTGCTCGATGCCTTTTTATCATGCATAATTAAGTATCAATCGCTGAAAATTGGTTAATTTCTGAACATCATATGTGAATATCAGTCGTAATTTATTCATGCATGGCGTAAAGTCTCTTATAATTAATTCTACTTGAGCTATGTGTGAATAAATAATTTATGAATTATAGTTTAATGGATTTCTGTCAATAAAACAAAAATTGAATTAAAAAGTGTATTTGCAATTGAACTCATAACTACGCTGAATTATTGGAACGAAGTTCCTTATCGCAGGATGGGAGCTAAACTGAAAAAAGTGTCCGACCGGACCGACACAACAAAAGATAGAAACATATACATTTGTAGTAGTGCTCCTCCCACGTTTGTGACACCATTATTTAAGATAATAATAGTACGAATTAATAAACGATTATTATTGTATTGTATCTTCATCACCTGAACACATCTTTTATTTAATACCAACCAAGTTCCTACACATTTATACGATTTTCAAAACTATTACCGACGTAAAATTGGCCTAGCTGTGTTATTACCAGATTATTACGCACTGTTGTATGTACATTACGAATAGTATATAGTTCGAAACTCTCTGATTTGGAAAAAAATTGTTACTTTTTTTTAGTAACTATTATTTGTTTAATGAAGTAATTTTTTTTATTAACTTTATAATTTGTTTTTATTGTAATAATAATAATTAGTAATAAAATGTATATTTTCATAACTTTGAAACAAAACATCTAAATAAGCGGGTTTCGAACCATCGACCACTCGTAGATACTGTACACACGACAGTGTGTTAATTAATATACATATAGCGAAGGGAATTTTGTTTCTACCGAGTGTCCCACGAAACTCGAGTTTTTTCGTTTTTTTTTAAATTCAAATTCTGAAATAAGTATCTATCGAGATTTCTACTATAGTTTTGTTTTGTCACGTTTCCATCAACCACAGTTTGTGTTTTTTGTCCATTCATAGATGGATTCTAAGATCAATAACAACAAAAAATAACTATTCTAAAACTTTAGAACGGAACGTAAATTGAGTCATTTTTAGAGTTACTCTGAATGCAAAAATTGTTTTCAAATTATTAAAAATCAATAATTGTTGAAAACCGTAGAATAAATATACTGTTTTTGTTGATAAGCAATACACAGTTTGTTGAATCGTAACAAACCAAAACAACTTAATGATAACGTCGAAGTGAGTTATGGTGTCTAGTAATTGTCATAAGATGAGGAAGTTATCACGTTAAACTTTCTTCAACTGATAACACAAGACATTAGCAGTCATGTTATCTATATATAAGACAATAATTTATTATAGTAGATATTAAATGAATAATAGGCCGACAATCTCAATGTATACATAAATGTAACCAGGTACGAGATGGACGGGTATTTTTGGATTGTAACGTACTTACTATCTGGTGCTGTAGAATCATAATGCCTAGTTTATTATTTAAAAACAAACTTAAGATATTTGCATACGGTAGTGTGTCAGCCAAGTTCAGGCTATACACGAAACATATCCACTCACTCAGTTATAAATCCTATATGAAAGAAAGTAACAAATTGTTTTGTAAATGAATTGAAGTCCGAAAATTCCTACAGTTACAATTAAAGTAACTGCTATGGAACTTGGCACCCATTAGGTCTGAGCTCTTTTATTGGTGACAACAGCTACTTCGAACGTTGTTTATATCGAAGTTGACCCACTTTTCACATTTATTTTTTATTGGGAAGGTCAAAATCCCTGAATATACAACATATTTCCGACGTACCGAAATAACAAGATAACACAGTGAGACAAGAAACGTTTGAATGCGGATAAGAAGGTGTTAGTGCTTAAGTCTGTTGTGAGCTCTACGTGAACTGCGCGGGTCGTCATGCATACAAAGATGCATAAATATGATTTTATGGACCTAACTCCACGTTTTCTGTAAGGTATAATATTGATTGGACCCGCAAAGTCAACAGATGTGTGTACGAAAGCTTTTACATCATTCACACGGCAAGCGGGTAAATGAGACATAAATGGAAAGGTCTGTTTAGGTTTAGCCCTAAAACACAAATTGCATTTAAATACTACGGAGCGGGTTAGAGTTCTACATGATATAACCCAATATCTTTGACGTAAAATTGACATTAATGCGACTGGTCCTGTATGACAGTTCGTGCGGTGATAGTAAGTAACGATTAATTCCACGGTACAATCCGTTCGCGGTAATAAAATAGGATGTTGTTGATCATATGACAAGTCAGCATTAGAGAGACGACCACCGACTCGAATGAGGCCGTTGTCATCTAGGAAAGGAGCCAACCGTTGGATGGCGTTAGAGCAGCGTTTGTTTGATTTTAAATTTAGAATAATGTCATTAAAATAATGACCTTGTAAATATTTTAAAATGTATAACCCAGCGTAATTCATTTCACTGGCGGTAAAAATATTTGAGCGCGGTAGTATTTTTAAGAAACGTAAAATATACACGACTGTGTGTAAAAGCACAGGCCATGATGAAACGCGTTGGGATAATTCAAGAAGCGGATGAGATGTCGCTTCGCACGTGGTAACAGCAGGGAGCGAAATAACCTTTTCTTCCGGTAAATCAAGCTTAGCGTCAGGCGCAATAGTGGTGATCGGCCAATGACACACATCTTGTCTAAGCCAAGACGGACCAGTATACCACTCTTTGTTTGATAACATGTTAGCGGGAGAAAGACCACGCGATAAACAGTCGCTCGCGTTCTGAACACCTGGAACGTGATAAAAATGTTCAGATGCAATAGCGGACGTGATCTTAGTAATGCGTGTGGCTACAAACGTTTTGAACTTGTAAGGTTCTGAGTGTATCCAATGCAGGGTGACCATGGAGTCAGTAAAACAGAAAATGTCATTAATTTTGTGGCGTTTGCCGTAAGTATCGGCCACACGGCGGACTAGTTTGGCCATCAAAAGAACGGCACACAACTCTAGTCTGGCTATAGATACTGTCTTTAGCGGAGCAATCTTTGACTTGGCGCAAACTAACTGGGTTAATGCGGGTGCTAGAGAAGAGGGTTCGACGCGAATATAAATAACGCATCCGTAAGCTCTTTCGCTGGCATCGGAAAATGCGACTAGCTGAATTTTAGAACCTTCGAAAACGTTTAAATGACGCGGGATTCGTAAATGTTGTAAAGCGGGTAATTCGCGTAAGTAGTTTTGCCAAAGGCTTAAAATATCAAGGGGCGGTTCTTCGTCCCAGTCAAGTTTCAAAACACAAAGTTTTTGTAGAATAAGTTTAGCATACAATATGACTGGTGCAATAAGGCCTAATACGTCATATTGGCGTGCTATAACTGAAAGAATGTTGCGTTTGGTTATTGGGCGGTTATCAAGCGTTACTGTAAACATAAACTCATCAGTGACTGGCGACCACTGTAGTCCGAGTACCTTTAAAGTATGATTTGGATCATCAAAATTTATATTAGAATTATAGCGGTAAGATTCAGGCAGTGAGTCAAGCAACTCGGGTGTGTTGCTCGACCACTTTCCAAGCTCAAAGCCCCCGGCTTTAAAGAGATCGCGGAGGTCACATCTGAGCTGTAGACAATCAGAAATACTGGATATAGAATAACAGATGTCGTCTGTGTATCTGTTATTTTCTACAACAGTAGCTGCAAGAGGATAGCGAGCGCGCTCATCATTGCATAGCTGTCGTATGACGCGCAACGCTAAAAAAGGACTGCTACGCAGACCGAAACATACGCGGTTAAATTGATAGGTGTTTAGAGGACCCGTAGGGTCAGGGCGGTATAAAAATTTCTGAAAAATCCTATCACTCGTTTGAACGAAAATTTGAAGATACATTTGTTTCACATCCGCGGTTAAAGCTATTTTATAAAAACGAAATTCGAGTAAAATTGAAAACAAATCATTTTGAAGATTTTCACCAGTGTGAAGTATTTCATTTAAAAAAATTCCAGAATCCGTTTTTGAGCTAGCGTCCATAACCATACGCCACTTAGTAGTGGTCTTATCAAGACGAGTCACTGCGTGGTGCGGGATATAATAACCAGATAAATAATTATCATCGTTTACTATAGATATGTACTCTTTTTCTAAATACTCTGTTATTATGGCGTGATATTCAACCTGTAACTGAGGCTGACAACAAAACTTGCGTTCGAGTGACAAGAAGCGCCGTTTAGCGATTTGATATGAATTACCTAACACAGCGGGATCGCGAGCGAAGGGTAAGCGAACACAATAGCGGCCTGTATCATCTCTCTTAATATTATTTGCAAATATTTCTTCACATTCGCGAGCGGCAAGATTTAAAGTTGGTTTATATGAAACTTCTTCAAGTTGCCAAAATTTCTGTAAAATTTGTTCTAAAGGTGGTTCATGATCTACAACCGAACATAAAGAGAGAGAACTCTGATTGTAATCATTATTGACAGAGGCGTTACCTATTATTATGTAGCCAAATATAGTTTCAAAACCAGTTGGCGTTCCTGGCGGGCCTTTTATGTGGTTAGAAAGTAAAATTTCAGAAAATAGCGGTGCACCAATGAGAATGTCAATTTCTCCAGGTTTATTAAAATCGGCATCAGCAAGCGGGACATTATTTAAATGCGGTAAAAAAAAAGAATCGATATTTACCACGGGCAATTTATCGGTAATGCGGTTAATAATATAAGTGTTGAGCGGTAACGAAACGTTTTTATCTAATCGGGAATATAAAACTAAAGATGTTTCTCCCTTGATAGGATTAGGTGCGGAACCTATGCCCTTAACAACGGCGCGAGTCATTTTATTAAAATTTAAATTAAGTTTATTACATAATTGCAAAGTAATAAAATTGTTTTGTGAACCCGGGTCTATAAGGGCGCGAACGGATTGCATACGACCATTCAAATCTTTAGAGTAGACTTGGACCGTGCCTAATAAACAAGTCGTATTGTTATACGAACTCGAGCGAACGTTGCACAACGAAACATGTTGTGTTAAAGCGGACTGCGGAGCGTTAGTACTAGAATAGTGAGGTGAGTCGAGACTAGGCGTCTGCGATGGTTGCGCGCAGAAGCGAGCGGGTGATATTGGAGGTGGCCGAGAAGCGAACATCGAGCCATCCAATGGTGGCGGCTGCGCGGGCGCAATTGTACCACGCGCTGTTTGTTTACGACATAATAGCGAATGATGTTTGTAATTGCAATATCTACAATTATAAGTTGATTTACAGGCGGAACTATTATGAGAAACACTTAAACAATTCGTACAACCATTATGCTGTTTAATGAAGTTATATTTATCTTCGATAGATAAATTATAAAAATCTGTGCATTTGAACAAGTGATAATGATTAGTTCGTTTACACAATGAGCATGCCTTCAAACTCGACGCGGTTAGAAATACGTGAGTAGGCCTAGCGCTAGCGGTAGCAGTGTGCTTGAGCGCGCGTTCAGTGCGGCAACGCTGTGTAGTAGTTGAAGTGGGAACGGTACGTTCTAGGATTTTTGCCTGATCACGTAAAAATGAAACTAAGTCATCGTACATAGGTAACGATGTACTGCGATTTGACATTTCAAACGCTCTTGCAGTTTCTGTATCGATTTTATTTAAAGCTAAATAAAGAAACATAAAATCAGATAATTTTTGAATATTGAGCGATTTGAGACTTGACACTGCGGTACAGAATTTTTCCAAAAATAAATCTAAGTTTTTGGATGTTGCGGCATTAAATGACTTAAATTCAAACATTTGATCCAAGTAAACGTTGGCTAAGCTGCGTTTGTCATTAAATTTGTTAACAAGCGTTCTCCAAATTAGTTGATAATTTTCACCATTTGGTGTTATACCTGAACATACTGATAGTGCCCTACCTGACAGCTTCCCTATGAGATATTGAATGCGTTCATTATCCGTAATATCTGCATTTTCATGAATCGTGCGTTTAAAAGATTCGTAAAATAAGGACCACTTTAAAGGGTCACCACTAAATCCGACTAAGTCCAATTCAGGCAAACGTATTGACCTTTTTGACGTTTCACATCTTGTTTCAGGTACAATATGTTTCTTATCAGCTATTAATTGTTGAGCTACATGTTTGCTGCGGCAATACAAATCTTCAAAAGCCGAAAAGCTTTGATAATTAACTGAGGCGGTAGGATTTAATATTAATTGCGTTTCATTAACTGTGTCAATAATTTTATTATATTCTGAGCGTAAACCATCTAAAGAGGCGATATTGTAAAGGAACATTTGTTGCGAGATTTCATCTTTGAAAGCATTTAAGGCGTGATCGTAAATAGTTTGCATACGAGCGAAAATGGCATCTCGTTTACCAATTAACTGTTTCAATTTAATCTCATTAAGATTAAATGAACTTCCAAAGTCATCATCCATGTCACCTTTTGACGACATGATTACTAAAAATGTTACAAGTTTTGTACTATTTCAATGTTACGAAATTCTCACTAGTGACTGCAACATACAATGCAACTGGCTCATAAAAACATGAGCGCACGGAACGATTGAGTGATGCGTGGCGTAGTTAGCGGGAATACCTTCACAAGAGATTAAAAATAAATAAAATGTTTTGTATGAATTATTTTGCTTTTAGGAAGTGAAATATCCGAAATAATTGCACTATAGACACTTAAATACAAATATCAAATACTTAATATGTGTATAAGTATTATGAAAGCAAGTAAAATAGGATTTTAATACTCCAATATGGGTGATGTAACAAAGATGTATGTGGGAAAATAATACTAACGTTGAATTTGCGGGGTAGTATAGGTAGTTTTTTAATACCACATGAATGCGGAAAATACTATAAATTATTAAGAAAGCGGGGAAAATGAGGAGAAATGCGGTATAGGGCTCGAAAGCCAGAAAGAATGTGCGGTTAGAAAGATTTAGAAAGAACCATCCGGCTCGAAGGACCAAAAAAAATGTGAACGCGTCAACTAAGCAATATAGTGGGTCGCTAATCCACGAGCGGGGAGAGTTAGGAATATGTAAGAAAGAGTTACCTTGAAACTGGATAAGTAAGAAACAGCTGCACCGCTTATTCTACGATCACCTTTATGTGGTATTCTGCAGCTTCAGCCTGGCAGCGCTTCTTCTCGGCCAATTCCTCAGATTTGCGGCTTCGATAGTAGTGGACCAGCTGGATGTCGTGCAGCGTGCACAAGCAACTCCAACAAGCGGGATATATATAATTTAGATAGATCGACTCGCGGCGGCGGTGGTCAATCATAGACTGCGTAGTGTGCGGTGCAGCGAAAAATAATAAAAAGAAAAAACTAATAATGAAAGTACCCCACATAAATAATTGACTTAAATGCTATTGATAAAGCATTAGGCGCTAACACTTGCCTTTTTGGTGAGGTAAAAAAATTCATTATTGCGTGGCAACAAACCTCTTTTGTACCATTTTACTATTGCCTAAAACATTCCTATCTCATTTTCTCCCACATTAAATCTTATGAATTTATGTGTCTGTTTCTTTTTACTGTCGCTTTCGCTTTTTCGTTTCATCGACTTTCAAATCACAACGATACTAAAGATGTTTTCATTTCTAAAATTACCTATTTATTAAAATCTTGTACACGGGAAGTATGCCATTCTTCAATCGATCGGCTATAAGATATGTCAATAATACTTTTAGTAATTATAAAACAATATGACTAAAAATAAAAATAGGGGACGAACAAATTACTGCGTAATAAACCCATGCGGATCTCCCAGACTGACAGCTATATAATAAAGTTTTAGTTAAATTTCGTCAACAAGTTGATGGTTATTGAATTAACTCATTTTCCACATCAACCTGTGACATTCGCATGACGATTGGCGTGGGGCATTCGTGGAAAACATTGCTCGATGCCTTTTTATCATGCATAATTAAGTATCAATCGCTGAAAATTGGTTAATTTCTGAACATCATATGTGAATATCAGTCGTAATTTATTCATGCATGGCGTAAAGTCTCTTATAATTAATTCTACTTGAGCTATGTGTGAATAAATAATTTATGAATTATAGTTTAATGGATTTCTGTCAATAAAACAAAAATTGAATTAAAAAGTGTATTTGCAATTGAACTCATAACTACGCTGAATTATTGGAACGAAGTTCCTTATCGCAGGATGGGAGCTAAACTGAAAAAAGTGTCCGACCGGACCGACACAACAAAAGATAGAAACATATACATTTGTAGTAGTGCTCCTCCCACGTTTGTGACACCATTATTTAAGATAATAATAGTACGAATTAATAAACGATTATTATTGTATTGTATCTTCATCACCTGAACACATCTTTTATTTAATACCAACCAAGTTCCTACACATTTATACGATTTTCAAAACTATTACCGACGTAAAATTGGCCTAGCTGTGTTATTACCAGATTATTACGCACTGTTGTATGTACATTACGAATAGTATATAGTACGAAACTCTCTGATTTGGAAAAAAATTGTTACTTTTTTTTAGTAACTATTATTTGTTTAATGAAGTTATTTTTTTTATTAACTTTAAAATTTGTTTTTATTGTAATAATAATAATTAGTAATAAAATGTATATTTTCATAACTTTGAAACAAAACATCTAAATAAGCGGGTTTCGAACCATCGACCACTCGTAGATACTGTACACACGACAGTGTGTTAATTAATATACATATAGCGAAGGGAATTTTGTTTCTACCGAGTGTCCCACGAAACTCGAGTTTTTTCGTTTTTTTTTAAATTCAAATTCTGAAATAAGTATCTATCGAGATTTCTACTATAGTTTTGTTCTGTCACGTTTCCATCAACCACAGTTTGTGTTTTTTGTCCATTCATAGATGGATTCTAAGATCAATAACAACAAAAAATAACTATTCTAAAACTTTAGAACGGAACGTAAATTGAGTCATTTTTAGAGTTACTCTGAATGCAAAAATTGTTTTCAAATTATTAAAAATCAATAATTGTTGAAAACCGTAGAATAAATATACTGTTTTTGTTGATAAGCAATACACAGTTTGTTGAATCGTAACAAACCAAAACAACTTAATGATAACGTCGAAGTGAGTTATGGTGTCTAGTAATTGTCATAAGATGAGGAAGTTATCACGTTAAACTTTCTTCAACTGATAACACAAGACATTAGCAGTCATGTTATCTATATATAAGACAATAATTTATTATAGTAGATATTAAATGAATAATAGGCCGACAATCTCAATGTACACATAAATGTAACCAGGTACGAGATGGACGGGTATTTTTGGACTGTAACGTACTTACTATCTGGTGTTGTAGAATCATAATGCCTAGTTTATTATTTAAAACCAAACTTAAGATATTTGCATACGGTAGTGTGTCAGCCAAGTTCGGGCTATACACGAATCATATCCACTCACTCAGTTATAAATCCTATATGAAAGAAAGTAACAAATTGTTTTGTAAATGAATTGAAGTCCGAAAATTCCTACAGTTACAATTAAAGTAACTGCTATGGAACTTGGCACCCATTAGGTCTGAGCTCTTTTATTGGTGACAACAGCTACTTCGAACGTTGTTTATATCGAAGTTGACCCACTTTTCACATTTATTTTTTATTGGGAAGGTCAAAATCCCTGAATATACAACATATTTTCAAAATGTACTAAGACTAGATTAAGACCTGTTTGAATGTTTCAATGCCCAGCAGTAAAATAATAAAAGGTTTAACATAAAAAATAGTAAATAACAGCATTTTAATCTACATTATTATTTAGAAACAAAGATAATTTAGAAATTCTTGTGCTTACTTTATAATATTTTTTAAGTAGCTCGTTTTTTTTTTTAGATCTGACTACACTGTTAACCTTAGGGGCCCTAACGCCGCTGCGGCTTTTACAGCTTCACCGGACTTGGGGGCGAGCGCAGTGGGCACTCAGCCGCGAAAGTTTCGTGGACGACTCGCACGAGGGTGCCAAAGTGGCCGGACCTCGGCTCGGGCGGTCGTCGCGTTCGCAAATAGGTCGCGATCTAATCGAATCCCTACACCTACGATTCGAGCTAACTAAATTATACACATAGGCACGTTCCCTTCCTCCTGGGAGGAAGGAAGGAACCGTGCGTATGTGTATTCAGTAATCGGAAATGTTTTCTACACTAACTAGCGCTAACTAACTAGCGTGAAAAAAAAGAAAAAAAAAGGTCCCTCACAGAACCTATGTACCTGTGTGGTGTGTACGTGTGTATGTTCATACGTGTGTAGTGTTGTATGTAGGTAGCTAAGTGATGCACGTACAGTGTCACTTGTATCGCGCGGGCGGTTGCCTGACCCAAGGGTTTCACCCCGAGGAACGGACCTAGGCTTGGGTTACCGCTAGAGAGGGTGGACGTGACGGGTGTGCGGGAGAAGTAGCTCGTCAAAATAACTGCATTTTATATGATGATAAGTGTAGTGCAATCTGAAAATAAGGTCGACTGTCGAGAGATGGGCAATCTATCGACAGCCGCTGTCATACTGCCCTTCAAACAACTATATATAGTCTATACTAATAATATAATAAAGCGGAAAAGTTTTTTGTTTGTTTATTTAAATACGCTAATGTCAGTAACTACCTGTCGGATTCCAAAAATTCTTTTTGTATATTACAGCCAGACTCTTGAGGTTTAGTATAGGCTATTTAAAGTTAGGCTATAGCGCTCAGATAGCCTTAAATATTGATTTTTGTTACGCAAGTCGGAAGTCGAGACCCTCCCGAACTGCTTTAACCGCGTGCGCTGGTGTAATCGTTAATGATACGGTAATACAATGTTCTACAATAATATTGGTCTTTAGTATATCTAGAATATCTCTCATACATAAGCCACAATAAGGTATTTTGTGATAAAGATTTGGTGAAAATTAGAAATGATATTTAAGCATTTTTTTTAGATATGGCATAATAATCCTTACAAATAAAAGTTAGTTCATCATAAAGACAGTTTTATGAATTGAAATTTTGCTCTTTAGAGTATGCTATTTAGACACATAGTTTATGAGATACGGAAAAATTATAATAATTTGTACTTCCGAGAAGAACAATTATGATAGACTACATGAGTGCGTTGACGGCGCGGTTTTTGTCGAATAGAATTAACGCTGGTGAAATCTTGGGGTACAGCTAGTCTGATATATATTGGCTGATCACGAAACGCGACAAACCAAAAGAGAATCTTTGTGATGGGATTATCACCATGTGTTTGGTAATCGCGTACAGGACCTTACCACTCTGCTTGATTACTGGATATTCAACAGTTGATCTTGGCACGCGACACGCTTGAACGTGCCACTATGGCGGTAATTACACGTAATGTATGGCGGTCGCGATCCACTCAGACACAATTGTCTTGTCTACCTAACAAATCCATCCACCTTATAACTTGGGAGTATTCAAGCGAAGAGTGAATAAGCATTTAATAGGTAAGCGCGATACATCGTCGGCCTCATCTTTACTTACCATCAGGTAAGATCGAAGCCAAGCGCATACCTGTATTGTATAAAAAAACAATAAAGGAACAATTTGATATGAACTTTTTTATGAAAAGAACTACTCTTAATAGCAAATAGTCAAGTCGTTCACCTGATTTAAAGGGATCACTGTAACATACAGCTATATAAAACCAGTCTCAACACCCTCAACACTTTGAAGTCCGTCATATAATAGGTTGTTATTCCTGAGAACTGAGTTGGAATGTTTTTTTATAAGCTATCGTCGCCTATGGACGCTTGTAATATCATAAGTATCACTAGGAGCTCTGGAAACCCTACTTTCCGCAGGAACACAACACAAGGCTAGCTACTTCTGTATGGTGGAGGTATTCCAAAAGTCGGGCTGCCCCAGATAGAGAGAGTCTCTATAGTATTTGTGCTGTATCCTATCTCAATCTCTCTCTCTATTTGTGTTCTTGTGGATGGATAGCCACAACCCTTGGATCCGGACACAGTGGTGCCAATATTGCTGCTTTTGATACATTCACGGTCGAACCTTGCACAAATTCCAACACTCTTAAGATTTAATGTTTAGAAAATAAAACAAAAATTGTTATTTTACAATAGTCAAGAACCTTTTAGAGTCCTCTCTTTACTCGATCTTTCTCATTACAAGATAATTTTTCCAAGACTCTAACGTCCTTGTACTAAAAGTTGTATTGAAGTAAAGGCAAGCTTATAATCAAAGAGAAAAATATTTAAATCAAATTAATTTTTCTTGGAATACTTTTTGAAACATTAAAATTATAAATTCTAGCTAGTTCAATTATATCTCGCTTAGCAAGAAACTTAGAATTTGATCTCATAGTATTTATTTCTGTATTAAGCTTTTTTTTGTTTCTTATAAGCTTTTAGCGTTTGGCAATCTTATCTGATGTCATGTGATGTGGTCCAAGATGGTAGTTACGTACTTAGCCCAGTGGCAAGAACTGGCTTCTCAAGTGTAGCTGCCGGAACACGCGTAGTTCCCTACACGCTTTCATTTTCAGTATACCGTGCTTATTGAAATGGGGTGTCACATGCGCCCGTTTTCGTTCATTGAAAACCGGGCAGACGCGTTCTGCACGCGCTGGATAGCTCGTTTTGTCTTAGCGTAAAGTCTTGACTCGTATACGGTATCACAGTATTTGAAATGACTCAGCACCTCTTGGGAAAATGTGTGCCTTCTGTGAAATGACGTGCAACGGTAAACGCCTGATCTTTTGTAGCAATTTATACGCGGTGCTTTACATTTCTGGTTTTTTTCTAGATATTTCTAAAGTGTTCCATAATTATTCATTTTTATACAGGTTGTAACAAAATTCCACTTTCCTATATTAATAGCTAATGTTTTGTCTATCCTGTATTCAAAAATAACAACTCATTAGCGACAACTATACGGTATCAGTGAATAAAAATATCTTAATAACCAGTTCACGAGCACAGTCCAGGGGTGTTCTATCGTACCGTCATTACACGTAACCGTCTAGGGGAGCACACAGGGGACTAATACCGGCCGACGCGACGTTGCCTTCGCAGATCTATAATGGAGATAAATGAATGTCAAAGCGCTCAAATTGGTACGATGGTGGGCTCGAAAGTAAAATTACATGAGTTTACAGCCTGTTTAATGGAGTAAGCGTGTACGGCATCATTTTACAATTAGACTGCGTTTGGAACATTTTACACGACTTTGGTTATTTTATGGCACTGAAAGTTTAAAGTTTCGACTTCATCTATATACCCAAAGATATTATAAGTAAAAATGTGTTTTTACTTTGTATGTGCCTAATTAAAAAAAAAACTGTATTCTTTACTTTTAGGTACATAATCATAATTCTGAGCAGATACATAATATGTACTCAGAATTATGATTACATTAGATATTATCTATCTAATACTGTTAAGTGTGCAATACTTGTTTTCTTTATTTTTCGCCCAAACATTGTATTTAAATTAACTATGAAGTATTATATTTATAATACTAAAAATGTAAATAAACTAAATAGATAAAAAGTATTGTTTTTCTTTTTGTGTATAAAAGCGATCACATAATAAAATACCAACCTTTAATTAAAAGATATTAATTGAATTTACTAAAAAAGTAACTTATTTATAAAATATAAAAGATATGTGCCTGAAATCAGTATAATACTTTCCACGTTAATATCAACAACATACATGCATGAGGTAAGTACCAACTCCATACATTAGTTGACCTATCAGTTTTTATAATTTTATTATGCATCATATAAATGCTCATAAACAATTAACAGTTCTATGTATATATATCAAACTTTGTTAAAGGTGGGACCGCACTAGAGCGGCGCGGCGCTGCGCGTCTTAATATTCTTTGGGAAGAACTATGTCGCGACACGCGGCTACGTGCAGTGCAGCGTTTCTCTGATGCGACAGTCACCATACAAAATGATTTAAATAATATTTTGACGCTTCGTGCCGCGACGTACAGCGCCGCTTTAGTGCGGTTTTACCTTAAGGCTGGTCAATTAAAGGAGCTTAATGTAGGCTTGACAGGTTGACGCCGAGGTCTCTGGGGCCTCGCTACAGACCGAAATAGAAGATCGATACCGAGCATCTGAATGCATAATAATGAGTCACCGAATGGATTATATTCTACATTCGTTTTAAAACTAATTGATGACAGAAATTAATCACATTTAATATATAATATTAATAATGTGGTTTTAATATAAGGATGATAATATGAAGTTAGTAGAAATATATTACACATGTTATTACCTATTATGGAAATATGGAAATAATTGAATTGGTTTAAGATTCAAATAATACATTAAAACTTTTTTGATTTATTATATCCCCCTTCCCCTCCATACACACTACGATCTAACATATAGGCTTACTTATGCTGGAATGTCTGCACAGGTAGACTGAACATCGTAACTTGTATGGCCACGTATATAGGCACAGGTTTACCGTACGTGTCATTAAAAAAAAAAAACAATTTGCTCCGTTCGCCTGTGAAGTTTTAAAAAACTACACAGTTCTATTCTAATATACACTCCGAGCTACATTCGCACGCACACTCCTTTCTGGCAGACCTTAGCGTGGGTGGCCGGCTTTAGAATATCTCATATCATATACACCTGATCCTTCCAGTCTTTGTCCTGCAAACACCAAATATTGCATTGCTACAGTATTTATTATAAGTACCTATATTTGGAACGTCTGAAAAAAAAATTAAATTAAACTGATATCAAAATTTAATTCAATTCCTTACGAACATTAACAAATTAATTAGTAAAGTCAGCAATAAATTGTTCTGCTTATCATACTTGGCTAACAGGGCTGAATGACCATGAGCAATCAATAATATATTTGAAGCAGCGTCGCGTAGCGTTTAAACTATGTACTATTTACAACCGACCTTAAAATCGTCATAGAACGAATGTTGATCCGCAAAAACTTAATACTATGCCTAACATCAACATGTCTCTCGAAACTCTCTAGAGTGAAATTTTAGTGGATAACAACTATCGATATTCATTTATTGAAACGAGTGATTAAGTGTTGAACGATTATAAGACAAATGATTTTTCAATTAATTTTTGTTTTATTAATTTTGTTCTTATAATATTTATATATAAATTTTCTTTCAATTAAAAAAAAAAAAAATGTTACAATACGCCTGCCCACAAGTTCCTGTTTAGTTTCGTCTTCTTTTTGGTATTCCAGAAAAACATATGGTGTTTGGGGTGCATTTTGCCGCACCTAAAACAAGTTAAAGAATTATTATCATTTTTTGGATAGTAAAGAACTGGGTCACGGCCGCCATATATAAAGAAAAAAGAAAGCACATGTGTTAGATGTTGAAAGCAGACATAATAACAAACCCGAATATATTCCAATATATTATAGTATTACTGATTTCTATAAAGTGAAATACCGCCGTATTAACTCGGGGTTATAAAATCAAGTACAACACTAACTAAGAAAGTCTTAAACATGAGCTACCTTTAGACAAAATATGAAGAATCGCTTATATATTTAGTTCCAAATATTTAAATAAAAAACCCGCAAAAAGAAATGTTACTTTTATAAATCTCTTATTTCTGGTGTAGGATTTGAGTAAGTCGTAATAATGGTTATAGAGAACTTTTGAGTTAAATGTATATTTTATGCTTTTGCATATTATTATTTAAATTAAATAGGGCTTATCATATTCCAATTCCCGTTTTATTCAAGCAAAATTATTAAGAAAATATTCCTCTTTCATTTGGTATATTTTTTATGTAGATAGAGTCAGTAATTGTTTCAACAATCTTATTTAAAAATGCAATTAATGCTAGTTTCACCTATGTTAAGGTCTTAAAACTGTGTCGGTGCACTTATTTTCTATGATACCTTTGTACTGCAAACAATGTCTATTGTAATATAAACGCATAATAGATATTATTCCTAACAAAACAAAAATTTTCGATGATCAAGCAGTCAAACTTTATGTTGTAATCACTTTCAAAAATGAACACTTTCACTTGTGAAGTTTTTTCAACATGAATTTATTTTGGAAGCGAAATATGTAAATCGCAATAATATAAACAGAACAATAATACTGAAAGAATAATGACTGGACATTCGACCTGGTCCCCTAGACAACAGATTTGATAATTGAGACAGACATAATGTATGATAAGTTTGAAATTTATAGGTACGCTATGTGACCATACTCAAAAATAATATCATTATCAAATTAAAATGATCATAGATAAACGTTTCGACAATTCGAACTAATTTAACAGCTGTTTAAGTTGACACTTGTGTTAGTTGAACAATAATTTTATCAGCCTTTCAGAAACTGGGTACGTGTTAATGAATAATACACTAACAGCAAGCATTCACCGCTCGGCATGGAGCGGAATATCGAGAGTGATAAATGTTTTTTGGATTCGTGACATTAGGCCGTTTGGTTTAAATCTGCAAACGGCTGGTCGGATAGTTTTAATGGTCTCTATAAGGGAGTGAAACTGTTGTATACGATGTATATTTAGTTTGCGTTTTGTACAATTTTTCGGAATAGGTACGCTTCCAGTCCTGTGTGGCGTGACTTCTTATATATTTCTTTTTAATTTATCTGTCTGTGCCAAATTCGCTTAATTCGTTCGTGTCGCTTGACTGTCAAACCGTTTAGTTTTACGAATTATTCATAGCAGGTGAAAACCAGGCGTTCCAAGAAAATTAAAACAATTTCTGTGTAACGTTAATAATAAAAAATATAATTAAGTAAAGTCTAGCCAGTAGTTATTACGGAGTAGGATTTAAAATGATATATGGTTATTAAAATAATGATTACCTTACATATACTTGGAAAGTATTGAAATTATAATATAAGCAACGATTTTTTTAAAGGTGCATCTACCTTTAAAGTACAGTGAGGGAACTATGCAATCACACAATACAATCCAATAAACGATGGCGACATCTATCCATCGTCAAGCAACACTGTCATACCGGCCTGCGTACAGTCATCGCTTCGATTCATGTGAGTTCGAATCCCTGCAACGAGTCTGAGCTCTCTGTGAAGGAAAATATCGTAATGAAACCATAGCATGGTGGTAGGGGTTTTTATAATACCCGCCTGGCTGGCACCACCCTTCAAGTTGAAAATCTATCGACAAGCAACTAATAGATGTGTTCCGGCAGCTACACTTCACAGCTAGTTTTCCACTAGGCTTAGCGTGCATCGATCTTGAGCTACATCGTCACTTAAGATCAGATGCAATTATGGCCATAACACTAAGCCTATAACAATAAAAAAAGATAGAATCTGGACATACACCGGTTGATCCCGAAGCGCGAAACCCGAAACAATCACTATGATGTGATATTTACCATATGCATTGTGGTTGCAACTACCACTTCGCAATTTTATAAATGATTAAAAAACTGACTTTGGAGCTACAATCAATCGACCATAAAATACAACCAATCAAAATACAGAACACAAAAGGGATTGAACGCGAAAAAAATAAAGACCTTTTATCCCTGTCCTGAAACCGGCTGAAACGGCAACGTTACGTTTGGGGTGGCAAGATTTATTTCACGACAGTACTCGTTATGGCACCGAAGGGACGACAGAGGAGAATGCAGCCTGCAACATCGAGAGGAACGCAGGAACGAATTAAGAGAAAGATTAGTTCTGAAGTTTCAGAAGGCTCGTTACAACTATTCTTTACAGATGCAAAGATTTAACTTATTTTCTAAATAAACAGCGCGTACATACTTTTTACTACAAAGTATTTTTATGTTTTGCAATGGTTTTTTTTGATATTTAGTCTGAATCGGGTGTAGAAATTTAATAAATTTTAAAAACTTAGGTAAGTTTAAAATTTTATGGTAACGAATAATTTACAATAAATAAGGCAATTCACTGTAAATACTGCTTTCTTATTGCAATGAATCTAAGGTGATTTCAACCTTGTTGATAGTTTAACTTCAAATGATGAGCATGAGCATTTTGTAAGAAATAAAATATAAAATTAATTTATTACAAAGCACATTACCGATTTTCCGATTAATAAGTTTAAGAATCATGTTAAATAAATTATATTGACTACATAGTTTATTGTTATAAAGTCGATGTTAAATGAATGACGGGTATGTGTGGAAGTGACTTCCTGTTTGTAAATCCACAAAAAAATGAGAACTTATATATTTTCACAAATCCAATCGAGTTTCTTGCCGGCTTTTCTCGATGACTGGGATGTTTTTCTAACCGGTGGTAGTGTCATGGTAGTGGTAACATGCCTAAGTGTCTTCATAGAGGCTAAATTAAACAAAATATTTACGATTTGGGTTTTATGTTATCAGAACAAATAAATTTGACTTATATCAATGAGCCCTCGATGATCTATGTCACTATAACGAAAAGCTTTGATATCAGCTCATTGGTAATTATGAACATTTTGTATTAATTTATACGTATGTTTTTTTTTTTTGTAAACGTGAAAATATACTATCCTAAATACTTATCTGCAAAGGGAATATACAACGTTCTATCACATGACCACAGATCAGGAGATCACGAAGTTTACGCCGCGGATTGTGTGTGGGAATTGGGAAGTTCCGTTTCGTTCTGTTCTTGTTAATTAAATTCGATATTGTTAAGTTGTAAAGCAACAGAATATGTATTGTTGAACGTTGTATTCGAGCGCACTTGTATTACTGAAGTAAAGTTCTGGTTACCATTGAAAATACACTGTTCACAATGTATAGTGATTTCCCTCCAAATTGTTTATTTTATGTAATATGTACTGAATAATGTAACCCTGGGAAAACAGTTCTAGCTATCAATTCGAAAAATAGTTTTAGTCCATTGATTGGTGTTAATCGCAAAATGCTACATTTCGAAAAAACTTTTATATTTGATGTTTCAATTAAAAATAAATTGCACTTAACAGTAAGTAAAGTAAAAACTTGCTTCATTCAGAGGAAGGGCGTGGAATGAATGACCACACCAGCCCACGGCGGGTAGCAATTTTAAACATTGCCATTATCAATAATTAATTACCTAAAAAATAGTACTACAAGAACAATAAACACAAAAAAGAAGTATTAAGCGTTCATGTTTGCTTAAGCTCACCCTCAGACGATGGTATTACTAATTACTTTAAAATTAGTAATAACGAATTAGAAAAACGTGTGTGGTTGGGAGACTCGTCAGGAGCAATATTACTACATATAAAAATCATCTAGTCTAGTTAACAAATAGCACTTCGATGTAAGATGTAACTGATAAACCGTTGAATTACTGAACGCACGCCTATTTAGCGAGCCCACTTTGAGGGGCCCCGTTCGAAGTGCAAGTGCAAGTGCAATTAGCAGCCGCCTGACGATAGGCTAAACAACCGGCCTCTTCTACTCTTTCTCGATACTCGCAAACACACACACTCGTATAAAGAGACGGAGACATAATGAAAGAAAGAAAGAAAGAGAGAGAGTCACATGGAGGGAGCATAACGCTTTTTCCTTACGTGTTGATTTCTACAAGTCAACTCCTTTTTTTAACGTGAATAAACCCGTAATGAGTACATATTCGCTCGGAGTAACGAGTGAATATGTGAGACTTCTACTCACTAAACTCCACGGTGTACCATCCGCCGGCGTAATGGGTCGACACGGGTCCGTTAGTAGCATGCTCCCGTAAGCTGCATTAAGGAACTTCGTGCCAATAAAACAATTAGGTACACATCGTCGCCGTGTCGTTCAAGTTTGTAAATACTGGAAATACTCTACTGGTGTAAACATTTGACCATTACAACTTAGTTGTTATAACACACACTGTTATCTGGTGTAAAGGGGTGTCGCAATACATCTTTAAAACTGAGATGCCCAAGTCAACCTCACCTGCACGTGGTGCACTCTGCTGAGTAACGTACGAGGAAATGGCGAAAGTGGAGTGGTAGAGCTATTTTGCCCGACTGGGTCACGACCACCATGTATGTGGTGAAAAGTTCGTCATATGGACTCCTTCATCAACTTAATGAGGGCCGGCAGGACAGCAGCGAACGTCGATAGATTACGATATCTCGGTAGTCGACGTTGTGAATTCGCCGTGCTACTACAATAAACTGTTAAATGTAGACATTGAACTCATCACAGTTCTAATGCAACATTACGCGTCTTTTGAATAATTCATCCTCCTAAGTATAACATGTGGCGGAAAAATAGTTTGTTTTCACGCATTTCATACTCCGTTTTTTTTTTCAAAGAAAGCCAATATTGAAATGATCCAAAAGTAAATTCTATATTTATCTGAGTACATATTTAAAAAAGTTAAGCTTTATATTAGAAAATAAGAATATTAGGAGCAACTACGACGAAATGTAAATTATCACATGGTAATGAATATTATGTTTTTCCTTATAAGTAAGTATAAAAAAACTCATCACTAATTAACGTTAAGTACCTCTATTTGAATAATGTAGATACTGTCGCGAAATATATCAGAAGACGTCAGCCTAATACGGTACGGATACGGATTAAAATTTTCAATCTATAAGTATTTATTTTAATATTTACTTTTTGAGAAATCTATTTACATCATAAGCTTTACGGCAAAGATGTGTTGCTTATTATTTCTTCCTCAAAGATTTTATGTAACACTAGCTGTGTCTCACAACTTCTTCCACTTGAAAATACTTTTAATGTTCTCCGTTATCTACGTATTTCACCTACGTTAGTTTTGAAATTGGTTTATTGTTTATTACTGCTTAGCCCTTACAGAATAGCGCAATTATAGCTTCCTTGGCTTCCTGAAAAATAAATTCGAATAACTAAAACCTATATGAAATATACTAATTTATTACAACGACTCGCGCGCCATCTTTTGTATGATGATGGTACTATGTATCTTATCTTCACGTAAATCATAATGTGGTTGTGGTGTATAATGTATATTCACACATTACAAATACAACAGGGAAAAGAGGGAGCGCCAACTACAACTGTATAATTTTTAACTCAAACGGTTTAACAATGTGCGAATGTACATAATATAATAACACACATATGTACAGTTTTCATATAAAAATGTCAGAACATCTAAGTGGCAAAATTTTATTTATGTATGTATTTATTTACCATCCAACCGAATCGTCAATGTCACGTAAAATGCCCAATATAATTTATTTATGTCGCGTAAATTACCATTTTCAGGGCACATTACGAAATGAGATCCCGATAATATGCTAGTAGATGGGTAAATAAATTTTATAGTCCAAGATAAAACCCATTACGAGTGGTTTACGAGTGACACTCCCCTAATGATACTAGTGTTATGCAGGGAAGCCTTGTACTACCCATTACACGTCAACACACACTTGCATTTCTTTATACATTTAATACTAGGTTCAACTTTATTAATGGGTTTAATTTCATTGCACCGAGTGAACTTCGCTTTATTCGTCGAAGAATATAATATTATCCAGCCATCCATCCGTTCACCCAAAAAACAATGTAACAGATCCACCCTAAGTACCTAGCTATAATTTTGAAAAGAATTTAAAACTGAAATCGATACAAGTAACACCGTCTTTGTTTGCATAGTTGGCGCTAGATTTAAAATCTTTGAAAAGGAGGTTAAAACTTATTAATTATAAGGAAATAATTAACCGTAATTATATGCAGGAAACTTTGTAATAAATATTCTGAATAATATTTTTTTCATAATAACTATAGCAAAATAGAAATCTTTATAGTTCGTTTTTACAATCACAGACAAAAGATGACTGTCAATATTATCCGTATTTCTTATATAGCCAAAATGACCAATCGGAGGTTATGTAAAGGGATTTAGTTAAAAGAAATCAGTAAAATTAGGTTCGCTACTAGCCACTAGGGAGAGTTAGGAGAGTTTATGAATGAAAATGAAGAATGAAGATGATAAAAAGAGCAAGATCTAAAGAAAACAAACGAAAGAAATAACGGGCTTTCTTGGGATTTAGTTTTGTGTTAATATGTTTTCTGAGTACCAGAATAAAAGAACTTGTTTACTACAACTTTATTTAATTCACAACTTAAGGCCTTAATACTAGACGATCACGTAAAAAGTAACAAAAGCAATTATCTTGAATAATTAGTTTATTCCAGATTAGATGGATTGTAGTAGGTAAGATACACACAATATATATATATATATATAAGAAGGGTGCTTGTTACAACAACCACTGCTAGATATAGGCCTCCCTCAAAGATCGCTACACTGACGACTGGTCCTGCGCTGCTCGCATCTAGCTTTGATGCATTACAATATTATCTTCAGATTTTTGTCTATGAAATTTAATTTAATTTACTAATAAAACTTATAAAGAAATTCCATGAAGATATTATTGTTCTATGTATACCTAGACGATTAAGAGACACCGGCTGATAATAACAAACAGCTATATGCTTTTAAAATATAAATTCAAGTTTTGTATTTCGCGTCTAGTAATAATGTCAGAATAATTCTTCGTGGAATTAGTATTGCTAATAAAACCAAGATATCATTAAACATCTATTTTACTGGCACAGATCAATGAATATTAATTTGTAAGAATTTACGAAATAAATTGGTTCAATTAAATTACAAATGATGTGACCAATATCTATTTTTTTATTTATTATACCGATCGATTACATCATTTTGGTGTTAACATTGTCATAACAAAGATAACCTTTCTAGTTGTGTACGTGCGTGCCAGCGATCATGTGAAATGATGACAATTGTCTGCTACTTGGTGACCATTTGTTCATTGCAAAACTACGCGTTTAATAGTGTATCTTATATATATATAAAAATCTCGTGTCACGACATATGTTCGGCATAAACTCCGAAACTACTGAACCGATTATGATCTAATTTCGTAATTATCTGTAATTTGGTCAAAATTAAAAGATAGGATAGTTTTTATCTCAATTACGAGATGAAAATAGCTACTGCGTAGTAACAAATGCGTGTAGAGCCGCGGGCACATCGCTAGTATAAGTAACTGCGTTATATTGTGTAGTTTCCTATTGTTCTAGGAAATTATAATATACATAATATAATATTAGGTCCTTACATATGAAATTGGCGTTTTGTTGAACTGGTCACTTTGATCTCAAATATCTGGCGTCTGGTTAAAAATTCCAAATTCAAATTTATTCCAAATTTAGGCTTGTGTATTTGTGTTTCGAATTTAATGATTCATTTGTTTTCGCACCATTTTATTTTTCTTTAACATAGTTCTTTTCACAAAATAGAAAATTTAAAATATCGCCTTATTTACGAATATAAGCTCCACTGTGGCATCAGCGCTGCAGAATCAGCTCGAAGGATTAAAGATGTATATGGGAAAGCTACTGTAAAAGAAAACACGGTACGTTTTTGGTTCCAACGTTTTCGTTCTGGAAATTTTGACCTACGAAACAAACCCCGTGGACGACCGGAGACCCTAGTTGAAAATGAAGAATCAAAGGTGATCGTTGAAGCAGATCATTCGCAAACCACATCAGAGTTATGGGCAGGCTTCGGTGTGAGTGATAAAAAAAAATTAATTCACTTGAAACAAACAGGAAAAGTGAAAAAGCTCGAGAAATGGGTACCGCATGAATTGATTGAAGCACGCCAACAAATGCCTATTAAGTTCTGCGTTACATTACTCAACGGTCACAATAATGAGGGAATTTTGAATAGTATTGTTACTTGTGACGAAAAATGGATCCTTTATGAAAATCGGAAACGCTCATCACAATGGTTAAACCCAGGAGAACCGGCCAAATCATGTCCCAAGCGAAAGTCGTCTCAGAAAAAGGTACTGGTGAGTGTTTGGTGGACCAGTGCTGGTGTCATACACTACAGCTTCCTAAGATCTGTCCAGACGATAACGGCAGATCTATATTGTTAACAATTGCAAAGCATGATGGAAAAGCTAGCTGTTAAGCAACCGAGACTGGTCAATATCTCAAGCACACTGCTGATTCAGAACAACGCCAGACCCCATACATTACGACCGACGGTCGTTACATTAGAAGAACTGCGGTTGGAATGTCTCCGAAACCCACCATATTCCCCGGACATTGCTCTAACAGATTAGCACTTTTTTCTGAATTTGGACAAATTCTTGTAAGGAAAATAAAATCAATTCCGATGAGGCTGTCCAAACTGCCTTCAAGGATTTTATTGATTCTTGCTCCAACAATTTTTTCAGTAATGGAATCAATGAACTACCTTTAAAATGGCGAAACTGCATAGATAATAATGGTACATACTTCCATTGATTAAATGTATAATTTCATAAATTTTTTTTCATTTTACTTTTACCATTAAATTTTATATGTAATATAGTGAAAATGAAAAAAAATGAAAACTATCTGTTTGCAACGACAAAAAATAATTGGTCTTAGAATATATATCCTGACTACTACTAATATAATTCATGAACTACAAATAGATGACTAGACGATGTAAACAGTCCGACTAACTAAGCGATAATGCCTTCCTCCTTTTTTTTCTGTCTGACTATACTGTTAGCCAGAAGGACCCTGGAACTTCTGACGGCTTCTACAGCTTCACCGTGGCTTTACCAAGCCTTACTCCTTTTGCGCTACGCCTTATATACCATTCCACTTCACGTGATCGGTAGGGCAGTTATAAATATCCAGTTTTGGAATATACCCATTTTTGGATTATAACACATAATCTCATAGATCCTAAAACATTTCAAATAACTCAATAAATACATATTATCTGACTGAAATTATGGAACGTATATAATCTAATAACTGTCATGTTAGTTTACAAGATTAATATTAGATTAAATCTTATTTTATTTTAAAAAATAAAATAAATGTTTAATTATTGTTTACTTTTCGTAGTAATAAGAAACATAAGCATTAAAATGATGTTTAAATCATTGATTCTGATAAATAATTTAAGGCAGATATGACGTTGCCACAAAAAACAGTTTTGAAACATTTTATATAGAGATCGTGCAATACAAATTTCTTATGAAAATATTGATTTTAACGAATATTGATGATGTGAAAATTTAAATAAATAACAGGGTAAAACTATTACTCAGCGTATAATAAAAACAAAGGGTATTCCAAGGGTTATTTTTAAAAGCGTAAAGCAGAACGGGCGTGTTTTAAGCTTTCAGCTTCGGATCAGACTCGGTTACAGACGAGGATATTGCTCCCATCGAGGTAAAGCTCTCGGTAACTACAAGGTTTGCAAAATTTCTTTCTAAAATTAATGCATGGATTTTTCACTTTACGCTGTACTTTTTAGATATTAATACCTACTTACAACAAACCCCTTATCCCACAGCAAAAAAGGGAGGGTTATGTAGTAGTAGGTTTTTTGCGATTTTGTAGTTGTCTATTTTTTTGGCACGGTCTTTAGCTTGATAGATTTTAGCATACGAGGTTTCGTTAGATTCCTCTTTATTGTGGGAGTAAGATGAGCTGTATATAATATTTAAAATAAAAAGCAAAAATAGAAATATACATATTTTTAGTCTTTAAAGTGTTTTTGTTGCAGTCGGGCTTTTTGTTTCCTTTTTAAAATGTAGCTTGTTTTGAGTGTATATGTCAGAAAAATTATTTTAAATAAATATTGTGTACAAAATAGCGGTCATGTCAAACGTTCCACGTTGTGTGCTCGTTATAAATAAGAACTTATGGATGTTTAATAATACCAGAATAATTTATGTAACTTAACACAAAATGATAAATTAAGTCCTATTTTACAGGTTAATTTACTATTGATAGTTGTCATAAGTACCCGCAAGAGTTAATTTGAACCTTCGCCGTGGTTTGTGAACTGTACCGTACTTACCATCAAGTGCTGCACAGTCATTTTTCGAGCTGGTTTATAAGATAAACTGGTTATCTATGAGTAATGATGTGGAGGTGGCAAGGTAACAGCTCCCTACGCATTTCGCTCTGGTCTCAAGGTAACTCTTGCAGCTTGTACAAGATTTTTTTTAAATCATTACTCACCATCCATCCATCCATTTAGCCCTAAGTATAGGCCTTTTTTCGCTCATGCCAATCCCTTCGATCTTGCGCGGCTCCAATCCAGAGTTTACCCGCCACCCTCGCTATGTCGTCGGACCATCGGGCTGGCGGTCTGCCTCGCAGTCATTTTCTACCTCTCAGCCACCACTATAAAATCCCTTTGGTTTATCGTCCGTCGTCTCCTCT
Organism: Saturnia japonica; assembly: GCA_033032175.1. Lineage (NCBI taxonomy): Eukaryota > Metazoa > Arthropoda > Insecta > Lepidoptera > Saturniidae > Saturnia > Saturnia japonica. The sequence continues at coordinate 13,619,190 of CM065311.1, read as the reverse complement.
TGCCGAGTGCCCCGCTCACGTCCACTTAAGCCTCGTGACTATCCAATATCTTCAACCTTCAACCTTCGTTCTCATCCGGTTTTGTACATTTGGTACTCGATTCTAACATACACATACACAAACTTACACATACATAAACATTTTTTAACACACGACCATTTAATACCAAAATAAGCAAGCAAAGGGGTTTTTGGTGGGATCTTGAAGTGACATGTTGTGGTTTTAATTTTTAATTTATTTACTTAGGTTTTTTTTAACTATATTATGTAATATCGGTGGCATTTTGCATGATATACTTTGGTTGTTGTATATAAGTGAAGTAGATTATTAATATAAATATGTATTTTGGGATGTCAAAAAAAACTCCCTAGATAATTCTGATATAGGATCCATCATCCTGTCAGAAGACTCCACTTTGTATATTGGCTTAAAAACATTGATACTGGCATGTGCTTTTTGTGGCGCCAAAACAAGAAAAAGAAGAAAATAAGCAAAGCTTGGATTATGGTAACTGTACAGCTGATATACTATAAGTGTACCCCAGACACTTAAGTAATACCCAGACAAAATACAAATACAATTGTGCTCATCATACAAAACTTACACATGCGGGTATCGAAACTGCGACCTTTCAGCTGAGTAGTAGGGCTTACTACCACTGCGGCACAAGGCCTAATAGAACTTTTAATTTTATTTAAATTGTGTTTGTTATTGGCGAGAGTTAGCGAGAGCAGTGTTGGTCTATTATTTATTTAATACTCGCTTTGCCCACCCATTCGTACCTATTGCATTCGAAATAAAGTGACTTGCACGCCACCTATTATTATATTATAAGCAATCTTCCCGGATCTATGCAAAACAAGTCATCAAAGAATCATTGCAATTGGATTAATGGCTTAGGAATGCATAGGCATTAACAAAGATACATTCATTTTTATATACTCTTTAATAGATTTCTGTTTAAGTTAAGTTATTATTGACAATAGTGAGCAAATTGGTTTCTTAGAAACGGGTCTAACGATTTGGATAAAATTTAGGTAATGATTTATTATCCAAGTTTATCTAGGTAGGTATTTTTTTGTAAGACCCGAACAAAGCTCTTTCGCCCATATGTTGTAGTTAAATAAAATAACAAAATGAAACCTCAAAGGCTGTGACTTTAAGTTGTATATGCTCTATAAAAAATACAACTGTAAAATGTAATGTAAACTATTAATATTCAAATAAAATCTGGCCAACTTTACAATTCACCATGAACTACGCCCACAAAAGTCGCATTATTTTCTTAACATAAAATATTCCAAGTAATAGCCATTTCAGCTCGTCGGAAAATCGCATAAATTAAATGCTCCACCAACAAATTTATCTTTTTCCTCCATCGGCATACTAATATTCCAGACCTCGGGTTCTATCCATCGGGGGTGGCCTTCGCATCAATAAAATTAACATTGTAATCCACTTACAGTCACCAGACAAAAAAATACACAAAATTTTGTAACCTGTTCTAAAGATTTTAGGGGCGCATAACTCAGTATTAGAAACAGTAGTAATAGTGATTGACAGACAAATCTAATAAAATTCACCACAGTAATGTGATAAAGTAACATTAATGTAGTCGAGCAATTTTATTAAATTTTTAAACGCAGCTTAATCATTTTATAAAAATTTACAGTTTTTAATGTTGTAAAATCTTCTATTTCTATGGAAAAAGTTATTTCATTTAAAACTGAGGAGTGCCTACTATGAGATGTTGTTATAAGACTAATTATAGTATACGTGAGTAGACATAAAATCATTTTAGAGTTCCCTATATTAGGTACTTAAAAGAATGTAAAGCAATTTTATATTTATTATCATAATTGTTAGCGAAGTAACTACTTTGATCTTTTTTATCATCATATTTTATTTCCATTATACACACTTTATTAAACATTTCTCGAGTAACATTTACAGAAAATCAAGGAGCTTCAATATGAATACATATTTTATAATAATTAATTGAGCCCACGAGAACCAGACTCGTCTATCTGCTTTTTTTGAGATAAATTGACCTATTAACATATTCATAATCTAACAAATGTACCTTTACAGAACCACAATGGTCTAAAGTTATTAAATTTATGGATCGTCTATATTATATCACGTAAATAACTTTAGCCACAAACTTTAGGCAACTAATCGAAAAAAACAGATAGGCCACTCTACTTCTCGAGGCCTCAGTTATAATCAAAATTACGAAGAAGAATAATACGTTCTAGAATAGTGGTCTCAAGGACTGCCTCATTAGTGTAATGGTCCCAAGCGCGACTGCTATGCTGGAGGTCCTGGGTTCGATTCCCAGGTCGAATAAAGTGTTATTGGGTTTCTTCTATGAAATTCTCAGTAGCAGCTCGGAGTTTGGCTTTGTGCCCAATTAACGGCAATAGGCTCGTCCCCTATTACATGGGACCTAAAAACATACTCAGCGAACTGTGGGTGTACATTAGTACACCTCTGCCTAACTCTTCGAGGAATACAGGCGTGATTGTATGTAAGCTTCTCTACGAAAGCAGGTAATATTTCGAGATGTTCTACAAAATTTCGACAACCCCTATATTATTAAAGGATCTCCTATACATTATAACCCTAATACTAGACAAAGATCTATTTCTGAGTGAAGGCAAGGGTTTATTTATCACGACAGCCCACATCGTATTGGCTGGCTATTGCAAACGTTAAAAATCCATGTTTTTGTATTTTTTATATGAAACTGCTCTAGGCGTTCAGGTTTACTCACGATGTTTTCATTCACCATCAGCCGATGAGCAAATTCCAAAAAATCTATTGGTACATTCTAAAGAAAAATAAGCTCAGTGATAGCGTGCAAGAATACCACCTGCTGGCCTAGACTGTGTTTTCGCTGAAGGAAACATAGTGATAAAACCATGTAGGTAGGGCTTTTTCTATTGCCTGCGTGGCTAGCTACCATCCTCATGTTGAAAATCTTTTGATGCCTATAGGTGTGTTCCGGTAGCTGCATTTGAGAGCCAGCTAGCCACAATAGGCTTAGCGTGTCCTTACCAACTTGGATCACATCATCAATTAATACCAGGTAAGACTATGGCCATAACAATAAAAATATACAGAATAAAGGCTCGAATATGTGAAAGTCAGATGATATACAACTTGCATAACTATTCGTTCACCACGACCCTTATGTTTAATTTAAAAGCCATACAACTTGTAACAGGAAAATTAAAATAAAATATCATAACATTCCTTCATATCATGAAGAAACAAATTAAAATTTGATGAACAGAATAGTGTAAATTTTAACGAAAGATGCAATGATACAGAATGTTCATTAATGAGTTTCACTTGGAATGATGCCATAAATTGGATTATAATGTTAATATCATGTTTTCGCGATTCCTCGAACTGCGGGGAAACAGCCACGGTACATCTTAGGGCGAACGCCTATTATCCTCATTTCAATAAGAAATAAATTACAATTCCTTATTACGTTTTCCATTATACGAGGAAATTTATCAAGTTTCATTCAGTGGCGCGTGTTATAACAGGTTTTAATAAAAACCTTTTCCATTTTATTTTGATTAAAAACCACGTTTCGGAGACGGATCGCTAATATGTACACTCCTAATGAAAATACGATGAATAATTAATTAAAAACTACGTAAAGTAAATTAAATCACTTTCAAAGTACCTTCTCCTTATAACTTAGTTTGTTATTTTAATAATGTGTGTTTTATTCAAATTAGTTGGGGACTATGAAATGATAGAATTAGACAAGTAGAGATTATACGGTTTCATACGGTTTGTAATGTTCTCTAAATGCAAATAACTACATATTGCAAATAAATACAATTGAGCAAATTCAAAGATTTTAGATTATACGACACAGGAGTCATCATTTGATTATAATGAGCGCTGTAAGAAATATTACTTTTTATATTTGGAAAACAGACTTCAAATAGGTGACATTTGTTTTTTAATGAAGTTAGCTTTAAGGACAATTGATTGTCCTGAATTATTAACTAAAATCATACTTCGTACTGATGGGCTAAGTTTCAGACAGCGGCCGCTGCTACAAATCCCGTTTGCCAGCATTAATTACAAGCAGAATGCTTTTATGAGACGTAGTTCTAGAAGCTACAATGCACTGCCTTCAGACTTGAAAATATATCTCTTCTACACTAGTTTACTCACGATAAAACGCTTACTAACTCAAGAATACTGCAGCACGCAGCGACACTCTAGCTTTACTTTATTATTTTGATATGTTTACTATTAAAGCACTTACTTATTTAAGTATTCAAAGATGGAGGCTTTTATTTAGATATTTTATTATTGATTTATTCATTTTTTACTGATATATTAGTCTGTAAGCCTTCCTAAAAATGATAAATAAAATAAAGGATACGACAATTGTGTCTAACTGGATCATGAACACCATACATACACACACCACCCACACAACACCCGCCATAGTGGCACGCTTATGCTTGTCTCTCGTTACGGAATCAAAATATTTTTTATTCATCTTAGGCCCTTCGAAGGCACTTATGAATGTCAAAATACTACCACTAGTTCGGAAAACATCCCAGTCATCGAGAAGAACCGGCCAGAAACTCGATCGGATTTATCAACACCTTATTTTCCGTTTTTAATTAGTTTTCACAGTATTCAATTATATACAGTTATTATCATTTTCAGTAGATATACAGAGAAGGAATCATATCCAGATATCACCATCACTTACGTTATCAAGAACCCTATAATAACCCTTTCGACAATAAAACTTACTTAATATCAATAAATCAGCCGGTATACACTCAGTAATCAAGCTGGATTCTAGGGATCTGTTCCTGGTTTGTTCGCAACCACCATGCACATGATGATAAACCCATCACCACTCTTTTGGTGTGTCACGTTTCAAGATCAGCCAGTGTATATGCAACTGTTGAAACGCTTGCAAACCAGCATGAGGACGACGACCGGCGATAGATTAGACGAAGATAAATTAGTTGATCAAGGACCATGTCATGCAGGTATTACTGTCAAAAGGTTATTATAGGGTGGATCATTATGTGACTGATAGTGATGTCTGGAAGTGACTCCCTGTCTGTGCATCCAATAAATTATTATTATTGTTTTTTATTAACTCTTTTGTATAGTTGGTAAAAAAAATAAACCCGATTTCCCCGGTTTTTCTCGATGTCTGTGATATTTTTCAAACCGGCGGTAGTATTTTGACGTTCATAAGTGCCTTCTAAGGGCCTAAATTGAATAAAAAAGCGTTTGATTTTGATCTTTCGGTGGTCGCTGTTACTTTTAGTTTATACTACTATTTTTTGAGCTCTGTGAAAAACACCGAAATTTTAACTCTTAAATTCCAAAGTGACAGCCAATAATTAGTTAGATACACAGTAATTGATCATAAGAGACGATGCACTGAAGCGAGTGCCCATGACTGAATTTTGACTATGTTTATGGTGGTCGCAATCCAGATACGCACGGGATCTGTATAATTCTATCATATTTTATTTGGATATTTGTTGAGCAAGTGCAAATGAGACTAGTTTGGGTGTAATGATAGCTTAAAAACTTTAATAAATCCTAATAATGTATAACGAACCCGTTGTCTTCATAAAATGCTGACGTAACTAACGCTTCAAAGTGTTTGTAGATTGTCCACTATTACGGTCATGTTGCGAAGCTATTCTCACATAATGAAATAGCCGCTCGAGGCGAACCGGCTAATTTTAGTGTTCCCTTATTAAAGCATAATGCTGATGGAATTACGTTGTCAGAAGCCTGTGCGCGCTTTCGGTAAACTCAGTTTATCTTTTAGCTACTTTTCATAATTAATTATCACGTTATTTATACAAAAAAATCCTTAGGATCCTACCAATTTATAAATTCACTTTGTAAGCGTACTTCAACAAATTAGCTTTGCGTTATTGAGCTATTAGAAAATAATAAAAAAAACGTGTGCGTTCGGGAGGCCTCCGCGGCTCCGTCAGGATCGAACTTACTAAATCTATTACAATTCATAAAATTGAAGTGTCTATTTATAATGTCAAAAAAGCAGCTTTTTAGATGATTTTAGAGATTTAGATGCATATTACATTGTGACGGTACTTATAACAAAACACCAATTTTTAAAATTTTGATCTGTCTCTTTGTTCCGGGTAATCTCTGAAACGGTTGAACTGGTTTTGACGGGACTTTTACTAACAAGCAAGTAATAAGGAGTAACTTAGGTTACTTAAAAAAAAATGTGTTCCGCACCTATAATAGTAAGGGACAGAAGAGAGAGAAAGTCATATGGAGGGGGCATAACGCTTTTTCTTTATGTGAAATTTCTTCAACTCTTTTTTTTAACGTGGAGAAACCCGTCATGGGTACACACCCGCCCGGGGTGACATGTGGTTATGTGAGACTCCTACTCATTAAAACTCCACGGTGCACCATCTGCCACCGTAACGAGGCGACACGGGTCCGCTAGCAGCTTTCCACTGCGTCGCCCCGGCGGCAAGAGCCGGAAGTCCGGTGCAACGGACCTGTCTCCTTTTCCGCCGAACTAGTGGTTCGATGGGACTCCCGCCCCACTTCCCCTTGGTTCAGCCTGGCAGGTGAAGGAGAAGTAGGCGGATGAACCCACCCCGTCCCCCGCCTATTCGGCGTTAGGTTTTTTATAGAGGTTTTCTCCTCTGCCTCTGCTATAATGGTTTGGTATATGGCGGGTGAAGGAGGCAAATGAACGCACCCCCTACCCCACCAGACCTGTGTTGGTTTTTTATAGAGGTTTCCTCCTCTGCCGTCTTTTCTTACTCTTTCTTCTGTCGAATACAGCTGTGATTTTTTAACGAGGTGCTCATCGTCGACCCTCTATTATTTTTTAACGAGTTTGTCTTTCTCGGTATGTTTTTAAGGTGGTTATCTTCCAGCGTCGGCCCGTAATTTTTTAAAGGGTGGTTTACTCCACCGCAGTCTATCCGAGATTTTTAAGGGGGTTTTCTCCACCGCCTTCAGCGATTTTTTAAATAGGTTGTATCTTCTCAATTTTTTAAGGAGGTTTCTTCCTCCGCCGTTATAGACGAATCCGTCCACAGTAGACAAGTCGAAGCAACTCTATGGTGTACATTTTTGTTAACTATGTATGAATCCATCTTAAAAATTAACCTTTATCGTTTTTTCATAACGCATCTAAAGTTACATAACTTCATTTTGTGTTTAAATTGATTAGTTTAAAACCACGATAACGGACGTCTTACCAAAATAAGGATTTAAACATTAATTTTGTGAAATCTGTATGTTATTTTAACAAGATATTGTGTGATAATGAGTTCAAAATAACAGTAACTAAAGCTTTATACGCGCGTAATGAACGAACCGCTCTGTTCAAACTAATAAATTTTGGCTTTAAAACGTAATGTTGATGGAATTTTGTTGTATCAAGCCAGTGTCCGCTTGCGGCGCCAAATAGACAAGCGCAATATCATTAACATACTTACTTACAAATTAGATTATCTCTATAAATATTGAACCTGGGAAGCTTATTAAAAGAAAAGTTTAAGAATTAATATATTCAGCTTTTATAAAATTTTTGTTTTATTTCTTCTCCATTGCAGATTAATTTTTATGTAAAAAAAAGAAACCTAATAATCCAAAGACGTTATTCTAATGAATAAAGCTTATTATGTCCCATTTATTGTAATAGGGTTTGTATAAAATATACAATGAATATATATATATATATATACGGGTTAAAATTAAAAGAGCCCCATCATAAAAGTGAAGCTTTATTATATAAAAATATTAATTTTCGGTTTATCAACTAGGTATGTAGGTATTACGAATGGATTACAAAAATTAATTTACTTGGACAATTTGACTTTGAATCTCAAGAGACTATGGGAAATTTGACTTAATTAAAATTTGTAAGCCTTTTGCTTGTGCTATATTGCCTGATTTTATGAAGACTTTGCTTTATGAAAATCGATCGTAAATTTGTTGGTGAACCTTCTTTTATGAACATAAGAGGCTATACCACTGTTTAAAGAGCAATTGAACTAATTTCTCTTTTGACGTCGCCATTTCAATTCGATGTATGCATACTATATACCAGTTACAAGTAATAAAGTTATTAAGTTGCGCTGCAGTCGACGGAAAAAAGGAAAACTTCATGGTTGCGTTGAAATTTGTAAAAGCAACCCAAAAACATTAGCGAATATATTGCCGGGCCAGTAGTGTTGCTTTGTAAATATCTTTTTGTTTTGCGGTAAAGTTAAATTGTATCTCATTGTTTGTAGACATTAACTACGGACTGTAAATTCTCGGTGTCCTGCATTTGTTCCACTACATGCTCGCACATGCGACATCTACAAAATTTGATCATAAATAAACCTTAAAAATATATACTTATTATAAATTGTTATTATTTAAAATTGCTACAAATTCTTTAGGGTTTTAAGTCTCTATCAATGTTCATTTTTCGTTAGCACAATAGGTGTTATAATATTAAAAAATATTTAATAAAACAATTCTATAAGTTTTGATATTGTATTCTTAGGATATTATTACAGATTAATAAACACTCTAGTGAGCGTAATTATATAACACAATTTAATATCATTTTCAATCAAACTGATATATTTCGTGATCTCAATATTATGATGTGTGTTGATATTATTATTATATACTATTGATGTTTATTATATCCGAAATTGATGTGAGAATTGTGATTTAGGATGATGTAATTCCGATATCAGTTAATATACGTTTTTCCAAACCCGGTGAAGCTGTGAAAGCCTTCTGAGGCTTCAGGGCCTTTAAGACCAACAATCTTACCTTAGTCTAATAAATAAACACGTAATGAACGTAAACTCGATTGCGTAGTGAACATGTCATTCGAGAATCGTTTCTTGGAGTCACTATTCTAGAAACATTAGTGCTTACCAAGACAAGGATGGATGGATGAACACGTGACAGTTATTCGAATGTTAAGATGAAAGTGTGGTGTAACTATATTGAATGGATTATACTTAGTAGGTATATCAGAGGATGTATGAGAATAGCAACATCGACAGAGAAGGGGGGTTAGCGTGATGTGAGTATGTCATGAGGAGAGATGAAAGTCATATAACTAGAAGAATGTAAACTTTGAAAGTAGAGTAAGACCGAAGACGGTATAGATGGATTTTGTGAGGAATAGAATACGAATTGATAGAGAAGGATGTCTTCCATTCATTCTTGTTCATCCACGTCTTTTGGAAAACATGTTGTGCCGATCCTACTTATGTGAGATAAAGGGAAGGAATAGAATTATTCAAATTATATTTAGCTTATTTTTATTTTAAAACTTAAACAGTCAATCATTTGGTTTGCAAGTATTATTATCAACAATTTCAATAGATGAAAGGCGTATTGAATTCACTAACTCAATATAAATAAATATACATGCTATACCGCAAAGGGTAATTTCGTTTGAAGTAACAAGTTTTTGATAAGAAATTTCCAAAGGTCACACGGCCCGGAGACGAGTGCCGTTAAATTGAATCTAGTTCGATGAATTTCTTTTCCCTTTTAATAGATAAAGGTAAGGAGATTTTGTTTTAATAAAGATTATTAATGAAATGTGGAATAATAAAATTACTGCTATTACAAAATCTCAAAATAAAGAAGCAAGAATCGATCAGTAATATTTTTATCCAATAGGAAGTAATAGACTGCCTAACGTAAATTACTTTGTTTTAAGGATTTGCTTCTATCTTATTGTTTAAAGTAGCAAATAGCCGTCCAGTTCATCTGAAGTTATGAGGTTACTGAAAGCTATAGATATGTTTAATAATAATAGTAATATCAGCCTGTATGTGTCCTACTACTGGGCAAAGCCTCGTTACGAGGTAAGACATGGATTTAATTAGTACGCCAGTTCACGATGTCTTGGTAATTTCAAACGCCGAGAAATCAATAGTTCTATAGTTTTCCCACATTCAAGGTACTAGTAGAATATTTCTCAAGCGTTCAGATTTCCTTAAATTAAATTTCTTTTCTTTTCCTCCTTCGTCAAACGATATAGTTAATAAATTAAAATTACTATTGATATTCCGCCAATGAAAGAAACTCGATTAAAACTATTTGGCAAGTTTAACCAAAGCCAAAAGGCTTGCACTAGTAGCAGTCTAGTCATAAATATGTTGCTACTTCTAGGAACTGAGCTGTAATTTCTCGTGTGCCATTGCGTGGTGCCAACAACACTCGAACCGAAGCAGATTGAGAGAATTGGTTCATTAAGATTTAATGTCTTGTAACCCTGTGAAGAGTGAAGTTGAACTGTTATTCAAGAAAATGTTAAAGGTTGAATTAAACCTAAATCCTTTCTATTGTTTGTGAAAAAGAATGAAGGAGAATGAATTTTGACGTCATGCAAAATTGAAGGGAAATGGTGCTGGCCTCTTGATACTAAGAAACAGGCAGACAACGTTGAAGTAAATTGGTGGGTGAGTGGAGCATAACCAGTGTTAAGTCCTAAGGGTCTTTGCGACCCTACTTACTTACTTGGTGACTTATGTGGATGAGGACTAAGAACCAACAATAATTGAAGTAAACGAGTTCCCAAGTGGAAAGTCACAGGGCTAGGTGATTCGAAAATTTAAAGAAGCGAGATTGTATAAGTTGCGGAAGACTGAAAATCGAACAGTACGGTGCTATGTTTAAACTAACTTAGGTTCAAAGATGGACCAATAAATGTTGATGATATGGACGATATAAAAGTTAATTGATTAAAGTGAAAGGTTTATCAAATGTACATTTAATCAAGTAGCGTTTCCATCATCGATATAAAAACAATAATAAGAAAAAAGAGAAGTTCTAACAACATGTTCAATGTACACAAAAAAGAAATAGTAACAAGTACAAGCAGAATAATAACCTCATGCATTTAAAACAAAATTGTAAAAACAGTGAAGTTGAGTTTGTATTTCCCTATATAAAGTTTTCAGTCTGCAGTCCACGTCCTCTCGAACCCGCTAAGTCCTCGACTTTGTCGCGACTCCGCGACGTTGGAGTGGTATCAATTTGCATGCACTCCACTGGAGGATGTTCCGAGTGTTGTCCCTTTGAAACAATCGGTTTTACCTCTTGGCCTCTATTGAGTTATATACAATATTTGAATATGTTTTGTTGTTTTGTTTATGGGTTAAAAGGTTTATAAGCCTTTTGAAGCAAAAAGGTATGCCAATATAAGATAAAGATAATTTATAAATTCCAAAATATATATTTAACAGTTATCTTTTTAAAACGTGTATTATTATAAAATTACTAGTGAATGTTAAAACATTTTATTTAGTTTTTGGACAGAAAAAAAAAACAATTGCTAAGCAAACGGTCTCCATTGTCCTATTAGAATATAGTATCCGTGACATTAATCAAAAATATTTACACAGGCAATTCTTTTTTGGGATATTTTTTTTGAATCATAAAACAATGTTAAGAGATGATACCAATATATTAAATAAATTGAAATAAAATACAATACAATAAGCTACAAAACCTCATGGGTAAATTTGCGGTTTGTAATTCTGTATTAAGCAGAATTTGAAACTAAATTTCGTAGAATAATTCATTCATTCAAAAACTTCACAAAGATCAGACTTCGATATTTGAAAAAAAAAAACATTATTTCTTTACTATGTTATTCAAAATTAAAAAGTAGATCCAAAATATGAATGATTCTGTAAAAATATTAAATTATCACATTGATTAAAAATTTAATTACACGCTTCGAAACTCAAAATGAAATAATTCTTGAAATTATTTTGATGATTACAATTTCTGTTTACAGCAAATGAGTTATTTCGTCATTCGCTTGGTTCAGTGCGTTATATCAAAATATTTAGGGTACTGCAGTAATGAGTGTCGCTGCGGGTACAAGGGTCCGTACCTAAGTAATTGTTGTTTTAATCAGTCGCGGTATAAAAGGAAGGGAGGATAATGGGGTAAAGTTAAATTCAGGATTTTACAGGTTTTAGTTTTGGTTGTAAATATTCAAATATTACTTTACGTAAACGTAAAAGAAACATTTTGTACATGTTTTTTAAATTCCTATTTACTAGTAGGTATTACCTACATCCTAAAAATATGTTTTTTCTTCTATACATATTAGTTATTGAGACCCTTTTAAAACCTATCTCTATAAAATCTTTATAGTAAATTATTTTGTTTAAGTTTATATGAATTTTATTAACAAAATTATTGTATAAAAATTCTTTAATTTTCTATCAGAGAACGTGAAGCGTGGCTCGCACAGAATAACCGAGAAGGAATGCAATCTGCGGCGGAATGCTCCATAGCTGAATTAAATTTAAGCCATTTGCGGGCTGGTAGGGGGTGTGAGACATCTTTATAAAGTGAAATAGACTTTGTAAAAATATTATAAAACAAAAACAGGAACATTATTTGCAATTATAGTGTAGAGTATAAAAGGTTTTAGAGAAATCTAGTATCGTATTCCATAAAGTACCTACTAATTTATTTTAATCTTCCACACCAAACACTTATGCATTATTAATTTTCACAACTTATCTGTACTACAAATAATTATGCTTTACTTATTTTAATACAAATCTATCTTTAAAAAATATTGATCTTGTGCCTTGTATCTCTATCAAAGAAAATAGGACAATTAAAACAAATTTTAGAGTACGTATGTTTTAATCACTTAAATATTTCTGTAAATAATCTTATACCTACTGATTTTATGTGTCTACTACTAATGAGTTATTTTAAATTTTACGTTTTATTTAGTCAAATAAAATTTTGCCTTTTTTTATAAATGACAGTATTTTACAGTATGGTTAAGTTGCTACAAAAATAATGTTAAATCTTAATATAGACACGTCTCTTGCATGAATAATTCATTACATTATTTCCTAAAGCCAACCTCAAACTTCTAAGTCCCTTAGTTAATTCTGGCGGTTTGCTTTGCTTAACAAATCAGTATAACATACTACTACCCAGAAAGGATTATAGTATACTTACTTACTATATATTCATCGAGATCGTTTTTACTTGAATCACTACCTAATTTAGAAAAAGTATGCTAGTTACTAACAATTATTATAACTCCGGAAAAATCGAGGGCGGCACAAACTTGACGGAAGCGGCGGTTTCGTTTTCCTTATTTGCAATTCAAAAATCCACTCTACACTTATTCGTCTGCTTTATCGTTCCTCCTCCTTTTCACAACAACTATTTCAATATATCTATCGCATTCTACGACCATTATGTTTTTTACTTTTTGTTCTACACACTTTCTTGTAACGGTCATGCGTATGAACTCGGCCGACGTACAGTTTATTCCAAAAGGATTAGCCATAAATATTTCTAGCTCATTACATTTTCATGAAGCCTCCCTCTAGTTGTGGAATTTATGTCGGGAAAAGTTTGAGGTTTACTGAATAAAAGATATCTATTTGGCAGTAACGCTGGACTTGCGCCAAGCGACACTTCGCGCTTTATTCAACTTATTAAATGCGAGATCATCTAGCTGAAATCTTGTATGTAGAAACTAGAGGAAATATGGTGTATTAGATTTAAAAAAATTCATCTCAAGTTATGCTTGTGTTACCTAGTTTTTATATAAGCCTGGTAGAACCTAAGCAAGGCAGCACCACCGCTATATCTATTTCTGCCACTAAGCAGTAGTGTTTGCGCTACTGTTTACTGATCCGGAGAGTGATACTCACAGGCACATGAAGCGTTTAAAATTAGTTCTCCAGAGTTGCAACCTAACATGTTTCAGCCCAAAATGGCAGTCCTTTTGAGTTTCATTGTTCATTGTTATAGGCTGCAATAATCACATAAAATCAGATGGCATGTATGCCTATTTGTTGCTTCATACCATTAAAAACTCGTTTTTAACACACAGATATTTAGATCAATTAATTAGAAAAATATTTAAGCGACACTAAGCGATACTATTCCGTGGTACGAGTATCTCGTAGCTCGTATCGATTTCGACAATGCGTCGATCGACGTTTCTTAGAATAAAGTCTTACAAGTTAGAGATTTGGGTAACGAACAGCACACTACTAAGCTTGGGTAACATGTTGTGAAGTATATTCTTGTGCTCGCGTACTAAGCGTGCGTAGCTACCATCATCATGTTGAAAATCAATTTTCAAGTACCTACCGATATGTTCAGGCAGCGGCAGGTAACAGCCACCTGTTTTGCTAAACTTTGCGTGTGCTATATTGTCACTTAAGATCAAATGAGATTGTGGACAAACTCTGACCGATAATCGTTATAAATAGTAGATTACACAACAAGTAAAAAAAGAGTGATTCTAAAGAGCGAGATTTTTTTTTTCTCAAATTATGTAGAGTACATTTCACCATTGAATGTGATAAAACTTCTTAGGTGGTGATTAATTGAGAAACCTATCACTGATTTTCTTTAAGTTTGTCGTGTTCCGGGATCATTTGGTGTATATGCAGTAATAAAACGAGGTGCTAGGGATCGCAACCATCATTCACATAGCGCTATACCTATTACCGATATTCTTTTGGTTAGTCGCGCTTAGTGATTAGTTGGTATATATGTGATATTAAACGGGTTATAAAGAAAGAAAGAAAGGGAGAAAGAAAGAAGAAGAGAAAGAAAGAAGGAAAGAAGAAAGGAAAGAAAGGAAGGAAAAAAGAAAGAAAGAATGGCATGTGGACTAAAACGTTGCCAGGTTGGTGGCCGCGTACTAGTGAACGAGGCGACGGATACCTACCAGATCGTTGGTTTGCCAATATGTGGAAACCGCGAGTCTGACTTGGGTGAGATTAGCTCTCAGCGGCGTACAAGAAGAGAGCCCCAGGCTCATCAGTGGACGATTACTGGCTGAATAATATGATGATGATGAAGTTACATATAAAATAACACACATATCGGTTAGTAATATTTATAATATGATAAATATATTGTTTTAGAAGAGGGTGGAATAAAGTGGCATTTCAATTTAAAACAAAAACATTTTTTTTTTATACTAGCTCGGCAAAATAACTGTACAGTACAGCACCTGGATCCTGTGGTTATGTAGTTGAAGGGAGATGACGGGATAAGAACATTTCAGTATGATGCAGACGTAAAGACGACATAAAGAAATAATTTCGTATTAAAAGTTGCCAAAACTTATTTTGTTAACTACATTATCAATTCTTACGTTTATCTTGATAGTTTAAGATTAGCTAAATAGATATCTTGACACATTAAATACATAACTAATTATTTACAAAGAAGCTCAATGAATTTATTGTTATTACTCACATTTTTTATTAATTTTTCATGACATTATAAATTATACTTTATTACACAATATCTCGGATAGAGGGTCGGTTAATGTGTAGGCGCCTAAGGCTTAAACTGGCCAGGGTTTTTGCCCCACTTTAGGTACCCCATAAATACAAGTGCTTATCTTATTTACGATAATATTATTGTTACGTTGGGAGTAACATGGTCATTCGGGAAAACTTTGAACGTTTGTCATAACTAGGTACGGGCCTAATTCAAGATATATTGCCAAATCGGTCGGTAATTTACATACTTGACCGTCTCAAAGGCAAAACAATAATATAATCAGGCCGCAGAGTGTCTCGGTCTTAATTTGGAATAGATTTCTTAATGTAAATTTTATAATAATAAAGATAATAAATATATGTCCTGTATTTTAAAACGAATTAATTTATGTATATATGTTTGTAATTCTTTTTCTAGACTTTGTTTAAGAATATTTCAAGTAAGCTTAATAGTAGTAGGCAGCTGTATTTTAGATCCAGTATTTAATATCTAGGCTATCTTTCAACCATATTCAAAAACATCCTGTAGTCATACCTGAAACAGAATGAAATTCGATTTTCTTTCTGTTTCGAAGTTGATCTAAAAGCTTACTTTCAAACCAATTTGAATTGAAAATGAAGTTCGAGTTACGATCGACTAATAGCACTATCGCCTAATTAAGTGTATCCAGTCATAATACACACATCATACACACGTCATAGTGAAGTACCTAACAAAAACAATTACAATTACAGCAACAAATCAGCGCTAATGAACTATTTGATTATACTGATTATTATAATAAATTTAAGCTTATTAAACAATATTTTTAAATTTCATATTGCCGCTCGACAGAAATGACAGAAAGGAACATTTTTATATTTAACCCATAACAATACTGCGTATTTTAAATTTCCTAAGTTTGCAGATCCAAAGGAAAGTTACTTTCTATAACCTCTGTTAACTTTGAAACTTCGGTATCTCTCATTAAATTCTCGTCGTTATGAAATAGAACTTTCAGTATGGTTTCATATAGAATGGATCCTTTCGCATATGTAACGGGTTACTACGTGACACGTCGCGTCGAGAGAAAAGGTTGCGACACTGCCATGAATTACAAATGGAGGATTTATGATATCGGTAAGTGGGTTAACAAAACGTTTTCTCTCTAAAAACTTCCGCGTAAGTATATATATACATTTTTTTAAAACAAAACGTTGCTATTTTACTTTTTATTATTTATTTTATCTTTGTACGTTGAATGACTTCTCTCGCTTTGCAATGATGTTACGTAGTTTTATGTTTTATTATTTTACTTTATCCTCTAACTAAGGTTGAGTTTTTTTTTTATTTCTTACTTATCATTATAGGTACGTTATATTTTCATTTAAAATAAATGTGTATTGCAGACTTTTTTATGTCATCATTTCAGTAGTTTTGTTTAATACTATTGCTGTATGCATTAAACTCTGTTCTTTTGGTTTTGGTAAAATGTGTAAAAATATATAAATTTACCAATATTACAAACCTATATCATTACCACTTAATTTATTTTAGAAAGGCCTGTTCTAGTAGTGTGATTGTGAATATTTTAAGCATGTATTTAGAAAGTAAATATAATACTTACTATCAATTTTTTTATTTCATTAAATGAATTATAGTAAAAAAATTAATCATTTCATTGGTATAATTATGGCTAAAGGCATCTTTTGACCATTTGATGATGATTCGTGAAGCTCAAACATGAATATGTATGTATGTATTTGAATGTATTTTGTAATTAAGCTTTGAAAGTTATCATTAAGTATTTCAATTAGTCGACTAATATAATACTAAGTTATATTAGGTCCTTACATATGAAATTGGCGTTTTGTTGGACTGACCACTTTGATCTCAAATATCTAGCGATTGTATAGGAATTTCAAATACAAATTTATTTCAAAAGGTTTGTGTATTTGTGTTTCGATTTTAGTGGATATTTTGTGTTCGCATCATTTGATTTTTCTATGGTATCGTTCTTTTCACAAAAGAAAAACTTAAAATATCGCGTTACTTATGAATATGAGTTCCACCGTGGCATTAGCATTCAGTAAAAACAGCTCGAAAGATTACACATAATTATGTGTACGGGGAAGCCACTGTAAAAGAAAGCACTATACGTTTTTGGTTCTAATATTTTTGTTCTAGAAATTTTGACCTACGAAACAAACCCTGTGGATGGCCGGAAACCCTAGTTGATACTGAAGAATTAAAAGTGATCGTGGAAGCGGATCCATCACAAACCACGTCAGAATTAGCGGCAGGCTTCGGTGTGGGTTATTAAGCAATTTTAATTCACTTGACACAAATTGGAAAAGTGAAAAAGCTCGAGAAATGGGTGCCGCATGAATTGTCTGAAGTCTGTCACATTACTCGACCGTCACATTAATGAGAGAATTTCGAATCGTATTGTTACTTGTGACGAAAAATGGATCGTTTGCGACAATTGGAAACACTCATCACAGTGGTTGAACCCAGGAGAACCGGCGAAATCTGGTCCCAAGCGAAAGTTGACTCAGAAAAAGGTAATAGTGAGTGTTTGGTGGACTAGTGCTGGTGTCATACACTACAGCTTCCTAAGATCTGGCCAGACGATTGTGGCAGATCTATATTGTCAACAATTTTATACCATGATGGAAAAGCTACCCGTTAAACAACCGAGACTGGTCAATCTTTGTAGCCGGCTGCGGCTTCAGGACAACGCTAGATCCCATACTTCACGACAGACCGTCGCTAAATTAGAGGGACTGCGGTTGGAATGTCTCCGACAGCCACCATACTCCCCGGACCTTGCTCCAACAGATTACCACTTTATTCGGAATTTGGACAACTTCTTGCAAGGAAAAAAATTCAATTCAGATGAGGCTGTCGAAACCGCCTTCAAAGATATTATTATTTCTCGCTCCAACAATTTTTTCAGCAATGGAATCAATGAACTACCTATAAAATGCCAAAAGTGCGTAGATAATAATGGTACACACTTCGATTAATTTCATAATATTTTTTTCGTTTTAATTTCCATATAAAACGGTAATTTCATATGTAAGGACCTAATATTAAAAATACTTATACAATTTTCCTCAATTCTTATTATGATATAAAAATCATACATACTTCCGAAACAAAGCGTCCTTGAAATAAGTCTCTGGTGTACATTTCAAGGGTTAGTACGTGCTGCGCCAAAAGAAAAGGTTGTGACACTGCTATGAATTATAAATGAAGAATTTATAATATCGGTGAGAGTGTTACGAAAATTTTGTTATGTAGGAAATTGGATGTCGACGTTGATATTTAAATAATACAAACCGTGGCCTACGACTTCGTTCTCGTTGACTTTAATATGAAACGATTCGCATGCCACCTATTGTAAAATCGTTGTAAAACAGCGTTTCAAAACACCTTCGCAGGCAAACAAACGTTCTAAGCATCAAGCAACCATAATCGAATACTATTAGAGATACAGCTTACCTATAGCATACAAGCGCATTGAAAATTTATATATCTGACACAACAATTAAATACATGCTTAGTTGCAATTTTCAAGTTTCCTAAAATTTCCTAAAAACTAGGTTGGCACCGACTCCAAAAATAAGAATAATTGTATATTATTGTCCTAATAAAAACGTGGCAGACGAATAGTTCGGAATATCAAATTCAGTTAAAAAAAGGATATTTTTAAGTAAATTAATAACGTATTGATTTTTATATGTTTAGTGCATTTTTCAGAGTATTTTAGAGTCGGTTTTGTTTTTGTGAAAAAGGTTATAATGTTTGAAATTTCAATAATATTATAACTTATTCATTAACATTTATTTTTGACATCCGTCCACAGTTTAATAATAACACAATGATGTATGTACCTGTTTTCTTAATGCACTCGTTATCATTACGTTTTTGATTTTATTATCTTTTTGTTTACTATAGTGTTAAAAGTATTTTGAATTTCGCGCCTTTTAATGTCGACTCGCACTTGACGTATTATAATTATGTTCGCTCTCTCTGTTCTGTGACCTCATAGCGTTAAGTCTGTAAATTATAATAAAGTGGTTACACAGTGTTCTATCATTTAATTTAATAGGTTATGGGCCCAGAAAAGCTCTGACCAACAGTGCAAATAAAGACAACTAGTAAAAAAACTGATACAACAACATTGTAGTAAACATAACCTCAACTAAGCAAAGTGTCTCCATACTTGTGCTTTTAGCAGTGTGAATTCATACGTTTTCGTTAAAAATCTGTTTAAAAAATGGCAGCGAATAATCAATTGGCGTTTATTGAAAAGTTATCAGGCCGTGAAAACAATGCAACTTGGCGGTTTGCAGTGAAAACTTATCTGCAACATGAAGAGTTATGAGACTGCATAGAAAACACAGATGCGGTAATAGATAAGAAACGTGTCACAAAAGCGAAAACAAAAATAATTCTTTTAGTTGATCCGATAAATTATGTGCACATTCAGGAGGCAAGCACTGCAAAGGAGGTCTGGGATAAGTTGTCATCAGCATTTGTCGACTCAGGGCTGACACGCCGAGTTGGTTTGCTGCGTGATCTCTGCAACACCACGCTAACCGGATGTCAAAACATAGAGGAATATGTGAGCAAAATAATTAGTACTGCCCACAAACTTAGAAACATTGGCTTTAGTGTAGATGACGAATGGCTTGGCACACTGCTACTCTCTGGTCTACCTGACTCCTATAAGCCAATGATAATGGCTATTGAAAGCTCCGGCATAAAGATAACTTCAGATTCTGTGAAAACAAAATTATTACAAGATGTCAGAAAACCAGAAAATGATTCTACAGCATTTACAGTTAAAATGAAATATCAAGAAAATAAAAAGAAACATTCTAAAGGTCCACGCTGCTACACTTGTAATAAGTATGGCCATAAAAGTCCAGAGTGTAAGTCTAAATCTAAAAATACACCACAAAAATCAAACAGTTCGTCTTATGCAGCTGTGTTTGTGGCGACATCCACTCAAGAAGATGCTTGGTATGTGGATTCTGGTGCATCCTCACATATGACTAAGCACAGGAATCTACTTCAAAACAAGATTACTCCGGTCATACAGAACATAAGAGTCGCAGACAATAAAGTACTATCTGTGCAATAGCTCGGGACAAGTGAGTTTAGATGTATATAATGATAAAGGTCAAGAAAACAAGGTGCTGTTTACAAACGTTTTGTATGTTCCTGAACTTGCAACTAATCTATTATCCCTAAGTCAGATTATAAAAAGTGGTGGCCAAGTAAAATTTGATCAAACAGGCTGTGTTATTATGAATAATAAAAATCAGATAGTAGCAACAGCGAGTATTGTCAACAACATGTACCGGCTGAAGATGCCTGTAAGAGGCTATGCATGCATGTCTGATGTTGAAGAACAAGATGTTTACCTGTGTCACCAAAGAATGGGACACCTAAATTTTCATAGCTTAAAGAAAATGACTGAAAATACTGAACATGTAATTTTCTCAGCAAAATCAGAAAATCCGACATGTTTAACCTACAAGGAAGGTAAACTGACACGGCTTCCTTTCAAAAATGAAGGCTCAAAAGCTAAAAGTCTTCTTGAAATAATCCACTCTGATATATGTGGATCTATGGAAACACAAACTCTAGGAGGTGCTAAATACTTCATAACATTTCTTGATGGCTATTCAAAGAAAATCTATGTGTATTTTCTCCGTCACAAGTAGGAAGCCCTGGAAAAATTCAAAGAATTTAAGAATGAAGTGGAGAATATGTTAGATACTCGTATAAAAGTTCTTCGAACTGATAACGGCTTGGAATATGTCAACAAGAGTTTCTTTGATTTTCTGAAAAGCGCTGGCATCATACATCAAACAACCACACCCTACACCCCAGAACAAAACGGGACAGCAGAACGCATGAATAGGACTCTAATCGAGAAAGCAAAATGTATGCTGCTGAATGCCAACTTGTTTAAACAATATTGGGCTGATGCGATACATACCGCTGCCTACATAATCAATCGTTCTCCTACAAAGTCTCTATTATTCAAAACACCTGAAGAAGTGTGGTCTGGACAAAAACCAATGGTGAACCATATGCGTATATTTAGTTGTGAGGCCATGGTTCCTCTTCCCAAAGAGAAACGCAAGAAATGGGATCCAAAGGCACAAAAGATGATTTTCATTGGATATTGTGATCACACAAAGGGCTACAGATTCATAATACCGGACCCCAGAAAAGTAATAAAGAGTAGAGATGCTATATTTCTTGAATCAACTGTGAAAAGAGATTATGTATCTGTAGAATTGTCAATGAAGCACCCTGCAACAAATAATGATATTGAAAAAGTAAATAAAATTGACACTGACAAAGATGAAGACTCAATTTCAATAAGTTCATATGATACAGTAAATGAAGATAAAACTAGTTCAGACAGTGAATACATACCTGATACCAGCATTGATACTCCTCCAGTAAGTAAGGTAAACTTAAGACCTAGAAGAAAAAGAACAGAAAATTTTATAGATTCAGATCATGCAGAAAAAGATTCTTACCTGTGTCAACATGAAGAGACTCTGTTAGATGTTCCTTTAACACATAAGGAAGCTATGAACTCTATCAATAATAAAAACTGGAAGAAAGCTATTGATGAAGAACTTAATGCTCATCATAAAAACAATACCTGGACATTGGTTGAAAAACCCCAAAATGCCAAAGTGATAGGCTCTAAATGGGTGTTCCGAATCAAAGAAGAACCAACGGGTCCACGCTACAAAGCAAGACTATGTGCTAAAGGGTATGCACAAACAGCAGGTATTGATTATCAAGAAACATTTGCACCAACAGTCAGGTATGATTCAATTCGTCTTCTACTATCAGTAGCCGTCCAAAACAAACTTAAAATTATTCAATTAGATGTTAAGACAGCATTCCTTTATGGTGAACTTGTAGAGACCATATTTATGACTCCACCAGATGGACTGTCCTGTGATGAAAATACAGTCTGTAAACTAAACAAGTCCTTAAATGGATTAAAACAGGCTCCTCGGTGTTGGAACCATAAATTTGACTCTGTACTTAAAAATTTTGGCTTTGTGAATAGTAAAGCTGATCAATGTGTTTATGTTGGTCAGGTCAATAAAAAGAAATGCTACCTTTGTCTTTATGTCGATGATGGATTATTATTTTCATCGGATGAAGAAGCTTTAAAAGAAATAACCAAAGAATTAAACACTATATTTGAAATTAAAATCTTGAACACACCAGGCAACTTTGTGGGAATGCAATATATGTGAAAATGGAATATATAGAAGAAATGTTAAACAAATTTAACATGAATAATGCCAATTCCAACAGCATTCCAGTTGACCCTAACATGAAACTACAAAAAGGAGATGGGGAGCTTGAGAAGAATATATCATACAGAGAAGCAGTAGGCTCTCTAATGCATTTGGCCATTGTGAGTCGACCCGACATAATTTTCGCAGTCAGTCTGGTGAGTCGATTCCTTAATTGTTAAAATCAAACTCATTGGAACACAGTAAAAAGAATCTTCAAATATTTGAAAGATACAAAAGAACATGGGCTGTGTTACTCACACACTTCACAACCCTCAGAGGTCATAGGGTACAGTGATGCTGACTATGCAAATGATCTTGACACACGTCGTTCAGTCACTGGCTATGTTTTTATAAAGAATGGAGCAGCTGTAACTTGGTCCAGCCAAAAGCAACAAACTG
Source organism: Saturnia japonica (assembly GCA_033032175.1). NCBI lineage: Eukaryota > Metazoa > Arthropoda > Insecta > Lepidoptera > Saturniidae > Saturnia > Saturnia japonica. Next base: position 13,596,106 of record CM065311.1, on the reverse strand, counting down.
TGGCCTTGTCTACAACTGAGGCTGAGTTCATGGCAGCTTGTGCTGCCACCAAAGAGGCAATATGGATAAGACAATTTTTAAGTGACATTGGTGAATATAAACAGGATACAGTGTATCTTCATTTAGACAACCAAAGTGCTATTAGTGTTATTAAAAATGTAAACTTTCATAAAAGATGTAAGCACATTGACAAAAATATCGCCAAAAGATTATTACATAAAACTTTGTTAGTAGTGATTATCAATATGCAGACATACTAACTAAAGCACTGTCAAAAGATAAATTTCAATTTCTAAAATGTAAACTTGGAATGTGTTCATATAATTCTCTTTCTTAAACTGTTTAAATATTTTTAATATGCAACTTCACTGTTAAATTTTATACTTGTTTTTAGAAATTTGTTTATGAGGCTTGAATTCGAAGGGAATGTTAAAAGTATTTTGAATTTCGCGCCTTTTAATGTCGACTCGCACTTTACGTATTATAATTATGTTCGCTCTCTCTGTTCTGTGACATCATAGCGTTAAGTCTGTAAATTATAATAAAGTGGTTAAACAGTGTTCTATTATTTAATTTATCTTTATCTTTTTGTTTACTATAGCTTAAGTAAAAAATTTTGTATATTATAATTTACTTACATTTTATCGAGTACCTACTTTTATTATATTGGTTTACGTTCTTAACAAAAGATTTCAGCAGCATGTAGAAGTGAGGTTAGCTCGAGTTTTATAGTTCTTAAACCACAATTTCTTGTAAAATCTCAGGTAGATTAAACTTACAAATAGCTTCTAAAGCTTTATAGTACCCATGAGTAAATAATTGTTAGAGTATACAGAAGGAGTATTATTTAGCCTAATAACGCTTAAAAATAATCTTAAATTAAATATCTTAAATTATTAGTGTTCCATTAAAACTTTGCGTTTACTTAATAAAATGCTAGTAAAATTTTAATAGATCTGAACAAGTCGCTCAGGCTACCCCACAGCGTTAACTTGACAAAAAGAAAAGATACCAAACTTTATTCAGACTTAATGTAATTAATTATTGTCTCCCTTTTTGCGTCTCACGTTTCTTTGTCTTTACGTTCATCGATATATTTTATTTCTGTAGACTTTAAGAATATAAATGTAATGGTGAAATTTGTTCAAAAACTTTAATATAATATGAAAGAGCTTTAAAATAAATAAAAATAACAGAAAATCGAAAAATACTTGTACCATTAACTTAAAAACGGACTTTCTACATAGATACTGAGATTCTGTATATTTAGGTTACTTAAAAATATGGTTCAAACTAAACACAGTTAAATGAACGTGTATTTAAAAATAAAGTAAACTGCAAATGTTAAGACTTTAGAAAATTATCACTATAAACTCTCGTCAAGAAAATTAAAAACATGAAAACTGGTATTGACGAGCTGTTAACAGAAGAATAAGAACCCTTAAATATCGTGATTTTATTACGTAGCGAACGAGAGTTTTATATTGTAAAGATCGTTTTGAAATAAGAAAATAATATTTACGCATTACGCTCCAGATTTAGTAAGGAAAAATTTCGTTAGGGTGTTTATTTAAAAACGTTTATTTCTCTTTGTAAAACCATCATGTGTTTAGCTATAGCGTATTAACAGTGTTATTGAGAAAAAATGATAAAAAATACAGTTATAAATGGTAAAAAAATTAATGAAGCACTTAGGTATTATGATTTTCTAATCGGCTTTTATTTCATTTTTTCATAACAAATATTATATTCTGAAATTTTTCGTTATACAAATCTTCACATATTGTTTAAAAATAGAATGTATCACATTGTAAATTTATTTTTAAATTTTATTTTGTTTTAGGTACATACATGTACCTTTTATTAATGAATCTTTTCCAATGTCATAAAGTTATCAAACTAAATTACTAAATTTCACATGGGTTTTATGGAAATATCAATTACGTAAATTGACTATTTTGAATATATACATCAAACAAACAATATTTATTTGAGCTTTATGTTTATCTTTCCTCCGAACGAAACGCAAACACACGAAAAGGGGCTCGATAACAACATAACCATAAATTCGCAAACACTAATAAATAATCTAGAGAAGAGACACTTCAGCAAATTGACTATACAGTGAATTCTATAGAAAGAAAACCTCTAATATTTACGAGCTTGTACAGTATTTTATAATAGTTTTAATATTTAGCTTATCAGAAAAATGCAAAGAGGATTGTTTATTTATAATTATTTTTATTCTTTGTCGAATATTAAAAATAATAGTTCTAGTATAAACCTTGTATATATTTATAATACCGCGGGAAAATAACTTTACCGTATTTAGGCATAGTGCAATCCATCACTAGTTTTTACTGCCATGCCTGCATATACAAGTGCCTCTTAACGTAACTCTGAAAAGAACCGAATATTATAGAAAGGAGGAAACACATGGCAGGGAAAGTTATAAACAACGCAAACAGTTTTATTCGCACTAAGATGGGGACAATGTGTAGACTTCACGCATTGACTTTTCGATACGAGGATGTCTTCTTCATACTAAGTTTTGAGACTTTTACTTTTAAATTTCATCGACAATTTTTTATGACTTACTTTAGTAAATATGCTCTACTAGTCTATGCTTTAGAATATGAATAGTGTCGATAGTCAATGAAATTGTTTATAACGATTAAGGTTCGATGTAAATGATTTATAGATATCTTAAATACTTTTGGATATCTTACTATAACGAAGACTATAGTAACAAAATCAAAAAATCGTTATTCAATTTAGGTCCTAAGAAGGTACTTATGAACGTTAAAACACTACTGCCGGTTCGGAAAAAACCTTAGACATCTAGAAGAACCGGTAAGAAACACGATCAGGTTTATCTTTACTCTACAAAAGTGTTACTAAAAAACAATAATAATAATTTAGTGGGTGCAGAGAGAGGGAGTCACTTCCAGACATCACTGTCATTAACATAATGATCCACTCTATATTAACCTTTTGACAGTAAAACACGCTTGACATGGTCCTTGGGCTCATTGCCCGGTATATCAGTAATGTGTTTCGGGATCTTATTATAAAACCTGACACTATTACCTGAAAAACTTTTATTGGACCTACTTAGTGTAAAACACGATACGACTAATAAATTTATCTCTATTTCTATTATTAACATTGTACTGATCTTTGAAAAAATGTAACTTGACTATGTTTTTAAGAATATACATTAAGTTATCAAGGATGTATTGGGAAGGCAAAGTTAAGATATTATATTCCTAATTATTACATGATATTACGAGTACTTTACAAAGAATTTTATACCTACTGATAGTTATATTAAGTAAATAATTAATAATTACGAAATAATAAAACTATATAGATATACTAGTAAACTACAAGAGAAATGAGCAAGAATAAAAAAAAAACTATCAAACGCTTCCAAAATACAGTGGTATTACATTTTCTTGGTAATTGATTCACTCTTCTTCCGGAGATATTTGTTTACTCTTGCTTAAATGTTTTTGTATTTATGCTGTACACCAGATCTTTCACCCACCATAGCGCCGCGCCTTAGATCAGCCGGTGTAGTCAGTAGTCATGCAGAGTAGAAGGGATCTGTAATCAACTAGGTAACGATCATTATGTACATGGTAATAAACCGTCAGTTTTTGTTAATTGTTGCACAGATAACTTGACGGCACTTTTCCTGGTGATAAGCATAATAAAATACAACAGCATCATCAACCATTAAGGGGCTAGTCATCGCTGTTATGCTGGCCTACTCTAATATCACTTGATTCCATGTTGTAAGTAGGAGTGTACACACTGACCAGTAGACAGTTCCGCAGTTTCGCAATACGGTAAAGATTTCTTCGTGCCGAGACGGAAAAAAATACCATCACGCCTGTATCCCCGAAGTGGTTTTTTTTTAGATCTGACTATACTGTTAGCCTTAGGGGCCCTAAAGCCGCTGCGGCTTTTACAGCTTCACCGGACTTGGAAACCCGAAGGGTTAGGCAGAGATGTACAAATGTACACCCATTAGCTGGGTATGTTTTTAGGGCCCATGTAATAGTGGGCGAGCCTTTTGCCATTAATCGGGCACAAAGCCAAACTCCGAGCTACTACTGAGAATTTCATAGAAAACACCAATAACACTTTGCTCGACATGGGAATCGAACCCAGGACCTCGAGCATGGCAGTCGCGCTTGGACCACTAGGCTAATGAAGTAGTTTAATAAATAAAATAAATTCCATTGTATTAAGATTTTAAAATAACAGTGTCACGTCTATACAGTAATTACTCTTTTCCCCGCATATAAACAATCATCCAGGCGTTGTCTGAATAATGTGGCCATTAGTGGGGATCTGCACGTGGGAAGTTCATCACGGGCTTGGTGAATTAAGGCGGTCTTAAGTACCGATGTACACCAATGTTTTATATACCGCTTTTAATTAAATTACATCGCGTGACGGTTAAACCACAAGCATGAGGTTAACGTTAACGTGAGTTTCAGTTTTTACGAGTGCCTGTAAAGAACATGGAAATATAGATTATGAAAGTATAATTCCGCGTGAATATTTTAGCTTTAACCTTAATATTTTAAGACTTTTTTACTCCCAACGTCGGGGTCGAGTAACTCCTAAGGTTCCACTTCGGCGAAGTTAAGCTCCCATATAACCTGCCCCGGTAACACTCTAAGCCGGGACACGTACTTTCTAGACGTTGCTTCATACAGATTATCACTCTACTAAAGACTCAGCACCTTGTACACTATAAACTATCTTTTGAGGACGCTGTAAAGGCCAGCTGTAAAAGTTACTTTATAAAAAAAAAACTATTGAGAATAAAGCGAATGTGTGATCGTAATAAATCTAAATATACATTTTGTATTAGTTGTAGATTGATTATATAATTGATAAAACAGACAATGATAAATAATGTATTGGCCTTCCCTAAGCGGGACACAAACTCACACAAAAACGACTTGTTTTATGGTTTAAGCACAGTTCTGGTGTCATTTTTGGTAGTAGTTTATTGAAATAAAATTATGATTTTCTAAAACTGAAAAAATCTAAAATTATATTTAAGTATAAACTATACACTGGGAGTGCTGCTATCTATACTATACATATAATAAAAACGTAACTGATCGATGTCTGTACATAGAAGGTATATGAGAAAAACTATTATTGGGGGTCTCTATCAACGCAGGAGAACCCAAAACAATGATTGTTAGAATTTTTGTCTGTTTGTCTGTTTGCCAACTTTTGTGCACGCTAATCTCAGAAACGGTATAACCGATTTGGAAACGGTTTTCACTAATATATTCTGGTAAGGTTCACTTAACATTTAGTGTTTGTTTTACTTCAATAAGTTCATAAATAAAAAAGTTATATCAATTTAAAAAATCACGTCGAATATTTTTTTGATAAAAATGCTATAAAATAGCTCTTCAGTTGAATTGCCTGAAATTTTAGTTATCTGTATATTATGATTTGTAAAATGATGATGATCGAAACCTTTCATAAAGTTAAAATATGAAGAGTTTAAAAAATTGCAATTTGCAATATAAGTTGACCTCAGATCTATGTGATAAATCATATTAAAAGGGGGTCAGCATATGCTGGATATTGTCAGTTGAATATAGCTGCACCGCTGCTAGGGATGGCAATTCATTTCGAAAAAGATTGATTCGAATCGAACTCTTATGAATCAATTCCCAAAAAAATCGATGTCTAAAAGATTGATCACTGAAAAAAATATTTTTTTTTCGATTCACTTTCTCGTTTGTATTAACAATATAACAATTCCCAAAATAGAAAATTAAAAAGGAACCACAACAGTCGATCTTTTGTAATTTTTACCTTACTAAAGTATCAGTTATTATAGAGAAACATAGAAAGATATAGAAAGAGCGAATTTATTACAGGTATATAGGGAAAGAGAATTCATTTCAAAAATGTATTATTAGAAACTGTTGTCGTTATTTTGCTGTTGGGTAATAATTTACCGATAGTATTTTAATTGGTAAATGACACCATAGATGGTAAATGCCTGCATAATGAATTGAATAATCCATACCTAATAATTTTATATATTGGAAAGTAATTTTGTCTGTCCCGTCTTTTGCATTTTCAAGCCTAGACCGCTGAACCAATTTTGAAGAACTTTGGTTGAGAAAGGTCATAATAGGCTACTTTTGGAAATAAAATTGGAAGGGGTGAAATGGGAGGTGAAAGTTCGTATAAAGAATCAAATTTTGATATAGAGAAATGTAAGAATTTGGAGAAAGACTTTGGCTACCTTATGTGGTGAAAATAAAACTTTAATGGGTGAAATAGGGGATGAAGGTTTGTATCAATTTAAAAAATTACGTCGAACATTTGTTCGATAAAAGTGCTTTATGATAGCTCTTCAGTTGTATTGTCTGAAACTTTGAAACTGGTTTGTAAAAGGATGATTATTGAAAGTTTACATAAAGTTAAAAAATGTACAGTTTCAGAGAATTTGGACCTTTCCAATATGAGTTGACCTGACATCTATATAATAAATCATATTAATAAGTGGTCACCCTAGGTTGGATATAATCACGCAAGCAAGTTGAGTGCCGCATCTCTGCTAGAAAATTCATTCCGAAAAAGATAGATTCGAATCAAACTCTGATGTATCGATACACAATAAATCGAGGTCTAAAATATCGATCACTCCAAAAAATCGACCTTCTTTTATTCACTTTTCAGATTTGTGTTAACAATATAAAAATCCCTATTATAGAAAACAAAAAAGACACCACAACAATCGATCTTTTGCTATTTTTACCATGTCAAAATATCAGTTAAAGAGAAACAAAGAAAGGTATAGAGAGACAGAGAATTAATTTCAAAAAATTATTATTATAAACTGTTGTCGTTATTCTGCTATTGGGTAATTTACTGACACCATAGAAAACGACAGCATAATGAAATGAATAATCTATACTAATATTATAAATGCGAAAGTAACTCTGTCTGTCCTGTCTGTTGCATTTCACGCCCTGAAATAGACGATGAAGGTTTGTACGAAGAACGCATCAAACCAAATTTGAAGAATTTTGGTATAGAGATAAATTGGACCTTGAAGAAAGACATTGGTTTACCTTATGTCGTAAAAATAAAACTTTAAGAAGTGAAATAGGGGATGAAAGATTGTATGAAGGACCCACTATTTCTAAATTTAGGGTTATGAAAATTCATATATATGCTTTTAGGAAGAAAAAACAGTGTTTCGTGTTTTAAAAAATAAGGGTGATTTACAATACACATAGACTGCAACCCTTGATACTAAGAAAAATGTTCCTGAGACATAAGCTTACATTATACAAGACATATGTCCGTCCTATCATGATATATAAGCTGCACTACATTCGCTCATACCTCAAAGATCAACATTAACAAATTCCAAATCCTCCAAACCCGATTCTTACATAAAATTAACAAAGCCCCTTGGTACGTTGGTCGAATCGTATATTAAATATCTTACGCGATCGTACTACGACACTACTTCGAATCACGTGAATCTGTTGGTGAAAGCTGCCGCGACTTAAACCCCAAACCCGAACATCCCACGCGAACAACTCCGGTCGCAAATATCTTCACCGAGCCCGTTTATAAGATCGAGGAAATAAACAAACATTACTCCACCAAAGGGTGGTACTCCACTCCAAACAAAGGGTGCTCGCGCCTACGCCCGCGAAACCACCGTTCCCTGCGCAGGGGACGGGCGGCTAATCTCGCTCCCGCAAGCCCGTCATGTCCTCCCTCTCTTACGGCAACACAAGCCTAGGTCCGATCCATCGGTGTAGAACCCTTGAGTCATGCAGCCGCTCGCGCGATACAGGTGACATTGCACTTGCAATCACGTACCTACCCACACACATCATTACACACAATATGTACATACATACGTGCACACCATATAAGTACATAGATTCTGTAAGAGACCTTTTTTTTTTTTAAGATAGTTACTTTTGATCATGTTTCCAGAATACTAAATACATATACACATGTTCATTCCTTTCACCCAGGAGGCAGGGACATGTTATATGTATGCGTTAGTTTAGCTCGAATTTTTTACAGATAGGGAATTAGTCAGTTCGCGACCTTTTCACAACCGCTTTGCTTTGCTTTCGCGGCTGAATGCCTTAAGCGTTCGCCCCCAATCCTGGTGAAGCTGGCAAAGCCATAAGTGGCTCTATTTCTTTAGGGCCCCTTAGGCTAACAGTATAGAAAGTGAGAAAGAAAAAAACCATCTATAATTTTCTTTTGGTTTATCGTGTTCAGAGATTAGTCAGTGTATATACAGTAATATAGCAGGGTTGTAGGGATCGCGACCATCATACACATAGTGTTAAACATATTTATGATTTTCTTTTGGTTTGTCGTGTTCCGAGGTCAGTCCGTGTATAGATACTGTTAATAATTTAGTAAAGCGGACGAGTTTTTTTTGTCTGTTTGTTTAAACATGGTAATCTCTGGACAACTGGTAGCAGTCGGATTCGAAAAATTCTTTTTGTATATGATAGCCAGATTCACGAATAATAGTATAGGCTATCTGGAAATAAGCTAAACCTCTCAGCTAGCCTTAAATATTAATTTGTGTTTAAGTAAGTCGAAGTGAAAATTTTCCCGAACTACTTTATCCGCATGCGCTGGCGTAATGGTTAGTGATACGTAAATATAATATTCTACAAAAATATTGTTATTTAGTATATCTAAAAAAGTCTCCGATGACTTATGCCTATTTCTTAATAGCATAAGCCACAATAAGGTATTTTGCGAGTTTTTATTTTAAAGATTAAAAATTGATTTTGAGCTTTATTTTAGTCTTATCATATTAACCCTTACGAACAAAGTTATTTCATCATAAAGACAATTTAAATTTTTCTTTTTACAGTATGTAATTAGGATACATAGTTAAGGAGAAAATAAAAATTAAAATAATTTGTACTTGCGGGAAGTGATATCAATTATGATAGACTACACGGGTCTGTCGCGTTGGCGGCGCGGTATTTGTTGGATAAAAACTCAGGTGAAACCGAGGGACACAGCTAGTTTATAATATATTGGTATATATTGAAGGATTGATAAGTGGGAAAATAGTTCCCAGTACAAGATTAAAGGATAAAACTTGATTTTTTTATAGTATTAAATAAATATTATATATAATAGGTCGGGGAAAAAGTTTCTTCGCATTTTTATATGAAAACTCAAGACATTTTTTTTTTTCAAAGTTTATTTTCATTTATTTACAGTATTTATCTGTCGTTTTGTTCGATGACTTTCTGCCATTTTGTAGGTAGAGACCTGATGCCGTTGCTGTAGACATTTTGGGACTTCTGATCAAAAAAACGCGACAAATAGTTTTGGCAGTCATCTCTTGATGTTAACCTTACAGAACCTAAACAAGTTTGAAGAGAACGAAACAGGTGAAAATCTGAAGGTGCAAGGTCAGGGCTATATGGTGGATGCACTAACACCGCCCAGCCGAAGTCTCTTAATTTTTGCTGAGTGACTAAAGCTGTGTGTGGTCTAGCGTTGTCGTGATGAAAGACCACACCCTTCCTGTTGATCAATTCCGGCCGCTTTTTTTTAACTGCTTCCTTTAATCTCAACAGTACTTGGCAGTAGAGATCCGGATCGATGGTTTTGCCGGGCGGTAAAAGCTCATAATGAACAATGCCCTTCCAGTCCCACCATACACACAGCATTACATTATAGTTAGACCAGAGTTAGCCACAGTATGTGAAGTTTGGTCGACTTTAGACCACGACCTTTCTTGCACGTTCTTGTCCTACGTGATCCACTTTTTATCGCCAGTTATCAATCTCTTCAAAAACGGCTCGTTTTAGTGAGCTCGTGTGGCACTGAAATATCGAGCTTTTCGGTATAGCTAGCTTTCTTCAAATGGGTTAAAATTGTTTTGTGGTCAATTTCCAGTTCTTCAGCTACATCATAATTACTGATATGCCGATCTTGCTCTACCTTTTCAAAAATAGCGTCCATTTTATTCGTAACAGGGCGACCAGAGCGAGGTGCATCTTTAACATCAAAATTTCCGGACTGAAAACGTTTGAACCAACTTTGTGCATTAGTGCATTAGTAACATTAGGTTCATAAACATTATAATTTTTTATTCGATTTTTGAGTTGCATTTTTACCTTTTTTGTAATGATGTTTTAAAATGTAGGTATCGAATTTCTTCATTAGATTCACTCATTTTTACAGAAAGAAAAACAAATGAAAAATAGCGGAAAACAACTTTTTTCTTTTTTCTTTTTAATGTAACCTTTTTAAAGTTATCAAAACCAGCCAGATACAAGTAGTACGGCCAAAGAAATTTTATAACAAGTTTATACCTACGTTATGCGAAAACACTTTTTCCCCGACCTAATAATTTGTATAATATAGCGAGAAAAAAAAAGATAATGATTGATATTTATTTTTTAAGAACAAAAACAATTTAGCGTATTAAGTTAAAATTATCCATTAAATTACCTAATAATTATAAGGTTTCAATCAAATCAGGAGACCTTGTACTTTTACAAACAAAATCTAAAATAAAATCGTCCAAGGAGCATGCCCCTTTCAACTTAAAAATAAAGGGGACTGTAAAAGCGAAACGTAACAAGACTGTTTAGCGCAGTGACCGTGCTGAATCGACCCCGGGCACCCTCGACCCAAATCGTGAAATAATGAATACCACAACAACCGATCACGTCGCGAATAGCTCACGCACAATCGAATTAATTAATCACGAGAATGTTCCCTGTGGAAGTTAAAAAACTTGAGGCAAAGTTTCAAGGAGAAGCTAACGAGAAGCTGCCGCCGAGAGATGAAAGTTGCGGTACCAAGGAGCGCAGGCAACAGACAAGAATAGCTGCAATTTAAAATTCGATTAGAATACGAACATTCAGACGTGGTTATTAAAAACCGTGTCGTTTCTCGAAGTTTTAAAATTTAAAGTCTGAAACCGATCAAACTTTTGCTGCATTTATTTTTATTTTAACTTACTTTAATTATGCATATTTTTTAGTTTCAACGCGCTGATCCAGCGCCAGTCAAATTTGAAAAAATATTTTTGCATCGAATAGCCTAATTTATTTATTTATTGTCACATAAACGACATATTCACAAAATATTACAATAACAAATACATCACAAGTTGAGGACTGTGTGAAGTATCTTTACAGATATGCACATATTATTACAATATGTCGCAGCATAACACCAACAAAAACAAATTACAAAAAGCAAGTTCGTCACAAATCAAATAGCGAATGATTCATACAAATTTGAGCGAAAATTCCAGAACGAGCAATTAAAAATGATAATATTAACTTCATTTTATTAATATCGCTATGTAATTCTTTAAGGTGATTCAAAGGTGAACAGATATTAGTTTTGAAATGTTTTTTTGAAAAGGTTTGAATAGGAAATCTTGGTATCTTCCAAGAACATTTACATTTCATTCTTGTAATACATTAGGGACTAAAATAAAAACTTTAACAAGCTTATATAAAAGAATAAGGTTGAAGATCTTACACCTATTTTGCAGTGATTTAAGGTATTGTAACTTCACCGTAATGAAAGGAGAAGTAATCATAAACGTAAATCAATCTAGCAAGCTGTAGCCAAGTACGGGAACTGAGAACAAAAATAGGCTACACGAGTGCGTTGGTGGCGGCATGGTACAGAGTTGGTTAAATAAATTTAACAAGAGTAAAACCGGAAGGCACAGCTGGTATGTATTATAATAAGTTATTTATTATATATGTACCTCAAATAACCTTCTTTTACATTAATACAATATAAGTGTGAGCAAATAAATAGTGCATAATTTTCTACTTGATTGAACAGGTGATGTAGTTACCAGATGACCGATTAGTGATGTAAAACCATTCATTAGTGTAAAATAATAATATTTAAACATAGGTAACAAATAAGCTTATATTAACCCAATGAATGCGTTGTTATTATAGAACTATTAAACCAAGCCACGCGTTTCCGTGCCGTTTTGGAGTCTATAGTGAACATTGATCCGATCGCTACCAAACACAACAGGATCACCGGCTGGGCTAACATAAAGATTGTCTAAAAATTTCATCAAAACCGCTCCAACCGTTTTGGAGTCCATAGCGAACATATATATAAAGATTTTATATAAAAGAATAAAAAGATGATAAACGTTCATTAAATATTGATCATCTTCAACGAGATTGTTTGTTTTTGGACTTTAAAACTAAAGGACGTAAATTTAATAGATGTAGGTATACAGTATTTCCTGATAATATACGGTGGCAAACGAAAAGACCGGCAACCAGCAGTGGTAACCTTATAGGACATTACGTGACCTATGGATCTGAGTGCTAGATAACTAAAAGATGGTGATAGGAAAGTGCATGTTGCAGTGAGCTAGAATGGATAAGATTAAAAAATATGAAAGTAGAGACAGAAAAGCTAAGGAATAATAGGTTTGCGTGGTATGGACATGTGGTGAAGAGGAATGAAACCCATTTATCTAGGATATATCAAAGAAAAGTGAAAGAAGAGTTTTAAGTATGAAGAGGGATGGATATATAGGAAGATCGAAGAAGGTGTAGATGAATCGTGTAAAGAATGATTTATATATAAAAGGAGTAGATTACAGCTGACAGAGAAGAGTAGAAATGTAGTACCAAACTTACTTAACGTGGGATAAGAGCTAGAAGAAGAAGTTAGTGGCATTTAGTTTAATAACAACAATATCGACTGTTTCGAAAAGTAAGGTTTTATAAATGAACAAAATATAAGGTCAAATAATATCACAATATGTGGGGAGTGTCCATAATATTAGGAACTAGTAAAACTTTTTTAGGCATATTATAATGACATTTTTCAACAAAAACATATTATTCACTATGCTACTGAAGTCAATACTTATAATTACAAGTGAAGCTAATATTACGCCTATAAACTTGTATGCCGTTAATGTATTAAGGGACATTTTGGTCGAAAATTATAGATCTAATAGATATTTTAAACTATATTAAACATTAAAAAATAGCATTAAAATGTATCTAAAAACATTTAAAAATAATAAAAGCCCGTATACCGTTAGGTGAGATTGAGGTGAGGGGAGATTTTTATTTAGTTGCTATTTTATATACACGAAATATACCACGCGAGCGAAGTCGCGGGCACAGGTAGTTGTATATATAAAACTATATTTATACATTCAACATACATAGCTTGCTTTAAACATTTTGCATTGAACGGTTCGGATACAAAGAAATCAACATTTATATTGTCTCAAGAGCAATCGCAGTTTGAATACAATACATTTTATGGTTACTATCATTTGCATGTAAAGAGAAAACGCTATAGAATACGTGGTGCCTATTGGAAATACATGTTACTGTAAAATCTTATTTACCATAAACTGTCAAACGAGAGCAGCAGAAGTTGGCAGCATTGTTTACGACCAATAAAATAAATCGAATGAAACTGTAGCCTGGACTGGGCCGAACGTCAGGTTTGGCGGTTAATGTTTTTATGTAGAATTTTATATTTATAAAAAGAAATGTTACATTGAAAAGTTCCTTTTATGCCTGTCATTGTGAAAAAATATGATATGTACATATTTTATTTAAAAAAATATTATTTTCAGCAATTTTTATTGATTGAAGCTCTGAATATTTACAATAATTCATTTTATTGTTTATAGGTATTATTTTAAAGGTTTAAAATTCTTTAGAGTGTAATTTATCGGTGCCAATGTTTTGGTAGTATTCATAACTTTAAAATTTATTGTATAATCAAATTAACTTTTGATATTTTTTGCATTCTATTCTAGGGTAGTTTTGCCTACTCTCTCACTTGATTTAAGCGACGATGTGGTAGAAGATAGAAGCGAAGTCCAGACAAGAAGCCCTTCTCTTAAGTGCAGCATCTGAGCACACTGGTAGGTACTTAGTTTTCTAACTGAGGGTGGTAGTTAGCTAAGTGAGTACTAGGAAATTTTTTAGCCACAATTTCATCAGGATGTCCTTTACCGAAAAATCATGCTAATTTATGATTCGAATCCACACCCATCGAGATGGCATGTGAGTGCGTTCCACTCTGCCAACAATGCACAGTGACATTATCACTTCAAAATAATAATTAAAAAACATTGTTTTAGTAACAATAAAGTATTATTAAGGAGCAAAATATTTTGACTGAAAAGGCTATTTAAAATTCTTAGTAAAATGTTAACCTTTTTACACTTTATTTATAAAGGACAAGAATAGTCGGAATCTTTAATATACCAAGATATTTATACTTAGAAATTGTAGAAGATTTTGTATGTTATTCGAGTTGCTTCAGTCCTTTAGTTTATTCATTACTACATTGTAAAATCCATTGAGGTAATAGTATATTATCAAAAGATTTTATTCAGTCATATTATGTAAATTAAATGTTACACGCTACAGCCCATTTAGTTGCGGAAACTGATTCTGTATTTGCAATGTAGTTCACGATGTGATTAAATTATAATTCACCAATCAACTAACAGTTCGTTAAAATATAGACAGTATTGTAGTACGCCAATCAAAATTGCAAATGGGCGCAACATTGCTTCGTTAACTGTGCTAGTCTGCATTAACAGCTCGGTTGGATTGGCAAAAATTGTTTCTTTATTGTTAATATTGGCAGTTTAATGGCGGTAAAACAAAATATATATTGACACAACGAAAAAGCAATCAACTGAACCTGTATAAAACTTAGCATCAAAATATACCTAACAGTATTGTTTGATTTACTGAACAACAGACTTTTTTTAAACATTAGCTCGACACATTGATTGTGTTATCCCTGTTAGTAAGTATAGTACAATCCAAACATAACGGTGACCAGCGAAATGTTTAAATCCATCGGCGGTTGCCGCTGTCATGCGTCGGCCTGCATAAATGTCTCTTGACGTTACGTTTAAAGGAGGAGGGGGGAACACATTGGCGCAGCCAAGGTAGTTCCACAATTTCACGGTACGACAAAGATACGTCATAGAGAAAAATAATTTAAAAAAGAAAGAGATTCTTATGATATGTAAGAATAATTCTTTTAAATTTCCAATTTTTAACAAAGTTATCTCTATATTCACTAACGGACAATATATTTTGATCAAGCCTTCTTAAGGAATTATGGAATCTAATATAGTAGTAGCTCATCCGAACTGATCAAGCACCCAAATCGAAGTCTTATTTTAGTGATAAAAACATTTACAGTTCTTTTCACAAGATAACCTAAATGACCTGAACATTTTAGGTTTAGGTTAAAACTACCTCAAAAAGTAGGAGAAATTATAGCTAAGAATACAAAAATCCATAAAATATGCAATTGAACTTACTATTTCGAACTGAAATTGTGGGTACATACTGATTATGTGTGATTATATTATTTTGATTTTAAAAGCTTTTCAATTGACTAAAACTGTTAATAATTTTTACGACATGTTTTTAATGAGATATATTTATTGAAATGTGTTTTAGGTATACACATGATATTTGTAATTGAATTTTAAGATATTAGTAGGTACTCTGACTTAGACTCAGACTGAGGACTGGATTGTGATAATTAATCACTCGTTTTCATCGTGTATGGTATAGGTTTAGTGTTATGCCTGGTGTTAGGTGACGATAAGGCCCAATTTGTCACGATGTTTTCCTTCACCGAAAACTCGGGCTTACTGCAGGGATTCGAACTCACATCGATCGAGGCGATGGCCGCATATGCTTATACTCAGTCATCATTACTTTAATCGTTTCAGGGCAACTAGTTACATCGCCTTTCTACAATCTTTAACGCTAACAGAAAATTAAAAAATGTATGGAATATATGTATATGCTTTTAGTAGAAAGTTGTAATATTTATTGAAAGGCAACCTGATTAAGCCTCTTTCTTTATGTACTCGTTTCAGTGTGTAGCGTTGTGAGATCACCCAATGTACTTATATATATCTAGTGATATCTAGAGGCTTACCCCATGGTAAATGTATAGTCGGGCATGAGCTATGAATAGCTCTCGACATTTACCACCGTCGTTTGGTATTTTAGTTACTATCAAGTGAAGTACAGTCACTTTATCAATCTCGAATAGAAAAACCTAAAAAAGAAATTAATTAATAAGGATCACTTAAAAATATATGAGAGTATAGTTATGACTTAAAAATATATTAAAATAGGTAAGGCACAGATAAATTTCTTTGGAGTGTTCTCTCTATTCGGG
Source organism: Saturnia japonica (assembly GCA_033032175.1). Classification (NCBI taxonomy): domain Eukaryota; kingdom Metazoa; phylum Arthropoda; class Insecta; order Lepidoptera; family Saturniidae; genus Saturnia; species Saturnia japonica. The sequence goes on along the minus strand of CM065311.1, from coordinate 13,579,828 downwards.
GTAGTCGGACCTGTGGAATACTTCTTCCCTAAAGAAGGTATCCCAGGTGTGACTCCATTGAACGCCGAGCTCGTCGACTTATTGGCGATGAAGCAATGTTGACGGTAAAAATGCTGTCTAGAGCATCGACGTAAGGTAGCTTGTCTCTCAGTTTTTTACAGGTTGCACTTTGGAGAGTGCACAGGAATTGCACGATTTATTTCCGCCCAATCCGTTTCATCATAGGACTAGACGCCGTGAAGGATTCTACCCTTATGTCGTCGTTATGCTTCGTCGTTCATTATGCGAATGGCAAAGGAGTGGAGTTAACTCCCGTCGTCTGTTTTCCCATCCACCTATAACTTAGGAGTATTCAAGCGAAGAGTGAATAGGCATTTAATAGGTAATCGCGATATATCGTCGGTCTCATCTTTACTTACCATCAGGTAAGATCGAAGCCATGCGCATACATGTATTGCATAAAAAAAGGTCGCAGCCAAATAACCTTCTTCTTCTAAAGAAGCTTCTTGGAGTAAGAGGTTGGCAACGCGCTAATGGTACCTATAGTATTACAAGCGTCCAATGCTACGGTAGCCGCTTACCGTCTGTAGAGCCGCATGTTTGTTAGCCATCTTACTAGTATAAAAAATGTCAAAAGACGTTTTAAGACTATTTTATTTTTTATGTTTCCTACCTAAGTAAAATTATTCTATTAAGCTAATTAATAGCGCCGCGCCGCACATATATTAAATAAATTCGTCTAGGTTAAGCTTTTTTAAAGCAGTAAACCCTTTTAACAACTTAATACTACTTACACCGGTCGGTAACGTTGGGTAATGACGTCGGTTATAATGAATAACGTTCTATAAAATCCAGTAAACGCGACCGCATTATATCGGACGACTTCTGTTAACTTCCCACATAACATATAATATCACTTCACTTTCTTTAATAAAATTTGAAACTCTTTGATCTTACTTATTCGTTCCCCTTCGAATAATATTTAGCGTATGAAGTCTGAAGCGAGGGTTCGTAATTAATTAAATTTATTTACGAATACGTTACGAACAAAGTTGTATGCGGCTACCGGCGACTTATTAATAGCTAGGGAGATGATCCTAAAGTCATACGGCGTGCGTGGTCCCTTCGTCCCATGGGTCCCAGTATGGGTCCAACGCCCCCCTTTATAATAGCCAATCATATTCTGTTTACATTCCATCACCGACTATGAATAATTTGTTATTGTCTCTGCAAACATGGTGCGCTGCGTCACGGCACCATTGTCTACGGGATTAATTTGCCGTCCAGTACGTCACGGCGTGTCGCGTCGGGCCGGTCGGGAGTCGTCGACGCAATCGACCTGCCAATTGAATGCCAATGACATGAAAGAACGATTGTCGTGGCTCCAGGTGAAATGAAAAGCAAGATGTGTATTGTTTAATTTCGTTGTCGTTGATAATTGAAACTCATCATAAAACTCCGAAATGTTATTAAATTATATTTTAAACTAGCGGGGCCCGCGGTTCCACTCGCGTAGACTACAGAATGCCGTGGGTATTGTGGTGACCCCATATCCACCCACGGCGGTCGACCGCCGGTTATTTTAAAGATAAAATGCTTATTTTATTTACGCGCAACCCTAATTCATTATCTAAAACAAAAGTAGCCTAAGATACTACATATAACATTAGCTATCAGCCACTTAAAATGCCCCCAAAACGGTTCGACCATTTCAGAGATTAGCCGGAACAAACATATACAAACACAAAAATTTTAAAAATTGGGAGTTTTTTATATGCACCGTATCTACTTTACTTTATTTCATAGGATTTAGTAAAATGCCTTTATTTTGACATTATAAACAGACACTTCAATTTTATTTATTTACAAAATTCTATATTAATATTATAAAGGCCAAGAGATTGTTTTTTTTTTTTCTTGTATAAACGCGTTAATACTGGAACTATTAATATTGAGATAGATTACAGCATAACATTATGCTACGACCCCAAAGAGCGAAATAATAACCATGAACGTCAAGAAATCTGGTAACTTGTCGGCTAGTACGGGAAGTGAGAACAACTATAGGCTACATGGATGCGTTGGCATTGAAATTTAAAACGAGTAAAACCGCTGGGTACGGGTCGGTTAACTAAAGTTGGCACGTTCACAGTACTCACACTAATGCAATTTTACTATACAGCATGATCAATAATTTTTTCGAATTTTTTTATTTTGAATTTTTGATTTTGATTCAAAATGCGATTCTAGTCTAAGTGTAGACTAGAGTTAAGTTTTAGGAAAATTAGGTGCATTGTGAATAAATAAAAAAAAAAATATAGTGTTACTTGTTTTATGTACATATTATGATTATTACATTATTGCTTTTAATCAGATTCGTAAATTAAATCTTCTACCCCACTCAAACTTCCATCGCTCGAAGAACTTGATGTTTCGCCGTCGAAATTTCCTAGTGTTATTATAAATGAGTCAGTGAAAGAATCCAGTTTTGGTTCCAGTTGAATAAATTTTTTCTCATGTTCTCGCGTCTTTCTCCAAATGTCACTAAACATATCAAGAGTAATAGAATCCGCTTCTTTTCTAAATAATTCTTCCACAGTTTTCAAGTTAAAATTAACATTTTGTGATGCAACTTTCCCTTTAATAATACCCCACAGTAACTCTATTGGGTTGAGTTCTGGATGGTAGGGTGATAGGTGGGGGGCGAAGTTAAGGAACCTCCACGCGGTGCACCCCGGGCAACGTCGGCCCTTCTGGCCGGCGGCTGATACCCTGACAAGAAGGCTTCATCCAGCATTCCTCTGCTTATCAGAGAAAGCAACGGTCGTTGCGCTCACGGGCTCGACGTGCACTCACCCTGCCGTCGGGCGGGTAGGTGGGGCACATTGTTCTACCTGCCACCGTCGTTCTCGTAATCTCATCGAAGTGCTGTGGTCATGTCTCACGACTTCGTATGGGACCGAGGGTCTTGGCTTTACCGCCCAGACCGCGAGGAAGAAAACCTCTATAAAAAATTACCCCGAATCCTAAGCGGCGGCGCACCGCGACAGGATGCATCACTGATAGGATGTTCAGTCTCTAGTGCGACCCCCGTCACAGAACCGGCCGACTCTTTGACGGGTTACGCTAGGCTTACCCAGGTACAGGGGGCACTGCCTGGGTGGACCTGTTATTTCCCCCACACTTGTGGGAACAAAATAGATTGTTTAAATTCTTCTCCAAACCCAAAAAACTCTCCAAATATGACAACTACGGCAATCATATGGACTTCTGATGAAGGAGCGGGAAATTCCAAAAATGGAAGTAGAGCTCTCTCGCCAGCCAATAGGATAAAATGAGGAAGAGGTAAGTCTCTCTCGAGGCTTGCTGGATCTTCTCAAGCCAGACAGTATCTCAAGGACAAAGATCGAGCCCAGACGGATTGTGAAACCGAGGCGGAAATTACAGAAATATCCCAACTAGTAAGGGATTCCTGGGTCACTCGTCAATCCGCTGCCTCCCGCCAAGGAAAAGCGCTTGTGGACTCTCTACCAGCGAATGCTCTAGAGAAGCAGATAAGAAGCTCTGTTTCGGCGGTCTTCAGAGTGTCTCGCCTCTCCAAAGGGCTAAAGGGCACCTGTGCTCGAACTTTGAAGGACGCAGTGGAGTTCATAACAGAGGCTACATCTGCCCTCGTTTCACGTACAACCTCCGAAGAGACTGTCATTCTGAGAGCGGAGGTAGCAGCTTTGAAAAAAGAGTTAGCAGAAATGCGGAAAGCGCTATATAAGCCACAGCTCCCGAAACCGGCTGAAGTTGCTTCCGTAAGCACAGACGTAATGGTGGCTTCCGGACTGGAAAAACGAGCGTCGCGATGAAAAGAGAGGGAAGTGTTTCCTCCACTTCTGACGCCAAAACAGTCAGAGGCTGGGGAAGAGCCTCCTCCGTCTAGGATAAATGCTCCCCCAGTCCCTGATCTAGACACAATTGTGCGATCAGTCATGATCCATGTGGGGGAAACTTGATGCGCGAAATGCGGCGTTAGAGGAGAGGTTGCTACCTCCGCCGCCACGTCAGCGTCCTCCACTCGCTGCAGATCGCAAGGCTGCTGCAGTGAGCCAGCCCGCTTCTCAACCAATAATTGGGAGGAAAAGAGTTAAAAAAGGTGGCACAAAAGCTGGTACAAGGCAAGCCGGGGCTGTTCCACCTTCCAGAGAGGAATCTGCTGTACCCAAATCACTTGCGGGAGAATGGGTAACTGTAGGGAGGCGGGGCAAGCCTAAAAATAGGGCAAAACCGAAGCAGGCTCGCCCTAAACAGTTGATGGCCCGTCACCACTGCTACCAGATGCAGTAAAAAGCGGCCTCACGTACAAAGATGTGTTACAGGCAGCCAGCTCTAAGGTCGACCTGGTTAGCCTTGACATAACAGGAGTTGACTTTAGGCAAACAGCCACAGGGGCTTATTTGCTTGAAGTACCTGGCTCTGGCAGCTGTGGCAAAGCGGATGCGTTAGCTAAGAAGCTAAGAGAATCACTCGAAGCGAACTATGTTAGAATCTCCAGACCAATGAGGTGCGCTCAGGTACGCATTTCTGGTCTGGATGACTCCGTCGAAAGCGGTGAAGTTCTTGCTGTCGTCGCCCGGTCTGCAGAGTGTCCTCTGGACCAAATAAAGTCCAACGGAATCCGTCGTAACTTCAACGGAATGGGAACAACTGTTGTGACATGCCCAGTGGAAAGCAGCTAAAAAATTAAATGACGGTCGAAGGCTTCTAGTTGGATGGGCGTCTGCACAAGTAAGAGTCTTACAACCTAGACCCCAAATATATTACCGTTGCCTCCAAAGAACTGGACCGTAGCGAGCTGTGTCTACGATGCAGTCAGTCTGGCCATAGGGCGTCTGGTTGCTCTGCAGTTCCGCACTGCATTATATATGCTGAAGCAGGCAAAACGGCTAATCATCGAATCGAAGGCGGAGGGTGCTCTGCATCATCCACCAGGAGGAGGAAGCGAGGAAGGAAGTGCGGGAAAGTCGCACCCTCGCAATCCATGCGCTCGTCGGCCAATGAAATAGTGCCACCGGTCGCACGAGAGGTGGATATGGAGTGCCACTAATAATGGTGCTGCAGGTCCTACAGGCCAATATACACCACTGTGCCAGGGCTCAAGACTTACTGGGCCTTAGCCTGGCACAGTGGGCAATTCACGTCGCGGTGGTCTCCGAACCGTATTGCGTCCCCCCTGGTGATAACTGGGTAGGTGACTGTAACGGTACGGTGGCAATGGTCTCTCAGGCCGCTGCCTGCTCCCCGTCCTTTGTCAACATCTCGAAGGGTAGCGAATGCGTAGCGGCGCGCCACGGAGACACGATGATAGTTGGGGTTTATGCACCCCCAAGATGGAGTTTCGCCGACTTCCAGTCATTTCTTATTGAATTGGGTAACGTCGTCATTCGTAGTCGCCCTCACCCCGTGCTAGTACTCGGAGACTTCAATGCCAAATCTACGGCTTGGGGCTCCTCGTCCACAGACGCTAGGGGTAAGGAGCTAGAAGAATGGGCCCTAACTTCTGGCCTACCCGTCCTCGACAGGGGTTCTGTACACACGTGCGTCCGACGACAGGGTGGATCCATAGTGGACCTAACGTTCGCTAGCCCTGCCCTAGCGCGCCGTATTCGAGACTGGAGAGTCCTAGAAGGAGTGGAGACGTTGTCGGACCATCGGTATATCCGGTTCGACGTCTCTGCCCATACCTCGGACAGATCGGTCCCAAAAACACTGATAGAGGGCGGTCCGCGTTGGGCACTAAAACGCCTCAATAGTGAGGTGTTTAGCGAAGCCGTTATCGTGCAGGCTTGGGTGTTAGATGGAACTCCCAACAGGCCTGCCGATATTGACCAGGAGGCTGAACGGCTTCGTAAGGTGATGACGCGTGCCTGCGATGCAGCAATGCCTCGTGTAAGAAGAATGCGCACTAGACGCCAGGCGTACTGGTGGAACGTTGAGATCGCGCAGTAGCGTGATGCTTGCGTCGCGACAAGACGCCAGTACACCAGACACAGGCGAAGGCGAAGCTGACCTCAGAACGCAAACGCCTTGGAGGCGGAGCTATACGCAGGATACAGAGTTGCCATAAACGCGCTCAAGGAGGCTATAGCCAGGGCAAAAGCCTTGGCTCGGGAACAACTGCTGGAGACGCTCAATCGGGATCCGTGGGGGCGCCCCTATCGCCTAGTGCGAGGCAAACTTCGCCCACGGGCTCCCCCGATAACCAGAGTCTCCAGACTGGGTTTCTCGAGCAAGTGCTAGACACTCTGTTTCCGTTAGGAATGGAGCACAATCCTCCGTCCATGGCTCCGCTTTCAACGACTAACGCGGACAACGACGACGACGTACCCGAAAGGACCCGGGAAGAGCTGAGCAGGGCGGTGCGACGACTTCGGTCCAAGAACACCGCCCCAGGACCCGATGGCTCATGAAATCTTCGAGTCCCGACTGATGGGACTCTTCACCGTGTGTTTTGAGCAAGGCCGATTTTCGCTGTGCTGGAAATCCGGCCAGCTGATCCTGCTCAAAAAGGCGGGGCGCCCAGCGGACACGCCGACTGCATTCCGCCCCATCGTGTTATTGGACGAGGTGGGCAAACTCATGGAGAGAGTTATTGCAAACCGCCTCGTCCGCCACTCAGCGGAGGTGGGGCCGGACCTGGCGGATAACCAATTTGTTTTTCGCCGAGGGTGCTCCACCATACACGCGATCACACACGTGAAGAGTCTGGCGGAGGATGCCGTCTCCCAGGGCGAAGTGGTGCTGGCGGTGTCCTTGGACATCGGAATGCCCCCTTACCTCCACCGCATCGTCGGGAACAATCTCGCAGAGAGGACCATCACCTTCCCGGGTCCGGAAGGCTGGAGTCGGAGAGACGTGTCTAGCAGTGTTCCACAGTGGTCAGTGCTTGACCCCATCCTGTGGAACATCGGCTATGACTGGGCGATACGCGGTACGCCCCTAAGCGGTGTCAGTGTCGTCTGCTATGCCGACGACACCCTTGTCGTCATATAAGGCATATTATATATTTGTCTAACCAAGCTAACAATGTCACTTTTTTTTTAATTTGATGTTGGTTGGCACTGGATCCGATACGACGTTATGGTACGATGCATTATCGACTACTAAAACTGACTGTGGCGGTAAATTTGGAAGAAGTTTTTCTTTAATCCACTTCTGATAATTACTAGCATTCATATTACTGTGATAATCTCCCGTTTGCTTTTTTGACGTTAACCGGTTGAAACCAAAAAGACCACTCTGTATAAATAAACAGTAGCAAAAGCAAAACAATAACCGTAGCCTTCACACTCATAAGCTAGGCCGCGCGAGAGAGATGGGCAGACTTTTCGTGATGTGACGTCACGCCGCGCGCTTATTCATAGACACTACACAAGCGCAATCTGTAAATGTGTTGAACGTGCCAGCTTTAGTTAATCGACCCATACAGCTAGTTTTTTATAATTCCAATTTGTTATTTATATCACAGATAGATTGTAAATTTATAAATAGATTTTTAAATGGTTTATAAATTACAGCCCTTGCTGAGAAAGACATTAATATAAACGTTCCCTTCGATACCTACAATTTAGAACTTCCTTTCTATTTACCTAATTATATAGAGCGATGTAAACATTTCCATTTTCTTCCACTCTATGCACCTCGTAAAATAGCTGATGTATCTTATTTAAGTATCATAGCCAATGGAATTGTAGACTGTCCAGAGCTCCTCTCAAAAATTCAGCTGTGTGTACTTGCAAATATAACATTAAGAAACCCCAGACTGTTATATGTACCATTTGCAAGGACAACATATAGACAAAATTCATTTTTAATCAGGGCGTGCAAACAATTTAATTCCTTAGACGATAGTGTTGATCTATTTACTACAAGTGTGTCTGTCATCCCTAAGGCGCAGTTTATGCAGAGATTTTTTTTTTTTAAGCATTTTTTGTAACAATTTTACTTTGTGTTAATTTTTGTGATTCTCTTCGTGGCTGGCTGTCTTTCTTTTTCGTTTATATTTATTTTTTCTATTTGTGGAAACTTGTAATTGGCCTTCTATTTCTTTTATTTTTACTATTATTTTTATTAGCTGCCAGTTTTCCTATCATTGTAAAATAAAATAAAATAAATAAATAAATAAAATATGTTAGGAAAACATAAGTCAAACGTAAACTGCTTAAACTAGCTTGAGGAAAGTAATGGTCTATAATAACTATGTGTAGATTATTCATAATTAACATTTAAATTGTCTACTTATTTTTGCACACACAGGACAATCCAAAACTCATACAAGTTTACAAGCCACTTGGATGCTATATATACACTGGCCGATTCCAAAATGCGACAAACCAAAAGAGAGTCTCTGTGACGGATCTATCACTATGTGCATGGCGGTCGTGACCCAGTCAGTGGTGATAACCCCACTTGGTTAATAGGTATACACTGGAAACTGTCTCTATACATATACACACAGCAATTATCGTATCGAACTCACCATGCAAAAATGAAACGATTATTTTAACCTTAAGATAGCCTTTAATTAACGTACACAATAGAATTTTGCGTACATGTTTCATATATATAGAGATCCTAGAGAAAGCTGGTTATGCTGCGGTAGCTTAAGATGCTTTGCTGCTCACGTTTACTAGCAATTAGAATTTGGTTAGACAGTATTGGATTTTAATTATCTGTACCGTTAGGTCGTATTAGCTTTGGGTAATCGATGCAGTGTGCCAATATTGTTGGCTATTATTGCTGTATAAGTACCTAAAATCTATACTAAGTTTCCGGTCAAGGTTACTAGGTGTTTTGTGAAAATATGATACTGAAGTAAGTGCCTGTCTATTTTAGTTCACAAAGGCGTATGCAATGGCATATTTGGATATGTGTATTATAAAAGCATATTTTGAAATTATAATTCTTTTGGCCCATCTAAGAGAGGATAAAACTGATAGCTGCGCGAATCGTGTAAAGGAAGTGCTAACATGATAAAATTAACCATACATAGAAATAGGGAATTCATTTTAGTAAGTTTTAATTGTGTGTAAATAATTTAACTGAGTATAAATAAACATTATTGTAAATGTCGAATTATTTTTACACAATTATAAGGAGTTTGTAAAATGATTTACGTATATTAATAATATGTATCAATTTTCAATGGCCAACTTAAATACCGCTATAGAAGTTACTTATGTATACATCTTACGTAACGTACGTAAGATTTTTTATAATTCTTGTAGGTTTAGCATTGTGACTACAATGTCCCGTGATCTTAAGTGACGATGTTGCCCAAGATGGTAGCACGCTAAGCCTAGTGGAAAACTAGCTCTCAAGTGCAGTTGTCGGAATACACATAATGGTGCTTGGTGACAGATTTTCAACTTGAGGGTATTAGCTAGCAAAGCGTTCATTAGAAAATGCCCTACCACCATGCTATGGTTTCATCAAGATGTTTTTCTTCACCGAAAGCTCAGGCTTTCGATGCGGTATCCGTAAAATAAAAATCAAAACCAAAATAATCTTTATTCAATTTAGGCCCTAAAAAGGCACTTATGAATGTCAAAACACTACTGCCGATTCGGAAAATATCCCAGACATCGAGAAGAACCGGTAAGAAACTCGATCGGGTTTATCTATTTTTTTTTTGTTAACTGTACAAATGTTACAAATATAACAGGTACAGTAATAATATATTAGTGGATGCACAGAGAGGAAGTCACTTCCAGACATCACTATCATTCACATAACGATCCATCCTATAATAACCTTTAGACAGTAAAACCCGCTTGACATGGTCCTTGAACTTGTTGTCAGGTAAATCAGTAATGTGCTTCGGGATCTTGTTATAGAACCTAACACTATTACCTAAAAAACTTTTATTAGTCTTACTATATCTAAAACACGGTACGACTAATTTATCTTTATTTCTAGTATTTACATTGTGCTGATCTTTGACAAAATCCAGCTTGTCTAAGTTTTTACGGACATACACTAAGTTATCAAAGATGTATTGGGAGGGCAAAGTTAAAATACTAAATTCCTGGAACTTGTTCTTTAGTGATTCGCGGGGTCTCATATTGTAAATTGCTCGAACTGCCGCTTTTGTAATATAAATATGGTATCTACCTCAGCTGCTGAACCCCACAGCAAAATACCGTAAGACATTAAGCTATGAAAGTAAGCGAAGTAGACTAACCTAGGCGGTGGCAATATCTGTTAACTGGCGAATTTTGCGTACTGCGAATGCAGCAGAACTTAATCTTCCCACCAAAGTTTTAATATGTGGACTCCACTGTAATTTTGTATCAAGGGTAATGCCCAAGAAGACAGTACCATCAACTAAGCCTACTAAATTCCCTTCTATCTTGATACTACTATCAACACACCGAACATTGGGCAAGACAAATCTCATACATTTGGTTTTGTTTGCATTTAGTAGTAAATTATTTAAAGCAAACCATTCAGAGATTTTAAATAAGGTGTTGTTTAATTGCCTAAGCTCCGAATCTATTCTTTTCACTTTGAATATAAGTGAAGTGTCGTCTGCAAAAAGAACCATGCCAGCACCATTTTCAACAACGGACGGTAGATCGTTTATATAAACGAGAAACAAAAATGGTCCCAAAATCGAGCCCTGAGGGACGCCGACTCTAACCAATGATCCCGAAGAGGTTGCTCCATTTACACTTATTTTCTGACAGCGCTCTGTTAAATAAGAAATTAGGAGGTCGAGAGAAGTTTCACGCACACCATAGTGTTTTAGCTTAAGTATAAGCGTACTGTGGTCAACGCAGTCGAAGGCCTTTGAGAGATCACAGAACACACCGATTGCATCCTGCGACTCATCCCAAGCCCTATATATATGACTTAGCAGTGTTTCACCAGCGTCAGTGGTTGATTTAGATTTTGTGAAACCATATTGCCGAATATCCAAAATCTCTTGTGCTTTGAAATATTGTACTAGCTGCTTGAGCATAATTTTCTCGAAAATCTTACTAATCGACGGAAGTACAGAAATTGGTCTATAATTTCCAAGATTACTTATACAGCCTGATTTAAATAGAGGAACTACTTTACTTATTTTCATTAAATTAGGGAATGTCCCTGTTTTCATGCACTGATTAAATATATTAGCCAGATATGGTGAAATATTGACAATTATGGACTGAACTACGATTACTGACATACCCCAAATATCTTCAGTATTTTTTAAGTTTAATTGTTTAAAAGTCCTTATTATTTCACCTGCACTAACAGATGTAAAAGAAAATTTAGAATCCACAGGTGTAATAAGATTATCCAAAAGTGATGCAGCGCCCTGGGGTGATGATATTATATTTTTTGTTACTACTAAGGGTATATTTGTGAAATAATTCTGGAAAACAGTTGCTACCTCTGAACTGTTTGAATTATGTACTCCCTCGACATTTAGATTAAGCGAATTATCATTTTTCCTATCTTTTCCTGTTTCTTTATTTATTATATGCCAAACAGTTTTAGTGTTATTACTAGATTTAAGAACTTTATTTCTTAAAAATATCGCTTTTGCAGCTCCACAAACACGTTTAAATATTTTAGAATAATCTCTAACATAAGCATGAAATGAATCACTAGTTGTCAATGATTTCCTATAATATAAATTATATAGTCGATCTCTACTTTTTATAATTCCTTTGGTTGCCCATTCACTAAAAACAATTTTTTTCCTAACACTAATAACCTTTGTTGGACAATGTTTACTAAATTCAGTGCTTATGATATTAAACAAGCTAAGCTGCCGTAGTTAGTATTTGGATCAATATCGTGTAAAACCTCTGCAGATAATTGCTGTTTAATGCTATCATTTAAACGATCTAATCTAGTGTCTGAAATAAGTCTAACCGTTCTCTTACAATCACTGCTAGGTCTGCAGCAGTTTATTTCAACAAGTTGACCTTGATGGTCAGACCGTATTCCAGTAATAATGCCATTACTAATGATTTTGAAGTTATTAAAAATGTTGTCTATACAAGATGCAGTTTGGGACGTGGTTCTGGTTGGTTCATTAAAAAGCGGATCAAAGTTAAACGACTTAAATAGCGATGTGAATACAGTGACCTCCGGCGACGAATTTAAAATATCTATATTAAAGTCACCACAGATCAAAACTGACTTATTGATATTAAATATTCTCGTTAATATTTCCTCCATAGTTTCTAAAAATAGTAATATATTTGATGAAGGAGGTCTGTAAACACATAATACAATTAATCCATCCATCTCGGCACAAGCCACTTCACAAATACGGTCTATTGAGAGACTACATATATCTTTTCTGTCTTTAAATTTGATATTATTATTGGTACACACTGATATTGTCACACGACTATCGTTTCTTAAATTCTTGCATATTCACTTAAGAGTGTTAGAAATAGAGGGCTCATAAGTTCATTGGAGGGTAGTAACATCACCTTTCGATTGTTATATAAGTTTTAAAATAGGAGATGATAGATCAATTGCTCTCGGATACAAACAAAGCACGGGGTGTTTGGGAATTTCGGTATTTTTTAATTATTTTTTAGTTACAGTTTTATAGTTATTAGGCTTTGAAGGAAAGTGCGTCGGAAACTCCAAGCTCTCCCATCAAAAAGCTCTGGAAACAGTGACTCACCGCAGTTACACAATATAAGGTTATTTGGCTGCGATCTTGTGTAGCACGTAGAAAGAAATCTCCAAAGAAATGTTACTGTGTACAACTTTTATCTAGTTTGAAATAGAGCAAACTAACGTAAATAAAGGGAATATCCCGACCGGTATAGTTGTGGTGATTGCCACCCCACTGTGCAAGGTTCGACTATAGGAGAACCTCGCTCTATACGTATTTCTGTCACACAGCAGCAGTGTTTATGCTCAGAAAAACACCTGCACTTTGCTTTTTGAAATCTTGGTTGTTATTTTCCAAATCACTTATCACGGAATGAGTAAGTAACTAAAATAGAAATTTTCGGTATTAAAAAAAAATATCTCAAGCATCGTTATGAAAAATATAACACCAATCGATTGGTTTTCCACGAATAAAAAATAAATCGTGCGACGGAAGTTCTAAAATTTTATTAAAATTTCAAAACGGTCGCTCGGTTTTCGTTAGCCCGGCTTTGAAAAACTGGCAATTTAACGTTTTTGATACGTACGTGAATCCTATGCATTTTTAGTGGTTCAATTAATTTATTAACATGACACAGGAAACGAGTGTACTGTTATTCTATGTACGTAGGTACGTATGAAGAATCTACAATCAATTTTCGTATGCATAACTTATAGAAAATCAACTAGAAAATAGCTGATAATTTTTAAATAGCTGAACAGATTTTCATAATCACCTATCAAACAAAAAAAAGAACCAATTCGGTTCAACTCTTTAGGAGTTAACGATGCCACAGAGAGAGATACGCAGATGAATGCAGATGCACGGATACATACGTAAAAACGTAATAAATTTAGTATTATGTAAATTAATAAATGCGAAAGTACGTTTGTTTCAATGATTGTCTATCGTTCACGTATAAACGGCTGGACGGATTATAATGTAGTTCCACATATAAGTCCATCAAACCGGTCGGACAAAAGCAATATGTAATAATATGTAAATTACTAATATATCAGTGACACAGCTTTCATGACTTTATAAATTGCAAAGGTAAATAATTTTAACGGCAAATCTACTCAGATTAAGTACTGTTTATTATAATTATATATACAGAGAAAATTTGTTTTCTTCTCGTAAAATATAACTATCATTATAATTTGTTAAAATAAAAAGAACATCAAATAGAACAAACTTATTATAACGACATCTATAATCTAATTATTATACCTATGCATTGATTTTTCTATATCTGTGACTGTTCTTTGCTTGCTGAGTCACTTGCTTTAGCAGCTACCAAACTCAAAGCGTCGTTTTATTATAATTAATATTAACGATTACTATAATATAAATAGGCAAGGAGGATTATACCAAATTAATTTATTGAAAAATAAAATATTCTATAGATACTATCCAATTTGATCTGAAAACGTAGTTATCGATATACAGCTTTATATTTTTATGCAGGTTTAAATTGTTGCCATCTTAATTTGCATTTTTAAAGTAACACTCATATGCGAATACAATGCAGGTACAGGAAAGCACTTTCAATCGAAATTGCAAATTTGTGCAGGGGCTGCCTCGGTTCGTTAGCGACTTCTGTTTACCTGTTACCAGCCAATAGGGATGTCGACCGCTAATTTGCTCGCAGTTTGCTATTTAAACATAGTATTGTTTTCATATATACCGACTCAGAAAAATTACTAAGTTACATGCTAATAAGTGTATTCCTCACAGCCGATTTCAGCTTAATCGACATCCGGTAGTCATAATTAGGGTGTAAAGGGCTTAGCTGATGTAGCTCTGATAATAAGTATAGTACCTATATTCTAAATAAGAACGAAGACTGTTTAAGAAATTAATTCGTTTATGAGGTATAGTTCCATTTTATGTACAAACTGACTTAAATGTCTAATTAACATTTTGCTAATAGTTTATTTATTTATTCGCTACTTTCTATTTAAATAATGCGCTTTCTCCGCTTATATACAAGCTGCAAAGCTATTTGATATCCTGTATTGAGATTGGTGTAGACATTGCACGCACTTGTCTATTTTATGTTAGAATTGCATGTCCAAAGTGATATTTGACTCATTCTCTCGTTTACCCTCCTCTAGTCAATACTTTATTGGTTGATCTTAAAAGATTAATGAACCATAGAAAAAAAAAGCTTAATTCGTTTTAATTGTTGGTTTAACATTGTTACTAAATAATTTACTTATCTAAATTTAAAGTGATATATCATCGCGCTTATTTGCATAATAATATTTTAGCAATATCGTTTAATATAACGCATTAATTTAAAATATATGTGTATTCCTTTAAGTCAACACGTGAGAAAAGCCGCGAGCAGAACCTAGTTTTTTCTTAAAATATTTATTATAATTATGAAGTTTCATCCCTTAAACAAAATTATGTAGTGACGCTTTCATGCGGAACGATTTAATAGTTGTAACATTATTTGATTTTAAAATTTAACTGTTCATTAACTTACCACAAGTGGTATACGAGCATTATCTAACTAAAAGCAAATTAATTTCGAATGTCCAGAATCACAACAGTGTTTATGTTTTCATTACAAATGATTGGGTAATACTTTATAAAGATATTTTAGCTTTCGTAGTTTTCCTTGAAAAGAAAACAATTAATAATGTAATGCTCGCGCGATTCACACAAACACGAAAATAAAATTCGAAAAAACAAATAGTTCACTCTTAATATTATATCCTTTGTAGTCGCAGGTTTAGTTCTTTCCTCTCGTAGATTTTTTTGTCTCTATTCCGTTTGTTGTTTTACTTGGAAATATACGATTTCTTGGAAATAAATGTGTACATTTTGGAAATCGAAGCATGACACTCGCTATTTCTAGTTTCTCTTAGAAAGTGATTCATTTTATATAGGCCGTAATAATCCACATTTATACAATGAATAAAATTTAAGACGGCATTTTTAATGTCTAAATAACAAATTTTTACTAAATGCATAAGAAAGTATAAACGATACCTATAACAAAAAACCTTTAATGATTTACAATTAGTAAAATCCATAAGAGATTAACAAATTAATTTACTACATAATTGTAGATATTAAAAGTACCTACAAAAAAGCCAGCGAGAGCACATATGTCTATCTTCTAAGGATCACCTACTATAAGTGTTCTTTAAAATTACCGGGAGCGGGGATGGCACAAGTCGCGCGTCTGCTCGGTCGACGGCATTCTGTGGTACACGCGACCGCAGCCGCGGGCACAGCTAGTATTATATACCAGTGACTGTTTCTTTGTATTTTTTTTTGTCCCGTATGTATTCTTAAACCATTCATCCAAATGCGATGGATGAAACTTTGGTGAGTTGTTGTGGGCACACTTGCAAATGTTTCTGTGTTATAAAATAAGTTTACAAAGGTGGCATGCAAGTCGTATTTATACTTTATTTATTTATATACTTTATTTACTTATTTAATTGTTTTATTCCGAATTTAACCGCGATTCCTCAAATATTCGTTGGTAAATACAGAGCCGCGAACCGCTACGTACATTGGATTGATATCCTACAGGTCTTTGTTATTGGGCTTTATTATTGACATAAATGTGTCAATGAATATCGATTTAATTGAGTCTCTAATGTATTAAAAAATTTATTTCTCAAAAGACGTAACCTCATAAACTTTATAGTGTGATACTAACCATTACACAACAGTCCTTAGTTTCAATAGAATATTTTCACTCGACCTTAATTAAAAACTAAACCGTTCCATTTCTACACCTTAAGAGTACTAGTGGTTACTAACTATTTCACACAAAGAATACTTTGTAAGAGCCACTAACGCGCCACTGAGTGACTTTATAATTTCCTTTTTACGGCTGTTCAGGGAAAACGTATTTTATGATTTCTGTCTCCAAGTTGTAACGACAGTAATATTTTAAAGCACATGAATAGTGTATTATGTAGAAACAGGTCAGTGCTTTGTATTTAATCCTCGTAATATTAATTATCTACTTTTTTTTGTACAACTGATATCATGCCAAACATGGTATAGCAATTTTATATTCATGTGAATTAAAAACTCAATTTACAACTTTTGTTCTGACTTAGGCACACATTTATGTGTTTCTTAAGTTGCAGAAATGCAAAAAGCACTATTTAATTTGGTATTAATGTTATTAATTAGCTAAGAGTTTGTAGTCCATCAGATGAATTATTGAGTGTTTAAAACTGACAGTTTGATCTTTTTCTGGAAATTTAAATCCTTAAATGAGTTCTACAGTGAAACTAGATTAAAATGGGATTAAATATTTAAAAATAGGAAGACAATAATTAACACACTAATTAAGATAAATCCTATGTTGCTTGATTATATAATCAACTGATATATCAGTTTCTTGAGCGAAAACAACTATGATGAAGTGTTATTAAGAGAAGTAACGACACCCATTCTTGTACCCGGTACAAGGCTCGACGAAACCGGTTCCCTTTCCAGATTTATGCAAAGTACATTACGATTCAGCAGCTTGTTACCTTATCATTACTCATGAGACTAGGACATAAATTACAGTATTGTTCAATCCAGGTAGTAGATGTACAGAACTAGTTCAATTTGTACAATAGAAGGGCGGATGCAAGACAACTGCAGCTCGAAGGCGCCGGGGGGTTCCGATCTCATAACAAACACAAATAAGTCGACGTGATCCGCTTACTTTCATAGATTAGGTGAGTAGAAAATATTTCATCGCTTCACAGTGCCAGTGTTGGAATAATTTATGACTTCTGCGCGCAATTTTATCTTATCTCCCGAGCTTTGAGGAATTGTTTGCGTGAAGTCACTGACTCAGTAACTATCTTGCATAGAAATAAAATCAATCTATGTAAACCGCATCGATTCTCATACCTACATTTTATAAATTTTAATGTGTGAGTATTATTGTTAATTTTACGTGGTCTGAATTCAGAAGTATCCAAGTTTTCAATCCACCACATAGGTATGGATTTTCAATAATATTCAAGAAACATTTGTTATATTTTTTTAAGGTAAAATCAATTATTTTGTTAAGAAAATATCAATTACGATTTTTTTTATAGTAGCCCGGCAAATTGACTATACTGCCTCTGATGGTAAGTACAGTACAATCTAAGCACAACGGCGATCACACCGAGATCGAAATCTACCGACAGTTACCGCTGTCATGCTGGCCTGTAAAAATAACTTCTCACGTTTACGCTTGAAGGATCCGATGTCGTAAGAAAGAGAGAACACATTGGCAGGGAGATGGTTCTACAGTTCCACGGTAGGACAAATATAACATATAGAGAACTTTTCAGTTCGTGTTGAAATGGAAGTAACCGTAAAACTGTGCCAGCCCAGCGCGTGTGGTTCTTTTGTGGAAAGGAATTAGATTGAACAACTCCTCAGAACACTCGCCATGATACAGATGGTAGAACACACTCAGTGAGCCTATGTTCCTGTGTAGCTGAAGCGGTTTGATGTATCTAATAACGTCTGCATAATTAACAATGCGGACATCCCGTTTCACCAACCTGTCCAGAGCTCTTAAGAGGTATTTTGCGGATCTATTCCAGAGATACGAACAGTATTCCATAAACAGCCGAACTTATGCCTTGTAAATAAGACTAATAATAGGATATAAATAATAGGATTATTTTGAGTGATATATTTTGCGTTTTTCCATAAAACTACGTCTAGATGTGATTTTTATTGATATTAATATATAATATAATATAATACCGTGTTATAATGACCAGTGGGTATTACATAGTTACATTCCGTCGACCCTGGTTTCTTGTTTCCATAGTTTTGACATGTTAATGGATCTTTCTCCCTGTTCTCCACTAAAATTATCAAGATTCTCAAGAAAAACAATCCACATGTGAATCTATGAAGTGGATATCTATACTCATGTTACATGTCAATTTTTAATATCAGTCTAATAAAGTCACAATATTTTTATGGTCAGGACGCATGTGATTGCCAAAAACTTTAAGCACAACATTCTTTAACGTTCGCCAAGCTTTTTACTTAGGAATAATCATCGTTGATTAAAATTCCTACTGTTACTCCTTCATCTTAAGTCGGATTTGTTGTCAAACAATTTATGTATTTCTATTTTTGCATTAGATATTTTTTAAAAGCGAATACTTAAAAATATCGTTCTCTTATAAAGAGCTTTAACACTCTGTTTAATTTAATCTGATTCGATGTGAAGTGGAGATAATAATTTTTATAGGGTTGATGAAATTTTTTCGTCATATGTTTTTGGTTCTAGGTTCACGTTTGTCTCGAGGAATCCATTTTTTTTTTACATAAGCTACATGGTTTTACTTCATGCTCATTCAGACAAAACACAAGGATATTTTGTATATTCTAATTGTTGGTCTCCACTAAGTGGTTAACTGTAAAAAAAAAAAACACGTTTTACTTTTCAAAAATCCTTATTATTTTAATTATAAATCTTCTATATAACTATATCTGAAGAAGTATGAAGTCATTTGTTCAATCGTTAATATATTCCAAACATTACTATAACAATATTTTATTTTATTAAATTTTATGTTCGCGTCTACCACGTACAAAACTGTTGTGTCTCATTATATAAAAAACTAAGTAGATAAATCATTATTTATAGTTATCTTATTATTCTATAGTAATGTTAATAAAACATTCGTATATGTTTGTTTATGAATGCTATAAACATCTATAAAACAATCCATTCGTGTCGAGATAACATAAACATTTTCACTTAACTAGAATAATTTAAACTACTACATCGACTAAGTGAAATGTGTCACACCCACTGCCACTTAAATCAAGCAATTCTCAGAGCTATATGTTGGTGACTTTGTTTCTTTTGCACATCTCGTTTCTGATTTGATCATGAAAAGAAACTCCGAGGATAGCCATTCCATTGTCCATATCGAATAGATGGCTGATGGGGTTGAGGAGTTCTCGAGTAGTGGCTATGTTCAGGAAAACGCAGTATGGGCAGACCCGCCAGAAGATGGATCGATGATGTGGTGAAGATTCAGGGAACCCGCTGGAAGTAAGTAGCTTATGACCGGTTATAGTAGTTAGTAGTACAGTTAGTTATAGTGGACGTCTGTCGGCTGAGATGATGATGAAAACGGAATGAAAATACTATCTTAATAATTATAGTTACATCGAATCACATAAGCATATATAATATGATAGATTGGTGTCCCGGATTCCAGTGACCTTTTTCTAGGTACACACAAGAATCCTGTTATCAAATATATAAAACTAGCTGTGACCCATGGTTTCAACCGTGTTAATTTTATCCGACAAAGACCGCACTGCCAACGCATCTGTGTAGTCTATCATAATTATTGTTCTTCCCGCAAGTAAAAATTATATTAATTTTTCATTATCTCCTAAAGTATGTGTCCAAATAATATACAATAAAGAGCAAAATTTAACTTCATAAAATGATAAAGTAACTTTTTTTCGTAAGGATCTCATGTCTAAAAATAATGCATATAAATCACTTTTTCATTTTCAACAAGTCTTTGTCACAAAATACCTTATTATGGCTAATGTATAAGAGATAGGCATATGCTATCCCTGACTTTTTTTTAGACAAAATAAGAATCAATAATTTTATACAAAATTTTATTTTAGTATCATTAACGATATCGCCAGCGTACGCGGATAAAGAGAGCAGTTCGGGAGGGCCTCGACTTCCGACTTACGTAACAAAAATTCATATTTAAGGCTAGCTGAGAGTTGTAACCTATTCCTCGTCATTCTAGCTATCAGATACAAAAGTTTTTTTTTAATTGGACTGGTATTTCCCGAGATTAGCGTGTTTAAACAAACAAACAAATAAAAAAAATTGTCCGCTTTATTATATTAGTATAGAAGATAATAATTACTTAGTAAAACATGTTTAAGGAAAAGTGTTTATATTTGTGTATGATTCAATGCACGCAAGTGTGTAGGGGACATCATGTGTATGAATTTAAGTGTTTGAGTTTTATAAGCTAAGTGAAAGAATGTTGAAGTATCAAGAAGTCTTAGCGCATAAATTGGGTACCACAACTCTTAGAGTGCTTCGTAATACTTAAGAAGTACAAGATGCACAGTATTAACAATGAAAAATACGAACATTTCATAGCAATACTTATGTATAAAATATTATATTATATTATTTTACAATATGGAGTAAAATTTCAGTATTTATGTAGTTTATATCTGACAACTATTTAATAGTTTTTAAGTTACGGATGTTAAGAGAATAAATAAGTAATTTTTGATTAATTAAGTTATACAAGTATGGCACAAGGAAAATTTTTTGAAGATTTATAAAATTGGTCAAGAACTTTTGTGTTTTTAATACTTTTATCGTTTCTGTGATTGGTTGAGATGAATTCTAGATCAAACAAAACGTTGGGATAGTGCTGTATTACCGTACTGTCAATAAAAAGTTGTAAAACGCTGAGAACTTAACCACATTTTTAAAGTTCATTATTAGGATAGCGGATAGCGGATAGGTAGCGGACTGCGATAGCGGAAAGTGACAGAACTGTGATAGGGAACACAATACAGTCTAAAAACAACAGCGACCACCAAGAGAAGGGGAAGGAATCCATCACTAGGTGTCGGTGTCGTACTGGCCTGTAAGACTCTTGGAAACTGGATATACAGTATCTGATCCCTGAACGCGGCAAATTTAAAGAGTCCCTGTCACAGGTTAATCATCATATCGACGCAAGAAAACGTATTTGTTGTAAGTAGCAAAAATGGCGTAAGTAGACTGAAAACACAGATCACTTTTTTTCTGAGTTGAATGATCTGAGTCTCTTACCACTATCATGAAAAAATCTAATTAGCCATAACATTTTTGAAAATTTTACGGGTTCAAATTGCTGCAAGTGTCCTAAAAATGGGTGTTTTTTGTGCTATGCTACTTAAAGCAAATGTGCGGTTTGTATTTTGCAGCTGATATTACTTACAGCATTCTCATGGAATGCAAATATGACGTAACTAACTTAAAGCATTTTATTGGTACAAAACTTCCAACATTTTTTTAATAGAAAATAATAAATTGGTAACAAACAGTATGTTTTTAAATAGCCCCTTACATCTATTTATTGTTTAATAATTGTTAGAATATTTTAAGTAAAGCATTTTATACATCTGGAAATATGTACCTATATGGAAATTAGCTATCTCCATAGAAATCAGTAAACTACATACGACGTTCTTCAGTTCTATAAATGAAAAGTGTAATGCTGTAAGTAGTAAAAAAACTACTTCTCATAACTTTAGGAAAAATATTTTTATTGTAGTTAATAAATATTATTTTAACTAAAATGTGCACAAAAAATCAGTTTTATGTCACTGATAATTAAGAAGTTATAATTTATTTTTCATTTAAAAATAATTTTTTGGCTTTGTTGAAAAGTTGGGTTTTGGCTACTTACGCCAAATATGTTTTCTTTCGTCGATATACAGGATGGTTAACGTCCATCCGAATGGACAGGTCCCAATACCACCCCGCTTGATTAAGCAACGTGACACGCCTATATGTCACACTTGGTAATAGCGATAAAGTCGGACTCGATTGTAGTGTCTCACCACACAGAAAAGTTTTAAATGCGATTGGAATATAATGAATATATTTACAAAGAAAAACCAGATTACCGAAACCAAAGAACCATGTGTCTAAAGTCTGACGTTGTTATTGATATTACCCATAAAAGTGATTAACGTAACAAATATAATATATAACGTCCGTTGATACAGCCTATGATATTCAGTTTGACCGGATGAAAATAACAGATTATCGGAACGTAATAAATTCTGTAAAATGAATTCTGTGACCGCAGACTGTTGCGGCCGGTTGGTTATTTTTCATCTGTCTCTCAATTTAAAAGCAATTTTCAAGAGTTGATACAATTCGCGAGTTGACACTATGTTTAAACATTACAGTTGGTTACTTTAAAATATTGATAAAAGCCAAAAACAATACAAATCTGATTTTTTTTGTTAATTGTTGTAATTAATTACCTAAGTATATAAATTTAATTCTTGTAAAATAAACAAAAGCTCGTAATAATAGGATAAATAATAGGAATAAAAAATAAAGGAATAAGTATTTTGTGACTTATGTTCACTGAACATTGATTGTATTAAATGTCTACACTAGATACTCTAGTACTATCTATCTATATATAATACGCGAAACAAAAGTTTTCTACCCCTTTTTAAGGGCATTGCGTGCACGGAAGACTGTGAGATTTGGCATGGTTAAAGTTTATAGAAGCTTATGTAATTAATCCATTTTGCAAGTGGGCTCCTTCAACCTCTACGGTGAAAAAGAGGATGAAAGTTTTACGAAAATCCGTCATTTATGAAGATCGATCTATGAAAATTGATATTTAGCAATTCGGTTAATAATGGGGCATAACTTAATTATGACATGCGTGATGCCGCGAGCAAAGCACTAGTAATATTTATAAAAGAACTAGCTGTGCCTCGCTATTTCACTCGCGTATATTTTTTTTGGTTCTCGTCACTTCTCCTTATACCACGCTACACAGTACGCCCAGAATATTTCTTCGTCCTCGCTTAGTGTACTTTCTGACCTAAACTTTGTATGGTGATTGCTTCGCTCCTGTTTCATAACGTTATGTTAGATAATTATCTTCATCAACAAAAATGCTATAAGATGCAAAAATATTTTTTGAAATCGGACTCTTAGTTCCAGAGATTTGCGTGTTCAAACAAACAAACTCCTGAACCTTATAATATTAAGTTTGAAAATCGACAAGAATTTTATGAAACTCTTAAATGAATATCTAACTTTATTATCTAGCTAGACAGTTGTACTCTTATGGAAATGGTTTTATTAACTTAATAAAACTTGGTTAGTACGTGAGCGATATACGTGAAAAATGCAATTTTATATCGTGGCTAGAGTTCCTATGACTTCAAGACACGATAGAGAAAGAGACTTATGTAACTTTGCAAATATGAAAATATATTTATGGTATATAATATAATTCATTCTCCACTTAGTTAATTTCATCGAATGAAATAACAAAATACATAAGTCTTGGTACCGAATATTCACACATTTATGTTTCAGCACCAACGAGACTTATCTCGTTATAACGAGACTTATACTTAGTACCTACAAACGAATTTTTGGAAATTTGCCTATGTTTGTTGACTTGTCACAGGTGGCAGAGAAGAAAAATATCATGAGGATAAAGGAACACTTTAGAAATGTTGTCATAATTTCACTATGCCTTGGAAAAGCAAAGAATTATCGATTTTTCAACCTTTGAAATCGCCCGACGTTGTAGGCTGGCGTCGTTATTTTATTAAGCCTTTGTCTTTTCTCAAAACAGGGCTTTGGGTCTGTTGGAAATTAAATTATTTTTATTTAAATAGGCGAAGTTTGCGATTTTTTGTATTTTACTCATTAGATATAGGTAGGAATAAAAATTAATACCACGGGCGTTTGCTCTGTATAGTTTTGTGAAAGTAGTCATATGATTGTTACCGCTACTTTTGGTTCGTATTAAAAGCTATTTAGAATTTTGGCGTGCCTTGAGGATTTATGAACATTTATGTAGTGTGAATAAGTTTGTTATCATTGTGAAAAGGTGGATTTCAATACTACTACTGTTGACATGCTGAAAAGTGACGAAGAAAATGTACCATTCGCAACGGTCCACACTAGTTTAGTAGAATGATGACGTGAATCCAACCCTCATATTTAGATCTTAGAAACCCATTTTACATACAAAATTCATTATTAATACCTATGTATCTATATTAATGTATATAAATCTAGTACTGTTTACACAACTTTACATGGTCTACAGGAATTGCGGCCTGGAAACCGCCGAGGCTTGAGGTAAGCTGTTAAAGTTTGCTATGTATCACAGTTTTGACTTGAGGTAGCAACGACTAGTGAATAGATTATTTTTTAAGGGCCCAGCACCAATTAATTTGTGTTTGCCAGTCGTGGATATCTCGAACAAGCCTACTATTAGAGCATTATCAAACTAATATTATTATTTATTGTTATATCTCGATATTTGATTTAACATGGACTTTCTAATGAAGCTTTGCATTTTGTGTTATACATAGGTATTTAGTATAGCATCGTACAGTATTTTAAAAAGTTTGATTTAAAAAAGAATACAGTAAAAGGCAGCATTATAACTACATTAACTTACGCTGTGTGCAGTGTCATTGTATTCACACATACATCGCTATACGTGTAGGGAGAACTAAGTTCAGTAGTGAGCATAGATGTAGTATAATAACTACATTTATGGTAGTGAGACATACTCAAAGTTGATTCATACCACAAAGAAAATAGAAACATAATTTAAGTACACTATACAGAGATCGAAACACAATTCTCGTTAGCTAAGACTAGGGTTGTTTTTCATTCAATTTGCGTTTGAAAAGATCAATCGTGCTTGCTTTTGTTCATTACATCGGGAAAAATGTGCGAAAATCCTATTATTCTTTTTTGGGGATACAAACACCTCTACTATGGTATTAAGAAGCTGAGAACTATATTTATTTATTTTATTTTCAAACACTATATTAGATCAAGTATGAAATTATGTAGAAGTTGTCCTAAAAGTGCTGTAATTTGTCCTGAGTATTAGGATCATCTCGTTTTTAATTTTTGAAAATAAAATTTCAATGTTTGTTTATTATACAGTGTCTATTAAAAACCCCGTCGGATCCGTGAAGGTGTTATTAAGTATCGAGATTATATTCTGTTTATGTTACCTATCTCAGATTATAAGTAAAAAAAAAATTACCCCTAATAAAATGTAAAAAAATAGTTAAATGAGGAAAGTTACGTGGCAATACAGGCGGCGCAGCGCATGGTACCGCCATACGATAAAACGTATCGCTATGCCACGCCGGGACTGGCGGCGGTGATATGTCGGTTTAAAAATTTGCAAAATTTTAGGGAAACTAAAACTAAACATGTTAATTTGAAATCGCAATAACATTCTTATTTTCATAATAAATAAAATTTTGTTTTTTTTTTGGTAATTTCATTGGTTTACATATATAACCTTTTCGGATTCGACGGAGTTTTTAATACATATTGTATATGACTTTTTTTCTAATTTCATATAAATTAGAGAAATATTAATGGGACAGTTATAAAAGTCATTAAAAATGACGTAGCCCTTCGATGAATCCTTTGTGCCGACATATATATCATATTATTTAAGTTAACAAAAAGGCTCATAACCATGAGAATTACTCGTAAAAGTATGGTAGTGGTAAACTTAGACGTGGCTGAAATAAAGTAAGTAATAGAAGGCCGCGTTGCCTTGGGCTGCTGGGCCACAGCAAAATCAATTTCAATCCAGTTCATCTTATCGATACTTTCGTTATTTCACTGACAATGTTACAGATAAAGGCTTCGACCTTACCAATTTCTACTTCAGTAATTTGATTAGAACATAACGAAGTTCTTCTTCCCACTATTATTTCAATCATTTTCTGATTGAAATGATAATTCGATTTACGTTTTTCTGTGCAACGTATCACTATGTAATCATAATTAAATTAATCATGAAATCAATCAATCAGTCAGTCTGTCAGTCAATCAATTCTTTGCCTATTGCTTAATCAAAGACAAGTCGTGCCTCAGAGCTGACACAAACACACACACATACTTTTATTTTATTTTATAGTAGCACAGCAAAGTGACGACACTGTGCCTGATAGCTGACACTGGATATACACTGGCAGATACAGAAACACGACAAACCAAAAATGAGTCTCTGTAAACGGGTTTATCACCATGTCCATGTAGGTCTTAACCCAGTCTGATAGAGGTTCCTATCACCCCGCTTGATTATTGGATATACACAGGCTGATCCTAGAACGTGACACACCTAGCATACCGCTATTGCGGTAGTTACACTTGGTGTAGGTGGTCGCGATCCAGTTGAACATAATTATTATCGTATCATGCCATTTACCAAACTTTTTACTTTTCTTAAGTATTACCGTACATAAAGTACTTACTGTTTTGATTAATCCAGGAAGGTCAGTTATGATCGGCCACGGCTTCTTCTTTCAAATGCATTCACACTGTTTTTCTTTTTGTCATTCTTTCATTTCTCTTATTTTTTTCCGTTTCACAATACTGAACCTTTAGTTTAAATTTTATATTGATCGCAATCTATTTAAATGTCCTTTAAATTTAAATAAAAACCCTTTTAAGATTTTCTTCGTTGCTAGTGTGGACTGCTAGAATAATCCTTTAATAAAACACGTTTAATTATTATTTTATGTATCTACGTCTGTTAGTGATTGTGTAAATTCTGAACGACTCGGCCGATTGAGCTCATGTTACGACGACGAGAATGGTTCATAACTATTTAAGATCCCATAGATGGAGATATCATCGAGCCATTAATTACTGAATAGTATGGAACAACGTCTATCTGGGCAGCTGCCTACTAACACTAGCTAGTGCTAGTATAATTTTGTGTTACGAAATTGCATAACACTATTAGGAACATTGAGCGATTCGAAAATATAAAAGGAAAGATATTACTGTACATTTACCTTTACTGTATTCAGCCGAAGTCAGGTAATACGTTTAAATCAAGCTAATGTGACATTTCTGGCATCGGCTCGCCGCATATTACTACACGGAATTCGCAGAGCGTATGGCTAGATTATCATTTGAATGTGCCCTCAGACGATTGTTGGATTTTCGTGACAGTTGTACAATGGGGGAAAAGACCTGAAGGGAAATATTTTTGTCGAATAAAGACCAATGTTTTTGGTACTTTTACCGAAAAATTACATTTTTGTTGTCAAGAGTAAAATTTGTTTCTTACTTTTTATACGTTATCTTAATATCCACCTTTTATATTTGTGTTCATTTAAAAAACATTTTTATTCAACTTGTTTGAAGCAATTATGGCTCGGTGGTAGCGTGTACGGACACCACGTTGATCGACGTGAATTTAAATCCCTGCAATGAGCCTAAGCTTTCGGTGAAGGAAAACATCGTGATGAAACAATAGCATGTGTTAGGACATTTTTTATGCCCGTCTTGATAGCTAAACCCTCAAATTGAAAATCTGTAGACAAGCACCTATAGGTGTGTTCCAGAAATCCTCCACTAGGCTTAGCGTGATACTATTTGGGTCAGAACGTCATTTATCATCAGATGAGATTGTGGCCAAACACAAAACTACACTAACTACGCTATAATTTAAAAAAAAAACCCATAGAATAATATTCAGCAATAATGTTTCAAGTGATATTAACTGGTTTAGATTACTTTAATATTTTGATAGCTTTATTCGTAATTTACATAACTTAATCCATATCGTGCAAACGTCATCCAAGAGCCAAATATACGAAAATTAACTACTTTGAAAATGTTTCTGTAAAAGTTATTTAAATCATATATAAGTTGAGCATTAAGCCTGGCTGGCTATTGATCAAATAATTTAATCAGAAAATCGTTAGAAGCGGATAATTTTATTTTATTTTCTTAGTATGGAAGTAGTTATTCATAGATTCATTCGATTTCATTTTAATTGAACTTTGATTTTAGGAGTACTGCCTAGCACACGAATGGTGTTTCACCAGCCAGATTAATGTCAGGCAGAGATGCCTTTATTACAAGGACATTGGAAAATGTAATAAAAACAGCATCACAAATGTAATATTATGACTTTACCCAGAGTTAGCTTTATAAAAACCGATTACGATCTGTCCTATAACAGAGTAAAGTTTCAAGGAATTTTTCACTTTCATTAAATTGCAAATTTTGCAAGTGATAATGCATATAAATTATTTTGAAAGTCATTGGTAATCATAACAACGGCACGTAGAATAACGGAATTTTTGCTTACTTATCATAAAACACGACACCGAATGATAAGGCATGAAATTGTGGAAGTAAATTAGTTTTTATGCCAAATAATACACTTAGATAATATTTTTGAAGTTTGATTGAAAAAAAATCAAGATTCAACTGATTTTTTTTATTTAATCCGAAATTATATATATTTGTGTTGTGGTATAAATAGGTTTAAATATTATTAGGCTGCGTTTTGCGTACAAAAAAGTATGCGTGCAATCTGTAATTGTGTATAACCCGCAAAAGTGAACGTGAGACTTCGGCGTTATTTGTGGCCTTCGCCTGACAGTCATTTTGCCGAGTTAGTTTAAAAGAAAAACTGATTATCTATGAGTACAAGCGTCGATGGCAAGAGAGGTAAAAGCTTGTGGGTCGGGAGGGGAGCGCGCATTTCGCTAGGGTCTCAAGTTAACTCTTGCGGGTTGTAACTATAATCATAATATCTGCTACAAGGTGAAAGAAGCTTAGTTCGAATGCGCGTAAAGGTCATGCGCCCTTTTTAAATATTTTATTTATTGATAAAACAATTATCAGTTTTTTATTTTGTTCTATCACCAAAATATACTTTATAAATTATCTACTATAGCGACCCTCCCCAGCTTCGTATTGGTACAATTTATTTACAAAGTTGTGTATTTTATGTATAAAAAGCCAGGTTTAGAGTTTATCACTTTAATATTGACAGTTTATGTTCATAACTACTTCATTAGCCTAGTGGTACTAAACGCGACTGCTATGGTCGAGGTCTTAGTTTCGATTCTCAGGTCAAACAAAGTGCTATTGGGTTTTTCTATGAAATTCTCAGTAGCAATTTGGCTTCGTGCCCGATTAATAGCAATGGACTCGCCCCTATTACATGATACCTAAAACATACCCGGCGAAACTTTGGTGTACACCTCTGCCTAGCACTTCGGGGATACAGGCGTGATGGTATGTTATGTAACTTCATAGGTACGAATAGTGCGCTTAGCTCGCGTCGCGCAATTTATCATAGGGATTTTAAGGTAGTATTTCTTTGGTCGCAAATAATTTTGAATTCGTGATATTTTCTACAGTATTAATTTAAATGGAAAAGTGTAATGGACAGTCTTAATCTAAATTAAACGACCAAGTTAACTAACAAACATAACTGGATAAAAATAATACTTAATAGGAGATAATAGCTTCACAATTAACGTAATGTTTTAAATTATTATGTTGAAAATAAAGATGGTTTCTGTTAGTCAACCTTAGGAAACAAACATACACCATGGCGGATTTTTCTCTAGGCTTTTTAAAAAACTAAAATTCTTTAGAACATTATTTTGATGTATCTCATAAGATTTATTAGCCAGCGTAAGCCATGTAAGCGGCCGAAAATAATTTTTTGGCGACTTCATTACATATAATTGAATTTTTTCTACTATACAAAATTTTAATTGGAATGTATTTTATATAAAAACCTTTCGTAGAAAATTCTCTAAATGTTAGTAGAAACTGCATTAAAATCCGTTGCGTAGTTTAAAAGATCTAAGCGTACAGATGGACAGACAGCGGGAAGCGACTTCATTTTATACTATACATATAGATAGATATAGATTTTTGAAGAGAAACTTCTTTAATCACTTTAAAAAAAACTGTGCGGCTTGAGGCTACGTTACGCGTTACTTTACTGATGATTTGAATAGTTTACATCGTAATTGTGTTCAAATTCAAATTCAAAGAAGATTCACTTCAACTGTGGGTAATGGTAACGCAGTTTTTTTTTTTTTTTTTTGGAAAAAATATATAAATCAACTCAGTTAACATTACTATTTGTGCCGAAAAATAATTTTCACCTTGTCGCAGTGAGATCAGCGAGTGAGTGCGAATCCCCATTAGAACCTGTATGGGTACGCCATTAAATAAACATCTCTGGCAGCTTCCCCGCTAGTTATTAGCGCTGCCACTCCCCATCCACTTGAAGCTTGGTGATACGGCACGCAGACGGAAGCGGGGGCAAAATCAATTTCATTTTTCGACACGTGCCTTAATGTTATGGCGATAGAAACCGTAGACTTAACTTATCGTAGATTGCATAGTCGTTTACTAAACGGTTAGGTAAATTATGGAGTCTCTTTATGTTTACGATAAGACATTAAAATAAATAATATTTTTACGCTACCTATTAGGTATATAATGCGATTATACTGAAATGTATTTATAAATAATATATCATACAATATTTTAGAAAAAGAAACATTAAAACAATCTGCGCCAAGAATCTAGATAGTTTAAAAAACACATTTGTTTTATTTAGTTATGATAAAAAATAATATGTTACTCGATGAATATTCTAAAAACAAAGGATTTGTCACAGAAAATCTTTTAACATACACAATTATTGAACATAAGTAAACTATTTTTTTTCAAAGTTCTTTAAATAAAAATTGAAAAAAAATTAAATCGTAAATGCACACTTTTCTGTACATTCAAATAGGCAAAGTGTTGAATTATTTAAGGAAAATACATCGCATTAAACCGTCTACCGCATTTTTCGTCTCGAAACCATTCTAATATCCTCGTTCCATACAAAGTCCACTCGTTTCATGTCATTACAGAAAAGTGAACTGATATACACGCGCATAGATCTGCATTTTACCGATTTATTCAAAGGAAAGTATCTTAAAACGCCCAAATAAGGTTTAGAATTGATGTTTGTGTTTTAAAACGCTACAAGTCTTGTGGTCATTCCTTACGATGTTTTACTGCGATTGATTCTGTCCGCAAGACAGACGCCGCGCCGCGCCGCGCCGCCGGACCGGAGCGGGACTATCCTGTACTTATCTAATTTTATTGTCACTCGACGACATCGAACCCTCTGTTAGAGCCCGTTTCGCAGAAAACTAGAAAATTCCCTATCGTATATTTCTATCTTAGAGGGACATCTTTATACGCGGACAGTTAAACTCAATTCAACGTCTTTCTCATAAGAGAAACGTTCTCTTTGCTTGAGGAATATAAAAAAAAATCTCAGAATTCGGTCACGCTATTGGGAGGCAAGTTGAGGCTTAAATGTGGAGGCGAAGATGCTTGTATCTTGATAAGAACTAAAAGTAATATGGTTATATCGCGTGCGTTGCGTGTTTTGAAAATATGTCCTTTTTGCATGGGTCTTCGAAAGTATCGTAGTGAGATCTAGACTTTAATAGTAAATCACAAAAGAAGGCAGTAAATCATACAATTGGCAACAAATGTGAAGAAATATTTATTGCAAGTTTTACTGTACTGACACTCTAAAATAAACCCTGCAAGTACTTACATTTAAATTGTATTTGTCCCTTAATGTATGTCTTACTTTGTTTATAATCTTAATTTTTTTTACAATTTGATTACTATCGTAATACTATTATGAGTGTAAATTTGAATGTCTATTATGGAATTTCGATATAAAATTTAAACTTATTAGAAAATATTCATAGTTTCTATAAAAGACGAATTAGTTGTTTAATCCATTTGATGGGAATTAAGTGTATTTAGATATCTTTATTCTAATGGATTATAACCAAGTTTTCACGTGTTTGAATTTAAATGTATTATAACCACATATAGGTTTTAGTCTATGTAACATTCATCTGTATAATTTGACTGCAATAACTCATTCTTGTATACCGAGTTCCAACTTGTCCAGTTGACAAGTGTACAAGAAACTCTAGCTTCACAAAGCCTTGTGTCTGGCAAATGTCTTGTTAGTATACGTACGTAACAAATGAACGGAGGTAAATTCGCAAAACAATATCAGTTAGAGAGATTAGGTATACTGTTGTGTTAATAAAACAAAAACCACATATGGAACAAAGCAAATAATTAGAATCTTAACAACTTCTAATTGTAAGGGTAAGTTAAGAAATAATTCATATCTCATATTTTTTTCTACCATCTTTTGTTTTTGAAACCTATAAAAAAAAAACAAAAAATTTTACATCTTTAAGTACATTTAACACATCTGGTCCTCTTACTTCTACAGAAAGATTGGTACATTTTTATGGTAACTTCTTTTGAAGTTGATAAAAAGATTTAATGGTTTTAAAAATTAAGATTTTTAAGTAAAGGTTTCCGCAATATATATTTGTTTATTTTTTTAATATTTTGTCTAATTATTGTAGTTATTCAATATCGAAATTGCTTGATAAGAAATTGCTTACAGCGGTAATTTCAACTCACACTATTCTAGGCTTTTTCTTCTTAGTTTATGACAACATATGCATTATACACAATTATGCCAATATCACGAGGATATAATATCTAATCTTCAAAGTTCAAATAACGCTTTAACAAGATGGTAGCTTTCTTAAAACTGTCTAGGGAGTTTTTGTGACAACTCAAAATTCATGCTTATTGTTTACATTTATAATTCACTTCACTTGTGCACAATAAACAAACAATATCACGCAAAATGCCACCAATTCTAAGATCTACTTAATAGAGGGTCAAATAGCGTAAATAAAAATTACAACATGACAAAAATCGCTAATAACTTTTTCAAAAGATATGAATAATATTAATCCCTTCTTAAACCAATTTCACTATTCCGTTGATTCTTACGGTTTAAGAATCTTTATGTTTTTAAGGTATTATTTGGGTTGAGATAATGTACAGAGATTTAAGTAAGTAATACCATCTCAGTTTCCCTACAATTCCTTGGTACTAGCACGAGCAAAGATTCCTAAGTGACATTATAGAGGTTGTCAACATTATGGTTATGTTTTCTTGTAAGTCTTTCCCGCGGATTTTCATCTTTTCCACGCATTACTATGATAATTGGAACATTTACCTTGCGAATGGAACAATGTTGAGAAAATGTAATATGAAATGACGTTTAGGTTACTGCTGTACGTGTTAATGCTTTGAAATTCAAGACTCCAGACTTGAGATGTATTTTATTTTGATAAGAAATACATTCATAATTTTTATTTAACTTCATTTTTTACTATTTAATTTCAAAGTTAATTGTCACTCAATGTTACGTCTATTTTGTAATCACGTTATATGTATCTATAGAATGCCTGCACGAATCTTGCTCCCCCGCTCCCGCCTATTTTGGGAGATTATTGTGGGTGTTTCTTATAAGATTAACGTATTCTCTCACTGAATTTTTTGTAGGTCTTTTTAATGTATTTAATTGTTTACTACATTAATTTGCTATATCTCTTAAGCTTTAATCAGCTTAAGACATTTAAGCGCCCGAATTGATTCACCATGACCAGTTTTTTTATTTGTGCGGAATCCTAATTCTTTTTTAAAATAAAAGTAGCCTAAGGTACCTACTTCCTATAAATTCGCGTGCGTTGGCATAATGGTTAATAATAATACGTAAATACAACATTCTGCAAAAATATTGACCATTTGTATATCCAAGATAAAGTTGTCGATAACGTATATCTATCTCTTATACATAAGCCACAATAAGGTATTATGCTTTTTTTTGTTGAAGATTAAAAATTAGTTATGAGCATTATTTTTAAGCATGTCATATTAATCCTTACTAACAAAAGTTACTTCATCATAAAGAAAATTTAATGAAGATAAACACCGTCTTTTACAGAATGTTATTTGGACGTAGAGTTTGAGAAATAATGCAAAATTAAAAAAATACAACACTCGCCTCGGGTCACTACTGCTATGCCTATAGTAGTAGTGGCGGGAACGAGCCGTGCGATGTCGCGATGTCACCATCTGGCCGCCTGATAAAATATTGTCTATACTGAAGTATTTATAAATCATCAATCAGTGATTTCTTCTAGATTATTAGCGGCTTAAACCGCGGGCCACAGCTAGTAATTGTATAATATTTCTCAAGGGTGCTTTTACCTGGCAACGCTTATCTCAGTTAATTCTTCATCTAAATTAATTATTCAAACATTATTTAAAGCTTATGTTTTCACCAGAGATGTGTATTGTTTTCGTTAAATAAAATGATAAAAGATTGCATTCCTATCTCTATAAACTGACATGCGCAATGATGGCTCAGTTCGTGGCGTGTACGGACTCCGCGTCGATCGACGTGGTTTCGAATCCATGCAATGAGCCTGAGCTTTTGATAAAGAAAACCATCATGATGAAACCACAGCATGGTGGTAGGGCTTTTTTTAATGCCCGCCTGGCTAGCTACCACTGTCAAGTGGAAAATCTGTCGTCAAACAGATTGTGGTCATAACGATAAAACTAAACGATAAAAAAAGTGTACGAGACGACATCTATTAATAATTTATTAACTAACATGGCGGATGTTACATTTTGTTTACATTATACAATGTACCTACGAAATATTCACACGGGTCAGCTATTTATACTACTATTATAAAGAGGTAAAAATTGTATGTCTGTAGGAGGCAATCTCTGGAAATACCTATTCGATTCTAAAAGTTCTAACTAAAAACTGCCTCTTTTAACTAAATTCTAAATTCTAACTAGAAACTAAAAATTCGACCTAAATGGAAGGTCTATAGGATATATTTATTCTTATTAAATTTTATATTGTTACGTGAATAAAGTTGCAGATGGTTATTAGTTACCAAACCACGATGAAGCTGCCTGAGGCTCCAGAGCCTTACAATAGAGTAACAGTATATATTTTTAAAGAATTAATCTCTTGCCCATCTCCATTTTGGGGATTTTGGAGATGGGCAGGTTATATGATTAGGATTAAAAAGGATAAATGGTCTAGAGACATTACAGAGTGGTACCCAAGACAATACAAAAGAAAGAAAGGGAGACAGCGTCGAAGATGGGAGGACGATGTTAGAAAATTAGCTGGTGTTACTTGGAGAAGGCAAGCACAGAACCGCTTACTGTGGCAAAATCTAGGGAGGCCTATGCTGGAAAGAAAGACAATCTTCACGTACTGGTGTCAAATAATTAATATATATGTTTTGTATTATTTACTTAAAGATTATGTAAGATTGTTAAATAAAGGCTATTATTATTATTATTATTAATCTCTTGCTATAACAAAAAACACAAGAGATGGTTTTTATGTTTGATCGCGCCAAAAATCTGAAACTACCTGTCACATTAGAAAAAAATATTTGTAGTAGTTTACAGCGTATTTATTGAGATAGGTTACAAGCTATTTAATTTTATACTACGATCTTAAGGAGTAACCATGAACGTAAAGCATTCTGTTAAGCTGTTGACAAATACGGGAAGTGAACACAAGGATAGGCTACATGGGTGCGTTGGGGTGGCACTGTGTAGAGTTGCTCGAATAAACTTAAAACCGGTGAAACCGTGAGGCACAGCTAGTCTTATAAAGTTACTATAATAATAATACTTATGAGGTCATATTTGGTGATTACGATCTCTTTCTTCGAAAGTATAGTCACAGAGTAATACGTAGATACATTATCCATAATATCCATTCCGCTTGGCATTCCCATCTCGGTGTCCCATTAGCTATGATAATTGTAACATTTGCTTCACGAATGGCACGACATCAGGACACCCTGTATAATAATACCGCCCCAGAACGTCGCGGTTTACAGCCGAACGTGTTTGCGCTTCCGAATCTAATTTAGCGCGAGTTGAAACGTGCTTTGTTATGATTTTGCGGTTGGATAGTTAAGTAAATATTGTTATGTTATTTTATTTAAGTTTATAAAAAATAAAAGTTGCGACACCTCGCAATACTTTAGCGAAATTCTATATTATTATACGAATTGGTACCGGTTTATGTATAAAAAGATTATAGTTGTTCTAAGGATAATAAATAATCTATACTAACAGACCTGTAATTTAGTATATGCCTGTAATTTTTTTCCAAAATTTCCTATATAAACGTCTATTAAAAAGAACACTGATCGTGAATATGACATTAAAACAATTATGTTTTCTGCCCGTTTGTTTGTCTAGTAATAACTCGAAAACGGCTAGTAGGATTTTAAATAAATTTTTTTCCGTATTGTATTTCGAAATCGGTAGAAAAATTATCAATAACACCTCAAAAAAATAATAGAATATAAGTAAAAATAAAATTGCTAGACATAAATAATTACTGCGCTAAACGCGTGTAGAACCATTGGTACCATTAGTGTTTTATAAGAACAGTGGTATCGCTGGAATGCTGGAAATCATTCAGATTTTAATATTTTAAAGTCAATCAGTCAGTCAAAATTGTTACAGTCCGTGATCTCGGCAGACGACTTTTGCTCTACAGTTGTTTATACACAGGTTAATTCAAAAGGATAATTTAGAAAATTATAGATAAATAATTACCAAATGAAATCAAAATATCATTAAAATCACCATTATAGCGCGACGATATATACCTAATCATTTTATAAATTCATACCAATAATGATAATGAATCATGTAATATTTTATGTTTCATTTTAGATAGATAATAATCTAAATAATGCATTTATTATGTAGAGCAATTCACAATATTATAAAGAAACCAGTTGTCCAATCAAAGCGAGTGAACGCCGCGTTGAAATGAATTTCTCCCATTTGCGAGGGCTATGAAGTGCGGGCACTCTGCTTGACGGATGACTCGCGGCGCGCAGTCCTAGTTTCAGACAAGTGCACTCACTGCGGTCAGGTTTCTGTCTTGTGTGGACTAAGTTTGATATTTTATTGGTCCAGTGTTTGTACAGTCTACTGTTGAGATTATTTAAAAGGCTAGTATTATAATTACTATGGAATGCTAAAAAGGGCATGTACATCATTTCATTCACTTATTATAATAATTAATTAAGGCCTGTTATATTTGTAACATTTGTACAGTTAACTAAAAAAAAGAGATAAACCCGATCGAGTTTCTTACCGTTCTTCTCGATGTCTATATTTCGAAGGGCAGTAATGTTTTGACATTCATGAGTGCCTTTTTAGGGCCTAAATTGAATAAAGATTATTTTGATTTTGATTTAGTTCTATTTCAGGAGGAGGTGAAAAGGTAAAAGAAAGACACAATTGTTTTTTTTTTTAGAATTTTTGAATAACATATATTTTTCATTTCTGTCGATCAATTTATTATCTACAGAATATCACGTACGAAAATGATCAATGTAGTAATAACTTTAATATCTGGTACATAATTTAACGCTTAGTTACTTAAACCTGTACTTTTTATGAAAAAAGACCGATCAAAATTAGTCGCATCACACAAAAAAAATCCTTAAATTATTGGTTTTGAGATAACAGACAAGTCTAAATCATTTAAAAATCAAGTCTGTTAGTACAATAAGTTTATGTTTCTAGAGTACTTCGAAATGCAGATCGATAGTGTGATATAGTGATAAACGAGGTAGGGAAGCGGAACGTGGGCTATAAATTTATAGAGCAATTGGTCATATGCGTGTTGTTTTATGCAAATTGTAAGGTTCCGTTAAACTAACATGTATAACGAATGGGTTTTTTTATGTTTTCACGATGTTTTAAATGGATAATAAGGTGCACTGTAAGAAGTGTTGAATTAGATATGCAATGTTTTGCATATCAATTGAAATTAAAAAAGGTGACATGTTTATTCACTTACTAGCTGTGACTCAATGTTTTACCCGTGTTAAATTTATTCGATCAACTCTCCATCGCGCCGTCGCCAACGCAACCGTGTTTGCAACCATCATTGTTATCATTTCCATTACTTGCCTACATCTTTCCATATTGCTTGACGTTCACTGTTACCGCTCCGCTCTTTAGGGTCTTGGCGTGAAGCTATTTTATCAGAAAATGTAATAAGTTTTTAAATAATAAGACTAAAGTTTGACAGTTCCTTGTAATAAATTCTGTTCACAACTTTACTATTTTAAAATTCACAGTTAACTATTCCATTCTGGCTCTAGTTATCCTCGTTGTTTTATCGTTTCGTCACTTATCTTATTCTGTATTCTGAAACTTACGCAACTCGGTATAAACTTAAAGGTTCGCGAAGAAACTTGGTGTACATTTCAGCGGTGTAGCTTCTCTTCTCCAGTCTGCAGTGTCGATGTAAATTAAGAACTTCCAGCGTACACAGTCTATAATCATTCTTGTCAACTCAGTCAAGGGCTGGTTTAATAGGAATTCAGTAAGATTTTGGAGCAGTCTGTATCAAATGATATGAGATGTAAGTAATTGTATATAATACAAGATTAATTTTTCACAAAAATGAAAACCAACTTCAACATCAAGGAGTTCCCTGCTGTATCTTCGAAGTTGAAGGTGCATTGCCAATGGAATTACAATGGGTCTATCCTTAAGATATTCCCTTTTCAACAAAAAAATAATCATCGAAATCGGTTGATAAACAAAAAACTGATGACTGAACTATTAAAAAAAAATGCAATCGAATTCAGAACCTCCTTCTTTTTTATAGTCGATTATAAAAGCGTAATTTTCGTTTAGGTTGGTGTGCAATAATTTTAAGTCATTATACTTTAAGTAAGTAATTTATTTACATGTTTAGACAGAATTAAGGCCAAAACTACAAGAGCCGTATAAAGATATTTAAAAAAAAAATAGAGTAGACGGAAAAGTACAAAAAACTTAATCAAAGAAACAGGAATTGAGAAGAAGTTTTGTATTGAATAAATCAATGTTCAGATCGCCGTCTACTCGAATTAAGCAATAATTCTGTAAAGTCTGGAGATCAGGAAGTCTGTACATAGATTTAACAACTAGGTATTTATTAAACAATGATAAAAAAATGTTGCAACAATAAAATTTTTCATTGGTAAAGTTGTATGCACACGTAAATGTTTTAATTTTAACTGCGACTTTCTTCATTAGACGGTTTCGCTATCGATTTTGGATATAACTCGTATTCGCACAAACTTGAGACAATTATTTTTATATTCAATATTCATCGCAATACATTAAAATAATCTTCTTTTTATGGTATAAAATAGCAAACAGGTAAATTTTCAGGCTATAATTCACCTGATTTTTAGGTAATGGGTATCTATATAGGTAACCTCAAAAAGGCTAGAAATCGTAACCGGTAAATAGTAGGTTAGTATACTCTTCGGACCAGGAAATAGCAATGCCGAATACTAACTGTTGCTTTGCGGAAGAAATATATGTACATATTTCTTGCACATAGGTGTAAAATTGGAGGACTTAATGCTAAAAAACATTGTTTACCAGTCTTCCCGAGGTGTACGAGGAAGGTATGCACGATGAAAGATGAAAGTTTATTAAACAAAATCTTGTAGATATTCAACTGCTCCAAGTAGAGTCTACACAGCGAATTCTTGAAGGAACCCCGAAAGTTGGCTAACTGGATAGGAATCGAAATTTAGTGGTGCTTCCACAGTCAAACTTTCTGCATGTTCTACTATATATGTATATATGTTCTA
This sequence comes from Saturnia japonica, assembly GCA_033032175.1. Taxonomy (NCBI): domain Eukaryota; kingdom Metazoa; phylum Arthropoda; class Insecta; order Lepidoptera; family Saturniidae; genus Saturnia; species Saturnia japonica. The sequence goes on along the minus strand of CM065311.1, from coordinate 13,539,957 downwards.
CAATATATATATTAAACTACATTATTCTTCGTAAATATGTGTGGTTTCTACTAAATGAATGTTTGACATAAAATAATATGAAGTTCTATAAACTTAATAATCTTTTGACAACCCTACGCGTGTAACTCTGACGTAGCAGTGAGGCCGCAACATGGTAATAATTTGATCAGGCGCTCGGCACGCGCAACTTTATGCCAATTGAAAAGTTTTACTGCACTGTAATATGTTGTTATAACGGGGTTGAGTGACGTTAGTGCTCGTACTATTCCATAATCATTAAATTACATATAACAATAAATATAACTGCCTAGTTGTATTTTCATATTACATAATTTTAGTATAGGTAGGTAGGAATCTAATTTTAAAAATGAAAATATTTGAATGAATGTTAACCATAAGGTATTGCATTTGTATAAATTTATTTTAAGTTACAATGTGTCTGAAGATAGTAATACTTTAGGTTTATAAACAAAGTTGGAAGAAAGCAATGCGAGCTTAACTATAACATAAAATTAATTCAATTTCACTTTCAAGATAGAAATTATCGACTCTTTCCGCTACAAATGGTGTAAAGACTATTTTGGCCAAACGGATGCACTCTTATTTAGTACCTAATGCTCTTCCTTTCTGTGTTTTTAAAATTATGCTACAATAAAAAAAAATTGTTATTACTTATAACCAAAGATTTTCTTAAAGCTAAACACCACTTTTCTTCAAAATCAGGTCATAAGACTATATTTTTTTTACATTACGAGAGCAAACTTGTATAAACTAAGTATAAAATATATAAATACTTTGTTTAAACTTGAGTAAAAAAAGTATAAAAGCAAAAAAGGGTTGCGTAAGAAAGTTTACTATTTTTTTAGTTTTTTTGCTCATTGATAAAAGTATGTAATTTGGATATACGCCCTTTTAGCGGAAAAAGTCGTTATGATCGTTGATTAATCATCATTTTCAAAAATATTGACGCGTTTATACGAAGAAAATGTGCGAAACTTAATCGGGCCTGTCCATTTTTTTCTTTATATTAATAAGAATTTCTACTTTTAGGAATATAAAAATCATCATAACCTTTAAATGAACATTTCATTAAAAATAATTATATGTAATCCAACAATTAAATTATATAAAAATTATATCTTTACCTATTTCGTTACAAATGTTACAAATTCGTTAATTTTAAAATATCATAATTGTTAATATAAAAAAAAACATATATTTCTTACAAAATGTTAAGTAAATGTACACATTTTATAGACTCGGTAACATTGAAATGAAATAGATAAGCAGACATACCCTAAGGCATTGAGCAGAGCTCTGACTTGACAAAGCCTGCAGGCTATGTGGGGACGCAGTGGCTGCGGTACTTATTTTAATAAAGAACCATTGTATAGTATAATACGTACTTGCTGCTTCCCGTTGGATGAAAACTAAATTATAAGTTTGTCTGTATACAAATTAGTACCTACTCAATTTATCTTGAGAAGTCTTTAAAGAATAATTATTTTTTTTAGATTCATAACGGGTGTATTATCATTTTATTAATGTCCCAGACATTAGAATTTTCTCTAGATGTTTACCTTACATTAAAAATGAATCTTTTACAATCAAAGCCAAGATCTTGGAAATTAAATTTTAGTCTATGAACGCAAATTACGTTAATTACTACTTAACCCACAAATCTCCCGAACAAGTGTTTTCAAGTGATAACATTAGGAAAGAGTTTTGGAATAATTTGACAAAATGTAATACAAAAAATAAAATAAACGGGTGGTCACGAATATTGAATGAGACTGGAACGCGAACATCATACAGGTGTAAATCCCGACATAGTAGCACAGTTAGGCATATCACGTTGCGGAATCAGCCGGTGTATACATATAGTATATTATACAGTAATCAAGCGGGTGGTAGGAAACTGTACCCGACTGGGTCGCGACCACTATGATGACAACTCGTCACAATGACTTTGTTTTAATTTGTTGCATTTAAGGATCAGCCAGTACGTATCAACCGTAATGGATTGTCTATATCAGGTTGCCGTTGTTTTTGGTTTGTACTGCATTTACCATCAGGCACATTACCATCAACATGTCGTGCTACTATTAAAAAGGTCATACTTTTATTCACCGAAAATATCAGAACACAGTTAAGTTTTAGTTTGAAATAGAAATCAGCCATGTCAATTACAGAAAATGATGAGACAACGACTAGATAACACGACGATTTGAAGAACTACTTTTGAACATGAAAAATGCTATCTATAAAGTCTAAAGAAAATATAATACAACCTACACTTATATCTTCAAAAATCCTTCAAACTATTGTTAATTCGAGAGCTGCAGTAGAATCGGTGTTCCAAAGGCATGTTCTAAACTAGTAGATCCAAGTAAAGGGAAATTGCCTTAACTTCGTACCGAGAGCCCTTCCCGCAGGTTGTTGGCTAACAACATTACTTGTCGAAACTATTAATCTTGTTTAAACTGATCACGGAATTGAATTATAAGCAGTAAAATGTTTTAAGGTGATGTAATCAGGTGTGATTCTAATACAATAAAATACGCAATAAAAAAAAATCGGTTGTCTGTAAAGTCGGTTTACTGACGATAGTTGAACGTGACAACGTCATAAGAAAATATTGATGGAATGGTATCATTTTTGAAAAGAAAATTTTAATTTTATTTATAGTTTTGTCAATTATAGCATAACCTACAATCGCTGCACTAGCGGACCGATGCTATTTTAATGATGAAAGCACGAATATTCGACAATATATCACTGAACATATATTTAATATCGAAAGAATCATTACCTTTATCGCCGCAATTATCGTTGATATAAACAATTGACACCACATTCACTTTTCACTGCACTTCATACTTGACGAAAAAAATATTATTGTAAAGCAGCTGTCCCCACACAGACGCATCGCTCACTCAAGTAGGAGAGAGACAGATTTCGAACGCTGCCGAACGCGGAGCCTATTTGTCGCCCGTTCCGCGCTCTCGCTTGCATTTCAAGCCTTAAATGGAACGCCTCAGAGCGAGGTAACGCCGCATGAGTCATATTTTTTCGTGCGTGCAGCCGGCTCCATCGAATTATAAGACGTTGTCACGTCAAAAATTTTATGTGTAGTTATTTATAATCATCTTCTTCGTGTCAGCACAAGGCGTATTTTAAATACAATTTTAATAGCTAAAGCTGCGGTGATAAGATGGGCCAGTCAGTAACGTTGAAATCAGAACTGACTGCTTAGAGTGCCTCCAGATATACTTTAGTATCGTCATACGCGGAAGTTTTTTTCTTGCACCAATGCAAGCAGAAATGATTACATAAACAATACCTAGTTATTACATCTACTAAAAATATTACACTGAAATCACATCAAGATGATGATCCTAATGGTAAGACGACAAGGAATAATCATGAAAAATTTCTCAAAATTTCGGTGTAAATTTACATGAACGGAAAAATCCTGTCAAACAAAAAATACACGAGCTTAAACAAAAATAACTCGTTAAAATCAAACCCTGCGATACAAAGGGTTAACAAAAGATATCAAATAGAATCTCCACGCTCATTCGCTTTACGACAGTTTGATTTGAAATTAACGCTTTGATCTACTTTTTATTTTATTTTACTATAATATCTTCACGGAGATTCTTCATTTTATTAAACTACATTTTTACACTGTACAACACACGTGTTAATTGGTACTTGTAGCTCTGTGGTCAAAATTCGACCGTAATAAAAAAAAAATTAAGTTTGAACTTTATTGAGGTTGTACTCTTTACTCATGAAACAAAGAAGAACGTTATATTATCTATGAGTATACTTATATAATCATTGCATCTATTTTTTTTTATTTTATTCTATTACGCGCACTCTGCCAGTAATTATTTTTTGGCAACATTTTAAAATTATTTGGCGACATTCTCTACTCTTTGCGAATGTTTGACCATAGACTAAGTTTTTTTTGGTTGGATCACAAACTAACATGTAGTTTTTTATTCATAAAATGTTGTTTGACCCTATAAATAGGTTGCATTTTGCATATAGAGCTTGGTTATTGTGCACAAGTGACGTGTATTGAAAATAATAACATGGACCATGAATTCTAAGATGCCACAAAAACTCCCTAGAAAGAGCTAACAAGGGAGCTACCATCCTTTGAGAATACTGAAATCATCTTTGGACAGGAAAATCTGTATTTATTTGATATTGACAGTAAATGGTCTTCAATAAAGAGGACTTGTTGTCAAGTTAGGAAGAAAAAGAAGACCTCAGACTATTATTAAATAAGACATTGGCAGTATGAACGTAAACAATGAATATTTTATTTTATTAATAATATATTTGTAGCACATCTATACTATAGGTACTATATGATTTAAATAATAATATAATAAAGCGGAAGAGTTTTCTTGTTTGTTTGTTCAAACACGATATACTCTGGAACTACTAGTTGGATTTGAAAAATTCATTTTGTATATGATAGCCAGATTTACGAGGAATAGTTTAAGTTATCTAAAGTTAGTCTACAACTTTCAGCTAGCCTTAAATATTGATTTTTGTTACGTAATCCGGAAGTCGAAGACTTATCGAGCTGCTTCATCTGCATGCTTTAACGTAATCGCTAATGATACCGAATTACAATGTTCTATAAAATATTGTCTACATCTATGAGTAATATTTATAAGATGATTTAATTATTATTTGCGTGGTGATAGTGCTTTTTCTAATGTCCTCTGGCTAACTACCACCCTCAAATTGAAAATCTGTCGCCAAACACCAATAGTTATGTTCTGGTAGCTCCACATAATAGCCAGTCATCCACTAGGCTTAGTGTGCTACCATCTTGGGCCATATTGTCACTTAAAATCAGGTGAGATTGTGCCCAGAACGCTAAAACTATAACGATAAAAAAAAGTGTTTTTTATTAAGGATGCATACGCACTTGTCTCTCAACATACCGTCAACTCCTGTAACTTCGCCTTTTGTACCAAACTTCGCCCGAAAATTTTAAAATGGTCATAATTTATTTAATATGTTGGCTAAATTGCTGCGTGTTCATCCGCCAATAAGCCAGTGTTGAGCAAAACGTCGCGACGTTTGTGTATGTTTTTTTCGCGGTGCCCACAAAAGTTATACGTAGACGAAAACACATTAAAGGTAAGATTTTTATGTTTTTACTGTAGATAACTTATATAATTGACTTCATGTTATGCTAATATTTATAAAGCTATCTTTGAAATTAAAATAAATATTTAAATAGGCAATGTTAGGACGGGTAATTCAAACTATAAACTCCCAAACTTCGCCTACCCATAGGGTTGACATTTTTGGAAATGTTTCACTTACTTTAAAAAAAAGTGAGTCATGAAGGTATGTCCGCGATTTTCTCATGAAGTACTGTGCGTGAAAGTGAAACTTTATTTATTAGATCTGAGGAATCGTTTTAGCTGTATTTCTAAAATACAAGCTGTAATTTCCAAAAAATCTTATGTTTCTTACGCTTAGTAGTGGAGTATTTGAAATATCTAGCAAGATATGATGAAAGGCCATGATCATTCTGTATCTATTCTTCCATAAACATATCATTGTTGAGGTTTTTCTCTGCGTAACTGTCAAGTGTTAATAACCATGTAGATAAGACTTCTGTTTAAAACTTTAGGTCGATGCGAGCTGGAAACTAGCGCTTTTGTATGGAACTATTTTTTTTGTCATGAGGTTACGCTCGCTCACACACAGAAAAAGTGCAAAAGGCTTTTCCCAGATATTTACCAACATGTATAATTCGGTATTATCTACCTATATAATTATGTACCCAACTAAGTTTATTTTACGATGTTTCAATTATAATTCACTGAAAGTAAGGTGAGTAGTCGATCAAATTACAACTGCCTGTAAAATTATCCATGGGTGTACTGATGCGTCAGATTTGCATGAGGAGCTGTGTCAATTATTTGTAGGTACCTAAAAATCAATCATTTAATGTCCCATTTTGTCGCATAATAAGCTCCATGCAACTTCTTCATACAGTGCATGTTGACGATGCTCAAAGCCCTCATGGAGATCAGCCGCCGATTTGATTGTTTAATGAAAATAGATAATGTTAGAATGTCTGAGGTTCTGCGAAAAGAAAGAGAGACATGATCTACTTAATTTAATATTAATTGCTAATAGCTGTAGTAAATATTTATAATAAAAAAAATTCTTTATAGGTAAAAAAAAACAGCACAACTTCTCTGGTTCAAGACGAAAAAGCCGTAGCTCATAGTCCTAAAATGCTAGAATTAGCTTTAGAGTGCCTTCAGAAGAATAATATCCTCTTATGACGCGGAAAAAAACTCTTCATACCAAGAAGAACATTACTTGACAAACTTCGAAGAAAACATGAAAAGAGCGTCGGATGTCCAACAAGACTCAGTGCCGAAGTAGAAGAAAAAATTATTAAAGTTCTGATTGCTGCCGCTGTATTTGGAAGTCCACTCACCTTATTGGACTTGAGAATTGTGGTTCATAAATATTTACAAAACAATGGAATAGATGTTTTTAATGGAAAAATGCCCGGTGAGAAATGGGCCTACGGTTTTATAAAACGTCATCGACCTAAGTTATCACTAAGAGTCCCTTCAGATATAAAAAAAGTGAGAGCAGAAAAGTCATGTGACGAAATGCGTGAGTATTTCAACAATTTGAAAGAATCTTTGAAAGAAGTACCCAAAGAAAATGTGTTAAATTACGACGAAAGTAACTTATCCGATGATCCAGGCAAATCTAAATACATTGTAAAGAGGGGTATCAAGTATCCTGAAAGGATACTAAATCATACGAAGGGGTGTATATCCATTATGTTTGCTGCTACTGCTGACGCAAAACTGCTTCCACCCTATGTTGTATATAAGTCGAAGCAGATGTGGACGCAATGGGTTACAGGTGGACCTCCTCTCACAAGCTATAATCATTCCACTTCTGGCTGGTTTGATTCAAGCATATTTGAAGACTGGTTTCTCAATGTCATTGTTCCGTGGGCAAAGAAGCTTTTAGGCCCGAAATTAGTAAAACAGTTTATTTTAATTAAATAATATGTCAAGTTACATTTTTTTTTTTAATTTCCATAAGTTAAAGTACCTACTCATAGTTAGAAATATGAACAGTGACAACCCTACTGATTGTTCTAACTTTCGAAAAAAGTTAGCCTTACTTCGCCTACCTCAAAATAAATAAAAAAACAGCTTCCATAAGGTTTTATTATAATCAAAGTATTGTTTCCGTTTTCAAATCCATTATATAATGCTTAGGTTTTCATCATATGTGAATATTAAAGTAGATACGCACGGCAGGCGAAGATAGGATATGTGCCCAAACTTCGCCTTTATTTTTCAAATGAAGATTAAAAGCGTACTTTTTAATATCAATCTCTGAGACACACACACTAGAAAATGCCCGGTATGATTGGTCAGGTTGTAGTGAGTCGGTTAAGTCAAACTATTTTTATTTGGGGGGAAATTTGACCAGTAGTCAGTATTAAGACGAAATTAGGCGAAGTTATAGGAGTTGACGGTAATGTTTATTACAAAAGAAATGCTTCTTAAGTTAAGTGTATTAATAAAAAGTTTAATATAATATTATAGCGGATATGTACGCCTAATAGATAACATTATCATTACTAAAATGATCCTTATGCAAAATAAAATACTATAGGTAGTTTAGGGGATTATTAAATTTCTTGGTGCATGTTATTTATTCCATTCACGCTTGAAACTTCCTGAAAGGATTTGCACAATAAGAAATTATTGAAATTGAATCGGGCTTTTAATCTCTAATGGGGAAGTAGAACAATATTAATTATATTTAGTACAGTTTCTATGAATATATCATATTATCCGCCGCCGTATTACCTCCTTATCACTCCGAAGTGAAGTTATTTAGAATAATATTATTAGTAATACATTTAGCTAATAATAAATCATATAATAATTGCTATACTGCTTTATATAAACATTTATTCATAAGAAGATAAACTAGTTTCGAAGTTGCCTAACAAACCTGCTACAGTAAACAACGTGTCTAAACTTAGAGTTTCACGTACTAATGATCTAAACATATATTAAGAGAAAGTGTAAGAACTATGAAAGTTTGTAGTGATATTTATGTTAAACTAATCAGAAGACTTATATTGAAATTATGAGACATCTTATGGAGAACAATATCAAATACGATTTGCTAGTAAGAAAAGGTATTTTGTTTTGCGTTTATTGGCTTTTAGTATTAAAATATTAAGTGTTGCAATATTTCTAATGATAGATAACTCTAAAATGCCTTAAATTTTAATAAATTGCTCTAACGCAATAGTTCATGTTACTATGTTCAAGACCTTGGTGTGTAATATGCAATAAACCAGAAGCATCCCAACCTTATATTAAGAAGTAACAGGTCTCTTATTGAACGTAAATAACATTGCAGTTATCATTATAGTAAGTTAATTATCATAGATGGCTAGAGGCGATCGGTCCCATAGTTACGTATTACACAAGAGCGATGCGATAGCAGAAGTCGCTAAATAAATGGCTTCAAAATAACAAATTCAGATTATTAGTACATTATAGCTGGTAGGTACATATGAATTTGACATTTTTAAGTCACCACATTTCACATTTCGGCTACCACTTTATTTTGACAAATACGTAATTATGGGACTGTACGCCCGTTTACAAACATAAACCAATAAAAGTATGAAAAAGTTTTTTTGTAATGTATTGATAAAGGGATAACTTACTTCAAACTAGCTTCTGGCCGCGACTTCGTCTGCCTAGACTTCAGAATTGGGTCCTGAAGAAAGATATTTATCGGGGAAAAGGGGCAAATTTCATCCAAATCGTTTCAGCGGTTTTTCGTGATGAAGTAACAAATATACATAAACTTTCACATTTATAATCTTTAATAAATATTAGTAGGATTATACAAAGATGATTACAAAGTAAAATGAATGGTCACAGCAATATATTAGTTTCGTTCTAACAATAAAAATAACGTGTGATGTATTTCATATCCTATCCTTTTTTATGTATTATATAGCTGAAAGCGTTATTTATAGTTTGTATATATAGTTTAATTACGCTGTTTTTTGGTACAATGATGTTGGTGTATGACGCGTCTGTATATAAAATGTTATTGGTAATACTAGATTAAATATTGCCTGCTCCACTAGGGGTATAGTATGATGGCAGATAGATATAGATTTACATTTACTAGATAACCACGCAGTATACATACATTGGAGTATACGTGTATAATGTTACTTAAAATAAGTTACCTCAAATAGTTTAATACTACACTTAATATTAATTAAATATGCTATTAATTTTTTTTTGTCTTTCTGTTGTCAGGTGTTGACTCAAAAACGGCTTGACAGATTCTCATGAAATCTTGTACACGGGGAGCATAAGTCATTCCATGAATGACAGGATATGAGAATTTTTAATAACCCTTATAGAAATCGTAAAAAAAAAAATTTAAAAAATAAATATATTTTCGTTAATTTTCCACCATATCTTATAAAATTTTATAGACAGGAAGCATACCACATTCCATAGTTGAGAGACTATAAAAATCGTGAATAATACGAAATCGTAGAATAGAAAAATAATTTTCAACCGATTTTGATGAAAATTGTACACGGGAAATAAATGTACCTACTTCTTCAATTAATGCGATATATTAATTACCAATAATATATGTAAAAATAAAATTACGGGATGTAAATAATTACTGCGTAGTAACAAACGCGTAGTTTAAAACTGGTAATAACGATAGCAAAGGAAATTGCACCTAAACTTGTATATCATATCATACAAATTGTTTTGCACTCGTTCCTAATATCAAGTGTTTGCAGTACGTAGTCCGTGTAGACAATGTACCCAGAATTATCTAACTCAATTTTCAAGTAGAAGATAGAGTTTAAATGCCGCCTCGGGGCGCGGTCGTCCCAAATGGTTTAGTGCTAGTCCTTTGCTTGACATGGATAATCCTTTCCTGTATAAATATGATATATTACTTGAAACTAACGTCCCATAGAAACGTTCATATCTACATATAAATACAAAGACGGACAATTGACTTTACTGTACTTGTTTGTAACCACAGTACAACACTACGAGCACAATGGCGACCACCGGCAGATCGGCATTCCACCAGCGGTCGTCGCTGTCATGTTGTTTCTTTGTTTATGCCCCATGTGTTTCTATGCCATTCATTCGATTGCGATGAAACTTTGCTGAGTTGTTCTGCCCACGCTTACGAAGGTTCTGTACTAGTACAACAAGTTTACAAAAGGTGGCGCCCACGTCGTTAAATTTCGATGATGAGGAGAACGAAGTCGCAAGCGAAAAGTAGATTTAAGTAAAAATATTGTTTAAGAATTTAGATTTTTTTTTTTAATTTTTGATCACGGGGTAAGTATAATTTATTCTATAATTGATGGGCTATAGAAAAATTCCATATTATTTTTAGAAATAATAAAACAAAGATTAAAAAAAAATCATCAATTCTCAACCGATTCTAGACGCATTTTGTAGACGGAAGTATTAATATGTCATTTCTCAATTGTTAGACTATATGACTTGTCAATAACATGAGTAAAAATAAAATTACGGGATGTAAATAACTACTGCATAGTAACAAATGCGTGTGGAGCCGCGGGCACACCGCTGGTTATTATAATAATGCCTTTAAATTAGAAACTCCTTTGATTTATTTCTAATCTTTCACGTACAAGTTTATACTCATAACAATCACAATATATCACTCTTATTTATATAGGAATGATATTATGACAAAACACCATCATAATATTTTTGCAAATAAATATTTTTAAATTGAAATGTAATTTATTTTATTTTGTTTACCATAAAATAAAAATTCTTTATTTATTGAATAGAATACGTCTAAGATAGAGCTTAGTATGTAAACGGATCCTAAGTAAACTTAATATCTTTAGTACATTTTATTATCACAGTATTAGGATCGAGACCTATTTCTGTATTAAATTTATAACTTATCGGAAAAAATATATTAACCTATAAAAGTTATTTATAGAATCAAAATGATAGTAATGGTAAATATTTTTGAATTATTGGATTGTACATCAGATTTATTACGGAACCTTTTTGTAATTATTTTAGTATTAAGGACTTATTTAAAAACAATTTCAATGGTTAAAATTATAATTTTAATACAAATACATAATATGCTACCGTTTATAATCAAAGATGCTACCATTAATTAAATTATTTTACCCTAATTCATAATTTTTTTAATGATAATCTTTCTATAGAACCTAATTTTATTTCAAAGTAGAGTAAGTAAGTAAGTGTAATATAGTTAAAACAATGATAAAACTTTGAACGTGTTCTTTTGGGTTTAGGATATCATTTTCGATAATTCAATCGGAATTAACAGCCGTGCTCACGTGTCAATCAGGAACAGTGCAATGCGTACGAGCATAAAACTCAATTTGTACGCATCAAGGGACCGATGCGACGGGGCAGCATCGTCGCGTGTCACCAGCACTTATCTGAACAGAACAATGCACGATCCCTTGTTGATATGACTAGGGAAACAATAAAATTTATCAACACAAAACAATCCATTTATGATCGAAGAAATCTATTATACTTTGATCGTATCCAATCAGAAAAATATTTTTTTACTTTTGAAGTTTTTTTTTTGGCGTATTTAGTACAGGGTAATATTTAGAGTTGCGCGTGCATCATAATATGACGGAAGTGCGACATGATGAGGCTAGACATCAATGATAATAAAATGTTATTTCATTTTAAATACGTTTTTTTTTGTATTTTACATGTAATTTAACATCGTATATATAAATATAATTTATATTTTATTGAACAACATCAAATAGTAGTGTTTTTTATATAAAAAAAAAATCACAATTCTAATGTCGTTGCCACGCGGAATAACAAGTTATTTTTATTTTGCTACGCCAAAGAAGTATTAATTCTTACGCATAGATTAATGATTGATTTCCGCATTAATAATGAATATATGTTGCTACGTATGTACTTACGTAAAAACACTTTTTTACAGATAAATCGTTCAAAATTAATTAAGTACGTACTGCTCACGTAGTAAAGTAAGATGACATTGTTAAAAAAACACTGATTTAAACGTAACATAACCATCTGCGTAATGAAAACGCCAACTTATAAAATCCGTGGCAGCAAAGGAAAACATCGTAAGAAAATCTCACACGTCATATGGAAATTAAAAGTGGCGATGAGTTGCACCGTTCTTTCGGTGGAAATATTTATACTTGCTTGAAGGACACGTTTCTTAACTTGTAGTCTTCAAAAAAATAACATTAAATAATCTATTATTTTCTCCTCTTGCTTTAAAAATGTGATATAATATAATTTTATATGACGAAAATGGGAATAATTGTCGACCAGTCACCCCTCATCCATTAGCTGAATAAGGAAATTGACCGTCCCTACAAAATATCAGATTTCACATGGACCTAACACTGATCAACACTGACTGGAGACAATTGAATTACCGTCGTCTGGTCTCTGCACGATTTTTGTCATATTTCCGCATCATGCTCGCTGTCACTAAGAGCAGAGTGACTAGTATGGAAATTTAACAAAAATCATAAATGACATTCATAATCAGTTTTATCAATTCTAAATTAAAATATTCAATGTATTTATTATTCGCTTCTAAGTACAAATATTATTGTATAATTATGAGAATTTAATAATATAATCAGCAATCAATATTGTAAATTAACTTCTAATGATAGCTGAAATGACATTGAATTACCTTGAATTTACTTTAGAAATAACTACGGAGTATCCAGCCAGTCGATTATATATGTGTATAATTTTACTTGAAATAACGCAAAAGAGTAAAATACAATTTATGGGTGCAACTGTAAATGAATTGTAGATACTCGATATCTGAATAATTATTTTTATTATTATTATTTATGATTTTGGTTTTTATAACGACTAACAGCGTATAAAATGGCACTCGAATATGTATACCATAATGTGCATATTAATTATTATTATTATCTCACTAATTAGTGGTGTCCAGATCATCACGTCCGAGGAAATATATTCTACATAATTCTAAATAATTTTAAACATTGTATTCGGGAATATGGGTACAAAGTCTTGCTACTATTGAATCGTAACTCAAGACTATTTATACTATCTACTAATAGTACTATACTCATTTTTGTTTCAATTAAGACTACAGCTTTATCCCAGGTTAACTGATGATAAGTAGGTTGAAAATTCTCGAAAGCCTATGGTAAGCCTACGTATTACTAATCATTCCCTTCGCACCTGGTCATATTTGGCGGTTGTGATTGTGCAGTTAAAACCGGTCTAGTTACAAGTTAAGTTTATTTTCTATCTTCTATTTTAGATCAAAAATAGGACAAAAAATTAATTTTGATGTTTTATATTGAACATTTATTATCTTGCGTCTTTTGTATAGACATTATAGGCAGAGAGATACGCTTAATTGGTTTGGTGTTGTGGTCGCATGACGTTTTTGGTGCAGTGCCTTTGTCATCGGTTTAAATATTTTCAGCACCAATTTTGTGAATTAAATAAGTATGATAAATAAATGGCGATAACGAACTGCTTTCATTCCATTCTCACTCGAAAAAAAATTAAGAAATGAATTGCATAAATGTTCCAGTTTTTATTGAAATTTAATTAAAACTCCATTTAAATGAGTAGTTCGAGTTTTAATGAATATAGCGTAATTATACTTCATAAATATACATCTATTAAAGCAAATTCAACGAATAATTTTTAATTAAATATTAAGTTTGTACGACTTAAAAAATATAAGGATTTCGCAAAACATTCAATTAAAAAAAAAGTTGCTCAGCGCAAAATTTTCAACTCTAGAACACATTTATGTTTATTACCTTTTTTAGGACTATGTTACGACTAGCTGACTCGTGCGAATATTTCGCACATAAAACAATATAAATAATGTAATTATAATATATATTATACTAGTTACACATATTGTTAATAGATGGCGCCTTGAATATATTTTCATTAGATATAATGGATATCTCCGTTAATTTTTCATCAAAATTAATTACTTAAATATAATTGTATAGATTATGTTATGAAACATAGACAAATAGTTTAAAATTAATGTTTTATTATCAAAAAGTAATTTAAAATGTTTTCATTAGGAATGATACCATGTGTTGGTGTTAATGAAAATAAAAAAAAAACACCGTTAAGAAATATTTTAAATTATTAAATAAAGTGACTTGTCCAGATTCCTCTTTGAAATCAAAATCTTCACATTGTAAATCATATGGAAAGATAAATAAAAACGTCCTTCCAAAAAATATTATATGATATAATTTAAAGAAAAATAGAAACGAAAAAGTCACGTTGTTGTTCCACAATGAATATTAACACTCGAATAACGCAACGCAATAGTCTCCCAAAGATAAATTTATCTGCGTGTCGGGAAATGGACCATTTTTCACTGCGCCTAACGCTAGGTGTCACACACACACTTTCAGCGAAGATGCCGCCGCGCAACGCCGCGCCGCGCCGCACCGTTACTTACTACGTGAGAGGAATAATCGCACGTGAGACGCTGAATTAACTTTTGTATACTTCCTACAAGTTACACTGTAACAAACATTCTCATTTAATTATACTAATATCTGGGCGACAGAATTGTACCCGGTCTTCTAAAAAAAAAAAACATTATCTAAATAGAAAGTTTCATCCAAATCGCTGGAGCCGCTTCAGGAAAACCAATTATATGTATGTATAATATCACGGTTTCACCCGTGTTAATTTTTTACGACAAACATCCACAACGCACCCACGTGTAGGCAATTTTTTTTTACTTTGTGTAAAACTATCGAATTTTTTTTTAATTTATATTTTTTTATTATGATAACATAGCTTATTTTACTCGGTGATACTGTAACTTTATATTGGTGAAAGAATTTTTAAAATCGGTCAAGTAGTTTTTGGGTTTATCCATTACAAACAAACAAAACTTATACAACCAAAAAATCAAATCTTTTCTCTTTATAACATAGGTTTAGATATAATATTAAACAAGAATTGCTCACTTAATAGTATTATAGTATAGATTGGATATATTATATTTTTTATATTATAAAGCTCAAAGAGATTGTTTGTTTCCACGAGCTAATCTCTGGAACTGCTAGTCTGATTAGAATATTTTTTGCATCTTATAACTTATTTAATGAAGAAGGTTCGCTCTGACCCTAATGAGCGGAGGAGTCATTATGAACGTCAAGCAACCTGGCTATTTCGAGGCAAGTACGGGAAGAAAGAACGTTGTCGGCTGCGAGGTGGCGAATTGGTCGAAGAAATTTAACACGGGTGACAACGCTGAGCACAGCAAGTGCTGATATAATAGCCAATACATTACCTTAATTGTTGAACATTCTTTGATTTTCTCTTTGCTTATGTTTAGCACTACAAGAACTCGGAGGAGTAAAAACATTATTTACGATAATTCTATCTATTTATTACATTAAATAAAAAGCAATCCATTTAAGACACGTTTTCACGTCGGAAGCAAAGTAAAAATAAAACATAAATACTAAACAAGTATAGTTTGTCTAATGTAAAATGTTACTTAACATTATTGCTTTTGATGCCCGAGCTGAAATTTTATCTAGCTGGTGCACACATGTCCCATAGCGCTAAGTATAGCGTATAAACTCAGTACATTACGTCCAACGCTTTCAGACCGTGTTATTGCAGGTTAGCGGAACAAAAGGAAACATAACGAGTGAGTCGCGAGAGATATCAACTAAGCTGGTGTAACAATTGCCATACCATATAATACTTATTATGTTAAGTAATATTTTTGTTGAAGCTTATGCTTCGCTTATAATACTTATTAATGGATTTATATTTAAAATATAGTGATAATGTATTTTGTTTAGTACATTAAATCTAAATAAAATATAGTGTTAGAAAACCATTGCTGTTTTTATAATTAAAAACGTTCTTAATTTATTACTTAATTGTTATGAATTATCTATATAGCCATATTAATATGTTTCCTTATTTTCATAACTATCATCTGTCTTTTTATTTAGATGACTCTTTTTTTATTAGAAAGGCATTGTAAAATACAGTGCAATCCAAAAGAAACGGTGACTGCCAGTAACAAATTCCATCGGCAGTCGCCTCTTGATGCTGGCCAGCAGAAAGGCTTCTTAATACCTCGTTTGAAAGACCCGATACACCCGGAAAATACAAAAATCACAATGTTCTTTGTAGAGATAGATGCTACTGTGAAGTTTATTTTTTAGAATTTCGTATATTAATAGCGGTGTACACACAATATAAATAATCATTAAAATATATTAATAGTAAAGAGCTAGATACGTCACAGGATAATTGTACCTACGAACCGTTTATGATCAATCTAGGGTAATTGTAAACTGTCCATAAATTGTGAACAGACACTGAACTTTGCAATCACATATGCATCTTTGGTTACATTTTTATTGTTTTAGACATTAATTGGATAGGTTGAAAGTGCAAGCGGGAACTCACTTAGATGTGTTATAATTTAAATGTATTTAAAGTTCAAATTTTGCAAGACCCAGTATCATGATTTTGTTTAAAATGTTTAAATAATAGAAATAACCTCAAAATTATTAAAGTCCGTTCACAATCTATAGAAAGTTTACTATCTCACTAGATTGATTATAAACTAAATACTCGTTTAATTATCTTGTTACAGATATAAAAATATATAAACATGAACGAAAAAGTTTATTATACAAGTGCCTTACGTATTGAAAACTGCACGAGCGACGCTGACTCGTATCGCTTCGATTCGACGATTCCCTCAACACGTTGGAATTTCATTTATCAGAAACGCGACCACAAGTTCGGAATATCTCTAAAGTTTTATTGTTGGCGATAAGGCGGCCAGACTGGAGTGCGTAGAACATTTGTCTTGTACTAAAGTTTAAGAATTAGTCATTGATAAGGTTTTTATCTACGTGCAATATGTCATTAGATATAGGCACTTTGTTCCAAATTTACAGAAACGTGCTTCGATAATGGCTGCAATAATATATTTTTTAAATTTCTATTTTCTTTAGGAATCTATCTCAACGTATTCTATTATACCTTAAGCGTCCTTAGACGTTTTTTTAGAAGCTTAAGACGCGCTTCATAATTTGTTTTTATTTTAGTAATTTTTGAGATATTGATTTTCCAACCACACAAAAAAAAATCTAATGTACACTCCGTAAGCTTTATTACTAAACGTGATAAAATCCCCAAACCTGGTAAACACCCTAGCCAGGTAAAACTGTAAAAGCCATCAGCAGCTCTATTTTTGAATAATGCTATATATAAGGCTAACAGTAAGGTTAAATAAAAAAAAGACGTAAAAATATAGGTTAATTAGTATAAGTAATTAACTTTGTGCTTGCAAAATTCTCTACGAAATATTTTATTTGTTTTTAGATCAGTTAAAATGTAGAAACTATACATATTTTTGGTCATTAGTAAAAATTCAAAAGTTAAAGACGCAAAGTCACTCAATATACAATACTTTCTTCTTACTGATGTTTATTTACAATTCTATTATTAATTTTAAAAAGTACTTTGTTACTTCAAATTTATGTTAGACTAGCCGTGCCCTCGGCTCCGCACGCGGTAACTACACAATTATTGTTTTTGAAGTTATTTTTTTAGATAAGGACCAAGCATCTATGAAGTAAAACAAAAAAAAATTATAATCCATCCAGTAGTTTTTGCGTGATGCGCGAACAAAGGTAAACTCTGACATTTTATTTAAATAAATAGAAGATTTTTACATATTGGATTTTACAGGCGCAATAATTATATGCGACGTAAGAATCTCGCCTAACTAATTGACTTATATAATGTTCATAGCTATACTAGTTTTACACAATATAGGCACTTTAAAATAAATAAGTAACTAATGAATCGAAATATTGCATCGCAAAGCACCGCGTGAAAAATGATTGTGCGTGCATCGCACTCACCAACTGCCAAGTAATCTTATCTGAGTTCGCTTGAAATGCTGCAAAAATGTAAATTACCTTTATATGCATATTACCTTTACTCATAGACGCACATACTATGATGCAACTCTAAAATTTGCTGAATATCCCCACCTTTTGAACTAATGTCACAAATATATACTAATTAAGTAATAAAGAAAGTAATAAAGATTTATTACTCAGATGATTTATTTATCACTATTTATTTATTATTCAGATTTAGTTCTGTCTGTTTTTTCTAATATTTTTTACAAATGTCACGATAGACATATTATATGAAGGACACTGATGACGAATAAGCCATTAAAAAGTTTTGTCTGTCTACCAGTGTAGTGTATAGGGTTAACTTAATAATTACTTGACCGGTTATCATGAAATTTTATACACGGTAAGCCTATAGCATTGGTTAATTAATAGGTTATAAGGATTATTAATAATACTTTTGGAAATTGTAAAAAAAAAAATAGTATCAAGCTGATTTTGATAAAAATTGTACTCTGGAAATATTTCTCAATGGGTAGATTGTATGGATTGTAGGATTGTAGGAAAATTACAGGATGTAAATAACTGTTACGTTATAATAAACGCGTGCAGAGCCGCGAGCACATCGCTAGTTTAATTGTAATTTTAACTTGATAGATTTTAATAGCGCTTTTATAGTGTAAGTCACAGGCAAAAACTAATTTACCTACAACTTTCTATTTTAGAGTTCCCCACCCGAGAGGTCATGTAAAAAGTATAACAATGCTCGTACAATTATAATAGTATAATTCTATAGTAATAATAGCGGTGTGCCCGCGGCTCCGCACGCGTTTGTTTACGCATTAATTATTTTCATTTCGTATATATTTGGGTATATTTAATTTGATATTAAATACTTTTCATCCATTAACCAGCTCGGTGAAGGTCGTTTTGTAGTGGGATCCTATACTATCATATTATTGACAATTTCTATAGCTCAACAAATGAGAAACACTTACTTTCCGTGTACAAAATTTCATCATAATCGGTTAAGAACATTTTTTGTACGATGCCTAAATATATTATTGATGATTATTTAAGCCTATCAATTATGGAATCACGTTTGCTTCCCGTCTACAAAATTTGATCAGAATCGGTTGAAAACTGATAAAAAAATTACTATTTAAAATTCTTTTTTTCTTAATTTTTTCTAAAAGTATTATTTACAAATATTCTTATAGCCTATCAATTGACCAATAACATATGCATATGCTTCTCTTTCACAAATTTTCATTGGAATCGTTCAAGCCATTTTTGAGTTAAACCGGACATATCAGAAGACAGACAATAGGGAAATTTACAAAAAAATATTTCAGGTACAGATATAACTACAGATTTAATAATATATATAATTATCGTCGGCCAAATACATACTATTAATAGACTACATTATAATGAATAAATTTGTCAACAATTTATTCTAGAAACTGCATAATATTTCTGCTCCGTTGTTTTAATAGTTAGCGCGTACTTTTGTGCGGTTGCCGGAGGCCCTCGTGACAAATGAGATGCGAACGCGCCACGACTTTACAAACGTCAAGTTTCTTATCTCAGCTCGTCTGAAATCAAGCAGGAGTTCGAATCACACCTACAGCAATGTGGTTTTGATTTATTAAGTGCTACATTATGCTAGACGGTTTGTAATAGACGATAAATGCACGCAGAAACTGTAAACCGGTTGTTGTCTTGCATGACATCAAGTTTGTATTTATGTTTTTCTGATTGATTTTGATCTTGAGTAATTTTGTGCTACATACAGAAATTAGTTATGAGTCTTCACGTTTCTTCAAATTACGTTTCTTTAGGCGCATTATGAAAAAACGATGAATGTGAACATCATATCAAAACGTATAACAGAAAAAGCGGCAAAGCAGGTCTGACCAATAATTTGTAAATAAATAAAAAAAATCCGCAAAGTGCGCAGGTACTGTAATTATACATCCACATTCACCAAAATAATTAGGTAACATTACAGAAGCAAGCACCAAGCAATACTAATGAAAAGATAATCTATAATGAGGGACAAACTTAATTTTGCTGTTGGAAAACTGTTGTCCCGATAAATCGGCATATGCCGCGGTCAGTTTACTAACTGCAAATATGCAAATATAACTGCCGTATATAATAGCATTTTTTTTTATCTAACCATAAATTTACGGTTTTCGGATTTTTTTTCGTTTACTTGTACTATATGACATTGCTTCTTACCAAATTTTATGATTATAGGTCTGAAAGTACTCTATAAGTTTTTATTCTCTTGGCAAATGTTAAAATATGCGGTAAATGGTCGTATTTTTGATTGCGTTGACTTAGAAGTATGATTTTTTCACAGGAAGGGATTGTACACCTTAGTATTGGATATTTATTTAAACTTAATACCTTCACGCGGTCCTGAGAAAAGGGTCTTGACAGACAGATTTATAGACAGGCGATGATCCTACAAGCTTCGTTTTTACCTTATGAAGTACGGAACCCTAAATACTAAGAATTTTAAAATTTGTGTCACTATCTGCTATGTATAGTTTATATTATGAATAAAATAAAAGCCAATTGTATATTTACAGTTTAGTTTTTCGCATATTTATTACTATAAATATTCAGTAACTTCACTAAGTTTCGTAAGAAAAAAAAATATTTGGCGAATATTTTATTTCACTGTACTGAATCGCAGTTCATAATTTGCATGTTAATTTAAAAGGAATGTAAAAAGCTTTCCATTTCGTTTCAAATTATTTATTTGGGATAAGTAAAACTCATTTGAAATTATAATTTATAGGTATACCGGTATCAAGAAAGATCAGCTAAAAGAAAAATGTATTTTGAAATTAAAAAATATCATTTTATCATAAGGAAAAATAAAGCATAATATAAACAGTAACAGTTATTGTGCATTAATCAAATATGCTAAATATTACAAATGTGAAAAAAAAGTTTTCTGTCAGATTTTAGAATGAGAAGATTAAAAAAATCGGGGTTATAGATTAGTTGTAGGTACCTAAATTCTTCATTTTTAAACATGAAATTATGAAATAAAACGTGAATTTTTGAATATTCAAAAATTTGGTGCCAATAATAAAATACTTTCGAAAATCGTTAATAATTTCAAAACTATTTACGTCTTTAATAATATACGTGACATGCAATCACGGCGTCACCACTCTCAGCTGCGGTGTGCCGATAACACGCCGCGTGACACCTGCACGTCATTTGTCACGTCGCGACGCGTCGTAGTGTTGTTCTTTCTTAACGATATTGAACTCGTTTACCGTTGTGCTGTCTCAAGCACATCGAAGGCACTTTTGCACGCTGGATAAATATAATATTTGTGAACTTCATTGTCGATCGAAGGAGACCACTAAAATGTTGTAAGTTGTATCCTTTTTTGATATTTTGATAACAAGTATAAAAACGAACAATTAATTATGTATTTAAAAAAATATTTGTGTATTTATATACGCACGTAAGAAGTTATACTTCTTTGGCGTAACAAAACAGAAATAAGGCCAAAAATGTTATTCCCCATGCTTTTTTTATGGACTAACTATACTGTTAGCCCCAAGGGCGCAAGAAAATGCGAGCCTTAGACGGCTTTAATAGCTTCACCGGGCTAGAAAGCAAGCGCTGAAGTCACTCAGCCGCAAAAGCGTGGCAACAAGCTCAAGGGTGCCAAAATGGCCGAGCCTCGGCTTGGGCTGTTGCCGGATATTCCGCATGCTAATAATAAATTATGTTATAGCTAACAAATGTATCTTAAATAATGTAACTTGAATTTAAAGACTTTATTGTGTAATTTTTTTACGCTGTATATATAAAAAATATTTTAATACATATATATAAAAATTAAATCAATTTTGAAAGGAAAAATTGATAGCGAGGAAAAGAGGAAGAAGGATAAAGTGGGAGTCGTGTCATACCAAGAGGATAAAAGAAAAAGAAAAAGATAAACAAATTAAAGTAATACTTGTTTATACTACATTAAAATAGTTTTATTTTATTTTTAAAAAGTCATTAAAATGAATACACATTATTATTATTCATGGCTAGCTTCATCATGTCGCACTTCCGTCATATGATGATGAACGCGCAGCTCTCAATTTTACCCTCTACTAAACGCCCTAAAAAAATGTTAACTTTAAAAAGCTTAGTATTTAAAACGGACCATACATACATCGAGCAATGATGCCAAGAACTTATGCGGCGCATAAAAAGGGTTTATTCCTATTGGATGGGTTTATGAGATTGGATACTAATAATACTTTATTAGAATATTGTGAATAATTTATTAAATGTGAAGAAAATTGATTGTTTTCAGTCAGTGCTAGTGACGTTCCCCTCGTCACGGCACTATCCGGCTATCCGTAGTCCGTCAGTCCCAGACGTCCAATTCGTTACGCTCGGCTGAATTTTGACCCATGAATGAAAACTTGCTTGTGTCTCCTTATTTTTGTTCTTTTCAATTTTACTGGTTAGTTTCTAATTTCGTATTTTTTAATCGACTTCAACAAAATACGGAAGGTTACTCAATTCGAATGTATAATATATATTTATTTTTATTGATGCTCATCCGTAACTTCTATGCTTATGAACCATTTTGGACGATTCTTTTTTTTTGGATAGTTGATGGATACCTCAAAATTGATCTCATTTTAATTTCATTGGTATCGGACTTTGAACTTCGATATACTAGAAAATTCTTCAAGAAGTTTATTTTATGACATCGTTGTAAATATTTTCGATACATTTCTTTTATAGTGTTAGGTTTTCTGTTACAAAAACTAATGCACCTACGTTATTACGTACTAAGAAGTTATTTTAAAAAAAGTTATGGAAACATCCGGAGGAATACGTAGAGAATATTTCCAACCCTCTCATTCAATATGTTCCGCTTGTCTGAACTTAAACACGGGCATTGAATGTAAAGAAAACTGCATATTTGATGAGACTTTATGTTCCAGTTTTTGATAAATAAAGCAATGACAGCTCAGTGGTAGCATATACGAACACTGCGTCAATCGATGTGGGTTTGAATTCCTGCGATGAACCTGAGCTTTCGGTGAAGGAAAACATAGTGATGAAACCATGGCATGGTGGTGTATAGTATAGTATTTTCTAATGCTCGCCTGGTTAGCTACCACCCTCAAATTGAAAATCTGTTGTCAAGCACCTTTATGTGGGTTTGGACGGCTGCACTTGAGAGGTACTTACTCACTTACCCCACTAGGCATAGTGTGTTACCATCTTGGGCTACATCATTATTTATCATCACATGAGATTGTCGCCAAATGTTAAACCTATAAAGAATTAAGAAAAATAATAAAATTTATATAAAGCGTTTGTTCGCATTTTTTCAAGTGTCTATCTTATGTCGTAAACAAAAGATATCAGCTTTAATCGATATAATATATATATATATATTAACACGTGAAGCAGAAGCTTTCGTTACCTTTCTAAGCGTATTGCGTGCACGGAAGACTGTGAGATTTTGCATTGTCAAAGTATATAAGGAGAAGGAGTGCAGAAAGCTAAAATTTATCTATAATATCCGTTACTAATAATTATATTAAATAAAATAAATTAATACTGCCAATTCTAACCGGTTCAGTCCCATTGAAATTAGACCCCCCAAAATATTGACATTGTCCCTCAATGAAAAGTGACAGTAAGTGATATAGATAATACTCATTGTTTATGAATACTGCAAATATCAAACAGAACATAGTCTATGATCAAAAAGACGTTGGTCGAATTTCGACTTTAGGGCGATCGCTAGTTATTAATAATACGTAAAGAGAAAACTTCAACTCCTTTTTAAGCATATTGCGCACACGGAAAAGTGTTATTTGGTATCCTTGAAGTTTTTATGGAGACATCTTTAAATAACATGTGTTTCAAATACATTAAATGAAATTAGAAGATACACCGAATACTATCATGACAAGTGCCATTAAAATTAGACTCCTCGTTAATATTGACATGTTGTCATTGAGTGAAAAGTGACACCAACAATATTCTTCTTCGTCTTCTTCCTAATTTGGCAACTAGTCTTCTCTATTGAAGACCATTACTGGCATTACCAAATGAATATAGAGTGTCCTGTCTTATTACGATTTGAGTATCCTAACAAGATGGTGGTTCCCATGTTAGAACTTTCTAGGTAAGTATTGTGGCATCTCAGAATTCATGATCCATGTTATTATTTCCAATCCACTTCCCGAAATATGTCACCCGTATTACACAATACTTATAGGGTATAGTTTTAAATTTATAAATAAAAAACAAAAACCACTATACGACAGTTTGAGATCCTGCCAAAAACTCCACCAACAACATTCACTGTTTACGTTCATACTGCAAATGTCAAAATGATAATAAATTCTATAGTCTAAAAATTGCTGGTCGAATTTTGACTACAGGGTGACCAGTAGCTTATAATAAATAGTCAGTTCTCAACAGCAACTGGAATACAAGTTGATTAAAACAAAGCTTGGTGAGTTAGAATCTGCGATTCTTCAGACAATGGAATTAATACAAATATCGTAGTTGGCTTATACTGTTTCTGGCACAAGCACAATAACTTGCTCACAGAATATATTATCTTCGACTGGCAATTGGAAGGCATTAAGTTGCTCACGACACATATTCTCAAAACTTCCGAAGCGAGCTTGCCGTCGGAAACTAGGCTATCGGTAGTGCACTCCAACCGACTACCTCTACACAAAGGAATGCCTAGAACTTTTCTAATGAGATGAATAATGAAACAGAACCGTATAGGACTAAATTAATGCATATTAACGCCCCTCTTTAAGCTTACATTTACTGGATTTAATAATATATGAAGTTGCTTTTACTGTACTTGATAAATATAAATAACGTGGCGCTACAATTACGACATTAAATGAATACGTTTCAAAATAGCAACTAAATAAAAACCTCACCCTCAGGTATTTGACCCGTATAAACTTTGAACAAGGTAAAACAATAAGAGTGCTAATAGCCATATAAATAACTTTAACCCCCAAAAAGCTCACAAATTCTGCTTGCGCTCTGATGACGCTAGCTTATATCTGCTAAACTTAATATCAGCAATTGAAAACGACAAATTTTAATTACCTTTTAGCTAAAACGAACAAAATGTTGCATTTTTTTTTATAATGTGTAATTTTGTATAAAACTTTTCTTCAACGATTTTGAATTATATTCAAAATGATCGATTATTTACCACCATTTGTATGGGTCACACGACAGATGGCGTAATGGTGGGATATTAAGTTGGTAATTAATGGTAATTTTGTTTTTTATAGTAGTGTTTGAGTAAATAGCAATCCATATTTTAATATCAGCAGAGATTAGAGTATCAGAGACCAGTGAATATAAAATTTATCTTTTCTTATTTTCCTCCTCCATGCCGCCACCATGCCGCCATCACGCAACTACCATGCTGCCTTAACGCCGCTATCACGCTTCCTTACGCTTATTGGACTCAACCTATTAAATTCTACTAAAAGATAAGTGTATTATCTACGGACAAATTATGAAATTAGACAAGTAGATTTTTACCAAAGAAGAAAACCAACTTCAATGATTTTGAAGAGTTCCCTGGTGTATCTTCAAAGTTGTAGGTCCAATGCTGTTGAAACTAAAATGGGACCAAATTTGACGATGTGAATGAGGAGGAAGGATGATAGCGATCACCCTATCAAACAAAAAACCAGTTATGGGGCTGAACATCTATTAAGCTATGACTTGGAACAATATTCCTCCACCTTTACAGTTTGCCAGATCTGTACGTACATTTAAGTATAAAATGAATGAATACATTTTAAATTTACAGGTAAGTTTCAGCATCTTTTTTAACTTTTTAATCTATTATGTACCAATATTGGTTGTTCGTAGGTAATGTACTTTTTGGTGTAAAAAACTTTTGTCATGTTCTTCCTTTCTTTTCGCGACCAACCCCTGTCTCTATGCATTAATGATCATGGTCTGGTCTAATCTGAGGCTTTTAGTATGTAGTTTGGGCCCGGCTGAAAACCAGCGCTATAGCATTTCTTCTACAGCATATGCTGTGCTGAGGTCCCTTTTGATCTTAATTACGGCTTTTGTATGTATAAATGTATAAATTTCATTAGTAATATTTTTATTGTAATCTGTTGTTTAATGTGTTGTGTTAATTATGTCCGTATTTATAGTGTCAAATAAATATTCTTTCTTTCTTTTTTTTCATAAAAAAAATATACATACGAATTGAGTAACCTAATTTTTTTTTAAGTGGGTAAAAGGTTATTTTTTTTCCATTCTGCATGTTTAAGCTATCCTAACAAATCTTATTATATTATAAATATGAAAAAATATGATGAAATTATACATTTAATAAGTCAAAGTATATACCGTACCTATTATGTATGCACTTTCGCCATTTTATAGGTAGTACATTGATTCCATTACCTACTGACTAATTGTGAGAGCGAGAATTAATAAAATCTTTCAAGGCGGTTTGGACAGCTTCATCGGAATTCAATTTTTTTCCTTGTAAAAAATTGTCTATTTTATGAAAAAAAAGTGGTAATATTTTGGAGCAAGGTCCGGCGAGTATGGTGGGTATCGGAGACATTCCAATCGCAGTTCTTCTAATTTAGCGACCATCTGTCGTGAAGTATGGCGTCTAGCGTTGTCCTGAAAAAGAAGTAAGCTAGAGACATTGACCAGTCTAGGTTGTTTTACGGCTAGCTGTTCCATCATTGTTTGAAATTTTTGATAATACAGATTTGGCGTTATCGTCTAGCCAGATCTTAGGAAGCTGTAGTGTATGACACCAGCACTGGTCCACTAATACCTTATTTCGGAGTTAGCTTTCGCTTGGGACAGGATTTGACCGGTTCTCCTTGGTTCAACTACTGTTGTGATGAGCATTTCCGATTGTCGTAAAGGATTCGTCACAAGTAACAATACAATTCAAAATTCCGTCGTTATTGTGACGGTTGAGTAATGTAACGCAGCAGTCAACGTGTTTGTCTTTGTGCTTCAGTCAGTTCATGCGGTACCCATTTCTCGAGCTAAATTTGTAATTAAATGTGCAAAAAATAAGTGTTCTAAAGCCTTTTTGTAATTGATTATAAATCGTATGTCATAGTCAAAGCTTAAGCCAGTCAAAACATTTAACAATTTCAAATGGCTATGCGGCTTGTTTAATGAGGGATAAAGAAGAATAATTACAAGTAGCCCGGATTTCCAACGTATATTTACTAAACTTTTTTGGTCTGTGAAACGCTTAATTATGTAGGATTTTA
The DNA here is from genome assembly GCA_033032175.1 of Saturnia japonica. Classification (NCBI taxonomy): domain Eukaryota; kingdom Metazoa; phylum Arthropoda; class Insecta; order Lepidoptera; family Saturniidae; genus Saturnia; species Saturnia japonica. The sequence continues at coordinate 13,512,531 of CM065311.1, read as the reverse complement.
AATGGTTAATTACAAAAGATTTTATTTAAACTGACCGAAAGTATATTTTTCTCTTTGTTGTTTTATGTTAAATATTTGTAAAATCATTTTGTAGTTGTTAGATCTTAAATATACTTGAATATTATAATGAGGACTAATACCAGGAAATTATATGACGTGTAAAGACAGCGTGCCAACTAATATTACTACAGTACTATTTGTTCTCGGTTTTAACTGATATTCAAATACCTACGATAAATAAATCTTTTATAATAACACAACATACTATTACGCCTGTATCCCCGAAGGGTTAGGCAGAGGTGTGCTAATGTACACCCACAGTTCGCCGGGTATGTTTTAGGTTCCATGTGATAGGGGGCGAGTCTATTGAAATTAATTCGGCACAAAAGCAAACTTCGAGCTGCTAGTTTTATAGAAAAACCCATAAAACTTTTCTAGACCTGGAAATCTACCCCAGGACCTCGATCATAGCAATCGCGCTTAGGACCACTAAGCTAATGAGGCAATCTAATTATATTATAAATAATCCTTGTAATCCCCATATATTTAACCTACTATGCTTGTAAATTTGGAAGTTTATTACTCAATCACGCAAAAACGGCTAAACGGGATTTTATGTTTGGCATACAAAAATAGTTTACAACCTGGAATTAACACATTGGATATTTTTTATCCCGGTAAAAACCTTTTTTTTTATTCCAGCGAGCGGAACCGCGAGCATAGCTAGTATAATATTATAAATGTGAAAGTTTTTATGTTGTAATATTAATTACTTAATTACGTAAAAAATAATTGAATAATACGACGAAAGATATTAATAATATTGAAGCAGTGTCATACAAAAGTATCATGTTATTAATAATGTACCTATACTCATACTAAAAGAGTCGAAATCTGTACATTGAAGATATTTGAGAGAAAATACTACGAGGTGTTTAGAATCACAGGCAAAACACATTTCGATAGTTTTGAAATTTTCATGACTTACTCTATGTTAATATGTACGTCAGCCACGCAAAAACTTAAGCACCGAATTTAATGAAATTTGGTATGATTCTAGTTTATAGTCTGAACGTTATAGATATAAATATAAGTTAAAGGTTATAGATTTAGCTTACATTTTTACACGTATGGACATTAATATGGTATATAAATGCGCTTAGGTTATATATATATAAAATGTATTTACATATATGTAATTTTGCAATAAATTTAAAATATTTGACGAAATAAAGCGAAAAGATACCGAAATTTATCCAAATTATATTATTTTTACACTAATCCATACTTATATTATAAATGTGAAAGTAACTCTGTCCGTCTGTCTGTTACGTTTTCACACCTAAACCGCTGAACCGATTTTAATGAAATTTTATCACGGGAAGTTCAACTATTTATATAATTAATGGGATATAAGAATAGTCAATATTACTTCTAGAATAAAAAAACAGTAATTCAAAATGTTTAATTTTCATCAATTCTCAACCGATTCTAAACAAATTTTGTAGACGGAAAACATACATCATACCTATAATTGAGAGGCTATAAGAATTAAAAATGCTTTAAAAAATTGTACATTACGATAATAGTTTTCAACCGATTTTGATGAAAATTGTACACGGGAAATACATGCCACTTCCCAATTGATACGGCATATGAATTGTCAACAATATGAGTAAAAATAAAGGATATTAAATAATTTTTGCATATTAACAAACGCGTGCGGAGCCGCGGGTACATCGCTAGTTTATAGCTATCGCTAGTTATAGTTAGCTATAGTTTATCGCTAATTATAAGATCTATTAAGGAAATAATTAAATTTTAAAAGGTCTAAGTTTTTGTAAATTACATTTAGTATGTACCTACTGCCTGTGCCTCTGATCAGTGAACAAAGTTAACCTTCTCCTGGAAATTTATTCATTAAAAAATATTGTTTACTTTTATTTACTTCAATAATTTATGTATAAAAGTTTTTTTTTTAATTATAAAATTTCTGTTGTTTTTAAAAATCGCTACAATAGAAATAAAATATTTGTAAGAAGCATAAGATATAACTTTGAGAGCATATTCACTACTTTAAGCATCGCAAGCACGTTACTCAAATATTCATGAATAGTGCAGAGGGTCCAGGAACCTTCCACCTCCATGTAAGGGACACCTTTAAGGGGTGGATGTCGAATTTATTCACTTTTTTTTTCTAATGCCACAAACAAACATCACAGAGCTAACAACATTGAATAGTAATTCGATTTTTCTTTTCATCTTCTAGTAAAGAATAACTTTGGACTTTCCGAAAACCAAAAAGCGCCGCTATTTTTTAGTTTTATATTGTAATTTCTTTAGCCTTTTGAAACGAGACAAATACAATAAAAAATCGTGCATAAGCAATAACCTTTCTAACTCGAATCCTAGACAAATATACTTTACAAAACTGAATTGACTTCTAAATGTGTAAGTTTATGTAAATAATCTTCAAATTTTATTTCTGTAATATAAATTAAAACTGAATCTTTAGAGTGCCTTGTCTGATACTATGACATTAACGTATTTCTATTTTGTCAATGGAAATAAAATTTTATCTCGGAGCCAACTGTTGTTACAGAAATATTTGATATAAAGTTATATGATCATTTGTGATGTTATGTGATGATTAATATATATAAGTAATTGTGATAAGTGAGACGTATATATCAATATGTACTAAGTATTATTAAAAATTTTGACATAATACATTATATTGGGTACCTATATTTTAGTTATATCTGAACACACCTGTAAATATAATTAGTTATATCGAATCGTACTTTACTAAAATAAAGCTACTCATAAATTTTCTTTTAATACAAGTATATAAAACCCAGCACGTTATACTTGAAAAGTAAAATAAATGTCAAATAAAAAGCCAATATAATTATAATATCCCTAATAGTTTAATTGCGAAACCCTTTTTTAAAATGACCGCAGGATTTTATATGAAATTGTATTAAAATAGAGTTATGTGTCGACTTCTGCCTTTTCTTTTTACTATTTGGTTACATCGTTATTAAAAAATAATTAAATTTTGTTTAACATTTCATAGGATATATTATTCAGTGCGTTAATGTAATGTAATAAAAAGTTTGTTATTTATGGAACAGTTAATACTGAAGTTACCAATTGGTAACCGTGAGCGGTAGGTACATAAAGGGTGCTGTATTTGCGGTGAGGTAGCTAACGCTTACTCCCACGATTTAATCTAACACGGAACCCAGGTGTGGTATTAGTTCCGACTTGCTCGAATACGTAGGATAAGGTGCGCAGTTTGCAGACATGTAACATCTAGGTGTGTTTATAGACTATCGAAAATTTAAACCAAACATTGGTAAAATCGATGAACTGCGCAGACTTAGTTAATTTATGCATAATGTAGAGTTTGCATCAAAGCTTTATTCTAGTTTTTTTACTATAATATGTTTGTACCATTTTATGTTTACAATATATAATATATGTTTTAGTTAAAGTATAGTGTTAACTTATGAAAAGTTTTCTTCTTCTTATTAACCAGCAACGTGTAAATTCTATTTTCACGTGCATAGATTTTTTTCTAATATTTAGAATTCAAACAACGCTTTAACAAGATGGTGGCTCTCTTGTTAAAACGGCCTAAGGGGTTTTTATGGCAACTTAAAATACATGCTTCTAGTTATCTATATTCATAAATCTTTAGTTGTGTCTGTACAGTTAATTTTTTGTCCAAGTTTCGCGATAGGCATACTATATGAACGATACCTACTGTCCGGATTTAAGCAAAAATGGCTTAACCGATTATTATTAAATTTTGTACACAAAATATTTATGTCATCGGTCAATTGATAGGGTATAAGTAATGTCAATATTACTTTTAGAAATCGTAAAAATAATTTAAATAAAGAATATTTTCTTTAATTCTGGACCGATTTTCATGAAATTTTGTACACGGGATGTACAAGTCATTCCATGAATGATGGATAGGCTGTGAAAATTTTTAATAATATTTTTAGGAACAGTAAAAAAAATCCAGAAATTTTAAATTCTATTAATTCTTACCCGATTTTGATGAAATTTTGTACACAGGAATTATAATTAATTACATAATTGCAGTAGTAATACAATAAAAAAAATTGTACACTGGGCATAAAAGTCATTCCGCAATTGATACAGCATACAAATTGTCAACAATATGAGTAAAAATAAAATTACGTAATGTAAATAACTACTGCATAGTAACAAATGCATGTGGAGCCGCGGGCACCGCTAGTTATTTATAATTCTCCTCACTTGAAAACAATAATCAAACTACATTACACAAAATGACACCAATATTACAAATAAAGTACCAAATAACGTAATCCTATGATGACAGTTCAAGATCCAATCAAAACCCTTATGAAGTTCTGGTGTATGTTTTTCAAATGGTACAATTATTAGAAATTCGGGATTTGTGTTTAAAGAAAAGTATATTAAGAATAATGCTTCTTTTAATACTTCTTGATTCCCCTGATTATTATGTAGTTTACTAATCTAAGCTTAAGATTGTTACAGCGTAGTTTTCGTTCCCAGATTTATTTCTTCTTGTTAATGGTGATTATATTATTTAGGCATAACTCGGCATAACACCGTTAAAACATTTTCCATTCTTATAGTATGAGTATGCTATACTTTATGCTCTTATTGACGCAAAAATAGGGGGTGTTATAAGTTTAAATTGTCTATCGGTGTATCTGTGTATATGTGCATTGTAGCTAACAAACGGCTAAACCGATTTCGATCTACTTTTTATGTTTGAAAAGTGACTTAATCGAGAGTGTTGTTAGCTATAATTCAAGAAAATCTGTCAGCTGTGCGGAGATTATCAGCTCTTTTCTAGTTGAAAATAGATGTGAGCATCATCAATAGGTCTGATTGAGTTGAGATTTGGTATTCTGTTACTTCAATGATATTAGAAAAATCTGAATCTGATGCTGCAGCGTCATTTGGAATCTGTAGGATACCTAACTCCTCACCAACTTACAGCACAGGTATCGTGTTTGGGCTCATTATTATGGCCTCAATGAATAGGTTACTTGTGTCAGAGGTTTCATAAATTTTTAATTTATCTTGTTATATTGATTGTTAAGCAATTTAATAATAATAATAATATATATCGCGCATTTCTTTCACCTAAATAGTTGGATCCAAAAATACTGGGTTTTGTTATCAGAGTTTCCAATACAGAACAAAGATTGTACTGTACTCCAATTTCGTAAGTAGCGTCTTAGAGTATTGCAGTCCAGTTTATAGACCTGACTACGCATTAAATTCACTAAGACTAGAGCGCATACAAAAACGTTTTCATTGGCATCTTTCTTTATCTATTTGAAAAAATAAACATTTTACCTCAAAAAATATAATATTAATTTATATTATATTATTAATTTATTAATATTTATGTTAGGCTAACTGAAAAACCGTAGAATCGTCTTAGACGCAAAATATATTTTCAAAATTTAAAAAAATAAAATTAACTCATATCTATCTTCAAGCAAAAAACAGGACGAAATGTTAAGGCAGGTCGCATTTGAGGTAAACAACACAATAATCATTCAAAAACTAACAAAATAATGTATAGAATATTTTTTTGCCCTTCTTTCAAAAGTAAACTTTATGTTAAATAATTAGAATTTACATTTGTATTGTCAGATTTATAATAAATGCGATTATAGAAATTTAATTTCTCAAAAACTATTTATTTCCGCAGGGGGCAACAAGTATTATATAGTGAACTAATTGTAAAAAAAAATTGGTGTCTGCACTCGACGGTAGCGATTCTAAAGCTTAGCCAAACTTGTAAAGGGTACTGTATAACAGGTTTTTAAACTGATTTCTGTCTTGTTTTTTATTTGTTGAGAGTTTTAAAATGTATCCCAAGAAAACATGCTGTAAAAAACGGGCTAAGTCTCGATTGAAATTGTTTGTCTATAAAAAGTAGTGAGATCTCATAAGCAGTCAAGTGTACTATTTGGATATCAAAAAACCAGTAATTTTTGTTAAAATCTGGCCTATCCTTACACGTTAAATTCTATTCTTTAGAATCTACTGTGCCTAATTATATGAGTCTAAAACATTTTAATTAATAACAAGATAATAACGTTTACATATTGTTGTTACATGTTTAGTACTACGAAATTATTGTTTATGAAGATATTGCGACATGTCTTTCTTTTTGAAAGAAGGACCAAGTATCTAAGGAGTAAAACAAAAAAAAATTTGGTGTAAATTTATCCAGTAGTTTTTGCACGATGCGCGCATAACATCATGTATATAGTTGTCAAATATTGTCTGAAAAATACTAGCATCAAAGTAAAACAAGTAACAGACAATCGCAGTAAATGTATTTAAATGATGATATAAATTCAAGTGCGGTACGTTTGCGATTACAGTACGAACAACACGAACTAAGTCCGGGCTTACCGCGGATTTACCGTCACATCTGTGTCACGCCCGATGTGGTGCGCCGTGCGTGCATGCAGGACCCCTTGGCGTGAGTTTAATTGTTTTAATATAATTGAGTTAACATTTTAACCTCAAAGTTTCTCGTTTGATGTTGTAGTAAAGATCGATAAAGTTGGCAGAGCTAGCACGCAGTATGATTCATAGATTTATGTATAAATAATCGGACTAACGTTTTTTACCGCCACTGCCTCGTTAGCCTAGTGGTCGTAAGCGCGACTGCTATGAGAGAGGCCTGGGTTCGAATCCCAGGTCGAGCAAAGAGTTATTGGGTTTTTCCTATGAAATTCTCAGTAGCAACTCGGAGTTTGGTTTCGTGTCCGATTAATGGCAATAGGCTCGCCCCAATTACATAGGACCTAAAAACATACTCGGCGAATTGTTGATATTCATTAGTACACTTCTGCCTAACCCTTCGGGGAATACAGGCGTGATGGTATGATGGTATGTTTGCATTTAAAAACCGTTTGAAGCAATAATAGCTCAGTGATAGGATGTACAGATAGCGCGTCCATCAACGTGAGTTTGAAACCCTGCGACACACCGTGTTGAAACCACAACTTGGTGATTGGGCCTTTTATAATGCCCGCCCGGCTAGTTACCGCCCTCAAGATGAAAATCTGTCGCCAAACACTAAACCTGTAAAGAATAAATTATATGTACATATACGACAAATCGTATTACACCAAAATATCTAACCTTTGTAAAAAAATGTGTAAGCAGCATTAATTAAAAATGACCGTAGAACGATTGTGTCGTGCCAATTCTGAAATGAAGTAATAGGTAGGTCACGCTCAAACTACCTCCACTCCGATAGTTTCTGCTTATGTTAACAATGAGTCAAATGATTTTATGTACTGCTACGTATATAATAAACTTGGCATATTCTCTAGAATTGTGGCGAAAGCATGTTACATCGAGAACATATATTTTTTCTTCATATGAGTTAGAAGTCTTCTACTTTTGGCACTGAAAAAAATGTACTCGAAATGACTGTACACATATGTATACATAAATACGTGCACACCACACAGGTACATAGACTCTGTAAAGTAACTTTTTTTTCTTTTTCGTACTAGTTAGTTAGACAAAAAATGACAGATCATTAAACACATATACACATGTTTCTTCCTTCCTCCATAGAGGCAGAGACATGTATATATAGTATCGTATCGTAAGTATAGTTAGTTAGTTCGATTTCTTAGGATAGGGAATTAGTCAGTTGTATACCTGGATGCTGTACCTGTATTTCAGCACTCGCCCTCAAGCCTAGCGAAGCTGTGAAAGCCGTCTGAGGCTAACAGTATAGTCAGTAGGCTCGCAGACCGGCGATGGATTTCAGATCTCCGGTGGTCGCCGTTGTTTTTGGATTGTACAGTGCTTATTATCAGGCACTGTGTCATCACTTTGATTAAACAGAAAAAAGGAATTAGAATAATAATTACTGTATGAATAAAATTTGTGATTGAAAACTTGTACGTTAGCATTTATTTGGTTGTAACATTTACATAAAACTATGACATCGATTTTGAAGATAAGAAAAACTGCTTTCATAGATTAAAAAAAAAACTTATACACGAGTCAGGAACCGAACCTAAACATTTTTAGAAAAAAAGTATGTCATTTTTTTCGACAATTGTAAGTGTAGGTTTTAAGGAATAAATGTTATGTATGGAATAAACTAGAACTAAACACTAAAGTGTCTAACAAAATTGATACAAATATTTCTTATCTATTGTCCGAATAATGTCAATGTATCTATCTATATATTTACTAATTTTCAATGCCGTGTCGATACGAATTTGGGAGCATCTATTTCGTCCAGTGAAATTCGTCGGATTGCATCACTATTGCAAATGGCTGCAAACAGATAATAAATTCTGGATTACCGCGGATTTTGGAGCGCCATCTGGCGGACACACCGGCATCCCCGCTGAAAAGTGATTCGAACGTGGCAACACTGACGTATGTGTAAATTATGTGATCCGCGCGTAATTTAGTTTTGGATTTATGTTTTTGTTTTTAATTAAACATGAACTTGTAGTCTTTTTTATTTTCAAGTTAATACTTTTTAAACTGAGTAATAAACTAAAAGTTAAATCCTTAACGAGGACTTTATAATAACCAGCATTAAATAATGAAAGGACATAATTGTGGTGAATGAATAGACACTCTTGTGGTTCAAACGTTACAGCATTTTAAAGTTAGGACGGATAACATAAACATAGTTATTAAGGTACTTTTATGAAAGGAGTTCGGGCTCGTAAATTGATCGGAGGATTAAAAAAAATATTTTTCGATTTCTTGATATTCGTGAGTTTTGAAATCGGAGGTGAGTTGTCACTTGCTCGCATTCCGGCGCGCCGGGACCATATGCGATAATTAGATTTTTTTTTACAATAAATGAAGGCAGTGTGCCTATCTTTAGTTGAGGGAGTTGATGAACGCTGTCAACGCTGGCCAATATTGGGCCTTTAATCCTGATTATCATATATATTTGGTTGTTATGTATATATACTTGCAATCAGTTCAATACAATCTACTATTTCCGTAGAAGTAGAAAACCTTACCCTGTTTGGGTGTGGTTGTTGCCACCATAATATTCCAATGAAAACAGTTTAGATACTATTTCCGTGAATAGTTAAAGTGCAAGCATCATATCCATTATTTTTCCATGATGTTTTTTTCTGGCAACGCATTATCTCTGTTATTTCTTTATCAAAATTAATGATTTAAGTAATGTAAATATTTTATTCACAAATGTTAATGATATGTGTTGAGTTTCAATGTTAGTAATATTACTGGAATGTTAAAACTTGTTATTTTGGTTTTAATATAATTATGCTATATAATTATTATTGACAGATTAAATGACAACCCACTGTTATTACACTTTATTTATGTTAAATAATAATAATAATATGTACAGTCTTTACGCTACGATATCACAGAACAGAGAGAACAGGACATAATTATGAGACTGTCGCCAATAATAGACAAATTATTTATTAACACTTTTTCATTAGGAATGCAATCTCGGGTTGGCTAGTTTAAATTATTATAACTTAGTAGTAACTGAATCTGGTCCATGTTGCGTACAAAATGCAACTGTAAAAGTCTCTTTGTAGGCCTGAGTGGAACGTTTTAAGTGACTACCGCTTCAAGAACTATTGTCTTTGTGCAGAACCATTTAAGTTTGTATGGAAATAGGCTATCCAGCTCGGGATCCATTTGCGGCTATTATGTGTTTCTACTTATCTACATGCTTATAATCATATATTACTTTCATGTTAATTTTCTTTCTATGAATGCTTTTGTAAAGTTTGTTAGACGACTAAGAATGTTGGTATCTTCTCAGTATTCTATTTTTTTATTGAAACTATTGTTTTATGTAAAATATTTTTCTCTCTCTAGATATTATGGCCTTTAGGTTAACCGTAAGGGAACGTTGGTCTGTTTGTTTAACAAATTTTATTTAAAGTATATTTTTTAAAGTTTTTTATCGAAATGACTGAAATAGATAAAATATGAAATACGAATAATATTTAAATAAAATGTTTGATGTGGATCATTATTTATAGTTAAAATAATTAAAGATAAAGTGTAATAATTCCAGAATATTTTAGAACTCTTTTAATATTATTTTTAACAGTTATATACAATACGCATATATTATTGATAATTTTGAATTATAACAAGATTATTATTTTACGCAAATGAAAATCTTAATAAGTTTAAAATATGAAAAACTGTATATACCTACTGACTGAAATATTTTTGAAATATGACATTAAATTATACAAGAGAAAATCATTACAGACACCGACCATACTGTGAGATAAGATAATGTCGTTTAATGATTGCGTGCGAATGGAGTTGTCTTGTAAACTGAGTATTTCTCATCTTTACAACAGTTACTCTACTGTTTTAAAATGTTGAATTTTGCAACTGAAAAAGAACTTTAATTATTGTCTAGTCCTTAAAGTGTAATCGTTTAACAAATAAATCCCTAACTCTATGGTTTTGAGGGAATATCTTCATCTGGTAAATCGATGGCGACTGTTGATTAATCCTCCATTCGCGGCGGTCATCACTGTTCTTGAACCGCACTTAACATCAGATATACTACAAATACGTTCGGTGTAAGCTCGTAAAAAGGACACTTATTTAAATTTATTTTTAGATAACTTTTATATAAATTATTATTGAATTAGTATGCCTATTGTTTTTATATATAAAAATACTTTACTTTTTTTTAAATATATATTATAGAAAAGATCAAGATAAGAAGCGTTCACTAAAAATATAGCGTAATTTCTTCTTTTATCGATAATTTCAAATATCTGGAACCATCATTATACACGTGTTTCTTCTATAGCAAGTCAGTTTATAACAAAAAAGAAAGCAACTTCAATGATTTTCAGGAGCTCCCTGGTGTATCTTCAAAGTTGAAGGTCCAGACTACCCTACCTATCCAACAAAAATGAATAATCTAAATCAGTTCATAAACAAAGAAATTCTTGCTGAACATCCATAAAAAAAAATACAATCGAATTGAAACCTCTTATTTTTGACTTTGGTTAAAAATAAAAATTTAAAATACTTTATTTAATTTAGGCCTCAAGAAGGCACTTGTGAACGTCAAAACACTCACCAATTTGGAAAACATCCCGGTTATCGAGAAGAGACGACAAGAAACTCGATGGACTTTATATTTTATTTTTTCAACTGTAAAAACAGTATTTACAGATAATAATCTTAATAAAATTTAGGTGATGGATAGAGAGTCACTTCCAGACATCACTATCATTCACGTGATCCACCCTATGTTAACTTTTTGACTGTACAACCTCTTCGATATGATCCTTGAATTTATTGTTCGAATTATTTTTAATAGTAATAATAATAACGGAAAATATTAACTGTAATGACTGTTCCTTCGATTAAATTAATAAATAAAATATTCATGTACTTACCTATACACCGAGTACATTTTACTACATATATATAAATAATAATTTCAAACGTGATATGTAGATTATCTATCCCTCGCACACGACCTATTGAATATTAAATTTAACACGCTAATGTAGGGAGTATCAGAATAATTTACCAACTGCGAGACACCAAAGGTATTTTATCACGTCATTCCCCAGCCAGAACACGTCGCTACAGTCGTCCATGAATGTACACATCAAATAAAGTTGTTTTACTTACTTATCAGGGCGAGGGTACTAAGTGGGGTGCATTAATGACCTTGGTTGGAGCCGCCGCGTACTTGTAAGTACTTGGATATTTTTCTTACATCTTTTGCGGAACGTAACAAGTTTTCTCTTAATGTGTTTGTTGTGAAAGCTTTTTATTAGATTTTCTAAGTGAGTTTTAGGCGTGATGTTATATCGACCCTTCGAGTATCAAATGTAATAAAGGCCAAAAAACAACTTTAGGGAAAACGCAAAAAACCTAATAAGTGGAAGAAAAATGTTTATAACTTTTTTTCTTTTTAAAGCTATTTTCATACAATTCAGGTAAGTGCACTATTAATAATAGAGAACTTTATAAAATGAAATATACGCGAAATAGGTAACTACAATAATATAAAAGATAGCGTGACTTTTACTACATTTTTTTTACAACTACTGGTTTCTACGACAAAATTCGAGACATAACGGATTGCCGAATTTGCTGTAAAGACATATTTTCCTTATATCCTATCTTTATGTAGTACAAGACTAGGTTAGTTTTAACAACATCAGTTTTAATGTTGTAATAAAAGTAAACGTTCATAAACTTTCCTTTCTTGCGCGATTTTTCAATAAACGTTACTTTTCCATTTACTACTTCTTTCTTCATAGAATATTTAACTTCCATTTGATTTACATTTTTTTTTCTGAATTTAGCTACTCAGATATCCTTGAATTTTGTACTTTTCGACGTTCCTTTAGTGAATGTTTTCACTGCTAACTGCTCCAAATCAATAAAATCTGTGTACTTCATCAATGTTACGTTGAAGGACTTTGGTTTCTTTCTAGCTCTTTCACAGTAGAATAGCCCATTGTCAAGGAGCCCACACTACAAGTATACAACCTCGGCTTCAATAGTCGCGCGTACAGAATCAGCTAGCACATAGGTATGCCAAGGGAGCAAATAATTAATCTCAATTACTAGATAGGTTTCCGATGTATCATGTATGCAAAACGAAATCGAGGACTGACAACACTATTTTTATTTTGCCCAGTGCAAGAATCACTTTTTTTAAATTACAGTGTAAACTCTTTATAACGAAACTCAAGGGACTGAGCATTTTTTATCGTTATAGAGAGTTATCGTTATATGGAGTGACCAAAAAAAACAACCAAATTAACAAGAATTTTTAATATGTATGTCTTAGATAATAAATGCTTATAAATTATTGTTTACACATATAGTCTGATAATTTTGTCTAACGTTTTTTGCTATGTCAGTACTTGTTTTGTATTATTTTATGTATTCTATTCATATCTTCTTCTATCAAACTTTTTCGTCAACACTAATCGCTTTCCGTTTACTGGCCATGTTAACAGTTTCAAAGTAGGTTTACAACTGATAATACGATAGGTACCCAGTATGCTTGGTCGAAGACCATCACTTCCGAGAAAACAATGCGTCATACTGCACGTGTTCAAGGCAATTAAGGATAACAAAAGCTAGACCGACCTCGGATGTTTCGGAGCTTCAAAGTCTTTTGTTACCTGATAACATAACATAAACAATAATACCGATAATAAATATTTACTGTCTAAAAATATGAACACATTTCTTCGTAATAGAGAATGGCGTATCGCTAAAAAGAGTGTTTCAATATGTGGGTTTTAACGCAAACCAACCAAGTTGGGCTCACTTCAACGATATAGGGAGTTTATCGTTATAAAGGATACCGTTATAAAGAGTTTACACTGTATATTAATACTTCACGTGCGCAACAAACTAACCAATTGCATCGTCGTTGTACATCAGAGTACCAGTAAAATGTAAAACGTTATATACGTCTTTCTTCGCTTAATTCATAGCAACTTCTTTTGTATTTACCAGCAATACAAGGATTTTCCAAAATTGTCTTAGCTTCAATAATTTTCTCTTTTTCTTGTTGTATACTCATTTCCGCTATCTTTTAGTTGTTTGTTTATCTTTTTTATTTTCTTCTCCTTGTTTTAATTTTATCGTCAGTTTTAACATTTGGTTTACTATTTTTTTAATCTTTTTTATTATCTGGTGACTGTGATAAATCTGAATCATCAGTACAAAACCAGACGTCTAAACTTCCTTCAGGAACATCTTGAAGTTCTTTGTCGGACTGAAAATAGAAAAAACACAAACAAATGGATTGTAATTGAAAAACATAAGTAAATACAAAAATAAACTTACGTTCTTTGTTACTCTGTGGTTGTTGGTAACATTGTGACTTCAAATTTTCTTTTCTCCATACTAGTCTTCTCACACACATAAATATTGTGTGGGGGGACCGCTTCAGGGCATAGCCCTCTTGCGGTGGCATTCTTCGCCGCCCGTAACAACGGGCGTGTCTTTTATAAAGATCGCGCGTAGGTATACGCGCGACCTGTTGGGTTATCCTCTTGCAGGATTCATCACGTCCGCGAACGGATTGACGGTACTCTGTTGTCGCTAGTGCCTAGCGCCATTCAGGAGGATCTCCAGTTTTTCTAGGCAGGCTTCCTTTATCTTTGCGTCACCTGGCATGTTGGCGGTGAAGTCCTGGAAGATGGCGGATGTTCCGCACCAGCGAATCTTCGCCTTCCCGACCTACCACGGTGGAAGCTACGCAGAGTAGTATTCCTTGTGTACGCATCTTAGATAACTTAGACTGCTTTGGTCGCGTCTGGATTTCTGTGTTAGCGGCACTCATTGACGTTTCGGGTACAGGCAACAGTTTGACGCCTTATTTGCCTGCTTCCCTATTCGCAAGTCGTCTGCGAGTGGGCCTCACCCTGCCTCCGCGCTCCACCGGGTCGTTGGCCGGCGCCATCAGCGACGACGGAGCCACCTCTTCCACGGTGGTAAGCAGTGGCAGTGTTCGCTCACTGTGTTCTGCCATTCTCTTTAACGTCCTCGACACTGCGCCTGCACGCTTATCGCGTAACTCTACGCGGTAGTCCCCTCACCCTTCTCCGCTGGTGGTTGGTCAGCGGGTTGCGAGGCGGGAGGTTGTGGTTTACGGTCCGTTAGTCCGTCAGGCTTCTGGTCAATTTTGACGGTTTTCTTACGGGCGTTCTCTGTATCCATAGTCGTGGGTTTTCTTCTGCAAGTTACAGGTTCATCGGAGTCCTTAGGCTTGCTTTGGGTTGTGGCTTTCTTCTGTTTTCGGCCCTGATAAAGGGCCTTTGGCTTCTTTTTGGCCCTGAGAAGGGCCTTTTAAAAACTTACTGCACGGGACAGGCGCCATGCAGTAAGTGACAGTCAACTGGGCGGACCAAGGTGTGAGCTCTTAAGGCAGTCACATATGCGTTACGTCGCGCGGATACTTAGTTTTCGTGAACAGTAGACGCGTCTGGAGCTCCGTACACCGGCACGGACCGGGCGCTCCTCTTTTCTCCGCATCAAAAGCACCACTTTTATCTGGTATCTACCAAATTGTAGCATTCGACACATCCTCTTAATTTTGGCTAGGATTAAAGTTAGTAAAAAGGCCATTATATAAAATAATTCGTCTGTTACACACATATGTTGCATACATATTTCTAGAGCAAATTTATCTTAGTTTTATATAATAAATTACGTAACAACCATTTACAAAAACCGACTGTTGTTTACTACTAATTACTGATTACCGGCAAGTTGCACATTTCCGTAGTGTTAATGTTGATAAATAAATTGTTTTCTTTACGTTGTTTCTTCTTAAATATTCTAAATTATTTGCCTGGTGGACTTTCTGGAGGAATTGGTCTGGCACGATTGAGGTCGGTCAGCAACACGCAAAATAGGCGCATATGGACGTCGACTTACGGTTAATAACCCTGTGTAAACCTGTATTGTGTAAATACAGTAATTTAATGTAAAGTGTTAAAGTAATAAAACGTTTGTTTAATATTTCTGTATAATTTGTTGACCAAGTCAAGATCATAATTCCACAGTCGTTACAATATACAATTTTATAAAAGTAAAAAATAGCCAATACCACTCAGGGATAATAAAGCTTTGTATTTATGAACGATTTTTATAGAATTGGAAACGTATTTAATTTATAATCATACCTTAAATTGATTTATAGAGTAAATAATTCAATGTTGTGGGGATAGCAATATAACAACAATTTGTATAATAAAATAAATGCGAACTTGGAGATGACCGCAGTTTATTCTGCCAACATTTAGAGCTATTCGAACGTAGCTTAGTGTCGCTACTAGATATCAATATATTGTATCTCTATTTATACAATAGAAAAGTGTTATCATGTATTATGATCATGCAAACCCTGTCGCCGTCATTAGCAGTAAAAGGTTTACTTTTAGAATCCAGATCGAAAGTGTTATTCAAGACCACTATAGGAGAAAATTTTTGAAAACAATAAAGGTGGCAGACAAGCGTACGACCCGCCTGATGGTAAGCGGCAAACGCCAAACTACAATATCGGCCGTTTTCAATAACATATCTGAGTTTACCATCCCCGATTAGTACATATTTGTAATGAGTACTATCATTAACTTAAGACAGATATCGGCTTTCCTCTTATTTATCCAAGCTATAGGATATGGATATATATTAGGTAGATATGAAAAACTATCCATTGATAGGTTATTTCAAAAATAAGTAAGGACAAGAGGTTATATTTGTCTATCTTTAGTAACTAAAGCAACAGATAGATAGGTTATTGAAAACGGTCCTATGTCAAGTTAAAAATCTATCGGCAAGCACCAATTACCATGCACCACCAGGATTAGCATGCGATAAAAAAGTGATAAAATTAGTAGGTTTTTGATTAAGATATTGACGCTGACTACTTACTTCGATTCCCAGTTAACATTATTAAACTTGGTTGAAATTGTATGTTACTTAATAAATATTTTTTAGTACAGAACTATGCTTTAATAATAAAAAAATTAATTATTGATTACATCATAAATTTGTGAGTAGGTACTTTTTCATTTATTAATTTAATGTTTGCAGACACTCAGCCTGCAATATTTAGAAGAAAAAAAAAGTACATTTAAAATACATAATACTGAGTTCTCGACATTACATAAATACACTTCTTTCTTGTTGCTTAACGTGTTCCATAGTTTCGCTGTTTATGGACTTTTCAAACTTAAGGTTCCTATTGAATTTCTATGTACCTATTGATATGAAGCATATTGAGGTTACATACTTGACAGAACCGTGGCAGCTTTGGAATACGGTACGTGGCAAATCCAGGAATGTTGGTTAAGATATATTGGTCATGTTATAATATACGAACCATAATGTGTGTACCATAATGTGTCTATCATACATTGAACTAGTTGTAACGTGAGCAATCATTTATAAAAGTACTAACTAATGGAATAAATTGTTGTCAAATTTTAAACAAAGCGTCAACGGATTTAAGTCATCGCCTTAATTTATTCGCAACTATTTTTAGAGCTATCTTAAAAATTAATGATAATAATACTAGCCTGTATTTGTCCCATTACTGGGCAAAGGCATCTTTCCGAGGGAAAGCACGGGCGAAATTACCACGCCGCGTCGGTCCACGGCGAATTAGCAATTTTAAAAGCTAAGATATCCACAGTTCTTATTTTTCCAACATACAGTGGTAGGTATTTACTACAATAACATTTCTTAAGCGTTCAGGCTACCTCACGATATTTTGTTTACCGTCAGCCGATAGTGTTACTAAATTAAAATTAGTAAATATGTGTACAAAACAATCGCTGATACATGCCCACGCTTGAATTTGCGGATATCGCATCGATATTCAACTACTAAACTAAACTACTCGACCACCACGATTCGACATCTAAACCACTATCGTATCTACATAGTTGAAAATGGTTAACTAACAAGCGGTGAAATGAAACTATCGGTCATGATGATGCTACAAGAAATTCACAACCAGCTGCAATGATATGAAGATATAGAAGAAAATTAGTTACACAATCTAATAAAGAAAGCAATTCTTGTATATATGTATGTAATTGATTTATCGAAAACGGCTCCAACGATTTGAATGAAATTTTGTATTTAGATAACGTTTTTACATTCTAAGTTTACCTAGATAGGTATGTCTCTTTTTTAATATACCGAGCAAAGGGTCAATAGTCATCCAGATATTTTTATTTTAAAGAGATCTTAGATTAAGACCCTTTCCAAATTATGATAAAGGAACCTTGGCAAATAATTAGATAAAATTGTACAATAACGTACATGTTTGTTGAAAATGTAAATATACATTTTAAACTATAAATTCTAATAATAAGTGTATCCTTACTCCATCGTTGCAGAGCGGTTTGTTTACCCGCGGTGGTAGAAGGCCATTTATGTGTGCGAACAAATTTATAATGCAAATACGATTACAGGCTGCCTCCCAGTTGTGAGAGCTAATGCGTTCGAAGCGCGACTATCGACATGAATTGGAAACTGCACGCGAATTTCTTTAAATAGATAAAGAGCATATAGACGTGAAAATGTTTATTTGAAAATTTCAAGAGAAAAATACTTTATTATTATTACGTTCAATTAAATTTTACGATTCTTAATTTATTTGAACTTGTAATAATAATGTTTAATATTCTGCATTTTTAGTTACCTACTTAGTTCATAACTCCCTTAATTCTTTATAAAAATTAATGATTCAAACATCATTTTATTAAATCTAATGTTCCCCGCTATTGTTAAAAGACATATCGCTTAAAATTTATATTTTCCTTGAAATTAAAATTAGAAATTATTCAATCCAGCGGTTGATGGATAAAAATATACATAACTAACAAGTAGGGAGCATCATCTATTAACTATCATAGTCTACTAGTTAAATTGTTTACATAATATAATATACAAGTTGTCCAGAAAGGGTATCGGGTATTTGTAAGTTCAATGAAACAAAAATTATTTGTATGCAATAAAAAAGTTTATTGTTTATTATTAGCATATGAATTGGAGAATTATTTGGAAAAGATGATGTTATCCAAATGGTGACCGTTACGTTGCTGGCACTCTTCTAAACGGAAACGAAGATTGGCGATAACACGTTGACACATAGCTATCGATATTGCTGCCATTTCTGACCTGATGTTTTGCTTTAACTGGGTTAGATTCGTCGGATTGTTTTGATAAACCTTACTTTTAAGGTATCCCCATGCAAAATAGTCAAGCGGGCTAAGGTCGGGGCTTCTGGGAGGCCAGTTGATGTTACCCCTTCGTGAAATGACTTTATTAGGGAATAATTCGTTAACAACTTCCATTGAGTCATTTGAGGTATGGCAAGTGGCCCCATCTTGCTGGAACCACGTTCTTGAGTTGAAACCTGCAAACTCCTGCAACTATGGGACCAAAAAATTTCGCAACATATCGCAATAACGGTCACTATTCACATTAATTGCTCGGCCTCGTTGATCATCATGAAAATAAGGACCAATTATGCCTTTAGCAGACATAGCGGCCCAAACAACGACCTTTGGGCTATGCAGGGGTCGTTCATGCTTTCGTCTCGGATTCTCCACTGCCCTGTACCGACAATTCTGCTTATTAACATGACCATTCAGGTGAAAATTTGCTTCGTCACTGAACAGTATGTTGTTAAAGTTGTTAAATCGCTGCAGCATTTCGTTCGCAAAATTCAGTCGATTAGCATAGTCCGTATCCTTCAATTCTTGAACCAATTGAATTTTATAGGCTTTTAGATGTAAGTCTTTCTTTAAAATCGAATGTAAAGACGATTTTTTGATGTTCAACGCTTGGCTTCGCTTTCGGATGGATAAAGACGGATTTTGACGAACCGACGCCTCAACTTCTTCAATTGTTTCTTGATCGCGAACTGAACGAGGACGACCAGAGTTTTGAATTTTAACTGTCGCACCTGTATTCTCGAACATCCTGATCCATTTCCTAACGCTATCGTCACTTGGCGCGTGGCGTGTACGATATTCCGCACGATAGAGACGTTGAGCAGTCACTATTGAATCACCATTACGATAATACGCTCGTACGCAAAATGCGCGATGCGTCCCCGAGTACTGTTCCATCGTGACTAAAACTCCACAAAATGACGGACGCCACGAACCCCTCCCCGCACCCTTTAGACGCCCCGTTTCGAATATGGCGCGAAAACAAATACCCGATACCCTTTCTGGACACCTTGTATTATATGAAATACTCGCACAGATCAGCTATCTTTTTTTAATATGTGATACAAAAATGTTTGCTAAAGTTTTTATAAATACTTCTTCTGGTCCCTGTATTACCTAAGTAGGGTTGGCACAATATGCTTTCTTCTAAATACGCTAAAATAATGGGTTTCAAAATAAAATAATTTTTCATTAATTTAAATTTCTAACATTACGTATTCAATGTAAGGCATACATTATTCGGAGACATACAGCAAGAAAAATAAATCACAATGGACTAATTTGAATGTTTCCAAGCTTCCCGCTTACCCGGGAAAGCATGAATGGACCCTGATCGCGGTAACAATAGAGACCGCTACCCGACTGAATTTGGCCAACTGGGTTACCGAATATTTTTTATCTTTTTGAGGATAACATAAACAGAAACCTTTTGGGTTTCACTTCTCTATTGTTTTTGTTGGCGTAGGTATGTGGAAAATGTTTATATATTTTGAGGTCGTATAAACATGGACGTGTAAATATTCTATTGGTTCAATTATTTTCTCGCAATTATTTTGTAAAAGGTACTTTGTTACCAAAATATTGTAGTTTTTTTTTTTTACTATAGGTAAATAATTTCCTAGCTGTTTCCTTTACTTACTGTTCATTTATTCGACTAACTCTACCACATACTATTGTTATCAGGTCTTGTACTCGCTGCTACTGCAACTGCCCTGTTCCTTAGGACCGTACGTTGAGTTACATAAACTTTCCTCAATAAATAGTCTATAAAATGCATTCAAATCTGATTGATAGTTCCAGAGATTAGCACGTTCAAACAAATAATACGAGCTTTACACCAAGATATAGCTTATAGGGAATTTTTACAACAATATTCTAACACGTTAACATTAATAGGTTACCCAAAGTGTTCATAAGAGGTTGCTATTTTTACCATATTGTATGTTGTATTTTTTTTAATATTTAGGTACCTTTGCTATTTAAATTTAACTTTTTTTGGAAAACGAAAGTTAAAAGCTTTAATTTTCCTTGTAGAGGCTTCTCTCGTATTTTTTTTAAATTTCTAGTACAATTACGCTATAATCATTAAAGGGTATAATCCCTTTTTACATTTGCCAACGTTTATACGGCCCTGTAATTATACTGTAGAACGAGAGTCGTAAATAAAGCAGGATGAGCGTGGCCTGTATAAATCATTCGGATGCTTAATTCGCGGATAGAAGAACAAAGCCCAAAGAAATAAATACACAGTGAGTCTACGTTGGAAAATTAGATGTTTCCGCGCCGAAGCAGTTATTTTCCCTTTTGCCGGGATAAATTATTGAATTTCTGAATAGTAAGAACGTAATTTATTGTTGATTGTTTTACGAGATCTGTTAATTATTGATTACTATATTTTTATTTATTTATTGTCTACAGATTTAGCGTCTGATCACAAATTTAAGTGATCTTAATTGATGATGTGATACAAGATGGTAACACTGGCTGGCTCTGAAGTGCAGCTGCCGGAACATACCTATAGGTGCTTGACCAGATTTTCAGCTTGAAGTTGGTGATAACCAGGCGGGTATTAGAAAATATCCTACTACCACTTTATGATTTGATCATGATGTTTTCCTTCATCGAAACCTCAGGCCCATTACAGGGATTCGAGCTGCCGTCGATCAACGCGGTGTCCGAATACGCTACCACTGAGCAATTATTGCTTAATTTTTAACAAACTTTAATATAGAAAAGATACATCAAATAAGGTATTTATTAAGTATTTCTGATTTAATTGTTTTTACTTTTCCTAGAACGGAGCGCTTCATATAAAATTATAGCAAATAATTTAATATATAAAAAAGTGTGCGAAATTTGTGATTAAATCCTTAAAAATGTCTTCTTTTGTAAATCTTATAATTATGGTGACAACAGAGCCATTCAATTTACTGTCTTGAGTCTTACAATATTAACCTAATCCAAGATAAGAGGGTTTATGATTCAATCAACGCCCTCAATTCAAACTTTCGTGCGGCTAAAGGGTAAATCGTAAGAAATCTTCGAATGCAACCCGCTGTATATATCTCTGAATAAAGTCCCCTCTTCAATTGAACAATGGGACGTTTCAACCTAGTGGACATATAACGCTTGACCAATTTTCTTTTGTGCGAATGGTTACGATTGGAGAATATCAAACCGGGGTGCTTAGAGTTCTGATTGAGTCGTTTTTGTGTAGAAGCCATTGATTTTAACCATTTGACTGTCCAGATAATTTCGGAATAGTTTTGATTAACTCTTTAAAGATAATATTTAAAATATTGTCGAATATTAAAAAAATATTATTATACATATTACCGGCAATTATATTTTAAGATTAGAATAAATATATTCGTACAGTTTATTGCCATCCAAGAACAAATGAAATAAATAATATCCATACTTTATTAGTTTTCATGACTAAACCTCTGAACCAATCGCAATACAATTTAACATAGAGGTAGCCTGGAACTTGGGGAATGATATAGTATGAAAGACACGAATTCGAGAGAAAATGCTAGTTTTAAAGGAAAACTAATTTAACTAACAAGTAGTGACAAAATCGTCGTGGAATGTAAAAATACTCGTGGAAGGGCGGATAGAAAACACATATCCGAACTGAAAATACTCAAAATCCACGTGTTTATATCGATGTTGAACGTGAAAATTATCTTGATCCTTGAAAATACTACTAAATTATAAATAAATCATCGATTTATTATTATCGCTACGTAATTTATTGCTATATCTTTAAATATAATGACTACATAATAAGTTATATGACAAAAATTAATTCATTTTATTTTTAAGAGAATACGCATTTGTTATTTTTCATTTTGTAACTATAATATTACAGAAAATATAAATATGGGTATTTATTGATATGAAAATACGTATTAAAATTTAAAAGTTAATGTAAATAAAATACTTGACTTATTTCTTTACGTATACATTATGAGTCGGCTACGATCAAGATTAGAAGGTCGTAGTTAATTTTAGTGCAGGGATACCCTGACAGGGGATTTCATTAGATGCAGCTTAACCACCATGTGTAAACATCGGGGATGGATTCCGGGATATTTTCTTACTAAGAGTTTTTGGAGTGAACGACTTTTTATTGCACACACATATTTACTTCTAAGTTATCTTTACGTTATCCTACGAATATATACAAAGACATTATAATAATATTATTTATTTTAAAAGATCTATCGTAATTAAAGTATAAAAAATTTTAAAGTATTAAATACCTATGCTACATACTCCGTAGACGCATAATGCCCTTTCCAGTATACTCAATAACTCGACCACGGTATGACCTATAGCGTTCTTTCAGGGATAGCATAAAACCTTCACCATAAAAGAAAAAAACATAGATCTACCAAGTGTTATGGTGATTCATCAAACGGTGTTCAAGTTATTTAATAACTCTGTTCCCGAGGATGACATTTATGCCAATTTTACGTAAATTTTTGTGACGTAAGGGAATCGAAGGACTAATCTCATTTAATATACCAACATAGCTATACATATTTTTATCGAATACTTAAAGATTGCTACATGTGAGGTGAAGTTACAATGATTTCAATCTTATAAATAAATAATAACACATGATATTAAAGAGTATAATTTTATTTCATAAATATATATATCATTAGCTGTGCCCGCGATTTCGTCCACGTGGTATATTTCGTGTATGAAAAACAGCAACTAAATAAACCCTCACCTCACCTCAATCTCGGTCTACTGTATTTGACTGGTATATGCTTTGAGAATGCCTAACTGAAATCATTACAAAAGTTAACCGATATCACAGTTTAATAATCATACCGATATTATATAAAAGACATAAATTTATACAAAAATTTTTAATTTTTGCAATATTTTACAAAAAGCTAAGTTTATATAAAAAGTTTATTTTTATAAAATGTTATTTACCGGTGAATAATAACTATGTATAGTACCTATGTCTATTTAGTGTAATATAATAAAAATCTGGATAGCGCAATAACATCTTACAACGACATCTATCGTAGATATGTAGATAGATATTCTTAATTATGTAAACATTTAAATTATCATTAAAATCTATCTAAATATATTTAAAAATAATAATAAAAGCCCAGACTTAAAATATTAATATACGTGCTCACATAAAATATACGTACTTAAGTGTGACAATAAATATCAAACGAGTTTTGTGATAATTTAAACTAAGCCGTACAACGTCATCTATGCATACTGTTGGAAAATGAAAATACGTTTCCATTCATGCTTTTACTGAAAATTATGTAAATATAAGATAATTTGGTATCTTCTCACTTTATTTCAGTAAATATTTTAAATATATTACAGAGTTACATAAACACATACATTACTTTTTATATGTACATAACTTAAACGCAATTTATACAACATACAATGCCCATACCTGTAAAAAAGTATCCTAAATGTATCTTCAGACTGTAAAGTACAATCTATACAATTAATAAAATTAAAGTGTCTGTTTGTAATGTCAAAATAAGAGCTTTTTACTAAATGCATATGAAAGTATATACGATACCTATAACAAAACAACCATTTATAAAATTTTTGTCTGTCTGTCTGTCTGTTTGTTCCGGGTAATCTGTGAAACGGTTGGACCGATTTTGACGGGATTTTCAATGGTAGATAGCTGAATTTATGGTGAGTAATTTAGGCTACTTTTATTTTAGAAAAAGAATTAGGGTTCCGCACAAATAAATAAAAAACTGGTCATGGTGAATCAATTCGGGCGCTTAAATTACTTATGCTGAGTAAACCATAAGATATATAGCAAATTACTGTACTACATAATCATAGGCATTAAAAAGACCTACAAAAAAATTCGGGAGTGTATACATCTATCTTCTAAGAAACACACACAATAAGCATTTTTGTCTTTAAAATAGCCGGGAGCGGGGAAGCAAGATTCACGCGGGCATTCTGTAGTCCACGTGAGCGAAGCCACGGGCACAGCTAGTCATACCTAAATTTAATTTAATTCGGTCCAGTATTTGTTGTGTCATTGGCGTACAAACGTCCAAAAAGTGTTCTGTCCATAATTCTAAACCACCCCCGTAGTATGTTTTCTCAAATATCTTTAACATACAGATTTCGACTCTTTACTCTTTTATTATAAGTATAGATTATTCATTGTGTTCTCCTAATTATAGAAATCAATAACAATGATAACGCTTTTACTGTCCAATATTCAATACGATAGGATTAATTATACGTATATTATGATCACAGGCATATTAAAAAAATTGAAGTAAAATATTTAAATTAAACTGTACCTCAGGTCTCGATTTGTATGTATTTCATGAAGTGTAAATTGTCTTGTAAAAGTTATGGTTGAATACCACGTGAAAACACTTTACGTTCACCCTATCCACAGTAAGTGCCGGCATTCGTGTGATATATGACGTCGAGTAATGATATATTGTATTAGAACAATAATATTATTGTAAAACCAATCTTGAAAAAGCTAAGCGAACAGCGTACAATGGGTTAGGCCCGTTATGCAAAGAGATGTGTGAGAGTTAAAAATGTTATTTTTAAAATCGTAATAATATTATTACCATATGATTTTATATTAATATTAATTTATGTTTCCTTTAACTATGTAAAAATAGTGATACCTAATATCATTACTCTGTATTAGATAATTGTGCTAGCTTGTGCTAACTTTTATGGGCTATTGATTTCAGATTTCACATTTAACATTTATGTCTGTCTTTCCTTTAGTATACCTACCTGGATTCAACTCAAATCGGCTGGACCGAAATTATCCGAAAAAAATTCAATATTACCTTAGAAAAATCATAAAATATGAGTAAAAATACATTAATTACATTAGTAGTACATAAATGTTATTTTAATATGTATTTCTCTTTTTGAAACAATTATTAAATCAGAAATGAATGTCACTGTGAATTACAATGGATTTACCATGAAATTATAATATCATAATTTTATACTTAATTATCGATTCAAGGCAATTTTAATCTAAAAAATATAGATCAATTTAAAATAGAACAAATCTCGAAAAAGTTCGTTAGGTACGTGAAATAGATACTTACTCGGCTTTACATTAAAAATAGAAAGTTTTTAAAAAAAAAATTGCTTTAATAGAAATTGAAGTAATCATCGAAAGTGTGAAGAAGTGCAATATTACCCATTACTATGCTATTAAATTCTGCACTATTTACGTGTTCTGTTGTTTATAACAATCTATAAAAAATAACAATAACTTTGTCTGCAAAGATTTGATAACGGTTTTGAGCTGTCCCAGAGGTGAGATCGCTGACTCAAATGCTATGATTAATAAGAAAATATTATAGGGTTTGAAAACCAAACGATCCCTTGGCCCTATCTTGCGATAGTAAATCATTGGTGGCCTGAAAGACAAGCCGGCGCCCTCGTTCACAATTCACAACCGAAACAATGATTGCGAGGGGAGAGAAATAAAAGGAAGAAACGGATGCATAGAGCGCCTCTCATATTGTCTTACTGAATTTGCTGATGTCATTTATTAGCCACTAACATAAAACATTTTTATGGGAGCTGATATGAGCTGAACGCCTTGGATAGTTGCCTTGAAGCTCTTTGTTGGAATAAGAACAACCGATTTATAGTCGCGTATAAAATTGTATTGCTAGACG
Organism: Saturnia japonica; assembly: GCA_033032175.1. NCBI lineage: Eukaryota > Metazoa > Arthropoda > Insecta > Lepidoptera > Saturniidae > Saturnia > Saturnia japonica. Next base: position 13,486,004 of record CM065311.1, on the reverse strand, counting down.
GAATATTTGTTGTGTCAGCATTTATACTAGTGTTCTACGAAAATATTATGTATTTATGGATATTCCGATGTACATAGAGATACATAAATAAAGCTTCTATTTTGATTAATTGTAAACAGAAAAAGGATCGTAAGATTATGTTCTTGTAAGACGCTTGTCAGTTCATTATATATTTTACATGGAAATACTTAGATTACTTTCAATATTATTAATAAAATACCTACACTTTGATATTTTTACCTATAGTTTAGTCTGTACAAACACAAACTAATAAGAACAACTTTCCTTAGTTATTTGAATCACATAGGTAATATGAACAAAATGTGAATCAATTACCTTTAAACCAACTGTTAGATATTAGTTTTACATCTTTTGTTAGTAAGCAAAAATGTTTCGCGCTTTACAATCACTACTTATAGATACGATACAACTTATTTTATGTTCATGACATGTTTCATATATTTCTTTATGTAAATATTTATAAATATATAAAACATAAAGTCATTTTAATAAAATTTGTTCCGATTACTTACAGAAATACACGAGGACATTTTGAATAAAGAACAGGAAAACCCCTATAGGGTTTCGGTATCGCAATAGTAGGGAGTCGACGTCGCGTGCGACAAGTGACAAGTCTCGCGACGTGTACGGATAAGCAACCGCGTGAGTCTGCCAAATTATGTGACTAAGTGGTTTTGATCATTTTAATAATACAAAAATTACCGAACTAAAATTATTTATTTGAATGCACGATGGTATAAGCATTTTCTAATGCCGACTGGCTAGCTACCATGCTCAAGTTGAAAATATGACGCCAAGCACCTATAATAATAGGTTCCAAATGTTACTTTTTAAGTTAGTGTGTGTGTTAGTAAGTTTCCAAATGTTCAACATTCGAGATTCAGCCCTCAGAGCCACATTATCACTTAACATCAATTGTGGTCAAATGCTATCCATATAATGCTTCTTTTTCAACAATTTATGGTGCACCACGGTATATTAATTTTTATATTACAATAAAAATGCCCTATAAAGTATAAAACAGGAAATTTTATAAATTTTATAATAATTAAATGTTATTGTAAACGATACATTCTCTCCGTTCAATAGAATAGTATCACGTTTTAATGCTGAGTCTAAAAAGTCAGATCTTGACATCTTCGTGAATACCCTTGAAAAATATAAATGTATTTGGCTCTGTAAGTAGAAAATATTGATATCTTAATTTGTTGTGGTTTAATTTGTTAAAGTTTTTTTTTCTCTTATTACATTTCCAAATTCTTTCATGCTCTTTCTTAATTGATTATTTTAACTGCTCATCATGTGTAATAATGTCATAAACTCTTATAACTAAGATTGCATTTGTTTAGACTCTTTTATTGTCGGTAATCTTATATTTTGTCAGAATTTAAATCTTGTTGGTTTTTATTTTATAAATAAATAATGTAATTAATACTATAACAATAAAACCATTTAACTCGCGTGTATTACGTTGATATCAATACACATAACATAATAAAACTAAAATGTTAAATTCCCTAATCTACAATAATAAAGTAGGCCTTATATAAGAAAGAACAAATTACTTTAGTAAAAAATATGATGAACTAGTAGTGCTGCAATTATTGCATGTTCAAGGGGAATTTATTTAATATGTTGTTAAAGTTTTACGTGCTACGTGTTCATAAAATTACTTTAAAAAAGATATCACTATTTTACATAAACAATACTTAAGGGGTACTTTAAGTTTTTTTAAATAATATATTGCCTTTATTCCTGTATCACGTCTATTTTTATGATAAACAATTACTCATTAGGTATTTTTTTCAAACGTTTGTACTCCTAGATATTAAAGTAATCATTAAAATCGTGGATAAAGTTTTCAGTTTAAATAAACTACTTTAAATTAATTTAATTACATTATTGCTATTTTTTGAGTCTTTTAGAATTCATATAAGTATTTTTATAATAATTAAACTGTCAATGTTAAAGTATCTTGATGTTTTATTCCCAGATGAATAGACATTTTTACTCGCCGACGCCGTTTGACGCCTCGCGACACTGCGTTTTCATTATATGCAGCTTAGTGGCTAGGAGTAAATAAAGCAACCCATATTACCGACTCGCCTTATTTTCACGAATTCTATCCAACACGCGAGCATACAGACTATAATCCTCTTTTTACGATTCAAGTCGTCTACGAAGAATTTGAAATGAGAGATATAACCTCAAATTCTTTGTGAGTTGCGGTAGCTCACGCTAAGAACTGAACGAATTCAGAAATGGTAATATTTTATAAAATAAATGTAGGTACGTTAAGGTTGAATAATAATAGTAGTATAAATTGATATCTGCAGTGAGTTTTATTGTATTTTGAAACTAAGTTAATATCTATTATGCATAATTAACTGTTTTAGGTTTTTACGTTTTTTAGTCTTCCGTTACCAGAAAAAAAGCTTTATTGCTAAACCTATGAACAACCTAGATCCTGCTTTTAAATGACTTTTTTATACCTTAATAAGTATTCGGTGGAGATCTTTTCAGAATAATATGTATTTTTATTGCGGTTATCCTAACAAATAATAATAAAAGTGAAATATCAAGGGGTTTCCCCGGACAAAAAGGATTCTAATATTTTATTTTTGTTGCTATATATTCAAAATTGTAATACACACAAGCGTCAAACCTGACATGATTAAAGTGCAAAATATAAAGTAAAACAGCAAATAAAAAAAAACTGAATGAGAGAAAATAATTATTTTTTTGTAAAAGTAATAAATATAATACAAATATTTTGTGGAGTAAAAAGGAAGCACGGAACATTTTGCGTATTATTGATCTCTTCCCGGTACCTACTTTTTTCAGAGTAGTATAAAATCTACTGATATTATTAAATACTTCTCTATTTCATGCAAAAACTTCGATCATAACATATTATATTTTACAATGAGTAACTACAATTATAAACGTGAATTAATATTTACAAAATCGTTTTTTTTTTAATACTGTATGTATTGTATGCATGTGAATGAATCCTAATCAACAGATGTAATAATATGTTGGTCTATAGAAAATAATAAATAACAAAACCTCATAATTCGAGATCAGGTGTTACCGACGCACGGAAGCAGGAGGATAATGTTCCTCAAATAACATTATAAGGAAATAATAAAAGGTGTTAACATCGAAGCTTCTAAGACCTCACTCGGCTCCGATGAGCGTGTCTCTTTATTTCCTGTGGGACATCTCTGTTATGGCGCGGCGGCAGGACGCATCTAGTATCACAAAATGTGTATAATATAGAATCATAGTATAGTGACAACGAAGACTTTTTTTTTTCGTTTACATCTTTTTTTAGAATACATTTTATTTTTTATGTTTGAGTTTTATAATCGATTGTAATATCTTAATCAAAATCAAGTATATATATATATATATATATATACTTATCTAATGTTATTAATTTCAAGTATTTGTAAAACAATGTTGATTTTAAATTTTATGAATATCAGTAATTATATATAGTTTGTATAAATAAGCTCACCTAAGTGAACTTTGTATTTCAGAAGAAAATTCAATGTTTCTACTGTTATATAACGAAGTAATACAGAAAGATTTTGTTTTATTCATTATTTAAATAACTTGCTTCGATTGCTTATTATTGCATATATATAATACATAAAAACACCCGCGAGCCGCGGTTTACAGTACACGTCACGTTCCAGTCATAAAATAAAACATTAATAATGCCGTACTCCGTAGTTAAAGAGTTTAAAAACACTTCATCCAATATTAAAAAGAATACTGGACTATCATTTCTTAGGTAAGTATTAGAAATACAATACATTTCTTATTAAGTATAACAATATCAATAAATGAACAAACCAGTTGGCATGGGAACCGATGTCATTTCACTATTATCACGCATGCGCATTGGTGTTCTCATATTTTATTCTTACAAACTTTCATACTTTCGTATTTATAATATTAGTATGGATAATATATTGTTGCTATTCTTTATAGAACTGTGTAAATGTAAATAAAATCGAACAGAACGAAATGTCACCGTACCCAGTGTAAAATAAATATCTTAAAGGTATTGATAAATAATCCTTTCTTTTGATTTTGTATGTTTGAAGTTTGTTATTCACTGTATCCTGCTAAAAGTTTATTGTATGGCTACACTATAACTATATCACTAACGGGGTTTTATTCTTATCCCCTTTCGCCAATGTCTATAAACTTCGTTTTGTAGTATCTCACAAAACTATGAACTGATGTTGATCTGACTAAAGCTGCAAAACCTTAGTTTTATTTAAACGTATATTCAGCGTCGTTACCTTTGTATTGAAAGAGCATAATAAGTTTTTATTTTATTTTAGACTGACAAAGTGCCTGCACAGTACCTGATGATGAGCACAGTAGAATCATCTAAAACATCAGCGACCACCGAAACATCCACAATCCATCGCCAATCGTCATTGTTATTAAACAAATAAAAATAAAATATTTATAATATGTACGTAAGTTTAGTCACATGTTTATTTAGTTTGCTTTGCTTAGTTTGGAATTAAATGGCAGTGGGTGAAATTGTGTCTCCATATTTATTAATACTAGCGATCACCCTAAGCTCGAAATTCGACCAGCGACTTTTTGATCATAGACTATTTTGTTTAGCATTTGCAGTATTCATGAACCTAAACAATGAGTATTATCTACATCACTTGCTGTCACTTTTCGTTGAGTGACAATGTCAATATTTTGGAGGGTCTAAGTTCTATGGCACTGGTCGTTAGGATTCGCAGTATTAATTTATGTAATTAAATATATTAGTAACAAATATTATAGATAAATTATAGCTTTCTGCACTCTTTCTCCATATAAACTTCAACCATGCCAAATCTCACAGTCTTCCATGCACGCAACACGCATAAAAAGTAGTATAAACATTTTTTGCTTCACATATTAATATAATGATGATTATTAAAATACATATGATGCAATAAAGCAATGATTGCTCAGTGGTAGCGTATATGGCCTCCGCGCCGATCGGCTTAAGTTCGAGTCGCTGCAATGAGCCTGAGCTCTCGGTGAAGGAAAACATTGTGATGAAACTATAGCATTGTAGGGCTTTTTATGCTGCCCGCCTGGCTAGCTACAACTATAAAGTTGAAAATATGCCGCCAAATACCTGTAAGTGTGTTCTGTGTGAGAACCAGTCCTCTTACTAGGCAGTTGGCACTCGGTGATTGACAGGTTTCCGCAACTAGTCCTCAGATGGGCCCTTTTTGAGTGACGGGTGTGTTCTGTTAGTGCAGCCATTGGAAGTCCTCCAGGAAAGTCCGTCATTATGCCGGCGCAGCCCTCCCTAGGCATCCTCGGCGTCGTAAGGTAGTGTGCTTGTTAAGACGCCGCGTACTGCACTCCAGGAGCACGAGCGTGGCCGTCTCCTCTGCAATCATGCACCCTTAGAACAGAGGGCTATCTGTAACACCCAGTAGATTTAGCATGCTACTGTCTTGGGCTAAATCGTCACTTAACATCAAGTGAGATTTTAGCCAAACGCTAAACCTATTACAAATATAAATGAATAAAGTAGTACCTATGTTACACCTTTATTTATTAACTACAATTAATTACCTCATAGGTTATGAAAAAAAGTAATCATTGTACCTACCGTAAGTTTATAAACTGATTGTAGATTGTGAACCGATACAAAAATTTGCAATCTAACGCTTACATTTTCGTAGGTTTATAACAACATCCTGTAATTAGGTTAGAATGAAAATGCGATCATAACGCAAGAGCCGAGCGAGCGGGCCGCGGCAGTCCTAGTATCAGAATTGCGTGCACTTGCATGGCTTACGCTGGCTAAATCTTGTGAGAGACATCAAAATAATGTTCTAAAGAATTGTATTCTAAATTAAAAAGCCTAGAGAGGAGTTTGGGATAGCATATTTTTATTTCCTACGGTTGACTCACAGTAACCATTTTTATCTTCAACAAAATAATTTAAAATATTACGTTAGTTGCGAAGATATTTTCTCCATTTCAGTATTAATCTTATCCAGATAAGTTCATTAGTTAGCTTGGGCATTTAAAGTAGATTGAGGTTGTCTTTTTCAGTTTTCCATTTAAATCAAAACCGTTGAAGATATCAAGTAATCAAAAATATTCGTGACCAAAGAAATCCTACCAAAAAAAACTTAGATAAATTGCGCAACGAGAGTAATAGGAGGCGACCCTATTACCATTAATCGGGCACAAGGTTAGCCAGAGGCTACCACAGCTGCTATTACTGATAGGAGGCGACCCTGTTGCCATTATCGGGCACAAAGCCAAACCACAAGCTACTACTGAGAATTTCATAGAAAACCCCAATAGCACTTTGATCGACCATAGAATCGAACGTAGGAACTCGAGCACAGCAGTCGCGTTTAGGACCACTAGGCTAATGAAAGAGTTATGAAGTTATGTACTGTCAATATTAAAGCGATAAACTCTAAATTAGGCTTTTTTAAACATAAAATATACCACTTTGCAAATTGTACCCTTGCGAAGCTGCGGCGGGTCGCTAGTATTTCTATATAAAGATGCACAAAAGAACAAAGAAGTTCACGTATATATATAAATTCACATTATTTAAGAGAAACTTCAGCACCTATTATTACTACGTACTTTATAAAATATACGCTCCCGACCCAGCTTGGGTTGATTGATGACCCGAAAGTTTGTTGAGGAAACCTCTCAGGTATTACATACACTTGATTAGTGAACGTAAGATGTACGTGTTTAGAAGTTTTATGCACTAAATTTGTGCTGATTCTATTATGTTTGACACAAGTACAGTAGAAATGTATAGAGATGCTGCCACAACTAAAAATGGTCTGAGTATAGTTTATAATATTATATTATATCTGATATATTGGTTATAAACACATACTTCATTGAATATACAATTTGAATAGCTGACCCGGCAGGCTATGTTCTGGATTTTCCGGTAGTTAATAACTTAATTACAGCACCACCTCTATAAGGTTCAGAATTTGTAATATATATATTGTCAATATAAATCATTTTGTTCTTTAAATATATATTTTTTATAACGTCTAAAGTGCCACTTATCTGATCCTAAAATAACATAGCCATCGTTTTGATAAAACAAATATATTACCTATATGAATAGGAACTAAATCGGTTAAGTCGTTCAGAATTTAGACAATCACTAACAGACGAATACAAGATTTTTATATATATATATAAGATCATTTAGATCGTACTGATATATGTAATTCGATATTTTTTTTAACAAACTGAACAATTCTTGAATCGTTCCATCAATCTTTGAAATAAAGTTACAAGTAACGTCTTCCGTCGCCACACAACTTATACGGGATCGAATCAAAGTTTTATCTGTACAATAATGGAACGGATATCGAGACGATATCCCGATAAAGTTGCGATGACAATAATGAAAGAAATTTAAGAAATCTACGGAGCACAAAGGCGTTCCGTATCGGTAGTTAAACGATATTTTGTTGAAATAAACACAGTTTGACTTTACTTTTTTATTCTTCAACGCTTATTTAAATAAGCAAAAAAGAAAAAAAAAAACACTGTAACCCAACTACATAAAAATACCTATAATTAAATAAGGAAAAACGTTTTTCTTTTAATTTAAACTTTCTTTAAACCTTTGTTACACGATTGATAATTATCAGAACTGCCGATTGATAGCGAAAATAATATATAACATCGTTTTTCTGTTGCTTTGTATATTTTAATTATTGTAACATCACTCATTCGAAGACTCTCAACTGACTATATGGTATGTAACATTATAAAAATATTATGTTCGCTTGGGGTACAGCGGCGCGGCTGTGAGGCAGCGATGCTCCTTTAAAACTCGGGGAGTTGAGTGATACAGAGTTTTCTAGTTCCAGTTTTGTATTGGAGCATCGCGTCGGTATGCTGCTAGATTATCCCTTGACCAAATTGTAAAGTGTTAAAGCAAGTCACAGTTTGTTTAATATGTTTGTATAATTTATCTTTCAAGTCAAGATCTTATATCCACAGTCGTTATAATATACTTCTATTTCTTAATAAGAGCTTGTCGTTCAATATCTAATCAAATATACTCTTATAGTATAAATGTGGAAGTACGTTTGTTTGAATGTTTGTCTGTCAACCACGCTCAAACGGCTGGAGGGATTTTAATGAACTTTCGCATAAAATTAGATTATGTTGTGGAATAAGATACAGTTTGGTACTAAGTACAGATTTTACAAATTTATTTATAAAAATTAGGCCTAGAGATGTCGGCGGGTATAAGTAAGTATTATATATACCTGAAGAGAGATCAGCATGGAACATAAACTACTGTAGATACAAATATAAAAACTTGACGGTAGGAACGTTTTTTGACGCTGCAACATAATGCGAAACGGTGTTTTAAAATAAACTTTTAAAGAAGTTTAAAAAAATAGGAACGACAATATTTATTAAAAAAAAAAATAACTGAATAATTGTGAAGCTAGTTTATGCATAATCAATGTAAAATTACGTTTTTAGTTAGATTTAACATAATTAAAGGATTATTAATACGCCCGCGCCATCCGAGGCTATAATATGATATTATTTGTATATATTGTACTCAGTACACCCCCAGCGTACATCAATGTTCACTGGCCGTTAGTTAGTGAGTCGTGAAGCGAGATGTTTTGTATCGTAGGCTTTCATCTTACGCGATGACTGTAACAAATGATCGCTCGGCTGATGAACGGGTGCCTCTGTACCTTCTGCTTCTGTATTCGACTTTTATTGTCGTAAATAATATTTTCTTTTTATGACATGGCATTCATTATAAATCGCTGAACGTTGTCCTATTTACAAAAAAAATGATGTCAATAATGAGCGACATGAAATAAATATGAAGACGTTGTATCTTTTGTATAGTAGCATGACAAATTGTGGAAGTACGGTAATAAAGGCAAGAGAGATCGGCAAACCATCGCTGTTTGTTACTGGCATATCGTCCTGCAGGCCTTTTAGAAGCTGGTTATACGGATGATGATCCCATAACGTAACAAAATCAAAAGAGAGTCACTATCACTATCAGTAGGCCTTATCACGATGTGCATGGTGGTTGTGAGTCAGTCGGATTCAGGTACTCTCCACCGAGCTTGATTACTGCATATACAACGACTGTTCCCACGACACGCATAAGCGTACCACTATGACGGATTTTTGTTTTGTATTAGAACTGAGGGGCACTAAATAACTAGAGCTGCTGATGGCTTTTACAGCTTCACCGGGCTTGGGTGCGAGCGCTTAAGTCACTCAGCCGCAAAAGCGTTGGCAACAAGCGCACAAAGGTGCCAAAGTGGCCGGACCTTGGTTTGGGCTGTTGCCGCGATTGCAATGAAGTCGCTATCTGACTAATTCCCTATACGTAAAATTCGAGCTAAATATTTATGTCTCTGCCTCCTGGGAGGAAGGAATGAACATGTGTATATGTATTATATTACACTATGACGAATGTTACACTTCGTGTATGGTGGCCGTGATCCAATTGTCGTGTACCCAACAATATAATAGTTTGGTTGAAAATAAAACAATAAAAGAATTTTATTCCTTTACCCATATCTTTTAAATTTAGTTTATTATTTATATTTTATGTTACAAATTCATGTTTTTTTATTTATGAAGTTACATTAAGTTCAAAGACTTAAAGATATCAAAGATTTCCCTAGCAAAATTGGTTACATAAATTTTGATGAACTACCTACCTAAACAGCGAAATTATGTTCCAATAAAAATATTATATACTAGCTGTGCCCTACGGTTTCACCCGTGTTAATTTTATCCAACAAACATAATTGTTCTAGATCAGATCCAGACCTATCATAATTGTTCTCACTTCCCGTAATTACCTACAGTTTTCCCACATTGCTCGACTTTCAAGGTTATTGCTTCGCTCCATAGAGGCTTAGTATGAAGTTAAAATAGCTCTGCCTCAATAAATAATAAGCTATAAAACACAAACAAAATATAAAATACAAAAATATTGTTTGCTGGATTCTCTTCGGGTGGCCAAGATTATATTCACAAGGCTCATGCGCGCCACTACTACACTACTACAGTACTATAGTCCTAGACCCGAGCCGTGTGTTAAATTATTTTAATTTTCCATTTTTTCCTAAACTACGTGTTCAAATAACATGCTATACAGGGCAAAGTTTAACTTCATAAATTTGTCTTTATGATGAAGGATATTCTTAAGGATTAATATGCCATGCCTAAAAATAATGCTCATAAATCACCTTTACATTTTTATCACAAAATACATATCTTAAACCTGTGGATTATAAGAGATAGGCACATGGTATGATATGATATTTTTTTAGATATACTAAGGACCAATATTTTTGTAGAACATTATATTTACGTATCATTAACCATTACGCTAGCGCATGCGGATAAACAGTTCGAGAGTTTCACTTCCGACTTACTTAACAAAAGACAATATTTTAGGCTAGATCCTCGTGAATCTGGCTATCATATACAAAAAGAATTCAGACTTGCAGTTCGAGAGATTATTATATTTATTATTATTATGATAAAGTATAGATAGATTTCGCATTGAAGTAAGTTGGTATAGCTCATCTCTGCTACACAAACAACTTCCCAGTCTTAAACGTTCTAATCCTAGATCCTGACCCGAAGATACGGTTCGCAGATACGATGCCTTGAAGGTATTTTATAGAGTGTGTATCGTATACCAGGATTCAATTTAGATCCACCAGTGAGATAGAGATAAAGAAAGTTACAGGGGTAGATTTTCTTGAAAACTGATATTGAATTTTTTTATTGAGGAATTGGTAATATCTGTAAATTGAAGATATACATTTAAACTGTTATTTTCATGGGCAATATTATAAAATGAGTCAAAATTCTAGTTATTACTTGAACATGTACATAAAAAGTGGAGTATAAAATTTTTGCCTGAAAACATTTATCATGTCTTAACAAGTCATGTATTTCAGACGTTGTAAAAAGCCTAATGTTCTTTTTAAGGATAATAAGACGCAAAAGGGTATTCTTGAAAATTTCGTATAAGCACTTATCTGGTACGTTATTATGTAAATTGCTTCATTACGTTCACATAACATAGAATTATTATTTTTTTCATTTAGTTATGTTTCTTATGGCCGGCTATAATAATGATCTGTGTCTAATAGAAAAATGGCAGTTAAATTCAAATGTCGACTACTTACGGTTGTAAAGACAAGACAAAGAAGAAAGTGGGTAGTCTATTGAATGTTAAATTTAAAGTTAATCCGTAATAGTTATGCAACACATAGACACTAATGGTAAATAATCTATACTACTAATGTTGGAGCTTGTAAATTGGTTGGGGCCGTTGGAGGATTGCAAAATTATTTTTCAAGTTTTTTACAAGTTTTAAAATTGGAGATCACCAGTCCCTTGTTTGGATACAGACTGGTGCGGCGATAAACGGCGTAGGTACGCGGTATTTAGAAGTGTTTGTAGTTTTGATACAAAAATCAATGTGGTGTGCATATTTTGGATTTGGCGTTTATAGGAAAGCGCCTTTGGAGCCTGGGAGCACTCAGTAATTATTCATGGAGACGTCAATATCGATGACAAAAACAAGTGAGCTTTTATCCCAATTATAGTATATGTATCGGTTATTTTTGGGTAGTGTCTACTTCAAACTAGTTTTAAAATACGGTCCACTATTTTCATATAAGTAGAATACCCCAATCAGTGTGAGTGTGGTGATTGCCTACTATTATTCATGAAGAGATAAAGTTTGTATATTTATTTACTCTGGAAGTACTGATCCGGTTCTGAAAATTACTGAAGCTTTTTATAGCCGGAACACACCTATTGATGCTTGGCGACAAATTTTTAACTAGAGGATGGTAGCTAGCCAGGCAGGATTAGAGAAAGCTCTACCACCATGCTAAGGTTTCAACACGATGTTTCTTTCACCGAAAGCTCGGGCTCATTGCAGAGACTCGAACTCACGTTAATCGACGCGGAGTACGTACACGTTTTCAACTTTGTTGTATTATTCCTGAGTAATAAAGGCTATTTTTAATTATAATGAACGCGAACAAAGTCTCGGTCGGCTGCTAGTGTAACGTTAATTGTTTTTATCTGGGGTTTAAAAAAGTAGCCATATATTGAGTCTATGATGTCATAATATGTGTGAATAAGAGTAATATTTGCCCTCTACTTTACTATGTGGATAAAAGTAAATGAATACCTTTATATAACTACCAGATTATTTAAAGAAGAAATAAAAAACAACTGTAACCCGACTATGGTACAATAAAAGGAAAAAAGTTCCAAAACCTTTAACCCGACTAGGAGCAAATTAAATAAACTACTATTAAGAAACAAGTTATTTGCTTATATTACTATCACTAAGTTTTTTGACATGTTATATATTCCTGTTTATTTAGTTCTATTGAAGTCTTTATGCAGTTTTTCATTAATAACACTATAATTCAATTCAAGTTCCTTCCTTCCTTTTGAATTGTCGTACTTAGTCTGGTAAAAATTTGAACGAGAAGTCATTCAATAGGTTAATGAATCTACAAGCCAACGATATACGAGCTATCTCAACATCTAAATCCTTTTTCCTTTCGAGGTAAATAGCAAAGACGTTCGTCCGACTAACGTGTTCCAGAGCACACGCTGTGGTCGTTCTATTACCCTAACGACACAATATTACGTTTAACCAAAAATGTTTATGGGTTATACGCCCATTCCCGGGCCGACCTAATCAACCCACGGTCTTTCGGTGCCTGTAACTTTTTCTATAGACGCCGATACGTAGAGGCGCTGTTTGTGCAAGACAGATAAGTTTTACGACGGATAAACACATCATTATGTTGGTATTTTGGTAACGATATCTTATTTTGTTCTTGATGTGTAGTAGCTATTGTATCTCGAATTTCGTGTGTAATGTATATGAGTTGGGATCATAAAAGAAATGTTATAAGAATATAATGTAATTTTTGTTTACTTGAATTACCAGTGAAGCTTATGATTAGAAGAAATAAGAAACCTAAGAAAGAAGTGTACCTTTGTTAGGTATGAAAACGGATTTAATTATGCCATGCTCTATTTTCACTTGATCTTACTTGATATTATATAGCTACGTAGTAAAAGGTAACTTCAAATGATATAGCACTTTTAAGTGTATGTTTAGAACGAAAATTCATATCAAAGCAAAATTAAGCAAAGAAATGATGATCAACAAACTAAATTATTAAATAGGAAACAAAAAACCCGACTACAACAAAACCACTTAAAAAAATATTTGTCTATTTTTGTTTTTTATTTCATTCCCAGACGTCGTACCTAATATTACGTAGCCTATGTCACTCTCACAATTAAGATGAATGTTAAAACCCATCACATCGTTTATGCAACAGAGTGTTCCAACGTAATATAAATACTTAGATACATACATACACTCGAAAAACATAAACCTCCGTTTTCGCAGTCAGGTAATAAAATATCTTTTTGCTTTTTATATGATTTCCAGACGTCGTACTAAAATATTAAATAGCCTATGTCACTCCCACAACTATATAAGACGAATCTAACGACACCTCGTATGCTAAAATCCATCCAGCCGTTTAGGCTACAGAGCGCGTAAAAGAAATAGACACATACATATATACGCTCGAAAATATAACACTCCTTTTTCGCAGTCGGGTAAAAAAAACAAGAGCGATCACCAGTGCTGAAATCGGCAAGTAGTCAATATATAGTGTAAAATGTAGTATTAAAAATTGCTAAGTATCCAGAATTAATATGCATGACACTATTTTAATTTATCGATAAAAGATGTGCATTATGCTTGAAATACAAGGACAGTTTTGTTATTTTGTGAAAACATTTGAAAATTCTTTAAAGTTACAAAAGTCTAATCGAATCCCTTTGAATTTAACTTTAACATCGAAAGCGTTCATTCACGCCCATATGAAGCTTTTACATCATATTACTCTCATATAGCTGGATTGATGTGTGAAAAACCTCTTGAAATTGGTAAAAAGGGAAGGCTAAGTGTTAGGGAGCGGGAGAGTGATCGAAAAACGTCGAGAATGGCGTTCCTACCCGCAATTTCGTCACGCATTTTACTGAACAAATGTTCCCTTAAGATTCGGCTTAACTTATGCGCCGCACGTTTTATTGAAGGTTAAATTCGCTCCAGGCCACCGTATATTGGGTTTTATGTGAGCACTACAGGTGTAAATTGTTAATGGTTTATGTTTATAAACAACATGTTACTCTGTGAAATGTTTGTTCAGAAAACAATTTATATATGTACCTATTCACCTTATAATTATTTATTAAATTTAAACTCGGTTTTTATTACTTTATCTACATAAACACGCACCATTTTGTTTATCTTTTATGTTATCTAGGATTACATATAAATAAAATTGAAGTGTCTGTGCAATACTATTTTCATATTGCTTTTTCATAAGACTTGATTTTGTGCATTACTTTGTTTATTTAATTTATTTATTTTAGACTTTTTGAAAAAACTTACAGCTAATAGAAATAGTAAAAATATAATCGAAATAGAAGGCCAATTATAACTTTGCACAAATATAATTGTACTATTGTTAATGTATGTATGTAGATAAACAGTATATATTTTTAAATCTATTTAGTGAATTCTTTTTTTATTTTATGTAGTTTATAGAGGTACTTATATTTTATTGTTTACATAACATTATGTTTTCTCAAATTACTGCTTATTAGCTAGAAAATATTGCTTTATATTATTACTATTACCAGCGTACGATGCTAAATATGCAATAAAGCATTTTAAACATAAATATAGTGAAAATTAAAAATAAACCTTATAAATAACTATTTATAAGATGAACTGGACCGGCAGACGTTGTTCTGCCTTTTCGGGTGGTTGATGGCTCGACTAGAACGCCACCTATCGGATTCCAACATAGCTATAAACCATATATACCTATTATGTAGTATATGCAGGATACTTATTATGAGCTCAATCGGTCAAGTTATTCGGAAACAAATATTTTATACACTATAAACAAGAACAACATATAAATTAAATTGTTGTGAGTTTATTTAATGCATTTATAAGCTATTTTAAATAATTTTAATCGACCAATATTTATCAAAAATGGCAAATTCGTATAACAAATTGTCAATATTGTACAAAAATATGTTTATATCAAGATAATTTTCTATACTTACCTGTAAGAATATGACCCAACGGTTTAAATAATATCTAATCTGTACAACATAAGTCATGCATTTTATACGAAACCATTATTTATTTTAAAACACGACGACTAAAGAATCGATCAATACGTTGTCACATCGTCGCCACATAAAGACTCAAATAACTGGCAATTACGTCTATTGATGGAACCAAAGGAACAGTCGAATGGTCTGTAGGTGCAGTTTCATTATTCTCCCCCTAGACCATTGGGCTTATTGAATCGGACGATAAGGTGCCTCAGTAATTTCCCGCCATTTACGATCATTACTCTTACCCGTGATCACCTCCGATTGACTACTCGTGTAACGTAGTATGTTGCATTTTACAAATAAAGTTTTGTTATTTTGTGTAGTACATACATCCAAGTCAGATTCGTCCAGGAATGTAGATTGTCGTGCGGACGCGATACTTTTTCCTGGATAACAAATGAAGAAATGGAGATTGTGAAAGGCTTACAGGATTTGATTAGTATTATACATGGTGTATACAATTAATGAGTTATAATAACATCTCGTATGTACGTGAACTGATTCAACTATAATTATAGTGCATTTTACTATGATAGATTTGAAGAAAGCCAAGGATGGTTCATATAACTTTAGTCTATCGATGGTCACGTTTATTTTTGAATTGCTCTTCATTGTGTATTTATAGTGTAGATAAAATATATTCATAGCACAAAGCAATCAGGAAAGTAATTTCAGATTTTTTTAAATTTTACTATTTAAGTTTAATACTATTATTTTAACAAATATTTACAACACATTTATTAAGACATCTAAAATGCTCAAACGTTACTTTTTCTAAGCATTTCAACATGAAAGCTAATGTTTTCCACTAGGGGAAATTTTGGTAATCAGGCAATTCTTGATTTTTGTTAATAGCACAAATTAACCAAATTTGTATGGCCGATGGCGATGGGGCCAAAGAGTTCTCGAGTGGGCGTGGACGCAGCGTGGGCCACCAAAGTGACCTAAACAATGAAAATATTGAAATTTGTGAATATCCTGTGACAGGTTTCGTTTTTGAACAATGTAGACTAACTGCGGTCAAGAAGAAGGACAAAAAGTGGAACTATAACTGAGAAATTTTTCGAAGGAAAACTATTTCCGGATGCGTGAGGTCGCAGTCGAACGAAAATGCCCAGCGTTTTATTGTACGAAAATGAATTTGATGCTTATAGGAATTATAAATATTCATAGAATAATATTATGTGAAATATTCTACTTATGTGATATTATTTCATTTTTATTTTTGAAATTATTTTTCTTGAGGTGCGTAATGACAAAAATAATGAGAATAAGTTGTACGTTGCGCGCGCACATTACTATTTTTTTAATTTTTATTATAGTTTATAATATACCATGAACGTTGTAGATATTAAACTACTAAGGAATTTTTAAGCACGTTAAATCCCAATAATGTTCATTGGATTTACATTTCCAATTATTATATTGATCACATCGTATGTTCTTAAAAACATGTATCTTTATATTAGTATAAATATATTTTTAAATTATACGTTTAATAAATTTGTGTTTTGACGCTCGCACAATTCTAATCTATTCTAACAGAGAGTCAAAGCTAACGACCAAAACGGGAAGCAACCACGACTCGTATGCAAGATCGATTAATGGTTTCTAATTACGCAATTTCTGGCGATCTCTTACTGTGGTGTGGGGCTAGTATATTCAGCGTGACAGTGTGTTATTTCCCTCGAGGGCGGTAAATATAGCGGCTCTACGCTGAATTTTAAAAATATAATGGAAGAGACAAGTTTATTTTTAATTTTGTTTTAACACTCATGACATTATCTATTAACTTAGTTAGACAACATGTCAAGAGGCGATATTGCTATTGATATACATTTGCACGCGAAGATAAGGCTATGAAACACCAAAAATTTATATTTTCGAATTTTCTTCATTTACATTAATATGATTCATATATTTATAATGCTTATATGATGATACATTTGTAAAATGTTATTCTTTAGCCAACAAATCATATGTGCTTGTAATTGACTTACATAAGTTACATGCAATGGAATTGTTTTTATCAATATGGACATTTATTTGAAATAAATTTTATCTATACTTGTAATAAAACACTAAATAGTTGAAGTCTATACTTTAAAGACATTAATTAACAAAGACGCTGAAAAAAATAGGTTTTGGTCAATTGCTGCCAGAGTAAGCAACATTCAGAGAGTTTGAGGAAAGGTTGACTGTTAACCGCCAATATTACACTGAGTTTCAGAAATCTGACACATTCATAAATCGCGATGTATATTTATTTAAATCACCTATGTTGAATTTCAAATACACCAACATATATTTTTTTTACTCACTGTTTTTCATATACAATATTCATGTATATGGAGGCGTCGGAACGGCTAGTTCGTATCGTAATATTATATTACACTTACATACAGCAATTTCTATATATTATTTCTCAGAGGTTTTTTTTGTGGCAACGCCATATCTCCCTCAATTTTCCTTTAAAATGAATGACTCAATGGTTTGAAACTGTTGACTTTTTCCCAGCTATTGACGAAAAATAGTCTAAAATTAATTGTAATGAAAATATATTCAACTAAAATATAGGAGGCTTCATCTATTATTAATCTTTTTAACTAAAATGACGACTGGTAATTACATTTTTTATATACTATAACGTGTGAAATATTTGCACGGGTCTGCTATTAATTTGTATTAAGATATTAATAACTCAACGAAATGTCACATCCAGATTATTTTAGTTCTATGAATGTATAACAAACGCGTAGTGCCGATGGTACATCGCGTCGTGCTAAAATTATTCGAGTCGACGACCATTGTTCTCTCATACTTTATTTGTGTTGGTACTTACTGGGATGCCGCGGTTGATGTGCCCTTTTTGTTTCGTTGTGTGTCGCCTACGGAGTAATCCTTCTGTCGCTGTAATTTGTGATTGGAAATAAAAGTTCAAAGTGATTACAAATAGAAGAAGAAAGAAAGATAAAGTGTTTATTGGGTGGGGTATTTGAGAGATTTATAGTTTAATTTTACATGTTCGTTCAAACAGAAATATTTTCTATTTTACTTTTAAAACCTATTTTGCCGGTTTTATGTATTAGTAAATGCCAATTATCAGTAACTTTGTCACTATAATATTTGTACTGAGACGAATTACACAAAGTGAAAAGTTAGTTTACCTTTCTTCTTACTTGTGTTGGTTTTTTTTTTAAAGTTGCTCAGCAAAGTGACTTTACTTATAGCCTGACTAGAGGCGTGCCCGCGGCTTCGCACGCGTTTTTTACTACTCAACAGATATTTACATACCGTAATTTTATTTTTACTCATATATTTGATAATTTATAGGCCATTCAGGAATAGCTTGTATAGTTTTCGTCAAAATCGGTTGAAAATTATTATTTCATTCCACGATTTCTAATGTATTATAATCATTATACCTTAATCTAAATTTTTCTCTCTCACTCCCAGTTACTTATAATAAACATTTATTACTTTAGTTCATTTAAGTTTATAGATATTTAAACGTTTTCTGTTAAGCTATCTATAATGAAAATCTTTAAATGAAAATTTCGTTTCATTATATTTTCTGTAAACATTATATACATAATAAACATAAAAACATAATATCATTTTGCATTAAAATATAATTTACTCAATTTTAATTTAAAGAACATCTTTTTTTACAAAACATTTTATGATAACAGGATCTTTTTGGTTTGTATAGAATAAATATACATATATCTAGAGATTAACCCCCGACAGAAAAAGAGGACTGTTATAAGTTTAATGTGTGTATATGTGTGTTTGTCTGTAGTATCGTTGCTGAAACGAATGTCTGAACCGATTTTGATCTAGTTTTTTTTTTGTTTGAAAGGTGACAATCGAGCGTTCTTAGCAATAATTCAAGAAAATCTGTTCAGCCTTTTGAAAATTATCAGCTCTTTTCTATTTGAAAATAGGTTTGAATCATCTTCAGCACTCAGCAGGTTTGATTTAGTCGAGATTTGGTATTCTGTTACTTTAATGACATTACAAGAACCTGAATTTAATGCTGCAGCGTCATCTGGAATCCGTATGATACCTAGCTCCTCACTAACTTACAACAGAGATATCGTGTTTGGGATCATTTGATAGCCTCAATGAATAGGTTACTTGTGACGGAGGTTTAATACATTTTCAATTTACCTTGTATATGAAAATCTTATGTGCATCTGTTAGTGATCGTGGTAACTTCTGATCGACTTGACCGATTGAGCTCATATTTTACATAATATTTTTGTTTTATAGTGGCGTTGTTTCATAGGTATCTAAGGATCTAATATGTGTTACTGTGGTCAATCCATTATCAACCGGAAAGGGCAGAAACAACGTCTGCCAGCCGAACTAGAATCACTATAAAAATTAGGTACTTATCGGCCTTGAATTGTCGTGTGCAAGTTTTTATTATTTATGTTTCTTATAAATCCAGACAAAATTAATATTCTGCACGAAATAATTGTGATCGTTACAGTTCTGAAGTTAAGAACGCTCAATGTACTTACTTGGCGAACAAGTGGCGAGATCTGTGGACAACCGCTAAAATTATTTTTAAATATAACTTTTCGGAAAAGAATCTTATCTGAATTCTTATCTGACCTTCGAAAGATGTTCTGTGATTATAATTTAATTGTTGGAATCCAATAAAACTTATGTTATTTAAGTAAACAGATATTTATTGTATTAATTATTGAAAAAGTATAAGAGAAATATTCAAAGATCAAATTTGTGATTATTATTATAATAAGATAAATTTGTTATTTTACCAATTGTTCTAAAGTTTTGTATATACACATATAAATGTACTATATATTATGCATACAAAGTTGTCTAAAATTCAAGCTATTATAATATTTATTTTACTCTTTGCCGCTCAGGCAGTCAATTTTAATTATAACCACGCTGATTAGAATTGACAGGATGACTTTTAGAAACCGCTGTGAAGTGTGTAGTTAGTTTTTAAAATGAAATATTTTTCAAATTATTAACTACATATTTAAAAATATTGAACGAAATTATTAAAAGAATTCTAAAATACAAAATAATGTTGTTGTTGTGAACTGACTATTTAAACTGTTAGCCGTAAGGGCCCTGAAGTCTCAGACGGCTTTAATAGCTTCACAGGGCTTGGATAAAAGTAATGGAATTTGATTAGTCTTAGGTAGCTTGAGAGAGTCGCGGGTTCGATCTCCGCATAGGACTGATTTTTGTGTGATGAGTATAATTGTCAGTTGTGTGTCTGGATGTTAAACTATCTATATATGTATGTATATCTAGCCCTTTAGTTACCATAATACAACCTGTGCTTTGTATGTAATTAAATAGCCGTGAGTGAAATTGTGTCCCATATTTATTTATATATTATTTTAATGTATAGATAATATTAACTACATTCAATGTGTGTATTATTTGTTACTTTATATTTTATTACATCTATATAATTAGCTAACCAAAAGCGGCTATGCGGTTAATTCATATGCGGTAGAAATAGGGAGCGAGAGGTATTCCAGCGAAATCTCTCTATAACTTGCTAAAAGACCTCGGCCTGTCGAGAATTGCAGTAAGTTCTATTTTAGAACGGGTATATAAAGCAGCGTTAACAGGCTCTTACCAAATCTGGCTTGGCAGGGAGGATATCGCGGGCAGTCAAGGTGAGCGCTGATGTGCACCATAAGGGGGCCCTTAAACCTACACCTGAGTAGCAAGTCCCGAGAGCCGCTCGTGTTTCCCTCTCTCTGTCACGCGATGGACCTGGAACCCGCACGATGAATCCATGGAATGCTAAGATGTTTGTCTCTAGTCACAGTAAGTATAATCCGATACAATAAAAAATACAATGAATATACAAAAGCAACATTTATTTCTTTTTCGAACAGCTAAACTTACAACATCTAAATTCGATTATTCACTTTTAGCTCTCGAGTGAAAAACGCGAGCGCAACCTCCACGCGAGAACACGTTTCGAATACAGTTCAATAGGCAGATGGTATTTCAGTATACCTAAATTTTGTAAATAACTAAAAAATAACCAAAATTAAAAATAGTATAAAGTTACAAAATGTTTATTTACTTCGCAATTCCAACTAATTGAATACAAATGAAACGGTAGTAATATATAAACTGCAATTAAATGTATTACTATGAAACCTACATTTATATAATAACTACCGATCTCTTCGCGGCTCCGTATAAACTCTATCAATTGACCCTTGACATAAGCATACCATGTACAATATTTCATAAGAATCGGTCAAGCCGTTTTTGAGTTAAATCCGGACATACAAACAGACAGACACACAAATTTTTTTTTAAGGCATATTCGTGATCGGTATCGTTCATAGAGTGTGCCTATCGAGATATTTTGGGAAAATACTAAAAGTACATACAGACAGAACTATAGATTTATTAATATAGATAAAAACGCTGCTACCTAAAACTTCCAAAATACTGAACACTTCGTAACCGCTTTATGACCTCAGTGTAGGGGATATTTTATTAACAAACAAATAACTCTATATTGTGTCCATTAACAAGGTCTGTTGTATACAATCCGTAAACCTAAATAGATATTTTCTATAGAATCTGATAATATTTTATCCACGCTTAACAAAGCGCAGATCGTAAGCTGTGTTTATCTGTGAAAATATTATATTATAAATTTTACACGGTAACAGTACCTGCCTGTAAACAACTTGCTTAAAATTTTACATTGAAGGTTTATGAGACTATAAGAATACATTAAAGGTACTATTTTCCTTTACTAAAATATAATACAACTTCAGACATAGATAATACCGTACAGTTTTAAACCGTAAACTACACATTTTTCAAAACTTTGTTATTTTATTTAGTAGACTAAGCCAGAGGTAGCGCATATATGGCATCCTTTTTTATAACTGATTATACTGTTAGCGTGAACTATGTCGGAGAGACATCCTGACAAGCAAACTGGCTGCGGAAAATATATATACAAATTATTTACTTTAGTTTATCTATTATTTATAAACATACCGATCGTTCATTCGATTTGTTGACACAAAAATAGCTCTTGCAAAAATAATTGAAAAAACCGTTTTATAGTGAACAATCGAGGTGTCATTTGTGCTTAGTTTGGAGATAAGTGTTTGCTATTCGTTGTGATCTAAAAACATTTGATAAACTACTGATAAGTCTAGGGCTAAGAAGGTTTTTAAATTAAGGAAACTTTATTTTCTAATACCCTCAACTTCTAATTAAATTATCGTGCCGTGTTTCTGTCAAGTTGACAACTTAAATCAATTTTGACTTTTGTGTCCTCTGTCAAATTAACACTGCCTTCTAGCTGATTAGCGGTTCAGTGTTACCTCTGCTATAAAAAGTTATAAAGTGTGGAAGTAATTGAATAAATCATGGCTCAATGCTTTAAGTGTGATGTACAAATTCAAGATGATAAGAATTCTAAAATAACATGCAAAGGCTGCAGGAGGGCAGTATGTGTCAAGTGTAGTGGATTAACTGCAACTGAACTACGTGTGTTTGGTCTGCAAAATCCTAAGCTATCGTACTTGTGTGATGAATGTGAGGAAGGATTGAGACAGGTACCAGAGTTACGCAAGTTGGTCACCGAACTCCAACATCAAGTGCAAGAGCTCAGTAAACAACGCTCAAATGCTATAAACCTGGACATGGTGATTAATGAAATTGAGGATCGCAATAATCGTAGCCGCAATGTTATCATGTATGGATTATCAGAGTCTAGTTCGACTTCCTCGGTAGACAGAAAGCAACACGATAAACTCTCAGTAACTAATACATTGACTCCACTCCTTATACAAGAACCAGAGATAGTTTCCACGTTTCGCTTAGGTAAACCTTCATCCAACAATGGTAAGCCTCGTCCACTCAAGGTGGTACTAGCTAATAAACATGGTGCTATTAATGTTCTGAAGAATAAAAGTAAACTACCTAAAACAATCAGCGCTCAGTCGGATATGACGCCCTATCAAAGAGACCAACTTAAGACACTTCGTGACGAGTTGGCTGAGAGGGTTGAGAAAGGTGAGAAAGACCTGACCATTAAATATATAAACAAAGTTCCCAGGATTGTGAGTATCACAAAAAACTAAACAGTGTTGTGGTCTCTGAACTGCTCCTTTTTTATACAAACCTGGCATCCCTAACGGCTAAATTCGATTTATTTCTTCTTGAGGTTAACAGCTATAAGCCTGCTTTTATTCTAGTAACCGAAACACATTTACACTCCTCAATACCAAACAGTATTATTAACATACCTGGTTACATACTATATCGCTTAGACAGAGATAGTAAAAAATGTGGAGGTGTAGCTATATATGTTGCTAATATAATAAATGGATCAACTATTATATCTAAAGTTAATAGCACATATCAAAATAATATGGTCGAAGCACTATGGCTTGATATTCAATACAGAGAACTTACCTTACTTATGGCTTGTGTATACAGGCCGCCCTCAGGGTCTCTTTCTGAATTGGATGAGATTCTTTTTAATACCATTGGAAAAGCTGCATCTGAAAATACTGTAGTCATTGCAGGAGATTTTAACTTACCAATGATAAAATGGCCTCTTTACAAAACTCATGGTTATGGCAGTCTCTGCGAAAATTTTGTTAGTATGTATTCGAACAGCAACTTAAACCAACTTATAACGCAAATTACCAGGAAACGAAACCAAGAAGAGTCACTTTTGGACCTTATATTATGCAATGATGACTCATTAATATGTGATATTGAATATCACCCTCCAATAGGTAAAAGTGATCATTTTGTTATCACTGCTACAATGCAAGTAATCAGTACCAGCACTAAAACTAATGAAAATCGAAATACCATTCAATATGACTATTTCAAAGCAGACTACGATAAATTATCTCTGTATTTTGCAAATAATTTGAATATAGTAGAAGAATCTGTAGACGATGTGTGGTTCACTTTTAAAAACCAATTCCTTTACGCAGTAGATAATTTTATACCAAAAAAGAAAATATATAATAAACATTGCACCAACAAACCCTGGATTAACAAAGATATTGTCAAGTTAACTAAACTGAAAAAAGTACTGTGGAATAATTATAGAACTGATCAAAATGAACACTCATATAAAGAATATAGAAAGGTCAATAACAAAATTATTAGTCTATCTAGAAACAGAAGAACCACTTTTGAATCAACTATTATAGACTCAGGTCCTAAGGCTTTTTACAGTTACATAAGAAAACAACTGAACTCTAAAATCTGCATCCCTAACGTAATAAAAAATGTCTCAAATGAACTTGTTATGAAGCCTGAACTAATTGCCGAAGCCTTCGCTGATCAGTTTAAATTGAACTTTGTCAACGAGCCTGATGGACCGATGCCAAATATCAACGTTCCTAGAGTCATAAACGCTATTCAAGACTTAAGTATTACTGGAGACTTAGTAAGAAAGAAGTTATCTAGCTTCAGTGATACTACAGCATCAGGGCCAGACGACATACCCTCAGTGGTATTGAAAAAATGCTCAGGAGCTCTAAGCGACGAAATAGCGAAAATGATGAACAAATCTCTGAAGGATGGAATAGTGCCAGCTGACTGGAAAACGGCAAATGTAGTACCGATTTATAAAAAAGGAAATAAATTACTGCCCGTCAATTATAGGCCCATAAGTTTGACCAGTGTATTGTGCAAAACCATGGAGATGATGATAGCTTGCCACATAAGAGAATTTCTAATACATGAAAAGATTACCCTGGATGAGCAGCATGGTTTCATCCCAAAACGATCTGTTACAACCAATTTACTAAATTGCTTAAACGAGTGGACACGGAACCATAGTAATGGACAGCCAACAGATATCATTTACTTGGATTATGAGAAGACATTTGACCGTGTTCCTCTGAAACGCCTCATACATAAATTGGAACACCTTGGCATACGTGGAAGCATTTTAGCCTGGATATGCGACTTCCTTTCTGGTAGAACGTTTCGGGTGCGCATTGGCGAAGTCATGTCCGATCCGCGAAGTGTCCTCAGTGGCGTTCCTCAAGGTTCGGTGCTTGGTCCATTGCTCTTTATCTTGTTCCTCTCAGACTTGAAAAGTACTCTGCAACTACCTTTTTCGCTTTTTGCTGATGATACCAAATTTTTTGCTAACCCTCGAAGCAACTGGCGAGCTATACAGAATGACCTTAATGCGATTTTTAAGTGGACTCATGACTGGCTTCTAACTTTAAATGTGAATAAGTGCTCCGTGCTACACATTGGTAGTAATAATCCTTGTCAGATATACTATCTTGGTGGTGAACAATTAACCGCAGTTGAAACACAAAGGGACTTGGGAGTTACAGTATCCAAAGATCTTAAATGGGGAACTCATGTGCTTGGGGTTGTGAAGAAAACTAATTCGATCCTTTATATCATTCGCAAGGCATTTAAATTCCTAACAGCTAAAACTTTTATAAAGTTATACTAGACCTATATTAGACCACTTCTTGAACATGCTTATATTATCTGGGATCCCTACTTCAAAAAAGACATTAAGCTCATTGAAAATGTACAGAGAAGGGCTACTAAGATGGTGTATGCAATGCGTAACTTACCCTATGAACAGCGCCTCATAAACCTTGGCCTTACCACACTAGAACACCGTAGACAAAGGGGCAGGTTAATCGAAACTTATAAAATCCTCACTAATTATTACGATGTGCCCAGCCTTAAAGATATGTTTAAGTCAAATGAAAATAAACACCTACGAGGTCATCCCTTGAAACTTTGGGAATTCCCAGCAAAAAGAAACCCAATGAAGCAGTTCTTGCCTAACAGAGTGGTCACAGCATGGAACAAACTTCCAGAAAAAGTTGTGATGGCTCCTACCATAACCTCCTTTAAAAGCAGATTGGACAAGGAAGATATCTCCAAGCTATTTGATACGCACGCATCAGCTAATTAGCTGCTAGTGTGTCTTACCAAATATAATAATAATAAATATCTATCTATACTGTTAGCTATAAGGGCCCTGGACCCTCAGACGGCTTTTAAAGCTTCACTGTGGCTTGGGGGCGAGCGCTTAAGGCTCTCAACCGCGAAAGCATGGCAATATGCTAAAGGGTGCCAAAATGGCCGAACGTCGGCTTGGGATGTTGCTGTAATTTCAATTCAGTCGGAAATTAGCTAATTCCCTATCTATCCGTAGAAATTCGATCTAAATATGGATGCGTGTCAGATGTGGTAAGTATGATTTTTTTCTGGTTAGTTATTAATTTTCAAGTTATATCTTCTTTTTTCAACAGATAGAAAGATAAAAAAAGCAATCTGTAAATTGATTAAATATATTTTTAACAGAAATTGAATAAAGCATAGAGTCAAATGGAATAAAATTAACTTAATATACCTATTGTTGAAAATATTATGTACATCAATTGATATAGCAATTCAAACAAAATAGTAACAACAAAAATCTCATTAAATAAAGTTATAATTTATATTATTTACTTTTATATGGCAAAATGTATTGTATACGAATATTAAATTCGTATCTAAATTTATAGAATTTGGAGAATCATGAAGTGAAGAGTGAAGATATAAATGTGCAATCCGAATAATTTTGCGAATCATAGCATACATAAACATGTATTGAATAATCAAGTTTTAATACATATACAGGATATTACGGCTAATATAAATGATGTAGTAAAAACTGACGATGATGAAAATCAGAATGCTTGTGTTGTAAGTTTAATTATAAAGCATGTTTCTTGTAGCTCGTTTATCGTTGAGTTCGTAAGCTAGGGACTAATTGATGATGTTGCTAAAATTACATTCTAATGTCTATTGTTATGGACACCGGTCGGTAGGGAAAGGGGAAGGATGCGGGCGGCGAGACGCGTGCTTGGCGCAACGTACGATTTATTAGCTTACGGAACTCTGTGTGCTCATCAGCGTTTCAGCTTCGCAAATAATTAAACATTATATTTCATTATTTGTAAATTATATTATAACCTTCATGATTTATTTTAATATCTTCTATACAATTAATAAAATTAAAGTGTCTGTTTGTAATGTCTAACATGTAAAAAGTTTTTTACTAAATGCATATGAAAGTATATATGATACCTATAATAAAAAGCCCATTTTTAAAATTTTTGTCTGTCTGTCTGTCTTTTTGTTCCGGGTAATCTCCGAAATGGTTGTACCGATTTTGACGGGACTTTCACTGATAGATAGCTGATGATATAGGGAGTAACTTAGGGTACTTTTATTTTAGAAAAAGAATTAGGGTTCCGCACAAATAAAAAAAAATGGGTGCGTGTACTTATGTACGCGCG